>OY728119.1:386066473-391066473 GCA_963277665.1 Viscum album
TTTGGGAACGATTTACGTGATTTTATAAACACTAAACAACAAACGAACTCAATAAAACAAATATGAATTTTTAAACTAAAACCATCTTTTACAAAATTTCAGAGCTAAATTACATGATTTGAAACAATGTAAAAAGACCATTAAAAAGGTAAAAAACAAAAAATGATAGCCAAGAACCACCTCAAGTCAAGGGGTAATCACCCTCAAGCCATCTCCACGACGACGCGCCAAGAAGGAATTCTTAGAACCCAAACCATTGGCACTAAAACTATACCCAAGCATGTGACACAAAATAAGCAAGTCTAATTACACCCAAAGGTGTAAGTAGGGTGTGATCCAAATCCCAGTAGGACACCACCACTATGAGATTCCATGTGATAAACATTTAAAGACAAAAAGTGTGCATGTTTTCAAAAAAACATTAAATGCTAGTTATAATTTATAAAAGATTCAACTAAAAAATTAAAACAGTTTTCAAGTGGGATAATTTAAAGGATAAATACTTTTAAAATAAATGCCAGTGCTATTGAAATTTCTAGCGCAACACACCATATGCCAATGGTAAACAAAAATCATCTAATGAGCACAAGCAAAAAAAATAACCCCTAGGCACTAGCTCGATGTGGGTCACAGGTACCTCGTATCTCGGTGAGAGTAACCATAAAAAATATTTGCTCTCATGCACGAGCCACTAGTAGAGAACATACCCATAACCTAGTGGTCTCCAATCATCATAATCATTGTTTAGTTAGAGTTATAAGTGTCAATATTTCAAAGTGAAACTGAGGCAAAACCCCAAAAATTCACTAGCATACTAGTACACGTCCACCCACCTAGATACCAGGGTTTTCCCTTGGTGCTCAAACAAGTTCAACAAGTCAATAAATATAATTTTCACATGAAAATTTAACTTCCACATCACAAATTCACTAAACAGACCATATGTATACCACACAAGTCACAAAATTCTACTTTTCATTCAAATTGGTTTTGAAATCAAACTCACACCAAAATAGCCCACAACACTTTTCACATTTCTTTAACACTTCCACAAATACATTAAACAATTTTTTAAAACATTTACACAGTGATAAACATCACATAAAATCCCACACACACATTACACATAATACCGTTTTTACCTTCAAAATAATTTTACCATCAAACTTACACGAAACAGCCCACAAATAAGTTTTTCTCCATCATCACAATTTAATAAAACATTTCAGAAATTTACAAAACATTATAAAAATTTTTGACATCTTAAAACATCACTTAACCTTTAAAAAACCCATATTAGGTGAACACACACACCAAACAGTACATATGTTCCCTTTTCCCACTTTGTTTAACCAACTAAAACATTTAAAATTTTCATAAAAAGAACCCAAGTGGTGTAACTATGTCTTGCACACAAAACCCATTTCAAACCCCCCATTTAAGACCAAAACCATACAAATTTATATCCAAAACAGAATTGTAATCCCTATATACATTTATAAAACCACTTTCAAGTGTTAAAAAATCACCTTTAATAATACCACAAAAATACAAATGAAAACACACATTTTTATAAAATGATCTCAAGAAGTATAACAATGTTTTTCACATCAAACCTATTCAAAAACCCTCTTTCTAGGACCACATGACACTAATACATTACCAAACCAGAATTGGCAGGCCAAAAAATATTTAGTAAACCAATTCCATAAGTTATGAAATACACCCAAATAATACCTCATGAGTTACAAATGAAAACACCCAAATTCAAGTTAAAAAGCAACTATAAAATTAAACACTTAACCAAAACAATCATAAACAGTTTTTTCACCACACCCAACATATGAGGAATATGAAAAATAAGTAAATACATCAAGCTAACTCGTCAATAATTGTTTACACATGGAACATTTTATGTCGAAACCCTCAAAACATGGTGTGAAACATAAATCGCACCACCGCCGCACCTCAAGGAAGTGAAATCCAACCTAAAACCACAATATTTCACCCAAAAGACAAGAAATAAAACCCTAGGTTTTAACCCTAACTTATGGTCATTAGGAACCTCGAGGATAAGGGACAAAACCCTAATCACATTGAATGTAACCCTAAACAAATTGAAAGAAGAGTGAAGAAGACCAACTTACTTGAGGGATCTTGTAGAAATCTCCCCAAATACATCGGTAGATGAATTTTAAAACAGCCAAAAATTTAAGGGAGGTTCAAACAAGAATAAGGAGACCATGTAGGAATCTGAATGGGAAAAAATAGTGAAAAATGAAGGAGTTGTGAAGGAAATAAATTACCTTTATAAATCTTCTCGAATTGAGATATCTTAAGAAGTTTCGACTTGTTCTGAAAAGAACACGAGCTCCAAAGAGGGGGGAAAAGAGATTGGGGTCGCGCCTAGATTCAGTGGCCTCGAGTTAGAGGTAGAATCACCAAAAAATAGTTAAAATTGAATAAGTTACTAAATAAGAAAAATGTTTTTTTAAAACTGGAAATGGGATTTCGTGGTGGCCCAAATCCTTAAATAAAAACCCAAATCCACCATGATTATGGATTTATAAAGGCTCAAAATTTAAATGGTGGTGTTAATAGGTCAGGTAAGGCCAAGTAGGAATTGGAATGGATGAAAAATGTTGAAAAAGGAATGATTTATAAAAGAAACAAAATTTATTTTTAAATTGGGAATTGGGCTCACGGTTTGTCCCAATTCATGAAAACTCACTCATTCCTCCATAAAAGCTTGGGAAACCCCCAAAACAAAGCATGAATGGAAAATAAATTAAAAATAATTTTAAAATAATTTATGTTTGTGACAGATTACATGGTTTATCTTTGGAATTACTGTTGAGAATTTCAGTTCTCATGCCTAATTTATATTTTCAGTTTTAGGTTTCTCTATTGTTGGATCGCTCTCAGAGCGAACATGGTTATAAGTTGGGTGGTGACCTATGAAGTCACATAAAGGTATGTGTAGTTTTATTCTATTTTCACAGTTATTTTTTATTTGTATCGCCAGTATTTATTCATTATTAATCTTTTTTTCATGGTCCAAATCATTACCAACAGTTTAATTTTGATTCCCGGGACTAGTTTCCAGCCCATGGGGATCAGGAATGCCCCTCAAGCCTTGCCGCATACCGACTCGGCTGACTGGTTCAAGGTTGACTTGGGATAGTTCATGACAAGTAGGACCATGTCCTTCCCAAGTCTTCTATAATACCCAAATCCTCTAGTTCTAAGTGTGGAGGGGCATAATCACGTTTTCATTTCCTTTTGACATGGAATGATATCCTCCTCTCCCTCTGTGGAACAAACTTTAGGGAATCCTTCCTAGAGTAAGCCTATAGCCTTTCTTTTGGTAGGTTTCACTCTTGCTCCTCCTCTCTTCCCAAGGTTCATGTCTGCATGGGTAGTCATATTTGACTATCCTGGTTGTAAAATAGGAGAGGGAATGGGCGCATCCAATTCCCTTTTTCTTCCCTCATTTCCCCATCCACTTCCACTAGTAGAGGAGGAAAAGTGTGTGGTTTGTTGGATTTTTCACTTCCTATTGTTTCTCACATTCAAGAATAACCTATCATGACTTGTGGTCTTAGGTTATAGCCATGGTAATCGCATCCACATAGTTGGATGTATGATTCATCAGAAAATCTTCTTTTGTATCTTCATATTACCTTCCTTTAGAGTGCCCCCACAAGCATGGGTCCTCAATGCCATGTATCCAAACTCAGGGAAAATTGGATTGTGTGGTCCCCCAAATCTTCTATTTCTTTTTTTTTATCACACCGATAATTACTCACATAGGCTTAGAGGTTGACGGTGGTCATGAAATCCACATGATCTCAAACATTTTGGGCCTCATTCAAAGTGTAAACCCCAACCAATCAGCACATCCTCCTTAAGAATAAGCCCTGAAATCCAACCTTCGGGCATCCTCCTCAAGAGTAATCCCCAACCAACCCATACTCATTCACCTAGGTCATCCTTTTCAAGAGTAATCCCCAACAAAACTTAAACTTCAAATCACCAGAGAATCCTCCTCGAGTGTAATCCTTAAACCATACCCCCAAATCACCATGGATTAAGTCACTCCTCATGGCCCCAAACTTAACAAGAGAATCATACTTATGAATAATCCCCAAATTAATCCTCTCAAAGGATTATACTCCCCTAAAAGACAAATCCAAGGCCCTCCATAAGCATAGGTCCTTACAACTGAAATATGTGGTATTTTATTCCCATCCAAATGGGATATGTAGGAATCCTCCCTAAGGTCCAAACCAAATATCCCAAATCAACCCTACTCTCTCTTGGCCACACTCCTAGTGGGGTCTAATTAAACCTATAAATCCATATCCCTTACAGGTTTCTCAGGACCCTTCAGCATAATTCCCACAGTAAATTTTGACTAGCCACCTTTCACCCAGACATCCTTACCACGTGATGCTAAACTACATGGTTTGGTCCTTATCACATGACTTTAAAGGTATGATGTGTCCCATTAAGTGGCACCGAACTAAGTTGGTTATGATTCCTTTCACAATGATATGTAGGAATATCATTTCATGGGTCTGATCCCACCATCAAAATAATTCACATCTTCCGAGATGACGATACACTCCAGAGCACCCCATTGTGTGGCTAAAAGACCATCACCATCATAATAATAACCAAAGAATATCTAATAAATACATGAGAGGATACCATTAATGGAGAACCTCATATACATACAAATATCTCCATTAATGAATAACATCATATACATATAGATTATTCTAAGTTTCACACATTCGAATAATTTATTATCAATTCAAGAGTGACCCATGTTATACTTTAGAATTTATAAAGGATTCATGAACATATCTGAAATCTATAAGAGAGTCTTGGAGTAGGAAAAAATTCCCCACAAAATGGTGTGATGAGCCCGACCTCCCACACTCTTGACCAATGTGAGTTCTTAATCATCTTTGAAAAAACTCCCTAATGATCACCTACCTTTGGAAAGCATATCCCTCATGGATATAGAACTGTTGGGTGTTTCTGGTTCCATGAGCAAGCCCATTGTAATCCATTAGAAAATAGTGAAGTTGAAGTGTATGATGGCATAAAACTTAGCCCCCCCCCCCCACATTTGACCATTAGGAGACACATTTCCATAAAAAATAAAAAATGGTGAACCCAACGTGAATACTTAACCAAGATGATAGTGTCACCCATATATCAGACCAATTTCTCTCTCAAAATAAAGGTGGTTCAAACAATAAAATCAATCGTGCATGTGTTCATTCAAATGAGATGATGCTTTTATGGGGTTTTCTTGTTTTTTTGTGTCATATTTCCAAGAAATTTATCTCTGTACTCCCTTCAATCTAATGGAATCCTTAAAAATTTCACCAACATATGCCTTGGATATTGTTCATTTTGGGTCTTTATCTAAATAAAGTACATTTTCACCAACCCAACATCTTCAATATTAGGTCTCAAATGCACTACTTATGGAGTACCACCAAAATGGTATAATCCTAACCTTAGAAGATTCCCAACAAGACCTATAGCTTTAAAATACCTACTAATCATCTGGTTAGTGACAACCAGTGGTCCATAAGCAGACAACACCAACCAACATCTTCAACTATTTCAGAAGTTTATCCCCATAACATGCAACTAGCCCCTCCCCTATCTCAGGGGGGTGGATCAAGAGGCCATATATAGCCTCACCCAAAATAAAAAAGGGTCCTTACAAATGGATCCTTCTAGTAATTTATGTCACCAACATTTCATGGTAGTGATCCCTAGACATGATGAGGGTGTCATCCTCAGTCGTCTAGACCAGGTCATCCAGACTCAAGCATGCAAGCAGGCTCGTTGGGGTCAGCAATCAATCTATAGGTAGTAGGTCCACACCCCACTCCCATCTATATAATCCCACCAATAAAATTTTGTGGAAACTGTGAGCGAGCACATACACCCACCCGACCTAATTCTTCCAACCATCAGACTCACCTAGCACCATCCAAGGAAGCTTATCACTTAAATCCAGTGAAAAAATATGAGAAGGAATATACACCTTCCTTCACCAACCAATCCTGTTAGAAGACTCCTCTAGAAGCACTCAAAGAATACTACTAACCAATTTTGGTAGCAAGTCACAAGCAAGCACACACACCTTCCTGCATTCATCAAGCCTGCTAGCAGTTTTGTTTGGAATCATGTGAACAAATTAGTCTGAAAGTCCTAATGATAAATAGGGGACAAAACCAACACTCTTCCCCCCCCCCCCCCACGTATGAGTACTTTTAGTATCCATAGGCGGGAAATGGAGGATAGGAGTAGGCACATACCCCTACTCTAAACGAGGAATGAGCATATATCCCTATTCCAGTCTATGAAGTCACCAAGCATATCCTAACAATAGTAAAAGTTCATATGAAAATCATTTCCCACAAAATATATACCTTACAGTACATCATAACAGCAACAATAGTAGTATCAGGGGGTTGGACACACAAATTTGTCCAAAAATTTGGGGTATCTCATCAACATGTCACCTCAAAATAGATGCACGCTTTTGCTCCCATCTAGGAGAGTTAGGGGGAAAACTCCCCCGTGATATATAGAAAACCGAATTTGGAACATAAACCCACTTAAATGGAAGGAAATTTTCCGATTAAAATGACCACTCAGAGGTAGGCACAAACCACTACTAAAATTCCAAAATCCTATAAACAAATTCTGGTTGTAACACGAGAGCTAGTTAAGCAATTTTACACTCCTAAAAAAACATACCCCAGTAAGTGGCCCCAGTTAATAGAAAGATTTCATCCAAAAAGAAGACTCACCATAGACAACTGGAAGATGAATATTTGTCCTATGATCCTACTCTACTTAATACTAGAGTTCTTGAAGCCCTCATATGCTTATCTATGGCAGTTCAAGATCATATTCTCCCATTACCAAATTACGGGAGTAGTAGAAATAATTTTGATGGTCCTACTCAGACACTTAACCATGAAGGATTACTTCATGAACACAATCTAATCGATCTCAAGATTCCATCTTCTAATGAGAGTCATGGATGCCCTCTATTTGGCCAGAAAATAAAGAAGAAAGAGAGTCTTCCCCTTTATATAATTCACTATGGTGGTCCTCTCGATGATGGTATTTTCTGTGAAACTTCTCTCCACGGTAGTGTTTCACTTCATCAAAAGGGTCCTCCCCTTTGTGATGTAGTGATGATAAATCCCTCCTACCTCAAGGCACTTGTGAAAATAAGGCCAGTTATTTATGATTACTTTTCATTGAAAAGTGAAATTTTTTCTCAATCAGAAGACATCACTAGTATACAGTCATTCTATGAACCGCCCTTTGTGTGACCTACCCTCCAGTGTAATAGAGGAAGTCCCTACCAATATTGTTGGTTATAATAAAGTGGTAGGAAATCATCCACTCTACTCAGATCAAGTAGAGTAACTTCAAAAAATATATAAAGATGACATGCTAAACATGAGAAAATAGCCAGATAAAGATAACCTACTGGTCATGTTTTGTCTCTTATCCATCCCTCAATACAGTATTCCAAAGGCATTATAGGAAAACTGTGTGCATGACATCCACCTCAATATATGTAAAATTATTCATCACTTGAGAGAAAAAGTATTACCATATTATGATTATCAAATTCACATCAATGTGATAAAAGGGATGCAACATCAATTCTAATTGGTGGATATCCTTGTTACACGACATCCATAGAGATAGCAAGAATCCCATCAATGTGAATTCCTCATCCATAAAAATGGTTATAGATTCTTCATATGGAATTAATATCAGAGGATGGGGTGTACATGGAGCGTTAAATTTTATCTCACTCCCTATCCAACAAGGCCCACTAAATGTGGTATCATGAAATTTCATAGCTTTAGGATGGGTTCAGAAAATATACCATGTTCACAACCAAAGATGTGCTAAAAAAACAGGCCCTACCCGACTCCCATCAATGTTGGGCTCGAAGAGATCAGGATCTTGAGAGAATTTTTCATCAAGCATATGAAAATATTGATAAATCCTCCTGTTTGGGAGAAGTTGATCGTCAGATAGTGAAAATTTCAAAAATAGTGCAACAATCTTCAAAAGTTGTTGATTCAAGTGCATACCTAATTAAGCATCCAACCCATGTTTGAAAAAAAAACTCTATAATATCATACAGGAAACTACCACAGTAGCATCTATGGTAGTTCAGGAGCAATCCCAACCCATAGGGGTAGGGTATTTTTAACCTAACCTTCGATGTCAGCAAACCAAGTCGGAAGAATTGTAAAAATAGAATGGGAACGGACCCATCCCTCTAGTTTGGGGGATTTTCACCTCAAAACCCCTTTCTTAGCAGAAATCAATCTTCTCTCGATTGGGGAGACATGGTAGAATGGGTCCTCCCAATTTTCTTCATCCCATGATCCAGTAATTTCACTAGGGATGTGCATGGATGAACTGTATAGATATATCCTTCTGATTACATCAACTAAATAGCTCATAGAGAACTAGAAAATTAGAGGACAAGGCCTCGTGGAGGGAATAGAAAAAGGCAGTCTCAGAAAGACACTACCAGAATTCCTACCATGCATTAGGCATTAGTAAATGTCATTAATACCACCCTTGGAGACCCTAAAGAACCTAACACCAATTCAGAGGAGGAGTTATACAAGGAAGTTATAATTCATAATGTGGTCCACACCCATACAATTGAAGGAGGTGTGCATACTGAAACCAAAATCTTTCCCTAAATCTGGGAATTCTCTCAAATAATCCATCATTACCTCTTTATAAGGAATCCAACAAGGAAAAGGGTAAGGGGTAGATTATGCCTCAACTACTTCATGAATAGGTTAATCTCCTTTCACTAGAGGAAAGATTTTCTTAGCAAGAGGAAGAGATGAAATAATTGAGGAGGCTCAATGTAGATCTACTCCAAGGAAGCCTTCCTTTTAAATATACTAGATAAGTGGATCCTCAACCTACACCCCTAGCTAGAGTACCTCAGTAAAGAGGGTTTTTCATGGTGACTAAAGGGGGTATGGAATGCCTGATCAACATGGGATACCAACCACCAATATACTTGGAACCCGCAGTGGAGGATCAGGAATTCCCTCCATTGGGTAAGAAACTAGAACAGGGCTAGGCACATTCTTACAATATTTCCCCTATAGGATACCCACAATAGATACCAACAGTGCCACTACCTATGGCCCTAATAGTTACTGCAACTACTCAAGATCCGGCCTAGAAAGTCATTCCCTGAGGACTCATGAACTCTCTTGAGTGAGTCAAAAATTTATTGGAAGCTATGGAGGAATGAAGAGAACTGATAAAACTAGAAAATAAGCCTTTCCCTGAATGGGTAGATATGACGCTTCACCCATCGAACTTTAGGAATCCAATATTACCCATTTTTAATGGCTAGGGAGACCCATAGTAACATCTAACACATTTTCTCTTTCATTTTGAACCTATGATGGGGACCCCTAAACAATAGGAGGTAGTGAAACTCAGTTTCTTCATGTAATCACTATAGGGACCATCCTTTGTATGGTATACTATCTTGTAGGATCGATCAATTACAGGATGGGTAGAACTCTATCAAAAGCTTCTCTTCTAGTTTAGGTCAGCACTACAAAAGCCAACAATCCTTGATCTCTTAAACTGAAAACAGTGGGAGAATAAAAGGGTATCATATTTCATTACCCAATGGAAAGGGTTGACATACTCCTTAAACCTACCACTCCCTCAATAATACTTTTTTCCATCTGTATAGTGAATCTTTGAGATTATTTGTGTCCGCCACTTATCCCTATAAAATACACAGGGGGATTCTGGTACCTCACAGTGATCTATCAAAGAGTAGAAGACTCCATTATAGAGACCAAATCTAATTCACGAGTAACTCCATCAGCTCAAGTAAGAAGAATGAGGAAGGAAAAGGCTACCACTATTACACTTCAGTAGGACCATGTACCTACTCTAGCTCAAAATCATGCATCGTATCATGCAACTATGCCTCCTGAGCATTAGAAACTATACCTGACTTATGAGGATGATTAAAAATAGAAAAGGTGAAAAAAATTTGAGGAGGTGAAAAACAATGTCTATTATTTTCAGAATGACCAAATCCACAGCTACTTCATATCAGTATTGGAAAAAATGTGATCAAGTTTCCAAATCCTAGGAAGCCCAGCAAATGTGGTGATGAAGGTCTCTGAAATTATTTCCCTTTCCATTCAGTACTAGGTCACAACTTCCAGAAGTGTTTTTTTAATTATATCCTATAAAAGATGTTGGACTTAAGGAAAGTGAAGCTAAAAAAATTTCTTGTTCAATTGGCGTGTGTTTCTACCACTGATCCAGATGAGGAGAATGAATGGTGGGAAAGTAACAGCAAGGGTATGGAGAAGCTTAGTGATTGGATGTTCTGAAAGATGATCAACCAAACTCATGCTATCCTCTGAGCACAGTTGCAGAAGTTGACTGTGCCTCCAACCAATTCTACTATAACACAGTCGAATCCATAAAAAGTTTAGGCCTCCAAAATCCAGTCTTAAAAAAAGCGACATGGCCAGATGTGTGAGAAGAAAATGTATGAAGATGAGCTTGTATCAAGGCCAAAATTCTCCTGGACTTTAGTGAACTTCATGTAACGATCCAAACTTTTATCAAAGTAATTTCTTCTTTTTATAATTATTTCATATAATATAATCAAATAAAATCACATTAAGAACACAATAAAATCTTTATAAATGATGAATGAATGAAATAAAAGGTATTTCTATAAGTTTAGAAACCAATGCCGATGAAATAGTAACTTGACCTTATGAATAGTAATATGACCCTTATGAATAGTAAACTGGCCAAATGAATGGTAGCCTCATCCATGAAATTATAAATAAAATTTAGGGATCTTATAAGTGAAAATATGATATAATTATATCATATTATTAGTGAATATTTTAAAAATTGTTCACTAAGTGTTGGTATTTTTATATTCATAAATATTTAATTACAATTTTATGATTAATTTAATAATTTAAAATAAAATATAATTTCATAAAATGTATTAATAAATTAATATTTTTATTTATTTTTATTTTAGGATAATTTTATGAGACCTCAAGTATTTTTTTCAAAGTGTTATAAATCAATTATAATTTTAAAATCAGTATTTTCCAAGTAAATGATGATTTTAATTAAAAATTAAACTACTCCTATTTAGAAAATTATTTTAATAAAATGGATTTAATTTTTGGATTATACACATCTAAAAATGGTTAGGGTGAATTTTTGGGATTTTTCTGAAATACTTGAATTTTGTGAATAGTAAAATATGGAAATTTACAGTATATATATACATTATAAGTTAAATACAATAATCATTGATTCATTTCTGATATAATCATAATTGGTTAGAACTAACATGATGTAATTACTGTATTTAGTCTCAAGAATCAACACTATTTCTTTTCTTGATCAAAATAATAAACTAATGAATTAAATAATGAGAAAACACCCCTCTCCTCCACTATAAATACCACCCCTCACACCCTCTTCTCCTCAAACCTCTCAAGCTTTGAGCCCTGTCCAAATTCAGACCAAACATCTCCCCAAGACCCTATCCCATTTCCAGGATCTCTTAGTCTCATAAAAAGACCAAAAACCTTTCCCCAAGGAGGTTCTCGAGGAGGAGATATTTAAGAGGTAAAATCCTCTTCCTTTTTCTTTTAATTTCTTTTTAATTTCATTTATTTTCTTCTCTTATCCCCACCTTATAATATCCAAAAGACATGAAAACTCCATTATGTTTGATATACTATAATTATATCATTTTAATGTAAAATACATCATTAAAATCTTCCCTCTCCTTTTTCATTCTAAAAATGAAATCATCGTTCATGATGTGTCAATTTACCAACATCATGGGTGATGTACTTTATTTTTCCTTTAAAACCTTAAAGGGTGATAATAAAACCATTAAATGTTTAAAAAAGATTTTAATGTTTATTTTATAACCCATTTTATGTTCTATAACTAACTTATATACATAATACTAAATGATAAAACAAAACGAGTTCGTTGTGATCGAAAAACCATCAAAATTAACCTAAAACGATCATCATTAATTTTTATCTAATGATTCATCATCATTCTATATAAAAAAATTATTTATAATACCATTTAAACTTATTTAATATAATTAATAACATATAATAACAATTCTACATGTTTATACTCATTTACATGAACTTCCATTCATGAATACAAGTGAACCGATCGTGAAAACTAAGAAAACGAATGCTCCTGAATGATGAAATTAAACTCTATAAATCATTGAAAGGTGTATAAATGAACTTAATAAAACCATAATGAATAATATTCATGTATAAAAGGTTCTATAATTTTTAATTAATGAATCTAATGAAATTATACAGGACATTAAATAGAAGTAATCATTCAAACTCAAGGTAAGGGGAATTCTCAAACCCAACTCTCTTTCTTTGGGTTTTCCCTATTTCACCCCATTTTTAGTATGAATATTCATTAAATATCATTTATTCATCATTATCTTACCATTTTTGAGATATAAATTTTTTCTAATTGATTTTATAACAAACACAATATTTTCCAAATGAACTTTTCTTTAAAAAAACACGCCTTTTACTTCACGAGATTGTTTCATTTTCACTCAAGATTAATGATTCATATATCAAGTATGTCATTACCTATTTCATTTGGGAACCCAAAGTTTATGAATGTATGGTTTATGAAATGAGACCCATTCCATTTCATTGGTTATTTTATGTCCAAATATTTATATATGTTCTATATGGAATGCGTGATAATGTAAATATTATGATGTGATGGGTGCACCCAGAATTATATATTGCAATGTAAATGTTATTATGTAACAAGTGTGCCTGGAATTATATATCACTCCAATTCATTGGTTAATTTGATGTATCTCATGATAAAAATTAAATATGCATGAACATTATTCCATCTTTGTTCACAACTATGTGTGGTAGTTAACCACTAATACATGATGTCTCATTTTTATGAATTTCCACATTTCAAGAATTTTCTTAATGCTTCATCTCATGATTATGATCATATTCCTATATTATGATGATAATTATTAAACTCATCCATGTTATTTTGTTTCATGTTCTTATCTATCCTCTTACTGGGCTTTTATATCACCCCTTTTTGATGTATATACTTAAGTTACTATTTTTAATAAGGATAATTCAAGGGCTAATAAGAAGCTAGAGAAGAAGGAATTAAATAAATGTTTATGGTTTATTTTGTAAATTTTATATATGATCCTAATTTTCAAAAAAAACTAAACATTTGGATCATGTTTGTGTAACTCTTTTATGTTATTCATCTTTAAAATGATGTAATTATAAATTAATGAAAGCAAGCTTGCTATACTTCAGGTCGATAGTCTCAAAATCACAGGCATCGCCCCACCAAACGGTATAATAAGAGCTAACCCACCAAGTGGAATCTATATCATATGAGGAGTTTATCTTCAGTTACATTAATTTTATTCACTTAATGTGTCCCTTATTAGATGATGATAATGATAATGAACCCAAATTCCCTACACTTGATTTGGGAACTAGGGGAAGAGGCATTCAGAGTCAAGGCTACAGGGGAAGACGCGGTCACGCTAGAAGTCACTATTTTAACCATGACACTGCTCGAACTGTCTACATGGATGAAAATCATGGGAGATATCTCCAATGAGCTCAGAAAGATCAAGGAATATCCCCTAAAAATGAAAAGTTCTACCATGTCATGATCATCTTGGAATATCGATTAGAGAATATGCCATCGCATAATCAACCTCGGCATGCTGGAAAACCTATTCAGCCTAATCTACTAAGAGAAAAAGCAACTTCATCTCATATTCCAAGGGTTGATATATCTACATCATGTAATTTATCTCCTAAATCGCCTATTAAATAACATCCCCATGATGAGAAATGTAGACCATTGGACCATGAGTATGATGTTTTGAAGAAATTTTCCTTGGTGTTAGCCAAGTTATCAATCCTGGATGATGTGATTCTATCAAAAGACCTTAGAGAAACATTCATAGAGGCCTTGTTGAACCCTTGTGACTTTTAATTTGAGGTTTTTTTTATGAAGTGTGTCATGTAGATAATGATCTTGTAGAATTCCACACAGTTATCTCTTTCATAGATTGAGATGAGGAAGCCATCATATTGAGACACATCAGACCCTTGTATATATCTATAAGGATAAATTAAATTGATATATGATTATCCTTCATTTAAAATGGATTAGGTTTTAACCTCATCCCAATCCAAACACTTCATCAACTAGGTTTCAATGAATCTTACTTGTCCCTCTCTACACTAATTTTACAAGGTTATGAAAAGAATGAGAAAAATACTCTTTGTGAAATCAAACTCAGGACTTAGTTCAGGGATCTCGTGTATGAATCAGAATTCATGGTTGTTAGGAAAGATACGGCCTTTAATGTTCTGTTTGGAAGACCTTTTCTACATAAATAAGTGGATATCCCCTCATCATACCACCAATTCCTCAAATATTGTATTAATGGTCAAATTGGGACATTTCATGGTGAAAAATCCACATTCAAATCCTTTGAGTCACAATACATTGACACAGGATTCTACCATAAGGGAAAGAGTCCATGGATGATAATGTCACTTGGATCAATGCCATAAATGGTTTTGAAATGATTCTGCTTAATCCTTCAAAGAATCTTAGTGCAGAGTATGTGTCTCCTGGTAATCAAATCAAAGGGGTGGTCCCAAATTCAAGAATGCATTCCATGACTTCTATGATTTCAGTCATAAAAAATGAGCCTGACAATATAAGAGATGTTGTCAACTCTAAAAATAGTGATGGAAGCATAGATGAAAGTTTCTTCATTTCATACTTGGAGCTCCAAAAAATCGTATTCTATCAGCTGGTCAAGAATACTTTGTTATGAAAATGGAGGAAAATGAAGATGCTCACTCTCAGTCCCTCATCCCCCCTTCAGAGCTCCAAAAAAATCTGCATACCAACAAGAGATCCTGAAATGGTTCCTTCATGCTTCGGGTGCCCAAATGTCGACTCCATCCCTAACTTCAAGAAACTTTATTCATCGCATACTTCCTAAGAAGATTTGAAATAGGTAAAGAATGAGTAAGAGGAAGAATAGGAATACCTTATGAATTCCCTCCATCATTTTAGGAAGGTGTCTCTACCACTATTTATGAGATCAAGGAGGTAAATCTGGGTACAAAAGAAGATCCATGACCCAATTTTATTAGTGTGGGAATGACTTAAAAAGAATATTAGGTTTATATTTTCTTATTGAAGAAACATCGAGACTTTTTCTCATGGAATTACATGTATATTTTAGGCCTTGACCCTGAAGTGGCCACCCATCACTTGCATTTTCTAAAAGACCATTGGGGATACAAGCTGGCAGCCAGAAGGACACACCTAAATCACACCTCCAAAATTTGAGTCTGAATTGTACAAAATCTTCAATTCCAACTTCATCAGATAGGTACAATATCCAAAATGTCTAGCCAACATTTTTCCTAGGAAGAAGAAAAATAGGAAAATTAGAGTTTTCATTGACTTCATAGATCTCAACCAGAACTATCTGAAAGATGATTTCCCAATTAAAAACACAGAACTCATGATTTATGCAACATCTAGTTATCAATCCCTCTCCTTCATGGATGGATATTCATGGTACAACCAAATTTGTATGGACTAATAAGATGAAGAATACACTACCTTCAGATCCCACTAGTGTGTATTTTGTTATTAGGTAATTCCCATTTTCTTGAAGAACATCGATGTCACATACCAACGTGCCATGTACCGCATCTTCAAACCCTTTTTGGGGAAGTTTTTTGAATGCTAAGTTAATGATTTGGTGGTTAAATCACATCAATGCTCTAACCACCTGACTGACCTAGATACCATCTTCAACAAGCTATGGAAATATAGCTTGAATACAAACCCCTTAAAATGTACTTTTGGGTTAACCTTGGGGAAGTTTATCAGATTTTTTTTATGCCATTATGAAATCAAATTTGACCCTGAGAAAAAAAATATCCTTAGCATGTCACCTCTTCAAAACCTCAAAGAGTTGAGATGAATTCAAGGACACTTGGCCTACATCTGGCACTTTATAACCTACCTCACAGGCAATTGTTTTCCCTTAACCAAACTAATGAAGAAGGGGTTCACATATTAGTGGACCAGTTACTATTAGGAAACATTTGAAAACATCAAGTACTTCTTGATTCCACTAGTGTTAATGCCACCCATTGAGGGAAAATCACTCATCCTATATGTGACATACCTAGAGTGATTGCTCAGAACATTCCTTATTCCAAAGAATGATGTTGGTAATGAAAACATCCTTTATTATCTCATTTGAACCATGATCGACACTGAGACTCATTATTCAGATATCGAGAAGAGTTGTCTAGTGTTGATCTTCATGGTTCAGAAACTGAGCCACTATCTATATCACCATGAGGTCCATTTGGAATCTTTTAATAACCTAGTAAAATACATCCTTAGTCATCCTATATTGACATGATGTCTAGAACGATTGTTGGTTATCCTGAAGCGGTTTGATATAAAATTCATGCCTCAAAAATAAGTCAGATGTTAGGCCTTGGAATATTTCCCTGTAGAAAACCTGTCTATAAAAACAACATCATTAAATACTAAATTTTCATATGAAGAGATATTCTCTATTCAAGTCAGCCCCCAAACATGAGAAATTTATTTTGATGGTGCATTTAGTATCCTAAAAGGGATGAGAATGGAAGACCCTAAACTCAATAAATTTAGTTTAGAGATCCTGCTTATTTACATAGTGAAGGTAATTTTACCTTACTAATTCATATTTCTAGAAGGATGTACCAATAATGAGGCAGAATATCAGGCCCTCATCATAGTCTTGGGATTGGAACTCTAAATACAAGTATACCACCTTGAGGTCAGAGGAGAATCAGAGTTGGTAATAAAATAGATCAATGGCAATTACACAATCATACAAAGAAGAATTAATCCCCTTTCTTGAATATGTCCAATGATTAATGGAAGAGTTCCCCTTAGAGCCAACATTGACTCATGTCATGTGATCACAGAACGCCCATGAAAATGCATTGGTGAATGCGTCTACAATTCTGGTAGATCTGAACTGGGATGAAATAGTCCTTAGCATTTCCCACCGCCGAATGGTCTCACCTTTTGACTGAGTCAAAATGGAGGAGATCAATGAGTCAGTCCTATACCTGAACCATATGGTCCCACCACTAGGTGGATGATTCCAATCATGATCTACATTCATGATGGAGTAATCCTTCTTGATAGATCTGGGAAAGAGAAAATCTGGTGGTGATCAGTTAACTTCACTCTTTATGGTGTCCCAAATCATCAAAAATTCTTCTATAAATGAGGCTTTGATGGATTCCTTCTCAAATGTATCGACAGAGAAGAGATTTTGGATATTATGGAAGAAGTGCATGTGGGATTTTGTGGTGACCACTAGTCAGGGTATAGGATTTATGATTAAATTTGAAGACTTGGATATTTTTGGCCTTCGATGACATAGTATTTAATATAATTCACCAAGGAATTTTATTCCTTGTAGTTCAATTCCAACTTCATAAAACAACCCTCGGAGTTGCTACATAAATCCAAATACTCCTGGACATTTTACATATGGTGAATGGATTTTTTGGGACCATACCCTCTAGATAAGGATAATTAGTTAAAATACATCTTAACTACTACCAATTTCTTTCCAAATGGGATGAGGCAATACCCCTCAAATAAGTAAGGGCCAAAATAATTTTTGACTTTGTGAAAGCCAACATCATTACCAGATTTTGTGTCCCTTATACAATATTGATGGACAAGGACAACAATTTCTATTCTGCTCAGGTGGAAAATCTATATCAGGAGTACAATATTAAATCCAACCATTCATCCTAGTATCATGAAGTAGCTAACGTACAGATAGAGTCCATTAAAAAGACCCTTCCAAACATACTCCATAAAATGGTGGGTAATGATAAAAAGTATTGGCCTGAAAAGATCAGGTATTCCTTATGGGATTATAGAACTACAACCCATACTACCACATAGGAAACCCCTACACACAAGTATATTGGAAAAAAGAAGTCCTTACCATTGAGTTCCAATTTCAATCACTCCATGTTTTTATCTATGATCAGCTATCCACAAATGAACAATCCCAAAAACGGTTGGACAAACTAGATTTTCTCAATTTAGAAAATATTTCACACCTTGCATCACTTGGAATTCGATAAAAATCGGATAGTGTGTGACTTTGAAAAGAAGGTATTCCTTCATTCATTCCTCTAAGGAGAACTAATATTAGTCCTTAGGACTCTAATGATACTAGTAATAAAGCCTCTAAAACTTGAACCAAAGTGGAAAGGACCTTACTCTATACACAAGTTCCTCTATAATGGATCTTATTCCTTAATCTCAATGGATGGAGATATTATTATGACCTTGAGAAATGCAAGTTTCTTGAAGAAATATTTTGTGTACTCACATGACATCACATTTAAGTTTCAAGATGTTAAACTTCGTAGTTGGTCTTTATCACATGACCTTCAAAGGAATGACATCACGTTCGTGCCCCATGAAGTTAAACTACAAGGAATCATCATCCTTATCACATGATGATAAAATGAATGACATATGGTCCAATTCTCATGACCTAAACTATAAGACACCATTCATCCTCACCGCATGACATTAAACTACACAGTTAACATCCCTGTCATTTGATGTTAAGAAGCCCCTGAAATACCATGAGCTAAGACACTCCATGTGATACCTTAAAATCAGGCCTCCATCTCAGTTATAAGTCCCAAGAACATCCCTCTAACCCCTCAGTGGGTCAAGATTCCCTCTTAGTCAAACATGAGAAAGAAGGGACGGATGGCTCCAATGTGTAAGCCCCACTCACATCATGGACACTCTAAAGTGGAAATTGGGCCCCCTTTTGGGAATAAGTCCCAACACTATCATGTCCTTATCACATGATAATAAACTAAAAAAACCTTTAAGAAATAAATGTGTCTTGATTCACATTCCAATGAGATATATAGTGACGCCCGTACATCTTGGGTCTAGCCGTGATTAAAAAAACCCTTGTCCCTATGTACAAATCAGATCTGCAAAATGAGATTTTCTAGAATGTATGGCCTAATTATTATTACGATGAGATATATAGTGATTATCATACCACATATCTTGGTCCCATACATTATTCTAGAAAACATTAAAAACCCATTTCCCCATGTCAAATTCCGATTGATGTGGGGAACAATTTTCACATCCTTTCCGCGATACGTTAAACTGCACAGTCAACTCATTGCATGATGATAAATGGCACAATATTTCAAGAACTATGTATGGATTCTTATCCCCATAAGATGCGTAATGACATTGGGATCTCTAATATCAGGTCCACCCACAATAAAAAAATCCCACACTCCTTGTGCATGGGTCAGACCTACATAGGAAACCTTTTAAGAACTACATGTGTCTTGATTCTTGTCATAAACAGATGTGTAGTGATGCCCAATTCTTGTTCCCTAGTCTAGTCTCAATACCCCTTTTCACATCAATAAGCTTGTGTCCTTTCCGTATGGAATTAAACATCATGGTTCTTTTAGAACTATGTGTGTCTTGATTCTCATTCCAGTGAGATACATAGTAACACCCATATTTCCATCTTTTGGCCAAGCCACAACATGTACTTTATTTCACATCAATTCATATTTTTCCTCATTATATGAAATTAAACTACATGAGATTTCAAGAACTATGTATGGATTTATTCTTATCCTAATGAGATATGTAGTGATACCTAGATCATACCTATTGGCCCAGCCACCACATAATCTAAATGCCCATATCCTTCAATTATGTTTCCTTTGTGGAGTGGAAGAAACCTTTTTCTACTCCTTGTTCACACCAAGCATAGCTCAAATGGGATTAGGATTTTTGGTAAATAATTCCTTGTATAATTAAGGCATATCAATTCACGTTGGTGTAATCATGGTCCTAGTTTCAAGTCCTTAAAAGGCACATCAGATGTCTTCATCACATGATAATAAACTGTATGATTTCCTTGAGAACTATGTGTGGATTGATTCTCATTCCAATGATATATGTAGTGATGTATGGATCTTTAAAACTATACCCAGTCACAACATGATATGGGAAATACCCCCACTCTCCCATGTATGAGTCAGATCTATATGAGAGGATCCAATACAAGTTCTCACCCTATGCATGATCCAGTATTAAAAAACCTTATTTCCTCCACATATGAATTCAATCAATGTGGGAGATATTTATTTTATAACTATGTGTGGATTTATTCTTACTTCAAAAAAATACACAGTGATTCCCAAGTCCTATACCCTGGTCCATCCTCAATCACGTCAAGTCACCTTTGTCTTGACCACATGATATTAAACTACAGGGCAGATGTCTTAACCGCATGACTTTTAACTACCTGGTACCTATAGAACTACATGTGGATTGATTATCATTCCAATGAGATATGTAGTAAAACCTAGGCCTCGTGTCCTATTCCCAACCATGGGGAAAATAAATATTCCCCCTCGCTTTCATACAAATAAATATCCATGCTGGAGATTCTAATTTGGGTCCCCTTATTAGGAGGTCCACTGAGGAAATACATATGCCCCCTTCTATATATAAGTTAGATCTATGCATGGGACTCTACACTTAATTGTAAATATCAATCCAAATTCTTCCTTTTTTCTTGTACAAATCCTTTCCACACTTCATAATCCTACTTTTGGGAACTTTCGGATCTTTATAATCATTCTCCATATCTTGATGGTAGAATGTAAGATACTTGAGGGATACTTTCCTTGACTATAATGTAACACACCCTAGTTGTATTTGCATAAATTATCCCCTAAAACGGATTTGTTATCCAAAGTATGAATCTATTTAAATATTTCATAATATTCCCCAATTGGCTTTGCATAAAATATCCCAAAAAATGGGTTTGTCAACAAGTGGTAACTTCACCCTTGGGAGAATCCTCTTCTATCCTTGAAATCTTTGATAACATTATGTTGGAACCTGTGATTCAAATTTAGTTTTCGGTCATCCCTCCCATATTTGTCTTATATCCTTTCTCATGATATGAAAACCCCCAAGACCTTGGTTTAAAATATCCTCCCTTGTGTATGAAGTATGTAGGAATGATCTTGGTCCGGTAATCCACATATCACCCATCATTTCCATAATATTGTAGTCCTAGGTGTATGACCTAAAACTACAAGCACCATCTTTCTTGTGCTTGGGCCATACCAGCATAGGAAAACTTTTCCTCCAATTATCAGGTAATTTTGACTTAAAATTCTTCTCCCATATTCAAGTACCTTCCTTCCAAAAGCTATACTATGTTCCCAAGGAAATTTAAATCTTTATAAAATTTCTTCAGCCATCAGTAAAAGAAAGTTGGAATTCCTAAGAACTTATTTTCTTGACTATGATATAACATACCCTAGATCTATTTTTATAAAGTATCCTAAAAAATAGGATTGTCATCCAAAGTATGACACTATTGACTATGTTGTAACATTCCCCAGTTGGCTTTTCATAAAATATCCTACAAATGGGGTTGTCAATCAGTTGTAAATTATTCCTTAGTAGAGACCCCCTCTATCTTCATAATCCCTTTCCCCATACCACTCATAAATCCAAAAATCCTCAGATTATATCTTACAACATCCCCTTCCTCATACCTGAATATGATAGTGCATTCCCGAATAGATTACCCAGAATGGGAGAATCAGTAACCTTCTGATCAAAGCTAAAATTATATCCCCCACAATGTTCTTATTGTATGACTTCAAACTACATAGAATAATGTCCTTACTATATTATTTTAAACTAAATATAATAATTTTCTTGTTGTATGAATTTAAACTACATGGCATAACATCCTAGTCACAAGATGTTAAATTGTACAAAAATTTCCTCATAATAAGATGTTACACTACATGGTTAATGTCCTGGTTGCATGACATTAAACTGTACGGTATCTAAACCCTTTCTAGAGAGGGACATTTCCCCCTAACATTATTCATTTAAAAAAAATTCCTCTTCATACAAGACTAAATCATGTAGGAGTGGTTTCCTATTCACAAACAAGGCCAATACATATGATCTCTTCATTATCAGACATTTTCCATTAGAAAACCCACCCATTAAGGTCTTGATAAATCTAAATCTCCACAAACTTCCTTTTTTCATCATCTAACTATGTTTCAATATGCCCAAGTTGTTTTTTCATAAGTCACTCAAAAAAGGGCATGTCATCCTAAGGATGTCGCTATTTGATTATGCAGTAACACGCCCCAGTTGGATTTGCATAAAGTTTCCCAAAAAATGGATTTTTTAACTGGTAGGAACTTCATCCTCAGGATAGAATTCCTCTATTCCTGAATATCATGTTTTAGAATCAGAAACCACAAAATTGTGGCTCAAATTTCTCCTTCAGGTATCTAAATAATTTCATAATGTTCTGATCCATAAATACTTGTTCGAGTCATCATTTCAAATATTATGGTCAAAGCTATTCAACCTAAAACACCTGTCTCATTAGTTTAGCTTTCAAGACTTTAAACTTTCCACAAAAGGAGGCAAAGTACTCCACAGATTTAAAACTTGAAAAGGATCTTCTAGAAAAAATTTGAGTCTCGGATCTCTAGACATATACTCTATATGGTTTAGGAAAAAAATTTAGAAATGAAAATAAGAAAATGCACAAAACATTTTAGGTTGAAAACCCTCAAAGTTTATCCCAATAAAAATCCATTTCTTACCCATTAAGTCATCACCATCTTGGAATTAAGAAAAAATTAGGGTAATGACATAAAAAGACACAAATTTTGTAAGTTTATTCATATAACCTTAGAAAATGTCTAACTATGCTCACTATACCCCATGGATTGAGAAAAAATTAGAGTTCTCTCTCATCCTGGTCATTATAATTATAACATTATGACATTAAATCAAAAGATTAATTTTTTCAATGTTGTATTACAATTACAGTAAGGATAGAAATGAAAGAATAGGTAATTGGGAACAAAAATCATTTCTTTATGTTTCAAAATGTATGGTAACTTACACATTCTAGAGCCTCTCTGCCTGGTTTTATAGTTTTTCCTCAACAAAGGGTTTGATAAGTTGAACTATACCTTAACTAATTTTCACAGCTAGTAGAAGCTCATCTATTTTTACAGAAACTACCACCTTAGCTTTATGGAACTTCTCATGCTCTGCACCAATAACATCTCTTCTTTTTGTCAAATACCCTCCCAAGGAAAAATGGAGTTGCACTACCTTGAAGGTTCTTGTTATAGTATAAGTGTGCGATGGGCGGGGCCTAATTTTTCTTTTTTCTATGATCGATGATCAATCTAATATTTAACACAACATTGAACGTCGTGATTAAAATAATTAAATCAAATAATTGGATAATAAAAATTACACCAGAACCAAAGGGAGGATCATAAAATATTGTTTATAATTAATTTAATTAAATAAAGAATTACCTTTAAGGAATTATTTCTTCTTTGATGAATATAGTGACATATCTACAGTCCACCATCGTTTAGTTGTAGAAATCAAGAGTATATTTTCTCTAGTAGTGATCCACACATGTTCCATGAATCTCCAGACGTCACTGAAGGAATCTCTAGGTGCTATCATGGTAGATCCTTGTACTTGCATTTTCCTCCTTTGATTACTTTGAGAATTGCTTCCAAATCATTCTCCTTGATCCGATAGAGGAGGATTTCTCTCCATTCCTAGGAGCGTTCTTAGAGAAGGGAGCTCTCTAGGCTAGAGAGGTTTCTTTAAATCCATTGTGCATAACCCAAAAAAATGAATTATCTTAATGAGAAAATAACATAATTAGGTTTATATATCACTAGGGTTAAAATAAAATAATTTCACAAGTACCTTTAATTATTTATTTAATCCTAGAAAAACCCCATGTCAAATAATAATAATAATATCATTATTTCTCGACATGTTCTTAACTTGAAAATTATAATTAAATATTATTTAATAAAATAATATTAAAAGTTTATTATTTCTCACCGAACCAAAAAACATGGTCCACCATTCCTCCATAATATCTATCAGACGTTGAATAATGACTATTTATTTATTAAATAAATATCACTACATTATTTTCCAATAAACAAGTAAATACTATATTTTCTAAATAAAAAATAAGTATTTATATGTGATCAAGCATACATGAATAATTATTAAACCATGTACGAGAATAATATTTATTCAACCTATTAAATAATAAATAATAATATATATTATTTAACTAAGATTCTCGATACACATAGTGTGTGACCCTCTAGTCCTCTTTATCAGTTGCATTAGGCGAAGAAGCCTAAAGTCCAAGGCTAGCATCTATAAACACACTAAGTCTACCATATAGAAAGAATTTAATGTGACAATGACATGTCACCTCCTACGAATTCTTACTGTGTAATATAATCTCTTTATCTCGATATCTCTAATCAAGCATGTTGCATGATGGTTCCATCAACCTATGTGCTCGATGTCTCTTTCTTTGACTTCCTAGAAAATGAACTTTCCTTTAGAACACCATGTACATGGGTTTATTTAGGCTATATCATTTCCATTAAAGGGCCTGAGATATCAAATTTCATTAATAAACAGAAGAGACAAATCCTTTCTCACATTATTCATTAATGTAATATTACTCGTGACGCACCCAACATATCCTACTTCACTGCGAACATCTGTCACCATTGTTTTCATCAATATATCTAAGTGTGCGACTCATAATACTCATTAATAAAAATCTTAAAGTCTAAGGACCAATACACATGTTCACAAATAGAAACATCCAATGACCCATATAAATGTGAATTTCCTACTGGCGGGTCTCGTTCTCATAATATCCTCCTGAATATTAACAAGGGTGTACACCATGATAAGGTGTCCTAAAGTCCTATGAGTCTCCACCCATGATAGATTGTATCATTTATGTCCCTCAAATGATATCATATAGCTATAGAATATTTATTCAAGAATAGTATCTTAGCACTTTTGGGTTCTCATGATAGCGGTGAACTACTGTGAAATTTTACTATGACAGTTACTCTTAGGATATTATCACATACTATGTCACATAGAAGAAAAATAATGATGTTATAAGTAGTTTATTAATATTAAAAATAATTAAAACATGTTTATTATAAAGTAAACAGAAGTTGGTTCTAGGAAACCAACTCCAACAGACTTCCACTTTCACTAGATCCAACTGCTAACAAACTTCATTCCACTAGCTCTCACATGATACTCATGATTCTGTTGAGAAAGGCCTTTATTCAAGTGTCTAGTCACGTTCTCTTTCATGAGTACACTACTTACTGCAACTTTACCCCTCCGATAGAAATCCCTCAAGAGGTGATACTTTTGGAGTATGTTCTTTGTCAGTTGGTGTGACCTTGGATATTTTGTAAGATTGAACTCTAGAGTATTATAACAATACAATGTGATAGGTTATTTACTACTAGGTACCGCATAAATCTTTTAGATAAAGTTTTGAATCAAAATAGCTTCCTTGGCTACATCAAGATCCACTGTATACTTGGATTCCACTGTAGAATCAGCAACAACTGGCTACTTTAAACTCTTCCAACTCATAGATCCTCTATTTAGACAAAAAAATATATCCTAATTGTGACTTCAGATCATTCTGATCTATCTAAAAACTAGAATTAGTATAACATTAGATGACCAGATCCTCATCTCCTCCACACACCAGTAACATATCCTTAGTTTGTCTCATATACATAAGGATATCCTTAACAGTAGTCCAATGATTTTCTCCTAGATCTACTTGATATCTTTATACCATTATAAATGCATAGGCAACATCAAGCCTAGTACATAACATGGCATACATTATTAATCCTATCACTGAAGCATATGGGATCGTACTCATTCTCTCTTTCTCTTTTTGTGTCTGGGACACATTTTCTTAGAAAGATGTAAACCATGTGACACTCAAACCAATACCCTATTGCATTATTCCATACTAAATCACTTTAGTATTTGGTCAACATATGTACTTTGAATTAGTCCAAGAATCCTCTTGTATATATCACAAATTATCTTGATCCCTATAATTTATGCTACTTAACCTAAGTCTTTTATAGAGAAACACTTGTTTAACCAGTCCTTAACTAACTATAATACTAGTATGTATTTTTCAATAAGTAATATGTCATCAAAACATACTACTAGGATAAAGACCGTCTTTCCACTAAACCTACTATAAACACATGTCTCATATTCATTCTTATTGAAACCAAATTATTTAATGGATTCATCAAATCGAATGTTACATGACCTGGATTCTTGATTCAATCCATAAATGGATCTATACAACTTGAAAATAATTTTGGAATCACCTGGAGTCACAAATCCTTCTGGTTCTGTCATATAGACATCTCCCTGAAGGTTCCCATTAAGGAATACAGTTTTGACATTCATCTTCCAAATCTTATAGTCATTTTAAGATTCTATGGAAAGTAAAATTATGATGGATTTAAACATGGAAACTGGTGAAGAGGTTTCATCATAGTAAATTCCTTAACACTATTTAAACCCTTTAGCCACGAGCCTTTCTTTATATGTACTTAATTTACCTTCCATGTTTAGTTTCCTCTTGAATACAAATTTTCATCCAATAATCTTTATATCAATTAGTGTATTGAACAGAACCCAAACTTGGTTCTGATACATGGAATCTATTTCAAAATTCATCTATTTTTTCCATCTTGCATCTTCTGATCTATGTATTACCTCCTTATTGGAGATAGGTTCATCATTGTCAACCAATAATGAGTCACCATCCCTGGTGACCAAAAAAATATATCTATCTAGTTTTCTTACCTCTCTTACTCTCTTATGCAGTACCTGTATTTCAGGAACTAATTCTTCCATGGGGACCTATGGAATCTATTCATGCACCAACTCTTGTGTATCTTCAGCATCAGCTTCATCGAAGTCAATCTTTCTCCCACTATCCTTTCTTAGGATTTTATCCCTCTCAATAAAGAAGTATTGTCTAGCGACAATAACTTTCTTGTTTTAGGGTTTTTATTGGTAGTATCCCTTTGTCTCCTTGGGATACTCTATAAAGATACACCTCGTGCCTCGAGGTTCTAGTTTGTTTCTCGATAAGGGCTTAAAAACACCACACAACCCCATACATGTGTATCTGATAAAATGGGTTTCTTTTCACTCCATATCTTGAAGGTAATTCCATTTTCCACTTCAGTTGGTACTCAGTTTAATGTGTATGTCATGGTTTGAAATTCATATAACCAAAAGGATAATAGAAGATATTCATGACTCATCATCAACCTTACCATCTCCAATAATGTATGGTTCATCCTTTCACTAACATCATTCCACTATGGTGTATAAGTTGGAGTGAGTTAATATAGAATCTCAAACTCCTGTAGAAATTCAATGAACTATTTGTTAAGATATTCACCACCTAGATCCGATTGAATATTATTTATATTCTTACCAAGATGGTTTTCTACTTCATTCTTGAATTCATTGAATTTATCAAAGGACTCAGACTTATACCTTATCAAGTAGATATATCCATATCTACTCAATTCATTAGTAAAATTTATGAAGTAAGAATATCCACCTCTAACTTCTACTAGAAACAGTTCACACACATCAGTGTGTACCAATCCTAGAAGCTCTATAGCTCTTTCACCCTTTCCACCAAATGGTGGTTTATTCATTTTTACTTGTAAACAAGCATGATATCTTTCAAGTGATTTATCTCAAAATAGTATAAATATCCATCTTGACATAGCTTTTCCAAATGCTTCTCATTTACATGAACAAGATGGTGATGCCATAGCTGGGTGTTATATGAGTCGTGTGAACATGATTCATTATCAATTTCCAACAATTGGTTTTATAAATTTAATACATAAAGACACTTATTTAAATGGACCATACCATAACATATGTTGTCCTTATAAAATAAAAAAAACTATTTCCAAATTTGAAAATAATACCATCTGTATCTAAACATGACACATAAATTATATTCTTGGCAACTGTAGGTACATAATAACAATATATTAAAACCAAAATCATTCTCGTTGTAAATTAAAGGTGGTAGTCACCAATAGCCAGAGCATCTAGCCTCACACTATTGGAATCTCATAGATCCACCTCTCCTCTGGAAATATTTTGGAATCTACTTGGTTCCTTTATTTGGATACAAATGTGAGAACCACAAGCTATATCTAATACCCAATGTGTAGAAATGGAAATATTTCACTTGATAACAAATGCACATTTAGCTTCCCCTTACTTCTGGGTGCAGTTCCACTTCCAGTGGTTTGTCTTTCCACATGAAAAACATACTGCCTCATTTTCCTTGCCCTACCTCTGAATATTCTTCTTCTTGGAAGGATGGTTCTTGGGAGCTTTAGATTATTTATAAGTCTTGGGGCCCTTTTCCTTGTTCTTCCTTTTCTTATTCACCATAAGTACCGTAGGTTTATCATGCCCCATTTCCTTATTTACTTGGTGAATCCAAGTAAGAAGTTATGAAATACTCTTATCATTGTTTCTCATATTATAATTAATAATAAAAGTGGAGAAGGCTTTGGGTAGTGATGAAAGTATGAGATCTATATGCAGTTCATCTGGGAATTTAATCCCTAAGATTTCCAGGTGTTCAATGTATCCAATAAGATTGACTACATGAGTCCAAGATGGCGCAGACTCTCTAAGATTAATTGTAAAAAAATAATTGTAGATCTCATGATTCTCTTATCTTGCCTTCTCTTGATAGATATCTTGAAGGTGAGACATCATGCTATATGAATCCATGTCCTCATGTTGCTTCAAAAGTTCATTGGATATGGATGATAACATGAAACACTAAAAATCATGCTATATGAATCCATGTCATTTTAATATTTTTTATACAAAAGAAGATAATCATAATTTTAGTACTTTATCTGATAAAATTTATACAAATAAATAAATATTATATTTATTAGTCTCCCACTATTTTATCAAAACCCAATATCCCTTACCATTGGCTACAGAATATCCTGTTTCTTAGACATCTTAGTGGAAAGGATCCATATTCCCCTCCCCATTACCCCAAATTTGGTTTGTCAAGAAACTTGAATGGTTTTAGGTAGACATTCCAAATTACAACTACATTAATTCATAGTTCCTTGATCCATTGAGTGGACTCCCCAATCCTGAAATCCTTAAATTGGATTTCCTCAACCTTTTCCTCTCAGTTACACCAAGTCCTTATTTGACAGTCAACCCTTGATATGAACCAAGTTAAGTCAAACCAAAACCTAAAGTTAAAATTCCCCGAATAAGAAAGCACCCCAACTTTATCTGGTCAAGCGGTCTGAACTATGGTTCAATTTTAACTGAATTAAAGGACGGTTATACCAATTTAATATATTTAATTGAGGAATTTTATCCTTTTATGCATAAATTTCCAATTATTATATTTATCACATTATTTTTAATATTAAGTGGATTTTCGTAAGTGATTAATGTCTTAGATAATATTTACACATAAACTGGTTTATTTCAGTTGTGTCTTTCATGCTTGTTAATTCAATAATTATGTGATTGTGACAAGACATCCATAATGAAATAACCATGCAACTGACATAAATAAACTAATGGAGCGGTATTATCATGATCTCTTACTATTGGTTAGTTTATCTAGCGGTTGATAAACTAACTATTAACCTAGGGGGAACATCTTGAATTTCTCAAGGTTCATATTGCATCTTTCCACCTATCCACCTATGTATCTCCTTAGATTGGTTTGGGCTCAGATCCAAACTTGAACCACCTCCACTATCTTGGGAACTCCATCCATTACATATACCTTTTACTCATATGCAGGTGAGGGGAAAACGGGGTTTTCATAAAACAAATCAGGGTCACGCGGACCCTACATAATGAAAGGAGAGAATGAACACAAGCCAAAAATTTAATTTAATAATAAATTAAATGAAACAAATCACATACAAAATTTATCGTCTAGCTCATTATCATCCACATGCATGCAACAAATTAAATATTTAATAAAACTATCATTGAATTCTTAATCGTTCTTATTTAAGATAAATTGTGCATGAATTGATTAATTATTATCTTTAATTAATCAATCCTTTTATATTAATTATCATATAAATTTACGTGAGATTCTCATCCATAATAATTTTAAACAAATTAAATAAATTCATTTAAAATTAACTTTGTACATAAATTTACATTAGAGGCAACACGGTGAATACCCTTCTGATTATTCTCAATATGTATTATACTCTTATAATGTTTTACTCTTGTGATATATGGCATACACAACTTATCACATACTTTCGGAAACATGTACTTCATGGATGATTACATGAATTACATGATTTTTTGGTCATGTGTTATGCTTAAATTCACTTAAAGTAAAAAAATTGTAGTATAAATAATACATGATATGCAAATATGAACATTACTCAAATATTAATTAAACATTTAAATATTAATGTATATTAAAACCTATCACATGGCGTCTTTTATATTTATGACCACATGCAGGTTCATGTCTCAAGGTTTACATAGTAAAATAAATAAATTTTAAATATGTGTAACTTGGTATAAGTACACGATGTGTAGATCGAATCTACATGGCATGTACACCTCTCACCATCTATCCGAGATACACACCTAAGTAATCGGCGTGTAATCTATGCCTCAAAAAATTTGGAGTACACAGCAAGTCCAATGGGTCACATGTCATGTGAACTCCAAGTTACATGGTCACCAGTTAGGTAGGTCATGTATGAAATACATGGCCCATTTGTGACTCAAAGGGACTACACATTGTGTACGTGGGCTACACGATGTGTAGTAAGGATTACCATGCGCCATTAAATTATGGTCAACACATGGTGTAATAAGTGTTTAATTAACGCAATAATCAATTCATAATATTAAATTTATTTTCGAATCAATTCTAAAGCATTGAACTTGACTACATGGCGTGTAACTCCGGTTACATGGCATATAGTCTAGTATTTTCCATCCAAAACCTTGGCACCTATGGATGAGTTCTTTGATTTTATTTTAGTCGTAAAATTAATCGTCTCGATTAGATCTACAAGAAATGAAAGAGGAAGAAGTAGATCTATCAATTGGGATTAAAATAATGATCAAACTTGAATTGAAAAACTAAATTAAAATTCAAAAATCACCAATGATCTATAAATAATTATTAATAATTATGTGACCTCTCTGATACCACTTAAAGGTTCCGAGCACAGCAGGAATGTGCGATGGGCATTGTCCAAATTTTCTTTTTTTTATGCTCGACGATTAATTTGATATTTAACACAACGTCGAACATCATGATCGATGGAATTAAATCAAATCATCAAATAATAGAAATTATGTCGGAACCATAGGGAGGATCATCACATATTATTTATAATTAATTTAATTAAACAAATAATTACCTTTAAAAAAATATTTCTTCATCGATGAATCTGGTGACAGATATGTATTCCACCAACATTGTGTTTTAGAAACCAAGTGTAGATTTCCTTCAGTAGAGATCCACATGTGTTCCATGAATCTATAGATGTCACCAAAGGAATCTTTGGGTGCTTTAATGGCAGACCCCTGCGCTTGAGTTGCCCATCGTTGATCGCTTTGAGAACTGCTTCCAAGCGTTCTCCTTGATCCGGTGGCAGAGGATTTCTCTTCGTTCTTGTGAGTGTTCTTGAAAAAGGGAGCTATATAGGCTTGACAGGTTTCTCTAAATCCATTTTGAAAAACCCAAACAAATGAATTGACTTAATGAGAAAATAACATAACTAGGTTTACATATCGGTAGGGTTAAAATAAAAAAAAACACAGGTTACCTTAATTATTTATTTAATCATAATGAAACCCCATGTCAAATAATAATAATAATATCATTATTTATCGACGTGTGATTAACTACTGAATTATAATTAAATATTATTTAATCAAATAATATTCAATATTTATTATTTCTCACCAAACCTAAAAACTCAGTCTTCCATTCCTCCATAATATATATCACACCTTAAATAATGACTATTTATTTATTAAATAAATATCACTACATTATTCACCAATAAATAAACAAATATTATATTTACTAAGTAGAAAATAAATATTTATATGTGATCAAGAATACATGAATAATTATTAAACCACAAATGGTAATAATAATTATTCAACCTATTAAATAATAAATAATAATATGTATTATTTAACTGAGATTTTGGATACACTTAGTGTGTGACCTGTTAAATCAATAAGGTTTTCCTTATGACTTTTTCCATTCCTTCTTGTTTTGAAAATCACAAACACTCTATACTTAAGCAAATCTACATTTTACTTATATAAGGAAAATTTCCTTCTCAAAGGAATTTACCACTACTATGTTTTCATTGTTCATATCAATATTTTTTTAAGTATAAAAATCGGATTCATATAAAAAGCCTTGGAATCATATAATACTTAGATATGAAGCATCATGTTTTAGGATTCGAATTCTGGATATGAACTGTAATGAAGTTCCACTCCGAATTCTGGATATGAAATGTAATGAAGCTCCACTCCGAATTCTGGCTATGAACTGTAATGAAGTTCTACTCTGAATTCTGGATATGAACTGTAATGAGGTTCCACTCCGAATTCTGGATAATAACTGTAATGGCGTTCCACTCCGAATTCTGGATATGAACTGTAATGAAGTTCCACTCCAAATTTTGGATATGAACTGTAATGAAGTTCCACTCCAAATTCTGTATATGAACTGTAATGAAGTTCCACTCTGAATTTTGGATATGAACTGTAATTAAGTTCCACTCTGAATTCTGGATACGAACTCTAATGAAGTTACATTCAGAATTATGGATATGAACTCTCATATAGTTCAACTCCGAATTCTGATTATGAACTTATCTAAGTTCTGACACCGAGTTCCCTGAATTCAGACTCCGAACTCTTATGAGTTCTGACTCCGAACTCTTATGAGTTCTAACTCCGAATTCCTATAAACTCTGACTCCTAACTTTGTAAGTTCTGGTTCTGAATTCTAGTGAAACCAGACTCCGAATTTCCTTAGAAATTCAGACTCTGGATTTCTACAGAATTCAGGTTCTGAATTCCTAAAAAACAGAATCTGAATATATTTTTATTATAGACTCCAAATTCCATTTTGGTTAGGCTCTGAACTTTTATTTTTCTTACATTACTAACTTTTTACTTACACTCGGATTTGTTAATGTTTGTTATAAAATGATGTCTTCCAATATGGTTCTAACTAACCGTTGGTTTAGTGACATGTGTACAGGTCCCTCCGAAATTCAAGGAAAAATGTGACCGTTGGAGGAGGGATCCGACCGTTGGAGCTTCGCCTATAAATAGGAGCTCATTTGAAAAGAAGCTACAACTTTGACACTGATCTTGGACTAAGTTCTATTGAAGTGGTTTCTAGAGAGAGAGGCTCTTATCAACTCTCAATGCTTTGTGTAGAAAGTTTGAACAGCTTGTTCAAACTTTTCCTTGTGCAGACTTTCTTCGTGCAACTCCGAATTTTGATGATTACATTCTAGGGCTTCCGGGGATAGGAAGACAGAGGTGCCGACTACCTTGAAGTTTGAGGGCTTCCTTACTGAGGAAGACATAGGTTCCAACTACCTTGAAGTTGAGGGCTTTTAGGGATAGCAAGATAGAGGCTCCGATCTTCTTATCGAGGGCTTACCTGGGTGTGGGTAAGACAGACTTTCTTGAAAGTATAAATCAAGGTACCTTTATCCACGGTTGTTGGATACCCTCCTCTTTTGGTTAAAAGATTTGTATCTTGTTACTTGTTTTTGTTACAAGTTTTTTCGCTGCATTTTGTATTGTAAGGAAAATATAACCTTCTTATATTTCCTTACACTTGTACTCAATTTCATTTAGATTATATACACTTTAAGGTAGAATCTCATATTGTAAACTTTGGTTAAGATTCAATTTTCGGATCCATATTTCCAGAACCAACTTTCTGGATCCATATTTCTGGAACCGGTTTTTCGGAATCACTTTCCAGTTTTAAGTAAGTGTGTAGAACTAGAAGTTTATAACTTCATAACTTGTTCCAATTCTCTAATTGGTGTTAGAGGTGTTGTGAATTTTCTTAGTTTAACTTTGTTAAACTTATATATTTCCTTGTTTAAGGAAATTTTTAAAGTGTACAATTCACCCCCCCCCCCTCTTGTATATTGAGCATCTACATCATTATTTCGATCCTACAATTGGTATCAAAGGAGGTCTCTAAAATACTTATATTCACATATAAGTTTTTCTTGCTCAGTTTTTCATTGTTCTATAAATATTTTCCTTGCTTATGAATATTCTCCTTCAATCCGAACTTTTTTTATTAACAAGTTTTTGTGTAGAAAGATTTTTAAAATGGCAGGAATGAATGTTGGTTCCATCGACAACCTAAATCCTACAAGACCACCAATTTTTTATGGTAATGATTATGAGTATTAGAGAGATCGAATGAAGACTTTCATTATCAATACTAGAGTAGAAAATTTTGTTATACTTACTGGAGGTTATAAAATTCCTGATAAGGAAGTAAGTGCTTTTACTAATCAAGAAAAGCATGATTATCAATTAAACTATAAGGTACGCAATACTTTACTATGTTCAATGACTAGGAATATGTATAGCCAAATTTCTTCTTGTGAAGCAGCTAACTGTATATAGAAGAAACTTGAAGTTACTCATTTTGGTATATCTAAATTGATTGAGACTAGAAGAGCTATGCTTAGAGATGAGTATCATGGTTTTAAATTTCCTTATGGAGAACCCATTTTTAAGGTGAAACAAAGATTTATTACTATCGTGAATAGATTAAAATCTATGGGAGAGAAAGGTCTGTATGATGAAGCTCTTGTTGAAAAGATCATTGATATTATGCCAAATGAGTGGGAATCAAAGAGAATAGCAATTGATGAGAACAGGAAGGTCACTAAAATTTCCTTAGATGAGCTGTTTGGAACTCTTCTCCAACATGAAACAAGGATGAAAAGAGATGCTGACAACATCAAAAAGAAGAATGGGAATGTTACTGTTGCTTTTACTACAACATCAAATCACATGAAAGCTAAGACTCCTGAGAGAGTAACTAGATCCAAATCTAAGAAGGTTGTTATCCAATCCAAATCTAGTGAGAGTGAAGTCTCAGAGAATGAGTTAGCAAATCTTGCTCGAAGGATGAACAAGATAGTTGGACAAAGAAATTTCCAATACAAGTATAAGAAGAAGGAAAGGAAAGATAAGAAAGATTCAAAAGTCACATGTTATGAATGCAAGAGAGATGGACACATAAGACCTGATTGACCTATGCTCAAGAATAAAGAAAGAAAAGAGAGGCATTATGAAAGGAATAGGAAGAAGTATTATAAAGCTAAATCTAAGAAAGTTCAGAAAGCTAATGATACTTGGAGTGCCAGTGGTGGTGACTCTTCAGATGAATCTTCTGATTATGAATCTTCAGGACAGAAGAATCCTGGTCTTATAGCCAGGCTACCTATTAATAATCATTGCTTTATGGCTAAGGTACACAATGCTGAATCATTGACCAATGTTTCTTTGAATGCTAATGATAGTAAATATTATAACTCTTCTGATGAAGAATCCTCTTCTGATGAAGAAAATAGTTTACCTACCTATGAAGAAGTTTCTAGGTTTGCTGAACTTCTTGAGATTTAGAATTCAAAACTCAATAAAAATCTTGATAAGGAAAACTCTAGGAATATTATTCTTACTAAGGAAATATCATATCTTTCTAACGATATTGATAAGAAAAATGCTGATTTCATAAGTATTTCAAAAAGTCTTGAGGGAGTAAATTCTGATAAGAAAAAACTTTCAATAGATCTAGAAAAATTAATTTCTAAGAAAAGTGTTTTTGATTCTATCTCTAGTTCCAAATATAATGATTTTGAAGATAAAAACTTGGTTATAAAACTCAAGTCCGAAATATTTTCCTTAAAAAAGTGTTTGTCGAACTTTACCTTAGGTAAAGAAAATTTTGATACGATGTATTCACAAATACGACCTTTAAAAAACAAATCTGGATTTGGTTATACCCATGCTAAACCAACTTTTAGTAAAAATTATTTTGTTCCTCAAAGTGCCCAATTTTGTAACTAGTGTCAATGTGGTGGTCACTGGGCAAATAATTGTTCTTTAAACAAAACTCAATCTTTAGGCTTTCATAAGGCATATTTTTCTAAGAAGATGTGGGTACCCAAAATTTTGTTATCTGAAAATCTCGGATCCAAACAAGTTTGGATTCCAAAAGTCTAATTCTTTTCTTATTTTCAGGAAGATAAAGCAAGTACCAACAACAATACATGGTGCATGGATAGTGGATGTTCCCGGCATATGGCTGGTAATAAAAACTATTTTGAAAAGATTATGAAGAAGAAAGGAGGAAAAGTAACTTTCAGAGATAATTCTCAAAGAGAAATTATTGGTATAGGTAACATAGTTCTTCTTGGAAAAACTTTGATTTCAAATGTTTTGTTTGTTAAGGGTATTAAGCACAACCTCATTAGCATAATTCAGTTATGTGATGAAGGATACCTTGTAAATTTTAGGAATGATAAATTCTTAGTTCACAATTCCAAGGAAGAGTTTATTCTCTCTGCCCATAGGCAAGAGAATGTATACACTTTAAACTTAGAAGACCTTAGGAGCCAAGACTTACCTTGCCTTAGTGTAATGGAAGATCATTCTTGGTTGTGACATATAAGGTTAGGACACTATAATCTTAGGACCTTATGTAAACTCTCTAAGAATGAACTAGTTAAGGATATACCGGAGCTTAGATTTGATTCTTCTAAAGTTTGTGATCCATGTCAATATGGAAAGAAACATAAATCTAGTTTTCAATCAATCGGTGAAGTCTCAACAACTGATGCATTACAGTTGGTGCACATGGATCTTTTTGGTCCAACACAAACTAGAATCATTGGGGGAAAGTATTATGTATTTGTCTTAGTTGATGATTACACTAGATTTACATGGGTCTATTTTCTAACAAAGAAGTTTGAAGATTTTTCTTATTTCAAAAGTTTTAGAGCCCAAGTTAAAAATGAGAAAAATCTTCCATTGAAAACTATTCATAGTGATCATGGAGGAGAATTTCAAAATTCTGATTTTGAAACTTTTTGTAGTAGAAAAGGTATTACTCACAACTTTTCAGTACCCAGAACACCTCAACAAAATGGAGTTTTTGAAAGAAGAAATATAATTCTTCAAGATATAACTAGAACCATGTTGTGTGAGTATTCTTTAGCCAAAAAATTTTGGGTTGAAGCTGTAAGTACTGCTTGTTATACTATAAATTGAGTTTTGATTAGACCTTTTCTTAATAAAACTTCTTATGAGTTATGGAATGGTAAAAAACCTAGACTTTCCTACTTTAAGGTTTTTGGTTGAAAAGTATTCATTCTGAATACTAAAGATAACTTACACAAATTCGCACCAAAATCTGATGAAGGAATTTTCTTAGGCTACTCCACAACTTCTAAGGCTTATAGAGTTTTTAACAAAAACACTTGCACTATTGAAGAAATAGTACATGTCAAATTTGATGAAACTGATCCTTTTGTTTTTAAACAACCTCATCCTACATCTTCAGATGTGTTTTCAAAAACTGATTATCAACCTTTGATAGAAAATCCTTCTGATAAGGAAAATGTTCAAGAAGATACTTCTAAAACATTTACCCCAGAAGATTTCCTACCCTATGTTGATGAACAAGTTTTACAAAACCCAAACCAGTCGTTTCTTAAGAATAATCCTAGTGATAGCATCATTGGTGATGTCAATCAACCTGTAAGGACTATAAGTTCCTTAAGAAATGAAATAGAACATCTAGCATTCCTTTCCCAATTAGAACCAAAAATCACTGATGAAGCTTTAGGTGATGATGATTGGATAAAAGCCATGAAAGATGAACTAAATGAATTCGAAAGGAATAAAGTCTGGAACTTGGTTAAAAGACCTAAGGAAACTTCTGTTATTAGAGTAAAATGGGTCTTCAGAAATAAGTGTGATGAAAATGGAGTCATTGTTAGAAATAAAGCTAGACTAGTTACTAAAGGCTATAATCAACAAGAAGGAATAAACTATGAAGAAAACTATGCTCCAGTAGCTAGACTTGAATATATTCGTATTCTACTTTCCTTTATAGCATTCTTCAATTTTAAACTTTTTCAAATGGATGTGAAATGTGCTTTCCTTAATGGTTATGTTCAATAGGAAGTTTTTGTTGAACAACCTCCTAGATTTGAAGACACAAAACATCCTGATCATGTTTTTAGACTTACCAAAGCTATATATGGTCTTAAAAAAACCCCATGAGCTTAGTATGATAGACTTACAGGATTTTTTCTTCAAAATAACTATGTTAAGGGAAATTCAGATCCAACTCTTTTTATAAAGAAAGACAAGAAAATTTTTTTGATTGTTCAAATATATGTTGATGACATTATTTTTGGTTCAACCCAGAAATCTTTAACTGATTCCTTTGCGGATCTAATGAAATCTGAGTTTGAAATGAGTATGATGGGTGAGTTAAATTTTTTCCTTGGTTTTCAAATTTCTCAAAAACTAGAAGGAACTTATATATCTCAACATAAGTATATTAAAGATCTTCTTAAAAATTATGGGTATGACAACACTAAGAGTATAAGTACTCTTATCGGTAACTCAAACACACTTGATCTTGAGGAAGCTGGGAAACCAATAGATCAAACATATTTCAGAGGTATGATAGGAAGTCTACTTTACTTAACAGCTAGTCGACCAGACTTGATGTTTTCAGTATTCTTATGTGCCAGATATCAATCTAATCCTAAGGAATCTCATTTAAAGGTAGTGAAAATAATTTTTCGCAACTTAAAGGTAACCATGGATCTAGGATTATTCTATACTTCTAGAAATGATTTTGTTTTAAAGAGTTTTTCAGATGCTGACTTTGGTGGATGTAGAGTGGATAGAAAGAGTACATCCGGAACTTTTCATTTCTTAGGAGATTCATTAGTTTCTTGGTCCTGTAAGAAGCAACACTCAGTAGCACTCTCCACTGCTGAAGTTGAATATATAGCAGCTGGAAGTTGTTGTGCTCAAGTGTTGTGGATGCAACACACACTCACAGACTATGGATTGAGTTTTACTAAGACTCAAATTTTGTGTGATAACACAAGTGAGATTTACCTAAGTAAAAACCCTACACATCACTCTCGTGAAAAGCACATAGTTATTAGGCATCACTTTCTTAGAGATCACACACTTAAAGGAGATTTATTCTTCAGTTTATCGGAACGCAAGATCAACTTGCTGATAATTTTACAAAATTGTTACCTTCCGATAGATTTGAATACATTAAAAAGAAGTTAGGAATGATAAACATGAGGTAATACTTCTTTATTATCTTCTTATTTAAAAATTCTCCTTACAGTAATAAACTCCTTTTCATAGGGGGAGTACATTTGCTTGTTAGCATAATCAAAAAATTTCGTAGTCAGTTTTTAAATCTTTTGTAATCAAAAATTTTCGTAGTCGGTTTTTAAAGCTTTTGTAATCAAAAATTTTCATAGTCAGTTTTTCAAACTTTTTTAACTAAAATTTTTCGTAATGAGTTTTTCAAAAAAAAATTATGGTACATTCGTAATGAAATTTTCGGAACTGGAACTTTCATAATAAAATTTTCAGAATTGGAACTTTCGTAATGAAATTTTCATACTGGAAATTTCGTAATGAAGTTTTCGTACTGAGAATTTTCGTAATGAAGTTTTCGTACTGAGAATTTTTTGTAATGAAATTTTCGTACTGGAACTTTCGTAATGAAATTTTCGTAGTGAAATTTTCGTAATAAGAATTTTCTTAATAAGAATTTTCGTAATGAGAATTTTCGTAATGGGAATTTTTGTACTCATATTTTTTATACTAATGTTTTGGTACTCAAATTTTTTTGCTATAAACGTTTTGAAGTTTTTTGTGGAGAGTTTTTCGTAGTAAGTTTTTCGTAGTCAAATTTTCTTCAAGAAGAATATCACATATTACGAATAAACTTCCTGGCCAATCCGAAAGGTATGACTTCCCTACTTAAGTTTTCATAATCGTTTTTAGTTGCTGGTAGTTTCTTTTTCTTATAAAATTTCTTGGATTCGTTTCTTCTTAAATCCGAATTTCTTCTTAAAAGCTCAAAATATCAGATTCAATATTTTCTTGCGAATATGTTTTCAACCGTCAGATCATATCAGAGAGTTTTTAAACCGTTAGATGGTTTTTGGAAATTCAAAGGTCACCTCCATCGCCTATATAAAGGGGAACTCTATTTGTGTCCCACATCAATATCAAAGCTCTCACGTGCCGAAGCCTTGCCTCAGTTCTTAAATCCCGTTCTGAATCTCTCAGAGCTCATCCATTCCAAATGTCTGTAGAAGAAACTTCCCAAGATATGTCTACCATGAAGCCAATTTCAAAATGGAAAGTGTATAGAGAAAGGTTGGTCCATACAAAATTTTACAAGTATGATTCCATCATTTCTAAGAATATCAAGCTGAATGGTTGGGAAGATGTATTTTTATCTAAGCCTGGTGATCAAGATGTGGTCTATCCAGAGTTACTTATAGAATTCTATGAATCAGCAAGATTCTATGAAGAAGAGGGAAGATAAAGGTTTTCTTTCAAGTCTTATGGGAATACTTGCAAACTTACTTACACCAAGGCAGTAAGCTTAGTGGGGCTAGCATATGATGGAGAGGCTGAATTATGCTCACATAAACTTCTGGATGTTCAGGGCAGTTTTGTTAAGGTGAAGGCATTGGAGTGTCTTGGGCTTGATGATGTAAAGACAGCCAATATTTCTCACCTATCTTCTAATAATCAGATTCTTCAGCTTTGGGTACAAGGTTTCTTGGTTCTGATAAAGGGTGATAAAGATACCCTGAAGAAAAGCGACATATATTTCATAGACTTCCTGGTGAATCTAAGAAAAATAAATCTAATGAGGCATGTTCTTGTGACGATCAAGAACATCAAGGAAGGAAACTTGAGAGCTCAAATCATCGTGTTCCCTGCCTTACTATCAAAGATGATAGTTCGGTGTCTGGATTCTTTCAAGATTTCATGTAAGTCTAAGGCTTGGAATTGCAAGATTATTCTTGTTAGTGATGATACCTTGAATAGGATGAATATGGACTATTCCAACGAAACAGGAGAGTTCTATAGGTTTCCAGAGGAAGAGGCTGAAGCCAATATGGAAATCGTGGAGAAGGCAAAGCCAGTGAAGAAGTTTGCTAAAAAGAGAAAAATGAAAGAAGTGGTGGCTGATGAAAAGAACCCCAAAGCAAAGGAAACCAAATCCGCACCTCCCAAGCCGAAAAAACAAAAATCTTATCCAGATGAGGTGGCTTCTAAATGGAGGGAAGATAAGGAGAAGATGAAAGAAGGGGATCCATAGTTCAGATTGGACCCTGTTGATGCTAACGCCATAAGAGAAAAATCTACGGATGAGTTAGAAAAAACAAGACAAAGAGAAAAGGATGAAGAAGAAGTTGTATGAAGCTGAAGTTGTACAATCTCTATTGAGAGATACAGAAGTAGCTTCTGAGAAAATTCCAGTTCCGAAATCTTTTGATGTTCAACCATTACCAGAGACACCTAGGAAAAAATACTTCACTCCAGAAACATCCAAAGGAAAATAGGTTATTGAAGAATTAAAGAAAATAGATGGTGAAGAAGTATAAGAAGTTGTTGAAGAAGAAGAAGAAGTATAAGAATGAAGTGATGATCTGGATGACTTGATCAAACAAGTAGAAGATTATCAAGAAAAGGTTTAATCCGAAAAACTTGTCACTCCGGGAAAGGGAGTTGAGAAAGAAGGTAGGAAGGATAATGATAAGGAAGAGGAAGAGAAGGAAAATGTTTTATCTAAAGAATAATACTATGAGAAGAATTTTCTTGAAGAAGGAGCAGAGAAGGAGAAAATATATGAAGACAAGATTGTTCAACTATCCGAGACTGAGGAAGAATCTCCAGATGATCAACCCATTCCGAAAACTGATAAAGGTAAGCAAGTTCTCATGGATACACCAACAAAAGATGTTATAAGAAAGAAGGAGTTTGGGGTTTATTCTAGAAGGAAGATGGTTGAAACTCAAGAAGAACAATCCACAAGCAAGTTATCGAATTCAGAGTCATCAGCACAGGGTCATGACTTTGTTGTGGAATCTTTGAAAAAATTGGTGGACACCATTCCGATATTTTCCACTATAGACTCCAGATGCCAGATGCTGCAACACAGTCTGAATCAGAAGTCAGAATCCTTATCCATGGTGATGGATAAGTGTGTGAAGATTGAGGATGATCATAGAAATTTTCTTATAAATTATGATGTTCATATAAAATCATGCAGCAAAGTCGCTTTGTAGTCTAATAAAGTTGAAGAAGACATGGCTGAGTTTGATCATTTTTAGAATGATTTTAAATATGCCTTTGACACCGAGGATTCCAAGATTAAGAATCTTCAGGATGAGCTAATCATTGAGAAAAGTTATCGAAATCAACAAGTGGAGGACTTGAATGGGAAGGTTAATTCTCTTGCTCAAAATTTTAAAAGGGATAGAGATCTCTGGATTGAGCTCGAAGAAAAGTTTGTAAATCAAGATGAGTTACTGAAGATGCAAGAAGAGGCCATGAAGGATCAGGCAGCAGTATTGAAAGCTCAAGATGAAAAGATAAAAGCTTTAGAGAGGCAAGCTGAGGATGATCAAAAATATTTGATGAAGCTGATAACCTTTTTGAACAAGCTAATCCCGAAGGAAAAGTAAGACAAATAGATTCAATCCGATCTTTTGTTGCATTTTTCTTTCCTTGTAAAAACTATTTCAACCCTAATGAAATTTTTGGTTGGTTATATCTTGTGTTATTATGTACTAATGTTTCAAGTACTTTATTTCTTTTCCATTCCCTTAAATTCTTTTTGAAAATCACAAAGGGGGAGAAGAAAAAATAATTACTCAAAAGAGGGAGAAGGAAAAATTTCTATGTCAAGAACTATCCTTAAGTAAGGGGGAGCTTATCTAAGGGGGGGTTCCTCATTACGAAGTTTTTCATTTAAAATGATAATGAAAACTCTATTCTGTAAATTTAGAATACAATCCTTAGAGTTCCTAAGCCTAAGGGGGAGTTAGTTGTATTTACTATCATCCATAAACAAAGGGAGATAAGCTTTAATTTCAAAGTCTAGAAATTTATTCTAAGATTTTATATTCTTTTCCCTAAGGTTGTTTGTGCTTTCCAAAAAGAGGGATATTGTTAAGTCAATAAGGTTTTCCTTGTGACTTTTTCCATTCCTTCTTGTTTTGAAAATCACAAACACCCTATACTTAAGCAAATCTACATTTTACTTATATAATAAAAATTTCCTTCTCAAAGGAATTTACCCCTACTATGTTTTCATTGTTCATATCAATATTTTTATTAAGTATAAAAATCGGATTCATATAAAAAAACCTTGGAATCATATAATACTTAGATATGAAGCATTCTATTTTAGGATCCGAATTCTGGATATGTACTATAATGAAGTTCCACTCTGAATTCTGAATATGAACTATAATGAAGTTCCACACTGAATTCTGGATATGAACTGTAATGACGTTCCACTCTGAATTCTGGATATGAGCTGTAATGAAGTTCCACTCCGAATTCTGGATAATAACTGTAATGAAGTTCCAATCCGAATTCTGGATAAGAACTGTAATGAAGTTTCACAAAATCTGAATATATTTTAATAATAGACTTCGAATTCCATTTTGGTTAGACTCTGAACTTTTATTTTTCTTACATTACGAACTTTTTACTTACACTCAGATTTGTTAAATTTTGTTATAAAACGATGTCATCCATTCTATTTCTAACTAACCGTTGGTTTAATTACACATGTGCAGGTCCCTCCGAAATTCAAGGAAAAATGTGGTCGTTGGAGGAGGGAGCCAACCGTTGGAGCTTCGCCTATAAATAGGAGCTAATTTGAAAAGAAACTACAACTTTGACACTGATCTTGGACTAAGTTCTGTTGAAGTGATTTCTAGAGATATAGGCTCTTATCAACTCTCAAAGCTTCGTGCAGAAAGTTTGAACAGCTTGTTCAAACTTTACCTAGTGCAGACTTGCTTCGTGCGACTCTGAATGTTGGTGATTACATTCGAGGGATTCCGGGGATAGGAAGATAGAGGTTCCAACTGCCTTGAAGTTTGAGGGTTTACTTGTTGAGGAAGACAGAGGTTCCAACTACCTTGAAATTGAGGGCTTGCGGGGATAGCAAGACAGAGACTTCGATCTTCGTATTGCGGGCTTACCTGGGTGTGACTAAGACAGACTTTCTTGAAAGTATAAATCAAGGGACCTTTATCCAAGGTTGTTGGATACCCTCCTCTTTGGGTTAAAAGATTTATATCTTGTTATTTGTTTTTGTTACAATTTTTTCCACTACATTTTGAATTGTAAGGAAAATATAACCCTCTTATATTTCCTTACACTTGTACTCTGTTTCATTTAGATTCTATATGCTTTAAGGTAGAATCTCATATTGTAAAATTTGGTTAAGATTCAATTTCTGGATCCATATTTCCATAAACAACTTTCCGGATCTATATTTCTGGAACCGGTTTTTCAGAATCACTTTCCAGTTTTAAGCAAGTGTGTAGAACTAGAAGTTTATAACTTCATACCTTGTTCCAATTCTCCAATTGGTGTTAGAGGTGTTGTGAATTTGCTTAGTTTAACTCTTTTAAACTTAGATCTTTCCTTTTTTAAGGAAATTTTTAAAGTGTACAATTCACCCCCCCCCCCCTCTTGTATATTGAGCATCTACATCGTTATTTCGATCATACATGACCTTCTAGGCCTCTTTCTGAGTGGCATTAGGCAAAGTAGCCTAAATTCCAAAGTTAGCGTCTAGAAACATACCAAGGAACCCATAGAGAAATAATTTAATGTCACAATGACATTTCACCTCATATGGATGCTTACTAAGTAATATAATCCCTTTATCATGATAACTCTAATCAAGCAAGTTGCATTCCAGTGCCATCAACCTATGTGCTCAGTGTCTCTTTCTTTGAATTCCCAAAAAATGAACTTGCCTTTAGAATATCGTGTACATGGATTAATTTAGGCTATATCATTTACATCAAAGGGCCTAAGATATCAACTTCTGTTAATAAATATAATGGATAAATCCTTTCTTGCATCATTCATTAATGCAATATTACTCGCAACGCACCCAACATATCATACTTCACTGTGAACATATGTAATAATTGTTTTCATTAGTACATCTAAGTGCGCAAATTATAATACTCATTAATAAAAATATTAAAGTATAAGGAACAATACATGAAACGCCCAAACCCCATTTCACCAGAGTTGGTGCATTATTTTAATACATTGGCATGATTATAAGGAATCAAGTCCTGAAAGACCGATCAGTTTAGCATTCTTGGAAAATAGATTACATACATGAATGTCACATTACACTTTCCAACATACAACACACACAAAAATCCTTTGAGACCACCACTGATCCCCTAGATTAACTCTGCTTATCAATAATAAAACACTTCTTGGAATCCTGGGAAAATAATACTTAAGAAAGGGGTGAGCTCAAACACTCAGTAAGGGTAAGCAATACAGTGAAAGATAACATAAATATTAAGCATGGTGAATAATTGAAACCGTGTGACTTTACCAATAATAAACATGAATACTTTTATGGAAATAATATGAGATGAGTAAATAATGTCATAATAAAACATAATCAGGGGTATTCTATGAGTCGAATGACCACATGAACCATCAATATTATTTTCATAATGAGGGAATGTATAATGTCGGACATTCTAAAACATTTTTTCAAGGCCTCGGACAAGACGTCTAAAAATGATTAAGGCCTCGGCCAAAACCATATATCAAATTGGGAAAGGCCTCAGCCAATTCCACGTCTAGTTTTCTCATTAGACCTACCGATGCATAGAGGAGCTATAGCGGGCTCCACGCGTCACTTACTAAATCCAACAAATTCCTCATATGAAAAGGTTGAAATATAACATAAACATTCGTATTAAAACTAGCATAAAAAATGTACATACTTTAACCATAAACCATGAATGGTATAAAAATAGCACATCCATAGTCAAACATATCACAAAACCTTCAATATAATATGGAAGTTTTGTATCATAATAAATCAACTTCAAATAAACTTAAAATCCATCAAAGGATGTTGACATAGATGAAATCAAAACTTTTTTTAGGAAATATCTCTTTCTATTTTTAAATCATTTAAAAGTCATATAAATATAAAAGAAAACATTTATTTTGAAAATATTCTGATAAGCTTGTAAGGGAAGCTTCGACGATGTTATAATGGCAGAAAATAGTTTCACCCGCCGTATAAGTTAAAATAAACATTCTTACCTTAATTTTGTCGAAAAGGTCATAAAGTACCTTGTTTGGAAAACGATAGAAAGATTCCTTCCAAAACAAATAAGTTCAAATAAAGGTATAAATGAATTTAACCCATTGTCTATTAAATAGTAAAAATGTTTTGAAATACATTTCTAAGAAACATGGATGTGGATGATAAAGAGGTCCCAGTAAATAATTACGTATAAACAACCTCGAATAATGAAGAGATTCTGAAATTAACATTTACCTTGTAATTTTCCTTGGTCGAGGGTAGGTAAACCTCCTCTATAATGGTGAAATAATTTTTATTAAATTATAAAAGAATAATATACATTAATATGATATCATATATTATCTTTTAATATTGCTTTGTTAATAATATCTTAGTATTATCGTCGTTTTGGGTGTTAACAGATTCGTTTTCTTTTATATTCTTTGTTATTTGAGTCATATATTTTATGTTTGTAATGTATCTTATTCATATCCAAAATTAAATCAAGTCTTTAAACATTATTTTTAATAATCAAATGAAAATTTTTCTTGAATGGATACTGTAGGGAATGAAACTCATCGCGTTCGTGGAGACGGTAATCCGTACGTACGCACGAGCCACAATTTCATTCTTTTGATATTAAAATAATATATAATTGGATTGTATATCATATATAAATAATTTTTATCATGTTATATTTATTATTTAAATCAATTACACATCATTATAATACCCATCCAAATAATAATGTATTGAATAACAATTACACCACGACGTGGAGACGGTAATCCGTATGTACACACGTATGGTGACATGTCATTCAAAGGATGGATATAATAATAAATATGGTTGTACCATATTTATAATAACATCACAGTATATAGAAGATACTGGAGTTATTATTTTAGAATGGAAACAACAAATAAAGAGTAAGTGGAAGAATAAAGGAACTTGAAAGAGGTGATTAAATATTTACCTCTTCTTCGGGTTCTTCCTTTTGATTTGATCAAAAGGTCTCCTTAGGTTGGATTTATGACTAAATTAAGGCCTCTCGGATGAAGGGGGTATAGTTTAGATGGTATTTGGGCAGGTTTTGGCCGATCCAAAATGCTTTTAATCTATTAATTATAGAGAAGGGGGAGTGCCCTTTTATAGGAGGGGTGAGGGGCACCTTAGGAAAAGCTAGAAATATTATTTTATAATAAAATAATTTTCGGTTTATAATGGCTCCAAAATGAATTATTTAAAGGATAAGGTTGGTATGGGTCTAAAAACACTCAACCAATAGGTTTTATATAGGTTTAGGTCACTACATTAACCTTATCTTCTAGATTTAACTCTTAGTTAAATAGTTTGACATTTACCATGTCTCTTTGTATTTTTTTATTATATGATTAATAAACTTACTATAAACTTTCAAAAGAACCTAAAGTGGTTCATTAATGACATATATAATATTATTTAAGACCTTTGGACAAACCTTATATTTTTAGGAATATAATATCAATTAATAATATAATATTTTTTTAAAAACTCTTTTATGTCAATTTTGACACTATTTTCTATTTTGTTTTTTTTTAATTCATAACAGCATTATTACTTCAAAAAAAAATCATTTAATCAAACCTAACATGTCATATTAACATATATAATTAGTGTAATTTATAAAAAGTCTCAAATTACATTTATTTGGATATTTATAATATCAATTATTTTAATATTTCATTAATAAGGTAATTACTACATCATCATTGTGTCATAAGTAAATTAAATTATTTAATATCTAAAAAATATAAATAAAATACCATTATATAGGAAATACTTTTATATTTCTAATTAATATTTATAGACAAAATTATTACTTATATAACCTCATGTAAAAATTTATTTACTAAAAGATATTTGTTTTTGTCATTTTTGCCTTTACTTTAAGTTAATTAAAATAAAGTGTCATTATCATTCATAAGTGGCTCCATGGGGTCCCAAAATAGACCCAAGTATGTCCATGGTCATCCATGACTCGTCCAATATGGTTAGAACAAGTGTTAAGGTAATTTTATATTATTATAATATTCTTTTCACCTTGAATTACCCTATTTACCTTTAACCGCGGTAAATAAAAGTCAAAAGTTACTATTCACCAAAAATTATTTTCCTCTTATTGAATGACATTTTAATTACTAATATCAGGCGTGTCTCTCAGATTTTTGAAATTCAATTCACAGAAGAGGTAAAATTAAGTTTTATGCAAATTTGCAAATGCTCCAAGGAGGTGGGTAAAAGACGGTAAAAAGTTCGATAAAATTTTTATATATCTAAAATTATTATAAACTGACTCCATTGAATTACATTGAAATTATATAGGTATTATGTATATATTTTAACCTAAAATAAATTTAAATAAAATAAATAATTATTTAAATAAAAAGTCGGTTTTAAAGAATAACTCAGTGTTTTTCACTATTCAACAAAAATTGAAAGTTTTCAGAAAAATACCAAAAATTCACCCTAAGATAATTTTTATATTAAAAATTCAAAAATGTATTATATTTTACCAATTTAAAATCATATATGTTTCATTAATTAATTTAAAATTAATTCCCGTTGTCAAAACCAAAAAGAATATTTTTAAGAAATAATAACTATCAAAATATTGACACTTGTTTATGTCCAATTTCAAAGTGAAATTACTTACAATGGCCATAATTGGAGTAAATGGTAAAAATATAATTCAATTATACTTCCAAACCATTAAATTATATAATTCAACACTATAAATTATTTTGATTAAAAAAGTTTTTTTCAGTTAAAATATAGTATGTTTCACTATTCACCTAAATATAGAAGTTATCAGAAAAACATCAAAAAAATATTGAAACTAAATTACTATGTCTTGATTCTAAAGAAGTAGTTTATTTTGTCAAATTGAATATATAAAAGTTTCAAATATTGGATTTAAAAAGGGTTCTTCATTAAAAGGCGGTAAAATTGCATTTTTTGAAAAATACATCTTTTATCTGAAAAAATGAATTTGTTCTTACATTATGTCTAAGAAACTCATAATATGGATTCTAAAATTATAAGGATTAAATAAAGTTCAAAATTCAGTTAATATTATTCATAACCACTTTTGAACATCTAGTTTGGTAAGTCGTGGTGTGCTTGAACTCGGTGTTGCATGTAGTGCAAGTTATTGTATTACTTTGAAGAAATAATGTAATATAAAATATTGGGGTATTACATTCTTTCCTCCTTAAATAAATTGTGTCCTCACAATTTGAAATTGTTCTTTGAAAATAAAAGGTTGAAAATAGAAAATACCTTTGTGGAAAACCCACATCAGAAATTGGGTTAATAAAATTTATTCTTAATAAGAGGAATATATATATATATATATATACTTGACAAGTGAAGTTTCATCATTCAACTAATTCATACCACAAACTCATCTTTCACTCCAAAATATTTCAAAAAATATATTCTATTTATCCTAATCGTATAGGGTTCCAAAAATAATGAATTTATAATTCACCTATCATACCTTTTAAAAAAGAAACTACATTATACAATCTAGGAAATCATGTAGGCCAGTGGTAGGTGATGCACCCTTGTCACCCTTTAGTTGTAGGTTCAAGTCTCACGGCCTTGCTGGACGCGATGGGTTGTCACCCGACCTCTGGGTTGTCCTTTTTATGAAAATCCAAAAATAATCTCAAGAAATTATTTAACCTTAAAAATAGTATCCAATGTCAATCTTAATCGATTCCAAACTTTAGACTTATCCAAAATACTTTCATCCAAACTCAGAGCCCAAAATTTTTAAGGAAGTTAAACACAATGAAGATCTTTTTTTCACGTAATAACATGTGAATACCTTCATCATGTATTCTCTTAAAACCCTATAACACCCTGAATTACCATAAAACCTTATTGATTACATTAATTCTCCCTTATTCTTTATAGAATACTGGATATACTCCTATCCAAAAAATTTCTAAACTCCAACAATGATGGAATATACAAATCATTAATCATTTTTAAGGTAGTCAATAATATCCAATATAATTTATCCAAATCAATCATATGTTATTCCAAAATCACTACCTCAGTATCAGAACCATATTATGGTTTATCTTTCTCTTAACCATATATTTTCCAAAACATTTAACCTTATATTGAGTCACTTTTCTTGGTTCCACAAAAATCTCAAGTCCTTAATGAAATAGTATTGCAGTACAATCCTTTTATACTCTATAATTATTATAACATGTACATCATTAATACAATACTCAAATGACACAATACTTTAATAACAACATAAGAAATCTAATCATTCCACTTCACCTTTGGTAGTATCATAACATGATTATTATCCAATAGCAGCATTTGAGATATACTCAGATTATTTGGACATTGCTTCATGTAGTGTCCCAACTCCTTGCAGATGAAGCATTATACATTTGAAACCTTTTTCTTACCCTTTAAATCACTTACATGGTGTCCTTTTTCTCCACACTTATAACAAATCCCATTCCCTTCAATAATTTACCAAGGTGATTCTTTCAACAGTTATCACATATGGGAAAATCTTTTTTCCCCTCTTCCCTTTATCCATCTTTCTCTCTTCCATACTTTTCTTCTCTTGCTTCCCTTCAATGCCATAGAACTCAGAGAATTATTTACTTATCTTATTAACACATGATACTATTTCTTCATATGTTGATAATATGTGGGAGACTATTTTCCTTCTAAATGTTGGCTTAATACAAAAAAAGACATGATCCTTCTTACTTTTTGGATCATACGTACTACTGGAGTTCTCATTCCTTATACTGGGAACCATTTCTAATAAATGGAATACACTAGGTTGGTTTATAAATCACAATTCATAATTCCAAACATGTAAAATACCTAATGTAAATTCAACAGTTTGTGGATACAATTCGTAATCATAAAAATGTTTTATTTGAATAATTATTTACTCCTAAAACCTTCATAATGGTTTTTAAGGAAAATGTGAATTATCCTAAGAATATCGCCTGGGAGTGTCATAAAAAAGAGTGCAGCAAAGCCCGTTGTCATGCACCAGTTCCTGTTTGAGTCTAGCTCAAAGCGGTGTTTTTGGTTTTTACCCCTAGGTACATCTGTGGTAGAGCTGCCTCTACCTGCTCGTATCCAGACAGAGATGTATTGCTTGGAAAACTCACAAAATCTCTACAGTTTCTAAAATTCTAGGAAGTTCTTCTATACTAATCATCAAAGTCTATATTAGGGTAATGTTCTCTATTCAGAGTTTATCTAAATCTATCTACAAGGTTGTTTCTAAACTTCCTCTGATACCAACTGTAATTCTCCGACCCCAGTTACCCAGAGTCAGTGCATTATTTTAATACATTGACATGATTACAAGGAATAAAGTCTCAAAAGACCGGTCAGTTTAGAAGTCTTGGAAAATAGATTACATACATTAACGTTACATTACACTTTCTAACATACAACACAAAAAAATCCTTTGAGACTGCCATTTATCCCCTAGATTAACCCTGATTATCAATAATAAAACACTTCTTGGAATCCTCAGAAAATAAAACATAAGAAAGGGGTGATCTCAAATGCTCAGTAAGGGTAAGCAATACAACGAAAGATAACGTAAATATTAAGCATGGTGAATAATTGAAACCACATTCCTTTACCAATAATAAACATGAATAGTTTTATGGAAAGAATATGAGATGAGTAAATAATGCCATAATAAAACATAATCATGGGTATTCTACTAGTCGAATGACCACATGAACCATCAATATTATTTTCATAATGAGGGAATGTATAATTTCGGACATTCTGAAACATTTTGTCAAGGCCTCATCCAAGACGTCTAAAAATGATTAAGGCCTCGGCCAAAACCATATATCAAATTGGGAAAGTCCTCGGCCAATTCCATGTCTAGATGTCTCATGAGACCTACTGATGCATCAAGGAGATATAGTGGGCTCCACCCATCACTTACTAATTCCAATACATTCCTCATATGAAAAGGTTGAAATATAACATAAACATTCGTATTAAAACTAGCATACAAAATTTCAATACTTTAACCATAAACCATAAATGGTATAAAAATAGCACATACACAGTCAAACATTTCACAAAACCTTCAATACAATATGGAAGTTTTGTATCATAATAAATCAACTTCAACTAAACTTAAAATCCATCAAAGGATGTTGACATAGATGAAATCAAAACTTTTTTTTGAGAAATATCTCTTTCTATTTTGAAATAATTTAAAAGTAATATAAATATAAAAGAAAACATTTATTTTGAAAATATTCTTATAATATTGTAAGGGAAGCTTCGACGATGTTATAATGGTGGAAAATAGCTGTACCCACTGTATAAGTTAAAATAAACATTCTTACCTTAATTTTTTCGAAAAGGTCATAAAATACCTTGTTTGGAAAATGACGGAAAGATTCCTTCCAAAACATATAAGGTCAAATAAGGGTATAAATGAATTTAACCCATTGTCTAGTAAATAGTAAAAAAAATTTGAAATACATTTTTAAGAAACATGGATGTCGATGATAAAGAGGTCCCAGTAAATAATTACGTATAAACAACCTCGGATAATGAAAAGATTGTGAAATTAACCCTTACCTTGTACTTTTCCTTGGTCGAGGCTAGGTTAACCTCCTGTATAATGGTGAAATAATTGTTATTAAATTATAAAAGAATCATATACATTAATATGATATCATATATTATCTTTTAACATTTCTTTGTTAATAATATCTTAGTATTATCGTCGTTTTGGGTTTTAACAGATTCATTTTCCTTTATATTCTTTGTTATGTGAGTCATATTTTTTATGGATGGGATGTATATTATTCATATCCATAATGATATAAACTCTTTAAACATTATTTTTAATCATAAAATTAAAATTAGTCTTGAATGGATAGGATGGGGAATGAATCTCATTGCGTTCGTGGAGACAGTAATCCGTACGTACGCACGAGCGACAATTTCATTATTTTGATATTAAAATAATATATAATTGGATGGTATATCATATATAAAGAATAATTATCATTTTATATTTATTATTTAAATCAATTACACATAATTATTATACTCATCCAAATAATAATGTATTGAATAACAATTACACCAAGACGTGGAGATGGTAAGCCGTACGTACGCACGTATGGTGACATGTCATTCAATGGATGGATAGAATAATGAATATGGTTGTACCATATTTATAATAACAACACAATATATAGAATATACTGGAGTTATTATTTTATAATGGAAACAAAAAAGAAAGATGAAATGGAAGAAGAAAGGAACTTGAAAGAGGCGATGAAATATTTACATCTTCTTTGGGTTTTTCCTTTTGATTTGATCAAAAGGGCTCCCTAGGTTGGCTTTTTGACTAAGTTAAGGCTTCTAAGATGATGGGAGGATAGTTGGGAGGGTATTTGGGTAGGTTTTGGCCAAGTCAAAAGGCTTTGAAGCTGTTAATTAGAGAGAAGGTGGAGTGACCTTTTATAGAAGGGTGAGGGGCACCTTAGGAAAAGCTAGAAATATTATTTTATAATAAAATCATTTTCGGATTCTAATGGCTCCAAAATGAATTATTTAAAGTCTAAGATGGTTATGGGTCTAAAACCAATCAACCAATAGGTTTTAGACAGGTTTGGGTCACTACATTAACCTTATCTTCAAGATTTAACTCTTAGTTAAATAGTTTGATATTTACCATGTCTCTTTGTATTTTTATATTATATGGTTAATAAACTTACTATAAACTTCCAAGTGAACCTAAAGTGGTTAATTAATGACATATATAATATTATTTAAGACCTTTGGCCGAACCTTATATTTTTAGGAATAGAATATCAATTAATAATATAATATTTGTTTTAAAAACTCTTATGTCAATTTTGACACTATTTGCTATTTTGTTTTTGTTAAATTCATAACAGAATTATTACTTCAAAAAAAATTCATTTAATCAACCCTATAATGTAATATTAACCTATAAAATTAGTGTAATTCATAAAAACTCTCAAATTACATTTATTTAGATATTTATAATATCAATTATTTTAATATTTCATTAATAAGGTAATTACTGCATCATCATTGTGTCATAAATAAATTAAATTATTTAATTTATAAAAACTATAAATAAAATACCATTATGTATGAAATATTTTTATATTTCCAATGAATATATATAGTTGAAATGATGACTTATATAACCTCATGTAAAAATTGATTTACTAAAAGATATTTTTTTGTCATTTTTGCCTTTAATTTAAGTTAAATAAAATAAAGTGTCATTATCATTCATAAGTGGCTCTATGGGGTCCCAAAATCGACCCAAGTATTAACATGGTCTTCCATAACTCGTCCAATAAATTTAGGACAAGTGTTAAGGTAATTTTGTATTATTATAATATTCTTTTTACCTTGAATTACCCTATTTACCTTTAACCGCGGTAAATAAAAGTCAAAAGTTACTATTCACCAAAAATTATTTTCGTCTTATTGAACCACATTTTACTTACTGATATCAACTTTATCTCTTGAATTTTTTAAATTCAATTCACAGAAGCGGTAAAATTAAGTTTTATGCAAATTTGCAAATGCTCCTAAGAGGTGGGTAAAAGACGGTAAAAAGTTCGATAAAATTTTTATATATCTAAAATTATTATAAATTGACTCTATTGAATTACATTGAAATTATATTGGTATTATGTATCTATTTTCACCTAAAATAAATTTAAATAAAATAAATAATTATTTAAATAAAAAGTCGGTTTTAAACAATAACTCAGTGCTTTTCACTATTCATCAAAAATTGAAAGTTTTCAGAAAAATACCAAAAATCAACCCTAAGCTAATTTTGATATTCCAAATTCAAAAATTAATTCTTTTTTACCAATTTCAAATAATAGAAGTTGCATTAATTAATTTAAAATTAATTCCCGTTGTCAAAACAAAAAAACGTATTTTTAAGAAATAATAACTATCAAAAGATTGACACTTGTTTATGTCCAATTTCAAAGTGAAATTACTTACAATGAATATCATTGGAGTAAATGGTAAAAATATAATTCAATTATACTTCCAAACCATTAAAATGTATAATTCAACACTATAAATTATTTTGATTAAAAAAGTTGTTTTCAGTTAAAATATAGTATTTTTCACTATTCACCCAAATATAGAAGTTATCAGAAAAACACCAAACATTTATTGAAACTAAATTCTTATGTCCCGATTATAAAGAAGAAGTTTATTTTTAAAAATTGAATATATAAAAGTTTCAAATATTGGATTTGAAAAGGGTTCTCCATTAAATGGTTGTAAAATTTCATTTTTTGAAAAATACATCTTTTATCTAAAAAAATGAATTTGTTCTTACATTATGTCTAAGAAACTCATAATATGGATTCTAAAATTATAAGAATTATATAAAGTTCAAAATTCAGTTAATACTATTCATAACCACTTTTAAACAGCTAGTTTGGTAAGTCGTGGTGGGCTTGAACTCAGTGTTGCGTGTAGTGAAAGTTGTTGAATTACTTTGAAGAAATAACGTACAATGAAATCTTGGGGTGTTACAATACACACATACACATATGGGAACATCTAATGACGCGTATAAATGTGGATTTTCTACTAGAGGGTCTCGTTCTCATAATATCCTACTGGATATTACCAAGGGCGTACGCCAAGAGAAGGTGCCTCAAAGTCTTATTAGTCTCCACCCATGATATATTTTATAATTTGTGTCCCTCAAATTATATCATCATTCTATAGAACATTTATTCAAAAATAGTATCGTAGTACTTCTGGGTTCTCATCATAGCGGGGAACTACTATGACCTTTTAGTGCAACAGTTGCTCTTAGGACATTATCACATACTATGTCTTAAAGAAGAACAATCATGATTTTATAAGTAGTTTATTAATATTCAAAACAATGAATACATGTTTATGGAGCTTCTCCTACTCTGCATCAATGGTATCTCTTCTTTTTGTCAAAGACCCTGCCAAGGATTGGTGGAGTTGGACTACCTCTTCCCTTATGGAATTTAATTCTTCTTCAAGGAACATCATTTGGAGATAATTCCCATCAATTTGATCATGGTACGCCTCCACATTCTTTTAATGATTGGCCCCAATTTAGATTGCAGCAGCCCTGAGCTCTAAAAATTGGCCTGCTAGTTGCGCCTCAGCTTGCTTCAACCTTCACTCCTCATCCCTTTTCCGTAAAATCACCTTATCTGCATTCTTGATATCGTGATAATAAAACCCACCATATCTCAACAAGGAAATATTGAATGGAATTCAGATAAGTCACGATGGCATGGCTTCAAGAGGCGTATCCCCAATTATTTTTCAGATATCCCGCCAGACCTGATGGCATGTAGATCGAAAAGCCTTATGCATCTCTAGATCAGACTCAGAGCAACTCTCAAAGGGGATAAATAATCTTGGATTAGTTCACTAAATGATACACCCTTATTTTATCTCTCCAAAATAGTCTCAGTCTCACCTAACAACATTGGTGGGATTGGCCTGGAATCCCCCATCTTAGGCTCAGTCATCGAAGTCGATGATACTGAATATAAGGTGACACTTCTCATCAACATCTGAAGGTCAAAAAATAGTAAAGACAATGAAGTGACCAAAATAGTGGATAAAAGTCACCCATTATTGGGTTTTCCAATGGAATTGATACCTCTCCAACACCCCTGACCTCAACACCTAGAGTAACAACCTTCTGACGAGGAACATTCTCCCAAATTTACTCTATAGTTGGGATCAAATACTCCTAAGGATATCCAACTTCTAGATTATCAACTGTCACTCCCTCAGTAATAAGTGTATTTTAGACTTGGATGTCTCATTCATGAAGTGACTTGGAATAATTCTCTGCTGAAAAGGTTGCACAAGTTGAGCTTTGATGTAAATCATCAAGTGAGAGAAATCAACTATGTTTGGAAAATGTAAGAACAATAAAACTCACGTCAATCAAACTTCTTGAGGGAACCTAGAATATCAATGTATGGAATAATTAGATCTATAAATTAATGATATCTAGCCTCAATTATCGCAACATACTCACTAGTAGGGGCTTTTGAGGCATGTTTCTCAGAACCAAACTTGGCTCTGTTGTCGATCCCCTTTGTCGTCTGTTCAGCAAGCACAGTATCGCCAGTCCTCAAAAAGTAGGGGTTATCATCAACACCTTCATCAGAACATATAATATCCCTATCATACCCTTATAGAGTGATAGTGGGACCAATATTTGTTTTCTCAAGGTCCTCTGATGTAGGAAACATATTTGAAATATCATGAGAAGAGGAAAGTCATAAACAAGACATGATATGCAAAAGAGTGCATTTTATGTTACCATGTCCCTCTTCCCTCTCTGTATGAATGGGGGAGGATAGGGATACATCTCTTGATTCTTAATCCAAAAAAATTATGGATTCATTAGCATGGGTTCGTACCTCCCTTGGTTAATCCAGCTTGATCATTAAAAGAGCATTTCCAGACCCCTTGAGGAAGGAAAGCAACACAGTTTCTGTAAAAGGTAAGTACAATCAGTAGAGTATATCAATCAAGTCATGATACCAAATAACAACATGAAAACTTACTATGGAACATGCTTCGGGACAAATTTAATTCCATATTTTTATTTCTCTCTCGAGATGGTGAAGGTTCCACCTCAGTCCTCTTAGAAATAGGTACTTTAGGTGATGGTTGAGGAATTCCTCCTTCAATTTCCTCCATCTTGTTCCTCATACCTAGGGATAGTTTCGGGGATTCAAGGGCCTCATCCACCACCTCGATGGAGGTGATCGTGGGCCCATACTTTGGTGACTTAAGTGCCTCTATCATTTCTCCTTTTACTTCTTCTTTTTCTCCCATTAACTACAAAATAAGTCCCCTCAAGATTAATAACAACATATGAAAGAGTAGAAAAGGAAAGAGAGAAAAGAGAAATACATCATCAAGGTCAAGGCAGTCATCCAATTTCTCTTTAAGATGACCAGATACCCCCTCAATCTCTCCTAGATCCAGCATGTTAGACACCTACTTCGTGACCAAGATCTGATCATCATTTACATATATCGTAGCTTCCAGCTCCTGAAGATACCACTTCACCTTGTCCAAATCACTATCAAGGTAGAAATAAAGAGGTTACCTTATATAGACCAAATCAAGGATTTTTGTTTTGGACTATAGAAACATCCATGAATCTTTAACATCATGATTTAATCTTTACCAAGCTCATATCATCAAGGTTTTCATGTAATTTGGTTATGATGTGGCTGGATGCGAGGAAGACTCGACACCCTTTGACTTAGAAGCCTCTTCAGGCCTCTTTTATCCCATGGAAGAATGGGTGGGTGGAGCACAAGTTACCTTCATATGGTAAATACTAGACTATATTTGAATGGTATTTGGTGTTTTCTCATCCCTATCCCACTTAGTGGTCTTTGGCTGAGGTCACCTCGAAGGCTTCGGAGCTTCAGTATCATCATCTTTGGCTCAATCCTTTTTATCGTGCATACCACGACAGTAATTGACATGGATTTGACTCGATAAATTACCTTCATCAATGCCCCCTGAGGGTATCAATATATACATGCCTTGGCATACCTGGCCTCGAGCTTGATTAAGACGTCTGACACATGCAGCATGATTGAAATTTTGGATACCTCCATGGCCATCAGGATCCAAATCGGTCAGACTACCATCAGATGCTTCTCAAACTTAACATGCACATGGGGAAATATTCTTGAAAATTTAATAAACTTAAATTGGAAATAGATCAATATTGATCATAGGACTCACAAATGATCTCGCTGTCAATACGAGCTGCCAGTACACTGTCTTTGAAAGCTATCATATACGACCTAAGTTCATTATTATTTTCCTTGCCACCATTGGTAAACATCCCTATTGGTGGGTTACCATACAGAAATATGTTGAATTCCCTTGACACATTCAACATCCGCATCACTTCATCATACATCGGGTCTAGATGCTGGATTCCATAATAACATGAACAAATGGGTGGAATCATCTATAAGAGATTTTAATTGGGATCAGCATCGCATATGAACTAAAATGTACTGCAATCCACCCCCCACAACACTTGAAATGGACCTACAATTCTAAACGGGGTATTCCCATTTTACATATGCATCAATTACTGATAAATTATCACCAAGAAAGGGGTATCCAACCCTATGTACCTCCCCTATGCTAATTTGGAGGTAATAACAATAGTCTCTGGCCTCACGTCGCTATTGGACTTGTGGACTGGAAGTAGATAAATACTTAGCCACATAGTGGGGAATCCATCTAGGTGATTATTCACATTGACCTTGTTATTGTCCTTATAACCCTAATGGGTGTATTCTCCCTTCTCCAATATTGGCCAGAATGTGGCAAGAGCACCCTGATTCTCTACAGTGGGGTATAGTGTAGGGAATCTGCAAGTGGGACCTTATCCTGCTGATTCTATAAAAGTATTCATCCAATCTCCTAGATGTATTTCAACCCTAGGATGATGATATTTGTTCTGAAATTTCTTCTCCACCTTAAAAATCTCATGGGCCAAGGTTGGTGTCCTTTTAGCATCATCCTATATTGTCTTTAGTGGGATGAAATCATCATACATTTTCCCAATAATCAGAGATCTAGAAATTCTATAGAAATCAAATAGGATAATTTGAACCTCATCATGTGTCAGATGGAATGAATTTTTAAGTAGAATTTATCAACTCAACATCTTGGGAATGATCTCTTAGTTCTTGTAAATGTAATTCTTCAATGCCCAAACAGCCTCATAAATATGTATTTCTTGAAAATCCTTTTTGAATTTTGCAAAAGTCCAGCACACCCAGTATGCCCACATACACTCAGGCCTGACTCTACCTCCATAATGAAAATCCAAGAACCCTTCCAACCTTTCATATGATATGTTTGAGAAGAATTAAAGGTTGATTCATAACAATGAGGCCTTGATTCTTATATATGCAGCTTCAAATATGGAGTTTAGCTGTTATGATGCATGATACAACAAATGAAAATGGTTTCTTGCTTAATATAAACACCCTTGGAGGAAATGTTGGTAGAAGGGTAGTTGGTATGCTTCACAAACAAAGATATCAGGAAATAACTCTAAACCCTAGGTATGAATACTTCCCTCAAAATTTTGTGATTATACAATGGAATGTAATTTCTTCTTGGGTAGTCTCATTGAAATGATTCCAAATACTTCACCAAATCTAAAAGATCAAGCTTAACCACATCATAGTAATATTTCCTGACAGCTTTGATCGTCTTAGAAGAACGTGCAATAGCTTGTTTTGTAGAAGTCATTAAAGCAGCCATTGAAAACCTATAAGAAAATACAATGTTCTCTCATTAAGTTAAAATATTAACTTATAAAAAGTTTAAATTTTCACTTGGAAGAATTCCAAATTTTGGAAAAGGAAAGAACTCACATAGGCCCTTCGACAAAGTTCTACACACAGCCATCTCGATAAAGCCTCTCATGCAAGCCCCTCAACCAGATGCCTTATCTAGACTCATTGTTAAGGTGACTCCATGCGTCATTGTATACCAAGTGGTTGTACCCTAGGAATTTATTTTGGATACCTTCATGAAAAGAAAAGTGTGGCATAGCTCAGAAGATATCCTATGCAATGAGAAAAAAAATCACTAACTGAGAATGTGAGAAAAACAAAAAAGGGTATGGTGGTATTTATACATGTCTCGAGCCTGCGCACCAGACTTATGCAAGAGATCTACATTGTTGTCCTATGCACTGGGCCTATGTCGCTGACCTATGAGGATTCCCTATGTGGTTAACCAACTCCCCTTTAAAATCTTTTCCACGTTATACCTCAGGATTAGACCCTCCTCTTTTGATCAGATCCAATCCTGAGGGGGTGGCTTTTTTTTACACTCTATTTTATCAAGGGGGAGAAAATATTATGAATAATGCCTTAATAATTTTAAATCAGTGAATATTCCCAAAAATATTCAAATGAATTTTACCAAAACAGCTTGTGTACACACCCCTGCACATCAAAAGGCCCGTGCAACCCCCCTGTGCAGCACTAAAAGGAAGTTCATCCTGCGCAGGACACCTGGTCTGAGTACCTATGCCCCGGGGCTATGCATGAAAACTACTTTAACCAAGTTCCCATATTTTCCTATAAATAGGACCCCAAGGCTACTCATTTTCACAACTAGAAAATCATAAGAAGCCCCCAATCTCTGGTCGAGCATCCCCTTCACCCAGGTCTCCCAAAAATCTTCAGGTAGCTCTCCAAAACTTGATAAAAGAGATAATTAAGGAGGATAGTTGAGATAAAATTTCCTTTAGGGTCTGAAAAAAACACCTACATGAGGACCCCTTCTCCCCTAGTGGACAACCACCTGCGTGAGGCCCCTTCCCTTACTAGGGATTTGCGCGAGACCCATCCAGGGACACATGAGGAGACTTGTGGTTCCTAGGCTCAAGCCTTTCCAAATTGTTTTTGACTAAGTGGTCTATTTCCTAAGGAATATCTATCTCACGCAGTCCTACACCCCCCCCCAGTGCTAAGTATCTCCAGTTCCTCCATGACCCTGGGTAAGGTACCTATTCTCCCTAAACTAGGACCTATGAGAGACCACCTTTGAGCCCTCTTCCAATCCCCAAATGGAAGGGTTTCTCTTCCCTTGGACCCCTGGTCAAAGAGGGACCAATTTTAAACCTTCACCAAATCATATGAACTTTCATAACCATGGGAACATGAACACTGACATTCCTCTTATTTGGATATGTATTCCTACGATCAGAGGTTTCTCGCACATGTCCTAACATATGGGGGTCCTCGGGGTATATGTGGATGTGAATTCCTATGGTCATGAGGACCCTGAAACTAGGGACGATGTTAGGGAGTTCTCAGTCTTGGGTACTAGGGCTAGGACCACGTCCTTTTCTAGTCATCTCTAAGACCCTATCCTCTGGTTCTAGGTGGGAATGGGGAGAATCAAACTTTCATTTCCTTTTGAGATGGAATGGCATACTCCTATACTATTATGGAACTAATTTTAGGGAATAACTCCTAGAGGAATCCCCTATAAATTCTTATGGGATGTTTTACTCTTGATCCTCCTCACTCCTCAAGGGTTGTGTCTACATAGGTAGTTATATCTATCTATCCATGATATGAAATATGAGAAGTAATGGGCGTATCCAAGTCCATTTTTCTTCTCCCATTGCCACTTCCTCTTTCTCCAACGGAGGATAAGAAGTGTGTGTTTTTCTAGATCTTATAATTACTCTTGTTTTTCACATTAAATCATGACACATCATGACTTGTCATCTTAGGGTATATCCATGATCACAAAATCCACACAGTTGGATGCATGCTTCGATAGAGAATCTTCTTTCTGATCTTCCTCTCACCTTTATTCATAGTTCCCCCACAAGCATGGGTCATCAAGGCCATGTATCCAACCTTAGGTAAAAGTGGATTGTGTGGTCCCCTAGATCTTCCATTTCCTCTTATTTTTTATACCGATCATTACTCATGTGGTCTTAGAGGTTGATGGTTTTCATGATATCCACATGATCCCAAACCTTTTGGGCCTCATTCAAAGTGTAATCCCTAGCCAAATAGGGTATCCTCCTTTACAATAAACCCAAAAATCCAACCACTAGGAATCCTCCTCAAGAGTAAGCACCAAAAAAACCATACTCATTCACCTAGAGAATCATTTTCAAGAGAATTCTCTAACCAAACATAAAATTCAAATCACCAGGGCATCCTCCTCAGGTTTAAGCCCAGAACCATACCCCCAAATCACCATGGGTCAAGTAAATAATCATTTAAAAAAGATCAAAAAATGGATCCTCCTCAGTAATAAGCCCCAAATTAATCCTATAAAATGGACATACTCCCCTATGATCCAAATCCAAGGGCCTCTGTAGGCATAGGTCCTTACTGTAGGTTTTAGGAGTAGTAAAAGCGTGTGTATGGGTGTAACCAGCTTTAATTTTTCATTAAAAACAATCAATCTGAGATTCATCACGATAATAAAATTTCGGATCTTCAGAATAGAATGAATAATGAAAGAAATAAAGGTAGTCCAACAACCATAGATAGGATCATCATTTATTGGTTATAATTAATTTAATTAAAAGACAAGAATTACCTTAATGGAATTCTCAATTCGTCAATGTTTTCGGTCATGATCTGATGTGATCCATCGTTGCATCGTAGAATACAAGTGTAGGCTTCCTCTAGTGGTGATCAAAATGTGCTCCACATATCTCTGGACATCTCTGAAGGGATCTATGGGTGCTATCATAGAAGAGACTCTGCTTGTGATTTCTGCCTTTGATCGCCTTGAGAGTCGCTTCCAAAGCGCTCTCCTTGATCTGGTGGAGGAGGATCTCTCTCATAACATGAGAGTGTTCTTGGAGGAAAATAATTCTCTATTGGATTGAGATCTTTTTCAAATACATTATGCACAGCCACAAAAAATGGCTAGGCAAATGAGAATGATATAATTGGGTTTTTAATTACTTAAAATAATAAAATGAATTAATTACCCAAAAGAATTTATTAATTTCATTTAATTCTTAGTAAAACCCCATGTCTAATAATAACAGTTGACTATTATTATTACTTGACATGCACCCATTGAATTACACCTAATATTATTTAATTAAATAAATAATATTATATCTCACAAATCCTGATAAAAAATACATGATGTGTATATTGATATACATGGCTTGTACTTTTGTTTTTCCATTTTATTTATTTCCTCCACCACATTTATTAGACCTTGAATAATGACTATTTATTTATTAAATAAATATCACTTCATTATTCACTAATAAATATATTATTTTTCCCACAATATATTTTCTCAAATAACTAGTGTCGAAATAAATGTGATCAAGCATCCTTTATTAATTATTAAACCATAATCAGGAATAATATTTATTCAACTTGTTAAATAAATATTTAACTGGGATACTTGGACACACTTAGTGTGTGACCCTCTAGGCCTCTTTCTTAGTGTCATTAGGCAGATCATGATTAAAGTCCAAGGTTATCATCAAGAAACATGCCAAGGCACCCATAGAGAAAGAAGTTAATGCCGCAATGACATGTCACCTCCTATGAATGCTTACCGTGTAATGTAATCCCTTTGTCTTGGTATCTCAAATAAAGAGGGTTGCATATAGTTTCATCAACCCATTTGCTCGATTGTTATTTATTTGACTTCCTGGAATTGAACTTTCCCATTCCTTACCATGGATAGGGATTTATTTAGGCTATATAAATTCCATCAAAGGGCCTAAGATATCAAATTTTGTTATGGAACATAAGGAAAAAAATCTTTTCCCACATTATCTATTAATGTAGTATTACTCATGATTCACCCAACATATCCTACCTCACTACGAACAGTGTGTTGTCACAGTTTTCATCAAAACATCTAAGTGCGTGATTTATAATACCCATTAATAATAATCTTAAATTCTAAGGACCAATACACACATCTGTAGATAGGAACATCCAATGATACTATGAAATGTGTATTTCCTACTAGAGGGTCTCATTCTCATAATATTCTCCTAGATATTACTAAGGGTGAACACTAAGAGAAGGTGGCTCAAGGTTTTATGAGTACTCGCCCCTAATGGATTATATTATTTTTGTCCCTCAAATAACATCATCTTACCATATAACATATATTCAAGAATAGTGTTATGGAACTTCGAGGTTCTCATAATAGGAGGGATCCACTATGACCCTTTAGTTAAACAGTTATCCTTAGGAAATTATCAAATTCATTACCATGCATAAGAATAATCAAGATGTGATAAGGTATTTATTAATGAATAAAGTAAAAATTTAGTTGGTTCTAGGAAACCAACTCCAATAGACTCCCACTTGGACTAGAACCAACTACAAACAACCTTTAACCCGCTAGCTCTCACATGATATTCATGCTTCTGTTGAGATAGGCCTTTAGTCATGGGGTCTACCGCGTTCTCTTATGTGGACACTCTGCTCATTGTAACTTCACCCCTTTGATAGAAATCCATCAAGAGGTGATACTTTTGGATAATGTTCTTTGTCCATGGATGTGACCTTGGTTCTTTTTCAAGAGCCACTAATGCAATATTATCACAATACAATGTGATAGGATTTTTACTGTTAGGAACCACATAAAGCTCCTAGACAAATTTCCTCATCCAGACAGCTTTCTTGGCTGCATCCGAAGCAACTATATATTCATACTCCACTATAGAATCAGCGACAACTGGCTGGTTTGAACTCTTCCAGCTCGCAGCTCCTCCATTGAGACAGAAAACATATCCTGATTATGGCTTCAGATCATTCTGATCTATCTAAAAACCAGCATCAACATACCCTATGATGACAAGCTCCTCATCTCCTCCATACACTAGGAACATATCCTTAGTTCTTCTCAGATACTTAAGGATAGTCTTAACAGAAGTCCAATGTTTTTATCCTGGATATTCTTGATATATGCCTACCATACTCATTGTATAAAAAAACATCAAGCCTGGTACATAACATGGAATACATGATGGATCCTATAGCTAAAGCGTATGGGATCTTACTCATCCTATCTTTCTCTTGTTGTGTCTAAGGACACATTTTCTTAGAAAGATGTAGGCCATGTGACACTGGAACCAATCCCCTATTGGATTGTTACATACTAGATCTCTTTAGTATCTAATCAATGTGTGTACCTTGACTTAGTCCAAGTAGCCTCTTAGATCTATCACAAATGATCATGATCCCTAGAATGTAGGATCCTCCACCTAAGTCTTTCATGGAGAAACACTTGTTCAACTAGTCCTTAACTGACTATAATACTGGTACATCGTTTCAAATAAGTAATATGTTTTCAACATATACTACTAGGATAACGACCGCATTCCCATTAAACTTCTTATAAATACATGGCTCACATTCATTCTTAATGAAACCAAATTCCATTATGGATTCATCAAATCGAATATTCTATGATCTGGATGCTTGATTTAATCTATAAATGGATTTCTTTAACTTGAAAACCCATTTGGATTCACCTGGTGTCACAAACCCTTCTGGTTGTGTCATATAAACATCTTCCTAAAGGTTCCTATTAAGGAATGTTGTTTTGACATCCATCTATCAAATATCGTAGTCATGGTAAGCTACTATGGAAAGTATGATTCTTATGGATTTAAACATGGAAACTGGTGAGAAGGTTTCATCATAGTCAATTCCTTGATGTTGTCTGAATCCTTTATCCAATAGCCTTGCTTTATAGGTGCTAACTTGACCTTCCATGTTCGGCTTTCTCTTGAATACTCATTTGCATCCAATAGGATTTACATCAACTGGATCATCAACCAGAACCCAGACTTGGTTCTAATACATGGAATCCATCTCATAATTCATAGCTTCTAGACATCTTGTAGGTTCTGATCTCTCTACTACTTTCTTCTAGGAGAGAGGTTCATCATTGTCCAATAATAGTGATTCACCATCCTCAGTGACTAGGAAACCAAATCTCTCTGGTTCCCTTACCTCTATTGAGCTCCTACAAAATACTTTTGTTTCTGGAACCTCTTCCATAGGGACCTATGGAACTTGTTCCTATACCAACTCCTGTGTATCTTGAGCATCAACTTCATAGAATTCAATCTTTCTCTCATTATCCTTTTTTAGGATGTTCTCCCTATCAAGAAAGATGGATTGTCTGGTGATAATCACTTTCTTGTCTGAAGGGTTATATAGGTAATATCCTTTCGTTTCCTTGGTATATCCTATAAATATACACCTTGTGCCCCAAGTTTCTAGTTTGTTGCTTGAGAAGTCCTTAACAAATTTCTTTCATCCCCATACACGTTTGTGCAACAAAATGGGTTTCTTTCCATTCCATAACTCAGAGGGAATTCCATTTTCTACCTTAGTTGGTACTCGGTTTAATGTGTATGCTACAGTTTGTAATACATATCCCTAAAAGGATAATATAAGATCTGCATGACTCATCATCGAACTCACCATGTCCAACAAGGTGTGTTTCCTCCTTTCACTAACACCATTTCATTGTGGTGTATAAGTAGGAGTGAGTTGAGATAGAATCTCAGACTCCCATAGAAGATCGATAAACTACTGGTTCATATATTCTCTACCTAGATCTGATCCAAGCTTCTTTATCTTCTTACCAAGCTCATTCTCTACTTCATTCTTGAATTTCCTTAAATTTATCTAAGTCCTCTGACTTATATCTCATTAAGTAGATATAGCCATATCTACTCAAATCATTAGTAAAAGTAATGAATTAATAATTTCTACCTCTAGATTCTACTGTAAATGGCTAAAAACACATCCGTGTGTAACAATCCTAGAAGTTATGTGGCCCTTTCACCCTATCCACTAAAAGGCGGCTTGGTTATTTTACCTTGTAAACAAGTGTGACATCTATCAAGTGGTTTTAGCTCATTAGAGTCTAAATAACTATCTTGGTAGAGCTTTGTCAAAAGATTCTCATTTACATGACCAAGACGGTGATTCCACAACTAGGTGTTGTATGATTCATGTGAGTTTGTTTTGTTATCGATTTCCAATACTTGGTTTTCGTAATTTAATACATACAAATCGGTATTTAAATGTGCCATCCATAACATACAGTGTTCTTATAAAATAATCAACCCTTATTTCTAAACATGAAAATAAATCCATCCATATCTAAACATGATACAGAAATTATGTTCTTGGTAATTCTAGAACATAATAACAGTTATGTAAAACCAAAACCATTCCATTTGTAAATGAGAGATGGTAATCACCAATGGCCAACACAGCCAGCCTTGCACCATTGGCAGCTCAAAGATCCACCTCTCCTTTATAAATCTTTCTAAATATACTTGGTTCCTGCATCTGAATATATATGTGAGCCTCACAAAATATATCTAATACACAATGTGTAGAAATGGAAAGATTACGCTCAATAATGAATGCACCTTTAGAACCCCCATGCTTCTGGGTGCAGTTCCACTTCCAGTGGCCGGGCTTTCCACATTAAAAACATACTACCTCCCATTCCTTGGCCTTCTACTAGATCTTCCCCTTCTTAAAGGGATGGTGCTCAGGGGATTCAGACTGTTTATAAATCATTGGCCCCTTTTCCTTGTCCTTCTTTTTCTTATTCACCATAAGGATTGTGGTTTCATCACACCCCATGTTCTTATCTACTTGGAGAATTAAGGTAAGAGGTTCTGATATACTCTTCTCATTATTTCTCATGTTATAGTTGACAATAAATCTATAGAAGGTCTTGGGTAGTGATGATAGGATGAGATCTATACACAACTAATCTGAAAACTTAATCCCTAAGATGTCCATGCATTCAATGTAGCCAATGAGCTTGACTGCATGAGGCCCAGCTAGCAAAAAATTTCCAAGCTTAGTTGTAAACAAAGCGTTGGAGATCTCATATCTCTCTTATCTCGCCTTCTCTTGATAGATATCCTTAAGGTGAGACATCATGCTATACGTGTCCATATTTTCGTGTTGCTTCAAAAGCTCATTAGACATGGCCGATAGTATGAAACATTGGACATTTGTGGAATCATCCATATGTTTTATATAGAGAGATAGTTCCTCATCACTGGCCTCTTTTCCAAGTGCAACTATAATAGGCTCCTCCAGTACATAAAATTTCTTCTCGTGGTGAAGGATGTCACATAAACACCTCTGCCACTCTTGAAAATTGGTGTCGGTAAGAAGATTTTCCTTCTCGAGTATGATTCACAGTGATATGTTTGAAGTCATTTCTCTTATCATTTCTACAACTTAATATGAGAAAAGATTTATTACTTTATCATGACAAAACTGAGACAAATAAATTAAATAATACTTATTAGTCTCCCACTATTTTATCAAAATCCAATATCCCTCACCATTGACTTTGGAATATTCTGTTGCCTGAATATTCCAGTGGAAAGGATCAATATTTTCCTTCTCATTACCCTAACTAGGGATTTTTAAGAAACTTTAAAGGTTTTAGGTTGGTATTCCAAATTCCAACTGCATTAACTCAGAGCTCCTTGATCTGCTGAGTGGACTCCCCAATCCTGAAATCCTTTTATTTGGATTTCCTCAACCTTTGCCTCTTGGTCACACCAAGTCTTTTTGTGGCAGTCAACCCTTGATGTGAACCAAGTTAGGTCAACCCAAAACCTTGAATTAGAATTCATTGATAATTGAAAGCACCCCAAATAGGGTTGGTCAAGCACTTTGAACTATGGTTTGATTCTAACCAAGATTATGGAAGGCTATACTGACATAATATTTCTTTGAGGGGTTTTATCCTTATATGTAAATTTCCATTTTATTATATTTTTTACACGCGTGTTAATATTAAGTGGGATATACTTAAGTGATTAACTATGTCTAAGATAATATTTACACATAATCTGGTCTTATTTTAGTTCCATCTTGCATGCTTGTTTAATTCATTAATTGTGTGATCATGACAACACACTCACAATAAATAAACCATTCAACTGATAGAAATAAAATAAATGATATGATCATGATCTGGTTCTGTTGGTTAGTTTATCTAGAGTATAATAAACCATCCTAAGACCTGGGTGAGAAACACCTTGAACCTTTTGGGTTTGTGTTTACAGCTTTCCACTTGTCCACCATTGTATCTCCTTTGGATTGGTTTCACCTTGGATCAAAACTTGAACTGCCTCCACTAGCTTGGGAGGTCCATCCATTACATATTCTTTTTATCTCACTAGTAGGTGAGGGGTAAAACGGGGTTTTACATAAAAAAAACTTGGGCACGCAGGCCCTACATATTAATGAGAAGAAGGATCACAGGCCAAAAAATTTAATTTAAATAAATAAATTAAAAGAAACCATCCATATAAAAAGGTCTTGGTCTAGCTCATGATCATCCATGTATGCAACAATATTTATACATGAATAAAACTATCATTCAATTCTTTAATCGTTCTTGTTTAAGATAAATCACACTTGAATCAATTAATTATCTTTAATTAATCAATACTTTTATCTTAAACCCTTTTCTTAATTTCCTTGAGATTCTCATCCATCTTAATTTTAAACAAATAAATTCATTTAAAATTATAATTTTACATAACTTGTACCTTGGAGGCAACCTGGTGAATTCCCGGTCATAACTACCCAATGAGTAGAAATGAACATTACGCATATGTTAAATTAAACACATATCTATAAAACACCTATCACGTGTTATGCCTCATATTTACACCCACACTATAGTACACGTCTCAAGGGTTTGTATAATATAATAATAAATTTTAATAAATATGCATAATTTGGATGAGTACACAGTGTGTAGTTCTGACTATATGGTGTGTACTATTGTTCATCGTCCATCTGAAGTACACGCCTGGGGGCATGGAGTATAGATGTACTTTGGAAATATTTTGAGTACACGATGTGTCCAGTGGTCCACATGCCATGTAGCATCCGCATTACACGATCTCCAGCTAGGCAAGATGTGAACGGGGTACACAGTCTAACCCTAACCCAAAGGGACTACACATTGTGTCCAGTGGACCACAAGGCATGTAATTTGGAAACTGTGTGCCACCTGTTCCTGGTCAACACATGAAGTCATTTAAGACTTAGATAGACTCCAACACACAGTTTGGTTTGGCGCTCCTGTCCCAGTGCATGGAACCTCTACTACATTGCATGTACTACCAAATACATTTCGTTTGTTCTGGTGTTGTATAGCTAGGAATCTTTGGAACCTCTGGATGAGATCCTATGTTTTATTTTAATCAAAATTAAAATAAAAGATCATTTCCATAAGGTGAATGAGAAACGAAAGAGGCGGAACAAATCTCGAGATTTAGATTTTCATAATAGTTAACTTGAATTGAAATAACTAAATTATTAAATTTTTAAATCATCAATGAAAAACTAAACAATTATAATCAATGATATGACCTCTTTGTTACCACTTGTAGGTTCTGGGCATAGCGGAAGTGCGTATATGGGTGTACCCAACTTTAATTTTTCGTTAACAATGATCAATTCGAGATCTATCACGATAATAAAATGTCATCTCTTATGAATAGAATTAAGAATGAAAGAAAATAAGGGAGTCCCATAATCATATAGAGGATCATCATATGTTGGTTATAATTAATTTAATTAAAATACAATAACTACCTTGATATAATTCTCTCTTCGTCGACGTTTCCAGTCACTTTTCGATGTGATTTGTCATTACGTCATAGAATCCAAGTGTAGGATTCCTCTAGTGGTGATCCACACATGATCCATGTATCTCTACACATCACCGAAGGGATCTCTAGGTGCTAGCATGGAAGAGCTTCTTCTTGCGATGTATGCCTTCAATCGCCTTGAGAGATACTTCCAAAGCTCTCTCTTTGATCCGGTGGAGGAGGATCTCTCTCGTAACTTGAGAGAGTTCTTGGAGGAAAATAATTATCTCTTGGATTGAGAGATTTTTCAAATCCATTGTGCATAACCACAAAAAAAATTCTAGACTAATGAGAATAATATAATTTTGACTTTAATTACTTAGAATAATAAAATTAATTAATTACCCGAAAGCATTTATTCATTTCATTTAATTCTCTATAAAACCCAATGTCTAATAATAACAGTTGACTATTATTATTACTTGATATGAACCCAGTGAATTACACCTAATATTATTTAATTAAATAAATAATATTATTTCTCACAAATCCACATAAAAATTACATGGCGTGTATATTAATATACACAGTGTGTACTTTTGTTTTTGAATTTTCTTTATTTCCTCCACCTCATTTATTAGACCTTGAATAATGATTATTTATTTCTTAAATAAATATCACTGCATTATTTTCTATTAAATATATTATTTTACCCACAATATATTCTCTCGAATAACTAGTTTCGAAATAAATGCGATCAGGCATCCTTGAATAATTATTAAACCACAATCGGGAATAATCTTTATTCGGCTTGTTAAATGAATATTTAACTGAGATACTTGGACACACTTAGTGTGTGATCCTATAGGCCTCTTTCTTAGTGGAATTAGGCACTTCCTGCTTAAAGTCCAAGGTTAGAATCTAGCTACATGCCAAGGCACCCATAGAGAAAGAAGCTAATCACTACTAGAAAAGTTCCCTATACCCACGGTTTGGAATCATGGGTATAGGATATACTCACGGTTTAATGAATCGTGGGCTCCCGAGGCATGGGGATTGTCCTATACCCATGGTTTTATAGAAATCCTGGGTATAGCCCACTAAAATTTCAAATTACCCACGGTTATGGTAAACCGTGGGTATACATCTATGCCCACGGTTTACAGAACCATGGGCATACATTTTTACAGCAGAAATTAGATACCAATGGTTAAGTAAACTATGGGTATAGAGGGTTCTACAGTAGCATATTTACCCATGGTTCTCAAACCGTGGGTATAGATTTTTTTCCCAGAAATAGCAGTTGATCCACTAGATAGACCCCCTACATCCCCTCCCTTCCCTCCTGAACAGACCCCCCCCCCCATCACACCCCCTCCCCCCTTACACCCCCCCCACTCTCCCCTTGTACACCCCCTGCATCCCCTCCCTTCCCCACTTGACAGACCCTCCCCCAACACACCACCTCCCTCTTTGAACACCCCCACTCTCCCCCTACAGCTCCTCCCTTCCCACGGGAAAGACCCCCCCCCAGCACACCCCCTCCCCCCTTGCACACCCCCACTCTCCCCCTAGACACCCCTTACAGCCCCTCCCTTCCCCCCTGGGCAAACCCCCCCCCCCCCACCCCCAATACACCCCCTCCCCCTTGCACACCCCCCACTCTTCCCCTGGACACCCCTCGCATCCCCTCCCCCCTGGATAGACCCCCCCCCAACACACACACACATACCCTACCCCTTTTCACACCCCCACTCTCCCCTCTGGACAGAACCCCCTTGCACCCCCCCCCCCCCCGACACCCCTGGACACCCCCTCGGGACACCCCCCACTGGACCCCCCCCCACTGGACCTAGACACCCTCCCCCTAACCCCCCCCCCCCCAGTCCCCCCTAGACATCCCCCTTAGACACCCCCCCTGGACACCCCCCCCCCGGACACCCCTCCCCCCCTAGACACCTCCTCCCCCTGGACACCCCCCCTGGACAGCCCCCCCCCCCTCCTGGACAGCCCCCCTCCCCCTTTCACGCTTCCCCCACCCTACACACTCCTGGACTGCCCCCCTCCCTGCCCCCTACACAATCCCGGATAGCCCCCTCCCCCTTCACCCCCCCTGCACCCCCCCCCCCCCTCCTGTGAATACTAGTAGAAACACCCCCCACCACCACCACCACCCTTCACACCCCCCACTGCCCCCTTCCCATTGCACACCCCCCTCCCCCATCACCCTACACCCCCCTTCCCCCCACCCTTCCTTAACATCATGATTTATGTCATTTAACATACATAAAATCTAATTTTCTAATGTCTTGGAACTGGCTAGGCAGCTTCATGGTAAATACCAACCATTCTAAGAGTATTGGGGCTACCATTTTGGTTATAATATAAAATTTATAGTAAAAAATTTATAAAAAATGAATTAAAAATGGGGGGAACTTGACTCTCTATGTGGCACACACTGTATTTTTGACTGGAGGATAAATTTCCTGAAAAGAATTTCCACGAGAGGATGAATGTGCATGTTTTCTGGTGCACTAGAGAAGATGAAAAGGAAGAAAACATAGAGGAATTGGGAATCAAGGGGGAGTATGTTTGGTATTTGTTGTTTGTGGGACACACGTGAAAGAGCTTTAGGGTGGCTATAGTTTCCAGCGTCAAAAATTTGTGGGGAGCGTTTCGTAGTTTGGTAGAACATGAATCAAAATAAAATGAACCCCTACTCCAAAATATTATCTGCAATTAAGAACACACCTTTCTCAAGATCCCTATTTGGAAAATCTATTCAATCAAAATCTTGTAGCTATAAAAATCTGGGGGTATTCCACAATTTTTCATTTCTTCAAAAACTATAAAAACATCGCCCTTCTAAGACACAGACCATAGATAAAAGCATTATAACAGTAACAGTTTACATGAAATACTATAAACCTCAAATCCCTAATAAGATCCAAAGCAAGCTCAGTATGTCCAACAATGAAAAATCCATAGATATATATACTATATATTACTACAATAGGTTTCATCCCACTAAATTTTATTTCTTTTAAAATATCAAAAGCTTATGCAAGATCAATTTCACACTGCCCTTGATGTTGCTTACACAAAAATTCATCATAATGGTGTAGGTGTAAACATTCGGTGATGGTTCAGACATTGTTAATTCCCCAAAAACATATTTCATGAATTATATTTCAGGTTTGTCAACCAAACACTTTAGTACAAGAAAATCTATTTTGAGTCCCCACTATTATTTAAACCATAGTTGAAAATTATAATGAATTTTTGATGAATTGTAAAATAAAACAATATTATACATAATAAAATTGAAGGGAAACACATATAAAACATGTTTCCATATATGATAAAATTGTTTGTTGTAGGGGAAGGGGTTAACTACAATTCTATAAAACATAGGTGTGAAAATACAAGGTTAAATTAAACATAACCCGTGAAAATAGAAACCAAAAGACAATTTTCAAAGTCAAATGTGTCCCAAGAGATTCAAATTAGTGAAACATACCTTTAGGCAAGAAATGATCCATGGAATCCCATACCTGAAACCCATCTAAAAATAACGTTATGAAACCAAACACATTCAAAGCTCCAGTCATACATGAGCTTATAACATTTCCATGAACACTGAGTTACGTAGCCAAAAAACACCCAAAGGAAAAAAAGAAACCATGGTTGTATAAAAAGAATTACCTTGCATATTTTTTGCCTCTAAAGATTAGTTTTCCATCATGAACATCATGCTTCAGGGCATTGACAAGATCAAATAAACTGTCATAATATTTCAGACATCCTGAAAAATCAATGCATTTTTTTCTTAAATGATAAAAAAAAAGAAGTACATGATTATCGTTGTATCAACGACATCATATAACATGTTCCATTTTTTACACAAAGTGTGGGATTACATCTGAACTAGAATTATTTTATACAATATCTTGTGTAAATTCATAAACCAAGAGAAACCCAATGGATGGTAAAACAAATGGAAGAGTACATGCAAGAATGCAGTGATCCAACCTAACTTTATTATTATTGATCATAGGCTTGTAAAACCAAACATGATTTATGTTGAAGCCAAGAATAATCATTTATAATGTGTCTGATACGAAATATTGTTCTATTATTTCCCCTCCTAAAGCCTTGGAATACAATGTAAAAACACTCGGTGCATAGCACCTTCCACGTTTCGCACTGGGATCATATGTATGCTAGTACCAAGATGGAATGAAAATAAGCCTTATATTGGAAAGGTGGATAAAATAAAATCATTTTGGAAAGATAATAATGTAATCATATAACATGTTCTATATTTTACTTTATGACAAATTTTATATAATGATCGGGTAAGGCCAATCCTTTCTATCATGAAACTTCCATACAATTGAACATTCAATTCAATTTCTTTATATGTAATTTCATTACATAAGGTTATATTAATGATCATTATATCCCATTTAATGAAAACTTACAAACATGGCCTAAAAATTTGTATCAACATTCAAATAGAACACAAATGCAGGGAGTGGGGGGGATAAGAGGGGCATACAGACAAACAATTGATGAATGCTCAAGTAGCTCAGAAATTCACAATTAAGCCAAAAAAATCCATCTTCACAAAAAATTGATAGAAAAATATACATATGTATTACCTGATTTTTACCAAAAATATTGTGATCACCTTGCTCAAAAAGACAAGAAGTCTCAAGACATATAGAAGAAAGAACTTTACAATAATCATCTGAAACAAATCATAGACCTTGTGTTGTATTGATTAAGTTTTAATCTTGGTCGCACGATTCTTAAGAACCTTCTCACTGAATCTCCAAGTAGTGGGAAACCCACTCCCCCCCACCTACACCCCCACTACCCCCTGCCCCCCCCTACACCCAGCCCCACCCCCCAGCACCCAGCCCCCCCTCCCCCCCCCCACCCTGCACCTAACCCCACCCCCCTACACCCAGCCCCCCTCCCCCTACACCCAGCCCCACCCCCCACCCCCCTGCACCCAGCCCCACCCCCTACACCCCCACACCCCCTCCCCCATCCCCTTGTACCCATCCCCACCCCCCAGCTTCCCCTCCCCCCTGCACCCAGCCCCCCTCCCCTTGCACCCAGCCCCCCCCCCTGCACACCCCCCCCACCTCCACCCCCACTGCCCCCCCCCCCCACACCCAGCCCCACCCCCAACACCCAACCCCCCCCCCCCCCCCACACACACACACACACACCCAGACCCACCCCTCCCCCCTACACCCAGCCCATCCCCCCTACACCCAGCCCCTCCCCCCTCCACCCAGCCCCTCCCCCCTGCACCCAGCCCCATGCCCCTGCACCCAGTCCCACCCCCCTTCACCCAGCCCCACCCCCCTGCACCCAGCCCCACTCCCCCTGCACCCAGCCCCACCCCCTACACCCTGCATCTAGACCCCCCTCCCCCTCCCATGCACCCTTCTTACAAAGCTACCTATAAACCCAAAAAAATATCTATCATGTACTATATCATTCAGGGACTTGGGATCTCAAAAACCCAACCAATTCAATCAATAGAACAACTTCATATTTCACAAAATTCAAATTTTAGAAATAAAAATTGAGGAATATATTCCTTTTTTACCTACATTAATTTAGACTTGTTAATTCAATAATTTATGAAAAATAAAGAGATAGTAAATGGAATACAATGCCACTATATGGGATATCATTTAGAGATAAGTATTCTATGGTAGTAAGGGCATCGCTTGCCCATATGTATTACTAAGGATTCTAATGTTATCTTTATGTAAATGCATGTAAACATTTATGCAAAAAAATTTAGAAGAAAATAAATAAACCATTCTCATCCATACAAAAATTTAATTCAAGTTCTTAAAGTACATACATAAGTACCCCTACTAAGTCAAAAATGGAGGGGATTAATATCCCCCATAACCAACATCCCCATCCCCATGTCCATTCCCATCATCATCAACATCATCATCAACAGCAGCAACATCGTCAGCAGCCTCATCACCAACAGCAGCATCAGCAACATCCTCACCACAAACAGCTCTATCTCCACCACCTTCATTGCCACTACAACCCTCATTGGAACTACCTAAATCATCATTTAAGGATCGCATAGATTCCATATATGATTCAAAAGTAGCAACATCCTCTGATGGAAGTGACTGACTCAAAACTTCTATAGCTTTCATGAAATGTTTGGTCATCAGCTTACTTCTTTCACGCTCCTCTAAAACTATTTTCTTTGCCTCGTCTGCTTCAGCATGAGAGATATCCAAATCAAAGGTCTATGAGGATTGAGAGGAGCCCGATGATGACCAATACCTATAGGGGATGATGTTTTTCCCTGGTCGACATCATACTCTCCTCGGGTGCTCCTCACCTAATACCTAACTTAAATGATCATGTGGCCTGAAGTTATCATATTTCTTACCATCGAGGGCCTACAAGGCAAACTGTTGAAATTATAAACATATTAAATTATGAATTTTGTATAAATATTTAAAATATAAATAAAAAACCTTACAATTTTTTCTTGTGTCTGTGCATTTACTACACTTCCATCCTTTTTCTTTCTACGGAGCAAAATAATTTGGCACGAGATACAGGACCTTCAATGCCTAATGTATCTTTCTAGAAATGAGAAATGCACAATTCTAGATTAGTACCATATATGATAAATGCACAAATATGGCCTATTTCTATTCAATAATATTTTCAGCAGAACATCCTGTATAACATCACAATACCCGGTTAAAGTACCTAGTGCTTTCCATGATCGAGCATTGTAGTGCACCCCAATGTGTGAAAATATGTCATTGAATCCTTATTCTTTATGTTTTTCTCTAACACTTCCTAAAAAAATCCAATACAAGTAACAAGAATTAAATTTTATATGTTAACCATTAAAGTTTGAGATTACCTTAAACTTAGTAGTCTTCCAATGTGTAATCATTTTTTCATATTGAATTTGTGGATAGTCAAGGAATATGGGTACCCCCTCTAAGTTAGCACCAACCCTACTCTTCCAACCAACATACAACTCATGCTTGTATGATCACCAGAACCCCCCAACATCCATCAACCTTTCAGTCTTAGCAGCTTCTCTTTCGGGAAAGTTAAACTGAATCTGCAATGAACATGTTATTTCATTTAAATACACCAATAATATAGATATGACTTCATATAATTTTCTTACCCATATTTTCTCCCATGATTTGTCCTTAATCTCTTTACTGATACATCTCCATGACACCGGTTCCACCAAAATGATATCGTGATACTTGTCCAAAGTGGCCATGAAACTTCTACAATGCGTTGTAGTTGGACCTACCATCTGATTTTGTTGATTGTAATCCGCCATTAGCTATGTCAAGCGATTCCAAGCTTCCTTCATCCGAGTGCGCCTGCGTCGCCTAACAGAAGATCCCAGTGAATAAGAAAACGAGGGGGAAAGAATAATTAAGTCACGGTACAACATGGAAAAAGATAAAGTGATATAATTTAAAATAGTTATAATCAAAAAACCATCTACAGATTTCTCAATAGACTGTGATGGATCTGTGGGTTGTCCTGACTTAGTAGCCTCTGTAGGAAGTGTCTGTTCCAGTGCATGCTTTGGGTGACCTTCATGCATTGGAGTGGAAGCTAATGGAACAGACTCATCAGATGCTGGCTGGACAGTAGGAATTACAAGCGGTGTAGACATGGTAGCATATGGGTAGTAGGATGGGGGATACATCATCGAATATGGATATGTTAAAGATGGAAACATCTGTGGAGGCTGTGTAGTCATCGTGTGGGAATTAGAGGCAAAATGAGATAATTTAAGCATCAGTGGGATCATCCCTGAAGGAGGAAAAGACATGGAATTGAATAAGATAGTAGATGAGATGATGATGGAGGCATGGATAAAAGCATCCCTGAAGACTCAAGAGGAGGATGGAAAGGTGTGGTGGAAGGGGTGTCTGATGGTAGGTCAGTGTGGAAATGGGTATGACGGGTACTTCGTCTAGGTCTAAGAGAATCCCCACTCATACCCATGCTAACCAGATTATGAGTCAAATCTGGTGGAACTGAATTTCCCTAAAAATTTGATAAAGAACGTTAACATGAAATTATATGTAATGTAGAAAAGAACATTAAAATTATAATTCTCACTGATAGAAGCGAAGGAAACGCACACTCATGCCCAAGTCAATCAGGATCAAATATTCACTTCCTTCGACCTTCTGTAGTATTTAGAATAATCTACAAAAGAATGAAATTTAAAGTTTTTATAAATATTTTTTATAAATAGTTTTTACAAATCATGCATACAACTTACATCTATCAGAAATTCATGAGAGGAACCAATTTTACTTCTTTTAATTACTAATTTTACAAATGATTACAAGGAAATGACTAACATGGTTTTTAAAATTACATTACCAAGTTATACATTTTTTAAAAACAAGATTTAAACCAAGTTTTTTGCATTGAAATAAATATTATTTAATGAAATGACACCAAAAAATACAAAAAACAAACATTTCATTCTAAACTGAAACATAATTAAAGTAATTACAGTAATACTAACCTTAGAAACTCATTTCAATGCAAACTGAATGAATAGTGAACATATATGGTTGCTTTTATATATTACCAACCACTACTTCAAGTTCAACATCAACTCTCACAATGGGAAAATTTGATTCATCAAATGCAATATTTTTTCAAACACCAATGGGGACGTCAATGGTGGTAATATCATCACCAGCATCATGAAAAATATGTCTGGGGATTACGTCATTAATGAGACCACAATCAGGTCTCAGATGATCTTTCACATAAAAAACTTGCTTAGCCATTGATGCCAAAATGTATGGTTCATCGATACGTAGGAATCGACTCATATCAATAAATCTGAATCTACAGTCATCAATAAATGTACCATGTCGTCTCATTGAATCAAACCATTTACATGTCATCATAGTGACTCTTCCTTGAGAGTAGTAATCCAATAAAAATATTTTATCAACTAGCCCATAATAATACACATATTAATATCGAGTCCAACTATATGATACATTGGCATAACAATCCATTATAGTAGTTAACATAACGCCATAATGTTGTGTTCTCATTTTAACCACTCAATCCATTGTAACAAATTTATACCCATTGATTATTAAATATTTACATTCACGAATCAAAGAATTAGGACCAAATGCCAAATCCCTCAATTCTTGAGAAATAAAGTCAATAGTTAAACTCAACACCTGAAAAATATATGAATAATAAAATTAAATGGAAATATTTTTTTAAACTAATTAAAGTAATGGTAATACCTTTTATTTCAACCAAGCAGGAAACTCTAGGTTATGCAAAGCCTCTCTCCTTCTCAAAGAAAAATATTGATGAACTCTACTTATAATTTGTTTATGTTCCCTACATAAAATGATAATAAAAGTGTAAGGTATATGTGAAATTTCATAACATTATATAACATATAAATATCCAAATTACTTACTTGATATATTCATCAAACAAATCACAGTTAAACAATATTGTGAGATGTACCATCTCCCGCTCTTCAAGGCTCAATGTAGCCAATGTATAAGACCTAACAATTCCTCTTGTTTGGGGAAGAGATAGAAACAAGGGCTCAATTTCCCCATACTGGTCATCTTCATTTCTCATTGGCCAATTATGTCTTATGGTGAAATCAGACAAATACATTGAACAAAACTCCATACATTCTTGAGCCAGATAACCCCTCACAATCGAACCTTCAGGATAATTCTTGTTTTGAACATATGATTTAATTGTGCACATATTTCTTTCAGTAGGATACATCCACTGAAAAGAAATTGTCCCCCCAAGAAGTGTTTTAGTTGGAAGATGAACTGTTAAATGCAACATACAAGTGAAAAAGGATAGAGGAAAAATATTTTCTATCTTACATAAAATTAATGGATCCTCCTGCTGCATTTTTATCAAGAATGACTTGGATAACCTTTTAGCACAAAGGTATCTAAAAAATGGATCAAGAGAATCACTTTCACCCTTACATTATTGGATAGAAAATGCTGAATTGCTATTGGAATCAATTCATGAAGAAGGACGTGATAATCATGAGTTTTCATAGATTTTAGTTTCACATCTCTTCTATTGAATTGTTTAGATATGTTGCTGGAATAGCCATCGGGAACCTTGATATTCTTCAATACTTCCAAAAATTGATCTTTCTCTAATGGTGTCATCACATAAGAAGCACAACAAACTTTCCATTTATTTTCACAGATACACACAAGATGCAGTTCTAGTCAAATACCCCAATCCAACAATTCCCAATGATATTAGAAGTAATCTTTGGTCTTCCCATTGATATTCAGAAGAATTTAAAACAGAATTTCACATATATTTTTCTCAATATGCATTACATCTAAACAATGACGTAACAAATTGGTAGACCAATATGGAAATTCAAAAAAAAATACTTCTCTTTTTTCAATTGTAAGTGGTATCGGTGTCAACATTCTTCCTCTATTAAATTTCAACTGAACTTTACCTAATGAAAAACTGAAATAATTTAATTCATTAAGCACATCGCTTCCTGACATACATTTATGTGGTTGTTCAGTATCAACAGTATTATCAAACCTCTGATTATTCATCCTGTATTGATGATCCATTGGAAAGAATCATCGATTCCCCATGAAACTGAAACTACGACAATATTTAAGCCTTCTCGATCATGTATTCTTCATACAAACAGGAAATGCTAGTTTTCCCTTTTTGCTCCACCCAGACATCATTGCATAATTAGGGAAATCATTTATGGTCCATAGAAGGGTAGTACGCATCTGAAACGTATTCTTTGAAGAAGCATAAAATGTCCGCACAGCCAAATACCAAAGTTGTTTCAACTCTCTTATTAAAGGCTACAAGTAGACATCTATATCATTACCATGATTAGAAGGTCTAGACATTAGTATACTCAAGAAAGTGAATGGTTTTTTCATACACATCCACGGAGGAATATTATAAACTTGAAAAAAAAACTAGTCATGTGATGTGAGAAGTAAGCATCTAACCAAATGAATTAAAACCATCACAGGATAGACCCAACCTGACATTACGCACCTCAGCTATAAAATCCAGATGTTGTGCATCAAATTTTTTCCATGTTAATCCATTTGTAGGATGAACCAACACATCATTACCTTTAATTATCTCAGCATCATGCCATCACATATTGGCTGAGATTTCTGCAAACATGAATAGATTTTGAAGTCTGGGAATCAATGGAAAGTGCCACATGAATTTTTCATCCATACAAGATGGTGTTCCGTCTGCATTTGTCTTACATCAAGATGTACCACATTCTTTATAGTCATTATGGTCAGTTGTTTTCTCCAAAAATAAACTGTAATATTTCAGATAAGCACGAACTTTATTAGAATCAAATCCAAGCTACTTAATTAACTTCCATGCCTTGTAATGATTTGAGGGAATATCTACACCATCATGGAGCAAGTCCTTCAAAAATTTATGAATGTAATCAATAGAGGTATTAGAAATTTCATACATGGTTTTCCCATGATATAAATGCATTAAAAATTACAACTTGGTCATTTTAGTACATTCCTGATATACTGGAGTTCTAGCATCATCAAATAAAATTTTCACTCTCTCATAATCATCTTCAGTATTTTCCTCATGTGTATTGATATCATTGTCTTCTTGCACTGGCATACGATCTCTCTTGGGATGATGGAAAAATGGAAACTAATCGAATATCAAATTCTCCATGCCACTTCTTTCATTTGGTTCATGGCCAGTAGAACATTGACTCATCTCTCCATGGTGATACCAAACATAATAGTTTGTTTGAAATCCAAATTTTTTTATATGGTAGATAACTTCTTCCTGGATTAACCATGGTCTTACAACACATTTATAGCATGGACACTGTATACAACCTCCATATGAAGGATTGTCAACTGAAAAATCTAAAAAATTCTCGAAATTATTTTTAAACGTTGTTGAAATCCTATCGGTATGATACATCCAACTTTTATCCATTTTGTAACAAGAAAAAAAAGGTTATCTTCCAATCAACAATGTAAACCATAATTAAAAAAGGGATATGTACTATATAAAATAAAACTATTAGAACATAAAAACTTAATAGTTAATTCAGATTTGTATTGCAAGTGCCTTTATTTTTATAACCAATTTCAACACTTTCAATATCAGAGATAAAATTATTACCTCTATCCTATAAAGGGATGATCAACAAGGTAAACCATAATGGGACAACAATGGTTTCATGTCTATGATAGAGTGGTATGTGTCATTATAGTTGAACTAAGGGAGAGATAAAAAAGTTTGTCCTCCCTTATGTATAACATAAAAAATCAACTTTTAACATTAAAACACACCCTTAAACATGGGTTATTTCATTTGAAAACCAAGGTAGAGATAAAAACATTCATCCATAATCAAAAATATTTTAAATGAGCTCCATATTCATGTAGTTTAATATTTTCCATGGGTAAAATTTTAATTCAAAAAGGGAAAAGAAATTTAAAGAAAACCACTTCATATCCAAGAATTAATGAAAATAATTTATAGAATTTATATAAAACAATCATGGGTATCAAATATTGGTACAAATATACTAGAATATGAATTTAATAAACTAAATCACTTTATGAATTTTTTTAATAAAATAATTACCTAGAAAAACCTACTACATACAAAGTGGAACAAGTCACAACAAGACTCTTAAAAAGGAAAATGTCATTTTGGTAAAATAAATGAATTTAAAATCAATTGAAAAACTAAATACATGTTATTAGATTAATATCAAACACTAAATTTTACACACACCGTGATTAGGGTTCTCATAAGAAATGAAAATGAGGGAAATTGAATTGAAATGACCATGGGAATCTCCCTTGGGATTTAGGTAATGTCTTATGTATCAAATTTCATCGATTACTATTTTGGATTCTTATGGAGTACCCTCATTTAATTTTGAATGATGAGTTAACTGGATTAGACTTGATCTATTTCGTTGGAATACCTCCATCGTAAGCTATGGGTTATAATACTACCATTCTTCTAAATGTCAAGGATGGTTCCTTGAGTTTAGACTAGAATAATGGATTATGAAGAATGGAAAGGCTCTCCTATGAGTTTTATTAAGAGAGAATGTTGTATTGATCCATCTGGGTTCTCTCGGATTATTATTCCCTTGGTTTCCTTGGTTTTTTACATTGTTACCATTTATGATTTGAGATGTACCATGACTATAGACTCGCCAGTGATGGAAAAGGTAGATACAAAATGATGTTGAGTGCCATTGTAGAGATCAAGCATCAGTAGTATTTTTATTACACTTTAAATTAAATTATAAATTTTTCAAATATTAATACAATAATCAACAATTGATTATTAAATCACATATCAATGAAAAAACAATTGAATTTTAATGTTAGGGACACCATATTTTGAGTCTTACTAATTTATAATAAAACCCTTCACTTTCTACCATAGAATTTGGGCATCTAAGTTATTATCAATATTATATTGTATATTAAGATTTGGGAAAGCACCTGATGTTTTTGATTGCATGGTTTCTAAGACTAAGCATGGGTGTTGGGTCCAGGTTAATACTCAAGACCATTTTTCATAGTTTTTATAGTTTTATCTTCTGATATTCTGATTATATTTTGTTAATTACAAGGGATATTTTATTCACTGAAGAAAAAATAAAAGTAATAAACACAACATGATTCCAAAAATGAGAGGAAAACAACAAATAGAATCTAGTCAATTCATTGTATAGCTTAGCCAAACCTAGCCCAGCACAAAGGTTCCTCAAAAAGAAACCAAAAAATAGTTGATGTCTTGAAAACAAAAATCTTGGAAAACAAATCATCACTAATAAAACCAGATCCATGCTTGCTACATCCTCATTCCACTTTCATGGAGTTGAAAAATTGTAGCATGATAATGGCTGGGTTTAAAGGATGGTGTAAAAAAACAACAAACTCCAATTACCAAAGCCTAGTTAAAAACAAACCCCAGTAAACAAAGCCCATAATTACAACTATTAAGCCTTAAAAAATAACTCCAGTTACCAAATCCTGCTTAAACCCCAGCTACCAAATCCACACTTCCAAATATTAAGCCCCTGAAAAAATCACACCAGGCATGCTAGCAGATTGAAACAATAATACAAAAAAACACTCCAGGTTCAGCAAGGGGATTAAGGTTTCAACCATTTGTGTATATTTTCAAGTCGATAAGAATAAAATGGTGTATACTACTGTTGATCCTGATGATAATTACTTTCAACCCTGAAACTCATTTCTTATTGTCCAACTAGCTTCCAACAAAGCTATGGGACCTCAAATAAAAGCTCTTAAAAGAGATAAAGTTGTCATGCTTTAAAAGAAACAAACCGTGATTAGATTGGTGAAATGAAAATCTATCCAACCTCTCTTTAAATAAGGCTCAATTCCAACAAATTTCAATGTTATAATTTCAATTATAATCCACTAAAATCAAAGGCCTGAAGTGTTAATGTGCTAAAATATTTGAAAATTTCATGCTTCTGCTTGTTAATTTAATGGAAACTTCCAAAAGTAGTTTTATGCACCAAAGATTATACAGTATTAACTGTATAAAAACCTTAACATGCGCCAAACATCCTATCTCGTAACCTTCGTGGATTTTTCAAGCAATTTGAAACTTTTATGTGTAAAAAATATGCTAACGCATATCCAAATTCCACCAAAACCTCGAGCTCTTAACCATAATAGAAAGATGTAGGAGCCTTCATTGTCCATTAGGAGAGCTTTAATAGGGAGAAATAAAAGATAAAGTTCATTAAGTATCACAGGCTAACAACTTCTTTCAAGCCATAAACCGAGTTGTTTCCTTACAAAAATTTAACCATAGATCCAAATCCATGGGCACCAATCCATTTTTAGACTCAAATCCTATCACCCCCCTCAAACATGGACTATTATTGCTTCAAAACATACTTTAAAGAGTTTTAGGTATCCAAATTCCTGACCTTCAAACATCCAAGTAGTACTTATCACAGCATTGTCACCAAATCAGATCTATGCCAAAGAAATTAAGGGATGACCAAATTACAGTGCTAGCCACACCAGAAGAACACCCCCAACAAGAACACCCCCACCCCCAACAAGAAACCAAGGTAGCATCACACAAAAAAACATTTATGCAACAGGAATCACTTAAAATTTTGAAATAGCTTTAACAAACCTCTAATAATATGATCTGGAACCACCACCTCCCATATAACTGCTACCACCCATACTCCAAGTTGAATATAAATATGAATGTATTGCGTAAAATTAATTTTTTATTGCATGGATTATTTTTATTATTATTGAAACATTTCATTATGTCATTAAATGTATTATTTACATATTTTTATATAAGTATGTTTTTTATAATGTTTTTTTAATCAAATATGTGTGTATAGTCTCCCACCATACTACTTGACACCCTCACTATTAGTCAGCATCCTCCATCATACGGGGTGGAATTCCTGGGATATTATACCTACCAATGGTGCAAGCACCGATTGGTGGTAGGACCTAGTAAAATGTTATTAGAGGTTTTTTTAGTCTTACTATTTTGGAAAGGTACAAAATAGAATAAGAATGTGTCGATACATGGTATGGATCTTTTCCCTGGGACTGGCCAACCCATGTATGAGGAAAGTCCATGTTATCAAGGAATAAATTTCTATTTATACTATTCAATTATATAATTGATCTAATTTAATTGAAATTTCATTTATCTAAGCCCTTATTGTGGAATTTTTGGGTTAATATAAAATTTTAAAGTGTAATGAAAATAATTGTGAATTATATATTGGTGACATGATGGGTAGTATATGTGGACCCTATGTTTGGGTGGTTGGAGATATTGATAGTGCCAGAGTTATGTGGTATCCCTATGATGAGGAGACTCTAAAACTGTAGTGAATTTTTATGTAGGTCACAGTGTGAGTGAGCTTGTTTTGAGATGTGTAGTGATTACTTGTGAAACTGTTGGTTTATGCTTGACCTGAGAGTGGGTAGGTCAAAATTAAATTCAATGGGTGGTTGAAACATAAAATTAAGTATTTGGAATGTTAAATTCTCTGTTACCTTGAGATGGGGATAAGTGCAACCCATAGTTATGACCATTGTTCGGAATAATGTGTGGAGTAGGTTTGAGAGAATGGTTACCTTATTTATCATGACTCCAGGTTTGGAATTTAGTACATTCTGACCTTTGAGGATAACCCATCAGATTGTTTGGACATTTTTTAGAAACATTTAGGTGTGTGAGGCATAAGTAAAAACTTCGATTTATGATATCAATTCACACAAATTTGACAATGTATTTTTGATAGGTGTGTTAGGTGACTTGGGTTCTCTAATATAAGTACTTATGTGCTAGTTCTTTCATCCTTATAGATAGTTTTGGGAAGGGAAGTCTCATTCAGATTCCTATCCTTTGTGACATTGGTACATGTCATGTAGAACAACTGCATTCATAGTGGATAGAATGTCTGGTTCCCATGGGTAATAACACTCTTTGAGGAGTTTGGGTTTGGGAATATGGAGATACCTGGTGATCTTGAGATGAATACACTCTTTGAGTTAGTGTTTCGATAGAGTTTACAGTTTTCAATGGAAAAGTGATTATGTTCGTGGCCCTATAAACTCAGGATAAGCTTTTATAACAGTGGTGAGACTATGAATGAACTCTAGTTTAATTTTAAAATGATGATATAATTATGAGTTTTCATTTACATGGTTTGACATGGTGAGAAGCCTATGGTTTCAAGAAACAATAAGGGTGCTCTATGCTTGGTGATATTGGAATATAGAATAGGAATGTATAGTTTATGGGAAGTGTGGGTATAGTGTAGATTAAATTTGGGTCATTGGATCTTGGATATAGTCTTCATGATAAGTTTGTGCATGAGAATGTAGCCGTTGAGTTTTGATGTAATCTTGGATCCACCCATGTGTAGAGATACAATATATTGTTTCAATTGTGGAGTAGGCTTACACTACATCATGAAAACTAGAATATAGAGCTGGATTGATCTTGAATCAACCAAAAAGTTAAAGATTTCAAGGGTTTTATTGGTTTTGTAGAAGGTATGGACCCAAATATTTTTCTTTATATTATAATATATCCTATATAGTGAAAAGAAAAGAACCACAAGGGATTTTTAGTGATCAGTTAAGGGGGGAACTCAATAAAATATATATGTGAGTTATGATTTCCATCTCAGGGGGATTGAAGTAGTTCCTAGACTATGTTGTCACAATTCTAGAAGAATTGAATGTATCGGTAAAGAAGATGGACTTGATGGTGGATAACATCATGCATCGACACTAGCACTGGAAAAAAGATGTGAAAGAGATGGTGTAATTTTATAAGTATTTCACTGGAGTTTCTCGGTTCCTAGAGGATAAACTGCAACTCGATAATAAAGGGTAATACTTGATTATAGAGCAGTCTCATGATTGATCAGGTGCAGTTGATGATTACAAGACGCTAGAGTTAAATTCAAAATTGGAAACGAATATGGTTGACATTATGTGAGAACCAATTTAAACAAAGAATGGAAGGAGATCTAGATAGAGAATATTGCTACCAATGGGAAATAAAAATCAATCTCTTAATTACCTGTATTCAATGATAGGGACTCAAGCAGCTAGGAAATCCATGAAAAATTTTACTTCCACTACTATGAATAATCAACTGAAATGAAATAACTTATGGATCATAAAATAGGGAGGAACATATAGGAGACTTCTTGGAATGTTTATGTGGGAAGGGGATATTATAAAGGACCTCAACAACATGATCCTAAATTAGTAGTGTTTTCAATTATATCCAAAGAACAAAATACAGTGGTATAAAACATTATAAATGAAAAATGATGTTGCAATAAAAAGGTGAGGTAGTAGAATTTACCTCTAAGATGAATGCTTATTTATTAAATAAACAATGAAAAAGATCAATTGTGTAGTCAACTTGTTGAGGCTGTTAACTTGATCCTAAATTAGTAGTGTTTTCGGTTATATCCGAAGAATAAAATGCAGTGTATAAAACATTGTAAATAAAAATGGTTGTTGCAATAACAATGAGAGGATGTAGAATTTACCTCCAATATGAATTATTATTGATTAAATAAACAATGCAAAATAGAAATTGTGTAGTCAAATTGTTGAGGTTATTGATATAAGAATAAGTGATTAGTTTAAAAAGAATAAAAAAGAAAAGAGAAGAAATTTCATACCTAGGTGTCGGAGCTGGGGGCAGGGAGGCGGAGGCCAGGGTGGGATGTTTCCGGAGCTAGGGGAAGTTGAGGCAGAGGTGAAGGCCAGGAGGAGAGGGAGCCAAGAGGGGAAGTTGCCGAAAGAGAGGGAGCCAAGAGGGGGGATGTCGCTGGAGATGGGGGAAGGGAGGCGGAGGTTAGGATGTTAAGGATGAGGCAAAGGCCAGGAGGGAGGTCAGGAGCAGAGGTGGAGGCTGGGGAGGGGAAGAGATGGTTGGGACGCGGTGGTCGGATGGCCGGGAGGTGGAGGTCGGTGAGGGGAGGAGAGGGCTGAGCGACGGAGGTATGATGGCTGGGAGGTGGTGGTCAGGGAGGGGAGGAGAGGGCTAGGAGTTGGGAAAGCGAGGAAGATCATGATAAAAGAGCACGATGGAAGAGAGGGTAAGGAGGAGTGCGATGGAAGAGTAGAGGAGCACGATGGAAGAGGGAGGAGGAGCATGATTGAATTCAGGAATTGGGAATTGGTTACCCTTGGTTTTAATAAAACTGTGGGAATAGATAATAAAAAAATAGATATCCCCATGTTTTTTCTAAAAAGTGGGGATAGATGCATGGGGAAAGATCCCCTTTATAGTATTGAATGCTGCAATGACATGTCACCTCCTACAAACACTTACCATGTAATGTAATCCATTTGTCTCAATATCTTTAATCAAGCGGGTTGTATATAGTTCCATCAACCCATGTGCTCGATTATTCTTTATTTGACTTCCCAGAATTGAAATTTCCTATTCCTTACTATGGAAATATATTTATTTAGGATATATCAATTCCATCAAAGGGACTGAGATATCAAGTTCAATTATGGAACAGAAGGGACAAATCCTTTCTCGCATTATCTATTAATGCAGTATTACTCATGACACACCCAACATATCCTACCTCACTGTGAACAGTGTGTCGTCACAGTTTTTGTCAATACATCTAAGTGCACGAGTTGTAATACCCATTAATAATAATCTTAAAGTTTAAGGACCAATACGCATGTATGTAGATAGGAACATCCAATGACACTATGAAATGTGGATTTCATACTAGAGGGTCTCATTCTCATAATATCCTCTTGGATATTACCAAGGGTGCACACCATTAGAAGGTGCCTCAAAGTTTTATGAGTCCTCGCCCCTAATGGCGTGTATTATTTGTGTCCCTCAAATAACATCATCTGACCATAGAACATATATTCAAGAATAGTGTTATGGAACTTCTGGGTTCTCATCATAGCAGGGATCCGCTGTGACCCTTTAGTGAAACAGATATCCTTAGGACATTATCACATGCACTTTCATGCATAAAAAAATCAATATGTGATAAGGTATTTATTAACGAATAAAGTAAAAATTTAGTTGGTTTTAGTCCACCAACTCCATCACTTACAACCAAACAATGTGATCTTTGATTCTCGTCTAAATGGGATGTGTAGGAAGACTCCCTGAGGTCTAAACCCAACATACCAAATCAACCCCACTCTCTCTAGGACACATACCTAGTAGGTTCTAATTAAACATGTAAATTCATATCCCTTCCAGGTTCCTTAGGCTGCTTCGTCATAAGTTCCACACCAAACTTTGACTAGGCACTTTTCACCTAGACTTCCTTATTTCATGATGTGAAACTACATGGTTTGGTCCTTATCACATGACATTAAAAGGTATGATGTTTCCCATTAAGTGTAACCAAAATACATGGGTTTCTATTCCTTTCACAAGTGTAACTTTATAACCTGGGATCCACTTAACCTATCCCCCAATCTGTTGGGTCACATGGACTCAAGCACACCTCCCCATATGCCAGAGGCTATCAAATATCAATGATGGTGTAAAGGTGGTATGGTGGTGGGAATATACCCTCTTATTAGAGTGGTAGGTTGGAAATAACCACAAAAATACAATAACAGAAGTAGATATAAACAAATTGAATAAATAATTAAGTTCGGAAGTGTAAATAACTGAATATATGATAATAATATAAAATCCACTAGGCAATGTCATATAACTGGATGCATGGAATGCTAATATAAAAAACGGAGAATAGGGTATAGGAATATACACAAACTAAAAAAAAAATCCACTAGAATCTTGAGAAAATTCCCGTTCCACTTCTCCTAAGATCCATCTATAGTCAATCCCTATCAATAACCTATAACAGGGCCTTTTCCATTACCCATATCTGTAGTCATATAATATTCTTCAGTAATAAAGTCACCCTGAGTAGGGAATGAGATAAAAATATCAATAGTAAACCACCAATGGTTTCTAGAAGTAATCCAAGTAGTGATCATAACTAAACAGTGTGCAGGTATGAACAAAATAGGAAAACAATGATAAAATAAATAAACATTCTCAAGTTCCTATAGGACACCTGGTGGGTCTACCTACTTCAACTCATGGATGGAATGTGTTTGATCAGTAACTATATATATATATAGTATATTTACATATATATATATATCATCTACCTATATGAACCAAGTATGTGCGGGAATAAGTGGGAATATACTAGGAATACTAGTTGCTAGTTGGACCGGGGCATAACTCAGTCATTTATAACCAGTCTAACAAGCCTATAAGATCAATCAATAGGGTACATTCCCTACATCTCATAATGAGTGGGATATGTCATGATCATCACTCGAGATGGTGAGTGTTCCATCATGTCAACACTCTAACAAGGGACTTGGTGCATCATGCCCACCATCCAAATAGTGTCAGCGGTGTGAGACGTCATGTTCAATGCCCAATATAAGGAAGTGTGATACTAACGTACTCAACAGATCCATTACCATTATACAATAGCTTATATGACAGTTCCGTCATATTTACAATATAATACATGAGTCATTACCTCTCATGTGTCATGTTCATCAAGGCCATATATATAAATATGGCATAATAGTTAAATTTATAAATTGGTAAAGAATAGTAAATGTCATGGGATCACCACCCTTTATAGTTCATTACATTTAAAATGTTCAATTCATTTAAGAAGAAGAAAACCAAAATGTATAATCCATCCTATATAATCAAGTACATTTAATTCTCTTAATGTGGAATTTCAATTTATAAGGCTCAAAGATCCATTTAAAAAGTGAAATGGTCATTAAGGAAATTCCTTGCATGGGAAATTATATTTATATGAGGTAAAAGCACTTAAAATGTGCCTTTATTTCCATTAAACATTTCATATAACAAAGGAAAATCCATTTAAAACCTAATATTATAGCTAATTTGGAGTTCTGGTCATTTGGAACAATTCACCACAAGGAAAAAATTCAACTTGGAACACCCAAGGGGTATCCATAAAGGAGGTATACATCCTCTAAATTTCTAAACAAGGATAAAAGGGAGTGTATATATGTGTGTGGATCAATTTAACCTAAAGAAATAAATTAAAATAAGATTCTAAAAAAATATGGCATGCAAGACAATGGAAAATCTATGAGACATCAAAACTCATGGGGAAAATTACAAGACCACCTACCTCAAGGTTGTAGACAACTCCTCACATGATTTCGACCTCAGATTCAAAATATGTTTGAAGAAATATAATAAATGTTCCAACACCCAAAAAATTGGGGAAAATGTATTGCACCTAAATAGTGCAATGGATACCAAGATAGAATTAAATAGGAAGGGAGAGGATTTGAGAGCTCACCTTAAGGGATCCAACACCTTCAACATATCTAGAATCATATATCGGATGTGGAAGTTAGATCAAAGCCTAGGTTGATATGATTTTGAGCTCATAGGAGAAGAATAACTAATCCATCTACTAGAGGAAGAGAGGAGAAAAGGAAAAATAGGTAAATAGAATTCATTAAGGGAAAAATAGACTTTTCACCCTAAAAAGCAGGCACATGGCTTGGCCTCACAGTTTTTTCAAACTATGTGAAAACCATACTATAGTCGCTACTTAAGGAATTATTTTGCACGGTTAAGGCACATAGTTTCCCAAAATATGTGAAAACTCTGTGAAATGCCTTTGTTAAAAAGTTGTAGTTCCTCGAATGATCAAGCACCCCGAGTCTCACAATTTCAGAAAAACCATGTGTCCCCTACTGCACTCCTATTTCACCTTGCGCGGTTAGGAGGAACTATGTGGGATGGGTAGTACGGTTTCTTCTAACCATTTGGGCCTATAATTTCTCCCCATTTCAAGGCTCTAGGATCCGAATGAGCCTAGAACGCACCTGTGACCTCCTTGACTTGATTAGACATCATTATTAGAGACATTTAAGGAAATTTAAACCAAAAAATGATTCATAACTTCATGAAAATATGGTTCGTTATAACTTCCCCACCTTAAAGCAACTCATCCCTAAATTGGAATTCTGAGAGTAGAGAGGTATCATCAGCAGAGTTTTGTACACTATGATCATATATCATCTTCCCACTCTTAGGTCTCATATTGTACTCGGTCTTGCTTCTATAGCACCCATTCCAAAGGAACGAACCAACCTCGGAGTGTCTTTATACTTTGAGCAATAATACAAATAGGATAATCCTTGAAGGAATCATCTACATCCAACTCAACCTCATTAAGATGAATGACATGTGATGGGTTAGGATAGTATCGGCAAAGATGAGATACATGAAATAAATCATGAATAGACCGGTTTTTCTAAGGAAGTGCCAAATGGTAAGCCACTGGTCTAATCTGTTTCACAACCTTGAAGGGTCCAACAAACCTCATTGAGGGCTTAACCTGCTTCCAAATACATCTATTCCCCAACCTAGGTAAGACTTTTAAGAAAACCCAGTCTCCAACCTTGAAATCAAGAGGTCTTCAGCATCTATTGGCATACGACTATTGTTTAGACTAATCTATCATCATGCAGTTTTTGATCATCTAGACATACACTATAGTCTTATACATGAGACATGGTCCAAGCACAGTTTTCTCCCCTACCTAAAGCCAGCACAGAGGTGAATGAAAAGGACTACCATACAAATATTCATAAGTATATGTCTCGATTTTAGCCTAAAATATGTTTTTATAACCAAACTCAATGAGGTAAATGTGTTTCTCCTAGGAACCCCCAAAGTTAAGGACACATGCACGAAGCATGTCCTCTAACACCTGAATAGTATGCTCTATCTGGACATCAGTTTGTGGGTGATAGTCCATGCTCAAAACACCTATGTACCCAAGGACTTCTAAAAACCCTTCCAGAACCATGACATAAAGTGAGCATCTCTATCAAAAATGATAGAACGAGGAGCTATGTGAAGACATACAACCTCCCTGACATACAACCTTCCTAACTCATCTACCGAGAAGGTCTCTCGTATAGGAAATAAGTGTGTGAAATTCATAAAATGATCAAAAACAACCCAAACTATATCATTTCCATGAAGTGATCTGGGTAGACCAGTCACAAAATCCATCGAAACATCATCACATTTCCACTCGGTAATGGACAATGGTTGTAGAAGTTTTATTGTATGCGGATATTCTGACTTAACCTATTGATAGGTGGAATATCAAGTGATAAACTCGACAATCTTTCATTTCATACAAAGAAACCAATACTAGATAAGTAGATCCTAATACATTTTGGTGACCCCAGGATGAACTTCCCATACTAAGGCATGGAATTTCCACATCAAATCTTCTATGATGTCTGTTGTGACCCATAAATTCTGATGGAATAGAAAAGTATCATTCCCATCCATGATCCAAATTGAAGATGTATCATCATTTAAGATGTTTTCCCGTAGTACAAGGCCTTCGGGATCATATTGCTAACTCATTATTACTCATTCCAGAAGAGTATAGGTCACTGTTAAGGCTATGAGTATAGTCTAACCTTGATCCTCTTGAACCTCAATGTGCATATTTGAGAATAATTCCATGAGCTTCCATTCATCACTGGCCTCTCGAACTACCTGTACCTGATTCTTTTGACTCAAAGCATCATCTATTGCATTTCCTTTATCAAGCTTGTAGTAAAGCTAATAATCAAACGAAAAAAGGTACTTAACCCACCTGCACTGCCTGATATTGAGATCCCATTGTGTAAATATATACTTGAGGCTTTTATGATCTATGAATACAAAGAAATTTTCTCCAAGTAGATAGTGTCTCCAATATTGTAAGGAATGTACAAGAACAGCTAGCTAGAGGTCATGTGTCAGTTAATTCCATTCATGAGGCCTCAAATAACAAGACCCATATGCGATGAATCACTCATCTTACAACAGAACAGCTCCTAAACAGATACCTAATGCATCATAATTTACAATGTAACTTTTTCCTAACTCTGGTAGAATTGGTATCGGCCTTGAATTCAAATGACCCTTCAACTCTTGAAAGGATACTTCACAAACTTATGACCATAAGAATTTTACACCTTTCTTTTTCAAGCCCATAAGTGGTGGTGCAAGGTGTGATAAATCCTAGATAAAGCATCTATAATATCTAGTAAGCCCCCAAGAAACTCTAATTGTAAAAGATTTTCTTGGTCTACTCCCAAAAAAATACAACTCTCACTTTATCTAGGTCTACTGAAACTTCTGACTCCAAGATAATGTGACCCAAGAAGTGAATTTTGTCAATCCAAAAGTGTCATTTATTGAGATTAACATAGAGCCGATTCTCTCTCAGTGTATTCAACATGATGCCAAGATGGTTTTCATGGTCATGTCTAGAATGTGAATACACTAAGATGTATTCAACAAATATTACCATCAGTGAATCCAAATATGGGTAGAAAATCTGATTCATAAGAGCTGTGAATGTAAAGACCCGCAAATTTCAAGGAAATTTTTTTCTTAATTGTCTTTGGAATTTTACAAGAGTGCAGCTTCAGACGGCACCTGATTCCGAGGCCCGGTGTGCCCGGAATCAATTTCCGAAGTTTGGCTCGGGTACGTTCAGTGAACGGACGAGCGGGTTTTTCTATCTTTTGAACCGGTGCCCGGAATCGAATTCTGAGGGCACCTATGAAATCGCAGCGCCGGTATTTGCTTAGAAACGCCTCTTCCGGAGTTGCGTTTGCTCAGACGTGGTTTTTAAATTTTGCGGCTTTAAGTCAGAAATAAAATAAAGTTTGTGCGGCAACTTTATTTTATTTCACTTAAGCTGCTTGGAAGCCACTTGAAGCCACTTAAAGACGGCTTGAACTGAGTTGAACTGGATAGGATGCTATCCGGAAATATCCTACCCCCTTGGTAGGATATTTGTGAGGTGGGGCCCGCACGAGCCCCGCCGTTTCTTTCGCTAAGTAACGCACCCGCGAAAACCCGTCAAAGTAACTGAAAAGTAAACCGACGCGTTTTCTTTAATTCTTAACAGACCATTTAATTGGGCGGTTTATTTCGTGAATTAAATGGGCTGTTTCTTTCGTGAATTAAATGGGTCGTTTCTTTCGAATTGATGGATCGTTTCTTAACCGGTTTCGTGTGTTGGCATGTTTATAAAATAAGACCAACCTAAAAATCCTTTGAAAGGATTTGAGAGGATCTTGTTTCTTCATCTCCCCGCGAAGAACGCGAAGAACGCGAAGAACGCGAAGAACGCCGGCGACCGAAATTCGACGACGCACACCGAGATCTGCGACGTCGACGAGCTTTACCCGCGACGTTCTTCGGCGACGCCTCTTCTTCCGTAGCCGATCCTCGTTCGGCAACTAAGGTATGAATCGGATCGTTAATTCTCCCTTTTTAATTTCAATAACAACGGATTTAAATTAATTAAATCCGTTTGTTCTTGATCTAGAGATTGGCGACGCGACGCCGGATACCGCGACGACGCGACGATTCCTCCTTCTTCCGCGACGAGCAATCCCGCGACGATCCCTCGTTCGGCAACGACAGCTGCGAGGTAAGGGTTGATTTGAAATATTTTTCCTTTCCCGTGATTTTATCTCTTTTAAAATAAGGAACCGATCACGGAACAATTTTAAATTTATTTAAAATTGTTGATTGGTCGTTTGTTGTTTCTCCCGTTGTTTATGACTAACGCGGAGGGTACGGGTCTAACGAACAAGACCCGGCAACCCTCCGCCGATCTTCCTTTTTGTGCGGATTTGGCGGGCGACGGCAAAAGCACGACGCAAGGGCCATTTGTTGATTCCGCAGTGAAGGACGCGTCCCGGGAGGAACAATGGCGCAGACGGGAGGCAAAACGGGCCACCGGAGCAACTCCGGCGGCCCGCGGAAGGTGGCTGCGGCGCGGGTCGCCGGCGCGCCGCCGGAGGAGTCCGCCGCGGCCGAGCCGCGGCGGCGGCGAACCGCCGGACCGCGTCCGCGGTCCGGCCACACAGCCCGCGGCCCGCGCGGGCCGCGTTTCTCCAAAGCCGCGGGTTTGACCCGCGGCGGCTCCCTCGGCCGCTCGGCCGAAGCCGAGCCGGCCGGTCCGGTCGGCCGGGCCGCGCCCAGGCCGGACCGGACCCGGCCTAGCCGGGTCGGGCCGACCCGGTTCGGGCCGACCCAAGGGGGGGTTCGGGCCGGGTCGCCCCGGGCCCAGAACCCCCGTTTCGGGCCCTCTTCGGTCTTTCGCCATATCTTGGGCCTGGGACCTCCGATTGACGAACCGTCAGTGGCTACGCGATCCTTGGATCGAGACGGTCGTTTCGGTATATTATACTCAAGGTTTCGGAAGACTTTGGGTTCGGCCGGGTTGGTTCGTACACGAAACCAACCGGGCCCTCGGAGCGGAAACGCTCATAACTTGAGCTACGGACGTCCGATCGACGTACCGTCAGCTGTGGTAGTTTCCTCTAAGTGAGACGGAACTTTTGGCATACTCCGCCCGAGGATCGGATACAGGCGGAGTACGGTCGGGTTGGTTTTTCCCTAAAAACCAACCGGGCCCCTGGGACGAAAATGCCAATAACTCTCAGACCGGGCGTCCGATTGACGCGCCGTCTGTTGCGTTGAGATCCTGTTGTCGATACGGAACTTCTGGATACATCAACTTCGGACTACGTGTCAGTTGATGTATCAGCCTCTCGGCTCGTGGAGCGGACCCTCCTAAACGAGCTCGCTATGTGCGGGAACCCTAGCGCTGGCTGTGACTTCGATGACAGAGCAGAGATCCTCCGTGGACTGCGACGACGGCAGAGCAGAGATCCTCCGTGGACTGCAACGATGGCAGAGCAGAGATCCTCCGTGGACTGCGACGACGGCAGAGCAGAGATCCTTCGTGGACTGCGGCGACGACTGTGCAGAGATCCTCAGTGGACTGCGTCGACTACTGCACTCAGCGATCCTACGTGGAAGAGTGCTACCGAACCTGTGTGAGCTGAACCTTCTTTTTACCTTGAGCGGTGGAGCGCTTGGGTGTAGCGGCGGACCCGTGGTACTTGACAGTGGTGGTGCGCTTGGATGCAGCAGCAGACCCTTGGCGGTGGAGCGCTTGGTTGTAGCGGCGGACCCGCGATACTCTACGGAGTGTGTGCGCTTGGTTGTAGCGACAGACCCGCGACGGTGGAGACGTGCGTGCGGAGTACGGAGACCGTGTAGATGACTGAGACCTGACGACTGCTTGACCGACTCGACTTGGAGTGAGTCGACTAGCCCAGTGGACGGAGCGCCCAGTAGTTGGCAGCAGACCCACGGCGGACGGAGCGCCTGGTAGTTGGCGGCAAACCCGCGGTACTCGACAGGAGGAGTACCTCAGTAGGCTATCTGGGTGAGCGCCCGGTATTTGGCAGCAGACCCTCAGCGGACGGAGCGCCCGGTAGTTGGCAGCAGACCCGCGGTACTCGACAGGAGGAGTACTTCAGCAGTCTTAGGTTAGTGAGCAGTACCTCGGAGTCGTGACAGGACCACTGTACACTTCAGAGATGGGGCTCTTCAACATTTACGGTTTCGATAATGAAAATCCTGGTTGATCTGAATCGTATGTTACTCTCCTTTGTGGATTGTGTTGAACTATCCTATGTGGATTTTACTGTTTACTCTCCTTTGTGGATTGTGTTGAACTATCCTATGTGGATTTTACTGTTTACTCTCCTTGTGGATTTGAGTCTCGCTTTCCTTTGTGGATTGAGTTGTTCTTGAGCTCGTGAGCAGAGCTGGAATTGGGGACTTAGGTATATGTATGGGCATATACCTAAGTCGAGTCAGATGTTACTTCGTGATTGCATCTTTCTTTTGTGCTATATCCTTTGTGGATTTCGGGAGACCTTCGGGGGTCTCGGGGTCCTTACTGAGTAGCTTATACTCACCCCTGCACGGGCTATGCCCGCACCTTGTTGTGTTGGTTGCAGACGACGGACAGCGCTGATCACGGCTGGGGCGTGGAGCAGGACGGTACCTGGAGGTGGACCACTGGGCGGGACGTGCTCGGAGCGGACGTGGGACCCGAGGAGCCTGGAGGCTATCTGTACCCACCCTTCAGGTGGGATTTCCAGTGGACAACACGAGGCCGCCGTCTTTCCTTCAGTTGCTGTACTTTACTTTTCAGTTGTACTTTACAGTTGGGCTTGTATTTCCGGCCCCTTTACTTTTCTGCACTTTACTTTCCGCTTGCTGACTCTGTGTGGTTGTTACTTATAAAGGCAATGCCTTCCCTGTTTACTGGGATTTTACGCCTTGGTGCTAGTCGCCAGCCCCTGGCCTATGGAAGGCGGGCTTGGGGTAGTCACGGCACGGGCCCCGAGGACGGGTCGTGACAAATTGGTATCAGAGGTGGTCGGTTCTACCGCAAACTCTGGTCGTCTTTTCTTTCTATATGAAGCAATAGTGTTTAGTGTATTGAGTGTGGTTATCAGTTCAGGGAGCCCAGTGTTGGTGCGGCGGCCGACGTATCCGTACACCAGGACCCTGACTCCTGATTTCTGACTTAATGCATGAAAACATTGATTGTGTGTGTGTTTCAAGTCTTCTTTGTGATTACTTGTGTTAGCTCACCGGGTATACTGATCTGCTTTATGAAAGTCTCAAGTTTTCCTTGTGATTACTTGTGCCAGCTCACCAGGTGTGTTGTTCTGACTGTGGTGCTCTTGTTCTCCTTTTCAGGATGGCCCCGCGACGACAGCCAGCTAGGGTTCCGAGTGTAGGGCGCGACGGCAGCCCACCGAGCGACGAGGCCTCGGTGCAGGGCCCTTTGCCAGCAGTGGCACCGGCGGTAGCTTTACCCGCCGAGCCACCGATGCTGCCAGTACCAGACGTTGACGATGCACGTCGCCTCAGGGCACTGTATGAGTTTCAGAGCCAGCGACCGCCCAGGTTTCGCGGTGAGGCGGACCCCCAGGCCGCCGAGGACTGGCTAGAGGCGGTGGTACGGATCTTTAGGCTAGTGAGGACACCAGCGGATCTCATGGTGATTCTCGCAGCGAGCCTCCTGCAGGCGGCGGCAGGACGATGGTGGAGCCTGATGCTCCAGGTTCACGATGAGGCATCTCTTCTTTGGACGGACTTTGAGAGCCTCTTCAGCTCGGAGTTCGTCCCAGCCACCCTTCGTGCGGTGCGTATCCAGGAGCTTCTACAGCTGCGGCAGGGCAGCATGACGGTCGCTCAGTACGCGGCGAGGTTCACCGACCTTTCTCGGTACTCGACAGACATGGTACGGGACCCCTTCTTCCGGGCCCGGACCTTCGAGCAGGGTTTGAGACACGAGATCAGGGCATCGCTGATCTCCCTCAACATACCGACTCAGACAGGAGTACTAGAGCGGGCCCTTCTGATCGAGAGCTTCCTTGCTGAGTCTACACCAGCACAGAGAACCACCGCAGGGCGGCACGTAGCGGAGTCTTCGGTAGCAGGTAGCCGACAGATGACTCAGGGTTCCAGGCAGACCAGACCTACCAGTGGCCGACTGCACGACTCAGGCTCAGTTGTGCGGGGAAGCCGGGGTGGAGTCAGAGCCAGGCGTGCCGAGAGTGGGCAGTGCTACTCCTGTGGCGGAATTGGTCACATGGCTCGTGACTGCCCGACCCGCCATGCGGGGGAACAGCAGACGGTTGAGGAACCACCTAGGCAGAGGCAGAGGTTCGACCGTGGCGGTCTGCAGGGAGGAGACGGACGAGGTAGAGGAGCTGGCCGAGCAGCAGGTGGTGGACGACGCTTTGAGGCTCTACCACCACCACCAGGAGGTCCACCCCGACCGCAGGGGAGAGCTCAGCTTCAGGCAGTCGAGGCCTTCGATCATGGAGCCCTGGGAGCTGATGGACAGGAGCAGATCTAGTGGATACATCCTTTGTACTTCTGGTTCCTTGTTGCTTTTGTGTAGCGTCTTGTAATATGAGCTGCAATAATAAAAGATGCATACCTTTGTGATATTTTCGTTCCTGTCCTCTTTCGTGATGTTACTAGGAGATTCCAGTTTTGGCTGTTGACTTGACCCTCACTTGTGAGACATCTACTGGAGGAGACCCAGTTACCACACACTGATGCCGACAGTGTGACTCAACCCTTGGAGGCGAGAGTAACAGTTGAATCTCTTAGTAGTAGCGTCGAGGCCTTACGACGTCATCCTTGGTATGGATTAGTATCATCCATGTTAGGATTGACTGTTTTAGGCAAAGAATGTGGTTCATCCAGGGGATGAGACCAGATTTCTCTTTTCGGCAAAGAAGAAATCTTGCAGCTCTTGTGGGACCTGTGATGGTCCAGGCCACGACAGAGAAGGTCCAGATCATCCAGGAGAGGATGAGGACAGCTCAGAGCCGGCAGAAGTCATATGCTGACAGGAGGCGGAGGCCACTGGAGTTCGAGGATGGCGACCACGTCTTTTTGCGTGTCTCACCTCGACGTGGTTTACGGAGATTTGGCCGAGGCGGCAAGTTGTCTCCACGCTTCATCGGGCCTTTCCAGGTCCTCAGCAGGATAGGAGAGGTGGCTTATCGCCTGGCTCTACCACCTCAATTGCACCGGGTGCACGACGTCTTCCACGTGTCTCAGCTGAGGAGATACGTGCACGACCCGACGCACATCATCGACTTTGGGGAGCTGGACGTGGACGATGGGGCGACTTTTGCGGAGGTCCCAGTGGAGATCGAGGATCGACAGGAGCGGGTCCTACGTGGGCGGTCGATTCCTCTTGTGCACGTCAGATGGCAGCACGGGAACCTCCAGGAGAGCACTTGGGAGCGGGAGGCTCAGATGCGTGCTCAGTACCCCCATTTGTTCCCCTAGTTTTTGATGTATCTTTACGGGGACGTAAAGCCCTGAGGTGGGAGTAATGTAAAGACCCGCAAATTTCAAGGAAATTTTTTTCTTAATTTTCTTTGGAATTTTACAAGAGCGCAGCTTCAGACGGCACCTGATTCCGAGGCCCGGTGTGCCCGGAATCAATTTCCGAAGTTTGGCTCGGGTACGTTCAGTGAACGGACGAGCGGGTTTTTCTATCTTTTGAACCGGTGCCCGGAATCGAATTCTGAGGGCACCGATGAAATCGCAGCGCCGGTATTTGCTTAGAAACGCCTCTTCCGGAGTTGCGTTTTCTCAGACGTGGTTTTTAAATTTTGCGGCTTTAAGTCAGAAATAAAATAAAGTTTGTGTGGCAACTTTATTTTATTTCACTTAAGCTGCTTGGAAGCCACTTGAAGCCACTTAAAGACGGCTTGAACTGAGTTGAACTGGATAGGATGCTATCCGGAAATATCCTACCCCCTTGGTAGGATATTTGTGAGGTGGGGCCCGCACGAGCCCCGCCGTTTCTTTCGCTAAGTAACGCACCCGCAAAAACCCGTCAAAGTAACTGAAAAGTCAACCGACGCGTTTTCTTTAATTCTTAACAGACCATTTAATTGGGCGGTTTATTTCGTGAATTAAATGGGCTGTTTCTTTCGTGAATTAAATGGGTCGTTTCTTTCGAATTGATGGATCGTTTCTTAACCGGTTTCGTGTGTTGGCATGTTTATAAAATAAGACCAACCTAAAAATCCTTTGAAAGGATTTGAGAGGATCTTGTTTCTTCATCTCCCCGCGAAGAACGCGAAGAACGCGAAGAACGCGAAGAACGCCGGCGACCGAAATTCGACGACGCACACCGAGATCTGCGACGTCGACGAGCTTTACCCGCGACGTTCTTCGGCGACGCCTCTTCTTCCGTAGCCGATCCTCGTTCGGCAACTAAGGTATGAATCGGATCGTTAATTCTCCCTTTTTAATTTCAATAACAACGGATTTAAATTAATTAAATCCGTTTGTTCTTGATCTGGAGATTGGCGACGCGACGCCGGATACCGCGACGACGCGACGATTCCTCCTTCTTCCACGACGAGCAATCCCGCGACGATCCCTCGTTCGGCAACGACAGCTGCGAGGTAAGGGTTGATTTGAAATATTTTTCCTTTCCCGTGATTTTATCTCTTTTAAAATAAGGAACCGATCACGGAACAATTTTAAATTTATTTAAAATTGTTGATTGGTCGTTTCTTGTTTCTCCCGTTGTTTATGACTAACGCGGAGGGTGCGGGTCTAACGAACAAGACCCGGCAACCCTCCGCCGATCTTCCTTTTTGTGCGGATTTGGCGGGCGACGGCAAAAGCACGACGCAAGGGCCATTTGTTGATTCCGCAGTGAAGGACGCGTCCCGGGAGGAACAATGGCGCAGACGAGAGGCAAAACGGGCCACCGGAGCAACTCCGGCGGCCCGCGGAAGGAGGCGGCGGCGCCCGGCGCGCCGCCGGAGGAGTCCGCCGCGGCCGAGCCGCGGCGGCGGCGAACCGCCGGACCGCGTCCGCGGTCCGGCCACACAGCCCGCGGCCCGCGCGGGCCGCGTTTCTCCAAAGCCGCGGGTTTGACCCGCGGCGGCTCCCTCGGCCGCTCGGCCGAAGCCGTGCCGGCCGGTCCGGTCGGCCGGGCCGCGCCCAGGCCGGACCGGACCCGGCCTAGCCGGGTCGGGCCGACCCGGTTCGGGCCGACCCGGTTCGGCCGACCCAAGGGGGGGTTCGGGCCAGGTCGCCCCGGGCCCAGAACCCCCGTTTCGGGCCCTCTTCGGTCTTTCGCCATATCTTGGGCCTGGGACCTCCGATTGACGAACCGTCAGCGGCTACGCGATCCTTGGATCGAGACGGTCGTTTCGGTATATTATACTCAAGGTTTCGGAAGACTTTGGGTTCGGCCGGGTTGGTTCGTACACGAAACCAACCGGGCCCTCGGAGCGGAAACGCTCATAACTTGAGCTACGGACGTCCGATCGACGTACCGTCAGCTGTGGTAGTTTCCTCTAAGTGAGACGGAACTTTTGGCATACTCCGCCCGAGGATCGGATACAGGCGGAGTACGGTCGGGTTGGTTTTTCCCTAAAAACCAACCGGGCCCCTGGGACGAAAATGCCAATAACTCTCAGACCGGGCGTCCGATTGACGCGCCGTCTGTTGCGTTGAGATCCTGTTGTCGATACGGAACTTCTGGATACATCAACTTCGGACTACGTGTCAGTTGATGTATCAGCCTCTCGGCTCGTGGAGCGGACCCTCCTAAACGAGCTCGCTATGTGCGGGAACCCTAGCGCTGGCTGTGACTTCGACGACAGAGCAGAGATCCTCCGTGGACTGCGACGACGGCAGAGCAGAGATCCTCTGTGGACTGCAACGATGGCAGAGCAGAGATCCTCCGTGGACTGCGACGACGGCAGAGCAGAGATCCTTCGTGGACTGCGGCGACGACTGTGCAGAGATCCTCAGTGGACTGCGTCGACTACTGCACTCAGCGATCCTACGTGGAAGAGTGCTACCGAACCTGTGTGAGCTGAACCTTCTTTTTACCTTGAGCGGTGGAGCGCTTGGGTGTAGCGGCAGACCCGTGGTACTTGACAGTGGTGGTGCGCTTGGATGCAGCAGAAGACCCTTGGCGGTGGAGCGCTTGGTTGTAGCGGCGGACCCGCGATACTCTACGGAGTGTGTGCGCTTGGTTGTAGCGACAGACCCGCGACGGTGGAGGCGTGCGTGCGGAGTACGGAGACCGTGTAAATGACTGAGACCTGACGACTGCTTGACCGACTCGACTTGGAGTGAGTCGACTAGCCCAGTGGACGGAGCGCCCAGTAGTTGGCAGCAGACCCACGGCGGACGGAGCGCCTGGTAGTTGGCGGCAAACCCGCGGTACTCGACAGGAGGAGTACCTCAGTAGGCTATCTGGGTGAGCGCCCGGTATTTGGCAGCAGACCCTCAGCGGACGGAGCGCCCGGTAGTTGGCAGCAGACCCGCGGTACTCGACAGGAGGAGTACTTCAGCAGTCATAGGTTAGTGAGCAGTACCTCGGAGTCGTGACAGGACCACTGTACACTTCAGAGATGGGGCTCTTCAACATTTACGGTTTCGATAATGAAAATCCTGGTTGAGCTGAATCGTATGTTACTCTCCTTTGTGGATTGTGCTGAACTATCCTATGTGGATTTTACTGTTTACTCTCCTTTGTGGATTGTGTTGAACTATCCTATGTGGATTTTACTGTTTACTCTCCTTGTGGATTTGAGTCTCGCTTTCCTTTGTGGATTGAGTTGTTCTTGAGCTCGTGAGCAGAGCTGGAATTGGGGACTTAGGTATATGTATGGGCATATACCTAAGTCGAGTCAGATGTTACTTCGTGATTGCATCTTTCTTTTGTGCTATATCCTTTGTGGATTTCGGGAGACCTTCGGGGGTCTCGGGGTCCTTACTGAGTAGCTTATACTCACCCCTGCACGGGCTATGCCCGCACCTTGTTGTGTTGGTTGCAGACGACAGACAGCGCTGATCACGGCTGGGGCGTGGAGCAGGACGGTACCTGGAGGTGGACCACTGGGCGGGACGTGCTCGGAGCGGACGTGGGACCTGAGGAGCCTGGAGGCTATCTGTACCCACCCTTCAGGTGGGATTTCCAGTGGACGACACGAGGCCGCCGTCTTTCCTTCAGTTGCTGTACTTTACTTTTCAGTTGTACTTTACAGTTGGGCTTGTATTTCCGGCCCCTTTACTTTTCTGCACTTTACTTTCCGCTTGCTGACTCTGTGTGGTTGTTACTTATAAAGGCAATGCCTTCCCTGTTTACTGGGATTTTACGCCTTGGTGCTAGTCGCCAGCCCCTGGCCTATGGAAGGCGGGCTTGGGGTAGTCACGGCACGGGCCCCGAGGACGGGTCGTGACAGTGAAGACTACAAGTGCATTCTTGAGTCTGAATGATATAACTAGGTACACGTAAAAACCATACCTAATATTGAAAGATATGTGAGGTATGTCTGAGGAACTGACATGCACCTAATGATAGCCTAGACTCAAATCTATCATTGAAAATACCCTCGCTCCTCATATTCGGTCAAAGAGTTCATCTATTCTAGGTAGTGGATACTAATTATTTACCTTGAGATGGTTCAATTGATAGTAATCCATGAAAATACTAAGGGTATTGTCCGGCTTCTTGGAAAAAAGGACCAGTGAACCCCAAGGACAAGTTTTGGGGAGTATGAATACTTTTTCCTCCAGATCCTATAACTACTTCTTGAGATCCATAATCTCTTTTGGTGTCATCCTATAAGGAGTAATGGTCACTGGTGCTACTCCTGGTACTAATTTGATAGTGAATTATAACTCTCGCATCGTAGGTAGACCATATAAGTATTTAATAAAGACATCTATAAAATGATCCACAATATGAGATAAAATAGTGGGTTATAACCCATGGTCATCTAAGAAAGGACTAGTGATATAATCTATCACATTACTCGACCTCTACTTCTCAGGTCCTAATCATGTAGCTTGAACATCCCATTATTCCTTATGCATGTTCTTACCACCCTCTGGTGATGTAAATGTCACCCTCCGATGATAGAAATCAATATGATCCTGATAGGGAACTAACAAATCCATCCTGATAATTAAATCAGAACTCATCATGTCAAGGATGTAAAGATTCTATATGAAAATGTAACTTCCTATCTCAAGGGGGTAGTCCCTACAAATACATACTCCCTCTGATCAAATACATAACAGGGTATCAAGCATCATAATTCCATGAAATTATTCAATCTTGAGGTCAGACTTCCCATTATAGTGTCATGTCTAAAAGAGTGAGATGCACCTATTTCAAATAAAGAAAACACTAAAGTGGAGGGTACTAGAATGGTACCTCGTATAGTATAATTTATAGCACTCTTATACTCTAGAATAGGTTGGAATGCATGTAACTAGATAGTATCTCAGCCCTAAGTCACTTCCTAACTACCCTGAGCAAGCTCGCTCTACTAGCACTAGGAATCATAAGTCTTACTGCCTCTACCTCATTCGCCGCCTCGGCCTGATTGGCTAGAGGTATTCTAGTTGCTTACCTGATGTGGTCCTACTAACCCCGCTCCTGATCATGGAGTAGGAGTAGATCCCCACTCACTAGGAAATAGAGGAAAAGTCTTGTAGAAGAACTGGATATACCCCATCCTACCACAGCCTCTACACTCGAATGGATCCTGTAAACATTGAGGCTTCATGTTTCCTGTCTTCCTATACTAGTGACATATCATAAATCTATTGGCATGAGGATCTTGGCAGCTACTACCTCCATGAGTATCCTCAAAATGACTCTTTCACCCGAAAGAAGAAGTACTAATAGGTCTAGGTGTCAAACTGTCCTCACTCACACCATAATCATCTCTCAAGTTTTTCTCTTTAATAAGGTCCTAGTTGATGATTTTAGAAATATTGATCAACCTAAAAACATTGACCTATGACCGGATGTCATATACCAACCCATCCTCGAATCGCTTGTCATTCATAAGATCATCAGTAGCAGGAGTGGGAGAAAACTGTTGCAGCTCTATGAAATGAGTGGAGTATTCCATAACAGGCATGCTCTCGTAATGCAGGTTCATTAATTCTCTAGCTCTATTATCCCTTAGAGTATGGGGAAAGAAATATCCATAAAATATTGTCTAGAATTCTGCCCAGACCATGTCTCTATGTTGATTTTCTTGGGTGATAACATCCCACCGCCACTTGGAAGAATCACATAGCATATATGCAGTTAGCTTAACCTTCCACTCTAGAGGTGTCTCTAGATTCTTGAATATATAAATAATAGATTTGATCCATGATTCATAAATGTGTGGTCCTCTATCCCCTGAAAAGGTAGGAGGATGCGGTTGTTGGAATTCCCAAGTCAACTCTTCCATACTCAAGGTAGGTCGAACGACGCCTTACATATTTTTTAGCATACATATAAAACCCTCTTGGAACTAGGAATCAGTGACCATATCATGTATATAAAGAGGTTCTACATGTGACACTGTAGGAGGAATAACTGGTGGCTCAAGACCCGCCACCTCAAGAGCATGGTCGTCACCACCTTCAGGGCATACTACTGGAGGATGTCATGGTGGCATGATACTACAATTCAAAATTCACACCTCAAAAGTGATTTAAGTAATTGAAAATATTGAAGATAGGAAACTATGATAGGTGTAAATTCTTCCTATAGAAACGATCACACCTCTCTGCCTACATCAAAATCCTGGTCTATATGGTAGAAGAGACCTTAAGAGACCATAATAATGCAAGATATACCCCCACTACCCACAAATAAGGCCATTTTTTGGGTCTAAGTCTCTATTTTCATGTAAAGGATATCTAAATTCACTTTAGCATTCATATTAATTTTAAACTTGTTCTTGTTCAAATATTTAAATCACTTTTAAATGGTCTAATTAGATGGATTACCATTTTCAATCCATAAGGGATCATACTCCTTATGAACCAAAATATAGCATCCATTTAATCCACAATATAACATGCTCCATCTTATACAACCAACAGTCCATGTCTTAACATGCCATAATTAATTGCTTAAGGTGTCCTCTTTAACCTATTTAGTAAAATAATGTTAGGTTAAGGCAAACACTTTAACTATCAATTAAGTTTTCTAATTCTTGTAAAAAGTGTTAGTAAAATTCAATACATAATCGAGGCACTAAAAATATGTAATAGGAAAATGAATTCTAAAAATAAATGTGTCATAGAAAATGCTTGGGATATTAATTCTAGTGTGCCTATAATGATCCATGTAATGTAATTCCCTTATTTCATCAGGCCATAGTAAATAAATCTCATTTAAATCATACCAACAATAATAAAACCATAAAACAAGTGTGTCACCCAATGATGAAGTCATATCAACTATAAATAGTATAATCAATGATAAAAAATTCCTATCCTAGGAAATTTGGGTTTCCCCTATACATGGGTTAGCTACATCTAGGCACATGGTCAATTCCAAATTCCTTTAACTCCTAGTCTCCTATCTAATACCCAAATAGTAAGACAAAAGAAAAAATGATCTGATTCCACATTTTAATGTCCCAACCCAAGATCCACTTAACCTGTGCCCTGATCCAGTGGGTTACATGGCCTCAAGAATGCCTCGTCGTACACTAGAGGTCGTCGACTAGAAGTGAGGGTGTAAAGTTGGTATAGTGGGAAGACTATACCCTCTTATTATAGTGTCACAATGGAAAGAACCATAAACATACAATAGTGGAAGCATATATAAACAGGTAGAATAAATAAGCAAGTGCGGAAGCATAAATAACTGAACAACTGATAATAATACAAAATCCACTAAATAGTGTCATGTACATGGATGAATTGTATGATAATATAAAAAAAATGGGAATAGAGGGAAGTCATATATATAAACTAAAGAAAGAACAAAAATCTGATCCACTAGAATCTCAAACAAATGTTCGGCCCACTTCTCCTAAGATCCATATATAAGTAATGCATATCAATAACTTATAACAGGGCCTTTGACCTTACCCATACCTGCAGTTATATAATCTTCTTGGGTACCAAAGGCAGAGCGAGTAGGGATTGTGATAAAAATTTCAGTAGGTCACTACCAATGGTGTCTATAAGTAATCTAAGAAATACTCATAACTAAATAGTGTGAAGGTATAAATAGAATAGGAAAACAATGATAAAATAAATAAATAGCCCACTCAGGTTCCTATAGGACACCTAGTGGGTCTACCTACTTCAGCCCATGGCCGGAATGTGTCTGATCAGTAACCATATATATATTTAGAAATAATATATATATATATATATATTATAGTTATATATATTTCATCCACCTATATGGACCAATTAAGGTGCATGGTTTCCCAAACCATGTGAAAATTGTGTGAAATTCCTCTATTAAAAACCTGCAGTTCCTCACACTATCATACGCCCTGGGACTCACAGTTTTAGAAAAACCATGCAGCCCCTTCTATACTCCAGTTTCAGCCCGCACTATTAGAAGGAACCGTATAGGCTGGATTGAATGGTTTCTTATAACTGTGCAGGCCAATCATTTCCTCCCATTTTGGGGCTCCAAACTTGGAACGATCCCTAGAAGCACCTAAAACCTCCTTGACTTGATTATAAATCATTATTAGGGTCATTTAATGGAATTTAAACCAAAAAAATGATTTTTACCTTCATGAAAAGACGGTTAGTTAAAATAAGGTTTTGTAGGAATCCCATCTCATGGGTCTGATCCCAACATCAAAACAATTCCCATCTCCCTGGACAACGATACACTCTAGAGTACCCCACTGTTTGGCTAAAAGACCAAAATCGTCATAATAATGACCAAATAATCTCTAATCAATACATGAGAGGATACCAATAATAGAGAACCTTGGATATATACAGATATCTCTATTGATGAAGAACCTCATATACATATAGATGATTCTAAGTTCCACACATGCTAATAATTGATTTTTAATTCAAGAGTTACCCGCATCATACTTGGGAATTAATGAATGATTTATGAACCTGTCTTAAATATATAAGAGAGTATCGGAGAAGGAAACAATTCCACTCAAACACAACTAGAAAATTGGCCTATTTCCATAGTTGAAAACCATGACAAAAGGGCCCAAAACCATGGTTATAGCCTACAGAAATGGTCTTGACCAATCATGGGTGCCATCACCGTGGGAATAGGGTCAGACCTATTTCCATGGTTTCAACTATGGAAATTGGTGGGATATTTCCACATTTTTCAAAATCATGGAAATAGGTCTCATCATTTTCAACTGTGGTAGTTGACCTATATCCCTGGTTAAAACTGTGGCAATATCCTAAAAAATATGTCACCAGCCGAATTCAATCTATATACCTCACCCATAGGATTCTGCCGCATAACCATTACACCACACCGAGATTTGGATATATATATATAATATGTTATATATATTATTAAAAACTATGGCGGTAGCATAAAAACCGTGGTAATAGAGATTCCCGCTCTATTTTCCATGGGGAAATTTTTCTCATGTGCGAGGGTGGGAGACCTATAGCCACATTTTTGAAAACTGTGGCTAAAGGTGTGGGCAATAGCCATAGTTTTAGTAAAACTGTGGCTATATCCCTTAGAAAAATGGCATATAGACATAGTTTTAAAACTGTGGCTATAGGTCCATGGTAATAGGCCAATTTTCTAATTGTGAAAATGGTGTGATAAGTTTGACTTCTCATCCTCTTGACCAGTGTGAGTTTTTAAGAACCATTGGAAAAACTCTCCAACGAGCGTCTACCTTTGGAAAGAAGGTCCCTCATGAATATAAAACCATTGGATGTTTCTAGTTCCAAGAAAAAACCCATTATAATCCATTCATAAATAGTGAACTCAATGCATATGATTTCACAAAACTCAGTTCCCCCACAATCGACCATCAAAAGGTTTCTGACGGAAACAGTGCACTTATTTGTAAAACACTAATTTTGGACACTTTTAGAAAATTTATTGTATAAAATAAAATTTATTTTCACAATAACAATATCAAAATTATCTTATGGTATATTTATGATAATTTTCCAAAAAGATTATTTTTTATGAATAGTGAAAAATACTGAATTTTAATTGAAATTTGTATTTTCATTTAAATTATTTATAAAGTTAAATTATATTTTAAATTGGTTTTAAAGTAAAATTAGTTCAATTTTATATCAATTAATTATATTTAGTTCATTGGAATATTTTTCATATTGAATTTTTATATAAAAATTTTATAATATTTTGAATGTTTTCTCTTTGAAAACCTGATTTCTCATCATGTCTGCAGGATTAATTTTAAATTAAATTTTTCTACTTATATGAATTGAATTTGGAAAAATGGATTACATATTTAGAATTGGAATAATGTATATTATATAATAAGTTTGACTTAGTTTTTTACTTAAATTAATAGTGAAAATAATAAAATTTAATTGTTGCGATTAAGGTAAAAATGAGTTTATCGAGGGTTAAACTAAAAAGATAAAGGTTAAAATGACATAAAAACTTGTATAAATTATGTTTTATGGAAATATTTATACTATTTAATGTATAAGTCTCTATAATACTATATTTTTTACCCTTTTTCATGTGAAAAATGTGGGTACACCTTTTTCTTTTCAAAAATTACAAGTGTGCCACTCACCTCACTTATAAAAGGCCACACTCTCTCCTCTCTTCTCCACACCTTAAAACCCATTTATTTCAGAAAATAACTACCCAAATACGTTACCAAATTATATAATATCATAATATAATCCTTATTTTTTTCATAAATCCAACCTTGTAAGGATTTTTGTGCAAACCCAAGGAGGTTACCCGAAGAAAAGGTAATGTTCTTCAACAAGCGTTTTTATTTTATTTCATCCTCCACCTCATTAAATTATTATTAAACCATGATTATATAATAATATTAGTATATTAAATATACTAAGATGTTTTTTTGTTAAGTACATGACCTAAAACCATCCCCACTTCTATCAAATGGGTTATGAAATTGTCATTTTTGTGTATGGAAGACTACCGTCTTGCGAACTGATGTCCTTCATTTTTCCATTACCACTTATCACGGTTGGGTATGATGATGGATATAAAGTATATATATGATATTTTTAATATAATTATACCTAATTAGTAATTATATCATATATATACATTTTCAATTTCCATTCCATAGGGGATACGATAACATCACTCGTGTGTATGGTGGACTACCGCCTCACGAAGCGATATGATTTCTTTTTCACTAACGCTTTACATGGAAGATAATAAGAATAAATTTAATGGATGTATGTGATATAAATTACATAATTATGATATTAATTAAATATTTATCATTATATAAAGGTAATATATCAATTTATTTTGTACCTTTTCACTCGCTAAATAATGATAATGTCGTTCATGTACATGTGGATTATCGCCTTCATATAGCGTTGTGACTCTATTTTCATCACCATACCACATGGATGATATGTATATGTATATTTAAAGAAATAATATGGTATTTATTATATTATTATTATTTTTTAAAGATAAAGTATTACTTAACTCCTTTCTACAATGATTGTTGAAAAATGGAAATGTTGTTCATGTGTACGTACGTCCTACCGTCTCCATGATCGTAACATACTTCATTTCTAAAAATAATATTTAATGATTGGTATTAAAAATGTAATTGATGTATAAATATTATAAATATTTAATTATAATTCTTATTGATATATTTTAACCATGATCTAAGTAATAGGACTGAAAAAACAAATCAAAACATATATGAAAAACAAAGCAGTTTTACCCAAAACGTGATTTTAACAAGGAATTGGTAATAAATGGGTAATAAGTGGTCATAAGTAAATAATATATGGTATAATATATATAATTATGGTTCTATAATATATGTATAATAAAATTATATTTATTATACAGGAGGTTCAAACATGTATGAAGGAAGTTGAGACTTAGTGTATGGGGTTTCTTGTATCTCTTTTATTTCTGGGAGACATATGCAAATTCACCACTCGTTTCTTTTGTAAGGTTTATATATTTACCATTTGACATGTTATATCATGAATCTAATTATTTTAAGAATATTTAAAGTTTCATTTGATGATATTATTTATTGGGGCTTATAATTCAAAATATTACTAAAGCGGTAAGGAATTTTCATCTCACTTTTTTACTTATGTGAGACACATGACAAGCACATGAGCCTCATCCAGGTTGGTGAGAACTCTTAAGTGAATCTAGATGACCTAGAATCAAATCCAGGTGGAGGCACAATTTCCATACTGTAGCAGTACTCTAGCAGTACTCTAGCAGGGACTGTAGCGGGAACTATGTGGTACTGTAGTAGGTACTGTAGCGGAGACTATAGTATGCACTGTTTGGAATTGTAGCAGTTGGGAATTTTCCCCTGTTTGGGCCTTCGGGCCACCTATTTGGACCCCAAGTACTTTAAGGCCTTCGGGCCACCCAAGCCTTCGGGACAGTAAGGCCTTCGGGCCACCTTAAGTGCAGATGCAAACCAGACAACCTACTAGGAACAAGATCTATAAAGTAGGATGAGCATGGAGCTTTCACCACAGTAGAAGCTACACAGATTGAAAGAATGAGAGGGTATGGCACCTTCCATCAGGACAAGAATGTGCATGCACAGGATAGCCTAGCTGAACAGCCATGCGATGGTGGAGAGCTGATTTCACGATGAAGATGCTGGGGAGGAGCAGTTCTAAGTAGTTAGTCTGGATTGTGTGTAATGTTTGAAGCCTACGGGAAATGAATTCTTCTAAGTCCTATGGTCCATGTAATAATTATTCTTATGGGCCTTGTAAGGGTTCTACCTAACCAATTGAAAGGTGGATTATCAAAAATCAATAAAAATAAAGGCCTTCGGGCCATTGGATGGATGGATGAGACACATGCCATATTCACTAACAATTTATTTTATGTGGTGTATATACTAACCATGAATGTATATTATAATTACTGTCATGAAAATTATTAGTATTTATATATTAATTGTATGATCTCTCTTTCATGGGGTTTATGGTTCAAAAGTTACCAAAGTAGTGAGGGATTTTTGTCTCAATTTTCCTTCTTTGAGACATGTTATGTTATGCACCTATATTATTTTATGAGGTGTATATACATCCCCTTTGATATGAAATATAATTAATTTACTTATTATCATGCTATTTTATAATTCATTTAATGTTATTCCTTCATGGGTTTTACAATTCAATATTACCAAAGTGGTAATGGTTTTATGATAAAATCTCATCATTTATCAGAATTGTTTATGTTTCTGCTTCCAATGATGAAATATTATGATACATCTCTCAATAAAATCATAAATTTTATTATAATATGGTTATTTAATGAGAATACATGTTTTACATTCATTTTCATCACTTTATATACTCAAGAGTTAAAAATAATGTTATAAGAAAAATCATCTTTATTTATCTCTTTGGTTGAAAACCTTTTTTTTTTCAAAACCATGTTTTCTAAAAATGTTTTCAAAAATATTTTTAACATTCTTAAAATTATTTATTAAATAAATTTTTACCCATGTTTTACTTTTTACATCATATTTTGAAAGGAATATTCATATTGTTTTACAAATAATTCCCATTTGGATTTTACTGAAAATGTGAAAGGAATCTTTATTTTAACATGTATAGTATAAAAATAATTTTCCACTGTCATAAAAATTATTTGATTTGAACCTTAATTTATAAGTTTTCAATTTTATTTTCAAAGAAAATTATTTTCCAAATTTTTTATGGATTTTTATTTTTAAAAATTTATTTTCAAAGAAAAGTTATCTTCTTCAAGAAATGTTCCAAGTGATCATTCAAAATAATTCTCCATCTAAGATGATATCCCTTTTATGTAAATTATGATTTACTGAGGATATGAACTAGGGATACCATTATTATGATTTCTATGAATGGTTTATTATGAAAAGATTTTTACAATACCTGATTCTCTTCCATGGGTTATACCATGATAAAATTATTATGAAACCTGATTCTTTTTCCATGAGTTATACCATGATAAAATTCTTAGTACGATGATCCATAAATTATTTTTAATGTGTATAAATTAACCACATATTTGTAATGTGTTAAGTATGACTTGAAGTGTATGTTTTTATTTTAAAATTGACACTTTAGTTCAAAATGCACATCACATACTTAAAATCAAGAAAATGTACTTGGATTTTCTTGATACTTTATAACAATGATCCATAAATTATTTTTGGAATGTAGAAATTAAACACACATTAATCAGACACATGATGTGTCTTGTATGACTTGAAGTGTATGTTTTCAGTTTAAAAGTGACATTTTATAAATATATTGTTTTATATTTATGTTTAATTTATTTCTTTATTGTATTACTAACTTGAGAATTGTTTTTTTTATAGGTGAAATCCTTTACTCAAGTTGGGGTGGTTTGTTCAAAAATAGGTAGCACTATGAGGCTCTATTAAGAAGGGGTTGTGGGCCAATGATAATGGAATATTAATGTTTTTGAATATGTTGATTTTTGTGATAAGTTGTATGTGCTGATGTAATTGTACAAACCAATATTTGAAATGTTTGTATTATAGTGTTTTTTTCTTGTATTCGTGAAGCAAATTTAATTGAAATTAAATTTTGTATTTTCTATTACAATGTGATGTAATTTAGAAGCACATCTTCTGTGGCATGGATTTTATTGGTGCTATAAATAACACTGGTAAAAGGGTCTTTCATCAGTGCTAAAAACACAGTGATAAAGTGTCCCCTTTATCAGCACTATGGAAAGCACTGATAAAGGGTCCCCTTTATGAGTGTTGAACAAGCACCAATAAAGGACCCCTTTTATCGGAGTTTTTTATAACGCTGGTGAATGACCCTTTTATCATCATTTTTTATTACTGATAAAAGTTGTCAACTTTTAAAAGAGCTTACAACATCATCATTTTTTAGCACCGATGAAAGGTATTTCTAGAATTGTTAAAACTCATATCTATAGTCACTACTAGATATTTGAATTTATCTAATGCTACCTTTTATTAGCACTTTTTTTAGTTCTTATAAAGGTACCTCCTTTATCAATGCATGTGTTAGTGCTGATAAAGGATACTTTTATCAGTTCTTTTTTTAGCACTAATAAAAAATGTCTTTTATCAACTCTAAAAAAAAGTTTTTAGCATTGATAAAAGGTATATTTAATAAAAAAATTATATATCTTTAAAAATAATGTATTGATATATAAATATATTTATGTTGATATAAATACAATATATTTTATAAAATATGGTTTATATAATAGGAAATATGTAATCACACTTAATATATAATATATTTACTGGAAAATGGTTTATAAAATAATTAAAAATTAATATTAATTAAAAAAATATAATTATTATTGATTAATGGTCACTTAATAAAAATTTTAAAATAGAAAAATTCAATAAATTAATAAACGATCCTAAATAAGTTGAAAACATATTTTGAATTTCAAGCAGTTATAACTTTTGATCTGAATGCCTGTTTGAGTTCTACCATATATCAAATCGAAGCTTGAAAAACTATTTAAACCATGGAGATCTTGGGGGAACCCTAGTCATAGTTTTATTAGGGTCAAAAAAGGCCCAAAATGTCTCCAAAACTAAGTTTTTTTGTCGGGGTACCCATATTTTTTAACATTTGATGAAATTTCATCCTCGTTTAAGGGGGTATTTTTATCTTTTTTGGGTGGAAAATCATATGGATATTATGGATTTAAAATTTTATCATTTTTCATATTTTAATATTATTTATAATAAAATATATAAACATATATACATATTTTTATATATTCATACATAAAAAATTAATTTTATAAATAAATATGTAAACATATTTACATATGAAATATCTTTCTATATATATAAACCATATCTAAATAAAAATAATATCCATTTTATTTAAAATAAAAAATGTATGAATATTTATATACCTGTACAATTAATGTATATATAATTTTTATATATATATAAATATATTTGTGTGTGTATTAACAAATAGATATATATTTATCTATATATTCAAATATATGTAAATACAAATAAATATGTATAATTATATTTATAGACACACACACACATAGATATATATATATATATATATATATTTATGTATGTATTTATAGACACACATACACAAAACATATTTTATATATGTATTTAAAAATAATATTATATGAATATATATATATATATATATTAAAATATATGGAAAAAATGTAATAAAATATATATAAATAAATAGAGTTATCCTAAAATATAGAACAAAATAATATAGAGGAGTGGTAAAATACCTCTTTTATCTATAACAACCCTAACCCCAGTAGCCCAGAGCTGGTACCTTACTTTATTACATTAGCATGATTATAAGGAATCACATCCTGAAGGATTGAAGAGTTTCGTAGTCTTGGTAAACTAAATACATATTTGAAATTCAAATTAAATTTTAAAAATAAAATAAAAAATTATTTTCTTTGAGAACACCATTATACCCCTTATCATAACACTTCATATCAATCATAATAAGCTTCTTGGCAACCTGAGGAAAAATAAAACATAAAAAAGGGGTGATCTCAAATGCTCAGTAAGGGTTAAGTGCATCGGGAGCTAATTTGAATCAATAAGAATGATCAAAATGGAAAGGTAAATAACTAATCACACACATTCCATTTAATAAATAAAATGATAATGAAATTAATCCATATATTTTTTCATAGTGAAAATCCTCTAGATAATGATAATTAAATATTGAAAAAAGGGAATGCTTAATTATTGGACATCATGTATTTGGCACATGAACCACTACCATAAATACCTTTTACAATATGGTTTGATATAAAGTTAAAAACCAATTTAATTCTATCTTAACTATTTTATCTCATGAGATAGGTCGATGCATCGAGGGGCTATAAAATGCCAGGCTCCACCCATCACTACAAGTCAAAATCATTCTTCATATATTGAATAAACAATTTAAAAATAGATTTATAAATCAAAGTGTCTCATACCACCTTGAAACATTTGAATAAAATTAATACAATGAGATTCATAATATGAAATATCAAATTGGTTGTATATACACCTCATAAAAGAAGGTGGGTGTATAACATCAAAATATGCCTTAATGAAAGAAGTTCGAGACAAAGTCCCTTAAAAATGAATCAAGTATGTGTATTCACTATAAATACACATTAAAAAAGTTTAAATTAAAAATAATATAATCAAAATTCATTTCACACATAACCTTAGCATCACATAATCAATGAAATATAAGTTTAACCCAATGAATGAAAATTGAGTCAAGAAATATCTTACCACTTGTAATCAGTCGAATCGTATACCCCATAAAAGTAATAATTATAAAATGAAACATTTAATATCATAAATATAATGATATTAATGATATGATATATCAAATTTCAGTATAAATACACCACACAAAATAAATACATGGTGAATAAGTCATATATCTCATAGAAGTAAAAGTGAGATGAGAAAACTCTTACCGTGCGCTTCCCTTTAGTGTAGTGTTATTTAAACTCTTATATAATGGTTTGAATAATATTATTAACTCATTAAAGAAATATATTCATATTTATATTACCATATTTATGATTTTATAACATCTTATGACCCATTCATTAATAATATTCCATTATTTTCATGGTTTTGAGTGTTTTAATTTCATCATTTCATGGTCGGTTTTACTTGTATAAAATTACGGATGTTCCTATAAAATGGAATTACAAATACATAAGTGGAATTAAATAGTATTAATGAACTTAAAAGATTATAATTGGTATAATATGTCATTTTTTTCTAAGATATGGATGATTCATTAGATAAAATATTAAAGATAAATGATTAGTTTATTTAGGCGGTTTGTATTAACGCCATAAACTAGTTTCATTTTATTTACTATTATGAGTATATATTAGTTACAAAACATGAAATGGGATATAATATAATTATTATAATATTATTTAACCATAATAATATTTTTATTACCATTCATGAAGTCAGTAATGGAAAATGAACAAAAACATTATTCATGGAGATGATTAACCAACATAACTTAGATATTAGTTTCCTTTCTTTGAATAAGAGGAGGTAACAAAAGGGTTTGATATAATATATTTCATTATAAACATAAAATTACAATATTTAAATTATTATATAATTATTATTCCTTGATTTATGAAGGATTTTAGGATAAATTAGAAAAATAAAATAAATTATGAGAGGTGTTTTGAAAAAATTACCTCTTGAATATCACCTCCTTGAGAGACCCTAAGGACCTTGGATTTGGTATTTTGGTGAGAAAAATATCACTAGGGTGTGAGGATATTGAGTAGGATATTTTTTTATATATATTTGAGTATATTAAATGATTTTGGGTCTAAATGGGGTGGTGATATGGGGCATTTATACTTGAGGAGAGGTGGGTTTAAGTGATTAAAATAATGATTATTTTATAATTAAAGCCAACCACATTGATGTGGCATTAATTTCAACGAATTATATTTTTAATTAATGTTTTTTAGGATTTTTAGGGTCTAAAAATACCTCAAATGAATATTAAATGTAGTAATTTTTAGGTATGTTAAGTTTTTACCTTTTAACTTTAACCTTTATCACTATTTTACGTATATTGCGGTAAATAATTTTTTTACTATGGTAAATTTTTTATACCTAAAAATTAAATTGACCTTAAAACCTAATTTCGACCTTATTATTACAAATATGGAATCTATTTTACCAAATTAAATCCATATAATTAGCAACATTATATTTAAAATTAATCCCACAAACACAACGAAATATCGTGCTTTTTTAAGTGAAAGTTCAAATGTTTGAAATGTTTTTATATCCAATTTCAATGTAAAATTGAGTAAAAATACCTAAATTGGATTTATTTGTGTATAATTGATCTAAATATACTTTAAAACCAATTTAAAACATAATTTAACTATATAAATAAATTATATCAAAAAACAATTTTTAATTAAAATTCGGTATTTTTACTATTCATCAAAGAATGAAACTTCTCTGAAAATATACCAATTTTTTACCCTAAGATAATTTTTATATTATAATTTCAAAAATTAAATTTATTTTTTCAAATAAAACATATAAAAGTTTCAATATTTGGATTTAAAATAGGTGTGTCATCAAAATGTAGCAAAATTGTCTTTTAGAAAAATATAGTTTTTTATGCTTAAAACTGGATTTATTATTATCTTAAGAATATCAAACATATTGAATGAATTTAAAAAAAAATTAATGAATATATAAAATATAAATTTTTTTAATGTCTCTCACTAATGGAGATTAATTTAATTTATTAATATAAAATGACATTGTGGGCACAAAAATATCTTTTTACAAAAACACTTCCTTTATGTTCAATTGGATTTTATTTTCATTTATAATTAATTAGTAATCAATTAATTCATATTATAAACATGTTTAAACTATATTTTACATAATTTATTTAATCTCATTCATTCCCTCCATTCCAACGGCTAGGTGATAACTATTATAATTAAATAATAATATTTTAAAAGTTTGTTTAATCTCAGTGTTCTGTATAATATAAGATATCAAAAAGATTGAATTTAAAAAGGTACATACCATAAAATCTTTAGGAGTTAAACTCTACCCTCCTTAAATAAATTTTTTCCTTGAAATTTTAAATTTCACTTTGAGAATCAAAGGTTCATACTTGAAAATACCTTTATGGTAAACCCTCATCATAAATAGGGTTAATAAAACATCTCCTTAATAAGAGAGAAAATAAAGTATGAAGGTCACCTGAGATAAGACATACCAGGATTACATGTAGGAAAACATGGGTGTGGAAGATAAAACTAACTATCAAGTTATAATGGAAAGTGATAGAGAACATGGTCATCAGAAATTCTACCATCACAAAACCATAAATTTGTGATGGGTTAAAGAGGCTATTGATTTATCGATAAGAAAATTAAACAAATAGAATTTTTCATTTAAAATTAATTTCTTAAAGTTTATGGATTATTTTATTATCAATATAATCACTTGATCAAATAAATTTTCTTGATTTATTTCCATTTCATAAGCATAATCTTATCCTTTGGTTGTTTTTTGATCTATTTTCACTTCATATCTTATGCCAAGAAATAGATATTCAAGTTGAATTTTTCATACCTAAAGCACTTTAATGAATCATAAGATTCACAAGTCATTCCTTCATCTTTTAAATATTTACTAAAACCAAAATATCTAGCACATTTTATCCAATATGATAAATTATACTTTAACCTCAAACAATAATATCCAAAGTTCAACTTAATTCATTCCATAAGTAGTTAATATTAAGACTCGTTCAAAATAAATCTATCCAGATTCAAAGACCAAAAATTTAGAAGTAAGGTCACTAAATTTATAAAATAAACTTAACATTTGATTCCCTAAAACAATATATTGTAACTATTAATGTCACATATCAAATATATGAATACATTGATCACCTTAAAACCTTAATGTAAACATTCATGTTTCTAAATCCTTAAAGAAGAAGTGATGAATTACAATCCTGATATATTTCATGATTATTATAACCAAAATATCCTTGATAAGATACTTTTACAACATATTTCTTGAATCAAAAAACCAAAATACTTTAATTATTCAACTTAGAATGTAGTAACAACATAATATTAACCTTGATCTCTTTTATTCTTCTGAGGTATATTCCCATGATGCATTGGGAATTTGTTTGTGTAGTTCTCCATCTCCTTATAGTTGAAACATTTTATATTTATAGATTATTTCTTTCCCTTACAATCATGATATTAGTTACCTTTCTCTCCACACTTGTAAGAAACCTTCATTCCCTTCAGACAAGTATTGGGGTGTTTCTTTCCAAAATTATAACCTATGGGGAAATACTTCTTTCCCTTCTTCCCTTTATCCATATCTTGCTTCACCAATCTCTTATTCTATTACTTCCCCTTAAAGTCATAAGACTTAGATAATTATTTCTCTATCTTGATGGCACATAAAACCATTTCATCGTATGAAGAAAATGTTTATGAGACCAGTGCCCTTCCAAGACTTGGCTTCATCCCTTCAAGGAAATGATCAATCTTGCACTCTTTGTTGCATATGTAATCCATATCATACATAAATAACATTGTAAAGGTATATTCATACTCTACAACACTTTATTATCCCTTTTTCTTTAAGCTAATGAACTTTCTCTTTATTTCAATTTGTTCCTCGCAAGGGAAATATTTGTCGAAGAATGTATCCTTAAAATCATTTTATTCCATGAGTTTTATTTCCTCTTCCTCCCTAAAATTTTGGATCAATGGCCACCATTGATCATCATCACCATTGATACAATACACTGTGATTGTAACATTTTCCTTTAAATTTCATCCTAATTCTAGAAATATCTTTTCAAGGGACTTGATTCATTGCTCAACTACCACTGAATTAGTTTTCCTAGTAAAGGATGGGGATTCTATAGCATAAAGAAATCCAACATAGGAGAGTATCTTTATTTAATTGGTTACTCCATATGATCAAGGTTATTTTTCATAACCTAATTAATTTGTCCTAAAATATCCATAATTTGTTATGTTTCAAAACAAGTTGTATTGTCTTCCTTGGTAGGGAAAACTATACATTTATCACAAGTATTATTACACTTATTCCTTACATGTTCCATTTCTAAACAATGAAATATATTAGATTAGATCATAAAATTATGAACTTTGTATAATTATAAATGTAGAGTATCATAAATTCAAGAATTTACACATAGCTAATTTCATAATCATAAACAAGGTTTCCTTGGGATGTTCTTCTATACCTATCCTCAAAGTCTATCATAGGGTTATGTTCTCTAATATATGTTTTCCTAAATATAGTTCCTAAAGTTTCTACTAAACTTTCCCTAATACCAACTATAATGACCTTGACCTGAGTAGCCCAGATCCGGTGTCTTACATTATTACATTGGCATGATTACAAGGAATTGTATCCCGAATGACCAAATAGTTTAGTAGTCTTGGTAAACTAGATACATATTTGAAATTCAAATTAAATTTTAAACATAAAATATAAAAGTATTTTCTTTTAGAATAAAATTATACCCCTTAGTATAACCCTTCATTTTAATCATAATAGGCTTCTTGTAAATCTGGGGAAAATAAAACATAAGAAAGGGGTGATCTCAAATGATCAGTAAGGGTTAAGTACGGTGGAAGATAATTTGAATCAACAAGAATGATGAAAAAGGAAAAGTAAATAACTAAGCACACACATGTAATTTAATAAATAAACTAAGAATTAAATGCATCCATAAATTGTTTTTCATAGTGAAGATCCTCTCAATGATGATAACTGAATACTGAAAAAAGGGAATGCTTAATTATTAGACATCATGTATCTGGAACATGAACCACTAAATTCAAGACCTTTCACAAAATGGTTTAATCTACAGGTAAAAACCTATTTAATTCTATCTTAACTATTTTTTCCCATGATGCCTGTCGATGTATCGAGAGGATATATAATATCGGACCCCACCCATCACTATAATTCCAAAGCATTCTTCATATATCGAATAAATGATTTAAAAATAGATTTATAAATCAAAGTGTCCCATACCACTTTGAAACATTTTAATACCATTAATAAAATGAGATTCATTATATGATATATCAAAGGGGTTGTATATACAGCTTATAAAATAATGTGGGTGAATAACATCAAAATATGCTTCAATGAAAGGAGATCGAGAAAAGTCCCTTGCAAATGAGTCAATTATGTGTATTCACTGTAAATCCACATAAAAAGTGGAAATAAAACATGAGATAATAAAAATTCATTTCACACATAATATTATCATTACATGGTCAAATAAATATAAGTTTAACCCAGTGAATGAAAATTAAGTTAATAAATATCTTACTACTTGTAATTGGTCAAATCGTATGCCCCATAAAAGTAATATTTATCAAATGAAACATTGAATACCATTAATATTATGAGATTAATTATATGATATATCAAATGTAAGTATACATACACCACACACAATAAATAAGTGGTGAATAAGTCGTATATCTCATAGAAGTAAAAGTGAGATGATAAAACCCTTACCTCACACTTCCCTTTAGTGTAGTGTTCTTTAACCTTATATATAATGGTTTAAATATTGTTATTAACTCATTATAGAACCATATTCATATTTATAATACCTTATTTGATGATTTTATAACATCTTATTACCCATTAATTAATAATATTTCATTATTTTCATGGTTTTGGGTGTTTTCATTTCATTATTTCATGGTCGGTTTTACTTGTATAAATTTATGGATGTTCCTATAAAATAGAATTAAAACTCCATAAGTGGAATGGAGTGTTATTAATGAAATTACAGGAGTATAAATGGTCCAATATATCATTTTGGTTTCTAACATGAGGATTATTCATTAGATAAAATGTTAATGATAGATTATTAGTTTATTTTGGTGGTTTTTCTGAACACCATGAACTAGTTTCGTTTTATTTAATATTATGAGTGTTTATTATTTAAAAAAATTAAAATAGTATATATTATACTTATTATAATATTATTTAACCATAATAATATTTTTATGACCGTCCATGAAGGCGGCAATGGATAACGAACAAAAACATTATTCACAGAGGCGATTAACCGACATAACTTGGACAATAGTTTTATTTCTTTGAATAAGAGGAGGTAATAAAAGGGGTGGATATAATATATTCCATTAGAAACATAAAATTTCCGTATTTACATGATTCTAGAATTGTTATTCCTTTATGGATGAATAATTTGAGGGTAAATTAGAAAAAGAAAAGAAATTATGAGAGGTGTTTTGAGAAAAATTACCTCCTAAATATCACCTCCTTGAGAGACCCTTGAGGACCTTGGATTTGGTATTTTGGTGAGACCATAAGCACTAGGACGTTATAATAGTGATAATGAGAGGTTTGGGTAGATATTTTAGGAGATTCAAGACTTTTGGTTCAAAATGGGATGATGAGGGGTTGTATTTATACTTGAGGAGATGTGGGTTTAAGTAATTAAAATAATGATTATTTTATAATTAAAGTCAACCACATTGAGGTGACATTCATTTCAATAAATTACATTGTTAATTAATGTTTTTTAGGATTTTTATAATTGATAAAAACTTCAACATTCCATTAAATTTTATAATTTTTAGGTATGTTAAATTTTTACCTTTTAATTTTAACCCTTGTAACTATTTTACCTATATTGTAGTAAATAATTTTTTTACCACAGTAAATTTTTTATATCTAAAAATAAAATTGATATTAAAACTTAATTTAGACCTTATTATTTCAAATATGGAATACATTTTACCAAATTTAATTCACAAAATTTTAAAAAATAGATTTAAAATTAATCCTGCAAACACAACGAAAAAGTGTGTTTTTTTAAGTGAAAAGTTCAAATATTTGAAATATTTTTATATCCAATTTCAATGTGAAATTAATTCCAATTACCTATGTTAGATTTATTGATGTATAATTGATATAATTATACTTTAAAACTAATTTAAAACATAATTTAACTCTATAAATAAATTAGATGAAAAATCAATTTTTAATTAAAATTCAGTATTTTTCACTATTCATCAAAAAATGAAACTTCTCTAAAAAATACCAAAATTTTACCCTGAGATAATTTTGATATTATGATTTCAAAAATTAACTTTATTTTTTAAAATAAAACTTATAAAATTGTCAAAATTTGTATTTAAAATAGGTGTGTCATCAAAAGGCGACAAAATTTTCTTTTAGAAAAATATAGCTTTTTGCTTAAAACGTGATTTATTCTTATCTTAAGACTATAAAACATATTGAATGAATTTAAAAACATTTTAATGAATATATAACATATAAATTTCATTAATATCTCTCACTAATAATGATTAATTTAATTTATTAATATAAAATGTCATTGTGGGCATAAAATTAGTTTTTTATAAAAACACTTCCTTTATATTCAACTGGTTTGATTTTAATTTATAATTAATTGGTACTCAATGAATTAATTTTATAGATATTTTTAAACTATATTTTCATAATTTAGTTAATCTCATTCATTCCTTCCATTACAATGGCTAGGTGATAACTATCATAATTAAATAATAATATTTTAATAGCTTTTTTTAAGCTTGGTGTTCCATATAACATAAGCTATCGAAAAGATTGAATTTAAAAAGAGACATAGAATAAAATCTTAGAGCGATACATTATCAGCACTTTTTTAACAATGATAAAATACCCCCTTTATCAGCACTTTTGTTTAGCATTGATAAAAGGGGCCTTTATTATCATTTTTCTTTGCGTCGATAAAAGGGGATTCCTTTTAACGGTTCTTAGATTATCAATGATTTATTAGTACCGATAAAAGAGATTTCTAGCACTAAGGGGGATTTGTGGTAGTGAGCAGTGAATAGATGATGACTATGATACCAACTATTACGGCCCTCAGGTGTGTGTTTGTGTAATGTATTGAATATTAATCTAAAAGATGTAATATCTATTTATGAAAAGTATGGGTTGCTATAGTTGGTTTTAGAGGAAAGGTTTAGTTAACCTTTAAAAAATAGGATGAGAAAACATTAGTGAGATCCCTATGGATATTTATAAGGATATGTCTAGGGATACATATGAAGATAATTCTAAGTGTCACAAACCAGATCTGGTCGCCATCAAAACTAGCACCTGACCTGGTCCGTGGAAAGGCCCAAAGGGAGTTCCTGATCCCCATAGGTTGGCACAAGTGCCTAGGTATGATAAATTAAAAGTTGGGAACGATTTACCTGCATTTATAAACATAAAACAACAACCACAATAAATAAACTTAATCTGAAAATTTAATCCAAACAAGCCTTTAATAAAAATTTAAAATTGAAATACATGGTTTTAGACAAATCCTAAGAGGGTAAAAACTCAAAAGTATCATTAAACACAACCCAAGAACCACCACAAGGAAAGGGGTCATCATCCCCAAGCCTTCTTCACAACATCGCACTGAGGATGGAAGCTAACAACCCGAACCACTGATTTCGAAAGCTTTAACCAAACCTACGACAAAGATTGCCAAGACTACTTACACCCAAAGGTGTAAGTAGGGTGTGAGTCTAATCCCAATACGATGCCACCCAAAATAGATTCTATGTGATAAACATTATAATACAAAAATCTTACAAGTTTTTATAAATAGGAAATTCCATAAATAATTTTTAAAGGATGCAACTTTCAATGAAAACAGTTTTCAAGTGGGAAACTTTAAAGAATGAACACTTTTAAATAAAATGAACATGCTACTGAATTTTCTATCTGAAACACGCCATATTCCAATGGTAAGTACAAAACATCTAATGATCACTAGTCGTGGGAACACCCCTAGGCACTAGTTAGTTGTGAGCCTCAGGTACCTCGCATCTCGGTGAAATGTAACCATAAAAAATATCTATTCTCATGCACGAGACACTAGTAGGGGAATATCCAATAACCTAGTGGTACCCAAAATCATTATCATAGTTTAGTTAGGTTTTTCATTGTCAAGATTTCTACGTGAAATAGGGACAAAACCACTCCATATCACTAGCATACTAGTACACATCCGCCCACCTATATACCTGGGTTTCCCTTTTTGTGCTTAAACAAGTTCCACATCTTATAAAATACCATTTCACATGGAAATTCCATTTAAAAATCATAAACACATCAAATATCCCACACACAAGACACAAAATACCCCTTTTCACATTCAAATTCATTTTAACATTATACTCGCACCAAAATATCCCATAAACATGTCCTGCACCTTTCTCACAATTTAATAAATCATTCCACAATTTATAAGATATTCTCAAAACGTTTACAATCACAAATCATCGCTTTCTCTTTCAAAACCCAATTTTAAGAACATAAACACTCCAAAACATTACCTCAATATCTTTTTCACGCTTTATGTAACTCAATAAACCATTTGAGATTTTTATAAAATAACTTCAAGGAGTATAACAAGATTTTGCGCATAAAACCCATTCAAAAACCCTATTTCAAGGCCAAAAGAACACCAAAACACTACTAAATCAGATTTGGCAGCCCAATCCACATTTAATAAGCCATTTTCATATGTTATAAAACGACCCCAATTGATACCACGTGAGTTACACAAGAAAAACACACCATTTCAAGCAAAAATGTAACTTTAGAATTAAATGATTAACTAATTCCATCAAAAACAAACTTCTCACCACAAAAAACATATAAGGAACATGATAAATAAGTAAATCAAGTAATATAACTCATCAAGAAATGATTACACATGGAATCACTTACCATTTGTGTCAAAACCCCCAAATCATTGTAAGAAACCTCAACCGCACCACTGCCACACCACAAGGGAATGAAAATGAACCCTAATCCAAGAATATTGAACCAAGTAACTCAAAAATAAACCCTAGGTATGAAACCATGGTTGCTCAACATTTGAAACATCAAGGAAGAGGGAAGAAATCCTAAGGATAATGGAAGAAACAAGAGATAGATTCACTTACTTGAGAAACTTTGAAGAAATCTCCCCAAATACACCAATATTTAAATCTCCAAGTAGCCAAAATTGAAATAGAGGTTCAAATAAGGCTGAGGAGGTTGATTGGGGACTTAAATGGGGGAAAAGAGTAAAAATGAATGATTTATGAAAGAAACATATTACCTTTTCAAATATGGATGATTTGAGAAACCTGGAGAAAATTTACCCTAATCTATGATAAAGATGAGCTCCAAAGAGGGAAAACGGAACATGGTGGTGTTCTTAGGGTTTTTGGGATAGAGTGAGAGGTTGAATGACCAAAAAATGTTGAAAAAATAATGAGATATAAAAGAAATAAAATATTTTTTTAAAATTAGAAATAGGCTCACGGGTTGGCCCAATGCCTGAATAAATCACCCAAATCCACCATGATTATGAGTTCCTAAAGGGTCCAAATGGATATGGTGGCTTGAATAGGTCATAGGAGGCCAAGTGGGAAGTAGAATGGGTGAAAAATGTTAAAAATGAATGAGTTATAAAAGAAACAAATTTTGTTTTTAAATTTGGAAATGGGCTCACGGTTTGGCCCAAATCTAGAAGAAACCACCCTTTTCTCCAAAATTCCTCGGAAACCCCAGAAAATAAATAAATAATAGAAAGTAAATGAAAAATACCTTTAAAATAAGTCATTTATGTGAAAATTCTCCCCACCATAAAAACTTTACACCCTCAAAAATTTAGCTTGGTTAGATGAAAAAACCAAATCCAACCGATAGACCAAGATGGAACGGGAAAAACACCTCCAGTTGATCAAATAAAGGAATGAATACTCTCTCCAAACAAAAATTTACACCACATTCCTGAAACGTAAGAACATAATTGAATCATATCCCAAGATAAAAACACCTTAACCACTGCCAGATGAATCTCACACAACTTACCCAGAGAAAAGGACGAATTCAAATAGGGTTCTCATAGCCTTACCTCAACAGAACCGTTGGGAACGCTCTAGTCCCAACACTTTACCAAGAAAGAAGTTGGTGCTTGGATAGCCCCCAAATGAGACTACCAACCAACATGACAACACCAAGGACAAAAATGATTTACCCCAACATGAGGAGGTTTGGAAGAACTCCCCCCATAAGAGACAACTTAATTTCCTGAGATATAATCAGGACACCAACCGGGGGACTGAATGGACTCCCTCACATAAGGGTTAGAATAACATTAGACTATTTCCAAAATAAATTACCTATAACCCATGGTGGGTCTCCCCACCATAAAACCCAACCATCTTAACTGATTAGAATGGGCCGACATGAAATGGACCCCAAATTTTAATGAACTCACACAGTTGCATAGTTAGTCTGCACGGTTTCCCAAACCATGCGCAGATCGTGTGGTCGCCTCTACTGAAAAGGACCCAGCCACATGCTTACCTGAGACAAGGTGCATGGTCGTGCTGAGGTCGTGCGGTAGGTTTTGTCCCTACCACACGGTTTCCTAGGATGGGTCATGGTTAGTACTAATCATGTGCAAACCGTGCACTTCAATTAGCCTAGCCCAAATTTCATAATTTTCTCCAAAATCTCAATGGAAACCTAAGGGGTGAACATGAACTCAGAAACTTCTTGACATTGACCAAACACCCCCCAAAACGAGGGGAGGGGAGGGAAGGGCCAATCTAACAGGTGTCATAACCACAGCCGACAACACACACCTAACCTTTCATCCTAGGATGTCCACAACCAAGACCAAGTCCGACTCACCCAAAAATACCCCATAAGGGCCTCTAAACAAAGGCCTACACCTGGTGAGACACCTAACCCGACATTTTACCAAAACAAGGTCTTAGAAGATACAAAACATCACCCCTTTTTTCTTTAGATGGGAAATAGCATAAAGAAAGGACACATAGAAGAACCTTCCTCTAAAATAGAGTAATTCATAATTTTATGAAGTGAGACACACTTCAACGAAACAGAGACTCTCAAAATATTGAAAAACCTTCACCTTTACAGTAAAACAAGCACACGACATTGCAAGGCGTCACCAAACATGGACATTATGACTGATATAAACAACACAAGGATAGGGACCTTATGCTGAGTTCCAAACAGCACACGATTCTTACTAGCGGCAATAACCACCTCTCTTGACTGGGTTTTCCACAATGGTGGACTAACAGGAACCCTTTCTTCGAAGAGAGCGACAAAGGACCCAGAGGCCCTCTTAAACAACCTCTTTCACTAAAAACCCCATAATTCTTTCACCTTTGATGACTCAGGAAACTCAAGAAACTAAGTTCTATTTCAACCTTCCATAACCACTCTCCATCTACAAGGGGAACCACATAACCGAAAAAGAAGAGGGTAAGACTCAATCTCCAAATCTCAAGAAAAGGGTCCTTATGTTGATCAACTAGAGGATCTTCCAATGGAGAATCACCCTGGTCCTCACTTAAATCATGCATTAACTCCTTATGAGGGCATACCCTATCCAACAAGACAACCCAAAGACCCAACCATGCTAGTCCTTTGGTCAAAACATACCACAAACCAGAACCAAACACATGAGGGGAACAACCATAAGGGCTTCTCAAAACATTTCTCAAAAGAGACCACTAGCCAACACATTAACCCAACTCACCGGTGAAACAAAACCCCAAATAATTGTTTAAACAAGAAGAGTTATTGAACTCAAAACATCCCACAACAACAATCCCAAAAGCACATAAAACATACCACCCAAACACCGATTTTAAAAACATATAATTTTCCTTAAGAATCATTTCTTTGAAAATAAATGGGATTGATGGTTAGCACATTAACCAATGGTATCTCATGGGCCTCACACATTCATGTTTCCATGCCACACCAGGAACCTTCCACATATCCACCCCAAAACTCATCCAGTCATGCCATTAATCATACATCTTTACATATAAACCCATGCATGGGGTCACTCATAGAAATACTAAGGGTTAAAATAAAAATTATTTCCACCTTCTAAAACCAAGACATTAAACTGACACTTCTTTTTTTCAAAACTGATAACTACAAGATGAAAATTAAATTCAAATATTACAAATATTTTCAGAAAAGCACCAACCATTCAAATGAAAACTCACTTTCAAGTCACACACATTAGTTTCAAAACATCTCATCCCATTTCAAAACACTTTTGGTTTTATGAAAAACTCCATTTCACCCATACCCACTCATTTATCCTCATTTAAAACAAGTTCCCCAAAAATTATTTAAACTCTTTTTTTTAATCCCTTTTATTACCAATTAAAAATCCATCTTAAAATACCACACATAAATTCCAGAACACTTAATTCAATTCAAAACACTTCTCAGTGGTTTAGAAAATTCTACTGGAAACATATTTTCAAAACCCCTTTTAACATAATTCATACTTTCAAAATGGGTGTAAACACACCATTTAACCTTTAAAAACAATTCTAAAATTTCATTTCTACCCTTTTAGAAATCAAATATTTTCCACTTTACTAGAAAATCATTTCACAAAAATTCACACTTCTTAAAATCGAGTCATCATTTTTTTTGCATTAAAACCAAGTTTCCAAAATTCCAAAATAAAAAGACACAAGATAGTGCGAGGGGAGATTAGTGATGGTTGGTGGCTTTGACATGTGGTTGGTAGCCATACTACAATCACTTCACCATCACATAGAGTGTTCTAGGGAAATATCCCTAGATCTACATGGCTTATCAGGCCCTGTGATGTCACTGAGACCATTAACCCAACTCTGTTTTCATTTCCCTAATCATCGACGAACTGTGAGTATTGTAATAAGAATTTCAAGTCACGAAAATCCTAAATCTGGTCTACCCATACTCTTTCCTAAAAGAACATGACCCAAAAAGAGTGAACCTGCTCTGATACTATTTTATCACGAACTAGATCTGGTCGCCATCAAAACCGGTACCCAACCCAGTCTGTGGCAAGGCCCGAAGGGTGTTCCCGATCCCCACAGGCTGGCACAAGTGTCCGGGTATGATAAAGTAAAAGTTGGAAATGATTTACCAGCATTTATGAACATAAAACAACAAGCACAATAATTAAACTAAATATGAAAATTTTACCCAAAAAAGCCTTTAATAAAAATTCAGAATTGAAATACATGGTTTTAGAAAAATCCCAAGAGGGACACAACTCAAAAGTAACAACAACAAAAATCCAAGAACCACCACAAGTCAAGGGGTCATCATCCCCAATCCTTCTCCACAACACCACACTGAGGATAGAAGATAATAACCCAAACCACTGATTCTAAAATCTTTACCCAAACACGCGACAAATATTGCCAAGCCTACTTACACCTAAAGGTGTAAGTAGGGTGTGAGCCTAAGCCCAATAGGATGTCACCCAAAATATATTCCATGTGATAAACATTATAAGGCAAAAATATTTCAAGTTTATATAAACAGAAAATTCCATAAACGATTTTAAAAGGATGCAACTTTCAATAAAAATAGTTTTCAAGTGGTAAACTTTAAAGAATGAACACTTTTAAAGAAAATGCACATGATACTGAATTTTCCAGCCCAAACACACTGTATTATGATGGTAAGTACAAAATATCCAATGATCACTAGTCACAGGAACACTCCTAGGCACTAGTTAGTTGCGAGCCCCAGGTACCACGTATCTCAGTGAAATGTAACCATAATAAATATATGTTCCCGTGCACGAGCCACTAGTAGGGAAATATCCCATAACCTAGTGGTCCCTAACATCATCATCATAGTTTAGTTATTGTTTTCTTAGTCAAACTTTCTATGTGAAATATGGACGAAACCATTCCAAATCACTAGCATACTAGTACACGTCTGCCACCTCGATACTCAGGTTTCCCTTTTTGGGCTCAAGCAAGTTCCACGTCTTATAAAAAACCATTTCACATTAAAATTCCATTTAAAAATCATACACACATCAAACATACTACACACAAGCTACAAAATACCCCTTTTCACATTCAAATTTATTTTAGCATCATACTCGCACCAAAACAGCCTATAAACATGTCTTGTACCTTTCTCGCAATTTAATAAATCATTCCACAATTTATAAAATATTATAAAAACATTTGAAATCAAAAATCATCAATTTATCTTTAAAAACCCCATTTTAATAACATACACACTCCAAAATAGTACCTCAACATCTTTTTCACACTTTATGTAACTCAATAAACCATTTGAGATTTTTATAAAAACAACTTCAAGGAGTAAAACAAGATTTTGCACATAAAACCCATTGAAACCCCCTATTTAAAGGGAAAATCACACCAAAACCCTACCAAACCATATTTTTCATCCCAATACACATTTAATAAATCATATTTTATAAAATAACCCCAAATTATGCTATAAGAGTTGCACAAGAAAAACACACTATTTCAAGAAAAAATGTAACTTTAGAATTAAATTCTTAACCAATTCCATAAAAAAAAGATTTCATACCACACACAACATATAAGGAACGTGATAAATAAGTTAATAATTAAGCTAACTCGTCAATAAATGATTACACATGGAATCACCTACTATTTGTGTCAAAGCCCTCAAATCGTTGTTTGAAACTTCAACCACACAATTGTCGCACCACAAGGGAATGAAAATAAGCCCTAATCCAAGAATATTGAACCAAGAAACTCAAAAATAAACCCTAGGTACGAAACCCTAGTTTATAAACATTTAAAACATCAAGGAAGAGGTAAGAAACCCTAAGGAGAATGGAAGAAAAAAGAGCAGGATTCACTTACTTGAGAAACTTTGAAGAAATCACCCCAAATACACCAATAGTTTAATCTCCAAGCATTCAAAATTGAAAGGGATGTTCTAATAAGTCTTAGGAGGTATATTGGGGACTTAAATGGGGGGGAAAGTGTAAAAATGAATGATTTATGAAAGAAACAAATTACCTTTGCAAATCTGGATGATTTGAGAAAACTGGAGAAAAATCGCCATATTTCACGATGAAGATGAGCTTCAAAGAGGGAAAATGGAACATGGGGGTGTTCCTAGGGTTTGTGGTCTCATGTTAAAGTTATAATGACTAAAAAATGTTAAAAACTTAATGATATATAAAAAAATTAAAAAAAAAATTAAAACTGGAAATTGGCTCATGGGTTGGCCCAATGCCTGAATAAATCACCCAAATCCACCATGATTATGAGTTCATAAGGGGACCAAATGAATATGGTGTATTTAATAGGTCATTTTAGTCCAATTGTTAAGTGTAATTGGTGAAAATGTTAAAAAATGAATGATTTATAAAAGAAAAAAATTTTGTTTTTAAATCTGGAAATGGGCGCACGGTTTGGCTCAAATCTAGAAGAAACCACCCTTTTCTCCAAAATGCTTGGTAAACCCCAAAAAAAAATAAAGAATAGAAATTAAATGAAAAATAAATTGAAAATAATTTATGTATGTGACACTAAGGATGAGTAAAAGTATAGAAAAATGTCCTTGAATTTTGGTAAAGGATAGAGCAAGTGGTTTCCAATAAATTACATCTTTTTCTGGGTACTACAAGTGGATGTGTCTCTAACATAGAGGTTGCAATGTCCTGACCCTAGTTACCCAGAATCGGTGCATTATTAAATAACATTGGCATGATCACAAGAGATCTAGTATCAAAATACCAATTAGTTTAGTAGCCTTAGAAGTAGTAGATACATACATAAGTTTTACATTACATCATTAAATAAAAAACAACATTATGTCCCCTTTGAACACACTCATATCCTTTTATCTATAACTATAGGTTAATAATAATATACTTCTTCACATCCTAGGAAAAATAAAACATAATAAAAGGGTGAGCTCAGATGGTCATTAAGGATAACAATATAGCGGAAACTATCATAAATAAGCATAAACATTTAAGGCAATGTAAAAGACTAAAACACAAACCTTTTAAACTTAAACTTCAGCATAATATGGAAAAGATAAATCAAATAATGTCATTTAATTATTCACATGGATATTCTACTAGTTGAATAATCACATGTAATATCAATAGCTGATTTCATAATGATGGAATGCATAATGTTGGACATCATAACCACATAGTCAAGGCCTCATGCCAAGACTACAAATAAGATTTTTTCAAGTCCTTATGCCAAGATACTAGTTTTTCTCATGAGACCTACCGATGAATCAAGGATCTATAGCGGGCTCCACCTGTCACTTACTAAGTCCAACGCATTTCTCATATGAAAAGGTTGAAACATAACATAAACATTCGTACTAAAACCAGCATACGAAATGTTAATACTTTAACCATAAACCATGAATGGTATAAAAATAACACATCCACAATCAAACATATCACAAAACCTTCAATACAATATGGAATATTGTATCATAATAAATCAACTTCAAAAAAGTGTAAAATCCATCAAAGGATGTTGACATAAATAAAATCAAAACTATTTGAGATAAATATCTCTTTCTATTTTGAAATCATTTAAAAGTGACATAATTATAAAAGAAAATAGTTATTTTAAAAATATTCTTATAATCTTGTAAGGGAAGCTTTTAAGGAGTTATAATGGAGAAAAATAGTTGCATTCGCCGTATAATTTAAAAAAACATTATTTCCTTAATTTGTCGAAAATGTCATAAAGTACCTTGTTTGGAAAGAGACAGAAAGATTCCTTTAAAACCATTTTATAAAAATTAAAACAAGTGTATAAATGAATTTAATACATAGTCTAGTAAATAGTTAAAAAATTTTGAAATACATTTTTAAGAAACACAGATGTGGGTGATAAAGAGGTCCCAGTAGATACTCACTTATAAACAACCTCGGATAATAAAGAGATTGTAAAATTAACCCTTACCTTGTACTTTTTCTTAGTAGAGGGTACGTTAACCTCCTATATAATAGTTAAATCATTGTTATTAAATTATACAAGAACCATATACATAAATATGATATCATATATGATCTTCTAATATTTCTTTGTTAATAATATTTCAGTAGTATCATTGTTTCGGGAGTTAACTGATTCATTTTCCTTTATATGTTTTGTTACATAAGTCATGTTTATTATGGATAGGATGTATTTTATTCATATCCATAATGATATTAAGTTCTTAAACATTATTTTAAATCATAAAATAAAAAATATTCTTGAATGGTTACAATGAGGAATGAATCTCATCGCGTTCGTGGAGACGGTAATCCGTACGTACGCACGAGCGATAATATCATTCTATTGATGGTGAAATCATATGTAATTGGATGTTATATCATATATAAAGAATCATTAAAATGTTATATTTATTATTTACATCAATTATACTAATTATTATACCCATCCAAATAATGAAGTGTTGAATAACAAACTACACCGTGACGTGGAGACGGTAAGCCATACGTACGCATGTATGGTGACTTTTTCATTCATAGGATGGATAGAATAATGAATATGGTTGTACCATATTTATAATAAAATCACAGTATTTAGAAGTTACTGGATTTATTATTTTGGTATGGAAACAACAAAGAAAGAGGAAGTGGAAGAAGAAAACAACTTTGAAAGAGGTGATGAAATTATTACCTCTTCTTTGGGTTCTTCTCTTTGATTTGATCAAAAGGGCTCATTAAGTTGGATTTATGATCAAAGTAAGACCTCTAGATTAAATTGAGGGTGTTTGGAAGGATATTTGAGCAGGGTTTGGCCAAGCCAAGTGGATTTTGAGGTGTGATTTTGAGATAAGGGGGGGTACCCTTTTATAAGAGAGGTGAGGGTCACTCTAGGAAAATCTTGAAATATTATTTTATTATATAATCATTTTTCAGTTTATAATGACTCAAAAAAGATTTATTTAGAGGATAAGATGGGGATGGGTCAAAAACATCTCAACCAATATGTTTTAGACAAGTTTATGTCACCATGTTAACCTTATCTTTTAGATTTAACTCTTATTCAAATAGTTTAACTTTTACAATGTATTCTTGTATTTTTATATTACATGGTTAATAAACTTACTATAAAATTCCAAGAGAACCCCAAGTGATTAATTAATGACATATATATCATTATATAAGTCATTTTTACAAACATTAGATTTTTAGGAATATTATATCATTTGATAATATAGTATTTGTTTTAAAAACTCATTTATGTCAATTTTGACACTATTTAGTATTTGGTTTTTTTGAAAGTCAAAAAAACTTTATTACTTCGAAAAAAATACATTAAATAAATCCTAAAATGTCATATTAACATATAAAATTAGTTTAATGCATCAAAAGTCTCAATTTACATTTATTTGGATATTTATAATATCAATTATTTTAATCTTTCATTAATCAGGTAATTACTGCATCATCATTGTGTCATAAATAAATTTAATTATTTAATGTATAAAAATTATAAATAAAATACCATTATTTAGGAAATATTTTTATATTTATAATGAATATTTATAGTTGAATTTATCTTATGTATATCCCCTTATTAAAAATGTTTTAGTTATTAAAATTTGAATTTAACACTTTTAACTCTTTAAATAAAATATAATAAATGTTCTAATCTAATCCAAGTGGATTAAAGAGGATCATATTTTATTCCTAAGGTTGATTTTAGTCTAAAAAAACTTATCCAATAGAATTAGGACATGTGTTAGGGTAATTATAATATCATTTTTACCTTTAATTACCCTATTTACTTTTAACCGTAGTAAATAAAATTCAAAAGTTATTATTGACCAAAAACTATTTTCATCCCATTGAACCACATTTTACTTACGGATGTCAACCTTGTATCTCAGATTTTTGAAATTAAATTCACAGAAGCCGTAAAATTGCATTTTAATAAAATTTGTAAATGTGCCTAGAAGGTGGGTAAAAGATGTTAAAAAATTCAATAAAATTTTATACATCTAATTTTATTATAAAATGACTCCAATTAATTAAATTGAACTTATATAGGTATTATGTATATATTTTGACTTAAAATAAATTTAAATAAAATAAATAATTATTTAAATAAAAATTTAGTTTTAAACAATAACGTAGTGTTTTTCACTATTCATCAAAAATTGAAAGTTTTCAGAAAAATACCAAAAAATCTCCCAAAGATAATTTTTGATATTTCAAATTCAAAAATGATGTCTATTTTACCAAATTAAAAATATATAAGTTTCATTAATTAATTTAAAATTAATTCTCGTTGTCAAAACCAGAAAGCGGGTTTTTGAGAAGTAAAAACTACCAAAAGATTGACATGTGTTTATGTCTAATTCAAAAGTGAAATTACTTAAAATGAAAAATATTGGATTAAATGTTAAAAATATAATATAATTATACTTTAAAACCTCTCAAATTCATAATTTAACACTTTAAATTATTTTGTTTAAAAAAGTTGTTTTAGTATTTTTCACTATTCATCAAAATATAAAAGTTATCATAAAAACACCAAAAATTTATCCAAAATAAATTTTTATGTCCCGCTTCTAAAGAAGAAGTTTATTTTGTCAAATTAAATATATAAAAGTGTCTAATATTATATTTAAAAAGGGTTCACCATTAAAAGGCGGTAAAATTGCATTTTTTTGAAAAAATACTTCTTTTATCTGAAAAATTTAATTTGTTCTTATATTATGTCATAATATAGATGTTAAAATTATATTGAGTATATAAAATTCAGAATTCAGTTAATACTATTCATAACCGCTTTTTGAACGGCTAGTTTGGTAAGTCGTGGTGCGTTCTAACTCGGTGTTGCGTGTAGCGCAAGCTATTGAATTACTTTAAAGAGATAGCGTACAATGAAATATTGGGGTGTTACATTCTACCCTCCTTCAATAAATTGAGTCCTCACAATTTGAAATTATTCTTCGAAAATAAAAGGTTAAAAATAGAAAATACCTTTTTGGAAAACCCACATAGTAAATAGGGTTAATAAAATTTAGTCTTAATAAGAGGTAAAGGGAAATGAAAAAGTCACCACCAAATTAGGATTTCGAATAGGAGAACATTAGTGGAAATTTGAGATACATAATTAGAGAGAAAATGTAAATATTTATAGTGAGTGACTTAGGTCATCAATCACAAATAAGTAAACAATAAATAGAAGATTGAGGACCTCAAAGACATAAATCTATGATGACTTAAAATATCATTGGTTCATCAAAACATAAGGTATTAGGATAACACATTTTTGGTTTTAAGATTATTTCCCTAAAGTTTAAGAATTAATTTATTCATAGAATAAGAAGAAGAAGAAATACTTGATAAGTAGAGTTTCATCCTTTAACTAATTTCTACCACAAACTCATCTTTCAATCCAAAAGATAATAAAACTCAAAAATATTCTATTTATCCTAATCGTATAGGATTTCAAAAAAAATGAATTTATAATTCATATATCAGATCATTTAAAAAAAATACATTATACAGACCAAGACATCATGTAGGGAAATGGTAGGTGATGAACCCTTGTCGCCCTTTGGTTGCGGGTTCAAGTCTCACGGCCTTGTCGGACATGACAGGTTATCGCCCGACCTCCAGGTTGTCCTTTTTATTACAATCCAAAAATAATCTTAAGAAATGTTTTAACATTAAACCATAGTATCCAACATCCAACTTAATCCATTCCAATATTTAGACTTATCCAAAATACTTGTATCCAAACTCATAGTAAAAAAATTTATAAGGAAGGTCAACATAACATAATGAAGATCTCTTTCTTCCACATAATAACATTGAGTACCTTCATCATGTATTATCTTAAAATATGGTAACACCCTGAATTACCATAAAATCTTATTGATTACATTCATACTCCCTTATTCCTTATAGAATACTAAATATATTCCTTATATCAAAAAATTTTGAATACTCCAATAATGATGGAATAAACAAACCATTAATCAATTCCAAGGTAGTCAAGAATATCTGATATAATTTATCTAAATCAACCATCTCTTAATCCAAAATCACTACCTTGGTATCAGGACCATATTAAGGTCTATCTTTCCTTAAACCATATATTTTCCAAAAAGTTTAACTTTTTGGTGCGTCTCTTTTCTTAGTACCATATAATCTCAAATCCTCAAGCAAATAGTACTGTAGTACAATCCTTATTTATTTCCATAATTAATATAACCAGTACATCATTGATACAACACTCAAATGACATAATTCATTAATAAAAATATAAGAACACTAATTATTCCTCTTCATTTGTGGTAGTATCATAACTTGATTATTATCCAGTAGCATCATTTGGGGTATACTCTGATAGTTGGGACATTAATTCACGTAGTGTCCTGACTCCTTGCAGATGAAGCATTTTACATTTGAAACATTTTTCTTACCCTTGTAATCAAGTACTTGGTGTCCTTTCTCTCCACACTTATAAAAAACTCTCATTCCCTTCAAGCATTTACCTAGGTGATTCTTTCCGCAGTTATCACATATGGAAAAATTCTTTTTCCCCTTCTTCCCTTTATCCACTTTCTCTCTACCATCCTTTTATTATTTGGCTTCCCTTCAAAGCCATAGGACTCAAAGAATTCTTTACTTATCTTATTAACACATGATACTATTTCTTCATATGATGAGAATATGTGGGAGACTATTTCCATTCTAAACTTTGGCTTAAGACCATGAAATATATGATCCTTCTTACTCTTTGGATCATGCATATTGTTGAAGTTCTCATTCCTTCTACTGGGTTCCATTTCTAAATAATGTCATACACTAGGTTAGTTTATGAATCACAATGCATAATTCCAAACTTGTAAAATACCAAATGTAAATTGAAAAGTTTATACATATAATCCATAATCATAAAAAATGTTTTCATTGAGGAAGTATTTACTCATAAATCTTTCATAATGGTTTATAAAGAAAATGTGAATTATCCTAAGCATATCCCCTGGGAGTGTTGTAACCAAGAGTGCAGCAAGGCCCATTTTTGTGTACCAGGATACTCCGGGTCAAGCCCAAAACTCCTTGTCGGAGTTTTCACTCCTAGGTACATTTGTGCTAGATCCACCTATACCTGCTCATATCCAGACAGGGATGTATTGCTTGAAAAATACACAAAATCTCTATATTACCAAAATTCTATGAAGTTCTTCTATACTAATCCTCAACGTCTATCTTAGGGTAATGTTCTCTAGTCAATTTTTTTCTAAATCTAGATTCCAAGGTTTATACTAAACTTTCTCTAATACCAACTGTAATGCCCCGACCCTAGTTACCCAGAGTTTGTGCATTATTAAATAACATTGACATGATCACAAGAGATCAAGTCTCGAAAGACCGATTAGTTTAGTAGTCTTGGAAGTACTAGATACATACATAAGTTTTAAATTAAATCATGAAATAAAAAAACAACATTTTGTCCCCTTTTAACACACTCATATCCTTTAGCATATCCCTGCAGGTTAATCATAATATACTTCTTCACATCCTGGGAAAAAGAAAACATAAGAATGGGGTGAGATTAGATGCTCATTAAGGATAACAATATAGAAAAAACTATCATAAATAAGCATAAACATTTAAGGCAATGTGAAAGACTAAAACACAAGACTTTTAAACTTAAACTCCAGCATAATATGGCAAAGATAAATCAAATAATTCCATTTACTTATTCACATGGATATTATACTAGTCAAATAATCACACGTAATATCAATAGCTGATTTTATAATGATAGAATGCATAAAGTCGGACATCATAACCACATAGTCAAGTCCTCATGCCAAGACTACAAATAAAATTTTGTCAAGGCCTTATTATAAGACACTATTTTGTCTCGTGATACCTACCGATACATCAAGGAGCTATAGTGGGATCCACCCATCACTTACTAAGTCCAATGCATTCCTCATATGAAAACGTTGAAACATAACATAAACATTCATATTAAAACTAGCATACGAAATGTTAATAATTTAACCATAAACCATGAATGGTATAAAAATAAAACATCCATAGTCAAACATATCACAAAACCTTCAATACAATATGGAATATTTTATCATAATAATCAACTTCAAACAAGTGTAAAATTCATCAAAGGATGTTGACATAGTTGAAATCAAAACTATTTGAGAGAAATATCTCTCTCTATTTTTAAATCATTTAAAATTCACATAATTATAAAATAAAACATTTATTTTGAAAATATTATTATAATCTTGTAAGGGAATCTTTTAAGGTGTTATAATGGCAAAAAATATCCGCACTCATTGTATAAGTTAAAAAAAACATTCTTTCCTTAATTTGTCGAAAAGGTCATAAAGTACCTTATTTGGAAAGCAACAGAAAGATTCCTTTCATACCATTTTATAAAAATTCAAACAAGGGTATAAATTACTTTAATCCATATTCTAGTAAATAGTTAAAATGTTTTGAAATACATTTTTAAGAAACACAGATGTGGGTGATAAAGAGGTCACAGTAGATACTCACTTATAAACAACCTCAGATAATAAAGATATTGTTAAATTAACCCTTACCTTGTAATTTTCCTTAGTCGAGGGTATGTTAACCTTCTGTATAATAGTTAAATCATTGTTATTAAATTATACAAGAACCACATACATAAATATGATATCATATATGATCTTCTAATATTTCTTTGTTAATAATATTTTAGTAGTATCATTGTTTCGGGTGTTAACTGATTCGTTTTCCTTTATATGTTTTGTTATGTAAGTCATGTTTATTATGGATAGGATATATTTGATTCATATCCATAATGATATTAAGTTCTTAAATATTATTTTAAATCATAAAATGAAAATTATCCTTGAATGGTTACGATGGGGAATGAATCTCATCGCGTTCGTGGAGACGGTAATCCGTACGTACGCACGAGCGACATATCATTCTATTGATGTTGAAATCGTATGTAATTGGATGGTATATCATATATACAGAATAATTAACATGTTATATTTATTATTTACATAAATTATACTAATTATTATACGCATCCAAATAATGAAGTGTTGAATAACAAACTACACCACAGCGTGGAGACGGTAAGCCGTACGTACGCACGTATGGTGACTTTTTCATTCATAGGATGGATAGAATAATGAATATGGTTGTACCATATTTATAATAACATCATAGTATGTAGAAGGTACTGAATTTATTATTTTTGTATGTAAACAACAAAGAAAGAGGAAGTGGAAGAAGAAAAGAACTTTGAAAGAGGTGATGAAATTATTACCTCTTCTTCAGGTGCTTCCTTTTTATTTGATCAAAAGGGCTCCTTAGGTTGGCTTTACGATCAAATTAAGGCCTCTAGGTTACATTTTGGTTAATTAGGAGGATATTTGATCAGGTTTTGGCTAATAAAAATGGCTTTGGAGGTGTGATTTTGAGATAAGTGGGGGTACCCTTTTATAAGAGAGGTGAGGGTCACTCTAGGAAAAGCTTGAAATATTATTTTATTATAAAATCATGTTTGGTTTATAATGGCTAAAAAGGACTTATTTTGAGGATAAGTTGGGGCTGGGTCGAAAACCTCTCAACCAATAGGTTTTAGACAAGTTTAGGTTACCATATTAACCTTATCTTTTATATTTAACTCTTAGTCAAATAGTTTAACTTTTACAATGTCTTCTTGTATTTTTATGTTACATGGTTAATAAACTTACTATAAAATTACAAGAGAACCCCAAGTGGTTCATTAATGACATATATATTATTATATAAGTTATTTGGCCGAACCTTATATTTTTAGAAATATTATATCATTTAATAATATAGTGTTTGTTTTAAAAACTCATTTATGTCAATTTTGACACTATTTAGTATTTGGTTTTTGTGGAAGTCAACAAAACTTTATTACTTAAAAAAATATATATTAAATCAATCCTAACATTTCATATTAACCTATAAAATTAGTGAAATGCATCAAAAGTTGCAATTTATATTTATTTGGATATTTATAATATCAATTATTTTAATCTTTCATTAATAAGGTAATTATTTCATCATCATTGTGTCATAAATAAATTTAATTATTTAATTTCTAAAAATTATAAATAAAATCCCATTATGGTGGAAATATTTTTATCTTTCTAATGAATATTTATATTCGAGTTTTTCTTATGTATAACCCCATATTAAAAATGTTTTAGTTATTAAAATTTGAATTTAACACTTTTAACTCTTTAAATAAAATATAATAAATGTTTTAATCTAATCAAAGTGGATTAAAGAGGATCATATTTTATTCCTAAGGTTGATTTTGGTCGAAAAACACTTATCCAATAGAATTAGGACATGTGTTAGGGTAATTACAATATCATTTTTACATTTAATTACCCTATTTACTTTTAACCGTAGTAAATAAAATTCAAAAGTTACCATTCACCAAAAACTATTTTCATCCCATTGAACCACATTTTACTTACAGATTTCAACCGTGTCTCTCGGATTTTTGAAATTCAATTCATAGAAGCGCTAAAATTACATTTTATGAAAATTTGTAAATGTGCCTAGAAGGTGGGTAAAAGATGTTAAAACGTTCAATAAAATTTTATACATCTAATTTTATTATAAAATGACTCCAATTAATTAAATTGAACTTATATAGGTATTATTTATATATTTTTACTTAAAATAAACTTAAATAAAATAAATAATTATTTAAATAAAAAGTAGGTTTTAAACAATAACGCAGTGTTTTTCACTATTCATCAAAAATTGAAAGTTTCAGAAAAATACCAAAACTTCACCCAAAGATAATTTTAATATTACAAATTCAAAAATGATGTCTATTTTACCAAATTTAAAACATATAAGTTTCATTAATTAATTTAAAATTAATTCCCGTTGTCAAAACCAGAAAACGGGTTTTTAAGAAGTAAAAACTACCAAAAGATTAACATGTGTTTATGTCTAATTCAAAAGTGAAATTAATTCCAATGACATACATTGGATTAAATGGTAAAAATATAATCTAGTTATACTTTAAATCCACTCAAATTCATAATTTAACACTTTAAATTATTTCGATTAAAAAAGTTGTTTTGGTATTTTTCATTATTTATCAAAATATGAAAGTTAACAGAAAAACACCAAAAATTTATCCAAACTAAATTTTTATGTCCCTCTTCTAAATAATAGGTTTATTTTGTCAAATTGAATATATAAAAGTGTCAAATATTATATTTAAAAAGGGTTCTCCATTAAAAGGCGGTAAAATTGCTTTTTTTTGAAAAAATACTTCTTTTATCTAAAAATTTTAATCTGTTCTTATATTATGTCATAATATGGATGTTAAAATTATATGGAGTATATAAAATTCAAATTTCAGTTGATTCTATTCATAACCTCTTTTTGAAAGGCTAGTTTGGTAAGTCGCGGTGCATTCGAACTCGGTGTTACGTGTAGCGCAAGCTATTGAATTACTTTAAAGAGATAATGTATAATGAAATCCTGGGGTGTTACAGAGGTACTGAGGGGTAATAACTCAAAAAATGTCACATTGAGCTAGACTCAATCATCACTCAGTGTGGGATAATGGGCCTTGTTGAACACATGGTTTGACACTCTCAGGGGATATGATTTGGAAATTTAAAAACTCATTATGAACTATCATGAAGGATTTAAATAGACGATGACTATGAATGACCTAGGATAAAACTAAGGTGTCATATATTAAAAATAATGTGGCATGATTTAGACATAATATAATTTATTTTCATGATTATTTGGTTTCCCATTATGATTAAAGTTGCTCACACTATACTTTTTTGTTCTAGTCAATGATGGGAACCTGAAAGAATTGGGTTAACATTAAATGTGATGGAAAATTTGCTAATGATCAGCCAAATGGGATGATAACTGAAGTGAAATATGTCTTGATTAAGCCTAATCAGTTATCACATAACATGATTTACAACTTTCACCTTAAACAACTCTCGGAATCACCAAATAAGATAAGGATAAATTTTGTTGAAAGTTTGGGTAGTGGAGGTCATGGAGGAAAGAAGATTTGGTTTCCTATATGTCAAGAATGTGGAAAGAATCGCAAAAGGGAATGTCTCATAGGGAAAATAATATGTTTTGGGTGTGGAAAAGGACACAAATTAGGTAACTACAAAGTAAAAAATGAAAATTTCGATTAACATAATGGATGAGAATAATGGTCTCCATAAGGTATCATCGATTGTTGAATTTTTAAATGTGGAATGTATGGGAATTATGTAAATCAATTTCCTAAGGGGAAATATCATGAAAATAATCAGTTAGGTTGTATGAGTAATGGGTATATTGTTGATGATTAAGAGAATACAAATGACATATGAAAGGAAAGAAGTGTTAAGGAATAAGATAACAAAGCCTAGTTAATGGTTTGAGAAGGAAGTGGGGTGATTGAAGCAATTATATATTAGAATTCAATAATTATGTTATATGAATCATGAAATATATAAGTATTGTTCAGTATAATTTTTTCATTAAGGATGTTCAAGAATATGTTGAATAATACTAATGAATCGGAAAATTGATTTAGTGAAAAGGTAATATTTTATGAAAAACACATTATTAAGGGAAGATAACCCTTGATATGTTCCCAAGGTTGAGAAAATGGTGTTTATTTTGGATAAAGAGATGATTGATATGGATAAAGTAAATTGGATAATATTGATGACCTTAGAACTGATAAAGTATTTTTTAATAAAGTGGTTTATGTTATCATTCATAGAGTTTACAACATTATCAGAACTATGAAATATGTTCAATAATTTATGGTTTTATTCAAGGAATGAGAAAGCATGCATGTTTTCATTGAGGTTTTATGGTGATTATGGTTATTACCAAGCTTCATAAGAATATATGACCAAGGTATTCACGTATTGGCATGTGACCATTAAGAGTTTCTTAATAATATTTGGAGGATTAATGTTTATTTTGGTAAATTTGGTGTCCTTATTTATAGATTTTTAATTTTGGAAGGGTCATAAGGTTAACCATTTATGGAATGGTTTAAGTTGAACTTTGGATGAGGTTTTAGATATTAATGTATTACTTCACTATATGAATATCTATCCATATTGGATAACCAGTGTTAACCTTTTTTAGTGATATAAGGAATAACTTATCATTATTTTATGAATTTTATTTAGTGCTTTAGACATGAAAAAAAATCATCTCTTAGAGTAAGAGATAAAGTGTAAATTGATCAAGGCATAACTAAAGGATGAAATTATGCCTATGAAATAGAAATATGTCAAGTAAGTACATGTTCATATGTTCTTAGTCTAGATGGAAAAAAATTCCCCAACATTAGGAAAAGGATCTTGAAATGAAATCTTGCCCTGTTATCATCATTTTTTATGATATTAATGACCTTTTTCATGCCTCTTTGCTTTATATCTTTGTAGTCATTAACTTTATCATAACCATGTTCTATATCACTCTCCATCAGTATTTGAGTGTTATATTTCTCTTATATGTCCATGTTTTCACTTCCCACCTATGTTATCCTATTTAGAAACCTGGTATGTTGTAACGACCCAAACTTTTATTAATGAAAATTACTTTTGATCTAATTAAATGTATTATTATGTAAAATAGTTATATAAAATATACACTTCCTTGGTTTTTTGGATTTCAAAATACCGTTAAGAATTGTTACCATTGCTAATATAGTCGTTGAACAGTGATCACATGATTAGTATAAATATAGGGCTTTAACAAATCAAATTTTCTCAGGAAAAGGAAGTGATGGTCTCATCCAGTAGAATTTCTCCGTACGAAGCTCATTTGTTGGAGCTCAGAAAGGAGGTGGTTTCACTGGGCTTCACTCTTAACCAATCCCAAGCCGAGCTTCAACACATTAAGCTCAAACAGAACCTCCTACGAGAGAAGTGGAAGTTGATAGAGATTACCACTCAAGCAATGTTATCCAAGTCACCCCAAGAGTCTGTCACCATAGCACACCTTACCCTTAGGTAGTATGTGGGTGTTATAAGGGGTTATGTAACAAGTCCCTAGTACTATGATTATGTGCATTATTTTTTTATAGAATAAAGAATATATATTTATTTTATTATTGTTACTTTGTAAATAGTTTTTAAAGCACAAATAGTATTTTTTTTAGTTAATATCCAATTAAGAAATCTATTTTGATGAATTAATGTATTTTTGAATTAAATAATATTTTAATAAAATGTTATTACTAAATTAATTTTTATTAAATATAAATGATTCTATAATTTTTATGAATACAATTGTAATTTTTATTAAGGTTTGAAAGCGTTTTTGTCAAAACCCATGAATTTTCAATAAATGTCAGTTTTTATTTTAAAAGTAAAAATTCACATATTTAGAAAATTATTTAGATAAAATGAATATTATTTTTGGAACCAGGACATTGAAATTATCCAATGGTGAATTTTTCATAATTTTCTGAGACAGTTGAAGTTTTGGGTAAAAATTAAATATCGTTTAAATATATAATGTGTTTTATTATATCATAATGACCCAATAGTGATGTAATAGAATACTATAAATGTGAATTTAGGCCAATATATTTTTTACCATTAAAATAATGTGATTTTAGATTTGTTTTATTTATTTTAAAAATATTTAGTGGACTCTCCAAGACTTATAAAATATTTAAACATTTTAAAATGATTTTCTTGAGAGTGTGACTCACCTCAACATAAGCAAGCCTGATTCCATTTTCCTTATAAAATAATTTTTTTCACTTCCCTTTGGAAAAAACCATGGGAAAAAACCATGGGTTGGTTTGTGGTTTTGATTAGTTTAATGTGCAGTGTCCAAAACCTAAATAATAAAGAATTCCCTCTCTTTTCCTATATAAAATCACCCAAGATCCCACTTACTCTTCACTAAAAACCTTATGATATCAACCAACCTCTTCCCTTATATATATATAATCCTCCAAAGCCACCCCAAGTTACCAATAAGCCTCTCTCAATCCCCTCCCAAGCCATTGGGATCACACTTCCAAGTAAGGGATTTCTTCCTTTCTCATTTTTGTCCAAATTTCATTATGTTGTTATACCCTTTTGTTTTCAATTACAAGTTTTGGGGTATGATTTCACATCTCCACTATACTTCCCTCTTTATGTTTCAATGATGATATACCCCTTTCTCTGTCATTAATTCCTCCCATGTACACCCGTTACCATACCAAAATTTTGTAAGGGATTTATCTCTCCTCATTTACATTCAAGCAATTATTTTATATTATAAATCTAAAATCCATTAAATATATTTGGAAATGTATCTATATTACCCCCACTACTTTCCATTTCATGTAAATATGATGAGATACCCCTTTATCTCTCATCAACCATTTTTATTAATTCTTATGTCACGCTGTTATTCTGCCGAAATTACACCACGATTTTCCAAGCCAATGTCATTGTATAGTGAATACCATGTCCATTTCTCTATCAAAGTTATTCACATTTATGCACTTTTACTTTTTGATTTTATTGTTTCATGTATGAATTCCACATTCCTTTATTGTGGAATAAATGATTATGTTTAATGAATCCTTGTTGTGCGATCTATGTGGCACACTTATGCATGAAATAAAATGATTAAGAAGGGTGTGCCCTGATAGTGCTCCAATGCATTGGGTAAAGATTAGAATCATGATACATCAAGTGAAATGAGGTTTTACTCATTATAATTCAAGTACAGTGAGAGTTTACTCATGCTCCATGTGCAATGAGCCTTGGATCATGCTAATATTATGTTAAATGTTGATGTCACATTTACAAGTTATGATAATCATGTTATATCATGTATTTATGTTCATGTTTCTCTTATTCTCTATTTATGTTATTATTTCCTAATGAAATAGCACTGTCGTGGGTGCCCTCAAATGATTAGTGTGATTTTGGGGTACTTAGGTGCAGCAGAGTGGCTGACCAAGGTCGTCTCTCAAAGGAGGAAGTGAATTAAAACAACTTTTTAGAGGTATTCTAAAAATAAAATAAAATATAATAAAAACACTACTTGAAAATATGGGTGTTGTTTATAGTTTATGAATCTAGAAGAAGTTTTCTGGAAGAAGATTATATTTTTTGGTTTTTAGTTTGGAAATGAATTTCGATTAAAATGACACAACAAGGAGATGTTTTTTTTAGAAATCTATTTTAAAAGGTGTAATTGATATAACTCTACCTATTCATTTACTTATTAATAATTATAATTTAAATTAACATATAATTAATTATTATCCCCTAATTTTTTAACCATTTAACCCTACGAGAGTTAACTTAACCACAAAGATGAAATGAATTAAACCCTAGGCTAGTTTCAGAACATGCAATCGTAGCACCCTGCTTTGATTAATGTTCTAAGTCTAGATTATGGTAAGTGGTTAATTAGGGAACAAATACACTCTTAAAATGAGTATTAATTGAGTTTAGGGATGAAATTTTAACTCTACAAATTTATCCTGTGTGACTTGGTTTCACAGATTAAGTTTGTGCTCTCATAATTTACACAAAATCTCGACCTCACGTGTTTTTGTGTAAATTGTTCAATTGATTGCTTAATTTAATTTAAATTAAAACTCAATTAATAGACCATATTATTATAATTACATTATCTCATTTATTCAAAATAAATGAATGAAGTAGGTGATAATTAGATCGATTACATAAAAAAACTACTCTTCCATGAGCGGTGTAGTCATCGTAGAAACGTTTTGCATTTGCAACAATTTAGAAAGAGTATAACCCAATCTAGTTTCCACTCTTTATTTAAAAACCAAATAGGAAGATTAAGATAAGAATAAAATTGAAAATAACAGAATAAATGGAAGACAAACTAAGAGTTTATTGAAAGAAGAAAAGCATTACAACATGAAGAAGAAGAAGGAGAAGAGGAAGGCTTGATGAGGGGATCCTTGCTTCAAGAGATACCCCTATTAAAATGGTTAGGGAATTTGGGTGAAACCAATTATCCTCTGCCTAAAATCTCCTAATTCACGTACCAACCCCTCAAAATGATAAAAACACTAATTTATAGAGTGGAGGGGAGGCTAGTTTTAAAGAGGTTTCAAGTGTGAATGGGAAATCTTGGCCAAATATTTTAATACAACTTGAACCGCCAATTTGACCTCTAAAACGTGTGAACCATATCTCCTTACAGAAGTATCATATGTGAGAATATGGGTCCTATATCTCTTCTTAAAATTTGGGCTCAATTAAATCCCATATGAAGGAGTTATGGTCCAAATACAGAAGCTTCTCAATTTTGGCGTGTCCAGCCCACCTTTGACTTTATGGCCCAATTACTCCATCCAAATGAATTATTTTGATCTAGTGTCCTGAATAAAAGTTATAGAAAATGAATTTATAAACACAATTACAAAATATTAAGTTCAAATAATTCAAATAAAAATATTTATGATTGAAATACTACAGTGATTTTGAAAGGGTAAAACTGGAATTTTCATCAAATATTCAAATAAATGATCTAATCCCAAATACTTTATAATTAAACATATTTAACACAATGTGAGGAAATTATATCATTTATTATCAATAAAATAGTGTTTTATCAACTCCCCCACACTTACCCTTTTTTCACTCCTGAGCAAAACCTCATATCAAGTAAATATCAATATCAAATCAAAGCCAATTTTAAAACACGTATCCTTGAGATCAAACAATTACACACCAAGAAACAAAAGATATCATGCCTCATAAAAAAATTATTTCAAGTTCTTCATTTATATCATTCAATATATTTCCACTTTATTTATTCTCTCATGCACAAAACACTTACCTCACATGAATTTTCTCTTATCACACAAATATCAATTTTTTTTTTTGCAATGTCTTTCTCATACATACTCGTACAAGGGTCACCATAGGCTTGATAAATTTCTACATTGCCACCCTATGTGATTCAAGGACATATGTTTATCATGAGGACTTTTCAGGATTGTTCTATGGCTTTCGGTTGGTAGGATTTAGATGTGAAAAATTTTGAGGCTGAATGAGGAGGGCTTGACTCTTTTTTAAGCAAAATTGAATTAATCTAATTTTCACTTAAATATGGTCTCCTCCTCAATCCCCATAGTATCAATTCAAATCCATCATCATGAAAAATAAAGGAATTTTCACACCATTCAACAATTCCGTAGTAAAAATTCCAGTCTCCTCGAACATGATTTTCTTAAAAGCTCTAGATAGGCACAGCTTTACCCCTCTATTAGAAGCTCCATAAAGGAACAGCTTCTTTTATCATGAAAGCTCTAGAAAGGCCCTGATTTCAGTATAAATTTTTTTCTTCAACAGCAAACACATCTATTCAAAATTTAATTTTTCACCCAAATTATCACAAAATGTGGTAGAACAACACAAGACAGCTTCCCCCACACTTAAACTCAACTAGATTATGCAATTTCACTTCAAGAGTTGGTTGGATAGGGAAAATTGGCTTGTAATGTGGCTAACCTAACAGGTTGTGCATGTATTCTAAGGGATAAAAGGATTAAATGTTCAATGTAGGCCATTATAAAAAAGGATTCTTTGAAATAGGGGCTTTAATACCAAACAAATGTCTCAATCATTTAAACATAAGTACCTCAAACTCTCAAGTTTTGACAGGAATAAATCAAATTCTGGTTAAGTCAAGCATGGTTTGGTTCTCTCAAGAAGTGAGGTGAATGTAAAGAATATGAAAATTATAGTTCAAAAGCCTCACAGGAAAGTGATTTCGAATATAAAGACAGTGAGACGTGGCATGGGATTCAAAATTCAGTGTACTTTTCATGAAATTACTAAATATTTAAACTTGAAACAAAGTCATTTCAGCATTCATTTAATCTTAGTTTCAAGGGATAAATTGTTTCATTTATTTATATGGATTTAAAAATGGTGATGAGAATCATTTAAGCTCAAAAATTTCAAAAACACAAAGAAAATTGAAAAATAAACCCAGAAAATTTGAAAAACACGTAATTTTTTTTTTGGGTTTTTTTAACAGGAAAACAATTGAAATTACTAAACTAAAAGGTTTACTCCCCCACACTTAAAATATTGTATTGTACTCAATGTGAACCCATGAGATGATATATACACATGAAATGCAGTATTTTTAAATAGGACAAATAATATAAAAGTGAAAGGGTTAGGAACAGCCTGATGTGCTCAAGTGATGATGGGGTCATGCAGTGTGATAAAATCCACTACATTAGTAGGAAGTCCATCAATGTATCTCTTCAAACATTGCCCATTGACTGTAAATCTCCTTCCAGTGTCCTCTTGTGTGATCTCCACTACACCATAAGGAAAAACATTAGTCACAACATAAGGACCTAACCATCTGGAATGCAACTTACCAGGCATCAGCTTCAGTTGTGAACTGTAGAGAAGGACTTTCTCTCCAACATGAAACTCCCTTTGTTGGATGATTTTGTCATGAGTTGCTTTTTATCTTTCCTTGTAGAGCCTTGAGTTCTCATATGAAGAAAATTGAATCTCCTCAAGCTCTTGAATTTGCAGATTCCTTTGGATTCCAGCTTGGGCCAAATCCATGTTGCATTTCTTAATAGCCCAATAATCCTGATGCTCAACTTCCACAAGGAGATGACATGTTTTCCCAAAAACAATCCAAAATGGGGACATACCAATGGGTGTCTTGTATGTTGTCCTATAATCCCACAATGCATCATCCAAGTGCTTGCTCCAATCCTTCCTATTTGGCTGCACGGTTTTCTCCAAGATTTGTTTCAACTCACAATTTGAAACCTCAGTCTGGCCATTTGTTTGGGGGTCGTATGGTGTTGATGTTTTTTGTGTCACCCCACACTTTAGAAGGAGGGAATCAAAATTCCTATTGCAAAAGTGTGTCCCTTGGTCACTGATGATGGCCTTTGGTACTCCAAACCTGCAGAAAATTTGAGCCTTGACAAAATCCACTACAGCATGAGAATCGTCAGTCCTGGTGGCCTTGGCCTCCACCCATTTACTCACATAATCAAAAGCAACCAAAATATACAAAAATCCAAATGAACTAGGAAAAGGACCCATAAAATCGATGCCCCATACATCAAAAATATCACAGAATAGTATGGGTTGTTGGGGCATATCATGTCTCCTAGAAATGTTCCCAGTGTGTTGGCAACGAGAGCATGACTTACAAAACACATGGGCATCATGGAATAAGCTAGGCCAATATAATCCAGAGTCCAAAACTTTCCTAGCTGTCCATTGGGGTCCAAAGTGTCCACCAAAAGCAAGTGTATGACAGAAATGAAAAATAGAATCAAACTTATGATCGGGAACACACCTCCTAATGACTTGGTCACTACACATGCACCAGAGGTAAGGATCATCCCACACATAAAACCTAGACTCACTTTTTAATTTTTGGACTTGATGTTTCTTTAAATTTGCTGGGATTTCAGAGGCAACAAGGTAGTTAACTAAATCTACATACCAAGGATGTGTACCTGAGATGGAATAAAGATGCTAATCGGGGAAAGTGTCCTGAAGTGGTACATGATCCAAGGTGTCATCCTCTAGTGTGTGAGTAAGCCTACTCATGTGGTCCACCACCAAGTTTTCTGACCCCATTTTTTCATTTATCTCAATATCAAATTCTTGAAGAAGGAGCATCCATCGGATCATCCTGGGATTTGCATCTGGCTTCTTCAAGAGGTACCTTAGAGTTGCATAGTCAGAAAAAACAACTACTTTAGATCCCAATAAATATGAACAGAAATTACCTAAATAAAATATGACAGTAAGAAACTCCTTTTCTGTGGTTGTGTAGTTTTATTGGGCTGAATCCAGTGTCCTCGATGCATAGGCGATCACATGTGAATGTCCCTCCACCCTCTGAGATAATACGGATCCAACCGCGAAGTTGGAAGCGTCACAGATAAGCTCAAAAGGAATCTCCCACCATGGGGGTTGTATGATAGGTGGAGTGGTCAGACACTTCTTTATCTCATCAAAGAAAGTCCTAAAAGAATCATCAAACACAAAATCAGAATCCTTTTGAAGTAATCGTGACATAGGAAGAGCAATCTTACTAAAATCTTTGATGAAGCACCGATAAAATCCTGCATGCCCTAAGAAAGATCTAACATCACGCACACATGAAGGATATGGTAAGGATAAAATAATGTCTATCTTAGATCTATCAACCTCTATCCCATGTTTTGACACTACATGCCCTAAGACAATGCCATGCTCTACCATGAAATGACACTTTTCAAAGTTCAGGACCAGATTCTTCTCAATACAACGATTCAATACCTTTCCCAAAATATTTAGACATTCATAAAATGAAGATCCATACACTGTAAAATCATCCATAAATACCTCCATTCAAGTCTCAATAAAATCAGAAAAAATACTCACCATGCATCTCTGGAAGGTACCTGGGGCGTTACAAAGTTCAAATGTCATCCTCCGGTAGGCAAATGTGCTAAAGGGATAGGTGAATGTAGTCTTCTCCTGATCCTTCGGAGCTATAGAATCCTGAAAATATCCATAAAATCCATCCAAGAAACAATAGTGTGTCTTCCCAGCTAGTCTCTCAAGCATCTGATCAATAAATGGGAGGGGGAAATGGTCTTTACGAGTGGAATGATTTAGTTTCCTATAATCAATACACACACACCAACTGTTTTGTACCCTCATTGGAACTAACTCATCTTTCTCATTTTTAACAATAGTAACACCACTTTTCTTAGGCACAACATGAATAGGACTTACCCACTGAGAATCTGAAATGGGATAGATTATACCTGCCTCGAGCAATTTTTCAACCTCTTTTTTAATAACCTCCAGAAGGGTTGGATTGATTCTCCTTTGTGGTTGCCTCACTGGTTTAGCCTCATCCTCCAAAAGAATCCTATGCATGAAAATGGAGGGGCTAATACCTGATATGTCATCCAAGGTCCACCTGATTTTCCTGATGTTCTCCCTCAAAAGATTCAAAAGTTTTTCTTCATGTTCAAAAGGGAGATTGTTAGCAATGATAACAGGTAATTTCTCACCACTTAACAAGTATGAGTATTTGAGATTTGGTGGCAATGGCTTGAGTTCCAGTGTAGGGGGTGGTGTATGGATGGGGTCATAAAAGGAACTGAAATATGTGCACAAAGAGCATCAATATCAGAATAGAAATCATCACAATCAGAGAATAAAGCATCAAATCCATCAGCATACTCAATAGCCATGTCATAATTAGAGTTCACATGATCAAAATCAGAATATGATTCCATTTCAAAATCAAATCTTAGAGAGTCTTGTTCCTTAGAAACGGGTATGGAAGTACTCTTATACATCAAACTAGAACCAATACTCATAATCTCCCTAAGCATAGGACAATCCAATTCCATGGTGTTTTTACTTGGTGGTTCAAAATGGGAGATAACAAATGCAGAATGATCCTCTGAGGGGTACTTCATGGAATCCATAACATTAAATATCACAACTTCATCCCCAAATTCCATGGAAAGTGTACCTTCATTGACATGTATGATAGTTTTTGCAGTTTTGAGGAAGGGCCTACCTAAGATAATGGGGGCATGAGAACTTACCTGATCATCCTCCATGTTAAGCATGTAGAAATCTACTGGAAAGATTATGTCTCTAACCCAGACAAGTACATCCTCAAGGACTCCCGCTGGATATACCGTAGCACTATTCGCCAACTGTATCACTACTCTCGTCGGCTTCCACTCACCTACCTGTAAATAAGAGAATACAGAGTGAGGCATCACATTTATTGAAGCTCCTAAATCACAAAGATCATCAGAGAAGTGAAACTCCCCTATGGTACATGGGATGGTGAATGTCCCGGGATCCTTTCACTTTTTTGGCATTGCTAGAGTTGGTGTAATGAGTGTTGATACATTCCTTCCAAGGTTGATCCTCTCATTTCCCTTGAGCCCTCTTTGATTGGTACAAAGTTCTTTTAAGAATTTTTCATACCTTGGAATTTTCTTAATGGCTTCAAGTAGAGGAATGTTGATCTCCACACGCTTGAATGTGTCCAAAACCTCCTTTTGCATTGCTTCTTCAGCCATCTTATTAGTTTAAACAACCCTGTTTGAAAAAGGAAGGGGTTTAGGAGGAACGTCATTAATCTTTTTCTTACCTTTATCTTTCTCCTTGGGTTGCTCATCAGTTGATGTGGAATGGGGATTCTCTGGAGTTGAGGTGAATCCAGGTGGAACAATAGGTGCACATGTATCATTTTTTTGCTTCCCACTTCTCAATTTGATGGCAATGACATTCCCCTTGGGATTTGGAGTAGGTTGGGATGGTAGATTTCTATAATTCTTACTCACAAGTTCATGGAGGGCGGTGGCAATCTGGTTCATTTGAGTCTTCAACTCCCTTAACTTCGAACCTTGACTCTTCAGGTCATTATGTTGATTAAGAAAATTTTGTTTCAAAATATCATCAGTGTTAGAGTCTACCTTGTGTTGTAGATTCCCTTGTTGCTGACTTGTTGATGTTTGAGCTTCGAATCTCCTTTGGGGTTGTTGGAAACCCTGTTGGTAAGGTGGAGTCTGCTGAAAGTTTTGTTGAAAATAGGGCCTTTGTTGTTGTCCAGATTCATACCTCATGTCTGATTGATCCTTCCAACCTTGGTTGTATGTTGGATCAAACTTCTTTTGGGGATATGGTTGTTGTTGTTGCTACTGATATGGTCTCTCAGGGAACACTGCTGCACAATCTTCTGTTTCTTGGAGTTATGGGCAACAGTCAGTTGGGTGGCTTGTCTCGGTGAAAATACCACAAGGCCTTGAAGGAGTGGGTTGGTATGTCTTTTGAGCCAAAGAAATATGCCTCACCATAGTGGTCAATTCTTCCAACTTGGTATCAATAAAATGACTTTCAAGAGAAGGACTTACCTGATGTACTCCCCTGACATGTGGTGTACCTCTATCGCTAAATTGTTGAGATTTTTGGGCCATTTTGTCAATCAATGCATGTGAAGCTACTGGTGTCTTGTCCACCAATTCTCCTTCAGCTGCAGCATCCACCATGCTCCTCTTCATAGGTGTGAGTCCTTCGTAAAAGTATTGGATGAGGAGTTTCTCACTAATTTGGTGATGTGGGAAGCTTGCACAAAACTTCTTGAATCGTTCCCAGTACTCATACATTGACTCCCCTTGTGCTTGCTTGATCCCCGAGATCTCCTTAGGAATGGAAGTGGTCCTCGATGCTGGAAAAAATCTCTGCAAGAAAAGACGTTTCAAATCGTTCCAACAAGTTACATCTTCGGGTTGTAAATAATACATCCAATATTTCGCAGCTCCATCAAGTGAGAATGGGAATGCTCTTAATTTGATTTGGTCTTCAGATACATTTCTTGGTTTAAAGTTTGAGAAAACCACGTTAAATTATTTAAGATGTTTATTGGGATCCTCACCAGAGAGGCCGTTAAATTTTGGAAGTAAGTGAATTAACTCAGATTTTAGTTCAAAGTCTGATTCGAGATTTGGGTATGCAATACAATTTGGTTGATAATTAATATCAGGTGCATCCAATTATCGAATGGTTCTATTAAGTTCATTTCCATTATTGTCAGTCATTGGTTCTTATTTTATGGTTGAATTTGAATTTCTTCCAATTTCAATGTTCTGATATTGGAGTAATTTTCCAACTGGTTGAATGTTGAAACTTCTCGTAGACTGAGAATGTCTGATTCGTGCCCTAAGGATACGTTCAATCTCAGGGTCAAGATCTAAGAGATCTTCGGGATTAGTTCGTGTCATAAATCAAATAAAAATGAAAAGAAAAAAAATGGACCATAGTAAAATAGAAATAATAAGTTTGAGTTGATGGTCCAAAAAGAAGTAGAAGAAAATAAAAGAAGAAGAAAAAAAATCAGATTGGGTAAAGAAGGAAGAAAGAAGAGAGGAAGAGAATAAAATGTAAAATAAAATAAATACCTCTAATTGGTTGAAATAATTACTTGCCTCCCCAGCAACGGTTCCAATTTGAAAAAGCGCTGTCGTGGCTGCCCTCAAATGATTAGTGTGATTTTGGGGTACTTAGGTGCAGCAGAGTGGCTGACCAAGGTCGTCTCTCAAAGGAGGAAGTGAATTAAAAAAACTTTTTAGAGGTACTCTAAAAATAAAATAAAATAGAATAAAAACACTAATTTAAAAGATGTGGGTTGGTTATAGTTTATTAATCTAGAAGAAGTTTGCTGGAATAAGATTGTATTTTTTTTTGTTTTTTGTTTTGAAATGAATTTCGATTAAAATGACACAACAAGAAGATGTTTTTTTAGAAATCTATTTTAAAAGGAGTAATTGATCTAACTATACCTCTTCATTTACTTATTAATAATTATAATTTAAATTAACATATAATTAATTATGATCCCCTAATTTTTTAACCCTCGAACCCTACAGGGGTTAACTTAACCACAAAGATGAAATGAATTAAACCCTAGGCTAGTTTTGGAACATGAAATCGTAGCACTCTGCTTTGATTAATATTCTAAGTATAGATTATGGTAAGTGGTTAATTAGGTCACAAATACACTCTATAAATGAGGATTAATTGAGTTTAAGTATGAAATTTTAACTCTAAAAATTTATCCCTTGTGACTTGGTTTCACAGATTAAGTTTGCGCTCTCATAATTTACACAAAATCTCGACCTTGCGTGTTTTTGTGTAAATTGTTCAATTGATTGCTTAATTTCATTTAAATTAAAACTAAATTAATAGACCATATTATTATAATTACATTATCTCATTTATTCAAAATAAATTAATGAAGTAGGTGAGAATTAGATCGATTACATAAAAAAACTACTCTTCCATGAGCGGTGTAGTCATCGTAGAAACGTTTTGCATTTGCAACGGTTTAGAAAGGGTATAGCCCAATATCGTTTCCACTCTTGATTTCCAACCCAAATAAGAAGATTAAGATAAGAAGAAAATTGAAAATAACAGAATAAATAGAAGACAAACTAAGAGTTTATTGAAATAAGAAAAGCATTACAACATGAAGAAGAAGAAGGAGAAGAGGAAGGCTTGATGAGGGGATCCTTGCTTCAAGAGCTAACCCTCTTACAATGGTTGGATAATTTGGGTGAAACCAATTCTCCTCTGCCTCCAATATCCTAATTCACGTCCCAACCCCTCCAAATGATAAAAACACTAATTTATAGATTGGAGGGGAAGCTAGGTTTAAAGAGGTTTCAAATGTGAATGGGAAATCTCGGCTAAATATTTTAATACAACTTACACCGACCATTTTACCTCCAAAACTCATGAAGCATCTCTCCTTTCAGAAGGATCATATGTGAGTATATGGGTCCTATATCTCCTCTTAAAATTTGGGCGAAATCCAAGCCCATATGAAGGAGTTATGGCCCAAATACAGAAGCTTTTCAATTCTGGCGTGTCCAGCCCACCTTTGACTTTATGGCCCAATTACTCCATCCAAATGAATTATTTTGATCTAGTGTCCTGAATAAAAGTTGTATCACGTGAAGTAAGGAACAAAGTTACAAAATATTAAGTTAAAATAATTCAAATAAAAATATTTATTATTGAAATACTATAGTGATTTTGAAAGGGTAAAACTGAAATTTTCATCAAATATTCAAATGAATGATCTAATCTCAAATATTTTCTAATTAAACATATTTAACAAAATGTGAGGAAATTATATCATTTATTATCAATAAAATATTCAATAAAATAGTGTTTTATCACCTAACATATATTTTATTCTTCATTTTATTCCTTGTTTACTCCCTTACTGGGCTTTATAGCTCACCCTTTTCTTATTCATGTCCTTAGGTTATCCCATGCAATGCTAAGTACGAAGGAATGTGTGTGGTCATGTAAAAGAAGTTTTCAATAAAGATGTGTATTTCATGTTTTAATTTGTTATGTAATGTTCCTAAGCCCCAAAGACACTAGACCTCTCGATCTTCTATGTTGTATCAAGTGAAGAGTTTATGTAATAAATCATGTTTAAGTGTGTAATAAAGAGCAGGGTTGTTATATATGTGTTATTCCAGATGACTTTTTCACATCCTTTTATATTTTTTAAGAGGACATATATTAACCCTTTTTATGATGTGGGTTTTTATAAAGGAATTCTCAAATGTTAAACCTTTGATGATCGAGATGAATTTTAAGGGTGAAATTCATTTTAAGGTAGGTAGAATGTAGCACCCCAAGATTTTTTGAAATATTTTTTTTCAAATGAATTTAATCTTTTCAATATTTTACATTACACATAACACTAAGTTTAGCTTTTGTTCCACACAACACTGAGTTTAAACAAAACTTGTCATGTTATTAAAATATTATTATATGATAGTTATCACCTTTCTGTTGGAATAGTGGGTATGAATATGATTAACTAAATTATAAAAATATATGGTTTACACATATATATAAAATGAATTATTCAGTGACCATTTAATTAAAAATTGAAATAAATGAAATCTTTTTCTGAAAAACTATTTATATGAAAACAAATGCTTTTTACATCAATAAATTAAACAAACCAATTTTGGTGAATGATTTTAATGAAATGAATATATTATATATTCAATCAAATATTTAAAATTCATCTTATGTGTTTTCTATATAATAGATAAGAATAAATCCAATTTTACGCTTAAAGTTTATATTTTTCTAAAAAACAGTTTTGTCGCCTTTTTGTGCACTTATTTGTAAAACACTAATTTTGGAAACTTTTAGAAAATTTATTTTAAAAAATAAAATTTAATTTTTAAATAATAATATCAAAATTATATTTTGGTTAATTTTTGAGAATTTTCTGAAAAGATTAATTTTTTGATGAATGGTGAAAAATACTGAAATTTAATTGAAAACTGCATTTTCGTTTAAATTATTTATAAAGTTAAATTATATTTTAAACTGTTTTTAAAGTAAAATTAGTTCAAATATATATCTATTAATCCTATTTAGTTCATTGTAATCTTTTTTATATTTAATTTTAATATAAAAACTTTATAAACTTTTGAACATTTTCTCTTTGAAAACTCATTTTCTCATCTTGTCTACGAGATTAATTTTAAATTAAATTTTTCCACTTTTGTGAATTTAATTTGTAAAAATGGATTACATATTTGGAATTATCTTAATTTATATTATCTAATAATTTCAACTTATTTTTTACCAAAATGAATAGTGAAAATAATAAAAATTAATTATCGTGGTTAAAGTAAAAATGAGTTTATCAAGGGTTAAACTAAAAAGATAAGGATTTAAATGACCTAAAAACTTGTCTAAAATCTATTTAATGGTCATATTCAGACCCTATCATGTCTAAGTATCTATAATAATCCATTTTTGACCCTTGTGGCAAGTAAAAAACATGGGTATACCTTTTTTTCAAAAATTACAAGTGTGTCACTCACCTCACTTATAAAAGGTCTCCCCCTCTCCTCTCTTATTCACACCTTAAAACCCATTTTTTCAAAAAATAACTATCCAAATCCCTTAAAAAATTCCATCCTCTCATCATATAATTCTTATTTTTTTTCATAAATCCAACCTTGGAAGGCTTTTTGTGAAAACCTAAGGAGGTTACCCGAAGAAGAGGCAACGTTCTTCAACGAGAATTTTTATTTTATTTCATCCTCTATCTCCTTAAATTATTATTAAACCATGATGATATAATAATATAAGTATCTTCTCTATACTGATATTTTTTTATGTTTATTTCATGACCTACAACCATCCCCACTTCCATCAAATGGGTTACGTTCTTCAACAAGCATTTTTATTTTATTTCGTCCTCCACCTCCTTAAATTCTTATTAACCATGATGATATAATAATGTCAGTATATTACATACACTTATATGTTTTTATTTTGATTTCATGACCTAAAATCATCCCCACTTCCATCAAATGGGTTATGAAATCATCATTTTTGTGTACGGCGGACTACCGCCTTTCGAACAGATGCCATTTTTTTCCATTACCACCTATCATAGTTGGGTATAATGATGGATATATAGTATATATAAGATATTTTTAACATAATTATACCTATGGATTAATTATATCATATATATTCATTTTTTCTTTTCATTCTATAGGGGATATGATAACTTCGCTCATGTGTACGACGGACTACTGCCATGCGAAGCGATATGATTTGTTTTTCACCAACGCTTTACATAAAAGATAATAAGAATAAAGTTAATTAATATATGTGATATACATGATAAAATTATGATATTCATGAAATTTTTATCATTATAAAAAGATAATATATTTTTTTGTCTTACCTTTTCACTCACTAAATGATGATGACGTCATTTGTATATGTGTGTACTATCGCCTTCATGTAGAGTTGTGACTCTATTTTCATCATCATACCACATGGATGATATGTATAAGTATATTTAAATAAATAGTATGATATTTATGATATTATTATTATTTTTTAAAGATAAAATATTACTTAAGTCTTTTTCATAATGATCGTTGAAAAATGGAAACGTTACGCATGCGTACGTGCAGCTTACCGTCTCCTTGATTCTAACATACTTCATTTCTCAAAACAATATTTCATGATTGGTATTAAAAGTATATAAGTATAAATATGATAAATATTTAATTGTTATTATTTTAGATATTTTTTAACCATGATCTAAGTAATAATACCAAAAATAACAAATCAAAACATATATGAAAAACAAAGTGGTTATTACCTGTAACGTGATTTTAACAAGGAATTGGTAATAAAAAAGTAATTAATGGTCATAACTAAATCATATGTGGTATAATATAAATAATTATAGTTCTATAATATATGTATAATAAAATTATATTTATTATACAGGAGGTTCGAACATGTACGAAGGAAGTCAAAACTTGAGGTGAGGGATTTATAGTCTCTCTTTTATTTATGGGAGACATATGCAAATTCATCACTTGTTTATTTTGGGTGGTGTATATATTTACCCTTTGAAATTTTATATCATGAATATACTTATTTTCATGATATTTAAAGTTTCATTTGATTTTATTCTTTATTGTGGCTTACGATTCAAAATATTACTAAAGGGGTAAGGGATTTTCATCTCACTTTTTACTTATGTGAGATACATGTCATGTTCACCACCTATTTATTTTATGTGGTGTATATATTTCCCATGAATGTATATTATGATTCCTCTCCTGAAAATTATTAGGATTTACATATTCACTTGATGATCTCTCTTTCACGGGGTTTACGGTTCAAAAGTTACCAAAGCGGTAAGAGACTTGTGTCTCAATTTGCCTTCTTTGAGACATATGTTATGTTATGAACCTATATTATTTTATGAGATGTATATACAGACTCTTTGACATATAATATCATGAATTTAATTATTATCATGATATTTTAAGTTTCATTTAATGTTATTGATTCATGGGTCTTACAATTCAATGTTACCAAAGTGGTAATGGTTTCATGATACAATCTCATCTTTTATCAGAATTGTTTATATTTATGCTTCTGATGATGAAATATTACGATTCATATCTCAAAAAACTCATGAATTTTCTTTTCATATGGTTATTTCATGAGAATACATGTTTTCCATTCATTTTCCTCTCTTTATGTACTCAATATTTCAAAAGAATGTTTTTAAGAAAAAATGTCTTTATTTCTCTCTTTGGTTGAAAACCCTTTTTTTTCAAAACCATGTTTTCTGGAAATGTTTTCAAAAATGTTTTTAACATTATTAAAATTATTTATTAAATATATTTTTACCCATGTTTGACTTTTTACAAAATGGTTTGATAGGAAACTTCATGTTGTTTTCCAAACAATGTTTGTTTGGATTTTATCGAAAATGTGAAAGGAATCCTTGTTTTAACATGTACAGAGTGAATGGAATTTTCCACTCTCATGGTCATTATTTGATTTGAAGCTTCATTTATAAGTTTTCAAGCTTATTTTCAAAGAAAAATATTTTCAAAAAAATTATGGATTTTTAGTTTTAAAATTTTATTTTCAAAGAAAAGTTATTTTCCTCAATAAATATTACAAATGGTCATTCAAAATCATTCTTCATCTAAGATAATATCCTTTAATGTAACTTATTATTTTCAGGGGATATGAACCAGGGATATCATTCTTATTCTTTATCTGAATGGTTTATTATAAAAAGATGTTTATAAAACCCAATTATCTTCCACGGGTTATACCATGATAAAAATCTTTTGAAACTCACTTCTTTTTCCATGGGTTATATACCAGGATAAAAATTATTAGGAAAATGATCTATAAATTATTTGTGATGTGTAGAAATTAACCACACGTTAATCAGACACATGATGTGCCAAGTATGACTCAAAGTGTATGTTTTTAGTTTAAAATTGACATTTTAGTTCAAAATGCACATCACATACTTTAACCCGAGAAAATGTACTTGGATTGTCTTGATACTTTATGAAAATGGTCCATAAATTATTTGTGGCATGTATAAATTATCCACACATTTATCAGACACATGATGTGTCTGGTATGACTTGAAGTGTATGTTTTTAGTTTAAAAGTTACATTTTATTAATGTATTGTTTCATATTTATATTTTATTTATTTATTTATTGTATTATTAACATGAGAATTGTTTTTTTATAGGTGCACTCCTTTGCTCGAGTTAGGGTGGTTTGTTCAATAACTAGTGGCACTATGTGGCTCTTTTGAGATGGGGTTGGGGGCTAGAGACAATGAAATATTAATGTTTTTGAATATGTTGATGTTTGTGATAAATTGTATATACCAATGTAATTGTACAAACCAATGTTTGAAATGTTTGTAATATAGTGTTTTTTTCTTGTATTCATGATGTAAATTTAATTGAAATTAAATTTTGTATTTGTTGCTGCAATGTGATGTAATTTAGTAGCACATCTGCTGCAGTATGGCAGTTATTAGCGCTGGAAATGATACTGGTAAAAGGGTCCTTTATCAGCGCTAAAAACACGTTGATCAAGTGTCCCCTTTATCATCTTTATAAAAAGCACTGATAAAGGGTCCCTTTATGAGCATTGAACTAGCATCGATAAATGACCCCTTTTATCAACGTATTTTGTAACGCTGGTGAATGGCCCTTTTATCAACATTTTTTTAGTGTTGATAAAAGTTGTTAACTTTTAAAAGCACTTACCACATCGTCGTTTTTTAACGTTGATGAATGGTATTTCTAGCGTTGTTAAAACCCATATCTATAGTCACTGCCACAGATTTTACTTTATTCAACACTACCCTTTATCAGTGTTTTTTAGCGCTGATAAAAATACCTCCTTTATTAGCGCTTTTTTTAACGTCGATAAATGGTACTTTTATTAGCGTTTTTCTTAGCGCTGATAAAAATATGTCTTTTATCAGCGCTAAAACAACAGTTTTCAGTGCTACTAAAAGGTATATTTCATAAAAAAAGTTATATATCATTAAAAATAATGTATTGATATATAAATATATTTATGTTGATATAAATATAATATATTTTATAAAATATGATTTATATAATACTAAATATGCAATCACACATAATATATATGATATTTAGTGGAAAATGATTCATAAAATAATTAAAAAATAATATTAATTAAAAATTTTCTAATTATTATTGAATAATAGTCACTTAATAACAATTTAAAGATAGAAAAATTCAATAAATTAATAAACGATCCTTAATAAGTTGAAAACATGACTCGAATTTCAAACGGTCATAACTTTTGATCTGAATCTTCGTTTGACTTCTACCATATATCAAATCGAAATTTGCGAAAAGATTCATGCCATGATGATCTGGAGGAACCTCAGACGTAGTTTTTTTGGGGTCAAAAAAATTCTAAAAGTTTTCTAAAGTTGAGTTTTTTGTTGAGGTATCCTCGTTTTTTAACATTTGATGGAATTTCATCCTCATTTAAGGGAGCATTCTTATCTTTTTTGGGTTGAAACTCATATGAATATTATGACTTTCAAATTTTATGATTTTTCATATTTTACTGTTATTTATAATAAAATATATAAATATATATATACATATTTGTATATTTTTTTGAGAAAATATACATATTTTTATGTGTGAATATATAAAAATATACATATTTGTATATATTCACATATAAAAATTTAATTTTATAAATAAATATGTAAACATATGTACATATGAAATATCTTTCTTTATATATAAATCATATCTAAATAAATATAATATTCATTTTATTAAAAATAAAAATGTATGAATATTTATATACCAATACAATTGATATATATATATAATGTTTATATATATATATATTCATATATTTGTGTGTGTAAAGACCCGTAAAATTCAAGGGAATTTTTTTTCTTAATTTTCTTTGGGATTTTACAAGAACGCAATTTCTGACGGCACCTGATTTCGAGGTCCGGTGTGCCCGAAATTATTTTCCGAAGTTTAGCTCGGGTACGTTCAGTGAACGAACGAGTGGGTTTTCCTAACTTTTGAACCGGTGCTCGGAATCGAAATCTGAGGACACTGATGGAATCGCAGCGCCGGTAATTGCTTAGGAACGTATTTTCCGGAGTTGCGTTTGCTCGGGTGTGGTTACTAAATTTTGGGTTAAGTAAATGAATAAAATAAAATGGGGCAACCAATTTATTTTATTTAAAGTTGTTTAACCTAAGCTAAGTGATTGAAGTGGGACCCACTATATCCTACTCCACTAGGTAGGATATTTGTGGGGTGGGGCCCACACGAGCCCCACCTTTTCAACTTTCACGAAACCCCCACCTTTAATTAGGTAACGCACCTGCACCCCCCTTTAAATATAAGTCAACTCTTGCGTTTAAACTGAATAATAAATGCCTCATTAATTGGGCGGTTTAAACTCCTCAATTAATTCAATTAATTGATTGATTCAATTTTTAAATTTCAAAACGTTTGGCTTGTGTGTTAATAAAATAAGACAAGTCTTATTTTATTAAAGGGGTTCGTTGTGCGAGAGGGCTTGGGAGAAATCACCCAAGCCTTGAAGCACTCCTTCCTCGACGAAGAATGCGAAGAACGCGAAGAACGCCGATCTCTGACGAAGGTTGACAAGAACGCCGGATCCTCGGAGATCGACGACGCGACGCCAACGAATCTTTTCTCCGCAACGCGACGATCCCCCTTCCGCGACGCCTTCTTCCGCGACATGCAATTCCGCGATGAACCTTTGTTCAACTTTATCTTTGAGGTAGGGGTTTATTTTATTGTTGTTCGTGTTTTCTTCTGTTGCCATTCTTCGTTTCAAATTGGGCCGTCTGTTATCGCAATAACGGGAGGAGGTCGGACCGCATGAACACGGTCGACCCTCCTCCCCCCTTGTTGTTTGAATTTGTTGCGGCACGTGTAAGGCGGCACGGTGCCGTTGCACCGCGCGGAAACTATGAGAAAGGGGGAAGAAGCGCGGTGCCGTCGCGCCGCGCCGTTGAAATCGAACAAGCCGCGGTGTCATCGCGTCGCGCCGGTCGGACCAAGGCCGTGGCATTTGGCCACGGCGGAGCAGGAAGCGGCATCTGGTTTCCAGCCGCCGGCGCCGGAGCAGGAGAACAGGACCCCGACGGTCCCGCGGTGGCAGCAACCAGCCGGCCGGCTTCCGAGAAGGGTCGGGGATCGTAACCCCCGGCTGGCCAGCAGGAGCGGCCCCCCTCATGGGGGCCGCAGTTTCACACAGGGGGGAAGCGCGCCCCCCGCCCCCTTCCGCTCGGTCGTTATGGCCGAGCCGCCTGGCCAGGCTGGCGAGGACGAGCGAGCCAGGCCGGGCTGCCAGGCCGGGCCGCACTCTAATGGGCCGGATCCGGGTCGGGTCGACCCGGTTCGGGCCGACCCAGGGGGTATCGGGCCGGTCGGACCGGGCCCGAACCCCCTTTTCGCGGACCTCTTTTGGTATTTTGTCCATAACTTGGGTCGCGGACCTCTGATTGATGCACCGTCAACTGCGATGCGATCCTTGGATCGAGGCAGTCATTTCGGTATATTACACTCAAGGTTTCAGAGAACTTTGGGTTCGGTCGGGTTGGTTCGTACACAAAACCAACCGGGCCCTCGGAGCGGAAACGCTTATAACTTGAGCTCCGGACGTCCGATTGACGTGTCGTTGACTTTTTTGGATTCCTCTTAGTGAGACGGACCTTTTGGCTTACTCCGATCGATGTTTAGACGTAGTTGGCTTACGGTCGGGTTGGTTTTGACTTAAAAACCAACCGGACCCCTGGGACGAAAAAGTCAATAACTCTCAGACCGGACGTCCGATTGACGCGCCGTCTGTGACGTTGAGTTCCTGTTGACGATACGGAACTTTTGGATCCATCAAATCTGGACTTCGTGTCAATTGATGTATCAGCCCCTCGGCTCGTGGAGCGGACCCTCCCGAACGAGCTTGCTGTGTGCGGGAACCCTAGAGCTGGCTGCGACTGCGACGACGATGACGACTGTACAGAAATCCTCTGTGGATTCGATGGCGACGACTACAGCACTCAGCGATCCTACGTGGGTCAGTGCTACCGATCCTGTGTGGGTCAGATCCTGTGTGGGTCAGCGCTCAGCGGTCCTGTGTGGGCCAGCGCATACCGATCCTGTGTGGGTCAGATCTTGTGTGGGTCATTGCGGGGGTTAGTACCTATCGATCTTTTGTGGGTCATTGCGGGGGTTAGTACCTATCGATCCTTTGTGGGTCATTGCGGGGGTTAGTACCTATCGATCCTGTGTGGGTCCGACGGCTTAGATGAATCAGTGGCTACATCTGATCATCTCTATCGTCTTACGAAGAAGTATACCTGTATGAGATGAGCCTTGACTTTCAATCTTTATCTTCGATAAGATTGACTTGATATCCTGTGTGGATTACGTTATGCTTTCCTGTGTGGATTGGGTTATGATTTCCTGTGTGGACTGGGTTGTACTTGGGCTTGGATGTTGGAGCCGAACGAGAATTGATGACTTAGGTATATGTATGGGCATATACCTAAGTAGTGTCGGATGTTACTTCGTGATTGTATATTTCCTTTGTGGATTATCCTTTGTGGATCATAGGAGACCTTCAGGGGTCTCGGGGTCCCTACTGAGTAGCGTATACTCACCCCTGCACGGGCTATGCCCGCACTACGTTGTGTTGGATGCAGACGACGGACAGCGCTGATCGTGGTAGAGGCTAGTGGAGCAGGCGGTACCTGGAGGTGGACCACTGGGCGGGACGTACACGGAGCGGACGGCTGGACCCGAGGAGCTGAGGTGTCTATCTGTACCCACCCTTCAGGTGGGAGCACTAGTGGATGGCTTGACGTTGCGGCTTACCTTTCAGTTGTTGTACTTTCTTTCCAGTTGCACTTTACTTTCAGTTTGGGTTTGTATTATGGCCCACTTTCTTTTCCGCACTTACTATTGTACCCGGTTTTACTTAGTGTTTACTTCTGCTTGCTTACTCTGTGTGTTTGTTCACTTTACAAAGGCAATGTCTTCCCTTTTTATCGGGAATTACGCCTTGGTGCTAGTCGCCAGCCCCTGGCCTATGGAAGGCGGGCTTGGGGTAGTCACGGCACGGGCCCCGATGACGGGTCATGACAAATTGGTATCAGAGGAGTTCGATTCTACCGTAGAACTCAGGACTCTGATCTTTTTCTATGTGAAGCAATAATGTTAAGAGTATTGAGTGTGGTTATCAGTCCAGGGAGTCCAGTGTTGGTGCGACGGCCGACGTATCCGTACACCAGGACCCTGACTTCTGATTTCCGACTTAGTGCACGAAAACATTGATTGCATGTGTGTTTCAAGTTTTCTTTGTGATTACTTTGTGTCAGCTCACCAGGTATACTATTTGACCGTGGCGCGCCTATTTCTTTTCAGGATGGCCCCACGACGGCAGCCAGCTAGGGTTCCGAGTTTTGTACGTGACGACAGCCCACCGAGAGACGAGGCCTCGGTACAGGGCCCTTTGACAGCAGATGCATTGGCGGTACCTCTACCCGCCGAGCCACCGATGCTACCAGCTCCAGCCGCTGAGAGTGCACGCCGCCTTGGTGCACTGCACGAGTTTCAGCGTCAGCGACCGCCCAAGTTCCGCGGGGAGACGGACCCTCAGGCAGCCGAGGATTGGTTGGAGGTAGTTGTAAGAGTTTTCTGTTTGGTAGGGACACCAACAGACCTCATGGTGATCCTTGCAGCGAGTCTCCTGCACACGGCAGCAGGCAGATGGTGGAACTTGATGCTCCAGGTGCACGACAAGACATCTCTCCTCTGGACGGACTTTGAGAGCCTCTTCCACTCGGAGTTCGTCCTAGCCACCCTCCGTGCGGTGCGCATCCAGGAGCTTCTACAGCTGCGGCAGGGCAGCTTGACGGTCGCCCAGTACTCGGCGATATTTACAGACCTCTCACGCTATTCGACGGACATGGTACGGGACCCATTCTTCTGGGCCCGGACCTTTGAGCAGGGATTGAGGCATGAGATCAGGGCATCGCTGATCTCCCTCAGCATTCCGACACAAGCAGGGGTACTAGAGCGAGCCCTTCTCATCGAGAGATTCCTTGCTGAGCCTACATCAGCAGCGAGACCTACCGCAGGGCGGCACGTAGCAGAGTCTTCTGCAGCAGGCAGTCGACGGATGACACATGGGTCCAGGCAGACCAGACCCTCAGGCAGACGACCTCAGGACACTGGCTCAGAGGTGCGGGGCACACAGCGCAGAGTCAGTCTTACGAGAGGCAGACAGTGCTACGCATGCGGCGGGCAGGGCCACATGGCTCGTGACTTCCCGACCCGCCGTGCCGAGGAGCAGCAAACGGTTGAGGGACCACCCAGGCAGAGGCATAGGGTCGACCGTGGCGGTCTGCAGGGAGCAGGAGAACGAGGCAGAGGAGCTGGCCGAGCAGTAGGTGGTGGGCGACGCTTTCAGGCTCTACCACCACCACCACCAGGAGGTCCACCCTGACCACAGGGAGCTGGCGAGCAGAGACAGGCACAGCTCCAGGCAGCGGAGGCCTACGACCACGGCGCGCCCGAGATGATTCAAGGTATTATCTGTGTCTACTCCACCCTTGCTCTAGTTCTTATAGACACAGGAGCGAGTCATTCTTTCATAGTCGCTGCCCTTATTCGGAGCTCGGAGATTCTGACGGAGTCGTTGGCTCAATTCTTACAGCTAGAGACTCCTACGGGAGCAGACTCGACGATTATGCACTGGTGCCGGCAGTGTGAGATTACTCTAGGAGGCTAGAGCTTCGGCTAGGATCTTCTTGTAGCGACGTCGAGGCCTTACGACGTCATCTTAGGCATGGATTGGTTATTTACAGTCCATTCTCAGATTAACTGTATTAGGCGCAAGGTGCAGTGTATACGCACCGACGGGAGCAGGTTCACCTTCACCGGCGAGAAGGGAGCCTTTGCAGCACAGGATGGACTCTCGAAGAGGAGAGGACAGCCCATCACTTATCAGTTGGCTAGCCTCATCCTAGGAGCAGTTGGCGTGCTGAGTCCTGGTTTTCCTGCAGTGGTGGATCAGTATGCGGACGTTTTCCCCAATGACGTCTCAGGGCTACCTCCTCGTAGAGAGGTAGACTTTTATATTGACATGTACCCCGGGACAGCCTCGATATCCACTCCAGCATATCGGATGGCCCTCGCTGAACTTCGAGAGCTACGGGTATAGCTGGAGGACTTGCAGGGCAAGGGTTTCATCCGACCCAGTGTTTCACCCTGGGCTTCCCCGATATTGTTCGCCAAGAAGGCAGATGGGATCTTGCGACTTTGTGTCGACTATCGTCGCCTGAACCAGGTGACCATGAGAAACAAGTATCCGCTACCGAGGATTGATGAACTCTTCGATCAGCTCAAGGGAACACGGTGGTTCTCAAAGATAGACCTTAGATCAGGCTATCATCATCTCAGAGTTCGGGACGAGGACGTGCAGAAGACGGCCTTCAGATGTCGGTATGGCCACTATGAGTTCTTGGTTATGCCTTTCGGCGTGACCAATGCTCCAGCAGTGTTCATGGTCCTCATGAACAGGATCTTTCGGTCATACCTCGATCGATTTGTCGTGGTCTTCATTGACGACATTTTGATATACTCGACCACTGAGGTGGAGCACGCCTACCACTTGCGGGTTGTACTGGACACACTCCGAGAGCACCAGCTTTATGGCAAGCTATCGAAGTGTCAGTTCTAGATACGTGAGGTTCACTTCTTGGGACATGTCATCTCTGAGGTGGGATTTGCGGTGGATCCTGCGAAGATCGAGGCAGTGCTAGCTTGGGAGCCACCCAAGAGCGTGACATAGGTGCGGAGTTTCTTGGGGATAGCTGAATACTACTGGAGATTCGTGCCAGACTTTTCCAGAGTTGCGGCACCACTCTCGGCTTTGACGAAGAAGGGGAAACCCTTTGTGTGGTCAGACAGATATCAGCAGAGCTTCCAGGAGCTGAGACAGAGATTGACCAGCGCGCCTATCTTGAGGCTACCGGAGGAGGGAGTTGGGTACGTAGTTTACTGTGATGCATCAGGGACCGGACTCAGATGTGCCCTGATGCAGGAGCGGGCCGTGATCGCCTATGGATCACGACAGTTGAGGCAGCATGAGCAGAACTATGCTACCCATGACCTGGAGTTAGAAGCAGTGGTCTTCGTTCTGAAGATGCGGCGACACTATCTAATGGGCGAGCGCTTTACAGTCTATTCTAACCATCAGAGTCTCAGGTATATCTTCTCGCAGAAGGACCTGAACCTGAGACAGCGGCGATGGCTCGAGTTCCTCCAGGACTATGACTTTGAGATAGTCTATACTCCTGGAAAGGGGAACGTAGTAGCTGATGCTCTCAACGGGAGGAAGGGCATTCAGCTACTTGGGGAGGAAACAGAGCAGCTAGCCGCTTTGCAGATATCCTTCGTGGATAGAGATGGAGCAGCCTTTCTTCAGTCACTCACAGTCACTCCTCCACTACTGCAGCGGGTCAGAGAGGCACAATGTGGGGACGCCGACTGTGAGACGCGGCGTGCGCAGATATCCTCAGGACAGGCACCTGAAAGATTCTCTTTAGGAGGAGAGCACGTCGTCCTTTTCAGAGGACGTACCATGGTACCAGCTGCTTTACAGAAGGAGGTGCTGAGGGAGTTTCACACTTCCCCTTTGGCGGTACATCCTGGAGTGGCGAAGATGTACCAGGATCTCAGACGACAGCACTGGTGGCCGGGCATGAAGAAGGTTGTGGCGGAGTTCGTTTCCCGATGCCTCACTTGCCAGCAGGTGAAGGCAGAACACCAGGTACCAGCAGGCTTGGTACAGCCTTTGGAGGTCCCGGAGTGGAAGTGGGACGGGATATCTATGGACTTCGTGACTGGACTTCCACGCACTTCCAGAGGTCACGAATCCATTTGGGTGATTGTCGACCGACTCACCAAGTCGGCTCACTTCTTACCCATCAGAGAGCAGGGCTCAGTGGAGAGCTTGGGACGTCTCTACGTTCAGGAGATTGTACGGCTTCATGGTGTGTCATCATCTATCGTCTCCGATCGAGATGCTCGCTTTACTTCCCGGCTTTGGAAGGGGTTGCAGGAGGCATTCGGGACGCAGCTACGTCTGAGCACCGCCTTTCACCCTCAGACAAATGGTCAGACGGAGAGGACCATTCAGACTCTCGAGGACATGCTCCGCGCATATGTCCTCGACTTTGGTCGCAGCTGGGAGGACCACCTACCCTTGGTGGAGTTTGCATACAACAAAAGCTATCACTCCACCATCAGGATGACACCATACGAGGCGTTGTACGGCCGACCTTGCAGATCACCGCTGTGCTGGACAGACCCTGGGGAGTCAGCACTTGTGGGATCAGAGATGGTTCAAGCCACGACAGAGAAAGTCCAGGTCATCCAGCAGCGGATGAGGACAGCTCAGAGCCGGCAGAAGTCTTATGCTGACAGGAGGTGGAGGCCACTGGAGTTTGAGGATGGCGACCACGTCTTCTTGCGGGTCTCACCTCGACGTGGATTACGGAGATTTGGCTGAGGCGGCAAGTTATCTCCGCGCTTCATCGGACCATTCCAGGTCCTCAGCAGGATTGGCGAGGTGGCTTACCGCCTGGCTCTACCACCTCAGTTGCACCGGGTGCACGACGTCTTCCACGTATCTCAGCTGAGGAGATACGTGCACGACCCGACGCATATCATTGACCATGGGGAGCTGGACATTGATGATGGGGCGACTTTTGTGGAGGTCCCAGTGGAGATCGAGGATCAACAGGAATGGGTCCTACGTGGACGGTCTATTCCTCTAGTGCGCATCAGATGACAGCACGGGAACCTCCAGGAGAGCACTTGGGAGCGGGAGGCTCAAATGCGTGCTCAGTACCCACATTTGTTTCCCTAGTTCATGATGTATCTTTACGTGGACATAAAGCCCTGAGGTGGGATTAATGTAAAGACCCGTAAAATTCAAGAGAATTTTTTTTCTTAATTTTCTTTGGGATTTTACAAGAACGCGGTTTCTGACGGCACCTGATTCCAATACCCGGTGTGTCCGGAATCATTTTCCTAAGTTTAGCTCGGGTACGTTCAGTGAACGAATGAGCGGGTTTTCCTAATTTTTGAACCGGTGCTCAGAATCGAAATTCAAGGACACCGATGGAATCGCAGCGCCGGTAATTGCTTAGGAACACCTTTTCCGGAGTTGCGTTTGCTCGGGTGTGGTTACTAAATTTTGGGTTAAGTAAATGAATAAAATAAAATGGGGCAACCAATTTATTTTATTTAAAGTTGTTTAACCTAAGCTAAGTGGTTGAAGTGGGAGCCACTATATCCTACTCCACTAGGTAGGATATTTGTGGGGTGGGGCCCACACGAGCCCCACCTTTTCAACTTTCACGAAACCCCCACCTTTAATTAGGTAACGCACCCGCACCCCCCTTTAAATATAAGTCAACTCTTGCGTTTAAACTGAATAATAAACGCCTCATTAATTGGGCGGTTTAAACTCCTCAATTAATTGATTGATTCAATTTTTGAATTTCAAAACGTTTGGCTTGTGTGTTAATAAAATAAGACAATTCTTGTTTTATTAAAGGGGTTCGTTGTGCGAGAGGGCTTGGGAGAAATCACTCAAGCCTTAAAGCACTCCTTCCTCGACGAAGAACGCGAAGAACGCTGACCTCCGACGAAGGTCGACAAGAACGCCGGATCCTCGGAGATCGACGACGCGACGCCGACGAATCTTTTCTTCGCGACGCGACGATCCCCCTTCCGCGACGCCTTCTTCCGCGACGTGCAATTCCGTGACGAACCTTTGTTCAACTTTTTCTTCGAGGTAAGGGTTTATTTTATTGTTGTTCATGTTTTCTTCTGTCGCCATTCTTCGTTTCAAATTGGGCCGCCTGTTATCGCAATAACGGGTGGAGGTCGGACCGCACGAACACGGCCGACCCTCCTCCCCCCCTTGTTGTTTGAATTTCTTGCGGCACGTGTAAGGCGGTGCGGTGCCGTTGCACCGCGCGAAAACTATGAGAAAGGGGGAAGAAGCGCGGCGCCGTCGCGCCACGCCGTTGAAATCGAACAAGCCGCGGCGTCGTCGCGCCGCGCCGGAGAACGTCGAAGAGGCTGTGGCCGGAGCGGGGTCGCGGCGGAGGGGCGAGGCGCCGTCGCGCCGCGCCGGTCGAACCAAGGCCGCGGCGGAGCAGGAAGCGGCGGCCGGTTTCCGGCCGCCGGCGCCGGAGCAGGAGAGCGGGACCCCGGCAGTCCCGCGGAGGCAGCAACCGGCCGGCCGGCTTCCGAGAAGGGTCGGGGGTCGTAACCCTCGGCTGGCCAGCAGGAGCGGTCCCCCTCATGGGGGTCGCTGTTTCACACAGGGGGGCAGCGCGCCCCTCGCCCCCTTCCGCTCGGCCGTTACGGCCGAGCCGCCTGGCCACGCTGGCCAGGCCGCGCCCTAATGGGCCGGACCCAGACCCGGGTCAGGTCGACCCGGACCCGAGCCGACCCAGGGGGTATCGGGCCGGTCGGACCGGGCCCGAACCCCCTTTTTGCGGACCTCTTTCGATCTTTTTTCTCATAACTTGGTCTGCGGACCTCTGATCGACGCACCGTCCGATGCGATGCGATCCTTGGATCGAGACGGTCACTTCGGTATATTACACTCAAGGTTTCGGAGAACTTTGGGTTCAGCCGGGTTGGTTCGTACACGAAACCAACCGGGCCCTCGGAACGGAAACGCTTATAACTTGAGCTCTGAACGTCCGATTGACGTGCCGTCGACTTTGTTGGATTCCTCTTAGTGAGACAGACCTTTTGGCTTACTCCGCTCGAGGTTTGGACGCAGTTGGAGTACGGTCAGGTTGGTTTTAACTTAAAAACCAACTGGGGCCCTGAGACGAAAAAGCCAATAACTCTCAGACCGGACGTCTGATTGACGCGTCGTCTGTGACGTTGAGTTCCTGTTGACGATACAGAACTTTTGGATACATCACCTCCAAACTTCGTGTCAGTTGATGTATCAGCCCCTCGGCTCGTGGAGCGGACCCTCCCAAACGAGCTTGCTGTGTGCGGGAACCCAAGAGCTGGCTGCCACTGCGACGACGATGACGACTGTACAGAAATCCTCCGTGGATTCGACGGCGACGATTACAGCACTCAGCGATCCTACGTGGGTCAGTGCTACCGATCCTGTGTGGGTCAGATCCTGTGTGGGTCAGCGCATACCGATCCTGTGTGGGTCAGATCCTGTGTGGGTCATTGCAGGGGTTAGTATCTATCGATCCTTTGTGTGTCATTGCAGGTGTTAGTACCTATCGATCCTTCGTGGGTCATTGCGGGGGTTAGTACATATCGACCTTGTGTGGGTCCGACGGCTTAAATGAATCAGTGGCTACATTTGATCATCTCTATCGTCTTACGAAGAAGTATGACTGTGTGAGCTGAGTCTTGACTTTCAATCTTTATCTTCGATAAGATTGACTTGATATCTTGTGTGGATTACGTTATGATTTCCTGTGTGGATTGAGTTATGATTTCCTGTGTGGACTTGGTTGTACTTGGGCTTGGATGTTGGAGCCGAACGAGAATTGATGACTTAGGTATATGTATGGGCATATACCTAAGTAGTGTCGGATGTTACTTCGTGATTGTATCTTTCCTTTATGGCTTATCCTTTGTGGATCCTGGGAGACCTTCGGGGGTCTCGGGGTCCCTACTGAGTAGCGTATACTCACCCCTGCACGGGCTATGCCCGCACTACGTTGTGTTGGATGCAGACGACAGACAACGCTGATCGTGGTAGAGGCTAGTGGAGCAGGCGGTACCTGGAGGTGGACCACTGGGCGGGACGTACACGAAGCGGACGGCTGGACCCGAGAAGCTGAGGTGGCTATCTGTACCCACCCTTCAGGTGGGAGCACCAGTGGACGGCTCGATGTTGCGGCTTACCTTTCAGTTGTTGTACTTTCTTTCCAATTGTACTTTACTTTCAGTTTGGGTTTGTATTCTGACCCACTTTCTTTTCCGCACTTACTATTCTACCCAGTTTTACTTAGTGTTTACTTCTGCTTGCTTACTCTGTGTGTTTGTTCACTTTACAAAGGCAGTGTCTTCCCTTTTTATCGGGAATTACGCCTTGGTGCTAGTTGTCAGCCCCTAACCTATGGAAGGCGGGCTTGGGGTAGTCACGGCACGGGCCCCGAGGACGGGTCGTGACAGTGTGTGTATTGACAAACATATATATATTTATCTATATATTCTAATATATGTAAATAAATATAAATATTTATAATTATATTTATAGACACACATATATATAAATATATATATATATATATGTATATGTATATGTATATGTATATGTAGATATATATGTATATGTATATGTATGTATGTATGTATTTATAAACACACACAACATATTTTATATATGCATTTAAAAATAATATTATATATATATATATGGATAAAAAAATGTAACGAAATATATATAAATAAATAGATATATCAAAAATACATAATAAAACAATATAGATAAGTGATAAAAGACTCCTTTTATCAGAGCTCACTTTTATGTATGCATTTAAAAAAAATATTATATATATATATATGGATAAAAAAAATGTAACGAAATATATATAAATAAATAGATATATCATAAAATACATAATAAAACAATATAGATAAGTGATAAAAGACTCCTTTAATCAGTGGTCATTACTACAAAACAGAGTTTTATCAGTGCTAAAAAAAACCTTTATCGGCGCTGATAAAAGTTAAAAAAAATTAAAAAAAATCTGCAAATCGGAAGCCCCCCAACCCACCCCTTTAAGGACGCTAGGAAGTTCCTCGTATTTTAAAAATGCTAGGGCCTGTTTCACCCGCACGGGCACGCCCTTGCCTTTGCTGGGTTTCGAACCTTAGACCTCCCCCTCGTGCGTCTTTGCCACTTCCACTCGACTACATTGTTTTGTTTGTCATTTTATGATATATTTATATATTTATATATAGTTCGTTACATTTTTTTATCCACACACACACAAATATATATATATATATATATTTAAATACATATATAAAATATGTTTTGTATGTGCGTGCTTAGAAATACATACATACAAATATTTATATATATGTGTGCATCTATAAATATAATTATACATATTTATATTTATATACATATATTATAATATATAGATAAATATATATTTGTTGGTCAATACATAGACAAATATATATATATATACATTATATATATATATATTAATTGTATATGTATATAAATATTCATACATTTTCATTTTAAATAGAATGGATATATATTTTTATTTAGATATGGTTTATATATTTAAAAATATACTTAAAATGTAAATATGTTTACATATATATTTATAAAATTAATTTTTTGTGTGAATATATACAAAATGTGTATATAATTTTATATATTTGATTATAAATAAAACTACATTAAGAAAATTGATAAAATTTCAAAACCATAATATCAAAATGAATGTAAGTCTTGGGAATAAATTCAATCCCCACTAAAAACGTGCAAAAAGACCCCCTTAAATGAAATTGAAAGTCCATTAAATGTTAAAAAATCGGGATACTCCGACTAAAAACTCAGTTTTGTAGGTCTTTTGGGCCTCTTTTGACATTGCAAAACGTGATAGAGGGTCCCCCATGTCACTAGTTTGTAGAGCTCGTCACAGACTTCAATTTGATATGTGATAGAGCTTAAACGGACACCCGAATTAAAAATTATGATCGTTTGAAGTTCGAATCACGTTGTCAACTTATTTTAGTGCGTTTATTAATTTTTTGATTTTTTCTATCTTCAAATGGTTATTAAATGACCATTACTTGATAATAATTAGCAAATTATTAATTAATATTATTTTTTAAATTATTTTATAATCCATTTTTCACTAAATATCTTATATATTAAGTGTAAATGTGTATTTAGCCTTATATAAATCATATTTAATAAAATATTGTGTGTATATATATATATATTTATGTTAATATATTGTTTTTAATGTTTTATATTTTTTTTTTAAAATTTACCCTTTATGAACGATTTTAATAAAACGTTAATAAAGATCATCATTTATCAGTGCTAATAAAAAAGTAGGGTCCCTTTAACATCGCTGATAAAATATGATATTTTTATCACCGTTAAAAAAAGCGTTGATAAAAGTTTATTTTTAACATCGTTTTTTTTTCATGATGTTAAAAGCACCATTTATGATCGCTTTTTGTTACCGTTGATAAAGATAAACCCTTTATCATCGTTTTTTTAACGTTGTTAAAGGATGACGCTGCGTAAAATTGTTTCTGTGATAGTGGGTTTTTTTACCACTAATAAAAATTCATTTTTATTGGTGTTTTTGCTCAGCGTTGATAAAATGAGCATTTATTAGCTTTTTTCTTAACACTGATAAAATAGATTTTTTTTATAACGACACTTAGATTATCAACGTTTTTTTAGTACTGATAAAAACGATTTTCTAGCGTCGTTGAAAGAGAGATTTGTGATAGTGGTGTCACCAACAAAACCATGTTATCAAATACACAAAAAATGACGTAACGCGTCAAATCCTATCAGATTCCTACTGAGTGGCAGTAGAAGTGTGTAGGAGGTAACCGTTTTGGTTTGGTTCTATCATGAAATCACTTGGCCCTTGAAACTTTGGTGCGAGGCTATTGAAACATCTTCCTTCACATATTAATCCACGCAAATCATGTTTTAACATGTGTTGACAACAAAAGCCAACACAAACTCCAAGCTATCTCCAATAAAATTCAAATAATCATCCATGGCTTCAATAATTAATTTTAATTAATAGCCAGTCATTATTACTTTAATAATTAATATGAATAATGAGTGATAATTAAATAATAATAAGTAATATATATTGATTAATTTATAATTTATAAATACTAATTAAATATATAAACATATAAGTAATGTATAATTAGTAGTTAAAATTAATTAACTAATAATTTATAAACATATAATTAACTCATCCGGTACATTTGAGACCCGAGATCCGATTCGGCCCGGAAGTATCGAGTCGGGTGATAAATAAGTAAATAAATTATATATTTCCGGTCTGGCCTGATCCGGCCCATTTCATCCGGTCCATGCTTGGGATCCCGCGCTCCCCTTTTCTCGCCCGCCGCCCATACCGCGCTGTTTCCGCTCCCGCGCGCTGCGCCAGAGAATCTTTCCGAATAGTCAACACCGCCCCTTTTGGAGCGCACGTTAGTGCGCCCCCTCGTAACGTGCGCTCCCCTCGTAAAAGCGTGGTTTTGTCTTCTTCTCCTCTTACCCCCTAAAAAACGCCACCAATCATCATAATAAACGTGCGCACCCATGCCCCCCTCCTGCAGCTTTCAGGTTTTAATTTGGAATTTATTTCTAAATCAATCAAGTACTTATTTTAAAATTTTACTTGGAATTGTTAAAAAAAACAATCAATAAAATACGTAAAATATTATAATATTTAATTAAATTCAACGCCCAAACAGAGTGTGAAATGGGTGAAGGGGGGGACCATCGCTGGATAATTGCAGATCAATACAGCACCATATTTTATACCGTGCGTTGAAGTTCCACTCACTGAATTATATAGTCCACGTCGCGTCCAACCCTCCGCCGCCCCACCACCACCGTCGCCGCCGCCTCCTCTGCTTCTTCTTCTCCTCCTTCCTCGCTGCCGAGCGGATGAAGATCCAGTGCGACGTATGCAGCGCCGGCGAGGCGTCGATATTCTGCACCGCCGACGAAGCCGCCCTCTGCGCCGCTTGCGATCGCCGTGTCCACCACGCCAACAAGCTCGCCGTCAAGCACCGCCGCTACTCCCTCCTCCGCCCCGGCCGCGGGGCTCCTTCCCCGCTCTGCGACGTCTGCCAGGACCGCCGCGCCTTCCTCTTCTGCCAGCAGGACCGAGCCATCCTCTGCCGCGACTGCGACCTCCGCATCCACAGCGCCAACCGCCACACTCAGAAACACAGCCGCTTCCTCCTCACCGGCGTCCGCCTCTCCTCCCCCTCTCCCGACGCCGATCCCCCCTCCTCGGTTGTTCCTGATCCCTGTAACCAGCTGGATCCGAACCAGCATCAAACAAATCTAGCCTCCAACCCTCCCGAGATTTCATATCCGCAGTTAGCCGCTCCGGCGTCGGATGCTTCAACGGCGTCGCCGGACACCGCGAAAATTTCGGATTACTTGATGGAGATGCTCCCGGGCTGGCACGTCGAAGAATTCCTCGATCCTCCCGATTGTGCTCACCACGGTCTCTTAAAGGTTCCGCACCTTCAAACTTCCCGCCGTTTGGCGTTGATCTGGTTCTTGATCGTTCTCCATTTCTGAATCCGTTTTTTGATTGTAGAACGAAGAAGATGCTTCCTCGATCCTGGATGCGGATCTCGAACGGAGGTTCGGAGCGCTTCCGGCACCGGGTTTGGGGGTTTGGGTCCCCCAGGCGTCGCGTCCTCCTCAAATCTCACAGTACTTTTCACAAACAGGTGGTGAGCAGACCGGAGGGGACTTCAAGGGTCTGAAAACGAATGACTGGTGGAGGGAGGACGCTTTCACAGTCCCTGAGATCACTCCACCGTCCTCGGGCTACAAGAGATCCAGAGAATTTTGATCGATTTGATCCCTGGCTGCACACAGATCAAAGGAGGCTGCAATTTTCGATTTCGCTCGAAAGATGAACTCCTCCTCGTTCTTCCTGAGTTCAATTATCGATCGACGTCGCGGTTTCACTGCAGGTTTATATTTCCTTCCAGATTCGGTGCTGCAATCAACTTGGGGGGATCCCTGATTCGCTTTTCTTGCCATTTCTGTTTCTCTGGGGTGGGCGGGGTGGGGTTTCTCGGTACATACTTGTCAAAATCGAGATGAACTTATCATCTTTGGGTCCAATCTTTCTCAATGTGAAGGTTTTGATCCGTGTTTTGATGGGTAGAATCTAGTTCTTGATCTGAATTTCTAGTTAGTAGCAGTAGTAGCCAGTTTGATTTATTTGGGATTTTTTAAAAGGTGTGATTTATGTTTTTTTTTTGTTTACAAACATATGCATGTGTGGGTTTTTGTTGTTGTTGAGAGATACCCAACCGACTCTGATTTTGATGGAAAAGCATACACTAAAACAAAGAAAGAATAAGTCTTTTATAGTGCATACTCAAGCTCGTTTATTTTAGGACAGACCAGACCTTTGCCTTTTGCGGGTTCAAGCAAAAACTCAATCTTTTCTAAGGAGCACCCCTAACCTATCACTCATCATTATACGGGTTAAGACAGAACCCAATCTATATTACATGATAGACCAAACACATGTGATTGCCTTTTGATCGGGTGGCCATAACCAGACCACTACCTTTTAGAATGAAGGTATAACCGTGTGTGAAATATGAATTACATACACTTCCACTGAAAAATAAAATTAACTAGACAATCAGAAGATGTCGATGAAGAAAGTTGGTGTGGAGCAGTGATCTTAGACCCTTCAAGAATTGATGCAAAAAAAAAAAACTTTGAGCAACCGACAATGCCTTAGCAAATCAACATAATATTCTCTATGTGGGTGTTTCCTAATTCTCTGTCATATATTTAATACCAACGGGCAAAAAATAAAAATGAAAGAATATTATCATTTCCTGTATTTTGAAGTATCGCACTCAAATTCAACAATCAATCCCAATACTTCATTCCTGGTACCGTTGCACCAAGGACCTGCTACCACTAGAACATGAGAGAAACCGATATCGACAAGCAGTATTATGTTGCTACCAGTGAAATTCTATACTTTACGCAAGGGTAAAACGAATTTTGCATAGGTTGTGTAAAGGTGGGAAGCATTTTGTATACGCTACGTAAGGGTAACTCACATTTCGTATACGCTATGCGAGGGTAAGCTATATCTAATAAACATTGCGTAAAGGTAAGTTGGCTTGCTACGTAAAGGTAAACACAAAATTGTATATACTGCATAAGGGTAGATAACACTTGCGTAACGGTAAGATGAAAAAATTATAAAGATCATGTAAGGGTAAGCATGAAATTTGCAAAGCTGCGTAAGGGTAAACTTGGAATTTGCAAAATTGCGTATAGGTACAAACATTCATGCATAAAGGTAACCTCTAATTTCCAAAGGTTGCGTAAAGGTAACCATAGATTTAGGCCATTGCGTAAAGGTAAATGAAATTACTTTTATGTAGAAGTTGGTCGCCGCATGAAGGTAGCTTGGACTACTGCCGCGCAAGGGTAAATACCTAGTCACATAAGGGTCAACCCGTGTTTTCCCCAGTCACGTAAGGGTCAGCCCATCGCATAAGGGTAATGTGTATCTCGTATAAGGGTGTCGACTTGCGTAAGAGTCACCTCTTAACCAATGTAAGGGTGAAGGTGAATTTTCTTTACCTGCATAAACGTCAATCGAGTTTACGTAAGGGTAAAACCGAACCCACGTAAGGGTACTTCAAATGTAGGGTAAAGGTAAAGACCAAGATACAAAGGATACAAAAGGGTAAATAAAATAATTAGAAATTTGTTTTTTCAAAAGATTTAAAGAAAAATAATTATAAAGATTTTTTAAAAATAATAATAATAAACGATGAACAATTAAAGAATAATTAAATTCAACAAATTTTTTATTATAAAAAAATAAACCATGTGATGAATTGAACATCTTAAAGAATTAAACAAATTAATACAAGGAATTAAAAAAACACTGTGATCAAACAAAACAAAATCATATACAAAAAATACTATTTTGTCCCTGAAAACCACATGGGGTTTGAATGGCATTTTGCAGTGGTGGTGGCACAACCCTTCACACCAGACTCATATTTCTAGGTTTTTTCTAAGTGGTTTCCAACGGGTTTTATTCGTGGAGCCAGAAACACCCAACAATTCCCTTATTCGAGATGTTACACAAACCTTCTTTCCAAAGACAGATGGTCATTGGGAAATGACTCCAACAATTCTTAGGGACTCACATTGGTCGAGAGGATGGGAGGTCGGGCTCATTGCACCTTTTTAGGGAAATTATTGCATACTTTGGGTCTCTCTTATAGATTTAAGACATATTCATGAATCCTTTATTTAATCTCAAACATAAAACAGGTCACCCTCAAGTTAACAATCAATTATTAGCATGTATTGGATTTAGAATCATCTGTATGTATCTGAGGTTCTTCATCGATAGAGATATCTGTATGTATCTGAGGTTCTCAATCGATGGTACCCTTTTTTATGCGGGTTAGAGATTCTTATGTCGTTTATTGCTATGATGACAGTTTTAAGCCACGCAGTGGGACACTTTATAGTTTATCGTCATCCAGGAAGATGAGAGTTGTTTTGATGTTGGGATCGACCCCATGATATAGGTTTCCTACGTATTCTTGTGAAAAGAATCAGAACCCACATAGTTTGACACCACTTAAGGGGATACATCATACCTTTTAAGATCCTGTGAAGAGGACCAAATCATGCAGTTTAACATCATGCGACAAGGACGTCTAGGCGAAAGGTGCCTGGTCAAGGGATGGTGTGGGACTTACACCGAAGAGGCCCAAGGGACCTAGATGGGATGTATCCTCCTAGGTCGGATGTGACCCTACCGGGAACATGACCTAGAGAAGATTAGGGTTGATTGAGGTGTTGAGTTTCAACCTCAAGAAGGATTCCTACGTATCCCATTTGGACAGGAATCAAAGCCCACATAGTTTGGAATGTTGGAGCTTACAACTATGGAGGAGGCCCAAGGTCAAGGAGAGAGGAAGATCCAGAAAGGGAATCTATGCTGAGACAGGTAAGTCATTCCCCTTAGTGATGCCACCTTTAGGGATTACATGTTCACTGCCCGTGCGCCTTTGGGTTGGGTATGGTGTAAACACTGCCGTGGAGGAGTTCCAATCACGCGGTCCAAGGGGTTTCCTCATTAGGAATATGGCCCTTTGAGGTGGTGACATGGCTTTGGAGCTTACACTGATTGGGAGGCCCTAGGAAGGAAAGAGGAAGATCCGAAAAGGGAATCTCCTCCCGATATAGGTATTTGGTCATACAGTTTCCACGATCGTCACTAACCTCTAAGCCCATGTGAGTCATGCTCGGTGCGAGAAACTAGAGGAAGTTGGAGATCTAGAAAACCATATGATCTCCGTCGTCCATTGGTGGATGTGGCTGGGGATATGGAAGGCATGGGAAATACCGCGTAAGAAATACTAAAAGATTACTCTATGAGGGATTCCCTAATGAAGATCCTCCCCTCTTCCCCTTTTGATAGGTGGAAGAGAGGAAAAGGGTGGGCCTACATGCCACGCTTGTAGCCGCCCGATCCGAGGAGCCACCTGCCACCATACCTAAGATTTTTATCCTCGTTACCATATGAATTTATGCTCGAGAACATTATGAGGACCCCCTTATTGGGTAGGTTAATAGTAACACCTCATTTACCATGAGAATGTATGATCGAGAGGACACACTGATGTGCCCTGTACTCTGATAACACATGTCTGGAGGTTTTGGAGGAGGCCTTGGATTGGTACCCCTCAGACGAGGGATCCAAGGAAAGTGGCACCTTACCATCAGTGGTATGAAAGAGGGCTCAAAGGAGGGTTTGTGCAGGTGAGGGATGAGAGAGCTTAAGATGTCTCACACATGGTAGACCTGGGCGAGCTTAAGATGTATTTGGGAGATGGAAAACCTTGGAAACAACACTTGGTTGAGGCCTTGCTCTAGGATCCAAGGGGCTCCTCCGGCATCTTTTGACAACCAACACTTAATTTTTGAGTAGTGGAAGGGTCCTTCACCCTAATAGTTTTGACTGGGGGGTTCCTTTAAAGGTTCTTGGTATTTTAGACCTTGAGGGACCTCAATCCATTGATGCTACTAATTTCCCCTTCTTTTGTAGGCTTAAGGAACTACCTGAGGGTTTAGAGGACTTGGGAGAGAGACTTGGCCAAGCATAGTGAAGAACCTTTGTGATGTTTTGTAATAACAAAGTTTTTGTATTTATTGAAAACTAATCTTTTGTAAAAGAATGTTTTTGAAAAAGAGGTGAAAGTTTCTAAGGGGAATCACCGTTGAATACTATCCATCGTAATGAGAAATTCCATTGTATTGAAGGAAGATCATACTGACTCTGAGAAGGGAAATTAGTCTAAATCTGAGAAGGAAGACCAAACTGACTCTAAGAAGGAAAATCAGAATGACTCTAAGAAGGAAGATCAGACTGAATCTGAGTAGGAAAATTGGACTGACTCTGAGAAGGAAAATCAGACTGAGTTTGAGAAGGAAGACCAAACTGACTCTGAGAAGGAAAATTAGATTGACTATGAGAAGGAAAATTGGACTGACTATGAGAAGGAAAATCAAACTGGGTTCATCGGATTGAAGGCCATAGGACTCAGGGTCATCGAACCTAGGAAATTTTGTGGAGTAGATTGAACAAAGCCTTTACTCTTTTATTTTGGACCAATTGTTTTGTAAGAAACTTTTCAAACTGATGGGAGTCAGTATAATCATTTCTATCTGGATATAGAAGGTGTCTAATGGGAGTTGGAACAAGTTGTATTCATTTATTCTTAATAGCAAATTTCCATAGACTCATTAGAGTGGATATAGAAAGGATGTAGGTTCTCACTGTTGGAGTTGGTGGCCAAGAACCAACTACTTTGTACTTTATTCATTAATAAATACCTTATCACATCTTGATTTTTCTTCTGCGTGACAATGCATGTGATAATGTCCTAAGGATAACTATTGCATTAAAGGGTCATAGTAGATCCCTATTATGATGAGAAACCGAAAGTGCCATAACACTGTTCTTGAATATATGTTCTATGACTGAATGATGTTATTTGAGGGACACAAATAATACAGGCCATTATGGGTGATGACTCATAAAACTTTGAGGCACCTTCTCATGGTGTGCACCCTTGGTAATATCCAGGAGAATATTATGAGAACGAGACCCACCAGTAGGAAATCCACATTTCATAGTGTCATTGGATGTTCCTATCTGCGGGCATGTGTATTGGTTCTTAGACTTTAAGATTGTTATTAATGAGTATTACAACTCGCACACTTAGATGTATTGACGAAAACTGTGGTGACACACTGTTCGCAGTGAGGTAGGATATGTTGGGCGCGTCGCGAGTAATACTGCAATAATAGATAATGCAAGAAAGGATTTTTCCTTTCTGTTCCACAATAGAAGTAGATATCTTAGGCCCTTTGATAGAATTGATATAGCCTAAATAAATCCATGGCCATGGTAAGGAATGAACGAGTTCAATTCCGGGAAGTCAAAGAAAGAATAATCGAGCACATGGATTGATGACACCAGCATGCAACCCTCTTGATTCGAGATATCAAGACAAAGAGATTATATTACACGGTAAGCATTCTTAGGAGGTGACACATCATTGCGTCATTAAATTCTTTCTCTATGGGTGCCTTGGCGCGTTTCTAGACGCTAACTTTGGAATTTAGGCAGGCTCCGCCTAATTCCACTGAGAAATAGGCTTAAAGGGTCACACACTAAGTGTGTCCAAGTATCTTAGTTAAATATTAATTTAACAAGTTGAATAAAGATTATTCCTGATTTTGGTTTAATAATTATTTAAGGATGTCTGATCGCATTTATTTCGACACTAGTTATTCAAGAGAATATATTGTGGGCAAAATTATATATTTATTAGCGAGTAATGCAGTGATATTTATTTTAGAAATAAATAACCATTATTCAAGGTCTAATAAATGAGGTGGAGGAAATAAAGAGAATGGAAAAACAAAAGTACACTCTGTCTATATTAATATACACGCTGTGTATTTTTTCTAGGAATTATGAGAAATAATAATATTTATTTAATTAAATAATATTAGGTGTAATTTGCTGGGTGCATGTCAAGTAATAATAATAGTCAATTATTGTTATTAGACACGAGATATTACTAAGAATTAGATGAAATGAATAAATTCTTTCGGGTAATTAATTCATTTGATTATTCTAAGTAATTAAAATCCCAATTATATAATTCTCATTGGCCTAGCCGTTTTGGGTGGTTGTGCACAACGAATCTAGAGAAAGCTCTCAAGCCAAGATAGAATTATTTTCTTCCAAGAACACTCTCAAGTCTGAGAGAGAGAGATCCTTCTCCACCAGATCAAGGCGATCGAAGGCATACATCACAAGTGAAGGGTCTTCTGCGCTAATACCCATAGATCCCTTCAGCGACGTCCAGAGATACATGGAAAACATGTGGATCACCGATAGAGGAATCCTACACTTAGATTCTACGACGCAATGACATATCACATCAGATCGTGACCAGAAACATCAACGGAGAGAGAATTCCATCAAGGTAATTCTTTTCTTTTAATTAAATTAATTATAACCAACATATGATGATCCTCTCTATGGTTCTGGGACTCCCTTCTTTTCTTTTGTTCTTCGTTCTATTCCGAAGATTTGCTATTTTATTATCGTGACAGATCTCGGATTAAACATCATTAACGGAAAAAATTAAAGTTGGGTACACCCACCAACACGCTTCCGCTGCACCCAGAACCTACAAGTGGTATTAGAGGGAGGTTATATCGTTGATTATAATTATTTAGTTTTCCATTGGTAATTTACGCATTTAATAATTTAGTTGTTTCAATTCAAGTTAATCGTTATATAAATCTGAATCTCAAGATCTGTTCCTCCTCTCTCGTTTCTCGTTCACCTTACAAAAAATATTTTTTCTTTTAATTTTGATTAAAATAAAATAGAGGATCTCATCTAGAGGTACCAAACGTTCTTGGCCGTACAACACCAGAATACACGACGTGTATTTGGCAGTACATGCCGTGTAGTCTAGGTTCAATGCATCGGACTGATCCGCCAAATCAGGCCGTGTGTTGGAGTATTTCTAAGTCTTAAATGACACCGTGTGTTGACCAGGAATAGGTGGCACACAATTTCTGGATTACACTTCGTGTGGTCCATTGAACACGGTGTGTAGTCCCTTCAGGTTAGGGTTGGACTGTGTACCCCGTACACGACTTGCCCGACTGGAAACCGTGTAACGAAGATACTACACGGCGTGTGTCCCACTGAACACACCGTGTACTCCAAAGATTTTCAAAGTACATCTACATGCCATGTCTCCGAGCATGTACTTAGGATGGATGGTGAACAAAAGTATACGCCGTGTAGTCGGAACTACACGCCGTGTACTCATCCAAATTACGTAGATTTATTAAAATTTATTATTATATTATACAAACCCTTGAGACGTGTACCATAGTGCAGACGTAAAGCTGAGACAAACATGTGATAGGTGTTATATATATATATGTGTGTGTGTGTGTTTAATTTAACATCTGCGTAATGTTCATTTATACTCATTGGGTAGTTATGAACAAAAATTCATCAGGTTGACTCCAAGGTACAAGTTATGTACAATGAAAACTTTAAATGAATTTATTTGTTTAAAATTATGATGGATGAAAATTTCAAGGAAATTTAGAAAAGGGTTTAAGATAAAAGTATTGATTAATTAAAGATAATTAATTGATTCGAGCGTGATTTATATTAAACAATAATGATTAAAGAATTTAATGCTAGTTTTATTTATGCGTAAATATCGTTGCATGTATGGATGATCATGAGCTAGACCAAGAACTTTGTATGTGAATGGTTTCTTTTAATTAATTTATTTAAATTAAATTTATTGGCCTATGATCCTTCTCCTCATTAATATGTAGGGCCTGCGTGCCCAAGGTTTCTTTTATGTAAAACCCCGTTTTACCCCTCACCTGCGTGTGAGATAAAAGCATATGTAATGAATGGAGCTCCCAATCTAGTGGAGGTGGCTCAAGTTAGGAGCCAAGGTGAAACCAATCCAAAGAGATACAAATGTGGATAGGTGGAAAGATGTAAACACGAACCCAAAAGGTTCAAGGTGTTTCTCCCCTAGGTCTTGGGTTAGTTTTTAAACCGCTAGATAAACTAACCAATAGAACAAGCTCATGATCATACCATTTATTTTATTTCTGTCAGTTTCATGGTTTATTTATTGTGGGTGTGTTGCACGATCACACAATTAATGAATTAAACAAGCATGCAATATGAAACTAAAATAAAACCGGGTTATGCATAAATATTATCTTATACATGGTTAATCACTTAAATATATCCCACTTAATATTATCAAGCATGTAATCAAAGATAATAAAATGGAAATTTACTTATAAGGATAAAATCCCTCAAAGAAATATTAAGTCGCTATAGCCTTCCATAATATTGGTTAGAATTGAACCATAGTTCAAAGTGCTTGACCAACCCTAGTTGGGGTGCTTTCAATTATTGGGGAATTCTAATTCAAGGTTTTGGGTTGACCTGACTTGGTTCACATCAAGGGTTGACTGCTACAGTAGGACTTGGTGTGACCAAGAGGCAAAGGTTGAGGAAATTCAAAATAAAAGGATTTTGAGATTGGGGAGTCCACTCAGCGGATCAAGGAGCTACAAGTTAATGCAGTTGGAATTTTGGAATGCCTACCTAAAAACCCTTCAAGTTTCTTGACCAACCTTAGTTGGGGTAATGCGAAGGGCAATATGGATCCTTACCACTAGAATATTCCGGCAACAGAATATTCTGAAGTCAATGGTGAGGGCTATTGGATTTTGATAAAATAGTAGGAGACTAATAAGTATTAATTTATTTATTTGTCTCAGTTTTATCATGATAATGTACTAAACCTTTGATCATATTAATTTTTAGAAATGACAAGAAAAATGACTTCAAACATATCATTGCGAACCATACCCGAGAATGAAAACCTTCTCACCGGCACTAATTTCCAAGAATGGCAGAGGCGTTTACGCGTCATCCTTCGCCATGAGAGGAAATTGTACGTGATGGAAGAGCCTGTTCCAGTTGCACCTAGAAAAGAGGCCATTGACGAGGAACTATCTCTATATATGAAACATATAGATGATTCCATAGATGTCCAATGTTTCATGCTATCGGTCATATCTAATGAGCTCTTGAAGCAACATGAAAACATGGACGCCTATAGAATGATGTCTCTCCTTAAGGATCTATACTAAGAGAAGGCAAGACAAGAGAGATATGAGATCTCCAACGCTTTGTTTATAACTAATCTTGGAGAGTCTGCGCTAGTTGGGCCTCATGTAGTCAAGATTATTGGCTACATTGAACGCCTGGACATCTTAGGGATTAAGTTCTCGGATGAGTTGCGTACAGATCTCATCCTATCATCACTGCCCAATACCTTATCTAGCTTTGTTGTCAACTGTAGCATGAGAAACAATGATAAGATTCTATCAAAACTTCTGACCTTGATTCGCCAGGTAGATAAGGACATGGGGCGTGACAAACCTATAGTCCTTATGGTGAATAAGAAAAGGAAGGGCAAGGCAAAGGGGCCAAGGACTCATAAACGGTCTGAAGTTCCTAAGCACCATACTTCCAAGAAGGGGAAGATATAAAGGTAGGGAAAGGAATGAGAGGCGGTATGTTTTGCATGTGGCAAGCAAGGCCACTGGAAGAGGAACTGCACCAAGAAGCATGGGGATGCTAAAGGTTCATTCATTATCGAGTGTAATCTTTCCATTTCTACACATTGGGTATTAGATACAACTTGTGGGGATCACATATGTATTCAAATGCAAGAACCAAGTAGATTTACAAAGATTTCCAGAGGAGAGGTGGATCTTTGAGCTGCCAATGGCATGAGGCTGGCTGCGTTGGCTATTGGCGATTACCATCTCTCATTGCCAAATGGGATGATTTTGGTTTTACATAACTGTTATTATGTGCCTAGTGTTACCAAAAACATAATTTTTGTATCATGTTTGGATATGGATGGATTTATTTTCAAGTTTGGAAATAAGGGTTGCTTCTTTTATAAGAACAATGTATGTTATGGTATGGAGCATTTAAATAATGGTTTGTATGTACTAAATTATGAAAACCAAGTGTTGTCAATCGATAATGAAACAAACTCACATGAATCATACATCACCCAGTTGTGACATCACTTTCTTAGTCATGTAAACAAGAAGTGCTTGAAAATGCTCTACCAAGATGGCTATTTAGAATCTACTGAGCTAAAACCACATGATAGATGTCATACTTGTTTACAAGGTAAAATGACCAAGACACATTTCGGTGGACAGGGTGAAAGGGCCATAGAGCTTCTAGGATTGGTGCACACGGATGTGTGTGGACCATTTCTAGTAGAATCTAGAGGTGGATATTCTTACTTCATTACTTTACTGATGATTTGAGTAGATATGGCTATGTATAATTAATAAGGTACAAGTCAGAGTCCTTAGAGAAATTTAAGGAATTCAAGAATGAAGTAGAGAATCAGCTTGGTAAGAAGATAAAGAAACTTCAATCGGATCGAGGTGGAGAATATCTTAACCAAGAGTTCATTGATCTTCTACAGGGTCTGGGATTCTATCTCAGCTCACTCCTCTTTATACACCACAGTGGAATGGTGTTAGTGAAAGGAAGAACCACAACTTTTTGGATATGGTGAGGTCAATGATGAGTCATGCAGATCTTCCATTATCCTTTTGGGGATATGCATTAAAAACTGTAGCATACACATTAAACCGAGTACCAACTAAGGTGACAAATGAAATTCCCTTCAAGTTATGGAATGGAAAAACCCATTTTGTCGCACACAAATGTATGGGGATGTGAGACATTTGTTAAGGCCTTCTTAGGCAACAAACTAGCACCCTGGGGCATGAGGTGTATCTTTATAAGATATCTCAAGGAAACAAAAGGATATTACCTATATAACCCTTCAGACAAGAAAGTTATTGTCGCCAGACAATCCATCTTTCTTGAGAGGGAGAACATCCTAAAAAAGGATAGGGGGAGCAAGATTGAATTCGATGAAGTTGATGCTCAAGATACATTGGAGTTGGTATAGGAACAAGTTCCACAGGTCCCCATGGAAGAGGTTCCAGAAACACAAGTACTGCGTAGGAGCTCAAGAGAGGTAAGGGAACCAGAGAGATTTGGTTTCCTAGTCACCGAGGATGGTGAATCATTATTGTTGGACAATGATGAAACTTTATCCTACAAGGAATCAGTAGAAAGCTCAGAAGCTTCAAGATGTATAGAAGCTATAAATTCAGAGATGGATTCCATGTATCAGAACCAAGTCTAGGTTCTGGTCGATGAGCCAGTTGATGTAAATCCTGTTGGATGCAAATGGGTATTCAAGAGAAAAATGGGCATTGAAGTTCAATTTAGCACCTATAAAGCAAGGCTAGTGGCTAAAGGATCCAGAAAACATCAAGGAATTGACTATGATGAAACCTTCTCTCTATTTTCCATGTTTAAATCCATAAGAATAATACTTGCCATAGCAGCTTACCATGACTACGAGATTTGTAAAATGGATGTCAAAACAACATTCCTTAACAGGAACCTTCAGGAAGATTTCTATATGAAACAACCAGAAGGGTTTGTGACACTAGGTAAAGCCAAAAAGGTTTAAAAGTTGCAGAAATCTATTTATGGATTAAAGAAATATCTAGGTCATGTAACATTCGATTTGATGAATCCATAAAGGAATTTGGTTTCGTTAAGAATGAATGTGATCCATGTGTTTATAAGCAGTTTAATGGGAATGCAATCATTATCCTAGTAGTATATGTTGAGGACATATTACTTATTGGAAATGATGTACCAGTCTTACAGTCAGTTAAGGACTGTTTTAACAAGTGTTTCTCCATGAAGGACTTGAGTGAAGCTTCCTACATTCTAGGGATCAAGATCATTCATGATAGATCCAAGAGGCTTCTTGGACTAAGTCAGGGTATATACATTGGCCAGATACTAAAGATATTTAGTATGAAACAATCTAATAGGGGATTGGTTCCAATGTCACATGGCCTACATCTTTCTAAGAAAATGTGTCCTTAGACACAAAAAGAGAAAGATATAATGAGTAAGTATGCTTTGGCTATAGGATCCATCATGTATGCCATGTTATGTACCAGGCTTGATGTTGCCTACACACTGAGCATGGTAGGCAGATATCAAGTAGATCTAGGAGAACAACATTGAACTGTTGTTAAGACAATCCTTAAGTATCTGAGAAGAACTAAAGATATGTTCCTAGTGTATGGAGGAGACGAGGACCTTTTCATCAGAGGGTATGTTGATTCTGGCTTTTAGACAGATCAAAATGATCTAAAGTCGCAATCTAGATATGTTTTTTGTCTCAACGGAGGAGCTGTGAGCTGGAAGAGTTCAAAGCAACCAATTGTCACCGATTCTACAGCAGAGTCTGAATATATAGCGGCTTCTGATGCAGCCAAGAAAGCTGTCTGGATTTGGAACTTTGTCCAAGATCTTTATGTGGTTCCTAGTAGTAAAGATCCTATCACATTATATTGTGATAATATTGCAGCGGTGGCTCTTTCAAAAGAACTAAGGTCACATCAATGGACAAAGCACATACTCTGGAAGTATCACCTCTTGAGGGATTTCTATCAAAGGGGTGAAGTTGCAGTGAGAAGAGTGTCCATAGAAGAGAACGTGGCAGAACCCATGACTAAAGGCCCGTCTCAACAGAAGCATGAATATCAGCTAGCGGGTTAAAGGTTGTTAGCAGTTGGCTCTAGTACAAGTGGGATTCTGTTGGAGTTGGTGGCCTAGAACCAACTACTTTGTACTTTATTCATTAATAAATACCTTATCACATCTTGATTGTTCTTCTGCGTGACAATTCATGTGATAATTTCCTAAGGATAACTATTTCATTAAAGGGTTATAGCGGATCCCTGCTATGATGAGAACTCGGAAGTGCCATAACACTGTTCTTGAATATATGTTCTATGACCCGATGATTTTATTTAAGGGAAAAAAATAATACAGGCCATTAGGGGTGAGGACTAATAAAACTTTGGGGCACCTTCTCATGGTGTGCGCCCTTGGTAATATGTAGGAGGATATTATGAGAATGAGACCCGCCAGTAGGAAATCCACATTTCATAGTGTCATTGGATGTTCCTATCTGCGGACATGTGTATTGGTCCTTATAATTTAAGATTATTATTAATGGGTATTACAACTCACGCACTTAGATGTATTGACAAAAACTGTGATAATACATTGTTCGTAGTGAGGTAAGTTATGTTGGGTGCATTATGAGTAATACTGCATTAATAGATAATGAGAGAAAAGATTTTTCCCTTCTGTTCCATAACAGAAGTAGATATCTCAGTCACTTTGATGGAATTGATATAGCCTAAATAAATCCATGTCCATGGTAAGGAATGATAGAGTTCAATTCTGGGAAGTCAAAGAAAGAATAATCGAGCACATGGGTTGATGGAACCAGCATGAAACCCGCTTGATTCGAGATATGGAGACAAAGGGATTATATTACATGGTAAGCATTCATAGGAGGTGACATGTCATTGCGACATTAACTTCTTTCTCTATGGGTGCCTTGACGTGTTGCTAGATGCTAACCTTGGAATTTAGGTAGGATTTGCCTAATGCCAATGAGAAAGAGGTCTAAAGGGTCACACACTAAGTGTGTCTAAGTATCTTAGTTAAATATTAATTTAACAAGTTGAATAAATATTATTCCCGATTGTGGTTTAATAATTATTTAAGGATGTCTGATCACATTTATTTCGACACTAGTTATTCGAGAGAATATATTATGGGTGAAATAATATATTTATTAGCGAGTAATGAAATGATATTTATTTTAGAAATAAATAGCCCTTATTCAAGGTCTAATAAATGCGGTGGAGGAAATAAAGAGAATGAAAAAACAAAAGTACACGCTGTGTATATTAATATACATGCCATGTATTTTTTCTGAGAATTTACGAGAAATAATATTATTTATTTAATTAAATAATATTAGGTGTAATTCGTTGGGCACATGTCAAGTAATAATAATAGTCAACTATTATTATTAGACATAGGGTACTTCTAATAATTAAATGAAATGAATAAATGATTTCGGGTAATTAATTCATTTTATTATTTTAAGTAATTAAAATCCCAATTATATAATTCTCAGTGGCCTAGCCATTTTGGATGGTTGTGCACAAAATATCATAGTAATATTCATTCAAACACAAAAATAGATGAGTATGAGTGCAATGTCCAAACAGATAGAGGAATAAAAAAATAAAGAATAAAAACACCAAAACTTTTATAGTAGTTCAGTTCACAGTGGACCAACACCCACTCTTCAATCCCGTCTAACACAATGAGAATACTATTACTCACTAAATTAAAGAAAGAATAAGTCTTTTATAGTGCATACTCAACCTCACTTATTTTAGGATAGATCATACCTTTTCCTTTTGCAAGTTCAAGCAATAACCCAATCTTCTCTAAGGAGCACCCCTAACCTATCACTCATCATTTTACGGGTGCAGACAAAACCCAATATATTCTACATGATAGACCAAACCTATGTGATTTCCTTTTGATCGGGTGACCATAACTAGAACAATAACTTTTAAAGTGAAGGTATAACCGTGTGTAAAATATGAATTACATACACTTCCACTGAAAAATAAAACTAACTAGACAATCGAAAGATGTCAATGAAGTAAGTTGGTGTGGAGCAGTGATCTTCGACCCTTCAAGAATTGATGAAAAACAAAAAAAAATTTGAGCAACAGACAATGCCTTAGCAAATCAACATAATATTCTATGTGTGGGCGTTTCCTAATTCTCTATCATATATTTAATACCAACGGAAAAAATATAAAAATTAAAGCATATTATTGTTTCCTGTATTTTGAAGTATCACGCTCAAATTCAACAATCAATCCCAACACTTCATTCCTAGTACCGTTGCACTAAGGACATGCTAACACTAGAGCATGAGAGAAAATGCTATCGAAAAGCAGTATTATGTTGCTACCAGTGAAATTATATACTTTATGCAAGGGTAAAACGAATTTTTCATAGGCTGTGTAAAGGTAGGAAGAATTTTGTATATGCTACGTAAGGGTAAAACACATTTCGTATACGCTATGCGAGGGTAAGTTATATCTAATAAACGTTGCATAAAAGTAAGTTGGATTGCTATGTAAAGGTAAACACAAAATTGTATATACTGCATAAGGGTAGATAACACTTGTGTAAAGGTAAGATGAACAAATTATAAAGATAATGTAAGGGTAAACATGAAATTTGCAAAGCTGCGTAAGAGTAAAACATATGCTACGTAAAGGTACTTATATAGCTCACATAAGGGTAAGCATGGAATTTTCAAAATTGTGTATAGGTACAAACATTCATGTATAAAGGTAACCTCTAATTTCCAAAGGTTCTGTAAGGGTAACCATAGATTTAGGCTATTGTGTAAAGCTAAATGAAATTAATTTTATGTAGAAGTTGGTCGCCGTATGAAGGTAGCCTGGACTACCACTACGCAAGGGTAAATACCTAGTCACATAAGGGTCAACCCGTGTTTTCCCCAATCACGTAAGGGTCATCCCATCAAATAAGGGTAATGTGTATCTCATATAAGGGTGCCGACTTGCGTAAGAGTCATCTCTTAACCAATGTAAGGGTGAAGGTGAATTTTCTTTACCTGCATAAACATCAATCGAGTTTACGTCAGGGTAAAACCGAACTCACGTAAGTGTACTTCAAATATTGGGTAAAGGTAAAGACCAAGATACAAAGGATACAAAAGGGTAAATTAAATAATTAGAAAATTGTTTTTTCAAAATATTTAAAGAAAAATAATTATAAAGAATTTTTAAAAATAATAATTATAAATGATGAACAATTAAAGAATAATTAAATTCAACAATTTTTTTATTATAAAAAAACAAACCATGTGATGAATTGAACATCTTAAAGAATTAAACAATTTAATACAAGGAATTAAAAAAACACTGTGATTAAACAAAACAAAATCATATACAAAAAACACTGTTTTGTCCCTGAAAACCATGTGGGGTTTGAATGGCATTTTGCAGTGGTGGTGGCACGACCCTTCACATCAAACACATATTTCTAGGTTTTTTCCAAGTGGTTTCCAACGGGTTTTATTCGTGGAGACAAAAACAACAAAAAATTCCCTTATTTGAGATGTTTCACAAACCTTCTTTCCAAAGGCAGATGGTCATTGGGAAATGACTCCAACAATTCTTAAGGACTAACATTGGTCAAGAGTATGGGAGGTTGAGCTCATTGCACCTTTTTAGGGGAATTATTTCCTACTTTGGGACTCTCTTATAGATTTAAGACATATTCATGAATCCTTTATTTAATCTAAAACATAAAACAGGTCACCCTCAAGTTAATAATCAATTATTAGCATGTATTGGATTTATAATCATCTGTATGTATCTGAGGTTCTCCATCGATGGTACCCTTTTTTATGCGGGTTAGATATTCTTATTTCGATTATTACTATGATGATAGTTTTAATCCACGCAGTGGGACATTTTATAGTTTATCGTCATCCAGGAAGATGGGAGTTGTTTTGATGTTGGGATCAGGCCCATGATATAGGTTTCCTACGTATTCTTGTGAAAAGAATTAGAACCCACATAGTTTGACACTACTTAATGGGATACATCATACCTTTTAAGATCCTGTGAAGAGGACCAAATCATGCAGTTAACATCATACGACAAGGACGTCTAGGAGAAAGGTGCCTAGTCAAGAGATGGTGTGGGACTTACACCGAAGAGGCCCAAGGGAACTGGATGGGATGTATCCTCCTAGGTCAGATGTGACCCTATTGGGAACATGAAATAGAGAAGATTGTGTTTGATTGGGGTGTTGGGTTTCAACCTCAAAAAGTAATCCTACGTATCCCATTTGGATATTAATCAAAGCCCACGTAGTTCAGAATGTTGGAGCTTACAACTATGGCGGAGGCCCAAGTTCAAGGAGAGAGGAAGATCCAGAAAGGGAATCTCTACCAAGACAGGTAAGTTGTTCCCCTTAGTGATTCCACCTTTAGGGATTACATGTTCACTACCTGTGCGCCTTTGGGTTGGGTATGGTGTAAACACTGCCATAGAGGAGTTCCAATCAGGCGGTCCAAGGGATTTCCTCATTAGGAATATGGACCTTTGAGGTGGTGACATGGATTTGGAGCTTACACCGATTGGGAGGCCCTAGGAAGGAAAGAGGAAGATCCAAAAAGGTAATATCCTCCCGATATAGGTATTTGGTCATACAGTTTCCACAATCGTCACTAACCTCTAATCCCATGTGAGTCATGCTCAGTGCGAGAAACTAGAGGAAGTTAAAGATCTAGAAAACCATATGATCTCCTTCATCCATTGGTGGATGTGGCTGGGGATTTGGAATGCATGGGAAAAACCTCATAAGAAATACTAGGGGCTTACTCTATGAGGTATTCCCAAATGAAGATACTCCCCTCTTCCCCTTTCGATAGGTGGAAGAGAGGAAAAGGGTGGGCCTACATGCCACATATGTAGCCGCCCGATCCAAGGAGCCACCTGCCACCATACCTAAGGCTGTTATCCTCGTTACCATATGAATTTATGCTCGAGAACATTATGAGGACCCCATTACTGGGTAGGTTAATAGTAACACCTCATTTACCATGAGAATGTATGATCGATAGGACACACTGATGTGCCCTTTACTCTGATAACACATGTCTGGAGGTTTTGGAGGAGGACTTGTATTGGTACAACTCAGACGATGGATCCAAGGAAAGTGGCACCCTACTATCAGTGGTATGAAAGAGGGCTCAAAGGAAGGTTTATGCAAGTGAGGGATGGGCGAGCTTAATATGTCTCACACATGGTAGACCTGGGTGAGCTTAAGATGTATTTGGGAGATGGAAAACCTTGGAAACAACACTTGGTTGAGGCCTTTCTCTAGGATCCAAGGGGCTCCACAAGTATCTTTTTATGACCAACACTCATGTTTTGAGTAGTGGAAGGGTCCTTCACTATAGTAGTTTTGACTGGGGGTTCCTCTAAAGGTTCTTGGTATTCTAGACCTTGAGGGACCTCAATCCATTTATTGCTACTAATTTCCCCTTCTTTTGTAGGCTTAAGGAACTATGTGAGGGTTTGGAGGACTTGGGAGAGAGACTTGGCCAAGCATAGTCAAGAACCTTTGTGATGTTTTGTAATAACAATGTTTTTGTATTTATTTAAAACTAATCTTTTGTAAAAGAATGTTTTTTAAAAACAGGTGAACGTTTCTAAGGGGAATCACCGTTGAATACTTTCCATCATAATGAGAAATTCCATTGTATTGAAGGAAGATCATACTGACTTTGAGAAGGAAAATTAGATTGAATCTGAGAAGGAAGACCAAACTGACTCTAAGAAGGAAAACCAAAATGACTCTGAGAAAGAAGATCAGACTGAATCTGAGTAGAAAAATTGGACTGACTCTAAGAAGGAAAATCAGACTGACTTTGAGAAGGAAGACCAGACTGACTTTGAGAAGGAAAATTAGATTGCCTCTAAGAAGGAAAATTGGACTAACTATGAGAAGGAAAATCAGACTGGGTTCATCAGATTGAAGGCCATAGGACTCAGGGTCATCTAACCCAAGAAATTTTGTGGAGTATATTGAACAAAGCCTTTACTATTTTGTTTTGGATCAATTGTTTTGTAAGAAACTTTTCAAACTGATGAGAGCCAATATAATCATTTCTATCTGGATATAGAAGGTGTCTAATGGGAGTTGGAACAAGTTGTATTCATTTATTCTTAATAGAGAATTTCCATAGACCCATGAGAGTGGATATGGAAAGGATGTAGGTTCTCACTATTGGAGTTGGTGACCTAGAACCAATTACTTTTTACTTTATTCATTAATAAATACCTTATCAAATCTTGATTGTTCTTCTACGTGACAATGTATGTGATAATGTCCTAAGGATAACTGTTACATTGAAGGGTCATAGTAGATCCCTGCTATGATGAGAAACCGAAAGTGCCATAACACTGTTCTTGAATATATGTTCTATAACTGAATGATGTTATTTGAGGGACACAAATAATACATGCCATTAGGGGTGAGTACTCATAAAAAATTGAGGCACCTTCTCATGGTGTGAACCCTTGGTAATATCCAGGAGGATATTATGAGAATGAGACCCACCAGTAGGAAATCCACATTTCATAGTGTCATTGGATGTTCCTATCTGCAGGCATGTGTATTGGTCCTTAGACTTTAATATTATTATTAATGGGTATTACAACTCGCACACTTAGATGTATTAATGAAAAATGTGACGACACACTGTTCGCAGTGAGGTAGGATATGTTGGGCGTGTCACGAGTAATACTACATTAATAAATAATGTGACAAAGGATTCGTCCCTTCTGTTCCATAAGAGAAGTAGATATCTTATGCCCTTTGATAGAATTGATATAGCCTAAATAAATCCATGGCCATGGTAAGGTATGAAAGAGTTCAATTTCGAGAATTCAAAGAAAGAATAATCGAGCACATGGGTTGATGACACCAGCATGCAACCCTCTTGATTCGAGATATTGAGACAAAGAGATTATATTACACAGTAAGAATTCGTAGGAGGTGACACATCATTGCGGCATTAACTTCTTTCTCTATGGGTGCCTTGGTGTGTTGCTAGATGCTAACCTTGGACTTTAGGCAGGCTCCTCCTAATTCCACTGAGAAAGAGGCCTAAAGTGTCACACACTAAGTGTGTCCAAGTATCTTAGTTAAATATTAATTTAACAAGTTGAATAAATATTATTCCCGATTTTGGTTTAATAATTATTTAAGGATTCTTGATTGCATTTATTTCGACACTAGTTATTCAAGAGAATATATTGTGGGCGAAATAATATATTTATTAGCAAGTAATGCAGTGATATTTATTTTAGAAATAAATAGCCATTATTCAAGGTCTAATAAATGTGGTGGAGGAAATAAAGAGAATGGAAAAACAAAAGTACACTCCGTGTATATTAATATACATGCTGTGTATTTTTTCTGGGAATTTATGAGAAATAATAATATTTATTTAATTAAATAATATTAGGTGTAATTTGCTGGGTGCATGTCAAGTAATAATAATAGTCAACTATTATTATTAGACACGAGGTATTGCTAAGAATTAAATGAAATGAATAAATGCTTTTGGGTAATTAATTCATTTTATTATTCTAAGTAATTAAAATCCCAATTATATAATTCTCATTGGCCTAGCCATTTTGGGTGGTTATGCACAATGGATCTAGAGAAATCTCTCAAGCTAAGAGAGAATTATTTTCTTCCAAGAATGCTCTCAAGTCATGAGAGAGAGAGATCTTTCTCCACCAGATCAAGGTGAACGAAGGTGGAAATCACAAGCCAAGGGTCTTCCACGTTAGCACCCAGAGATCCCTTCAGCAATGTCCAGAGATACGTGGAGCACATGTGGATCACCGATAGAGGAATCTTAAACTTGGATTCTACAATGCAAAGACGGATCACATCAGATTGTGATCAGAAACATCAACGGAGAGAGAATTCCATCAAGGTAATTCTTGTCTTTTAATTAAATTAATTATAACCAACATATGATGATCCTATCTATGGTTCTGGGACTCCCTTCTTTTCTTTCCTTCTTCGTTCTATTCCTAAGATCTAGCATTTTATTATTGTGACGAATATCGGATTAAACATCGTTAACGACAAAAATTAAAGTTGGGTACACCCACCAACACGCTTCCACTGCGCCTCGAACCTACAAGTGGTATCAGAGGGAGGTTATATCATTGATAATAATTATTTAGTTTTCTGTTTGTAATTTACACATTTAATAATTTAGTTGTTTCAATTCAAGTTAACCATTCTATAAATATGAATCTCAAGATTTGTTCCTCCTCTCTCATTTCTCGTTCATCTTAAAAAAATAATTTTTTCTTTTAATTTTGATTAAAATAAAACAGAGGATCTCATATGGAGGTTCCAAATATTCTTGGCCGTACAACACTAGAATACACGGTGTGTATTTGGAAGTACACACTGTGTAGTCTAGGTTCAATGCATCAGAATGATCTTCCAAATCAGGCCGTGTGTTGGAGTATTTCTAAGTCTTAAATGACACCATATGTTGACCAGGAATAGGTGGCACACAGTTTCTGGATTACACGCCGTGTGGTCCACTGAACACGGCGTGTAGTCCCTTTGGGTTAGGGTTGGACTGTGTACCCCGTACACGGCTTTTCCGGTTAGAAACTGTGTAATGTGAATACTACATGGCATGTGTCCCACTGAACACACCATGTTCTCCGAAGATTTTCGAAGTAAATCTACACGCCATGTCCCCGAGTGTGTACTTAGGATGGACGGTGAACAAAAGTACATGCCGCGTATTTGGAACTACATGCCGTGTACTTATCCAAATTATGCAGATTTATTAAAATTTATTATTATATTATACAAACCCTTGAGATGTGTACCATAGTGCAGGCGTAAATCTAAGACACAACATGTGATAGGTGATATATATATATATATGTGTGTGTGTGTTTAATTTAACATTTGCATAATGTTTATTTCTACTCATTGGGTAGTTATGAACGAAAATTCACCGGGTTGACTCCAAGGTACAAGTTATATACAAAGATGATTTTAAATGAATTTATTTGTTTAAAATTATGATGGATGAGAATCTCAAGGAAATTCATAAAAGGGTTTGAGATAAAAGGATTGATTAATTAAAGATAATTAATTGATTCAAGTGTGATTTATCTTAAACAAGAACGATTAAAGAATTTAATGCTAGTTTTATTTATGCATAAATATCATTGCATGTATGGATGTTCATGAGCTAGACCAAGACCTTTGTATGTGAATGGTTTCTTTTAATTAATTTATTTAAATTAAATTTGTTGTCCTGTGAGCCTTCTCCTCATTAATATGTACGTCCTGTGTACCCAAAATTTCTTTTATGTAAAACCCCGTTTTACCCCTCACCTGCATGTGAGATAAAAGCATATGTAATGAATGGAGCTCTCAATCTAGTGGAGGCGGCTCAAGTTAGGAGCCAAGGTGAAACCAATCCAAGGAGATACAAAGGTGGACAAGTGGAAAGCTGTAAACATGAACCTAAAAGGTTCAAGGTGTTTCTCCCCCAGGTCTTGGGTTAGTTTGTTAACCACTAGATAAACTAACCAATAGAACAAGCTCATGATCATACCATTTATTTTATTTCTATCAGTTTCATGGTTTATTTATTATGGGTGTGTTGTCACGATCACACAATTAATGAATTAAAAAAGCATGCAAGATGTAAAAAAAATAAGACCAGGTTATGCGTAAATATTATCTTAAACATGGTTAATCACTTAAGTATATCCCAATTAATATTAACAAGCATGTAATCAAAGATAATAAAATGGAAATTTACTTATAAGGATAAAATCCCTCAAAGAAATATTAAGTTGGTATAGCCTTCCATAATCTTGGTTAAAATCAAACCATAGTTTAAAGTGATTGACCAACCCTAGTTGGGGTGATTTTAATTATTGGGGAATTCTAATTCAAGGTTTTGGGTTGAATTGAATTGGTTCACATCAAGGGTTGACTACCATAATAGGACTTGGTGTGACCAAGAGGCAAAGGTTGAGGAAATCCAAAATAAAAGGATTTCAAGATTGGGGAGTCCACTCAACGGATCAAGGAGCTGCGAGTTAATGCAGTTGTAATTTGGAATTCCTACCTAAAAACCCTTCAAGTTTCTTGACCAACCCTAGTTGGGGTAATGCGAAGGGAAATATGGATCCCTACCACTATAATATTCAGGCAACAGAATATTCTGAAGTCAATGGTGAGGGCTATTGGATTTTGATAAAATAGTAGGAGATTAATAAGTATTAATTTATTTATTTGTCTAAGTTTTATCATGATAAAGTATTAAACCTTTTATCATCTTAATTTATATAAATGACAAGAAAAATGACTTCAAACATATCATTGTGAACCATACCCAAGAAGGAAAACCTTCTCATCGACACCAACTTCCAAGAATGGCAAATGCGTTTATGCGTCATCCTTCGCCATGAGAGGAAATTGTATGTGCTGGAGGAGCCTGTTCTAGTTGCACCTAGAAAAGAGGCCAGTGATGAGGAACTATCTCTATATATAAAACATATGGATGATGCCACAAATGTCCAATGTTTCATGCTATCGGCCATGTCTAATGAGATCTTGAAGCAACATGAAAACATGGACACGTATAGAATGACTTCTCATCTTAAGGATCTCTACCAAGAGAAGGTGAGACAAGAGAGATATGAAATCTCCAACGATTTGTTTACAACTAATCTTGGAGAGTCTGCGCCAGTTTGGTTTTATGTAGTCAAGCTTATTGGCTACATTGAACGCCTGTACATTTTAGGGATTAAGTTCCTGGATGAGTTGCGTACAGATCTCATCCTATCATCTCTACCCAAGACCTTATCTAGATTTATTATCAACTATAACATGATAAACAATGATAAGAGTCCATCGGAACTTCTGAACTTGATTTTCCAAGTAGATAAGGACATGGGGTGTGACAAACCTGCAGTCCTTGTGGCGAATAAGAAAAAGAAGGACAAGGAAAAGGGTCCAAGGACTCATAAATGGTTTGAATTCCCTGAACACCATACTTCCAAGAAGGGGAAGATCCCAAGGTAGGGAAAATAATGGGAGGTGGTATGTTTTGTATGTATCAAGAAAGGCCACTGGAAGAGGAACTACACCTAGAAGCATGGGGACGATAAAGGTGCATTCATTATCGAGTGTAATTTTTCCATTTCTACACATTGGGTATTAGATACAGCTTGTGGGGCTCACATATGTATTCAAATACAGGAACCAAGTTGATTTAGAAATATTTCTAGAAGAGAGGTGGATCTTCGAGCTTCCAATGGCACGATGTTGGCTGCGTAGGCCATTGGAATTTACCATCTCTCATTTCCAACTAGGATGATTTTGGTTTTACATAACTGTTATTATGTGCCTAGTGTTACCAAAAACATAATTTTTGTAACATGTTTGTATATGGATGGATTTATTTTTTAGTTTGGAAATAAGGGTTGCTTATTTTATAAGAACAATGTATGTTATGGTATGACCCATTTAAATAATGGTTTGTATGTACTAAATTACGAAAACCAAGTGTTGACAATCGATAACGAAACAAACTCACATGACTCATACATCATCCAGTTGTGGCATCATCATCTTAGTCATGTAAATGAGAATCTCTTGAAAAAGCTCTTCCAAGATGTATATTTAGACTCTACTGAGCTAAAACCACATTATAGATGTCATACTTGTTTTCAAGGTAAAATGACCAAGCCGCATTTCGGTGGATAGGGTGAAAGGGCCACAAATCTTCTAGGATTGGTGCACACGGATGTGTGTGGACCATTTCCAGTAGAAGCTAGAGGAGGATATTCTTAATTCTTTACTTTTACTGATGATTTGAATAGATATGGCTATGTCTACATAATAAGGTATAAGTCAGAGTCCTTAGAGAAATTTAAGGAATTCAAGAATGAAGTAGAGAATCATCTTGGTAAGAAGATAAAGAAACTTCGATCAGATCGAGACAGAGAATATCTTAACCAAGAGTTCATTGATCTTCTACAGGAGTCTGAGATTCTATCTCAGCTCAATACTCCTTATAAACCATAGTGGAATGGTGTTAGTGAAATTAGGAACCACACCTTGTTGGACATGGTGCGGTCGATGACGAGTCATGCAGATCTTCCATTATCCTTTTGGGGATATGCATTAAAAACTGCAACATACACATTAAACCGAGTACCAAATAAGGTGAAAAATAGAATTCCCTCCGAGTTATGGAATGGAAAGAAACCCATTTTATCACACACACATGTATGGGGATGTGAGGAATTTGTTAAGGCCTTCTTAGAAAACAAACTAGCACCCTGGGGCACGAGGTGTATCTTTATAGGATATCCCAAGGAAACAAAATGATATTACTTATATAACCATTTAGACAAGAAAGTGACTGTCGCCAGACAAGACGTCTTTCTTGAGAGGGAGAAGATCCTCAAAAAGGATAGTAGGAGCAAGATTGACTTCGATGAAGTTGATGCTCAAGATACACAGAAGTTGGTACAGGAACAAGTTCCACAAGTCCCCATGGAAGAGGTTCCAAAAACATAAGTACTACGTAGAAGCTCAAGAGAGGTAATGGAACCAGAGAGATTTGGTTTTCTAGTCACTGAGGATGGTGAATCATTATTGTTGGACAATGATGAAACTATCTCCTACAAGGAAGAAGTAGAAAGCTCAGAATATGCAAGATGGATAAAAGCTATGAATTATGAGATGGATTCCATGTATCAGAACCAAGTCTGGGTTCTGGTCGATGATCCAGTTGATGTAAAGCCCGTTGGATGAAAATGGGTATTCAAGAGAAAACTGGGCATGGAAGGTCAAGTTATCACCTATAAAGTAAGGCCAATGGCTAAAGGATTCAGACAACATCAATAAATTGAATGTGATAAAACCTTCTCTCCAGTTACCATCACTACTGGAAATAGAGGATTTCCCAATGGTTTAGAACCGTTGGGAAAGGCTGCAGAACCGTTGGTGTATGTTATACCAACAGTTCTGCAAACCATAGGGAAGTAAGCCATTGGGAAAGCTTTTCCCAACGGTTTACAATGAACCGTTGGGATAGGGTGGAGAAAAATTACCCTATCCCAACGGTTCTGGCAAACCGTTGGGATAATGTGCTAAAAATTACCAGGTTTTTCCCAAAGGTTTGGCCAAACCATTGGAAAAAACCCATGATCTCCTCTTTCCCAACAGTTTCTAAACCGTTGGGAAAAGTGTTTTACCAACGGTTCCATGAACCATTGGTAAAACAGAACATAGAATGCTATGCCAACGGTTTAAAACCATTGGCATAGCCTATGCTGGGAAAATTGCACAGCAGCTCTGCAATTTGCCCAGAAGCTCTCCAATTTGCCCACCAGGTCTCATTTTGTGGGTTCCCCCTCATTTTCAATCCAATTATTATACCTAAAATAAACTAACATACATATACAATTATTGTACCTGCAATAACCAACTAACACATACATATAGAGAACAAATTCATACACATTTAACATATAATGCTGGAACTATACACATCCATAATTAAATTAGAATTCATAACATAATTATAAACATACATAATTCATTTATAATTCAATTTAAAATTTAGATGACAATTATATGTGGAATCCGAAAGTCAATTCATAATTTGATCGGTTTTTTGTATACCATATATTTTTACCTGAAATGATGTCCATTTTAAACAAAATACATACACTTGGAGTGCTACCGTCCATACCACACCTCATATTGAGGCGGGGTTGACTCGTACACGTCACATATGACCCATGGATCGTTCTCCTAAAGTTTCAACGGAAACCGAATGCGTTTGGTCGGTTTTTTCGCATGCCAGTTGATGTTTTTCAATTAAAATGACGTCCTTTTGAAACAAAAGGCAGAAAATATGAGTGGTTCTGGACACACCATGCCTCATATTGAGGTGGGGTTGACTCGTACACGTCACATATGACCCATGAATCGTTCTCCTAAAGTTTCGACGGAAACTGAATGCGTTTGGTCGGTTTTCTGTATGTACTTAATGTTGTCCATTTTAAACAAAAGAGAGCCACTTAGAGTGATTCTGGCCACTCTGTGCCTCCGATTAATATGGAGTTGACTCGTACATGTCATATTTGACCCATGGATTGTTTTACTAAAGTATGGACACAATCGGAATGCGTTTGGTCACTTTTCCGTATGCCAGTTGATGTTTTTCAATTAAAATGACGTCCTTTTGAAACAAAAGGCAGACACTTTGAGTGGTGGCGGCCACACCGTGCCTCAGATTGAGGCGGGTTTGACTTGTACACATCACATATGACCCATGGATCATTGTGCTAAAGTATCGACACAATCTGAATGCGTTTGGTCGGTTTTCCATATGCCAGTTGATGTTTTTCAATTAAAATGACGTCCTTTTGAAACAAAAGGTAGACACTTTGAGTGGTGCCGACTATACCGCACCTCAGATTGAGGCGGGGTTGATTCATACATGTCACATATGACCCATGGATCGTTCTCCTAAATTTTCAACGGAAACCGAATGCGTTTGGTCGGTTTTCCGTATGTACTTAAAATGTTGTCCATTTTAAACAAAAGAGAGACACTTAGAGTGATTTTGGCCACACAGTGACTCCGATTAAGGTGTGTTTAACTCATACATGTCACATATGACCCATGGATCGTTGTGATAAAGTATCGACACAATCTGAATGTGTTTGGTCGGTTTTCCGTATTCCAGTTAATGTTTTTCACTTAAAATGGCGTCATTTTGAAACAAAATACAGACACTTTGAGTGGTGGTGGCCACACCATGCCTCATATTGAGGCGGGGTTGACTCATACACATCACATATGACCCATGGATTGTTGTTCTAAAGTATCGACACAATCCGAATGCGTTTGTCGGTTTTCCGTATGCCAGTTGATGTTTTTCAATTAAAATGACGTCTTTTTGAAACAAAAGGCAGTCACTTTGAGTGGTGGAGGCCACACCACGCCTCAGATTGAGGCGAGGTTGACTTGTACACGTCACATATGACCCATGGATCGTTTTAGTAAAGTATCTACATAATCCGAATGCGTTTGTCGGTTTTCCGTATGCCAGTTGATGTTTTTCAATTAAAATGACGTCATTTTGAAACAAAAGGTAGACACTTTGAGTGGTGGAGGCCACATCGCACCTCGGATTGAGGCGGGGTTGACTCGTACATGTCACATATGACCCATGAATCGTTCTCCTAAAGTTTCAATGGAAACCGAATTCGTTTGGTCAGTTTTCCGTATGTACTTAAAATGTTGTCCATTTTAAACAAAAGAGAACCACTTAGAGTGATTACGGCCACACCATGCCTCTGATTAAGACGGGGTTGACTCTTACACATCAAATTTGACCCATGGATTGTTTTTCTAAAGTATCGACACAATCCGAATGCGTTTGGTCGCTTTTCCGCATGCCGGTTGATGTTTTTCAATTAAAATGACGTCCTTTTGAAACAAAAGGCAGACACTTTGAGTGGTGGCGGACACACCACACCTAGGATTGAGGCAGGGTTGACTCGTACATGTCACATATGACCCATGAATTGTTGTTCTAAAGTATCTACACAATACGAATGCGTTTGGTCGCTTTTCCGTATGCCAGATGATGTTTTTCAATTAAAATGACATCCTTTTGAAACAAAAGGCAGACACTTTGAGTGGTGCCGGCCACACCGTGACTTGGATTGAGGCGGGGTTGACTCGTACACGTCACATATGACCCATGGATCGTTCTCCTAAAGTTTCAATGGAAACCGAATACGTTTGGTCGGTTTTCCGTATGTACTTAAAATGTTGTCCATTTTAAACAAAAGAGATCCAATTAGAGTGATTCCGGCCACACCGTGCCTCCGATTAAGATGGGGTTGACTCGTACACGTCACATTTGACCCATGGATCGTTTTTATAAAGTATTGACACAATCCGAATGCGTTTGGTTGCTTTTCCGTATGCTAGTTGATATTTTTCAATTAAAATGACGTCCTTTTGAAACAAAAGGCAGACACTTTGAGTGGTGGCGGCCACACCGCACCTTGTATTGAGGCGTGGTTGACTCGTACACGTCACATATGACCCATGTATCGTTGTGCTAAAGTATCGACACGATCTGAATGCGTTTGGTTGCTTTTCCGTATTCCAGTTGATGTTTTTCAATTAAAATGACGTCCTTTTGAAACAAAAGGCAGACACTTTGAGTGGTGTCGGCCACACCGCACCTTAGATTGAGGCGGGATTGACTCGTACACATCACATATGACCCATGGATCTTTTTCCTAAAGTTTCAATGGAAAACGAATGCGTTTGGTCGGTTTTCCGCATGTACTTAAAATGTTGTCCATTTTAAACAAAAGAGAGCCACTTAGAGTGATTTCGGCCACATCATGCCTCTGATTAAGACGTGGCTGACTCGTACGCATCATATTTGACCCATGGATTGTTGTTCTAAAGTATCGACACAATCCTAATGCGTTTGGTCACTTTTCCGTATTCCAGTTGATGTTTTTCAATTAAAATGACGTCCTTTTGAAACAAAAAGCAGACACTTTGAGTGGTGGCGGCCACACCGCGCCTCAGATTGAGGCGGGGTTGACTCGTACATATCAAATATGACCCACATTGTGCTAAATTATAGACACAATCCTAATGCGTTTGGTCGCTTTTCCTTATGCCAGTTGATGTTTTTCAATTAAAATGATGTCATTTTGAAACAAAAGGCAGAAACTTTGAGTGGTGCCGGCCACACCGCACCTCAGATTGAGGTGGGGTTGACTCGTACACGTCACATATGACCCATGGATCGTGTTCCTAAAGTTTCAACGGAAACCTAATGCATTTGGTCGGTTTTCCGTATGTACTTAAAATGTTGTTCATTTTAAACAAAAGAGAGCCACTTAGAGTGATTCCGGCCACACCGTGCCTCCGATTAAGATGGAGTTGACTCGTACGCATCACATTTGACCCATGGATTGTTGTGATAAAGTATCGACACAATCCAAATGCGTTTGGTCACTTTTCCGTATGACAATTGATATTTTTCACTTAAAATGACGTCCTTTTGAAACAAAAGACAGACACTTTGAGTGATGGCGGCCACACCGTGCCTCAGATTGAGGCGGGGTTGACTCGTACATGTCACATATGACCCATGGATTTTTTTTCTAAAGTATCAACACAATCCAAATGCGTTTGTCGGTTTTCCGTATGCCAGTTGATGTTTTTCAATTAAAATGACGTCATTTTGAAACAAAAGGCATACACTTTGAGTGGTGGCGGCCACACCGCGCGTCGGATTGAGGCGGGGCTATCCAGGGTCCAGGGAGGAGGGTGGGGGGTTGTCCAGGGTCCAGGAAGGAGGGGGGTTCCCAAACACACAACCAATAAAAGACAACAACATTCATAAAAACAAATAATATATAAAAATAACTCAACTCTAATACTATACTACGAGTTTAGATAAAACCAACAACTAGAATAGATTAAATATCAAATCTCAGTAATATCAGTCAAAAATTTAATGGATCAACTTATCCCACATCACCATCACCATCATCACCATCATCATCACCCTCGTCCTCATCCCCATCATCGTCCTCTCCCTCCTCGCCCTCGCCCTCCTCCTCGTCCTCGCCCTCCTCCTCACCCTCGCCACCCACCTCGCCCTCCTCCTCTCCATCCTATTCCACATCAGACTCCTCGCTATCATCATCGTCAAGCTAGACATCATCCTGAACACCACCAGAACTGCCACCTGGTGCACCGTATATAGAACGTATCGATGACATATACTCATCAAAAGCTGGGCTGGCCTCTGTTGGAAGTGTAGGACGCAGAACTTCAATAAATTTTATAAACGCACTGTTTGCCCTAGAAAACTGTTCTGCCATCTCTGTGGACCTTTTCTCAGCCTGTGCTGCCTGTTCCCTAACTTGCTGCAGCTCGGTGGCACTACATCTCATACTTGAGGATGACCAATACCTCTTCGGGGCTATCCTAGGTCGGCAGAGTACTCTGCCAGAATGCTCCTCTCCCAAGACCTGATGTAAGTGATATGTTGGCCCAAAATTGTCTGGTTCTTGGGCATCGAGGGCCTCTAAAGCAGCCTGTTACAAATATAAATATATCATTAAGTTAAAAAATAGATATTAAAATATAAATTCAACAGATTAAAACTTACAATCTGCTGCTAAGTCGCTTCGTTGATGGCACTTCCATCCTTTTTCCGTCTGCTCGAGCAAAACAGTTTTACTCGAGGCGCACGTCCTTTAATATTTTGTATTTTCCTCTACAATGACATTGAAAACTAAATTTATATGAAAAATTTAGCAAACTATTAAATAATTTAGGAAACAAAAGAAAGTCTAAGGCGTAAAGAAAACTTATAAACAATTGTCATACATGCTTCCTCTCATGATTAGGCATTGTAGTGCGTCCCAGTGTGTGGAGGTATTTTTTTGCATCAATGTTCTTTTTATTTTTTCCAGATGATTCCTAAATAAAATTTTAAAATTAAACAGATAGTATTAATGCAAAACATGAAAGTTATTATTTAAATACCTCAAATGTTATTAATACCTTAAACTGGGTACTCGTCCAATGAGTAATCATCTGACGATACTGATCTATAGGAAAATCATCCACCACTGGTACCGCCTCTAACTTAGTGCCAACTCTAGAAACCCATCCAATATACAACTCATGCTTGTAGGATCTACAAAGCTCGCCTAAATCCTTTAGACGTTCCGGTCGTGCACCCTCACCATCGGGAAAATTAAATCAAAGCTGAAATCAAAATATTAATTCATATAAATACAAAAATAATTCATGGAATTAAATAGAACAGATTTTTTTACCCATATCTCTGCCCAAGATCTATCCTTGACCTCATGTGGAAAATGTCTCCATGATAGCGGGCTGATGGGAATGATGTCAGAGTATTTGGAAAACGTCGCCAAAAAACTCGGACATTGCTGCCCTGTTTTCTCAACCATTTGGTTGTCTTCATTATAATCCACCATAACCTGTGTGCGGTGGTTCCACACTGAACGCATGCATGTACGCCCCCACCCACGCCTCCTGTCAGTAGATGTATCTGTCATGAAAGAAAAACAAATATTTTATCAAAACATGTTATAATGAAAATAAATATTGCTATAAAAATTTGTTAGGGTTCTATAAATATACCTGTGCCGGTCTGATCGTTGAGCGCCGCTGGATCCACAGAAACTAATGGAACACCCTATGGTGGAATAGGAGTCGAAGGCGATATAATATAGAAGCTCAGAGAGACAGAAGTAGAAGGAAAAGAAGATGGGACAACTGTCTGACCGGATGCTGACTGGGGAGTGGGAATCATCATGGGATGTGAAAATGATGGGCCAGAAGATGAAGAAGGTAGCAAAAACATGGGAGGCCTAAATATCCCGTGTGTCCTTAACGACACACCAGGATCAGAATGTGGGAAATATGACATGTCAGTGGGAGGGGCAGGGTCTAGTCGGGTACGCGCAACTGCTCGTCCACCTCTGGTATGAACCCTCCTCGTACCACCGGCTTGAGTACTAGGACCAGTACTAGGCTCCTCGTCGAATAACTGTCGACGTATAGGTGGATCCTACAAAAATGTTTACAAAAAAATTAATCACATGACATTATATATTCTTTAAATATATCAATTTGAAATAAAGTACTCACTACAAGAACTAATGATGGAATTCCCAACTCTGTCATTCGATGATTGTTATACATCATTTTTTCACTTCATATCTCTTCAATTGGCTTCATTTCCTTCTTTTGAAAACAAATATGTAATTAATTAGAAAAGGAAAACTAATGTGTAACCCAAAAAACTAAATATATGAGGGAATAGGGGGATTCATTGGTAATTTAACTATCAATTGTTTTAGAAGAGCTTTAATGGATTTAATAAATCATAAAAGTTGTAATGTTCACCAAGTTAAAAATATTGTTTAACTATGTTTGAATACAGTTCAATTCCAAATTAGAAAATGCAATTCAAATAAAACTACAACCAATAAACATTGAAAATTCACATAAAGGTCAAGTCAGCTATCAATTGTTTTATAAGAGCTTGAATGGATTTAATAAATCATACAAGTTGTAATGTTCACCAAGTTAGAAATATTGTTTGACTATGTTTGAATACAATTCAATTCCAAATTAGAAAATGCAATTCAAATAAAACTGCAACCAATAAACATTGAAAATTCACATAATGGAAAAGTCAGCTAAAACATATTTGTGATCAATACTAAATCAATTTGAATATTACCAACCTTAACAACCCAACTCGAGGTAAACCAAAATAATTGAGAACATGGATGAATGATTCTATATATTTTCAACCACAACTTCAGGTTCACAATCAACTCTAACAATTGAGCTATTTGAGTCATCAAAAGAAATAAATGGATTGGTTCCAATGGCACTAGGGATAGTGTCAATTCAATCATCACGATCATAAAAAATATGTCTTGGAATTACTTCAACTATGACACCAAATTCAGGTCAAAGTTGGTCTTTGACATAAAAAACTTGTTTAGCCATTGATGCCAACACATATGGTTCTTCAGTAGCAAGAGTGCGAGTCATATTAATTACTTGAAATCCACAATCATCAATAAATGTGCCATGTCTCGTCATCGAATCAAACCAATGGAATTTCATCATTGTGACTCGTCCATGAGAGTAATAATCCAATATTATTATTTTCTCAACAACTCCATAATAACCCACATTTTCAAATCGCGGTCTACTATCTGATGCACTGGCATAACAATCTGTTGTGGCAGTAACCATAACACCATCATGTTGTGTTCTCATGTTCTTTTCTCATTCAGTGACAATAAATTTGTACCCATTGATAACAATTGATTTACAGTCACGGACCACGGTATTAGGACCAAAAGCCAAAGCTCTTATTTCCTCAGATACAGAGTCAGCAGACAAACTCAATAACTGCAATATAAATGACTATTAAACTTAATTAAATATTTATATAATTATTTTAAACATTAATTTTTTTATACCTTCAATTTTAACCAAGCAAAAAACTCTTTTCTATGCAAAGTCTCTCTCCTTCTCAAAGACAAAGAACAATGCTTCCTATTTATCATTGTTTTATGTTCCCTGTAGATAAAAAATATGAATAGTTTAACAGATATATATGTAAGATATACATAATAAATTTAGTTACCTGATATAGTCATTGAACAAATTACAGTTGAACAAAACTATGCAATGTGCCATCTCCCTCTCTTCATGGCTTAATGTATTCAATGTATATGATCCAGGAATTCCTCCTGTTTGAAGAAGTGATGGAAAACTGGGTTCAATTTGCTCATACTGTTCTTCTTCATTTCTCATTGGTCTGTTCAATCTTGTAGTAAGATCAGACAAATACATCGAGCAGAAATCCATACATTCTTGAGCCAAGTAACTGTTCACGATAGAACCTTCAGGATGATTTCTGTTTCATACATAAGACTTTAATCTGAACATATTTCTTTCAGTTGGATACATCCAACAAAAAGAAACAGGTCCTTCGAGAAGTATTTCAGTGGGAATATGGATAGTCAGATGCAGCATGCATGTAAAAAATGATGGAGGAAATATTTTCTCCAACTCACACAAAATTAATGGGGCATCTGTCAACATTTTTTGCAAGAAATACTTAGACAACTTCTTAGCACAAAGATCTCTAAACAAATGGCACAACCGAATAACAACCACCCTTACATTATTGGAAAAAAGATGACGGATTTCTATTGGAAGCAATTCATGCAGTAGAACATGATAATCACGAGTATTCAAAGATTTTAGCTTCAAATATCTTCTGTTGACCTGTTTAGATATGTTGCATGAATAGCCATCAGGAACTCTAATAGTCTCTAATACTTCCAGAAATTGTTTTTTTTTCGTAGGTGTCATCACATAAGAAGCACATGGAAGTTGCCATTTATTTTCACTGATACGCACAGGATGTAATTCTGGTCTAATGCCCCAATCCACCAAGTCACGCCGAGATCGTAAATCATCTTTTGTCTTCCCCTTGACATTTAGAAGAATCGAAAGCAACATTTCACATATATTCTTTTCAATATGCATTACGTCTAAGAAATGACGTAACAAATTGGTTGACCAATAAGGCAAATAAAAAAAGATAATCCTCTTCCTCCAATTGTAACAGGTTTCAGTGGAAACATTCTTTCTCTTTCCAGATTTCATTTGACCCTTCCCGAATGAAAAACTGAAATCTTTCAATTCATTAAGCACGTCAGTTCCAGACATACGCTGAGGTGGATCATCGGTCTCTATGGTATTATCAAATCTTCGACGATTCATTCTATATGGATGATCCTTTGGCAAGAATCGTCAATGTCGCATAAAACTGAAACTACAACGATGTTTCAGTCTTTTGGATCGTGTATTCTTCATACAAACTGGACATGACAATTTTCCCTTCGTGCTCCATCCAGACATCATTGCATAAGCAGGAAAATCATTGATCGTCCACATAAGCGTAGCACACATCTGAAATATGTCTTTCGAACATGCATCGTATGTGCGCACACCCACATCCCAAAGAAGTTTCAACTCTTTTATTAAAGGTTGCATGTAGACATCAATATCAATGCCGGGATCAAAAGGACCAGATATGAGTATACTCATGAAAGTGAAAGGTTTTTTCATACACAACCATGGGGGAAGATTATAAATGTGTATAAAAACTGGCCATGTGCTGTGCGAAGTAAGCATATGCCCAAACGGATTAAAACTGTCGCATGAAAGACCCAGCCTCACATTACGCACGTCAGCTGCAAAATCAGGATGTCGAGCATCAAATCTCTGCCATGCAAATCCATCTGCAGGATGAACCAACTCATCATTAGTCTTCTTTCTCTTGGTATCATGCCATATCATTTTTATTGATATGTCATCAGACATAAAAATATTCTGGAGTATGGGGATCAATGGAAAGTGCCACATTACTTTTTGTGGAATGTGGGATGGTGTTCCATCAGATTTTGACTTCCAGCGGGATGCGCCACATTTAATACAATAATTTCGTTCAGCGGTTTCCTCCCAAAATAAACTGTAATCTTTCAGGCAAGCATGATTTTTTTTTCTTGAAAATCCAAGTTCCTCAACTAACTTCCATGCCATATAGTGGTTTGAGGGAATATCTGCATCATCTGGAAGTAAATCCTTCAAGAGGGTAAGAATGTAATCGATTGCTGTATTAGAAATCCCATACATAGTTTTCCCATGAAACAATCGGATTAAAAATTCCATCTTTTTCATTTTATCGCATTGTCGATATACTGGAGTCATGGTAGCATCATTAAATTTTTTCACCCTATCAATATCATCATTTTCACTAGATGCATCAGCTGTGCTCATATCAAAGTCTTCTTGAGTCGAAATCCTTTCTTTTTCATGATGACAAATAAACGGAAACCGATCATCTAAAAAATTCTCTATTCCAGTCTTTTCATTTCGATCATCACCAATTTGAGATTTCATTTTCTCCCCATTGTGATACCACACAAATTAGTTTGCTTGAAAACCATTTTTGGTTATGTGGTAGCTGACTTCTTCACGGCTCAACCAAGGTCTACCAACACAATTGGAACATGGGAAGTGTATGCGACTACTATCTGAAGCATTGTGAAATGAAAAATCTATAAAGATCTCCAAATTGTTTTGAAAATCGCTTGAGATCTGATCGGTTTCATACAAGCAACTTCTGTCCATTCTATACAAAGAATTTATATAAGTCATTTTTTCATAAACAATTCAATAGGATTGAACTTTAATAGAAAATACATTTAAGTAAACGATAAAGGAAGAAGTTTCTAGTCGATGTAGTGAAAGCACCCCACCCTCATAAAAGTGAGTATTGGACAAGAAGGACACATAATATACAACGTACAATGAGAACCATATTTAGTTGACCCTAAAGTTATATTAGTACAGTCATCTTGGGGGAAATGGAATATATGATCCTGGTTAACTGATGAATTCAAAAGCTCGTATTCCATATGTTGGACACTATCTAAGGTAAGAAATCTTGTGAGGATGGGTTTACATCATTCAATTTCTTACATGCTAGTGAGAATGGAGACTTAAATTAATGACTTGAGTTCACTGATACCATGTCAACCGTTATACACACCATGTGAACCCTTATATACACCATATGAACCCTTATACCATATTGTCATTATTACAACCATTAATAACAACTTATTAAATAACATCACTTATTAAAGATAATCAAATTGAACATAAATCAATAATAATATTGGATATATCAAGTAAAATGAAGTCATACTATCTTACATCATAAATGACCACCCACAACCATGATTAATGACCACAAAGCTCCCCTTTCGGCCAAATCAAAAGTGAAAACAAAAATACATAGTTGTAGAAAAAAACCTCATTTGTGTGAATAATAATAATCTCATGGTCCTCATGATATTTGAACCACACAGTCATGATTTTCGAGATGAACTTGTATCCAAGAAACCATATGAGAAACACGATTCAATACATGCATTTTTCTGATTTTCCCAAGCATTTTGAGGAACCCCAAATCAGTGAAAATGGTCATTGTGTTTTAAAAAGGTGATTGAATAACACATGTACAATGTTGAAGGTAGGATGATTAATGGTTATATTAGAAAAACTAATATTCACTAATATTGCGAATTTGACATTCTGTGAATTAGTTTCATGAAGAAGGAAGAAGTAATAATTAGGGACCACATACTATTTGGCAAAGTTCAAGAAGATACTCCATATGTTCTATTGTGCAAAGGATAAGTGAACAGTGTGTCATTTTATATATATATATATTTTGATAGAAACATGATACATACTTGTTATGTAATACACATAGTGTACAAAAATTAAGATGAACAAGATCTTCATGTTTGGCATGATCTTAATGAAAGAGTGATTTTCATGAAATAATATCAATAAATATTACAAGCAATTTCTTATTAGTTCCTATACATAAACCTATAATATTTGAACCAGATTAAAAAAACTATGAATCTTCAAAATTAGAACACAATAAAGAGACACCATGCCCTTATAAATGTAAATGTGTAATGAAAACATTAATTGGACATACACTGATATAGGGATTTGAGTACACAATTCGTGGAACAATCATAAAATTTTACAAAAACCCTAAAAATTGGGAATAAAAAAATCGTTGAGAATAGAAGGACATGATTTATAAGAGGTGGAACTATATCCTTGATAAAATATAGAAGGAGTCTAACCTGGTAGCTGCTGATCCGATGGAAGATGTGGGGATTGGGAACTGCTTCTGCCAAGGAATCGCGTCTGGAGACGAGCAGAAGGCTTCTAGAATCGTGGGGAGGCCGCTGCCTGCATTTGGGTATTTGGGGATTTTTTTCCCAACGGTTCTTAAAAACCATTGGGAAAACCCAATATTTCCCAACGGTTTCATAAAACCGTTGGTAAAACTAAGTTTTTCTCCACTTTTCCCAACAGTTTCATAAAACCGTTGGGAAAACTAAGTTTTCCCCCACTTTTCCCAACAGTTTTATGAAACCGTTGGGAAAAGTCAGTTCTTCAAGGTCTTTACTAACAGTTTATATAAACCGTTGGGAAAGACAACATATACCAATGGTTCTTTGAACCGTTGGTATAAAAGTGTTGGGAAAACTCCCCTTTCCAGTAGTGCATGTTTAAATCCATAAGAATAATACTTTCCATAGTAGCTTACCATGACTATGAGATTTGGAAAATGGATTTCAAAACAAAATTACTTAATGGGAACCTTCAAGAAGATTTCTATATGACACAACCAGAAGGGTTTGTGACACTAGGTGAAGCCAAATGGGTTTGAAAGTTGCAGAAATCCATTTATGAATTAAAGAAATATCTAGGTCATAGAAAATTCGATTTGATGAATCCATAAAGTAATTTGGTTTCATTAAGAAGGAATGTGATCCATGTATTTATAAATGGTTTAATAGGAATGCATTCATTATCCTAGTAGTATATGTTGAAGACATATTACTTATTGGAAATGATGTACCATTCTTACAGTCAGTTAAGGACTGGTTGAACAAGTTTTTCTCCATGAAGGACTTGGGTGAAGTAGCCTACATTCTAGGGATCAATATAATTCGTGATATATCCAAGAGACTGCTTGGACTAAGTCAGGGTACATACATTGACAGGATACTAAAGAGATTTAGTATGGAACAATCTAAGAGGGGATTGGTTCTAGTGTCATATGGCCTAGATCTTTCTAAGAAAATGTTTCCTCAGACACAACTGGAGAAAGATAGAATGAGTAAGATCCCATATTCTTCAGCTATAGGATCTATCATGTATGCCATGTTATGTACCAGGCTTGATGTTGCCTATGCACTGAGAATGTTAGATATATATCAAGTAGATCCATGAGAACAACATTGAACTGATGTTAAGACAATACTTAAGTATCTGAAAGAACTAAGGATATGTTCCTGGTGTATAGAGGAGACGGGGAGCTTGTCATCAGAGGATTTGCTGATGCTGGATTTCAGACAGATCAAAATGTTCTAAAGTCGCTATCTAGATATGTTTTTTTCTCAATTGAGGAGCTGTGAGCTGGAAGATTTCAAAGAAACTAGTTGTCGCCAATTCTATAGCAGAGTTCGAATATATAGTGGCTTCTAATGTAGCCAAGGAAGCCATCTGGATTTGGAACTTTGTCCAAGATTTTTATGTGGTGCCTAGAAGTAAAGATACTATCACATTATATTTTGATAATATTGCAGTGGTGGATCTTTCAAAATAACCAAGGTCACATCAACGGACAAAGCACATACTCTGGAAGTATCACCTCTTGAGGGATTTCTATCAAAGGGGTGAAGTTGTAGTGAGTAGAGTGTCTGTAGAAGAGAATGTGGCAGACCCAATGACTAAAGACCTATCTCAACAGAAGCATGAATATCATGTGAGAGCTAGTGGGTTAAAGGTTGTTAGCAGTTGGATCTAGTCCAAGTGGGAGTCTGTTGGAGTTGGTGGCCTAGAACCAACTACTTTATACTTTATTCATTAATAAATACCTGATCACATCTTGATTTTTCTTCTGCGTGACAATGCATGTGATAATGTCCTAAGGATAACTATTGCATTAAAGGGTCATAGCAGATCCCTACTATGATGAGAACCCGGAAGTTCCATAAAACTGTTCTTGAATATATGTTTTATGACCGGATGATGTTATTTGAGGGACACAAATAATACAGGCCATTAGGGGTGAGGTATTATAAAACTTTGAGGCACCTTCTCATGGTGTGAGCCCTTGGTAATATCTAGGAGAATATTATGATAACGAGAACCACCAGTAGGAAATCCACATTTCATAGTGTCATTGGATGTTCCTATCTGCGGAAGTATGTATTGGTCCTTAGACTTTAAGATTATTATTAATGGGTTTTAAAAATCGCGCACTTATATGTATCGATGAAAACTATGACGATACACTGTTCGCGGTGAGGTAGGTTATGTTGGGTGCATCATGAGTAATACTGCATTAATAGATAATATGAGAAAATATTTTTCCCTTCTGTTCCATAAAAAAATTAGATATCTCAGGCTCTTTGATGGAATTGATATAGACTAAATAAATCCATGGACATGGTAAGTAATGCGAGAGTTCAATTTTGGGAAGTCAAAGAAATAATAATCAAGCACATGGGTTGATGGAACCATCATGCAACCCACTTTATTCGAGATATCTAGACCAAGGGATTATATTACACGGTAAGCGTTCGTAGGAGGTGACATGTCATTGCGGTGTTAACTTCTTTCTCTATGGGTGCCTTGGCGTGTTGCTAGACACTAACCTTGGACTTTAGGTAGGCTCTGCCAAATGCCACTGATAAAGAGGCCTAAAGGGTCACACACTAAGTGTGTCCAAGTATCTCAGTTAAATATTAATTTAACAAGTTGAATAAAGATTATTTCTGATTGTGGTTTAATAATTATTAAGGATGCTTGATCACATTTATTTTGACACTAGTTATTCAAGAGAATATATTGTGGGTGAAATAATATATTTATTAGCGAGTAGTGCAATGATATCTATTTTAGAAATAAATAGCCATTATTTAAGGTCTAATAAATGTGGTGGAGGAAATAAAAAGAATGGAAAAACAAAATTACATGCCATGTATATTAATATACACACCGTGTATTTTTTATAAGAATTTATGAGAAATAATATTATTTATTTAATTAAATAATATTAGGTGTAATTCACTAGGCACATGTCAAGTAATAATAATAGTCAACTGTTATTATTAGACATAGGGTATTTCTAAGAATTAAATGAAATGAATAAATTATTTCAGGTAATTAATTCATTTTATTATTCTAAGTAATTAAAATCCCAATTATATAATTTTCATTGGCCTAGCCATTTTGGGTAGTTGTGCACAATAGATCTAGAGAAAGCTCTCAAGCCAAGAGAGAATTATTTTCTTCCAAGAACGCTCTCAAGCCATAAGATAGAGATCCTTCTCCATCGAATCAAGGCGATCGAAGGAGGACATCACAAGCGAAGGGTCTTCCGCAATAGCACCTAGAGACCCCTTCGGTGACATCCAGAGATACGCGGAGAATGTGTGGATCACCGATAGAGGAATCCTACACTTGGATTCTACAACGCAACGATGAATCACATCGGATCATGACTGGAAACATCAACGAAGAGACAATTCCATCAAGGTAATTCTTGTTTTTTAATTAAATTAATTATAACCAACATATTATGATATTCTCTATGGTTCTGAGACTCCATTATTTTCTTTCATTCTTCATTCTATTCTGAAGATCTAGCATTTTATTATCATGAAATTTCTTAGATTAAACGTCGTTAACAACAAAAATTAAAGTTGGGTACACCCACCAATGCGCTTCCACTACGCCCGGAACCTACACTCACACTGAGGCCGAACCTTGTAAATATTTTGTGCTTTAATTTTTTTCCTAATTTTTCATGCATGAGTATTTACTAAAAGATGATAATGAAATTAATCTTAACAGGTTATAGAGGTTAAGTTTCTAAAAGTCTTGAAAATCATAAAAAGTGAACAACTGATTCAACTCCACTTCTCAGCTATTTTCCAATCCTTTGAAAATTCAATTGATATAAAATCCAAGGGTACCTTGTTGAATCCTTATCATGGATAATATCAATTATTTAAATAGTATAGGAATTACTACATTTGATGGAAAAAATTATTATGGATGAAAAAATAGGATGATTCCTTATCTCTTATCTCTTGCCCTGGAAATTATTGATTCTCCTTTAATAGGGTTCCCACCTATTGAGAACGATGCCCCGATGAATTTTTATGATAATAAAAATATCAAAGTTGATGAAAAATCTTGAAATTATATCCTTATTTTCTTATCAGAAAATTTTTATACATAGGTAATGGGTCTCAAAACTTCAAAGAGTATGTGGGACAAGCTAAAAAGTATTTTTGAAGGGAATAATAAAGTGAATAAATCAAAGCTAAAAATCTAGAATAGTATGTATGAATACATAAGGATGAGAGATGAATAAATTATTGATGAATACTTCACTAGAGTAAATGAAATTGTTTGCAACATCAGAGGATTCAGTGATGTCCTTGAAAATTCTATAATTGTGAAGAAAATTATGAGAAAATTTCCTGACAGGTTTGATTCTAAAATTTATTATTTATAAGATAAGTATGGTTTATCTCTTAATGAATTGCCTAACTTTATTATTGCTTATGAAATGAGGAAATCTCCAATGTTCAAAAATAAGATAAAAGATGAAATAGATTTTGAAGCCATGAGAAAAATGAAAATAAAAGATATCGAAGATGTTAATCCTTGCGACTCTGAAGATAAAGAGGATGATGAGTTGAACGAAAAAATCATGTATCTTATATCCAAGAACTATAAAAGAGGAAGAGTAAAGTATGGAGGTAAACTTCCTCTCAAATGTTTTGAGTGTGGTGTAATCAGACATTTTTTTATCAATTGTCCCAAGAAGAAAGTTGGAAAATATCGAGAGGATTCTGATGAAAAACCTCAATGGAAGAAGTTGAAAAAAATTTATAAAGAAGAAAAATCATCCAAAAAATATAAGAAGTTCACAGGATACAAAAGAAGTATGCTGAGTAAAAAAGTTGAATCAAACTCAACTGACAAAAATTCTTCAGAAGATGAATATTCAAAAAAATTCAAAACCTTCATTGCAAAAATTGAGAAAATAAAATATTCCTTAGATAGTAAAGAAGGTAGAAAAGAATAATATAGAGAGTATCAACTTAGAACAGAACATATTGCATGTATTGAGAAAAAACTCTTAATAAATAAATTAGAGTAATAAAGAAATATTTTTAAGAAGTTGCTGAAGGAAGAAAAGATGTCATCAAGAAGGAGAAAGAATACATTCAGGAGATCTTAAGTTATAAACTTAGAATTTTGGAACAAGGAAATATAGTTAAAGATATCAATAATAAGCTGGAATCTAAGGAAGATGAAGTTAAAAAGTTTCAATCAAACCTTATTGAGTTTTAAATTACCTTGATAAAGATAAACAAAAACTTCAAAAAAGTTTTATAAGTAAAATCTAAGACTTCTAAAGTTTCCAAGAGAACTCAAATCAAGAATCGGTGAAATTTTCTCCCACCAAAACTAATGTTTCATATGATTTTTATAACATTTTAGGTTCTAGAAAAAGTATTGGGAAATATTGGGTTTAAAAAGGGTGTGATTAAACTATTTAATATATAAATGATGAAAACTCACTTAGGAGGAAAGATGGTCTACATCCAAAGATTGTTAAAGCAGGAAGAAGTCATCAACCTCAACAAAGTTTCTACAGAGAAAGATCTTACTTCAATAGAAAATCAAAATTTAATGGCTATTACTGGTGTTGTGGAATCTATGGAAACATGGATTATAATTTTTGTCATAAATTTTCATTTCCCTAAAGAAGGTTTGAACAAAGTGAAAGCAATGATGGAAGGAGGATGAGTAACTTTTCTAACCCATAGGAATTTAGAAAAGAAAAATATCAAGATGTTAAAAACTCTCCAAAAAAATCAAATTGAATGTTTGTAATAAGTTTTTGGAAGATGTGATTAGGATAGAAATCATACTGAAAGATGTATGAAACTCATTTCGGAATAAGTTTCTTATGGTAGAAAAATAAAGGGAGATGGAAAGAATAAACTTTAGGAAAATATTTTGTTGTTGAGATAACTTTGAAAACAAGTGAAAGGAACAAACCATGAATACTTGATAGTGGTTGTTCTTTACATATGATAAGTGATATAAAAATCTTGAAACATGTTGAAATTTATGATGGTGGAGCAGTTACCTTTGGTAATTATAGTTCCTTAAAAATCAAAGGAATAAGAATGGATGAGATTGAAGTAGAAAAGTTGAAATATAAGGATTTTTTATTTTTTTATGGGATAAAACATAACTTTCTTAGTGTGAGTTAACTTTGTGATGATGAAAAATAAGTGATATGTTGGGAAAAAATCCCTCAAGGTATCATTGAAGCATTTTTGAGGTGATTGTGTTTGTTGACAAAGTGGACATCTGTGTTGTGATTGTTGACAAAGCAAACTATGATGTACAAATTTGTTGAAAAATGGGATTTCATGGTGGCATGTTGAGTTCAAGGGCTGTGGTTAACGATCCATGTTTGATTCAAGAACTTCAACAAAGGAATGGATGATCTGGAGGCGGTACAAAAAGAGCAGATACAAGGTGGTGCAGTTTTCCAGTGTTTCCCAAATTTTTGGGCCTAAAAATCGATAAATGGAGAAAAGTGTTTTTGGAAAAGGAACTTGCGCTCCAGTGTCTTAGAGGATTGGAAACTTGCACGCCATATGTTTTTTAAGATCAGAACAGCAAAATATGGCAAAAGGAAATGGGGTTCCCAAGTTTTATGTTTGGTCGCGCAAGTGACTTGCGTGGAAGATACTAGGGCGGCGAGACTTTCGCGCAGAGAGGAGACTTGCGCGCCATTGCGCAGGGTGTCCAAATGCCTATAAATAGAGGTCGACCCCTCCTCATTTGAAGTGAGTTCAACACTTGAGAAAATCAGAGCTCCCATCGCGCAGGTGTGGTGGTCGCGCAAGTGGTAGTGTGGTCGGGCAAGTAGAAGTTGCACGCCAGTTGATTGTTGCGCGTTCAGAGTGGTTTAGGAGAGAAAGGAACGGAGTCACCCAAGTTTTGAGTTGAAGAAGGGGGTGTCGCGCAAGTGGTTTGGTGACACTTGCACGCCAGATTTTGAAGAAGTGCGATAGTTGATGGTTGCACGCCAAAATTGGTTTGGACATAAAAGGGTGTGAGTCACGCAAGTTTGGAGTTGCAGAAGCTAGTGTCGCGCAAGTGGTTGAGGTGAACTTGCATGCCGGTTTTAACTTGCGCGCCGATACTTGAACGCCGGCTTGGAGAAGGTCACCAGGTATGGTTGAAGCACGATAGTGATTCAGGACTGCATGAAAGCTGGAAGATTGCCCGATACCTTCGGTACAAAGCGAGATTCATCTACGGGTGAAAGTTGGACTTCAACAGAGAATCTACATACAACAGAGGATGTATTCATTTGTGATAATGAAGAGACCTACAGGTCTATAAAATGTGAGTGGATCCTTTCCAGAGTAGTGAGAAAAGGAAGAGGAAGAAGGTGATCCTCTCCACCGGCAGTGATCTAGAGAGAGAGAAACATGGAGTGACTCTTGGGAAAGCAGTGAGCTAACCCTAAACCTTGTAAAGACAGTGAGCCCGGGAATAGAAGTGATCTATCCCGAACTTTGTAAATAGCAGTGCGCTTTTAGTGGATTTGGTACATTGGCACATCGCCGGTGTATTCTCCTTGGACGTAGCCCAGTGAGGGTGAACCATGTAAAAATCACTGTGTCCTGTGCATGCTTTAGTTTTTGTTTATACTGTGCTACAGGAAAGAGAGAGAAGAGAGTCTTTATTAACAGCGAGACAAGATCAATAGGGGCAGTTATTTTAATCTACCATACCCTGATTCACCCCCCTCTCAGGGTATCTAACCTAGTGGACCTAACATGATCTTCAAAAAAGATTCTTTTGTCATCAAAAGTATAAAATATGGAAAATTTATAACAAAAGGAGAAAGAACCACTGGGAATCTCTTTCAGAATAGAGAACTTAACAACTCATGTTATCTAAGTGCTAAAGATGAGAATAAGTTATGGAACTTGAGACTTGTCCACATTGGGAAGAAAAACATTAACACAATTTCTAAAGTTGATGTTTCCCATTATTTTCCAAAATTGAAAAGAAGAGATGAATATGATTGTATTACCTATCAGAAAGGGAAGATGACTAAAAACTTATAAGAGAGTTGAGATTCAGTCTACAAGACCTCTTGAACTTATTCATTCTGATTTATGTGGGATGATGAGACATCAATCAACAAAAGGAGATTAATAATTTATCACTTTTATTGATGATTTCAATCAAATGACAAACATCATGTTTATGAAATGAAAATCAGAGGCTGTGGAAATGTTCAGATTTTTTTAGAAAAGAAGTTGAGAAAGAAATGAGGTCTTATATAAATATGTTAAGAATAGTTGATGACATTGAATTTACAATCAATACTTTTGAAACTTATCTAAGAAATTATGGTGTAAAAAATTAGTATAATTATCCCTACACTCTACAAAAAAATGGAGTAGCATAAAGAAATAATAGAAGTTTTGTGGAAATGGCAATAATTATGTTAGCAGAATACAAACTTTCAAATTTCTACTAGAGAGAATCTATTAGTATTGTTGTACATATTCAGAACATATGTTTGTTGAGACTGGAATTGAATATGAATTATTATGAATTGTGGTATGAAAAAAAACCTTTACTTAAGTACTTCAAAGTTTTTGGAAGTCCATGTTTACTTAAAATAAAAAATCTAGATCTATAAAAGCTTGATGAGAAAGCTGAGGAGGGAAATTTTATGGGTTACTCACCCAATGGAAGAAGTTACAAATTCCAGAACAAATTCTTATAAAGGTTGGTGGAATCATATAATGTGAAAGTACTTGAAAATTAAAATTAATTAAAAGATTTTTTTGAGAATTTTGAGGAGGATAAACTGGAGATTTCCAAATATATCGAGTCAAAACATCCTTATCAAGATTCAGGAGAATAATGTGATGAGGAAAGTTTATCTAGAAGAGAAAATTTAAAATTTCATACCTTAAAAAAATATGCTGAGTCTGAAAACATTATTGTAAATTAGAAGGATCCATTTCATACCAGAATAAAGTCGAAATTAGAAAATCAAAATCCACTTATCTCAAAAGTTATTCTGGAATCATTTTTAGAATAAATTAAACACAAATAATGGGTGGATTCTATGAATTAAGAGTTGGATTATATTTAGAAAAATGAAACATGGGAACTTATTCTACGACCAACAAATAAAAATGTTATCAGAACAAATTGGGTTTACAGAAATAAATTGAATGAGCATGAAGAAGTTCCAAGAAACAAAGTAGGACTTGATTGTAAAGTCTATGCACAGGTGTAAGGTATGTATTTTGAATAAAATTTTGCTCTAGTTTCAATATTAGAAACCATTAGAATGTTTCTATCAGTGGACACACATCAAAATTACAAAGTTTATCAGATGGATGTAAAGTCAAATTTATTAAATGGAAATATTGAGGAAGAAGTTTATATTGAACAAAATTATGGTTTTTAACTTGGTAATGATGAAAACAAGGTTTGTAGATTGGGGAAATCATTGTATGGGTTGAAAAAATCCCCAAAATTCTGGTATTGAAAACTTGATAGCTGTTTGATAATATTGAATTTTTCTAAAGGAAAAGTTGATAGCAACTTATATGTGAAATATGTTTACTCTGGAATTCTAATTATAATTGTTTATGTGGATTATATAATTTTTTTTGGGGATAAATAAAAAGTTTTTAAACATTTTTCTGAGGAAATGAAGAATAATTTTAAAATGTCAATGTTTGGTGAATTAAATTTATTTCTTGGAATACAAGTTTTACAAAAAGAAAAATAAATTTTCTTATCTCAAGAAAATTATTACAAGTAATTGATAAAGAATTTTGGGATGGAAGAATCCAAATAAGTTTCTACTCCTATATTTGTGAGCATAAAGATGAGTAAAGATGAGTCCAAAAAAAGTGTGAATTAGAAATACTTTTGGAAGATAATATAAAATCTACCTTACCTTATAGCCTCAAGGCTTGATATTGTTTATGATATGAATTTGTGTTCCATATATCAAAGTAATATGAAAGAATCATATATGTTGGTGGCAAAGATAATTATGAGATATTGCAAAGGAACAACTTCACATGGGTTTTTATACAAAAGAAACCATGAGATGAAGTTTTAGGGTTATAATAATGCTGTTTGGGATAGAGATTGTAATGATAGAAAATCAACCTTAGGAGGAACATTTTTCTTGGGTGAATGTTGTTTAAGTTTTCATATAAATAAACAAAGTTCAATAACTTTTATCACAATATAATCAAAATATGTTGTGGATACTCAGGATTGTACTCAGATATTTTGGATGAAATTTTAGCTAGAAGATTTGAAATTAAAGGTTTCTAAACCATTGAAGATACTTTGTGATAATCAGAATGAAATTGATCTTTCTAAAAAATCCTATCCAACATTCAAGATCAAAACAAATTGGTATAAATTTTCACTTTATAAAAGAGAAAGTTTCCACTGAAGATGTTTTGCTAAAATATATCTCAACAAAGTATCAAATTGTTGATATCTTCATGAAGGAAATGCCAAAAGAAATGTTTGTTGAGTTGAGGATGAAACTTCATGTTCATCATCCTCCAATTACTTCCTAAATCTCTTAAGGAATAACCCCAACCATGCTTTGGATTATGTTGACAAAGGGGGAGAGAAAGTAATACCTTTCTACTTTATAATAAGTTTTTACTAATCTTTATTTTATGAATCTGAAGCTATGGTTATCATAAAATGGTGTAGAGAAAAAGAAAATTGAGGAAAGATAAAATTGAGGGGGAGTTTATCTTAACATGGTCTTAAAATTTTCTTTCCACCAAGGGTTGAAATTCCTTCAAAAACACTACTTTATCCAGTAGTGTGGTATTAGAACACTCTATTTTGAGAAAGGCTACGTTTTGGTAAAAAATCAAAAGTTGAGTTATGAAAAATTTATGAGTTGAAAAAGTTTTTAATGAGTTTTGTCAAAAAATCCCAAGGGGGATATTTAATAACCTTTTTGATGTTTTTTATTAACGACATTTTTAAATTTTTTGACAACTAATCTTTTGTAAAAGATTTTTTTGAAAAATAGGTGAAGTTTGCTAAGGGGAGTCACTGTTGAATACTTTCCATTGTAATGGGAAATTCCATCATAATAAAGGAATATCAGACTAAATCTGAGAAGGAAAATTAGACTGAATATGATAAGGAATATTGGACCAGATCTAAGAAAGAAAATCTGACTGAATCTGAGAAGGAAGATCAAACTAACTTTGAGAATGAAAATTAGACTAAATATGATAAGGAAAATCAGACTGACTCTGAGAAGGAATATTAGAATTACTCTGAGAAGGAAAATTGGAATGACTCTGAGAAGGAAAATCAGACTGGGTTCATCGGACTAAAGGCCATTAGACTCAGGGTCATCAGACCCAGGAAATTTTGTGGAGCTGATTGAAAAAAAACTTTACTCTTATTTTTTGGCTCAATTATTTTGTATGAAACTGTGTAAACTGACAAAAGTCAGTATAATCATTTCTATAGGGATATTAAAGGTGTCTAACGGGAGTTAGAACAAGTTTTATTCACTTATTCTTAATATTTAATTTACATAGACCCACCAGAGTGGCTATGGAAAGGATGTAGATTTTCACACTAAGATCGAACCTTGTAAATCTTATGCGCTTTACTTTCTTTCCTACTTTTTCATGCATGAGTAATTACTAAAAGATAATAAGGAAATTAATCTTAATAGGTTCTAAGGGTTAAGTTTATAAAAGTCTTGAAACTCATAAAAATTGAACAACTGATCCAACCCTCATTCTCAGTTGTTTTTTGATCCTTTCAAACTTCACATAGCTTCAAGTGGTCTCTTCATCATTTATTCATGTAAAATAAGGAGCCAAAGGGTCTTATTTATTGAAATTTTGGGGTCTCTGGGCGATGAAGGTGGTTCGTGCAAGTCACTCGTGCAAGTGAGACCTATGTGAGCTGTTGGTTGCACATGTTGGGCCGCACATGTTGAACCTACACAAGTTTAAGCATGCAGGTGGGGCTTGATCGAGTGAGTTGCAAAGGAGATGCATGACTTGTGTGATGGGGCTGAGCGAGCTACCTGTATGAGATCTCGACTTCCTTTATAAAAATGTTCAACTTCTAACAGCCATAACTTATCAACTATAAGTCTGTTTGGGCTCCATGAGTAGTTAAACCGAAGATTAAAAAGTAAAATAAATCCCTCAATATGGTGAATACACCATACCAAGTTGTTTTATGATGCCAAAAGTTCCCAAAATACCCTAAAAATGGGTTTTAAGGCAGAAACACCTTTTTATCAGCAATTTGTAAAATCCAAAAACCACTTCCGGAGGGAGTTCCCTCCACTAATCCACTAGATTAGGAATCATTTATAAGGAATACCTATCCCACATTGTGGAGTAGCTTTGTGGCACATGAAAATATAACCTTCTTCTTCTTCCAGCATGGAGACACATTTCTACTCAAGCTCAAAATTCATTGCCTAAGTGAGGGTAATATCATCGATCATTCAGAAAAGTTCATGACATGAATTTTTCAATGCCAAAAAAATCCCCCACTTAGAATTAGATTAGTTTGGAATGAAAATAATACAATTCTAAGGTAAATGTAGGGAAATTTTTCACATTCTAAACTCATTTGGTGGGCTTTAGAGCTATCTCAACTATGGGAGGACACTCTAATTTTTTCCTAAGACATGGGGCCCAGTGACTGAAGTTTGAATATTTCTATTGTCACATGATGGAACCTACAAACATTGTTTATTTTTCATCACCACCCTGATTATTTTCTAATTAAGATATGAATAAGACTTAGTGAGCGATACTTGGTTTTTAATTAGAACACCCTTTTCATGTTTTAAACCTAACAAGTTTTATGCCTCTTTCCTTTTTTTTGTTTCCATTACTCAATTTTTTCTAAATCATGCAGAGTACATGTTCAGTGAGTTGAGACTCAAATTTTACCTAGGGTTCCCTTTGCGGGCTTTCAGTATGATGAGAATTATGTCTCTTTCCCTTGTAATTTTAGATTCTTGCAAGCCAAACTAATAAAACTAGTGTTTTAGGTTGAACAAATTTAACCATGATTTATGGGATGATGACCAAAGTAGGGATCATAATCCAAGAATGCTCCAACACTTCCCAGATATGATCTTATGATTTTTGGATATGAAGGAATGATATAATATAAGTATGTAGGTAATGATTGTGGAGCATGTTTGAAAAGTGGCCTTCAACATGATGTCATAAAGGATTATAGAGATAGAATAGGTATCTCCTGAGGATGAAAGTGCCTCTGATTAACAGGCCTTTTGGGGATGACTTATACAATGCCATACTGGGGAATGCCAGTGCATAGTCAAAAAAAAATATGTCCTATGGAATCAGACATTCTATTATCAATGGTCAGAAATTTTATGAGGATCTGGATTTATCAAGACCATAGAGGGTGGTTTGTGAAGGGAGTATGTATAAGAATGAAGGGAGCATCTGGGTCAACACTGGCCATAAATGAGAAACCACTCCTACACAAATTTGGTTTGTATATAAAGGAGGGAGCATTTTATTTTGACAAAAATCTTGAAAAGGAATGGTCCTGAAAAAAATTTAGAACCTCCCTCCCAAATTGGGGTTGTGTACATGAATGGATGGACACATACATTTTGGATACTACAATTGTTGGGCCTATAATGGAGGATCTAGGCATCACTACGTGTTTTTATGGAATAAGTATCAAGTTGTACATAGTACTTTAGGGTGATATGATAGATGATCGAACCTAGGAGAAAGGGATCCTCCCCAATGAGGGTTGAAGGATTATATAGTTTAATGTCATGTGACCAGGATGTGGACCATGTGGCTTAATATCTTACGATAAGGATTTTGAGGGTTATAATTTAAGTTTGTTTAACTTTGACTGAAAGATTAATGATTTTTCCTTTCATGGTGATCTGACTAAGAATGTCCCATCACTTTTTTAGGCATGAGGACGGAAAGATGTAGGCTATAATCTGGGGTATTTTGGATCTAAAAAGTGATATGGGATATGTATGTAAGGAATGACCACAGACCATGGTCGCAAAGCAGTTTCCGGTATAAAGTTATCAGGGCTTATGGATATAAAATAGGTTTCTCCCGAGGATGATTGTTTCTCTGGTTGATCCTCATTTTGGGGGTGACTTATGCAAAGCCTGACTTGAGCGTATCAATGAATAGTCAAAACAAAGGTTTCCTCAGGAATCAAAAATTCTATCATTGATGGTCGGGGAAATATTATGAAGATTTTGATTTCCCCATACATAGAGTTTGATTTTTCTAAGGAAGGCGCCTATGTATGGAAGGTGCATTTCATGTCAAAATCACCCAAGAATGGGGAGAAATGTTTCCTATGCAAGTATGAACCATACACAGGGAATATGATTTTTTATATATTCCAAATGGGCCTAAGATATAGGATTTGGACGTCACTATGTATATCTTCCAAGTGAGAATCAATACACATATAGTTCTAGAATAGATTCCCCACACTGATTGAATTCTTATGTAGAGAAGAGGCATTTTTTTTCTTTGAATACAAGATCACAAATGAGTTGATAACACATACTTGACCCTCCTATGAAGATCTGGCCTGTACATAGGAGAGTGGGGGATTTTTACATCACCGATGGACCCAGAAGTAGGATTTAGGTTTCACTATGTATCTCATCAAAGTGAGAATCAAGCCACACATAGTTCTTGGATAGAGGGGTGGTGGGAGACCAAAACCCAAGATAATGGTACTCTCGGGTGAGGGTCATAACAATGCACAATTTGACGCCATGCAAGAGACATCAACCATGCATTTTAACATCATACATTAAATAAATTTGGTGTTACTTTTAACTTCTTGCATATATGACCATTCTAACCCCGATGTGAACTGATACATCTTGACCATATGAGGAAGACCTAAACAAAACTCATAATACCACATGATCTATGCTCAATGTGAGAAACAAGGAGTAACAAAGGTTTCTTTCACCACATATATGTGATTAAAGGAAAGTACAAGGGAATTTTGATCTTGTGGTGGATGTATAAAGACCCGATCCCGAGCTATCAGACTCAAACATTGAAAATGTTGTATATTTTTTTATAAAAAGAAAATTAATAAATACATAACATTTAATTTGCATATCAGGATCTTTTACCGGCCCATGTTTTAGAGAATTAGAATCCAAAATTACATTCAAATACAATTTTACAAAACTTGGAAAATCATTAAACAACAAATCATCAGTGCATCTCCCCCACTTTAGAAATTTATCATAGCATGACCGCTAAACCTGTAAGAATCATTTCAATACATGGGGTGAGCACAGAAAATCCCAATAAGGGATTTTTTAGAACTAATAATAAAAATCTTTTAGAACATCTCTTGATTTTTTTATAAATATACCTAAAATAGTATTTTATAAATATCCTTAGAAATACCATTAATACATTAAAATAATGATAACTGAAAATTCATTGGGGATTCCTCTTAAAAAATAATAATTTTCTATGGTTCATTAATAGTACTTAGCATACCATGTATCAAAACTATTCCTAAGGTCACTAGTCATTTCTAGGACTTACGGTTTCACTCCCCGCAACTTCACTTATTTCACTAGTGCCAAATTTTTGAAAAAAATTTCTCATGAGCCTGTCTTTCCCATATCTGTCCCAAAACATTTCCAAAAAATACTTATATAGTATAAAATTCCTTTAAAATAGTATAATTATATTTATATCACCAATGTATTCTCAAAGATTACAAAAATCCTTTAAGAGATAATCCCATGCTTGGAAGCCTTTTAATAATTAAGAACCATAAATTCTAGATACATGGTTTAAATTCATGCATGATCTCATAATGCTGATATTGTCATGTATGAACAAGATGATGACCATACCTATTTATGAATGACTTGGCAGATGATGTAAGTGTAAGTACGCACATAAAAAGATACCTTGTTTCATAATTTCACATAAAATGATAAGATTTATCTCATTCAGTTGATCAAACAAAGTGTTTATAAGAGTTTAAAATCACGATACATTAGTTTGGATTTTGATAAATACCATTTCTAAATAATAGAGAAAGAGAATCTACACTTAAGTTGTTTATAATTAAATTCTTATATATGTATATATATATACTTATAAATGTGTATGTAGTTTTTTTAAATAAAACTCTTTCAAAATTTTAAAACAAGAACCCTCCTATATGAACACACACAAAAAAAGGTTGATAAATAAATGTAAGTATATTTATCTGCATGTAGGATTACATATATAATCACATATATGTGTATCACCCTTATAAAAAAAATTCTAAAAAACAAGTTAATACATAAGTTCTTAGATATAAGATTCATGGAAAATAAACTCTTAACATATTTATATAAATATTCCAAAAATATTAAGCTATATATGTGTATATATGCATGTATATACACATATATATGTAATTTTTTGTAAAAAAACATAATACGATAATAGGATTTCATTCTTAAAAACTACAATACTTTTAATATAGATCTTCTAAATTGAGAAAACATTTTATATATTTTATTTTGTTTAAAAGGATATGGTATACACATATGTATATATAGATACATATTTATATCTATGTACATATATTAGTTTATACAAAAAAGAAATAATGAAATCCCCTTACTTGATTCAGATCAGGAGAGGGATGAGGTTTATGGAATTGAGAGAGAGAGAGAGAGAGCTTGACAGAGGAAATTTTTGAGTGGCACTTGGGTGTGAAAATTGAGGTTTAAAAAAAAACCAAAGTTTCAATTGTTTATCCGAATAGACTAAATCTAATAATTTTTTTTGATTAGCACAAAATTAACGCACAACAGGGTTAATTGACACCCTAAAATTTAAAAATGAAGCAATGAGAGGGATCTGAGTTAGGGATGATTATTTTTCGCTTAAAATAACACCAAAGTTGAAAAAAAGAGGCCAAAGCTAAAGGGGTCGTGGTGAGGGTGGAAAATGGCATCATGAGAAAGTAGAGGTGAAGAGGGGATGGTGGGAACAAGGTTGAATGGGGACTGGTATGACTCCTTAAGGAAGAAGAACGGGAGAGGAATGGATGAATCAAATCGAATTTGATCTGATACAAGGGTTAAAATTAACCCTAAAATTTTTGGAAGAAGGGGTCTATGCAGAAAAGGAACAGATGGATAAGATACAACCGTGGGTCTGATCGGACAACTGAGGGTGATCTGTACATTTTAAAAGATATGGACAATTGAGATTAAATCGCGCGAGATCAGATGGCTATAGGTGGTCACAGGATTTTAAAATAGGTTTAATGGTCCATATCTAACACGTCTAGATCAAACGGTTGAGAAAAAACATGGTGATAGAGATGCGATGGTGGGGGTTCGAGCACAATATCAGTATGGATGGCTGGGATCTCGTGTGGCGAGATCCTGTGGCTGAGATCACACACTGTGGAAAAAATTGAACCCCAAATTGAAAATGAGTAGGTTTTGGGGATTCCTTATAACCCTCAACATGCAATGCTCATGTTCGATGACACAGGCACACATACTATGGCATATTTATACATGGGATCCTACCCACAGGTACTCATCCCACCCTCTACTCGCGCCTGACCAGGCCCTATATACAGGTTTGTGCATGTGTTGCCTAAGCTATGAATGCCTAGTTCACCTACTAATCGAGCCTCCTTGGGCATGAGTAGAGGCCTCCTTACTGGGGTTGACACCTTGAGTGTCCTCCAGCATAGTTAAGGTGTCCCCTTAGCCTAGGGTTAGTTCCAAATTTTTAATGCTTAAAAGTCTTTAAAATAAAAATTTTAGACATAGAACAAATTTTATCCAAAATTATTTTATTTAATTCCCTTATTAATTCCATTTATTACCCTTAAATATTTCCATGAACTTATTTACTTAAAAAATTCCTTTAATTAAAAACCATTTCCATCTTAATTTTAAACACTAAAAACACATAGTTTACTGTTCAATATAAACACCCAAGTTCCATAATATTATTTCAAAATATTTTAACTCGCTAATACACATAAAATAATTTTATTTATTACCCATGTTTTTAATTTAAAACCATAATTTAATTTAACCAAAATATTATTTAAACACACCCAACTAATATAAAACCCAATGGTCACTTTTAAACCCCCGAAGACCACTTATAATGGTCATATTGGCCGTATATGTACTCATCCAAGGCATCAAAGATCACTACTTGTTTTTAAGAGGATGGTGATCTACACCTCTTTGATTCTTAACATTATTTATTTACTTCTTGACATAACATTTTTTGTAATGCCAGATCCAAGGGATGTCAACTACACCATCAACCTTCTTGTTATTCTTGGTGGTTTGCCGTTTATTTTGTTGGGTCTTGCGATGAGTTTTCTTGAGTAGTTATAATATCTTGTATTAATGTAATATTTTAGTGTTTGAATAAAATGTTTCTCATTTTATTTTGTGTATTTTTATTAAATAACACAATCAAGAATAAAATAAGACATTAATAACAAAACATTATTATTATATTTATAATTGGGTTCAGGGCGTTACATTCCCCACCTAACTGAATTGTGCCCTCGTAATTCTATTGTAATCATACACTCCCACCAGCACCAACCTTATAACATCATCCTCGACATTCCTACAATTTTTTTTTAATTTTTATTAATTAACAAAATCAGAATAAAAAACATTTAGTTTATACCTTCACCAGGTCCACCATCATCAGAGAATTTCTTACTAAGTTCTTCCGGTGAGGTTGATCCCAATTTTTTTTAATTCTTCAATTTCATTTTCCCAAATGAACCTCGAGAATCTAGGGTCGAACTCATGCGGACAACAATAGGACCTCGAGAGAGTGGCATGAGAGGTGTAAAGTTCAGAGATATTGGAATGGATTTGGTTTCAATATACTAGTTGGAAAACCTTGTTTTCTAAAAACCAGATATCATAAAGTCTCCCAAACATACTAAATCTCAGAACTTGAAAGAGATAGGCTGCATGGAGGTCACCCACCTCTACAGCTTCTCAGAATTTTTCTAAGGCCTAATAAGTCTTAGACAAAGTGATACATTGGAAAATACCTTTGTAGTACTTTCCTTTATGTGAATAATATGCAAGTTGTGCATATGACGTAAAGTGATAGAAATGTTTCGGTCCTTGGTAGAATCGAAGGACGTTTGGGTTAGTTGACACTTGGTAGAGGTGTTTGGAGGATATACAAAGGTTTGAAAAAGGTTGGTAAGCATCTGAACATGATTTGACAATAATGGTCTCGAGTAGCTCAGTAGGAAGAGACAATAGGTTAGTTGGCAAACCCTCACCTTCCATCTGAAAATTTAAGAAAGGGATTTCACTTAAGAAAACATTCTTAAATTAGTAGTTTCATTCCAATTTTCCAAAGTTAATTTGGTCGTTGCTCTGATACAAACTGTAGAGACCCAAGCCTAAGATATCAGACTTAGTCTTTGAAAATGTTGTATATTTTTTTTATAAAAAAAAAAATTAATAAATACACAACATTTAATTTTCATATCAGGATCTTTTACCGGCCTAAGTTTTGGAGAATTATAATCCAAAAGTACATTTAAATAAAATTGTACAAAACTTGGAAATCATTAAACAAAAAATCATCAGTGCATTGCCCCCACTTTAGAAATTTACCATAGCACGACTGCTAAACCTGTAAGAATCATTTTAGTACATGGGGTGAGCACAAAAATGCCCAGTAAGGGGTTTTTCAGAACTAATAATAAAACTATTTTAGAACATCACTTGATTTTTTTTATAAATATACCTAAAATAGTGTTTCATAAATAACCTTAGAAAACCATTAATACATTAAAATAATGATAACTGAAAATTTGTTGGGGATTCCTTTTCAAAAATAATAATTTTCTGTGGGTCATTAATGGTACTTGGTAGACCATGTCTAAAAACCATACCTAAGGCCAATAGTCATTTTTAGGACTTATGGGTTCACTCCCTACAACGTCACTTATTTCACCAGTGCCAAATTTTTGAAAACATTTCCCCTTGAGTCTACATTTCCCATATCTGTCCCAAAACATTTCAAAAAAAAATACTTACATAGTATAAAATTCTTTTAAAATAGTATAATCCTCTTCATGTCACCAACGTATTCACAAAGATTATAAAATCCTTTAAGAGAGAATCCCATGCTTGGAAACCTTTTAATAATTAAGAACCATAAATGATAGATATATGGTTTAAATGCGTGCATGATCTCATAATGTTGATATTTTCATGTATGAACTAAATAATGTCCATACCTATCTATGCATGACTTGGTAGATGATACAGATGCAAGTATACACATGAAAATATACATTGTTTCATAATTTCACATAAAATGATAAGATTTATCTCATACAGTTGAGCAAACAAAGTGTTTATAAGAGTTTAAAATCATGAGACATTAGTTTGGAGGTTTATAAATACAATTTCTAAATAATAGAGAAAGAACATATATGCTTAAGTTGTTTATACTTAAATTATTATATATGTATATATATATAACTATATATATATATACTTATATATGTGTACGTGGTTTGTTTTCATAAAACGCTTTAAAAATTTTAAAACAAGAACCCTCCCATATGAACACACACACAAAAAAAGGTTGATAAATAAATGTAAGTGTATTTATCTACATGTAGGATTACAAATATACTCACATATATGTGTATCAACCTTATAAAAATAAATTCTGAAAACCAAGTTAATACATAAGTTCTTAGATATAAGATTCATGGAAAAGAAACTCTTAACATATTTATATAAATATTCCAAAAATATTATGCTATATATGTGTATATACGCATGTATATACACATATATATGTATTTTTTGGTAAAAGAACATAATACGGTAATATGATTTCATTCTTAAAAACTATAATCCTTTAGATATAGATCTTATAAATCAAGAAAACATTTCATATATTTAATTTTGGTTAAAAGGATATGGTATACACATATTTATATATAGATACACATGCATATCTATGTACATATACTATTTGATACAAAAAAGAAATAATGAAATCCCCTTACTCGATTCAGATCAGGAGAGGGATGTGGTTTCGAGAACTGAGAGAGAGAGAGAGAGAGAGAGCTTGATAGAGGGAATTTTCGAGTGGCACTTGGGTGTACAAAGTGAGGTTTAAAAAAAACCAAATTTTCAATTATTGATCCGAATAGACTAAAGCCAATCAAACAAAAATGTTGATTAGTACAAAATCAACGTGCAACAGGGTTAATTGACACCCTAAAATATAAAAAATAAAGCAATGAGAGGGATTTGAGTCAGGGATGGTGATTTTTGGCTTAAAATAACACCACTCTTGGAAAAAATGAAGTGAAAAAAGCTAAAGGGGCCGTGGTGAGGGTAAAAAATGGCATCATGGAAAAGTAGATCTGAAGAGGGGCTGTCAGCTACAAGGCTAGATGGGGACTAGTATGGCTCCTTGAGGAAGAAGAAGGGGAGAGGAATGGATGGATCAATTAAAATTTGATCTCATCCAGGGGTTAAAATTAACCCTAACATTTTGGGAAGAAGGGGTCTGTGGGGAAAAGGAACGGATGGCTAGGATACATCCGCATGTGTGATTGGATGACTCAGGGTGATCTGCGCATTTTAAAAGAGATGGATGGTCGAGATTAGATTGGTTGAGACCGGACGACTACAGGAGGTCGCACGATTTTAAAATAGGTTTAATGGTCCAGATCTAACTCGGGCAGATTGAACGGTTGAGAAAAACTGCAGCGATAGAGATGCGACGGTGGGGGTTCGAGTGTGGTACCGATGTGGATGGTTGGGATCTCGTGTGGTGAGATCCTGTGGCTAAGATCGCGCGCTGTGAAAAAAAACGAACCCCGCATAAAAAACAAGTGGGTTCCGAGGCTGCCTTATAACCCTCGGTGTGCAGTGCTCATGTTTGATGACACAAGCACACACACCATGGGGTCTTTATACACGGGACCCCGCCCGCGGGCGCTCAACCCACCCTCTACTCACACCTAACCAGTCCCTATACACGGGTCCGTGCGCGTGTTTCCTAAGTTATGCATGCCCGGTTTGCCTACTACTCGAGCCTCCTTGGGCATGGGTAGACACCTCTTTACTGGGGTTGACCCCTTGAGTGTCCTCCGGTATAGGTGAGTTGTCCCCTTGGACTAGGGTTGGTTCCAAAATTTTAATGGTTAAAAGTCTTTAAAATAAAAATTTTAGACCCAGAACAAATTTTATCCAAAATCATTTTATTTAATTCCCTTATTAACACCCTTTATTACACTTAACTATTTCCATGCACTTCTTTACTTAAAAAATTCATTTAAATAAAAATCTTTTCCATCTTAATTTTAAACACTAAAAACACATAGTTTACGGTTCAATATAAACACCCAAGTTCTATAATATTATTTAAATATATTTTAACTCACTAATACTCATTAAATACTAATGTTTATTACCCATGTTATTAATTTAAAACCATTATTTCATTTAACCAAAAATTTATTTAAGCACACCCAATGGCTATAAAATCCAACGGTCACTTTTAAACCCCCAACAACCACTTATAATGGTTAGATTGGCCGTATAAGTACCCGTTCAAGGCATCAAAGATCATTACTTGTTTTTAAGAGGATGATGCTCTACATATCTTTGATGCTTAACATTCTTGTTTTAATGCTTGTCATAACTTTTTTTTGTTATGGTAGATCCAAGGGATGTCAACTACACCATTAGACTTCTTGTTATGCTTGGTGGTTTGTCATTTATTTTGCTAGGTTTTGTGATGATTTTTCTCGAGTAGTTATAATCTCTTGTATTAATGTAATATTTCAGTGTTTGAATAAAATGTTTCTCATTGTCTTTTGTGTATTTTTATTAAATAACACCATCTAGAATAAAATAAGACATTAATAACAAAACATTATTATCACAGTTATAATTAGGTTCAGGGCGTTATAGGCTGGGTCAGGATATATGATTCGAGCATCGCTACCTATCTCATAGGGGTGAGAATCAAGCTTATGTAGTTATTTGGGCCGCATAATGCTGAATAAGAGGGATGTTAACTATATAGATTAGCATCATGCGGTAATGATGAATGGTGTATTATAGTTTTAGGTCATATGACTAGGACCATAAGTATGGAAATGATGAGCAATATTAGGCCTACCGGGCCAAGGATGTTCCAACACACTTTGGACATGAGGAAGGAAATTATAAAACATGATCTCAGGGGTTATTGAATCAAGAGAAATGATACAGAACAAGTGTGCAAGGAGTGACTATGGACCATGTTTGAGAAGTTTTTCCCAGTATGATATTATTGGGGCTTATTAAGGGTGTAATTTCGACCCGGCATGGCTCGGACTGGGTCGGGTCGGACTGGGCTTGCCCTCCAAAAAACTGGGCTGCGAACCACTATTTGGGCTAGGTCGGGCCAACCCCGAACAACCGCCTAAGGTGGCCCAAGCTCGGCCTCGGGCTGGCCCAAACCATTGGGTCGGGCCGGGCTTTTCGGGCTAGGCCACAAGCCAGCCCTTGTGGGTCGGCCTTTGTGGGATTTTATTATTTTTAAAGTAAAATATATAATAAATTGAAAACACTTTTATGTTTTTTAACATTTTTTTTCTAAATTATGATTTTTAAAAGTTTATTTTAAAACGTTTTTTAAATATTTTTAAAATGTTTTTTCAAAATGTTTTATTTAAAATGTTTTTAAAGAGTTTTTGACAGCATTTTTTTAAAGAGTTTTTAACAACATTTTTTTAAACCTATTTTTAACATCTTTTTTAAACGTTTTTAAACATTTTTTTAACATTTCATTTAAAATAATTTTAAAACATTTTTTAACATTTTTTTAGTTTTTCTAAACATTTGACATTTTTTTAAAAACGTTTATTTTCTTCTTTATCAACAGTTGCATTTTACAACTGAAACATTTTTTAATAGATTTAACGAGGGGTTGATGGTGCACAATAGTGGATGGGTGTGTTAATTTTTTTTTCTAAATAGATTTATGTTTTTGTAAATGTTTTTTAAATCATTTTTTTTTCTAAACATTAATTTTTAAAATTTTATTTTAAACATTTATTTTAAAATGTTTTTAAACATTTTTTTAATGTTTTAATTTTTTTAAAATAGTTTTATATATGTTAATGTATATATATATATATATAATATGTGCAAGTTGTAAAAAAATTAACGAGGAGTTGGTGGTGTGCACCAATTGGTGGGTGTTTTAATTTTCTCTAAATAAATTGATGTTTTTCTAAATGTTTTTTTAAATCATCTTTTTCTAAATATTAATTTTTAAAAGTTTATATTAAACGTTTATTTTAAAATGATTTTTTTTAACTTTTTTTAAATGTTTTTTAATGTTTTAATTTTTTAAAATTTATTTATATATGTTAATATATATATATATATATATATATAATGTGCAAGTTATAAAAAAAATTAATGAGGGGTTGGAGGTGCGCAATAGTGGGTGAGTGTGTTAATTTTTATTTCTAAATAGATGTATACATGTGAATATATATATATAATAGGTAAAAGTTTTTTAAAAAAATAATGAGGGGTGCGCAGGAGTGGGTGAATTAATTTTTTTTATAAAGTTATTTATATATGTCTATATAATATATGTAATATATGCAAGTTGCAACATACATAAAAAAATAATAATGTAGGAGGGGGGCGTGCGCAAACATCAGCGGGTGAATGTTTTTTTAATATATAACGAGTTATTATATATATATATGCATATAATGTTACATCATTTATTTTAAAATGTTTTTCAAAATGTTATAATTTTTTTAAAAAGGATTTATATATATAATACGTGCAAGTTGTAAAAAAATGAACGAGGGTTACGCAGTAGTGAGTGAGTGTGTTATTTGTTTTCTAAATAGGTTTATACATGTGAATATATATATATATATATATATATATATAATATCTGCAAGTTGTAAAATAAAATTATTGAGGGGTGTGTAGCAGTGGTTCGAGTTAATTTTTTTTTCTATATATATATATATATATATATAATATGCAAGTTGCAACATAATTTAAAAAAATAAGGTGGGAGAGAGGCATGCACAAACATTAGTGGGTGAGTGTATTGTTGTTAACATATAATGAGTTATTATATATATATATAATGTTAAATCGTTGCTATATAATTATAAATATATAAATAAATAAATAAATAAATAAATAAATAAATAAATATATATGTATATATAGTCTGGTAATTTTAAACAAGAAGTGAGTGGATGTGTTATTTTTTTCTAAATAGATTGATGTTTTTGTAAATCTTTTTTTAAACATTAATTTTTAAAATTTTATATCAAACGTTTATTTTAAATTATTTTATTAACTTTTTTTAAACTTTTTTAAAAAATCTTTTTTAACATTTTAATTTTTTTAAATTATATTTATATATGTTAATATATATATATAATATGTGCAAGTTATAAAAAAATTACAAGGGGTTGGGGGGTGCGCAGTTGTGGGTGAGTGTGTTAATTTTTTTTCTTAAATTAATGAGGGGTGCACAGGAGTGGGTGAATTATTTTTTTAAATTGATTTATATATGCATATATAATATATGCAAGTTGCAACATACTTAAAAAAATAATAATGTGGGAGGGGGGGGGGGCATGCGCAAATATCAGTGAGTGAGTGTTTTTTTGTTAATATATGAGTTATTATATATATATATATATATTATGTGATGTTACATCATTTATTTAAAATTTTGTAATTTTAAAAAAAAAGATATATATATATATATATATATATATATAATATGTGCAAGTTGTAAACAAAAAATGAATGAGGGGTGAGTGCACAACAGTGAGTGAGTGTGTTAATTTTTTTCTAAATAGATTTATATATGTGAATATATATATATATATATATATATATATATAACATGCAAGTTATAAAATAAAATTATTTAGGGGTGCGCAATAGTGGTCGAGTTATTTTTTTAAATAGATTCTTATATGTATATATAATATATATAATATATGCAAGTTTCAACATAATTAAAAAAAATAAGGTGGGAGGGGGCGTGTGCGAACATTAGTAGGAGAGCGTTTTTTTGTTAATATATTATGAGTTATTATATATATATATATATATATATTATGTTAAATTATTGATATATAATTATATATATGTATATATATATATATGCATATATATATATATACACATATACACATATATATATACTCATAAATATATATATATATATATACACACATAAATAAATAAATATATATATATATATATACATATACATATAGATATATGCACACACATATATATACATACATAAATATATATAGTCTGGTAATTTTAAACCAGGCGCACCGCTTGGATCAGTTGGTCTAGGCGCATCCTTGGAAACATGTGGTAGGGGGTTTGAGTCTCCATACTAGTAGTTTCCCAGTATTTTTTAAAGCGGAGAGTCTTTTACGGGTCGGGCTTCATACGGGCATGCTTGCATGGGCGCAGGCCCGGTCCGACGAACCATCATCCCGAGCTCAGGCCGGCTTGACTCGGGATTTTCTGGGTCGGGCCGCTCGGGTTTTCAGACCAGAATTACACCCTTAGGGCTTACAGAGATAGAAGAGGTTTCTCCTGAGCATAGAGGTGCCTCTGGTTGACATGCCTTTTGAGGGAGACTTATTTAAAGCCAGGATGGGGCATATCAATGCATAGTCAAAACAAAGATGTCCTTTGGAATCATACATTATATTATCGATGGCCAAATAATGCTTATGGAGATCTGAAATTGCCCAGGAAAAGGAATATGATGTGTGGAAGGAATGTGTCCGAGCACAAAGGAAGCATTTGGACCGACATTGACCATGGAGTGTGAAGTTCCCTATAAATATTTTTTGTTCATATGTAGGGAAGGCTATATTTTTGTTTATGTGACGGGTTTTTGAATGAGGGAACCTAAATTAAGATCTCCTGCATGGATTGGGGTTGTATTTAGGAGGAAAGGGACACATGGTCTTTTTTTTTTGCTGTGGTTGGGCCTAGGTTAAGAAACATGGGCATCACTATGTATCCTTTTTGGGAAGGAATCAAGCCACATGTAGTTTTGGATGGAGCTGTGGTGGGAGAACGACACCAAGGATTGTGATCTACTCAAGAATAGATCGAGATGTTATGCAATTTTACGTAATTTTATAAGGATGTTTTTGTACCATTTAACATCTTGTGACTAGGATGTTAGGATATATAGTTCAAAGTATTACATCTCAGACTATAGTGTATTATAATTTTAGGCTGTATGACTAGGACCCTATGTCATGCCTTTTAAGGTAATTTGATGAATACCATAGATCATGATTACATAAAGTATTTCTTGAGAAACCATGAGTTGGTAGGGGCCGTAACAGGCTCTCCATCCATTGAGATCAAAGAATAAGATCCGTTAGAGTGGACCTTTTTTATGGAACATGGTCCCTCCCACTTCAGCTCAAGCTTTGCAAGTTTCTTCCTTGGTATCATTGGGGTCATGAAGACCAGTACCATCTCTCCTTGGAGGAACGAGTGGAGGCAAACTTTCTTATTTAAAGCCCGTGCTATCTGATTTTGGTGAACTTCCAAGTGATAAAAAGTATACAGTCTCTTTTTTTCAATTCTTTCAAATTCATCAAATCATTTTGGGATTGCTCATATACAGATAACTGATCGCAGATGGAAACACGAAGCAAGGGAAATTGGACCTTAATGGACAGAATTGCCTCTGTCTTGTATACAAGTGAATACGGGGTTGCCTATGTGGTGATGCGGGTTATAGTCCGATAGGCCCACAAGACATGAAAGATCTTTTCAATATAATATTTTTTATCTTTATCCACTATCTTATGGAGTATGTTTGATAAGGTCTTGCTTAAGGCCTATATTTTTCCATTAACCAATGCATAATAGCAATAAAAATGGTTGGATTTGATATTATACTCCTGATATAGCTTCTCCAACTCAGCAAAATAGAAATTGGTTCCATTTTCAATCAATATCATATGAGGAAGACAAAATATAGCGATGATATTGGCTTTCATGAATTTGACAATGCCTTTGGTCCTAACTTCTTTGAGGCGTATTTCTTTATCCCATTTGGAGAAGAAGTTGGTAGCAGTGATGATGTACTTGAATTTCTTGGCCATAGATGGAGGATACAGACCTACAACATCAATTTACCATATGGAGAATGACCAGGGGTATTTGGATATGTGTAGAAACTCTAGGGGTTTATGGATGAATTTGGTATGAAATTTGGAGTAATTCCACTTTTTGGTGAATTCCATGCAATCCCATGTCATTAAAGGCTAGTAATATCCAAGCCTCCAGACTTGATGGGAAAGCCTAAACCCTGACCGTTGGGCATCGTAGGCTCCTGTATGTACTTCTTTCATGAAAAAAACAATCTCTTATCCATTAATTCACATGAGAAGGACTCCATTAAAGCCCTGTTTATTGTGTAATTTTTAGTGATTTGGGCTGTCATAAAGAATAAAGTTGATCGTCATCATCAAGTTTTCTCTTTTCTAGATTTTTCCAACAATAGAACTCTATTTTTAAGGTAGTCCAAAATGGGAACCATCAAAATGGTTGTAGGACTGTATGGTTCAGGGATGGAATCAACCTCACTGATTTCTTCCATGTTTACATAAGAAAAAGGAAACACAATTTAGTGGTGAGAAATGCTAATGACCGTTTCATCCAAATATGGATCCTCCAAAATTGTAGCTGTATTTTCCAATGCATCTGCCTAAACACTATGTGATCATGGAACATGAGTCAATATTGTATTTGAGGGTAAATTCTTCCCTTATTCCTTGGACATAGTCAAGTAGGGTATCATATATTTCTTTTTAATGTCATAATCACCATTTATTTTCTTGATTACCAAATCTGAATCACCTTTATCTTCAAGTGATCCATTGGAATTTGAAGTTCTAGTTCTAGTCTTGCAATGAGGGCTTGATATTACACCTCATTGTTTGAACAACCTTCTAACAACAGGGAAGGATTAAGGTATGAAAACCATTACTGGAGAGATAAGCACGACTCCCAACCCAACTTTATTGAGTGTAGGGTTTTCCACTCTTTTCCCTGTTGGGATTCTTGATGCACTGTCAAAATACATCTCCCATATTCGGGGGGCCTATTGAATAGAGAATATATCTTCATTAAAAAATTCAGTATTCAATGATGTTGTTTCTGTATAAAATTCTACTAATTCCTGCCCTTTTAGCACTTTCTGAGGCACAAACTGAATGTCAAACTACTACAAGATAACTGATCATAGTGAAAAATTCCCAATCAACATAGGAAGAATTAGGATATATTTGAGTGGGATATTGAGAAAGACCAAATGGACCTCATGTTGTTGCAGGTAGTGTCTCACCTTTTGAACCGTGAAGATTAATGCAAAATAGCTCTTTTTAATATCTGAATAATGAGTCTTGGTATCAAGCATAGTTTGACTGAGATAATAGAGGTTGTTTTCATTCCCGGTGTCATTATTTTGTGTGAGGAAAGAACGCAGTGATTGTTCTAGGGATATTACATACAAAATTATTGTCTTCCCTTCAATAGTAAACATTAGCATTGGTTGAATCAAAATACATTTCTTAAGATTTTCGAATGATTCCTGACAGTCACCAGTCCACTAAAACGTGACCCGCTTTTTCATCAACATGAGGGGAAAACACTTTCCTATGATGTTTTCTATAAATCAACGAATATAATAAAGGCATCATTGAAATCCACTCAAATATTTAAGGTTTAGAGAATTTGAAAAATTAAGGATATCCTCTATCTTCTTGAGATCAACTTTGATGCCACGATGGCATACCACAAAGCCGAGAAAATTTCTCGAGCTAACTTCGAAAGAATATTTCAATGGGTTCATCTTTAGGATATGTTGTCACAGTTTATTAAAGATGTTACCAAGATCATCTAGGTAGTCAGAACACTATTGAGACTTGAGCACCATATCATCGACATAAAATTCTACAAACATTCCCCAAAAGGGTTTGAAAATTCAATGCATGGAATATTGGTATGTAGCACCAAAATTTTTCAAACCAAATGGAATTACCTGATATCAATATACCCCTTATGGTGATCTGAAAGCGATGTAATACTCATATTCATAAGACTTACCAAGTTGGTTGTACCCTGAATAATCATTCATGAAGGAAAGGGCCTGATATCTGACCATAACATCAATTGGTAGCTCTGTGATCAGAACCTGAAAATCATCATTCTGACAATATTGGTTGAGATCTATGAAGTCAATGCAGCCCCTGATTTTTCCATTCTTCATCTTTACCGGGACTATATTGGCCAACCATTTTAGATATTGGGATCCCCAAATGAAATTGGACTTAATAAGCTTGTCAACTTTAGCCTCAATAGTGGATGTGTGAGTTGGGTGAATCCTTCCGGCTACCTATTTGTAACCCTAGTTGTTTTATGAAAAGCCCAGGTGGTGAGTGGACACCTCAAGATTGAGTCTCAAAATTTCTATTTAATTTCAGGAAAAAACATCCCAATTTTCTTTAAGAATAAATTATATACCTCTCGTTCTTCAGAAGACATGGATTCACTGATTAACATGGGATGTGGGTCCTCTTCTGAACCTAGGTTTACTTATTTGAGTTCATCAATAGTGGTAAAGACACCATCCTCAAATGATGGAGGGGCATCTTTAAGGTCCTCCTCCTCCTCCTCCTCCTCCTCCTATTACTCCCCCTCCTCCTATTCCACCTCACTCTTAGGGGGAGTAGAGGATGAGGGAAAATTAGGCGAGGAGTCAATATTTTGGAATTCGAAAGATGAAGTAGATTCCTCTAACCTAACTAAAAATGTGAGATTTATTTGAAGTTTCAGAGGGAAAGCAAGGGATAGAAGAGTACATTCACTCTCCCTTGGTGAAATGAAAACCTTTTATGACTCAAATAATGAGGCAAGGATCTATTGAATATTGTGGGATGGAATGAGGTAATTTCCCCCCAATATTTTACCACTATTTGGAGAGTTAATGACCTTTTCAATGCTGTTGAAATCAACTATTACGACTGATATCATTAAGGTTGTTGAATATATAATTGAATCGGGTCTTAAATCTTTGATATGATTAATGGGAAACACATATTCTTCATCGATATATTTGAATGGATTGTCTAGGGTCATTTCTAGACTATTCAGGGCAGTGACTTAAACGACACCATTAGTCATGGGTCATTTCCCTTCCCTCTAATATAATCCTGCATCAATATATCATGATTTGTAAGATTTTAATGAGGATTTATCACCATGGAATGCCACAATTTTACCATTAATGAAATATTTGAGGCATTGATAGTATGAAGAGGCGACTGTCACATGTTGATGAAACCAAGGCGTAAATCCGTATCTTGTTGAACAACCAGAAATTCTATGTTAGATACAAGGTCCCCAAATTGAACCCCATGCTTGATTATTCCAAGATGATTTTTCTTTATTTTATCGTGACCCTATAGTGTTAAAGAAGAAGAGGACAATTGCTCCTCATTTTAACCCAATTGATGGAGTGTTTGAACTAGAATGAGGCTAACTCCTAATCCATTATCAATGAAATCCCATCAGATATCAATTTAATTTATCCTACCATACACAGACAAGGGTTAGATGTGTCATAATATAACAACATATTTGTCATGTTATGTAAAAGATATGATCTTGTAAAATTTTATAGGATCGATATCTACTCTATATATTTCCACAGTGAAAACCTTAGCTTCAAACTTCTGAGGGATTAATAAATCCTCTATGAGTGCTTCTCAAAGGTATTTTGATAGACATAGAGCATCTCAGAACAAAAAATTAGCTGACACCAGGGCCAATTGTTTTAGAATTTCACACTTATGGGCTAAAGGTATATGCTTCATAGCATGAGGATGACCCTTTATAGGCACTTTAGGTGATGAAGTACTTGATGTAGGAATATTGGTCCACATAATAGGAGTTGAAGGCACTCTTTTCCTTGGCGGGTTAGGTTGAATAGGCCTGCATGCTTGTTGAAGTAGATTAGATTATTTCAACCCCTCTAATAGATCTTCTAGGATGTTTGGATCATTGAAACCTCTGGAATATATGGGGGAACTTTCATGCTCTTTATAGGCCCATTAGATGGATTTACCACAAGTTTTAGTGGCATAAGAAATCTGAGTATGGATGTGGCTGGAGTATTGAGTCATGCCCTGATTGCATCTTCCCATGTAGTCTTGGATTCTACAAGATCTTCCCTAGTTCCCCAATAGGGTGTAGGGAATCCAGGTTCACATCCATATTCATCATTAGATAAGGTACCCATTAAGTCTTTGACATTAATAGTGCTGAAGATTAATTCTTCATCTGATGAGGACTCCGTATGGTGGGTCAACTCTTATGGTACCGTTTGGTAGGATGATTCCCATGCTTTTGGCACTAAATAAATGAAGTGTGAGATATTTAAATATAAATTTTTCCTTGGTATAGGTTCATCTTCCTATATTTTTTGTGTTCCCTTTTGGCTATGTCGTTTTTTAGAAGATTGGCCTTTGGAGGGATGCGTTACTGACAGAGCCGGGTTGTTTCATAACAGAAGTTACTAGGGGCATATTTGGTTGTTTCAATTATGATAGGAAGATAGAATTAGTATGATTGAATATTTTTATAGTCATCCAATCACTAAAATTATTTTCATTCTTGATGGTGAATTCCTACCATTCACCCTCTTCCTCCATATTGGCAGTAGAAACACATGATAATTGCGCAAATGATTTTCCCAGCTTCACTTACCCAAATTCAACCATATTTTTCTTGACATATTTTAAAAAAACAAACCTGAATGGTGTGCCCCAACATTTGGTGAAAGGGAAAATAATTTGTGTTATCATAAAGTCTGACTTGGTTAGGTATTTTGGGTTCTAATAGGGTTAACAGGTTGTTTTCTAAGGCTTCTAAGAAGTATCCAAGAACCTGATCATCTCGGAAGGAGTAAAATTTGTTCCTCTAATTTACATATTGAGAGAATTTTGTCTCTTTCCTTTAATCCCAACAAGGATACTTCCACTGAATATTCTATTCAGGAGGAGGTACCACATGAGGAGGTGTGGTCTTTGGAGTTGGAGCTGGCATAAAGGCCAGTTTCAACATAATTATTTCAACTTACACTCTACCCATCCTCTTCCCTTAAGATTTCGACATAGGATAAGAGTTATATTTGGTTTAAAAAATATAATCTTCCAACCTTTGTGCTACTGTGGAAAGATCCCAAAATCCACATGGTTAATTTACTATAATAGGTGGTGTTTGTAGCTTTCCATGGAGATTCTCAATGAAAATACCCTACAAATATTCTTGAGGAAGCTTCAGGTTTAGGGAATAAGTCAAACTCTTCCAACTAACAATGCAATAGGGAACCTAGTCATTTTCTCACTGTCTACATTTTGAGATATCGAGGACTATTTTATTTTGAAACGTAGATATCAATTGATAGAGGAATTATCAGTGAAGATCTTCCCATCCCTTGATTGACCTGGTCAGTAAACTAGAATACCAGGTGAATGATGATCCTTCTAAAGTATATAAAAAACATCTGAGATTAGCTGCTTATTTCTGCTCAAGGGTCCCCATCATGAGGCCACACCTAGATACGAAGTGATTTGAATTCTATTCTGGATCCCTTGATCCATTGAATGTTGGGAATATTGGATTCCCAAAGTTTGGTGGGGGAAGAGTTTCATAATCCCATTCAGGGTAAGGCTTCCTCTCTAGTTGTACTGGTATACAACATCCCTCCAAAACCTCTAATAGAGCTACTAGTGTTTCAATAGTTTTGATGAGATGGGGAGGAACTTCCAAATGGGAAGGATCTTAAGAAAGGGGAACAACTGGTTGGGCTAGCTGTGGTAGTTTTTCTTATACTCACAGTGGGTAACCTATAGGGGTTAGTCTATAAGGATGTGTATGAATAAGCTCTAGTTGAGTACCCAAGGGATGTAACTTCTGATATATTGTGCAATTGGGTCCAAATATATTGGTTTTAGGCAACCCATGTTGAGTGTATGTTTCAGATCCATTTTAGCTACTAGGATAAACCCTCTTTGTTGAGGTACATCGGTTGGGAGTGCGGGGTGAGACTCTTCTTGTATAACATATCCGAAAGGGATGTTTCCTCAGATTAGTTTTTCATTGAGTTTTCTCAATCCCTTCATCTCTTCCTCTAATTGAGAAAATATTTCCTCAAGTGTGAGGAGTTAAACCTTTTTGGGCAGTGGGTGAGGTATGAATGCACCTTTACCCTTTCCTTTGTTAGATTCTTGTTGAGGAGGTAGTAGCAGAGTCATTGGAGGAATCCCCAAATTCATAGAAAGCCTATAGTTTCAGGTACATACACCTTATTCAATAATTTTAGTGTAGAATGTATTATAAACATAAACCTCCTCCTCCCATTCCTTTGTATTGGCCTCATATTCTATAGCATCTTCATGGGTGGTGCTAATGAATTTCACCGATGCATAATGAATTGTAGTAATTTAGTTAACCTCTGAATGATAATAGGGTTGGTTGTTTCAGGGATTCTTCTGAAAGAACTTTGATCAACAAGATTAGTTATACCCTTTAGAGACTGCTTTTGTTTTTGTATGACATGAGGCATTGTACTCTTCTTCACTGGTCCTCCTAGAATCATCTGGAAAAGGGTAATCTGAAGAAAATTTTTAGAAAATTTCACCATTCATGTTCCTAGTGAGGAAGTTAGGTAATAGGATATGATGAAATGAGATGATTCATTATGCGGCACTCATACTAAAAGGGTAAATACTGACTTACATTGAGAAGTAGGTTTAGGTAAAAAATCCCCCAAACATATAGGCTGGGGATGATTCCTTTCCATTTTCACAAACTCTTAAGCTTGGTTTTTTGACCTCAAAGGTTGTGTTAAAAAATCCCCTAGACCATAGGGCTAGGGTTGCTCTGAGATTATCATGGTTGTTAATGTCGCAACTACCCTCTTGGTTTTACAGATCTTTTTTCAAACATGGGATGGGTACATTATATGATTTTAACCAACCCACCTGCTTCCAAAGATATTAGCGATGCCTGATGAATTTATTCCCTTAAGCGGGAGTCTTGATCAATATTTTCAGATGCTTGATACAAGATCCCCTTGATGGATCTCTCTCTTCTAGACCAATGTTTTTGAGAGTCATTTAGGGTCAGTTTTTGTTGAGCATACCATATTTTGTGAGAATATACTATTTCTTGAAGCCAACATGAGGTTATTAAGTTACATGATGTTACCTTTAGAATAATTTTCTGATAGAGTTGTTAGGTGAAATGAAATGCCCCATGATTACCCCATATTCTGATATGAAAACTGGATGGGGCATCCAAGATCAGCTGACACAACTCTTTTAACATATCAAGACATTCATGCTAAAGGGATCCTTTCTATTTTCCTAATTTCGGGTGTCGTGCAGCTAGAAGGTACACCAAGTTTATTTTATGGTGTATCCCTTATATTACCTTGATGTGGATTGGATATTCATTTTAAGTATTTTTTATTTCTTTTAAGTGATGGGTAGTGGTCTATATATTTATGCAGATTTCGTGCACACATTCTTCCAAAAATTCCCTTAGAATGCTATCTTGGGGAGTGGCTAAAGGCCGGAACATTACTGGTATATTGGATTTATAAAACTATCTCATCATTAGAAATATGTATTCCTCATATTCAGAAATAGTTTCCTCAACCTGATCTGAACAAAGTGGATGTTTCCCTGTTGCTTTATTATAAACATTAGGATTGGTAGGTATTTCCTCTATCATATTAGAAGAAAAGATATCCAAGGGTGGTTCAGAGAATGAACATTTCTTTGGACTATATTACAGTTGTAAAAGGATTTCACTAGTCAATGATGAGGTGTCTGACATGACTAACCTCAATTTCCTAAGTACCTTGCAATAGGAAGGATTTATCATAGTTAATTTGGTGAGGAGAGGATCTACTTGATGAAGTGAAGTGTCACTATAGGGAGGAACTTCATAAAAAATTCCATTATGGGTAGGATTACCATCACAGATTGAAATATGACTACAAAGAGAACTCCTACAATATATACCCTGAGGAGGACTTTCAAGGTGAAAGATATCAAGGGGAGGTTCTTCTAGCTATTTGATCTTATGACCATGAGGAGGGTGGAACAGTTCTTATCAGGATATGATCTCTCATAATCGATCAGATTGTGGGAATGAAGTAATACTTCATGGTAAGATTTATAGAGAGGACCTTTGAAACTACTGGCAGCATAGTTGCGGGGAGGACCTCCGCAATTGTAGCTACTATCTCTGTAATTTGGTAATAGATAAGTAAGATCCTAAGATTCCATAGATAAATGTATGAGGGCTTCAATAACTCCATCATTGTGTAGAGTGAGATCATATATCGGTTCTTCATTTTCTAATTTCCTTTGGTGAGGCTTTTTTTATGCACTTTTGTGGGTGACTGAGGCCTCTTTTTGTGGATAGTGGCTTTCATATATGGAGACTAGTTTGAATAGCTATTGTGTTGTTGCTGGAATTTTTTGAAGGATTTCTGTAATTTTGGCAGGGATATATGCCATCAATAGAGTGTCCACTATGATAGACTGATGACCTCCAATTAGAATAGGGGTATGGGCCTGATCTGGTTATTCATTTATCATGTGATTTGGCTCATGACCATCTTGGATGTGAGCAGGGATACGTGTCTTCTCTGGAGTGACCCTCATATTATGTTGATGAGTTACCCTAATTGCGGGGAAGGAGTTGTGTGTCTTCCCCTCAACCACTTCCATTATTGTTATTATATCATGTAAGGTTTGTAGGATGTGGGTAGGAATTTGATTCTACCCTTTCATCATTGTCAGGATATGTTGAGTGACTTCAGTAGCTAAAATGGGGATATATGTCCATTATGTGGTTGGAGAAGGGGTGTGGGCCTTCTCATGTCCTCCATTTCCTATCTATATATACTGAAAGTAATTTTTTTTGGGGTATATATATGATTTTCCCCCTATTTATCACTGGGATTCGCCAACTAGTTTCTGCGAGTGCTACCAAACTAAGTTGGAAAGCTTGGTGGATGCAAGGTGTGTGCATCTGCCTTAAATTCACCACCATATTTTATTGGAAGGATTATCTGAATGGAATGGGGGTATAGTCCTATTCCCTATTTTCTATCTATTTCCCTTAGTGGGATTTCTTGAGTGTCCAAGCCTGAGTGGTTTGGGATGGACTCCCAAGGGTAACACCCACATCATGCTGAGGGCTTGATGCCGCATAGTGTTTGTAGTGATGTTTACTAGAAGGATCCCCTTGGTGACACCACTATGTTATTGGGATAAGGTTGTTGGTAACCTCTTTATTTTACTCCATAAGATAATGGAGGAACCTATTTTCTTGTTCTAGGGATATGCTCCCAAAATGATTTGAATCATAAATTGATGCCGTTTACTTCTGGGATACTGACATTCATTAAGTGTATGATTGGTGGGGCTTCATGATATGGAAGTATTATTACACAACCTCTAGAGTTGGGACAATACCATTGAGGTGGTACTTCCAAATTATCAAGTTTGGCACCCGACATTGAAGGCGTTGGGTTGGTGACAACATCCTATGATTGGATGAGGATCCCGCCTACACAACGCCTGAATCATATGTATGCTTAAACTAGTAATATTCCATTTGGATATAAGGGAGATCTAGTTGAAATTTCCAAGAATATTTATTACAAACACAAACAATAAAAACCCATCAAATTAAAATCTTAATAAATGAACTCATGCATAATTAATTGTTTTAGATCTATGATTTGGCCTTCTTTCATTTATTGTGAGCAAAAAAGGGGCCTAACATGTGGGTGAAATAGTCATTTTGGTTAAGGATTTATCTTAGTTTCACCATTTTTATTTCATCCTCGAAAACCATGTGGGGTTTTAATGGCATTTTGTGGCAGCGGCGGCATGACCCTTCATGTTTGACACATATTTACATGTTTTTTTCAGGCATTTTCCAATGGATTTTATTCATGGAGCCAAAAACACCCAACATTTTCCTAATTCCAGATGTTTTAGGAACCCACTTTCTAAAGGCATGTGCTCATTAGGAAATGGCTCCAAAAATGTTTAGGGACTCACATTAGTCAAGAGGATGAGAGGTCAGGCTCATTGAACCTTTTTGAGGGGAATCATTTACTACTATAGGAATCTATTATAGATTTAATACATATTCATGAATACTTTATTAAATACCAAATATAAAATTGGTCTCCCTCAATTTAACAATAAATTATTAACATGAATTATATTTAGAATCATCTGTATGTATCCAAGTTTCTTCATCAATGGAGATATCTATATGTATCTAAGATTCTCTATTGATGGAACCCTTTTGAATATGGATTAAAGATTATTATGTCATTTATTGTTATGATACTGGTTTTAAGATATATAGTGGGGTGCTCTGGAGTTTATCATTATCTAGGAAGACGAGAGTTGTTTTTATGTTAGGATTAAGTCCATGATATGGGCTACCTATGTATTCATGTGAAAGGAATCAGAATCCATGTAGTTTTGTACCACTTAATAGTACACATCATACCTTTTAAGGTCTTGTGATGAAGACCAAACCATGAAGTTTAACATTAGGTGACAGGGATGTCTAGGCGAAAGGTGCCTAGTCAAGGGCTGGTGTGGGACTTAAGACAAAGTAACCCAAGGGACCTGGAAGGGATATATCCTCCGAGGTTGGATATGAACCTACTGAGAACATGTACTAGATAATATTAATATTGATTGGGGTATTGGGTTTTAACCATAGGGAGGTTTCCTATATATCCCATTTGGATAAGAATCAAATCCCATGTAGTTTAGAATGTTTAGGATTAAACCTATGGAGGATACCCAAGGTCAAAGTGATAGGAAGATCCAGAAAGGGAATATTTACCAAGACATTTAAGTTATTACTCTTAGTGGTTCCACCTTTAGGGATTATGTGTTCACTGCCCATGCTCCTTTGGGTGCAGAATACTGTAAACACTATTATGGAGGACTAACAATCAGGAGGTCCAAGGGGTTTCTGCATTAGGTATATTCACCTTTGAGGTGATGACATGGTTTTGGTGCTTACACTGACTAGGAGGCCCTAAGAAGGCGAGAGGAAGATCCAAAAAGGGAACCTCCTCCCAAGATATGTATTTGATCGTGTGTATGTAATGATCATTAATAAACTATAAGCCCATGTGATTCATGATCAGTGTGAGAAACACGAGGAAGTGAAAGATCTGGAAAACCACATAACCTCCTTCATCTGTTGATGGAAGAGGCTAGGGCTATGAAAGGAAGGGGAAATACCCTACAAGAAATACTAGGGGCTTACTCCTGGACATATACCCTAACAAAGATCCTCCCCTTCTCTCCTTTCAATAGGTGGAAAAGAGGAAGGAGGTGGGCCTAAGGGCCATAGATGTAGCCACCTGACCCAAGGATCCACTTGCTACCATACCTAAGGTTGGGATCCTCATTACCATTGGAATGTATAATCGAGAACATTACGAGGATTCCAATTATTAGGCAGGTTAATAGTAGGACCTCATTTACTATGGGAATATATGACCAAGAGGACACACTGATGTTTCATTCACTCTAATAAAACATATCTGGAGGCTTTGGAAGAGGCCTTGGATTCTACCCCCTCAGAAAAGGGATCCAAGGAAATAGGTTCCCTGCCATCTTTGGTATTAAATAAGTCTCAAAGGATGGATTACTCTGGTGATGGCTGGGTTAGAAGAAGGTGGTTCACGCAGGTAAGGGATGGGCAAGATGAAGGTGGCTTACACATGTGAGGCTTGGGAAAGATTAATATGTATTGTGTAGGGTGGAACTTGGTGATCTTAAGATATCTTTGGGTGATGGAAAACCTAGGAAAAAACACTTGGGTGGGGAATTTCTCTAAACTCTAAGGGTCTCCTCAGGTGTCTTTTGATGTTTGGAGCTCATGTTTTGAGTATTGGAAGTGGTATTACCCCTAGTAGTTTTGAATTGGGCAGGGGGGGGGGGGGGTCCTCTCAATATTATTGGTATTCTAGACCTTTATGGACTCAATCCATTGATTTCTATTAATTTCCCATTATTTTATAGGATTAAAGAACTACCTAAGGGTTTGGAAGAATTATGAGAGATACTTGGGTGAGTAGAGATTCAAGTAGTCTCTTCGTCATTTAGTCATGTCAAATGAGAATCCCAAGGGTCCTTTTATATGAATTTTTGGGGCCCTGGGTGAAGAAGGTAGTTTTCACAAGTGGTTTGTGCAATTCACTCACGCAGGTGAGACCTTTGTGAGTTGTTGGTCATGCATGTTGGGCTACACAGGTTTGACCTACGTGAGACTAAGCATGCAGGTGGGGCTTGTGTGAGTGATCTTTGAAGGAGATTCATGACTTGTGATATGGGATTGGGCAAACTTGTAACACCCCAAGATTTCATAGTGTGTTATTTTTTCAAAATTATTCAATAACTTGCACTACACGCAATACCGAGTTCAAGCACACCATGACTTACCAAACAAGCCGTTCAAAAGAGGTTATGAATAGTATTAACTAAATTTTAAAATTTATATAATCCTTATAATTTTAGAATCCATATTATGAGTTTCTTAGACATAATGTAAGAACAAATTCATTTTTTTCACTTTTACCAATTTTAATAGTGAACCCTTTTTAAATCCAATATTTTAAACTTTTATATATTCAATTTGACTAAATAAATTTACTTTTTATAATGGGGATATCAAAAATTTACAATGAAACATCCCAAGCTTCCACGGTACGCTTTCCTTTGAATAATACAGTAGTGTGTGTTGTATGCAACTTCGAGTTCTAACACACACCACAACCAATCAAACTAGCCGTTATGAATAGTAATACCTACTTTTTAAAATTTTAGAAATTTTATCTCTCAAAATGGACTTCATTTTTGGATTCGGTGTATCGAATTTATCCTAAGGTGAAATTTTGGTACTTTTCGGATAACTTTAATATTTTGATGAATAGTGAAAATTACTAAATTTTTAATTAAAAATAAATTTTTTAATCAAAATAATTAATAGTGATAAATTATGAATTTGAGTGGTTTTAAAGTATATTTAGAATATATTTTTACCATTTAATACAATTTTGGTCATTGGACATAATTTCACAATTAAACCGGACATAAACAAGTATCAATCTTTTGATAATTATTATATCTTAAAAACACGCTTTTTGTTTTAACAGCGGAAATTAATTTTAAATTAATTTCTTCCACTTATGTGTTTTGAATTTGGAAAAATGGATTCCATATTTGGAATCAGGATTTCCAAATTTTATAAATAGGTAACTTTTATTTTTAGACATTTTGAATAATTACTTCGGTAAATATTTTATTTACCATGGTTAAAGGGTAAATCCGGTAAATAAAGGTTAAAAAATAATATTATAATAATACTAAATTACCCTAAAACGTGTCCTAAACTTATTTGTGGATACATTTCCGACCATGGGAATATTTGGTTCGATTTGGGGACCCCATGGATCCACTTGTAGGTGATAGGGACACTTTATTTTAATTAAGTTAAAATAAATACAAAAATGACATAAGCATATATCTTTTAGCAAAACAATTTTTACATAGGGTTATATATGTTGGATTTTCAAATATAAATATTCATTAGAAATCTAGAAATATTTAATACATAATGGTATTTTATTTATAATTTTTAGACATCATATAATTTAATTTATTTATGACACAACGGTGATGCAGTAATTACCTAATTAATAAAAAATTAGAATAATTGATATTATAAATACCCAAATAAATGTAATTTGAGACTTTTTATAAATACCAATAATTTTATAGGATAATATGACATGTTATGATTGATTTAATTAACTTTTTTCGAAGTAATCATTCTGTTATGATTTTAAAAAAAATCAATTATTGAATAGTTTCAAAATTGACATAAAAGAGTTTTTAAAAAAAATATTATATTATTAATTGATATTAAATTCCTAAAAATATAATTTTAGGCCAAGAGACTTATATCATGATAGGTATATCATTAATGGACCACTTGGGGGTCTCTTGGATGTATATAGTAAGTTTATTAACCATATAATATAAAAATACAAAGAGACATTGCAAAAGTGAAACTAATTAACTAAGAGTTAATACCTAAAGATAAGGTTAATATAATAACCCAAACCTGTCTAAATTATATTGTTTGAGTGGTTTTCGATACATCCCCACCTTAACCTTTAAATAATCCACTTTGGAGCCATTAGAAACCTAATATTAATTTATTATAAATAAATACTTTAAGTTTTTCCTAAAGAGCCCCTCCTCCCCCTTATAAAAGGACCCAACTTCTAACCAATTCTTCACACCTTCAAAGCCTTTTGGTTAGGCCAAAACCTGCCAAAATACTCTCTCAACTTCCCTCAATTCAACATAGAGGCCTTAGTTTGATCATAAAGCCAACCTAATGAGCCCTTTTGATCAAATAAAAAGGAAGAACCCGAAGAAGAGGTAATGTTTTCACCACCCTCTTTCAAGTTCCTTTCTTCTTCAAATTCTTCTTTCTTTGTTATTTCTATTCTAGAATAATAACTCCAGTATCTACAATATACTGTGATGTTATTATAAATATGGTACAACCATATTCAGTATTCTATCCATCCTTTGAATGATATGTCACCATACATGCGTACGTACGGCTTACCGTCTCCACGTCACGGTGTAATTGTTATTCAATACATTATTATTTGGATGGGTATAATAATGATGTGTATTTGATGTAAATAATAAATATAACATTATAAGGATTCTGTATATATGATATACCATCCAATTATATATTATTTTAATATCAAAAGAATGATATTTTTTCTCGTGCGTACGTACAAATTACCGTCTCCACGACGCGATGAGATTCATTTCCAAGTTCACCATTCATCAACGATTATAAAAATATATATTACTAATAATTATGTAATATATGAAATAATAATACTACTGGAGATATATATATTTATATATATAAGGATTTATGTACTTACATATATCTTATTCACTTACTTCCGTTCAATACTATATGAAAACAGAAACATCATTTATGCGTACGTACGGACTAACGTCTCCATAAATAGTGTTTTACATTTCATATATATTTCTATTATACATATTTATATTCTAAATATATATGATATATTTATCATGTATTATATTCTGGAAGTATTTAAATCATAATCTAACTGATACAACCAAGAGTAACAAGTTAAAACACGTACGATAAAGAAAGTGATTATTACCCAAAATGTCAACTTAACATGGAAATTATTATTAAATGGGTAATATAAAGTCATAAATTAATCATGTATGATATCATAAATATTAATATGGTTCTGGTATAATTTAATAACATACTACGATCTTCGTACAGGAGGTTAAATGTACCCTCGACTAAAGGAAAGTGCAAGGTAAGGGGTTTTCATCTCACTCCTTATTCTCTTGAGATTCATGCCATATTGCCACTATTACCTTTTGTGTGGTGTATTCACTACCCATAATTGTATTATTTGTGTAATACACTTTAATTTATGTTTTTTTACATATTCATTGTATGATACCTCTTTCATGGGGTGTATGTTTCGTCAGTTACCAAATTGGTAAGGGTTTATTTCACAATCTCTTCATTATCCGAGGTTGTTTATACGTAATTATCTACTGGGACTTCTTTATCATCAACATCCATGTTTATTAAAAATGTATTTAAAAACATTCTTACTATTTTACAGAATATGGGTTAAAGACATTTATACCCTTGTTTGAATTTTTATAAGAAGTTTATAAAGGAATCTTTCCGTTGTTTTCCAAACAAGGTTCTTTTTAACTTTTTCGACAGAATTAAGGTAAGAATGTCTTTTTTAAATTATACGGTTGGTGCAGATATTTTCCACCATTATAAAATCTTATAAGCTTCCTTTACAAGCTTATAAGGATATTTTCAAAGTAAATGTTTTATTTTATAATTATGTGACTTTTTAAATGATTTAAAAAAAAGAGATATTTCTCTCCAATATATGAAAATCCAGTGCAAATGTATACATATTTAATGCAAGATTAAAAATGTTTTCCAAAAACCCGACTCTCGAGTGTGGTAGATAGGAAGGGATTGAGCGTGGACCCATCATGTCCTGTAATTAGTCGAGCAGTCTCAGAATTAGTTATTTTGTTTTCAGAAGCTTGCTTAATGTTTTCAGAAAAACAATGGATTATATTTGAGCAATATTAAACGTAAGTATCTTCTAAAAAATTTCATCGGTAGGTCTCATGAGACAAACTAGTGTCTTGGCACGAGGCCTTGACAAAATCTTATTTGTAGTCTTGGCACGAGGCCTTGGCTACGTGGTTATGATAGTCTGGCATTATGCATTCCATCATTATGAAAGTGGTTAGTGATATTGCATGTGATTATTCGATTAGTAGAATATCCATGTGAATAAGTAAATGGCATTATTTCATTTTATTTATTCCATATTATGTTGAAGTTCAAGTTTAAAAGGCTTTTGTTTTAGTTTTATACATTGCCTAAAATGTTTATGCTTATTTTTGAAAGTTTCCATTGTATTTATTACCCTTACTGAGCATTTGAGCTCACCCATTTCTATGTTTTATTTTTCCCAGGATTCCAAGAAGTGTAATGTGATTGATATACAGGGTTAATCCAAGGGAATAATGGCATTCATAAAGATTATTTATGTTGTTTTGTACGTCTTAAAGTGCAAATGTAACATTCATGTATGTGATCTTTTTTTCCAAGACTGCTAAACTGATCGGTACTTCGGGACTTGATTCCTTGTAATCATGCCAATGTATTAAAATAATGCACCGACTCTGGGTAACTGGGGTCGGGGCGTTACAGTTGGTATCAGAGGAAGTTTAGAAATAACCTTGGAAACTAGATTTAGATAAACTCTGATTAGAGCACATAGCCCTAAGATAGACTTTGAGGATTAGTATAGAATAACTTTCTAGAATTTTGGTATTGTAGCGATTTTGTGAGTTTTCCGAGCAATACATCACTGTCTGGATACGAGAAGGTAGAGGTGGCTCTGGCACAGATGTACCTAGGGGTAAAACCTGAAAACACCGCTTTGAGCTAGACTCGAACGGGAACTAGTGCACGAAAACGGGCCTTGCTACACTCTTGGTTACGACACTCCCAGGGGATATGCTTAGGATAATTCTCATTTTCTTTACAAACCATTATTAAGGGATCATGAGTATATACTTACTCAAAGAAAACATTTTTATGATTTTGGATCACATCCATAAACTGTTCAATTTGTGTTAGGTATTTTACATGTTTGGTAATTATTCATTACAATTCATAAACTGAACTAGTTTATGCTATTGTATAGAAATGGCGCCCAATAGAAGGAATGTGAACTCCCGTAATACGTATGATCCAAAGAGTAAGAAGGATCATATATTTCATGGTCCTAATCCATAATTTAGAAGGGAAATAGTCTCCCACGTATTATAATCATATAAAGAAATAGTATCATGTGTTGATAAGATGAGTAAAGAATTCTCGGAGTCCTATTGCTTTGAAGGGAATCTAGAGAAGAAAAGGATGGTAGAGAGAAGGATAGATAAAAGGAAGAAGGTAAAGAAGGGTTTTTCCCATATGTGATAACTGTGGAAAGAATAAACTTGGAAAATTATTGAAGGGAATGGGAGAATGTTATAAGTGTGGAGAAAAAGGACACCAAGTACGTGACTGCAATTGTAAGAAAAAGGTTTCAAATGTACAATGCTTCATCTACAAGGAGTTTGGACACTATGCGAACCAATGTACCAGTCATCAGACTATGCCGCAAATGATGCTATTGGATAATAATCAAGTTATGATACTACCACAGATGAAGAGGAATGACTAGTGTTCTTATGTTGTTATTTTAGAATTATTTCATTTAAGTGTTGTATCAATGATGTTCTGAAAATAAATAAGGATTGTACTCCAGTACTATTTAATTAAGGATTTGAGATTTTATGGTACTAAGAAAAGTGACACTACAGTGAGTTAATTTTTTTTGGAAATTACATGGTTGAAGGAAAGATAAACCTTAATATGGTCCTAATATTGAGGTAGTGATTTTGGAATAAGAGATGGTTGATTTTGGTAATTCAGGATGTTGCGGTGTTGTAAAAGAATATATGAGGAAGGCGTTCACATGTTATTACCTTGAAAAAAGGATCCTCATTATGTTTAACTTCCTTGTAAATTTTGGACTGTGAGTTTGGATAATAGTATTTTGGATAAGTCTAATGGTTTGAATGGATTAAGTTTGAAAGGTTATTTTTTTGATTTTTATAAAAGGACAACACGCAGACCGTGTGATGACCCGTCGTGTCGGACAAAGCTACGGGAATCGAACCCACAACCATAGTGCAATTGGGATTTATCGCATACCACTGTGCTACATGAAGTTCCTGGATGGTATAATGTAGTTTCTTTACATAAAGGGTCTGATATGTGAATTATAAATTCATTATATTTGGAACCCTATACGATTAGGATAAATAGAGTATTTTTGAGTTGTATTATGTTTTGGGGTGAAAGATGAGTTTGTGTCAGAAATTTATTAATGGATAAAACTCTAATTATAAAGTAAGTATATCTTCTTATGATCTTATCCAATCCCAAAAATAAATTCTTCAACATTAATAAAAGGAACTTAGAACAAAAATGTTGTCCTAGATGGTACCTTATATCATCACTAATTTATGGCTTTGGGATTGTTGGCCTTTTCATAGCCATGTTCTCTACCACTCTCCATCAGATAATTGATGGTAAGATTTCTCTTCCATATCCATATTTTCCAACATGGAACCCTAGTATGTGTTATTTTCGGCAATCTTCATACTTTCCACTCTTTATTTTAAATAGAGGTCTCATTAATTCATTTTTCGATGTGGCATTTCAACAAAGATATTTTGAAACGTAAAAAATGTGTTATCCTAATACCTTATGTTTTGTTGAACCGATGGTATTTTAAATCCTCATAGATCGATGAATTTAAGGCCCTCAATTTTACACTTGTTTGTGATTGATGACCTCAATCACTACCTATAAATATTTATGTCTTTACTCCAATTATATGTCTCTAATTTCCACCAATGTTCTCCTAATAGAGATCATAATTTGGTAGTGACCCCTTTCATTTCTCTTTTCCTCTTATTAAGACTAAATTTTATTAACCCAATTTCTGATGTGGGTTTTCCCACAAAGATATTTTCTATATTCAACCTTTTATTTTCTAAGAACAATTTCAAATTGAGAGGACTCAATTTATTGAAGGATGGGAGAATGTAACACCCCAAGATTTCATAGTGTGTTATTTTTTCAAAATAATTCAATAACTTGCACTATACGCAACACTGAGTTCAAGCACACCATGACTTACCAAACAAGCCGTTCAAAAGAGGTTATGAATAGTATTAACTAAATTTTAAACTTTATATAATACTTATAATTTTATAATCCATATTATGAGTTTCTTAGACATAATGTAAGAACAAATTCATTTTTTGCACTTTTACCAATTTTAATAGTGAACCCTTTTTAAATCCAATATTTTAAACTTTTATATATTCAATTTGACTAAATAAATTTACTTTTTAGAATGGGGACATCAAAAATTTACAATGAAACATCCCAAGCTTCCATGGTACGCTTTCCTTTGAATAATACAGTAGTGTGTATTGTACGCAACTTCGAGTTCTAACACACACCACAACCAATCAAACTAGCCGTTATGAATAGTAATACCTACTTTTTAAAATTTTAGAAATTTTATCTCTCAAAATGGAATTTATTTTTGGATTCGGAGTATCGAATTTAGCCTAAGGTGAAATTTTGGTACTTTTTGGATAACTTTAATATTTTTATGAATAGTGAAAATTACTAAATTTTTAATTAAAAACAAATTTTTTAATCAAAATAATTAATAGTGATAAATTATGAATTTGAGTGGTTTTAAAGTATATTTAGAATATATTTTTACCATTTAATACAATGTTGGTCATTAGACATAATTTAACAATTAAACTGGACATAAACAAGTATCAATCTTTTGATAATTATTATATCTTAAAAACATGCTTTTTATTTTGACAGCGGGAATTAATTTTAAATTAATTTCTACCACTTATGTGTTTTGAATTTGTAAAAATGGATTCCATATTTGGAATCAGGATTTCCAAATTGTGTAAATAGGTAACTTTTATTTTTAGACATTTTGAATAATTACTTCGGTAAATATTTTATTTACCATGGTTAAAGGGTAAATCCAGTAAATAAAGGTTAAAAAATAATATTATAATAATAATAAATTACCCTAAAATGTGTCCTAACCTTATTGGTGGATACATTTCCGACCATGGGTATCTTTAGGTCGATTTTGGGACCCCATGGATCCACTTGTAGGTGATAGGGACACTTTATTTTAATAAAGTTAAAATAAATACAAAAATGACATAAGCATATATCTTTTAGCAAAACAATTTTTACATAGGGTTATATATGTTGGATTTTAGACTATAAATATTAATTATAAATATATAAATATTTAATACATAATCATATTTTATTTATAATTTTTAGACATTATATAATTTAATTTATTTATGACTCAATGGTGATGCAGTAATTACCTAATTAATGAAAAATTAGAATAATTGATATTATAAATACCCAAATAAATGTAATTTGAGACTTTTTATAAATACCAATAATTTTCTAGGATAATATGAAATGTTAGTATTGATTTAATTAACTTTTTTTGAAGTAATCATTCTGTTATAATTTTTACAAAAATCAATTATTGAATAGTGTCAAAATTGACATAAAAGAGTTTTTAAAACAAATATTATATTATTAATTGATATTAAATTCCTAAAAATCTAAGGTTCGGCCAAGAGACTTATATAATGATAGGTATATCATTAATGGACCACTTGGGGGTCTCTTGGATGTATACAGTAAGTTTATGAACCATATAATATAAAAATACAAAGAGACATTGCAAAAGTGAAACTAATTAACTAAGAGTTAATACCTAAAGATAAGGTTAATATAATAATCCAAACCTGTATAAATTTTATTGGTTGAGTGTTTTTCGACCCATCCCAACCTTAAACTTTAAATAATACACTTTGGAGCCATTAGAAACCTAATAATAATTTATTATAAATTAATACTTTAAGTTTTTCCTAAAGAGCCCCTCCTCCCCCTTATAAAAGGACCCAACTTCTAACCAATTCTTCACACCTTAAAAGCCTTTTTATTCGGCCAAACCCTGCCAAAATACTCTCTCAACTTCCCTCACTTCAACATAGAGGCCTTAGTTTGATCATAAATCCAACCTAATGATCCCTTTTGATCAAATCAAAAGGAAGAACCCGAAGAAGAGGTAATGTTTTCACCACCCTCTTTCAAGTTTCTTTCTTCTTCAAATTATTCTTTCTTTGTTATTTCTATTCTAGAATAATCACTCCAGTATCTCCTATATACTGTGATGTTATTATAAATATGGTACAACCATATTCAGTATTCTATCCATCCTTTGAATGACATGTCACCATACGTGCGTACGTACGACTTACCGTCTCCACGTCACGGTGTAATTGTTATTCAATACATTATTATTTGGATGGGTATAATAATGATGTTTATTTGATGTAAATAATAAATATAACATTATAAGGATTATATATATATGATATACCATCCAATTATATATTATTTTAATATCAAAAGAATGATATTTTCGCTCGTGCGTACGTACGGATTACCGTCTCCACGACGCGATGAGATTCATTTCCAAGTTCACCATTCATAAACGATTATAAAAATATATATTACTAATAAGTATGTAATATATGAAATAATAATGCTACTGGAGATATATATATTTATATATATTAGTATTTATGTACTTACATATATCTTATTCACTTACTTCCGTTCAATACTATATGAAAATAGAAACATCATTTATGCGTACGTACGGACTAACGTCTCCATAAACGGTGTTTTCCATTTCATATATATGTCTATTATACATATTTATATTATAAATATATATGATATATTTATCATTTTTTATATTCTGGAAGTATTTAAATCATAATCTAAGTGATACAACCAAGAGTAACAAGTTAAAACACGTACGATAAAGAAAGTGATTATTACCCGAAATGTTAACTTAACATGGAAATTATTATTAAATGGGTAATATAAAGTCATAAATGAATCATGTATGATATCAGAAATATTAATATGGTTCTAGTATAATTTAATAACATAATATGATCTTCATACAGAAGGTTAAACATACCCTCGACTAAAGGAAAGTGCAAGGTAAGGGGTTTTCATCTCACCCCTTATTCTCGTGAGATTCATGCCATATTGCCACTATTACCTTTTGTGTGGTGTATATACTACCCATAATTGTATTATTTGTGTAATACACTTTAATTTATGTGTATTTAAATATTCATTGTATGATAACTCTTTAATGGGGTTTATGTTTCGTAAGTTACCAAATTGGTAAGGGTTTATTTCGCAATCTCTTCATTATCCGAGGTTGTTTATACGTAATTATCTACTGGGACTTATTTATCATCAACATCCATGTTTCTTAAAAATGTATTTCAAAACATTCTTACTATTTTACAAAATATGGGTTAAAGACATTTATACCCTTGTTTGAATTTTTATAAGAAGTTTATAAAGGAATCTTTCCGTTGTTTTCCAAACAAGGTTATTTTTAGCTTTTTTGACAGAATTAAGGTAAGAATGTCTTTTTTAACTTATACGGTGGGTGAGGATATTTTCCACTATTATAAAATCTTATAAGCTTCCCTTACAAGCTTATAAGGATATTTTCAAAGTAAATGTTTTATTTTATAATTATGTGACTTTTTAAATGATTTCAAAAAAAGAGATATTTCTCTCCAATATATGAAAATCCAGTGTAAATGTATACGTATTTAACGCAAGCATAAATTTTTTTTTCTGAAAACCTGACTCTCGAGTGTGGTAGATAGGAAGGGATTGGGCGTGGACCCATCATGGCCTGTAATTAGTCGAGCAGTCTCAGAATTAGTTATTTTATTTTCAGAAGCTTGCTTAATGTTTTCAGAAAAACAATGGAGTATATTTGAGCAATATTAAATGTAAGTATCTTCTAAAAAATTTCATTGGTAGGTATCATGAGACAAACTAGTGTCTTGGCATGAGGCATTGACAAAATCTTATTTGTAGTCTTGGCACGAGGCCTTGGCTACGTGGTTATGATAGTCTGACATTATGCATTCCATCATTATGAAAGTGGTTAGTGATATTGCATGTGATTATTAGATTAGTAGAATATCCATGTGAATAAGTAAATGGAATTATTTCATTTTATTTCTGCCATATTATGCTGAAGTTCAAGTTTAAAAGGCTTTTGTTTTAGTTTTATACATTGCCTAAAATATTTATGCTTATTTTTGAAAGTTTTTGCTGTATTGCTTACCCTTACTGAGAATTTGAGCTCACCCCTTTCTATGTTTTGTTTTTCCCAGGATTCCAAGAAGTGTAATGTGATTGATATGTAGGGTTAAGCCAAAGGAATAATGGCATTAATAAAGATTATTTATGTTGTTTTGTATGTCTTAAAGTGAAAATGTAACATTCATGTATGTGATCTATTTTTCCAAGACTGCTAAACTGATCGGTCCTTCTGGACTTGATTCCTTGTAATCATGCCAATGTATTAAAATAATGCACCGACTCTGGGTAACTGGGGTCGGGGTGCTACAAAACTACCCTCATGAGATCTCGACTTCCTTTATAAAAATGTTCAACTTATGAAAGCCACAACTTTTGAACTGTAAGTCTGTTTGGGATCTACGAGTAGTCAAATAAAAGATTTTGAAACAAAATAAATCCCTCAATATGGTGTATACACTCTATAAAGGTGTTTTATGATGCCAAAAAGTGCTCAGAATACCCTCAAAAATTGGTTTGAAGGTAGAAACACCTTTTTATGAGTTATTTTTGAAATCCACGGTCCACTTTTGGAGGGGTGTTCTCTCCACTAAGAAACCATATTGGGAATAATTTATAAGAAATATATATCTCTCATTGTGGAGTATATTTGTGTCACATGGAAATCCAACCAACTTCTTCTGGCATAGAGACACATTTTTACTCAAACTTGACATTTGTTGCCTAAGTGAGTGTAATATCATTGGTCATGTAGAAATGTAAATGGAATGAGTTATTCAATTCAAAACCCCCCCATATAGAAATGGATTATTTCATAATGAAAATAATATGACTCTAAGGTAAATGTAGGGAACTTTGATGCTTTCTAAAATCATTTGGATGGATTTGGATCTATCTCAAATATGGGAGAAAAATCTAATTTTTTCCTAATCCATGAGGCATAGTGAGTTTAGTTTGACTATTTCTAGAGTCACATGATGAACCCTAAAAACTTTGTGACATTTTCATCACCACCCTAATTTTTTCCTAATTCAAATATGAAGAATACTTAGTTAATGAGACTTGTCTTTTACTGAGGCTTCCCTTTGTGGGGTTTCAACCTAAAAAGTTTTATGCCTCTTTCCTTTTTTTGTTCACATTACTTAGTTTTTTCTAAATCATGTAGAGTGAATGTCTATAGAGATAAGTCTCTACTTTTACCTAAGGTGAGGGTCTTCAGTATGATGAGCATTATGTCACTTTCCCTTGGTAGTTTAGAGTCTTTCAAGACAAACTAATGAAACTGTTATTTTAGGTTTAATAGATTTAACCATGAGTTATGGGATGATGATCTGAGCAAGGATTTCTGTCCAAGAATTCTCCAACACTTCTTGGATTTGATATTTTGATTTATAGATATAAAATAATGATATAGGACAATTATTCATGGAATGAACATAGAGCATGTTTGAAAAGTATTCTACCGCACGATGTCATCAAGGATTATGGAGATAGAATAGTTTCCTTATGAGGATGAAATTGCCTCTGATTTTAGGCCTTTTGGGGGTGACTTATACAAATCTAGACTAGGGCGTATGAGTACGAAGTAATTGGAGTTAGAAATTCTATTACCAATGGACATAGAGTTTATGAGGATCCATATTTCTCAAGACCATAGAGGGTGGTTTGTGAAGGGATTGTGTCTGATAATGAAGGGAGTATCTGGGTCGACATTAGCCTTTAATGAGAAACTGATCGTATATAAATTTGGTTTGTATGTAAAGGTGGGGGAATTCTATTTTGATTGAAATATTTCAAAGGAAGGGTCCTGGAAGAAATTCAAAACCTACCACCCAGATCAAGGCTGTGTCCATGAATGGAGGAACACATATCTTTTGTATTCTACAATAGTTGGGGCTATAATGGAGGATCTATACATCACTACATGTCTTGATGGAATAAGTATCAAGTCATACACAATCCTTCGAGGTGATTCGGTGGATAACCGACACCAGGAGAAAAGGATCCCCCCTAATGAGGGTTGAAGCATCATATAGTTTAATGTCATGCGACCAAGATATGGACCCTGTAGTTTAATGTCTTACATCAAGGATGTTGAAGGTTACAATTTAAGTTCATTTAGATTTGACCAAAAGATTAGTAATTTTTTCTTTCACGACAATCTAACCAAGAATGTTCCATCATTTTTTAGGCATGAGGATGGAAAGTATTAAGCTGTCATATGGGATCTTCCAGATATGAAAAGTGATATGGGACATGTATGCAAGGAATGATCACAAACCATGTTCAAAAAGCAGTTTGTAGTATAAAGTTTTCAGGTATTACAGAGATATAAGTGGTTTCTCTTGATTATGAATGTGCCTATGGTTGATAGGAATTTTGAGGGAGACTTATGTAAATTCATATTGTGGAATATCATTGCATAGTCAAAACAAAGGTGTCCTCAGGAATCATACATTATATCACTGATGGCTAGATAAAGCTTATAGAGATTCAGATTTCCCCAAAAATAGAGTTTTGTTTGTGTAAGGAGTGCACATGAGCATGTAAGGATAATTTCATCTAAAAATAACCTAAGAATGGGGAGAAATTTTTCCTATGTAGGTTTGAACCATAAGTAGGGAGAATGATTTTTTTTATATTATGGATGGGCCTAAGACATAGAATCTAGGCATTGCTATGTATCTCATCAAAGTAAGAATAAATCCATACATAGTTATAGAATAGATTCCCCACACTAATTGAATTCTTATGTGGAGAGGATATATTTTTTTTCTTTGAATATGAGCTTAGAAATGGGGTGATAACCCATACTAGACCCTCCTATGAAGATCTGGCTCATACATAGAAGAGTGGGGGAGTTTTTACATTGAAGCTAGACCAAAATATAGGATATTAGCATAACTACGCATCTCATCAAAGTGAGAATCAAGACACACATGGTTCTTGGATGGAGGGGTGGTGGGTGACCAACACCTAGGATAGTGGTTCTCTTGAGTGAGTTCCATAGCAATGCACAATTTTATGTCATGCAAGAGATACCAACCATGCAGTTTAACAGCATACAGTAAATATGTTTGGTGTACCTTTTAAGTTATTTCATCTTGGACCATGTTAACCCTAAAATGAACTAATATGTCTTGATCATGCATGAAATCCCTTACCAAAACTCCTAATCCTACATGAGTTTTACTCAGTGTGAGAAACAAGGAGTGGAAAAGGTTTATTTCACCACATAGAGGTGATTGAAATAAATTATAGGGGAATTTTGATCTTGTGGTGGATAAACCTGGATTTAGGATTCGGGCATCACTACGTATCTCACAGGGGTGAGAATCAAGTCATATATAGTTCTTAGGGAATATTAACATTGAATAAGAGGGACATTAACCATGCAATTTTCATTATACAATAAGGATGAATGGTGTATTGCAGTTTTAGGTCATACGACTAGGACCATAAGTATGGAAACGATGAGAGACGTAGGGATTACTAGGCCAAGGATGTTCTGACACACTTCATACATGGGGAAGGAAATTATAAACCATGATATCAAGGGTTCTCTAATATGGAGAAATGATATGGGACAAGTCCGCAAGGAGTGACTATAGACCATGTTTGAAAACTGGTTTCTAGTACGATATTCACAAGTATTTTGGAGGTAGAAGGGGTTTATACTAAGGAAGAATGTGCCTATGTTTGATAGGAATTTTGAGGGTGAATTTTAAAAATCCATACTAGGGTGTATCAATGCATAGTCAAAACAAAGGTGTCCTCTAGAATCAGAAATTCTATTACTGATGAATGGAGAATTCTTATTGATATCCAAATTTTCCCAGGACAAGGAGTATGATGTGTGGAAGGAATGTGTTCAAGCACAAAGGAATAATTTGGACCAACATTGTCCATGGAGTGTGAATTTCCCTACATATTTTTTTTTCATATATAGGGAAGGGGATATTTTTGTTTCCATGATGTGATCCTAAATGAGGGAACCCAAATTAAGATCTACTACATGGATTGGGGTCGTATGCAGAAGGAAAAGGACATGTTCTCTTTTTTTCAATAGATGGGCCTAGTTTAAGGAACCAGAGTGTCACTACATATCTTATGTAGATAGGAATAAAGCTACATGTAGTTCTGGATGAATGTGTGGTGAGATACTAGCACCAGGGATTGTGATCTATTCAAGTATGGACCAAAATATTATGCAATTTTATGTCATGTGGCAATGATGTTGTTGTACAATTTAACATCACGTGACTAGGGTGTTAGGCTATGTAGTTTAGAGTCTTACAACTCAGACTATTGTGACTTCTAGTTTTAGGTCATAGGACTAGAACCCTATGTTATTCTCTTTATGGTCATGCAATGAAGACCATGGATCATGATTACAAAAATTATTTCTTGAGAAACCTTTCATTGGTAGGTAATATAACAAGCTCTCCATCCATCAAGATCAAGGAATAAGCTTCGTTACAGTGGACCTTATGTATGAAATAAGGTCCCTCCCACTCTGGATCATGCTTTGGTGGTTTCTTCCCCAGTATCATTGGGTTCCTAAGGACCAGTACCAGCTCTCCTTGGAGGAATGAACAGATGAAAACTTTCTTGTTAAAAGCTCATGATATATGATTTTGGTGAACTTACAAGTGATGAAAAGTATGAAGTCTATTTTCATAAAGTCTCTCCAATTCATTTAACCATTTTTGGGATTTCTCATATATAAATAAATGATCAAAAATTAAAATGATAAGAGAGGGAAATTGAACCTTAATAGTCATGACTACTTCTATCCCATATAATAGTGAATACGGGATCACCCATGTGGTGGTAAAGGTTGTAGTTTGGTAGGCCCACAAGGCATGCAAGAGCTTGTAAGTCCAATAGTGTTTTTCTTTACTACCATCTTTTGGAGTATATTTGATAAGGTCTTGTTCAAGGTCTCTATCTATCCATTAGCCATTGCATGATAGTGAGAAAAATGGTTGTATTTGATATTAAACTCCCAATATAGCTTCTCTAACTTAGTAGAATAGAAATTGGTGTCATTTTCCATTAGTATCATATGAGGGACACCAAATCTAGTGATGATATTATCTTTTAAAAAGATGACAATGCTTTTGGTTCCAATTTTCTTTGTGGGGTATTACTTCATCCCATTTGGAGAATAAGTCGGTAGCAGTGATGATGTACTTGAATTGATTGGTTTTATATAGAGGATATGACCCTACAATATACATTCCCCATACAGAAAATGGCCAAGATTATTTGGATGTTTTTAGAAACTCCAAGGATTGATGGATGAAGTTGGTGTGCACTTGGTAGAAATAGAATTTTTTGGTGAATTATGTGAAATCTTGCATTGTTGAAGGCCATTAGTATCCAAGCCTTTGGATATAGTCTTCTATATACACTTATTTAATGAAAGCAACAATATATTGTCCATAAATGCACTTCATAAGGATTTCATCTAATCCCTATTTATAGAGGACTTTTTGGTGATTTAGGCAACCATAAAGAGTAAATTTGGCTGATTTTCATCGTTTTTTCTCTTTTCATCTTTTTTCGATGAGAGAACTCCATTTTAAAGGTAGAACACAATGGGAACCATCCAACCAGTTGTAGGACTATCTGGTTCAAGGATGGATTTATCCTCATTGATTTCTTCCATGTCTACATGAGAAAAAGGTGACACCATTTAGCAGCGAGCAATGCTAATGAATGTTTCATCCCGATCTAAATTATCCAAAGATATAGCTGGATTTTCCAATGCATCTTACTGGAAACTCTATGAGGGTGGAATTTGATTCAATGTTAGCTCTGATGATAATTCTTCTATTAGTACTCATACATAATAAAGAGGGGGGGGGGGGTCAAAATCTTTCTTTCTAATGGCATAATCACCATTGATCTTCTTGATTAACAACTATGAATCACCTTTTACCTTCAAGTGGTCCATTGGCATTTGAAGTTCCAGTTCTAGGCCTAAAATGAGGGCTTAATATTCTACCTCATTTTTTGTACAACCTCCTGACAATAAGAAAGAGTAAGGTAGGGAATCTTTTGTTGGAGAGATAAGAATGACTCCCAACCCAAATTTATTGAGCGTGGGTTCTTCCACCATTTTCACTATTGGGCTTCTGGATGTTTCATCAAAATACATATTCCATATCTGGGGACCCTCTTGAATAGAGAAGAACTCTCCAGAAGGAAATTCAGTTTTAAACTACATTGTTTATGTAGATGGATGTTCTTCAAGGAAGTCTTCTAATTTCTATTTTTTTACTACTTTATGAGGCACAAACTGAATGTAAAACTGATTCAAGATAACTACCCACCATGCCAAATGTCCAATCAACTGAAGGTTCTAAGTGCAGTGGAAGCATATAATGGATTAGGAACAATTTTTTTTTCATGATCAATGATTAATCTGAGATCTGCATGATGATAAACACCATGACCATTATAATTCAATCAAATAATATAGACAATGGATAAATTTAGAAACCAAAGAAAATGATCGTCATATGTTATTTATAATTAATTTAAGAAATTAAAGAATCAAATTATGTGAAATTATTTCTTTATTGATGGACCTGAAAATGGATCTACGTCATACTATCATTCTATTTTAAGAATCAAGAATAGAATCCCTCTAGTGGTGGCCCACATGGGTTCCACAAATCTTCGAATGTTGCTGTAGGAATCTCTGGGTGCCAGCGTGACAAATCCAATCACTTTCATCAATCGCCTTTAATGACCTTGAGAATAACTTCTAAATGATTCCCCTTAATCTCTATAGACTCTAAAGTGGAAGGTGGAGTAAAATCGCTCTCCATTCTTGAGAGCGTTCTTGAAGAATGGAGCTCTCTACGGCTTTGAGAGGATTCTTCAGATTTAATTTTTCAAAACAAAAAAATGAATTGGATCTCTTGTAAAATTATATAATTGGGTTTATATACAACTAGGGTTAGAAATAAATAATTTCACAAGTTCCATTTATTATTTATTTAATACCCATGGAACCCCATGTCTATAATAATAATAATTTTATTATTTCTTAACATGCACTGAACTATCAAATTAAAATTAAATATTATTTATTCAAATAATATTCAATATACGGACCATTAAACTCAATCCATCATTCCCCCATAATATTTATCAGGCCTTGAATAATGACTATGTATTTAATAAATAAATATCATTGCATTATTCACCAATAAATGGATAAATATTATATTCACTAAATAGAAAATAAATGTTTATTAAATATTCTACTCACATAATATTATCTCAAATAACTGGTGATAGAATATATGAGATCAAGAAAACATGAATAATTATTAAACCATGTGTGGGAATAATATTTACTCAAATTGTTAAATAATTAAAAATAATATATTATTTAACTGATATTTTGGATACATTTAGTGTGTGAAACTCTAAGAATCTTTCTCAGTGGTATTAGGTGAAGCAACCTAAAGTATAAGTTTAACATCTATAAACATGCCAAGTCACCCATAGAGAAAGAAGTTAACTTAACAATGATATAATACCTCTTAATGACACTTAATGGGTAATATATTCCCTTTATCGCAATATCTCTAATCAAGAAGGTTATATGCTGGTGGCATCAACCTATATACTCGATGTCTCTTTCTTTGACTTTCCAGAAATTGAACTTTCCTATAGAAAACCATATCCATAGATTTATTTAGGATATATAATTTCCATAAAAGGTCCTGATATATCAACTTTTGTTAAATAACATAAGGTAAAAATTCTTTCTCACATTATTTATTAATGAAATATTACTCATGATGCACCCACCGTATCCCACCTCACTGGGAACATATAGAACAATAGTTTTCATTAATACATAAAATTACATGACTTATAACAATAATTAATAATAATATTTAAGTATAAGGATAAATACACACATCTTCATATAGGAACATCCAATGACACATATAAATATAGATTTTCTACTAGTGGGTCTTGTTCTCATAATATCCTACACTAGATATTACTAAGGGAGTACACCATGAGAAGGTGCCTCAAAGTCCTATGAGTCTCCACTCATGATACCCTGAATCATTTGTGTCTTTAAAATGATTTCATCTTGCTATAGAACACATATTTAAGAATACTTTCATGGCACTTTTGGGTTCTCATCACTGTGAGGAACTTCTATGACCTTTCAAAATGAAAGCTGCTCTTAGGACATTATCACATACTATGTCATGAAAAAGAACAATCATGACGTGATAAGAAGTTTATTAATATTAAAAACAATGAATACATGTTATCATAAAGTGAATAGAAGTTGGTTCAAGGTCACCAAATCCAATAGACTCTCACTTTCACTAGATATAATTGCTAACAACCTTTAGTCGAGTAGCTCTCACATGATACTCATTATTTTGCTAAGATAGTCCTTTAGTCAAGGGGTCTTCCAAGTTTTCTTCTATGAGAATTACTTTTACTAAAACATCACCACTTTAATAAAAAACCCTCAATAGGTGATACTTTCAGAGTATATGCTTTGTTCGTTGGTGTGACCCTGGCTCTTTTTAAATAGCCACTGCTACAGTATTATCACAATACAATGTGATAGGGTATTTACTACTAGGTAAAAAATTAATAATCTATACAAAGTTTCATATCCAAATGGATTACTTGGATGCATCAAAAGTCTCTATATACTTAGAATTCATTATAGAATCAGCGACAACTGGCTTCTTTGAACTCTTTCAGCTCACAACTCCTCCGTTGAGACTGAAAACATATCATGAATACGACTTCAGATTATCATGATCTATTTGAAAAATAAAATTAGTATAACCCATGATTAATAAATCCTCATATCCTCTATACACCAAGAATATATCCATATTTATTCTCAGAAAGTTGCGGATAACCTTAATATTATAACAATGATGTTGTCTTGGATCTGCTTGATATCTTCCTACCATGCTCACTGCATAGGAAACATCAAGTCTAGTACATAACATGGAAAACATGATTGATCCTATATCTGAAGTGTATGGGATTTTATTCATTCTCTCTGTCTTTTGTTGTGTCTGAGGATTAATTTTTTAGAAATATGTATACCATGCGATGATGGAACCAATACCCTCTTGTATTTTTCAATACTAAATCTATTTAGTATCTAGTGAATATATGTACTTTTAATTAGTCCAATCAACCTCTTGGATCTATCATGAATGATATTGATCCCTATATTATAGGAAATTTCACCTAAGTCCTTCATGGATAAACACTTTTTTAACTAGTCCTTAATAGATTGTAAGACTGGTATTTGATTTCTAATAAGAAATATGTCATTAATATAAAATAATTGAATAAAAAATGCATTCCCACTAAACCTATTGTATTTACATGGATCACATTCATCATCAATGAAACCAAATAATTTTATAGTTTCATTGAATCTAATGTTCCATGACCTGGATACTTGATTCAATCCATAAATGGATCTTTGCAACTTGAAAATATTTTTGGCATCACTTGGAGTCACAAAAATTTCTAGTTGTGTCATGTAGACATATTCCTAAAGTTTCCTATTAAGTAAATATGTTTTGACATCCATCATCCAAAATTCATCATCATGGTAAGTTTCTAAAGCAAGTATAATTATAATGGATTTAAACATGGAAACCGGTGAAAAGGTTTCATCATAGTCAATTCCTTGATGCTATTTAAAACCTTTATCCACTATCCTTGCTTTATAGGTATTTAATTTACCTTCCATGTACATTTTTATCTTGAATGACCATTTGAACTCTATAGGATTTACATCAAATAATATATTAACTAGAACCCAAACTAGGTTATAATACCTGGAATCCATTTCAGAATTCATGGATTCTTGAAAAATTTTCAGCTTCTGAGCTCTCTATTGCCTATTTATAGGAGATAAGTTTATCATTATCAACTAATAATGAGTCACCATCCTCAGTGACTAGATAACCATATATCTCTGGTTATGTTACCTCTCTAGTGCTTCTATGCAGTACTTGTATTTTAGGAACTACTTCTTCTATGGGGACCTATTGAATCTGTTACTCTACCAACTTTTGTGTATCTTGAGCATCAACTTCATCAAAGTCAATATTTCTCCCACTATCATTTTTGAGGATGTGATCCTTCTCAAGAAAGATGAATTTTATGATGATAAACACTTTCTTTTATGAGGGTTTTTATAGGTAGTATCAATTTATTTCCTTAGGATAACCTATAAAGATAAACTTTGTGCCCCACTGTATAAGTTTTTTTCCTGAGAAGGAAATAAAAAATTCCTCATAACCCCATACATGTGTATGTGATAAAACAAGTTTCTTCCCACTACATAAATCAAAGGCAATTCCATTTTCCAATTTAGTTGGTAATTAGTTTAATGTATATGCCACAATTTGTAATGCATATCCCTAAAAGGACAATGGATGATCTTCATGACTCACCACCGACCTTACCATGTCAAATAAGGTATGGTTCCTCCTTTCACTAACACTACTCCACTATGGTGTGTAAGGTGTAGTGAGTTGAGATAGAATCCCAAACTCCTATAAAAGGCTGACAAACTCTTGTTTAAGATATTCAACACCTCGACCCGATCGAAGCTTATTTATATTCTTTACAAATTGTTTCTATACTTCATTCTTGAATTATTTGAATTTCTAAATGGAATATGACTTATACCTCATAATTATACATAACTATATCTACTCAAGTCATCAGTAAAAGTTATTAAGTAAGAATATCCAACTATAGATTATACTGGAAATGGTATACACATATTAGTATGTACCAATCCTAGAATCTATTTATCCCTCTCACCCTATCCACAAAATGGTGGTTTGGGAATTTTTACTTCTAAAAAAGTTTGAGATCTTTCAAGTGGTTTTAGATCAGATGATTCTAAATAAAAAACTTAATAGATCTTTATAAAATGATTCTCATTTACATGACAAAGATGGAGATTCCATAGTTGGGTGTTATATGATTTGTGTGAACATGATTTGTTATATATTTCCAATACTTGTTTTTCATAATTTAATATATCAATACCATTATTTAAATGTTCCACACCATAACATATGTTGTATTTATAAAAGAAAACAAAATTATTTCCAAAATTGAAAATAAAACCACCAGTATCTAGCCATGATATAGAAATTATGTTCTTGGTAACATTTGGTACATAATATCAACTTCTTAAAACCAATATCATTATATTTGGAAATGAAAGGTGGTGGTCACTAATGGATAGATAAGCTAGCATCACACTATTGGAAGCTTGTGAATCCACCTTTCCTCTATAAATCTTTTGGAATCTTTTTGGTTACTGCATTTGGATATATATGTGAGCACCAAAAGCTGTATCAAATACCCAATGTATAAATATTGAAACATTACAATCGATAACGAATGAACCTTTAGCTTCCCCTTACTCTAGGGTGCAATTATTCTTCCAGTGGTATTTATTTCCATAATAAAAACATACTAATTCCTTTTCCTTTCCCTACCTTTGGATCTTCCTATTCTTATAAGAACAATGCTCAAGATCTTTAGAATTGTTATGAGTCTTGGGTACCTTCACATTGTTCTTACTTTTATTATTCACCATAAGGACTGCGGGTTGGTCACATCCCATGTCCTTGTCTACTTGGAAAATTAGAGTAAGAAGTTTTGAAAGACTCTTATCATTATTTCTCATGTTATAATTAACAATAAAATTGGATAAGGTATTGGATAGTGAGTAAAGTATGCGATCTTTGTGCAAATCATCAAATAAATTAATCCCTAAGATGTCTAAGCATTCAATGTAGCTAATAATCTTGACTACATAAGGCCCATCTAGTCTCATATCCTCAAGATTATTTGTAAACAAAGAATTGGAGATCTCATATCTCTATTGTCTCGCCTTTTCTTGACAGAGATCCTGAAGGTGAGACATCATGCTATACACATCCATATCCTCATATTACTTTAATATCTCATTGGTCAGAGATGATAGCATGAAACACTAAACATTTGTAGCATCGTTCAAACTTTTCTCATAGAGAGATAAATCTTCCTCACTGGCCTCATTACTGGGCGCATTAGGAATAGGTTCTTCCAGTACATACAATTTCCTTTCATGGAGTAGGATAACACATAAGAAACTTTTACATTATTGTATTTTTTATCGGTGAGAAGGTTATCCTTTTTAAGTATAGATCATAGTGATATATCTGAAATCATTTTATTTATGTTTCTATAAATAAGATATGAATATTTTTAGTATTTTATCTGATAAAATTTCGACAAATAAATAAATAATATATTTATTAATCCCCCACTATTTTTTAAAACCCAATATCCCTCACCATTGGCTTCAGAATATCCTGTTGCTTTGATATTCTTGTGGCAAGGATCCATATTCCCCTTCTTATCACCCCAAATTTGGTTGGTCAATCAATTTTAAGGGTTTTAGTGTAGCTACTCAACCCCAGTAAGCTCAGAGCTGATGTCTAATACAATTACATTGGCATGATTACAAGGAATAAAATCTCGAATGATCGCAGAGTTTAGTAGTCTTGGTAAACCAAATACATACATGAGTCATGTATTAAAAATGAATACACTAATTAAAACACAATTTTTTTATTTATAGGATAAATTTATTCTATCTATGATATCCTTACATATAATTCTTAGTACACTTATTAGATTCCTGGATAAAGGAAACAAAATAAGGGTGAACTCAAATTTTCAGTAAGTGTAAATTACAGTAGAAGCATTAATGAATCAATAAGAATACTTAATATGGAAAGGTAATAACTTAAGACACATGCCATGTAATCAATAAACTGAGAAGGAAGTGCATAAAAAATATGTAAAGGTAAATAACTGAAAACACATGCCATTTAAAATAAATATACAATACATAATCAATATGGTAAGGAAAATAATTTCAACACATTCCCTTTAATCAGTAAACCAAAAATGAAATGAATCCATAGATATGTAGACATAAAATCTCATGTATAAATAATAACTAAGTCTAAATGAGGGAAATTCTTAATTATTGGTTGCCATATCTCCTAGGTACATGATACCTTTACCACCAACACCTTTCACAAGACGATTTAGCATATTGGGTAAAAACACATCCAAGGCTAGCCAACTGACTCATCCCATGAGACTACCTATTAATCAATGAGATATTTATAACCGAGCCCCACCCATGTCGTACCTATCCAAATTGTTCCTCATATATTGAATAATAAATTTAACAATGTGTCTTATCAAATATCTGTATGGAGTAGAAGATACATATTTATAAATATTTACTCAGTAGAGGATAACTAACAACAAGGTTTGTTGATGTTGATAAATGGATATAACATTGAAATATCATTAATACATTCTTGAGGAAAATAATTTGTAAACATTCCAAAGTGTCTCATACCACTTTTAAACATTTGAATCATAATTCCCCAGGAATGAAATGAAACTTATAATATCATGATAATAGGGAGATTCATGATATAACATTTCAAATAAACACCATATGTAAAAATTATATACAATCTATGAAATAAACATATTAATGATAAATGATATAGATAATTAGGGGAAATTAAATTTCAAATGATCATTGAAAATTAAATATTCCAAAGGTACTAAAATTAATCAAGGTAGTGAATGTCAATGATATCCATGGTAAAATAAATTATAAACCATATAGAGGAATAAAGAGTATGGTATCAATACAATATATCCCAAGTGATGTAAAAAATAAAGGGTTGCTGTCATTGTTGAATAGGAATACTATAAAAAGATCTTTTGAAAAAATTCTTGATGAAAATATAATTTTTATTTTGAAAAACATTTTGAAAATATTTTTCTTTTAAAATAACTTTTGAAAACATTTTCTTTAAAAAGTAACACTTTAAAAATAAAAATGAAACTTGAAAGAAATTATGGTGGTAAATCTGTACATGCTATACAAGGTAAACATAACATTTCTTTTGCATGGTAAAAAGTTAAAAAAGTGACTTGTTTGAAAAGAGACAAGAAGATTCCTTTAAAATAATTTGTAAAATAAAAAGGGTAAAATGTTATTTAAAAAATCATTTTAGAAAATTTAAAACATTTTTGAAAACATTTTTAAAAAAATTAGTCTTGTAGAAGAAAACAGGTTCTCTAACTAAAGAGGAAAATGAAGTCAGGTTATCTCGAAAATATTTTCTAAAAAATTTTAAGTAACAAAGAGTAGAAAATGGTACTATTGCTTGATAAAGGCCATGAATAACTATATGAGAATAAAATTAAAGGTTTTTTTGAAAAATTATCCAATAATTTTCTATGATGTAAATTCAAGTGTAAACAATCCCGAACAAAATGAGATTGTAAAGTAAGCCCTTAAAAAGACCATAAAATTGATGTGAGAATCAATAAGTTAATAGATTATGTGTGTAAAATGTAAATTCACATAAAAAAATTTAAAATAAAATAATATATATTAAAAATTTATTACAAACATAATCTTGGAATATTAACTACAATGAGAAAGTAATACAACCCAATGAAAAGGAATCGGGTAATGAAATTATTTACCACATGGTAAATTTTAATTAAAATAACATTATAAGAAATAATTAAAATTAAAATTAAAAATACCATGAATATAAATTAATTAATTATATAATATATCAAAATGGGTTGTAGGTACACCACACAAAAGAAATAAGTGGTGAATATGACATTTATCTCTCGGATGTAAAAAGTGAGATGAAAAAATCCCTTACCTTACATTTACTTTTGGGTGAATGTAATTTAACATCCTTTATAAGGTTTTAAATATGTCAATAAATTATAATATACAAATATTAATATTTTTAATATCATATATTAACTTATTATAATTTATTATTATCCTTTTGATAACAATATTTAATTATTTTCACAATTTCAGGTTAATTGACTAGTTTCTCAAGTATGTTTTGACTTGTTACTTGTTGTTCTCATTACTTATATCATGATTTAATCATCTAAATAACATAAAATATGATTTAATTATCATATATATTCATTATATATATATTTATAATAATTTATTATGTTTGGAGATAAGAAATGAAATGCACCGTTCCTGGAGACGGTATGCCATACGTAAACATGAATACTAATTTTAATTTATTTGATTTATTAAAAGAATGAAAATTAAATAATATATATGTATATTATAATTAAATTATTATATTTATTTCATACATGTTTCATAGGTTTAATAAAACCATCCTTTATACGTTCCATGTATAGTGTGAACGAATCACATCACATTGAGGGGGCGACAGTCTATGTGTTATATAAAAATTAAATAAGTATAAAGAAATTATAAATATCATAAATATCATATATAATCAGTGTTTATATCATAATTCCCAACCATGATAGGCGGTAAAGTAAAAACAAACATTGTTTTGTGAGGCAGAAGTTTTTTGTACACATAAACGGTAAGTTCGTTACCCATTAGATGGAAGTGTGTGTAAGTGTAGGTTGAAACCTTAGAAAAAAAAATATCATTATATTCATTATATTGGTTTTATTATATAACCATGTAATAAGAATATTTTAGGGGTTGTAGAATTAAAATAAAATAAAAGAGCTTGAGGAAGTATGTTACCTCTTATTCGGGTAAATCTTTTTATTTTGCACCAAAGGAATTACTTGTATGGATTTATGAAAAATGTGAGGCTTTTAGTATGAGGGAAGGTATTTTTAGGTTATATTTTGGTAGAAATTTTATTATTCAAAGTGGATTGAGAAGTTTGAGTAAGTGGGAGGGGTGAGTTCCTTTTTATAGTAGAGGAGTGACATTCTTGTAAATTTTTGGAAATGGAATTCCACCCACATTTTTCCTATGAAAATTGGATCCAATAATGTTCAAAATTTTATAAAATTGAGTATAGGGTTTAAATATGTCCATAAAATGTATTTTGGAAAAGTGTATAGGTCATTTTGACTCTTAATTTTAAGGTTTAGTCCCATGTTAAGCTATTTTTTTCTCTTAATCGTTGTAATTAATTTTAATTACTTTCACTAATATTTTTGGTAAAAAACCAATTTTAACTTATTATAAATTATAAAATATTATTATTCAAAATATGGAATTTATTTTTCTAAATTACAATCATATAATTATAAAAAATTAATTTAAATTTAATCCCGCAGATGTGACGACAAAGTGGGTTTTTAAAGTAAAATGTTAAAAAGTTTGCTATGTTTTTATATTCAATTTCAAATTAAAATTAATTCGAATGACCTTAATTAGATTAATGGATGTAAAATTGATTTAATTAAACTTTAAAACCAATAAATAATATAATATAACCTTATAAATAAATTATATTAAAAAGAAAATTTGAATTAAAATTTAGTATTTTTTTACTATTCATCAAAAAATAAAACTTCACAGAAAAATAACAAAAATTAACCACAATCTAATTTTTATGTTACTATTTCAAAAATAAAGTTTATTTTGACAAATAAAATTTATAAAAGTTCCAAAAATTGTATTTAAAATAGGTTCTTCATTAAAAGGTGGTAAAAGTGCCTTTATAAAAATATTGTTTTTTATGTGTAAAATTGGGTTTGTCTTCATCTAATTCCAATAAAATAAAATGGATGAATATAAAAAATATTTGGTTGAATATTTAATATATATATTAAATCAATATCAATCACTAATTAATTTAATTTATTATAATAAAACAGCTTTGTGGGCATAAAAATAGTTTTCTATAAAAACATTCCCTTTATATTCAATTGGTTCTTAATTTCATTTCTAATTCATTTATAAACAATGAATTATTTTATATTTGGGTAAAACATATATTTTCTTAAGTTACTTAATACTATTTATAACCACTAATTTTATTTCTAGTTTAAGTCTTATTATATTAAATAACAATTTTTATTAATATATTATTGTTTGGTAAAACTCAGTGTTGAGTGTAATGAAAACTATCAAAGAAAGTTTTTGTTGTGTGAGATGCATGATAACTCAGTATTGCATTCATTTCAAGATATATGATGGATTAATTTTATTTAAAATAGTAAATATATTATAAATTATTGGGATATTATAGTCCCTTACGCGTTTGGTGTTGCGTGTCATACATGCTATCGAATACAATGTTCTTACTTTAGAATTTCAGGATGTCACATTCTCCCCACCTTAAATAAATTGCTCCCTATCAATTTAAACTTGAACTTGGTAATAAATTGTTTTATATTTCCTATGTTTAAATCCCATATTGTGAGAAGGGTTTTTAAAACATCATCTAGAAAAGAGAGAATGGGAAGTACAAAGGCCACATAGATTAACATATAACTAGGTATCTAAGTAGAAGAACATTAGTGGAAAGTAGAGATACATACATGGATGAAAAAAATAAATATTTATACGGAGTGATTGAGGTTATCAATCACAAAAAATTTAATTATCATTGGAAATTTGAGGGCCAAAAAGTTATAAATCTGTAATGATTTAGAAGACCATCAGTTAAACAAAAAATATGGTATTAGGACAACATTTTTTCCTGATCATTATTCTAGTGTTGAGTAATTATTGTACTATCTATGAATATAAGGAAATATACTTACATAATATGTTTCTATAAACACAAATTTAATACTTTTTTTGTGCCATGATCAAATTATAATTCATCTATTACTTCATGAAATGGATATCCAAAAATTAACTTTGATTCCTGAATCACTAAAATAAAATTTTAACAGATTATAAGGCCCATAAAATAGTGAAAATCCTAACTATTTGTCTATAAATATTCTCCAAATCCAAAATGGTTAATACAGTAATCTTTAAACCTAAAAAGTGATACTACTAGTTCATTATTAATATTTATTCATTAAATTTTTCAACTAGAAATAATGAAATATTAACAAGGATATTGCGCAGGTAAGTGGTTGGATTTAAACCCTTAACATCCTTCGGTCTTGGGTTCAAGTCCCATGACATTACCAGATTTGATGGTTTATCACCTAGCATACAAGTTTTCCTTTTTTAAAACCATATTAATATAATTTCTAAAATAAATATGATGGACATCCTTGAAATTTAATAATTAAATAGCCTTTTAACTAAGGTTTTCAATACAATACCAATATATAAATACTTCATTCATTTTTTCCACATAGGTCCTTCCTTGGCATAGATTTTATCATATAGTGGATGGAATTTCCTAAAACCAAAAACCATTGTGCGAGCATCAATTATCATATTAGAAAAAGTATATAATCATTTTTATGATGTATAAATATTGACACATTATTTTCAATCTAAGACACATGAGGTTTAACCTAGGTCATTTATTATCATTATCTATTCAAATCCTTTATAATGGTTTGTAAAGAAAATGTGAACTATCCTACGCATATCCCCTAGGAGTGTCAAACCAACTGTTTAGTAAGGACCATTTTCATGTACCAGGTTATGCCGAGTCAGGCCTGACACACCTTGTTGGAGTTGTTACCTCTTGATACATCTGTTCCAGAACCACATGCACTTATAGTACCTAGATAGAGATTTATTTCTAGGAATATACACATAATCTATATATAACCTAAACTTTAGTATGTTCTTCTATACTTATCCTCACATTCTACCATAGGGTTACGTTCTCTAATCTATGTTTTCTTAAATGTAGTTTCCAAAGTTTCTACTAAAATTTATCTGATATCAACTACAACGACCTGACCTTGGTAAGATCAGGGCCTGTATCTACTACCATTACATTGGCATGATTACAAGGAATAAAATACCAAAGTATTAAAGAGTTTAGTAGTCTTGGTAAACTAGATACATACACGAGTTGTGTATTACAAATGAATATTTTAATTACAACATTTTTTTATTTCCAAGATAAATCTATTCCACCTATGATATCCTTGTATATATTTCTTAGCACACTTGTTGGGTTCATAGGTAAATAAAACAAAAAAGGGTGATCTCAAATGCTTAGTAATGGTAAAATATAATGGAATCAATAATAAAACAATGATAATAATCAATATGCAAAAGGTAATAACTGAAGAAACATGCCATGTAATCAATAAACCTAGAACAAAGATCTCTACGTGAAGTAACATTTAAGGAAATTGGAATTGGTCAGAGGAGATATATGCTCCCCATCCATGGTGCCCAAATAATATGCACTATTGGGATAGAACTTGTGAATGATATAAGTCCCTTCCCATTTGGGATCTAACTTCATTATTTCCTACCAAGTATCATCGGTGTACATAGATCCAATACCGTATCACCTTGGAAGAAAGAGTTAAGGAAAACCTTCTTGTTGAATGCTATGGATATCTTGTCCTAGTGCCGCTCTAGATTATGCAAGGGTCAGAACCTATTCTCATTGAGGGATTACAGTTCATCTAGATAGACCTTTTCTACTTTTTATGACATTTACTGATCATAAATAGTGGTGTGGAGAGATGGAAACTAAATCACAATAGGTAGTACTGCCTCTATTCCATATACCGGGTAATATGGGGCCACTTGGGTGGAATTGTGATTCATTTTATGATAATACTAGAGAGCATTAGGAAGGTTGTATGACCAACTTATCTTGTTCCAACCCACCATATTTTACAAAATATAGGAGATGTTTTTTTTGAATTCCTAAATCTATCCATTTTCTTATGCATGGTAGCGATAAGTATGGTTAGACCAGATGTTGTACTTGGCATATAATTTCTCCACCTATGCTACCTGAATGTTTATGTGATTTTCAGTGAGAATAGTGTGAGGGAATATGAATTGATGAATGATGTGGGAGCTCACGAATTAAATAACCAATCAGTCCTTGAATTCCTTAAGAGGAATTTCCTCAGCCCACTTGAAGAATAAATTCATTATGGTTAGCATGAACCTGAACCAGTGAGCAATTGCTGGTGGATATGGTCCCACGACATCGAGCCCCCAGACCATAAAGGGCCAAGAGTACTTGGTAGTATAAAGGGGTTATGGTAGTTGATGCATGAAGTTGGAATGAATATGACATGCATGTAACCTATTGGATAATTCGATACATTCATGGACCATGGTGAGCTAAAAATAGCCAAGTCTTTGAATATGGTGAGAAATCTTCAACCCTGCCTGATGAGATCCACATAAACTGACATGAAATTCCTGTATAACCTAGAAAATCTCATCTCATTGAATACATGAGAGGATAATTCCATCAAAACCATGTAGAGAGTATGCTTGAGGTTCAACTCACCTTGGAGTGTGAACTGAACTGAACATCGAAAAATTCTATCATGTTCGGCTCTGTTTGGAGGGATATTGTCATTCTGGAGATAATAAATGAAAGGAGTATTCCAATCAGAGGTTTCTTCAACTGTGGGGAGATCCAGAGGTCCCAATGTGGAAGCACTAGTGGTAAGGTGATTTACCCACTTGATGTTATTATTTTCCAAACTGACAGGGGTAACGACCCTTCAATGCACCACATGAATGACCAGATCATCCTAGTCAGGATTTGTGAGAGAAGTGTCTAGACTATCCAAGGTATCAGATCGAACATTATGTGACTGGGTAACATGAGTTACCTATGGCTGAGAAGGGAACTGGGCCATCAGATGGTGAGTATGCCTGACCAAGGGCATGCGCTCTGGATTCCTAACGATGTAGTCACCATTAATCTCTTTGATTACTAACTCAGAATTACCTTTCACACACAAGTGGGGAACATCAATCTCGAGAGCTATCTCGAGACCAATGATGATATCCTGATACTCTGCCTCATTACTGGTGCATCCTTCTGATAGTAGGAATGAATAGGGAAAGACAACTTGTGTAGGTGTGATAAAGACAAACCCCAGGACTACTCTGTTGAGCCTATGATCATTAAGACTTCTACTATTCATGCTCTGGGAGGCGCCATCAAAATGAATCTTCCAAAATGTCATAGACTATTCCATTGAGATATTAGTATCACTTGGAAAATCAACATCCAAAGGAATTTCCTCAACGGTCGGATGAGTGGCCAGAAAATTCACCAGTGCTTAACCGTTGACAGAATTCTGCAGAACAAATATAATGTAAAGATGATGAAGAATCACCATCCAACATTCTAGTCATCCTATCAACATTGGGCAGTTCAGAATGTACTTTAGAGGATCCATGCGGGACACCAGATGTATCTCATGATACTATAAATAGTGTCGTAACTTTTGTACTATGAAAACCAGTGTGAGGCATCTCTTCTTGATGGGATAATATATGAAATCTGTGTTGAGAAGCATGTGACTGTGATAATACAAACTATTCTCTATACCTTCTCTATTATTCTAAGAAAGAAATCCATCGAGGGATAATTCCAGGGTAGTCACATAGAGGACCAATGACCTCCCTGAGATGGGTAGTATCAGAACCAGAGTCTGTAGCAGATACTACTTAATCATCTTGAATGTAGTTTGGAACTCTTCATACCACTAGTAGAAAAAACCTTTCTTTATAAGTCTGTAAAAGGGATTACATTTTCCAACCAGATTCATAATGAATCGGTGTATGTAGGCTAAGTGGTCTTTAAGGTCTCATAGCTCCCAGACGTTACTCGGAGGGGGAATCAAGATGATGGATTTGATATTCTCCGGGTCGATCTTGATGCCTCTGTATCTGACAACAAAACCAAGGAAATTTCTAGAGGTCACCCCAAAATTACATTTCAAGGGGTTCATCTTCAACTGCTGAGAGAAAAAGAAGATGAACACTTTCTCGATCAAGATCTATAATATGGTCCAGAAGCTGGTGGGATTTGAACACCAAATCATCCACATAACATTCCACTATCATCCTGATGATCGGCTTGAAGATGTGGTACATGGAATGTTGATAGGTAGCTCCTGTATTATTCACACCAAAAGGCATAACCTAATATTATAATGTACCTTCAGTCACCCTAAAGGTGGTAGAATCCTATTCTTTAGGAGCCATCCAGATCTGGTTGTACCTAGAATAGCCTTCCATGAAGGAGAGATCCTAGTACCCAGCCATGGCATCGATCAACAACTCCATCACTGGAATGGGAAAATTGTCCTTTAGGAAATGGAAATTGAGATCCTATAAATTGGTACAGACTCTAATCTATTTATTCTTCTTTTTTACCAGGATGATGTTGGCTATCCACTTGGGGTACTGAACTTTCATGATGAAGCTGGCTTTGATAAGATTGTCAACTTCGGATGCGACCATGGAACTGTGAGATGGGTGAATCTTCTTGGGAGGCTTCTTGAACCCACAATGGCTCATAGGTAGACTAACAAAGTGTACAACAACCTGATGGTCCAATCTTGGTATCTCATCATATCTCCAGGCAAACACATCATGATGATGCTTCAAGAAGTCCACATACTACGGTTGTTCCTATGCAGGCATGGCTGCACTGAGAAGCATTGGACTTCAATCTGCCTTGGAAAAAATATTCACCTAAACCAATTCATCAAAAATTGTAGATATTACTTCCTCTAATATAAGGGTATAATCCTACAAAGATTCTTCATCATCTGAGGTAGGTGGATCATTGGTAGGAGGTGATTTATTTGAGATGAATGATTCTAGAGGGACACTGGTGCCGTCTTGAGCAGTGGTAGAATCATCATCAGGAGACTCCTACACTATGGAAACCATGGAAAGAAAGGATGTCAATCCGATTCCATTAGGAATTTGACCAATGAACCCATGATTGATGTCAAAGAAATGGTGATAGGTCGGTTTGTGATGGATCAACTCGGCTCGGTTGAACAAGAAAGTTTGAAGGACAACTGTGGTCATGGGGAGAACATTTCGACACCTAACACGAGTAAGGGGCTCTAGTATTACCCGATCCTAACTTGTGTGGGAATATGAGTTAATATTCTGGCGTTCCTTGAACCAAGGGGACATGACACCCTTTCTTCTCAGAAATGACAAAGAAATTCCCAAATCTGTAATCATAGCTTCCAACTGGTGAATCGGGAGGACAAATGCATCATCCAAGTTTGTCCATGGGTTGACTGCGATGAAGGTGTGATCAAACGCATTGGTCTGTGAATTATTTTTCTTTTCTCTAGTAGTAAGCCACGTCTTTATAGATAGATTCACAAGAGGCAAAGGGAGAAGCATCACCTTGGATAATGCCTACTCGAAAATTGAGGGAGTACTTGAGGCATTGGTGATAGGAGGAGGGAACATATACATGCAGATGAATCCAAGGCCTAACCATCAAAGAATTGTAAGTGATGTCCTTCAAGACAACCATGAACTCAGTGTCTGATATCAAATTGCTGAATTGGGTCTTAAATCGAATCCTACCACATAGAGTCTGTTTGGTCTTGTCGTAACACTGAATCTTTAGGTCAGAGGGGGATGATTCTACTTCAGTGAATCCTACCATGTGGAGCATCCAGGTTGGGATGAGATTGATCCTAGAACCAGTGTTAACAAGATAGTGATGAACCTTCATTCCATTAAACTGGACGGTGATGTACAAAGGGGTGGATGTGTCCCTGCATTAGAGAACTCTCATCTTCCCCAGATAAAGAGATGACAAACTGACATTCTTACCACTCGAACAACTCAACATGGAAATTATAGGCTTCCAAAAACTCTATTTCAAACTTTAGGGGGATCTACAAGGCCACATCAAGGGATTCTTGCATATCCTATGACAGATGGAGGGGGCTTGAGGATCGAGAGTTTGGAAAGAATGATGGTGAGGTGCTTCAACACATCATACATTCATTCTAGGCACACACTTCTACCTATAGGGGGGTCTCTTTGCCGAAGGAATCAAAACAGAAAATGTGGGTGGAATCATGGGGTTTTAGATGGTGTTGGTAACATTATACTGATCAGAAAATTTTCCAAGAATCACTTCTGGATGACTACTGGATAACTGAGACTCTATTGAATGTGACTGATCACGATACAATCACAATGATTCTAGATGGTCAACAAGCACAATCAATAGTGGTAGTGGATCTAGAGAAGTGGGATGGAAGGACTGTGCCTGTTGAGATTTGTGCAATGCCTACTGTCTGGTCTCGATGTCATGCACGACTTGGCTTGGAGCACTGAACTGAGCATTCCGATGACTTGTCTGTCCTCAGATTCTTCTTTGATGGCATTGTATGTGGATATTCATATGGATCGCCTGATACTACTTGTCACCAAGTACCATGTATTGGATCCACCAATTTGATGGTATTCATATGTTCACACTTCTGGTCATCATCAAAAGAGTCTTCTGGTACGAGACAAATCCAGGGGTGTGATACCCATCTCTGGAGGCATAAAATTGCTGAGGGTATGAGATGACTTCGACATTGGTGGGGGAATTTTATTTCCCTTAGGCTATCAATGCATACTCTTATCATATATAAAGGGTTGAGAGGTGGATGCATAAGATATATCTAGATAAGGAACACTGGATTCTGGAGGTCTGAGCCGACCTAGATGGGCACAAATGTTTCCATGTGTGTGAGAAACTGCCTTGCGAGCTAGCCAATCATCATACTTCTGAGTACCACGGTTGGAGACTTTATGCCATTCATCAGAACCTTAACTATCACTATCTAGATCGGTAGAGATATGTGATAACTATACTAGAATTTCACCTAACCTGATCACTCCATTATCTATCTAATACTGGATCCAGTCCTACTTTGAACACCACTTCTTGATGGTATGTCCAAGAAACCTGTGGTGAGGAAAGTATTCAGTATGATTAGTGATTTCAGCCCCATGAAGCTTTCTACATTAAGGGATCTTCAAGGCTCCTTGATCTAGAGAATTGTGGAAATAACTGGGAACATTGGCCTTCAGTATGGAATAGTCCAATTTCTCCTATCCAAAGGGGGAACCTTAGGAGTTGGATTCTGGTGAGGAGGTGGAGGCGGACGAGAATCTAGAAACACATTCTCTCGGATGGGTGGTGGTGACTATCAAGGTGGTGCCTACTGATTATGAGGATAACAAGGTGGACCTTGTTGAGGTTTCTGTCCTCAATGAGGCGATGCCTAGCGAGGCTTTGCTGGAAACAACTCTAGCGGCTCTAGATCCCCTACCTACACTACGTTAGTAGTCTTTATCTTGGCATCTCTTTTTATAGGGGATGGAGGTAGCAAGGATGTGCATGCTTGGATTGTTTCAAGGATTCCTCTAGGATTTGATCATTTTCATAAAAATATCAAAATCTACATGAGAATTTTTGAGTGATGAGGGTGAGGATCAATTCAACTATGACATTCCCTATACACATTGTCAACAACTTCTCTTGAGTTAGAGGCATGTCGAGTGAGTACGTGAGGCCTTTCCACCCGGTAATAAAGTCTACATCGTGCTCATCTAGAAATTTCTTGTACTTTAATAGGTAAAAAATACTCTTATTATGCATATTGTAATTGAAATAATAGAGAAACTATCTATGAAGATATTCCTATCTAGTGATAGAACTGATGGGTAACTGGTTTTACTAGAAAAACATAGACCCTTCCAATGTCTAACTAAACATCAGATATTGGATACTTCCTACCACTCTAGGGTCCCAAAAATAGGTCCACACCTTGAGATGAAATGGACCATATGTTTCGGTGGGTCTCCCATCCCATTGAAGTGGGGAAAAGGTTGGGTTCCCAAAATTTGGGGTTGCTTGCATGTCATCCACCCACGTCAGATACAGCTTTCATTCATGTGGGATTGCCACCTATCGTGTTTATAAATCTTAAATCTGAGTAGTGAGAGAATATATCAGGTAATCTTGGTGGGGGTTCTTGTCTAGCTGAGGATTCTTGGCCACTAGGGAATTGATGGGCTTATCAACATGATAAGTAGGACCATAATCTCGCAGAACAATCTGCAGTTCAACTAGCAGAGTATCTTGTGGGATGTCCTGATATGGATATCAAGGGGAATTCTCAAGGGGAATTCTCATGTTGCTCGAGAAGATTTGGTGTCACATATTATTCTCTCCTTCCATAGGCTCTGAATTCTACTCTGTTTAGATGCAAAAAATCATCAGGATTGAGTGAGGGCAGCTGGACAAGAAGGATTGCGGCTACCCCGTCTGAGACGGTGGAGGAGGATCATGATACTTTTTAGGATCATCATAATCTGGATATCATTTGGAAAGAATATCATTGATGATCCATTTCTAATATTCAATATACTTTCATAAATTAGTGGTTACAGGATCATCCTATTGACTTCTATATGATATCAGATAGGTCCAAGGATTGAGCAATCCCTTACCCTTGTCAAGATTATGACCAATGGGCTGTGATGCAGAAGGTTATACTAGGCTGAGAGTCTACCTATGAAGGTGAGTGATAATACATGGAGGATCAATGATATGTTGTTCTACCCCCGTTATATTTATCCTCGTCACCCTCCTTTGCACTGATCTACCCATCCTTGGGAAGTGTGACCTCAGTCATATTCACTATGATAACACCAAGAATATCCATGATGTTGCCAATTAATATGGATTCCAATTTATTGGACTAAATTGGAGAGTGGTATACTTCACCCAACAATGTACCTATACATGTGGGATGCTTATTCAATAATTTTTTGAAGAACTTTGAAGCTTTAGACACATCAATATTGAAGGATCTGATGGTAACCAGGTGATATAGGATGTTGCGCCATTGGAAGTGATACGAACTCTACCATATGGAATTGTTGAACAATGTTATAAAGTTGTTATTGACTCTTTGGGTAGACCAAAAAATGGTTACAGAGGTGGAAATTCATTTCCCAGATAGTTCGGTGAAAACACAAGACCTCTTTCTTAGTAAAGGGACTCCATAACATCGAAGTTGAGAAGTAAATTTGTCCAAAACATTTCTGATAGATGGTCAGTGGAGAGAGTGTCTTATAAGATTCCCTACCCAAAGGGGGCACCTGACTCTTGGATACCCCATTCTCTAATTTCTGATATTTGATAAGATGACAACAGTGCATATATAGGCTGCTGTGGTGGTGAGAATGGTCAGTCGAGAGACTGTTGCATTAACCGAGTGATCAATGCATGATTATTCTTCTCTCAGAGGTGGTGTAGACCGCATCATCACATCCATATAAGATGAGGTACCAACCATTATAGCATGTGTGATGGCAGCAATAATCATCTGAGGGTCCACGAGGTACTTATCATGTCCCAAAAATACTCTCCATGATCTCATGTAGAGGTTGAGAATAAAGCTGGTGATGATAGAGACATCTGCACAGCGAGACCTTAAAAGGGATCCAAATCTTCCGCCACCTACATATATATACAAAGGGATTCATGGATCTTGTGGATCTTAACTTTCTGGAGGATGAGATTCACCCATCGAGCTCCTTTCCTAGATTTCGATATAGAATATTGAGGAGAGGGTTCCATCATTGGGTCCCATTTTACTTCAGTATCATATAAGTGAAAGGGATTCACAAAAACCCTGTGCTTCTCGGAGTTATTCCTTCGACGATGATGGTTTTCCCATCTACCCTGGGATGGTTTTTCAGGGTAGAGAATTTTTTCAGCATGAGGAGGACCACCGTTCTGCTGGTTGATTCCACGAGGACCTTAGTTTTGGTGAGATGAGGTGTGAGGGGAACTTGGGCATATGTCAAATGGGATACAGGAAGGGCCTTCATACTGGCTGCTAGACATGTGAAGAGGACCTCTTCTTTTATTTTTTGGGACATGGGGAGGACCACTATATCGATTTTCACTGGAGTAGGGAGTACCTCTATTTTGGCTGTGGGCAGTGTGAGGATGACCTTCATGTTACTAGCTATTGACAGAGTAGGGAGGACCTCTACTAGAGCCATTAAGGACATAGGGAGGACCTCCATGTTGATTGTTGATTGAGTGGGGATGACCTTCACTTTGGATGGATACAACACATGGATGACCTTCATGCTGAGTCTCATTATCATGGACTAACCCGTAACAAATGTTGGGGATGTTGACAGATGAGAGAGCCAACCCAAATTTACTGTGAGGTGGTTAAGAGATCAATACCAATTGGGTGTTAAGAAGTCTTTGCTCTGCAGTAGCAGGTACTTGGAGGAGTGATCCGGTGGTGGAAAGGGCCACAGGAGCTGCTGAAGATGATGCCCCATGATGGGAATCTTCCTGAGCTTGGGACTGACGTTGGAATCAGGTGACTCAGACTAGGGTTGGAAGAGTAGGATAATGGTCCACCTGTTCCTCATCCTAGATAAATGGTTGTTGGTGGTGTTGACGTGGCCTAGTGGGATCCCTCCGTGGAGGCTCCCAAGTGGTGGTTTTTTCTGAGATGACTTGGGAATCCCCTACATTTTGGGAGTAGGGGAGTGAGTCAAAGAAGTTCTCCAAGGATAGACTCCCAAATAGGTTCATTATATGAGTGGGGAGAAACAGATCCCTATGAGTCCCTTGGGGGTGGCGGTGATGACGAGGCACAAGAGCCTCCAAGTCTTGGCGAGCCATGTCCCTTGTGGGAATGAATCCCTCCTGATCATAATATCGTATGAGGGTATCGATCACCCTCCAATGTATGATTTTAGAGGGTGATATTGATCATGGATTCCTGATAGTTGATGATTTCATGGATGTTGTGGTGAAGGTGGGGTCACATGGGATCACCGCCTCAAAATATCTCCCACCCCTACATCAGTGGGCACTGGGAGAGCGGTATCCTATAACTCGGGTCCTGCAAAGTAGGAAGATTCTACTATTAGTACAGATACAAGGAAAGAAATTTCCAATTCCACAACATCATACAATCTTCCATAGCTGGAGAGAAAGATCCACACTAACAATTCCACTAACAAGGATTCCAAACATTCAACTACCCCAACTGTTGGTATAACATACTGCCTTTTTATAACATAACTTTTCATTACATTTTACAAAAAACCTAGGATCTTTAAGGTTTAGTGTCTTAGAAACCAGGAACTTAATACATGACAACATAAAAAATTCTTCTTAGACACTTGAAAGTATTCTTAATTTTTCATCCTAAGTTCATTACAACATCTCATAACCTGGGAGCATACATAAAAGGAAAGGGTGAGCAGAAGGCCCAGTAAGGGAAACAATGGAAACATTTTACATGTGAACTTGAGATACATAAAAAAGTCATGAAAAATAACTTTAAGGCATGGGAAAGAGATCATGAGGCATATAATAATAAAAATAACATGTTTCATAACTTGAATATGTGGCTAAAACATTTAACATAGACAATAATTTCCATTTTACCAAGGTCAATCCCCAAGGTGTCATTAAAAATTACCAAGGTTATTCACCAAGGTATCGTTAAAATGGTCATCTCTAGAGATTAAGTCTTTACCCAATGCATTGGAGCGCTATCAGGGCGCACCCTTAAATTTACCTTTATTATCATGTGATCCACATATATAATCATAAAACATTTCATAAATAACCCATATAGCATAAAATAAATGGGTTTCATTTCATAATCATAACGTTTTAAAAACTGCTTTTAAAAACATGATCTTTATGTCACTTTAAACCCACAGAAAAAGGAAAGAGGGTTTCATGTATGTAAGTCCCAAAATTAAAGTAGAAAATTTTGATATATATCTGAATACCCATATAAAAGAAAGAGATTTGAGTATTCACTTAATAAAATAAAATAATTTGAGAAAAAGAGAGAGACATTTTGAGACGAAAATTCTGTAGCATAACGGCTATGTTATAGGGTTTTAGAAAATATTGAAAAGAAAGGGGACATGGATCACCCACTCATAAATGATACATATAACAATATAGGGACATAATATAAAGGATATAAGAAAATGTTAATGAAATTTGAAAGATATACCATATGAATTGAAAAACATGGAAGGAAGACAAAAATAAGATTTCTCTTATGAAAATTCGGCAGCCTAACGGCGTCACTTAAAACTTAAAAAAAATGAATTGAATAGATCAAATAGGGTCTATCATGATATGAAAATAAAATATTAGTATGATAGATATAGAGATCATACCTCAACATAATAAAAAGGAACATGAAAGACTTGACATGAAAATAGATCTTGAAAACGAGAAAGGTGAAAGAATCCCTTAAAAATTCGGCAGCCTAACGACGCCACTTAAACATTCTTAAAATGAATTGATGAGAGAAAGAGGGGGTCTCTCATCATATGAAAATGAAAAGGGAAGTAGGATGAATATAAAATAACATCCCCAACATAATAACACGGATCATAAAATAAATGACATAAAAGAGAGTACCTGGAAAGAAAGAGAGAGGTAGGATCCCTTACCTTGAAGATTAACTTCGAAATCTTGATGTTTGGGACCTTGGGAGGATTGAGGGAACCTTGGGAGGACTCCTTGGGAGGTAAGGAGACCAGAACTTCATTTAGGAGGATTTTTGAATGGAAAGGATGATAGAATGGCTTGGTATTTATAGGGGAAGTGAGGGGACAAGGCATTAATGGCCAAGGGACACCTCATTGGTGGTATTGGCAAAACCATGGGCTTGCCCATGGTATTTTCCCATGGTATTGGCCACTTGGAACAAATAATACCTTATATTACTATTCATAAGTTGACCAAAATTATTACATAATTATTACATCCTTAATGATGTCATTAAACACCTAAAACTCTAAACTGAAAATTCACTATTCACCAAAAATTCAACTTTTTCAGAAAAATCCCAAATTTTCATCTTAACCAAATATCAATTCTATGATTTCAAAAATGAACTCCATTTTATGAAAATAATTTTCTAAATATTTTTAATTTAATTTTAATATAAAAACACTATTCACTGAAAATTCATTTTTTTTCAGAAAAATATCCAAAAATTACCTTAACATAATATCGATGTTCTGAATTCAAAAATAAAGTCCATTTTATAAAAATAATTTTCTAAATATTTTTAATTTAATTTTTAATTAAAAAACACCATTCACCTGAAAAAACTAATACTTGACTAATAATTTCTGAAATAGTTATTTACCTATTTTATTGAATCACATTACTTAATCAAGGTGCCTATATTATATTAATACTTTCTTTAAGTGAGATTACTAATCCATTTGGTCACATTACCAATCCTAAGTGTAAAATCACTATTCATAAATTACTATTCACCAAAAAATAAGTTGATCTTATTAGACTCTAAATTTCTTACCGAACACATTTGTAGAAGACAATTTTTTGAAAATATTTACACATCATTAATTATTTAAGGTTTACATAAATATTTTAAAATATTATTTTTCCAAAATTCATCAATAATATACATCCTAAAATTATCCAGACATTTGAAAATTAAAAAAATTCACCATAAGAAGAAATCACAATTTTATTTATCTCAAAGGATTACACAAAACAGTTACAGTCTCCTTACATAGCCCCTTATAACCCTAGCATAGGACCTAAGTGTAAGGTGTACTAAGGTGAGAGAATATGAGGGAGACTTGGCCAACATTGAACGAGTAGTAATTTCTATCAGTTTGAACTTCTCGCGAAGGCGATTCCGTTCCAGCTTCACACGATGAAGTTCGGATTGGGTTTAGTCCAGAGCAAAGCCCAGTGGTGCTACCTCCTTCCCAAGTTCTGTTAGATGGACTTCGATTGGCCCGAGACTACTGGATGAGTCCATCGAATCTTCTTTCTATATTAATTAACCAAGATCACTTGTATTTAGAGATAATAATCACAACATTTAGTTTCCAACGATCATATTGACCAATAGTCATATAACAATCGAAACCCAACGATCTCATTTTAATTATACTCATGTTATCAAATGAAATAGTTTTGTTGAGTATAAAAATAAAATAACACACAAAATTAGGAAACAAGATTTATTCAAAATTTTGGGTCGTTACAGTTGGTAAGTTCCATATCAGGACCACTATTTACTTATCAGGCCTTAGTATCGGATATTTTGATCTGGTAACATGTCAATCTATCGAACTAATGACTCAAACTCTACTAATATCCACATTGAGGATAAAAGCTTCACGTCAGGTTCACCATTTCTATTTCCAATTATTTTCTCCGGGATGTGTTCACCTCACATGTTATCATTCTCCAGCATTGCATTATTTCCCCACATTCCTTATTTCCAAAGGTGGGCAGAATTTATCACTTTCTCAATGATTTTTTCTCCTTGATCTAAATTATATGATGGGATATTAGTTCCTCCTTCCATATATTCCTACTTGGAATTCATCACCTAATCCGGGTCTCCCTTATAGATTTGAGTCGTAGTTCGTGAAACTCATTCTCAGTGACATATCTTTGTTAATGCCAGTTAATTATGCTATTTTTTGTCTAGACATTCCAAGGGGTCTTGGTAGGGAATTAAACTTCAATTGTGAGAGTAGTCATGTTGATCATCTATGGAAATTCTTAACGTTGGAACACTGGAGCACATTTATTCTTCCTCATAAGGGGGCTTCTCAAGGGTGCAGAACCCGAGGAATCCTGTGGTGATCAGAGAGAATATTATGCCAGAGGCATGTCTTTTGAGGATTTCCTTAGGCATCCCATGTTTAACAGGAGGTATGTTGTGGGTTTAATGTGTTGCAGAGATGGTGAGAGGGGGGGGGGGGGGGGGGTCTAGAGAGATGCACCCCAATGAGGGGGAAGCTTGGAAAGTTTACCAAATGGATGGATCAGAATTTCTAATGAGATCAGACCTGGGATGTTTCATATCATAAATAGAAGGTTTCAAACTTTTAAGGTTGATCTAGACACCACTGAGGGAGGACTAGAGAGGTGGACCCCAATGAGGGGGACACCAATGTTTAGCATTGGCTGAGATTAAACCTTGTGGAGGATTTTTACGTACCCTAAAACAGGGATCAAAACCCACGTAGTTCGGTGGGATGATAATATAGGGTGTACACATGGTTATCTTCCCTATACAACAGGATAACTCTTAGTTGGATGAATATATGATGTGTGGGGATTATGCATGTTTATCTGCCCGAGTTCCACTAAGAGAAGTGATGGGGTGAATGGGGATTACATGATGAGATGACCTATATGGATGACATGATCTCACTAGGATATGAGTGAGGTGACGGATAACATTTTGGAGTGGGATGGATGAAATGTATGGAGTGTGAGAGATAATTGGCTTGAACCTCATGGAAGCTTCCTACGTACCCGATTTAGAAGACAAGAATCAAAGTCCACATAGTTTAGAATGGGGTGATGATACACCTAAAAAGGTAGCCCATGAGAATGGATCATATGGATGGGTACCTAAAGGAAGTGTAAAATCTGGGTTGGGGAATGATCCTCCAGAGACATGGAGACTTGAGGGAAAGACTAGGATGAGAAATGGATGATGGGATTGAACCTCAGGGAGGCTTCCTACATACCCTATTTGGAAGATAGGGATCAAAGTACATGTAGTTTAGAAGAATATTTGGTGCTTACACATGGTGACTACCCATCACATGATGGGTCTTACACATGGGAGTGAATTGGATGGACATGAGGAATGTGGTTGAATGTCAAGATCTTACTAGGACTTGGTGACCTAGGGTAAGATTAGGATGGATAATGGATTATGTGGGTGATGAAGGATGGATCAAAAAAACCCATGGAGGTGGATCTGGGGGATGTGTCCCATAAAGGAAATATGTCACATCACGAGGGAACATCCCAAGGAGGGAGCACCTAGGTTTACCATTGGTTGGGATTTAACCTCGTGGAGGCTTTCTACATACCCTATTTAGAAGACAAGGATCAAAACCTACATAGTTCAGAATGGGGGGCATGGGGATTACTCCAAGAGGGATTCCTGAATAGAGAATGGTGTTATAGTCACTACTAACATCTAATCCCATGCGAGTCATGCTTAGTGTAAGAAACAATAGGAAGTAGTAGACCAGACGATCACATCGCGAAAGATGCATCAGCGAGAGATGGTGTGGGGCTTATGCGTAGGAGATTCCCAAGGAGGATGAAATTCTATGAGACGAGGATCTAATTCTACAAGAGGAATAGTTTGTTCTATGTTAGTCATACACAGGGAATCCTATCAAATGAGGCATTGGGGATTATGTGAAGACTGCCTGAGGTGCACATAGAGATAAAGACCAAAGGGAGAGGGATAGAGATTTGAATATGTGGGAAGTTGTTGGCTCTAGATGACCATACTCTCTCTATTCATATATAGAGGATTTAATTATGTGTTACTCATGCATGGTGACATATCAGTCTTTCCATGAATGTTAAGATCACAGTTTAATATCATGTGTCTAGGACATGAGCGCTTGGAAGTTTAATGTCCTGCAACTCAGATATGGAGAACTCATTCCTCACCCCTTGGACTTACATAACTATCGCCCATCAACCCATGGGGGAGGGAAGGTACTGACAATGCCAGAAAGTAGGATTTTAGAGGAGTGTTCACTCACGAGGTCCATGTTAGCATCCCTATTCCAAAAAGCAAGGGGGATTAGTGTACCTATGCTAAAATGCAAGAGGTAAGGCCACACAATAGAAGAAACCTTTTGAGGGACCAAGAAATCAATACATACAAGCCTGGAGGACCGCATGAAAGAGTCCATCAAGAAGCAGGGAGCCTCACTGAGAGAGGCTTCATAATGCTCTAATGCTTCGTGGAGAACTGAACCTTCAAGAAGGAATGTGCTTCATGAAGCATGGGGACCTAGACTTATAATGGAATCCTGGCTCGGTGGAAGAGTGATTCATGGAGGATTAATGCTCCGAGAAGCCTCGAGTAACCCAAAGGGCTTCCTTACTCTATGAAAGGTGTAGGACTTTGTGAAAGTCATCCCTAACATAGGAAGGGGAATTTAGGAAGAAAGGGAAGGGGGTTTTGTGATGCTCCTGTACCTTGGATGACCCATTTTTGGTTCTGGTTTATGGTTCTTGGGAGGTTCATGATTTGAAAGATCTGAATTCGAAAGGTTAGAATAACCATACCATTGAGGGGGGGGGGGTGAGCTAACTATTTATAGGCAATGGGGGTTGCAATTCTCAGAGTCATGCTACGAATGAAATGTGCCTTCGTAAAAGGTGGTGACTCTATCAGAATCAAAGAGCTGTACATAAATGATGTTCATGTAGTCGTGGAGGGAATCAGACTCGTGGGAGTACCATCACCTACCTTCATGCGGTCACAGTGCTGATGTGATCTATGAAGGGGCTTCTTGAAACAGGATTCTTTGAAGGATTTTGGGTTTTTTGAGGTTTAATCCCATCCCAAATGGTCGTGGTTCTTCTCTACCTATTCTAGGGAACATATTTTGGAACCAATAGTAATGTAAGTATTATTTATTTATATTTAATCTATTTAATTACATTTAAATAATATTTATACTATATTTTAATATAATTTTTTTTTAGTTTTTAAAACACATTTTTCTAAAAATTATTTTAAAGTGAATAATATTTATCCATTTTAACTAATTAAAATTGTAACAGCCTAGAACCTACACTTCCTGATTCAGTGTTGAAATCATAAACTTTACATTTCTAGATTTGATACCGATGGAGGTGACTCAATTTTTTCCATCCATATCAAAATTCAATATTGGATAATTTACATTCTCAAGGACCATTTAGGTTTAGTGTTTTAGAGAATTAGGAAAAACTCTTATATAAATAATTCCCATGTCTTTAAATGAGAATTTATACCACTTAATCTAGATTTCATTATTTAACATTAAGTCACCATCATTATACTTATGAAACCCTTCTAGACATAATTCATTCAATGTCATTTCTTGATAACCTAGAGAAAAGGAAACTTAAGAAGGGTGAGCTAAAATGCTTAGTAAGGGTAAACATAAGAATTAATAATTGAATGTCATCAATGAGGATAAGAAGTGAATAAGGGTATAAAGACATAATCAGAATTAATTATCGAAACATAAAATAAATAATACCCATCAATACCTAGATCAACAAATATAAAAACATAGAAAATTCATAAGTCATCATAATCAATAATCATGAGCCATGTGATATCAATCTTGATCATTATAAACATTATAAACCCATAAAAAGATTCACAAAAATGTGTTAGCATCTTTGAATTTTTTTCTTCATAACCCTTTTTAAACCCGTGTAAAAAATAACAGGAGACCAGTTAATTCCATAGGATAAACCCTCAGGTAACTCCATTCTTCTTTCCACTCAAGACAAGGTACATTACCCAATACATTGGAGCACTATCTGAGTGCACCCATTATATAAGCTATATCGGGCTCTCCCAGTGCTATCTGGGAACACCCATCATATAAGCTATAATGGTCTCAACCAATGCTATCTAGGTGAAACCATCATATAAAAAGTATAAGAACCATAAATAAAGTACATTAAGCTTGAATTTCATAATAAAACTCATAGAAAAAATCATTATTCCTTTTATAACTTGATTAACCTATGGAAATGAAATGGGTACCATGTCAATCTATTTAAATCATGATTAACCTATGGAAAAGAACGGGTTCTATAACAATATCTTTGAAACATGATTAACCCATGGAAAATAAATGGGTTCCATTACTATATCTTTGAAACATGATTAACCCATGTAAAATAAATGGGTTCCATAATAATCTCTTTGAAACATGATTAACCTATGTAAAATAAATGGGTTCTATAACAATCTATTTGAAACATAATTAGCACATGGAAAATAAATGGGTTCCATAAAAATCTATTTGAAACACGATTAACCCATGGAAAATAAATGGGTTCCATAAAAATATCTTTCAATCAATCTTAATCCATCTAGAGAAATAATGAGGATGATATCATTACAAAATATCCCCATTGGAGCATAGGTAAAAACAAGGGCTATTTATGCTGATGAATGTAAATACCATTAAAAGATCATTAATTTTTTTTTGAGTAAAATAAAATTTTATATTTGAAAACAACTTTTTAAAAACTAAAAATTCACAAAATATTTTGAAAATACTTTTCTTTGAAAACAACCTTGGAAACCTATAAATTAATCTTTGAAAAAATATTTAAAACATTGCTTAAGGAAAATATGCTTTCCATTTTGAATTTTTTTTAAAGTATTTTGAAAATAGTTTTATTTTAAAATATCCTTGAAAAATTATAAAGGAATATTTTAATAAAATAATGGTCATGATGGTGGAAAATTATGTTCATTCCATACACATTAAAATAAATATTCCTTTCACATTTTTATAAAATCCAAATGGGAATTGTTTGGAAAATAACATGAAGATTAATTTCATTTAAAAAAAGTAAAACATGGGTAAAAATGTCTTTAATAAATCATTTTAATAATGCAAAAAATATTTTTGAAAACATTTTTATAAAACATGGTTTTGGAAGAAAAATGTTTTTCGACCGAAGAGAGAAATAAAGATGATTTTTCTTATAAAAATTCTCAATTATTTTAAGTACTAAAGAGTGAAAAAATGGTAATATTACTTGAAAATATCATGAATAACCAGAAGAAAATAAAATTCATGATAATTATTGGGTGATATATCAATATATTTTATTATTAGAAACATATTTATAAAAAATATTGATAAACAATGAGATTGTAACATAAAGCCTTTGCCACTTTGGTAATTCTTCAATCATAAGCCCCATGAAATAATAACATTAAATGAAACTTAAAATATATTGAGGATAAATAAATTAATGAAATTTCTTGTCAAAGGGTCTGTATATACACCTCATAATAAAAAGATAAGTGTATAAGATAACATATGGATGAAAGAAGTAAAATTGAGATTAAAATCCCTTACCTCTTTAGAATGTTTTAACTGTAAAAACCATGGAAGAGAGATCCAAAAATGGATATGTGAACCCAAATATTTTTTAGGATAATAATCATAATATACATTCATGGGTAGTATACATACCACATAAAATAAATTGGTGGTGAATATGGCATGTGTCTCATGGAAGTAAAAAAGTGAGATGGAAATCCATTACCTCACGCTTCCTTTTGGTTGAATATGATTTAAAATCTAGTATATTGGTTCTAAAAATGATATTAACTTATACCATAACCATAACCATATTTATAAATTCATATATTATACTTTTAAATCATTTTATCACTTGTTAATTAAAAATATTTCATTATTTTCATTGTTTTGGGTGTTAACTGTCCTATTTTCTCATGCATGTTTTGTCATTAAATATTTGATTCTTGAACATATTACATAGTTATATCATAAAAAAATAATATTCAGGGAATAATTATCATATTTTTACATTATTTATACTTTTAAAAACCAATAATTAATGTTGTTTATGAAAAATTGGATATGTTACAGTCATGGAGAGGATATGTTGTACGTATGCACGAGTAATGTTTCCATTTTTCAATGATCATTATAGAAAGGAGGTAAGTAAAATTTTATCTTTAAATAATGATAATAATAACATATATACCATATTATTTCTTTAAATATACTAAAATATATCATATGTGTGGAGAGGTGATGAAAAGAGAGTCACATCGCTTTATGAGGGCGGTAGTTCACAAGTAAACGAGCGATGCTATCATATTTCAATATAAGAACGAAAATGATATATTTTATTTTAATAATAGTATATATTTCATTAAGATAATAATTATTTCATTTATATCACATATATTAGTTACCTTTATCCTTATCAACTTCCATGTTAAGTGTTTGGGAAGACGAATGCATCGCTTTGTGAGGTGTTAGTCCGTACAAATGAGTGAAATTATTGTATCCCCTATGGAATGGAAATTAAATTTTTTTATATGTTATAATGACTCAAAATGAATAATTATTTTATAAATATCATATATATACTTTATATATATCAACATAACCCATCTTGGTAGAAGGAAATGAGAAAATGAATGACATCGGTTCGAGAGGTGGTAGTCCGCCATACACACAAACGATGATTTCATAACCCATTTTATGGAAATGGAGATGGTTATAGGTCATTGAATTATTATAAAAATGTCATGACCCGTCCCCCAGGGCCCATTCCGTGACTACCCCAAGCCCGCCTTCCATAGGCCAGGTGTTGGCGACTAGCACCAAAGGCGTAATTCACTAAAACTGGGAAGGCATTGCCTTTATAACCTGTAAACAGACACATAAAATATGAAGACAAGTAAAATGTATAACCAAAAAGTGAGTACAATAAGTAAAAAGGGGATAGAATACAAGCCCAACTTGAATGTACAAAAAACTAAAAGTATAAGTACAACTGAGGAAAAAGGAAAAATAGCTATTGGGTCGTCCTCCGAGGTTCCTACCTGAAGGGTAGGTACAGATCGCCTCCTCAACACTCCACGTACGTCCGTATCCTCCTTGTACCGACACACCTTATGGTCCACCTTCGGGTACCGTCTAGTCCTGGTAATCTCAGCCTCTTTCAACGCTGTTTGTCGTCTGCATCCAACACAACGAGGTGCGAGCATAGCCTATGTAGGGGTGAGTATAACGATACTCAGTAGGGACCCCAAGACCCTCAAGGTCTCACAAAATCCAACAAGGATAAACCACAAAGTATGAAATCAACAAATAACCTTACTTAGGTATATGCCCATACGTATACCTAAGTTATCAAGTGATCTATCTCAATCATGAGGAAAACACAGAAAAACTGACTTAGCTCAACCAGGATTTTATTATAGGGGGTTAGTAACATTTCGAACCCTTGGTTGCTGGAGAAATCCTTCTATATCGAGTATAGTGGGCCTGCTGCCATAACCAGGCACTTCCCAGTAACCTTGGATAGCTGAGGTACTCCTCCTATCGAGTACCATGGGTCTGCTGCGTTACACAGAGGTGCTCCCCACTGTGGGTCTGTTACCACAACCAGGCGCTCCCCCCTCATAGCATGCAGGGGTACTCCTCCTATTGAGTACCATGGGTCTGCTGCCACAACTAGGTGATCCTCTGTCGTGGGTCTTCCGCCACAACCAGGCGCTCCCCACTGGGCTAGTCGAGTCACTCTGAGTCAACCGGTCAGCAGTCTTCAAGTCTCATCCAGCTACTATGTTCTCGCACAAATGATCGCTTTTCTCCAGAAGATCCGTTCCACAAGCTACTAGTCGATGATTCACTACCATGAAGTCCCAAAAAGAAGTATCTCAAAGGTCCTCCATGTCATAGGGGTCTCAATGCAACTGACGACGCGTCAATTGGACACTCGGTCTGTGAGTTATTAGCCTTTTAGTCCCGGGGGCCCGGTTGGATTCGTGCATGATCCAAGCTGACCATATCTCAACTATACCCTAAACTCTAGTGGAATATATTCAAAGGGACCACCACACTCCAAGATTACCAGCGCCGCTGATGGTTCGTCAAACAGACGTTTGGTGCCAAAGATATGGCCAAAAGAAAGTAAATGGTCGTAGTGGGCCCGGGTCCGGTCCGACCCGATCGAACCGACCCGGCCCGACCCATTCTGGGCTAACCCGGCTCAGGTTAACCCGACCTAACCTGTTGGGTCTGGTCCAACCCATTGGGCGGCTAACCCATGAGGTTCAGCCCCGCCCACTGGGCCCATCCCAGCAGGCTGCGAGGAACCGCAGAGAGCAGTAAGGGCGCAGGGCAGCTCGACCCGGCCCGGGGCGACTCGGCCCAGAAGGGCACTGCGAGGGGTCGGTTCAGCCTGGGCGCCGCGAGGGCGCAACCGGTTAGGCCAGGGGAAGCGTGGCCAGAGCGCGGCCGGCGCAGGGGCATGACCAGAGAGGCCGCGCGGCCGGCGAGGGGGGCACGACCGGCGTGGGCGGCGTGGCCGGCAAGGGTGGCGTGGCTAGCAAGGGCGGCGCGACCAGAGTGCGGCACGACCGACGAGGGTGGCACAGCCAGGGCGCGGTGTGTCCAGGGCGCGTGGGCCGGTTCAGTCAACGGTCGGCACACCGCGGGGGCAGCGCAGGTCGCTGAGGCCACGGGTGGTGCGGCCGTTGCCTTCGTCGCTGTTTTGAAAAACACCACAAAGAAGATCGGCGGGGGGTCGGGCCATGTTATTTTGGCCTGCACCCTCTACTTTTAGGGTGGTAGCAATCAGTTCATCAAGAACAAAGCACAATAACCCTCCCGCAAAACGAAAAAATCCTCGTTCTTTGTTTTTAAAGAAAGGAAGAACATGTGAATAAATCATACTTAAATAAAATTAAAACCCTACCTTGTTCGTTGTTCGTCGACGGAGTCATGGGGAAGAAGAAAAATCGTTGGGAAAAGACAGACGTTGGTGTTGTCAGAGTTTTCCTCGATCATCGGTTTGTGCACCGACTCGTCGTAGTCGAGGACGTCCTACGTTGAAGGAAGTCCTGAGGAAGAAAGTCGGAATCGGGGTTTACGTTCTTCCTCGGTGGAGAGTTCTTCGTGGACCAAGCATTCTTCATTGGAGAGTTTTCTCTCAAGATCTCTAATCCTCTTTTGCCAACCTTTTTCCAACAAATGAATAGATATCCCCTCCAAATAATATATTATCTATTATTTAGTTTGATGGGTTTAAAATTCAAATTGTATCCTTTAATTAAATGAGATAGCTCAATTAATTAAAGGGGGAGGGTTGACACCATTAAAAGAGGGGGGGGGGGGGTGGCACCATTAAGTTAAGGGAGGTTAAGAGAATCTCCCCCATTTATGAGGGAGTTGAAAGGTTTTCCACAATTAATTAGGGGGTTTTGTCTCGGGTCGTCCCCACACCGTAACCTCTCGTGGGAGGTTAGGTTCGGGTGGGCCCCACCACCATAACCCCTCATGAGAGGTTAAGGTGTGATAGTCCCCACCTCTAACTTCCACTTGGGTGGTTATAAAAGATAAAATAAAATAAAACATGCGTTTATTTTATTTTATTATTTCCATGAAAAACCCCAAAAACTAACTTTCACCCTCGACCAACTATCGTCGAGGTGAAAGTCTTATTAAACTAATACCAATGCTGCGGGTTCAACGGTGTCCTCAGATTTCAATTCCAAGAATTGGTTCAAAATTTAGAAAAACCCGTTCGTACGTTTACTGAATGTACTCAAACAAAACTTCAGAAATTGATTCCGGGCACACCCGGCCTCGGAATCACGCGCCGTCAACTTTCGCGGACTCGTAAAATTACCATATATTAAAAAAAAATTACATGGAAATTCTGGGTCTTTACAAAAACCATCCTAGTATTGTAATATATTGATATTATTATATCATCATGTTCTATTAATAGTTTTAGGATGCAGAGAAATAAATAAATAAAATTCTCATTGGAGGACATTACCTCTTCTTCAAGTACCCTCATTAGGTTTGCACCAAAGACTTTCTTAGCTTGTATTTATTACCAAAATAGTAATTCTAAGATGGGAGGAGATAATTTGGGAATTTATTTGGGTAGTTATTTTCCAGAACAAAATGGTTTTAAGGTGTGAAGTGTAGAGGAGATGGGGTGGCTTCTTATAAGTGAGGTTAGTGGCACACTTCTAATATTTTGAAAAGATTCAATCATACCCACATTTTTATCATGCCAAAATCCACCAAAATGGGCCATTATAGAACCTATAAGATATAATGTCGAAATATGTCCATAAAATGGGTCTGGGAAAATTATTTATCTCATTTTTAACATTTATATTCTTAGTTTAACCCCCCGGAAAATCATTTTTTACCTCAACCATGGAAAATATTTTTTACTATTTTCATTATTCATTTTGGTTAAAAATTAAGTTGAACTTATTAAAAATTATAAATTACACTGATTCCAAATATGTAATCCATTTTTCCAAATTCAATTCATATAAGTGACAAAATTTAATTTAAAATTAATCCAGTAGACGCAATGAGAAAGTGGGTTTTTAAAGAGAAGATATCCAAAAGTTTACAAAGTTTTTATTTGAAAATTCAACATGAAAATTAATTCAATGAAAAAAATTGGAATAATTCATATAAATTTAAACTAATTTTACTTTAAAACCAATTTAAAATATAATTTATCATTATAAATAACTTAAATAAAACGATAGATTTCAATTAAATTCAATATTTTTCACTATTCATTGAAAAATGAAATATTTAAGAAAAATCCCAAATATTTACCCTAATATAATTTGGATATTATCATTTCAAAAATTATGTTATTTTTTCAATTAAATTTTCTAAATTTTTTCAAAATAAATTTTAAATTATGTGTGCAAAGCGTGATTAAACCGTTTTTTAGAAAAAATACAATTTTTCAGAAAATTTTTCTTTTCCTTTTAAATGATTCTTATTTTATCACTAATCAATAGATAACTAATAAACATTTTCAAACCACATATTTTTTTTAAGTTAGTTAATCCTATTCAAACCTGGCATTCCAAAGGCTAGGTGATATATTAAATAATAATGTTAATAATATATTGTTGTTCGGTAAAACTTGACCTTATGTGTAATGCAATCTATCGAAGAAACTCATTGTTGCATGTAATGAAATATAAACTCAGTGTTTCATGTAATTTACAATATAAAAAATAATTTTATTCTTTTAAAATCCTGGGACATTACATCTTCCCCCTTAATAAATAGTGTCCTCACAAATTGAATCTTTATCTCGATAATCAAAGGTTGGATATTTAAAAATACTTGTTTTTGTAAACCAACATCATAAAAAGGGTTAATAAAAAAAATCCTTTTTATAAATGGGAAATGGAAGTATGAAGGTCATCTAGTATAATACATATTAGGTTTCCAAATAGGAGAATGTAGGTTGAAGTGATTATTTGGACCTGAAAAAAATTGTAATGCCCAAATAATGATATAGAGTGACATAGATCTTTGATCACAAGAAATTTAATAATCAATAGAAATTTAAGGGCCTCAAATCTATAAATATATAATTATTTAAAGGAATATTTGATTCATCAGATATGAATGTAATGGGATAGTATTTTTGTTTCAAGATCCTTTTCCTAGAGCTGAGAAAATACTTTTCCATATTGACTATAAGCATAAGGAAATATACTTACTTGATGGTTATAATTTCATTTTTTTGTCAATTTCCACCACAATCACATCTTTTTCTCTAAATGATGAGTATTGAAGATGAAATTTTCATTCATGGAGAACTAAAATCAAATTTTAAAGACCACATAACTATAAAATGGATAATCAAGCTATTCTACTTATATTTATACATTAACCAAAAAAATGGTTAGAACATTGTATGATAATTCCCAAAATGGATAAACCTTAATATGATACATTAATCTCCAAAATTCAATGGTATTGCCCAAATTTGAAACTAAATAATTCCATGAATGAATAACCCTATATCCCAAATAACCTCAATAACATCAACATTAATGAGTGTTTTAACCTCAAAGGTTACCTCTTACCTTTCTTCTTACATGCATAAAAATTTAGCAATCTCCTTTTATAATAACATTAATAACTTAGTCACCAAATCACTCTTTAATCTCATGGTTATCTACACAATAAAACCTGTGTTCCCATAATTACCATAATATCCAAGATCTTATAAACCCTAAAGGATAACAATACCTTAAAACTTATTCCTCAAAAAATTTAAATTCATACTTAATGTTAAACCAAATCTTTATATATGCTTCAATATAATAAAACATCTCCTAAAATGTTATTAATCACTTTAAGATATCATCGCTTAAAACCACAAAGGGGTGTCTAAGACTTTAAACTGATGATCATCCTTAATCTTATATAATTATGAAGGTATTAATAACTCTTAAGATAAACTCATATGAAAACTTCATAATCTCTAAAGTTATATAAATTGACCTCTGATACCAACTTTTACAGCTCAGAAACCACACTCCCGTATTCACTGATGAAATCGTTAACTTTACATTTTTGGATTTGATATTGATGGAGGTGTCCCAATTTTCACCATAAAAAACTTACAATATCAAACATCAATATTGGATCACTTACATTCTCAAGGACTATTTAGGTTTATAGTTTTAGATAATTAGGTGAAACTCTTATATAAACAATTCCCATGTATTTAAATGATCATTCCTCTCACTTAATACAACTTTACTTATTTCACATTAAGTTATCATCATCATCCATATGAAACATTTATAGAAATAATTCTTTAAACATAATTTCTTTATAACTTTGGGAAAATTAAACATAAGAAGGGTGAGCTCAAATTCTTAGTAAGGGTAAAAATAATCATTAACAATTGAATCTCATCAATGAGAATAATAAGTGTATAAGGGTATACCAAAATAATCAAAGTCCATGAGTGAATCATAAAAGAAATCATACCCATCAATATATGTATCAATAAATATGAAAATATATAAAATTATAAAGTTTTCAGAGTCAATAATCATGATCCATGTGATATCAATCTTGATCATAACAAAATTATAAACCCATAACAAGCATAAAAAAATGTGTTTGTATGTTGGAATATTTTTATTTATAACCCGTGTTAAACCTATGTAAAAAACAATTGGATCCTCGTTAATTCAATAAGAGAAACCCTTAGGTAACTCCCTCCTTATCTCCTCTCAATATAAGGTATATTACCCAATACATTGGATCGCTATCTGGGTGCACCCATCGTATAAGATATAACAGGTTCACCCGATGCTATCTGGGTGTACCCATTGAATATAAAGTGCCATAACCAAAAATAAAATATAGAGAGCTTTAATTTCATCATAAAACTCATAGAAAAAATCATTATACCTCTTATAACTTAATTAAGCTGTGGAAATGAAACAGGTTCTATTTCAATCTCTTTTAAAGAGGATTAAATTGTGGAAAAGAACATGTTCCATAAAAATCCCTTTGAAACATGGTTAACCCATGGAAAATAAACTTGTTCCATAAAAATATCTTTGAAACATGATTAAACCATGTAAAATAAATGGGTTACATAACAATCTATATGAAATAATATTATCCCATAGAAAATAAATCGGTTCCATAATATTTTCTTTGAAACATGATTAACCCATGGAAAAGAAATTGGTTCCATAACAATCTCTATGAAATAATATTAGCCTATGGAATAGAAATCGGTTCCCTAATAATTTCTTTGAAACATGATTAACCCATGAAAAAGAAATTGGTTCCATAAAAATATCTTTGAAACATGATTAAACCAGGGAAAATAAATGGGTTCCATAATAATATATTTGAAAAAATCTTAATCTATTCTGAGAAAGAATGAGGATAATATCATTACCAAATATCCCCATTGAAGTATAAGTAACAATAAGGGTTTTTGATGTTGATGAATGTAAATAACATTAAAATATAATTAATTTTTTTAAAGAAAATAACAATTTCATTTTAAAAATCACTTTTTAAAAACTAAAAAATCAAAAAATATTGTGAAAATCATTTTCATTGAAAGAAACCTTGGAAATATTTTAAGAAAACTTTAAAAAAAAATTTAAAAAATTTCTTGAGGAAAATATCCTTTCCATTTTGAAAATAATTTTTTTAAAAAAAATTTAAAATCCTTTTCTTTTAAAATAACCTTGAAAATTTATAAAGTAATATTCAAATAAAATAATGGTTATGATGGCAAAAAACGTAGTTCATGCTGTACATGTTAAAAAAAAGACTCCTTTCACATTTTTGTAAAAGCCAAAGGGGAATTGTTTGGAAAATGACATGAAGATTTATTTAAAAAAAATGTAAAAAAGTAAACATGGGTAAAAATTTCTTTAATAAATCATTTATATAATTCTCAAAACATTTTTGAAAACATTTTTATAAAAAATTATTTTGGAAGAAAAAGAGTTTTTGACCGAAGAGAGAAATAAAGATGATTTTTCTTAATTTTTTTTCTCAATTATCTTAAGTACCAAATAGTGAAAAATGGTAATATTAATTGAAAATATCATTAATAACCATATTATAAGAAAATATATTAGAATTATTGATATATATATAATTGGAAATATATTTATAAACAATCCTGATATACGATGAGACTGTAACATAAAGCCTTTTCCACTTTGGTAACTCTTCAATCGTAAGCCACATGAAAGAATAAAATTAAATGAAACTTAAAATATCATGAGTATAAATAAATTCATGATATTAAATTTCAAAGGGGATTTATATACACCTTGTAAAAAAATATAGGTCCATAACATAACATATGTCTCAAAGAAGGAAAATTAAGATAAAAATTACTTACCATTTTGGTAACGTTTTAACCATAAACCCCATGAAAGAGAGATCCTAAAATTAATATCTAAACCAACATAGTTTTATGGAGAAGCATCATAATATAAATTCATGGGAATAATACACATTACATAAAAGAAATGGGTGGTGAATATGGCATGTGTCTCACAGAAGTAAAAAGTGAGATGGAAATCCCTTACCTCACGGTTCCTTTTGGTCAAAAGTGATTTAACCTTCTGTATAGTGGTTTTAAACATTTTATTAACTTATAAAATAACTATAATAATATTTATTATATCATATATGGTCCTTTTATAACATATAATCACTCTTTCTTTAATAATCTTTCATTATTTTCATTGTTTCGGGTGTTAATTGCCTTGTTTTCTCATGCGTATTTTGTCATTAAAGATCTGGTTATTGCACAAATTACATAGTTATATCAAATCCATAATAATTTTAATGAAGTAATTATAATATTTTTACATCAATTATAATTTTTAAAACCAATCATGAAAAATGGTCATGAAAAATGGGCTATGTTACAATCATGGGGATGGTATGCCGTACGTACGTATGAGTAACATTTCCATTTTTCAATGATCATTATAGAAATATGGTAAGTAATATTTTATATTTATATAATGATAATAATATCATATATATATATTATTTCTTTAAATATAATTATATATATCATCCATGTTGGGTGGTGATGAAAAGAGAGTCACATCGCTTCGTGAAGGTGTTAGTCCACACGTACACGAGCGACATTATCATATTTTGATGTAAAAAATAAAATGATATATTATATTTTTAGAATGATATATATGTCATTAATATCATAATTTTTTAATTTATATCATTTATATTAATTAAATTTATTCTTATCACCATCCATGTTAAGCATTAGTGAAAGAACAACCAGTTCACTTCATGAGGCAGTAGTCCACTACACACACGAGCAACATTATCGTATCACATGTGGAATGGATAGTAAAAAAGGTATATATGATATAATGAATTAATAGGTATAATTATTTTATAAATATTATATATATACTTTATATATATCATCATAACCCACTGTGAAAGGGGTAATTGAAAAATTAATGACATCAGCTCGTGAGGGGGTAGTCCGCCATACACCCGAACAAGGATTCCGTAACCCATTTGATAAAAGGGGAGATGGTTATAGGTAATTAACTTATTATAACAACATAATAGTGTATTTAAGACAATAATTTTATTATATAATCATGGATTAAAAATAATTTTATGAGGTAGATAAATAAATAAAAAAAATGCTTATTGAAGAACGTTACCTCTTCTTCGGGTATCCTCCTTAGGTATGCACCAAAGTCCTTCGTAGGTTGGATTTATGACCAAAATAAGGCTTCAAATATGAGAGTAATAAATTTGGGAAGTGATTTTTGAAGTTATTTTATGAACAAAAAGGTTTTTAGGTGTGTATTAGAGATGAGATTGGGTGGCCTTTTATAAGTGAGGTGAGTGACACACTTGTAATGTTTTGAAAAGATTCAATCATACCCACATTTATATCATTCCAAAAGCCTCAAAAATTAACAATTATCGAAACTATAAGATATAAGGTAAAAATATGTCTATAAAATGTGTTATGTGCAAGTTTTTAGGCCTTTTTAAACCTTATATTTTTAGTTTAACCCCTAGTAAATCCATTTATATCTTAACCGAGGTAATAATTTTTACTTTTTTCATTATTCATTTTGGTCAAACATTAAGTTGACTATATAAGACATTATAAATTTTTATAATTCCAAATATGGAATCTATTTTTTAGAATTAACTTCACATAATTGGAAAATTTTAATTTAAAATAAATTTCAAAAATGTGATAAGAAAGCGGGTTTTTTAAATAGAAAATGTCCAAAAGTTTTCAATTTTTTTATATCAAAATTGAATATGAAATTTAATACAATGACCAAAATTGGACTAATTGATATAAAATTTAACTAAAATTAATTTAAAACCAATTTAAAATAAAATTTATCTTTATAAATAATTTTAACGAAAAAGCGGTTTTCAATTAAAATTCAGCATGTTTTACTATTCATCAAAAAACAAAATATTTCAGAAAAATATCGAAAAATCACCCTAGGATAATTTGGATATTCTGATTTCAAAAATTAATTTAGTTTTTTAAAATAAATTTTCTAAATATGGTAAAAATAAATTTAAAATTATGTATGCAATGCATGATTAAACCGTTTTTTAGAAAAATACATCTTTTCAAAAAATATTTCATTTTCTTTTAAATGATTCTTATTTTATTACTAATAAATAGATAACTAATAAACACGTGTGAAATATATATTTTCATAATTTATTTAATCCTATTCATACCAGCCATTCCAACAACTCAGTGATATATTAAATAATAATTTTAATAGTATATTATTGTTCGATAACTCCTGACCTTGTGTGTAATGTGAGATATTGAATAAACCTAGTGTTGCATATAATATTCTCTATTAGACATAATTTTATTCTTTTAAAATCCAAGGGTATTAAAAATAACCCCTAATGAGGAATGATTTAAATGAAATTTATATATTATATATCTATAAATATGAATTGATATTCTTTTAATTATTATTAATTTTTATATAGTTATTATAATGTCATCTTATGCTTGAAAATTGAATTTCTTAAAAAACCGTTTTACATTATGTATGCGAGTTTAATTTTAATTTATATTCTTCCACTTTTACGAATTTAATTTGATAAAATATATTCCATATTTTGAATCAAAGTAATTAATATTATATAATACGGTCAACTTAATTTTTGGTCATAAAGAATAGTAAAAATAGTAAAAAACTCTTATCACAGTTAATGTTAAAACCAGTTTACCAGGGGGGGGGTAAACTAAATAGGTTAATGGAATAACATGTTTATTTTAAAATTTATCTGTGTGGATCATACTTATATCCCCTACACTCCTTTGTTTTTTAATTTTTGAGGCACTTATCTTGAGAGTGACTTCCCATTATTGAATAGTTTTGGGTATTTACAAGAATTTCTCTCCTCCTCCCTTATGAAATGGAACCACCTATACTCTCCTTTACACACTACCAAAACCCATTGGTTCCACAAATTCCTACCCAAATAACTTATTTACTTACTTCCTGTCATCCTATAATCCTTAGTTTTATTAGAAATCTAACCTAGGAAGGATTTAAGTACAATCCTAAAGAGGTGGTCTGAAGAAGAGGCAATATTCTTAACTGAGCATATTTGTTTTATTTTTTCTTAGAGATCCTTAAAATTTTAATAAATAATGATCATATAATAATAACAATATCTCCCTTATACTAAGATTTTATTATGTTAATTTAATAACTTAAATCTATCTCCACTTCCATCAAATTGGAAACCAAACCATCGTTCATATGTATGATGGACTACCGCCTCGCGAACCAATGTAATTCTTTTTCTATCATCGCCTCTCAAAAATATTAAATATGATGGATTTAATGTTTATATATTATATTCACAACATATTAATCATTATATAAAATTAATATATCATATAAATTCTTACCTACCATCCTTAAAAAATGATAATGTCATTCGTGTGTATGACGAACTATCGCCTTATGAAGCGATGTGATTCATATTTTTATAACTGAATCACATGGATGGTATATATATGTGTATTTAGAGAAATGATATTATATTTATTATATAACTATCATTTTTTCTATAAAAGGAAATTACCCTGTGTGGCCTTTTAGAACCCTCCACACATGGAAACGCCCTCCCCCACGAAGAGGTCACTCCTTGAGGTAGTGCCCCAGCTGGGGAAGGAGCCGTTGCCAGCCGAGATGGTAGAGCATCCTGGAGGGTGATGGCCCGACAACGATGGTTTGTCAAGCGATCCGTCTGCGATTGGGCTGCCCCTCATTTCTCCCGCCCAGATGTTATTATATAACTATCATTATATAAATATAAAGTAATACTTACCTTCTTTTCATCATGACCATTGAAAAAATAGAAATTTTACTCATGTGTACGTACGACCCCCTGTCTCTATGATTGTAACGTAGTTCAATTTTCATAACCATATTTCATGGTTGGATTTAAAAATATAATTTATGTGTAAAAATGATAATTATTTAATTATTATTTTTTTATTATTGAATAATTATCAATATGACCACGGTTAACACAGTGATGTCATTTTTAAATTATGGACCAAGCATCCTCAAAACACTTTATTTGTACATAACTGACTAAGTAATTAGATCTGTCATTAAAATAAATGAAATAAATGGTTTAAGTATAAATTTGTTAAACTTAGAAAAGTTTATTATAAAAAAAATTAATTTATATAGTATAATATATAGGATATAAAATACATATATGAAAAAATTTGGACTCGAGATAAGGGTTTTGTCTCAAAACTCCATCTTTGAGACACATATTCTTTTATAAAACTAATTTCTTTTAAATAGTTCATATAATTCACCTTTAAATATTATATTATTAATCCTTCATACTTCATGATATTTTAAGTTACAACTCTTTTACTTCATTCATGGGAGTTACGATTCAAAAGTTACCAAAGTGGTAAGGGTTTATGTTTTAACCTCATGTTAATTAGGAATGTCTATGATTGAATTTACTTTGTAGAAAATTATTTGATCATTTTATAATAAAACCCTTTAATTTTAATATCCTCTATTTATTCATGAAATTTTCAAGTAATAGTTCTATTTTTCTCTCTTTGGAACTTAAAATTATTTAGAGCATATTTTTACATAAAATCAACTTTGTTTCTATCTTCGGTAGAAAACGTTTTCTATTATATGTCTATGTTTTCATTAAAATATTTTAAAAAATGTTTTAATACTCTTATATGATTATTTAAATTCATTTTTACCCATTTAAACCTTTTTAAAAATTCGTTTAAAAGGAATCTTCTTGTCATTTTTTGAATGGGGGTACTTTTTGACTTTTTACCAAAAATGTGAAAATAATATTTATTTTAACTTATTCGACGTGTAAAAAATTTCCCACCATCATGACCATTATTTTTATTGAAGAATCCTTTATAATTTTCCAAGTTTATTTTAAAATAAAATTATCTCTACAATATTTTGTAAATTTTTAGTTTTTCAAAAGTTATTTCTAAAGTGGAAAGGTTATCTTACTCAAGATTAATTTTAATATTTTTAAAATTATTTATATTTATCAATAGAAAAAACCTTTAATGTTATGGAATGATTATAAATTCTATATATATGTCTATTAAATATTTATCTAGCTCACTCTCCCTTCTTTTTATGGTGTAATACATGACTTATGATCATTTCTCAAATGTCTTCATTATGAAATTTTATTTGATTATGATACAAGACCAGATTATAAAACCCATTTCATTCCATAGGTAATTATTTTTTATATTTATTATGATTTATTTTCTTTTGTGTCACACATTAATCATGAAAATGTTATTATGGTTGTACCTATATAGTGACGAGTTAGCCCGATATAGCTTATACGATGGGTGAGCCCATATAGCGCTTCAATGCATTGGGTAATGTTTTTAGTCACATGATACATCATATATGAAATTAGGGAGTAAAAATAATCCATTATGGAACTTTGTCCACCATATTATATTCTTTAGGCAATTAGACTTGACTCATGTTTATGTCATGTTATATGTTTATGCTACATTTCATATGACACCATGTTCTTATGATACCATGATCATTATGTTATTATCCCATGTGATTACTCATGTATCTTATATTTTATGATATCATGTTATACCTTTGAATCACATGTTATGTTTCCTTATCATGTTTATTCTCTTATTGGTATTTTTATATCACCCCTTTTCTTTATGTATTTCCCAGGTTATCCCATACAGTTTTTGGAGCTTGAAATTATTTAGGATCTCATTAGAGAGAATAAAATAAAGAAGTTTTATTTTAGCCTCAATTTGATGTATTATGAACCTAGTCTTCTAAAGACACTAGGCCTCACGATATTTGGGTTGTAATTAATAGATTTTTATATTTAAAATAATTTAATAATATATATAAAAGGTTTGGGTCTCTATAGATAGTATCAGAGAAAATGAAGGAATATAATCCCTAGGAACCCTACATGTGAGCATTGGACTAATAATATATCTATACTAGAGGGCTTCATTAGGAAAGGTATACCACTAGGGATGGTGCTAAGAGTCCCTCCTTGGAGGTGTAATTGTCTATGGAGTTATCTGATAGGCATCAACTATTTACCATTGGTAATAATTCTAGACCACTATAGTTGGTATCATATCAAAGGTTTATTTAATCTTTGGAAAATAGGATGATAAAACTTTAGTAAAAACCATAGGGATAATTTTAAGTATAAGTTTTAGTATAAGAAAATATCCTTAAATTTTGGTGAAGTATAGTGCGAGTGTTTTCTAAGAAAATACATTTATATTTGGATACTATAAGTAAATATTTCTATAGCATAGAGGTATATAAGGGTAATAACCCCAAAAATATCACATTAATATGGACTTGATCATCACATGGTGCACTACAACAGGCCTTTCTACACACATGGTTTTAAAATCCTAGGGGTTATGCTTTATAATTTCACAAACTCTTTACCAACCATTATTAAGGACTTGAACAAATTGTCAGGTTAGAAAAACTAATAGGAAACATTAATATGGATAGCCTAGATTTAAACCTATAGACTCATAAGTTAGGGTATACTTACCATTTATAAGTTATTCATCCCAAGTTTGTAAGTTTTCATTTCTTACGTTTATTAGTTAATGTATTCTTATCTTGTTTTTCTTATTTTGGATAATGGTGGGAAATAGGAAAAGAATGCCAAAAACAAATGTGATGGGAAAAGTAATGATTTTTATAATGATATTCCTATCCAAATAGTAACAACAGTTATATATATTTTTATCATGTCAAATGATATATCATGAATTATGATTAACAACTGGAACATACTTGAATTTACAAACACATCAAAGAAGAGAGTGATTCTATTTCATGGAAGTTCAAGTGTTAAATATGATAAAGAAAAGAAGATTCAATTTCTAACATGTCAAAAATATGTGAATAGATTCCATGTAAAATGCCTTAAGAGAACTGTAAATTATTTATGTGTGGAAAATGAGCCCATAAAGAAGCTAATTGATGACGAAAAATAAAGAGTCACTAATAGTTCAATGTACTAGATGTGGGGAACTTGGTCATTATCCAAGTAAATTACCTAATACAAGAATTAATTCCTACGGTCCTATGTTATAAAAATCATTGAAGTGGGATAATTGAAATGTTTAGGTGTTATAATTCAACAGTTATGTTGTTGATGTATTTTTATTAATGGAATTATGGGTATGAGAATCATGAAACTTCTATGGATTGTTCTGTAATAGTTTTCTTTAAGGATCTTCAATAATATTTTGAATAGTACTAATGACCTATAAAGGCGATTTGATGGTAATGCGATATTTTATGGAAAACACATGATTGAGTAAAACACAATCTTTGATTTTTGGTTGATGTTGAGGTAATTCTAGTCAATTAAGATTATTTGTTTTTTTGGAAAAAAATATGCACTATAGAAGACTTTAGTGGTTAAAAACTGATTTGATGATTAATATTATTTTTAGTAAGTTCATAATATTTTTGGGAATGTTATAATATATATATTGATATAGTTTTAGAAAAATAAAAACATGTATGTTAGGTGAAAAATCATCATATATGGAAAGGTCATGGGGTATTAACCCACAACCGAAGTGAGATAAGGGTGCTGTACCTAACATTGGACTATGTAATGTACTGGTAAGTATGACATTGTTTTTACTTAAATGATTTTATGGATAAATATTAATTCTATTTTAGGAAACACATTTTAGGATCAAATATTTTTAATTTTTTTATAATTCTTAGGCGATTAATGATATTTTTGGGAAATTTTTCATTGGTTGAATTATATGAAACCCTTGGTTATAACATGTGATTTAATATGAAATATTATTTTGGAATAAAAATTTAAATCATTGAATGTTGATGTTATTTGGGATGTATGGTTATTTAGTTATGGAATGATTTAAGTTAAACTTTTGAGTTGGAGATTAATATTAAAGTGTATTCATTTTATAAATTATCTTACATTTTTCTATCCATTTTTTGTTTTGGTTTATGTCTAAAGATAATAGGAATACCTCTATATCATTTTTTGGAATCATGTGATTCATTATAAGTTAATTTTATTGATTTGGACATGAAAAATTCATATTGAATACTCATCGTTTAGAGAAATAGATGAGATTGTGGTAAAAAATGATTTACGGATGAAATTTTACTTTTTAAGTAAGTATATTTCCTTATGTTCTTAGTCAAGGGGGTAAAAGGATCCCTCAAATTTAGGAAAAGTATATTGAAATAAAAATGTTATTCATTTTTTATAAATGTATGGTCTCTTCGCTCTTTAAAAAAATGGTATAGAGTTATCTATTAATTGGATATTATTTTTAAATCCATGTTTTCACTTCCCACCAATGTTCTCCTATGCGGAAAACTAGTTATGTGATGACCTTCATATTTCCCTTTCCCACTTTTTAAGATGAAGTTTTATTAACCCTTTTTACGATGTGGGTTTTCCAAGAAGGAATTTTTGAATGTCAAATCGTTGATTACTGAGAACAATTTCAAATTTTTTGGATTCAATTTATTTAAGGGGGTATAATGTAACACTTCAAGATTTTAAAATAACACTATGCTCGCTAGTTTATTTAACATGCAACACTACATTTAAACAAGCTGTGATATAATATTAAAATATTATTATTTAAATTTAACTTTTATAACATAACCATTAAATTAGTGAGTATGAATAAGATTAAATAATTTATTAAATATATATAAATGTTTTACTAAATTTATAAATGTTTAGAAAATAAACACTCAATTTTTAAGAGATATTTATTCTTCAAAAAAATATCTTTTCTTCAAAAATGATTTTTATTGCTTTTTGTGATAAAATATTATAATTAATTTTTGAAAATTTTATTTTATAAAATGAAAATAATTTTTGAATTAGTAATATTAATATTAAATTAAGGTTAAATTTTGGGTTTTTTTGAAAAATATTGATTTTTCAATGAATAGTGAAAAATGTTGATTTCTAGTAAAAATGTTATTTATTTTTAATAAATTAAGTAATTTAAAAGTACCATTATTATTTTAATGTGATTTAAAATTAATATAATTATTATTTAGTTATATTACATCTAATTAAGCACATTTTAATCATTTTTACACTATATTTTAATATAAGTTTATTTTTAGGATTTAAAACACATTTTTCTGAAAACTATTTTAAAGTGCATAATGTTTCTCCATTTAGATCATTAAAATAACGCATAATAAATAATTATTTAAATTTAAATTATGTATTATATATGAATAAATATTAATTTAAATTCATTTAATTATGATTACTTGTTATATAGTTGTTATAAGATCATCTTATGCTTGAAAAATGCATTTCTTGAAAACCCATTTTTTCAAAACACCTATGAGATTAATTTTAAATTAATTTATTCCAATTATGTGAATTTAATTTGATAAAATATATTTCATATTTTCAATTATAATAATTAAAATTATATAATAACTTTAACTTAATTTTTGGTCATAATGAATAGTGAAAATAATAAAAATATGTTACCACATTTTATGTTAATACCGATTTATCGGGGGATTAAACTAAAGTGGTAAATGGAATAACATGTTTTAAAAATATTTATTTTTAATTTTATATGTTTTTATCATAATTATCTCTCCTAAAATCCTTTATTTTTTAATTTTGGAGGCACTTGGCTTGAGAGTGACTTCCCATTATTGAATAGTTTTGGGTATTTACAAGAATGTCAATCCTCTTCCCTTATAAAAGAGCACCCCCTCTCGTTGCATTTCCATACTTAAAAATACCATTGGTTCAAAAAAGACCTACCCACATAACTTCCATACTTCCCTCCCCTTATAATAAAATCCTTGTTTTGATCATAAATCCAATATAGGAAGGCTTTAGGTATAATCCTAAAGAGGTGGTCCGAAGAAGAGGTAACGTTCATAACTGATCATCTTTGTTTTATTTATTATTAGAATTCCTTAAAATCTTACTCAATCATGATTATATAATAAAACTATTATCTATAATATAATATTTTTTTATTATGTTAATTTCATAACTTAAATCCATCTCCATTTCCATCAAATGGGAAATGAAACCATCATTCATGTGTATGGTGGATTACCGCCTCGTGAATCGATGTAATTCCTTTTCCATAATCACCACTCATGTATATTAATGATGATTTATTCAATTATTATATATGATATTAATGAAATATTAATCATTCTAGAAAATTAATATATCAAATAACTTCTTACCTTACCATCCATTTGAAAATGATAAAGTCGTTCGTGTGTATAGTGGACTTCCACCATGCGAAGCGATGTGATTTATTTTTTTATCACCACATCACATATATGGCTTATTTAAGTTTATTTAAATAAATAATATGATATTTATGATGTAATTTTAATTTTATAAATGTGGAATAACACTTACATTCTTTCTATCATGATCGTTGAAAAATGGAAACGTTACTCATGCGTACGTATGGTCTACCATCTCCATGATTGTAATGTAGTTAATTTTTCATAACAAAATTTCATAGTTGGATTTAAAATTATGATTTATGTATAAAAAATATAATAATTTCATCATCATTATTATATATATGATAGAACAGTGACCCATTTGACTATAGTCAACACACCGATGTCATTTTGAAATTATAAACTAAGCACCCTTAAAACACCCAACATAGACATAACTGAATAAGTAATTAAAATAAATGAAGTAAATAGTTCAAGAATAAATGGATTAAACCTAGAAAATGGTATTAGGAAAAAAATTTATTGACATAATTTTACTATACAATAGATAAAATACATGCACAAAAAAGTCTAGACTTGAGGTAAGGGTTTCACTACAAAACATCCTTCTTTGAGACACATATACTTTTATACACCTAGTTTCTTTTAAATGGTGTATATACTGACCATTTATATATTATAACATGAATAATTCATAATTCACGATATTTAAAGTTACAATCCATTTACTTTATTCATGAGAGTTATGATTTAAAAGTTACCAAAGTGGAAATTATTTATATTTCAATCACATTTTAATCAAGATTGTCTATGCTTGAATTTCCATCATAGAAAATTATTTGATTTTTTTTATAAAACCCTTTAATTTTTATATATTCAGATTATTCACGAAATTTTAAATTAATAGTACAATTTTCTTCTCTTTGGTATTTAAAATTATTTTGAATTTTTTTAAGGGAAATTGACTTTATTTCTCTCTTTGATCGAAACCGTTTATCTTCCATGTCCATTTTTCATTAGTTTTTTTAAAAATGTTTTAATATTCATCTATGATTGTTTAAATTAGTTTTTACCCATTTATACCTTTTTAAAAATAGTTTAAAATGAATCTTATTTTCATTTTCTGAATGATATAATTTTTTGACTTTTTACCAAAAATATGAAAGGAATATTAGTTTTAACTTATATGGAATCTACAAAATTACCCCCCATCATGAAAATTATTATTTTTGAATATTAATTTATAATTTTAAAAGTTTATTTTAAAATAAAATTATTTTCAGAATATTTTGTGAATTTTTATTTTTTAAAGAGTGATTTTCAAAGTGTAAAGGTTATTTTCTTCAAGATTGTTTTCAATATTTTTAAAAGTATTTATATTTATCAACAAAAACAACCTTTAATGTTATAGAATGATTCTAAATTATATATATATGTCTCTTACATATATATTTATCTTACTCTGTCTTCCTTTGATGGGATGATACATTTCTTATGATCATATCTCTAATAACTTTATTATGAAATTTCCTTTGGTTATGATATGAGACAAGATTATGAAACCATTTTATTTACATGGGTAATTATTATGTTTATACCTTATGATTGATTCATTTTTTTGGCATGCATAAATCATGAACATTTTGTGATGGGTGTGACCAAATAGCACCAGGTGATCCCTATATAACTTATACGATGGATGTTCCCAAATAGTTCTCCAATGCATTGGGTATTATTTTTAGTCTCATGAGATGTCATGTATGGGATTACGGAGTAAACCTAATCCATAATTTGAATTTTTCTATCATGTGATATTATCTTGGTAGTTGTCCTTGACTCATGTTTATGTCATGTTATATGTTTCTGCCACCTTTCCTATGATGCCATGTTCTTATAACACTATAATCTTTATGTTATTATCCCATGTGATTACTCATGTGACTTCTCTTTTATGATATCATGTTATATTTTTAACTCACACATTATGTTTCCTTACCATGTTTATTTCCTTACTAGGATTTTTAGCTTACCCATTTTATTTATGTATTCCCTAAGTAATCTCCTGAAATTTTAGGAGATTGAAAGTATTTAGGAGCTCATTAGAGAGAATAAAAAAAATATGTTTTATTTTAGAATTAAATTGATATATTATGAACCTAGTCTTAAAAAGACACCATGAATCATGATATTCGGGTTGTAATTAATATATTTTATGTTAAAAACCATGTAATAATATGTGTAAAAGGTCTTGGAAACTATATATACCTCTCCCCATACAACGTGTTTTTGATGTCCGACATTGTGAATTCCATAAATATGAGATCAGTATTATTAATATCCATCTATTCATTTATCTTCATGGATATATTAGGCTCTTAGTTTCAATGTTTTATAATATTATAAAGATTATTTATTTCTTCTATATTATGTATTCCATTATTATTTTTTCATAGCATCAATTATATGTTTCCCTTACTAAGTGTTTGAGCTCACCTATTTATTATTTTTATATTCTACAGGTTATGAAGAAAAGTAATATGCATGACATGTTTAGAAGGATAAAAAATGTGTAAAAATTTGTGGGAGATGTTAAAGACTCATTATAGATTAATAAGTTTCATATATAATGAGAAGAATATATGTTTGATACAAAACATGATCTTTGTTAGTTATTATTTTATCCTTATTATCTAATTCTCAAAACCAAAAAGGTATTCAGGATGTATGTAATGAAATATTTTATTTAAGTTATGTGATTATAGAATTGTTGAGTTTGGGGCATCACATAAAACTCAGTGATAGGACGAGTGTCACAAACATAAAATTTATAGATGAAAATATGAAGTGGAATTGAATGTGATGGTGAAGTGGTACATAACACGTGATAGGGTATCTTGTTACTATTTAAACATGGTTTATAATTTTTTTGTTAATTATAATCCCTATAATTTATTTGGTTTGTGTTTTTTGTATATGTTTTTGTTTTGTTTGATTATATTGTTTTTTTAAATTACTTAATTTTCTTAAATTGTTTAATTCTTTAAGACATTGAATTACTCACATAGTTTATTTTTTATCATAATAATTTTTTAAAATTTAACCATTCTTTAATTGTTTATCATTTATTATTATTATTATTATTATTATTATTTATAAATATTTTTGTTTAAATATTGTGAAAAAAAAATTCTAATTATTTTATTTACCCTTATGTAGCCATTGTATCTTGGTCTTTACCTTAACCCATTATTTTAAGTACCCTTTCATGAGATTGGTTTAAACCATATATAAATCTGGTTGAACTTTACACAGGTAAAAGAAATTCACCTTAACCCTTACATGGGTTAAGAGATGACCCTTACATGAGTTAGTATCCTTACATAAGATACACATTACCGTTATACGAGGGTATAACCATTACGTGACTAGGAAAAATGTGGGCTGAACCTTACCTGACTAGATATTTACCCTTATGTGATAGGAGCCTAGTCTAAATTCACATGGTGACTGCCTTATACGTAAATGTAATTTTATTTACCTTTACGCAGGGTGAAAACCACAATTAACCTTACGTAACCTTTGGGAATAATAGGTTACCTTTACTCATAACTGCATAGACCTATACACAACTTTCAAAATTCCATGCTTACCCTTATGTGAGATATATAAGTATCTTTACCCAGTGTATGTTTTACCCACACGTAACTTTTCAAATTCCATGCTTACCCTTATGTGAGATTTATATTTTTTTCCTTACCCTTACATGAATTTCATCTTACCTTTAAAAAAGTTTTATCTACCCTTACACAATATGTACAGTTTTGTATTTACCTTTATATAGCAATCTGGTTACCTTTGTGCAATATATAAAAAATGTGAGTTACCCTTACATAGAATATATAAAATTATTCTTACCCTTACACAAACTATGAAAAATTTTCCTTACCCTTACACAAGTTATATAATTTTCCTGGTAGAAACACAATACCACTTGACAATTTAAATTTCTCCCATGTTCTAGTTATAGTTGGTCCTCAATGAAAAGATACCAGGAATGAAGTGAGGGGATTAATTATATAATCTGATCATGGTGCTTAAAAATAAAGGAAATAGTAATATTTTTCCATTTTTATTTTCTAACCAATGGTTTTAAATATTTGATGAATAATTAGGAAACACTCATGTAGAGAAGATTCATGGAATTGAATAATAATAGTTATTAGGGTTATGTCTATAAATAAAGTTCAAGTAAAGTAGTGGAGAGATAATAATAAAGGAAAATTAATAAAATACAGAATCATTGAGACACAACATAATTTAATTTCACTTTGCTGATTTGTTGAGGCATTGATGGTTTTCTATAGTTTCTTTTTTATACATCAATTCTTAAAGGGCCGAAGATCACTACTCCACACCAGCTTTATTCATCAACATCTTTCGATTTTCTAGTTAGTTTTATTTTTCTATGGAAGTGTCTATAATTCATATTTCAAACATGGTTATACCTCCATTATAAAATTTAGTGTTCTATTTATACTCAAATTATCAAAAGTCAATCACATAGGTTTAGTATATCCTATAGAAAATAGATTGAGTTCTATCTGTACCTATAAAAGGTTGAGTGAATGGTCAGAGATCCTCCTTAAAAATATTGGGTTTTTTCTTGAACCCAAAAAAGGAAAAGGTATGGTTTGTCCTATAATATATTAGTCTGAGTTTGAACCTATAAAAAACTTATTTTTTTTCTTTTTTTAGTGAGTATCAATCATCTCGCTGTGTTAGAGGGGATTGAAGAGTAGGAGTAAGTTCACTTTCAGTTGAAATACTATAAAAATCTTAGTGTTCTTGTTATTTATTTTTTTTCTTGTTATTTACTTGAACAATACACCCATACTCATCTATTTTTTTGCTTGAATAAGTATTAGTTGGATAATTTTTTCAATGAATCTAATTTTTTAAAAGGACTATTCACCCCATCTAGTCTATATTGCCATCGATAACTCAGGACAACAATTTTTATCAGAGGAGGTTCCTTAAAGGATATTTTATGCTCTGTTGTTTATTCTGATACTATCTATATCTTTTGGATAGTTTAATTTTTTATTCTATAATTTTTATTCTAGTAACATTATTCTAGACCTAATAGTCTAAGGAAATATTATTTTTATTTTCAATGGAAAGTCAGGAAACTGAAGTATTATATCTTCTTCGACCACCTCACTTCAATGGAAGTGATTATGTATATTGTAAGGATTGTATGGAGATATTTTTTAATAATATTAGCATTTAATTTTATATAATTATGATTAAAAATTATAAACTTCCTTAAGTACATTTGGATACACTGAATAGAAATGATGCTACCAAGTACGTGTTAAATTATAAAATCAAGCATTTAATTTATGGTGATTTAAGTAGAAACATGTATAATGACATTTCATCATGAAAAATTACTTATAAAATTTATAGGATATTAAAATCCACTCGTCATGGAACTGATTAGTTATAGTGAACCAAATTAGAAACACATCATGCAAAATTTTAGGAATTCAGAATGTACGATCATGAGAACATCGATGAGATATACAATAGACTCACTAAGATCATGAATGGAATGGTTGTTATTATAGAAACTATAAATAATTAAGTACTTATTGATATAATAATTCAATAATTACCTAAGAAATGGAACTCAAATAAGGTTGTAATTGAATAAAGAAAGGATTTCACCTAATATACTATTGATGAACTGATTGAATCTCTTTCTCAATAAAAGATGGAATTAAAGAATAATGATAGTTAGGTTTTTGATAAAAATAAATATATAGAATTTAAATATAACAATACTATTTATGATAACCCTTATAATCCAAAATCTTGGACAAGCTATGAGGATCAGGTTTTAAACATTGTAAATGTTATTTATAGGTTTATGAAAATAAAAGGAGGCTTCAGGAGATTATTTAAAAAGGACCATAATAAAGAGTAAATAATGGGAAAGAAAGGTAAATCTTGTAAGTACAATAGTTTTATCAACTAATATGTTTTTAATGTAAGAAAAAGGGCCATATAAAATCAAATTATCCAAAATTGAAACTAAAAGGACAAGAAAAACCATACAAGAAGGAATTAAAGAAATCATATCATGATGGATGGATTTATACAGAGGATTCAAGCTCAAGTTGTGAATTTGAAAGTAAGAAAGATACAACCAACATGTGTCTTAAGGATTATAAAGAAAATAAGGAAACCTACCCTACAATATCAAGGAATTACAGTACATGGATAGTAGTTTATCACACCAAATAACTGGATGTACTTCGATATTTATATCTTTCAATCAATACGATGGAGGAGATGTCAATTTTGTAGACAATGGTAAGTGAAAGGTTAAAGGGCATAGAGAGGTTGGTATTTATGAATCTATTATAATATATAAAGTTTCATATGATAAATCAATTAAACATAATTTAATTAGTATATCATAGCTTTGTGATGATGGTATAATTGTCAATTTTGAATACAATATATGTATTTTATTTAAATATAAAACTATTTTATTTTATACAAACAGGAAAGATAAAATTTATACAACTAATTTTTATGATATAAAAAAGAAAAATGTTAAGTGTTTAAATATATTAGAGATGGATGGAATTCTGTGGAATATTAGACTTAGTCATTCTCATTTTTAGCTACTACATAGATTAGATAATCCTGGATAGGTTCAAGATATTTCTAAATTAAATGTTAGAAAATATTTTTTATGTGATTAATGTTTAAAAGTTAAAAAATATAAAGTAACATTTTGATCAATTTATAATATTAGTAATTATAGAACTTTAGAGTTATTACATATTGATTTTTTTGGACCCATCAGAACTGCTAGTTTAGAAGGTAAAAAGTATGTGATTGTAATTGTTGACGACTATAATAGGTTTAACTAGATTTACTTTATGGATCACAAGCCTGAAACTTTATCTATGTTTATTATATTTTATATATTAATTCAAAATCAATAGGGTATTTGATTATTTAAATTATAAGAGATAAAGTTGGTGAGTTTTAAAATATGGATTTTAAATATTTTTATGAATAAAATGGATATTCTCATAATTTTTCATCTTATATAAGACCATAATGAAATGATTTTATAGAAACAAATAATAGATTTTTTTGAATTGACTCAAACAATTATAAATGAATATAATATACCAACATCTTGCAGGATGAATCTTTTAACACTACATATTATATTTTTAATAGAGTTTTTGTTATACATTTATTGAATAAAACAACATCTTTATTACTTAATGGAATAAATCCCAAAGTAGGTTACTTTAAGGTGTTTGGGTATAAAGTTTTCTATTTAATCACTAAACACAGCTCAGTTAAATTTTAAAATAAATGATATAAAGTAATTTTCAAGTATATTATACCAATTAAAAATAATATGGAGTGTATAATAAGAGAATAATTATTGAAAAATAATCCATTCAAGTAAAGTTTTATGAAATTAATGATAAATAGAGTGCAGTTTTTGAAAATATTAAAGAAGAATTTTGATATTTTAGATTTAGTGAAGATTAATCTAATGATAACAATGCGAAAATTTAGGGTGTTGATACCCATACTCAATCTGATCCTAAACATCAAAGGACTCATAAGGATCATCCCTTAGAGAAAGTTATTAGAAATATTGATTTTGGATTCAAAACTAAAAAGTCAATTTTAAATTTCTTCAATAATTATACTTTTGTATCTTAGTTTGTACTTAATAATATTGATGAAGCTTTGAAATATGTTAGTCATACTATGTTAATGAATAAATATCTTAATCAATTTTTTAGGAATAATGTCTATAATATAGTCGAACCCCCTAAAGAGAAACAATTTATAGGAATTAAATGGATTTTCAAGAATAACTTAGATGAATTGGGTCATATAATTAAAAACCAAGATATTCTAGGAGCTCAAGGTTACTCAAAAGATGATGGAATATATTTTTAAAAGTATTTTTATCTAGTTTCTAGAATTGTTTTTATTGAGATTTTATTTTCTTATGGTTATTTTCAATATTTTAAATAATTCCAAATAGATGTAAAAAGTGAATTCCTTAAAGGTTTTATTTATGAGGAAGTATATATACATCAACCCCCTGGATTTGAAAATGAAAAATTTATAAATCTTTTGTTTAAAATTAATAAAGACTTTTATGGTCTCAATCAATCTCCAAGATCTTGGTAGAAAGACTAACTATGTTTTTTAAAGAAAATGGTTTTGATAAAAGAAAAGTAGATCTAACTTTATTAATTAATAATGTTTCCAATGATATCTTGATTTTATAAATATATGTTGATGAAATATCATTTGGATATTTAAGTGAATCTATGTGTAATGTGTTTTCTATTCTAATGACCAATGAGTTTTATATGAGTTTAATAGGCTAGTTAAAGTTTTTTATAGTTCTTCATGTTTTCAAAGGAAAGATAAGATATTTCTTAATCAATCTAAATTTTTTATAGAACTATTGAATAGGTTTGGTTTGGATTCTTGTATAAGTATGAGAACCCATGTTAGTACTAATTCAAAATTGGATAGTGGTGAATCTGGAAAAACTATTGAGGTAAAATTTTAAAGGAATTATAGGTAGTTTACTTTACTTAATTGCTTATAGGCTTGATATAATGTTCAATGTGTGTTTATGTGTAAGGTTTCAAACTAATCCTAAATAGACTCATCTTAAAGTGGTTAAAATAATTATAACAAACATAAAAGTAACTATTTATTATGGTCTATTTTATTCCAAATAAAAGTAATTTAATTTTTTTAGCTATATTGATTCTAAAATTTGAGGATTCATGATTAATAAGAAAAGTACATAAGGTATGTTTCAATTCCTTGGTACAAATTTAATTACATGTATTAAAAAGAAACAATTTTTAGTAGATTTATACACATATGAGGTTGAGTATATAGTCACTTCTAATTTTTATGCTCAATTTTTTTGTATCAAGTAAACATCATGTGATTTTGATGTTTATTTTATAAAATATCTATTTATTATGATAATTCAAGATCTATTTAAATATCTAAATTTTTTTACAACCTTCTTGAACAAAGAATATAGATGTAATATTTCATTTCATTCAAGATCATGTTTGTAAATGAGATATTGTCATATATTTATTCCCATTTAAAATCAATTAGATGACATATTCACTAAACCATTAGATTCTATAATTTTTGAGAGAATAAAGTTTGAAGTTGGATTATTTGAATAATAACTTTTATTTTTATTATATTTGAGATGTTTTCAACTTGAAACTATTTTTCAATCATAATATAAGTATGTTTTATAATTTTTGTTTAGATAATCATGAATTTAGGGAGATAAATTTTTGTTTGGTACATTATGGTTTATAAAAAAAATTCTCTTTTGTCTAAATTTCAAAAAGGGGTAGAAAAATTGATAAATTTTTTATGTTTAAATATTTGGGAATTCTAAAATTATTGTTTTTTAATTTAAAAAATGGGGTTGATTTTTGGTATTTGAACTTAGTTTATAATTTTTCTTTTGTTAATTAAAATATCTCTCATTTATTTAGTTTGTGTGTTTTTAGCATTGAAAAATTTATTCCATGAACTTTTATGAAAGACCAATGATATTAACCTCACTTAAGAAACAAATTTATAGTTTGAGTAGAAATATGTCTCCATGTAGGAAGAAGAAGCAGGTTGGATTTCCATATTCCAAAAATATACTCTATAATAAGGGATGGGGATTACTTATAAATTATTCCCAATCTGGTACCTTAGTGGGGAGAACCCCCCTCCATAAGTTTTCTATGGATTTCAAATATTACTGATAAAAAGGTGTTTCTGCATTAAAACCCATTTTGAGGGTCTTTTGGGAACTTTTTTTCATCATAAAGTACCCTAATAGGGTGTATAAACCATATCGAGGGATGTAGTTTGCTTCACAAGATTAGATTTGACTCATCGTGGATCCCAAATGAACTTATGGTTCACAAGTTATAGTTTTTATAAGTTAAATATTTTTATAAAGGAAGTTGATATCTTGTGCAGGTAGCTCACCTAACCCAATTACACAAATCACACATCTCTCACAGCTCGCTCGTGAAAGTCCCACCTGTGCGTCCAAACTCACGTAGGTCCAACCTGTGTGACCCAACATGCACTATCCAAAACTTTTATAGGTCTCACCTACATGAACCACTTGAAATAACCACCTTCTTTATCTAGGACCCTAAGAATTACTATAAATAGGACCCTTGGGCTCCTCATTTGACACGACTAAATGACAAAGAGAACGCTTGAAGCTATGCTCACCCATGTCTCTCACCCAAGTCCTAAAATACTTAAAGTGGTTTCTTAAGCCTATAAAAACGGTAAAATTAGTATAAATAAATGTATTAAGGTCCCTCAAGGTCTATAATTCCAATAAAATTGAGACAAAACACCCCTCATGTCAAAACTACTAGGGAGAAGGATCCTTCAACTACTCAAAAATTGATTGCCAATAATTAAAAGACACCCAAGGAGACCCTTGGAGCCTAGATAAAGGCCTCACCCAAGTGTTGTTTCCTAGGTTTTCCATTACCTAATGACATATTAAGCTTTCCTAGGTCTACCCTGCTTGAGACATATTAAGCTCACCCATGCCTAACCCGTGCGATCCACCTTCATCTCACACAACCCTCACCTACACAAGCAATCCTTTGATCCCTCTTTAATACCACCAATGGTAGGGAACCTCTTTCCTTGGATCCCTTATTTTAGGTGGAACAATAAAAGGACTCCTCCAAAGCCTCTAGATATTTGTAATCATAGTACAAGCCACATCATTGTTTCCTATTGATCATACATTCCCTTGGTAAATGAGGTCCAACTGTTAAAATACCTAATAAGGGAAATCATAGAAATGTTCTCAGTCATTCAGTCATAAGTTATTATGGTAATGAGGATCCCAACCTTAGGTATGGTTGCTGGCAGATCCTCAAGTCAGGCGGCTACATCTGTATCCCATAGGCACACCCTCTTCCTCTCTTCTATCTGTAGAAAGGGTAGGAAGGGAGGATCTTCATTAGGGAATCCCTCATAGAGTAATCCCCTAGTATTTATTGTAAGGTATTTCCACCACCTTTAGTATCCTCATCCTCATCCACCACTGGATGAAGAAGATCATGTGGTTATCCAAATATTCCACTTCTTCTTGTTTCTTACACTGATCATGACTCACATGAGCATAGAGGTTAGTGACAATTGTGACATCTACATGATCAAATACCTATCTTGGGAGGATATTCAATTTTTGGATCTTCTTATTTCCTTCCTAGGGAATCCTAGTTGTTGTAAGGCCCAAAACCATGTCAATACCTTAAATGTTCATATTACCAATGAGGAAACCACTTGTACCTCTTGATTTCCACTCCTCTACAATGTTCATTACACCATGCACTACCTAGAGGTGCATTTCTAGTGAGCACATAAGCCCTAAAAGTGGAATCAATAAGGGGAATGAATTACCTATCTTGGCAGGGATTCATTTTCTAGATCTTCCTCTCACCTTGAACTTAGGCCTCCTCCATAGATGTATGCCTCATAATTTTGAACTATTTAGGATTTGATTCCTATCGAAACATGACATGTAGGAAGACTCTATGTGGTCTAAACCCAATAACCCAATAAACCCTAATCTTCTTTTTTCCATGTTCCCAGTAGGGTCACATACAACCTAGGAGGATACATACCTTCCCAGTCCCTTAGGTTGCTTTGGTGTAAGTCCTACACTAGCCCTTGAATATGAAACTTTCACCTGGACATCCTTTACACATGATGTTAAACTACCCAGTTTAGTCCTTGTCACACAATCTTAAAAGGAATGATATGTCCCATTAAGTGGAACCGAACTATGTGGGTTCAGATTACTTTCACAAGGATAGATAGGAATCCCATGTTATGGGTCTGATCCTGACATAAAAAAACTCCCATATTCTTGAATGATGATAAACTCAAAATTTTCCCACTGTGTGGATTAAAACCGACATCATAATAATAAAATACAAAAGAATATGTAATCTGTATAAAAAAGGGTACCATCGACGGAGAACCTTCGATAAATACAGATGTCTCCATAAATGAAGAACCTTAGATATATACAAATGATTCTAAATCCAATACATGCTAATAATTGATTTTTAACTTAAGGGGGACCTATTTTATATTTTGGATTTAATAAATTATTCAAGAATATGTTTTAAATCTATAAGAGAGTCACATATTAATAAATAATTCCTATAAAAAATGTGTGATGAGTTTGACCTCCCATCCTCTTGAATAATTTGAGTCCCTAAGCATTGTTAGATCCATTTCTCAATGACCATATGCCTTTTTAAATAAAGTTTGTGAAACATATTTAATAAGGTAACCATTGGGTGTTCCCAGATCCCTGAATAAAACCCATTATAAACCACTAGGAAAATACGTAGAAAAATTTATCTGACGTGAAGGGTCATGACACCACCACAAAAAATTCCATTCAAACCCCATATGATTTTTGGGGATAAAACAAAAATGGTGAAACTAATGTTAATCCTTAACCAAAATGATTGTGTCGCCCACATGCCAGGACCATTTTGTGCTCACACAAAATTAAAGCAAACCAAACATGGATATAAAATAATTGATAAGCATCAGTTCATTTATTAAGATGATGCTTTTATGGGGTTTTATTGTTTTTTATTGTCATGAATATTCCAATAAATTTCAACTAGAAATCCCTTTGATCCAAATAGTGTCTTACCAGTTTAAATAGACATATGATTTAGTCATTACGTATGTGGAATCCTTATCCAATCATAGGATGTTATCTCCAACATAGTGCCTTCAACGCCGAGTTTAAAACACGCTGATTCGAGAGTACCACCTCAATGAAACTATCTCGACTCTAGAGGATTCATGATAAGACCTCCAGTTCATGAAGCCCCACCAACCATCCACTCAGTGATGGATGGTGGCCGAAAATTCTAATTGTTTCGGGTGCCTATCCCAGGAATGCAATAATAGGGTCCTCCCTTATCTTAGGGTGGCAAATAAAGAGGTCAACAACAACCTCGTTCCAATAAACCATGGGTATATCTAAGGGTATCCTTCAAACAACCGTCATTGCCAATGCTGTGTAGCATCAAAACCTCAGTAAGATGAGGTTTTTACCCTTAGTAGTCTAGGCGAGGTCACTCAAGACCGGGAAATCGGGACATCCTGCTGATGGAAAGGACCAGGAAATAGGGAACATGAATATACCTATGTTCCCTCTATATAATCCTGCTATTCAAATATATAGGTGAATTTCAAGTAGGTGCACACACCTACCCACATCTACCAAGATCTCCAGCTTATTTTGGAAGCACTCAGAGAAACTAACCATGGAATCCCAATGAAAAATAGGGGGAAGAAACATGTATCTTCCCCTACAAAAAAATAATATCGGCATGTACCAATGGGAAATGAAGGATAGGAGTAGGCCCACACCCCCTCTCCAACCATATAATGGGAATATATCCCCATTCAAATCACTAATGTCACTCAATATATCCCAATAGTGATGAAAGGGCAGAAAAAAATTTGTAACTACATCCTACAAACCTTATAATATATAAAAATGGTGAAGGAAGTGCTTAAGGGAAAGACACACAACTCCATCCCCATAATTGGGGTGAATAATTAACATAATATGAGGGTCACTTCAGAGCATACACATATCCCTACTCCCATTAAGGAGAGTTGTGGGCCAAAGCAAATAATAAATGGACAATTGGATTGGGACCAAACCCCCACTCCAACTAGATTTCATTGGTCTATCCTAGTGGCCACTCTAGAGTAGGAATACATCCCTACCAAAATTATATAAATATGTCAAAAAATTATGGAATTTACACGGGAGCTACTCAAACAGGTCTCCATATATGAAAGTTTTTATCCATAGAAATCGGCCTTAGTTTCCCATAAGAGAAAATCCAAAATGAGGCCTCACTAAAGGTTATTAGAAAACAAAGAGCTGATATACAATCCCACTCCTCTCAATAATGGTGTTCTTGGAGCCCTCTAATGTTTATCTATGGAAGCTCAGGATCCTACTTATCCATTACCAAATTATGAAGGCAATAGCTATAATTATGGAGGTCCTACCCACAACTATAATACCATCAATTATGAATTTCCTCCTCATACATCTTACTATGAAGAATTACTTTATTTCCACAATCCAATCAATCACGATATCCCACCTCCTAATGAGAATCCTAGAAATCCTCCTTTCAGCCAAAATATCAATCAACAAGAAGTACCTCCCTTTTCTATGGTCTTCCCTGAAGGTCCTCCCCAGGGTATACACTGTAAGAATTCTATTTGTAGTTGGACATCAATCCATGATGGTAATCCTACCCATTATGGAATTTGTTGTGAAGGTCCTCCCCATAGTGACACTTCACTTCATCATGGAGGTCCTCCCCTTTCTAAATTAACTATATGAAATACCTCCTATCATGAGGCCCTTTGGAAAATGATTCAATTCATTCTTAGTTCCTCTTCATTGATAAGTGACATCCTTTCTAAACTGGAAGATATCTCAAGACAACAATCATTCTTTAAAACACCCTTGGATCACTTTTCTTCCAATATAATAGATTAAATCTCCACCAATTCCATTGTTTATAATAAATCAGTAGGGAAACATCCACTTTGGTTAGATTAGATTGAGGAATATCTTGCTAAATATGTGGAATAAATATTAATAATGAGGATACAATTGGATAAATATAATATACCATTGATGTTATATCTATTAACCACTCCCCAATATGGAATTATTTAGAAATTTTTGTAAGAATGTGTGAATCACATCTGCTTAAATATATGGACCACTCTTCATCGCTTTAAAGAAAAAACATTTCCTTATGATGAATATCCAATCCAAATCAAGGTAATAAAATAGATACACCATCAAATTGACTTGGTGGCCCTCCTAGCTACACAACACCTAAAATTGAGAAATAAACAATGATCCCTTTATGATTCATGTCTTGATGCATTAAAATAGTTATATTAGTTGATCACCGATTCCCCGTCAAGTTTTCATATCATATGTTAGGGTGAACAAGGGTGTTTCATTTAACCTCACTCCTCGATCAACAAAGACCAGAAAAGGTAACATAATGTAATGTCATAGTCTTAGGCCAACTTTGAGAAATGGGCTATACTCACAACATATAATATGCTCAGTAAAATCTGGCTATGAACAACTCTCGAAAATTTCAATCCAAAAGAGGGTGAACCATCAAAAGGATCTTGTATTAAGAATTCTAAAATATTGAAAATCCTCTAGATTAAGGGAAGGAAATCATTAGGCATCACTAATATCTTTGAAAGTAGGTGGATTAGGTGAAAATTATAGAATGCACCCAAATGTTGTTCAAGCAAAGCTCGGTAAAATCATAAGGGAAGACATGACAACAACAACTATAGAAATTCAGAAGAAATCCTAGCCCATAGGGATGGGGTATTTTTTAATACAACCTCTAAGGTCAATAAAATAAGCTCAAAAGGTTGTGAAAATTTAAAGAGAGCATACCTATCCCATAGGGCTAGGGGATTTTTTTACCTAAAAATCATCCTCAATAGTAGTAAATATTTTCCCATTTAAGAGGAGTTCCATAGAAAAAATTCTCCCGGTTCGTCCTATACCATGACCCAACTTCCTCACTATGTACACGCATGATTAAATTATCTAAATATTCCATTCAGATCACCCACAATATACACAAACAAAATAAATCTCTCAAGGTTACAACTACTCTTGGTGATTATAATTCTGTTGGTAGATATCTCTCAAACAATGAACCCTTTTATCATTCAAAGGCTGATGAAATTCCTATAATTTGTTACGCATCAGTGAAAATAAATATGACTACCCCAATAGATGTTATAGAACATGAGGCTAATACAAAGGAACATGAGGAAGAGTTTTCTATTTGTAATATGGTCCACACCAAAATGATTGAAGAAGGCGTGTGTACCTAAAACTATAGGTTTACTATGAATTTGGTGATTCTATCAACTACTACACCACTACCTTATTAGTGAGAGTCTTCCAAAGAAAAGGGTAAAGGAACCGTCATACCTCACCCACCACCTGAAAAGGTTAGACTCCTAACACTTGAGGAAATATTTGATCGATGGAAGGAATATATAAAGGATTTGAGAAAACTCACTATGGAACTACTCCAAGGAAAAATACCTACTAGATATGTTATACAAATAGAGCCTCACCCCATGATCCTAACCAATGCAACTCAACCAAGAAGGTTCATCCCAATAGCTAGAATGGATCTTGAAGATCTGTTCAACATGTGGTGTTGAAAACTAATATATTTGAACCCCATTATAGCAAGATATCAAGAGTTCCCTCCCTTGGGTACACAACCATATCTAGTTTATACACATCCTCACAAAATATCCCCTATATATTAATCACCATGAGTACAAGAAGAACTACCATAGATATCCCAACCTGTTGTTCCCCTTTCTCATGCTCCGATCCAGTTGGTTATTCCTCCCAATCTCATCAAATCTATTGAAACACTGGCATCTCGATTAGAAATTTTGGAAGGATGATGTGTGCTTGTATAACCAGATAGGAATCCTTACCCTGAATGGGTGAATGAAAATCTCCCCCACCAATATTAGAGAATCCTATGTTCCCAACATTTAGTGGTTCAAGGGATCTAGAAGAATATATGAAACAATTTTTATCTAGGTTTGGCCCCATGATGGGGACCCTCGAGTAGAAAGAAGTGTCTAATCTTATACGTTCTATATAGAATTTAGAAGGACCAACCTTTACATGGTATACCAGTCTATTGGCCAGATCAATCAAGGGATAAGAAGATCTTCACAGAAAATTTATCTATCAATTTATCTCTACATTGAAAGAAAAATAGACATCGATCTCTCAAAATGTAGATAGTGAGAAAATTAAATGGTTTTAGATTTCATTGTCTGGTGTAAGGGTTTTACTTATTCCTTGAAATTTCAACTTCCTTAAGAATATTTGTTGGGTCTTTCCATTGAGAATATTCTTGGTGAGCTATGAACACCACTTATTTTAGTAAAGTACTCAGGTAAATTTCAGAATCTTACTGTAGTATAAAAAAGGTTGGAAGATTATATTTTTAGAACCAAAGTTAAATCTTATCCTATGTCGGCGTCTTAAGGGAATAGGATAGGTGGAGTGGAAGACAGAATGGTTACATTGAAACCAACCTCTACGCCAACTCCAAATCCAAAGCCTGCACCACCTCCTCTTAAATGGAAGTTTTAGAAGAAATATACTCATAAAAAATAAAGCAAGGAGCTAAAGCAGTCTCAATACTGATAGTGGGGGAACAAACTCTACTCCTTCTGAGATGAGTTGGTTTCTGGATATTTATTGGTGGCCATGAAAAATAACTAGTTAACCCTGCTAGAACCCAAAATACCTGACCAATTTGACCTTGATGATAACCCTAATTATTTCCCATTTCATAAAATATAAAGTAACACCATACATGGCTATATTTTTTTCAAATATGTCTTTAGAAAGATAGTTGATTCTAGGAAAGTGAATATAGGAAAACCACCCATAAAGGTAGTGTGTGTTTCTGGAACCAATTTGGAGGAAGAGGGTGAATGGAAAGAAGTCATCAGAAATAATACATATAATTTCAATGATTGTATGACTAAAAAAATAATCAATTGGACTCATTATATCCTCTGAGCATAGTTGAAACAACCAACTATGCCCCCAGTCACTTCCTCTATGGAACAACTAAATTCATCAGTACCTCAACCCTCTAAAGTCCAATCTTCTAAAAAAATAAAAGATTGGAAGAAAAAAAAACATAGGAAGGAGAAATTGTTCCAAGAAAAAAATTATCTTGCACTCTCTTAGAATTCATACCTTCATTCCCTAAATCATGGACACCATCCCACTAAATGATGCCATAAGATTTGACCTTTATGATTGAGTCCTCATCAGATGAAGAGTTAATATTTGGATCCATTAATTTCATTCAATTAATGGATCCCTTATTTGATGATGAATATGGATTTGAAATTGGGTTTCCTTTACCTAATTGGGGAACAAGGGTAAGAGACCATAGGATCTGCGAGTATAGGGGAAGTCATAATCATGACAGAACTAAAAACTCCATCCATATCCCTGCTTGGGATATCTATGATACTAAAACTCATGGGAAATCCATCCAACATGCCCAAAAGTAGTAGGAAAGTTATCCAACATATTCTAAGGTTTCCCCTGACCCAATCATCATGGAAGATCAATTATGGAGGGGTGAAATTATCTGAATGAATTCTGAGAGTAGGAATACATGTTCGACCTAACCCACCAAGGACAAGAGTGCCTTAAATGCCTATTCTAAGGGTTTATCTTATTACATGAAGTACTTAAGCTCCTAAAGTTCCCATTAAAGTAAATTATCATGTTGGGAAGAATACAAATTTGGCCCATAAGTATGAAATTATAAAGAAATTATCTCTAGTTCTGGCCATGTTTTTACTGAGCCCTTATGAATTTGAAGCTAAGGTCTTTGCTGTTAAAATATGTCATGAAGAGATCAATCCTACAGAATGAAACATGATCATCTATTTTATAGAAAAAGACAAAGATATCATTATACATGGACACATCAGACCCCTTTATATTCCTACCATAATAAATGATGTTGATATCTAATGGTATTTCATTGATAATGGATTAGGATTCAATGACATTCTAGTCTGAACACTTTGTTTACTGTGTCACAGTGAGCCCCTCTCGTCACCTTCCGCTCTAACACTATAGGGTTCTGATAAAATATAGAAAAATATTCTCAGCATAATAAAGCTCAGGTCTTAGTTTGGGACCTTGTATTTGACTTAGAATTTCTTGTTGTCCAAAAAGATAGGGATTTCAACATTCTTCTAGGAAGTCCTTGGGTACATCAGCACAGGAAAATCCCATTTTCATACCACCAATGCATCAAATATTTCATTATTGGTAAAATTGGGACATTTCATAGTGATAAAACCCCATTAGAATCTTGTGATTCATAATATATTGATGTCATATTCTATCATATGGAAGGGAAAAAACCCATGACTAAAAGTGTCATTTGGGTCATAGCCTCGAATGGTCTAGAAATGACCCTGGATGATCCATTCAAATAGATCAACAAAGAATACATGATTCCCATCAATCTGATTTAATATTTAAGTCATTATTGAGGTATATATTCAATAAACTTCATGATATCAGTCATGATGACTGATTATGGTAGCACTAAATAGGTTTTTGACTCTCCAGACAATGGTAAAATCTCAGGTGAAAATTCCCTCATTCCATCCCCTGAACTTCAATAGATCTCGAATTATTAGCTAAGTCAAAAGGGATATCATTTCACTGGGGGAGAGTGAATATTATCCTTATCTATCCCTCATATTCCCTCAATAACTTCAAAGAAACCTCTTATTGTTAGTCGGGTATGAGGAATCCGTTTTGTCTTTCGAATGTAAAAATAATGGCTTCTCTACTAATTTTCCTTCATCACCTACTACCCCTAAGAGTGAGGAGGAAGAAGAAGTGAAATATGAAGAGGAGGATCTCATAGATTCCCCTCCAGCATCCTAGGAGGGTGTCTCTACCATTATTTACAAACTTAGACAAGTAAACCTAGGTTCAGAGGATGACCCACAACCCACGCTAATTAGTGGTACCCTGCATTCTAAAGAATAATAGGTATATAATTCCTTATTAAATCAAATTCAATAAATTTTTCCTATAATTACACAAAAATTCTAGGAATTTATTCCGAGCTGGCCACTCCCCACCTGGAATTTTCAGAAAACCATTGTGGCTACAAAGAGTTAGCCAGAAGGATGCACTCGACTCACACCGCCAAGATTGAGACTGAAGTTTACAAGATTATCAAGGAAAGTTTCATTTGAGATGTATATTATCCAAAATTTATGGCGAACATAGTCTTAGTAAATAAGAATAATAGGAAAATTAAGCTCTGCATCGAATTTAGAGATCTCAACCGACATTATCCAAAATATTATTTCCCAGTACTAATCACAATGCTACTGATTGATGATACAACTAGATATCAGGATTTTTTCTTCATGGATGGATATTCAGGGTAAAACCATATCAGGATGGACCCTAAATATTAGGACTAAATCACTTTTAGATCACCCTAAGAGGTATATTTCTATCAGGCAATTCCCTTTAGTTTGAAAAATGATGGCACTATATACCTACATGCCTTGTATCACATATTCAAACCTTTTTGGGAAGTTCTATAGAGTTCTATGTTGAATATCTGGTGGTTAAGTCTCGATGGTGTTCTAACCACTTGGATGATCATGAGACCATATATAATAAATTTCAATAGAAAATCCTAAATATTGATCCCTTGAAATGCGCGTTTTAAGTTACCTCAGGAAATTTTGTCCTATTTGTGATATGCCATCACGAAATTGAAGTTGATCCTAATAAGAAAAAGGCTAACCTGGATTTTTCACGTCCTCATAACCTTAGATAGTTTATTAGATTACAAGTACTTCTTTATTATATTCATTTCTTTATAGAAAACCTCACAGGAAAATATTTTCCCTTCACGAAGTTGAAGAAAATAGGGGCCAAATATCTGTGGGCTGATGAATTTCAGGAAGAATTCGATAGTATCAAAAAATTTATTTTAATTTCACTAGTTATAATGTTTATTATCGAAGCTAAGATACTAATTTTTTATGTGATATCCCTGGAATGATCACTAGGTTCTTTCCTCACACAAAATAATGGCATTGAGAATGAAAAAAGCCTATATTATCTCAATTGAACTATGCTCGATACTGAGACTAGTTATTTATATATCGAAAAGAGCTTTTTGGAGTTAATCTTGATGGTTTAGAAGCTGAGGCACTACCTACAACAACACATAGTCCATTTGGACTCTCGTAACAACCCACCCAAATATATGCACACCCATCCTATGTTGATGTTGGAGTTGGTTCACTTGGACCAACTTATACATACTTTATGATAACCAATATTCATTTTTTTTTGAATATTAATAAAATTATTATCACATCATGATTGTTCTTCAATGTGACACAGTATGTGATAATGTTCTAAGAGTATTTGTTGCACTGAAAGGTCATAGAAGTTCCTCGCTATGATGAAAACCCATAAGTACCAAGATGGTATTCTTAAATATATGTTCTATAGACATATTAGATCATTTGAGGGACATAAATGATTCAAGATATCTAGGGTAGAGACTCATAAGACTTTGAGGAACCTTCTCATGGTGTACTCCCTTGGTAATATCCAATGTAGGATATTATGAGAATGAGACCCGTTAGTAGGAAAACCATATTTATATGTGTTATTGGATGTTTCTATCTATGGTCATTTGTATTGATCTTTAGACTTTAATATTATTATTAATGAGTGTTATAAGTTGCATACTTTTATGTATTGATTAAAAACATGACTACATATATTCATGGAGAGGTAGGATATGTTGGGTTCATCATGATTCATATTTCATTAAAGAATAATGCAGGAAAGTATTTCCCTCTTTATTTATTTAATAGAAGTTGATATCTTAGGCCCTTTGATGGAAATGATATAGAATAAATAAATCCATAGCCATGGTGTTTTATAGGCAAGTTTGATTTCTAGAAATTCAAAGAAAGAGACATTAAGCACATAGTTTCATGACACCAACATGTAAACTTCTTGATTACAGATATCATGATAAAGAGATTATATTACACAGTAAGTGTTTGTTTGAGGTATTATTCCATTGCAACATTAACTTATTTATCTATGGGTTCCTTGGTGTGTTGCTATATGTTAACCTTACACTTTAGGTTTTCTCACCTAATGCCATTGAGAAAGAGGCATAGAGGGTCACACACTAAGTGTATCTAGAATATTCATTAAACAATATATTATTATTTATTATTTAAAAAGTTGAATAAATTTTATTCATGCACAAGGTTTATAAATTATTCAATTTTGCTTGATCACATATATTACATCACCAGTTATTCAAGAGAATATTATGTGAGTATAATATTTAATAAATATTTATTTTCTATTCAGTGAATATAATATTTATTTATTTAATATAAATTAATACAGTGATATTTATTTATTAAATAAATAGTCATTATTCAAGGCCCAATAAATATTATAGAGGAATAAAAGGCTAGTTTTAATGGTCTAGAAATAAATAATATATATTGAATATTATTTGAATAAATAATATTTAATTTTAATTCGTGAGTTTAGCACATGTCAATAAATAATAATAATATTATTATTATAGATATGGGGTTCCGTGGGGATTAAATAAATAATAAATGGAATTGTTCAATTATTTATTTCTAACCCTATTGGTATATAAACCCAATTATAATATTTTTCCAAGAGACCCAATTCATTTATTTTTTTATGCACAATGAAATCCAAAAAATCCTCCTGAAGCCATAGAGGGCTCCCTTCTCCAAGAATGCTCTCAAGAAAAGAGATTAGACTTCCTCTACCTTCTACTCTAGATTCTAGAGAGATCAAGGATAATCCTTTAAAATTTATTCTTAGGGTGATCAAAGGAAAATGACACAAGCGATGGGATCTGTCATTCTAACACATGGAGATTCCTACGATGATGTTGGAAGATTTTTGGAATGCATGTAGATCACTATTAGAGGGAATCTATTATTGATTCCTATAGTGCAAAGATGGTATGACATAGATCCATTGTTATATCCATCAACGAAGAAATAATTTTACACAAGGTAATTCTTTAATTTCTTAAATTAATTAAAATAATATGTTATGATCTTGCACTTTAGTTTTTGTGTTTATCCATTGTCTATATTCTTTGATTCAATTCCATTGATCATTGCATTTATCATCCTGAAAATATCATATTAATCATCAATCATGAAAAAAGGAAAAGTTGGGCACAACCCATCATATGCTTCCACTATAACCGGAACCTACAAGTGGTATCAGAGTGGTATCATAACTATTTATAATTACTTAATGATCATTGATTGATTTATGCATTTATTATTGGTTTTCAATTATAGTTTAATAATTCTTTAATATGAATTTCTATATCTGCTTTATTCATCTTTATTTCTTATATATATAACCAAATTATTTAATTTTATAAACGAAATAAATTTGAAGATCTCATCTGGAGGTTCCAAGGAGTTTGGCTAGATAACACAAGAGTACACGATATGTAACCAATATGTACACACCGTGTAATAGTGTTTAATATACCAAGAATTAACTCATAATTAATTCAAGTCTTGTGAATTTATTACATTCATTGAATTTAATTATACACCATGTGTTGACCTGTCCATCCAGTAACATGGTCAGCTGAAGTACATGTCGTGTAACATCTATACACAGTGTATAGTCCTATAGTCACAGATGTGTTGTGTATCTTCTTACACGACCTACATGACTCATGGTCATGTAACTCAGATACCGCATGCTGTGTATCCAATGTACATTCCATGTACTCCAAAATTTTCTATGGCATGGTTACACATTGAGTCCCTTGGTGTGTGCCACAAATATATGGTGAGAATAATATATTATACGTATCTTAAATGCAACTAACATGTACTTTTACTGAATTACACAGAATTAAAATTAATTTATTAAATTGTAAAAATATTATCAATATGTACTTTCATGTGGTCATTAAGTTGATAAGACATGCCATGTGATGGGTATATATATATATATAAATGTTTAATTAATTTCTGTGTAATGTTCATATCTACACATCAGGTATAATTTATATTATAGTTATTATTATATGTGCATTTAAGAATTAAAATCTATGTAAAAATAAAAAAATCATGTAAACCGTGTGATAATTTAGTTGATAGTACATGCCATGATATTATGTGATAGGTTGTGTATGCCACATTTTGCAAGAGTAAACAATATTAGAGTATAATACATGTTGGGTAGTTTGGATAGGTACTCACTGTATTACCTCCAAGGTACATTTTTGTACATAGTAAATTCTAAATAAATTTATTTAATTTGTTTAAAATTATGATGGATGAGAATATCAAGGAAATTCATATGAGAATTAAGATAAAATAATTTATTAATTAAAAAAGATAATTAATAAATTCATACACAACATATATTAAATAATAATTATTATAATTGAATGATAATTTTATTAAATGTGTAATTTTTTGCATTCATTTGGATGATCATGAGCCTAGACCAAACCTTTGTATGTGATTGTTTTCATTTAAATTATTATTAAATTAAATTATTTTCCTCTATGTCATCTATCCTTTCATTATGTAAGGTCTTGTGTACCCATGGTTTCTTTTATCTAAAAACTTAAACAATCCTTTGGTTCCCCTAACCTGTAAATGATTAAAATCATATGTAATGGATGAAGATCCCAAGCTAGTTGAGGCGGTTCGAGTTAAGAACTGAGGCTAAACCAATACAAGAGAAATAAATAGATGGACAGGTGAATGCTGCAATAAGAACCATAAATAGTTCATGGTGTTTTCCCCTAGGTCGATAGTTAGTTTATCATCAACTCTAAAAACTAACTATTAGTAAAATCTCTTGATCATACCACTATTATTTTATTTCTGTCAAGTTGTATGGTTATTTCATTATGGATATTTTTTCACGATCATGTGAATTAATGAATTAACAAGCATGCAAGATAGAACTAAAATAAATTAGATTATGTGTAACTATTATCTAATACATGGTTAATCACTTAAGTAAATCCATTTAATATTAACAAGCATGAAATAAAGATAATAATTATAAATTTATGCATAAAAGATAAAATACCTCTATTATATATATTAAGTCAGTATATCCTTCTGCTACTTCAGTTAAAATTGAACCATAGTTCAATGTGATTGACTGGTAAAAGTTGGAGTGCTTTCAATCATCGGATAATTCTAACTTAAAGCTTTGGATTTAATTAACTTAGTTCACATCAAGGGTTGACTACCATAGTAGGATTTGGTGTAAATAAGAGTTAAGGGTTGAGAAAATCCAATGTAAAGATTCTAGGATTGGGTAGTCCACTCAAAAGATCAAGGAACTATGAATCAATTCAATTGGAATTTGGAATGTCTACCTAAATTTGATGCTCTAAAATTATAAAGTAAAAATATTTTATTCGATAGCATATATAACACACAACACCAAGCACATAAGGGAATATAATATCACAATAACTTATAATATATTTACTATTTTAAATAAAATTAATTCAATATATATCTTTCAATTCATGTGATACTGATTTAGCTTTCATTTCACACAACAAACACTTTATTCGATAGCTTTTGTTACACAAAAGACTAAGTTTTACCAAACAATAATATATTAATAAAACATTATTGTTTAGTATAAAAAGAGTTAACCTAGACATTAAATTAGAGGTTATGAATATTATTTACTAGATTATGAGAATATATGGTTTAAAAAAATATAAAATTAATTTACTGGTTAAAAATTAATTAGAAATCAATATAGTAACCAATTGAAAATAAATGTTTTTTATAAAAAAGTATTTTTATGACCACAAAGCTATTTTATTTTAATAAATTAAATTAATTAGTGAGTGATATTAATGTAATATATATATTAAATATTCAATAAAATATTTTTTATGTTCATCCATTTTATTTTATTGGAATAATATGAAATTAAACCCAATTTTTCGCATAAAAAGAAATATTTTTATAAAGACACTTTTATTGTCTTTTAATGGAGAAGCTATTTTAAAACCAAATTTTGGAACTTTTATAAATTTTATATGTAAAAATAAAAATAATTTTCTAAATTGGAACATAAAAATTAGCTCATGGTGAATTTTTGGTATTTTTCTGTGAAGTTTCATTTTTTGATGAATAGTGAAAATACCAAATTTTAATTCAAAACTTATTTTTCATATAATTTATTTATAAGGTTAAATTATATTATTGATTGGTTTTAAAGTTTAATTAAATAAATATTACATAAATTAATATAATATATGTCATTGGAATCAATTTCACTTTGAAATTGAATACAAAAACATAGAAAGCTTTTGAACATTTTACTTAAAAAATCCGCTTTTCCGTACCATCTGTGGGATTAAATTTAAATTAATTTTTGGAACTTCTATGATTTAAATTTAGAAAAATAGATTCCATATTTTTAATAAGAATAATATATAAATTTTAATAAGTTCAAATTAGTTTTTGACCAAAAATATTAGTGAAAGTAATTAAAATTAAGTACAATGATTAAGAGAAAAATTAGCTTAAAAGGGACTAAAACTAAAACTTAAGAGACAAAATGACATTGAAACGTTTACAAAATACATTTTATGGCCATATTTATACCCTATACTCCATGTTTTTCTAGTTTTAAATATTATTAGATCCACTTTTCATAGAAAAAACATAGGTTGAATTTCCTTTCTGAAAATTTACGAGAATGTCACTCCTCCTCCACTATAAAAATGTACTCTCCCATCCAACTTCATCAAACCATTCTATATACTTTGGATCGACCAAGATCTACCCAAATAGATACTAAAAATACCTCCCATCATCCTAGAATCCTAAACTTGTGCATAAATCCATCCAAAGATGTCCTTTGGTGAAAAACAAAAGGAGTTATTTGAATAAGCAGTAACATCCTTCCTCAAGATCTTTTATTTTATTTTCATTCTCTGCCCCTAAAATGTTATTATTACCTGATTATATAATAAAAATAGCATAATAAATATTCTGATATGTTTTTATTATAAATTTTATACCTACACTTACACACACTTTCATCTAATGGGTAACGAACTTATCGTTTATGTGTACAACAAACTACCCCCTCACAAAATGTTATTGTTCGTTTTTCCTTTACCACATCTCATTGTTGGTAATTATGATGAAAAAAATATTTATATATATTATATATATAATATTTATAATGTATTTTTTTAATCTTTATATAACACATACCCTTATGCTTTCCATTTTGTGTAAATATAATAACATCATTTGTGGAAGTGTGGACTACCGCCCCTCAAAGAAATGTGATTCGTTCACACTATTCATGTAATGTTTAAAGGATGGTTTTATTAAACCTATGAGAAATATATAAAATAAATATAATAATGGAATTATAATATAAATATATATAATTTAATTTTTATTCTTTTAATATGAAAAAATGAAAGTAGCGTTCATGCGTACGTACAACCTACAGTCTCCATGAACCGTGCATTTCATTTCTTATATCAAAACTTAATGGATTATTGTAAATAAATATATAATGAATATATATAATAATTTAATAATTTTTTAAATTTTTGATATTATGAAATCATGATCTAATTAATAGGAACAACAAGTTACAATTCAATACATACTTGAGAAACTAGGAAATTAACGCCTAAAATAGTGAAAATAATGAAAGATTATTATCAAACATGTAATAAGATATTATAATAAGTTAATATATGATATTAAAAATATTATTATGGTTATTTTATAAGTTATTTACATATTTAAAACCCTTATACAAGAGGTTAAATAATGTTTAACCAAAAGAAAACACAAGGCAAGGGATTTTCATCTCACTTTTTACATCTGTGAGATAAATGTCGTATTCACCAATTACTTATTTTGTGTGGTGTAACTACTACCCATTTTGATATATTATATAATTAATTTATTTATCTTCATGGTATTTTGAGTTTTAATTTTAATTATTTCTTCTACGAGTATTTGAATTAAAAGTTACAAATGGTAAATAATTTCATAACCTGATTCCTTTTCATTGGGTTATATTAATTTCTCATTGTCATTAATATTCCATGATTATGTGTGTAATAAATTTTTACTATATATTTTTGTATTTACACTTTACTTATGTGGATTTAAATTTGATACACATAATCTATTCATTTATTAATTATTACATAAATGTTATGGTCTTTTCCAGGGTTTACTTCACAATCTCATTTTGTTCGAGATTGCTTATAGTTGAATTTCCATCAATGAAAATTATTGGATAATTGTTAAATAAACCCCTTAATTTTATTCTCCTATGGTTATTAACAGTCTTTATCATGTAATAGTATCATTTTTCCACACTTTGGTAGTTAAATTGTTCTAGAAATTATTTTTGAGAAACCCGACTTCATTTCCCTTTTTAGCGAGAGAACTTGTTTTCTTCTAAAAACCTAGTTTTCTAAAAAGGTTTTAAAAAATGTATTAAAATTTAAAAAATGATTTATTAAATAAAATTTTAACCTTTTTTATTTTACAAATGTATTCAAATGAATATTCTTTTCTCTTTCTGAATAAGGAACTTTTCTAACCATTTATCGTGCAAAAGGAATGGTTTTTGTTACCTTTTGCAACATGTAAAGATTTACAACCATAATTTATTTGAATCTTCCTTTAAATTTTTAAAAGGTTAATTTTTAAAGAAAATGTTTTAAAAGGTAATTTTCAAAGAAAATTATTTTCAAAAAAAATTCAAAATAAAAAGGATATTTTCCTCAAAAATATTTCCCAAAGATATTTTTATAGTATTTATATTCATTAATAATAGAAACCCTTTATTTTTTACACCACTTAGGATATTTTGTATTGATACCATTTTTATTCTTCCTCTTGATGGTTTATGATTTCTTCAACCAAGGATAGTATTAACATTCACTACCTTGAGTCCATTTGATCCCTTTGAAATATTCAATTTCCTATGATCATTTGATATCGATTTACCCTAATTATCCATATCATTTATCATGGATATATTTATTTCCTAAACCATATATCATTTTTACATATGGTGTTTACTTTTACATGTTATATCATGAATATCCTTTTCTCATGATATTCTAAGTTTCATTTAATTAATGGGAATTATGATTCAAATGTTTCAAAATGCTATGGGAGACTTTGGAACGTTTATAGATTATTTTCCACAAGAATGTATTACTGAAATTTCAATGGTAACTCCATTCATCAATGTCAACAACACTTATTGTTAGTAATTCTCCACTGAGGAAATATTGATAAATTCGTATCTTCTAATCCATACAGATATTTGATAAGGCACACTGTTAAATCAATTATTCGATATATGAGGAATGCTTTGGACAAGTATGACATGGGTGGGGCCCAGTTATAGATAGCCTCTCTATGCATCAGAAATCTCATGGGATGATTCGATTGGCTAGCCTTAGATGGATTTTTACCCGATATGTTAAACTATCTTGTGAAAGGTCTTTATGGTAAAGGTACCATGTACATAGGAAACATGGTGTCCAATAATTAATCATTTCCCTCATTTAGAGTCAATTATTATTTATCCATGATATTTTGCATCAACATATCTATGAATTCATTTCATTATCGGTTCATTGATTAAATGGAATGTGTTTTAGTTATTTGAATTTCCATATTTATTATGCGTTATCCAATTATTTTAAATGGCGTGTGTTTTTATTTATTTACCTTTCTGCATTGTTTATATTCTTTCCAAGATATATAAACTTAAACTATATGCAACACCATCCTTACCATAAAATGTTAAAATTCATAGACCCTTCCTTACCATACAATGTTAAACTACACTGACTCATCCTTACTGCATGATGTTAAACTATGATACATCATCTTAATTGCATGAAGATAAACTATGTAGAAACCATAGTTTTTACTGTATGATGTTAAAATATGTGTTCATCATCTCAGTTGCACGACGTTAAACTACACCTCACTGATGGTCCCTTTTTCATGATTTTAAAAGGTATGTTTCCAATTTCCCAAGAATATGAAGTTAAACTAGGCACCCAAGTCCAAGCCTTATGACTTTAAACTATGTTTGGGTTTTCCTTGAAAATGTGTCACGCAGCGTGGGCCTCCATTGGTCCTCATTCATGTCGGGTTGTTTCTACTGCGCTACACATGTCCCCTTTGTTAGATCCCCACATCCTATTACAAGACTTATGACTTTAAATTGTGTGAAAGTTCTTCTTGGGAATATATTGCATGGTGTTGGGTCTCTTTGGCCTTATTCACATCGGATGATTCCATGCCACATATTTCCACTTCACCTCCTAGTAAAAACATCATGACTCTAAATTGTATGTAATCTCCCCAATATCATACCGTGTGGTTTGGGCCACCTCAAACTCATTCACCTCAGGTTATTCCTTCCATACCCACATGTCTTTTTTCTTTGAGATTTCTTCCCTTTCGTCTTAGCTGAATGGCGCTAAATTTTGTTGCATCAGTGTTCTCACTTGAGAGGACATTGACCACGACCTCATTTATCTAACATTCCATTCTCAATAAATATGTGTTTATTGATTCCCATTATCATGGGATATGTAGCGATGCTCAAACATTTTATCTTTAGGACCAGCCGTAGGATCATGAACCTTTTATCTCCTTCGCCTAAGTTTCCATTTGGGAGTGTATTTAATAATGTGGATATTTTTTGTCCTTTGTCACATCAGGTTGTTTTCCAAACCATGCAATTTCCCCCTGGGATACCTCTCTCTCCCCAATTTCCTAGTTTCATGAAGATAAATTGCATAACTTTGTCCTTACCACATGCCGTTAAACTACACAGGTATGTCCCAGGAACATGAAATTAAACTGGGAACCTATGGTCCAAACTCTATGACCTTAAACTAAGATACCTTGGTCCAAACAATACAACATTAAAATATTTTTGATACTAGGTTTCTTTTATCCTGAGTTAAATTAGGTCTTATAAAAAACATTCCCTGACACACTGAGGCATGAGGCTTAAAGTGTCGTGTTCCATGCGAGCATTTCCCCAAACCATCTCCACACTTTGAGTCTTTACGAGTTCAGATTCCCACCATATTTCAAATTCATATGGATCCCAAAATAGGGATGGTTTCATGCCGTTTCAGATCATATCACATCCTAGGAAAATACCCTAATGAATTTATTACAAAAAATAACAGGTCTTGTGTTTCAAACATGGTCAGTAATCAATCCTGCATTTTCATTCCCCATCCCTGACTGGTGTAGTTTTTGATCTTATGTTTCAAATTTGGTCAATGATGTTCCCTACTCATCAGTCACCCCTTTCATGATCCAAACCTCAGAAGTCTTGATTTAACTCTTTTCTACCCTCTTATTTTCTAGTGTAACTCTAACATCCCTGATGTTTCCCCTATGCATCTATGCATGTTGAATGGGAATGTTGGTATCATCGGGACATTCACAACCCAAAATTTTCTCACCCTTGTTGTACGCTTCTACCTGTGATAGAGAAACCATAACACCACTCATTGTTTCCCACACTGAGCAAAAATCATATGGGATTATGAGTCTTGTTAGGGTTTTTACCCACATAGAGGAGTTTCACAATCTCATGGTACAAAATATATGGCCTTAAACTTGGATACCCTATTGTTCAAACTTTAGGAACTTAAAATAAGATATTATCCATGGTCTTATTGGGAGTGTGTGGTGTGGTGTGTGCCTCTCTGGTCCATTTTCACATTGGGTTACTTCTCCACGACGTACAATTCCCCTCAGGTATACTTCTTCCCCAACCCTCATCCTTACCACATGATGTTAAAATGCATGGATTGGTCCTGTCACACAAACTTAAACTGTGGAATCATCATCCTGGACAGATGGAAAAAAAACACACAACATTTTGGTATTCTCTCCAAAGAGGACATCACCCATGGGTTGTTCATCTACTGTGCCACCTATTAAGAACTATGTATGGATTGATTTATGTCCATACGGGATATATAGGAATGACTGAGGTTTTACATCATGTTCTAGCCACTATATATATATATTCCCCCTATTTGTGTATTTGTCATACCTACATAGATATATTTCTCCTCAAGAACTATGTGTGGATTGATTCCCATCCTCATGGGATACATAATGATTATCAAATCATCAATTCAGCATCCAACAACAACATTTTTCCCCTTTCACATTGGTTCATCTTTGTCCTTACCACATGAATTTAAACTACACGAATTTTCAAGAACTATGCTTGGATTAACTCCAATATTTATGGGATATGTAGAAACACCTGGGTACTTTTCCTATGGGACCATCCATAGTATTTCCATTTGTTCACATAGGCTCACTCAGGTCCAAACTCCACACCCTTAAACTGTGATCTCAGTCCAAATAACATGTCCTTAAACTGTATGAGAACTAATTTAGGAATGCATACATGGTATTTGTGACCCTCTTTAGCCCAATTCCTGTCAGGTTTGTTATTCCATCACATTATGCATATTCCTCTTGGATTTATTGTCCCATGTTCTGAGCTCTATGACCTTAAAATAAGACACTCAAGTCCAAGCGACACACCTTTAAGCTATATGCAGGCCTCTCTGGGGATGCGTTGAATTGGACCTCCCTAGTCCTTGCTCACGTCAGGTTTAATACCGCACCACACATACCCATTTGAGATACTATAACTCTTGGTCCAAGCTCTATGAATTTAAACTGATAGTTAATGTCTTCAACACATGACATTAAACTGTGATCCTACCCTAAACAAGTTCAGTTTCCCCGTAATAATTGTGGGATGCTTCAGCTTCCTCTCCAGAGAGGATTTCCCCCACTAATGTTGGTCTCCCAATAAACTATGTTCAAGAACTATGTGAATATTTATTCCCATCCTTATAGGATATGTAGTGACTCTCATAAATTTTGTCTTCGAGCCCGGCCAGAGGTTCATTAACATTTTTGTCCCTTCATCCTCAATTACGGTGCAAGTATTGTGACCTTAAATGTCATGCGGTAAGTCTTAAGGTGTGTATGAAATGCATGAGCCTCCTTGTCCTCATTCACATTGGGTTTTATCTCCAACATGTTGTATGAATTCCCTAGGACTGAACATTTTATGTTAGTCTGAGCAACATTACTTTAAATTATTTTCCATGGTCCAAACTCTATGACCTTAAACTAAGAGCTTCATTATGATTTCACCCATTACCGTATGATATATTACTTATTTACACCTTTTTACTAATACTTTTGTGGTATAAAAGACTCTTTGGGATCATTACCATCATGTTTCTTTCCCCCGTAACACAAAAGTTTACTAGGAACAAACATTTATAGGTTCTTGGAAGTATAACCTATTGGAGTTGGTGGTCTAGAACCAAATACTTTGTACTTTATTCATTAATAAAATCTTTATCACATCTTGATTGTTATTCTGTGTGAGAATGCATGTGATAATCTCCTAAGGATAGATGTTGCATTAAAGGGTCATAGCGGATCCCTACTATGATGAGAACCCAGAAGTGCCATAACACTGTTCTTGAATATATGTTCTATGGTCCGATGAAATTATTTGAGGGACACAGATAATACAGGTCATTAGGGGTGAGGACTCATAAAACTTTGAGGCACCTTCTCATGGTGTGTGCCCTTGGTAATATCCAGGAGGATATTATGAGAACGAGACCCGCCAGTAGGAAATACACATTTTATAGTGTCATTGGATGTTCCTATCTGCAGATGTGTGTATTGGTCCTTAGACTTTAAGATTATTATTAATGGGTATTACGACTCGTGCACTTAGATGTATTGACAAAAACTGTGATGAAACACTATTCACAGTGAGGTAGGATACATTGGGTGCGTCATGAGTAATACTGCATTAATAGATAATGCGAGAAAGAATTTGTCCCTTCTATTCCATAATGAAAGTAGATATCTCAGGCCCTTTTATGGAATTGATATAGCCTAAATAAATCCATGTCCATGGTAAGGTATGGGCGAGTTCAATTCAAGGAAGTCAAAGAAAGAATAATCGAGCACATGGGTTGATGGCACTAGCATGAAACCTGCTTGATTAGAGATATCGTGACAAAGAGATTATATTACACGGTAAGCATTCGTAGAAGGTGACACGTCATTACGGCGTTAAATTATTTCTCTATGGGTGCCTTGGCGTGTTGCTAGATGATAACCTTGGACTTTAGGCAGGCTCCGCCTAATGCCACTGAGAAAGAGGCCTAGAGGGTCACACACTAAGTGTGTCCATGTATCTCAGTTAAATATTAATTTAACATGTTAAATAAATATTATTCCCGACTGTGGTTTAATAATTATTTAAGGATGCCTGATTGCATTTATTTCTACACTAGTTATTCAAGATAATATATTTTGGGCGAAATAATATATTTGTTAGTGAGTAATGCAGTTACATTTATTTAAGAAATAAATAGACATTACTCAAGGTCTAATAAATGTGGTGGAGAAAAATGGAAAAATAAAATTACATGCTGTGTATATTAAATTTACACACCGTGTAGTTTTATGGAAGACAAGTACATGCCTTGTATTAATTATTACACGCTGTGTAGTTTTCCAGTCGGGATTTTTGAGGATAAAATATTGTTTATTTAATTAAATGATATTAAATATAATACGCTGGGCGCATGTCAAGTAATAATGATAATCAACTATCATTATTATGACATGGGGTATTGTTAATAATTAAATGAAATGATTAAATACTTTTGGGTAATTAATTCATTTTATTATTCTAAGTATTATAAATCCCTATTACATTATTCTCATAAGATCGAGCCATTGTTGTGCACAACAGTTTTTGGAAATACTCTCAAGCCAAGAGAGAATTCCCTTTCCACCAAGAACGCTTTCAAGTTATGAGAGCGAGATCCTCCACCGGATCAAGGTGGTCGAAGGCGGACATCGCAAGCGAAGGTTCTTCCATGCTAGCACCTAGAGATCCCTTCAGCGACGTCCAGAGATACGTTGAGCACATGTGGATCACCGCTAGAGGAATCCAATACTTGGATTCTACGATGCAACGATGGATCACATGATCATGACCGGAGACTCCAACGAAGAAAGAATTCCACTGAGGCAATTCTTATGAATTAATTAAATTAATTATAACCAACATATGACAATCCTATCTCAATGGTTCTGGGAATCTTCTTTTATTTTTCGTTCTTTGTTCTATTCTGAAGATCCGGCATTTTATATCGTGATGGATCTCGGATTGAACGTCGTTTAACGCTAAAATTAAAGTTGGGCTAACCCACCAACGCGCTTCCACTGCACCCAGAACCTACAATTGGTATCAGAGGGGTCATATCATTGGTTATAATTACTTAGTTTTTCATTGGTGATTTGCACATTTAAGATTTTAGTTATTTCAATTCATGTTTAATCGTTCTGGAAATCTGAATGTCGAGATCTATTCCTCCTCCCCCGTTTCTCGTTCACCTCACAGAAACAAATTTTTTATTTTAATTTCGATTAAAATAAAATAGAGGAACTCATACAGAGGAGCCAAATTTTTTTGGCTATATAACACCAGAATACACGACGTGTATTCGGAAGTACATGCCGTGTAGTCTAGGTTCAATGCATTGACCGATCCTCCAAATCAGGCCATGTATTGAAGTCATTTATGACACCGTGTGTTGACCAGAAACAGGTGGCACACGGTTTCCGGATTACACACCATATGGTCCAATGAACACGGCATGTAGTTCCTTCGGGTTCGGGTTGGACCGTGTACCCCATACACGGCTTGCCCGGCTAGAAACCGTGTAATGCGGAAACTACACGGCGTGTGTCCAAAAGAACATGCCGTGTACTCCGAAAATTTCCGAAGTACATTGACACGCCATGTCCCCAGGCATGTACTTCGGATGGACGGTGAAGAAAAGTACACGCCATGTAGTTGGAACTACATGCCGTGTACTCACCCAGATTACACAGATTTATTAAAATTTATTATTATATTATACAAACCCTTGAGACGTGTACCATAGTGCAGGCGTAAAGCTAAGGCACAACACGTGATAGGTGTTTTATATATATGTGTTTAATTTAACATCTGTGTAATGAATGATAATTCACCGGGTTGCCTCCAAGGTACAAGTTACGTACAAGGATAATTTTAAATTAATTTATTTGTTTAAAATTATATATGGATGAGAATCTCAAGGAAATTCAGAAAAAGGGTTTAATATAAAAGGATTGATTAATTAAAGATAAGAAATTAATTCGAGCGTGATTTATCTTAAATAAGAACAATTAAAGAATTGAATGCTAGTTTTATTTATGCATAAATATCATTGCATGTATGGATGATCATGATCTAGACCGAGACCTTTGTATGTGAATGGTTTATTTTAATTAATTTATTTAAATTAAATTTGTTAGTCTATGAGCCATCTCCTCATTAATATGTAGGGCCTGCATGCCCAAGGATTCTTTTATGTAAAAACCCCTTTTTTTACCCCTCACCTGTGTGTGAGATAAATGTATATGTAATGGATGGAGATCCCAAGCTAGTGGAGGCAGCTCAAGTCAGGAGCCAAGGTGAAACCAATCCAAGAAGATACAAAGGTGGACAGGTGGAAAGCTGTAAACACGAACCCGAAAGGTTCAAGGTGTTTCTCCCCTAGGTCTTGGGTTATTTTATCAACCGCTAGATAAACTAACCAATAGAAAATCTCATGATCATACCATTTATTTTATTTCTGTCAGTTGCATGGTTTATTTATTGTGGGTGTGTTGTCACGATCACACAATTAATGAATTAAACGAGCATGCAAGATGGAACTAAAATAAAACCAGCTTATATGTAAATATTATCTTAGACATGGTTATCCCACTTAATATTAACAATCATGTAATCAAAGATAATAAAATGGAAATTTACGTATAAGAATAAAATCCCTCAAAAGAAATATTAAGTCGGTATAGCCTTCCATAATTTGGTTAGAATCGAACCATAGTTCAAAGTGCTTGACCAACCCTAGTTGGGGTGCTTTCAATTATCGGGTAATTATAATTCAAGGTTTTGGGTTGACTTGACTTGGTTCGCATCAAGGGTTGACTACCACAGTAGGACTTGGTGTGACCAAGAGGCAAAGGTTGAGGAAATCCAAAATAAAAGGATTTCAGGATTGGGGAGTCCACTCAGAGGATCAAGGAGCTGTGAGTTAATGTAGTTGGCATTTAGAATGCCTACCTAAAACCCTTCAAGTTTCTTGACCAACCCTAGTTAGGGTAATGCGAAGGGCAATATGGATCCTTTCCACTAGAATATTCAGGCAACAGAATATTCTGAAATCAATGGTGAGGGCTATTGGATTTCGATAAAATAGTGGGAGACCAATAAGTATTAATTTATTTATTTGTCTCAGTTTTTGTAATAAAGTACTAAACCTTTGCTCATCTTAATTTGTATAAATGACAAGAAAATGACTTCAAACATATCATTTCACACCATACTCGAGAAGGAAAACCTTCTCACCGGCACCAATTTCCAAGAGTGGCAGAGGCGTTTACGCGTCGTCCTTCGCCACGAAAGGAAATTGTATGTTCTAGAAGAGACTATTACAGTTGCACCTGGGAAATAGTCTAGTGATGAGGAATTATCTCTCTACATGAAACACATGGATGATGCCATAAATGTCTAGTGTTTCATGCTATCAGCCATGTCTAATGAGCTCTTGAAGCAACACGAAAACATGGGCGCGTATAGCATGATGTCTCACCTTAAAGATCTCTACCAAGAGAAGTCGAGACAAGAGAGGTATGAGATCTCCAATGCTTTGTTTAACATGAAGCTTGGAGAGTCTGTGCTAGATGGGCCTCATGTAGTCAAGCTTATTGGCTACATTGAACGCCTGGACATCTTAGGGATTAAATTCCCGGATGAGTTGCGTACAGATCTCATACTATCATCACTGCCCAAGAACTTCTCTAGCTTCATTTTCAACTATAACATGAGCAGCAATGAGAAGATTTTGTCAGAGCTTCTGACCTTGATTCGCCAGGTTGACAAGGACATGGGGCGTGACAAACCCGCAGTCCTTATGGTGAACAAGAAAAGGAAGGACAAGGAAAAGGGGCCAAAGACTTATAAACGGTCTGAAGCTCCCGAGCACCGTCACTCCAAGAAGGGGAAGATCCAGAGGTAGGGCAAGGAATGGGAGGCAGTGTGTTTTTTATGTGGCAAGAAAGGCCACTGGAAGAGTAACTGCACCCAGAAGCATGGGGATGCTAAAGGTGAGTTCTTTATCGAGTGCAATATTTCTATTTCTACACAATGGGTATTAGATACAGCTTGTGGGGCTCACATCTGTATTCAAATTCCGGAACCAAGTAGATTTAGAAAGATCGCCCGAGGAGAGGTGGATCTTAAAGCTGCCAATAGCACAAGGCTGGCTGCGTTGGCTATTGGCGACTACCACCTCTCATTGCCGACTGGGATGATTTTGGTTTTACATAACTGTTATTTTGTGCCTAGTGTTACCAAGAACATAATTTCTGTATCTTGTTTGGATATGGATGGATTTGTTTTGAAGTTTGGAAATAAGGGTTGTCTCTTTTATAAGAACAACGTATGTTATGGTATGGCACATTTGAATAATGGTTTGTATGTATTAAATTACGAAAACCAAGTGTTGTCAATCGATAACGATGACTCATACATCACCCAGTTGTGGCATCAACGCCTTGGTCATGTAAATGAGAAGCACTTGACAAAGCTCTGTCAAGATGGCTATTTAGACTCCACTAAGCTAAAACCACTTGATAGATGTCACACTTGTTTATAAGGTAAAATGACCAAGCCGCCTTTTGGTGGATAGGGTGAAATGGCCACAGAGCTTCTAGGATTGGTACACACGGATGTATGTGAACCTTTTCCAGTAGAAGCTAGAGGTGGATATTCTTAGTTCATTACTTTTACTGATGATTTGACTAGATAAATATTTGTCTACTTAATGAGGTATAAGTCAGAATCCTTAGAGAAATTTAAGGAATTCAAGAATGAAGTAGAGAATCAACTTGGTGAGAAGATAAAGAAGCTTTGATCAGATCGAGGTGGAGAATATATGAACCAAGAGTTCATCGATCTACTATGGGAGTCTGGGATTCTATCTCAGCTCACTCCACCTTATACACCACATTGGAACAGTGTTAGTGAAAGGAGGAACCACACCTTGTTGGACATGGTGAGGTCGATGATGAGTCATGCAGATCTTCTATTATCCTTTTGGGGATATGCATTACAAACTGCAGCATACACATTAAACTGAGTACTAACTAAGGCGGCAAATGGAATTCCCTCAGAGTTATGGAATGGAAAGAGACCCATTTTGTCCCATACATGTGTATGGGGATGCGAGGAATTTGTTAAGGCCTTATCAGGCAACAAATTAGCACCCCGGGGCACAAAGTGTATCTTTATAGGATATCCTAAGGAAACGAAAGGATATTACCTATATAACCCTCAAGACAAGAAAGTGACTGTCACTAGACAAGCCGTATTTCTTAAGAGGGAGAACATCCTCAAAATGGATAGTGGGAGCAAGATTGACTTCGACGAAGTTGATTCTCAAGATACACATGAGTTGGTACAAGAAAAAATTCCACAAGTCCCCATGGAAGAGGTTCCAAAAACACAAGTACTGCATAGGAGCTCAAGAGAGGTAAGGTAACCAGAGAGATTTGGTTTCCTAGTTACCGAGGACGGTGAATCATTATTGTTGGACAATGATGAACCTCTCTCCTACAAGGAAGTAGTATAAATCTTAGAAGCTGCGAGATGACTATAAGCTATGAATTATGAGATGGATTACATGTATCAGAACCAAGTCTGGGTTCTGGTCGATGATCCAGTTGATGTAAAGCTTGTTGTATGCAAATGGGTATTCAAGAGAAATCTGGACATGGAAGGTAAAGTTAGCACCTATAAAGCAAGGCTAGTGGCTAAAGGATTCAGACAGTGCCAAGGAATTGACTATGATGAAACCTTCTCACCGATTTCCATGTTTAAATCCATAAGAATCATACTTTCCATAGCAGCTTACCATGACTAAAATATTTGTAAAATGGATTTCAAAACAACATTCCTTAATGGGAGCCTTCAGGAAGATGTCTATATGACACAACCAGAAGGGTTTGTGACACCAGGTGAAGCCAAACGGGTTTTCAAGTTACAGAAATCCATTTATGCATTGAAGCAAGCATCCAGGTCATGGAACATTCGATTAGATGAAGCCATAAAGGAATTTGGTTTCATTAAGAATGAATGTGAGCCATGTGTTTATAAGCGGTTTAATGGGAATGCATTCGTTATCCTAGTAGTATATTTTGATGACATATTGCTTATTGGAAATGACGTACCAGCCATACAGTCAGTTAAGGACTGGTTGAACAAGTGTTTCTCCATGAAGGACTTGGGAGAATCAACCTACATTATAGGGATCAAGATCATTCGTGATAGATCCAAGAGGCTGCTTGGACTAAGTCAGGGTACATACATTGACCAGATACTAAAGAGATTTAGTATGGAACAATCCAAGAGGGGATTGGTTCCAGTGTCACATGGCCTACATCTTTCTAAGAAAATGTGTCCTCAGACACAACAAGAGAAAGATAGAATGAACAAGATCCCATACACTTCGGCTATAGGATCCATCATGTATGCCATGTTATGTACCAGGCTTGATGTTGCCTATGCACTGAGCATGGTAGGCAGATATCAAGAAGATCCAGGAGAACAACATTGGACTGCTGTTAAGACTATCCTTAAGTATCTAAGAAGAACTAAGGATATGTTCCTGGTGTATGGAGGAGATGAGGAGCTTGTCATCAAAGGGTATGATGATGTAGGTTTTTAGACAGATCAGAACGATCTGAAGTCGCAATCTGGATATGTTTTCTATCTCAATGGAGGAGCTGTGAGCAGGAAGAGTTCAAAGCAGCCAGTTGTCGCCGATTCTACAGTGGAGTCCGAATATATAGTAGCTTCTGATGTAGCCAAGGAAGTCATCTGGATTCAGAACCATGTCCAGGAGCTTGATGTGGTGCCTAGCAGTAAAGATCCCATTACATTGTATTGTGATAATACTGCAGCAGTGGCTCTTGAAAAAGAACCAATGTCACATCAACATACAAAGAACATACTCCGGAAGTACCACCTCTTGAGGGATTTCAATCAGAGGGGTGAAGTTGCAGTGAGTAGAGTGTCCACAGAAGAGAACATGGCAGACCCCATGAATAAAGGTCTATCTCATCAGAAGCATGAATATCATGTGAGAGCTAGCGGGTTAAAGGTTGTTAGCAGTTGGCTCTAGTCCAAGTGGGAGTCTGTTGGAGTTGGTGGTCTAGAACCAACTACTTTGTACTTTATTCATTAATAAAAGCCTTATCACATCTTGATTATTCTTCTGCGTGACAATGCATGTGATAATGTCCTAAGTATAGATGTTGCATTAAAGGGTCATAGCGGATCCCTGCTATGATGAGAACCCAGAAGTGCCATAACACTATTCTTGAATATATGTTCTATGGTTGGATGATATTATTTGAGGGACACAGATAATACAGGTCATTAGGGGTGAGGACTCATAAAACATTGAGGCACTTTCTCATGGTGTGAACCCTTGGTAATATCTAGGAGGATATTATGAGAACGAGACCCGCCAGTAGGAAATCCACATTTCATAGTGTCATTGGATGTTCCTATCTACGGACGTGTGTATTGGTCCTTAGACTTTAAGATTATTATTAATGGGTATTACGACTCGCACACTTAGATGTATTGACAAAAACTATGACGACACACTGTTCGCAGCGAGGTAGGATACGTTGGGTGCATCATGAGTAATACTGCATTAACAGATAATGCGAGAAATAATTTGTCCCTTATGTTCCATAACGGAAGTAGATATCTCAGGCCCTTTGATGGAATTGATATAGCCTAAATAAATCCATGGACATGGAAATTTATGAGCGAGTTCAATTCCGGGAAGTCAAAGAAAGAATAATCGAGCACATGGGTTGATGACACTAGCATACAACCCGCTTGATTAGTGATATCGAGAAAAAGGGATTATATTACACGGTAAACATTCGTAGGAGGTGACACATAATTGCAGCGTTAAATTCTTTCTCTATGGGTTCCTTACCGTGTTGCTAGATGCTAACCTTTGACTTTAGGTAGGCTCCGCCTAATGCGACTGAGAAAGAGACCTAGAGGGTTACACACTAAGTGTGTCCTTGTTTCTTAGTTAAATATTAATTTAACAAGTTAAATAAATATTATTCCTGACTGTGGTTTAATAATTATTTAAGGATGCCTGATTGCATTTATTTCGACACTAGTTATTCAAGAGAATATATTGTGGGCGAAATAATATATTTGTTAGCGAGTAATGCAGTTACATTTATTTAAGAAATAAATAGACATTACTCAAGGTCTAATAAATGTGGTGGAGAAAAATGGAAAAATAAAAGTACACGACGTGTATATTAAATGTACACACCGTGTAGTTTTATGGAAGACAGGTACATGCCGTGTATTAATTATTACACGCCGTGTAGTTTTCCAGCCGGTATTTTTGAGGATAAAATATTGTTTATTTAATTAAATGATATTAAATGTAATACGCTGGGTGCATGTCAAGTAATAATGATAATCAACTATCATTATTATGATATGGGTTATTGTTAAGAATTAAATTAAATGATTAAATACTTTTGGGTAATTAATTCATTTTATTATTCTAAGTATTATAAATCCCTATTACATTATTCTCATGAGATCGAGCCATTGTTGTGCACAACAGTTTTTGGAAATACTCTCAAGCCAAGAGAGAATTCCCTTTCCACTAAGAACGCTTTCAAGTTACAAGAGCGAGATCCTCCACCGGATCAAGGCGGTTGAAGGCGGACATCGCAAGCGAAGGTTCTTCCGTGCTAGCACCCAGAGATCCCTTCGGCGACATCCAGAGATACGTGGAGCATGTGTGGATCACTGCTAGAGGAATCCTATACTTGGATTCTATGACACAACAACGGATCACAGGATCATGACCGGAGACTCCAATGAAGAAATAATTCCACCGAGGTAATTCTTATGAATTAATTATATTAATTATAACCAACATATGACGGTCATATCTCAATGGTTCAGGGACTCTTCTTTTCTTTTTCATTCTTTGTTCTATTCCGAAGATCTGGTGTTTTATATCGTGACGGATCTCGGATTGAATGTTGTTTACCACTAAAATTAAAGTTGGGCTAACCCACCAACGCGCTTCCGCTGCACCCGAAACCTACATAACCTTAAACTGTATGCAATATCCCTGTAACATGATGTTAAAATATGAGTCACATCCTGATCAAATTACTTTAAACTTTTCCATGCATCATCCCCACTGTATAATGTTAAACTATGTACTCATCATCCACATTTACATAACGTAAAAATGTAATGTATCCTTGGCCCTCATTAGAGAGGTATTTATTGGAAGATGGTTTTGATATTTTTTCAGACCAATGCACCCACACTGATGTGGTTTAAGTCACATTGCTGTAATTTTAAGATTATTGTAATCCTTTTTTATCATTCCATCACTCCACCCCATGATTCGCGTGCCCCTCATTTGGATCCTCATCCTCTTTCATGTGTGAAAGGACCCCATAATAGTCTGGTTGTGCCACATCGACTCACATACCATCTTGGGACAATAGTTATCTTGTTCCCTCATGCTAGTGGTACAAATGTTGTATTTTGAACATAGTCAACAATTATCCTATAACAAAATTCCATCCTCCTTGTGTTCTGAATTTTGGGCATTGTGATTCAAAATTTTCATTTCCATTTGTTCTAAATGATTCTAATGCCCTTGGCATTATCCCATTCGTGCACTAGAGGGTGCTGGGAAAACAAGTTGTCTATTCCGAGAGACCTATTTTCTAGTTGCAGACTCTCTCATCCCAAATAATCTGGGTGTTCAGTTGAAAACATATGACCCTGAGTTTTAGAAGGATTATCTAACACTCTCATACAAAGTGAAAGATTTTGTGGCCTCCCCTTGTTTCTTACACTGGGCATGACCCACACGAGCTTAGAGATTAGTCATTAGTTTTTTCATAGATATGATCAAAGTGCAGTAATTAAAATTAGGCAAAAATGTGTCCATGCTTTCAATTCAAATCAAGCATAAAATCATGTATGTTTATGATTTGAGAAAAACATAATCCTTATGGATACACCCCTTTGATGGAGTGATTTAGCTCCGTCGCCTTGTAGAGCATGGCCTCCAGGATCTGCTATCATTTCCTGAGCTCCCTTTCCTCTCCATTTTCTTTTGGACTGAGATCATAAACCCAGATCTGGATCTGGTCCCACATAGTTCAGAGGTTATCCACTTGATGAGATACATTTGTCCGCTGCTATTGGGCTTCCATCAGCTGGAACCTCAATTATAGGACCAGTTCCAATTTTGTCGTTACAAAGGACGAATGCTCATTCATTTTCCATTCCAGATGCTTGATCTCTTGTTCATCCGATTGAAGATTCCATATTTTAATAGAATTATTTTGATATCAAGGGATGTCCATATGGAGACTAATTTACCACATCTTCTCAGTGAGGTAGTTCCATATTAGCATGTGTAGACCTTGGGTGTCTGCCCCTCCAGCACATATATTCTGCATCCAATGGAAAATTGATCCCGTTTGACTTATCCATTGAGATTATGGAGTGTTATTGATAAAGTGGTTGATCAAATTCTATGCTCAGTGTAGGGTGGCTTGACTGTCCTTGAACACATCTGAATCAGACTCATCCAGCTCCTCTGGATCAATATGCTCATACTCTAAAAATGAAGCTAAGAATTCAGCTGTGGGATCCTACTTTGGGATCATATCAAATGGGTTGGGTTACATATCATGATGTTGATTTTCATCACCTTATCCCACCTCAATAAGGAAATACCTATTAGCACTAGGTGTCATCCAACCAGTGGCACAACCAGAGGTTGTGGTCCAATCAGCTTGAGCGGCTGAATTTGTATGTAATGGAACCCTCGAAGGGAAATGAATTTTAGATCCTCTGACCATATCCCATAGTAGGGTGCCCACTACTCCAAGAACTTTTCAGACAAGAAGCATGTTAGTTATCCTAATTAGGTGACAATAGATGTGTATTTGTAATGAGATGACCTTACAAAAGTTGAGTAGTGGTACATCATGCTTTTGGGTAGTCGTTGTTGGGATACTAAGAAGTGGCCACCCCATATATGATTGAGGGATCCAGGGATTTTGGTCTAGCCACCCTAGACTCCTCAACACTACTGGGCCCTACAACTACTATCTCCTCGGACATAGGTCCTGGGGCTTGGTCTTCTACACTTACTACTACACGTCTTTCCCCATGATCCATCGTCTCTTGCGTAAGATTCTCCTATACAAAATAGATGTCAGTCGAGGAATATGGATAATGCATGGAAAAAGTGTTTGCACAGGGGAATGAGTTAAATCTTACTTCCAATGCTTAATAGAATCCCTCCAAATAGGTTTCCTTTGAGGTTTCAACCTTGCCTTCCTCCAAAGAGGCTTCCTTTGAGGCTATGACCTCACCATCCTCCGAGGCCCTCCTTTATCAGTTTCTTCCTCCCAAGATCCATCCGATTCATCAGGAAAGGGGTAGCGCTACTCCAGCTCACCCGCTGACAAATTCAAAGGGGACATCATGTCTATTATAACCACACTCGATCTTTCATTAGACATGTAGTGCCTTAGGAAGCCACTAGATACTAAACTCTACCACATATTGTGTCCCTTCTGCCTGAGATGTGAGAAAGTCACCTTTAGCATACTTGATACTCACCAGTTCCATTCCATGCCTGTTTAGATGATCCCACATACCACAAGTATCGAGGAAATTTCTATTGAAACCCCAGTTTTCCCAGGCCCTGGGATAAATGAAATCCTTAGTAATGTCCACATGACGCAATAACTTTATGAGATCTTGATCAGGTACCCTACGAAACAAGCTCAAGGGCTCCCTTTCCTCTCGAGTCTTCTCGATTGGGAGTACTGGACCTGGTGCTTCTTCTCATATTCCTTCATCCATGGTCAGAAAGGGTCCCTGAGTCATTATATCCACTTCTATATATCCATTACCATGATGTTCACCTTCCCCGCCCCTACGATGCTCCCTTGACACCATTCATCTTTAGCCCTAAGGTGGGGGGACTACTTCCTCATTGGCTCAAATGGTCTTCTGCTTCAGCATCTGTCATGGATAAGTAATCTCCCAATTATTCACATAATCATAAACCATCCCATATGTAGCAGTGGATGGAAAAAGATCATTCCTTATGTTCCCTTATTCGCATGTGAACATGGTCCAGATCTTCCTCATCACATAGATGATTTTCATGTCTTAATCTCAGATATACCTTTGAATTCAGTCTCAATAGGCACATGAACTTCCTCGTTAAATGGTATAGTTTGTATAGTTCACAGATTGGTTCAAAGACCACCCTCTCCACTAGCACTCTGCCTCGGAAGGCCATGAGATATGACCACTATTCTTATGTTCTTATGCCATCATCAGTTATCGCTCTCGTTAGCAGAGGGAAAAGGTGAAAGGTGAATGTGTCTTCCTGACTAACCTTGCTTATCACATCTATTGAACCCAACTTGAATAGAAAGATCCCCATGGTATTTAGAATCACTGGCCGAAAGTTAGTCTCAGAAGGGGATATGGGATTCAGGTTTTCATATCCTCCCATGTGTGCCACCACCCAGCTATATAGAAAGTGAAGTGGCCTGCACATGCACAATTACTTCTTCCACTCACTCACATGCCAGAGCACCTTATATAGCTTTGCCAACACTGGGACTCTGAGATTGATGTGCTTCACTATTTCTAGTATTTCCTCCATGATAAACATTCTTGACCATACCCCCATGTACACATCTCTTACTAGAATCATCCATCCAAAAATTAAGGCAACAATGAATTCAACCAACTGAACTATTGGTTGAGGATCAGTCTTGATGTTGAACCCCCACAGCTGCCATTGGCTATCCTCTAAGGTCTTACAGTAAGAGCCTTATTTTCATAACTTAGCTCCCCTCAGACAAGTATGTTTCCTTATTGGAAGTTTCTTGGGGAACTCTTCCTCCTCATCTGGATCCTCCACTGAGAAGTTCAAGAAATATCCGAACCACTAATTAAAGTGGACATCCCTCATCATCTGCTTGTCTTTATTTGTTCCCAACACCAGATCCAGTGGAACCTTTTCCAGACATGGCATATGATCCTATTCCTCCCATGAATTCTCTATGGGGAGGAATTATTCATACATTCCCCCCGGTAATGGGTTCCCAAAAGTATGTTGGAGGTCCTGAGGGATAATTCCGACTTCCCCGTGATGAAAATGGAATGTGTTGGTATCTGAAGACCATTTTCTCAGCAGTTTAGGCATGATTTCCTGTGGTTGGTAAATGTTGAACTAGGAAGATGATGCTGCTTTATAGAGTCCAACCCACCTCAACTCTACCCTGAACTCTATGTAGGACACACATACCTAGTAGGCCCAGGCTCATTATTCTGTGAAATTTCTGCCTTGGAGTAGGTCCCAGTCACCGGTCCACCCCTTCTATGGGTTTTTTAGGACCACCTTGATGATTTTACTATATTATGGTGGAGATACCTCAACCAACAAAACCTTACCAACAAAATAATGGGTATGGTTGTAGAAAAATTCCACTTGGATGGGGGACTGATCCTTCCAAATGTGGCCATCGGTAGCTCTATTCCACTAGTACTGCCCCTGTGTGACCCTAAACCAGTAATACATTTCATCTTTACTAGATAGTGAGATAAAGACATATTCTCTCACAATGAATTCATACAATGGAAACCTCTTGCATGTTGGGTAGTCCTTATAGACTTGTGACAACAGTTATAACAACGATTCATGGTCCGAATGGCTCCAGATGTACTTTATGATCATGATGCTATTAGCCATTTCCTCTCTCTGGGCAACATCTGCAAGGACCTCCGGAGCAGCTTCTCAAGAATCCATCAAATCAAATACATATTTGATTTTTCAAGGATTTTTCATAGATACTGCTTGTAGAGGGTGTTCTTAGAGGACCAGTTTGTGAAGCCTCTCTATACTATGCTCGAGTTGTGAAGTAGTGGAAAATCACGATGCCCGAGTTCTCTAAATAACATTTGTGGATCAAAAGTCCGAGGACCATGGTTTGCAAAGATGAATTCCTAGGGGGGTGAAAGAGCTTCATGAAAAGAGATATCAGGTGAAGGGTTCACGAAGATTCAGTATAGATAATGGGCCCCTCACACACTATTTATATATGTGGGGACAACCGAGCTTCACAGTGGCCTTTGAGACCATGAGCTTCATGGAATTTCTGCACCCGCACACATCGAGCGACACTCATCACGAGCCAACTACATGATCACCCAATTTTTAGAGACTTTCCCTCAGAATATGACCCTTCTTTTCCCATCAACTCCCATTCTGAGGGGGATATTTTTTGGCACCAAAATACATGGTCTGGGATAGGTGGATAAGCACCACGACCATTTGGGATGGGAGCCAAGATCACACATCCCAGAATCCTTCAAAGGATACCATTTCTTGAAGCCCCTTCATGGATCCCATAGGGACCGTGACTGTGTGGAAAAAGGTGATAGTGCTTCCATGAGTCTGATGCCCTCCACAACCATGTGAAAATATTTGAATGATGGATCCGTGATTCCGATAGAGTCACCACCTTTCACAAAGGTCCACTTCCTTCATAGTGTGCCTCTGAGCATCACGACCCCCATTACCAAAAAATATCTGGCTCACCCCCCTAAAAGGGATTATTTCACTAAACTTTTGACTTCCGATCTCCCAAATCATGAATATTCCAAGCACCATGAACCATAACCAAAATTGGATCATCCAAGGTTGTTGGGAAAAAATCCCTCAAGGTAGCATTGCAGCATTTTTGAGTTGATTGTGTTTTTTGACAATGCAGGTTTCCATGGTGAATTTTTGAGTTATAGAGATTTTTTTGACAATCTATGTCAACCAAGAACCATGAAAAATGAATGGATGATCTGGAGGTAGTAAAAAATAACAGTTACAAGGTGGTTCCGTTTTCCAGTGTTTGCCAAATTTTAGGGGACCAAAATTTGGGTTTTGATGAGCATCGAAAAAAGTGTATTTACTTGAAGATCTCATCAAAATATGGAAAATTAATGAATTTCATGAAGATGGGATTCATGAAGTAGATTTCACAAAGACATGAAGAATTTTTATGTTGTTCTTCGCGATTATGACAAGATTCACGAATGGAAGAAGAGAAGAGCTTTGCAAGAGAGCATTACGGTGACGAGAAGCATTGCAAGTGGAGCATTGCGGTGGTACAAAGGATTTTATAGAGTGATTCACAATTATGAAGAGATTTGTGAATATAGAAAATATCCATGGTTCTTTGTGAAATAGAGTGAATATTGATGGAAATTTTGGAGCTTTTTGATTTGAGATGATGTGGCGCTGAATTCGCGCAGAGGGTTCTCGAGTTGGTGGAATCACCTATAAATAGGCCTTGACCCCCTCGAGATAAGTAGAGAGTTTTCCATAAAAATTTGAAAATCTCTAATCACAAAGAAGGTTCGTGGAGGTAGTGTGATTCGTGAAATATAGGAGCTTCACGGCGGCTAATCTAGCTCCGCAAAAGTGGTGTGTTCCGTGTTGGCATCGTGAGCTTCGTGAAGGAAGTCACTTTACAATGACTTGAGCTCTAAGATGGCCTAAGATCTGTGAATGCTTGAGATTTGAAAAGTCTTGAGATCTGCGAAGTAGTGTTCTCTGCAAAGCAGTGAGGTCAACGAAGGTGTGTGCTTTGCGAAAAGGCAGGGAATTCACGATGTCTTGTTTGAGCTTTGCAAAATTGGGAGCTTTGCAAAGTAGGGAGCTTTGTGAAGGCATTTCCAAATTTTCCTTTCCAGTAAACAATGTAAAAGGGGTATTAATTAGTGGATGAAATTTGGGCTTCAAAATAGCATCTACATATAGTGAAAGATGCACTCATTAGAGATAATGAAAGGACCTCCAAGTCTTTAAACTGTGATTGGATCTTGTGAAGAAGCAGAGCTCCCTTCAGTTGAGAGAGCATTGAGTTATCAAATTGTGAGTGGTTGTAAATGAGGAGAGATAGTGAGTCCACTTTGAACTTGTAAAAAACATTGCACTAATAGTGGATTTGGTACATTGGTACATCGGCACATCGTTGGTGTATGCTCCTTGGACGTATCCCAATGCAGGTGAACCAAGTAAAATTGTTGTGTCCTGTGCATGATTTAAGATTCACTCATACTTTGTAACAGTAATAAGAGAGAGAAGAGAGTTTTTTCTAACAACAAAACAAGATCAAGGGGAAGTTGTTTTAATTTTTTATATCCTGATTCACCCCTATCTCAGGGTATCTATCCTAGTGTACCTAACAATTGGTATCAGAGGGAAAGGTTGATATTAGTGTTTCTCTCTCAAGTGGAGGTCACAAATAACAAAGGGATTCCAATATTCAATGGGAAAAATTCTTAGCTATGGAAGAATCGGATTCAACACTACTTCGAATATTTGGGAATGGATGTGTTTACAACATCAAGGTATGGTATAACTGCTAATATTAATAGTGGTGATTTATCAGAAGCCAGGCAAATAGAATTGGATGCTGATGCCAAGAGAATCAATGCTTTAGGGGGAGACCTATCCAATTATATCTATATGAAGGTGATGTCATGAAAAACATCAAATTCCATGTGGGAAATGCTATTGAATATATATGAGAGAGATACAAAGGTTAGAGAGGCAAAGATGCAAGTTCTGTGGAACAAATATGAAGATCTGAGAATGAACCTGGATGAGTCTGTTGAAGCATTCTTTGACAGGGTAAAAATTATAGTGGAAGACATTCGAGGTATTGGTGAAGTTATTGAATACATAAATATTTTGAAGTGAATCCTGAGGCAAATTCCACCTCAGTTCAATCCAAAAGTTTCAATTTCTCATGATAAATACCCCAAAGAGATGATATTGGATAACCTTCACAACAACATTATTGCATATGAAATTAGAAATGATGATAATGACGTTGTGGAAAAGGGGAAATCTAAAGAGGTAGCATTCAAGGCCATAAAAAAACTCACCATTGAAGATTCTCAGGAAGAATAAGAGATATATGTGGTGATGTCATTCCTTTCCTCGAATCTTTAAAGAGGAAAATGAAAGTTCAAAGGGAAACTTCTACTTGATTTATTTAGATGTGGAAAAGCTATTCATCTTACAGTATGGTGACCCAAGAAGTTTCAAGAAGATGAGGAGTGTAACTCCCCGACCCTAGTTACCCAGAGCCGGAGCATTATTTTAATACATTGGCATGATTAAAATGAATCAAGTCCTGAAGGCCCAATCAGTTTAGCAGTCTTGGAAAATAGATTACATACATTAAATTTACATTACACATTAGAAAATAAAACACAACATAAATGATCCTTTGAGAACACCATTATTCCCTTTACCGTAACCTTTCATATCAATAATAATACACTTCTTGTAATCCTGGTAAAATAAAACATAAGAAAGGGGTGAGCTCAGATGCCCAGTAAGGGTAAATAATTTAGAGGAAGCTATAAACTTTTAAGGAAAGATGGGTGATAAAAACAACAGACTTTTTAAACATAAACTTGAACATAATATGGAAAAAATAAATCAAACATTACCATATAAACATGCGCATGGATATTTTACTAGTCGAATAGTCACATGTAATAACTAATTTAATAATGAGGGAATGCCTAACACTGGACATCATTACCACATAGTCAAGGCCTCATGCCAAGACTACAAATAATATTTTTGTCAAGGCCTTGTTCCAAGACAACAGTTTGCCTCATGAGACCTACCGATGCATCGAGGAGCTATAGTGGGCACCACCCATCACTTACTAAGTCCACTGCATTCCTCATATGAAAATTTTGAAACATAACATAAGCATTCGTATTAAAACTAGAATACTAAATGTCAATACATTAACCATAAACCATGAATGGTATAAAAATAGCACATTCAGAGTAAAACATATCATATCTAATTAAATACAATATTTATGATTTTATTTATAATAAATAAACCTCAATCAATAATAATATCCAAAAAGGATGTTTATATAGTTTAAAGTAATCATTAAAAACCTTTGAGAAAAATATCCTTTTTTTGTGAAATCATTTTAATGTAACACATTTATAAAAGAAGTCATTTAAAAGATATTTTTGAATCAAAGTGTCCCATACCACTTTGAAACTTTTGAAAATAATTATTATTTTAAAACATTCATGTCTATATAAATAAATACTTAAAACCGTTTTGAAAACATGGACATTAATTAAAAAGATTTAGAAAGATAAATATTTAAAACATTTAAAATTCTGATATTGATAAATATTACCTTTCAAAAATATTTAAAATATTAAATTTGAAATCATTTTTATGAAAAATGGACATGGATGATAAAAATGTTCTAGTAAATACTTACACATAAACAATCTCGGATAATAATGAGATTGAGGAATTAACCGTTACCATGCACTTTCCTTTGGTCGAGGGTACGTTTAACCTTCTGTATAATGACCATGGTATGTTATTAAATTATACCATAACCATATTAATATTTATGATATCATATATGATTCATTTATGACTTTATACTCCCCATTTAATAATAATTTCCTTGTTAAAGTAACATTTTGGGTAATAATCGCTTTCTTTATCGTACGTGTTTTAACTTGTTATTCTTGATCATATCACTTAGATAATGATTTTAATACTTACAGAATATAAAACATGGTTTATATATCATATATATTCAGAATATAAATATTTATAATAGATATATTTATTAAATGGAAACACCATTTATGGAGACGGTAGGCCATACGTACGCATAAACGCCGTTTCCATTTTAATGTCGTATTGAAAGAAAGAAAGTGATTGAGATATATATAAATAAATATATACATATATATATATATATGTATATATCCAGTAGCATTATTATGTCATATATTAAATACTAATTAATAATATATATTTTTATAATCATCGTTTCATGGTGAACGTGGAAATGAATGTCATCGCGTCATGGAGACGGTAATCCGTACGTACGCACGAGCGACAATATCATTTACTTAAAGGTATTGAATTGGATGGTATATTAATATTACAGAGACATTAGCATGTTATTTTCATTATTTATATACATATTACTCATCATTATATCCATCCAAATAACATAGTGTTGAATAACAAATTACACCACGGCATGGAGACAGTAAGTCGTACGTACGTACGCATGGTGACATTATCATTAATAGGATGGATAGAATAATGAATATGGTTGTGTCATATTTATAATAACATAATATTATATATATAAGTTACTGGAGTTATTATTTTGGTATGGTAATAACAAAGAAAGAGTAAGTAGAAGAAGAAAAGAACTTGAAAGAGGGTGGTGAAATCATTACCTCTTCTTCGGGTTCTTCCTTTTGATTTGATCAAAAGGGATCCTTAGGTTGGATTTATGATCAAAGGAAGGACTCTAGGATTAAGGGAGGATAGTTCAGAGGATAATTGGGTAGGGTTAGCCGAGCCAAATGGATTTGGGGGTGTGAATTTGAGAGAACGGGAAGTGCCCTTTTATAAGAGGGGTGTGGGAAACCTTATGAAATACATAAAATATTATTTTATAATAAATTCATTTTCGGTTTCTAATAGATAAAAAATGGATTTTTTAAAGGATAAGGTGTTTATGGGTCTAATACCACTCAACCAATAGGTTTTAGACATGTTTGGGTCACTATATTAACCTTATCTTTTAGATTTAACTCTTAGTCAAATAGTTTGACATTTACCATGTCTCTTTGTATTTTTATATTATATGGTTAATAAAGTTACTATAAACTTCCAAGCGAACCCCAAGTGGTTCATTAATGACATATATAATATTATTTAAGACCTTTGGACGAAACTTATATTTTTAGAAATAGAATATCAATTAATAATATAATATTTGTTTTAAAAACTCTTTTATGTCAATTTTGATACTATTTGGTATTTTGTTTTTTTCTAAATTTATAAAAGCATTATTACTTCAAAACAAAATTCATCTAACCAACCCTAACATGTCATATTAACCTATAAAATTAGTATAATTCATAAAAATTACCAAATTACATTTATTTGGATATTTATAATATCAATTATTTTAATATTTCATTAATAAGGTAATTACTGCATCATCATTGTGTCATAAAAAAATTAACTTATTTAATGTATAAAAAATATAAATAAAATACCATTATGTAGAAAATATTTTTATATTTCCAATTAATAATTATAGTTGAAAATATAACTTATATAACCCCATGTAAAAATTTATTTACAAAAAGAAATTTATTTATGTCATATTTGCCTTTACTTTAAGTTAATTAAAATAAAGTATCATTATCATTCATAAGTGGCTCCATGGGGTCCCAAAATTGACCCAAGGATTCCCATGGTCGGCCTTGACTCGTCCAATAATGTTAGGACAAGTGTTAAGGTAATTTTGTATTATTATAATATTCTTTTTACCTTGAATTACCCTATTTATCTTTAACCGCAGTAAATAAAAGTCAAAAGTTACTATTCACCAAAAATTATTTTCATCTTATTGAACCACATTTTACTTATTGATATCAACCGTGTCTCTCGGATTTTTGAAATTCAATTCACAGAAGCGGTAAAATTAAGTTTTATGCAAATTTGCAAATGCTCATAGGAGGTGAGTAAAAGACGGTAAAAAGTTCGATAACATTTTTATATATCTAAAATTATTATAAACTGACTATAATTAATTAAATTGAACTTATATATGTATTATGTATCTATTTTTATGTAAAATAAATTTAAATAAAATAAATAATTATTTAAATAAAAATTCAGTTTTAAACAATAACTCAGTGTTTTTCACTATTCATAAAAAATTGAAAGTTTTCAGAAATATACAAAAAATTCACCCTAGGCTAATTTTTTTATTCAGAATTTAAAAATGAATTCTATTTTACCAAATTCAAAACATATAAGATGTATTAATTAATTTAAAATTAATTCCCGTTGTCAAAACCAAAAAGCGTATTTTTACGAAAAAATAACTATCAAAAGATTGACACTTGTTTATGTCCAATTTCAAAGTAAAATTACTTAAAATGACCATAATTGGATTAAATGGTAAAAATATAATCTAATTATACTTCTGATCCATTAAAATTTATAATTGAACACTATAAATTATTTTTATTAAAAAAGTTGTTTTCAGTTAAAATATAGTATTTTTCACTATTCACCAAAATATGATATTTATCAGAAAAACACCAAAAATTTATTAAAACTAAATTGTTATGTCTCGATTCTAAAGAAGATGTTTATTTTTTCAAATTGAATATATAAAAGGTTCAAATATTGGATTTAAAAAAGGTTCACCATTAAAAGGCGGTAAAATTGCATTTTTCTTTGAAAAATACTTATTTTATCTGAAAAAAATGAATTTGTTATTACATTATGTCTAAGAAACTCATAATATGGATTCTAAAATGATAAGTATTATATAAAGTTTAAAATTCAGTTAATACTATTCATAACCGCTTTTGAATGACTAGTTTGGTAAGTCATGGTGCGCTTGAACTCAGTGTTGCGTGTAGTGCAAGTTATTGAATTACTTTTAAGAAATAACGTACTATGAAATCTTGGGGTGTTACATTCTCCCCTCATTCATTAAATTGCGTCCTCAAAATTTGAAATTTTTCTTCAAAAAAAAGGTTAAAAATAGAAAAATACCTTTGTGGAAAACCCACATCGGAAATTGGGTTAATAAAATTTAGTCTTAATAAGAGAGAAAGGGAAATAAAAAAGTTACCACCAAATTATGATCTCAATTAGGAGAACATTGGTGGCAATTGGAGACACATAATTTGAGTAAAAACGTAAATATTTATAGGAAGTGATTGAGGTCATCAATCAAAATATATCATTTAAATATTGACATAACAAATCCATTGTCAAAACCATTTTCAATACCAAAATACATAAAAAGAGTATATGGTATTTATTTTCTTTAAAAAAACATTTTGGTTTGTTAAGGAAGCCAAAGATCAAATAAAACTCACGGCGGCAGAAAGGTCATTTTCACCACTTATGTTAAAAAAACATTCCTTTTTTTATCGTTTATTAGAATGCTTCGTAGAAAAGATTCCCCTTGAAATGAAAAGTCAAAGGGTTTTATACACCATATAAAAGAAAGTTGTTTAGAAATCAAAGGATGCCTCAATGAAAGGAGATTGAGACGAATTCCCTTAACTAAAGTTTATGAATTAATTTAATCATAGAATAAGATGGAAATATATATATATATATAATTGATAAGTAGAGTTACATTTTTAAACTAATTACTACCACAAACTCATCTTTCACTCCAAAAGATTTCAAAAAAAAAAAAATCTATTTATCCTAATCGTATAGGGTTCCAAAAATAATGAATTTATAATACACCTATCAGACCTTTTAAAAAGAAACTACATTATACAATCCAGGACATCACGTAGGCCAGTGGTAGGTGATGCACCCTTGTCGCCCTTTGGTTGCGGGTTCAAGTCTCGTGGCCTTGCTGGACGTGACTGGTTGTCGCCCGACCTCTGGGTTGTCTTTTTAATGACAATCCAAAAATAACCTTAAAAATTGTATCCAATTTAAAACATAATCCATTCCAACCTTTATACTTATCCAAAATACTTCTGTCCAAACTCACAACCCAAAATTTATAAGGAAGGTAAACATAATGAAGATCCATTTTTTCCACATAATAACATGTGGACACCTTCATCATGTATCATGGTAACAACCTAAATTACCATAAAACCTTATTGATTACATTCATGCTCCCTTATTCCTTATAGAATACTTGATATACTCCTTCTATCAAAAAATGATGTAAACTCCAACAATTATGGAATATACAAATCATTAATCAGTTTCAAGGTAGTCAAGAATATCTAATATAATTTATCCAAATCAACCATCCCTTATTCCAAAATCACTACCTCATTATCAGGACTATATTAAGGATTACCTTTCCTTCAACCATGTATTTTCCAAAAAGTGTAGCTTACTATTAAGTCACTTTTCTTATAACCATATAATCTCAAATCCTCAATAAAATAGTACTGTAGTACAATCCTTTTTTATCTATATAATTCAAATAACCAGTATATTGTTGATACAACACTCAAATGAAATAATTCTATAATTATAACATAAGAACACTAGTTATTCCTCTTCATCTAAGGTAGTATAATAACATGATTATTATCCAATAACATCATTTGTGGTATACTCTGATGACTGGGACATTGATTCACATAGTGTCCCAACACCTTACAGATGAAGTATTTTACATTTGAAACCTTTTTCTTACCCTTGAAATCACATACTTGGTGTCCTTTTTCTCCATACTTATAATAAACTCCCATTCCCCTCAAGCATTTACCAAGGTGATTCATTCCACAGTTATCACATATGGGAAAATCCTTCTTTTGCCTCTTCCATTTATCCATCTTTCTCTCTTCCATCCTTTTATTCTCTTGCTTCCCTTAAAAACCATAGGACTCAGAGAATTATTTACTTATCTTATTAACACATGATATTATTTATTTATATGTTGAGAATATATGGGAGATTATTTCCCTTTAAAATTTTGCCTTAATACCATGAATGATATGATCCTTCTTACTCTTTGGATCATATGTATTGCTGGAGTTATCATTCCTTCTACTGGGCACCATTTCTATACAATGTCATACACTAGGTCAGTTTATGAATCATGATGAATAATTTCCAACTTTTAAAATACCTAACGTAAATTGAATAGTTTATGGATATAATCCGTAATCATATAAATATTTTCATTGAGTAGATATATACTCATAAATCCTTCATAATTATTTGTAAGGAAAATGAGAATTATCCTAAGCATATCCTCCGGGAGTGTCGTAACCAAGAGTGCAGCAAGGCCCACTGTCGTGCACCAGTTCCCGTTCGAGTCTAGCTCCAAGCGGTGTTTTTGGGTTTTACCCCTAGGTACATCTGTGCCAGATCCGTCTCTACCTACTCGTATCCAGAAAGGGAGGTATTTTCTTGGAAAACTCTCAAAATATCTACATTACCAAAATTCTAGGAAGTTCTTCTATACTAACTCTCAAAGTCTATCATAGGGTAATGTGCTCTAATCATTGTTTATCTAAATCTAGTTTCTAAGGTTATTGCTAAACTTCCTTTGATACCAAATGTAACTCCCCGACACCAGTTACCCAGAGCTGGTACATAATTTTAATACATTGGCATGATTACAAGGAATCAAGTCCCGAAGGACCGATCGGTTTAACAGTCTTGGAAAATAGATTACATACATTAAATTTACATTACACATTAGAAAATAAAACACAATATAAATGATCCTTTTAGAACACCATTATTACCTTTAGATTAACCCTGCATATCAATAATAATACACTTCTTGGAATCCTGGGAAAATAAAACATAAGAAAGGGGTGAGATCAGATGCCCAGTAAGGGTAAATAATTTACCGGAAGCTATAAAATTTTAAGGCAAGATGTGTGATAAAAACAACAGTCTTTTTAAACATAAACTTGAACATAATATGGAAAAATAAATCAAAAATTAATATATAAATATGCACATGGATATTCTACTAGTCGAATAATCACATGTAATAACTAATTTAATAATGAGGGAATGCCTAATGCTGGACATCATTACCACATAGTCAAGGCCTCTTTCCAAGAATACAAATAAATTTTTTTTCAAGGACTTGTGATAAGACAATAGTTTGTTTAATGAGACATACTGATGCATCGAGGAGTTATAACGGACTCCACCCGTCACTTACTAAGTCTACTGCATTCCTCATATGAAAATGTTGAAACATAACATAAACATTCATATTAAAACTAGCATACGAAATGTCAATACATTAACCATAAACCAAGAATGGTATAAAAATAGAAAATTCACTATAAAACATATCATAGCTCATTCAATATAATATTTAAGATTTTATTTATAATAAATCAACCTTTATCAAGATTAATATCCAAAAAGGATGTTGAGATAGTTGAAAATAATCATTAAAAACCTTTGAGAAAAATATCCTTCTTTGTGAAATCATTTAAATGTAATGCATTTATAAAGGAAGTAATTTAAAAGATATTTTTGAATAAAAGAGTCCCATACCACTTTGAAACTTTTGAAAATAATTATTATTTCAAAACATTCATGTCCATATAAATAAATACTTAAAACCATTTTAAAAATATGGAAATTAATTAAAAAGATTTAGAAAGATAAATCTTTAAAACATTTAAAATTATGATCTTGATGAAGAGTACCTTTCAAAAATCCTTAAAATGTTAATTTTGAAATCATTTTCATGAAAAATGGACATGGATGATAAAAATTTCCCAATAAATACTTACACATAAACAATCTCAGATAATAATGAGATTGAGGAATTAACCCTTACCTTGCACTTTCATTTGGTTGAGGGTACGTTTAACCTCCCGTATAATGTCCTTGGTAAGTTATTAAATTATAAGATAACCATATTAATATTTATGATATCATATATGATTAATTTATTACTTTATACTCCTTATTTAATAATAATTTCTTTATTAAAGTAACATTTTGGGTAATAATCTCTTTCTTTATCGTACGTGTTTTAACTTGTTATTCTTGATCATATCACTTAGATCCGGATTTTCATAATTCAAGAATATAAAAAATTATTTATATATCATATATATTCAGAATATAAATATTTATAACTGATATATTTATTAAATGGAAACACCGTTTATGGAGACGGTAGACCGTACATACGCATAAACACCGTTTCCGTTTTAATGTCGTATTGAACGAAAGTAAGTGATTGAGATATATATAAATACATATATAAATATATATATGTATATACCCAGTGGAATTATTATTTCATATATTAAATACTAATTAATAATATATATTTTTATAATCATCATTTAATGGTGAACGTGGAAATGAATCTCATCGCGTCGTGGAGACGGTAATCCGTACGTACGCACGAGCGACAATATCATTTCCTTAAATGTTTGGAATTTTATGGTATATTAATATTATAGATACATTATCATGTTGTTTTCATTATTTATATACATATTACTCATCATTATATCCATCTAAATAACATAGTGTTGAATAACAAATTACACCACGGTGTGGAGACGGTAAGCCGTACGTACACAAGCATGGAGATATTATCATTCATAGGATGGATAGAATAATAAATATGGTTGTGTAATATTTATAATAACATCACAGTATATATATAAGGTACTGGAGTTATTATTTTGTTATGGTAATAACAAATAAAGAGTAAGTGGAATAAGAAAAAAACTTGAAAGAGGGTGGTGAAATCATTACCTCTTCTTCAGGTTCTTCCTTTTGATTTGATAAAAAGGGATCCTTAGGTTGGCTTTATGACCAAAGTAAGGCATATAAGATGAAGGGAGGATAGTTTAGAGTATAATTGGACAGGGGTTGGCCGATCCAAATGGCTTTGGGGGTGTGAATTTGGGAGAAGGGGAAGTGCCCTTTTATAAGAGGGGTGAGGTGAACCTTATGAAAAACATAAAATATTATTTTATAATAAATTCATTTTCTGTTTCTAATGGCTCAAAAATGAATTTTTTAAAGTAAAAGGTGGGTATGGGTCTAGAAAAACTCAACCAATAGGTTTTAGATAGGTTTGGGTCACTATATTTACCTTATCTTTTAGATTTAACTCTTAGTTAAATAGTTTGACATTTACCATGTCTCTTTGTATTTTTATATTATATGGTTTATAAACTTACTATAAACTTACAAGAGAACCCCAAGTGGTTCATTAATGAAATATATAATATTATTTAAGACCTTTTTCCAAACCTTAGATTTTTAGAAATAGAATATCAATTAATAATATAATATTTGTTTTAAAAACTCTTTTATGTCAATTTTGACAATATTTGGTATTTTGTTTTTTTCTAAACTTATAAAAGAATTATTACTTCAAAAAAAATTCATATAACCAACCATAACATTTCATATTAACCTATAAAATTACTAGAATTCATAAAAAGTCTCAAATTACATTTATTTGGAAATTTATAATATCAATTATTTTAATATTTCATTAATAAGGTAATTACTACATCATCATTATGTCACAAAAAAATTAAATTATTTAATGTCTAAAAAATATAAATAAAATACAATTATGTAGGAAAACTTTTTATCTTTACAATGAATATTTATAGTCAAAAATATGACTTATATAACCCCATGTAAAAATTTATTTACAAAATGATATTTGTTTATGCCATTTTTGCCTTTACTTTAAGTTATTTAAAATAAAGTGTCATTATCATTCATAAGTGGCTACATGGGGTCCCAAAATCGACCGAAGGATTCCCATGGTCGCCCATGAATCATCCAATAAGGTTAGGACAAGTGTTAAGGTAATTTTTTATTTTTATAATATTCTTTTTTACCTTGAATTACCCTATTTACCTTTAACCGTGGTAAATAAAAGTCAAAAGTTACTATTTACCAAAAATTATTTTCATCTTATTAAACCACATTTTACTTAAAAATATCAACAGTGTCTCTCAAATTTTTTAAATTCAATTCATAGAAGCAGTAAAATTAGGTTTTATGCAAATTTGCAAATGCTCCTAGGAGGTGGGTAAAAGATGGTAAAAAGTTCGATAAAATTTTTATATATCTGAAATTATTATAAACAGACTCCAATAAATTACATTGAACTTATATAATTATTATGTATCTATTGTTACCTAAAATAAATTTCGATAAAATAAATAATTATTTAAATAAAAAGTCGATTTTAAACAATAACTCAGTGTTTTTCACCATTCATCCAAAATTGAAAGTTTTTAGAAATATACCAAAAATTCACCCTAGGCTAATTTTTATATTCTAAATTCAAAAATTAATTATATTTTACCAATTTAAAATCATATAATACGAATTAATTTATTTTAAATTAATTCCCTTTGTCAAAACCAAAAAGCGTATTTTTAAGAAATAATAACTATCAAAAGATTGACACTTGTTTATGTCCAATTTCAAAGTGAAATTACTTAAAATGACCATAATTAGATTAAATGGTAAAAATATAATCTAATTATACTTCCAATCCATTAAAATTTATAATTAAATACTATAAATTATTTTGATTAAAAAAGTTGTTTTCAGTTAAAATATAGTATTTTTCACTATTCACCCAAATATAATAGTCATCAGAAAACACCAAAAATTTATTGAAACTAAATTCTTATATCCCGATTCTAAAGAAGATGTTTATTTTGTCAAATTGAATATATAAAAGTTTCAAATATTGCATTTAAAAAAGGTTCACCTTTAAAAGGCGGTAAAATTGCATTTTTTTGAAAAATACTTCTTTTATCTGAAAAAAATGCATTTGTTCTTACATTATGTCTAAGAAACTCCTAATATGGATTATAAAATTATAAGGATTATATAAAGTTCAAAATTCAGTTAATACTATTCATAACCGCTTTTGAACGACTAGTTTGGTAAGTCGTGGTGCGCTTGAACTCAGTGTTGCGTGTAGTGCAAGTTATTGAATTACTTTGAAAAAATAACATACTATGAAATCTTGGGGTGTTATAAGGATGATGAAATTGAAATTCTCAAAAATAATTCTTCAAGATATGTGAAAGTTAAGAAATTGTTTAAGATAAATTTCTTCAAGAAGAAGAATCTTCTTTCACAAGAATGTAACAGTTCAGATGAGTCTGAGGTTGAGGAGGTTGAAGAGATAGAGAACTGCAAAGATCATGGAGAAAATGCTATGGTGTCAGTTGTCAGTTGTACTCAGAAAAAGGAAGAAACTGACATTGATGATGAAGAAGAAGTTTAAGGAAGATTTGATATGCAAGCTGAGTTAGAGGATGCTCTCGAAGAGATAGATGTTTAGAGAGCCAAAACAAAGAAAGCCATCAAAGTAGTTCGTGATGCCAAACTCTATATGCATCAGTAAGAAGAAGAGAAGTCAAAGTTGATGCAAAAAATTGAGAAACTCAAGACATCAACGCCAGAGGACTCAGAATTGGTTAGTCAGTATAAAATCAAGGTTAAAGAATAGAAAAGGGAGATCGATGGCTTGAATAACACAAGGAAAGATCAAATAAAGTGTATCAAAGAACTCGAAGGAGAAGTTATCGGTTTGTGGAGAAAGGTTAAGGATCAAGAAAAACTCTTGACTCCTATTGTGACATCAAGAAAGAAAATCACTCAGAAAACTAAGAAGATGAAAGTGGAGCATAGTGGTTCTGCAGAAAAGAATCAATAATTGGTTTCAGATGTTAAGACTGATACATGGATTGACCAAAAACAAAAAGGTATGAAAGTTGACGTCAGACCGCAAGAACCCATTCCACAATTTAAAGTTAATTTTTGTGCAAAGAAGAATCATAATATTCAGAGATCCCAATGGGAAACTATCAGTGAAGAAGTGAAACGTAGGAATGCACCCTATATTAGGTGTTATTGATGTGGAAAGATGGGACATTCACAGTATGTGTGTTCCATATCCCAGAGATATCTCAGGGCATAAGAAAAAGGTAGGATCCAAATAGAGATCTATATTGTAGAATGTCCTTTGTGGTACATTGTTTTTGGTGTGGAGAATTTGGGCACATGGAAAGATATTATACATCAACAATGCAGAGGAATGTTCCAAGGCAGAATCAGAGTTGTCACAAGTAGAAAATCAACAAACCAATAGGTAAGTTGAAAATTCAAAATTGATTTACAACACTGTAGGATGAATATGGGCCATCACACTCTTAGGAAGATCAATATTTTCAAACTACACCGAGTGTGAGGTCAAATACATGGATCAAGAAGAAAAAAACTAAGAAGGAAGTGGTTGCTAGAATTTCTCTTAAAGCATTAGACTGTTCTGGTGTATGGATCCTTGATAGCTGGTGCACATCCCACATGACAGGTAATAAGGATCTTGTTATAGGTATAAAATATGACAAAGAAGGAGTTTTCAAGTTTGGAAATGATGAAGGCCTAAATATTATTGGCTTAAGAAAGGCCAAGTTTGGGGGCAAAGAAATGAGACGTGCTGATGTCTTAGTAGTAGAAGGTATCAGTCACAATTTGATTAGTGTCAGTCAGCTATGTGAATCACTGAATTATTTAGGGTTTACTGAGAAAACGTGTGTCGTCAAAGGAAGATATGGTGTATTATTTCTTTAGGGAAAAAGGAAAAAGGGAAATCTATACTTGGTAAGTGAAGAAGAAGATATGTGCTTTCTATACAGAGGGGAAGAAAACAAGCTTTGGCATAAACAACATGGTCATCTATGCCAACCATCCCTGAAAGATCTGGTAAAGTGGGATACAACAAGATACCTCCCTAAGCTATCACGTGATCATAATCATACATGTGATTCATGTTAATAAGGGAATATCATCAGAAATATGTACAAGGGAAAGTAAAAAATAAATCAACAAGAGTGCTTGAATTGGTGCATACTGATGTTTGTGGACCTATCCCACCAAGATCCATTGACTGAAAGAGGTACTGAATTCTTTTCATTGTTGAATATAGTAGAATAGAATGGGTTTTTAGCATTTCCCATAAGTCTGATGTGTTCAGTTTCCTAACAAAATACCGAAGAGAGTGTCAAAGTATACTTGGACAGAAAATTTTGAAGTTTTGGACAGATAATGGTATTGAATTCACAAACAGTTAGGTGGAAGAATATCTCGTGAAACATGAGATAAGGAATCAGGTTTATTCAGTAATAACTCCACAATATAATGGAGTGGTTTAAAGGATAAATCAAATCATCAACAATATTTCTAGGATAATGCTGATTGAAAACAGATTCCACTGGTTCCTAACTTTTCTGGTTAATGCTTATTGAAAAGGATCTACCCGAGAAATTTTGGAAGGAATTAGTTTTAACATCGGTCTACATTTATAATAGAGCTCTGTTGTCTCCTAAGTAAGGAAAGACTCCATATGATATGCGGTACAGAAAGAAACCAATAAGAGTAAGTGCTTTATTTTCAATAATAAAAAATATAGGAAATTTGAGTCATGAGGAGATGAGGAGATATTCCTTGGCTACTCAAGAAAAAGAAAATAATACAAATTATTTAACAAGTGGCTATGAAAAGTAGTTGAGAGAAATGATGTCACTATTGTGGAAAATGAAGAGAATAATCAACAACATAGTGAACAGTTTTTTAATGAAAGTGATGAAGAGGAAAGTAACATAAGAGGAGCTGAAGTGGGTGATTCTGATTCAGAAGAAGATATTGATGATGAGTAAAAGTAAGTAAAATGCGTATCTGTATAGAAGCCAAGGAGTCGAGTTGAAATTGATAGGCATAATATCATTGGTGATCAGTCATCTTCAGTAAATATAAGAATAATGTAATCACTACAAAAGACATATTTAATATCTTAGGTAGAGCCTAAATGTTTTGCTGATGCAGTTGAAGATGAAAACTAGGCTCAGTCTGTGAATGAAGAGCTAGATTAGATTGGGAAGAATCAGACATGGGAGATTTTTTTGAGGCTAGTAGATAAGAATGTTATCAGGACTAAATGGGTCTTTCGCTACAAGATGAATGAAAATTTCATAGTGATTCAAAACAAAGCACGACTAGTATGAAAATGATACTAAAAAATAGAGGTTATAGATGATGACGAGACATTTTCACAAGTTGAAAGGTCAGAGACAATAAGATTATTCTTATCCAATGCAGTGCAACAGAAGTTCAAAGTGTTCTATGTGACAACCAGTCCCGGTGACAGCACAAACACCCCACCTTAAAAAGGCCGTCGAGTCCTGGCCTACCAGGTACCACCAGTTTTATAAAGACCCTAAGCCTGACGTACATGGACATTACATTACTTTTGCGGAATACTTAGTACATAACAAAAACACACACACACAAGGATCGTAATAGTTTAGTGTCTTTGGAAACTCGGAACGTAATCTTCTAATCGTGGTGAAAGATCTTCAATATCTCCCATAAAGATCTTCCCTTTTTTTCCTAAAACCTTTCTTTATATCCTGGGGAAAAGAAAACATAAAAGGGTGAGCTCAAATGCTCAGTAACGGTAAGCAAAAGAAAAAATCAATCACATCATATTCATAAGAACATAACTTTTGGAAATCTTAACCTGCAAAAGAGAGCATAATCTCATATCATGGGATAAATCATAGTAGTGAAATGAAATCCCAATAAGCATAACTTAAAACATGAAACTTTTTGGCATACACACATAATCATAGATAATCATTTCTTGTTAGTCATGACTCATTGCCAAGACTATCTTAGTGGACAAAGTCCCTTTCTAAATCGAGTCACCCTCGTTTCAGTCCTATTTCACTGAACCGGTATAACCTACCATTCCAACCATGTCTATCTCATGAGATATGAAATCTTTACCCAATGCATTGGAGGGAGATATAGGTCCCACCCATCTCATAATGATACCATTCTTATGTGTGCCACAAAATCATAAACTATATATCATAGCATAACCCATGTAATAAAAATGGGAATCTTAAACATCGTGACATCATAAAACAATTCATATAAGATAAAGGAATTCATAAAAATAATTCCATCACAACATAATCAAATCAATGTAATAATAGGGATAAAAACAGAACCCTTTATTATCTTAGATGGAAAATAATTTTGATAAAAACACTTGAACACCATTCTTGAGGAAAATATCCTTTCTACTTCAAAAACATTTTTCCTTTCTTAACATGTCATACAATTTTAAACTAAAAGAATTTGATTAAAATTAAACTTGAAAACTTGTAAAGTAAGCTTCTTGGAAATAATTTTTAAAAAATACATTCATGAGGTATAAGTTAAAAAAACATTCTTCGTACTTTTGTCAGAAAAGTCAAAACGTACCTCGTACGAAAAACGACAAAAGATTCCTTCCATTTCTTTTACTAAAAACTCACCAATGGGTAAAATTGGATTTCAAAAATTTTAGGTGGATGGAAATAATATTACATATTGAGGAAACATGGATGTGGATGATAAAATACACCCCAGTAAATACCAAAGTATAAACAATCTCGGATAAAAATGAGATTGTGATATTTCCCTTACCTTAAGTCCGATTTGCTTCGTAAGTGTCCGAACCTCCTGTATAATGATTTAAATAATGTCATTAACTTATTACAGAATCATATTCATTGTTATGATATCATATATGGTCCACTTATGACTTTATATTACCCGTTCTTTTGTAAATTCCATGTTAAAGAAGCGTTTTGGGTAAAATCGTTTCATTTATCGTAGGTGTTTGGACTTGTTGTTCTTGACATTATTATTACTTATATCATGATTTACTTACTTCCAGAATATAAAAAATGATTTATATATCATATATATTCAGTATATATATATATAATAGATAGATAAATGAAATGAAACACACCGTTCATGGAGACGGTAGTCCGTACGTACGCATGAACGCTGTTTTCCTTTCCTTATTGTCTTGAATGGAAGTAAGTAGATGACATACATATATACATAAATCCAGTAGCTTTATAATGTCATATATTTCATTATTATTGCTTATATATACTTTATAATTATTCTTAAATGGTTAACATGGAGAATGAATCTCATTGCGTCGTGGAGACGGTAGTCCGTACGTATGCACGAGCGATGATATTGTTCTCATGATCGTGAACTTGTGTTGAAGTGTATGTATACTATTTCAGTATCAATATCACTTTATAATAATCATATATAGTTACTCATTACACCATTATACCCATCCAATTAAGGTGGTGGCAGAAAATAGATTACACCACGGCGTGGAGACGGTATTCCGTACGTATGCACGCGCGGTGATTTCCTTTTTCCGTAGGATGGATAGAAGGTTAATTAGAGTTGTTTCATATTTATAATAACATATAAGTATATAATAAATACTTATGTTATTACTTTATCATGAAACAACTAAAGAAGAAGAAGTTTAAGATGAAACAAATTGAAAAGATCGGTAATGGATATTACCTCTTCTTTGAAACGCCTCTTTGAATCCTCCACTTAGGGAACTAAGATTGGTCTTTGAAGAAGACCAGGACCTCTAGGATTATTCTAGGGAAGTGGATAAGGGATTTTGGCAGGGGTTGGCCGAGCTTGAGTGCTCAAATTGGTGTGAGGAGAAGGGGGAGGAGGTGCCCTTTTTATAAGGGAGGAGAGGGGCACCTTAGGAATATCTCAAAATATTATTTTATATTAAAGTTAAAATCAGTTTATAATGGTTACAAAGGGTCTTATTTAGAAGGTAAAGTGGGTAGGGGTCGAAATCCTATCAACCAATAGGATTTAGACAAGTTTAGGTTATTATTGTAACCTTATCAATTAGATTTAACTCTAAGTTAAATAATTTAACTTTTACCGTGACTTTTTGTTTTCTTACACTATTTGGTTAATACACTTACTATAACATGCCAAACGAACCCCAAGTTGTTTATTATTAATATATATATCCTTATCTAAGTCATTTGGCCGAACCTCATCTTTTTAGGAATAAAATAACAATTAATAATATAATATTTTATTTAAAAACTATTTTGTGTCAATTTTGACACTATTTGATATATGATTTTTGTGAAAGTCATAACATAATTATATGTTCAAAACAAGTTTATTAAAGTAACACTAATATATCATAGTAACCTAGAAAATTAGTGGAATTCATAAAAAGTCTCAAATAACATTTATTTGAGCATTTATAACATCAATTATGTTAACATTTCCTTAAAAGGGTAATTATTGTATCATCGTTGTGTCAGAAATAAATTAATTTATTTAATGTATAAAAATTATAAATAAAATATCATTATGTAGGAAATTATTTTATCTTTCTAATGAATATTTATAGTCGAATTTATCTTATGTATAGCCCCATATTAAAAATGTTTTAGTAAATAAACTTTGATTTTAACTCTTTTAACCCTTCTTTAAATAAATTAATAATAAATGTCCTAATCTAATCCATGTGGGCCTAAATGGTCATATTTTATTCCTAAGTTTGTTTTTGGTCGAATTACACTTGTCCAATAGAATTAGGACATGTGTTAGGGTAATAATAATATCATTTCTATCCATAATTACCCTATTTACTTTTAACCGTGGTAAAAAAAGCAAAAAGTTACTATTCACCAAAAAATTATTTTCATCTCATTGAACCACATTTTAGTCCTTGATATTAACCGTGTCTCTCGGATTTTCGAAATTCCACTCACAGAAGCGGTAAAATTAAGTTTTATGAAAAATTCAGTTTTTTTTAACTACCACATAGTGGTTTCACTATTCATTAAAAATTGAAAGTTTTCAGAAAAATACCAAAAATTAGGCCTAAGCTATATTTGATATTATGAACTCAAAAATGATTTCTATTTTACCAAATTCAAAACATATCAGTTGCATTAATTAATTTAAAAATTAATTCCCGTCGTCAAAACAAATAGCGTGTTCTTAAGAGATAATAACTATCAAAAGATTGACACTTGTTTATGTCTGGTTTAAATGTGAAATTACATCTAACGACCATCATTGTATTAAATTGTAAAAATATATTCTAAATATACTTTAAAACCACTCAAATTAATAATTTATCGCTATTAATTATTTCGATTGAAAAAGTTGTTTTTAATTAAAATTTAGTAATTTCCACTATTCATCAAAATATGAAAGTTATCCGAAAATCACCAAAGTTTCACCCTAAGCTAATTTCGATATTATGAATCCAAAAATGAATTCCATTTTAAAAAATAAAATTACAAAATTTCAAAAAGTGGTTATTACTATTCATAACGGCTAGTTTTAATAATATTTTAATAGCATATCGTTGTTTAGTGAAACTCGGTATTGCGTACTCCACACGCTATCAAGGAAGTTCGCGATTGCGTGTAATGAAAGGCAAGTCAAGGATGCCTGTTGTGCAAGCTCCTTTTGGTGTAGCGTACAACACAAGACATTAATGAAATTAAAAAGAATATTTTTCATAAAATCTCGGGTTGTTACAAGTTTCCCCCGCAGACACGTGGGCCCCACCCCAGGGTCCACCCACGTGCCCAAACGGGTCATATGACTAATGATAATCCCCGCCAACACATGTCCTTTCTAGTGTGCTTTGTCCTCACTCGCACACACCCTGGGAAACTTCCCAAAAGGTCACCCATCCTGATCACTACTCCAGGCCAAGAACGCTTAACTGTAGAGTTCTAATCAGACAGGCTCCCGAAAAGGAAGGTGCACCTTGTTGACATGAGTCATATCATTTAGTCATTTAACCCTTTATCATTTGGGGATGTTACAATCACCCCCCCTTTAGAGCACAACGTCCCCATTGTGGGCCCTACATCTCAACCCAGGCAGTGCACCGCACTTAAGGCTGAGTTCCTCCTCTGATACCAAATGTGACAACCGGTCACAATGACAGCAGACACCCCGCTTTAACAAGGTCGTCGGGTCCTGGCCTACCAGGTACCACCAGTTTCCCCCGCAGACACGTGGGCCCCACCCCAGGGTCCACCCACGTGCCCGAACGGGTCATTTGACTAATGATAATCGCCACAGGCCAACACATGTCCTTTCTAGTGTGCTTTTTCCTCACTCGCACACACCCTGGGAAACTTCTCAGAAGGTCACCCATCCTGATCACTACTCTTGGCCAAGCACGCTTAACTGTGGAGTTCTAATCAGACAGACTCTCGAAAAGGAAGGTGCACCTTGTTGACATGAGTCATATCATTTAGTCATTTAACCCTTTATCATTTGGGGATGTTACATTCTAGATAGATGTGAAATATGCATTTTTGAATGGGGTTTTGGGGGAAGAAGTTTATATTGAACAACTAGATGGATTTATCATTCATGAAGATTAGAACAAAGTTTCTCGGTTAGAGAAAGTGCTATACGGGTTAAAATAAGAACTAAGATCATGGTACTCAAGGCTTGATCAATATTTGAAGAAGCTTGGTTTTCGGTATGGTGGAGTTGATTAAAATCTCTATTTTAATAACAACAGTAATCAAAGGATGATGGTGCTCCTTTATGTCAATAACATAATATTTGGCGGATCATATGAATCTCAGTGTAGACAATTTTCCAAATTCATGGAAGGTGAGTTCAAAATGTCAATGATTGTAGAGCTAGCATTTTTCCTTAGTTTATAGGTGTCACATGAAAGGAATAACACTTTAATCTCTCAATAAAAATATTCCAATGAGGTTATAAGAATATTTGGAATGGAAAATTCCAAGGAGATGAAGACTATAGTTGTTACCTAGATGAAATTATCGAAAGATAATGATGGAAAGGCAGTTAATATCACAAAATATAGGAATATTATTGGAAGTTTACTATACCTAACAATGATGAGACCTGATATTATTTTTTTAATGCCAAGAAGCATGATATCAAATCAATCCCAAGGAAATCCACATGCTTTCAATAAAAAGGATACTTTGGTATATCAAAGGAATGATGGATTTTGGTTTGATTTATAATGACGGAGTTGTTGGGTTATACAGATGCAGATTGGGCCGATTTAGTGGATGATAGGAAGTCAACGTCAGGAGGTCCTTTCTATCTTGGTGACTTGTGTATTTCTTGTCTAAGAAAGAATCAATATTTCATTTTATTGAGCACCACGAAAGCTGAGTATATTACAACCACTAAATCATGAACATAGTTATTGTGGATGAACTAGCATCTTGATGATATGGGAGTTGAAGGGAAGTCTCCGATCAGAATCTAGTACAATAACTCAAGTGATATAAATCTCAGAAAAAATCCTCTCCATCATTCAAGAACAAAGAAAATTGAGATGAAATATCATTTTATCAAGGATAAGGTTGAGCAAGGAATCATGAATTTGGAGTATGTGCCTACATAACTACAGGTTTCAGACATTCTGACAAAGGCCTTACCCAAGGAAGCTTTTGAGAGGCATCGACTAGCTCTAGGAGTTTAGTCGACTCCATGCACTTAAACAAGTGTGGATGTGGGAACCCCCTCTCCCCGAGGTATGGTGTGTTTTTATCTAATGTGTGAATCTATGTTCTTTCCAATGTTTCAGACCACAAAGGAGTGACCTTTGGGTTCTTTGAAAAAGGGTGAGAAATAGTGACTCTTAAAGGGGGAGAAACTACGGCTAAGGAAGGGAGAAAATGTCTTAGTCAAAGACACAGGGATAAGCTGACATGTGGAGAAACGAGATAGGGGGAGAACAATGAGATAGGGGGAGAGTTTTAAATTTGAAGATGCATGAAGTGATCTATCAAAGATTAGATATCATGACAGCTTAGGTTCATGATGAAATCAATTTATTGGTATTAGTATGGTATCAAAAATTGGTGTCATAAATGAAGAGATTCACTGATTAACTTTTCATACTACTCTTATTTCTCATGCTGAGCATTGCTCATGTGGGGTTAGAGTATATGGTGAGTAAATCTTTGGTCATTGTCTGAATCACAAGAGGCAAATGATGGAATGAGCTTTAGTGAGGTATCAAATTATAGAGTATCATTTTGAGAAGAGTTTCTAATAAACCCAAAGGGACATATTGTTGGGAAAAGATCCCTCAAGGTAATATTGCAGCATTTTTGGGTTGATTGTGTTTGTTGACAATGCAGGTTTCCATGGTGAATTGCCGAGTTCCAGATATTTTGTTGACAATCCTTATTTACAAAGAACCATGATAAAGGAATGGATGATTTGGAGGTAGTACAAAAGAACAGTTACAAGGTGGCACTGTTTTCTAGTGTTTTCCAAATTTTAGGGGTCCAAAATTTGGGATTTGGTGAGCATCACGAAAAGTGGATTTCATTGAAGATCTTATCTAAATATGGAAAATGCATGAATTTCACGAAGATGAGCTTCATGAAGTAGATTTCATGAAGACATAAAGAATGTTGATGATCTTCATGATTATGACGAGCTTTGCGAATGCCAAAAGAGAAAATATTTGCAAGAGAGCATTATGGCGGTGAAGAGCATTGCGGATGGAGCATCGTGGAGGTGTAAAGGATTTGGTAGAATTCTTTACAATTACAAAGATCTTTGTGAATATGGAAAATATCCATTGTGATTTTTGAAACAAAGTGAATTTCAGCAGAAATATCGGAGATTTGCGATTTGAGATGATGTGATGTTGACTTTGCGCAGAGGGTTCTTGAGTTGTTGGAATCGCCAATAAATAGTCTTTGACCACCTCAAGAGAAGCAGATAGTTTTCCATGAAAAATTTGTAGCTCTTGAATCTCACAGAAGGTTCGTGGAGGCAGTGTGCTTCGTGAAAGATAGGAGATTCACAATGACTGATCTAGCTCCATGAAAGAGGCGTGTTCCACGTTGTCTCTGTGAGATTCATGAAGGAAGTAACTTTGTGATGGATTGAGCTATTCAATAGCCTAAGATTTGTGAATTCTTGAGCTTTAAAAAGGTTTTATCTCTACGAAGTAGTGTGCTCTATGAAGCAGTGAGCTCTGCGAAGGTGTGTGCTTTGCGAAGAGGCAGGGAATTCGTGAAGGCTTGTTTGAACTTTGTGAAATTGGGAGCTTCACGAAGTAGGGAGCTCTGCGAAGGTATTTCCAAAGGTTGTTGCCCAGTGAAGAGTGGAAAAGGGGTATTCATTAGTGGATGAAATTTGTACTTCAATAGAGGATTTATATACAGTGAAGGATGAAATCATTAGAGATAATGAAAAGACCTACAAGTTTTTAAACTGTGATTGGATCTTCTGAAAAAGCAGTGAGCTCACATTAGTTGAGAGAGCAGTGAGTTCTCAAATTGTGAGTGGTTTAAATGAGGAGGGACAGTGATTCCACTTAGAACTTGTAAACAATAGTGCGCTTATAGTGTATTCGGTACATCAACAAATCCCTGGTGTATGCTCCTTGGACGTAGCCCAGTGCTGGTGAACTAAGTAAAATTGTTGTGTCCTGTGCATTATTTGGGATTCATTCATACTTTACAATGGGAAGAATAGAGATAAGAGAGTTTTGTATTACAAAAAAACAATATCAAGGTGTAGTTGTTTTAATTTGTCATATCCTGATTCACCCCCCCTCTCAGGGTATCTAGATTAGTGGACCTAACGATTGGTATCAGAGGGAAAGGTTGATATCAGTGTTTCTAGCTCAAATGGAGGGTCACCAATCATAAAGGGATTCCGATCTTCGATGGGAACAATTATTAGGTATGGAATAATCAGATTCAATACTACTTCCAATCTTTGGGAATGGATGTGATTATAGCAGCAATGTAAGAACCCAGGTTTTGGGACTCTGAGACTTTGAAAATTTCTTGATGTCATTCCAGAGTAGGGTGTTCAGACGGTGTGCAATTCTGAGTCCCGGTGTGCCCGGAATTAATTATATAAAAATGTTAAGTGTTTTTATATTACGCACACGTGGTTTAATAAATAAAATGTGATATCTCTTAGACCGTTGATCGGATTAGAAATCCGAGACCACGGTTGGGTCCGGAACGCTGTGTTTACCCTAGGCGCGACATAAAATGTGTCGGCGCGGGACGTTCGGACCCCTCGCTTGTTGGCGGTGTGTTAAATGGATAATTAAATTATCAAATTATTCATTTAATAGCTCAAACCTGAATAACTCCTAAACGGTAGCTCGAATGGGAAAACTGAGGGCATCGTTGAGTCTGGAGCGGGACGTTTACCCTAAGCGGGGTATAAAAGTTGTGGGCGCGAGCCTACTGTGAGAGATGTCACCCAGGGGAAAAATAGTAATTTTAAATTAATGACTTAGTGATTTTTTTATCACTGGCGTTATTTTCAAATAAATTTCAAAAGGAGTCTCGGAATGAAAATCCGAGACTTTCGTTGAGTTTGAAATGGGGGGTTTTTCCTAGGTGTGATATAAAATGAGCGAGCGCAGAGGTTTTGGAATCCGCGACCGTCGGTGGAGTTTCTGAGAGTTATAAATTCGAAGTGTTGGAATTAAGGGGGGATCATTTTCCCCTTCTCTCTCTCTCTACCTCTCTCTCTCTACCTCTCTCTCTCATCCGTTCTTCGGTGTTCTTCATCGTTCTTCGTCGGACGAGGAGAGATCTTCACCGAGACCTCGACGGATCGAAGGTGGAGCGCAATGAAGGCATCACCAACGACGAACGGATCCAACTAGGTAGGATTTATTTTACTTTTAAGTTCCAAATCAAGTTTTTAAATTAAATATTCTTCATTGTCCATTTGTTTCATCATTTTAATTATCGTATTCGATGGCTGCACGAACACGACCATCGATCTATGTTTGGAACCCCGTTCTTGGTTCCGTTCTTCGCGGACACCCGCTATAATTTTTGGATGCTGCAACCGACTATCGAATCATCGATTAGAGGTAGGAACTATGAATGTCTCTTCACAGGGATCACAAAAACATCCTTGGATATGGAATCGGGTGTCCGATCGAGTTGCGGTGATCCACCGAAGGGTACGACCGAAGGTTCGGCTCCGGCGAGGGGTGATGTGGCCGGAGGAGCCGGGCAGGCTGGGCGGAGCCAGCTGTGTCGGCGACGGAGCGCGGGGCTTTAGCAGAGGTGGTGGAGCACGAGGCTTCGAGTGGGACGAGGCAGCTCGGGATGCCGCGACGGTCAGCGGATGATGTGGCGGCACCGGGGGTCGGTCGAAGCGACGGTGACTGCGGCTGCCGTTGCGGTGGAGCAGCGTGCGGAAAAGCGGCATCAGGCAGTGCTGGCCGCGGCGTGTCGCGGAGGTGCTGTGGGATGCGGAGCCATAGGTGTCCGACAGTGGTGTGCTGTAGGGGGCGCCTACCTGTCGCGCTCGGTAGAGGAGCCCGAGGCATTGACCTCGGGCGTGTGGAGGTGCCAAGGACCTGCGAAGCGCGGGTCCTGCTGGGAGACACGGAAGAGATCGGAAAATAGGCTGGTATATTTAAAAAAGAAAGAAAGAAAGAAAACCGGACCCAAGGTGGGTCCGGTGTGGTTGGAACGGGCCGTGACGGTTCGGACCGGGCCAACCGGGGTGAACCGGCCCGGTTGGCCCCCTTGCGTTTAGGGGGGGGGGGTAATTTCTAAACGGCGTGTCCGTTTGACACACCCTCTCTTGCTGCAGGTCCGTTTCAGTGAGACGGACCTTTTGAACTGGGTTCCAGGGAATTTGGGTTCTGCACCCGAAGGCGGGTAGCCCGGAACGCTCTAACTTAACAATATTAAATTATTATTAAAGTTGCGACGGACGTGGTTCGCGAGCCGGGCATCTATTTGACATACCGTGAGAGGCGTGGTAGCCCCGGAGCTAAGACGGTCCTTCCAAATTGGTTCGTAACCTTTGTGGGTTGGTTTCGTTGCTCGGTGGCACGAAACGCTAAATGTGAATAATTAATTAATTAATTAATTAATTAATTAGTTGTTGCATCAGACCTAACTCATGCTTGGGATGTCCGATTGACGCACCGTCAGTAGAAGCGTGACCCTAGTCCTCGTGCGAACCTTTTGAGACACTTTCGAAAGCATTCAGGTTGGAGACAAGGTGCGGGCCCCATAGGGCCTAGTTCACACGTATTACGGTGAAACACCACTTTTTCACCTGACATCCGTTTGGGGTGTTTGAGTACTTGTTTCTGAGTGTTTTCTCGAGGGGATTGCAATGATGCAATCCAACCGCCTAAATTCGGGCTCGAGGCATGGGCCCCATGTGGTGGCTTTAAGACGTATGCTGCGTTTTTACGACTTATGCTACATAATTCTGTACAGGGAAAATGAATAGCCTACTCCGCATGGTTGTCTGCAAGGAACACAATGGTGTGACCTTCTGGACGTGTTTCGGGGTCGAGGCATGGGCCCCATAGGGCCCCGTTTTCCTGACGCATGGAGTTGCGGCTTCCGCATCCAGATTCCGTTTTAGGCACCATCAAAAACGTTGTGACCCTGGCACCAAGACGATGTTGTCCAGGGTGGTTTCAGGCGTTGAAGTTGGAATTGAGGCATGGGCCCCAGGGGCCATCTTTTAAGCTGTGTACATCGTACTACAACCTTTTTCATCAGGCGTCTGTTTGGGGTATATGAATCGTCGATTCGACGTGTTTTTTCGAGAGCATCGCAATGGAGTAGTTCACCCAACCCCTTTCGGAACCGAGGCGTGGGCCCCACGAGACTCCGTATGGGAATGAAGCGATGTTGAATAACTTTCCCATCAGGAGACCGTTTCCAGCGAGTGAATAGTCTACCTAGTGTATTTTTCCGTGAGGATTAAAACGGTGTAATCTGTTTGGGAGTGCGGAGCCTCTTTCGAGATCTCATTAAATGTGGAAACATGAAAGGGTGTTGGTCGGAGGTTTATTTGACACACTCCGAACCTACGCACGGTAGTGGCGTTAGTGGAACCCAGTGATGACACGGGTAGTGCAGAGATATCGGCCTAGTTCCGGGTTTACCCTTCAGCGAGGCTGGGCAGTGGGATACTCGTTGACCTTACGGTTTACCCTCCATCAGGGCTAGGTAGTGGGTCAACATCGACTTATTTAGGGTTTACCCTCCAGCAGGGCTTGGAAGTGGGTCACCCGATGATTTATTACGGTTTACCCTCTAGCGGGGCTAGGCAGTCTGTCACCGTCGACTTATTTAGGGTTTACCCTCTAGTAGGGCTAGGTAGTGGGTCACCTGATGATTTATTCGGGTTTAACCTCTAGCGGGGCTAGGCAGTGGGTCACCATTGACTTATTTAGGGTTTACCCTTCAGCAGGTCTGGGCAGTGGGCCACCCGATGATTTATTACGGTCTACCCTCCAGCGGGGCTGGGCAGTGGGTCACCGTTGACTTATTGAGGTTTACCCTTCAGCAGGGCTGGGCAGTGGGTTACCCGACGACGTATTTCAAACTCATTCCTTTCTATGAGGCTAGTCAGTGACTTTTCTCCGTTATTACTAGAGCGGGACCCTTGGTGGTACGATTCAGCGATGAGACAACCTTGACGTATGATATTGTTGGGCATCAGTAATGGATATCCTTTGAACTATTGGTGACTCTTCTTGGGCTGAGCTTGATGATAGAGATCCCCTTACACACTTTTTTGGGCTTCTTGTTGAGCATATATATACACCCTACTTTTTTCCCACTCCTTGGGATCAGTTAATCTCCTTCTAGGAGGGGTGAAGATGTACGAGGTATGCCACGTACTTTCAGTGTCTAGCTCCTCTTGGATTGGACGAGTCTACTTCCTTCCTTTTTGTTGGGTTGAGTTGCACTCTCTCTATCGTACTCTTACACTGTTCTTGTTCTGTCTACTGCTCACCATTTTAGTACCTTCTTTGTTGCTCCCTCGAGCTTTCAGGGCATCCTACTAAGTATCTTTATACTCACCCTTGCATGGTCTTTTCCCACACTTGGTGTGCCCTTGCAGACGACAGACAGGTCGATCGAGACTACGGAGGAGCATAGAGGTCACAGGAGCTTGGGTTGCATTTAGTGGACATAGGAGGATTTCTGGGTGTGATACTCACAAGCTTTTTACTATCATTTACCTATTGCCAGGTTGTGGCACCTTTCTAGTTGGGTGTGTGTTTTTCCCCTTTTACTATTCAATTTACTAGTCTGTCTAATTTTCAGCACTTTTCTTGTACTGGTTAGAGGTCGATGCATGTATGTTGGTTTCCCTTTTTGTAGTAGTGTTGTATGTTTCTTTCCTTTCTCTGCACTTTTTCATTGAGTTGGTTGCGTGTATGTGTAAATTTTCTTAGGAAAAGACCTCCCCTAGTTTGTTGTGACTTCGGTGCTGGTTTCCAGTCCCTGGCCTATGGAGGCGGGCTTGGGGTAGTTGCAGATCCAGCCCCGGTACGGGTTAGGTCATGAAAAAGTGGTATCAAAGGTGGTTCGTTCCTTAGGGCGTCGTTCGGATGTCCCTAAAAAGTAATTGGTTGAGTTTTGGGGCAATAGTGTCAACGTATATCAAGAGCGGCTCTCAGGACATGGAGTCTAGTGATAGTGCGGCGACCGATGTATCTATTCACCAGGACCCTGATAACCCTCTTGTTGACTCGGCATACTAAGAGACTCGTTGCAGGGAATTTGGTTCGTGCATCATATAGGATTGAGTCTTTGACTGTACTTCTTGAGTCAGCTCGCCATAATCATTGATATATATATGCTCATTTGACCACGGTACTCCTTGATCAGATTCAGGATGTCTCCGCGATGATAGCCAGCCAGGATACTAGCTCCGGTTCATGATGATGACTCTGTGAGCAAAAAGGCCTCAGTTCAAGATCCATCATACGATTACCCTTTCTCTAAGAGGACAGGCAGTAGCACCTCCACCTGTTGAGTAGCAAATAGTACCGGTAGTGAGGGCTGATGACGAATGCAGGCTGGGTGCACTACGTGAATTCCAGCATCAGAGACTGCTAAGGTTCCACAGTGAGCCATACCCTCAGACAGTGAAGGGTTGGCTAGAGTTGGTGGTTCACCTCCTCAGGCTTGTTCGGACACTGACAGGTTGGATGGTGGCCTTGACAACCATTTTTTCCACTGAGCAGTTTAGCGTTAGTAGAGGCAGGGCTACTCAGATACACGGTGAGTCGGTACTCTTGTGGGATGACTTCTAGAAGCTGTTTTGTGAGGAGTAATACCCCTCCTACTTACGTTTTTTTACAGTTTTGGGAGCTGCTAGAGCTTCAGCGGGGAGTGATGGTAGTGGCTGAGTATGCGACTCGGTTCGAAGACCTTACTCGGTACTCTTTGGATGTGGTCCATGACGGAAAAATTCCGAGCACCGAAGTTGAGCGTGGCCTCTGTAGAGGGGATTCGTGCCAACGTAGTGCCCTTGTTCATCCTCACCCATCTCGAGGTGCTAGAGCAGGCACTGGTGACAAATAAATTTCTGTTAGAGGGATGACGATTGACAGGGCCTCGATACCGGAGGTATCCCCTTTTTGAGACTCAGGCACATGGTCGGGGACAACGTAGGGCACCGAGATAGCCTAGGGAGGCCTAGTGCTATGTTTTTGATATACGAGGTCACATGGCGTGAGACTATTCGACCAAATGTGCTGAGTCTTCTAGATAGTTGGTAGATGAACCACCATGAAAAAAGCAGTGTCGTGATCAGAGAACCCCGATGTGAGGATAGGGTGGTCCCCAGGGAGGTGGTGTTGGCAGAAAAGAAGGAAGATCTGTGGTTGGCAGATGACATTTCGAGGTCCTTCCACCACCACTAGGCAGCCCCTGTCAGGCTTAGGGAGCTGACGGATGAGGCCGTAGGTGGTTGTGTGCTAAGGATGTCTACAATCCTGTAGCGCAAGAGATGATAAGATGTACACTCTGTGTCTTTTCTACTTTTCTAAGTATAACTTGTTAGACACTGCGTGAGGTACTCTTTTCGTCTCACTCCTTTTTTTAGGGGTTACCGAAGGTGACGCAGGGCGTCAGTGTAACCCTGTGTTGGTGTTTTCCGACGTAGCTTTGAATGCATGGGAAAGAGGGGTTCTTCCCCACTGAGACGTGTTTTTGTGATGCGGTCAAAACCGCGAGGGAGAGTCAGTTCCACCCAAAGAAGATATTATTGAGGTGAAGTGGATGAGTCCCTCTGACATGTGCATTCATGGCGGGGTTGTGTGGTGGAGTGTCAGAGCATGTTCTGGTTTTTCCAGTGGGACTTTTCTGCTTGACCTCCCTTTGTTTGAGGTGCCACTAGTAGGTTTGGCAGAGTGCCTGTTTTGGTGATTACTCTCCTTCCAAGAGGGGCAAGGACATGCGGGGTATGCCACGTGCTTTTCGTGTCTAGACTCTGGCGGTTGGATGAGTTTTCTCACCTGCCCTGTTCATTGGTACCTCACATGTTCAACGTAAATCTTGATACAGTTATCAAGTACAGGTCGAGGTGATGGACACCCCATAAACAGAACTATGCGATTCACTATGTGGTGCTGGTGGTGGTAGTCCTTGCACTGAGAATGTAGAGATGCTATCTTCCGGGAGAACGCTTTGTGGTTCACTCAGACCACCAGTTTCTTAGGTGTGTCCTCACCCAGAGAGACTTGAACCTGAGGCGACGGTGCTGGTTGAAATTTCTGCAGGACTATGACTTCGAAGTAGTCTATGTTCTGGAATATGGAAGTGTTGTAGCAGGTTCCCTCAGTAGAGAGCCTCGGTTGTGATGCACCAACTGTGAAAGCTTGTGTGACCAGATATCCTTGGGTGATTCACTAGATGGATATTCTGAAGGAGGGAATCACGAGGACATGTTCCAGGAACAAACCGTGATTTCAGTCGCAATAAAGTATGAACCATCTCTTCGGTTCATGCGATTTTCCAACTTGGTGTTGTGAAAGTTTCCTTGGGAGTGGGAGAGCTACACTACCACAAAACGGGGCAAGGACAACGCCACACATTTATCAGCGCTAACGAAAATGCACTTATAAAGGGGGTACCTTTACCAGTGCTAAAAAAAGCGCTAATAAAAGTACCCCTTTATCAGCGCTTTTTTTTAGCATTGATAAAGGTTCCCCCTTTAACAACGTTTTTTAGCGCTGTTAAAGGTACACCCCTTTATCAACGCTTTTTCTTTAGCACTGATAAAGGGGGGGGGGGGTCTTTATCAGCGCTTTTTTTTAAAGCGCTAATAAAGGGTCGACTTCCAAAAAAAATCATTAAAAAAAATATGAATATTTAAATACATAGATATAGTTATATTGATATATATATAATATATATTTTTTAAATATAATTTTAAATATATTTTAGATTATTATAAATATACAGTTACACTTAATATATAAGATATTTAGTGAAAATGGCTTATAAAAAAATTTAAAAAATATTTTTAATTAATAATTTGATAATTATTATGGAGTAATAGTCATTTAATAAAAATTTGAAGACAAAAAAATAAAAAAAATAAAATAACGATCCAAAATATGTTGAAAACGCAACTCGAACTTCAAACGGCCATAACGTTTTATCCGGGTGTCCGTTTGAGCTCTACCACATATCAAATCGAAGTATGCAACGAGCTCTACGTCGCTGTCAGCTGGGGAGACCCAGGTCAAGGTTTTTTTGAGGCCAAAAAGGCCCATAAGGCCTCAAAAACTGAGTTTTTAGTCGGGGTACCCCGATTTGTTTAACATTTTGTGGATTTTCAGCCTTGTTTAGGGGGGTATTATTGGATTTTTTTGGTGGGGACTGAATTTATTCTAAGGTATTACATTTATATTGATATTATGTCTTTGAAATTTTATCATTTTTTATAATGAAATGCTATTTATAATCAAATATATAACAATATATACATATTTTTTATATATTCACACATAAAAATTTAATTATAACTATAAATAATAAAATATATTGACATATAAAATATATTAGATTTATCTAAATAATAATTAATATCCATTTTATTTAAAATACAAATATATGAATATTTATATACCTATATATTAATCTAACTATATATATATATATTAATATAACTACATATATATATATATTAATATTACAATAAATATATATATTAATATCACTATAAATATATATTTTAATATCACTATAAATATATATATTAATATAACTATATATATATATTAATATAAATATATATATATATTAATAAAAATATATATTACTATACGAATAAATATAACTAAATATATATATATATATAAATAGAGATATATATTAGTATAACTATATATATATAGTAATATAACTATATATATATATATATATATTAATATAACTATATATATATTAATATAAATATATATTACTATACGAATAAATATAACTATATATATATATATATATCATGAAATGGAAAACAAATCAAAATAGAGTAGTGGTAAGGGATTAGGCGCGTAGGGGGGAGGTCTCGAGTTCAAAACCTGGTGGTGGCAGGGGCACGCACGCATGGGGGAATATGGGAGCTAGCGCTGATAAATGGAGGAGGGGGTGCATGGGGGTGCTAGAGGGGGGAAGAAAAGCACTGTAAAAAGGGGGGGGGGGGGCTCAAGCGCTATAAAAGCCCCCCGATTGGCAGGTTTTTTTTTAATTTTTTTTAATTTTTTTAATTTTTTTTAATTTTTTTTAATTTTTTTTTAATTTTATCAGCTCTTTTAAAAAAGCACTGATAAAAGGGGTCCTTTATTAGTGTTAAAAAGAAAGCACTGATAAAGGAAGCGCTGATAAAGGACCCTTTTGTCAGCACTAAAACAAAGTGCTGATAAAGGACCCTTTTATCAGCGCTTTGTTTTAGCGCTGACAAAAGACCCCTTTTATCAGTGCTTTTTTTGGCACTGATAAAAAGGGGTCTTTATCAGCACGTTTTGGAGCACTGATAAAGGGGACCCCCTTTATCTTTGCTGGCTTTAACAACACTTTTCTAGCGCTGATAAAAGAGGTTTTTTAGCCCTGATAAAAGGGGTATTTGTAGTAGTGCTAGGTTTGAGCTCTATATCCCGAGTTGTTTTTCCAAGTTTTGCTTTTCGAGGATGAAAAACTTGAAGGAGGGAATGATGTAAGAACCTAGGTTTTGGTACTCTAAGACTTTGAAAATTTCTTGATGTCATTCCAGAGTAGGGCGTTTAGACGGCGTTTAGACGACGTGCAATTCCGAGGCCCGGTGTGCGTGAAATTAATTATATAAAAATGTTTAGTGTTTTTATATTACGCACGCGTGGTTAACTAAATAAAATGTGATATCTCTTAGACCGTTGATCGGATCCGAAATCCAATATCACGGTTGGGTCCGAAACGTAGTGTTTACCCTATGCGCGACATAAAATGTGTCGGTGCGGGACGTTCGGACCCCTCGCTCGTTGGTGGTGTGCTAAATGGATAATTAAATTATCAAATTATTCATTTAATAGCTCAAACCAGTATAAATCCTAAACGGTTCCTTGGATGGAAAAACCGAGGGTATCGTTGAGTCCAGAGTAGGACGTTTACCCTAGGCGGGGTGTAAAAGTTGCGGGTGCGGGCCTACTGTGAGAGATGTCACCGAGGGGAAAAATAGTCATTTTAAATTAATGACTTAGTGATTTTTTTATCAGTGGAATTATTTTCACATAAAGTTCAAACGGAGTCTCGGAATGTAAATCCGAGTCTTCCGTTGAGTTCAAAATGGGGCGTTTTTCCTAGGCATGATATAAAATGAGCGGGCACAGAGGTTTTGGAATCCGCGCCCGTCGGCGGAGTTTCCGAGAGTAATAAATTCCAAGTGTTGGAATTAAGGGGGGACCCATTTTCCCCTTCTCTCTCTCTCTCCCTCTCTCTCTCTCATCCTTTCTTAGGTGTTCTTCATCATTCTTCGTCGGATCGAGGAGCGATCTTCGTCGAGACCTCGGTGGAACGAAGGTGGAGCGCAACCAAGGCATCGCCAACGACGAACAGATCCAACGAGGTAGGATTTCTTTTACTTTTAAGTTCCAAATCAAGTTTTTAAATTAAATATCCTTCATTTTCCATTTGTTTCATCATTTTAATTATCGTCATTGATGGATGCACGAACACGACCATCGATCTATGTTTGGAACCCCGTTATTGGTTCCGTTCTTCGTGAACACCCGCTATAATTTTCAGATGCGTCAACCGACTATCAAATCATCGGTCAGAGGTAGGCACTGCGAAGGTCTCGTCACAGGGATCACAAAAACGTCCTTAGATATGGAATCAGGTGTCCGATCGAGTCGCGGTGATCCACCGAAGGGTCTGACTGAAGGTTTGGCTCTGGCGAGGGGCGATGCAGCCGGAGGAGCCAGGAGGAGCCAGCTGTGTCGAAGGTGGAGTGAGGGGCTTTGATCGGGACGAGGCGGCTCAGGTGGTCATAGCGGTCGGAAGACGAGGTGGCGGCACCTGGGGTCAGTTGAAGCGGCATGCGACTGCGGCTGCCGCCGCGGCAGAGCAGCGAGCGGAGGAGAGACATCGGGCAGTGCGGGCCACGACGTGGCGTGGCGGTGCTGCGGTAGGCAGAGCCGCCGGTGTTCGTCGGCGGTGTGCTTCAGGGGGCTCTGGCCTATCGCGTTCGGCAGAGGAGCCCGAGGCATTGACCTCGGGCGTGCAGAGGATTCAAGGACCCGCGAAGCGTGGGTCTTGCTGGGCGATGCGGCGGAGACCGACCAACTGGCCGGTCTTTTTTAAAAAAAAGGAAAAGAAAACCAAACTCGAGGGGGGTCCAATGTGGCTGGAGCGGGCCGCGGCCAGCGGGCCATGACGGTTCTTACCGGGCCAGCCGGGGTGAACCGGCCAGGTTGGCGCCCTTGCGTTCGGGGGGGGGGGGGGGTGTAATTTCTAAACAGCTCGTCCGTTTGACGCGCCGTCTACAGCTACATGTCCGTGTCAGCGAGACGGACCTTTTGAAGTGGGTTCTCGTAATTTTGGGTTCTGCACCCGAAGGTGGGTTGCCCGAAATGCTCTAACTTAATAATATTAAATTATTATTAAAGTTGCGATGGACGTGGTTCGCGAGCCGGACGTCCGTTTGACGTGCTGTCAGAGGCAAGGTGGCCCCGAAGCTGAGATGATCCTTTCAATGTTGGTTTAGAACCTTTACGGGTTGGTTTTGTTGCTCGGTGGCACGAAATACAAAATGTGATTAATTAATTAATTAATTAATTAGTTGTTGCGTTGGACCTAAGTCCTGCTTGGGATGTCCGATTGACCCGCCATTAGCGGCAACGTGACCCCAGTCCTCGTGCATACTTTTTGAGATTCTTTTCAAAGCATTCAGGTTGGAGACAAGGTGCGGGCCCCACAGGGCCTAGTTCTCACATCTTATGGTGAAACGCCACTTTTTCACCTGACATCCATTTGGGGTGTTTGAGTACTCGTTTTTGAGTGTTTTTCCGAGGGGATTGCAACGACGCAATCTGACCGCCTAAATTCAGCACCGAGGCGTGGGCCCCACGTGGCGGCCTTCGGACGTATGCAGCATTTTTATGACTTATTCTATATAAGTCCATACAGGGAAAATGAATAGCCTACTCTGCATGGTTATTTGCAAGGAACACCATGGTGTGACCTGCGTGACGTATTTCGGGGTTGAGGCATGGGCCCCATAGGGCCCTGTTTGCATGACGTGGGGAGTTTCGGCTTCCGCATTCGGAGTCTGTTTTAGGCACTCTTAGCGGTGTTGTGACCCTGGCACTGAGACGATGTATTCCAGGGTGGTTTCAGGCATTGAAGCCAGAATTGAGGTGTGGGACCCACGGGATGTCTTTTAAGCTGTGTACAACGTACTGCGACCTTTTTCATCAGGCGTCTGTTTGGGGCGTATGAATAGTTTATTCAACATGTTTTTCTGAGATCATTGCGAGGGCACAGTTCACCCAACCCCTTTCAGGACCGAGGTGTGGGCCCCGCGAGACGTCGTATGGGCATGAAGTGATGTTGAATAACTTTTCCATCGAGAGCTCGTGTCCAGCGAGAGAATAGTCTACCTCGCGTGTTTTTCCGAGAGGATTACAACGGTGTAATCTGTTTGGGAGAGGGGAGCCTCTTTTGAGATCTCATTAAATGTTTAAACATGAAAGGGAATTGGTCGGAGGTTTATTTGATGCACTTCGAACCTACGCACGGTAGTGGCGTTAGTGGCACCCAGTGATAGCACAGGTATTGCGGAGATATCGGCCTAGTTCCGGGTTTACCCTCCAGCGAGGCTGGGCAGTGGGATACCCGTTGAACTTATGGTTTACCGTCCAGCGGGGCTGGGAAGTGGGTCACCATCGACTTATTTAGAGTTTAACCTCTAGTAGGGCTGGGCAGTGGGTCACCCAATAATTTATTATGGTGTACCCTCCAGCGGGGCTGGGCATTGGGTCACTATCAACTTATTTAGGGTTTACCCTCCAGCAGGGCTGGGTAGTGGGTCACCCGATGATTTATTATGGTTTACCCTCCAGCAGGGCTGTGCAGTGGGTCACCATTGACTTATTTAGGGTTTACCCACTAGGAGGGCTGGGTAGTGGGCCACCCGATGATTTATTACGGTCTATCCTCCGGTGGGGTTGGGCAGTGGGTCGCTGTTGACTTATTGAGGTTTACCCTCCAGTAGGGCTGGGTAGTGGGTTACCCGACGACATATTTCAGACTTATTCCTTTCTATGAGGCTAGTCAATGACTTTTCTCCGTGATCACCAGAGCGGGACCCTTGGTGGTATGATTCAGCGATGAGACATCCTTGATGTACAGGATTGTTGGGAATCAGTGATGGATATCCTTTTAACTGTTGGAGACTCTTCTTGGGCTGAGCTTGATGATAGAGATCCCCTTACACACTTGTTTGGGCTTCTTATGGAGCATATATATACACCCTACTTTTTTTTACCACTCCTTCAGATCAGTTACTCTCCTTCTAGGAGGGGAGAATACGCGCAAGGTATTCCATGTACTTTCCGTGTCTAGATCCTCTTGGATTGGACGAGTCTACATCCTTCCTTTTTGTTGGGTTGAGCTGCACTCTCTCTATCGCACTCGTACACTTTTCTTGTTCTGTCTACTGCTCATCATTTTAGTACCTCCTTTGTTGCTCCCTCAAGCTTTCGGGGCATCCTAGTAAGTATCTTTATACTCACCCCTGCTTGGGCTTTGGCCACACTTGGTGTGCCCTTGTAGATGACAGAAAGGTTGATCGAGACTACGGAGGAGCGTAGAGGACACAGGAGCTTGGGCTGCGTTCAGTGGACGTAGGAGGATTTCTGGTTATGAGACTCACCAGCTGTTTACTTTTGTTTACTTGTTGCCGGGTTGTGCCACCTTTCTAGTTGGGCACGTGTTTTTCCCCTTTTACTATTCAGTTTACTTGTCAGTATAATTTTCAGCAATTTGCTTGTACTGGTTAGAGTTCGATGAATGTATGTTGGTTTCCCTTTTTGTAGAAGTGTTGTATCTATCTTTCCTTTATCTTCACTTTTGCATTTAGTTGGCTGCGTGTGTGTGTATATTTTCTTAGGAAAAGGCCTCCCCTAGTTTGTTGTGCCTTTGGCGCTGGTCTCCAGCCCCTGGCCTATGAAGGCGGGCTTGGGGTAGTTGCGGCTCGAGCCCCGGTACGGGTCGGGCGTGACAAGCAATGCATGGTATAACTACTGATATTAAAAGTGGTGCTTTATCAGAAGCCAAGCAAAGATAATTGGATGCTGACACCAAGGGAATCAATGCTTTAGAGAGATCCCTATCCAATTCTATCTATATGAAGGTGATGTAATGAAAAACATCACATGCCATGTGGGAAAATCTATTGAATATATATGAAGGAGATACAAATGTCATAGAGGCAAAGCTTCAAGTTATGTGGAAAAAATATGAAGATCTAAGAATGAACCCGAATGAGTCTATTGATGCATTATTTGATAGGGTAAATGATGTAGTGGAAGACATGCAAAGTCTTGGTGAAGTTATTGAAGACATAAATATTGTGAAGCGAATCTTGAGGAAACTTCCACCTCAACACAATCTAAAAGTTTTAGTTTTGGAAGATAAAGACCCGAAAGAGCTGACAATGGATAACCTTCACAACACCCTTGTTGCATATGAAATGAGAAATGATGATAAAAAAGATGTGAAAAAGGGGAAATCTAAAGAGGTAGCATTCAAGGCCATGAAAAAGCTCACCATTTAAGATTCTTAGGAAGAATAAGAGATAGACAAGGTGATTTCATTCCTTTCCTTGAATCTTCAAAGAGGAAAAGAAAAGTTCAAAGGGAAACTTCCACTTTCTTTCTTTATATGTGGAAAAGTATTTCATCTTACAACAAGGTGCCCCAAGAAGTTTTAAGAAGATGATGAGGATGAAATCGAAATTCCCTTCAAGAAGATTTCATCCTATGTGAAAGGAAAGAAATAGTTTAAGAGAAATTTCTTCAAGAAGAATAATATTCTTTCACAAGAATGTAACTGTTCAGATGAGTCTGAGGTTGAGGAGGTTGAAGAGATAGAGAACTGAAAAGATTGTGGAGAAACTTTTATGGTGGCAGTTGTCATTAGTACTCAGAAAAATGAAGACACTGACAATTATGATGAAGAAGAAGTTGAAGGAAGAGTTGATATTTAAATTAAGTTAGAGGCTTCTCTTGAAGAGATATATGTTTGGAGATCCAAAAAAAATAAATAAAACAAATTAGTTTGTGATTCCAAACTCTATATGCATTATCAAGAAGAAGAGAAGTCTGAGTTGGTGGAAAAAATTGAGAAACTCAATACATTAACACTAGAGGACTTAAAATTGGTTAGTCAGTATAAAATCAAGGCTGAAGAACAGAAAAGGGAGATTGATGGCTTGAATAACAAAAGGAAATATCAAATCAAGTGTATTGAAGAACTCGAAGAAGAAGTTTTCGGTTTGGCGAAAAAGGTTAAGGATCAAGAAAAACTCTTGAATCCTGTTGTGAAATCAGGAAAGTAGATCACTCAGAAAACTGAGGAGATAAAAGTGGTGTATAGTAGTTCTGCAGAAAAGAAGCAACAATTGGGTTTGGATGTTAAGACTAATGCAGGGCTTGACCAGAAACAAAAATATATGAAAGTTGATGTTAAGATGAAAACACCCATCAATAATTGAAAGTTAATTTGGGAATAAAGAAGAATCAGAATATTCAGAGATCCCAAGGGGAAACTAAGAGTGTAAAAGTGACATGCAAAAATTCACCCTATATCAGGTGTTATTATTGTGGAAAGATGGGATATTCACAGTATGTGTATTCCTTATCCAAGAGATACCAAAGGGTACAAGAAAAAAGTGCAGCCAAACAGAGCTTGATATTATAGAACGTCATTTGAGGGAATTTTTTTTGGTGCCAAGAATTTGGGCACATGGCTAGATATTTTACATCAACCATGTAGAGGAATGTGCCAAGGTAGAATCAATGTTGTCACAAGCAGCAAATCAACAAACCAACAGGTGAGTTGAAAATTCAAAATCGATTTGTAGCACTATAGGATGAAGCTAGGCCATCAAACTCCAAGGAAGATCAATATTTTAAAAGTACACTGAGTGTGAGGTCAAAGACATGGATCAATAAGAAAATAACTGAGAAGGCATTCGTTGCTAAAATTACCCTTAAAGAATCAAACCATTCTGGTGTATGGATCCTTAATAGCGGGTTCACATCCCACATGATAGGTAAAAAGGATCTTGTTACATGTATAAAATATGACAAAGGAGCTTTCAAGTTTGGAAACGATGAAGGAATGAAGATTATTGGCTCAGGAAAGGCCAAGTTTGGGGGAAAATAAATGAGATGCGACGATGTCTTAGTAGTAGAAGGTATGAGTCACAATTTTCTTAGTGTCAGTCAGTTATGCGACTCAAGTCATTCTATAAGGTTTACTAAGAAAATGTGTATCGTCAGGGGAAGAGATGGTGCAGTGGTTCTTCAGGGAAAAAGGACAAAGGTAAATCTATACTTGGTAAGTGGAGAAGAAGATATGTGCTTTATGTCCAGAGGGGAAGAAAACAAGTTGTGGCTTAAACGACTTGGTCATCTATTCCAACCATCTCTGGAAGATTTAGTAAATTGTGATGCAACAAGAGACCTCCCTAAGATATCATGTGATTGTACTCATACATGCTATTCATGTCAACAAGGTAAGATCATCAGAAAGACATATAAGGAAAAGGAAAAGAAATCAAAAATAATGCTTGAATTGGTGCATGCTGACGTTTGTAGACCTATCTCCCCAGGATCCATTGACGGAAAGAGGTACTACATTATTTTCATTGATGACTATAGTAGAATGGAATGGGTATTCATCAATGACCATAAGTTAGGTGTGTTCAGTTGACTAAAGAAATAATTAATAGAGTGCGAAAGGATGCTTGAACAGAAAATTTTGAAGTTTTGTATGGATAATGGTATGGAATTTACAAATAGTTAGGTGGAATAATATATTTAGAAACATAGGATAAGGAATCAAGTTTCTTCAGTAAGAACTCCACAATAGAATGGAGTGGTTGAAATGAGAAATCAGATCATCAAAAACATGGCTAGGAAAATGCTTATTGAAAAGGTCCTACCAGAGAAATTTTGGAAGGAAGAAATTTTAACATTGGTCTACATTTCTAACCGATCTCTATTGTGTCCAAAGGAAGAAAAGACTCCTTATAAGATCTGGTATGGAAACAAACCAACAATGAAATACTTTTGGATATTTGGGAGTATGTTCTTTATTCTCAACATAGAAAATCATATGAAATTTGAGTCACGAGGAGATGAGGGAATATTCCTTGGAAACTCAGGAAAAAGAAAAGCATACAAATGCTTTAACAAGAGGCTGGGAAAATTAGTTGAGAGAAATGATGTCACTATTGTAAAAAATGAAGATAATACTCAACAGAACAGTGAACAATTTCTTGATGAAATTGATGAAGAGGAAAGTAACATAGGAGGAGATAAAGTGGGTGATGCTGATTTAGAATAAGATACTGATGATGAGCATGAGGAAGTAAAATAAATATCTACAGAGAAGCCATGGAGTCGAGCAGAAATTGATAGGAAAAATATCATTGGTGATCAGTTAGCTCCAGTTCAGATAAGAAGAATGAAATCACTACAAAAAACATCTTTCATATCTCAGGTAGAGCCTAAATGTTTTGCTGATGTAGCTGAAGATGAAAACTGGGTTCAATCTATGAATGAAGAGCTAGATAAGATTAAGAAGAATCAGACATAGGAGATTGTTTTGAGGTCAGCAGATAAGAATTTCATCGGGATTAAATGGGTCTTTCGCAAAAGATGAATGAATATGGCACAATGATTTGAAACAAAGAACGACTAGTGTGCGAAGGATGATCCCAGATAGAGGGTATAGATGTTGACGAGACATTTTCACCGATTTCAAGGCTGGAGACAATCATATTATTCTTAGCCATTGTAGTGAAACAGAAGTTCAAGTTATTCCAGATGAACATCAAATCTGCATTTTTGAATGGGGTTCTAGAGGAAGAAGTTTATATTGACAAGACAGATGGATTTCTCATTCATGAAGATGAGAAAAAAGTTGGTGGTTGAAGAAAGCTCTATATGGGTTAAAATAAGCACCAAGATCATAGTGCTCAAGGCTTGATTAGTATTATAAAAAGCTTAGTTTCCAATGTAGTAGAGTTGATTACAATATCTATTTCAATAAGGATAGTAATAAAAGGATGATGGTGCTGGTTTATGTCGATAAAATAATATTTTTCGGATCAGATGAAACTCAGTATAGACAGTTCTCCGAATTCATCAAAAGTGAGTCCGAAATTTCATCAATTGGAGAGATGACATTTTTCCTTGGTTTATAGGTGTCACAAGGAAGGAATAAAACTTTCATATCTCAATCAAAATATTCCAAGGAGGTTCTAAGAATATTTTTAATGGAAAATTCCAAGGATATTAATACTCTGATTTCTACCCGGATGAAATTATCAAAATATGATGATGGAAAGGCAGTTAATATCATAGAATACAGACTGATTATTAGAAGTTTACTATACCTAACAATGACGAGACATGATATTGTTTTTTCCACATGCCACACAACGCGATATTAAAGCAATCCCAAGGAAAGTCACATGCTTGCAGTAAAATGAATACTTTGGTATATTAAAGGAACGGTGGATTTTGGTTTCATGTATAATTAAAAATCTGAGACGGAGTTGTTGGGATATATAGATGCTGATTGGGATGGTTCAACAGATGATAGGAGGTCAACTTCAGGAGGTTCTTTCTATCTTGGTGTCTTGTTTATTTCTTGGCTAAGCAAGAATCAAGATTGCATTTCATTGAACACCATAGAAGTTGAGTATATTTTCACCACTCAAGCATGGATACAGTTATTGTGGATAAAGCAACATCTTGATGATATGGGAGTTGAAGTGAAGTCTTTGATTTGAATCCAGTGCGATAACTCAAGTTCTATAAATATCAGCAAAAATATCTTCTATCATTCAAGAACAAAGAACATTGAGATAAATTATCATTTTATCAAGGATAAGGTTGAACAGGGAATCATGAATTTGGAGTATGTACCTACAGAACTATAGGTTGCAGACATTCTGACAAAGGCTTAACCCAAGGAAGTTTTGGAGAGGCATCAACTGGATTTGGGAGTTTAGTCGAATCCCCTCACTTAAACAAGTGTGGATGTGGGAACCCCCTCTCCTCTAGGTATGATGTGTTTTTATCTAATGTGGTGATCTATGTTATTTTAAATGTTTTAGACAAAAAAGGAGTGACCTTTGGGTTCGTTGACAAAGGGGGAGAAATAGTGACTCTTAAAGGGGGAGAAAATGTGGCTAAGTAAGGGATAAAATGTCTTAGTCAAAGACACATGGAGAAGCTGACTGGTGGAGGAGTGAGATAGGGGGAGATCAATGAGATGAAGGTAGTGCTTTAAATCTGACGATGCTTGAAGTGATCAATCAAAGATTATATATCATGAAAACTGAGGTTCATGATGAAAATGATTTATTGGTATCAGTATGGTATCAACAATTGGTGTTAGAAATGAATTGATTCATTGATGAACTTTTCATACTACTCTTCTTTCTCACACAGAGCATTGGTCATGTAGGCTTAGAGTATGTGGTGAGTAAATATTTGGTCGCTATCTGAATCGCAAGAGGAAAATGATGGTAGATGATGGAAGGATCTTCAGTGAGGTATCAAAGTGTAGATGATCATTTTGAGAAGAGTTATCAACAAACCTAAAGGGGGAGATTGTTGGGAAAAAATCCATCAAGGTAACATTGCAGCATTTTTGGGTTGATTGTGTCTGTTGACAATGCAAGTTTCCATGGTGAATTTTCGAGTTCCAAAGATTTTTTTGACAATCCATGTTGACAAAGAATCATGAAAAATTAATGGATGATCTACAGGTAGTAATAAATAATAGTTACAAGGTGGTTTCATTTTCCAGTGGTTTCCAAATTTTAGGGGTCCAAAATTTGGGATTTGGTGACCATCGTGAAAAGTGTATTTTCTTGAAGATCTCATCAAAATATAAAAAAGGCATGAATTTCATGAATATGGGCTTTATTAAGTAAATTCCACGAATACATTAAGAATTTGACAGCATTCTTACTGATTGTGACGAGCTTCGCGAATGGCAGAAGTGAAGATTTTTGAAAGAGAGCATTGTGGTAGCGAAGAGCATTGTGAGTGGAACATTGCGTCGGTGTAAAGGATTCGATAGAATGCTTCATGATTACAATGATCTTTGAGAATATGGAAAATATCCATGTTTCTTCCTGAAATAGAGTGAATTTCAGTGGAAATTTTGGAGCTTTTCAATTTGAGCTGACGTGGCGTTGACTTCACGCAGAAGGTTCTTGAGTCAGTGGAATTGATTATAAATAGGCCTCAACCCCCTTGAGATAAGTATAGAGTTTTACATGAAAAATTTGTAGCTCTTGAATCAAAATGAAGGTTCATAGAGGTAGTGTTCTTCGTGAAAGATAGGAGCTTCGTGGTAAGTAATCTAGCTCCGTGAAAGAGGTGTGTTCTGTGTTGGCTCTGTGAGATTTGCAAAGGAAGTCGCTTTGCGATGGATTGAGCTCTGTGACGACCTAAGATTTGTGAAGGATTAAGATTTGTGAAGGCTTGAGCTCTGAGAAGCAGTGTGCTCTGAGAAGCAGTGAGATATGTGAGGGTGTTTACTTTGTGAATTGACAGGGACTTTGTGAAGGCTTGTTTGAGATTTGTGAAATTGAGAGCTTCACGAAGTAGGGAGCTTTGCAAAGGTATTTCAAAAGGTTTTTTACTAGTGAATAATGGAAAAGGGGTATTCATCGGTGATGAAATTTGTTCTTGAATAGAGCATCTACATATAGTGGAGGATTAACTCATTAGAGATAATGAAATGACCTACAAGTCTTTAAACTATGATTGGATATTTTGAAGAAGAAGTGATCGCACTTTAGTTGAGAGAGCAGCGAGTTCTCAAATTGTGAGTGGTTGTAAACGAAGAGAGGCAGTGATTCCACTTCTAACTAGTAAAAAATAGTGCACTTATAGTGGATTTGGTACATTAGCACATCACTGGTGTATGCTCCTTGGGTGTATCCCAATGCGGGTGAATTTTAATGGCCCGGACCTATATGGTCCATTCCCTTGCGAAAATCTGGCTTCTGAGGTGTTCCGAGAGGTCAAGGTGACTTATCCCAAACAATTTTTTTCCAAATTTCCAGTTCTGTGAATAGTGCATCAGTATCCTTAGGTGAACAGTGTAAAGATAACCTTAGGTGAACAGTGCAACGGTAGCCTTATGTGAACAGTGTCATCAGTAGGCTTATGCGAACAATGCAACGGTAACCATCTGTGAACAGTGCATCAGTAGCCTTAGGTGAACAGGGTCATCAGTAGCCTTAGATGAACAGTGCAATGGTAACCTTAGGTGAATAGTGTATCGGTAGCCTTAGGCTAACAGTGTCATCGGTAGCCTTAAGTGAATAGTTCAATGGTACCCTTAGGTGAACAGTGCTACGGTAACCTTAGGTGAACAGTGCAACGGTAACCTTAGGTGAACAGTGCAACGATATCCTTTTGTGAATAGTTTCATTGGTAGGATTATGTGAATAGTGCAACGGTAACCTTCTGTGAACAGTGCAATGGTAATCTTAGGTGAACATTGCAACGGTAGCCATATGTGAACAGTGTCATCGATAAGCTTATGTGAACAGTGCAATGGTGACCTTCTGTGAACAGTGAAATGGTAAACTTATATGAACTGTGTTATCGGCAGGCTTATATGAACAGTGCCAACGATGAGGTCCAACGATAACCTCTCTTTCCTTCGCTAAATTTTGAGTTCATGAATAGTGTTTTCAGAATGGTACGATGTACAGTGTTTCCAGAATGATAGGGTATACAATGTTTCCAGAACGGTAGGGTGTATAATATTTTCATAACAGTAGGGTGTACAGTGTTTCTAGAAAGGTAGGGTGTACAGTGTTTCCAGAATGGTAGGGTGTATAGTGTTTCTAGAACAGCGAGGTTGCAACTACAACCACTATTTCCTTTTCCAAATTTCAAGTTCATGAACAGTGTTTCCAGCTTCCTACAATTTCGCCCCTTTGACATTTCCTTTGACGTAAAATGCATTTAAATCCTTTTTTAAGGTCTCTAAGGATGATTCAAAGGCTTTAACTTATATATTAATTTTTTCCGAAGGACCAGGATGCTTTTACTTGGTCAAACTGCATGGTTTAATGCGATCCACTTTTAATGGAAAATCAAGCGTATCTTAAACTGGTGCTCTGTTAAATCTTCTAAAAGTGTGAGATATCTTCCTCCCTAGTTCTTCCTCCTTGTTCTTGGGTGTGAGATGAGCGAACATTCCATTCCTTCCCGTAGGAGTTGTGTGATCAAACTTTCCTCCTTGGATTGGTTCCCCTCTATTTTTGGTGCAACCAAGCAGTATCGATCGATCTATGATATAAGTTATGTTCTATCGTCATTCTTTGGGGTTCATCTCCTTATGTTTCCCCTCTTCCTTTTTTGGAATGCTATCTCCTTGTTCCTAATGGACTTTTATTGGGTGTTGACCAGTGTGGTGGTGTCTCTGCATCCTCGAGTGGATACAGTTGTCACGGGGGGAGGAGATCGTAATCCACTGTGTGGCTCATTCTCATATAAAGAACACCAAAAACCATTTGAGGTATGGGATTCGTTGCTTCTCTTTACTTTTACATGCATCTATAGAGTTATCATGTTTTATCCCACTGGTTCACAATGGAATTTACATATTAAATATTTGAACCGGATAAATAAATTAAAATCAATTGTATGTTATTGCCTCTTATTTTTCTTGATAGTGTGATATATATGATTTCTTTGTTTATCTTTTCGTTCTTGATGCAAATTGGTAAAGAACGTAAATCCAGAATTAACTGACAATTATTTGGCTAAAGATAAAGAGGCATATTAATGAATCTAACGGTTGTTGTTGTAATTTGATATTAATAAAATTGATGCAGTAAGAATGTTTAATTATTCATGATAGCTTATGGTTAGGTTTCCCAAATTTGGAACCTACGAATAATAAATCGGTTATTCCAAGATGGATTAAATAACTGGTTGTTTGATAAAAGATAATTCTTTGTAGGGTTCTGAGTTAACCTCTTTCTTGTTTAAGGGCCAAGATCCCAATTTATATGATGTTTGTTTTCCTGCTGATTGTGTTGTGATGTGAGCCTGGATGGCTGTTTTGATATGTGGGGGTAGGGAGGCCTTCTTGTTGTGGCAGTAGTTGATGCCTAGAGTGGAAAGATGCATCATTTTATGCATGTGGGTGTTGGGGAGGACACCAGGGATGATGAAATGGGTTGGATGGGAATGTTTGAATTCTTGCTGATTCTTATTGGTTGTTTATCTACTTTACTTTCCCCACTAATCAAGGAATCTGGTCTTGTTTACCCTTCTTCTAAAAAGGGCAATGATGCACAGGGTATGCCACGTGCTTTCCATGTTTAGCTTCTCAAGGGAGGATGGGTCTATTCTCTTGCTATAGGCGGAAAAGACTCGATGGTTAGTTCATCTACTCACCGTGTTGATCCCCCTTGTATTTAGTAGCATAGAATATTTTCTATAATTCCTGGGAATATGGGAAAGTAATTATGTAAATAAATAATTGAATAAATGATGTTAACCCATGGGGTTGGAGATTTCTAGGATGCAATGCTGAGGTTATAATTTTAAAGGGACAGTGGACTTTGGGTGTGATGCTAATGAAATTTAATGTGGAATTGTTAATGGTTAATTAATGTTTAAAGAATTAATTAACGTAAAGCACGTGGCATGTGGTGGTTTTGTTGCACGAGGTGAATCTTGTGGTGCTTCACCCAGGTGTCTACGGGAAAGCCTTTTTAGAGAGAGATACTTAGGACGTGCGACGTTGGGGAAAAGCGGTAAACCTATGGGGAAGTAGTTGCGGGGTACCCTTGATATTTTTTATTATATTATATGATATTGTATGTGTTACTTGGTGAGAGTAGTCATGGTGAGGATGGGAACTTAGTATACTTTCTTAGGTGATGAGTTAGTTTCACTTGTTGTTCACTGTGCTTTAGCATGCTTTTTTTACTTTTGCATGAGAGGCTTCGGGGAGGATCCTACTGAGTATACTATTATACTCACCCTATATCTATATAAAATGTTTTTTCAGGTCACTTGGAGAAAGTTGGAGATCAAACCGGTTTCTACTAGCTTGGGGTTACAGGATTTGTTTGGGATTTGTGGTTGCTGCTATTTTTACTTTCTTTTGGGTACTTTTACTTTTTCCCCTTTTAGTTGTAGTAGTTTTTCATGACATTACATATGTGTACTTGGGATTTATTTTATATTTCTATTTAAGTTGGAGCTGGTTGGTGTCTATCTTATCTCTCTCTTCCGCATGTGTTATCTTAGAGGGTAATGCCTCCCATTTGTGTGTTTACTATACCCTCGGTGCTAGTCACCAACCCGGGGCCTACTCGAGGCAGGACTTAGGGGTCATTATCTATCTTCTCACATTTTCATCCAAGGAGGGGTACAATTTGTGGGGAGGGGTCATGACAGAGTGGTATCAGAGTGAGGTTGAGAGATAGGATGGAGTTTGGAGTTAGGCACAGGTGAGGTTTCATTAGTTGGTTGGGAAATAGTTTCATTCATGTTTAACAAGAGATGTAAATAAGGGAGTCTAGCTAAGACATAGGTGTTTAGGTCCCACTATGATATGATGCATGTACATTTAAGTTTATAGTGGCTAATTAACAAAGTTATACTAGTTGCAGTGTAGAGACCTAGTAAAGGATCATGCATCATTCTTCTTTGTTCCTGTGTTTGAATGGGTATACCTTGGGATAGGTTAACCTAAAATGAATCAAAGGAAAAAAATTAATCAATTAATTAATTTTGATTCTTCCATATTCTAGGTTTAGGAGTTCTAACTATTTGTTATTTTACAAGTATGGCTCTAGGTCGACGTCATCATTAGTATCATATAGAAGATGTCCAGTAGGCTGTGCCAACAGATCACCACCGGATAGAGGTTGACGATGACACTTGGAGGAGGAAACTCTGAGGGTTTCAGCAGTAGAGTCTGCAGAAGTACAAGGGCTCCATTTCAGATGAAGTCACAGAAGACTGGATGGATGAGGTCGAGATAAGCTTAAGTTTGATCCATGATCGGAATAGCATTGGATGTCCTTGTTTTTGAAGATATTGCATGGAGCAGCGAGGCAGTAGTGGTTCTTATTCCTTAGGGATCACGAGGAGTCAGGAATCTCATGGGAGGAGTTCTGAGACATGTTTAGAGTCAAGTTTCTTTCTTCGACTGCAAAGGCGTCTAGTCTCTAGGTTCTTCTTACCCTTTGATAGGGGAGCTCCATTGTACGAGAGTTTGGAATCTATTTCAGGAACCTTTTACGATACACTTCGAACCTGTTGCCAGATGAGGAGGCCAGGGAGAGGAATTTTGAGGAGGCCTTGTGTCTAGAGATCCAGCACCAGGTCACCCCATTTATGCTGAAGACATATCTTGAGGTGATGGGAGGGTAGAGGTCGTTGAGAGGAAATTGGATAAAACTAGATCATCATGAGAGGGGATTCGTCATGATTCATCATGAAGCAGAGCTGTGGTACGAGGTTCCCTGTTTTTAGGGCAGAAGAGTTTCCGTTCGGCCGGGGGTAGGTCCCAGCCCTTAGCATCTCATTTCTACAGGGGAAGAAGCTCTAAGTCCTATGCTAAGGGATCATGCACTTGTTTTTCTTGTGGTGGTTGAGGTCATCAGTAGTGAGAGTGGACGACCTTTCAGAGTAGTCATCGTGCACTAGGTGTTCCTCTCCAGGTTCCTCTATTGAGGCAGTTCCAGCCGAGGTAGCAGTAGCAGGTTGAACTAGCTTTAGATCAGCAGAGGGTAGATGGGTCAGGTAGAGGACAACCCCATGACACTCCCTATCCTTAGAGAGTAGAGTGTAGCCTTGGTGGTGGTCTTCATTATTGTCAGAGAGGTCATGGAGGAGGTCAGGGTCAGCTTTATGCTTTAGTGTTGCCAGCGCCAGGCGATCTAGATGTCGTTCGAGGTACCCTTTTCTTGTTTTCTACCTTGTTGTATTCCTTGTTTGATTTAGGAGAGACACCCTCTTTCATATCACCTACCCTTGTCTATGCTTTGGGACTTGAGGTAGAGAGTCTTCTAGTGCCCTTGGCGTTGACAACGCCGGTTGGAGGTCAAGCTAACTTGTTTAAAGTATATAGAGACTGTGATCTAGTGTTGGGGAAGCACTGATCTTGGGGAGATTTCCTATGTTTATGAATACAACCATATGATGTCATCCTCAACATTGATTGGTTGTATTCGGTTCAAGCTATCGTGGATTGCTTCAGGAAGCAGGTCATTTTCTTCGATGAAGATGGAGAGCCGGTGGTGTTTGTTGGTAAGAGAGACCCTCAGATGGGTCATAAGCATGTTCCGTCCTTATCATCCATGATGGTTGAGCTGATGCCGAGTTCTTCAGAAGTTTAGTAGTTGGCATTTCCTAGGGTCATATAAGATCACCCTGATGCCTTTCCAGAAGATGTTGTAGCATTACCCCTCAATTATAGATCGAGTTTGGGATCGAGATACAACCAGGAGAATCTCCTATATCTATGTCTTCATATAGGATGGTACCTTCTGAGTTACGAGAGCTACGTATAAAACTTGATGGTCTATTACAGTGCAGTTTTGTTCGGCCGAGTGTGTCACCATGGGGTGCAATGGTTTTTTTCGTGAATAATACTGAAGATAGTTTGTGGTTGTGTGTCAATTATCATCACTTAAACAAAGTGATAGTGAAGAATCACTATCATCTTCTGTGTATTGATGATTTATTCGATCAAATGAAGGGTGCAAGTTGGTTCTCAAAGATCAAATTGTGGTCAGGATATCATCAGATGTGTGTAAAGGATGAGGATATACCAAAGACTGCTTTCCGTTGTCATCATGGGCATTATGAGTTCATTGTAATATTGTTCGGAATGAAAAATTATCCAGCTGTGTTCATAGGATTGATGAACGCTATGTTCCATGAGTTCCTGGACAAGTTGACAGTGGTATTCATTTATGACATACTTGTGTACTCCACGTCTGAGGAGGAGCATGCAGAGCATCTACACGTTGTTTTGGGAGTTCTTCATCAACATCAGTGGTTTGGGAAGTTGTCGAAGTGTGAGTTTTGGGCTCAAAAAGTCCATTTCTTGGGGCATGTTGTGTGCCAACAGGGAGTAGCTATGGATCCATCAAAGATAGAAGTAGTTTTTCCTTGGGAAACCCACAAGACAGTGTCAGAGGTGCGAAGTTTCCATGGTCTCACAGGCTACTACAGGAGGTTCGTAGCCGATTTCTCTCGAGTTGCGACTCCTCTAATATCTTTGACTAGGAAGGATCAGGTGTTCATATGGACTGATCAGTTTCAGGTAGCTTTCGAGTATCTAAAGGAGAAGTTAGTAAGTGCACCTGTTCTTTGTCTTCCAGCAATGGGAGTTTAGTTTGATGTTTTCTACGATTCTTTGCATCTGGGGTTAGGATGTGTTATGATGTAGTAGAGATCCGTTGTTTCTTATGGGTATCGGTAGTTGCATCTCCATGAACGTAACTATACCATCGATGATCTTGAGTTGGCAGCCATGGTGTTTTCTCTAAATTTATGGAGACATTACCTCATTGGAAAGCGCTTGGTGGTTTTCACCGATCATAAGAGTTTGAGGTATGTTTTCTCCCAGCGTGACTTGAACTTGCGACAACATCGGTGTATGGAGTTCTTATAGGAATACGACTTCAAAATATCACATACACCTAGAAAGGGGAATGTTGTAGCTGATGTACTGAGTCAGAAGTCACATAATGATGCAGTATGTGAATCTGATGAATCATAGAGAGTAATAGAAGAACTGTCAGCATTACATCTTGATATGGGAGAAGTTGGAGGTATACTTTGTCTTTTCCAGATGATGGTGCAGTCATCTCTAGTGCAGTAGGTGGAAGAATCCCAGTTGGGGGGGTCTTGAGGTGGTTGTCGGGAGAGACCGAGTTGTTTGTGGCGAGTCCCCTAATGGTTGGACTGAGGATGAACAACACCGAGTGTTGTATCATGGAAGGATTTTTGTTCCTTTGGCGATGTATGAGATTATTTTCAGAGAGTTCCATAGTTCAAATTTAGCAGTGCATCCTGGCATGAAAAAGATGTACTAATCCTTGAGGAGCCAGTTTTGGTGGCCTGGTCTAAAGCGTACGGTTACAGAGTTAGTGTCTCAATGTTTGGTCTGCTAGAAGGTGAAGGTTGAACACCGTGTTCCTGGTGGTCTACTCCAGCCATTAGATGTTCCTCAGTGGAAGTGGGATGACATCTTAATGGACTTTTTTACTCATTTACCTCAAGCTCAGGGAGGACATGATGATATTTGGGTGGTAGTGGATTGTTTAACAAAATTAGCCCACTTCATAACAATCAAGGATTCAAGCTCATTGGAAGTTTTTTTGAGGCAGAATCCAGAGGAGGTGGTGAGATTTCATGGAGTCCCAAGGATGAAATTTCTGATCGAGATCCTCATTTTACCTCTAGGGTGAGAGGAGGTCTCCAGTTTTTTTGGTTCTCAGCTATGACTTAACACAAATTTTTATCCTCAGATGGACGATTAGACAGAGTGGACCCTCCAGACTCTTGAAGACATGTTACACTCTTATGTCATGGATTTTGGAGGTTCGTGGATGAGGCACTTACCCTTGGTGGAGTTTGATTACAACAATAGTTTTCAATCCACCATCGGTATTGCGCTGTTTGAAGCCTTGTATGGCCGACCTTTCCATTCTTCATTATGCTGGACTGGGGTTAGAGAGTCAGCAATTCTCTGACCGGAACTAGTGAAGAATACAACATAGATGGTTTAGGTGATTCATGAGAGGATGAAGACAACATAGGATCATCAGAAATCATATTTTGGTCTAAGGAGGAGACCCTTAAAGTTTGATTTTAGGGATTAGGTGTTTCTAAAGGTAACTCCTCATTGTGGGAACAAAGGTTTGGTCGTGGGAGTAAAATTTCTCCCTGGTTTTTTGGGCCTTTCGAGGTGTTATCTCATGTTGGATTTGTGGCGTATCGAGTAACAATTTCCCCATAGATGAGCCAAATACACGATGTTTTTCATGTATCACAGCTCAATCGTTATCTTCATGATGACTCTCACGTCTTTGATTGGGGAGAGATCAATGTTGATAATAATGTGACCTTTGAAGAGCGACCTTTGGAGATCCAAGACCTTAAAGAGAAGGTGTTGTGCGGGCATTATGTCTCCTTGGTTCGTGTCTTGTGGAAACATGGTGGCATGGTGGAGAGTACCTGGGAACGTGAGTCACAAATATGTGCTCAGTACCCAGAGTTGTTTGATGTTTAACTCTTTTCATGTAATGATGTCCCCTTTGTGGTTATATGACTTTCGTGTTTATGAGATGTATTTCTTTTTTTGCTTATTTTGGCTTTCTCTCTTTTGAGAGGTATCTCGATGGGTGGTTGTTCAGACTTCTTTTCTGTTTCCTTTTAGGTTGGTTTTGAATTCTCGAGGATGAGAATGTTTTGAGAGGTATCTCATGTAATGGCCTGGACCTCTCTAGTCCATTCCCTTGTGAAAATCTGGCGTCTGAGGTGTCCCGAGAAGTCAAGGTGACTTATCCCCAACACTTTGCCAAATTTCAAGTTCTGTGAATAGTGCATCGATAGCCTTAGGTGAACAGTGCAATGGTAACCTTAGGTGAATAGTGCAACGGTAGCCTTATGTGAACAGTGTCATTGGTAGGCTTATGTGAATAGTGCAACGGTAACCTTCTGTGAACAGTGAACTGGTAGCCTTAGGTGAACAGTGTCATCAGTAGCCTTAGGTGAACAGTGCAATGATAACCTTAGGTGAACAGTGCATCGGTATTCTTAGGTGAAAAGTGTCATCATTAGCCTTAGGTGAACAGTGCAATGGTAATCTTAGGTGAACAGTGCAATGGTACCCTTAGGTGAACAGTGAAACTATAGCCTTATGTGAATAGTGTCATTAGTAGGCTTATGTGAACAGTGTAATGGTAACCTTATGTGAACAATGCAACAATAAACTTAGGTGAATATTAAAATGGTAGCCTTATGTGAACAGTGTCATCGGTAGGCTTATGTGAACAATGCAACGATAACCTTATGTGAACAGTGCAACTGTATCCTTATGTGAACAGTGTCATCGGTAGGCTTATGTGAACAGTGCCAACGGTGAGGTCCAACTGTAACCTCTCTTTCCTTTGCCAAATTTTGAGTTCATGAACAATGTTTCCAGAATGGAAGGGTGGACAGTGTTTCCAGAATGGTAGGGTGTACAATGTTTCCAGAAGGGTAGGGTTTACAGTGCTTCTAGAATGGTAGGGTGTACAGTGTTTACAGAACGGTAGGGTGTACAGTGTTTCCAGAACGGTATGGTGTATAGTGTTTCTAGAACGGAAGGGTTTACAGTGTTTCCAGAATGATGAGGTTGTAACTGCAACCTCTATTTCCTTTTCCAAATTTAAAGTTCATGAACAGTGTTTCCATCTTCCTACAGTTTTTCACCTTTGACATTTTCTTTGACATAAAATGCATTTAAATCACTGTTTTAAGGACTCTAAGGCCGATTCAAAGGCTGTAAATCCCATATTAATTTTTTCCTAAGGATCAGGATGTTTTTACTTGGTCAAACTATGTGGTTTAATATGATCCACTTTTAATGAAAAATCCAACGTATCTTAAACCGGTGCTCCGTTAAATATTATAAAAGGGAAAGATAACTTCCTCCCTAGTTCATCCACCTTGTTCTCGGGTGTGAGACACTCAAACATTCCATTCCTTCCTATAGTATTTGAGTGATCAAACTTTCCTCCTTGGATTGGTTCTCCACTGTTTTTTGTGCAACCAAGCAGTATCGATTGATCTCCAATTGATATGATGTTTGTTTTCCTGCTGCTTGTGTTGTGATGTGATCCTGGATGGCTATTGTGATATGTGGGGATAGGGAGGCCTACTGGTTGTGGTAGCAGTTGATTCCTAGAGTGGCGAGATGCATTAGTTTATGCATGTGGGTGTCGTGGAGGACACCGGGGATGATGAAATGGGTTGGATGCGAATGTTTGGATTCTTACTGATTCTTATTGGTTGTTTATCTAATTTACTTTCCCCACTGCTCAAGGCAGCTGGTCTTGCTTACCCTTCTTCTGAAATAGACAAATACCCGTGGGGTATGCTAAGTTCTATCCGCGTTTAGCTTCTCAAGGGTGGATGGGTCTACACTCTTGCTATAGGCAGAAAAATACTTGACGAGTAGTTCATCTACTCACCGTGTTGATCCCCCTTGTGTTTAGTAGCATAGAATGTTTTATAGAATGCCTGGGAATATGGGAATGTAATTCTGTAAATAAATATGTGAATAAATGATGTTAACCCACGGGGTTGGAGCTTGCTGGGACGCAATACTGAGGTTACAATTTTAAAGGTATAGTGTACTTTGGGTGTGATGATAATGAAATTTAATTTGGAATTGTTAATGGTTAATTAATGTTTAAAGAATTAATTAATGTAAAGTGAAACTGATAAAAAGGGAATGAAGTAATGTAATAAAGATCTTTAAATGGTTGTGTGATTATAGGATACTTAGTTTTAGAATTGGCAGCAAGGAGTCCGAGAGATGTTAGCTACAGTTGAGTCTAAGACTAGGTTATGCCCATAGCGTGGTTGTGAGCTATAGTATATTTTGTACTTTTTTGTGTTTCTATACGCTACTCCACCCCATATGTTAGGGAAACTGACACCCCGGGGATTCTGAGCCCTAGGGGGGGGGGGTGTTTTCCCCAACATTCCGATGGGAGGATAGATGGTTGACTACCCCCTTTGGCCCTGCTCTCTTCTCTTGGTAGTTACTTGTGATGGTAGGCACAACATTTAGTTTTCCCTATATATGTGTGTAGTGGGCTATAATGGCTTGTGGTTATTCACACATATATATTCTGGGTATAGTATCCTATGGACTACTATATGCGTAACGTGTATAGGCTGTGATGGTTTGAGGATTCTTACTCGGTGTGTCGGCTGTAATGGCTTGAGGTATAATGCCCGATGTATGATACATGTTATGCGAGCTGTGGTGGATCCGAGAAACTACCTGGTTACTTTATTTTATGGACATGGTGGTTTTGTTGAATGAGGTGCATGTTATGGTGCTTCGCCCAGGTGTCTGCAAGCAATCCTTTTTGGAGAGAGATGCTTAGGACGTGCGACATTGGGGCAAAGTGGAAAACCAGTGGGGAAGTAGTTGCGAGGTAACATTGACATTCTTTATTATATTATATACTCTTGTATGTGTTACTCATTGAGAGTATCCATTTTGAGGCTGGGAACTTAGTATACCTGTTTAGGGGACGAGTTAGTTTCACTTTTGTTCACTGTGCTTTAGCATGCTTTCTTTACTTTTTCATGAGAGGCTTCGGGGAGGATCCTACTGATTATACTGTTATACTCACCCTATGTCTATGTAAACTTTTTTTTTCAGGTCACTTGAAATAGGTTGGAGATCAAGATGGTTTCTACGAGCTTGGGGTTGCAAGAGCTGTTCGGGCTTTGTGGTCGATGTTGTTTTTTAATTTCTTTTGAGAACTTGCAGTTCTTCCTCTTTCAGTTGTAGTAGTTTTGCATAACATTACATATGTGTACTTGGGATTTCTTCTATATTTCTTTTTGAGTTGCAGTTGGTTGGTGCCTATCTTATCTCTCTCTTCCACATGTGTTATCTTAGAGGGTAATGCCTCCCTATCTTATAAAAAGGATACATAGGAAGACTCCACGAGGTTCAATCACAACCAATAGTAAACCCATGTGATCCCTCCTAGGGGTGTACCCTCATGATGTGACATATTCCATTTATGGGCCACATCCCCCCAAATCCACCTCCATGGGGTGTTTTTACCCATCCAAAATGTCATGACCCGTCCTCGGGACCCGTGCCGTGACTACCCCAAGCCCGCCTTCCATAAGCCAGGGGCTGGAGACTAGCACCAAGGCGTAAATCCAGATAAAAAGGGAAGGCATTGACTTTATAAAGTAAGCAAACACCAGAGTAAGCAAGCTGAAGTAAACACTTAGTAAACTGGGTACAACTGTAAGTGCTGGAAAGTAAATGGGCCAGAATACAAACCCAACTGAAGTAAAGTACAACTGAAAGAAAGTACATCAACTGAAAGTAAAGAAGCAACATCGAGCCGTCCACTGGAAGTCCCACCCGAAGGGTGGGTACAGATAGCCTCATCAGCTCCTCGGGTCCAGCCGTCCACTCCGTGTACGTCCCGCCCAGTGGTCCACCTCCAGGTACCGACTTGCTCCACAAGCCTCAACCACGATCAGCGCTGTCCGTCGTCTGCATCCAACACAACGTAGTGCGGGCATAGCCCGTGCAGGGGGGAGTATACGCTAATCAGTAGGGACCCCAAGACCCCCGAAGGTCTCCCAGAATCCACAAAGGATAATCCACAAAGGAAAGATAAAATCAAGAAGTAACATCCAACAATACTTAGGTATATGACCATACATATACCTAATACATCAATTCCAGTTCGGATCCAACATCCGAGCCCAAGTTCAATCAAGTCCACACATGTTAGCACAACCAATCCACAAAGGATAACACAACCCAATCCACATAGGAAAGAAAGTCAATCATATCAAAGATAATGATTGAAAGTCAAGACTCAACTCACACAGGTATACTTCTTCCTAAGGTGATAGAGATGATCAGATGTAGCCACGGATTCATCTAAGTTGGGACCCATGTAGGATACAAGACCAGCTAAGCTGTCGGACCCACATAGGATACAAGTCCAGCTACTCTGTCGGACCCATGTAGGATACTACAATAGAGGTAAAATACTGCCAGACCCACGTAGGATACAAGAATAGTAGTACTGCCAGACCCACGTAGGATACAAGAACAGTAGTCATCGCCGTCGAACCCACGGAGGATTTCAGTACGGTCTTCATTACTGCCGAACCCACGGAGGATTTCAGTACGGTCTTCATCGCCTCCGAACCCACGGAGGATTTCAGTGCATTCGTCGTCGCTGCCAAACCCACGGAGGATTTCAGTGCAGTCGTCATCGTCGTCATAGTCGCAGCCAGCTCTAGGGTTCCCGCACACAGCATGCTCGATTCCGGGAGGGTCCTCTCCACGATCCAAGGGTGGGTCGATACATCAACTGACATGTAGTCCGGAGTTGATGTATCCCAAAGTTCCGTCTCGATAAAAGGAACTCAACGTGACAGACGACATGTCAATCGGACGTCCGGTCTGAGAGTTATTGGCTTTTTCGTTTCAGGCGTCTGGTTGGTTTTTTAGTCAAAACGAACCAGTCCGTACTCCAACTGCATCCAAAAATCGAGCGTAGTAATCCAAAAGGTCCATCTCACTAATAGGAATCCAACAAAGTCGACGGCACGTCATTCAGACGTCCGGAGCTCAAGTTATAAGTGTTTCCGCTCCGAAGGCCTGGTTGGTTTCGTGTTCAAACCAACCCAGACGTACACAAAGTTCTCCGAAACTTTGAGTGTAATATACCGAAACGACCGTATCGATCCAAGGATCGCATCGCAACTGACGGTGCATCGATCGGAGGTCCGTATCCCAAGTTACAGGAATTTAAACAAACTGTCCAGTTTTAGGGGGTTTTGGGCCCAGATCGACCCGGCCCAAGACCCCCTGGGTCGGACCGGCTTAGCCGGCGCAGCCCAGCCCAGCCTGGGCGGCCCGGCCCGGTGCGGCCTGTCCTGCCTGGGCAGCCAGTTGGCCTGGCGCGAGCGCGGCCCGCATGGCCAGCTCAGCACTGGCCGAGCTATTGCGGAAGGGGGGGGGGCGTGCTGCCCCCCTGATTGAGAAATGGACCCCCCCTGCATGGGGGCCCCACCCTTTTCTTTCCGGGGGTTACGACCCCCGGGTTTCTCAAACACCGACCGGCCGGTTTGTCACCGCAGGTCCCGCCCTCCTTGCACTAGCGGTCGGTGGTTCCGGCCGCCGCTCCCCGCACCACCGCGGCCTTGTCCGACCGGCGCGGAGCGACGACGCCGCGACCCTGCTCTGGCCGCGGTGTCTTCGTGGTTCTCTGGAACGGTGCGACGACACTGTGCTTCTTCGCCCGTTCCTCTTGCTTCCACGCGGTGCCGTTGCACCGCGCTTCCTTTGCTCGTGCCGCAACAAGTACAACATCAAAGGGGGAGGAGGTTCGGCCATGTTCGTGCGGTCCGACCTCCTCCCGTTATAATGATAATAGGAGGCCCAAAATAAAAGTCGATGAACGGGAAAGATTTCACGAACAAAAAATTAACCCCTACCTCAAGGAGTTGTCGAACAGTGGTCGTCGCGGAGAAACGACGTCGCGGAAGACGGCGTCGCGGATCGAGGCTCCGTAAGCGTCGTCTACACTCACCCGATGAAGGATGCGGCGCGTCTTCATCCTTTGAAGAAGGCGTCTCTCTCTGGCTGTGGAGAGGGAAGAAAACAGTACGGCGATCTCCCCTTGCGGTGTCGGAGTTCTTCGTCATAGACTCGACGTTCTTCTTGTTCTTCGACGAGGAAGAAGATGTCCAAGACTTGAGCTCTCCTCTTCCCAATATCTCCACACAACGATTGAAAAAATAATAAAATAAGGCTTTGCCTTATTTTATTACTCATGCCAACCCTTTTCGAAATTCAAAAGATTACAATCAATTAATTGACTTTATTTGATGAGCGTTTAATAATCCAAATTAAATTCGAGGGTTGACTTTCCATTTAATTAGGGTGTGGGTGAGTTATAAATTAAATGCACAAGAGGGAGGTTAAAGGGATTTGAAGGGGTGGGGCTCGTGTGGGCCCCACTTCACTAATATCATACATAGAGAAGTTAGGATGTAGTGGGTCCCACTCCAACCTCCATGCATAGGTTTAAACTACTTAGAATAGAAATAAAAATCGTAGCACAATATTTTATTTCATTCTTTAGTTAACCCATTTATTTAATAACCTCACCCGAGCAAACACAACTCTAGAAAAGGTGTTCCTAAGAAATTTCTGGCGTTGCAGTTTCATCGGTGCCCTCAGATTTCGATTCGGAGCTCTGGTTCAAAAGTTAGAAAAACTTTCTCATTCGTTCACTGAATGTACCCGAGCTAAACTTTAGAAATTGATTTCGGGCACACTGGGCCTCAGAATCAGGTGCCGTCAGAAAATGTGTACTCGTAAAATCCCAAAGAAAATTAAGAAAAAATTTACCTTGAAATTTATGGGTCTTTACATTACTCCCACCTCAGGGCTTTACGTCTCCGTAAAGATACATCATAAACTAGGGGAACAAATGAGGGTACTGAGCACGAATCTGAGCTTCCCGCTCCCAAGTGCTCTCCTAGAGGTTCCCGTGCTGCCATCTAATGCGCACTAGAGGAATCGACCACCCACGTAGGACCCGCTCCTATCTATCCTCGATCACCACCAGGACCTCCTTAAAAGTCACCCCATCATCAATGTCCAGCTCCCCATGGTCGATGATATGCATCTAGTCGTGCACGTATCTCCTCAGCTGAGATACGTGGAAGACGTCGTGCACCCAGTGCAACTGAGGTGGTAGAGCCGGGTGATAAGCCACCTCGCCTATCCTACTGAGAACCTAGAATGGTCCGATGAAGCGCAAGGATAACATGCCGCCCTGGCCAAATCTCCGTAATCCACGTCGAGGTGAGACCCGCAAAAAGACGTGGTCGCCATCCTCGAACTCTAGTGGTCTCCGCCTCCTGTCAGCATAAGACTTCTATCAGCTCTGAGCTGTCCTCATCTGCTCCTGGATGACCTGGACCTTCTCTGTCATGGCTTGGACCATCTCTGGTCCCACAAGTACTGACTCGCCAGGGTCTGTCCAACACAGTGGTGATCTGCAAGGTCGGTCGTACAATGCCTCGTATAGTGCCATCCCAATGGTGGAGTGGTAGCTGTTGTTGCACGCAAACTCCACCAAGGGTAGGTGGTCCTCCCAGCTGCGACCAAAGTCGAGGACACATGCACGGAGCATGTCCTTGAGAGTCTGAATGGTCCTCTCCGTCTGACTATCCGTCTGAGGGTGAAAGGTGGTGCTCAGACATAGCTGCGTCCCGAATTCCTCCTGCAACCCCTTCCAAAGCTGGGAAGTAAAGCGGGCATCTTTATTAGAGATGATAGATGATGGAACACCATGAAGCTGTACAATCTCCTGAACCTAGAGGCGTCCCAAGATCTCCACTGAGCCCTACTCTCTGATGGGTAAGAAGTGGGCCGACTTGGTGAGTCGGTCGACAATCACCCAAATGGAGTCGTGACCTCTGGAAGTACGTGGAAGTCCAGTCATGAAGTCCATAGATATCCCGTCCCACTTCTACTCCGGGACCTCCAAGGGCTGCACCAAGCCTGTTGGTACCTGGTGCTCCACCTTCACCAACTGACAGGTGAGGCATCGAGAAACGAAATCTGCCACAACCTTCTTCATACCCGGCCACCAGTGCTGTCGTCTGAGATCCTGGTACATCTTCACCACTCCTGGATGTACCGCTAAAGGGGAAGTGTGAAACTCTCTCAGCACCTCCTTCTGCAAAGAAGATGGTACCATGGTACGTCCTCTGAAAAAGAAGACGTGCTCTCCTCCCATAGAAAAACCATCAGGTTCCAGTCCTGAGGATATCTGTGCACGCCGCATCTCACAGTCATCGTCCCCACGTTGTAACTCTCTGACCCACTGCAGTAGTGGAGGAGTGACTGTGAGTGACTGAAGAAAAGATGCTCCATCTCTATCCATGAAGGGTATATGCAAAGAAGCTAGCTGCTCTGTCGCCTCCCCGAGTAGCTGAATGCCCGTCCTCCTACTGAGAGCATCGAATACTACGTTCCCCTTTCCAGGAGTATAGACTATCTCAAAGTCATAGTCCTGGAGGAACTCGAGCCATCACCACTGTCTCAGATTCAGGTCCTTATGCGAGAAGATGTACCTAAGACTCTGATGGTCAGAGTAGACTGTAAAGTGCTCTCCCATCAGATAGTGTCGCCACATCTTCAGAGCAAAGACCACTGCTGCTAACTCCAAGTCATGGGTAGCATAGTTCTTCTCATGCGGCCTCAAATGACATGATACATAGGTGATCACTGCCTGCTCCTACATCAAGACACATACGAGTCCGGTCCCTGATGCATCGCAGTAGACTATGTACCCTACTCCCTCCTCCGGTATCCTCAAGATAGGTGCGCTGGTCAACCTCTGTCTCATCTTCTGGAAGCTCTGCTGACATCTATCTGACCACACAAAGGGTTTCCCCTTCTTCGTCAAAGCTGAGAGTGGTGTCGCAACTCTGGAGAAGTCTGGCACGAACCTTCGGTAGTACCCAGCTAGACCCAAGAAACTCCGCACCTCCGTCATGCTCCTGGGTGGCTCCCAAGCTAGCACTGCCTCGATCTTCGCAGGGTCCACCGCAACTCCCGCCTCAGAGATGACGTGTCTCAAGAAGTGGACCTCTCGTAACAAGAACTAACACTTAGAGAGATTACCATAAAGCTGGTGCTCTCGGAGTGTGTCTAGTACAACCCACAAGTGGTAGGCATGCTCCTCCTTAGTGGTCGAGTATATCAATATGTCGTCAATGAAGATCATGACAAATAGATCGAGGTATGGCTGAAAGATCCTATTCATGAGACTCATGAGCACTGATGGAGCATTGGTTACACTGAAAGGCATAGCCAAGAACTCATAGTGGCCATACCGACATCTGAAGGTCGTCTTCTGCACGTCCTCGTCCCGAACTCTGAGCGGATGATAGCCTGACCCGAGGTCTATCTTCGAGAACCACCGTGCTCCCTTGAGCTGATCGAAGAGGTCGTCAATCCTTGGTAGCAGATACTTGTTCCTCACAGTCACCTGGTTCAGGCGATGATAGTCGACACACAGTCGCAAGCTCCTGTCCGCCTTCTTGGTGAACAATATCAGGGAAGCCCAGGGTGAAACACTGGGTCGGATGAATCCCTTGCCCTGCAAGTCCTCCAGCTGCACCCATAGCTCTCGAAGCTCAGCAGGATCCATCCGATATGCTGGAGTGGATATCGTGGTTGTCACGGGGTACATGTCAATATAAAAATCTACCTCTCTGTGTGGAGGTAGTCCTAGAAATTCATCAGGGAAAATGTCTGCATACTGATCCACCACTATAGGAAAACTCGGACTCCACACGTCAACTAATCCTAGGATGAGGCTAGACAACTGATGAGTGATGGATTGTCCTCTCCTCTGCGTGAGTCTATCCTGTGCTACAAAGGCTCCTTTCTCACCGGTGAAGGTGAACCTGCTCCTGTCGGTGCAGACACACCGCACCTTACGCCTAATACAGTCAATCTGAGCATGGACTGTAGATAACCAATCCATTCCCAAGATGACGTCGTAAGGCCTCGACGCGCTACAAGAAGATCCCAGCCGAAGCTCTCACCTCCTAGAGTAAGCTCAAATTGCCGACACCAGTGTGTAATCATCGAGTCTACTCCCGTAGGATTCTCTAGACGTAAGGATCGAGCCAACGGCTCCGTCGGAATCTCTGAGCTCCGAAAAAGGGCAGCGACAATAAAATAATGACTTGCTTCTATGTATATAAGAACTGTAACAAGGGTGGAGTAGACACAGATAGTACCTCGAATCATCTCTGGCACACCGTGGTTGTAGGCCTCTGCTGCCTGAAGCTGAGCCTGCCTCTGTCCGCCAACTCCCTGTGGTCAGGGTGGACCTCCTAGTGGTGGTGGTGGTAAAGCCTCAAAGCGTCGCCCACCACCTGCTGCTCGACCATCTCCCCTGCCTTGTCTGCCTGCTCTCTACGGACCGCCACGGTTGACCCTCTGCCTTTTCCAGGGTGGCCCCTCAACCGTCTGCTACTCCTCTATACGGCGGGTCAGGCAGTCACGAGCCAGGTGGCCCTGCCCGCCACATGCGTAGCACTATCTGCTCCTCGGAAGGCTGGCTCTACGCCCCCGCACCTCCGAGCTAGAGTCCTGAGGTCGTCCACCAGATGCTCTGGTCCGCCTAGACCCCTGTGATGTTCGTCGAATGCCAGCTGCAGATGACTCCTCTATGTGCCGCCCTGCGGTAGGTCTCACTGCTGGTGTAGGATTAGCAAGAAATCTCTCAATGAGAAGGGATTTCTCCAGTACTCCTGCCTGTATCGGAATGCTGAGGGAGATCATCGATGCCTTGATATCATGCCTTAGTCCCTGCTCGAAGGTTTGAGCCCAGAAGAATGGGTTCTGTACCATGTCCGTCGAATAGCGCGAGAGATCGGTAAATCTCGCCGAGTACTGGGCGATCATCATGCTGCCCTGCAGCAGCTGTAGTAGCTCCTGAATGCGCACCGCACAAAGGGTGGATGGGATGAACTCCGAGCGGAAGAGGCTCTCAAAGTCCGTCCAGATGAGAGATGCCTCATCGTGCACCTGGAGCATCAAGATCCACCATCTTCCTGCTTCCGCGTGTAGGAGGCTCGCTGCAAGGATCACCATGAGGTCTACTGGTGTCCCCACTAACTTGAAAACTCAAACTATAGCCTCCAGCCAATCCTCGGCTGCCTGAGGGTCCATCTCCCCATGGAACCTGGGCGGTCTCTGATGCTAAAACTCGTGCAGTGCACTAAGGTGACGTGCACTCTCAGCGGCTGGGGCTGGTGGCATCGGTGGCTCGGCGGGTAGAGGTACCGCCGATGCCTCCGCTGAAAAAGGGCCCTGTACCGAGGCCTCGTCGCTCGGTGGGAGTCGTCTCACACAAAGCTCGAAACCCTAGCTGGCTACCATCGTGGGGCCATCCTGAAAAGAAATAGGTGCACCACAGTCAAAATAGTATAACTGGTGAGATGACACAAAGTAATCACAAAGAAAACTTTTGAAACACACATGCAATTAATGTTTTCATGCACTGAGTCGGAAATCAGAAGTCAGGGTCCTGGTGTACGGATACATCGGCCGTCGCACCAACACTGGACTCCCTTAACTAATAACCACACTCAATACCCTCAACACTATTGCTTCATATAGAAGGAAGATCAGAGTCCTGAGTTCTGCGGTAGAACCAAACCTCTCTCTGATACCAATTTGTCACGACCCATCCTCGGGACCCGTGCAGCGACTAACCCAAGCCCGCCTTCCATAGGCCAGGGGCTGACGACTAGCACCAAGGTGTAAATTTTGATAAAAAGGGAAGGCATTGCCTTTATAAAGTAAACAAACACCAGAGTAAGCAAGCTGAAGTAAACACTAAGTAAACTGGGTACAACTGTATGTGCTGGAAAGTAAATGGGCCAGAATACAAACCCAACTGAAGTAAAGTACAAGTGAAAGAAAGTACATCAACTGAAAGTAAAGCAGCAACGTCGAGCCGTCCACTAAAAGTACCACTTGAAGGGTGGGTACAGATAGCCTCATCAGCTCCTCGGGTCCAGCCGTCCGCTCCGTGTATGTCCCACCCAGTGGTCCACCTCCAGGTACTGACTTGCTCCACAAGCCTCAACCACGATCAGCACTGTCCTTCGTCTGCATCCAACACAACATAGTGCGGGCATAGCCCGTGCAGGGGTGAGTATACGCTACTAAGTAGGGACCCCGAGACCTCTGAAGGTCTCCCAGAATCCACAAAGGATAATCCAAAAAGGAAAGATACAATCACGAAGTAACATCCAACACTACTTAGGTATATTCCCATACATATACCTAAGTCATCAATTCCAGTTCGGCTCCAACATCTGAGCCCAAGTTCGATCAAATCCACACAGGTTAGCACAACCAATCCACACAGGATAACACAACCCAATCCACGTAGGAAAGCAAGTCAATCATATTGAAGATAATGATTGAAAGTCAAGACTCAGCACACACAGGTATACTTCTTCGTAAGGTGATAGAGATGATCAGATGTAGCCACTGATTCATCTAAGCTAGGACCCATGTAGGATACAAGACCATATAAGCTGTCAGACCCACGTAGGATACAAGTCCAGCTACTCTGTCGAACCCATGTAGGATACTACAACAGAGGTAAAATACTGCCAGACCCATGTAGGATACAAGAACAGTAGTACTGCCAGACCCACGTAGGATACAAGAACAGTAGTCATCGCCGTCGAACCCATAGAGGATTTCAGTATGGTATTCATTACTGTTGAACCCATGGAGGATTTCAGTACGGTCTTTATCGCTGCCGAACCCACGGAGGATTTCAGTGCAGTCGTCGTCGCTGCCGTACCCACAAAGGATTTCAGTGCAGTCGTCCTCGTCATCGCAGTCGCAGCCAGCTCTAGGGTTCCTGCACATAGCATGCTCGATTCCAGGAGGGTCCACTCCACGATCCAAGGGGGGGGGGATGGGGGGGGGGGGTCAATACATCAACTGACATGTAGTCCAAAGTTGATGTATCCCAAAGTTCCATCTCGATAAAAGGAACTCAACGTGACAGACGATGCGTCAATCGGAGTCCAAAACTCGATCGGAGTAAGCCAAAAGGTCCGTCTCACTAAGAGGAATCCAACAAAGTTGATGGCACATCATTCGGACGTCCGGAGCTCAAGTTATAAGCGTTTCCGCTCTGAAGGCCCGGTTGGATTCGTGTTCGAACCAACCCGTCCGCACTCAAAGTTCTCCGAAATCTTGAGTGTAATATATCGAAACGACTGTCTCGATCCAAGGATCGCATCACAACTGACGGTGCATCGATCGGAGGTCCGTAGCCGAAGTTACATGAATTTAAACGAACTGTCCGGTTTTGGGGGGTTTTGGGCCCAGACCGATCCGGCCCAAGACCCCCTGGGTCGACCCGACCCGGGTCCGGGTTTGGCCCATTAGAGCGTGTCCCGGCCTGATGGGCGCGGCCCGACCCAGCCTGGGTGGCCCGGCCCGGTGCGGCCGGTCCGGCCTGGGCGGCCGGTTGGCCTGGCACGGGCACGACCCGCATGGCCAGCTCGACGCTGGCCGAGCTATCGCGGAAAGGGGGGGGGGGGGCACGACCCCCTGATTGAGAAACACCCCCCCACATGGGGGGACCTCCCTTTGCCATCCGGAGGTTACGACCCCCTGGTTTCTAGGAAACCAGCCATTCGGTTTCGCCGGCCGGTGTGTCACTGCTGGACCCCCCACGGGTCCCGCCCTCCTTGCACCGGCGGCCGGCGGTTCTGGCCACCGCTCCCCGCACCACTGTGACATTAGGTAGCGATGCGACGACGTCACAACCCTCCGCTGCGGCCCCGCTCTGACCGCAGTCTCTTCGTGGTTCTCTGACGCGTCGTGACGGCGCTGCGCCCCTTCGCCGCGGTCTGACTCCGGTCGCGACTTCGTTCGGCCTGAACGGCGCGGTGCGACGTCACCGTGCTTTTTCGCACGTTCCTCTTGCTTCCGCGCAGTGCCGTTGCACCGCGCTGCCTTTGCTCATGCTGCAACAAGTACAACATGAAAGGGGGAGGAGGGTCGGCCATGTTCGTGCGGTCCGACCTCCTCCCGTTATAACGATAACAGGCGGCCCAAAATAAAAGTCAATGAATGACAAAGATTTCACGAACAAAAAATTAACCCCTACCTCAAGCAGTTGTCGAACAATGGTCGTCGCGGAGAAACGGCGTCGCAGAATACGGCGTCGTGAATCGAGGCTCCATAAGCGTCGTCGGTGCTCGCCCGATGAAGGATGCAGCGTGTCGTCATCCTTTGAAGAAGGCATCTCTCTCTGGCTGCGGAGAGGGAAGAAAACGGTACAGCGATCTCCCCTTGCGGTGTCGGAGTTCTTCATCGTAGACTCAGCGTTCTTCGCGTTCTTCGACGAGGAAGAATATGTGCAAGACTTGAGCTCTCCTCTTCCCAATATCTCCACACAACAATTCAACAAATAATAAAATAAGGATTTTCCTTATTTTATTACTCATGCCAACCCTTTTCGAAATTCAAAATATTAAAATCAATTAATTGACTTTATTTTATGAGCGTTTAATAATCCAAATTAAATTTGAGGGTTGACTTTCCATTTAATTAGGGTGTGGGTGAGTTATAAATTAAATGCATGAGAGGGAGGTTAAAGGGATTTGAAGGGGTGGGGCTCATGTGGGCCCCACTTCACTAATATACTACATAGAGAAGTTAGGATGTAGTGGGTCCCACTCCAACCTCCATGTATAGGTTTAAACTACTTAGAATAGAAATAAAAATTGTATCACAATATTTTATTTCATTCTTTAGTTAACCCATTTATTTAATAACCTCACGCGAGCAAACACAACTCCAGAAAAGGTGTTCCTAAGCAATTGCTGGCGCTGTGGTTTCATCGGTGCCCTCGAATTTCGATTCTGAGCTCCGGTTCAAAAGTTAGAAAAACCTGCTCGTTCGTTCACTGAACGTACTCGAGCTAAACTTTGGAAATTGATTCCGGGCACACCGGGCCTCAAAATCAGGTGCCGTCAGAAACTACGTACTCGTAAAATCCCAAAGAAAATTAAGAAAAAATTTCCCTTGAAATTTACTTGTCTTTACACAAAATCACTCACTTCATCCATCATCCATCCTAATATTACCCTGTGCTTCCATGTCCTAGTGATATATTGACATTAAACCACATTACCCATGTACATCTATGTAAGAACCCAGAGCTTCAGTTTCAGGTATGGATCTCTTTTACGGGCTTTTTAAGGAAAAGTAAAGAAACTGGAAATTTTCAGAGTACACACCATGTAATTTTTGAGTACACGCCATGTACTCCTCGGCCACTCGAAGACATGTTTTGGCCGAGACCAGGCCACTCACACAGTGTGTAGGGGTGACGTGGAGGCCGATTTTGGCGGAGTACGGAAAAACCCACTACACGCCGTGTAATTTAAGAGTACACACCGTGTACTTTTTTTATTTATTTAATCGACTCGGGGTCGCGCCTAATGATGGGAAACATCTTCTTCTCCGCCTAATTCTGTCCAAACGTCCGAGGAGGCCGTTTCTTCTCTGAGCCAACGATCCGTCACCGGTTGTCTGAATCAAACTCCGTCCGTTGCAGAAGAATCGCAACGGTGAGTTCTTGGTTCTTCTTTAGCCTCGTTTCCTGATTCTTCATCTAATGTGAGTTATCTGAGGTTGATATTTTTAGACATTTTTGAAGATATACTCCGTTCTAGGCCGATTCACGGGCCGAGGTTCAAGTATATCGATCTTCGAGGATTGAGGTAGGTGGTTTGTTGCTCTACGTTGAAGTTCTTTGAGTTTTGGTTGCAAAAGTGCCGGATACCCATGTATCGGGTATCCCGGGTTTAGGATTTTGATGCATTTGTTTATCTGCCAAGATCTCTTGTTAGATTATGATGAATTGCTGCTAATTTATGCTTGGTTGCATGTTTGAGGATCACCCCACGGGTGTTTTCCATTGTTTTGGATGTTGATTTCCATTTGGCATGGTTGCCTATGAGGCAACCCTTTTTGCACATTTCTAGTATGCCTGTTGACTTGATTGCATGTATTGCCTGTTGTTTATATGCTTGTGGATGCATTTGTAGCTATTATCCAAGTAGTTGTTTAACTTACTTAGATATGCTAACAATCAATTACGCATTACTGGACTGCTCAGGGATGTGAGAACCTGGTGCGGGAGATCAAAGAGGGAATAGATGATTAAGTGATTTCCTAGAGGGTCTGTTGGTTTTAGTTTCATACGCAGGACGTACATGAATATGACTTTTTGCTTCCCAAGAGTGTTCTTATTTTACCCACGCATCGAGACCACTGGAGGAATTAGACATAAGTGCTTCCTCAGAGATTCTGTAGCTATCATTGCAAGACCATAGGGGAATTGACGTAATAGCTTCCCAGAGTTTCTGTGCCTTGTTTTATTACTCGACTATAGGGGTCTGCTAGTTTAAGCCACCCAGAGAGTCAGTGTGATTTTTGATGGTTGGTTGTGACGAGTCCACCAATCCAAAGAACAAGATTGGGTTTTGTACTGCTTGTGTTCGGTAGTCTTTTTAGATACCTGTTGTGTTACTTGCTTATCTTGGAATAAGAAACTTTGCTGGTTTTCCCTGGTTGTGCAATTAAATGAATTTGAATGGTAATTGGTAGAATTGTTTACTGCATTTGTTTACCTTTACTTTTTCTATATCACTCACTGACAGTAGGGCACAAATCTTGTGGTGGTTGCTTAATGGGATTAGTCTCACACCCTTTTTGGGTCCTTCTTTTTGGCCCAAACAGATTATATGGTTGCAGGTATAGGTAGGGATTGTGGCCCTTCTACCTCGGGTACTTGATTGCTAGTCGGAGCTGGAGAGCATGGGACCGGGCCTTGGACCGTGATGCTACTGGAGTTTCTGTTTATATTTAGTACTTTGGTTTCAGTTGTATTTCAGAACATTGTTTTGATTACTGCTTTTTCATAGATACATGTACCATTCTGCATCATTATTATATCAGACATTTCTTTTACTTTCAGTTCAGTTGTTGCATGCTATTTACTGCTTCTTCTATTGTTTATGATTATTCTTCTGCTGCATACTTTACCAAATGAGGGCATAGTTTCCCCACTAACTCACCTAGGCCCTCTCTGCTAGTCGGCAGCCTCTAGCGTTTGGGGAAATGCGCTTGAGGTCATGTGGTGAATCGGGTACGGGGCGCCAGTGGAAGGGCTCCGGATTCGGGTCATTGCAAAGTGGTATCAGAGGAGTTTTATTTCTTTACTATTGCTTACTGTTTTGTGACAATATCCCGGGATAGGAAGAAATGGGTAGTCGTACTTAACTGTGCTCGAGAGTAATTAACCCGTGTATAGGGAAAAGCTATATTACCTCATAATTGCAATTTTTAGTTTTTACAAGTGTTACAGTTTTTTATTATTTCACCGTTGGGTGATGCACATGTTTTGTGTTGTTACAGTTTATATGATTACGATTCTATTTGGTTGCAACCTAATGAGATGAGGGTGTGCCATATCATGCATCATATAGGCACTGGGTAGGAAATCACTTTTCATGCATTTTACCAAGCCATCTAGGGTACATTAGAATTGGATGCTATTGTGGTAGATTCTATGATAGATTATGCATGCCGTTTTGGTAGTTGCTGTGATAGAAATACTTATTGCGCTGATAGAGTATTACTTCTTTTACAACCTATTTAGAATGGGTGCCAAGATCTGGTCTTGGAGGTGTTATGGGCCCTCGAGGATCGGAATTTGGCGGATCGTTGTTTGTTATGCTGTTTACTTGTTGTATGCATTGTTATATTTCCAATCCTTGATTCGCGGGGAGTATGGTCCCCCACGGATTAGAATTTGGCTCATAGTTGGTTGTTTTTCTGTGTTTCTGGCGTTCGGAGCAGTTTCAGAGTTACTGCCCGGAAAAACCCAGAATACACGGCGTGAACTTTATTCATACACGCCATGTAGTTTTTAAATCGTGTTACTATCTGTGTAAACAAAAAACACGGGGTGTCAGAAAATCTTCGGGGATATGCCGTGTACCATAAGTACACGCCATACAGTAGTCAACCGTGTAACCGGCCGTGTCACTAACAGCATGGGTTGGGGAAACTCGTGTAGTACACGCCGTGTGTCATAAGAACACGCCGTGTAGGTTTCTTCTGGGTACCCGGCTGGGTCACGCACAACACGGGTCGGTGTTATCCATCCTTATACACGCTGTGTTTGTTCGGAACACGCCGTGTAGGGGTCAGCCGTGTAGCCGGCCGTGTAACCTGCTACACGGGTCACCAAGCATGTCTAGTACACGCTGTGTGTTATAAGAACACTCTGTGTAGTTTTCTTCTGGGTACCCGGCTGTGTCACGAACAACACGGGTCGGTGTTATCCATCCTTATACACGTCGTGTTTGTTTGAAACATGCCATGTAGGGGTTAGCTGTGTGGCCGGCTGTTTAACCTGTTACACGGGTCGCCGAAGCCTGGCTTGTACACGCCGTGTCCTTAGTGCACACGCCGTGTAGTCTATAATTTTGAGGACCGTGTAGGTTAGCCATGCAAAGAGACTCGGGCAGGGGAGTGGAGTCCAAGTACCCGCCGTGTATTCTGGAATGTTACATGACCAATGGTGTCAGGATTGCACGCCATGTAAATGGCTTTAACAAACACACCGTGTATCTTAAATACACGCCGTGCAGTCTTGTTTTGTAAATTTAAGTGTTTCTCTCTCCTGTTCCCGTTTTGTACTCTTGTGTTTTCCTGTTCTTGTTGATCCTAAATCTGGAGTGTGCTTTTGACCTTTCAGGGTTATGACACCAAGACATCCTCCCATTGCATGCCAGGAACTAGGCAGTGACCGTATGCTTGATACGGCAGACCAGGGACTACCAGTAGTTCTGCCGATTGTTCTAGATATGGCACCTGCAGTGATTCCGGACACTAGTGCGGACACTCAGTTCAGAGAGGGTTTCATGAGGTTCATACAGAACTTCCAGGGAGAACATCATCCTATCCTGTCTATGGCAGAGCTGACACGAGTCTTCCAGCAGCATCATCCTCCCACTTTCACAGGGGATGGAGGACCTCAGGTTGCAGAGTCATGGCTAGAAACCATGCTTTCCATTTTCGAGCATCTAGAGACACCCCCAGACAGATGGGTGAAGCTCGCAACTTACATGCTGCAAGATTCTGCCAAGAGACGGTGGGATATAGTCTCACAGGCAGGGCACCAGCAGACTATGGCTTGAGACGAATTCCAGCATACGTTCTACGACTACTTCTATCCAGCGACGCTGAGGGACGACATGGCCAGGGAGTTCATGAACATGTAGTAGAGTACTCTTTAGGTTATGGAGTATTCCTCCCGCTTCACTGAGTTACAGCAATTTTCTCCCATTCTGGGAAATGACGAGATGTTTTTGGCGAGGAAGTTTGAGGAAGGCCTCAAACCAGAGATCAGATCACAGGTGAATGTTTTCCAGTTGACTTCTATTACTCTGATAGTCAACCAGGCACTGATCACCGAAAGAAATCTGAGGAAGACTAGAGCTGTTGACTAGGGCGGTTCAACATCCAAGGCCGAGTCATTTCATACTGACAGCAGGAAGTGCCACCGAGAGTCTACTCGAGGTGACTCGAGGAAGTGGGGTATTTCTTCTGGAAGACGAGATCTTCCTTCTGGTAACCCGGTGGTGTGCTATCAGTGTGGAAAGAGAGGGAATAAGAAGCCTCAGTGCCCGAGAGATCCGGTGGAGTGCCAAGCTTGTGGCAAGATGGGTCATCTGCGGCGTTTTTGCAGGGTTCTTCTTCCAGTGGCTAGTGAAGGAGGATCTGTTTCTACCCCTCGTTCGGGAGCATGATTACGAGTCCCACAACAGACTAGGGGTTGGAGTTCTTTAGGTCGTTCAGGCTAGGGTAGAGGTCACGAAAGTGGTGGTCAGGCTGAAGGGGGATTAGCTCAGGGATATCAGGCTACTATACAGGGCCGCAGTACTGGCCAGACGTTTGTAGTAGAACAGATTCTTCGGGAGCAGGATCCTGGACCTTCCACAGTTTGAGGTACGATCCTAGTAGCCTCAGTTTTATCTTCTACACTTTTCGATACCAGAGCTTCTCATAGCTTTATTTCTATGCACACTGTGGAGAGCCTTAGACTCACTGTCCTTACTTATGATGAAACCTTGGTACTAGACACTCCTATGGGACATAGAACTTCTAATGTGTGTCAGTGTAAGGAGTGCCCCCTTGAGGTTGGTGGGTGTCACTTAATGTGGGCTCTTTATGTCCTGGAGATGGTAGGTTATGATGTTATTCTCGGAATGGACTGGCTAGTTCCTTTTTAGGCCTTTGTCGACTGTTATCGCCGTAGGGTGAGTTTCACATCACCAGAGGGAGGGTCTTTTCTTCACAAGGGTGAATGGGATGTCCAGGCAAGCAGAGCTGGACTAGAGTATCATGGGTTGGGCAGAGTTACAACCCAGATTGCTAGTTTATATCTAGATGATCAGGGGAACTCCCAGATGGATTTTCCTCCAGTGGTTGATCGCTTTCTAGATGTCTTTCCAGAAGACTTCTTAGGTTTACCTCCAGAGCGTGAGGTATACTTCTCGATTGAGATTGTGCCAAGAGATGCACCGGTATCCATAACTCCTTATAGTATGGCTACACCTAAGTTTTAAGAGCTCAAGAAGCAGCTGGAGGAGTTGCAGGCTAAGGGTTTCATCCGACCCAGTACTTCCCCTTGGGGTTCACCTGTGTTGTTTGTGAAGAAGGCAGATGGTACCTTACGGCTTTGCGTGGATTATCAGAAGTTGAACCAGTTTATGGTAAAGAACCGGTATCCATTACCGATGATTGATGATCTTTTTGATTATCTTCAAGGATCCAAGGTGTTATCGAAGATCGACTTGAGATCCGGCTATCATCAGCTGTGCGTTAGGCCTTCAGATATACCCCTGACATCCTTTAGGAGCAGGTATGGCCTCTACGAGTATACGATTATGCCGTTTAGCCTTAAAAACGCACCAACAGTTTTCATGGCACTGATGAACCGAGTGTTCTATCCTTACTTGGATTCCTTCATTGTGGTCTTCGTGGATGATATCTTGGAGTACTCTCACACTCGATATGACCATGAAACCCATCTTGAGATCATTTTGAGTACACTGAGGGAGCATCGACTTTATACTAAACTCTCAAAGTGACACTTTTGGATGGATGAGATTCACTTCCTAGGTCATGTCATCTCAGAGACAAGAGTATTAGTAGACCCGGAGAAGGTGAGAGCAGTAGTCACCTGGGAGCAGCCGAAAAGTGTCTTCGAGGTACGTAGTTTCTTGGGGCTGGATGGTTACTACAGGCGGTTTATACAGGACTTCTCACGCCTAGAAGCACCGTTGAGGGGCTTGACTAAGAAGTTGGTGAAGATTTTTTGGTCAGAAGCCCGTGACTCAGCCTTCCAGGAGCTGAAGGGGAGATTGACTTCAGCATTGATTCTAGTTCTACCAGAGCCGGGAAAGAGTTATACAGTTTTATGTGATGCATCTAGAATCGGTCTTGGAGTAGTGCTTATGCAGGAAGATCGTGTTGTCGCGTACGGATCTCGGCAGTTGATGCCACATGAGAAGAACTATCCTACGCACGACTTGGAGTTGGCTGCTGTTGTTCATGCTTTGTGTTGTTGGAGGCACTATCTCATGGGAGAGCATTTCATGGTATATACTGACCACAAGAGCCTCAAGTATATCTTCACGCAGCGTGACTTGAATCTGAGACAATGGAGGTGGGTCGAGAACCTACAGTCTTTCGACTTCAATCTTACTTATATGCCTGGGAAGGGCAATGCTGTGGCAGACACACTGAGTAGGAGGACTCAGATTCAGACAGTTCAGGAGGCCAACAGTGAGTGGAAGCTCATGGCTCTATTCTCTGAGATGCATCTGGAGGTGCACGAAAGAAAGGGTCAGACAGTTCTTTCTTCTGTAGCTGTTACCTCTACCCTTTTTGATCGAGTTCGAATGAGGCAGCTATCAGACCCTGAAGGCCTAGTCCTACAGGAGGGTGTGTCAGATGGAGACCCTACTCTGGGGTGGACAGTGGGTGACGATGAGGTGCGACGTTTTCATGGCCGCGTATGGGTTTCAGCAGACATACGTGAGGAGCTGATGTGGGAGTTTCATGCTTTAGTTTGGGCAGTTCATCCTGGTGTCACCAAAATGTACCGAGACTTTCACTGCCAGTACTGGTGGCCAGGTATGAAGAAGGATGTGGCTGGTTTTGTTATGCGGTGTTCCACCTGTCAGCAAGTGAAGGCAGAGCATCAGCGACTAGTAAGGCTTTTGCATCAGTTACCCATTCATGAGTGGAAGTGGAATGATGTCACGATGGACTTCGTGACAGGTTTACCGAGATCGCCTCAAGGAAATGATGCGGTTTGGGTTATAGTGGACAGTCTCATGAAGGTTTCACACTTCTTTCCGATCAAGGAGACCTTTAGTGTTGATAAGCTGGGATGGTTGTACATCTGAGAGATTGTACGTCTGCATGGAGTTCCACACTCCATTGTTTCAGAAAGGGATGCACGTTTTACTTCGCACTTCTGGAAGGGGCTACAGAGGGCGTTGGGTACACAAATACTTTTTAGTATAGCATACCATCCCCAGACTGATGGCCAGTCCAAGTGTATAATCCAGGTGCTTGAGGATATGCTCCGAGCTTGCATTCTAGACTTTAGCAGTTCTTGGGAGAAGCATATTCCTCTGGTGGATTTCGCCTAAAATAACAGTTTTTAGGCGACTATTCAGATGGAACCTTACGAGGCTTTGTACGGTAGGCCATGCTGATCACCTTTATGCTGGCTAGAGGCAGGAAAGGTAGCTTTACTGGGACCTCGTCTTGTTCAGGAGACTTCAGAGCAGATAGAGCTGATTCGGAAGAGGATGGCTACAGCGCAGTCTCGATAGAAGTCTTATGCTGATCAGCGGAGATGACCTCTGGAGTTCGAGGTCAGGGATTAGGTTTTCCTGCGTGTCGCACCGAGGTTGGGACACAAGAGGATTCAGAGATAGGGTAAGCTTTCACTAAGATACGTCGGGCCGTTTGAGGTTCTGGAGAGAGTCGGGATGGTTGCTTACAGGTTGCAGTTACCTCAGAGATACTAGGCTATGCACGACGTCTTTCATGTTTCTCAGCTTCGACGGTATTTCTCAGACCCATCTCATGTTTTGAAACCCGAGGAGGTTGAGTTAGAGCAGGATGCATCTTTAGAGGAGCATCCTATCAGGATTGTTGATCGTAGTGCAAAAGTACTCCGTGGCCAGTCTATTCCTCTGGTACGGGTGCTATGGCAGCACGACCGTATACAGGACGAGACTTGGGATAGGGAGGCTGATATGCGATCACAGTGGCCAGAGTTGTTCGAGGTTTCTTCTTCTATGCCTTGATAGGGAAATTCAAGGATAAATTTCTTTAAGGGGGGAAGTTTTTAAGAACCCAGAGCTTCGGTTTCAGGTACGGATCTCTTTTACGGGCGTTTTAAGGAAAAATAAAGAAACTAGAAATTTTCAGAGTACACGCTGTGTAGTTTTTGAGTACACACCGTGTACTCCTTGGCCACCCGAAGCCGTGTGTTGGCCGAGACCGGGCCACACACACAGTGTGTAGGGGTGACATGGAGGCCGATTTTGGAGGAGTAATGATAAACCCACTACACGCCGTGTACTTTAAGAGTACATGCCGTGTACTTTTTTTATTTCATTAATCGACCCGGGGTCGCGCCTAATGATGGGAAACATATTCTTCTCCGCCTAATTCCGTCCAGAACATCTGAGGAGGACATTTATTATTCGAGCCACTGATCCGTCACCGGTTGTCCAAATCAAACTCCATCGGTTGTAGAGGAATCGCAGCGATGAGTTCTTGGTTCTTCTTTAGCCTCGTTTCCTGATTCTTCCTCTCGTGTGAGTTATCTGAGGTTGAGCATTTTAGAATTTTTTGCAGATCTACTCCATTCTAGGACGATTCACGGGCCGAGGTTCAAGTATATCGATCTCCGAGGATCAAGGTAGGTGGTTTGTTGCCCTACTTTGAAGTTCTTTGAGTTTTGGTTTCAAAAGTGCCGCATACCCATGTATCGGGTATCCCGGGTTTAGGATTTTGATCCCTTTATTTATCTTCCTAGATCACTTGTTAGATTATGAGGAATTTCTGCTAATTTATGATTGGTTTCATGTTTGAGGATCACCCCATGGGTGTTTTCCCCTGTTTTGGCTGTTGATTTCTGTTTGACATGGTTTCCTACGAGGCAACCCTTTTTGCACATTACTATTATGCCTGTTGAATTGATTGCATGTATTGCCTGCTGTTTATATACTTTTGTATGCATTTGTAGCTATTATCCAAGTAGTTTTTTAACTTACTTAGGTCTGATAATAGTGGATTATGCACGACTAGATTGCTCAGGGCTGTGAGAACCTGGTGCGGGAGATCAAAGAGGGAATAGACGATTGAGTTCTTCCCTAGAGGGTCTGTTGGTTTTAGTTTCGTATGCAGGACCTATTGGAATAGGACTTTGTGCTTCCCAAGAGTGTTCTTAGTTTACCCACGCATCGAGACCACATGAGGAATTGGACGTAAGTTCTTCCTCAGAGTGTCTATAGCTATCTTTGCAAGACCATAGGGGAATTGATGTAAGAGCTTCCCAGAGTGTCTGTTCCTTGTTTGATTACTGGATTATAGGGGTCTGCTAGTTTAAGCCACCCATAGAGTCAGTGTGATTTTTGATGGTTGGTTGTGACTAGTCCACCAAGCCAAAGAACAAGCTTGGGTTTTGTACTGCTTGTGTTATGTATTCTTTTTTGATACCTGTTGTGTTGCTTGCTTATCTTGTAATAGGAAACATTGCTGGTTTTCCCTGGTTATGCAATTAAATGAATGTGAATGGTAATTGGTAGAATTGTTTACTGCATTTATTTACCTTTACGTTTTCTATATGACTCACTAACAGTAGGGCACAAATATTGTGGTGGTTGCCTACTGGGATTAGTATCACACCCTATTTGGGTCCTGATTTTCGGCCCAAACAGATTATATAGTTGCAGGTATAGGTAGGGATTGTGGCCCTTCTACCTCGAGTACTTGATTGCTAGTTTGAGCTGGAGAGCATGGGACCGGGCCTTGGCCCGCGATGCTGCTGGAGTTTCTATTTACATTTAGTACTTTGGTTTCAGTTGTATTTCAGCATGTTGATTTTCTTACTTCTTTTCATAGATACATGTACCATTCTGCATCATTATTATATCAGACATTTCTTTTACTTTCAGTTCAGTTGTTGCATGCTATTTACTGCTTCCACTATTTTTTATGCTTATTCTTCCGCTGCATACTTTACCAAATGAGGGAATAGTTTCCCCACTGACTCACCTAGGCCCTCGCAGCTAGTCGGCAGCCTCTGGCGTTTGGGGAAATGCCCTTGAGGTCATGTGGCGAAACGGGTATGGGGCACCAGTGGAAGGGCTCTGGATTTGGGTCATTACAATCTAGGACACTCCCATGCATAATCCCTAGAATGTGATGGATGGTCTCAGTGCGTAAACCCCAAATCTTCCTCCTAACTATATAGAAGTTGATTCATGTCTTCTAAACAAGGTACATAAGAAGCCTCCCTGAGGTTCAATCCCATTTTCCATTCCCATCCTAGTATTTCCCTTGAGTCATCATGTTTTGGGAGGATCATGTCCCAAACCAGAGGTTACAGTTCCTTTGGGTCCCCATCCATATGCTCCATTATCATGGGCCTCCTTCTTAGGTGTCTCATCACCCCATTCTAAACTATGTGGTCTTTGATCATTGTTTTCTAAAAAGGGTATGTAGGAAGCGTCCATGAGGTTCAATCTCATTATCTATCACACTCCATCCGTTTATTCCATCCCACTCTCACACTTTATCCACCACCTCACTCATATTCCGATGAGATCATGTCATCTTTCTAGGCCATCTCAGCGTGTAAGCCTCATTCACCCCATCACTGATCTCAGTGGTAATCGAGTAACAGACCATGTATAATCCCCCCACATCATATATTCATCCAACCAAGAGTGATGCTTTTACTAAGGGAAGCTAACCATGTGTAAGACCGACACCATCATCCCTCCGAACTATGTGGGTTTTGATCTCTATTTCAGGGTATGTTAGAAGCCTACATGAGGTTCAATCCCATATAATGGTTAACTTTTGTGTCCCCTTTATTGGGGTACACCTCTCTGATCTTCCCTCGGTGGTGTCCATATCATCCTTAATGGTGTGAAACCTTCTCTTTATGAGACACATCATCCCAGGTTCTCTATCATTGGGAATTATGATCCATTTATCCGGTAAACATTACAGTTGTCCCCCTCATTGGAGTGCATCTCTCTGGACCCCTATCACTATCTATGTAATAGTTTAAACCCACGGTCTACCTCAAGTTAAACATGGGACGCCTAAGGAAAAACTTGGAAAACACGCCTCTAGAACAAGATACCCTATGATCACCAAAGGATTCCTCAGGTTATATACCCTTGAGAAGCCCTCTTGTGAGGAAGAATATAGGTATTACAGTGTTCAAGTGTTCTAGTGTCAAGACATTCCAATGATGCTCAACGTGACTACTTTCCTAACTATAGGTTGCTGCCATGCTGAAACCCCTTAGAATGTCCAGACAAAAGCTGTGTAATGAACCAACATACCCAAAGAGATTACACCAGAAATGTGTTTCATGAAATACAACTCAAATCTACGAGGGAGACCCAGACTAAGCAAAGAATTCCAAGGAGGAATCCATGGAAGTAGAAACTAACATCCCATCATCCCATTTCGATCAAGGAACAAATATCTCTAAGAAAGCGATGAATGACGCCCACCTTTGGAAATAGGGAATGTAGGGAAACAATGAAACAATAAAGAATGATAACATGTGAGGTGAATGCACCCTGGTGGAAAGCATCAGAAACAATTACTTTTAAATCATATTAAAATAATAATGGTACTTTTAAATTATGTAATTTATTTAAAATAAATAACATTTTTACCAAAAATTGTCATTTTTCACAATTCACTGAAAAATCAATAATTTCAAAAAAAACATCAAAATTTTACCCTAACTTAATATCAATATGATTTCAAAAATTATTTTGTGTTTATAAGATAAAATTTCCAAAAATTAATTATAATATTTTCTCACAAAAAGAAATAAAAATCATTTTTATAGTAAATTTATTTTTTAAAAGAATAATTTTCATTATTAAAAATTGAGAACTTATTTGCTAAAAATTTATATATTAAGTATAAAATTTATATGTATTTCATAAATTATTTAATCATTTTCATGCCTACTAATTTAACAACTAGTTTATAACAATCATATTTAAATAATAATATTTTAATATTATATCTTCGTTCATTTAAACTAAGTATTGCATGTTGAATATGCAGTATATTATTATTTTATAATATCATGGTGTTATAGTATACACAAAAACCGATACTGTTTTGTCTCATGAGACCTACCAATGCATCAAAGAATTATTTAATTTTGAGGCCCACCTGTCACTTGATTAAGTGTAATGCATTCAGTATAAGAGACAACAATATATTTCATGTTATTCCATAAGAAACCTCAGGCAGAATAAAAACATGACTATACATATAATGAAAAATATGAAATTCCATTACATAATCAATATTCGTTAGTAGTAAATAATCATCAAGAATGTCAATACTTATCTGGATAATTAATAAACGTTCTTTCTAGGTGAACAACCTCCAATCCGAATTCTGTAAAATGAGATGTTCACACTATATAGGGTAATTAGTATACAATTAAGTAAATTATAGAATAATATTATCATAAGATATCTAGAGAAATAATATGGATTGTTGTAAAAGGACATATCCCTAGTGGAATAATGGAAACATAGAGGGGTATTTACATTAATGAAAAACACCCTTATAAAAAGAATGATTCAAATGGTATAAAAAAGGGATAAATAATTTAATTGTTTAGAATAAGTGGGTTTAATTTTTTTAAATAAGTATATTTTTTTGGGTCATTACTAATAATAACCGTGGTAAATACTTTTCATCTCGATAATGGTAAATAATGTAATTATTTTAAAAATAATTTGATAAGGACTCAAAATAACCCTAAAAATTTCCTTTAATCTATTGGATGAACGAGGTTTAACTATCCTCATCCAATATTTTATGTTATTGTAATATGTTTCCATTTTCCTTTGAAAATGACTAATATCTTATTTTAATCAAATAAAAATACAAAAGAATGCTCTCTTTCTTTTAAATTTATCTTATATGTTCATATAAGGATAAAAATAAGTTATAAAAGATTATTAAATGTTATTTTAATAATAATAAAATTATTTTTATAATATTAATTTATTTTTAATTTTTAGTGATGAAATAATAACCTTAAATGCTTATGAGATACTAACATAGTGCTTGTACAAGTAGTAGAAAAATCAAGTGAATAATTTAAAAAACTCTAAAAGTAATTTTGTTTGAGTGAGTTATAGTGTTTAAAAAAATTTATAGATAGATATAATATATTAGGGATGTCTTGATAATATATATTCAAATTACATTTTATCTTGATAAATTTAAAGTCAAAGTAGAGGAATAGTTCCAAAAAGGAAATTAATGATATTTTATAATAAAAATATTTTATTAAATGATTTAAAATTCATAAAGATTTTTTATTTTTTCAAGTGAATGAGATGTGGTTAAGAATATAAGACATTGTCTATTTATGGGTTAGTTTTCCTTTTATAGTAACTTTATTTACCCCTGAAGTGTAAAAATATTTAATATCACAGTAATCTTCAAAAGGATTAATGGGGGGGGGGGTTAAACAAAGAGATAAGGTTGAAAACATCACCTAAACTTGAATTTTTTTTATTTTATGAGAGTATTTTAACTCATATTCATACTATATTCTAAATATATTATTTTTTTCACTTTTCCATAAAAATTAATTTATATTAATTTAATACTTTAAGTAGTTGCATTAGTGTCTCCCCCCTCACTTATAAAACGACACCACATATCCTCTCTTCCTCACACATTGTGAGCACTCTATCTTAGAAAATAACTTACCAAATATTTTCCTAATATCCCAACCCATGTTCTAGAGGAATTATTTTGGAAAACATACCAATAATATATGGCTTAATGTGTATTGAAAAAGAGGTTTTCCAAAGAAGATGTATAGCTTTTAACCGAAAATTTTCATTTCATTTCTTATTCTACTACCTTCATATATTAATATACCATGATTAAATAAAAACCAAAGTATATTATAAATTCTTATATGGTATTTTTTATTGTAATAAGCAATATCTATCACATATTCCATTAAATAGTAATTGAAACCATCATTCATGAGTACGGCGGACTACCGCCTTATTAACCGATGTAAATCATTTTCCGTCACCACATCTCATGAATGGTAGTAATTTTGTATTTAATATATATATATATATATATATTAAATTAATGACATAATTATAATTTTTATAAATATAATGTATCACCTATTTTATTACCTTTCCATCTATGGAATAAATGACAACGTCGTTCACGTGTACGTGTGGACTACCACCTCTAGAAAGTGATATTATTCATTTTTCATCACCACCTCACATGGATGGTATATATATAAGTTTATTTAAATAGAAAATATAATATTTATTATATAATAATAATTATTTGAAGATAAAATAAAACATACTATCTTTTCCTCATGTTCGTTGAAAAATGGAAATGTTACTCATGCATACGTATGACCTACCGTCTCTATGATTATATCATAATTCATTTTTCATAACCATATTACATAGTTTTTTATAAAAGTATAATTAATGTATAAAATGAATAATTTTTTCATAATAATTATTTTTTAAATGATGGAACAAATACCTATTTTACTATGGACAACATACCAAATTCATTTTCAAATTATGAACTGAATGTCCTCAAAATACGCGATGTGGTCTTAACCGATTAAGTAATTAAATATTTCATTAAAATAAATGAAATAAATGGTATAATGATAAATTATTAAACATTTTAAAGGTTTTTAAGAAATTAGATAAATGATTGTATTTTATTATATAAAATTTAAAGGGCATACATGGTAAGTCCGTACTCAAGGTAAAGGCTTTCGTCTCATTTTATCTTTATTAAAGAGTGTTTTATTTCTATACACCTAATTTCTTTTATATGTTGTATATAATTTTATTTTACATGTTCTATCATGAATCATTCATAATTTAACTTATTTTATTTTATAATTAAAGTTATTTTATCCAAGGTAATTTAACTTGAAATTTACCAAGTGGTAAGGGATTTCTTGACTCAATTTTTCTTTCATTAGGTAATATCACTTCTTCCTTGATTATATTATTCCATTATTATGTTTGAAATGACCATTGTTTTATTTATATTATAATTACACTTGTTTTTTTTGTATTTAAATATTCTAAACATAATCTATTCATTTATTAATTCTCAAATTCAATGATATGGTCATTGTAAGGGTTTATCGTCTCAATTTTTTTTTGTGACATATGTTATGTTATACACCTATCATATTTTTTGAGTGTTAGGTATCGGGATGGGAAACAGAAGCCGATGGGCTGGGAAATTAATTTTTTTTGCATCACCAAAGTGATGTTACAACATCGAATCCAGTGAACCTATCCCGGTACGGTATGAAGACCAAGCGTAGATTTGACAGAGCAAAATAATAAAATTGAACATGTACCTTGTTCGGATATAATTTGTGCAAGTCCATCATTGGATGATGACAAATGTTTCTTGAATACTCTAATGTTTAATCCCTCTATATCGTCCACACAAGCCTCTTAAATCTTCTCATGCGCCGTTCGTTGGAATCTGGGTGTTAGCGTGGTACACCAATGAGCTCTTAGACGCAATGATGATCACCAAAAGCTAGTGTCTTTGATCCAAGAAGGATGATCTTGAAGATCTTCCTTGCTTGAGAGAATATCTCTCTAGAATCCAGGTGGAGAGAGAGGCTCTCAATTCCAACACATGAATAGTTACATGGGAAGATCCTCTCTCTTACTTATATAGGGAATATCTAAAATACCCGATATATGTTCCCGACCCCTATGTAATAGATATTCACAGTATAAGTATTATAAATATTTAATTATAACAAATTAAATTATGTCATAAATAATATTTAAAATTTTATCACTAACTGGAATATATATTAAGTATATATTGCGTGATAATCTTGAGTCTATAACTCGACTCACATCTCTTGAAAATATTAAACAAACCCGGGATATTTAAATCTGTTTGAATAATATTTAATCTTTTTATTTACTTAATCACATGTAAATATATTTTATAAATAAATTCAATGAATTATTATAATCTTGAATAAATAAAGAATTTATTTATTACTTTGTGATCCATAGAACTTGGATAATACTCAAACCCTTTGATGGGGCCCACCAGGTTTTATATTCTTATTCCACAAAATAAGGAATATTCTAAAAGCACTACAGTGTGTGACCGTCTAGGCCCTTATCTCAATAGCGGTGAATAATATTGACTGACCAAGAGCAGGGTCTAGCAACCCATCTAGACCCCTATAGAGATAAGGTAAAGTCAAAGAAAGGACTACCTTCCTACAAACATGGTCTTTGTAATATAATATCTTTATCATCAATATCTCAATAAAGAAGAATGTACACTAGTGTCATAATACTCTATATTGCTTTATTTTATTTTTTTATCTGTCAGGATGGTCTTACCTTCCACTACTATGACCATGGATTTAATGAATTTGCAACCAAACTAACCAACCAGGCCCGAGATATCTCTTCCTCAACTCAGAAGTGACAAATCCTATCTTGATCATTCAATAAATGTCGTGTCACCAATGACGTACCCACCAAAAAGTACCTCTCCATGACTTTATCACCATGGTTTTCACCTTTCATTAAAGTACGCAATTAAATGACATACATTGATAGTGATCTAAAGTCTGGAGACCATTAAACATGTCCGTAGATTGGAATGACCAATGAAACTTGAAATATGTGGTGTTCCTATTATGTGGGTCTATCATCATGATCTCAACTACTAGATATCCTTAAGTGTGAACTTTATGAGAAGAAGTCTCAATGCTTATGAGCCTCCTACATATGATAGTCACACATCATTTGTGTCCTTTTGGAATGATGTAATTGGACCATAGGAAATTACTTTAAGATTACTTTAATGGCATCTCGGGGTTCTCATTATAGCATGGGATCTGCTATAACTCTTTGATAGGACATGTAATCTAAGGACATTGTCATAAACAAAGTGGATGTAGAAGTATCTACACTATTATGGAAATATAAACACATGTATATATGACAGACTACATATATGTAGTGTTAATAAAAGTACAACACAATTTAGGTCTACGATACCCACTTTCAACACTCCCACTTTCACTAGAGCCAACTACTAACAAGTCTCAATATGCCAGTTCTCACATGAGAATCATGCTTCTACTGAGAAATGACTTTAGTCAGGGGGTCTGCCATGTTGTCCTTTGTGGCTACTCTACTAACTGTAGCTTCACCTCTTTGAGTAAAATCCCTCAAGAGTTGAAACTTCAAAATAATATTCTTTGCCCTATGGTGAGACCTAGGCTCCTTGGAAAGCACCCCTGTAGCAATATTATCTCAATATACCAGAACAAGGTCTACTCTTATAGGAACAACACTAATGTCTGAGATAAATATGTGTATCCAAACTACTTCCTTTTCTGCATCAGAATCTGAAATATATTCAAACTCTGCTGTAGAATTGGCAACCATAGCTTGCTTTGAGCTTCTCCAGCTTACTTCACCACTATTCAGGAAAAATATGTAGCCCTATTGTGATTTCAAATCATCATGATCTATCTAGAAACTAGCATCAGTATATCCTCTCACTACTAGTTCCTCATCTCTTCCATATACCAGGAACATATCCTTTATTTTCCCCAAGTACTTTAGGATTGTTTTAACAACTATCTAATGAAGCTCTCTTAGATTGGATTGATATCTACCCACCATGATTAAAGAGAAGGTGACATCAAACCTAGTACATAACACAACATACATGATATACCCCACTAATTAGGAATAAGTGATTCTACTCATTCATTTAATCTCCTCCTGTGTTTGTGGACACATTTTTGTAGAGATATTTATACCATGCGACATAGGCAATAACCCTATCTTGGATTGTTCCATATTTTACCTTTTGAGTACCTTGTCAATATATATACATTGACATAGAACAATAAGCCTTTGAGATCTATCTTGATAGATATTCATCCGTAGAATGTAGGATGATTCACTTAAGTCTTTCATGAAGAAAAATTCATTTAACTGAATCTTAACTGACTATAAGAGTTTCCCATTGTTTCACATAATTAATATGTCATCAACATATAACACTAGGAAAATTATGGAATTCCATTCAACCGTTTTATAGACACAAGGATCACTTTTGTTTTTTGACAAAACCAAATTCTCTTATGGCATCATAAAAATGAACATTCCATGACTGTAATGCCTGCTTAAACCCATAAATGGATCTCTATAGATTGCGTACTATATTGGCATTCTTTGACTTGACAAAACCTTCGGGTTGAGTCATATAGATGTCTTCAACCAACTTCCCATTTAGAAAATTAGTTTTTACATACATTTTATAAATTTCATAATCATGTAAGGATGCTATTGCAAGCAATATTCTGATGGATTTAAGCATTTATAATGGTGAGAAGGTTTCATCATAGTCGATGCCTTGAAGTTTCCTGAAACCCTTTGCAACAATTATTTCTTTAAAGATATTAACATCACCATTCATGTCTAGATTCTTTTTGAATACCTATTTTCATTCAATGGGATTTACATCAGCTGGAGGTCCACCAAAATCCAAAATTGATTTTGGGACATGGGCTCCATCTCATAATTCATGGCTTCCTTCCATTTAGCAGTTTCATTGCTTTCTACTACTTCCTTATAGGTTATAGGTTCATCATACTCAAGGAATAATGTGTCACCTAGATCAATGAAAAGAAAACTATAATGATATAGTTCTCTAACCTTTCATGTAGACCTATGCAGTATTTATGTCTTAGGAACAACTTATTCTTCTACTTTCTCTTGTGGAAATTGTTCCTCTACCAAATCTTGTGCATCTGGAGAATTAATTTCATCAAATTCATTCTTTCCCCCCACTATTTCCAATATAAATGTGTTCCCTTTATATAAATATGGCATGGATTTCAAAAACAAATTTTCTATCAAAAGGGTTATATTGGTAATATCCTTTGGTTTCCTTAGGTTAACCTATAAAGATGAACTTTGTGCTTCTAGATGCTATTTTTTCACTAGGTAAAGTATTTAAAAATACTTCGCACCCCCATACATGAATGTGTGTCAGAATGGGTTTCTTTCGATACCTTAACTCATATGGAATCCCATCTGAAGCTTTAGTTGGTACTCGGTTAAGGGTATATGTTGTTGTCTGTAAGGTGTATCCATAAAAGAATAATGGAAGAGTTGCATGACTCATCATTGATCTGACCATATCAAGAAAGGTCTTATTCCTCCTTTCACTAACACCATTACATTGTGGGGGTATAATAAGGAATGAGTTGGGATACTATCCCATAATCCTTCAAGTGATCAATGAAAGCTTGATTAAGATATTCTCCGCCTCAATCTGAGCGGAGTGATTTTATCTTCTTACAAAGTTATTTTTTACTTCATTTTGGTATTCCTTAAATATTCGAAAGGAATCAGACTTATACCACATTAAGTAGATATAGCCATACCTACTATAGTCATTGGTATAATAATGATTTATGAAAAACCACACCTTTCCTCTATTGGAAATGGACCACATACATCAGTATCTATTAATTCCAGAACATCATTGGATCTTTCTCCCTTCCTAGAGAAAGGTGATTTTTCCATCTTTCCTTGTAAACAAGCTTGACATACATCCAAGGGTTCTAACTATACCAATTATAAATACCCTTCTTGATGTAATCTTTGCATTCTCTTCTCATTTACATGACCTAGAATGAAGTTCCATAGACTGGTTATATATGAGTCATGTTGGCTATTTTTTTCATTGATTTACATTACAAGGTTCTCGAGTTTCAGCATGTATAAACCATTGTTAAGATCTTCCATACCATAACATATATTATCCCTATAAAAGATACAATATTTACTTCCAAACATGAAATAAAATCCCATAGTGTCTAAAATTGACACAAATATAATGTTCCTGGTTACAGAAGGTACTTAATAGCAATTTTTTTAAAACTATAACCAAACCACTTGGAAAGGTTAAGTGATAGTCTCCCACTGCCCAGGCTTCCAGACTTGCACTATTTGCATCTCAGAGATCCACTTCACCTTTTTCAATCTTCTTGAACCCACTTGGTTCTTATATATGAATAAAAATGTGTGATCCACATGCCTTATCCAATACCCAACTTGTAGATAAAGATAGTTTTCATTCAATGAAAAAAATACCTGAAGTAGAATCATCATCTTGCTTCTTCTTCCCAGCTTTGTAATTATTCTTCTAGTGGCCTTTCTTGCCACATCCAAAGCATATATCTTCCTACTCATTACTCTTCCTATGAATCTTTGGATTCTTTATAGGAAAATTCATTGGTGTCTTTGGCCTTGAATTGGTATTAGACTCCTTTTCCTTACCCTTGTTTATTTTTTTTCACCATAAATAAAGTTGAATTGGTATTTTTCATGTCCTTGTCAGCTTGGAAAACTAAATCCAAAAGGTCTGGGAGTGAATTTTTCATATTATTCATGTTATAATTGACAATGAAAGTTGAAAATCTTGGCAGTAAAGAGGAAAGAATGAGATCCATTGCTAGTTCTTGGTTCAATTTGAACACAAGGGCCTAAAGCCTCTTAATATACCCAATCATCTTGAGTACATGAGGACTAGCTTGGTTCCCTTCTGTTATCCTGAACTTATAAAGGGCACTTGAGATCTCATACCTTTCCTACTTGGACCTCTCCTGATATAATTCTTGGAGATGTGAAAGCATCTTGTAGGCGTCCTCATCCTCATGCATTTTCTGAAATTGGATGGACATGGATGACAACATGATTAATTGAACATCAAGTGCATCCTCTACATGGTTTTTCTATTTATCTTTTTCTGTCTTACTTTCTCCATGAGGAGGATCAGCAGGAACTGAAGATTCCAGCACATATAACTTTCTTTCTTGGCGTAGTAATATGCACAAGCACCTGTACCACTCTTGGAAGTTATTTCTAGTTAGGATATTTTCATTATCGAGAATTGATCACAGTAATAAATTACTTGTGGTGTTGGTGATTTCCATTTTAAATCTATATAAGATAAACATTAGCAGTTAGTACTTTGTCCTGATTACCTTTTGACATTTATGATTAATAAATTATTATATCATTTAATGTATCCCACTATTTTGGTGAACCATAATATCCCTCACTATTAGATTCAGAATACTCTTTATCTTGATTAATCTAGTGGAAATGATCCTTGAAACCTCCCTCATAGTCTACAAGATATAACTACACTACTACTCAGAGGGTTTCAAGGTAGGAACTAGGTTGGACAACCCCTTGACTCTTGGTTCCTTGTATTGTTGAGTAAAGTCCAAGCTTTTGGAATTCAAACCTGATTTCCTCAACATCTTTCCTCTAAAGTGATATCAAGTTAGCTATGTATAATCCTTGACTACTAAATTTAGTTAAGTCGACCCGATTCTCTCGTGAAAATGACCCGGTAGTAAGAGGCACTCTTAACTATGGATAACGAGCACACCAAACACCCAGTTTTGTTTAATTATGAGAAATAGAAGGCATTTGGAATTAATATATATTTTGAGGGATTTAGATATTTATTGATGAATATAATCCTTTTCTATTTATATGTTCAAACTAAATTTTCTCACTCACAAATGAACATGCAATAGAAATACATTCATCACATCTTTATGAAATTCTTATCTTGTTTACTATTCTATGTGATCAAGCAATAATCATGAAATCACATAAAATAATAAACAATGCATAAAGGTAAACCATGAAATCTGACTGGTCTTGAGCATTCTATTATGATTGATCCATAATGGATCAATCTTGACTTAGGGGAATCCATACCTGAGTTGACACGTGAATCACATTGCATCTATCCCCAGTACATTGCGCTTGGCTCCGGTCTAGATTGCCACCTCAACTTGGTGGTGTTTGAATCTTGGATCATCAACGTATAATTACAAATATTCTCACACGCATGCGAGGGGGTCTAGGGGTACAAAATACAACTAGTGCATTGGACACGAAGACCCTTATACATATTTGAATTAAAAGACAATTAACAGACCGTCATTTATCTAATTAATTATTATAATCATTGCATGCATTGAATAAATAATTAAATAAGAAAACCAGACATGCATAGTTCGATTTCTTGCTCAAGACCAGTCGGTATAAATAAAACACAATTAAAATAAAACTGTAACAAATTTAAATAGTACGAGGGAACTCTAATAAATTAAATGAATTTAAATAAATTCAATTAATTTATTTTATCAGTTCCAGTTGTATAATTTAATTTTAATTCTAAAAATTAAATTAAACTATTAATTTAATTTTAATTATAAAAATTAAATTAAACCATTAGTTTAATTTTAATCTTAATTAAATTAATGTTTCAAATTATAGTTAAATTTAAACCCCAAAATAATTCTAATTAATTTAATTTGAAAACTAAAATAATTAAAAATAATTATTGAGGTTACCTTTAACCATGTAAAGAGTTTGGAAGGACTGTGAACTGTTGCAAGGGTGTCTTTCTAAACTAGGGCCGAATCGTGGTGTGATTGCGGCGTGACCACGGTGGGACCGCAACATGTTCGCCCGGTCTTTTAATACCCCAGCAGTGACAACATCCTATGGTGAGGCATGATGGAGGTGGAGAGGTGCACTGGTCTGGCGTGGCACACCGGTCTGGTGGCGTGCTACTTCCGGTGAGCCGCAAGGACGACGACCTGGTGCTCTGGGAAATCGCGAGGGTGGTGGCCTACCACTCCGTCCAGCCGTGAGGGTGGTGGCCTGCTACTCCGGTAGAGACCGCAGTGGCACGGTGTGGTCCAGCCGAGACAACGGTGTGGGGTCCTCCAGGAGGGTGCGGTCTGGCATAACAGGGTGGCCGGTCTTGGTTCTGGCGAAGCATGAAGGGAGGGATTTGTTGCTGGTCTCGTTTCGAGTGAGACACGACCGAGAGGGGTGTGCTGCTAGTCTCTGTTCCAGCGAGGTGCAAAGAAAGGGGAGACTCGGGGCTCGGTTCTAGTGAGAAGGCAAGGGAGGAAATCCCAGAGCTCATGGTCTGGCCACAACAATGTGAGGTGTGCTAGGGTTCCAAGGGTAGTGGTGCGACCTTCTGTATGTGGAAGAAGACCCAATTTGGGTCTTCTTTCTATTTTTCTATAAAAAGAGAAGACCCAAGTCTTGGTCTATAATATGTTTTTATAAATTTATAAATTCTAAAGACTTTAACAAAAATAAAAATAGATTACTTGACTAAAAAGTATAAATCACTTCCCTTTTTAAATTTTTATTTTTTATTTGAGAAAAATAATAATATTATATAATAATATATTTTATTTAACTCCTAAAAATAAACCCACCAGAAAAATTCTGGTGACCGAATTCCAGCCAAAACATGTCTGGATTTTGGTACATTGAAGAAGTAATGAATAAATTAAAAATGCGTTCTTCATAAAATAATAATCGGAATAGCTTAAAACTGACAACGTCAATCCAATTAAAAATTTCAAATGGCTGTAACTTGGCCATTCGGAAACAGATCGATGTACGATCAGATCTGTTGGAACCGATTTAATACCCTATACTTAAATTTAAGGAAATTTAATTTTTCTTTGAATATGAGAAACCACACATACCTTTGATACCACTGTTAGGTACCGAGATGGGCAGTGGAAGCCGATGGGCTGGGAAATTAAATTTTTTTACATCATTGAAGCATTTTTATAACATCAGATCTGGTGAACTTATCCCAGTACAGTCCAAGGACCACACGTGGATTTGACAGAGCACAAAAAATAAAATCGAACATGTACCTTGTTTTGATCCGATGTGTGAAAGTCCATCATAGGACGCCAATGACCATTTCTCAAATAATCTGACGTCGAAGCCCTTTAGATCATCCACACGTGCCTCTTAAATCTTCTTGGGCATCGTTCATTGGAATCTGGGTGCTAGTGTGGTACACTGGTGAGCTCTTCGATGCAACGATGATCACCGCAAGCAGGTATCTTTGATCTAAGAAGGATGAGCTTAAATATATTCCTTGCTTGAGAGAATCTATCTCTAGAATCTAGAAGGAGGGAGAGGCTCTCAATTCCAGCACATGAATAGTTACATGGGTAGATCCACTCTCTTACTTATATAGGGAATATCTAAAATACCCGGTATGGGTTTCCGGTCCTCGTGTAATAGATATTCAGAGTATAAGTATTATAAACATTTATTTATAACAAATTAAATTATTCCATAAATAATATTTATAATTTTATCACTAACTAAAATATATATTAAGTATATATTTCGTGATAATATCGAGTCTGTAACTCAACTCACATCTCCAGAAAATATTAAACGAACTCAGGATATTTAAATTCGTTCGAATAATATTTTATCTTTGTATTTACTTAATCACTTGTAAATACATTTTATAAATAAATTCAATGAATTATTCCGAACATGAATAATTAAAGAATTTATTTATTACATGGTGGTCCATAGAACTTGGATAATACTCAGAGCCCAAGTCATGGCCCACCAGGTTCTATATTCCTATTCCACAGAATAAGGAAGATTCTAAAAGCGCTATAGTGTGTGACCCTCTATGCCCTTATCTCAATAGTAGTGAATAATATTCACCGACCAAGAGCGAGTTCTAGAAACCCATCAAGGCCCATATAGAGATAAGGTAAAGTCAAAGAAAGGACTACCTTCCTACAAACATGGTCTCTATATTATAATTTCTTCATCATCGATATCTCAATAAAGCAGAATGTACACTTGTGTAATCATCCTTTATCTTTCTTTATTTTATTTTTATGATCTATCTATACGGTCTTACCTTCCACTACCATGGACATTGATTTAATGAAGGTGAAACCATACTAATCAACCTGGCCCAAGATATCTCTTCCTCAACTAGAAAGTGAAAAATACCATCTTGATCATTCTATAAATGTCATGTCACCAATGCTGTACCAAACACAAAATACTTCTCCACAACTTCATCACCCTGGTTTTCTCCTTACATCAAAATACGCAATTAAATGACATACATTGATAATGATCTCAAGTATGGAGACTATTACACATGTCTGTAAATATAAATGACCAATGAAACTTGAAATATGTGGTGTTCCTATTATGTGGGTTTGTCATCATGATCTCAACAACTATAGATCATCAAGTGTGAACTTCATGAGAAGAATTCTCAACGCTTTTGATCCCCCAACGCCTGATAGTCACACATCATTTGTGTCCTTTTATAATGATGTAACTGGACTATAGGACATTACTTTAAGCTTACTGTCATCGTATCTCGAGGTTCTCATTATAGCCTGGGATCTACTATAACTCTTTAATAGGACATGTAATCTAAGGAAATTTCCATAAACAAAGTGGATGCCGAAGTATTTACACTATTATGGAAATATAAACACATGTATATATAACAAACTGCATACATGTAGTGGTAATCAAAGTATAATTCAACTTGGGTTTAGGGAACCCAAGTTCAACAATGAAGTGTAAGTACTACCCCTTAGAGATGTTATATCCTTAATTTTCTCATTTTAATGATATTGAAAGTTCTATTTGAACTTATTCTTTCACGGGGCTTATGATTCCAAAGTTATCAAAACGGTAAGGATTTTTATGATACAGTCTCATATTATTTCAAGATTTCCCGTGTTTAATTGGGATGGATCATATACTCTTATTTTCTTAAAAAATATATATTTTATTCTCCTTGAGTTATGAATTTGGTTTAAATTTTTAATTTCCATTTTCTCCCTTATTGATTAAAGAAACATCAAGAATGTTTTTTGTAAGTGATACTGATCTTGTATCTTATTTTAGATCGAGAATATTTTTATTACATGTCCTTATTTTTAAAAACGATTTCAATAATGTTCTTATTTAAACACAGATATTATGATAAAGTTATTTTAAATGATAATTTACATTATTTTAAAAGGATTTGGAAGGAAATTTTTTAATGTTTTTCACATGGGTCACTTTTGAATCTCTTTTAAAAAGATTGAAAATAATGTTTATTTTTAACATTTATGTCACGAAAGGATTTTCCCACCATCATAATCATTATTTTCTTTAAATAATAATTTATAAGTTTCCAAGGTTATCTTCAAAGAATTTTTTAACAATATTTTATGAATTTTTAGTTTTTAAAAGTGATTTTTAAAGCTGGAATAATATTTTATTCTAGAATGCTTTGAATGAACTTTTAATGGAATTCCCATTCACCAGTAATAAAAACCATTGATATTACTTATGCTTCATTGGGTGTATATTACAATGATATAATCTTTTTTCTTTCTTTATATGGATTATGATTCTTGTAAATACATTGTCATGTAACTAATTTATTTTCCAAAAGTAAATCAAGAAATGAAATAATAATAATTATTGTTATATTGGAAAACACAGACATTCATATGTTATGTTTATATTATGGTACTTGGAAATTGTTTACAATGATGGGTGAGTGTGATATACCTCATTATGATGGGTGATCCTAATATATCTCTCTAATTGATTGGGTAAAGTTATGAAGTTAACTAGTTATAGGTTTCTACTAAGATATTATTAGAATTTACCAGGTAGCTTATTCCATTTGAAAGAGTGATATAAAAATGATGTTCTAATATACCAACACATTTTATATATGTTTTCAATGGGTTTTAATGAATATTTGATCAAGGATTATTTTAACATGGCTCATGATTGTTGACTTATATGACTCTTATCTTATGTTAAAGCTTTATTCCATGTATCATGATTTATGATCCATTTTTGATGGGTATGAACTCTCTTATGTTTTGGTCACATACTTAGTTTATGTCCTCAAACATTTATTTTCATCACATCCTCACTGAAGAAATTCAATTTTTAATGCTTATGTTTACACTTACTAGTCATTTTAGATCATCCTTTGTTTATTTTCATCAGGTTGTGAATTAAGGTTTTAAGTATGTTATACCTAGGAAGATTACTATGTGTGAAGAACATAGTTAGAGATAATGTAGATTTTTATGAACCAGTTGTTTATGTATACAAGTAGTTATGTAATAGTTTTCCATGATTCTCTAGAACTCTAATCCTAAAATTTTCTTGGGTATGTAGGTTATCTAATATTTTAGTTTTATGTTATATGTTTTTAAGAGATAAATTTGGGTCATGTTTATCATTATCAAAGCTATAAATGTATATATCATGTGTTTAACACCAGATCTGGGAGTACGAGTTCTGGGATATTATAGTTGGTATCAAAGGATGTGTTAAGATAAATTTGGAGATTAAGATATTTTCATGTGAGGTTAAATTAATAGTTAGGGATAATATAATGGGTTTATATCTTAAGGTTTATCATAAGTTAAAAGGCATTGAAAACCCTTTTTAGATGTTAAATGATAATATTTTAAGGTGATTAATGCAATATTGGGAAACATTTTATTGGGTTGAGGTTTATGTAACCCTTAGGTTTAACTTGAAGTATTATTTTAGATTAATACTATTACATTTTTAAGGATGAAAGTTTAAAGATATAAGACAACATTTTAGGTTAAAACTTTATTTAATGTTGAGGTTATTGAGTTTATTTGGGATATAGGTTTATTTATTTGTGAAATAATCTAAGATGAACATTTGGTGTTGTTATGGAAATTTTAAAATTAAACGTATTATTTATTTATTTGAAGGTTTATACATTTTGGATATTATCTTACCTTATTTTAACCATTTAAGTTTTGGTTAATATATAAAGATAGGAGGAATATATTGTTATCTGTTGGTGGATTATGTTATCTATTATAATTTTATTTCAGTGATCCAGGCATGAAAATTTCATCTTGAACACTCGTTATTTAGAGAAAAAGATGAGATTGTAGTGGAAAATGATTAAAGGATGAAATTCTACTTTTAAATTAAGTATATTTCTTTATTATTTTAGTCTAGATGGTAAAATAACTCCTCAACTCAAGGAAAAGGATATTTAAATAAAACAATTATCCTATTACCTTTAATTTTGATGAATTTATAGTGTTTTCACACCTCCTTGATTTATGGTTTTGTGGTCATTGATTTTTTTCTGATCATTAACTTTCTTGTGATTAATGTTCTCTATCAATAAACATCATTATTTGAATATTATTTTCGCCTCCATATCCATATTTTCAATTCTTACTAATTTTATCCTATTTGGAAACATAGTAATGTGTTATTCCAGATGACCTTTATTAAATGGGGTAGAATGTTACACCCTGATATTTTTAAAGAACACTATGTTCAATAGCGTATACAACATGCAACACCGAGCTTAAACAAACCACAAGATAATATTATTTAAATGTTATAACTATAACCTATACATATAATTTGTGATTATAAATAGTATTAAAAAAATTATGAAATATAAATAAACTCCCTAATATAATTAAATTTATTTATTAATTTTTAGGAAATAAACACTCAATTTTAAGTCAAGTCAGTTTATTCTTTTAAAATACATTTTCTTCAAAAATAGTTTTTTTTATTTTTGTGGGAGAATATTATAATTAATTTTAGGAAATTTTAGAATTAGTATTTAATAAAAATTATATCACTTTTGAGATCATCATATCAAAATTATCTTAGGGTGAATTATTTGTATTTCTTTGAAATGACTGATTTTTCAAAAAATAGTGAAAAATACCAATTTTAGTAAAACTAACATTTCTTTTCATTATAAAGTATCATTATGATTTTAATATTATATTAAATTAAAATAAATATTATTTAGTTATATATAATCTAATTAACTAAATTTTAATAATCATTATGCATAATTTTGGTATAAGTTCATTTTTGGGCTTAAAAACGTATTTGTTTAAAAACAATTTTCGTTGCATTTTATGAATTTATATTAAAATTGGTATCTGATACTTCTATGAATTGAATCTTGAAAAATGGATCCTGTATTTATAATCATTAGGTTCAAATTTAGGAAATAATTCCCTTTTATTATGGTCATAATGAATAGAAACTATGGAAAATACTTGTCACCTCTGTAAGGGTAAATTATGTAATTAAGGTTTAAAAAAATATGTCAAGGACTCAAAATAACCATAAAACTTACCGTAAATATATTTTATGAGTGGTTTTAGACCATAATTGTCTAATATTTGATGTTATTTATTTTTTTTATTTTTTATTTGAAAATGACATATATTATTTTAAGTAAAGAAAAATAGAAAATGTCACTCTCTTGCTTTTAAATTTATCTTATATGTTAAAATGGGAATAAAAATAAGCTTTGAATGAATATTTAAGGTTATTTTCATTATAATAAAATTATTTTGAGGATATTAATCTATTTTTAATTTTTAGTGATGAAATAATGACCTTAAATTCTTACGTAATACCAACATAGTGCTTGTGCAAGCAGTAGAAAAATCAAGTAAATGATTTTGAAAAATCTAAAAGTAAATTTATCTGGGAAAGTTAAAGTGTTAAATTATTTTTATAGATAGATATAACATATTATTTTTATTTTAAAATTATATATTAAATTTTCATTTTTATGTTAATGACATTAAATTCAAGGTAAATGAATAATTCTAAAAATGACATTAACGATATTTTATAATAAAAAATATTTTATTAAATGATTTAAAATTCATAAAAATCCTATATTCATCCAAGGTAATGGGATATGGTTATAAATATTAACCATGATTTATTTTTGGATCTTTTTTTGTTTTAGAGTATCCTTTTTGGCGTCTAATGAGTAGAAAAATTTGATATCACGGTTAGTGTCAGAAGGATGAGTATTAAAAGAAAGAGATAAGTGTGAAAAAAAATCATATAACTTGTCCAAATTTTATTGTATGAGATTATTTCGACTCATACTAATCTTATATTCAAAATATATCCAAATTTTCCACTTTTTTATACAAACTCATTTATATTAATTTAATACTTTAAGTAATTCCATGTGTGTCCCTCCCCTCACTTATAAAAGGTCACCTCCCTCATCTCCTCCTCATGCATTTTGAGCATACTAAATTAGAAAATCCCAACCCAAATACCTTCTTAAAATCCATCCCCACATCCTATAGTTAATTTTTTCATAATATAAACATTATAGGACTTAATGTGTAAATAATAAGAAGTTTTCTAAAGAGGAGGTATTAGCCGATCATTTTTGTTTTATTTTTCCTTCCACCTCCATAAAATATAAATCAACCATAACGAAGTAATAAAATCAATATATTAAATATACTAAAATGTTATTATGTTAATGGAACAAACTATATCCATTTCCTCTTCCATTAAATTAGAATTGAAACCATCATTTGTGTGTATGATAGAATACTGCCTTAGGAATCAATGTAATTGATTTACCATAACCACATCTAATGGATAGTTGTAAAGATGTATTTATTGTATATATATTATATTCATCAAATAATTATCATTATGTAAATATAAGTTACTATTGGATTAAGTATCTATGAAAATATAGACTAGGGGTGAATATTACTTTTAAAATGTTATATTTAATTAAAATTATATCATAGTAAATTTTAATCAAACATAATAATAGATAATGTGAGTGTGGTGCTCAATCAGTTAGGAGATGGAAAAATAAAATAAATAACACTAATATTTTTATAGTGGTTCAGATCTCTATGATCCTAGTCCACTCTTTAATTCTCTCTATCTCAGCGAAAGGACTATTACCCACTAAATCAAATAGATAAGAGAGTATAAGTCTTTTATAGGCATAGAATCAAACCTGGTCTATTATATAGGACATACCAAACATTTTCCCTTTTTTAGTTATAAGAATAAACCCAATATTTCAAAGGATCAGCTCTAACCTATCACTCTGCCTTTTAGACATAACCTTTTTGATTTCTTTTTGATCACATAGACATAACGAGAATTAAATTTTAATAAAGGTATAACCATGAGTAAAAAAATTATTTTCTTAACACTTACAAAACAAAATAAAACTAACTAATATATTTCATCCCTTTTGCAATAGATTCATAATAGGGAAATTTTGTGAAACTTGTAGTGCTTTATCATTTAAACAACAATGGATCATAATTCACTTTATTTTATATTTTATCTCAACTACTTTCATAATCCTTTATTTATAGATAAATATATAAGGGATACTAAAATTTAAAATAAATATCATGAATCTTATCTATGTGGGTGATTCTAAATTTATCATGACCAATTATAATTTCCATGTAAATGTTTCCTAATTTATCAACACAACACAACTTTAAATTTAAATGATTAGAGAAAAAAAATGTTTAATTACACCATTTAATGGTATTTTGAATATTCTATGAACCATTTAAAATATTTATAAACTATTTTAAATTGTATAAAATAATTTTAAGTAACTTCCAATAAAATTGTTAATATTTGAGAACTTTTTTAGAAATATATGGATAATGAAAACAAAGTATGAAAAAATTAAAATATTTAGAAATATAAATTTATAGATAAATAGAGAATACTTAGAATTCCAATTATAGCATGAGAGAAAGAATCATAATTTGAAACTTCACTTGATAAAAATTTTCATGGACAATATATAGTTTATAAATAATTTAGAAATATATAAAATGATAAAAAACTTAAAATATTATTACAACATCATAATCTAGTAAATCTTATAAAAAAGAGAATGTTAAAGAATAAAAAATTTTCTGTTAGAAATAGGGAGGCACTGCTACTGTCATGTGATACTATCATCAGAAGATTATGCCATTAGATAAAGAATATTCCATTGTTTAGAAGAAGATTTGTTTCTACCATTAAATGTAAAAATGTGATACTGATTGAATAGAGAAATTATACCACTAGCATATATAGGGATGTGCTACCATTTTCATCGAATGGAAGGAGAGACTGGTGCTACCATCGAACGGTGATACTGTGGCATCGTATGGTTAATGAAAAGGGATTCGCGAGGCTATATGCTACTATGCATGGAGAACATGTGAAGAAGCTAATATGAAATTAGATATGGTTAGTGTTTCTTGAAAAGAGGAGCTAAGAGTGAGGTATTGGTGCCGAGCTGAAATCGTAAAGCCAGATGCCACTGTACGGAGGAGAACTAGGTGCATGGATGAAAAGAGAAGAAGACAATCTATTAGGGAGATGAGGTAGCTATTGTGCATGCACTGCTGGTGAGGGTGTTTGACATACAAAAATAGGAATTTCATTGTCCAGGTTTGTAATGATGAAGGTTGCAAGAGGTAAGGTAGTTCATGGAGTAAGTGAGAGAAGGGGAGATGGGTTGGGGTAGTGGAGGTTTGTGGAAACAAAATAAAACATAAAAAAGAAGGTAAAAATGGAGAACACCCGGGATATATGTGGTTCTGTAAGATTGAAAATGTCCACATGAGAAGGGGGATAATTCTCTATTCTATATCTCATGATAAAAATCTTAAGAGGATCAAAACCATTACAAATCATGGTATTTTTATCCCATTATAAAGAAGAATGAAAACAGGTCTTTCCTTTTGTTGTTGGGTAGTTCATCTAACCATGAGAAAAACTCTTCACCATCAGCTGCTCATCCGCCTTGACTACCCACTAATGAAGACCTCTCTCATTGTTGGCTGGGTTGGTTTCCACCTTCAAAAAACCTGATGCTAATAGGAGACTCTTGTGAATCATCCTCCACAAAAAAAACTCCCATAATTGGGAGTTACCTTACAAATATCCCTCTCACTACCAATTTGGGGTAGAATCTCGACCTGCAGTCACCTTGCAGGCATTAAAAACTTGATTAGAAAATCAAACACGCTTATTCTCATCAGATGACATGTCACTTCCACTATCTTCAATCGATCTCAAGCTGACTACGTTCCCCATCAAAGGATACAAACCTAAGAACTCTTTCCCATTTAGCATCACTACATCACCACATTAGACTTCTAATACTCCACCCACTATGGAAATATTGTACCCTTTCACATCGAGTGTTCTTAATGATTTCAAATTTCATCTCATCCTCAAAACAAATTTTACATTATCCAGTTTTTGTACTACTCTATCTTGTGTCTTCAATTTCACCATCTCAACTCCTCAAACCTCACATATTGACCCATATCCAAGTATCACCGAATCTCATACCTTCTGAAAAGTATGAAACATGACTTTTTTCATACATATGTGTACCGAGCTCCACAAATATAGAACCCATCCATCTTGCTTTTGATTTTGAGCCTGATTTTTCAATTTTTTTAAAAAATCGATATTCCCCCTTCATGTGCCCGTATATTTTGTAGTAATGGCACTACACTCTTCCCCATTCAATTCTACCATTTGAGTGTGATATTCTGATTATCAACCATAATTCATCATCTCCCTATCATTCTATAATGTTTATAACCTTCTCTTCATCTTTCTCTTTCCTAGTAATCTACTATTGGCGCTCTTCACAATATCATTTATAGTGACCATTTTTCTTGCACCAAAACCCCATGATTTCACTAGGATCACATACCCTCAATTTTTCCACTATTATTTACCTCAAGACTTCCAAAATCAGCTCCTCCCACATTGGTCAAATCGCATCAGCATACTTTTCTTACATGAATGTGTCATAGGTCTTTGAAATGCCTCAAAATCTTGAAGCAACACCATCCCCTCGTCTAGGTTCAATTTTCCCTTCCCCAAAAGCAATGCAGTCCTAAGTCAATCAAATTTGATTTATAGAGATGACAAAAGAAAAAGTTCTTTCTCTTCCTCTTCAACCTTCACACCACACCCCAATAATTGTTCCAAGATTTTTTTTGAATTTTTTGGTGTGATGCAATAATTTTTTTCCTCATCCATTTGCATCTTGTACAATTTTTTGTTTAGGAATAATTTATTGTTGATAAACTTATCCATATGTCATTGATAAAACTTATTCTAGATCTCTTTCTGTTAGGTCTCGTCCAACAATGAGTACTTTACGTCATTTTCCAGACACATTCGAATTGTGGTGACGACTCAGATCTCGAGCTCTTTCTAATCATCGTCACTAGTTCTATCTGGTTTTTATATGATCAATAGTCTGATCATTCCCTAATACACTAGAATATCTTTCATTGTGCTTTTCCACAATCCTAAATTGTTCCGAACATTGAACTTCTCAATATCAAATTTTGGTAGTGCTCTGCCACCAACCATCGTCATTATAATAAAACATGATTACGACTGTCAATGTTTAACCCCTTAAAAACCACTTTATGGAATGATAATTTTGATAATATGACTATACTCATGCATCCAAAATGATTGAAATAGTTGAAATCGACTCCTCGATCACTAAGAAATGACTTTGATTGTCCGAGATATAACAAAAATAAGGTCAACAGTTCAGATGTAAAGTTGGTGTGGTGATGATGTGGTTCACCAAAACAGTGGCTAGAAAAGTCACTAGAAAATGACCATCGGTGTGAATAATACAACAAGATAATATCGTAGCACATGCACTTTGACTGAAACTTTTAACGGATCTATTGGCTTCATTTAAGCTCTATTTTTTATGCTACTTACGCCATTGTAGTCATCTAGCCGAGCTCTTCATAGATCTGGCCTCAAAAAAATAAAATAAAAGAAACATCAATTTTATGGTCATCAGAAAACTTCACTGCCACCTCTACTTTTTGAAATTCCTAGCTATAATACCACTTGTTGGGGAATCAGAGGTTCGTTGCAACAAAATTAAACACAAACAAGAAGGGAAAACATAAAACAAATGAGATTTATATGGTTCAGCAAGATTGCCTATATCCACCAGAGAAGGGGGAAATTATCTATTCACTCTATTTTGATCAAACTCGTCAGAGTGTCACAACCATTATGAATCATGATATTTTTATCCCATTATAAAGAGGAATGAAAAATGGTTTTTCCTTTGGTTATTGGGTAGTTCATCTACCCATGAGAAAAACTCCTCATCACCGACTACTCGTTCGTCTTGACTTACCACCAAAGAAGACCTCTCCCTCATCCACCTAGGTTGGTTGCCACCTTCAAAAAAATTTATACTGATAGAATACTCTCATGAATCATCTTCCACAAAACAACTCCCATAATTGGGAGTGGCCCCCACATTATGAACAAAATATTTCATGGTTACTTGAGTCAAAGTGGGTTTGAAGCGCTGGAGATGATGGTTTTTCTGATGCGTGGATGATGAAGTTACATGGAGGAGTTGGTGATACAATGAAGAAGATGAACCATAGAATATATATACATATACATATACATATATATATATATATGTAAAGTTTATATATATGTATAATGATATATATGTAAAATATTTTTAGTATATTTAAACAAAATACAACCATCCTAAACAAAGTATATACATGTGTGTAAACTATATCACTCTTGAATAAATAAAACATACATACGATAAATTCATATAAGAAAAATACTATACAATATAGTTTGTTTTTGTAATATTTAATTTATTTAACAAATTATAGGAGTTTTAATTTATCAAAATAAAGATTATAAACCAAGTTCAATAAAAAACCTCTCCCTTTTTGTAAATTAAAAAACTTATAATTTTAAAAATTCAAAATATTTTATCATTTACAATTTCTAAATTTATAATTTTAGAAAATCCAAATATAACACATTTAGCACATTTCTAAATTTATCTCCCCCATTTTGAAATTTATCAAAAAGAGGAAAAAAATATTTTTATATAAACTTAAATCATTTAAGAAACATTTGCCACCAAATTTTATTCATATTTAAAAAAATTGATATTATGTTTTAGAAAGTAGTTTCTAGTATATAAAAAGATAAACATTTATGCTTCCTACATTCCAAGTTCATACTTTATTCTCTCAAAGCATGAATCATCTAATGGTTTTGTGAATTTCTCATCTAATTGGTTTTTAGTTGGAAGAAATTCTAAGAATTTAACTCCTTTATTAACATGATATCATATTAAATGAAGTGTTACATCTATACGATTTGTTAGAAAATGTTGTAAAGGATTTTTAGATATTGAAATTGAACTTGTATTATCACAATAAATAGAAATTTTATCAACATAAACATCAAAATCACACATTTTTTTCTTAAACCCAAGTCATTGTGCACAAAAATTAGCAATTGCTATATATTCAACCTCAACTATAGATAAATCTACTAATAGTTTTTTGTTTAAACTCCATAAAATTAAAATTTTACCAAGGAAATGACACATACCTGATGTACTTTTCCTATCAATCCTTAAACTTCCAAAGTTAGAATTAGATTTACTAAATCAATTAATGTACTTTTGTTTAAAATAAAATAGACCAGAAATAATTATTCCTTTTATATATATTATGATTATTTTAACTTTTTTACGATGACTTTCTTTATGATTAGCTTGATACCTTACACATAAACACACACTAAGCATTATATTAGGCCTCGATGTTGTTAAGTAAAGTAAACTTCCTATATTTCATCTATATAATTTAGCCCCAACAGATTTTATAGATCCATCACTATCCAATTTTCAATTGGTACTAATAGGGCTTCTCATACTTTTACTAGAATCCAAAAAAAACCACTTAACTATTTTTCTATAATATTTATATTGATTAATAAAAATATCATATTTTTTTTAAAGAATTTAAAGAACTAGAAATGTTTTTAACTCTCCCATTATGTTCATGTAAAACTCATTTGTCATAAGGATAGAAAAATCATTACACATAGCTTAACTTGAAGATCTAGACTGACACGCCCTAACCTCTTCATATTAATTAATTTTAATTGTTTAATTATTTTAGCCTTGTTTTTGAGTTTTGGGCCAAACCAGATTTTAATTTCAAAATTTGGGTCTTTTTAGAATAGGCACACGATTAGTAGAAATTGTGGATGAACAATGCATATGAATTTGTAATTTTATGAAGTAGAATGTATTGTTAGTGCATAGTTTCCCTAATCATGTACCCTACCTATGTGGCATGTTTAGACTCTCTAATATAGGGTGCATGGTTTGGATAACCATGCATCCAGAACCATGTGCAGTGTTAGACCACTTAAAAGTTGAGCTTTTATGATTTCCCCTACCCCTTTTTCCTAAAAATCTGCCAAATCCTTCCTACCTACACATTTTAATTCAACCAAACACCCAAAGGGATTATTCTTTCCCACCACCACCCTTTCATATTCCCTATATTTATTAATATATTTCTCTTATAATTGGTGGTGGAGTTATCTTAGGTGAAAATTTATCTTTCTCCATTATCTTTTTCTTCTATTCGCATTATTCCTTTTCTCCTCCCCCTTTCTATGTGCATGCCATGGTCAAACCCTAACTTTATTTGGGGGTTATTTTTTTTTTCAGTTTTTGGTTCTTAGGGTTAATGGGGTTTGATTAAGGACCATTCTAGCCACGATCATCGAAGGTGATGAATTATCCATTGGTTTTGGGTAGGTTTTCTTATTTTAATTTTCCTTTTCCCAATTTTAATTAAGTATTTAGAAAATTTCGAGTTTCTCATATTTTTATAGTGTGCCTTGGACCTTCTCAAGGTAGATTTGGTCTACTATTAGTGAATGAGATACTGTTTGAGGTTGGTTACCATATATTTGAGCCTTTAAATTGGAAACTATTATTGATTGACTATTTAAATGTTTTATTTAATTATATTATTAAGTATATAAATTATAAAAATGGGTTTTATGCTTGAAATTGCTTTCTATTTAGTTTTTCATCTTTTTTCTAAGTTTCTGCCATGGGATCTCTTGCTAAAAATATTTTTTCAAGCTTGTTTAAAATTTCAAGCACCTTGGGTGTTTGTTTTGTTCTTTAACACATTTAAATGGTTGGGTGTGAAAAGAAAGAAAATGTTTTGGCCTTTCAGATGAGTTTTACATAATGGTTTAATGGAATGTATGACTCTCAAAGATCTAAAAAATGGTTTCTAATTCTCCGACTTGTTTTGAAAATGAATTATACCCATATACATATAAAGATTTATATATAGGTTCCCTATTTGTATATATTAGGACATGGAATTGGGAATATATGCATTTGGAAAAGGGGAATATATATATATCAAGATGTATATGTTTCTAAGTGTGAAGTGTGATTTGCAATGTTAAAACTATGGTATAAAAGTTGTTTATTTAAAGAAGAGTGTTTCCTTTTAAAATGACGAGTCCTGGCTGGAACTTTATAAATATTTTTGAAAAGTGAACTATAATGGAATACTAGATATTTATATTGGTTGTGGAAATTTAATTTGATATGTTCTTTCATGTTGGTATGATTTTAAGAAATGGGGATTTTCATTGGTAGTGCAGGGAGGTAGGGAGTTCTCATATACTTTCTTTGCATTATTGTGTGATTGAGATTTCGTTTTTATACTGCACCTACCATATATAATTTTTTTTTGGGAATGAAAAATGGGAATCTTAGGTACCTTGGAGGGCAGGCTTGGAATAGTAGCTAAGTGAGCTGGTAGGGCCTCAATCCATGTACCACTAGTAGGATCATGACACAACACTAATTAAATGATATGAAATGGTTATTAATATTGGAACTTTTGGTGTTCCTCTCCGACGACTCATGCATGAGAAGGTTATATGTTCTATAACTGAGAAACAATATACCTATAACCCTAATAACCTAGATAATTAAGGATTTCTCATGGTGATTTCTCTTATTTTATTTTCTTTTTTATAGTAATATATTTTCATTCTCCTTTTCTTAGTTTCCTTTTCATGTATAAAATAGTAAAAATATTATTATAGTTTCCTATATTTTATAAAACCTTGTGTTATACTATATACTATATTATTTGACACTATAAAGCTTCTTCCATGGCATGTTCCTTCACATAAATGTGTTTTTGGGAAATCTCGCATTATTTGGAAAATGTTTTTGGGAATAAAAAACGAAAATGGTTTCTTTGTGGTAAGAATGTTACTTGTTTTGAAGGAAAATTAAAAAAATTATATATATATATATACAGATATATATTCATACTACCATTAAATGGTTTTCTATTTAAAGGAATGGAATAAGGTGTGGTTTCTGTTTTGGCATCCCTACTAAGAATTTTTATGCTCATGACTTCTTCTTTATCATTTTTAGTTGTATTCACAACTTATATTTTATTATCACCCATGGTGTTTTGTGGTTCCTATTTATTGTGCAGTGACTTGTATAGTTAGAAAGAGGTAGGTAAGTTTTTATATTATTTTTTAATCCAGTTTCCTTTATCGCATTGGCTACATAGGATTTTAACACTTTCTAAGGAAAAAGGGTAGCTATAGCTACTGGTGGGTGAAGAAAATACATTGGAGGTGTGTCCTTAAATTATAGGATAGTGTGTTCATAGGGTGACAATATTTTTTTGGTGCTTGTATCTATTTACCTAATTTACTAATTTTGATATTTGGTTTCTACTTGTTTATTTTTCTCTAGCATGGATGATTGATGTACAGATGGGTCATGCCAAAATTTTATTAATTTTATTCTACTACTTTTATTAATTATTTATTAGGTGCAATGATTCCCAAGTGGTTTTTCCTTGATACCTAGGCACTTGTTCCAGCCCATGGGGATCAATAATTCCATATGGGCCTTGTCATGGGCTGGATCAAGCGTCTGAAGGAGGCATAACTCTATTTATTTCATGGAAATATTGTATTAGAGAAATCGAGTTCCTTCCTCCATAAGAACCTAGGATCTATAAAAAACATCCCTTGTCACTTGGGATGTCTGGTAAATAGAGATATGATTGTCAGGGCTTGAGAGGTGGGTTATGGGTCGATTCTTGGTCACCACTCCTTGTGATGAAACCCGAGTTACCAGGGGATGTTGGGATTTTGATTTTGATTTTGAAATTTTATTTTGGGGATGAAATGGGAGTTGAGATGGTGGTAAATGGTAATCTCACATGAATTGGTAACCCACATGTAGCCTACATACCCGGTTCTATTTTACTCTTAGTGATATATACATAGTCGACACATGGTCCACCAAGCCATGCAGTTAGTTCATGTTCTCTAGTCCCTTATTGGTAGGTTTATTTTGTTTATTATTGATCAATTGAGTTTTGAATGAAATTTGATAAAGGGTTTCAGATTATAAAGTGGTTTTCAAGTTAATATTCATTATTTTTAATAATGGAAGTATGTGGTTTAAAATGGTTTTATGTTGTTAAAATCAGTTCATAAAATTTTAAAAGGGGACTTTTGTGATGGGTAAATATTCTATAAAATTATTTTTATGGTAATTATGATGAAAAATTCATTTTAGAGTTATGGAAACTCAATTTAAAAATTAGTGATTTAAAATATGATCTTTAGTGAAATGGTTTAGTTTTAAAAAAAATGTATTTGAGGTGAATTTCCAAAACTGTAAGTAAATTGGTGTTTTTCTCAAGTGGGATTTATAATTTTAAAATATTTTGGCCTATTTTAAATCAAATTTTAGAAAATGAATTTGTAATGAAGATAGATGGTATCTTATAGGAGATGAACTATTTTCAAACCATGTTTTCCAAGGTGTTTTTTTGATATTTTAAATTCAAAGTTAGGGATTTTAAAGGGAAAAGAAATAGTTTTGTAAATATGTTTTCATTCTTGTGAGTTTTATTTTTAGATTAGGTTTATGATTCATTTTTGGACCATTTTATTAGGATTGAGAAGAATGAATCAATAGATTCATGCTTTGTGTTATTTGAGTACGCCTTAGAAAAGTCTTGATAAAGAGTGGATGGTCAATCTCTAGGATGTATTTCTATATATATAGGTGATGATCAGTTTTGGGGATTAGTGTTGGCTATATTTTTGAGGTTTTTTATTATCAACATTTAGGAAAATAAAATCTTGAGGAAGTTATGAATAAACATTTTTCTGGGTGTCACTTTTTAACAACTCCTTAGGGAGTATTAATTATTTCAATGATTGTTCATTTTCATGAGGTGAATGCCTTTGTGTTGGAATCATTTCTTGAATGGGAAAGTCATGGGTGAGTGGTTGAGATTATTGGGAATGGAACTTTATTTTTCTAATCAGTTGTGTTCCTTGAGGGTTGGTTTTTCGAGATTTGGTATTAGGTTTTCCTCCCTTGACTCGAGACTGTAGCCCATATTGATCTTATTGAGCCATGTTTGTTTAAGGAATTATCAACTGTATCTTGTCTTCTTTCTCCTATCATTTATCCCTATTTGACATCATCCAAAGTGTTAGTTCTTTGAGTTGTTGTTTATAACAATCATTTAAGGTTCTTGGGTGGATTATTTTTTGAGATGTCTTGAATCCTTGAAGATAGTTTTGAGGATGGATAGGTGTTATTGGTGTCTCTTAGGAGACCTATATTCTTTTTAATACATCTTAGTCCTTTGGGTTTCCTTTTTTGGTGACACTAAATTCAAATCTAGTGGATATTCTTTTTTTTATTTCTTTTAGGAATTCTGGTACTGAAGAATGTATCTTTTGAGAAATTTTGTATTTGTTGTTGTGAAGTGGTAGTGTTTATCATTCCTTGCATCATTCTCATATATTTTATATATTGTTAAGACCTATGAGTTTGTTTCAGCTTGGGAAATCAAGCTTCGACCATATGCCTAATATCATGGGGAGACCACCATAAAGGGAGCTCATTGTAAACTTGATGTCCTAACTTTATTGATGGATTGATTATTTTTTTTCACCCCACATGACCCTAATCATAATAGTTAGGTTGGAAAAGACCATAGGTGTTGTGATGGATACTCATAGAGATCTTAAATAGACATTGCTGATCTTCTATGGTGATTTCTATGCTAGGGGTCAGGGTGTTCCTTATTGGAGGTTTTGTTTGGATATATGGGATTCTATTTCTCTTTTCATTTTTTCTATTTGATGGTTTGAATTCATTGGACTCTCTAGTTGTTTCATTTTTTTTTCACCTTGAGGGTTTTATTTTTAGATTATTTTGGGAGTTTGGTTTTTTAAAGGGAAATAGGGTGATGGTTCTTCAGTCTTTGTGTTTTTATAGTCTTATCTTAAATAATAGTCTATCTTTTTCTTGATCAATCAATTATACTAGGACTTTTTGGGGGTAGAAAGTGTCATGGTGGGGAGAATTTTCAAACCCCTAACTTGACTTATTAATTATTTTTAGGCTCATTTTAGAGTTTTGGTATGAATGAATTTTGAATTTTAAAATTTGGGGCTTTTCAGAACAGACACATGGTTAGCACACAGTTAGTAGAAACCATGCACAAACCATGTGGGTGAATTTCAGATTTTACAGAGTGAACCACATGTCCATCACATGGTTTCCCTAACAATGTGACTTTCCTATACAGGGTGTTCAAACTCTCTATTGTAGGGCACATGTTTGGTGCATGGTTTGGCCAACCATGCGGCCAAACTTTTCATGCTGTCAGACCTCTTAAAAATTGAAAATTTATGATTTACCCTCTACTTTAGCCCAAAATTCATCTTAAGACTTCCCCCATACCCATTTTTATTTGAATTAATGCCAAGAGAGCTTCTCCTAATGCACCATCCCCTTCTCATGACCTCCATTTCTTGGCTGATTTCTAGGTTGATTCTTGGTGTGGTTCTCCCATGGGAGCATTTCTCCTCATATGTTCCCTTTTTCTTCTATTTTCATTAAAAATTTTCTCCTCCACATATAGTGCACATGCCATAAAAAAACCTAACCCTATTTGGGGGTTACTTTTGATCAATTTTTGGTTCCTAGGGTTCAGGGGGATCTATTGAGGACAGTTCTATCCACAACCATTGAAGGTAATTAATTTTCCATCAGTTTTGGGTATTTTTTATGCCATTCTTCTTCTTTTACCCAATTTTAATTAGATATTTAGTGAATTTTGGGTTTCTCATAATTTCTAGTGGACCTTATACCTTTTTGTGGTAGATTTAGTCTGATGCTGGTGAAGGCGACACCGTTTGAGGTAGGTTACCATATGTCTGATCCCTTAAATTTAAAACTATGACTTATTGGATGTTTAAATATGTTTTTTCATTATAATATAAAGTATATAAATTATTTAGAATGGTATTAACACTGGAATTTGGCTTCTATTTGGTTTTACATGTTTTAATTAAGTTTCTTCCATTTTATCTCTTGTTAAAAATATATTTTCAATATTTTTTGAAATGATGAGCACTTTGGGTGATTGTTTATTTTTTCAATTGGTTTAAATGAATGGGTGTGACAATAATGAAAATGTTTAGGACTTTAGAAATAATTTTTACACAAATGTTTAATTGCATGTTTGGTTCTGAAATATGTCAAAAATGGTTTCTAATTCTCTATCTTCTTTTGAACATGAATTATAAAAATTTACATATACAGATTTTTTTATAGGTTCCACCTTTGTACATATTCAGACGTGGAATTTTGAATATTTTCATTGGGAAAAGGGGTATATAAATATATATATATCAATTTTTATATGTTTTAAGTGTGAAGTGTGGTTTGGAACATGAATGTTATGGTATAAAAGTGGTTTCCTAAAAGAAGAGTGTTACCTTTTAAAATAATGGGGTTTGGTTGGCACTTTATAAAACTTTTTGAAAATGAATTGAACTCAAATAAAATATTATATCTTTATGTTGGTTTTGGAAGTTTTATTTGAGACATTTGGCATGTTGGTATGATTTTAAGAAAAGGGGCTTCACATTAGTAGTGCAAGGAGGTGAGGTGTTGTTGTATGATTTATTTATATTATTGTGTAATTGAGATTTTGTTTTTCTACTACACATCCCATATGTATTTTGGTTATGGTCATGGAATTTGGGAATCTTGGGTACATAGGTGGGTAGGCTAGGAATAGTAACTAGGTGAGTCGATAGGGCCTTAGCTCCGGTATCACTTATTGGATCATGATGAAACACTAACTAAACTGTATGGCATGGATATTAACATTGGAACTTGGTTTTTTTTCTCTCCAAATTCTCATGCATGAGAAGTATATATGTTCGATCTCTAAGGTGTGATATAACTAGAACCCTAATAACCTAGATACGTATGAATTTTCCTTTGTTCTTCCTTTCATTGTTTTTTATAGTACAATATTTTCATGCTCTTTTTCTTAGTTTCCTTTTCATGTCTAAAATAATAAAAATCTTGTTCTACTTTCCTATGTTTTGTAAAACCTTGTTATATGGTTTCTATTTTGTCATTTAATATTGTAAATATATTTCCATCACATTTTCCTTCTCAAGAATGGGTTTTTAAAAAATCCCTCATTCTTTAAAAAATGATGTTTGGGAATCAAATAATAAAATTGGATGTCTGTGGTATTATCTTGTTACTTTTTTTGAAAGAAATATTATATATATATATATATATATATTTAAAAAAATTGTGAAATGGTTTTCTTTTTTAAGGTAATTATTTGGGTGTGGTTTCTCTTTTGGAATCCCTTCTGAGAATTTTTATGCTCACTCCAATATCTTTATAATTTTTCAGTTGCAGGTCCAACTTATCTTTAATTATTACCCATGGGATTTTATGGTTATTATTTATTTAGAGGTAACTTATATAGTTATAAGGAGGTATTTATGTTTGTATATTAGTTTTTATTTTGGTTTACTTTTTCACATTATCTAGATAGGATTTAACAGTTTATATAGATTGACGGTAGTTATAGCTATTGGTGGGTGAAGCAAAGCCATTGAAGGGGTGTTTGTGCATTGCATGAGAGGGTGTTCAAAGTGTGAGGGTGGTTTTTGGTTCTCACAACTATTTTATAAATATATTTGTTTTGATATTAGGATGATTCTTGTTTATTTTTATTTGGTGTGGACATATGAATTATGGATTGGAATACAAAAATTTTATTTATTTTCCACTTATACTTTTATTGAATATTTATTAGGTGAAATCATTTCCATGTTGTGTTTCCTTGATTCCCATACACTTTTTTGGCCTGTAGGGATTGTAAATGCCCTTAGGGCCTTATCATGGGATGAATTAGGCATCTGAAAGAGGGATTATTTGGTTTGGTTCAGGATATAAACACTATATCATTAACACATACTTGTAAAATTAAGATATATTTGAAAAAAAATTAAATGAATAAAGTTGGATTAACTTTTCCATTATTAAAACCAATTTCTAGTAAAAACGTATCCAATATTTCATACCAAAATCTTGGAGTTTGTTTGAGACCATATAATGTTTTATTATGTTTACATACATGATCTAGAAATTGTTCATTTTAAAATCCATAAGGTTAATGTACAAATATATCCTCAAAAATATCACCATTATGAAATAAGCTTTTTACATCCATTTGGAATAATTTAAATTCTTGAAAATAATCATAATCTAATAAAAAAATAATTGTATCAATTATAATGACTTGATAAAAAGAATATTCAAAATATATTACTTCCTGTTCTAAATATATTACAGCTACAAGCCTAGATTTATTTCTAATTATCTGACATGATTCATCTAACTTATTCTGGAAGACTCATTTAGCCCCTATAACTTGTTTCTCTTTAGGGGGTTTGACTAGATTCCATACATTATTCCTAAAATTTAATTAAGATATTATTACATTAACATAATATAATTAACATATTTCAAGGATTCATAAATAATATTTGGTATTATTACAGATACAAAAGGAGAATTTGAGTATAAATTTAAAATCAATTTTCTAGTTTTGACTCTAGAATCCATATTTCCAATAGCTTTTTCTAGGGGAATATCATTTTGAATCCTGTAAATTTTAGGATCATACTGAATAGGGATTTAATCCCCCTAAATATTTTCATTATTATCATTAGATTCATCTTTTACAAATTTTAAATCTCTATATTCTTCATCAATATTTTTAAAATCTGCACTTAGTTTATCATTATTTTCATTAAATTTTACATTTACAGATTCTTCTATTGTAATATTTCCCTTATTATACACTATATATGCTTTACTATTATTATAATATCCCAGAAAAATTATTTCATTTCTTTTACAATAAAATTTATATAAGTTATCTTTAAAATTTAAAAAGACAACTCTACACCCAAATACCATAACATAACCTACTTTGTGATTTTTTCCATTAAGCGATCCATATGGTGTTTTATTAAAAAAATTCTAATAAAGAATCTATTTAGAATATAACATGAAATTTAAATATATTTATCCCAAAAAAGGTTTGGTGTATTATATCCATTTATCATTGTTGGATTTATTTCACAAATTGATCTGTTCTTTCATTTGACAACACTGTTTTATTGTGGTGTTCTAGAAGATAAAAAATTATGGGAGTATTTATTTTCTTCATTTTTTTTCAAAACATAGATTTGAAAAATCACTACCTTTATCACATATAATTGAAATAATTATATACCTTTTTTTATTTTTAATTGATTTAGAAAATATAATAAAATTTGACCAAGTGTCATGCTTGTAAACCATAAAGTAAATCCAATTAAACCTATTATATTCATTAACTATTACAAACACATAATTTTTACATCCTAAACTAGTGGTTATCATGGGTCCAAACAAATAAATATATAATAAATCTAAATGTATATATGTACTACTATTATTAATAGATTGAAATGTTACTTTATGTTTGTTACCTTTTAAACAAGAATCACATAAAAAATATTTTCTAACCATTAACTCAGTAAGATCTCGAATCTGTCTATGATTAGATAATCTATGTAGGATCGAGAAATGAGCAAGGATAAGTCTTATATGATATATAATATCATAATTTTAAACAACATTTAAGAACTTGAAATTTTATTTTGTTAGATCATAAAAATTAATTGTATAAATGTTATCTTTCTTATTTTCATAAAATAATACAGATTTATCTTTAAGAATAGTACATATATTGACTTAAAACTTGACATCCATTGAATCATTCAAAATTTTTGTTATACTAATTAAATTAGGTTTAAGTCCTTTGACATATAAAACATTAGATATAATAATAGGTTTACAAATACCTACTTCTCTATACCCTTTAACTTTTCCCTTACAGTTGTCTCTAAAAGTGATAAATGGTTCATTATAATAATTTAAAGATCAAAATATAAATGGATCCCTAGTAATGTGTCTTGGGAATCCAATGTTCGTGTAACATTTTTTGTGACTTGTAGGGAAGGTTTCCTAAAATAAAATCAAATAGAGAGTCGTTTTAGAACAGAAGCTACTTTTGGTATAATCATATTAGTACAAAAATTCTTTGGAACCCATATAGATTTAAGATGATTAATGTTGTGTACTCTAGAAGATAAATGATTTTAAATAATATTTTATTAAAACCCAAATATTGTTTAAATCAAATAGAAAACTAAATTTCATAATCCCCTTTACTAAAACACTAAAAACATTTGGTAATGGATGTTTTACCATTAGTACTTTTAACAAAATGTGTATTATAAATATTTGGAATATCCTTATTATAAAAAAACTATATCTATATTTATTCATTTTATTCATGAAAATAATCTTTTCAAACTTCTATTTCCCTTTCACAAAAGTTGAAACGGTTGATTCTGAATACACAACTTTCTTTTTAATCTTTTCATTCTCTTTTTGATAATTTTCAAGATCTGTCTAGTTTTTACAATTTTTACAAGATGGTGAATTTCTTAACTTTGTATTCTATAAAATAAGATTCTAATACTAAATTTAAACATTATTGAATTCAGACATTAATTTATAAGATTTTATTTTTAGATATTGATTATTTATGGAAAGAAAATATTTAGTTCTTTCATTATCATTTCTTAACTTCTAATTTTCTTTTTGAAGATTTTCAATATCTTTACACTTAGTACATGCAGTAGAATTTTTATAACCCTTCTTCTCTATATCCAAATTTTTATTTTATTTTTTTAGATTATTATATCTTTTTTAAGCTATTATAAAATTTAAAATCATTTTAAAAAATTTATTTTCACCTTTAATTTTCTTTAGTTAGTTCATCAAACCTGTTATAATTTGTTTCATCACCAAAACTATTATCAGATTCAATTATTACATCATTTTTATGAGTAACCATAAACAAATGTTGGATATATCATTTTCACTTATAGATTGATTTCTTTATATTGATTCAATAATACAACTCCATCCATCATGGTATGATTTCTTTAATTCTTTCTTGTACCTCTTGTCACTTTTTTTAGTTTTGAATAATAAGATTTGATGTATCTTCTTTTATTTCATTTAAAACATTTTAGTTGAGAAATATTTTTATATTTACTTTTCTTACCTTTCTTTAAATTTATTTTATCTTTATTATAGCCCCTTTTGGATCATCTCCTCAAACCATATTTACTTTTCATTAACTTTTAAATACATTTACTTATTTTTTCAACCCATTTCTCCTCATGTTTCTAGGAATATGTATCCGAATAGTTAAAAAAATAGTATTGGATTTAAATATAACACATATATTTTTTTTTATCAAAACCATCACTATAATTTATCTTTGATTATAAATCATATTGAAGAAAGGATCCAATTTATTCATGAATGGTATATTGGGTGAAATCCTTTATTTCCTCGATTGTAACCTTTTTTGAGAGACACTTATTGGGGATTTATTTAAGTATTCTCTTAATAATTACTTCATTCTTCATAGTGTCCCCAAGAGAACCAATCCATTCATTATCTTAATCAATAAATTTTATATCTCACCAATTTTCTCATGATCATATATTCTGAATTTATAAAATTATATATGATATATTCCTAACCTAGTTCACTACAACTTATCAGTGTCATGCTGCGTAACTTTTTAAGTCCTGCAAATGTAATAAGAAGTTTTATAAGAATAAATATAAATATACATGTTTTTACTTAAATAATAATAAAGTAAATGCATGATTTTATAATTTAACACATATTTGTAAACATAAATTTTAATTAATGTATATGTACTTTAAGTATTTTATACAGTTTAATCATAATAATCCAATATTTAATTCCAATTTTATTTAAAAATACCTCCATATGATCCTTGCAATATGAATAACCACTTTCATTGAAGTGAGGTTGTCTAAGTGGATTTATGACTTCAGTTTCTGGAATTTTCATTGAAAAATGATCTTTTCCTTAGACTCTTAAGTCCAGGATAATGTTATCACAATAATAAACAAATTAGAATAATCAGTAGAGAAAAAACTATACTTTAAGGAACCATCTTTGAAAACAATTATTGGATCAAATATCTATGGAAATATGGACTAATGGAGGGGGGGGGGGGGTAATAGTATTTCTAAAATTCGACTTAATTAAAATTATATCTTAGTAAATTTTAATCAAACACAATAATAGATAGTGTGAGTGTAGTGATAATTCAAATAGTAAGTGGAAAAATAAAATAAAGTACACTAGGATTTTTATAGTGGTTTAGATCACTATGATCCTAGTTCAATCTTTAGTCCTCTATAACTTAGAAAGAGGAATGGTGCCCACTAAAAAAAGAGATAAGAGATTACAATTTTTTTAAATGTGTACACTCAAACCTAGTCTATTACAAAGGATAAAAGATACCTTTTTCCTTTTTTCGGCATAAGAAAAAACCCCAATCTTTTCTAAGGAGTAGACTTAACCTAATAATATATCTTTTACAGGTGCAGATAGAAACCTTGTGATTGAATTTTGATTAGGTGGGCATAACCAGTCCTACCTTTTAATGAAGGTATAACCATGAGTAGAAAACATAAATTACAAACACTTACAAAATAAAATAAAATTAACTAGACCTTATGGAAGATGTTGGAGTAGAATTTGGTGTGAAAAAGTGAACTTAATCCCTCATGGAATCGATATAGAATAGAGAAATATTTGGAAACCATTAGTTCTTCAGCATTTCAACCACAAGGGATCATAGTTCACTTGCTTGTATATCTAGTCTCCACTACTTTCCACATCCTTTATTTATAAAAAATCTTTGACAACTACTAATATTTAAAATAAATCCATAGAATATTATCTACATGGGTGTTTCCTAATTATTCATGAATAATGTAAATTTACATGTAAATGTTTCCTAACTTTTTAACACAACTTAACTTCACATTTTAATTGTTATAGACAAGAATATGGAAATACACTATTTACATGTATTTTTAATATAGCACAAAATATTTAAAATATTTCCATGCTATTTTAAATTGTATAAAATACTTTGAAGAAAATTATAATATAAACTTTAACATTAAATAACATTTATATAAATTTTAGATATCTAAAACAAAATGTAATAAAATTATATTCTTTAGAAATATATATATACTAATAAACATAAAATATTTTGAATTCTGATTAGTACATGTGATAATGAATTGTAATTTGAAACTTTATTTAATAATTATTTTCATAGAAAACATATAATTTATAACTAATTTAGAAACAAATAAAAAGTTAAATAAAATAAAATATTTTTTTAGCATCATAAACCATTAAATATTATGAAAATAGAGCAGGTTAAAAAATAAAAAATTTAAACTAATGTCATTTTATAAATTTAAAACTAACAGTTTAAAAAAAATTAATTGATGGTTGTAGAAATATTTACTTGGTAGTATTAAAAAAATAAATAGTGGAAGAATTTGTTTTCCCTGGCTATAGTAAGAGTATTCTACCACTGTCATTGAAATAGAGATAACACCACTGGTATGGAAGGTGCTACCATCTAGTGATAGATGGGGTAACTAGTGCCATTACCATTGAGATTGATACCATGAAACCGCAAGTGAAACCACTAGAATAGGGGAGTCATTTTTACCACCACATGCTGATATCATTAGATAAATAATCTACTACTATTGAGAATATAATTAGAGACCACTGTTAAATAGTGAATTTTTCCACCACTCAAGGAGAGAGTTTCTACTGCGAGCATACATAGGGATTTTTGGGGGACACTCTCAACCAAGGGAGAAATCAGTGGGAATCCTCTCTCAGTAGGATTGGTTTTTTTAGTCTGAAAAAATTTCAGGGGGCCTATTTTTCTCTTTTAGTGGGCAGCCAACATGGTGGATAACATCCGACAATGTGGATATTTTCATGGGTAGATGAACTACCCAAACAACAGGAGAAGATTTTTATTTTTATTCATCCATAAAAAGGGATTCAATCCCATGAATTTTTAATGATTAAATATCCCCACTATAACTTTATGTGATTCTCCAATGTTCATCTAGAGAAAAATATAATAGAATCATCCCCCTTATCCTGTGGATGTAGTCAACCCTTCAGGAATGACATATATCCTCACGTGTTCTTCATTTTTTCCTTCTTATTGTGTTTATTTCATCCCCACAAACCTCTATTTCCATAAAAAATTGGTATCAGATGGATCTAGGTAGAAACGAAGAAGGTGTAGATAGATTTTCTAGTGATCAAAAAATTGAAGGTGGTTCAATTTTTTTTTGAGGCCGGATTCATGAAGAGATCGGTGAGATGATTCCAATGGCGCAAGCAACATAAAAATGGATCTAAAATTAATCCAGTAGAGCCGGTCGATATTTTATTCAAACCCTGGGTGTTATAGTACCCTCTACTAGAGAGGAAAATACTATTCATTCCAGTAGAAATTTCAAGTGAATTTTACAGAAACTATTCTGGCGATCCCCTTCAGTGCCACCTCATCGGTCGATCTAGACCAAAGAAACTGTTTTGGATATATCTTGGATAACCAGAGTTTCTTTCAGTGATCCAAGATTCCTTCCATCTATTTTTAACATTCTGGACACATTTTTATGGTTAGATAATATACATTCTCTCTCTGATAATGTAAAAAATATTGATAACATGATTAAGTTTATCACTTTTAATTATGCCATTTGGAAACCCAAAATAGAGGATCTTTTATAAATTAAATATTTTTGGAAACCAATAGTGGAGACCACTAATCTCATTGTAGTCCAAGAAGAGGAATTATAAACAAGTGGTAAATCCGGTGAGAAGGGGTCATCCTATACCCCGCCAGTTGATGCGGAGTGAGTTTTTCTCAACAAGAAGTACACTGCCCAAATTATATAGTGGATTAAAAAGAGTATCTTATAATAAATTTACAATGAATATAATGATTCTGTTGTTTGGTGAAAATTGGAGAATATGTATGTTAGGAAAACCACACAGAACAATGAAAACACGATACACTATCTTGTCAACTTGAAGTACATAGATGGGACCAACGTATCAGATCGCATGGGAAAGTTCCAAGGAACCATTGATCAATTGAATTCCATGAAAATGATGATTAATAATGATTTTCAAGCATCGTTGATATTGATTTCTATATTGAAGACATGGGACACACTATTTGTGTCAGTCATCAATTAAACTTTAGATGGAAATATCACCATGGAAATGGTGAAAGATATAAAGCTAAATGAAGAATACATGAGAAAATACAAGATACATACACCTCAATCATAGGATATTATTACTAAAAAACTAGTTAAGCATAAATGGCAGAGAATAAGAAGAGGAAGAGAACCCCGTGACAAAATTCTACAAATAAAGAAGTGATTAAAATCTTGATCGAGATATAGCATGAAGTTACACCACTATGGAAATCTTGGACACTTCATCTGAGAGTGTATATTAGAGTAATCAAAATGGTAAGACCCAAAATAATGATGTTGCAGTTTTCAATGATGAGATAATTATTATTTAGGAAGTTAATTAGTTCAATATTTCAAGCAAAGGATCTACATGGATGATTGATTCTAGAACCTCCTACCATGTTACTTCTAGAAGAGATTTCTTATCATCTTACAAATCATGGAGTTTCAAATTTTTAAAGATGAGAAATGATGGTTCGTCTAAAATCACTAGTATTGGTTATATTTTTTCAGAGAATAATATTTGATAAAGGTTATTGTTGAAATACTTGATGCATGTTATTGATATTTGCCTCAATATGATATCCACTAGAATAATTGATAATGATGGATATGTTAGTTATTTCGGTGATAGGAAATGGAATCTTATTAAATGTAAATTGGTAATTGAAGAATTAAAGAAAGATACTTCCCTTTATCTCACAGATGTCAAACCATGTGTAGAAGAAGTCAATGTAGCCAGAAAAGACATTCCTACAGAATTTTAGTATAGGCAGCTTGGTCATATGAGCCAGAGATGAATTATAATTCTCTATAGGAAGTATGTCTTACCTGAAATAAAAGTTACACATTTGGATACTTTTGTTGATTACATCATGGGAAAACAACACATAGTATCATTTCAGGGTTATATACCATCAAGAAAAGAAAATGTTTTAGATTTGATTTATACAAATATCTGTATGATGATCACCAAGTCAATGGGAGGTGATATTTATCTTTTTCCTTCATAGATGATAATTCTATACAAGTGTGGGCCTTTTATTTGAAAACTAATAATCAAGTGAAGGAGGTTCTCATGTAGTTTCATGAGAAGGTAGAAAGAGAAACATATAAGTGATTAAAATTTGTGTGGGAAAAAATGGAGTAGAGTACCATGGTCCATTTGAAAGGTACTTATTAGGATAGAAAAATTAGTACCGAAGATGCCTCAACATAATGCTGTTGCCGAGAGGATGAAGAGGAAAATTTGAAATAGAGTCAGTTGTATGATCTTAAATGAAAATCTACCAAACACCTTTTGGGGAAGGAAATGAGGAAAAAAATTGATCTTATCAACCTTTGTACATTAGTTCCACTAAAAAATGATGTTCTATAAAGGGTTTGGATAGGTAAAGATGTTTCATACAAACACTTGAGAGTATTTGGTTGCAGGGTATTTATTCATATCTCAAAATGTGACTGAGAGAAGCTGGATGGAAAAGGAAAGAATTTTTTATTTTTGGAAAATTCTCATGAGGATTTTGGATACTAAATTTGGGATCCTATTAGTATGAGGAGGGTTAAAAATAGATATGTGGTGTTTCTTGAGGATCAGATGATTGAAGATTTTAAGAAGCCAAAAAATGCATAAAAGTTGCAGTCAGAGGAAATTATAGTCAATCTGGAGCCATTCTCACCACCATCAGTTCTCACTAGTGTGACAGAGACACATGAAACTAATGATACATAAAAAATAGGTAATATTTATCCATATGATGATATGTCTCCATCATATGATATTTCAGAATAGATTCCCCCTGAAGCATAGTTAAGTAGATCCACTAGAGAATGACAACCGAGTATTTGATACTCACCACATCAATATGTGATGCTCACTAATGGGGGAGAGACATACAGTTATGATGATGCGATCAAGAGTTAGAATAATATGTAATGAAAGAAGAGCATGCAAGAGGAGATGAGATCCTTGCACAAGAACTGAACATTTTATTACCAGAAGGAAATAAGGCACTCCAGAACAAGTGGGTATACAAAATAAAAGGAAAATACGATAGCTCACAGTTTTTCTATAGAGCCAGAATGGTTATGAAGGTATCTAGTTAGAATAAAGGTATTGGTTTTGATGAAAATTTTTCTTCTATGGTTAAAATCTCTTATGTTAGATTTTTTCTTGGATTTTAGGCGAGTCTAAACCTGGAGGCTCAATAACTAGATGTAAATACATCGTTATTACATGGTAAAATTGATGAGAAGATATACATAGATCATCTAAATGGATTTTCGGTGAAAGGTAAAGAAAAAATAGTATGAAAACTTAAGAAAATTTTATATAGTTTGATATAGGCTTTGTGGCAATGGTACAAAAATTTGACTCATTCATATAGAAAAATGAGTACAAGAAGATTACTGCTGATCAATGAATTTTCATCAAACATTTTTTCTGATGTTGATTTAATTATATTGTTTCTTTATGTTTATGATATAATAATTATTTTTATATATATCACAAATATTGATAGGTTTATGAAGGATTTGAACAATTATTTTGAAATGAAGGAATTGGGAGATGCTACTAAGATTCTTGGTATGGTGGTTACTTATGACAGGAGTAATCACAATATTTCTCTATATCAGGAATGTTACATTGTAAATATTATTGAAAGGTTCAATATGAGAAAGGATAATCTTGTTAACACTCCAATTGTGAATCATTTTAGGATCACAACGAGTCAAATTACATCAACTAAGGATAATAAATCCAAGATAGAAAAAGTTTCTTATCAGTCAACAATTGGTTTTCTTATGTATTATATGGTGTGAAATAGACCATATATTTCTTATTCTGTTGGAAATATGGGAATATTTTAATAAAATCTAGGATAGCAGCATTGGAAAGTGGTGAAATGGATATTGAGGAATCTCTAAGTCACATCGAGTCATTTTTTATGTTTTAAAAGTGATAAACCTATTTTAGAAGGATAAAAAGATACTGATATAGATGGAGATATATTCATGAGTAAATAAATATATGGTTACCTAATATCATTTGTAACAGGATAAGTATCAGGGAAATCATGAATTCAGAAGTGTGTTTCTATATCCCCCATAGATGCATAGCATATCACAGTCACTAAAGGATGCAAGGATATGCTGTGGTTGAAGAAATTTTTATAGGAACTGGGATAGATTTAGGATAATTATGTTTTCTATTATGATTTCAGAGTGTTATTTATCTCAGTAAAAACCTAAAATTTTATTATAGATCTAAAAATATCGACATATGATACCAGTGGATCTATAATGTGTTAGAAGTAATATTGTTGAAATTTGAGAAAATCCACACAAATTATAATGGGGAAGATGTGATGATGAAGGTTTTATTGAAAGATAAGTTGGACACATACAAGTAAACTATAGGTCTGACTTCTACCCTAAATTTTTCATGAGGGGGAGATTTATGGGGGCTACTCCCATTTAGGGAAGAAATTAGTAAGAATACTCTATCAACATTATTGGTTTTATTTAGTTGGAAACAATAGTAGTGATCCTATTTTTCTTCTTTGGTGTGAAGGCAACATGGTGGATAGTAGTCGGCGGTATAGACATTTTCAGGGATAGATGAACTGACCAAAAAATGAGAGAAGATTTTGGTTTTCATTAATATATAAAATTGGATTCAATCCCATGAATTTTTAATCAAGAAAAATCCTCACTATATCTTTTTGTGATTCTATGATGTTCAGCCAGAGAGAAATATAATATAACCAGACCCCTTATCCTATAGACATAGACAACCCTTTCCAAAACACATAAATCCTCACATGTTATTCATTTTTCATTTTTATTGTGTTTATTTCATCACTACAAAACTCCACTTCCCCTAAAGGATTTTTTTACCATTTTCACTTAATAGAAGGAGATATCAGTACTACCTTTGAAGGGTTCTACTATGGAATCACATGGTTGAAGGAAAGGGAGTGATGAGGCTTTCTTCTTCTACGCATGAAGAATGTGTGAAGAAGCCAAGTCAAAAAATAGATGAAGGTAGCACAACATGAATAGAGGAGATGAGGGTAGGTACCGGTGTTGAGTTGAAACCTTAAAGAAAGCTACAACTATACAGATGAGAACAAGGTGTATGGACAAACAGAAAAGAATATGATCTATTGGGTAGATGAGGTGATGTTGTGCATTCCCTACCGGTGAGGGAGTGTGAGAGACAAAGAGATAAAGTTCATGGAACTGGTGTGATATGATGAATGTTTCAAGAGAGAAGGAAATTAGTGGAGGAAATAGGAGTAGGAGAGATAAATAAGATCTTCCATGTATTCTTAAGACAAATATGGTGTGAAGTACAGCAAATTCCGGTCTTGCTGATGTGTGGATGAGGAAGCAGCATGAAGGATCTAGTGACGTAATGAAGAAGATAAATATAAGCATATATATACATATATATGTATAGTTTAAAAATATTAATAAGGATATAAATATTAACTATTTTTAATATATTTATATAAACTATAAACATGCTAAAAAATTATATATGTGTGTGTAAACTATAACACACTTAAATGAACCTAAGATAAATTCATATAAGTAAAATATTACACAACATAGTATATATTCATAATTTATAATTTATTTAATAACTTAGAGGAGTTTAAATTTATCAAAAAAAGTATTAAAAACAATGTTCAAACACTTACATGTATAATCTATTTTCTTACCTCTCCATATGTTGAAGAATGATAATGTCATTCGTACGTATGTGCGGATTACCACCTCCATGAAGTGAGGTGATCGTTTTTTCACAACCTCACATGGATGGTATATAGAAGTTCATTTAAAATATAACATTACATTTATGATATAATCATCATTCTATAATGATAAAATAAAACATTTTTTCTTTCCCTCATGTTCATTGTAAAATGAAAACCTTACTCATGCATACATGTGATTTACCATCTCCACGATTTTAATGTAATTTATTTTTCATAACCATATTAAATAATTAGTTGTAAAAGTATAATTATTTTATAAAAATTACAATTATATCAAGATCATTTTAATATAAATGATGGAACTAATACATCTTTAACCATGGTCAATATAACAATGTTGTTTTGAAATTATTAACTGAACGTCCTGAGAATAATTGGCGTAGAATTAATCGATTAAGTATTAAACATGTCGTTGAAATATTTTTTTCATGATAAAGTATTAAACTTAAGAAAGGTTCATATGAGATTAAAAAATCAATAAAATTTTATTATATTAGAGCTAAAGGACATACATGGAAATTCTGGACTCAAGGTAAGGGATTTCAACTCAAATTCTTTTCATTAAGACTTGTTTTAATTGTATACACCTAATTTATTTTATATGGTGCATATACTACCATTTTATATGTTATATCATAAATCCTTCATACTTTATATTATCTTGGGTTATAATTCAAATTATTTCATCCAAGGGTATTTGACTTGAAAGTTTCTAAGTGGTAAGGGATTTATTAACTCATTTTCCTTCCATTAGGTTATATCACTATCTCATTGATTATATTATGCCATGATTATGTGTGAAATGGATTTTATTTGATTTATGGTGTATTTTAACTTTTTTTTATGGATTCCAATTTTTTAAATATCATCACACCATTAGTTAATTTTCAAATTCAATGATATGATCTTTGTAAGAGTTTATCATCTCAAATTTTCTTCTTTGAGTCACATGTTATGTTATGAAATTATCTTCTATTATGATTTTTAAGTTCCACCCATTTAACATTTTATATAAATAATATCCTCATGTTCATGATATTTAAAGTTGTATTTGAAGTTATTATTTCATGGGGCTTACGATTCAAAAGTTTCCAAAATAGTAAATATTTTTATAAAACAATCTCATCTAATTTTGGGGTTGTGTATGTTCAATGTTATTTTGGGAGGAATCATATGATATTTTTTATTGAACCAAATACATTTTATTCTCCTTTGGTTATGAATATGGTTTAAATATTTAATTTCCATTTCCTCTCTTATCGATTAAAGAAACATTAATAAAGTTGTTTGTAAGTGATACAGGTCTTGTATCTTCTTTTATATAGGCAATATATATGTTTCATGTCTGTTTTATAAACTTTTGTCAATAATTTTATTTCCTAATCATAAATTTTTTCCCAATGTTATTTTACATGATTATTGAACTTTTATTAAAGGTTTTTAAAATGAAATTTCTTAAAATTTTCCACATGGGTCACTTTTGACCCCCTTTACTACATTTTGAAAAGAATGTTCATTTTTAATTTTTACATCATGAATGGATTTTCATATCATAATTATAATTATTTTATTTTAATATAACTTTATAATTTTCCAAGATTATTTTCAAAGAAAATTATTTTCACAATTGTTTGTTTATTTTTGTTTTTAAATATGATCTTTAAAGTGGAAAAGGTAATTTCCTTAAGAATGTTCTTAATGATATTGTAATGGTATTTCTATTCACCAATAAAAAATACACTTGATTTTACTTATGTTCCATTATGGATATATTGTAATGATACCATATTTATTCATATCTCTATGGGTTATGATTATTTCAAATATATTTTCATGGAACCCATTTATTTTCCATGGGTAAATCAACCTATAAAAGAACAATATTTATTTTTATATTGAAAAATAAAATATTTCATGTTTTATGTTTATGTTATAGTCCTTAGTAATTATTTATAATGTACGGTGACCCCGATATAGCTCATGATTATGGGTGATCTCGATATAACTCTCCAATTAATTGGGTAAAGATATGGAGTTAACAAGTTCTAGGTTTTTCCTAAGAGATTTTTGGAATTAATCATGCGGGTTATCCCATTTTTAATAGTGACTATAAGAGTTATTTTATAATGGTGTTCCAAGATATGAACACATTTTATATTTGTTTACAATGAGTTATAATGAATCCTCAATCAAGTATTATTTTCACATGGCTCATGATTGTTAACTTATATGAATCTTGTCTTATGTTAAAGATTTATGACATGTATCATGATTTATTATCAATGTTTGATTGGTATGAATTCTATTATGTTATTCTCATGTACTTTAATTATGTCATCATAACTTTAGGATCATATTATGAACACTGATGACATTAAATTTTTATGTCTTATTTTTAGCTTTACTAAGCATTTGGGCTCACCGTTTTGATGTTTCTTTTCCCCAGTTTTTGAAGAAAGGTTTTAAGTATGTTAGTCTTAAGAAGGTTACTATATGTGAAGAAATTAATTGGTGATTATGTAGATTTTTATGAACTTGTTTTTTATATATCCAAGTTTTTATGTAAGAGTTTTTCCTAATTCTCTTAAACTATAAACCTAAAAGGTCATTGGTTAGGTAAGTGATCCAATATTTTAGTTTGAATTTATATGTTTTGAATGGTTAAATTTGGGTCATATATATCATTACCAAAGATATAATTTTAAATATGATGTTTCTAGCACTAGACCTGGGATTATGGGTTTGTGGATGTTATACTAGGGTTATGGGATTTATATTTATATTTATAGATGTTATGTTTTTTTTTGATTTTCACCTTGGGTGATGCAATTGAGTTTTTAGGTTTATCGATTTATGATTTATGAGTTGTTAGCTCTCGTCCTGATGAAAAGAGGCTTGTGTTCATGAAACAATATAGGTAGATAGGATCCTCATAAAATTATATTAATTTTGTTTATTTGTTTTTATTATGGAAGTTTAGTTGTTTAAAGTTTCAACAATAACCAATAAGGTGTTTTAATACATAGAATATAGGTGGAATTATACTCAATTAAACCATGAGTATTTTTCTTCTGATGACAGGTCTTGTGGATTATTTAGTGAGGTGTTTATCAGTGATGGAAACTCATTCCCTTTAGTGATGGATGATTATAAACCCTTGTGGTTTGGTGTTGGATTTGGATTCAATATTCCCATGCTTGGTTTAATGAAGTAAATGATCCCTAGTAGATGTTTATATTGGGATTGAGTTTCTCTAAGGTTGTTGTTTCCCTGATAAGTTCTATGGTTAGGCATAAGGGTAGCTTACAGTTGAGAAGTGGAGAACTGAGAGATCTCTTGGTTCCATGGCTGGTTTGAGAGGGCAGGTTTGGTTTAATTACTAGCCTTTTTGGTTCTATTTTTTGTTTTGGGTTTTGTGGTGAGAGAAAGGTTATAAGCTCATGGACTTTTATAGACCCTTGAGTAGAGGGTGGTCATGTGGTTGATCTTGTTATGATGGATATTACTTGTTTTTAAAGAGGAGTGCCTAGGTTGATCTAGTTTTTGGAATTATCATGTGTGAGGAGCATGTTTAGTGCTTTAGGAAAGTAAGCCTAGGATTTTTAGGTTATGTATCATTTGAGCATGGGATCCCATGAGAGGTTGTTTAAGAGTCACTCTACCTTGGTAAAGAGAGTGATGGTTTATGTGTATTTTCTAAAAAAAAATCTTATTTTGTGAGGGAATCCTTATGGTGGGTAGTTCACTATAGGCTATCAGAGGTTGTATCTCTCATTTTAAGTGGTTTGCAGAGTGTGGGGGATAGAGTTCCTGGTGATCTGGGAATGGGTGATGGTTGGTGGTCTGTGCCATCAGACTAGTGGGAGTAGTTTTACCATGTCCAACTATTTTGTTCGGTAGTGTAAAAAGTGTGGTATGTGGTGTTTTATGTTCGGTTGAGGGGAGATGGTAATGATACTCCATGGTGGGGAGTGTCTTATTGGTCACACATGAATGTCCCTTTTTTTGGGAGAGTCATGGGTGTTGTGAGACTAGTTGGTGGATATTCATAGTAGTATAGGAAGAATTGGTGTTTGGGGTGAATCTTGGTGGTTGGTTGACCACTAAGGCTTCTTGAGAGTTTATAACTATTTACAATGGAGATTTTTTCATGATCCATGTCTTGATGATTTGAGAAAAATCATGGGAAATTTGAATTTTTTCTCTTAGGTGGTTTTTGAGGGAAAAATTATTATTTATCCTATAAGAAAATATCATATAATTTTTATGACCACTCTATTGGTCCAAAATATAGTGTTTACTGTAGGATAGGGGTTTGGTAGAATTCCAAGTTGTTCAAATTTTGTAGAAATATTTTATATTTAATTAATTAAATATTGTTTATTCATGCATGTTTGAACATCGATATTTTCTATTTAGAGCATTGGATTGAGATTATGATTTCACTGTTGATTTTGTAAATGGGGTCTTTTCCTAGGATAGGTGTAACTTTATATTTGGCACTGGGGTCGAGCCCCCTATTCTATTCATTTTTTATATATATTTTTTCCTTTCCCCCTTTGTCCTTCTATTTTCTATTCTTTCCCCTTTTCTTCTCACATATCCCCCATGGGGCTTCCCTTATTCATGTACAATAGAAGATAGGGATATAGAGAGAGTGATATAGAGAAAGTGGGAGGGGTAGGAGCCGTCATGGAGCTCAGGAGGAACTAGATCATTATATTAGAGTTACATATCATGAATCAGATTGATGATTCAGTGGTTTCTACTTACAAGTAGGTCCATTTTAATATTTATTCATAAATTCCCATAGTGTAGTGGTTTTTAGGTTTTTTTTCTTTTTTTGGGTTGTCAGGGACCCCTAGAGGGTTGATCTGATGGGTTTTTGGGAGAAATAGAATGTTCTTAGGGATCGTAAGGGTTTTCAATTTAGGAAAATATGATCACACTATAAGAGTTCTTGAGAAATATTCCATGTGTTCTTTATTTTGGGTGAATGTTTTAAGATAAGGGTTACACAACATGTTTTTTTTGGGACACACCATGTTGGGATGAGTCCGAGAATGGTCGAGTACCAACCAGACAATCCATGTCGGGGTACATAGGCATGCAGGGCACACAACCAAAGCCCAAGTGAGGTACAAAACCAGTGGCCATGTATAGTAGTTGGCCAGACCCTGTGTGGGGTAAATGACTAGGAGCTTGGGTGGGAACTCTAAGTGGGATATACACTATATAGGGATATTACACACCATTTACTTAGGAGAAGTACAAACTGAGTGGGTGTTGGCCCACGACCATGGGGGACCTTTGGAGATACATGATGTGTACTCAAAGTGCACACCTTGTACTTTTACCTCCTTGGTGATTTTTCCTATTTTTCACCCTAGAGTCAGAATATTACTTTTGATGAGTCCATTCAAACCATTTTTTACATAGATCACAATGGTGGAATCTTTTCATCATATAGATGTTATCTAGATGGTGTTTTGGACTGTGAGAGTTTGGTGGGAGGTTTTATTTGAGGTTTCAGTTATATAATCCTCCTCAGGGTTGGTATATGAGTTTTGAGGGCCGAGTGAGGATTTTAAACTTATTGATCACCTTGGATCGATGATTCCACAAGATTCTCTTTGTGGTTCTTTAGAATGATTCTAGAATACTGGATTAAGTGTTTTTTTGGATGAGATTCATTAGTCTATTTCTTGATGCATACTTCATTATGATTGTTTGGGATGAGTTGGTATCATGGGATATTGAGAATTTCTAGGGGATATTGTAAAAGTTTGATATAGTCCTAAAGGACATATTTTAGGAATAAAATTTTGGGCATGATGGTTATTTATGTTACCCTTCTAGTCATAGTGTTCTTTGGGTTGTGTGTTGAAGGTCGACTGAGGGTTCTTTAGAGGGCTTGTCCTGAGGTATGATCTTTCTTGAGGATACCCTTAATGGGTTTCCTTCTTGATATGGGGTTTTGGGGACCCTAGAGAGTTCCCCATGCTTTTTTGACCGGTGTGATGGCCAGTGCTAGTTCCAGTGGTTTTGGTTGAAGGGTTTGGGTGTTAGATGACCCTTAATATTGAGATGTGTCTTGGAGGTTTGAGGTTGTTCTTTTTTATGACTATATGATAGAATATACCTTTAGGATAATACTGGACCTAGAATTTTCCTTGATATTGATTCATATACTCTCCTCTATTGGATTGTTATTGTGAGGCAGTTATTAGGAGATAATGGTTGATTTGGATCAGTGCACCCCCTTCTAGTTGAGTAGTACACCCGAGCTAGAGGGGCTCTAGGATCATGATTTTTTAAGCAACTCACAGAGTGGGTTTTATTTTCTAGGGATGCATTTTCTCCCAAGGATACCTGGTCATGAACCTATACAATAACTATGGGTATGAATATTTTTAGAAATTTTATTTATTTAGGACTTATAGGACTTGACATGTTCTCTAGTTATGTCGTCCTAGAGGTTCCTATTACTAGTTTATATCATACTATTGGAATTCTAGAGCTCAGTAGATGTTCTTCGTTGTTTTATACTCCCAGGATAAGATCCTAGGATCTAAAATTTGTTATCTTCCTTACTTTGGAAATTTTGAGATCCTTCTTAACCTAGTGAACAAGCAGGATATGTGGATAGGTTATCCATATGCTATAATTTCTCTAGCTTTGGCCAGAGTAGGGGTAGATCTACCTCGAGTGTCATGGTAGAATCTTAGGTTCACTATTTTAATTTTTGTTTAAATATTTTTATGTTATTTATATCTTTTATTTTTTGGTACAACTATCCATTGTTTGGATAGGCTAGATATATAACATGTTTCATGCACATGTTATGAAAACAGATGTTAGGACCACCGTTGGGGGTGGCCTACTGAGTATTATATTATCACCCTATGTATGGTTACCTTGGAACATTTATATACCACAAGTGGTATTACTCCTCTATAGTTTTAGGATCATGATAAAATAGTTCATCAGTCTTGGAGACCGTGTATGTGGTTTAGGTTGGAGTTGCAGTAGTGCCTTTTTTATTTTTTTACTTTATTTTGTTATATATATATAGTGGGAGTAGTGGGTGAACAATGACTGTGTGTATCAATTTGAGTTTGTATGAATACTCCATTTACTGTAGGATGCTTCCATTTAATTAATTTATTTATGTGCACTATAATTTTTATAGATGTGTATGTTTCTTGGTAAACTTTCCACTTTTATTTCACTCTAATCTGAAGGCATAGTCATCCCACACTATCTCATTAGGCACTCACTGCTAGTCGATAACCTCTAGTGTACTTGGAGGTGTGATTTAGTTCATATCATTAAAATAATCAGGTGGTGGGTTGGTTAAATATGGTATATTTGTTGTTATTTAACACACCATTAAAAGGAAATCATGGTGTATAACATAAACATGTCTCAAGGAATTAATGTTTGAGACAAAGAACCCTTACGACTTGAGTAATATTTTAATCAGAACCCCTTGAAAGAGAGGGATTTTAATTGAAATTAAAATACTATTATTATAATATAATTCATCATATGACATCTCAAATAGTAAATATATACACAATATAAATTAAATTAGGTACATAATACCAAACATGTCACAGATAGATGAATTTGATACAAAGGCCCTTGCCTCAATCCTAATTCAATCTGGACTTACCCCAAATATACCAAATAATTAAATATAGTTAATTAAATACATACCCATGAGACATATTAATAACTATAACCATTTATAATCCTCATTTGAAATCATTATATATATATAAATGTTAGTTTTTACCTATTTTCAACATCGAGTGTAAATAATCTTTATCATTTTGAACTAGTGTCATAAAATTGGTTTTGGTATCTATTATTCTAAAAAATTGCATCATTATTAGAAAATATGAGGGTTTTTAATTGATTTTAAAATATATTTATAAATCTATAATCTCATTTCATGGTAGTTTTGGTTATGATTCATGAGATTGAAATTATCGATGAGAATATTTCATTGATTCTTAATGAATGAAGAGAGATTTATTAATTAACGAGTTAAATAATCATATAACCTTACCAGAAAAATATTTAAATCATTATATACATATTTATATTATATTATACCAATAATTAATTTCTTATAGTCATCCATGATAAAAATTCATAACATTTCTCAAGTAGGTTCTTAAACCAGCACAAACATGGACATGACATAATTAATGATGATTATGAGACAATTTAGTTGAAATAACATTATAAAAGAAGAATAATGAGATTATTTCATGTATATTATTATGATATATAAAAATTATAATTAAGTTAAAAAATATTATAACTTATATGAAGTTATTACATAATACTAATAAATCAGTTTTTCCCTTAGAATGCTCTTATAGATGGTTAAATTTACCATGCTAGATTATTAATTAGATTGTTAATAGGTTGTACGGTTTGTCTTAAAAAATAATTAATAATTTCATTATAATAATATTTATCCATTAAAATAATTCTCATGACCTTCCATGTAAAGGGATGATGAAAATAAAAATGGAAATCAATTTTTCCAGGGAGGTGGTAGTCCACAGATATGCATGGATAATGATTTTATTTTCCTTGGAATAGAGAAAAGGAGGAAAGTGTTTTATAATTTCAGAATATAAAATATATCATCAATATATTAATTATATATATTAAATTCCCTATTTTTATGAGCTTTTTAAGGTGTTAAAGGAAGAAAAGAAACATATTGCGTCGTGTCGGTGGTAGCTTGCACAACACACGAATGACGATTTCAATTTTCTTAATAGAAAAGGGAAAGGTGGTTAGTGATTCTACCATCACTATAACAGTATAAAAGTATATTAATGATAATTATGTTATCATTTTAGTGTGGTGTAATGGAATTTTATGAATAATAAATTCATATAAATAAATAAAAATGAGAAATTGGTGGATAAAAATTTATACCTCGCTTCTTGGATTATCTCATTTGCAGAGGGGGTTAAGACTTTTTAGAATGGTATTTAGTGAATTCAAAAACCACTTGAAAGTTTATATTAATGTTTAATATGGGCTTGGGTAGGGTTTTTGGGTGAAATAAATGAGTTGTGGCATGAGGGAAAGTGGGGAGTAGAGAGCCCCTTTTATAAGTGAAAAAGGGAATAAATTTTGTAAATATCCAAAAAATATCAATAATGGTAAATAAATATATAATAAAGAGGATAAAAAATGATAAATAATATATATGGGATGATATAATGTCAATATAGTTCTCAAACACCCATCAACACAAATTTTTTATACATGTTTTGGTATTTCCCTCTTTGTTAAACCCTCCTTTTACCCCTTTTGGTTTTTAGAGAGGTTGCTAGTTTTTACCAAAGTAATTTATTATTTATACCTTAAACTAAAATAGAATTTTTAGATAATTTGGATATATAAATTCAAAATATTAAATCCATTTAATAATATTAAATTTATAAAAGTGATAAAAATTAATTTGAATATAATAAATATATAATGTATTAAAAATATTTTTTTAAGAACCATAACTTATGTTATAAAATATAAAATATGGGTTTGAAAATTAAAACCAAAATTAACTTATATTATCTTATATAATGGTTTCATGAATTTCCAATTCATACTTATATACTAATAATGTCATAAGAGACATGTTATTTGCAAAAATAATATTTTTTTACTATTCTACTAAAAATAAATATTTTAAGAAGAATACCAAAAGCTCATCTTATGAAAATATTACAATGATGAACCCAAAATCAGTTTTTATTATTTCAATTTAAAATTATAATTTTTATAAATTTAACAATTAAATAAAAAGTTAATATATAATGAAAAACTGCTTTTATAGGAAAATAAACATTTTAGAATATTAACCACCCTCAATCATATTTCAAATTATTTACTAATTAAATTAATATTAACCAATTATTCATATAAAATATATTTTATCATAATTAATCATAATTTTGTTGATATATAAATGCAAATCATATAAAAAGGAAATATTTTTAAAAATACATTTCTATGCATAAAAAAATCATATTAATTATTTTAGGTATACCAAATGAATTTCATTCATATAATTGTGTCATTTATTTTATTTATATAAATATTTTATAAATAAGATAATCTTATTCATTCTCATAAATTAAATAACTAGGTTTTAATGGTATAAACAAATTATAGTTTTTTTAGTTCAGTGTTGCATGTAGAGAAAGGTATCGAACACATTGAATTATTTAAAGGTAATCATATATTAAAATTTGAGGGTGTTACATTTTACCATTAAATAAATCACATCATCACAACTTGGATTATAATATCCGAGTAATTTCTATGGGAATCTCATAAATAACCGTACACTTCTAGATGATCATGGGTTTATTTTGGATGTGAAGTGAGATTTATCTATATGAATAATTATTATAAGTTCTTTATAAATACAGCTAACCCATTCCTAATTTCACAAAGAATTATACTAAGGAAATATTATCTACATCCATAAGTAATAACATCCCAAAAACCTTGAAAATGGTTTATATGATAATCATAAAACTGTGGATTTTTATCTATAACTCAATATCCAGTACTTGGTGAAACATTGCATGATATATGACACTAGTAAATATAGAGTGAAAACTCACTATCCTCCACATTAGTAGTATTTTAATCAAATTTTCCTTGTTCCAAAAGTTTTTTGTGACTATTCATCATCCCTTGGATTGGAAAATTTAGTCACATAATGCCCAACTCTCCTACAATCGAAGCAACAAATTTTTTTTATCTTATCTCTTTCCATTACACATATGATTATAATGACCATCATCTCTACACTTATATCATTTAAAAATCCCTTTAAAAAATTTCCTTCTTGCCTATTACAAAATTATTGACATGTAATAAATTGAATATTCTTTCCTTAATCATAATTTCCACATTAATTTTTATGAGATTCCATCCTTATCTCCTTTGGTGTGCTTGAGATTTCAAATATATTCAAGTCATTAAAAATAATTATTTATATATGTTTTAGAATAATAAAAATATTTTTCCCTCTAGACCCTATTCCATTTGGTTTTTCATTGGGACATATTCCACATTGTCTAGGGAATCCACTATTTACTTTGTTCCTTTAGGCTTCAAACATTATTAAAAACAAAAGAGATAACATGATTGATGAACATTATAAGAAAATTATCATAAATAAAATTTGAAAAAATTATCTTCAAGACGTATCACTTTATAAAACTATCATGTTAGCCTAAAGTTCACATGAGTCAACTTATATCAGACTCAGTTCTACATTTATCACTATTAGTTAAACTTGTATCATTATTGGTTAAAACTATTTATCCTTTTTCTGGGTTTTATCATAGTTTTTAACCTAATATGAAAAATAGAGATCCCAAATTACCATGAACTTTCTTAAAATATTCTAAACCCAAATATCATTGAAATCTAGGCTCTCAAAGACCAACTTTTCCTTAATTTAGAAAAGCACATATCAATTAATATGTTCCTTAACTTACAAATATCTACATTTCAATGTATGTTATCTAAGGTAATTATCCTATTAGATTATATAACTTGAAAATATTTAAGTCCCTCATAATGGTTCATAATGATAATGTGAATTAACTAAAGCTTATCCCCTAGGAGTGTCAATCTAGGTGTGTGGATAGACCTCTTTGTTGTTCACTAGGTAATGATTTAATTAATACCCAATCCTTTATTTTTAGGGTTATTACCCCTAGCTAAATATTTGATGAATCTCGCATCCACTTTTCGCATCTATACAGGGATATAATTTCTCTAATAACTTCATAATCTCTACCAAAACTTCAAGATATTGTCCTATACTTATAATTCTTACGTAAACTTATCCATAGTGTTTTCACTAAAGTTCTATTATCTGAATCCCTAATTAAAATATGCATTATTACATTAATTATGAGTCATATATTAGCCCTAGGATTTATCTTTATATTTGAAATTGTGATCAATCTCAACTTATCAACCCTTAAATTATCCTCAATAAACATGCTAATCTAAAAATTTATCTAAACACTACTCTGATACTAACTATGATGACCTAGACCCAAACATTCTAGTAATTACAAGACTTCAAGAAAGTATTGAATCACATAAATTATAACAAAGCCTATTTTATTTGTATAAAAGTTAATTTTTACCATTTTATGAAAAACTACTTAATTTGTAATGATTCTAAAATATCTCCTACAAATTCTTCCTCATGTTCTATCCTTCTAAACATTTCATATGTAATACTTTTATTCATTACCTAGGTATTGTAAATATGAGAACAGGGTGATCTAAAACACATAGAAAAGAAAACATAAAACTAAAGATATAAAAAACATAGGCATGGTATATATAATAAGGATAGAATAAATAATCTATATAATTCAATAATCAACTAAAACTGAGAGCATGATATATCCATTAAAATAAATTAAAACATGGATATCAATAATATTGATCTCATACTAATGTAATGCATAATTTAAAACATCAAAACTATGATGTTGATGCCATTTTATAAGTCATTATAATAATATGGGTTGAGTTATACACTGATACCCAAGTAGTTTTGTCTCATGGGACCTATTGATACATCAAGGGGATATATAATTCCACGAGTCACCCATCACTTGATTATGTCTAATGCATTTACCATAAGAGTCAACAATACATTTCATGCTATTCTCTAAGGAACCATTTGTTGAATAAAAGTATGGTTATATATAAAATTAAAAATGTATAATTTCAATGCATAATCAACCTATGTTAGAACACAATAATCATCAATAATTTCAATACTTCCCCACCTAATAAACTAACACACTTTCTAGGTGAGCATCCTCTAATATGAATTTTTTAAAATTAATTGTTCACACCATATAGGTAAATGAGTATATATTTAAGTTAATTCTGGTATAACATGACCATAATATATCCATATAAATAAGTTGGGTAGTTGTAAAAGATCATATCCCTTGTATAATAATGGAAACATAGAATGGTGTTGACATAAATGATATATTCCCACACAAAAGAGTCCCTTGAATGGTATCAAAAAAGGGATCAAAAATAAAATTGTTTGATACCACAAGATCAATCCCCTGAATGATAAATATATATATTATAGGATGAATCTTGAAACATAAACCTCATTAGGTTGTATAATTTTGAAAATGATAAGGTAGATGGAGGTGAAAAATTAAAATTTCTTTTAGAAAACATTTTTAAAACTGACGTAAAACACAAATTTACATTTTTCCTTCAAAGGTATGTTTTGAAAAGGGGATATGAAATATTTTTAAATAATTTAATTTTAAAAATAATATCCAATTTTGGATTCTTGAAAATGCATAAATTTTATATTGGATAAATGAAAAGAGGAATACAAAACATATGAAAGTGAAATGAAAACCCATTATTATTATTTTTAAAGTACCTTTCTTCAAAAATAACATTTTAAGAAGAGTAAAAAACATTATTTTTTATAAAAATATATTATTTCCTCATAGAGTTTCAATAAATTACCATATAATAAAATATTGGGGTGGAAAATAACAGGCATGGAAGAAAAAAGTTTATCATGAAATAATATAACTCAAGGAAATGTGACTTGGGTTTTGAATATCCTTTACAAGAAACATACTCCTTAAAGTAAGAAATATTTAAATAATTATATTTATATGGTATAAATTTGAATAAATAAAATACCACATGAATAATTCAAAGGGAATAATGTAACCTACTTATATGAAATAAGAACAAGAGAAGTGATTATAACTCAATGAATGAAAATTGAGTTACCCAAAACCCTTACAACTAGGGTAACAATTGTGCCAAAATAAGTTTGATAAAAATGAATTGATTTATATTAAAATTTACCATGAATATAAAAATATATCATAAATATATATCCATGGGTAGTGAATACACCATTTAAAGTAAAACATTGTTCATAACATAAATATGTCTCAAGGAATTAAAGTTTAAGACAAAGAACACTTGGAGCTTGAGTGGCATTTAAATCAAAACCTATTGAAATATAGGGATGGTAATTGTACTCAAAATACCATTATTAAAATATAATTACTATTATTATATTTAAATTGGTATTATATATACCATGTAAATTAAATTAGGTGCATAATACCAAACATGTCTTAAAGAGGGGAATTTGAGACGAAAACCCTTACCTTGGTCCAAATTCATTCTACACTTACACCAGACTTCCTAAATAATTAAATGAAGTTCATTAAATACATAAAAATAACCTTATTAATAAATATAACCATTTATAATTCTCATTTATAATCATTCTATACCCATATATATTATTTTGTTTTTACCAATTTTAAATACTGAGTATAAGTAACCTTTGTCGCTTTGGGATGGTTTTGTTAATCGGTGTTGATATCTATTATTTTCAAAAATTAAATAATTATTATACAATAAAATTTACTAGAATATATTTTACTAGATATTTATAAGTATATAATCACATTTCATGGAAGTTTTTGTTACGATCCATGAGGTTGAAATCGACAATGAGCTTGTTTCAGTGATTTTTAATAAATGAAGTGTGACTTCTTAATTAATGAGTTAAATATTATTATGAACTTACCAGTGATAGAATAAAATCACTATATAAATTTTTATATTATACTAGTAATTATGTTCTCATATTAATCTATGATATAAAGTTATATTATTGTTTGAGTTGGCGGTTAAATTGACCCAAATAAGAACATACTGTAATTAAAAGATAATTATTAAGTGATTTAGTGGTAATATCATTATACCAGAATCATAATGAACTTATTTAGTTTTTATTAGTATGATATATATCAATTTTAAATAATTATAAAAATAATATAACTTATATGAATTTATTATATAAAATAAAGAAATCATTTTTTAGAATGCTTTTTTGGATGGTTGAATTTACCATGTTTTTTTATTTCTTATATTGTTAATAGGTTTTTCAATTTTTCTAACTAAAACCTTAAAATTTTAATGAATATACTATTTATCCATTAAAAACATTCTCATGACCAATCATGTAAATTGGTGATGAAAAGAAAAACGTAAAATCAATCATTCCATGGAGGTGATAGTCCACACGTATGCATTGGTGGTGATATCATTTTCTATAGAATTATTAAAAGGATTAATATGGTTTATCATTTAATAATATAAAATATGACATAAATATAATACTTATATATTATGTTCCTTATTATGATAATACTTTTATTGTGTAAAAGTAAAACAAAATGCATTGCGTCATGGAGGATGTGTTTCACACAATGCATGAATGATGACTTGATAATTATTAATAGAAACAGGAAAGGTGATTATTTCTTGTCAAATAATTATAATAACATAAAAATATAACAATTATATTGATTTTATAATTTTAAAATTGTTTAATGTAATTTTAGGTAGAATAAGGGCACATAAATAAATAAAAATGAGAAAGAAGAAATTAGAAATTTGTACCTCACTTCTTGGATTATTTCATTCGAAAAGGGGGTTAAGAATTTGAGGGATGTAATTTTAAGAATATAAAAACCTATTAAAGTTATATATAATTGTTTAGGATGGGTTTGGTCAGATTTTTGGTTTGAAATAAATGGTTAGTGTTGTGAGGGGACATGAGGAGAGGACACCCCCTTTTATAAGTGAAAAGGGATGGTGTTTTTTTAAATACCCAAAACTTTTAAATAATTGGAAGTCAGTCTCAAGGAAAGTGGATATAAAATTGATTAATAAAGGATATTATGATATATATCTCAATCTAGGACTAAACCACCCATTCCAACACATGTTTTAATTATGTTTTGGCCTTCCCCCTTGGTTAAACCCTTTTTTTTACCTCTTTTGATTTTTATTGAGGTAACTGGTTTTACCAAATTAATTTATCCTTTATACCTAAAAATAATATTGTAACTTTTAAATAATTTTAGACCTATTTATTCCAAAATTTAAATACATTTAATAATATTAAACTTCTAAAAGTGATAAAAATAATTTTAAAATAATAAATGTATAATATATTAAAAATATTTTTTTGAAAAATATAATATATGTTCTAAAATATAACATATGGATTTAAAAATTAGAAAATATTGTTACAATTTTAAATTTAGTTATAAAATACATTTATTATCTCAGAAAAATGTTTTATGAATTTTTAATTCATACTTATATACTAATAATGTCATAAGAGTCATGTTATTTGTAAAAATGATATTTTTCACTATTCAACTAAAAATAAATATATTTTAAAGCATTCCAAAAATTAATCTTAAAAAAATATTAGTATGATCAATCAAAAATTAATTTCCATTTTTTAAAATTAAAATTAAAATTTTTATAAATTTAACTTTTAAATAAAAATGTGAGATATAATGAAAAATAATTTTTATAGGAAAATAATTTTTTAATAATATTAACCATTATCATTTATATTTACTATTATTTAATAATTAAATTTGTATTAAACAATTATTCATATGAAATATATTTTATTATCATTAATCAAAAGTTTCTTGAAATACCAATAGATATTACATAAAGAGGCAATATTAAGAGAAATACATTTCTATGCATATAATGATCATATTGGTCAACTTAGATATACTAATTGAATTTAATTTATATTAAAAGTATTATATATATATATATTTAATAAAGTTTTTACTCCTATTCATTCAATCTAATTCAATGGATTTGTTTTAACGGTCTAAACATATCACAGTTTTATTTTAGTTTGGTGTTGTGTGTAAAGTAAGCTATCAACCACATTAACTTATTTGAAGATAATAGTATATTAAAATTATGGGGTGTTATATTCAAACCCTTAAATAAATTACATCCTCATAGTTTGAGTCATAATATTAGCATAATTTCTATAAGAAACTCATAAATAACTATACATTTATAGATGATCATGAGTTTATTTAGGATATGGAATGTTATTTATCTAAGTGAATAATTATTATAAGATCTGTATAAAGAGAGATAAAAAGTTTTTAATTTTGTATATAATAATAATTAGGGAATTAAATCTAGATAAATAAGTAACAACTTCCCACAAACCATGAAATGATTTAAATGATAACCATACCATTAAGGGTTTTATTTATAACTCAATATCTAGTAGTTGGTGAAAATTTACATTATATAGGTCACTAGAAAATCTAGAGTGAAAAATCACTATCTGCTACATTAGTAGTTGTTTCAAGGTATTTTCCTTGTTTAAATTGTTGCTGGTAACTATTTCCTTGATTATCCATTTTATTTGGACATTGAGTCACATAATTCCCAACTCACTTGTAATTGAAGTAACACATTTTTGTAGATTCTCTTTTTCCCTTAAACTTGTGAGTTTGATGACCTTCACATCCACACTTATATCATTTAACTTCCCCATTAATGAAATTTCCCACATGCTTCTTCCCATATTTTTTACATGAAGAACCACATAATATCTACTTTACCAAAACTTTAGAATGTTATCCTATACTTATAATTTTTACTTAGACTTATCCCTAGTGTTTTAACTAAAGTTATCTTATCCTTATACCTTGATAAAACATTCATTATTACGTTAATTTTAAATCATATACTATTGTAAAGGGTTATCTATACCATTTAAATTATGATCAAATTTAATTTATTAACACTTAAATTATCCTTAACAAACATCTTAATCTCTAAAGTTATCTAAATCCTTCTCTAATACCAATTGGAATATCCTAGACCCAACCGCTCAATAATTACATGACTTAAAGAAAATATATCATTACATACATTCCCAATACCTTTTAGGTTTAGATATTTAGAGAATTAAAAAAAATAACAAAAAAATCCAATGTTATTTGTATCAAATGGACAATTTTCCCCTAATATATAGAATTACTTAATCTATAATGAGTCTTAAACATCTCCCAAAAATTATTCTACATGTTTTATAATTATTAACATGTAATGTGTATTACTTTTGTTCATAATATGGAGAATAAAAACATAAAAAATGGGTGATCTCAAATGCTCAGTATGGAAAAAATATAACTGAATCTTTCAACAAAATAACTATGGTATACATAATATGGTAAAAATAAATAATATGAATAATTCCATAATTAAATAAAAATGAGATCATTCTCTATCTATGTTAATAAATAAAAAAGGGATATCAAAAATATTGATCTCATACTGATAGAATGCATAATGTTAGGCATTAAAAAAATGTTTTCCAAGACTTATGCCAAGAAAATATAAGAATATAGGGAGAGGTACACACCAAAACCCAATTTGTTTTGTCTAATGTGACCTCTAAATACATCAAGGGGATATATAATCCCAATCTCCACCCATCACTTGATAAAGTCCAATTCCCCCACCACAAGATTTAACAAGACATTTTATGCCATTCTCTAAGGAACATATGTCTGAATAAAAACAAGACAATATGTATAATAAAAAATAAAAAATGTCAATGCATAATAAACTTGTGTTATTTGTCAATAATTTTCAATAATTTTAATAATTACCCATCCAATAAATAAATGTTTTTTCTAGGTGAACATCCTTCAATTTGAATTTTGTAAAATGAGTTGTTCATGCCGCATAGGGTAATGCGTATACGGTTAAGTAAATATTGGAGAAAAAAGATCTTAATTGATACAAAGATAGAATATTTATGTTTTTAAATGGAAATATCACTAGTGAAAAAAAGTAAACATATAATTTTGTTTACATAAATGAAAAACTACCTCACAAAAATAATGCTTTTTGTGATCTCACAAAATAAGGGATCAATAATTGAATTGTTTGGTACCAAATTTTCAATCCAAAAAATGATAAATATATCTATTAAAACATAAATCATGAAACATAAACCTTATTAAGGTAAATAAGTTTTAAAATGATAAGGTAAATTTAAGTGAAACCATTTCCAATTACATAAAATACCAATTTACATGTCACTTTCAAAGGTAACTTTTGAAAAGGTGATATGAAAGATTTTGAAAATATTTACTTTAAAAAATAATATCCAATAATGAATCTTTGAAAATGAATAAATTTTATCTAGGAGAAATGAGGATAGGAAGAAAAAACATATGAAAGTTGAAGGAAATCCCCTTTTTATTGTTTTCAAAATACCTTTGTTGAAAAATCACATTGTAATAAGTGTAAAACAATTATTTTTTTTAAAATATATTATTTCCCCATACAGGTAAAGAAATTACCATAAAATAGAATATTAGAGTGGAAAACCTAATCATGGAAGAAATAAATTCATGAAGTAATAATATAACTCAAGAAAAGGTGACTTGAGTTAGCAATATCTCTTACGGAAAGCATACTCCATGAAGTTTGAAATACTTCAAGAAAGAGTTTTATGTGGTAGTAATGTAAGTAAGGAAAATACCATATAATATAATAAAATGGTAAAATGTACCCAACTTATATGAAATAAGTTCAAGATAAATGATCATAACTTAATGAAAAAAATGACTTTCCAGAAGCCTTAAAACTTTGGTAAAAACTAATCCAAAATCCATTTGATAAAAAAACAGATTTAAAATAGTATTTCCCATGAATAAAAAAAATATATGATAAATATACTTTGATGCGTAGTGAATACAAAATTTTGAGGAAAACATGGTGCATAACATAAGCATGTCTCAAGGTATTAAATTTTGAGATAAAGAACCATTGTGGCTTGGGTAACATTTTAATCAAAGCCCCTTGAAAGAGAGGGCTTGTGATTGAGCTTAAAATACTGTGATTAAAAGAAAATTCATGACATGATATCTAATATAGGTATTATATATACCAATTAAATTAAATTAGGCACATAATACCAAGAATGTATGTAACACCCTGACATTTTATGATATATATCTCTTTATATGAATATTATTTCTTTATTAGCTTGTGTTACACGCATCCCTAAGTCTAAATGAGTCATAATATAGTATATTATTATAATTTTTTTTAAATAGATGGATTGAATACGAATTAACACACTTTTAAAATTTTATAATAGGTTTAGATAAATTAAATATATTTATAAATAAGTACTCAATTTTATTAAATCCTTTATATGCTCTAAAATACATTTTTCCTCAAAAATGATTTTTATCATTTTTTTTTGTGAAAAAATAATGTAATTAATTTTTTCAAATTATAGAAAATTTATTTCAAATAATAAAAATTAATTTTTTTAAATCATCATGTTAGAATTATCTTAGAGTGAATTTTTGAGAATTTTATGAAAAGATTCATTTTTTATAAATATTGAAAAATATTAATTTTATTAAGAACTTATTTAAAGTATTTAAAACGTCAATTTTTTTAAAGTGGTTATAAAAGTAAAATTGGTTCATTTTTTATGAATAATCCAATTATTATTATTTTAATTTATTTTATTTGTATTTTGGTATAAAAAACTTTGTATACTTAATGAATCATTTTTTTCTTGAAAATCATTTTTAGTCAAATTTTGAGAGTTTATTTTAAAATTAATTTATAAAAATTATAGATATTTAATTTGATAACATGGATTCCATATTTTAAATTTCCAAATTTTTTAATGAGCTCACTTTCATTTTTGGTCATAATTAATAGTAAAAATAGTAAAAAATTGTCATTGTGATTGATGTGAAGACAGATTTACTAGGGGGGGGGGGTTAAACCAAGAGACAAGTGTATAGTTTTCAATTAAACTTATTTAAATCCTATTTTATGGACATATTTAAACCTCATAATATTCCAAATTTTTAACTATGACAATTTGGAAGAATTTTTCTTGAGAATTACTTTATTATATTTTCATATTTTAAGAAATTCCAACTGCATCCTCTCCCCCATTTATAAAAGAGTACCTATCCTTTGTCTTATTGACTCTGCTTTGAGCCCTATAGATCTACCAACATCTAAAAAATTATATTCTAAACTTTTATATCCATGATGTATAGGTTTTGGTATTCTTAAATTACCATACCAAGGGTCCTTAAGAAAGGATCTATAGGTGGCCTAGTGAAGTAGAGTTAATCATCTTACCTGACCTCTTTCAATTTATTTACTCTTCCACATCCTGAAAATATATGGTATTTATAATAAAATAATAAATTAAATATACTAAATATAATAAAAATTTATTACAATTATGTAACTTCTAACATCCACCTTCTATTACATCAAATGGGAAGTGAAATTATTTCCCTTGTGCACGTGTGGACTACCACCTCCACACAGCGATATAATTCATTTTCCATCACCATAATTAATGAATTATTATTATAATGGGTTTAAATTTTATATTTAATATTTATTAAATAATTTTTTTAGAATTATAATATTATAACCACCTTATTATCGTCTATTCCTTTGAAAAACTATAATTTCACTTGGGTGCATGTGTGGACTAACACCTCCATAAAGCGATGCGATTTGTTTTTCAGTTTTGATTTACATGGATGGTAAAAGGGATATATTTAATGAATTTATATGATATATATGATATATATATATAATTATAATGATTATTGAAAGGTAAATTATTATATACCTTTATTTTGTTCCATTTATTGAAAAGTGAAAATGCCATCCATGCATATGTATGACTTACCATATCTAGGAATATTGTAATTTATTTTTATATCTATACCTTTTATGGATGAATCTAAATATATAAAAAATTAATATATATTATATTTATATAAGGATTGAAATTATATATATTATATAACCATGATCAATGTATAAGGATCGTAACTACCAAACTGAAAGTCTCATGAAAATTGAATTAATTAATACCTAGAATCAATGATTTTAATAAAGAATTGTTAATAAATGGGTGTTAAAATGTTATAAGTGATTTATGTACAATATTATAATTATATAGATTACAATGGTATAGAATTATAATGAATTTAAATTTATTATAAATGAGGTTATTGTGCTTTGAAATAAAGTCAAACTCGAGGTAAGTTTTTATGCTACAATCTCATTATTTACCAGGATTTTTATGATTAAGTTTCTGATGAAGTAATTTAATGATCTACTAATGTACCTAATTTGTGTATACATTTTCACATAATTTATTGACAATAAGAATATGTTTTCAGGAATTACCTACTACTCAGGGGACAAATACTTTGATTTTGGTGATCATGTTCATTTTCAAGAGATTTGTGACCAAATACACAAAACGGGGAAGAACTGAGCAAAAATTTACAACTAAACGGCGTGTACATATATACATGCCATGTATATTCAAGCTTAGACATGGTTTGACCAGGACAAGTACATGCCCAAGTAACCAGAAGCCGGGACACGCTGTGGTCTAATGATACACGTCGTGTATACATTTCTAGAAGTGGTTGGTGGCCGAAAAATGAGACTACATGCCGTGTATGGCGGCACTACACGCCATGTATAGTTACCTACTAGGCGGTGCCGTGTTCCAAGTCAAAGACGGCATTTTAGGTTGCCTACCAGCAGAGAAAATGAAGGCAAAAACATGTTGAAAAAAGCAAACAGCATGTACTTTTTCCACACACCATGTAGTTACGTTTTCTATAAAAGGAGGCCTTGGCCTCCAGTTTGAGGGTGGTGTTGTGTGGAGAAAAGGTTTGAAATTCCAAAGGAGAGAAGTTCTACCGCCGTACTACCATCATTCTACCATTTAACAGAGAATCACTTCCACCTCTATGTTCCAATCATGATCACATTAGGTAGCAAGAGTTTTGTGTTTATCATTTTCTATAAGTGTAACTAAACACCCAGTGTGATGGGGTTGTGGGAGATGATGAGTTGTAATTTAAATTAAGTTGCTATGATTCTGTTTATTCTATTAACCTCTTATTATTATTCTTAAATCACTTCAACTTATCACTAAAATTATATACTAGACCAATGGAATAATTTTCAGGGATTCAAAAGAAGAATACCGATGAATAATTTCATGACCATTGGAAGTATTTGTCAACTCAAAATGGACTAATCCAAATAAATATTTGTTAAAAACTAACTACCAGACCAAGGAGTTAGTTTCTTCAGCTATAAATATAAATTTTAAAGGACCAAGGAAACTTTATTACAAATTAAATCTAGAGTTTTGGGTTATTTTGAATAACAAAACCTCATAATCAATTTGATTTAATAATTAACTTCTCATAAATCAATAACCCCAACGCATATCTATCTTTATTTGTATCAAAACCAATTTTTCCGTATTTAATTTAATTTCATTAAGTAATTTGTTAAAAGAAACTTAAAAAGTAATTATTCTTTTTGTATCCAAATAGTCAACAAAAATCGACCCTAAATTCTGCAGACTTCGCTAAAACAAAAAAACAAACTAAGATAAGCAAGATAAAATAACTTCTTAATTCCCTGTGGATCGAACCCTTAATGGTGATATACTTGTTAGGGTAAAAATAATTTGGGAAACTAATAATATACATTCGGTGAAATGATTCACCAAATTTTGGCACCATTTCTGGGGAATTAAAGAAAAGTTAATTTTATTCTTGTTTTAATTAAGTTTTTATCAAATTTTAGCAAAGATAAAAGTCATAAATTCACAAAAATCTATTTTCTAATATCATTTCTATTTATCTTTATATTTATTCATTTATTCTTGGTGTTTTGTTTTGTTTTGTGTAGGTCATTAGGTGTATGTGTGGTCACCTCACACGTTCCAAGAACGCTGAGTTTTCAGGGTTTTTCTTAACTGACCTAGAGATCAAACAGACACTTTTGAGGCGCCAAAGAGCACTCATGGATGATCACAACCATATCAACCCCATGACGCAGAGTGAGGAAGGAAATATAGATGTTGTCTAAGGAGATAGACAACCACTAGGACCAGATGAAAACCAGAACCAGCAAGCTCCACTTGCTACAGGATACCATCCATAGCAGCTTCAAGAATTCCAATTGGAGTGAATGACATTTCTACATCTAGGTTAGAGGCCGTAATATGCCTCTCAGGACCAACAATTCATGTCGGTTCCCCTTCCTTAGTATCCACCTTCACGTTGTACTCTTATGGAGTATGGTTTTCCATCAATCCACTGATCTGATACGGGCATCGTCCGTTACCCGGTGCTGGCTCAACACTTCGAGATCAAGCTTGCTATCATGGAGTTGATCCAGAACACTGTTTAATTCAGCGGCCTACCTAGCGATGATCCCAATGCCCATCTCTCTAATTTTCTGGAGGTCCGCGACATGTTCCGCTACCACGGAGTGTCTACAGACGCCATATATCTTCTCTTTTTCCCCTTCTCTCTAAGGGATAAGGAAACTGATTGGATTAAAGGATTTCCTCAATGATCCATCCTCACTTGGGAGGAGCTTTCCCAGGTGTTCTTGTCCAAATACTTCCCACCCTCGAAGACGGTGACACTGTAGAATGAAATCCACAACTTCCAGCAGTATAAATCAGAGTCATTGTACGAATCATGGGAGTTATTCAGGGAGATGTTGCGCAAATTCCCACACCAAAGACTTCCACTTTGGTTGTAGGTCCAAACCTTCTATAGAGGGATAACAACGAATACAAAATCTATGGTGGGTGAAGCTGTTGGAGGTACGGTAATGAGGAAGTCCCCCAAAGAACTATTCAAACTAATGGAAGACATGTCTGCCAAAAGCTTCCTGTGGCATTTCGAGCGGGGAACACAGAAACAAGGTATGCATAGCATTGATGCAACTACCATGCTAGCTACCTAATTGGACGTTGTGTCTAAAAATATCGACGTGCTAAATTTGAAGGGAATGTTTCAGGTACAAGTGGAAAACCATCAGTCGTGAAGCGAATGTGGTGATAACCACATCATGGGAGATTGCCCTGGTTCTGCAGGCAGCCCATCAATAAGAGAGGTGAGTTATGTTGGAAAAAACTGAGGGCCAGACCTGTACCAACAGTACTAGAACCTGGCATGGCGTGATCAATAAAACACAGGCTAGGGCCAACAACATCAAAATCTGATTCCCCAGCGACCGCTCGGCTACAACCAGCCTCCATATCAGAACCAATACTAGAGGTAGCAATAACCAAAACTAGGATCTTATTAGAATCAAGGGTTTCTAAACCCTTTCCCACAACAGTCACGGCTGCCACCACCTCCACCTGCTCAACAACCACCTCAATAAGAGAACACCTCATGGTTAGAGGATCTGATGACCAAATTCATATCTACTGCTAAGACTAGGTTCCAAAATTAGGAGGCTTCAATTAATGTATTGGAGAACCAAATTGTCCAATTGGAAAACCAACTCTGGGAAGGCAACCCAGTACTTTATCGGGTAACATAGAGAAGAACCAGAGGGAGGAGGCCCATGCTGTCATGCTCTGGAGTGGAAAAGAGATCCAACAGAACTAACCAGCACAGCCAGGTGTATCCACACCCCCTATTGATGAATAAGGTACCGATACAAGCCCCTATTCATCCAAAATCCCACAGAAGGAGGCTTCGAAGACTAAAGGGAAGGAGGTTTTCAAACCCTTTGAACCTGACTTACCCTTCCCAGAGAGATTGAAGTAAAGAAAGCTGGACCACTAGTTCGGAAAATTCATGGATGTGTTCAAGAAGCTACACATAAATATTCCATTTGCAGAGGCACTAATACAGATTCCCAATTATGCCAAATTAATGAAGGAAATAGTCTCTAACATTAGAAAGATGGAGGATCAGAGCACCATTTCCCTAACCAAGGAATGTTATACAGTTTTCCAACACTCAATTCCTCCAAAACTTCAGGATCCAGGTAGTTTCACTATTCCCTATACCATTAGACCATGTGAGTTTAGGAAGTCCCTTTGTGACTTAGGGGCCAATGTGAACCTCATGCCCCTTGGATTTTTCAAGAAACTAGGGCTAAAGGATTTGAATCCTACCCTAGTAGCCTTTCAACTTGTTGATCTATCCATCAAACATATGAAGGGACTACTAGAGGACATACTAGTCAAAGTGGGTAGGCTAATCCTCCTCATAGATTTCATCATCCTTGACATGGAGGATGACCAGGAGGCACCTCTTATACTTGGAAGACCTTTCTTGGAAATTTGGAAGGCACTCATATATGTGCTCCAAGGGGATTTGATTTTTTGAGTAGGAGACGAAAGAGTCTCCTACAATATCCTCAACGCTGTCAAGCAAGCCTCATTGCCCGATCATGAGGGATGTTATGCGATAACTACCGTGGATGATTTCTTAGTGGATGATCTGGTATGTTCTTTTATTTTTGATAACTTTATCATTCCATACATTCTAGGTGGAGAAGAGATAGAGGACCTACAATTCCTAGAAGGCTAGAGTGGCTACTATAGGGAACATTATCCACCATAAATCTCAGGTAAATTAGGTAAGTAGGTCGAGCCAAAGATCTAAAACAAAGACTCTTCCTAGGAGGCAACCCAAAGGTTACACACCATGTACCACCTATATACACGTTGTGTACCTTTTCCTTTTCATTTATTTTCTAACTATTATAAATATATAATTTTCACTAAGAAATAAATAGGGATGATGCTGGTGCTGATGGTAAGATCACTAGACTTTATCCTATCCGTCACAGGTTCAAATCCTCCAAATCTACCTTTGGCACGGGGTTACTCCTTTTTATCCATGTATTATCTTACACGGAATGTGTGGTAGTTTTTTATATATGTATATTTTCTTATAAGAAAACCCATGATGGGGATGGATCGGCTGGCCAGGTTCGTAAACTGGTTCCAAAATACCCAGGTTCGAATTCGAATCCTGACAACCACCCCATTTCCATCATTTTTCCTTTTAATAAAACCACATGACGTGTCATTCAATATACGTCATGTGTGTCATGTTTTTCCATCATAAATTGAAAAGGTTTTCCACATAAAGAACTTCATGCCGATGAAGTTGGCAGATTGGAAAAATCTCGGCCCTAGATCCAAAAGACCCGGTTTCGAACATGGCTAACTCCCTGCTTCATCCCCTTTTGTACAAATAAAAACCATACGTCGTGCATTTTATTATTCCCATGTTGGATAGGCCGTATACATTTACTATATATAAATAATAAAAAGAGAAGTTGTACAACCTTTTCTCCAGTGGTTGAGGGCTTCCGTTCAGAACGACCAATCACCGGTTTGAACCTCGCCCCAAGCACCAGACCAAAGGTTGTACATCTCTTTTTCCACTTTTAAAACACACAACGTGTATTTATCGATACATTACGTGTATAGTTTTAATTTTTAAATTATATATATATATATACTTTTACTATTTTAAATATTAATATTAATTTTTATATAGTTTACTACAATAATTATATATGTATATATATATATCTATGTATATAAAAAAAGAGATGCACGACGTGTTGTATATAGTACATGCTGTGTACCTCGACTATATAAGTCATAGACCACTCGATTTCAGCCCATGTCGCGCGGATTGTCTCCCCTCTTCGTGTTTCTTCCCCCGTATGACACCCAAACCCCCTTTTCCCAAATCTGCGGATTTTGTTCGTTTTTGCTTCTGATTTCTGCTGCATTGCAATCCTCGGTCCAGGTAAAACCTTCTATACCCTCTCTTTCAAGATATTAGAAGTTTTTAGGGTGATTTTTGGATCATCCAACCATTTTTATTCCACAATACATGACCACGATATGAAGAACACATGCTGTGTACTTTTTACATGGCCACACACTGAATGCTTCACAATTTGACTATACACAGTGTGTATGTTTGGTACACACCATGAACCATCCCCCATCATGCCCGGGTATATATTTTTCCCATGTCCTTGCACACCATGTTTATGTACACGGCGTGTATGTTTGGTACACACCGTGTATTCGATTTCTTTCTGCCAACCCATGTTTATCCCTCCAACACGGCCATGTTTCCTCTAGTACTGAACACACCGTGTTGGATTTGTAAACGGTGTGTCTTGTATTATTAGAACTGTTAAAATAATGACTGCGTCTTTACTAATATGTGACCATGTCCACTTTGGATGAACACGAAGTGTATGTTCGGTACATGCTGTGTACCCTTTCCTGGTCTACCATGCTCCCTCGGCGTGTTTATCCAGAGAACACAGAATGCTACCCAGATTTCACTACACGTCGTGTACTCTAGATGTACACACTGTGTACTTTTATTTTCTAGTTTTCTCACATTTTGTTTGTTTCATTTTCTTTTATTTTTATTTTGTTTGGTTTTTTCTTTCTATTTCAGGTTATGTCAGACCGAGATCCTTCCCGTGGGAATCAGCCCACCTCCACCACTAAGGTTGAGAGGCCCATTTATTGTAGGATCCAACTCTGGCCTGCGACGCATCCAGAACCAGACGCTCCAGTATACGAGCTCCCTCTATTGGCCATAATTCCACCACCCACCACCTTAGTGGAGGCTGGTCCTATCACCGCCGCACCTTCAACATCCTGTACAGAGCCTATGAGTACCATCATTTCTTCTCCAATGGCTGCCACAATTCTTGTGCCCCCTTTAGTAGCCACTGGCCCATCTTCGATCGCACCATCTAGCGGGCCTCTGTCTACTTCAGCAGATCCACCCTCCGAGCCAGTTCCTACTGTAGCACCTCCACCTGGTCCGGAGCTTGAATTTGTTCCCTTCCCTTGCATGGTGTTCCCGATCAATGACTTGGAACATGACAAAGTTCCGCATTTCTCTTGCCTCCCGATTCCTCTAAGAAACCACTATCTAGATAGCAGCGTCCCTCAGTAGATGGGAATTTGGGGTGAGTTAGAGGATCTCCTTGGACACACTCCATTGCTCACAATTTTCCAGGTCAACACTCATATTTTATGCAATTTATTTTTGGAGTTCACTACTTCATTCAATTTCGACGGAGCTGAGTACCGGGAGACACCTGGTGATGCGGTACCTATGGTTCAGTTTATTCTAGGTGGCCGACGCTTTTCCCTTACCATGACTGAGTTCGGGTGAGGGTGTCGTTTCTATCCTCATCCCGTCATCCCACGCCCTGTCTCTTCCATGACCCGACCCGAGCATTCTGAGCTCATTGCTATTTGGCGGGGGATTGCTGGGCCGGATCACCGCTATACCCCTACCTCCAAAAAGAGTACTCTTATCACTGACCCCATCCTTCATTTCACCCACCAGTGCTTTAGCACCATCTTTTTCCCCCTTCATGAGGATATGGGGGTCATGACTAGTCATGACATTTATCTCCTTACCTGGGTCATCCAGCAGGACTACCGATCTCCGTTAACTTGCTGCCTCCTACTTCCATTCCATGTTTACCGTCCGTCAAGGCAACCTGAACGGTGTGTTTTACACCACTCACCTTGCCCACCACATTGAGGTTTTTGAGCCTTCTATACCCCATGACTTATTAGGTTTCCCCCAGAGGATGGACTATCTCATACTTATTTTCATGGGATTGGTCCGGAAGCATGGGGGGTGCCTATGTCCTCACCCAGGCTCCACCCTGCCCACCTGCTGACCTTCCTGCACCCGTCAATGCACTTGATCCTCGTTCCCCACCCCTTACAGCTTCCCCACCCCACACACCTTCTTCTGACACCCCTTATTCTAGCCTACTTACTTCTATTCCACCACCACCCCTACCCCTGCACCCTCGTTCGGTCTCACCCTTTCCATCCACCTCGATACGATGGAGCATCACTTGGTTCGTATCAGCTTCCGCCAGGACCACCTAGAGCAGATGTTGGGGATTATTATTCAACATTTTGGTATTCCACTGCCCCCGCCACCTGTCTCTACCTCGGTTACTGACCCTTCTTACTCAACTCCACCACCCTTTATTGCGCTAGCCACAGATTCCGTTCTCCAATCCACTGTAAGCCCAACTGTTTCTACTACTGCTGCCACTGATGCTTCCAGTTCAGGGAGTGTTGTTGAGCTTCCTATGCTGAGTCTATCCCCTATGGCTCCTACTTCTATGGATTCCCTTCCAGGTGAAAATTTTGAGCCTCCAGTTTCCACAGCTCCTGAGCCTTCTCTCCTGACTGGTTCTGTACCAGATGATGCCTCTTCTGAGGTGACCCTATAACTGGTTTTTGGACACATGTTTTTCATTATATATATATATATATATGATATCTTATGCCTGTGTATGTTGTGTATGCTTGTAGTGTTCTCTTTCTTCCACCATCACAGGTACTCTAGCATGTTTTGGGCTGCACTATTACATCACTTTCCATTTTTCTGCACCTGGAAACGATGGGAGTATCCTTTTCTCCATTGTTTTATTTTTTTTCTTAGTTTAATTCTTACTTAATTCCCCTCGTTCTGGTCCACTATTGTGTCCCCACCTCACATTGTTCATATTTTTGGGCACTTGGAGGACGACATGCAATATTAATTATGGTGGGGTGGGGGGGGGGTGTCTCTCGACCTCTTTAGTCTTTCCCTTTTTAGATTCTAGGAGACATCATTATTAGAAGATATATTTGAAAATGTGAAGATATTTTTTTTGTTAATCATATTTTTAAATAATAAAGATGAATGTTGGAAATTTTAAAAAGTTGTATGTTTATTCTGGTTCTTAAGTGTTTTAAAATAATTTATGATATAATTTAAATTGCAACTTGTAATCCTTGGATAATTACATCGATTAGACTAATCAACAATTTTCAAGTCATGACTTGACTGGCTCTTTATTTTTTTCCCACTCCTGAGAGGTATTCTAAATCGTTTTTCATATTATTTCTAATACCCTTTTTCTTGAGAGATTCTTAGAAATATACATAACTACAAGAATTTGCAAGTTTTCTTTTTGAAACCCGAGGAATATTTGAATTACATTAATATTATCGAGTCATTAGATTATTTAAACCCCTTTATGTTGATACCTACCCTACATCTTATCGTCATGAAGCCCCTAGATACCATGAATATCCTTTATAGGAATCCATATTACAAGCCTATTGCCCTTCCTACCCTAATTATTTTATTATTTTTCATGATTATTCACTTGAGCTTAAAAGAAGGGAGTGGCAACACATGGTATAATTTTGTGAATTGTCAAGAAATTGAGTATGGGGGAGAGCCTCTTGATCATTTGGGGTGAAAAGGGTTACAAACATATATTTGTGGAAATTCTAAAAGGTTACCTTTGTGGTCTATTAAAAAAATGGAACGGACAAAGGGACCTTATACTCACTTATTGGTTTGGGGATCCCACCAACCAAACTAAAGTAAATAGTGGTGATGAGATTATTTGATAAAGCTTGTTAAGGTTGCTTTTACATTGAGATTAATTCTGAATATCATGTATTATTATTTAAAGAATTTAGCCTCCTATTTCAAGCCTTAGAGTTATTTTCACATCTTTACCTACCAACCTTTAGCCACAGAAACATATGATCCTTATTGAAAATCCCTCATTATATTTATAAGTCAAATTTTCTGAGGTGGAGAATTAGATTTCTTGAAAACCTATGTATAGAGTGTATATATCTTTGATTGAGAATAACTCTAATTAAAAGAATCTTGAGTGTGAGTAAGTTATTGTTGAAGTAAATCATCAAGTGGATTGATTATTTTTGAAAGGTTAAAACATGTGTTAAAATAGGATGAAAGTAGTTAATTGAATTATATATGAGGCATGATTAGAAGATCTCCTTAATTGAAACTGTTTTATATTATTTTTTAAATTTTCTCCTGTAACTTATTATTTACATGTATGATTGACTGAATTCCTTCCTTTTAAAATATAGAATCTTTTAATTAGATGTTGAGATTTTCTTGAGGGCAAGAAAATGACCAAGTATGGGGGAGTTTGATGCACCCGATTTGTGTATACATTTTCACATACTTTATTGACAATAAGAACATGTTTTCAGAAATTAACTACTTCTTAGGGGACAAATAATTTCATTTTGGTGATCTTTTTAATTTTCAAGAGATTTATGGAAAAATACACAAAACGGGGAAGAACTGAACAAAAATTTACAACTACACGACCTGTACTTATATACACGTCCTATACATTCAAGCTCAGACACGGGTTGACCAGGACAAGTATATGCCCAAGTAACCAGAAGTCGGGACACACCATGGTATAATGATACACACCGTGTATACATTTCTAGAAGCGGTTGGTAGCCAAAAAATGAGACTACACGCTGTGTATGGCGGCGCAACACGCCATGTGTAGTTACCTACCAGGCGGTGCCATGTTCTAGGTCAAAGACGGCGTGTTACGTCGCCTACCAGCAGAGAAAATGAAGGTAAAAACATGTTGAAAAAAGTAAACAGCGTGTACTTTTTCCAAACGTCGTGTAGTTATGTTTTCTATAAAAGGAGGCCTTGGCCTTTGGTTTGAGGGTGGTGTTGTGTGGAGAAAAGGGTTGAAGTTCTGAAGGAGAGAAGTTCTGCCGTTGCACTATCCTCATTCTACCATTTACTGAAGAATCACTTCCACCTTTAATTTCTAAGCATGATCACATCAGGTATCAAGAGTTTTGTGTTTATCATTTTCTAAATGTGTAACTAAACACCCAATGTATTGGGGTTGTGGGAGATGATGAGTTGTAATTTAAATTAAGTTTCTATGAATGTGTTTTTTCTATTATCATCTTATTATTCTCCTTAAATCACTTCATCTTATCCCTGGAAATTATGTACCAGACCAAGGGCATAATTTTCTGGGATTCAAAAGAAGAATACCGACCAATAATTTCATGACCATTGGAAGTATTCGTCAACTCCAAATGGACTAAACCAAATAACGATCTATGAAACACTAACTACGAAACTAAGGAGTTAGTTTATTCATCTCTAAAAATAAAGTTAACTAGACCAAGGAAACTTTATTAAAAATTGAACCCAGAGTGTTGGGTTATTATGAACATCACAACCTCATAAGCAATTTGATTTAATAATAAAGTTCCCATAAATCCATAACCCCAAAACATTTCTATCTTTATTTGCATCAAAACCAATTTACCCATATTTAATTTCATTTCATTAAGTAATTTGTTAAAATAAACTTAAAAACCAATTATTCTTTTTGTTTCCAAACAATCAACAAAAATCAACTCTAAATTTAGTAGACTTCACTAAAATAAATAAAAACTAAGATAAGGAAGATAAAATAACTTCTTAATTCCATGTGGATCGACCCCTTACTGGTGCTATACTTGTTAGGGTAAAAATAATTTGGGACATCGATAACATACCTTCGGTGAAACGATTCGACATCTACCTATCTATAATCACATGAATTTTATTTTACTCTTTTTATTTCTATAGATTTCATGTTTTACTTTTATTTTCATCTCTTTAAAAACTCATTATACCATAAGAATATTTTTAAGGAATACCGACTATGTTTTACTATTTTATTAGAAATATATCTCTTCCATGTCAGTGAATTATTTAAAATATTTTGATGAGTGTTTTATATATTATATTATAAAATTTTGAAATAAATTTTAACCATGATATAATTTTTATAAAAATGTTTTAAATTAAACTTATTATTGTTTTTTAAATGATTCACTTTTGACTTTTTACTAAAAACGTGGAAGGAATATTTTTTTCAATGTATATGGCATGAAAATACTTTTCTGCCATTATGAAAAATAAATACTTTGAATATTCCTTTATAATATTAAATGTTTTTTTAAATAAAATTTTTTCTTTATAATTTGAAAAAATTTAGATTTTCAATAAGTGATTTAAAAGTGAAAATGGCTATTTTATTCAAGAAATGTTTCAGTGATATTTTCAAGGAATTTTTATCAATGATAACACTCTTTTATGTTACTTATAATTTAATAGGGATACGTTCCAATAATACCAACCAATTTCATTACTTGGATGGATTATAATGCTAATTTGATAAAACCTATTTCTTTTCTATAATTAATTAAGTTATGAAGAAACCTTTATGAAACCCATTTCTTTTCCATGAGTTATACTATGATAAAATGATGAAATATCTATAAAATCCATTTCCTTATCGTTCGTTATGATATAATGAATATTGTTTTGATCTTATGTCACACATATATATTATTTTCATTATGTGATGTGTGGGTCCATAATTATATATCCCTATAATGTATTGTTTAAAGATGGATATCTCATAAGATAAAAGAACTTGAATGGGATTGAACCCAGTTTAGCGTGGAATTATGTCCACTATGATATTCTTAGGAGTGAACCTTGAATAAGGATATTATGGTTTAGGGAGGGAACCCAATACACTATTATAGTCTTGGAAATGAGCCTTGACTACTAAGGAAATGATTTTATATACTTATATGTATTCCACAAACTTATGTATTATGCCAATGATATGATTTCATGGATCATGTTCTTTTATTTATTTATAATTCATGTCTTATAAAAGACTAAGTGTTGTTATATGAATCAATATTATGGTCTTTGATATACAGTGTATGGTTTCCAAATTTTATGTTCATTTTCTAATACCCTTATGCTCCTGTTATGTTTATGTGATCATTGTTATCTCCCTGATTTACCCTTATCGAGCATCACATTCCCCCTTTCTTATGTTTTCTTTCCCATGTGATGAAGAGATGTTTTAGGAATGATATGTATATCAAGGGTTCTAGTTATGAATACCTTAGTGAGAGATGGTGTAGATATATTATGAAAAAGTTTTATATGTATCCAGGTTTCCAATGTCACTAGACCTATATAATTCTGACATGGATCACAATGTCATATATTAAATATTTTTCTAATAATATGTGATATTTATTTATGAAAATTATTAGTCACTATAGTTTGTATCAGACCAAGGTTAAGTCTTCTTTTGAAAACTGGATGAGAAAAATTTAGTGAGAACCCATAGGATAATCCTATGTATAGGTGAAATTCCTCTGTTATGGTAAATAAAAGAGTGTGATTTTTCGGAAAAAATCGATGTCTCGATACTCTATGTAGAAATGGTTTTAGTATAGATGAATATAAGGGTAATAACCCTAAAAATATATGGCCTATTATATATTGGTTGTCATTATGGTTCATGGTGAGTGTGCCCTTACTATGAACCTAGTTTGACACTCTTGGGAGATATGATTGCGTTAATTCAAATTTTCTTTATGAACCATTATGGTGGATTTGAGTAGATGATGACCACAAATGACCTAAGATAAACATAAGCAGTCATATGTTGAAAATAATGTGTCTTTATTTAGACATACTATAAATTATTTTTTATGATTATGAGGTTTCTCACTGTGATTATCTATTTTTCAAACTATAATTTTTTGTTTTAGTAAATAGATGGAAGATGAAGGAACCATATTAATACTCTATGTGATGGATAATGAAATGATTGTCCTCTAGAGAAATTAAATGTTATGGGAGATTGAATATAAAATCTTATTACTATTACTATGTAACTTTCCCAAAATATGAATCATACTAAGCTTCCTAATGATCAAAAGATGGAACAATGTTATGTTGAGTCCTTAATTAAGAAACATCCACATTCTTTTAGTGGGTCTTATAATTTACTAGTTTCTAAATAATGGATCAGCACCACTAAAAATATATTTTCTATTATACCATATTTAGAACATGAAAAGGTTATTTTAACTATTTATCAGTTTAAAGGAAAGTCATATCAATGGTGGACTCTCATTAAGAACAAGATTCAATGAGAATAAATTGACTCTATAGAGTGGGATGAGTTTACTATATTATTTTTCAATAATTATCTTCCTTATATTGTTCGTATGAAAATAGAGATGGAATTACTTGAGCTAAAGTAGAAGTATGATGAATCCTCTTGTACATATGAGGAAAATTTTAGAATACCTGTGAGGTAATCTTATTGTCTTATCATCCAAGTCAAAATTAAGGCTGTTCAATTCTTCAATGGATTAAAAAAAGTCTATGAAGGGCCTTATCCATAAGATATTTCAATAGATATGTAGAAATAATTTGATTTGTTATCAAGGTGACTACGAATTGGAGTTACCCATCTATATCATCATTTTGATAATAGAATAAATATGAAATTCAAATAATATTATAAATACCATGGATAGAATAAGATTAGTTTTCCTGTATACTCAAAGTGTAGAAGGAAACATGGATAAAATTTCCTCAAGGTAATTGGATTTTTTTAAGTGTGTAAAGGAAGGAAATTATTCAATCAAATGTCAAAGTGATGGGAAAATTAAGTTAGCTAATAACTGTAAAGACCCGTAAAATTCAATGGAAATATTTTCTTAATTTTCTTTGGGATTTTACAAGAACACGGTTTCTGACAGAACTTGATTCCGAGGCCCGGTGTGCCCGGAATTTTAATCCGAAGTTTAGCTCGGGTAAGTTCAGTGAACGAACAAGCGGGTTTTTCTAACTTTTTAACCGGTGCTCAGAATCGAATTCCGAGGGCACCGATGGATTCACAGCACCAGTAATTGCTTAGGAACACCTTTTCCGGAGTTGCGTTTTCACAAGATTAGTTGTTAAAATTTTGGAAGTTAAAAATAAAAATTTGAGCTACAATTTTTATTTTTCTCTAAGTGTTTAGCCTTTGAGTGGAAGTTGGGGTAACCACCCAACTTCCCATGGGAGGTTATGAGAGTGGTGGGGCCCACACGAACCCCACCTCTTCATCTTCCCTAACCTTCCATAACCCTCCATTTATTAAGTCATGTTGAGTTAATTAATTGAGTGGATTAATTCAACTTTTGAATTTCAAACTTAAGTCATATTAATAAAATAAGGGAAGTACTTATTTTATTTTGGTTGGATCTTATTGTGAGAGTCTTTGGGAGAAAAGGAAAATCTCTTGAAGTTCTTTTTCCTCGACGAAGAAAACAAATAACGCGAAGAACGCCAGATCCTCGGAGATCGATGACGCGACGCCGATGAATCATTTCTCCGCGATGCGACGATTCTCCTTTCACGATGTCTTCTTCCACGACGGTTATTTCAGCGACGGACCTCCATTCAAACTACGCTCGAGGTAGGGGTTTTATGCGTTTCTATTTGTGAATTTCTTCCATCATCATTCCTCGTACAATTGGACAACTTGTTATCAGATAACGGGAGGGGGCCGGACCACACAAACACGGCCAACCCTCCTCCCCTTTTTCTCTTGTCTACCTTGTGGTGGAATGGAACAAGGATGGCATGGTGTCGTCGCACCGCGCGGGGTCATGTGGCAAGGAATGCGAGGCGCCGTTGCGCTGCGCTGCGCCGCGCCGGAGAACCCCGAAGGCACCGCGGCCGGAGCGGGGCCACGGCAGAGGGGCGTGACGCCATCGCACCGAGCCGGGCGGACTAAGGCCGCGGCGGAGCAGGGACCGGCGGCCGGTTCCGGGCCGCCGACATCGGAGCAAGGGGGACCGGCCATCGCCGGTCCCGTGGCGGCAACAGCCGGCCGGTCGGAGCAGGCCGGACGGACAGAGGAAGAGCCAGGGGTGACGACTCCTAGTTGGCCAGCATCAGCGGCCCCCATTATGGGGGCCTTGGTTACGAAACAGGGGGCAGGCGCCCCCCCCCCATCCGCTCGGCCGAATGACCGAGCCACCTGGCTGGCGCCAGTGCGCCGGGACGGTTGCCCAGGCCGTGCCGCGCCCAGGCCGTGCCGGGCCGTGCCAACCGGGTCGGGCCGGGCCGCGCCCAAGCGGGCAGGACCCAGACTCCAGACGGGTCGACAAGGTTCGGGCCGACCCAGAGGGTATCAGGCCGGGTCCGACTGGGCCCGAACCCCCTAATACCGGACCTCTCACAGTCTTTTGCCCATAACTTGGGCTGCGGACCTCCGATTGACACACCGTCAGTTGCAATGCAATCCTTGGATCGATACGGTCGTTCTGGTATATTAAAATCAAGGTTTTGGAGTACTTTGGGTTCGGCCGGGTTGGTTCGTACACGAGACCAACCGGGCCCTCGGAGTGGAAACACTTATAACTTGAGTTCCAGACGTCCGATTGACGTGACGTCGACTTTGTTGGATTCCTCTAAGTGTGACGGGCTTTTTGGATTACTCTAATCGAGGTTTGGATGCAGTTGGAGTACGGTAGGGTTGGTTTTGACTTAAAAACCAACTGGGCCCTTGGAATGAAAAAGCCAATAACTCTCAAACGGGGCGTCCGATCGACACGCTGTCTGTCGCGTTGAGTTCATGTTGATGATATGAAACTTTTGGATAAATAAACTCCGGACTATGTGTCAGTTGATGTATCAGCCCCTCGGATCAAGGAGCGGACCCTCCCGAACGAGCTTGCTGTGTGCGGGAACCCTAGAGCTAGATGCGACTGTGACGACGATAACGACTGTGCAGAAATCCTCCGTGGATTCGACAGCGACGACTACAACACTCAGCGATCCTACGTGGATCAGTGCTACCGATCCTGTGTGGGTCAGCGCTCAATGGTCCTGTGTGGTCCAATGCCTACAGATCCTGTGTGGGTCCTATCCTGTGTGGGTCATTGCGGGGGTTAGTTACCTATCAATCCTTTGTGGGTCATTGCGGGGGTTAGTACCTATTGATCCTGTGTGGGTCTGACGGCTTAGATGAATCAGTGGCAATATCTGATCATCTCTATCATCTTACGAAGAAGTATACCTATGTGAGCTGAATCTTGACTTTCAATTCTTATCTTCGATAAGATTGAATTGTTATCCTGTGTGGATTACGTTATGATTTCCTGTGTGGATTGGCTTGTGTTTCCTGTGTGGACTGGGTTGTACTTGGGCTCGAATGTTGGAGCCGAACAAGAATTGATGACTTAGGTATATGTATGGGCATATACCTAAGTGGTGACGGATGTTACTTCGTGATTGTATCTTCCTTTTTGGATTATCCTTTGTGGATTCTGGGAGACCTTCGGGGGTCTCGGGGTCCCTACTGAGTAGCTTATACTCACCCCTGCACGGGCTATTCCCGCACTAAATTGTGTTGGTTGAAGACGACGGACATCGCTGATCGTGGTTGAGGCTTGCAGAGCAGAACGGTACCTGGAGGTGGACCACTGGGCGGGACGTACTCGGAGCGGACAAATGGACCCGAGGAGCTGTGGAGGCTATCTATACCCACCCTACAGATTGGAGTACTAGAGGACGGCTCGCCATAGTGGCTTTACTTTACAGTTTCTGTACTTCCTTTCAGTTGTATTTTACTTTCATTTTGGGTTTGTATTCTGGCCCACATACTTTTCCGCACTTACTGTTGTACCCAGTTTTTACTCAGTGTTTACTTTTGCTTGCTTGCTCTGTGGTTTTTGTTTACTTTAAAAAGGAAATGCCTTCCCTTTTCACCAGGAATTACGCCTTGGTGCTAGTCGCCAGCCCCTAGCCTATGGAAGGCGGGCTTGGGGTAGTCACGGCACGAGCCCCGAGGACGGGTCGTGAAAAATTGGTAGTAGAGGAGTTCGATTCTACCGCAGAACTTAGGACTCTGATCTTTTTCTATGTGAAGCAATCGTGTTAAGAGTATTGAGTGTGGTTATCAGTCTAGGGAGTCCAGTGTTGGTGCGGCGGCAGACGTATCCGTACACCAGGACCCTGACTTCTGATTTCGGACTTAATACACGAAAACATTGATTGCTTGTGTGTTTCAATTTTTCTTTGTGATTACTTTATGTTAGCTCACCAGGTATACTGTTTGACCGTGGCACACCTGTTTCTTTTTAGGATGGCCCCACAACGGCATCTAGCTAGGGTTCCGAGATTTGTGCGTGATGACAGCCCACCGAGCGACGAGGCCTCGGTACAGGGCCCTTTGACTGCAGAGGCACCGACATTACCTCTACTCGCCGAGCCATCGATGCTACCAGCCCCAGCCGCTGACGATGCACGTCACCTTAGTGCACTGCACGAGTTTCAGCGTCAGCGACCGCCCAGGTTCCACGGAGAGATGGACCCTTAGGCCGCCGAGGATTGGCTGGAGGAAGTTTTACAGGTTTTCAGGTTAGTGAGGACACCATCAGACCTCATGGTGATCCTCACAGCGAGTCTACTGCACGTGGCAGCAGGCAGATGGTGGAGCTTGATGCTCCAGGTGCACGACGAGGCATCTCTTCTCTGGATGGACTTTGAGAGCCTCTTCCTCTTGGAGTTCGTCCCAGCCACCCTCCATGTGGTGCGCATCCAGGAGCTTCTTCAGCTGCGGCAGGGCAGTTTGAAGGTCGCCCAGTACTCGACGAGTTTTACCGATCTCTCACCCTACTCGACGAAAATGGTACGGGACCCATTCTTCCGGGCCCGGACCTTCGAGCCGGGATTGAAGTAGGAGATCAGGGAATCTCTGATCTCCCTCAGCATTCCGACATAGGCAGGTTTACTGGAGCGAGCCCTTCTGATCGAGAGCTTCCTTGGTGAGCCGACATCAGTAGCGAGACCAACCGCAGGGCGACACGTAGGAGAGTCTTCTGTAGCAGGTAGTCGACAGATGAATCATGGGTCCAGGCAGAACAGACCCTCAGGGAGACGACCTTAGGACACTGGCTTAGTGGTGTGGGGCATACAACGCAGAGTTAGTATTTCGAGAGGCAGACAATGCTACACATGCGGCGGGCAGGGCCACATGGCTCGTGACTGCCTGAACCGCCGTGCAGAGGAGCAGCAGACGGTTGAGGGACCACCCAGGCAGAGGCAGAGGGTATACTGTGGCGGTCCGTAGGGAGCAGGCGGACGAGGCAGAGGAGCTGGCCGAGCAGCAGGTGGTGGGCGACACTTTGAGGCTCTACCACCATCACCACCAGGAGGTCCACCCCGACCACAGGGAGCTGGCGGGCAGAGACAGGCACAGATTCAGGCAGCGGAAGCCTACAACCATGTCGTGCCCGAGATGATTCGAGGTACTATCTGTGTCTATTCCACCCTTTCTATAGTTCTTATAGACATAGGAGCGAGTCATTCTTTCATAGCCGCTACCCTTGTTCGGAGCTCTGAGATTCCGATAGAGCCATTGGCTCGATCCTTACGGCTAGAGACTCCTACGGGAGAAGACTCGACAATTATGCACTGGTGCCGGCAGTGTGAGATTACTCTATGAGGTGAGAGCTTCGGCTGGGATATTCTAGTAGCGGCATCGAGGCCTTATGACGTCATCTTGGTCATGGATTGGTTATCTATAGTCCATGCTCAGATATACTGTATTAGGCGCAAGGTGCGATGTGTACGCACCGACGGGAGCATGTTCACCTTCACCGGTTAGAAGGGAGCCTTCACAGAACAAGATGGAATCTCGCAGAGGAGAGGACAATCCATCACTCATCAGTTGTCTAGCCTCATCCTAGGAGCAGTTGACGTGTAGAGTCCTGGTTTTCCTGCAGTGGTGGATCAGTATGCAGACGTTTTTCCCGATGACGTTCCGAGACTACCTCCTCGCAAAGAGATAGAATTTTATATTGACCTATACCCCGGGACAACCCCGATATCCACTCCAACGCATTGGATGGCCCCTGTTGAGCTTTGAGATCTACGGGTACAGTTGGAGGACTTGCAGGGAAAGGGATTCATCCGACCCAGTGTTTCACCCTGGGCTTCCCTGATATTGTTCGCCCAGAACGCGGACGTGAGCTTGCGACTTTGTGTCGACTATCGTCGCCTGAAACAAGTGATAGCGAGGAACAAGTATCCACTGTCAAGGATTGATGACCTCTTCGATCAGCTCAAGGGAGCACGGTGGTTCTCTAAGATAGACCTCAGGTTAGGCTATCATCGGCTCAGAGTTCGGGACGAGGACGTGCAGAAGACGACCTTCAGATGTTGGTATGGCCACTATGAGTTCTTAGTTATGCCATTCAGCGTAACCAATGCTCCAGAAGTGTTCATGGCCCTCATGAACATGATCTTTCAGCCATACCTCGATCGATTTGTCGTGGTCTTCATCGACGACATTTTGATTTACTCGACGACTGAGGTGGAGCACGCCTACCACTTGCGGGTTGTACTAGACACACTCCGAGAGCACCAGATTTATGGCAAGATCTTGAAGTGTGAGTTCTGGATACGCGAGGTCCACTTCTTGGGACACGTCATCTCTGAGGCGGGAGTTGCGGGGGATCCTGTGAAGATCGAGGCAGTGCTATCTTGGGAGCCACCCAGGAGCATGATGGAGGTGTGGAGTTTCTTAGGACTAGCTGGGTACTACCAGAGATTTGTACCAGACTTCTCCGGAGTTGCGGAACCACTCTCTGCTTTGACGAAGAATGGGAAACCCTTTGTGTGGTCAGAAAGATGTCAGCAAAGCTTCCAGAAGCTGAGACAGAGATTGATCAGCGCGCCTATCTTGAGGTTGCCGGAGGAGGGAGTAGGGTACGCAGTTTACTGCGATGCATCAGGGACCAGACTCAGATGTGTCCTGATGCAGGAGCAGGCCGTGATCACCTATGGATCATGCCAGTTGAGGCAGCATGAGCAGAACTACGCTACCCATGACCTGGATTTAGCAGCAGTGGTCTTCGATCTGAAGATGTGGCAACACTATCTGATGGGTGAGCGCTTTATAGTATATTCTGAACATCAGAGTCTCATGTACATCTTCTCTCAGGAGGACCTGAACATGAGACATCGGCGATGGCTCGAGTTCCTCCAAGACTATGACTTTGAGATAGTCTATACTCCTGGGAAGGGGAACGTAGTAGCCGATGCTCTTAGCAGGATGACGGGCATCCAGCTACTTGGGGAGGCGACAGAGAAGCTAACCGCTTTACAGATATCCTTCGTGGATAGCGATGGAGCATACTTTCTTTATTCTCTCATAGTCACTTCTCCACTACTGCAGCGGGTCATAGAGGCACAGCGTGGGGACACCGACTATGAGACGCGGCATGCACAGATATCCTCAGGATATGCACCTGATGGTTTCTCCTTAGGAGGAGAGCATGATGTCCTTTTAAGAGGACATACCTTGGTACTAGTTTCTTTACGAGAGGAGGTTCTGAGAGAGTTTCACACTTCCTATTTGGCAGTATATCCTGGAGTGGTGAAGATGTACCAGGGCCTCAGATGATAGAACTGGTGGCTGGGCATGAAGAAGGTTGTGGTAGAGTTCGTTTCTCGATGCCTCCCCAGCCAACAGGTGAAGGCAGAGCACCAGGTACCAGAAGGCTTGGTACAGACCTTGGAGGTCCCGGAGTGGAAGTGGGACAGGATATCTGTGGACTTCGTGACTGGACTTTCACGCACTTCCATAGGTCACGACTCCATTTGGGTGATTGTTGACAGACTCACCAAGTCGGCTCACTTCTTACCCATCAGAGAGAAGGGCTCAGTGGAGAGCTTGGTACGTCTCTAAGTTCAAGAGATTGTGCGGCTTCATGGTGTGCCATCATCTATCGTCTCCGATCGAGATGCTCTCTTTACTTCCCGGCTTTGGAAGGGGTTGCAGGAGGCATTTGGGACGTAGCTACGTCTGAGTACCGCCTTTCACCCTCAGAATGATGGTCAAACGGAGAGGACCATTCAGACTCTCAAGGACATGCTCCATGCATGTGTCTCCGACTTTGGTCGCAGTTGGGAGGACCACCTACCCTTGGTGGAGTTCGCGTACAACAACAGCTACCACTCTACCTTTGGGATGACACCATACGAGGCTTTGTACGACCGACCTTGCAGATCTCCTCTGTGCTGGACAGACCCTGGGGAGTCAGCACTTGTGGGACCGGAGATGGTCCAGGCCATGACAGAGAAGGTCCAGATCATCCAGGAGCGGATCAGGATAGCTCAGAGCCGGCATATGTCTTATGCTGACAGGAGGCGGGGCCCACTAGAGTTCGAGGATGGAGACCACATCTTCTTGCGGGTCTCACCTCGACGTGGAATACAGAGATTTGGCCGAGGTGACAAGTTGTCTCCATGCTTCATCGGACCATTCCTGGTCCTCATCAGGATTGGCGAGGTGGCTTATTGCCTGGCTCTACAACCTCAGTTGCACCGGGTGCACGACGTCTTTCACGTATCTCAGATGAGGGGATACGTGCACGACCCGACACATATCATTGACCATGGGGAGATGGACATAGATGATGGGGAGAATTTTGTGGAGGTCCCAGTGGAGATCGAGGATCGACAATAGTGGGTCCTATGTGGAAGATCGATTCCTCTAGTGCGCATCAGATGGCAGCACGGGAACCTCCAGGAGAGAACTTGGGAGAGGGAGGCTCAGATGCGTGCATAGTACCCACAGTTGTTCCCCTAGTTTTTGATGTATCTTTACGGGGACGTAAATCCCTGAGGTGGGAGTAATGTAAAGACCCATAAAATTCAAGGGAAATTTTTTCTTAATTTTCTTTGGGGTTTTACAAGAACGCGGTTTCTGACGGCACTTGATTCCGAGGCCCGGTGTGCCTAGAATTTTAATCCGAAGTTTAGCTCGGGTACGTTCAGTGAACAAACGATCGGGTTTTTCTACCTTTTGAACTGGTGCTCAGAATTAAATTCCGAGGGCACCGATGGATTCGCAACGCCGATAATTGCTTAGGAACACCTTTTCCGGAGTTGCATTTTCATGAGAGTAGTTGTTAAAACTTTGGAAGTTAAAAATAAAAATTTGAGGTACAATTTTTATTTTTCTCTAAGTGTTTAGCCTTTGAGTGGAAGTTCGGGTAACCATCCAACTTCCCATGGGAGGTTATGAGAGTGGTGGGTCCCACACGAACCCCACCTATTCATCTTCCCTAAACTTCCATAACCCTCCATTTATTAAGTCAATTTGAGTTAATTAATTGAGTGGATTAATTCAACATTTGAATTTCAAACTTAAGACATATTAATAAAATAAGGGAAGTACTTATTTTATTTTGGTTGGATCTTGTTGTGAGAGTCTTGGGAAGAAAAGGAAAAGCTCTTGAAGTTCTTATTCCTTGACGAAGAATGTGAATAATGCGAAGAATGCCGGATCCTCAGAGATCGACGACGCGATGCCGACGAATCAATTCTCCGTGACGCGACGATTCTCCTTCCGCGACGTCTTCTTCCGTGACGGTTATTTCCGCAATGAACCACTATTCAAACTACGCTCGAGGTAGGGGTTTTATGCATTTTTATTCTTGAATTTCTTCCATCATCATTCCTCGTACAATTGGACCACTTGTTATCAGATAATGGGAGGGGGACGGACCGCACAAACATGGCCGACCCTCCTCCCCTTTTTCTCTTGTCTACCTTGTGGTGGAATGGAATGAGGATGGCATGGTGCCATCGCACCGCGCGGGGTTATGCGGCAAGGAATGCGCGGCGCCGTCACACCGCGCCGTTGAATTGAGCAAGATCGCGGCACCGTCGCGCCGCGCCGGAGAACCCCGAAGGCACCGCGGCCGCGGCGGAGGGGCGCGACGCCATCGCGCCACGCCAGGCGGACTAAGGCCGTAGCGTAGCAAGGACCGGCGGCCCGTTCCGGGCCGCCGGCATCGAAGTAGGGGGACCTGCCATCGCCGGTACCATGGCGGCAACAGCAGGCCGACCGGAGTGGGCCGACCAGATAGGGGAAGAGCCAGGGGTTACGACCCCCGGCTGGCCAGCATGAGCGGCCCCCCATTATGGGGGCTGCGGTTACGAAACAGGGGGCAGGCGCCCCCCCCCCCATCTGCTCGGCCGAACGGCCGACCCACCTGGATGGTGCCAGCACGCTGGGCCGGCTGACCAGGCCGGACCACCAGGCCGGACCGCACCAGGCCGGGCCGGGCCGGGCCGCGCCCAAGCGGGCCAGAACCGGACCGGGTTCTTGCCGACCCAGAGGGTATCGGGCCGGGTCGGACTGGGCCCGAACCCCCTAATACCGGACCTCTCACGGTCTTTTGACTATAACTTGGGCTGAGGACCTCCAATCGATGCACAGTTAGCTGCGAGGAGATCCTTGGATCAAGACGGTTGTTTCGGTATATTACACCCAAGGTTTCGGAGTACTTTGGGTTCGGCCGGGTTGGTTTGTACACAAAACCAACCGGGCCCTCGGAGCGGAAACACTTATAACTTGAGTTTCGGACGTCCGATTGACGTGTCGTCGACTTTTTTGGATTCCTCTAAATGAGACGGACCTTTTGGATTACTCCGTACGAGGTTTGGACACAGTTGGAGTACTGTTGGGTTGGTTTTGACTTAAAAACCAACCAGGCCCCTGGAACGAAAAAACCAATAACTCTCAGACCGGGCGTCCGATTGACGCGCCGTCTGTCGCGTTGAGTTCCTTTTGAAGATAAGTAACTTTTGGATACATCAACTCTGGACTATGTGTCCATTGATGTATCAGACCCTCGTCTTGTGGAGCGGACCGTCCCGAACGATTTGCTGTGTGCGGGAACCCTAGAGCTAGCTGCGACTGTGACGACGATGACGACTGTGCAGAAATCCTCCGTAGATTCGACGGCGACGACTACAACACTCAGCGATCCTACGTGGATCAGTGCTACTGATCCTGTGTGTGTCAGATCCTGTGTGGGTCAGCGCTCAGCGGTCCTGTGTGGGCCAGTGCCTACAGATCCTGTGTGGGTCCGATCTTGTGTGGGTCATTGCGATGGTTAGTTACCTATTGATCCTTTGTGGGTCATTGCGGGGGTTAGTACCTATCGATCCTGTGTGGGTCCGATGACTTAGATAAATCAGTGTAAATATCTGATCATCTCTATCATCTTACGAAGAAGTATACCTGTGTGAGCTGAATCTTGACTTTCAATTATTATCTTCGATAAGATTGACTTGTTATCCTGTGTGGATTACGTTATGATTTCCTGTGTGGATTGGGTTGTGTTTTCTGTGTGGACTGGGTTGTACTTGGGCTCGGATGTTGGAGCTGAACGAGAATTGATGACTTAGGTATTTGTATGGGCATATATGCAAGTGGTGACAGATGTTACTTCGTGATTGTATCTTCCTTTGTGGATTATCCTTTGTGGATTCTGGGAGACCTTAAGGGGTCTTGAGGTCCCTACTGAGTAGCTTATACTCACCCCTGCATGGGCTATGCCCACACTACGTTGTGTTGGTTGCAGATGACAGACAACGCTGATCGTGGTTGAGGCTTGCGGAGCAGGACGATACCTGGAGGTGGACCACTGGGCGGGATGTACTCGGAGCGGACGGCTGGACCCGAGGAGCTGTGGAGGCTATATGTACCCACCCTACAGGTGGGAGTACCAGAGGACGGCTCGCCATAGAGATTTACTTTATAGTTGATGTACTTCTTTTCAGTTGTATTTTACTTTCAGTTTGGGTTTGTATTCTGGCCCACTTACTTTTCCACACTTACTGTTGTACCCAGTTTTTACTCAGTGTTTTCTTCTGCTTGCTTTCTCTGTGCTGTTTGTTTACTTTACAAAGGCCATGCCTTCCCTTTTTACCGGGAATTATGCCTTGGTGCTAGTCGCCAGCCCCTGGCCTATGGAAGGCGGGCTTGGTAATGATGATATATATCATAAACCTATAGTTTTTCAAATGAAAAGAGTATAGTTATTATGCTAATCAGTGCTCAAATATAAAGGTTAATAATGATGATATATATCATAAACCTATTAATCCTTGAGATAAAAGGAAACTCATATGATCGCTATTACCAATGTGGGGTGTGATAAAAAAGCGGTGAAGGTACACTTACCATAAAATCTAGAACTACTAATGTCTTATTCTATTATGGATATACACACTCTTTTATATATAAATATTTTTCTATGGGTATTACAATATAACTCCAATTATTAGATTTTGGATTAACATTGAAATAACTTAATGGTATTATGATCATATCTAAAGTCTATTATTCTTCTCTGATTGAGTTTTGTGGGAATGTTCTTCCTAAAAATAGTATTATTCCCCCTTTGGTTGAATTTGATGTTATCTTAGGCATGGATTATCTTTCTTTACAAAAAACCCACATTAATTTCTATGTAAGAGAAGTCATGTTTTATATTTTTAATCAACCTATGATTTTCTATTTATGTGAAGATAAATATTAACTTCTAATATAAATTGCATCCATTGTATGGGTATTAATTCCTATTCAAAAGGGGTGATTATCTAATATGGTTAGATAAAATCTCAACATTATAGATATCCCTATTGTATGAGAGTTTTATTTATTTATTTATAGAAGTGTTTACTAGTATTCTATTAAATCATGATGTGGGTTTTTCAATAAAACTCATACTTGGTACTATACATATTTCAAAGACTCCATATAGAATGGATCCTAATGAGTTTCATGAATTGAAGAAGTGACTCCAATAGAATATTAACAAGTGATTCATTCATCCATGTGCATCACCATAGGGTGAACCTATTCTTTTTGTTAAGAAGAAATATTTATCAATACGACTATGCATGAATTATCTAGAACTTAACAAGATCGCTATTAAGTACATGTATACTCTACCCCATATTGATGACTTGTTTGATCAACTAAACAAAGATCAATACTTTTTCTAGATTGACCTTTGTTATGGATATCATAATTTGAGGGTTAATAAAGGGGATATACCTAATAAAAAATTCCATATAAGGTATGGATACTATGAACTTATAGTGATTCCATTTGGACTTACTAATTCTTTTGTTAACTTTATGGATTTAACGAATAAAGTCTTTAGAGATTACCTTGATTATTTCTTGGTAGTCTTTATAGATGATATTATCATATATTTAAAGATAAATAAATAGTATGAATATCACTTAAGGATTGTACTAAAGTCCCTAAAAAAGGATAAGTTTTATACAAAATTTAAAAAGTGTGAATTTTGGCTACAAAAAGATCCATTTTTCAGTTATCTAATCCAAGTGAGAGTATATTAATGGATCCATCAAAGATGAAAGTTATTGAACATTAGACCAAACCAACCACTATGATTAATATTTAATTTTTCTTTGTTTAGTTGGTTATTATCTATGATTTGTGGAAAATTTTCCATAGTTATCTAATCCAATCACCAAGTTAACTCAAAAGGGTGCTAAGTTCCTTAAGACAAGTGAATGTAAAGAAACTTTCAAGGAACTGAAGAGAAGGTTAGTCATATCACCTATGTTTTCACTACTATGTAAGGGATAAGGTTTTTTAATCTATAGTGATGAATAAAATAAAGGATTGGGATGCATAATCATGCAAAACGATATGGTGATATCTTATGCCTCATGAAAATTTAAGGTTCATGAGAAAGATTACCCAACTCATGGTTTGGATTTAGCTATAGTAATTTTTACATTCAAAATATTGAGGTACTATCTTTACTAAGAAAGTTGTGATATATATATTACTCATAAAAATTTGTCATATGAGTTGAATATACACAAGAGAATATGGTTGGATTTGATTAAATATTACGACTCCTCAATAAATTTCCCCCTTAGTAAAGAGAACAAGGTGGATAGTTATTTGAGTCAAATGGATCATGAAAATATATCTATTATAAAGTTTACAAAATATTTAATATTTTTAGATTTTTATAGGATAGATCTAGAAATTTTGAAGAAAACATAAAAATCATATCTTTCTCAAATGAGTGTTCAACCATATATATATGTGAGGATTAAAGAGGTGAACAAGAATATGTAGAACTAAAAAATAATATGGGAAATATTTCTAAGTTCAACCATGATTTTTATGGAATAATAAGGTCTAATATCCATTTTTGTGTTCTATCCATACAAAATTTAATGGAGCTATTAGAAGAATCTCATAATTCATCATTATATATTCACCCTAGAATTATGAAGATGTATAAATATATAAACGAGTATTTATGGTGGGAAAACATAAATATGAATATTGAAGAGTAAGTATCTTGGTTCTTGGTATGTTTGAAAGTTAAGGATTAGGGACATAATTTTGAGGTTATGTTACAAATATGATCCATACCAAATAGAAATGTGGAAACACCACCATCGATTTTTTCATCAGATCCCGAAAATATCTAAAGGTCATAATGTTATTTGGGTTGTAGTTGATTGAATTAAAAATTCAGAACATTTAATTATTATATAAGAATATTTCTCTCTCAATTATATTTATATAATATACATTAAATAAGTGTTAATGTTCCATGGAGTACCATATTCTATTATATTCCTAAGGTTTACCTTGAAGTTCTAGTGGATTCTTCAGCAAGGTCTTCATTTAGAGTAGTGTTTTAATACTGATTATCATACTTGGATAGATGGTAAGTCTGAGAGAACCATTAAAAACCTAGAGGATATTATGAGGTCGTATTTTATCAATTTTAATATTTGTAGGGATTAGAAATTTCCTCAGGTAAAGTTTTCTTACAACATTATCATTCACTCAATAATTCAGAAAGCTCATTATGAATCCCTCTATAGAAAGAAGTGCATAACTCCAACATACTGGGATGAAGTTATAGAAATAAATATATATTTTACTAGATATATTTGAGGAAATGAATGATAAAATCAGTGTCATTCAACTTCATATCAAGACACCTCATAGTTGACATTAAAGTAATGTTGATAATCATTAGTTAAATATGGAATTTGAAGTTTGTGAGAAGATATTTTTGAAAATTTATATATGTAATAAGTTATGTTATTTAAAAATAAAGTAAATTTGAAGCATGGGTGAACACCTCAAGTATTTAAAAGATTAAACTATGTTCGATAGCATATGTGATATGCAACACCGAACTTAAATGGGCAATGATTATTTAAATATGATCATTTTAACCTATCCATTAAGCTTGAGAATATTGATAGTATTTGCTATATTATGAAATATATATATATATATATATATTTTAAATATATTGTTAAATTATTAGTAAACAATCAATCAATTTTTGTTAATGTCTTTTTGTTCTTCAAAATATGTTTTCTTCAAAAATTATTTCTATTTCTTTTTATAAAAAAATATTATAATTATTTTATAGAACATGAAGAAATTTTATTTGATAAAATGAACTCCATTTTTTATATGATTATATAAAAATTAACTTAGGGTAAAAATTTGGTATTTTTCAAAAAATATAAATTTTTCAGTGAATAGTGAAAAATACCATTTTTATGTAAAATTGTTATTCCTTTTGATAAAATAATTATTTTAAAAGTAAAATTATTATTTTAATTTGATCTCAATGTAACATAAGTATTATTTAGTTATATTTAATTCAATAAATTACATTTAAATCATCTTTATACTGAATTTTATTAAAAGTTTATTTTTTAGATTAAAACACATTTTGTTGAAAACTTTTTCAAAATTCATATTGTTTCTCCAATAGAATTAATCAAAATATACACTAATGATTAATCATTAAATTGAAATTTTTATATTATATATCTATATTTATGTATTTGAATCCATATAATTAATATTACTAGTTACAGAGTTAATATAAAATCACCCTTTTCCTTAAAAATGCATTTTTTAGAAAATCTCTTTCCATCATGCATGAGGGTTTTATATTAAATTAAATTATTCAACCTCTGTGAATTGATTTTGATAAAATTTATTACATATTTATAATCCTCATAAATAATATTAGTCAAAAATGTGAAGATATTTTTTGAGCAATATGAATAGTAACTGTAGAAAATATTTATTACCAGAGTAAAAGGAAAATAGTTTAATTATGCGTAAAAAAAATTTAAAAAATACTAGAAAAAAGTAACCCTAATAGTGTGAATATTTATATTTAATTTTTATTTAAATTATGATTATATTTATTTCTTATTTTTTTTACTTTATAAATGATTAATTAATGAGTTTGATTAAAACTAATTTTTTATATGATATAACACAAATTTTATTTTTAAGTAACATACAATTTCAATTAAGGCATTTATTTTGATGAATTAATGGATATTTTAAATAAATAATATTTGAATAAATTATTACTATTAATTAATTTTAATTAAATATAAATGGTTATATAATTTTTTATGAACTCAAATGTAATTTTTATAGGGTTTCAAAAAATGTTATTATCAAAAAATCTAGCATTTCTCAATAGATATCGATTTTATTTTAAAATTAAAAATTCACATATTTAGAAAATTATTCAGTTAAAATAAATATTATTTTTTGAATCAGAACATTTAAATTATCCAATGGTGAGTTTTTCATAATTTTCTAAGCGAATCGAATTTTTGGGTAAAATTTAAATACTGTATAAATATACGGTGTGTATTGTGATTTAATAATAACCCAAAAGTAATGTAATGAATAATATAAAGGATATCCAAGAACAAATATATTTTTCCCTTTAAAATAATATTATTTTATTCTTATTTTATTGATTTTATTAAGCCTTTATGAATCCTCTAAAACCATTAATATATTTTAAATTTTTAAAATAATTTATTTAAGAGTATGACTCACATCCACGTTAAAAAGGGTATTATTTTATTAATTTAGGTATTTGGACTTATAAAATAATTAAAACTTCTACCGTTTGGTAGATACCATGGGCAAAAAACATGTGATGTTTTTTGGTTTTGGTTATTTTATTATATAGAGTCCAAAACCTATGTTTGAGAAATAATAAAGAATTCCCCACTCATTTCCTATATAAACCCACCCATTCTCCCATTTATATTCACTAAAAAGTCATTTTATAACATCCTTACTCTACCCTACCCTCTCTAGAGTTCTCCCAAGGTTACCCCAAACTCTCAATAATCTCCTCCAAAGTATTTGGAATCATCCTCTCAAGGAAAGGGATTTTTCCCTTCCCATTTCCATCCAAGCACTTCTTTTATGTTATGCTTCTTAGTTTCGATTTTTGGTTGGTTGGATATGTTTTCATATAACCATAGTACTTAAATTTTTATTACCATTTTATTAGATACACCATTCACTCTCATTAATCTCTCCCATGAAACTTTATGTACACCTACCATGTCGAAATTTAGTAAAGATCTTCCACTCTCCTTTTTATTCAAGCACCTCTTTTATGATATGCCACCTAAGTTACTTTTTTTTATTTTGGGATATGTTATTAAATATCCTATTTAATTTCCATTATATTCCTAAATTTTTATATAATGATTTCACTCCTACTAATACCTCTCATGAACCTGTATGTACACCCATTACCTTGCCGAAATTTAGTAAGGGTTCTTTTCTTTCTCCTCTTTATTCAAATTTCTTCATTATCTTATTCCTTATATTACCAATTAATAATGTTGGGATATTTTTTTACATGTTCATATTAATTTCAATTTGATTTAAAAATTATGATCTACCCCTTTCACTCTCATAAACCCATTTTATGAATCTTTAAGTGATTGCGTTATGCTACTGAAATTTCACTACAATTCTTCTTACCAAAACAATTGTGTAGTGAATACCGTACCCATTTCATATAAAGGTTGTTCACTTGTATACACTTATAATTATTTTATTTGGTACTTACATGTATGTATTAGACACTCCTAGATTGTAGAATAAAATATGATTATGAATGAATCAATTTTGTATGGTCTATGTGGTACACTTAAGTATGCGAATGAAATGAATATGATGTGTGCACCTGAAATTATATAGAACTCCAATTCATTGGATAATGTTTAGTCTCATGAGATTTCATGTTGTGATTGGGAGTGAACCTGATACCTTTATGGGATTTTCTCTATCATTATGTCTTGGTAGTTATACTTAAACTATGTTTATGATGCAGTATTTTAAGTTGTTTCCATATTTCCCATGTTTCCTTTATAATTATGTTATATAATATCTTATTTTTCATGTTTATGATTATTAATCCATTTATTCCCCATTTATATACTTATTTTATCATATGTATTATTCTCTTCATGTTATACAATGTTTATTCCTTTATTGGGCTTTATAGATCACCCCTTTCTTATGTATGTCCCCAGGTTATCCTCTGTAGATTTAAAATCCATAGAATTTTAGAATCATGTTAAGAATGTTTTCAATTATATTATTGTATCCCATATTCAAGATGTTATGTTATGTACCTAATTTCTAAAGATACTATAATTATCGATCTTTCAGTTTGTTTTATATGTAATAAATCATGAATTAATATGTAATAAAGAGAAGGGTTGTTATGGTTGGTATCAAAGGAAAAGTTTAATTATTTTTGGTTTTATGATTAGAAAACTCTAGTGAAATCCTTAAAGATAAAACTAAGATTAATAAAAATCCCTAAATTTTGGAAAGGTATAGAGTAAGTGGTTTATCAAGAAAATACATCCCTTTTTAGAAAATACAAGTGGGTGTGGCTATGGAATGGATATACATAAGGGTAAAACCTGAAAACATCATGTTGAGCTAGACTCAACCGGGAACTGATGTACAACATCAGGCTTGTTGTACACCTAATTTGACACTCCCAGGAGATATGCTTTGGTAAATTAATAAGCTCATTAAAAACCATTATTAACGGAACAAGAATTCACATAAGATTTTATATTTTGAAATAGATAATGGATAAATTAGATTGAATCATATAAATTCATTTTTTAGGAAATACATGACATTTATAACTTATCTCTTTAATGTTAATTGGGTTTCTCTTTGTGTGTTTAACAGTTTAAAAGTACTCAACCCTAATTATACATTTATTCTAATCAATGGATGGAAATAGGAAGAACTAATTTCAAGTATAAATTGTGAGGATGTAATTTTATAATGTGGGGATGAATGTAACACCCTGATTTTTAAATAGATAAAACTATGTTCGATAGCGTATGCGACACACAACACTGAACACAAACAAACAATGATTATTTATATATGATCATTTTAACCTAGCCGTTAAGTTTTCAGAAATTAATAGTATTAAATAGCTTATGATATATATATATATATATATGTATGTATGTATGTATGTTCAAAATATATTGATAAATTCTTAGTAAATAATCAATCAATTTTTGGTAATGTCCTTTTGTTCTTCAAAATATGTTTTCTTCAAAAATGATTTATATTTCTTTTTATGAAAAAAATATGAGAATTATTATATATAACACATAGAAAATATATTTTATAAAATGAACTCTATTTTTTATATCATCGTATCAAATTTAACTTAGGATGAAAATTTGGGATTTTTAAGAATATATATATTTTTCAGTGAATAGTGAAAAATACCATTTTTATGATAAATTGTTATTTCTTTTGATAAACTAATTAATTTAAAATTATAATTATTATTTTAATTTTATTTCAAGGTTATGTAATTATTATTTAGTTTTTTTTAATTATATTTAAATCATCTTTATACAGGATTTTGGTATAAGTTTATTTTTAAGCTAAATCACATTTTTTCTGAAAACTGTTTTAAAATGATTAATGTTTATCCAATATAATATATTAAAATAAACCCTAATGAGAAATGATTTATATGAAATTTTAATATTATATAACTATATTTATGTACTAAAATTAATATAATTAATATTACTAGTTATAGAGTTAATGTACAATCAACTTTTCCATGAAAAATGCATTTTTCAGAAAACCACTTTCCATCATTATTGTGGGTTTTATATTAAATAAAATTATTAAAACTATGTAAATGGATTTTGATAAAATTTATTAAATATTCATAATCCTCATAATTAATATTAGGTAATAATTTGAACTTAATATTTGAACAATATAAATAGTAACCACAGTAAATATTTTTTACCATAGTAAAAGGAAAATAGGTTAATTATGTGTAAAAATAAATTTTCAAAGCCTAGAAAAAATGTAACCCCAATAGTATAAATATTTATATTTAATTTTCCTTGAAATTTTAATTATATTTATTTCTTATTTTTTAAAATTATAAATGTTTAATTGATCAGTTTTATTAAAACTATATTCTGATACGATATAACACAAATTGTATTTTTAAGTAATGTATAATTTTAATTAAGAAATTTATTTTGATGAATTAATGGATTTTTTAAATAAATAATATTTTAATAAAACATTTTTATTTAATAATATTTGTTAAATATAAATTATCTGATAATTTTTTATGATGTCAAATTTAGTTTTTATAAGGGTTCAGAAAAAAGTTATTGTCAAAAAACCCATCATTTATCAATAAATATAGATTTTATTTTTAAAATTTAAAATTAAAATATTTATAAAATTATTTGATTAAAATAAATATTATTTTTGTAATTGGAATTTTAAAATTTTCTGATGATGAGTTTTTTATAATTTTTAGAGATAATCGAATTTTCAGGTAAAAATTAAATACCTTATAAATATACAGTGTTTATTATGACATCATAATGACCCAAAAGTTATTTAATGAATACTATAAAGGGTATACATGATAAAATATAAGTTTTTACTTTAATTTTTTTAATTTTATGTTAATTTGATTATTTTTATAAAGCCTTTATGAATCCTCCCAAACCATTGATATATTTTAAGGTTTTAAAACATTTCTTTAAGAGTTTGGCTCACATCCACATCAAAAAGGGTATTATTATATCAATTTCATCATAAGTAATTATAAAGTAATTAAAACCACTACCCTTTTTAAGAAAACATGGGAAAAAACCATGGGAAGGTTTGTAGTTTTGGTTATTTTATTATATAGATTCAAAAACCTCTGTTTGAGAAATAATAAAGAATTCTCCAATAAATTCTTATATAAACTCACCCATTATCCCATTTATCTTCACCAAAAAAATACTTGTAACATGTAATTACTCTACCATTACCTCTCTATAGTTCTCCCAAGGTTTTCCTGATCTCTCAAGAATCTCCTCCAAAGAATTTGGGACCACCCTCTCAAGGTAAGGGTTTTCTCTCTTCTCATTTTCATTCACTAACATCTTTTATGTAATGCTTCTTAGTTTTGATTTTTGGTCGGTTGGATATGTTTTCCTAAAACTATAATATTGTCATTTTGATTAAAATTTGATGATATACCCCTTTAAGTCTTATTAATCCTGCCCATGAACCTTTATGTACACCCATTACCATGCTGAAATTTAGTAACGATCTTCCAGTATCCTTTTTATTCAAGCACCTTTTTTATGTTATGCAACTTAAGTTACATTTTTTATTGTTCTTATATGTTATTACATATCCTTATTACTTTCCATTTTATGCCTAAATTATTTGGTACTCCTTTAACTCTCATTATTTCCACTCATGGACCTTTATGTACACCCATTACCATGCCGAAATTTAGTAACAACTCTTTTATTTGTCCTCTTTATTCTAGTTTTTTTCATTATATTATGCATTCTATTTCGAATTAATAATGTTGGGATATATTTTTAAATTTCTATATTATTATCCATTTTATGTTAAAAATTATTATAGACCCCTTTCTCTCTCATCAACCCATTTTATGAATATTTAATTGACATTGTTATGTTTCCAAAATTTCACCATGATTTTCCATACCAAAAAAATTGTGTAGTGAATACCATACCCATTTCCAATAAAGGGTTCTCACATTCATAAACTTATACATATTTTATTTGGTACTTACATGTATGTATTTCATACTCGTTAATCATGTAATAAAATATTATTATGAATGAATCCATTCTATATCATCTATGCGGAAAACCTAAGAATGAGAATGAAATAAATGTGATGGGTGATCCCATAATTATATAGCGCTCCAATGCAGTGGGTAATGCTTTGTCTCATGAGAATTTATGTTGGGATTGGGAGTGAACCTGATTCTTTTATGGTAATTTTTCCATCATTATGTCTTGGCATTTGGCCTTGACCTATGTTTATGATGTGGTGTTTTAAGTTGTTGTCACATTTCCCATGTTTCCTTTATGATTATCATTATATATCATGTATAGTTGTTTATGTTTATGATTCTTACTCCTTTTATTCCACATTTATATTCCTATTGTATAACATGTATTATTGTATTCATGTTATTCTATGTTTATTCCCCTACTGTGCTTTATATCTCACCCCTTTCTTATGTATATCCTATGGTTATCTCATGCAATTTTAAAATCCATGGAATTTGAGAAGCATGTTAAGGATGTTTTCAATAATGTTGTCATATCCCATGTTCAAGATGTTATGATATGTACCTAATTCCCAAATAAAATAGACTTATTGATATTATGGGTTTTATTATTTGTAAAAAATCAGGAATTAAAACATAATAATGATAGGGTTTTTTATACTAGGTATATTGACCCCTTCAAGATTCCAGATTGAGTTTGAGAGGTGGATTATCACTTGGAACTTGCACCGAAACTCTCCCAAGTTCATGATATATGAAATGTATCTCTCCTAATAAATTATATACATGATCCTTCATGTGTATTGAACTTATAGGTTCACCTCTAGAGAAATATGTTTCTGATGAAAAAAAAATGAGTAGAAATCCTGGATCATAGAGATAAAAGGATATGAAACCAGACTACCCACTTGTGTAAAGTTAATTATAGGAATCATACTTTCAAAGAAGCCAAATGGGAACCCAAGGATGTGATGAAATAGATATATCCTATTTTTTTAATCAAATTTATTGAATTTAAAGTGTGGAATTTATTTTAAGGGGTGTAGAATGTAACACCCATAGATTTTATGATATTTTTATCTTTAAATGAATATTATTTCTTTGATAGATTGTGATACACACAACCCCGAGTGTAAATGAACCATAAATAGTATACCATTATAATGAAGCTATTAAATTAGTGGAGTGAATAATAATAAACACATCTTGAAAATTATTTATAATAGTATTAGATAATACAAATATATTGTTAAATAAGTACACAATTTTAGTAAAATTTTTATATGATTCAATAATATATTTTCCATCAATTTTTTTTAAAAATAATGTAATATTTTTTTTCCAATTTAATAAAATTTATTTCAAAAAGTTAACTTCATTTTTGAAATCATCGTGTGAAAATTCGTTTAGAGTGAAGTTTTGAGAATCTTTGGAAAAGATTGATTTTTCAATGAATAATTGAAAATACTAATTTTTTAAAATATATTTTTTGTTTAAATAATTTAAAAAGTTATATTTTTTTAAATGTTTTAAATGTAAAATTAGTTCATTTATTTTATTAACAATCCAATTATGGTCATTGTAATTAATGTTATGTGTATTTTAGTATAAGAACTTTGTATACTTAAGAAACCATTTTTTTGAAAATGGGTTTTCCTCACATTTTAGAGTTTTATTTTAAAATTAAATTATGAAACTTTAATCGATTTAATTTTATAAAATGTATTACTTAGTTGGAAACATCCTGTCTAAATTTTTTAATGATTCAAATTTCATTTTTGTTCATATTGAATAGTAAAAACTGGGGGCGGGGATAAACTAAGAGATGAGGGTATGTTTACCAATTAAACTTGTATAAATACTATTATATGGCCATATTCCATCCTCATACTATACCAAATTTTTATATCTATCCATTTGGAATCATGTTTCTTGCGAATGGATTTATTATATTTTAATCTTGTAAGAAATTCCAAGTGTATCCTCTCTCCCACTTATAAAAGGACACATCTCATTTCCCTTCTTTACATCACATTTAGCCTTCTGTCCCAAAAAAACCATGAAAAATTCCCTTATAAGGTTTCTTATAAAGGTTATTTTATTCCTAAAATACCATTACAAGGGTCCTTAAGAAATGATCTAAAGGATGCCTAGTGAAGAAGAGGTAATCATTTTAGCCGACATCTTTTAATTTATTTCTTCTTCAAACTCCAACAAATATGTGTTATTTATCATAAAAAAATAAATTTAGTATCCTAAATATAATTAAATGTTATTATTATTATGGAACCACCAATATCCACCCTCTATTCTATCAACTAAGAAGTAAAAGTATCCCTTGTGGATATGTGTGAACTACCGCCTCCACGTAGCGATAAAATTAATTTTCCATCAATGTATTTCATTGATGGTTATTATGGTGAATTTAATTTTTATATATGATATTTATAAATTAATTTTTTTTGTGTAATTATAATATCATATCCATATTATTATCTTCTAATCCTTTGGAAAATTATAATGTTGCTCGTGCATACGTGTGCACTACCACCTCCAAGAAGCGATGTGATTCGATTTTCATTTATGATTTACATGGATGGTAATAGGGATAGATTAAATGAATATATATATGATATATATGAAATAATAATGATTATATAAATGTGGATTATTATTTACCTTTATTTTATTCTGTCCATCTAAAAGTGAAATCAACGTTCATGTGTATGTACGACTTACCATATCTATGAATAATGTGATTCATTTTTGGAATCTCTAGTTTTTATGGATGGCTATAAATATATATAATAAAAATATATTATGTTTATAAAATTATTAAAATTTATAAAAACTATGGTACCATGGTCAATGTTTAAGGAATCAAACTACCAAATTGAAATTCTCATGAAAAAATAAAACAGTTAACACCCATAAACAATGATTTTAATAAGAAATTTTTAGTAAATGGGTGTTTAAATGTTATAAGTGGATAAAATATGATATTATATGTATGAAAATTAATATGGTATAGGATTATAATAAATTTAAATTTATTATACATTAGGTTAAAGTTATTTCAAAGAAATTCAAACTCAAGGTAAGGGTTTTATGTTACAATCTCATTATTTACTGAGATTGTTTGTGATTAAGTTTCTAATAATGAAATTTAATGACCTAAATCTCAAGAATATCATGGATTTTATTTTACTCTGGATATTTATTTATATTACATGTTTTACTTTAATTTTACTCTCTTTAATTTCTAGATATACTGAAATAATTTTTTTAAGGAAAACTGACCATGTTACTATTTTTTAGACATCTTTCTATTTCATGTTCGTGTTTTCTTTATAATGTTTTAAAGAATATTTTTACTATTATCCTATGAAATTTGAAAGTTAATTTCCCCCTGTTTTAAATCATCTTTTCATTTTTTGAATGAGGTATTTTTTACTGAAAAGGTGAAAAGAATCTATATTTTAACATACACAACATGAATAGAATTTTCTAATGTCATGAGAACTCAATGATTGTAATATTACATTAAAATATTCCATTTTTATTTTAAAATAATTTTTTTTCTTAATATTTGGTAAATTTTTAAAATTTAAATAAGTTATTTCAATGTGAAAATGGTATTTTCATCAAGAAATGTTCTAGTGATATTTTAAAGTAATTTTCATCTATGATAACACCTTTTGTCGAGACTTATGATTTACTGGGGACATGATTAAATGATTCCGTCCACTTTAATACTTTTTAAGGCTTATTTTGATGATTTAAGGATAATTTTATGAAACCCATTTTTTACTATAGGTTAATTAAGTTATGATGAAACCTTTATTAAAACCATTTATTTTATATAGGTTATGATATGATGAGATGATAAAATGTTTGTGAATCCCATTTTCTTTTCATGGGTTATGATATGATTAATGTTTTTTATCTCGTGGGACAAATATGTATGGTTTTCATTATGTGATAGGTGAGTACAAAAAAATATAACGCACAAATTCATTAGGTAAATATGAATATCTCATGAGATAATAAGGATTGAAATGGGAGTTAACCCAATTTAATGAGGGACTCTATCCACTATGATATTATGGGGAGTGAACTATGACTATGTATATGATGGTTTGAGGAGTGGATCCAATCCAATGTGATAGTCTTTAAAGTGAACCTTGACTACTAAGGAAATGATTTTATCTACTTATGTGTATTCAAAAAACTTATGTCTTATGTCAATGTTATGCTTTCATGGATCGTGTTCTTTGATTCCTTTTGACTCACGTCTTATTAACTACCAAGAGTTATTCCGTGACTCAAGATTATGATCTTTGATATGCAGGGTATATTTTTCTAATGTTAAGATTGTGTTATCATAACCTTATGCTAATGCTATGTTTAAGTGATCATTTTTGTCTCCATTATTTAACATTAATGAGATCCATATTTCACCCTTTTTTATGTTTCATTTAAAATGGTTATGGAAAAATGTTTTAATAATGACATGTCAAAAAGGGTATTAGCTATGAAGAACTTAGTGGGAGATGATGTAAATATCTTATGAAAAAATTGTTTCTGTATCCATGTTTCTAAAGACACTAAACCTACAATATTATATCATGGATCCTAATTTTATGTATCGAATATTTATATAATAATATGTGATATTTATTTATGAAAATTATGGGTCTACATAATGTCTCTAATAGAGGAATTTGGGTTGAAAACACTTACCTCAGCCCCGATTCATTCTTGACTTATATAAAACATCCTAAATAATTTAATTTAGTTAGTTAAATACATACCTAATAAATATTTTCATAAATAAAACCATTTCTTATCCTAATTTATAATTATTACACACATATATATATATTAGTTAGTATTCGCATATTTTCAACACCAGATGTAAGTAATCTTAGTCTCTTTGATCTCATTTCATAAAAGGGGTGTTGATATCTATTATTTTCAAAACTAAAATAATTATTATATAATATAAGGTACTAGAATAGATGTTATAAGATATTTATAAATCTATAATATCATTTCATGATAGTTTCGAATATAATCCATGAGGTTGAAATCAACAATGAGCATGTTTTACTCATTCTTAATGTGTGAAGGGAGATTTCTTAATCAATGAGTTAGATTTTCACATAACCTTTCCATATCCAAAATAAAATTATGATATAAATAATTTTGTTATATTATTCCATTAATTACGTTCTCATAGTCATCCATGACATAAATTCATTACATTATTCAAGTAGATGTTCATGTCGACCCAAAAAAAATGCCATAATTAATGGATGATTATGAAGTGATTTATTTGTAAAATAATTATATAATAAGAATAATGAAAATATTTAGTGTTTATTAGTATGATATATCATAATTGGAAATAATTTTAAAAATTATATATCTGATATATAGTTATTTCATGTTACAAAGAAATTGTTTTTTTCTCTTATAATGTTCTTTTAGACAGTTGAATTTACCAAAATTGTTTGTGTGTTTATTGTTAATATGTTTTACAATATGTCTTCCCAAAACCTTAATAATTTCATGAAAATTATATTTATTCATTAAAACTATTCTCATGACTAGTTGTCCATGGAATTTATGAAAATAAAAATGGAAATCAATCATTCCATAGAGGCCGTAGTCCACGCACATCCATGGTTGATGATTTTGTCTTCCAATGAATGAGGAAAATGAGTAATATGGTTTATCATTTAAGAATATAAAATATGTCATTATTATAACAATTATATAATAAATTACCTATTAATACCATACTTATTATATAGTTATGTAAAAAAGCATGGTGCGTTGTGGAGGCTGTAGTCTGCACAACACATGAATGACTGTTTCATTTTTCTTAATAGAAAATGGAATAGTGGTTAATTATTGTAACTTAATTATAAAAAACAATATTAAACTAATTATACTTATTTTATCACTTTAATATGGTGTAATGTAATTTTATAAATAATAATTTCAAATAAATAAATAGAAATGAGAGAGGAGTAATAATAAATTTATACCTCCCTTCTGAGAATATATCTTTTAAAAAGGGAGTTAAGACTTTGAGGGATGGTCTTTTTAGAATAGAATAACCTCATGAAGATGAAAAATAATGTTGATTAGGGGTTTGAGAATATTTTTTTTTGATGAAATAAATTGGTTTTGGCATGAGTGAGGAGAGGGGATCCCATTTTATAAGTGAAAAGGGATGGTATTTTTGTAAATACCCAAAACATTTTAATAATGGGAAGTCACTCTCATGGAAAGTGTCTTAGAAATTTATTAATAATGGATGGGGTAATATATAATTTCAATATAGGCCTCAAAAACCCATTTATACACTTGTTCTAAAAATGTTTTTATCTTTCCCCCTTGGTTAAACCCTTTTGTTTACACATTTTGATTTTTACCGAGGTAACAAGTGTTTAACAAATTAATTTTTCCTTTTTTAATAAATATGGAATGTGTATTTTTATATAATTTGGAACTATAGATTATAAATTTTAAATCTATTTAATATTATTAAATTTATAAAATTGATAAAAATTAATTTTAAAATAATATGTGTATAATATATCAAAAACATTTAATTTAAAAAATACAACTTAAGTTCCAAAATGTCAAATAAGATTTTGTAAATTAAAATAAAAAGTTTTAAAGTTATAGTAACTTATAAAATACTTTTATTTCATTATAAAAAGGTTTTATAAATTTACTGTTCATTATTTTATACTAATAATGTCATAAGGTTCATGTTATTTTTTAAAACAATATTTTCACGATTCATCTAAAAATTAATCTTTTTAGAAAAATTGAAAAAATTAATCTTAAGAAAATATAATTATGATATATCCAAAATTAATTTTCATTTTTAAAATTAAAATTCTAAAATTTATAAATTTGACTTTTAAATAAAAAGTTGATATATAATGAAAAATATTTTTTGTAGGAAAATAGTTTTTTAGAATATTAAGCATTCTCATTCATGTTTTCAATTATTTATTAATTAAATTTTTATTAAAAAATTATTCATATAAAATATATTGTTTTATCATTAATGACAAGTTTCTTGAAATATAAATACGTATTTCATAAAAAGTAAAATATTAAAAAAATATATTTATAAGCATAAAATGATTGTATTAGTCATTTTCGTTATACCAATTAAATTTCAGTCATATTAAAAGTATCCTTTATTTTATTTATATACATATTTCATAAATAGGTAATCCTATTGATTTAGGGTAACTAAATTATGAGGTTTTAATGGTCTAAACATATCACAGTTTAATTTTAGTTTAGTGATGCTTGTAGACCAAGTTTTCAAACACATAAGATTGTTTAAATGTAATCATATGATAAAATTTTAGGAAGTTATATTTGATGCACATGATATAAAATGAATTTTATTGGTTATTAAAGGACTCAACATGTATCCCTATTTATCCCCATACTTGCATAATTATATGGTATCTTCTGATGTTTCCTTGGAGGAATATTCATATTTTTATTTCTCAAGCCAACCCCCATCCCCTTCCATATACGGTCTTGATGTTTCCCCAATGTATTCAGTCGATCCCCCACCAATATCTTAGTTTAATTTAAATGGTTCCTATTTTGGTTGATCACTTCCAAAAATTACATCTGATTCCATTTGATGAATCATTTTACCATCATTATAAAAATTATGATTTTCTTATTACACTAAGAAAAAGTAAATGAAATTATCAGAAAAACCTATTTTCACACAGAATTATCATGGATTACCTACTACTTTAACTAATTTTATTGGTAAAATGGATGAAATTTTGATACCTCATATGTTTTCCAAAGAACAATCCCATCCAAATGCCTATAAACTATGAAATAATATTTTTAGTCTTTATAGACTAACCATACTAGGGATCTCATACCTCTCCTTATTAGTAAATAGGCCACTTGGTTCAAATAAATCTATATTGTGCATTTTAATTTAGATGTCTCACTTAATTGATTGAAAGATCCTCTTATGGATAATGGTTATTCACAAACCTATGACGTTGACTACTCTGGTACCCTTTATTTAGTGGCTAAAATTATATTTGTTTACCTCTATATCTTTATCAAAGCCACTAAAAAGTGGTCTATCTATCAACTTGATCTAAAAAATACATTTCTTCATGGTTTCCAAGATAATTAAGTCTATTTGGAACAAACATAAGTGTTTATTATTCAAGGATGTTCCTCCAAGTTATTCCAACTTTTTTGTTGCTTGTATGTGCTCAAGCAGTTTACAAAACCATAGTATGAATGATTATATACTATTGTAACTAGTATTGGGACGTGTCAAATATTGAATGATTCATCTATATTTTACCATTAATCTGCTATAGGTAGGATTCTGATGGGTTTCTAAGGATCGATTAACACTCAACCAATAAAGTAGAGACAATAAGAAATCACTTTACCTAATATCTACTAAGAAATGAAATTGAAACCATAAATAAACTATAATTAAAAACATAAATTTGTTACTTACACCAATGAATCACTCATATATCAGTCTTCATTCACGAACTCGATAAATATACCTTAGAGGAATCCGCCAACCTAACTCTTTATTAGTGCATCTATTGGAGTTAGTTATTTAAAACCAATTTCTATGTACTTTATGATTACCTATATTCATTGCTTTAAATGTAAAAAATCATTATCACATCATGATTTTTATTCCATGTGACATAGTATTTGATAATGTCCTCAGAGTAACTGTCATAAAAATATTCTTAAAATATATATTTCTATAGTTGAATGATATCATTTTACAATTCAAAAATGATATAGGCTATTATAAGTGTTGAATCATAGGACTTTAAGGAACCTTCTCATGGTGTACACCCTTGGTAATTTCCAATGCAGAATATTATGAGAACGTGACCCTCTAGTAGAAAATCCACAATTATATGTTTCATTAGATGTTCCTATCTACAGATGCATGTTTTGATATTATGAATTTAATATTATTATTAATGGATGTCATTAGTCTTATATATTATTGTATTGATGAAAATTGGGGAGATATATGTTCACAGTGAAGTATGATAAGTTGGGTACATCATGAGTGATATTTTATTAATTAATAATTTGAGATATGATTTTTCCATTATTTATTTAATGGAATTTTATATCTCATACCCATTTATGGGAATTTAATAACCAAAATAAATCCATGGCCATGGTGTTTTATGGGTATGGTCATTTCCAGAAAGTCAAAGAAAGAGACATTGGGTATATAGGTTGATGACACCAGAATGAAATCTACACGATTTGATCTATTTTGAAAAATAGATTATATTTTATAATAAGTATACATATGTGATTTTATGTCTTTGTGATATTAATTTCTTTCTTATGGTTGCCTTGGAATTTTTCTAGATGCTCAACTTGGACTTTGGGTGGTTCCACCTAGTGCCAATGAGAAAGAGGACTAGAGGGTCACAAATTAAGTGTATTAAGTACCTTAGTTAAAAATTATTATTAACATATTGAATATATATTATTCTCATGGTTTAATAATTATTCATGTTTTCTTGATCACATATATTCTGTCACTAGTTATTTGAAAGATTTTTTTGGGGAATAATGTTTAATAAATTATTATTTACTATTTAGTAAATATAATATTTATTTATGTATTGGAGAATAATACAGTGATACTCATTTATTAGATAAATTGTCATTATTCAATGATTAATAAATATTATAGAGGAGTGGTAGACAGGGTTTAAAAGGTCTGGGAAGAAATTATATATTAAATATTATTTTAATAAATTTTTAACAATTTATTAAAGAAATATTGTTTAATTAATCTATGAGTTTTTTGAAAGTCAATAATGATAATAATAATACTATTTTTACATGGGGTTAATTGAGGATTAAGAAAATAAAAATGTCCTATGTGAAATTATTAGTTTTTAACCCTATCACTATTTGAACTAATTATAATATTTTCAACCCTAATGCTAACCATTTGTTTTTCTATGCACAAAGAAATCCAGAAATAGTTATCAATCCCTAAAGAGTTATTCTCCAAGAATATTCTCAAGAATGAAGAGAGATCATCCGCTGCCACACCTCTTCATTCTAGAGAGAATAATGAGAGTCCTTATTTAAAAAAATTATCATAGTAGTTATAGATGAATTACAAAATAATTAAGATCTTATGTCTTAGAACATATATATTTCTATGTAATTTCTTAGAGGTTCATGGTGTACATGTGAAAAACTTATGAAGTTAATATACACTTTATTCCTATGATGAAACAAGGGTATGACATAAATAGATTTTCATATTCATCAAAGAAGAACGAATTTATCAAACGGTTATTATTTAACTATTTATATTAATTATAAATGATTAGGTGATGATCCCACATTTTGGTTTTAGATTCCTTCCATTAATTAAACCTTAAATTAATTCCATTATTCCTGAAATTCTACATCTTTTAAATATCATAATAATCATTGATTAAAAAAATGATTCGGGCATGACCCATCGATGCTTCCCCTATTCCCATAACCTACAAGTGGTATTAGAGAAATATATAATAATTTATAATTATTTAAATAGCATCGATTGATTTACACATTTATCATTAGTTTTCAATTCTAGTTTAATAGTTCTTTAAATTTGAATCATGAGATCTCTTCTTCCACCTCTTAGTTCTCACAAATATAATCTAAAGTGGATTAATTATGACTGAGGAACATTTGAATAACTCATCTAGAGGTACTAAGGATTATTTCCATATAACACAAGAATGTGTGGCATGTAGCTCATAGTTACATGTTGTGTACCCATATTTAATACACTAGGATGACTCAAAAATTAATTTAGATTTTTATGAATTTATTTTACATGGTATGTAATTAATTCTTACTAAATTTCGACTGGTATATCCTAACAAATGGTCAGATAGAGTGCATGTAATATAACTTTCATACACAATATGTAGTCCGTTAGTTAAAGATGATCCATGTGTTTATTACATTCCATGTGTGAATGTTAACCATGTAACATGGAGACAAAAAAATGTGTTGCCCAAGTACAAATCGTTTACTCCATTAGTGTTCATGTGAGGCCAACATGTTGGTTTTGGGAGTAACAAAAGTGTGTAGAGGTGGGTGATATATTAAAATTTTATTTAATAATCATTGCCTGAAACTAAGAGTGATGATCTTGAATGTCAAATTTATAATTAATTTATTTGATATTTAAAGAAATAAATACCTGGTCTTAGGAACTTTCTTAGTTGGTGAATGTTGATCATTCGAAAATACCCTTTCAAATTACCTTAGTTTCACTTTAAGGATCCAATGATAAAATCCCTCTAGCAGTGATCCACACTTACTCCTATGATATCTAAGAAACACCACTCAATCTCCATGTGCTATCATAGTGAGTTGAATGTCTTGTGTTGTTCATTCTTGATCGCTTATTCTTCGATCTAGAAGAATTATCTCTTTCACTTCTCATTCTTGAGAGGGAGAGTGGGGAGGAGTTGAGAGAGAACTTGTTTTTCATGACAATTCTTTATTCTCAATTTTGGATGCTCTACACAATAAACATAGTCATCTATTTATAGAGTTAGGATTTGAGTAAAATATTATTTAATTTCATAATATCCATTAAATAACATTTATTTCCTTTTATAAATCTTGTTCTGCATAATAATAATTATATAATTATTATTTTATGGCGCATTACAACTTGCACAACAACAAATATTATGTAATGGTTTGCTTAAATATTATTTTTCACCGCACTCGGTCTTGGTCCATATGAAATCCTCTAGCATTTATTGAATAACCGAATGAATATTTTATTCATAAATAAATATTTTATTTAGAATCTAGCGAATAAATATTTATTAAAATATTTATTAAATAATATAAATATTTTATTCACATGTCAAAGAATAAATATTTATTTAATTTATGCGATCGATATAACTTGAATAAAAATATTCCTCAAACTTTATAATAATATTTATTCCATTAATTAAACTCAAATATAATTTAATAAAGATCAATGAAAACACTTAGTGTGTGACCCTATAGGATTCTTTCTCTTTAGCATTAGGTGGACTTGCTTGAATTATGAGATTATTATCAAGAAACAGGTCAAGGAACCTAAGAGAAAGAAATTAATGTCGCAACATTGACAACCATATATTAATTCTCACTGTGTAATATAATCCATTTTCACAATATCTCATCAAATAGGGTTTAAATCCATGTCAGCAACCTATATGCTTGATATGTGTTTCTTTGACTATCTGAAATAAACACGTTGTTACACCATGTACATGGAATTCTATGCGATGATTCTACTTCAATAAATGGGTTGAGATATCATCTTCCATAAATATGGAAGGTAAAAATACTTCCTCAACTTATTCATTAATGAAATTTCACTCATGATGCACCCAAAGTATCCAACTTCTTCATGAACTATTATCATCATGATTTACGAAATACATCTAAGTACACGAGTTGTAACATGCATTAATAATAATATTAAAGTCTAAGGACCATCAAAAACACTCATAGATAAAGATATCTGATGACACCAGAACATGTATAATTCCTACTGGCATGTCTGTTCTCATATTCTTCCATATTAGGGATTACTAGGTGTGAGATTTATTAGAAGAAGACTAATCTTCTTATGAGTAATCACACCTGACAGTCTATATACTATGTGTCCCATAATATTATGTTATCCAACCACAAAACATTATTTGAGAATATCTTCATAGAACATCACAGTTCTCATCATAGTAGGAAACTGTTTTAACCTTATCAATGTGATGTACACTCTAGGATATTATTATATTAGAGTCGTGAAGAATAACAAAAAATATTTAATATGAAGTTTTATTAATATTCAATACGTCGAATAATCATGTAATCAAAGCGTAGAAAGTTAGTCCTAGAAAACCAACTCCAACACAACACATTTAGTCCCTAAGAGTGTACCATGGATAGATAGTGAAGAAATATACATGATGTGTAGCTGGATAGTATATTCCATATATATATATATATATATATTACCTGCTTATTCAGAATTTAAAAATAATTTATAATACTATTAAGAACATGTAATCATGTGTTCCATGTTACATCTATTTGACTCATACATTCTATGTGATGGTCCATGTATATTTATATATTAAATTTCTAATTAATTTATATAGAATATTCAGAATTCTCACCCACATACTTTATTTTTGTGGTATTTTTTGTGTATCTTCGTATAGCCTTTTCTCCTTTGGGATTTACTTATGTTTTGAATAAAAATGGAAAATGAATTGTGTAAAAAGTATGGTGTGCACAATCGGCGCATGATTTTCCAAACCATGTTCCCTTTCCCAGGTAACCATATAGCCAAGTTTTGTTTTTAAACAGTGGATTATTGCACAGTCACGGTTATCACACGGTTTATAAACTGTGTGGGACAACCATGTGACATGTCCTTCTTAGACAGTAAGGGGAGCATGGTTACCACACAATTTGGAAAACCATATGGGAAAACCATACTGACTATCCAGGTTAGTAGAAATTGGATTTTTATGTTTCTCTCTCCTTAATGTTTAACTCCAAATCACTCATCCTTACCCCCACTCTGTATTTATACCATAGGAATACCTCCCTCTCCTTATCCTCTCTACCGGGCTCTATTTTTATGGTTTTTTTGTGTTATTTCCCTCTTGATCTTCAAGTAAGTGTCTTCTCTTCATTATTCTTTCTCCCTTCTATGGTTTTCTTCTCTTTTATTTGGGGTTTCACTTCTCCAGTGAGTAGGGCTTCATTTTTAGGGTTATATGTAAAATGTTTGTGTTTAATATTGATGTTTTAAGTTTACTATTTCCTCCTTAGGGAGTGACTGAGGTTCGGTTGAAGTTTTATACTGTTTTCTAAGAGTTTCATCACCTAAGGTAGGTGGTTTCATGCTTAATAATTGTTTGATGAATTTAATATTCTTGTGTTTCTCATTTTTTATGTTCTATGAATTTTATATGAGGTGAGAAATGTGTTTTTAAAATGAATCAAGGTTCTTTTATTTTGAAAAATAGGGTTTTAAGGGAAATGTGTTATATTCCTTGTGTCTTTTATATGTGCATCTTTGTTTTGTGTATTCAAGGTATTTGATATTATGTGTGGGTAGCACGAAGCCTATATGGATTTTTTTTGTGAATTTGATTTCAAAATGGGTTTTCAATGTGGAAAGGGTAGTTTATCATGTGAATTATGGTGTTTGGTTTAATTATATGTGAAAATAACATTGTATGATATGTGTAAAATATAGATTGAGCATAAAGGGAATCCTAGGTGACTAGGTGGGAAGAATAGGATTAATATTCTAGTGATTCAGAAGTGTCCTCGGCCCAAATTCACTTAGCAGGATTAATGATGACAACACTAACTAAATATTGATGATGAATGGATGCCACTAGAACATTGTATGTTTCTCCTTTCTAGTGTCTCGTGCACGAGAACATGGATGGTTGTGGTTTCTAAACCACTTTTCACCGAGATACAATGTCTCTAGGGTCCCACTCTTAATAGGTATCTCCCATAAGTTAGTTATCTATTGGGATATCATACACACCATCATCATGTGGCACACCTTATTAATTACCTAAAAAGAAAGTAATTCTTCTACTAAAAATGTTTTCCATTAAAACTATTTCTATTCCTTTTATAAAACATTCATTTTATTTTTTTCTTATAATGTTTATATCATGGAAAATTTTTATTGGGTGGAATCCTACTGGGCTTTGGATCACACCCTACTTACACCTTTGGGTGTAATTAGACTAGGTTATGTTTGACACAGGTAAAGGTAAGGTGTTTGGAGATGGTGGTTTAGGATGCTAGATGTCTTCCCTTATATGTGTTGTGCTGGTGGATTGAGGGAAATACTCCTCTTATCATATGGTGATATTTGGGATAATTCTTGTACACTTTTTGGTTGCAGTCCATTTTGGTTTTGTTTAAATTTTGTAAGCATAAATTTGAAAGTTGTTATTCCATGTTTAGATATGAGTATTTATTTTTCTTTTATTTATAATTGTTAGTTTTTTCTGATTATAAAGTTAGGTGAAATCATTCAAAATTTATTTTAATGATGATCGGTCACTAGTTTCCAGCCCGTGGGGATTGGGAATGCCCTTCGGTCCATGCCACCGACTCGGTCGGGTGTTGGGTTGGATGGAACAACGTCTTGGTTCCTGAAAAAATGGTATCAGAAGAGGTTTACTCTTTTGGGTCATTATATTTAGGATGAGTCTGGTTAGACCATAGCTAGGATTTTTAGGGATGGAGGTTCTAGTTGTGATTAGTTTGGTTGTCCAGAAAACCTCGTGATAGATCTGAAGTCACTATGGGATGTTTTAATTTTTGTTTAACTTCTCCTCTAGCTGAGACGTACATGTTGGAGACTATATATGGACACTGGGTGGGAGTGGATGTAACACCTGAGACTTTTATGAGAAATATTTTGTTTTTATGTTATATAAATCATCAAAGAAATATTTCACTACACACAACACTAGCTTGGCTTGCTTTACACGCAACCACAGCCTTCCTCAATAGCTTGCGTCGTACGCAATACCGATTTTCACTAAACAACGATATGCTATTAAAATATTATTAAAACTAGCCGTTATGAATAGTAATAACCACTTTTTGAAATTTTTTAAATTTTATTTTTCAAAATGGACTTCATTTTTGGATTCGGAATATCAAAATTAGCATAAAGTGAAATTTTGGTATTTTTCTGGAAACTTTCAATTTTTGATGAATAGTGAAAACACTAGGTTACTATTTAAAAACCAAATTTTTATTTAAATAATTATTTATTTTATTTAAATTTATTTTAGGTCAAAATTGATACATAATACCTATATAAGTTCAATGCAATTCATTGGAGTCATTTTATAATAATTTTAGATATATAAAAATTTTATTGAACTTTTCACCGTCTTTTACCCACCTCCTAGGAGAATTTGAAAATTTATATAAAACATAATTTTACTTCTTCTGTGAGTGGAATTTCAAAAAATCGAGACAAACATTTGATGTCAGTAAGTAAAATGTGGTTCAATGAGATGAAAATAATTTTTGGTGAATAGTAACTTTTTACTTTTTTTTACCACGGTTAAAAGTAAATAGGGTAATTAAGGGTAAAAATGATATTATTATTACCATAAAACATGTCCTAATTCTATTGGATAAGTGTAATTCGACCAAAAACAACCTTAGGAATAAAATATGACCATTTAGGCCCACTTGGATTTGATTAGGACATTTAATACTAATTTATTTAAAGAAGGGTTAAAATAGTTAAAATCAAAGTTTAATAAGTAAATCAATTTTCATATTGGGTTATAAATAAGATAAATTAGACTATAAATATTCATTAGAAAGATAAAAAGATTTCATACATAATGTTATTTTTTTTGTAATTTTTAGACAATAGATAATTTAATTTATTTATGACACAATGATGATGCAATAATTATCTTATTAATGAAATATTGACATAATTGATGTTATAAATACCCAAATAAATGTAATTTGAGACTTTTTATGAATTAAAATAATTTTATATGTTAATATGAAATGTTTTTATTGATTTAATTAATTTTTTTTCTAACTAATCATTCTGTTATGATCTTTACAAAAATCAATTACCAAATAGTGTCAAAAATGAAATAAAATAGTTTTTAAAACAAATATTATATTATTAATTGTTATTATATTCCTAAAAATCTAAGGTACGTCCAAGATACTTATATCATTATAGGTGTATCATTAACGGACCACTTGGGGGTCGCTTGGATGTATATTGTAAGTTTATTAACTATATAATATAAAAATAAAAAGTGACATGGTAAATGTCAATCTAATTAACTAAGAGTTAAAACTAAAAGATAAGGTTAATATAATGACCTAAACTTGTCTAAATTCTATTGGATGAGAGGATTTCGACCCATACCCACCTTATCTTCTAAATATATCAATTTGGAGATATTAAAAACCGAATATGACTTTATAATAAAATAATATGTTTAGTTATTCCAAAGGTGCCCCTCTCCTCCCTTATAAAAGGGCACCTCCTCCCTCTCTTCCTCACACCACTTTGAGCCTTCAAGCTCGGCCAATCCCTGCCAATTTCTCCTCTAAACTTTCCTAGAAACATAATAGCTGTCCTCGTATTCTTCAAAGACCAATTTTAGTTCCCTAAAAGGAGGTATCAAAGAAGCGCTTCAAAGAAGAGGTAATGTCCGTTACCGATTCTTTCAACTTTATTTCTTCTTCCACTTCTTCTTATTTAGTTTTTTAATTATGAATTAATAACATCCGTATCACTCATATACTGATATGTTATTATAAGTATGAAATAACCCTATTTCACCATATATCCATCCTACGGAAAACAAAATCACCGTGCGTGCGTACGTACGGAATACCGTCTCCACGCTGTGGTGTAATCTATTTTCCACCACCACCTTCCTTGGGTGGGTATAATGGTGTAAAGAATGAATATATATGATTATTGTAAAGTTATATTGATTCTAAAATAGTATACATACACTCCAATACAATTCCACGATCATGGGAACGATATCATCGCTCGTGCGTACATACGGAATACCGTCTCCACGATGTGATGCGACTCGTTCTACATGATTTTCATTGAATAATCATTACATAAATTAATTGAGTGAATAAATATGATATATATTACACTAATACCATTCTGTAAATAAGGTATCTATAACCTAAAAAGAATAATAAGAATTTATTCGACAAAACACGCATAAGAACAAAAAGTAATAAACACCCAAATAACAAGTAGCAATGAAATATTACTAATAATAAGCTAATAATATGACCATATATGATATAATAACAATTATTATGATTATGGAATAAGTAAATGACATTATTTAAATCATTATACAGGAGGTTCGGACACTTACGAAGCAAATTGGACCTAAGGTAAGGGAAATATCACAATCTCATTTTTATCTGAGATTGTTTATACTTTGGAATTTACTGGGGTGTATTCTATCATCCACATCCATGTTCCCTAAATATTTAATATTGTTTCCATCCAACTAAAATGTTTTAAATCCAATTTTACCCTTCGGTGAGTTTTTAGTAAAAGATATGAAAGGAATCTTTTGTCGTTTTTCGTACGAGGTACATTTTGACGTTTCCGACAAAAGTATGAGAAGAATGTTTTTCTAACTTATACGACATGAATGGATTTTTAAAACATTATTTCCAAGAAGCTTACATTACAAGTTTTCAAGTTTATTTTTAATCAACTTCTTTTAGTTTAAAATTGTATGACATGTTAAGAAATGAAAATGTTTTTGAAGTAGAAAGGATATTTTCCTCAAGAATGGAGTTCAAGTGTTTTATCAAAATTATTTTCCATCTAAGATAATATATGTTTCTGTTTATATCCCTATTATTACATTGATTTGATTATGTTGTGATGGAATTATTTTTATGAATTCCTTTATCTTATATGAATTGTTTTATGATGTCATGTTGTTTAAGAATCCCATTTTTATTACATGGGTTATGCAATGATGTATGATTTATGATTTTGTGGCAAACATAAGAATGGTATCATTATGAGATTAGTGGGAACAATATCTCCCTCCAATGCATTGGGTAAATATTTTATATCTCATGAGATAGACATGGATGGAACGGCAGGTTAAACCTGTTCAGTGAAACAAGACAGAAACGAGGAGTGAACTCGGTTTAGAAATTGACTTTGTCCACTAAGATAGTCTTGGCAATGTGTCTTGTCTAATAAGAAATGATTCTCTATGATTATGTGTGTATGCCACAAAGTTTCATGTTTTAAGTTATGATTATTGGGATTACATTTCACTACTATGATTTATCCCATGTTATGAAATTATGATCTATTTTTCAGGTTAATATTTCCAAAAGTTACGTTCTTATGTATATGATGTGATTGATATTTCTTTTGTTTACGGTTAATGAGTATTTGAGCTCACCCTTTTGTGTGTTTTATTTCCCCAGGATAGGAAGAATGTTATTAAGTAGGATATTCCAAAAGGGACTCTAGATATGATGAAATAAATGTGAGGCAAAGTAGATGCTTTATGAATAAGTTGTTTATGTTTCCCAGTTTCTAAAGACTCTATACCTATACGGTCCTTTCATGGTTTTGTTATATGTTGTAATAAGTATGCTTCAATTTTGAAGTAATAACCATGTATGTAAAGTATGGGTCATTATAGTTGGTATCAGAGGAGGAACCCAGCCTTAAGTGCGGTGCACTGCCTGGGTTGAGATGTAGGGCCCACAATGAGGGCGTTGTGCTGTAAAGGGGGGGGGGGGTGATTGAAACATCCAAAAATGATAAAGGGTTAAATGACTAAATGATATGACTCATGTCAAAAAGGTGCATCTTATTTTTGAGGAGCCTGTCTGATTAGAACTCCACAATTAATCATGCTTAGCCTGGAGTAGTGATCAGGATGGGTGAACCTCTTGAAGTTTCCCACGGTGTGTGTGAGTGAGGACAAACCACACTGAAAGGAAATGTTTTGGCCTGTGGAGACTTTCATTAGTTAGATGACCCGTTCAGGCATGTGGGTGGAACCTAGGGTGGTCCCCACATGTCTACGGAGCAACTGGTAGTACTTGGTGGGCCAGGACCCGACGACCATGTTAAGGCGGGGTGGTTGTGCTGTCACCGGGGCCTAGTTGTCACATTTGGTATCAGAGGAAAGGTATAGTCAACCTTTGGAAACTAGGATGTGAAAGCCTTAGTAAGAAACCTAAGGATATGTCTAAGCATAGAACACAATCTTAGTGTTTTAGAAATGGCCATGAAAAACCTATGATAAGACCTTAAGTGTGAAATTTTATTCTTGATTATGTGGTTTTCATATTATAATTATTGTTTCTCACACAATTCTTCTTGGTTTTAGTCAATGTCTGGAACCTGAAAGAACCGTGTCAATGCGGAATGCGACGAGCAATGCAATGATTGTCCCCCTGAGTAACCAAACGTTATGGGAGTTGGAATTCAAAATCTTGTAGCGATGATCACACAACTTTTTCAAGCTATGAATCATGTAGGACTTCCAAACGAGCAAAGGAAGGAGAAACTTTCTGTTGAATCCTTCATGAGGCAGCGTCCACCTTCATTCAGTGGGTCAACTGATCTATTAGTTGCTTAAAAATGGATTAGTACTACTGAAAAGATATTTTCAGTTCTTCAATGTTCTGAACATGATAAAGTCATCCTAACAATGTATCATTTGGAAGGAGATGCTGATGAATGGTGTAATCTTATTAAGAATACAAGGTAAAGGGATGAAATTGGGTCCATGGAATGGGACGAGTTCAAGAACTTATTTTTCAATAAGTACTTCCCTCATATTCTCCGAACAAAGATGGAGAAATAGTTTCTTGAACTAAAGAAAAAGGATGATGAATCTGTTGGTACCTATGAAGAAAATTCTACAAGACTTCCAAGGTACGCTTCTGGTATTATTATCCAAACTGATAGTAAGATCGATCGATTCTTTAGTGGCTTAAAACCAAGTCTTCGAAGGGCCTTAGCCATAAGGGACTTCAATAGCTACAAGGAAATCGTTCGATGTGCACTCAAAGTTGAGATGGAGATTGGATTAACCCATTAATCATATGGGTTTGATAAGAAGAGGAAAATGGAATTCAAAGGAAAATATAAAGAGCACACTGAAAAGAAGATGAGTTTTCCCTTATGCTCAAAGTGTGTAAAGAAACATGGAGGGAGTTGTCTTAAAGGGACAAGTAAATGTTTCAAATGTGGAAAGGAAGGTCATCGGGCATTTGAATGCCGCAATGATGGGAAGAAGATGTCAAATGATGCAAACAAAGGAAGGGATACACAGAATGAACCTACTACACTTCAATGTTTCAAGTGCAATGAGATGTGTCATTATGCCAATCAATTCCCAAATCCAAGGGTTGATGATGAGGTTCGACGTCAACAAACTCTTAAGGCTAAAGACAAAGGAATGTCACATGCAATTTCTATCAGAGATGTGGAGTACGATAACGAAGTGGTGAAAGGTACACTTACCATCCACTCTAAAGTAGAAATTGTTTTATTTGATTCTGGATCCCCCCAGTCTTTTATTTATGAAGAATTTTCTAAGGGTATCACTGTATTACCTCAACAATTAGATGTTGAGTTAGCTGTGACAACCCCTAATGTCACAACAATCGCATCAAAAGTTTATAATTCTTCTCCGATTGAAGTTTCTGGGAAAGTGCTTCCTACAAATCTTGTGATCCTTCCTATTGTGGAATTTTATGTGATTCTTGGCATGGATTGGATTTCTTTATATGGAGCTCATATCAATTTCCAAAGAAGGGAAGTCACATTTCATATTCTAGATCCATCTACGATCGTCTATCAATGCAAGGATGAACATAACCTTCCAGTGGAAATTTCTTCCATCTTATGGGTCTTGATTCCACTAAATGAAGGTTATTTATCTCAAATTGTTGGTGAGAAACTCACGATTAATAATATTCCCATTGTATAGGAATTTGATGATGTCTTTCCGGAGGAATTTCCAGGTCTTCCACCAAATCGTGAAGTTGAGTTTTCAATAGAACTCATACCGAGTGCTTTGCCTATTTCAAAGAAACCTTATAGAATGACCCCAATTGAGTTACAGGAATTGAAGAAGCAACTCCAAGAGAATCTTGATAAGGGATTCATACGCCCTAGTGCGTCACCTTGGGGAGAACCTGTTCTGTTTTTTAAGAAGAAAGATGGATCAATGAGACTCTGCATCGATTATCGAGAACTTAACAAGATCACTATCAAGAACAAATATCCTCTCCCGCACATTGATGACTTATTTGACCAACTATGAGGAGCTAAATACTTTTCCAAGATTAATCTTCATTCAGGGTATCATCAATTAAGGGTCAAAATGGAGGATATACCAAAGATGGCTTTCCGTACAAGGTATGGACAATATGAATTTATAGTGATGCCATTTGGTCTTACTAATGCCCCTACTGTCTTCATGGATATGATGAATAGAGTCTTTAGAGACTATCTTGATCAGTTTGTTGTAGTCTTTATAGACGATATTCTTGTCTATTCAAAGAGCAAGGAAGAACATGAAGATCACTTGAGAATAATATTGAAGACCCTGAGAAAGGAGAAGATTTATGCCAAATTTATCAAGTGTGAATTTTGGCTTCAAAAAGTTTCATTTTTGGGTCACATAATCTCAAAATAGGGGATATATGTGGATCCAGCAAAAACAGAGGTTATCGAAAGATGGTCGAGACCAACAACAGTAACTGAGATCCGAAGTTTTCTTGGTTTGGATGGATATTATCAACGTTTTGTGAAAGATTTTTCATGATTATCTAATCCACTCACCAGGTTGACTCAGAAAGGAGTTAAGTTTGTTTGGACGGAGGAATGTGAAGAGAATTTCAAGGAGTTGAAAAGAAGGTTATCCAGTGCACCTGTGCTCACACTTCCTTGTAGTGGAGAAAGGTTTGTGATCTACAGTGATGCATCCAAGAAGGGATTGGGGTGTGTTCTTATGCAAAATGATATGGTGAGAGCTTATGCCTCACGAAAGTCGAAAATACATAAGCAAAATTACACAACTCATGATTTGGAGTTAGCTACAGTAATCATTGAATTAAAGATTTGGCGGCATTATCTTTATAGAGAAAGGTGGGACATTTATAATGATCATAAAAGTTTAAAGTATATTTTCACACAAAAGGAGATGAATATGCATCAAAGAAGATGGTTGGAGCTGATTAAGGATTACGACTGATCAATTCATTACCACCCTAGGAAGGCAAACAAGGTGGTAGATGCATTAAGTCGACAAGGCCATGCCAGTTTATCCATGATGAGGATCACAAAAGATCCAATATTTATGGATTTACAAAGGATGGATCTTGGAATTATAATGGAAGGGGGAAAATCATATCTTTCTCAAATTAATGCTCAACTATCTATACATGTGAAGATTAATGAGGCACAAAAAGAAGATGTAGAGTTACAAAAGAAGGTGAGAAATGTTCCTGAATTCAACCTTGATTGTGATGGGATAATAAAGTTCAGGAATCAGGTTTGTGTTCCTCCCATCCCCGAATTAAAGAAGGAGCTGCTGGATGAGGCTCATAGTTCTTCATTCTCTATTCATCCTGGAAGCACGAAGATGTATAGGGACCTGAAAGAGTACTTCTGGTGGGATGGCATGAAAAGATATGTTGCTGAATATGTCTCTCGATGCTTGGTTTGTCAGAAAGTTAAAGCTGAGAGACAGAAGTTTAAGGGGATGTTACAACCATTACCCATACCCAAATGGAAATGGGAAAACATCACTATGGACTTTGTCACAGGACTTACTAAAACATCCAAAGGCAATAATGCTATCTGGGTCATAGTTGATCGTCTTACAAAGTCTGCACACTTCATTGCTATTAGAGAGGATTTCTCTCTGGATCATCTTGCCAGGATATTTGTAAAGGAAGTGGTAAGATTGCATGGAGTACCACTTTATATTATATCTGATCGGGATCCAAGATTTACCTCGCAGTTCTGGCGAAGTCTTCAGTATACTCTGGATACAGAGTTGAGTTTCAGCACTGCTTATCATCCTCAGATAGACGGTCCGTCTGAGAGAACAATTCAAGCTCTAGAAGATATGTTCAGAGCTTGCTCTATGGATTTCAAAGGTGGTTGGGATCAACACCTACCTTAGGTGGAATTTTCTTATAATAATAGCTTTCACTCCAGTATTCAGATGGCTCCTTATGAAGCTCTCTATAGAAAGAAATGCAGGACTCCAACTTGCTGGGATGAAGTTGGGGAAAGAAATCTATTAGGACCTGATCTTGTTGATGAGATGGTAGAAAAGGTCAGATCTATTCAATAACACATAAGAGCAGCTCAGAGTCGACAGAAAAGTTATGCCGAAAACCAAAGAAAAGACCTAGAGTTTGAAGTGGGTGATAAAGTGTTCTTACGAATATCTCCTTGGAAGAGAGTAATGAGATTTTGAAAGAAGGGAAAGCTGAGCCCTAGGTATATCAGTCCTTTCGAAATACTGGATTGTGTTAGGAAGGTAGCTTACCGATTGGCGCTTCCAAGGAATCTCTCTCAAGTTCAGGATGTGTTCCATGTGTCTCTCCTGAGAAAGTACATACCTGATCCTTCACATGTACTCAGCTCAGAAGTTGTACCGCTGGAACGAGATCTTTCTTATGAAGAACAGCCGATAGAGATTCTCGATCGTAGTGAAAAAGTCCTATGGAACAAGACCACTCGCTTGGTGAAAGTTTTATGGAGGAACCACCAATTAGAAGAAGCTACATGGGATCTTGAGGATATGATGAGGTAGAGGTATCCTCATCTGTTTGTTACAAGTGGCGAATTTCGAGGGCGAAAATCATTTTCAGGGGGGTAGAATGTAACACCCGAGACTTTTATGATAAATATTTTGTTTTTATGTTATATAAATCATAAAAGGAATCTTTCACTACACACAACACTAGCTTGGCTTGATTTACACACAACCGCGACCTTCCTCAATAGCTTGCGTCGTACGCAATACCGAGTTTCACTAAACAACGATATGCTATTAAAATATTATTAAAACTAGCCGTTATGAATAGTAATAACCACTTTTTGAAATTTTTTAAACTTTATTTTTCAAAATGGACTTCGTTTTTGGATTCAGAATATCGAAATTAGCCTAAGGTGAAATTTTGGTATTTTTCTGGAAACTTTCAATTTTTGATGAATAGTGAAAACACTGGGTTACTATTTAAAAACCGAATTTTTATTTAAATAATTATTTATTTTATTTAAATTTATTTTAGGTCAAAATTGATACATAGTACCTATATAAGTTCAATGCAATTCATTGGAGTCATTTTATAATAATTTTAGATATATAAAAATTTTATTGAACTTTTCACCGTCTTTTACCCACCTCCTAGGAGAATTTGGAAATTTACATAAAACTTAATTTTACCGCTTCTGTGAGTGGAATTTAAAAAATCCGAGAGACACGGTTGAAGTCAATAAGTAAAATGTGGTTCAATGAGATGAAAATAATTTTTGGTGAATAGTAACTTTTTACTTTTTTTTACCACGGTTAAAAGTAAATAGTTTAATTAAGGGTAAAAATGATATTATTATTATCCTAAAACATGTACTAATTCTATTGGATAAGTGTAATTCGACCAGAAACAACCTTAGGAATAAAATATGACCATTTAGGCCCACTTGGATTAGATCAGGACATTTAATACTAATTTATTTAAATAAGGGTTAAAATAGTTAAAATCAAAGTTTAATAAGTAAATCATTTTTAATATAGGGTTATACATAATATAAATTCGAATATAAATATTAATTAGAAATTTAAAAAGATTTCCTACATAATGGTATTTTATTTTTAATTTTTAGACAATAAATAATTTAATTTATTTATGACACAATGATGATGCAGTAATTATCTTATTAATGAAATATTGACATAATTGATGTTATAAATACCCAAATAAATGTAATTTGAGAATTTTTATGAATTAAAATAATTTTCTATGTTAATATGACATGTTAGTATTGATTATTTGATTTTTTTCTAACTAATCATTCTGTTATGATCTTCACAAAAATCAATTACCAAATAGTGTCAAAATTGACATAAAATAGTTTTTAAAACAAATATTATATTATTAATTGTTATTATATTCCTAGAAATCTAAGGTTCTGCCAAGATACTTATATCATGATAGGTGTATCATTAATGGACCACTTGGGGGGTCTTTTGGATGTATATGGTAAGTTTATTAACGATATAATATAAAAATACAAAGTGACATGGTAAATGTCAATCTAATTAACTAAGAGTTAAAACTAAAAGATAAGGTTAATATAATGACCTAAACATGTCTAAATTCTATTGGATGAGAGGATTTCGATCCCTCTCCACCATATCTTCGTAATATATCAATTTGGAGCTATTAAAAACCGAATTTGACTTTATAATAAAATAATATTTTCAGTTATTCCAAAGGTGCCCCTCTCCTCCCTTATAAAAGGGCACCTCCTCCCTCTCTTCCTCACACCACTTTGAGCCTTCAAGCTCGGCCAAACCCTACCAATTTCTCCTCCCCACTTCCCTAGAAACATCCTAGAGGTCCTGGTCTTCTTCAAAGACCAATTTTAGTGCCCTAAAAGGAGGTCTCAAAGAAGCGCTTCAAAGAAGAGGTAATGTCCGTTACCGATTCTTTCACCTTTATTTCTTCTTACACTTCTTCTTCTTTAGTTGTTTAATTATGAATTAATAACATCAGTATCACTCATATACTGATATGTTATTATAAGTACGAAACAACCCTATTTCACCATATATCCATCCTATGGAAAACGAAATCACCGCACGTGCGTACGTACGGAATACCGTCTCCACGCCGTGGTGTAATCTATTTTCCACCACCACCTTACTTGGATGGGTACAATGGTGTAAAGAATGAATATATATGATTATTTTAAAGTGATATTTATTCTGAAATATTATACATAAACTCCAATACAATTCCACGATCATGGGAACGATATCATCGCGCGTGCGTACGTACGGAATACCGTCTCCACGATGTGATGTGACTCGTTCTACATGATTTTTATTGCATAATGATTAAATAAATGAATTTAGTGAATAAATATGATATATATTACACTAATACCATTCTGGAAATGAGGTATCTATAACCTAAAAAGAAGAATAAGAATTTATTCGACAAAACATGCATAAGAACAAAAAGTAATAAACACCTGAATAACAAGTAACAATGAAATATTACAAATAATAAGCTAATAATATGACCATATATGATATCATAACAATGAGTATGATTCTGGAATAAGTCAATGACATTATTTAAATCATTATACAGGAGGTTCAGACACTTACGAAGCAAATCAGATCTAAGGTAAGGGAAATATCACAATTTCATTTTTATCCGAGATTGTTTATACTTTGGAATTTACTGGGGTGTATTCTATCATCCACATCCATGTTCCCTAAATATGTAATATTGTTTCCATCCACCTACAATTTTTTAAATCCAATTTTACCCTTCGGTGAGTTTTTAGTAAAAGATATGAAATGAATCTTTTGTCGTTTTTCATACGGGGTACTTTTTGACTTTTCTTACAAAAGTACGAGAAGAATGTTTTTTTAACTTATACGGCATGAATGGATTTTTAAAACATTATTTCCAAGAAGCTTCCATTACAAGTTTTCAAGTTTATTTTTAATCAACTTATTTTAGTTTAAAATTGTATGACATGTTAAGAAAGGAAAATGTTTTTGAAGTAGAAAAGATATTTTCCTCAAGAATGGAGTTCAAGTGTTTTATCAAAATTATTTTCCATATAAGATAATATAGGGTTCTATTTCTATCCCTATTATTACATTAATTTGATTATGTTGTGATGAAATTATTTTTATGAATTCCTTTATCTTATATGAATTGTTTTATGATGTCATGTTGTTTAAGAATCCCATTTTTATTACATGGGTTATGAAATGATGTATGATTTATGATTTTGTGGCACACATAAGAATGGTATAATTATGAGATGGGTGGGACCTATATCTCCCTCCAATGCATTGGGTAAAGGTTTTATATCTCATGAGATAGACATGGCTGGAACGGCAGGTTAAACCGGTTCAGTGAAACAGGACTGAAACGAGGAGTGAACTCGGTTCAGAAATGGACTTTTTCCACTAATATAGTCTTGGAAATGTGTCTTGACTAATAAGAAATGATTCTCTATGATTATGTGTGTATGGCACAAAGTTTCATGTTTTAATTTATGATTATTGAGATTACATTTCACTACTATGATTTATCCCATGTTATGAAATTATGATCTATTTTGCAGGTTAAGATTTCCAAAAGTTATGTTCTTATGTATATGATGTGATTGATATTTATTTTGTTTACCCTTACTGAGCATTTGAGATCACCCTTTTGTATGTTTTATTTCCCCAGGTCAGGAAGAAGGTTATTAAGTAGGATATTCCAAAAGGGACTCTAGATATGATGAAATAAATGGGAGGCAAAGTAGATGCTTTATGAACCAGTTGTTTATGTTTCCCAGTTTCTAAAGAATCTATACCTATACGGCCCTTTCATGGTTTTGTTATATGTTGTAATAAGTATGCTTCAATTTTGAAGTAATAACCACGTATGTAAAGTATGGGTCGTTATAGTGGAGTAGTTTAGTTTTTAATTATATGTATTTATGGAATGTTGGTATTTTTTCATTAAAGAAAATTTTAATAATGGTCGTATTGATGGGTTTTATTGTGATTATTGTCCTCTTATATAAAGATGCATCCCCAGAGACTTCCTATGCACCCGAGGGAAGTGGCTGGAGAGAGTTATCCCTCACCAATTGATTAAAGATTAGTAAAATCTATGGTTTCATCTATTTGGGATTTTAGACAGGGATCGGGTAATGGTCCTACTCTGGTTAGAGAAGATGAACTAGGTCCTAGAAAGGAAAAAGCCCAGGAGTTTCTCAAGAAAAAGCCTCCTTCCTTCCGGGGAAATTCTAAACCTAAAGAGGCAGAGGAGTGGATTGAGATGATAGAGAACATGTTTTAATTTCTTAACACTCCTGAGAAAGTCAGGGTGAAATGTGCCTCGTTCTTACTAGAAGGTCCTAGTCAGAGATGGTTGGACTCAGTGGTCCAAACTAGGAAGACCGAGTGGATTAGTTGGAAAGATTTCAATATTGTCTTCAACGAGTAGTATTTTCTCGAGGTCTTGGCCTATTCCAGATCATGGGAGTTCATGGATCTTTCCCTGGGATACCAGTACAAGGTGGAGTATGATAATCTCTTTTTTAATCTTGTGTGGTAGGCACCTGACATTGTTTCCAATGAGTAGATGAAATCTTGGAGGTTAGATATGGGGTTGCAGACATATATTTATTCTTAGGTATATTTTTTCAAGATAAGACCTATGATGAGGTGGTTTATCATGCTTACATGGTTGAAATCAATCATAAAGAAAAGTCTATGTTCTTTGGAGTAGTGTTATCCATAGGTTGTGTCAGATCTTTAGAGAAGAAGAGGAATCATGATGAATAGGGAAACAAGGACGGTGGTAGTTCAGGTTATCCCTCCCAGTAGTCTTAATCTGTGGATTCTGATGTAGAATCTGTTATATTCCATTATTGTGGGATGATATGGCACATACGACCTACATTCACATCTCTTCCAAAATCTTGTCATCGATGTGGAGTGATGAGGCACTTGAAGTTATTCTGCAGATCCATGTGTTCTTGTCAGAGTGGAGTAGGATTTGTGGCTTCTAGGGGGATTCCAACCCAATCGGAACCATCCAGGATAGTGGGATCTCAGTTTTGTGGTCATGATAGTAGGATTTTATCCTCTTCTAGCTAGAGTTAGTTCAGGGTATATCCACATTCCATTGGTTGTGTTTAGACTCAGGTAGAGGCCAAACATCTTCATGTTGCAGACCCATCACCATCAAAATCAGATGTAGGGCTTTCGATAGTTAAAGGTAACATTTTGATTGAATTATATCTAGATTTTTTCTGATATTTGTGCTTATGTTTCATTTATCTCTACACATATTGTGGATGATTTGGGTTTCCCAACTGAGATCATGTCATATGTAATGGAGTTGGTGACGCCTCTTGGTAAAAAGAGAGAGAAGGGTTTCAGGTGTCCATCTTGTGCACTCACCATGTCAGGGGTTGAGCAGGAATGGTATTTTCTAGTCTTGGATATGGACCTATTTGATGTAATAATTTTCATGGATTGGATGGTTCACTTTTAGGATAATATCGTTTTTTATAGGCTATGTGTGATTTTTGTGGGACCTTATGGAAATACCCTTGTTTTTCAGGGAGAATGGGATCCTTAGTTAGGTAATTCTAGATCTATAGTCCCATAGGTGGGTAATCTTGTTATTCAATTATTATAGCTTGTTTTGGAGGTTGAGGGTGGTGATCTTGATGATGGATTACCACCTGTGGTGGATGAGTTCCTAAAGGTATTTCTAGATGACTTTTTAGGTTTTCCTCCAGAGTGGGATGGAGAGTTCTCGATTGATTTGGTGCCAGGAACACAACTGATATCTCTTACCTCGTATCATATTCCCCCCAATGAGTTGAGGGAATTAAAGGTACAATTGGATGATTTGTAATACAAAAGATTCATTCACCTGAGCATCACTCCTTGGGTCTCCCTAATATTGTTTATGAAGAAGGATGATGGATCTCTCTGATTATGCATTGGTTATCAGAATTTGAACAAGGTAACCATCAAGACTAAATATATGTTTCCATGAATTGATAAATTATTTGATCAGCTGAAAGGGGAAAGCTAGTTCTCAAAAATTGAATTGCATTATGGTTATTTCAAAGTTTGGGTTAAAGATGTGTATGTTTTGAAAACTTCCTTCTAAAGTAGGTATGGCCATTTTTAGTATTTGTCCATGCCTTTCAGATTGAAAAATGCTCCAATGGTTTTCATGGTGCTTATGAAAAGTGTGTTCCACTAGTATCTTGATTCTTTTATTGTGGTATTTTTGGATGAAATACTACTTTATTATAGAATTGAGTAGGATCATGAGTGTCATTTGAGAATTGTTTTGGACACTCTTTTAGATCATCATCTCTATCACAAGTTTTCAAAGTTCACTTTCTGGATGAGGGAAGTAAAGTTTCTGGTCCATGTGATTTCAGAACAAGGGGTTTCAGTGGACCCCAAGAAGATCAGTGTAGTGATTTAATAGTAAGAACTAAAGAATGTGTTTGAGATCAGAAGCTTCCTATGTTCTGAAGGGTATTATATGCGGTTTTTTTTCAGGACTTCTCTCGGATTGCTTCACCCATGACATGATCACCAGAAAAGGGGTGAATTTTGAATGGAGACCATAATTTCAAGCATCCTTCGAGGATCCGAAGAGGTGTTTGACTATCACTCTTATGTTTATCTTGACTGAATAGGGAAAGGGATATGTGTTTTATTGTAATGTCTCATGTTTGGGTCTTGGGTGTAAGCTTATGCAAGATGATCATTTGGTGGTGTATGGTTCTCACCAACTCTGACAACATGAAAAGAATTACTTAAACCATTACTAGTAGTTAGTAGTTGTAATATATGCCCTAAATACATGACGTTATTATCTTTTTGGGATATATTTATGGTTTACTATGATCATAAGAGCCTGGACGATATTTTCTCCCAAATGGATCTAAATTTGAGGTAGAACCATTGGGTTGAATATCTATAGGGTCTTGATTTTGATATCGTCTATACCCTAGGAAAAGGTAATGTTGTGGATGATTCTTTGAACAGAAATGTCCCAGTTCAGGAATTAAAAGAGTCTAGTGATGAGTGGATGTTGATGGGTCTTTTTTCTGCATTCTTGGATAGTGTTCATCTAGATCCTTCTCTTCTAGAATTAATTCAGTAGGAATAGCGTGGCGATGAGATGTTCTAGAAGTCCATGATGTTTCTTCATAGTGGGGAGACACCTTGTGATTGGTTGTTGTCTCCCAAGGTAATATTATACTTTAAGGGCCTCTTTATGGTGTCATTGTCTCTAAGGAAGGTGATGCAGGATAGACACCAGTCTTAGTGGGTTGTCCGCCCTAGAGCCACCAAGATGTATTATGATGTGCATTGGTATTTCTTGTATCCAAGTATGAGGCAAGATGTGGTTAACTTCATATTGAGGTGTTATACATGTCATCGGGTGAAATCAGAGCACCAAAGGCCCTCTAGTTTTCTTTAACCACTACTTATTCCCAGATAGAAGTGGGGTGAGATCACCATGGATTTTATTATTGGCTTACCTCATACACCTCATGGAGGAATGCCATTTGGGTGGTTATTGACCTTCTAACCAAATCTTCCCACTTTATTCATGTCAGAGATTCAACTAAGGTGGATGAGCTGGGCCAATTGCGTATCTATGAAATTTTGAGGCTCCATGGTGTTCCATCAACAATAATCTTAGATAGAGACCCTTGTTTTACCTACTGATTTTGGGAAGGCCTTCAAAAGGCATTGGGGTCATATGTGAAATTGAGCATGGAATACCATCCTTAGACGATTCGTCAGAAGGAGTAGAAAAAATAGATTCTAGGATACATTATCCAAGCATGTGTCTTGGATTTTGTTTTTTCATGAAATATCCATTTGGGATTGGGGGAGTTTTCAGATAATATCAATTAACAATCCTTGCTCTTAATGGATCCTTTTGAGGAACTCTATAGTCGGCCCTGTTGATTTCTTTTATGTTGGGTTGAGGTGGGTGAGACCTCATTGTTGGGACTGAGCTTAGTGCAAGATATGTCTGAGAAATTCAAGCTAATTAGGAATCTATTGTTGAGATCTCAGAGTCTCTCTAAATCATATGCCGGTCCGAGGTTTCAAGATCTAGAGTTTTCTGTGTATGACTGGTGTTCCTAAAAGTGGAACCTCGCTTGGGTCTCCTTCATTTGGAAAAGAAATAGAAGATAATTCCAAGGTATCTCAGGACTTTCAGGATCTCAAAGTGGGTTGGTAAGGTAGCATATAGGTTAGCCTTACCTTTGCATTTGACTTCAATTCATGATGTGTTTTGTGTCTCCCAATTAAATAAGTATAACCCAGATCCATATCATGTGTTGAATTAGGAAGAGATGGAAATAGAGCCTGATTTATTTGTGGTTGAGTGGAAAATGAAAACTGTAGATTCCCAAGAGAAGGTTCTTCATGGGAAGTTAATTTTGTTGATATGTGTTCTTTGGAATCATGGTAATGATCTGTATGAGACCTAGGAGCTGAATTCATGGGTTGAGAAAGAGTATTCATTTTTATTCTTTGATAATGATTTGGGATGACTTTCCTAGGACTGAAGGTTTTCATGTTGGGGAGAATTGTAACAGCCATGCTTTCTTCTTGATGTATTTTTATAATTATTTGGGTTTAGACTTTTCTCATTTGGGTTTCCTTGTGTTTTGAAGAAAAACAGAAAAAAAAATTGAGTAAACAACATGGTGTGCTTGGTCGGTGCATGGTTTTCCAAACCGTGCCCCCTTTCCTAGGTAACCATGCGGCCAAGTGGTGTTTTTGTATAGTTGATTATCGTATGGTTAGCACACTGTTTAAAAATAATTCAAGATAACCATGTGGAATATCTTTATTGGATAGTAATGGGATCTCAGTTTCCGCACAATTTGGAAAACTATGCAGACAAACCATGCGAACTTTCCAGGACATTAAAAATTGGATTTTTAAGTTTCTCTCTCCTCAATTTTTAACCCCAAATCACTCATCCTCTCCCCCACTAAGGATTTATACCCTAGGAGTTCCTCCCCCTTCTTATCCTCTCCCTTGGGATCTATTTTGGTTGAATTGTTTTTATTATTTCTATCTGGATCTTCATGTTAGTGTCATCTTTTCTTGATTCCTTCTTCCTTTCAGGATTTTCTTATCTTTTCCTTGGTGTTTCACTTCTACAGTGAGTACGGTGTCATTTTTAGAGTTATATCTTACTTTTTTGGGTTTAATATTGATATTTTATATTTTATATTTTTTTATTAGGGTGTTATTGAGGTGTGGTGGAAGTTTCTCACCATTTTCCAAGAGTTTCTTCCCTTACGAAAGGTAGTTCCATGATTAAGAATTGTTTTATGAATTTCATATGCTTGTGTTGATCCTTTTTTATGTTCTATAGATTTTATATGATGTAGAAAATGTTTTTTTAAATGAATAAAGGCGATTTGATGTTGAAAAACTATATTTTTAAGGGAAATGTGTTATATTCAATGTGTTTTTCATATGTGCATCCTTGTTTTTTGTAATTAAGGTATTTGATAAAATATGTGGGTGGTACGAAGCCTATTTTGGAATTTATTTATATGCATTTGGTTTCAAAATGGGGTTTGAATGTGGAAATTGTATCTTATCATGTGTATTGTGGTGTTTGTTTTAAGTAGATGTGAAAATGAAATTGTATGATCTGTGTGAAATGTGGATTGAGCACAAAAGGAATCCTAAGTGACTAGGTGGGTGGAATAGGAGTAGTATGCTAGTGATTTAGAAGTAGCCTCATCCTAGATTCACTTAGCGAGATTAACTATGACAACACTAACTAAATATTTATGATGATTAGAAATCACTATAAATTTGTATGTTTCTCCTCTATATTGGCTCAAGCATGAGAATGTGGATGGTTGTGGTTTCTATACCACTTTCCACTTATAAAAGATGACTATAGGGTTACAATCTTATCTAGTTCCCTTAGGTATATCCGAAGACTTAGTCCTCTCTTGGGATATCATACACACCATCAAAATGTGGTACACCATGTTGATTACTTTAAAAAGAAAGCATGTATTCTACTAAAAAATTACATTAAAATTGTTTCAAGAATTTTTATAAAACTTGTATTTTATTTTTTATTATAATGTTTATATCATGAAACCTTTATATTGGGTGTCATACTACTGGGCCTTATCTCACACCCTACTTACACCTTTGAGTGTAAGTAGACTTGGTTATTTTTGACACAGCTAAATGCAAGGGATTTGGGGATGGTGGTTTGGGATGCTAGAGGTCTTCCCTTGAAGGTGTTGTGGTGGTGGCTTGAGGTGTCATGAAACATATTTGGTCACCATACAAACCGGTGCCCAACCCAATCTGTGGATGTCCTAAAGTGAGTTCCCTATCCCCTTGGGCTGGAACAAGTTCCTAGGTATCATAAATAATGGTTTGGGAACAATTTACCTGAGTTTAGAAGCATTAAACAACCAAAAATAATAAATAAAAAGAATTTGAAATTTTAATCCAAACAAGACTTTAATAAAATTCAGCATTTAAATACATAGTTTTAAACAAAACCCGAAGAGGGCCACAACTCAAAAGTAGAATCAAGTCCCACTCAAGAACCACCACACAGAAAGGGGACATCACCCCCAAACCTTCTCCACGAAACAACCCCTAGAAAAGAAACTAATAACCCAACACTCCATCTCCAGGTACATTTCCCTTACCTATGTCAAACATTATCAACTCTACATACAACCAAAGGTGTAAGTAGGGTGTGAGCCTAATCCTAATAATATTCCACCCAAAAGATTCCATGTGATAAACATTTCAAGAAAAAAATATTGCATGATTTTATAAAGAATAAATACTAGAGAAATTTCTAAAAGGTGAAACTTTTGATGAAAAAATTTTCAAGAGGGAAACTTTGAAGAAGGCACAATTTTAAATAAAATACACATGCTACTGAATTTTACAAGAAAACACTCCGTATGTGGACGATAAGTGAAATAAATCCTACAAAGTTCCCAACACAATCCACAAATGATGCTCATGCTCTTCCTAAAATCTAGAGTAAACCAAGATGTCGTTCATTAATACCACAATGAAAGAGTTGATATATTGGCGGAACACCCTATTCATGAGTTCCATAAAGAATTCTGGAGCATTGGTCAATCCAAAAGGTATGAAAAAATACTCAAAGTGGCCGTACTTGCTTTAGAAGGATATACTTGGGATATCTACCTCTCTCACCCTAACTTGGTGGTAACCCAAACCCAAATATATCTTGGAAAACCACTTTCCCCCATTAAACTAATCAAAAACTTAATCTATTCATGGAATAGGATATTTATTTTTTAAGGTTACCTTGTTCAACTTTCGAAAATCAATGCACAACTAGAGGGATTCTTCAACCTTCTTAAAAAAAAGAATAGAAGAAACCTAAAGAGAGATGCTTGAGAAAATGAATCCTTTGTATTCCAAATCATCTACCTAAATCTTTAACTCCCTAAAATTAGTGGGGACCATACGATACAATGTAAGAGATATCAGTTGTGTTCCTGGTGCCAAATCAATCGAGAACTCTGCATCCCACTCCGAGGGAAATCTTGAAAAATCATCTGAAAATACCTCTGGGAACTCATCCACTACATGAGGTAATCCACCCTCATGAGCATGAACATCATCCTCTAGTGTGACAAATGATAATTGGAAGAACAGATTCCCTAACTCTGGGATTGGAGGTCCCACATGACCTGACTGAGGATCCCAATCCCCAAGAAAAACCTGAGGACTCCCATCAGGTGCCATCAAACTCACCCGCCCCCTGTAACAATAAATATGTTCTTGAAAGTAAAATAACCAATCCATTCTATGGATTACATTGAAAGGTTCCATATCAATAACTAAGAGGTCCCATTCCATCTCAACCCTTGACACAGAAAGGGAACATGATGTTCACCTGATATCATGCTCCGTCTTCTTACCCAACAGCGTCACCAGATCCATAACAAAAGACAAAAACTCGGTTGGAAAATTTAGTAGGTTTAAATTAGATGTGGAGATAAAATAAATAGTAGCACCAATATCAAAGATAATAGAAGTTAAAGAAGATGCAATAAAGATAGTACCCCGAACTTTCAAAGTCCCTACATCTGATCCCACGGTACCTGATCCACGACATGAAGTTGTCTTGTCTCTGCCTAGAAACAACCACTCACCTGTGGATCTTCCCTGAAATGGACCTTCCAAAAATATGATTCGGACCAACCACCACAACCACCAAGTAGAGATCCCATCATCCTAGACAGCTCTGAATGAAATGATGCTCACCTGAAAGCTACAGATCCAACCCCACTTTTAAGGGGACATGTCACCTTGAAAAAACACTACAAGTGACCCATAGATCCACAATGATAACGAGGCCTCGGAGAAGATGTACATGTAGGTTGGGTGTACCTTGGAATCCTGTACGGGTGCCACACAACAGACCTTACATCAGAAGCCGCATATGAAAATTTCTTAGGAGGATGGCTTGAACTACCACCTCCCTTCTTCCCCTACTCCTCTCACTTCCTTTTCTTCTCATATGAACTACCAATTACCATCACTGATACCATCCCATAGAAGCCATAACCCTCCTTGAGATCAAAATATACCATGAAAGCATGATTTACCACCTCAGTATAAGTTCCCATCTTGAATAAGAAGACCTAAGAGTAAATTTCTCATCGTAGCCCCTTCTCAAACTTCCGATCTTTCATAGATTCGTTAGAAACAATATTAGGTTCACACCACACTAGCTCATAAAAATGGTTAGCATATTCCATTATTGAATTATCTCCCTAGGAAATATCCATGAAATACTATGATCTAGAATAGGCCAAGACCTTGGGACAACACAACTCATTGAAGGTGGTCTTTAAATCCTTCCAACTTATCTACACGTGCTTCCCAGCTCAAAGCGCTGGTTCCCACCACCTAGAGTTAGGGACCTCTTACAAAAATGAGTCACATTTCACCATGACCTCCTGAGGTGTGTCAAGGAACTTCAACATGCGCTCGATCCTCTCAATTTACTCCTCTTCTTCCTGAGGTTCCGCGCTACCTCGGAAGGTAGAAAGATTGTTCTTTAGAAACTCCTAAGATTTTTCCTTCCTAGCACCAGACACATCTTCTCTAGCTGGATCAAGAGTAGGAGTATGATTTTCTCCCTATCATAGATCTTGGATATCCTAGAACACAACTTCTACCAACCTCTGCTCAAGTGGTGAGGGGGAACTATCTCCAGCTTCCTCCCGTGGGTGCATAGGAGCTTTCCAGGGAGGCATGTTGCTATGAAAAAAAGTAACCGTCATAAGATAAATCATCAATAAAAAATTTCTAAAAAATCTCAGAAATAACATAAAATATAAATAAATCAAACTCATCAAAACACTAAAATAAACAACCACTTCACCCCCAACCATTGTCCATGTGCAGTCTGCATCCCACACATTCCACCAGGAAGAGAAGTCAAACAAGAATACCAACATCCCATGGAGACTCGAGATTTTTTATGAGAGGTGTGGTCCAAGAACCATAATCGCATCCATAACACTGATCCCTGATAGTCCTAGCTCTAGTCTAACTAGGCTCATCCCAAATAATAGGACCCAAATAGATTAACCATGCTCTGATACAATTTTGTCATGAACCAGAACTGGTCGCCATCCAAACCGGTGGCCAGCCCAATATGTGGAATGTTATGAAGGGTGTTACCTATCCCCATGGGATAGAACAAGTTCCAGGGTATCATAAATAATTGTTTGGGAATGATTTTCCCAAGTTTAGAAGCATTAAACAACCAAAAAAACCAAATCTAAAAAATTAATCCAAATAAACCTTTAATAAAATTCAGAATTGAAATACATGGTTTTAAACAAAACCCCAAGATGGAAACAACTCAAAATGAGTAGCAAGTCCGACTCAGGTTCCACCACACGATAAGGGGACATCACCCCAAAACCTTCTCCACAACACCACACCCTGAAAAGAAGCTAATAACCCGAATTGTCATCTCCAAGGACCTTGGCCTTATCTGTGTCAAACAATATCAAGTCTACTGACAACAAAAGGTATCGGTGGGGTGTGATCATAAGCCCAATAAGCTTTCACCCAAAATATTCCATGTGATAAGCATTTTAAGACAAAAATCTTGCAATTTTTTATAAGAAAGAAATACTAGAACAATTTCTAAAAGGTGAAACTCTTATTGAAAATAGTTTTCAAGAGGGAAACTTTGAAGAAGGTACACTTTTAAATAAAACACACATGCTAATGAATTTTCCAACAGAACACATTGTATGGCGACAATAAGTACAATATATCCAATGAGCACTAGTCACGGGAACACCCTTATCCACTAGCAAGTTATGGGGCCCTAGGTACATTGTATCTCAGTGTATAAGAAACCATAACCGATATCCTTATCATGTACGAGAATCTATGAGGGGAAACCCCAATGTACTAGTAGTCCCCAAATATCATCAAAGTTTAGTTAGTGTTTTCATCATCAGAATTTCTAAGTGAAACAATGATGATACCACTACCAAATCACTAGTATACTGGTCCTAGTCCGCCCACCTAGATACTCAGGTTTCCCTCTTTGTTCTCAAATAAGTTACACATGTTATAAAATACCATTTGAACATAATAATACCATTTCTGAATCATACACACACCAAACATTACCCAACATGTTTTCACCCATTGTGTAACTCAATAAACCATTTAAAATTTTTATAAATTAATTTCAAAAAGTAAAACAAGGTTTTGCACAAAAAATCCATTTCAAAATCCAATTTCAAGGCCAAATTCACCCCAATACAATACCAAAACAAAATTAGAAGCCCTAGAAACATTTAATAAACCATTTTAATTTATTATAAAATTCCCTCAAATGATACCACATGAGTTCCACATGAAAAACGCAAAATTTTAAGAAAATGTGAAACTTTAGAATCAAATGCTTAACCAATTATATCAAAAATATTTTTTTCACCACAGAAAATAGGTAAGAAACATGACAGGAAGGTAAATAAATAATGATAACGCATTAAATAATTCTTACACATGGAAACACCTACCTTAGATGTCACAAATCCAAAATCTTTGTTTGAAACTTTAACCGCACCACCACCACACCACAAAGGGATAAAAGTAAACCTTAATACACAAGATTCAACCTATAAAACCAAAATTATAACCTAGGTATGAAACCCTTGTTTTTGGAAATTTGGAACTTCAAGAAGGAGGGAATAAACCCTAAGGAAAATGGAAGGAACAAGAGAGGAATTCACTTACTTGAAGAATCTTGAAGTTCCGCCACCAAAAATCCCTTCAAAACGGGGTTCCAAACGAGCTTGATGGAGATTGGGAGAATTACATGTCTATATGGGTTGAATGGGGGAATAAAGGTGTGCAATATGGTTAAGTCTGGGAGGGTAAATTGTAATAACATAAAAAAATTTAATGATTTGGACACTGTGCACAGTTTGTCGGCATGGTTTATCAAACCGTGTGGCCAAACCGTGCAGCCTGTTATGGCCACCCAAAACTTTTCCAATTTCTTCAAAATTAAAGGGGGTTAAAGGGTGAACCTATGGGGGAAAGATATACCAAAAAATAACAGAAAATACCTAAAAATAAGGACATGGATGTGACAATTCTCCCCACCATGAAAATGTTTTACCCCGAAAAGTCAAGTTGATGCCTTATTTGTAAATAACAATGGGTACTCTTACCCAACCCACAACTTCCAACCCCACATATCATGTACATAATTCCCATGATTCCAAAGGACCCAAACCAATGTTATAGCCTTTACCTAAAGGACCTTCTCTTGGGAATCCACTATTGGCACTGGTCGCTCAAACATAGATAAATCAGGCTCAATATCAAACTCTTCCCAATTCAACACATAGGAAATATCTGGATTATACTTCTTTAATTTGGAGACATAGAATATGTCATGAATAGATTTCAACTGAGTAAGAAAGGCTAACATGTATTCCACCTTTCTAATCAACATAGTGATCTCAAAAAGAACAACATTCCTTGGAATTAGCTTTCCCTACTTTCCCAATCGATGATGACCCAAACAAGGGGCGAATTTCAAGAATACCAGATCACCCATAGAGAACCCAAGGTACTGACTCATCTCGTAAGAATAAGATTTTTGGTGACTCTGAGCTGTCAATAACCACTACCTGGTAAACTTGAACTTCTTATATGTCTCTTGCACAAGGCTCTACCCCAACAATGAGGTCTCACCTACCTCATCCCAACATAGAGGGGATCGACAAGGCCGGACATAGATCACCATAAAAGGATCCATTTGAATCAGGGATTGATAACTATTATTATAAGAAAAATCAACCAATCCCAAATGGCTATCCCATGAACCTTCGAATTCCATAACACATGAATGAAGTATGTCTTCCAGAATTTGGTTTTCCTACTCAGTCTAACCATCCATCTGAGGATGGTATGTCATGATCATCTTAATTTGTGACCCCATAGCCTTCTAAAGGCCTTCCCAAAACCGAGAGGTAAAATGAGGGTCTCTATCCGAGACAAATTCCGATATCACACCATGAATCTTTACCACCTCTTGAATATACAATATTCCCAACTCATCCACTTTGGATGTATCTCTAATTAGAATAAAGGGGGATGATTTGCTCAGGAGGCCATTCACCACCAAAATGGAGTTCTTACCCCCAAGGCGTATAAGGAAATACAATAATGAAATCCATGGAAAACCCTTCACACTTCTTGGTAGGAATGGATAATTCCAAAATCAAACCAAAGGGACTTTGATGATCTGATTTTACTTGATAACTTGTATAGCATCTAGACATAAAGTCATCTATGTCTTGTCTCATACCTAGCCACTAGAACTATTGATGAAAATCATAATATATTTTGGTATCCCTAGGATTAATGTCCCACTAATATTGGTAGATATCTTGCATCACCACCTTCCTTAGAGATAATGGAACCACTAAGCAGCCCTTGAAGCACAAGATGCCCTTGGGAGATGCAGACCAACCGGAAGACATCTTCCCACCATGAAGAAACTGAATCGACTGCTAACATTGATCATCATTGGGATACTCCCTCTAAATCAACTCTAAAAGTGGATTCAACTGAATGCTCTCCAAGAATGCACGTCCACTGTGCTCCTTGGTATTCACGTACATCTAGGAAAAGAGCTCCATCAGAGTGTACTCATCACTATACTTCATTAAAGATTTCACCGATACCTTTTTTCTCAAGGCGTCAACCACCACATTACCCTTTCCAATGATATAAATGATATAAAAGTAAAAACCCTACAAATACTCTATCCAGTGGAACTGCTTCAAATTAAGATCATTATGTGAGAAGATGTTGGCTTATCCCTAATTATCAATGTATACCAAAAAATTCTCCTCAAAGTTGTAGTGATGCCAAGTATTCAAAGCATGCATCTCTTCCACTAACTCCAAGTTGTGGGTTAGACAATTCTTTTCATGTGGTTAGAGTTAGAGAGAGCCATGAAACACCATGTTATCACCCTGTATAAGCACACACTTGAGCCCCATACCTAAAGAATCGCAATACACTACATATCCCTTTACAGATTCTAGAAAGATCAATATGGGGGTGGTATTACATCGCTGTTTCAACTCCCTGAAGGATGCCTGGAATTATGGGCCCTATTTAAACTTCACCCATTTCTGGGTGAGCGTGGTCATGAGTGAAGAAATCCTAGATAAATCCTGAAAAAACCTTCTATTGTAACCATCTAGGCCAATGAAACTCTTGATCTTGAACACATTTTTTAGCTTCTCTCATGACATAACTTTTACGATCTTTTTGTGGTCCACCAAAACCACCTATTCTGAGATAACATGACCCAAATACTTCTCCTCCCTGATCCAGAAAGTGCACTTGGAAAACTTTTCATAAAGATGATTATCCTACAGAGTGACCAACACGATCCACAAATGATTCTCATTCTCTTCCTCAGATCCAAAGTAAACTTGGACGTTGTCTATGAATACCATAATGAAATATTTGATATATTGGTGGAACACACTATTCATGATTTCCATAAAAACTACTAGATCATTTTTCAATCTGAAAGGCATGACCAATTGCTTAAAGTGGTCATACCTACTTTGGAAGGCTATATTTGGGATATCCACCTCTCTTTCCCTGACTTGGTGGTAACCCGAACCCCAATCTCTCTTTGGTAAACCACGTTTTCCCCTTCAACTAATCAAACAAGTCATCTATTTGGGGAAAAGGATATTTTTTTATCGTTACCTTGTTCAGCTTCTGGTAATCAATGCACAACCATAGGGATCTTTCAACCTTATTCACAAAAAGAACAGGAGAAACCCAAGGAGAGATGCTCGGGCGAATGAATCCTTTGGATTCAAAATTGTCCAGTTGTATCTTTAACTCCCTAAAATTGGTGGGGTTTATATGATACAAGGGAAGAGATGTCGGTTGTGTTCCTAGTGCTAAATCAATTGATAACTTCGCGTCCCACTATGGGGGAAATCTTGAAATATCATTTGGAAATACCTCAAGAAACTCATCCACTACATTAGGTAATCCACCCGAAGGAGCATGACCATCATCCTCTAGTGCGAACGATAATAACTGGAAGACAAGATTCCCAAACTCTAGGAGTAGAGATTTCGCACGACTTGACCGAGGATCCCATTCCCCAAGAAATAATTGAGAACTCCTGTCAAGTGCCATGAAACTCACCAGCCGGCTATAATAATTGATATGTTCTTGAAATTACACTGACTAATCCATGCTAAGGATTACATAGAAAAGTTCCATATCCAAGACTAAGTGGTCCCATTCCATCTCAACCACTGACATGGAAAGCGCACATGATGGTCACCTGATACCTTAATCATTCTTACCCAACGACGTCCATAACTCCATCGCAAAATACAACAATTTGGTTGGAAAATTCAGAAGGTTCAAAATATGGGTGGAGATAAAAGAAAAAATAGCACAAGTATCTAAGAGAATAGTAGCTAAAGAATATGCATTCAAGATGGTACCTCAAAATTTTGAAGTCCCTGCATCCGATCCCAGGGTGCCTGATCCACAGCATGAAGTTTCCTCATATCCGACTGAGAATGGCCACTCGCCTATGGATCTGCCCTAAACTATATCTTTATAGAAGATGATTCATCCCTACCACCATTGCTACAAAACCGTGATCTCATCGTCCTAGATGGCTCTGACTAAACTAATGTTCATATGGAATCCACAGATCATACCCCAATCTAAAGGGGACATGTCACCTTGAAAAGGAACTGCAATTGACCCATAGCTCCACACTGACAATAAGGCCTCTGAGAAGACATACATGTTGGTCGGGTTTTCCCTGGCCTCCCGCACTTGTGGAACACAATGGAACTTTCATTAGAAACCGTAGATGAAAACCACTTGGGAGGATGTCCTAAACTACCACCTCCCTTCTTCCTATACTCCTCTCGCTTCCTTTTATTCTCAGATGAACTACCACTGCCCATCAAGGAGACTGTCCCAGAGAAACCTGACCTTCCCTTTTGATAAATCTATACAATTAAAGTATGATCAACCACCTCATAATAAGTTTCCATCTTAAACCAGAAAACCTGAGAGTAAATTTATGGTCGCAACCCCTTCCCAAACTTCGAAGATTTTGTAGATTCATTATAATCAATATTAGGTGTGTACCACACTAGATCCAAAAAATTATTAGCATATTCCATTACTAACTGATCTCCCTAGGAAAGATCCACAAACTCCTAAGATCTAGCATAGTCCAGGACCTCGGGACAATACTGCTCATGGAAGGTGGTCTTGAAATCCTTCCAGCTCATATGCACGTGCTTCCCAGCTTTAAGCACTGATTCCCACCACCTAAAGATAGGAACCTCTAATAGAAATGAGGCACATTTCACCATGACCTCCTCAGGTGTGTCAAGGAACTCCAACACCCACTTGATCTTCTCAAGCCACTCCTCTTGTTCCTGAGGTTTTGTGCTACCTCAGAAGGTAGGAGGATTGTTCTTCAGAAACTCCTGGGATTTTTCCTTCCTAGGACCAGAATCATATTCTCTAGTTGGCGTAGGAGTAGGAGTAGGATTCACTCCCTTTCTTAGAGATTTGACAACCCATACCACAGCTTCTACTAACCTCTAATCAAGCGGTGAGGGGGAAATCTCTCCAGCTTCCTCCTATGGGTTCATGAGAGCTTTCTTGGGAGGAATGTTGCTATGAGAAAAAGAAAAAATCATAAGAGAAATCATAAATTCAAAAATTATCAAAAAAATCATCAATAAAATCAAATATAAGTAAATAAAATTCATCACAATACTAAAATAAACAATACCTTCACCCAAAATAATTTCCATGTGCAGTCTACAGCCCACTCGTCCCACCTAGAAGAGAAGTCAAACAAAAATACCAACATCCCATGAATACACAAGGTCTGTCATGAGAGGTGTGGTCTAGGAAAAATAATTTCATCCATAAAACCAAGCCTGATAGTCCTAGCTCTTTTCTAAGCAGACTCATCCAAAATAATTTGACCCAAAGATCTTTACCATGCTCTAATACAATTTTTTCATGAACCAGATCTGGTGTCCATCCAAACTGGTGCCTGACCCCGTCTGTGGCAAGCCCTGAAGGGTGTTACCTATCCCCACAAGATGGAACAAGTTCCCAAGTATTATAAATAACACTTTGGGAATGAATTACCTGTGTTTAGAAGCATTAAACAACCAATAACAATAAATAAACTAAATATGAAAATTTAATCCAAACAAGACTTTAATAAAATTCAGAATTGAAATACATAATTTTAAATAAAACCCCAAGAGGGGCACAACTCAAAAGGATCCAAAAGTATGACTCAAGAACCACCACACAACTAGGGGACATCACCCCCAAACCTTCTCCAAAACACTACTCCTAGAAAAGAAGTTAACAACCCAAACTAACATCTCCAAGGAACTTTCCCTTACCTGTGTCAAACATTATCAAGTATACTTACACCCAATGGTGTAAATAGGGTGTGATACTAAGAGAAATAGGATGTAACTCAATATATTCCATGAGATAAACATTTTAAGACAAAGCTTGTATGTTTTTATAAACAATAAATACAAGAATAATTTCTAAAAGGTGAAACTTTTATTGAAAAAATTGTTCAAGAGGTAAACTTTGAATAAGGTACACATGTAAAATAAAACATACATGCTACTGAATTTTCCAACAAAACACACTGTATAACGATTTTAAGTACAATTTATCCAATGATCACTAGTCACGGGATCACCCATAGGCACTATCTAGTCATGGGGCCCTAGGTACATCGTATCTCAGTGTATAAGAAACCATAAAAATATCCTTATCATGCATGAGCCACTAGGAGGGGAAACCAAATATCCTAGTGTTCCCCAATCATCATCAAATATTAGTTAGTTTTGTCATCATCAAACTTGCTAAGTGAAACAGCGACGATACCAATACCTAATCACTAGCATACTTGTCCTATTCTGCCCACCTAGATACCCAGGTTTACCTCTTTGTGCTCCAAAATGTTCCACATGTTATAAAATACCATTTTCACATAAGAATATGATTTATTAATCATACACACACCCAACAGTACCCAATTTGTTTTTCACCATTTGTGTAACTCAATAACTCATTTAAAATTTTCATAAAACAAATTCAGGAAGTAAAACAAGGCTTTGCACACAAAATCTATTTCAAAACCTACTTTCAAGGCCAAATGCATCCCAATACCATATAAAAATAGAAATTTAAGCCTTAGAAAAATTTAATAAAACATTTAATAAAACATTTTCATTTATTATAAAATTCCATCAAATGATACAACATGAGTTACACATGAAAAAGGACACAATTTGAATCCAAAATAAAAATTTAGAATCAAACACTTAACCAATTCTATCAAAAATAAGTTTTTTCACCACAAAAAACAGGTATGAAACATTCTAGGAAGGTCAATAAAGAAAAATAACTCATAAAAGAATACTTAAACATTTAAATATGTACCTTAGATGTCAAAAATCCCAAATCATAGTGCGAAACTTCAACCAAACCATTGATTCACCACAAGGGGATGAAAATGAACCACAATCCACAAGATTCAACCAATAAACAAAAAATTATACCCCAGGTATGAAAACCTAGTTCTTGTACATTTGTAACTTCAAGAATGAGGGAGGAAATCCTAAGGAAAATGGAAGGAACTGGAGATAAATTCACTTACTTGAAGAATATTGAAGTTCCACCACAAAAAAACCCTTAGAAATTGGGTTCCAAAAGAGTTTGAGGGAGATTGGGAGCCTTACTTGGTTGTAAGGGTGAAATGGGGAAAGAAAGGGGTGCACTAGGGTTAATCTCAGAAGGGAAAAATTGGAATTAAAATAATTTTTTTAATGAGGTGGACATTGTGCATGGTTTTTCCGCATGGTTTAGTAAACCGTGCGGCCTGTTTTGGCTACCCAAAACTTGTCCATTTTATTCAAAATTAAAGGGGGTTCAAGGGGGAACCTAGGGGGAAAGATAGGCCATAAAAATAAGAGAAAAATACCTGAAAATAAGGACATGGATGTGACATGAGGGAAATTATTCTCTTGTCATATAATGGTCTTTGGGATTATTCTTGTACCCTTTTTTGTTATATACCATTTAGGTTTTCATTTAAATGTTGTAAACATAAATCTAAAAGTCATTATGCCATGTTTGGATATTAGTATTAAGATTTGGTTTATTTATAATTGTTGGTTGTCTATGATTATAAAGTTAGGTGAGAAAATCCCCAAAGTATTTTATTGATACTCGGGCACTTGTTGTTAGCCTGTGGGGATAGGGAATTCCCATTCAGGCTATACCACAGATCCGGTTTGCTGTCGATTTGGATGAAACTCTAGCTTGTTTTGTGACAAGAACAAAAAATCTTATATATGTCATAATTCAATGATTAAGGGTATTAAAACATAACACAAAACATAAATATAATGTGTTAGTGTGTTATTTCATTCATATTACACACCATGAAGTTACCATATAATGATTTTATGCAACATTCCAAATGAGTAAACAATATAAGACCATCATACATGTTGGGTAGTATGAAGGGGTTTATGTTGTATTACCTTTCAAGGTATATATTTTTTACTTGGTTTATTTTAAATAAATTATTTTTTTAGAATAATGGTGGATACGAATCTCAAGGACATTAAAATGGGGATTAAGATAAAATAATTGATTAGTTAAAGAACATGATTAATTTATTTGATCATGATTTATCTTAAATAATAAAGATTGGGATTGAATGGTATTTTATTAGATGTATAATGTGTTACCTTTATGTGGATGATCATGAACATTGACTATACCTTTCTATATGATTATTTTACTTTTAATATGTTATTATTTCTATTAAATTAAATTTATGGCATGCACAATATCCCTCCTCTCATTATATAAGGGCCTATGTGCCCAAAATTTCATTTTATGTAAACCCCTTAAACCAATCCTTTGGTAACTGTCACCTATATGTGAGTAAAAGATTATGTGATGGATGAAGTTAAAAAGAGAGTACATATAGTTCAAGTTTGGATCTGAGGTGAAACCAATCTAGTATATATATGGGAGGATATGTGGAAAGCTGTAATATAAAAGAAATTATGGTTCAAGGTGTTTTCCCTCTAAGATGAGGGTCAATTTATCATCTACTTGATAAAGTAACCATTAGGAAAAGTTCATGATAATACCATTTTTAAATGTTTTATTTATATTAGGATGCAAGGTTAATTTCATTACTGATGTTCTATCAAAATCATATAAATTAATAAATTAACAAGATTTCAACATGGAACTAAAATAAACTGGATTATGTGTAAGATTTATATAAGTTGTGGTTAATCAATTAAGTGAATCCACTTAATATTAACAAGAATGCAGTAAAGATAAAATAAAAAGTTTATACATAAAGATGAAATCCCTCAATTATATATGTTATGTTGGTATATCCTTCCACTACTTAAGTTAAAATCAAACCATAGTTCAAAGTACTTAACAGACCAAAGTTAGGGTGCTTTCAATTATTTGGGAATTTTAATCTAAGTTTTAGGGATACTTAAATTAGTTCTCATCAAGGGCTGACTACTAATACCACACTTGGTGTAACTGAGAGGAAAGAGTTGAGGAAATAGTTCCCAAGGATTGTGGGATTAGGGAATCCACTCAACAGATCATGGAATTATGCGTTAATGTTGTTAAAGAAATTATGCCTACCTAATACCCTTCAAATAACTTGTCAGGATAAAGTTTACGTTATGAGAAGGGGAATATGGGTCATTTGCACTAAAATATCTATGTAATGAGACATTACAAAACCAATGGTGAGGACTATTGAGTTTTAAAAAAATAAAACGATATTAATAAATTTAATATTCATTATCTAATATTTTTAAACAAATAAAGTATACAAATGGTTCTCTTCTTAATTGTACAAATGACAACCCACATGTATATCACTACGATCTATAATAAGGAATGATAAAATTCTCACTGACACTAATTTCTATGAATGGAAAACTATATTTCACATTAATATATACTTTGAATGGAAATTTTATGTGATGGAAAACCCCATTTCAGAAGCGCCTAGCCAAGAGGCTAGTGTGGAATAATTGAATCTCTATATGAAATATTTGGATGATTCTAAAAATGTACATTTTTTGATGTAATAATACATGTCAAATGAGATTCTTTGTCAACATGAGGATATTGATATGTGTAGAATGATGTATCACCTTCATGGTCTATATCAATAGAAGGTGAGGTAAGAGAGATGTGAGATCTCTAATGAATTTTCTACATGCAAGTTTAGAGAGTTATAATTGGATGGGCATGCTGTAGTCAAGCTAATTTTCTATATAGATAACTTAGACATATTGGTAATTAAATTCTATGATGAGTTGTGGATATATCACATTATATCCTCATTTCCTAAATACTTCTATATTTTTATTACTAATTACAACATGAGAACTAGTGAGAAGACTCTTTTATAACTTCTTACTGTCATTTTCTAAGTTGACAAGGACATGGGGTAAGAAAAATACACAGTCCTTATAGTGAACATGAAAATAAAGAACAAGGAAAAGGGGGACTTGACTCATAGTAAATCTAAAGCTATCGAGCACCATACTTCCAATAAGAATAATATCCAAAGGTAGACATAGGAAAAATATGCGGTATGTTTTTCATGTGGAAAGTTATGATATTAGAAGAAGAACTACACCAAAAATCAAGGTGAAGCTAAAGGTGTATTCGCTATCAAGTGTAATATTTCTGTATCTAAACATTGGGTATTAGATACAAATATCTATTCTCACATATATATCCAAATATAGGAACCATGTATGTTTTGAAATATTTCTAGATGAGAGGTAGATCTTTGAGAGCCAATGGAGCATGACTTGCTACTTTGGTTATAGGAGATTAACACCTTCCATTGCCAACTAAAATGGTTTTGGTTCTAAAGAATTTTTATTTTTTTCCCAGTGTTACTAAAGACATTATCACTATTTATTACCTTGACATGGATGGATTTATTTTCAAATTTTAAAATAAGTAATGCCTCTTTTACAATGAATTTTTTTAAGGTATTCCACAACTAAATAATTATCTTTATCTATTGAATTATGAAAACCTAGTATTGGAAATAGGAAAAGAATCGTGTTTTCAATACTTATATAAAACCAAAATGTGGCATCACCATCTTGGTTATGTAAATGATAAGTTTCTAACAAAGCTCTATTAAGAAGGTTATTTAAACTCTTCTAAGCTAGAAAAAATTGAAAGATGGCATGCATGTTTACAAGAAAAAATGGACAAACCACAATTCAGTGGATAGAGTGAAAGAGCTACAAATCTTCTAGGATTGGCACACACTGATGCATTTTGAATTTTTCTAGAAGAATATAAAGGCGGATATTATTACTTCATAACTTTTAATTATGACTATAATAGATATGGTGATATCTATTTGATGAAATATAAGTCTAAGACCTGGGAGACACTACTACAAAACATAACTTTAATAGATTTTACCTTATCAATGCTAAAGAAATTGTTGATATAGGGTACCTTTTATCAGCAATAAAAAATACTGATTAATGGTACCCTTTATGAATGTTTTTTAGCGCTAATAAAGGGTAACCATTATCAACATTTTTATGTGGCACTAATAAAAGGTACCATTTATCAACACTTTATTTTTTGCACTCATAAAGATCCAAAATAAAATTAAATAATTAAAACAAATTAAAATTTAAAAAATATATATTAACAAATTTACTAATTAAATAATTATTGATAAAAATGAATAAATTGAATATACATATATATAAATTATAAATATTAATAATTAGTATATATTAAATAAATAAATATATATATATATATATATGTAAATTGAATAAAATGAAATAATTTAACAAATAAAAATTAAAATTGAGTAAATTAAGAAAAATAGTAAACATTTTATTAATTAAATAATTATTGATAAAAAATGAATAAATTTAATATACATATACATATATATATATTATAAATATTAATAAATAGTATTTATTAAATATAGATATATAAAATGGGGAAATTGTAATAATTAAAAAAAATGACTAAATTGTAATAAATAAACAAAAAAATTAAAAATGAATAAATTACAAAATTATTAAAAAAATTATTAATGAAAAAATTAGTATTAAAAATGAATAAGTTTAATATATATATATATATTAATTAATTTTAAATAGAAATAAAAAAATATATTAAATATAAATATATATAAAATGAATAAAATGTAATAATTAAAAACATATTAATGTCTTATTCATTTTTAATGTTGTTTGATTTTTCAATTTAACATATATAAAATGTGTGTTATATTTATTTTAAATACATATACATAATTAATGCATTTTTATATACAATGCACACACACAAATATTTACACAATTAAGGAAATATTATATAGAAACACAGACACCTAATATTTATGTAATATATTCAAATTTTTGTATATTTTAGAATTTCATTATAACATGAAACATTTAATATATTATTTTTTTAATCCGTAAATTTTATTTATTTTTAATATTATTATAGTTAGGTTTGATTTATTCATCTTTGATATTTTGTATTTTTTATGTTTTATTTCTTTTTGAATTTAATCATTTTCTATTATTTATTTATATTTATTTATTTTTTATGTTTTATTATTTTCAAAATGTATTCATCTTTAATTCAATATATATTCATATTTTTTTAATAATCTATTTTTAATTAATAAAACTTATCTATTTTTTCAATATTTCTAAAGTGTACTTATTTTTAATTATTGAATTTCACTAATTTTTAAAATTCATGTATTTAAGATTATATATTCAATAATAATGGTAAAAATATATTTTAAAATTTATTTTATAAATAAATATAGTTATATATTTATATTTATTATATTTATAAATTTATAAATTTATAATTATTATAAATAAATAAATATTATTTTTTAAAATTATTAATATAATTATAAATAAATAAATATATATATTTAATTAATTATAAATTTATAATAAATTTATTTAAATAATGAACATACTATATTTACATTTATATTTATATTTATTTAATTTATTTTTATTTTCATTTTTATTATATATGTATATATATATATATAATTATATAAATATACTTTTAATTATAGAATTGTAATAAATATATTTAAATACTGATTATATTTACTATATTTATATTTATATACATATTTATTAAATATTTATATATATATAATTATATAAATATATATATATATTAGTATAACTGTATTTATAATTATAAATAATTAATTATAAATATATTTATCAATTTATATTTACTATTTTTATAAAATTATATATTTATAATTATAAATGAAAAATATAATTAAAAAAAGGTATTTATGTAATTATAAATAATTAATTATAAAATTATAATAAATAAATATATAAATATATAAATATATTTACAAAGTTTTTATTTATAATTATAATTGTAAATCCTTTATGAGCTCTAAAGTTTTAGCATTGATAAAGGTTTCTTTTATCAGCACTAAATAAGCACTGATAAATATGTCTTTTATTAGCATTTATCAATTTAGAACTGATAAAAGGTATCTTTATCAATGCTTTTTTGCAAGCACTGATAAATGTGTCCTTGATCTATTTAAAATAACCCTAAACATGACTGATTCAGTCACAATTATCAAGCTCTCAGGGAACTCCATTATTGTCGGTGCTCCTACTCTACGTTCTCTTAAACAAATCAAGGCTATAATTCAATGTCTGTTATTTTCTCATTTTCATCTCTCGTTGATTACTTGTTTGGGTTCTACAGTTTGTGTTTTTTTGTGTTTTCGACCATGAAAAACCCTACTTATCTTCTCCCACAACTCTAGTCATGATTTGTCTCTCCCATTCTTCCTCATTTTTTCCCTTCTTATCACCACCTTTGCTCATGGCTCTTTCCATTGTTAGCTTTATCGTTGTCACCATCACCACTATCTAAATTTCTCCACCTAAAATTCTCTCTGATCATTCCCCTTATGCTACATGGTCACTGCATATCATAGATATTATATTATACAATAATGGAGCTTTTAGTAATAGAAAATTGAAATGGTTTGTGTGCTTCACATGTAGTTTTGGGGTCTCATTATTTCGATAATTATAGTCTTTGTGGATTCTAATGGAGCAAGATATTATATTATAGAGAAAGTAAAGGATTTTAGGTTCAGAATATTGTTGTACATCAGTAAGGGAGTCATACCATCAATTGATGTAATTCAATCTTCATTTGTCCAAACATGTTCCTATTGCAAACTACAACCAATTAGGCAATTAGTTACATAATATGTAGTTCAATGCTATTTATTATAATCATTTGAGTTTCCCCAAAAATATTATAGAACAAAATATTGATTCAAACATGTTATCTTTAGTTGGACGGACCAAGGTCTCCATGAATATTTTCCATGGCTTTAGGTCTCTATGTGATGTCTGTTAATGATACAAGAGTCTTAATTCCCTCAAATTACATTATTATAGGCCACCATGATTTGTATTTCACATGCTTCTTACTTTTCTTTTCAAAATTACACTACACTGATAAGTATATTTATTTATATACATATGTTAATATTATATACATTCTAATGTAATGTAATGTTTTTATTGAAAATTTGGTTCAAACAATATTGATTCTCACCTTCTATTATTTTATTTTATGGAATTTTCCAAAATATATTTGTTTTTTTATTAAAGTGATAAAATATGAACACATAAGTTTAGAGAATTAAATTTGTGATTTGTAATATGTTAGAATCTATAATTAAAATTTCATTTAGGTTATTTTTTAATATGAGTGGGTTTAGAGTATACATGGGATAAACATATTTTTAAAAAATAATAAGTGCTAGGTTTTTTTTAAAACAAATTTTTATTTTATTTTTTATTTTAATTTGTTGTAACAAATAGTTTCTCATTAAACATATAAATTACTTCATGATTAAATTTAAGGATAAGTTTATCTATATTAATTTCAAAATATTTAGATCGTGTAGGATATACAGGAGTTTATAATGTATGTATTTTAGAGTATTTTTTGAAAACATAGAATTTATTTTTTATTAGACATTGAAATATCTTATTCCTGATTTAAATAATTCAATACTATTTAAAAAATTCCATTAATAATGGTTTTCTATTGGTTTTGAACATAATAAATGACATTGAATGGTTTTAATTATGTTGTATTTGAGAAAACATGGGTTATATAGAATATTTATCAATTATTATGTGTTACACATGCTATAATAGAAATATTTAAGTGATTATCACATTTTATTATTTGATTAAGGAATTTAATGTTTACGATACCATATTTAGTTATAGTTATATATATTTATATATATTTAATATTTCATTTTTCAGATGAAATGGTTCATAATATATATATATATATATATATATTTATAGGAGAAATATGTTCTTCAAATTATTTTACTGTGATCATACACAAATATGGATTTAATGATCTCTTTATTATAAAATGAACCAATACACATTTATATATAACTTTTTGACTAAGATAACTATATAAATTGTTATAAAATGTAACATGATTCTCTTCTAGACATTATACTTTTAGGAAATGAAAAAATTATGTGACTTTTATTTTGCAAGTCTTCATTTTTATCATTCTATACATTTTTTTTGATTTTAACTATTTTTTTAATTATCTAATAATTTGTTCTCTAGAGTAATTTTAAAATAAAATTTTGGTATTAAACATAATATATAACTAATTATTTTGTTAAATTTTGATAAATCTTACCTTATATTATTTTATTTGAATAATCACTTGATATTATTTGATTTTTTTAATATACCTCTCAATGTATGATTACAATATTTCTCTAAAAGAAATACATGTGTAGATGTGACAAAAATAATTTTTATTTTATATTAGAATATGATGGGTATTATGTGAGTGCTAGGCATGGTATGTTAGAATGTGAGTTACTATAAAAATGTTACTGATTCATCGAGGGCTAGGGTGAGGGTGATGTGACATTTGTGTGTTTTTGTTCTTATTTATGGGTTTTTAGAAGTTAGGTTTAACTAAAGTATTATGGAACCCATTATGTATTTATTTTTTATTACATTTAACATATACTCAAAAATATGAATTGATGTATATTTTAGGGGGGCATATTAGTATTTACTTGTTTATTTTTATACTCACACCCTACACATGAACCTCAATGGATATAGAGCTCTTAAATTTGTGATACAGGTGAGGTAAAAGGACTAGTAACATATATTAGAGTTGATGTAGCTTAGTGGGGATGATTTTATGTTGTCATAGTAGTGTTAGGGACCTTTTATCATTTTGTGATGAATTCAGAGGATAACACCAACCATAGTGGATAAATTGTTTTCTTAAACTCAATTACTCATTTCCTTTAAAATGGATGTACTCTAATCATTTTATCTATTATTTTAAGTTAATTATCTGATCATTTTTATCTTATTTTTTTATAGGTATTTTGGGAAGTCATATTTTTTCTTCAATCATATGTAGAAATCTAGAAAATAGAGAAAATGGTGATTTCAGATGAAGCATTTTAGGCATCATGGGGTTTATTCTTCTATCCAAATATAACATTTCTTTATTTTCTGGATTAGTTTAGATGGTTGAAAGAAAAACACACATCACTTACTCAATCATCCACACCTCAATCTGATGCACAGTGTGATCGACATGACTCAAATGATACATTTTTAGTTTATAATTTTCATTTTTGTTCAAAACACACATCACATACTCAAAACCAATAAAAACATTAATTTTTTTTGATACTATAGGAAAAAAATCCAAAATTCATTTTTGATGTATAGTAATCAACCACACCTCAATCTGATAAATGGCATGCTTAGTGTGGCTCATAGTGTTTGTTATCAATTTAAAATTGAAATTTAATTTCACAAACCATCACTCACAAAAAGTTGAGAAAATGAACTCATATTTCCTTGATAATTTATTAAAATGGTTCGTAATTCATTTTTGACATGTAGGAATTAGTCTCACATCAAACTAGCACACGATGTGACTAGTATGTCTCAAAGTGTGTGTTTGTAATTTAAAATGAAATTTTAGTAAAAAATATAAGTGACATACTCAAAACCAAGAAAACACATTTATATTTTTTTGATACTTTAGGAAAACAATCCATTAGTGATTTGGTATGTGTAGGAATGATCCTGACATCAATACGATGCACAGTGTGACCGGTATGACTCTAAGTGTGCCTTTTTTTTAAAATTGACATTAATTTTACTAAAATAGATAATTGAAATGATAAAAACTAATAAAACACACTAATATTGTTTTTATACTTCCTGAAAATGATACATAATTCCTTTTCGATGTTTAGGAATCATCTTCACCTCAATCTGATACATGATGTGCCCAGTATGAAAGTGTTTGTTATCAGTTTAAAATTGAAATTTTAGTACAAAATGTGTCACTCACTAAAAACCATGAAAACCTTCTAAGATTATATTAATAATTTATTAAAATGATTAATAATTAATTTTTTATGTGCATGAATCAGTCTCATGTCCAACCAACATACGATGTGACCAGTATGACTCAAAGTACACATTTCCAGTTTAAAATGACATTTTAGTAACAACACAAATAGAATACTCAAAACCAATAAAATGAATTAAAATTGTTTTGATACATTAAGAAAATGATCCATAATTCATTTGAGACATGTAGGAATTATCCTCACCTCAATCTGGTGCACTGTGTGATCGATATGACTCAAAGTGTGTCCTTTTATTTAGAATTGACATTAATTTTTTTTGTAAAAAAGACAACTAACATACTCAAAACTAAGAAAACTCTTTCTTATTGTTTTAATAATTTATTAAAATGATTCATAAGTCACTTGTGGTATTTATGAATCAAACACACATCAACCAGATACACAATGTGACCGATATTACTCAAAGTGTCCGTTATCAATTTAAAATCGACATTTTAGTTAAAAATGTGACACTCACTGAAAACTAAGAAAACACACTTGTATTTTATTAATAATTTAGGCTACTTATTCATAATTCATTTTTTTATGTAGGTATCAGAATCACTTCAAACCCACACATAATGTGACCGATATGACTCAAAGTGTGTGTTTCCAGTTCAAAATAAAATTTTAGTAAAAAAACACCAGTGACCTACTCAAATCCAAATAAACACATTCAGATTGTTTTGATACATTAAGAAAATGATCCATAAGTAATTTGGAACATGTAAGAATCATCCTAACCTCAATTTGATGCACAGTGTGACTGTTATGACTCCAAGTTAATCTTTTCAATATATAAGTGTTATTTTAGTTTAAAATGCACCTCATGTCGCCAAAACTGTGAAAACAAGACTAGATTGTTTTCTCATCATTCTATCTTATATTACTTAATTAATTTCATTATCATTTTTATCTTATACTTATTTAGTTAATTTTCATAGAGATAATTCTTGAAGATGAACAATAAATGGTGGGATGTGTAAGAATCAGCTGCAACTCAATCTGATACACAGTGTTCCTTGTATGACTCAAAGTTTAGTTTAAAATTAAAATTTTCCATTTAATTTATTTATTTATATTATTATTAAAATAAGAATTGTTTTCTTATATGGGTGTGTTATTTTACTCGAGTAGGGGTGGTTTTTTCTTTTATATAGGTGCGTTATTTTTTCTTATTATAGTGTTGTTTTCTTGTGTTTATGTATTAAATTTTATTTCATTTTAATTCTGTATTTGTATATGATTTTAATAATTTATGGTTTTGTTTCTGGTACTGCATTGTGATATTATAGCATACTATAATATGCCCTGTTTCTGGTGTTACAGTGTGCTGTAATATCATTATTTTCAACACTTTCGTCAGGGAATGCATCCATCTGTCGAGGACGTGCTATTTCTTGCCCCGCATTCCCACTTTCCAAAGGAAGGTGACATCTATCGCTTATCAAGGAAGTTTGATACTTAATCAAAACGGGATGTTAGGATTTCGGTCTCTCCTTCCGTGGATTCCTCCTTGGAACTCGTCGCCTAGTCCAGGTATCCCTCATAGATTTGAGTCCTTGTTCATGAATCTCATTCCCAATTCCATATCTTTTTGGATGTTGTTTAATTAAAATAATTATGTCTAGACATTCCAATGGGTCTTGATAGGTCAGCAACCTTCGGTCGGAGTAGATGAAAACATCAGGCATGTCGGCGCATCTCTGGATGCATGGACATTGGGGAACCTGTATTATTCCTCATATGGGGGAATCTCAAGGGCATAGAAACTAAGGAATCCCATGTCAATCCTAGGGTATCACATGCCAAAGGAATGTCCATGAGTATTCCCTCAGCTTCCCATGCATAACATAGGGTATGCCATGAGTTTTACATCTTGTGGATACCCCCACACCAAAGGCATGTCTTCTGAGGTTTTACTCAAAAATCTCATATTTAACATGAGTTAAGCAGTGATTTTAACTTCTTGTGGAGATGATTACGCCAAAGGAATATCTTTTGAGGTTTTCCTCAGGCATATCATGTTTAAAATGAGGTAAGCAGCGAGTTTAACGTCTTGTGCAAACAGAATGAGAGTGATCATAATTCACCATTGAGTCAGATCAAATTGGTACATCCCTAGGAGGGAGCACCTTGAGTGTTTACTAGGTGGAAGGATCAGATAACTCCATAAGAGCGGACCTAAGATGGTGTTTCCCATAATGGTATGGTGTTACACCATGATAGCTGATCTAGACATCTCAAAGGGAAGATCAGAGGATGATTGGGTCCTGACAAAGGGGACACCAAGGTTTACCATTGGCTGAGACTGAACCTCAGGGAGGATTCCTACGTAACATGTATGGATGATAGGGATCATAACTCACATAGTTCGAATGGGTGATGAATCAGGGTGTACACAGAGGACAACAACCCAGATGTGGCGGCCCGAGTAATAATCAAGATGGGTGATGGATGGTTGAACAAATTAGATGAGAGGAATGGAATGAGAACAACATGAAGATGATAGTAGTGCTAGTATTGAACCTCTAAGATGATTCCTACATATCCCCATGGTATAAAATCAATGTCTACATAGTTCAGTGGGGGTATGGGACACCTAAGGAGGCGGCCTATGAGGATGGACACATGGATGGGACTCAAAGGAAGTAGAACCCCCCAGGTTGGGGCATGACCTTCCCAGAACACAAAGGCTCAAGGGAGAGACCAGTATGGGACATGGGTGATGGGATTGAAGCTCAGGGAGGCTTTCTACATATCCTCGTGGCATGGAATCAAAGTCCATGTAGTTCAGGATGGGACATGGAATTGGGGTGTACACATAGGACTGTGATCCGAAAAGATGATGGGGGTTATGCGTGGTTAACGGCCTGAGAGTTGGTCTGATGCCACTAAGGGACGAACCAAGGATGTAGGTCAGAAAAAAGGGACACTGAAGTTTACTAGTGTTTGGGGTTGAACCTTAGGGAGGCTTCCTCCATACCTTGACTAGTAGACAAGGATCAAAACCCACGTAGTTCATATAGGTTTACCAGTGTTTGGGGTTTCACCTCAGGGAGGATTCTTACGTACCCTGTCTAGGAGACAGAGATCAAAACCCATGTAGTTCAGGGTGGGCATAGGATCAGGGTGTTCTCGGAGGATAGCATCCTAAAGATCATGTTGGGGCTTACGCATGGTTAGCAGCCCAAAATTTGGTCTGAAGCCCGAGGGACGGACCATAGAAATGGATCCTAACAATGGGGAATAATAAATCATACAGTATATTGGGATTGAACCTAGGAGAGGATTTCTACATACCCTATCTAGGGGAAAGAGATCAAATCCCATGTAGTTCATATGGGTGAACCAAGCGTTTGGGGTTGAACCTCAGGGAGGCTTCTTACGTACCCTGTCTAGGAGATAGGGATCAAAACCCACGTAGTTCATAGGCATACAGTTTAATGTCATGCGGGATGGAAGGGGAATATAGTTTAACGTCATGTGAGATGAGGATGAACTGATGTGAAGACATTCTGGACCGATGGGTGATGGGCTTGAACCTCAAGGAGGCTTCCTACCTACCTTGCCGGGAGAGGGAAAAGATTAAAGTTCATATAGTTTGGAAGGGGTGTTTGGGACTTACATTCTATGGTATACTAGAGAGGATTCCATGATTAATTCTTACTCTAATCCCATGTTATTCATTCTTGGTGTAAAAAAAAAGAGGCAGAAAAGACCTAACGATCACATCACAAAAGGTTCATTCGCAAAGAATATAGCGAGGCTTACACGTGGTTAGCGTGCCAGGTGTCGCTAAGTAGTAGAAATGGTGGATGGGGCTTACGCATGGATGTTGCCTGGGTGCCTCTATGGAGAGGCAAGGGTGGATGGGGATTAAGAATGGAAGATTCCCAGGATTCCTTCCCCATGTCTGGCTATGAGGACATCCCAACTCACTTGTGGATTGAGGTGTATAAATGAGGCATAAACCTATGCACTAGTGCACAAGCGAAATAACACCAAGTGCATTAGAATTAGTCCGAACAAAGGGAGATGAAAAGTGTGAATCATATTCCCAAAATTCATAATACAAAGGGGAAACATGATGAAGGGAGATAACCGCTGACCTTATTTGGATCACAGCATCCACATCGTGTTAGCCTGAGATGGAAATAAATAAACAAGGTCCAACCGCTGATCGTATTCGAAACACGAGGCTAAACTCAAAGTGTCATCCCATGTCTTCCGGGGAATTGGCCCAGGATAGTAGGTGATCCAAAGTGGCATGGGACCAACCTGTTAGGGGTCCCTTCAGACATGAAAGAGGATGAAGATCTAAATAGATGACACATGAAGCATGAGGTGGAGTGATGGAATGCTCGAATGGTTTCTAATTATCTTGAAATTATTCCATTGTAATAATGGAATTAGGTATCTTATACTTGTAACATAATCCATCTCTTGTTTGGAACAAGAGGAATATTATTATTGAATGATAGGGAATGCTACCATTTAAATTTGTGTAGTAAGGACTGTTGGTATCTCATGCTTGGTGCATAAGGAATCTCTTGATAGGGAAAGAGGCATCCTATATTTTTCATATAGGGTGTACTAGAGTTTAAATTTATATAGATAGGACTATTATTCATAAGGCACCTAGAAATGGCTGGTGTTAGGACTTAAGAAAGACCGGTCGTTTCTGGTTCAACCTAGTATAGAAGTCAGATGATGGGGTTTTGATGAGTTGCTTAAGGCACGGTTCGACTCAAGGTACTTGGGGAATTGATGATGAGAATATCAACTCCCAACATGGGAAACAAACCAAGAGGAATATGTAGACTTAAGGTGTTTCATGGTGTATGGAGGAGTATCTCAAATCCTAGTATTCCATAAGTGGAAGGTGGGTGCACATAAGGGCGCAATGGAAGATTACGACATCCCGACATGAAAAGTTCACGGTGCAACTATCCATTTTTCATGGGGGTCAGTGATGGAAGTGAAGGGACGGGCCCGACACTAATCCTAAGTGGGGCTGTGGGGCGCAGCCCTCGTGGTATAGACCAGCAGGTGAATGACTAGTTACTATTGTGCGTAAGATGCGCTACATATAGTATGGGATGTACGCAAGATTGCACTGTGCGGCACATGTGCGTGCAAGATTGGGAACATTGGCACTATTGCGCGTAAGATTGGAGTCTTGCGCTCAAGAAAGGATTTTTTCATGCAAGATTGGAAGTTTTTAATGCAATAATAGAATATTTTTTGAACCTGAATTCATAAGAAAAGTGGTCGTGTGAGGGTTGAAACACAGTGGGACCGCGTGAAGGTGGACCCATATGGGACCTGTCACAAAAGATCTCACAAGGAGGGTTCCATTCTTCCATGTGAGTGTGGAAGAGGTGGTCTTACGTGTAGCAGAGCGGCGACTAACCTCTAAGGACTTACCCTGAGGGGAGGGAGTGAACTTGTATTTATAGGAAAAACTTGAGAAATTGCGTGTAAGATTCCAGGAGTGGAAGAAATATTCTACACACCCTACGGTGGGTGTGCGGGAAAATGGGAATTTGATGCCTCATTGGGCGCATAAGAATCTTACACACAGATTCCAATCTTGCACGCACATCTCAAAATTTGTGCACACCTTCCTTAGACATTTTCCCAGGACTTCGCGGAACCTTCCTGACGTATGTTGCATTGGGCACGTAAGATTCCTGTGTGCGGACGTCGATCTTACATGCACATCTCAAATCTTGTGCGCACCTTACTTAGCCATTTTTCGAGTGGCTAGGGGAAGATGACATTGCATTGGTAACATAAAAGGTATGCATGATAGGTTGCACACAAGATTTTTTTATTCCACATAATATTTCATTATTGTACGCAAAACATCCTTTCTTGCATGAAAGATTTTAAATCTTGCATTCGAAACCATACTTTTCCCCAAAATTGTCTGGGATGGTTATTTTCAATAGTCTGACTTTGAACAACCATAACTTCTGATCTGTGACTCTATTCGGACTCCACGACTAGTCAAATTGAAGCCTTCAAAACGATCTATGCCTAGGATCATATCTGGAAGAATTCAGTGAAAAACATGGATGTGTTATAGAAGAAAATGTAGGTCTTATGGAAAAAAATTCACAACACCAATAGTATCTATTGAATATGAATCTTATATTGTAACTATAATTCAATCCAAAAAAACTAAATTCGACATTCTTACCATTTCTATATAAATATTCCCTAATCATTCTGATTCTTTAAGAAGGTTGATTTTCCTCATAATCTTATCCCTTATATAGTTGTGGAAGGGTGTTACAATTATCTTTTTTAGCCCAAACTTTTCTATATTTTGGATTATAACCTAAACTATTAGACAAAATAGAATCAACTATTTGATATTTTTAGCATCAATTTTATCCTGATTTGTTGTGAAATAATTCTCAGTTGATTTAGATGATTTATCTTTGAATTCAGTAGATTTTTTAAAGTCTAATGTCATATTTTTAAACATATTTTATATTATAAAATATTTTGATTCTATCTTACTTAGTTATTCCTCTTTTAGTATAATATTTTATTTAAGATCTTTCTTGATATTTTCATGCTCAACAGCTTTTAACTTGAATTTGTTTAGTTATTAATTGACTTCAATCTCCCTTTCAAGAGATTTTTCATTATTTTCAACTTTATTTCCATCATATTTCCTTAAAACATTAATATCCTTTCGGATATTTGTGTTTTTCATAAGACTTGACTCTAAATTAGATCTGAGAATTTTCACCATGTAAGTATCTTCACCACCTTCCTCATCACTGCTTGAAAACATTTCTTGGTCTTACACACGAGACAATTTTTTTAGCCTTTTTAGGTGATTCAAATTCAAGTTTTCTACAAGAGAAAGAGAGTTTTTTTATCTTTTTTCTCTTATCAAGATTATTCTTTTTATTATTAAAAATCTCATCATACTTTAAACTGTCTTATTCACTGATCCTAATATTTTTTTCCGATTTCTTATTTTTAGGATTCTCATTGGGTTCATTAGATAATCACCCAAGAGTATTCTTATTAGGAAAATTAATTAAAAAGTATCTTATTCTTCTATAGTTTAATCATTTCATAGATAGGTTTCCATTATATTTTTCGTTTTATTTCCTAAAATTTTGGAGATGAAATACATCACCATTATTTAATATTTTTCTTTCTCATAATTATCATCTAAATCAATTTATTATTTAGATTATTCATCTTTCAACTTCACATTTCCTGCGGCTTCAAAATCTATCTCATATTTAACTTTATTTTTGAATGTTGGTACCTTTCTCATTTCATAAGAAATGGTAATATTGTGAATCTAATCAAGTGATAAGTCCTCTCTATCATCTGTATTTTAGATCTTATGATAAAAATATATCATGTAAGTTCCTCATAAGTTTCTTCATAATTATACAATCATACTATTTTTCACCAATGCCTCTTATATTTCTCACAATTTAATTAACCCTAGTGGCTTAGTAATCAATGGATTATTCCTTATTCATATTTATAAATTTAAACTTGGTTTCCCATATCTGTAGATTTGCTTCTATGAATTTCACATTACCTTCATAGTTACTATCAGCTTTATACCAAACTTATTTAGTAGTTCTCAATCCCATCATTTTGGTAAACACTTTCTCTAAAAAAGACATAAGGATGGAATTTTTAGTTTTTCCATAAACCTAAAGTTTTATTTTATCAATAAATGACATTTAATATCCTCTTTAAATGAATGAAAATCCCACAGTATCTCCACCAAGAACTTCCAGACTAAGAGGCAACAAATATAGAAACATTTTATTCTTCCATCCATGGAAACTATTTCTATCAAATGTGGGAACTCCTCTATTATTTAAAAAGTTGATATTGTCCATATTTCTATATATTGAGAGAATATAATAGTTTTAAACTTTTTCTCTGATACTAATTTTTAGTGTTATTGGATTAAACTGATACAATTAGAGCGGGAGAGTCAGGGTAGCCAACCTTTTTCAATTTCTTTTTTCTTTGTAAATTGACCTATCTAGCCGATTAAGATCTAATTTTATATCTTGATTAATTACACTCAGCCTTTCACGAATAATACATGAAATAAATAAGAATAAATCATACACCAATTTTTTTAATATTCAGCCTTAGTGTGAGATCCCATGCCTTACTATAATCGGTTGTTATCCTGATATATAGATTTTCTACTATAAATTTATCAAAAACTTACACCGGGTAGGAAGGTATCATCCATTACCAAAATTTCTATAACACCACGTGATTTTATATTTTATTTTAATTAAATATTATATTATATAGAATATGGAATATGAAAAACCAAGCTTAAATAAACAATGATATTCTATAAAAATATTATTATTTAAATATGGTAGTTAAAACCTAACAGTTGGTTCAGAAGGTATGAATAAGAATAACCATATTATGAAATATATATATATAAATATTTTCCTAAATAAAATTAATAATCAATAAGAATTTTTTTATCAATTTCTTAGAAATGAATATACTTTTTTTAAGGTAAAAGATATATTTTTTATAATACTATTTTTATGTGCGTAATATATTTTTATCTTAATAAATAAATTGTATCACTATTGATAAATGATTCTATGGAAATGAGAAGTTTATTTATCCAATTAAGTCAATTAAAATTTATTTGATTATTTTTAATATGCAAGTAATGAGAATAAATCCATTTCTTTCTTTAAAGATACATTTTCTTCAAAAATGGGTATTATTACAATTTGTGTGTGAATGTTTTAATTAATTTATGCCACTTATAGAAATTTTATTTTAAAAAATGGATATTAGTTTTAAATAGTGATGTCATAATAGGTTTTGGATGGATTTTTTGGGATTTTTCTAAAAACATTTGTTTTTGAGTGAACAATAAAAATACTGATTTCTAAAAAACTATCATCTTTTCCTTCAAATAAAGTAATTTTAAAGTACCATTATATTTTATATTTGTTTTTAAATTAAATTAATATTAATTTTATTAAAAATAATATAAATTATTCCGTATGAACCAACATTATACTTTATTTTTGGTATAAGTTCATTTTTATGCTTAAAACACACTTTTTTTAAAAAATATTTTTCATTTCATTTTGTATGCTTATATTAAGAATAATTATTTCACTCCTAAAAAGTGAATCCTGAAAATTTTATTTTATATTAGGAATTATGGGGTTTATTTTTTTAATGAGTTCAATTTAATTTTTGGTTATTATAGGTTACAACTTTGGTAAAAATATTGTTTCCACTATAAAATGGGATAATTAAGGTCAAAACTAAGTAATAAGGTCAGAAAAATTTATGTTAATTCTTATTTCATGATATTATTTCGAACCATATCAGCTTAGTTTTTAATTTTCATTTTAAGTAATTTTTTTCTTTAATTATTACCTTTATATTATATAAAGTAAAGGATAATTAAACAATACCACTCTCTTTTGTTTAATTCTTTAATATGTTCACCTTGGGTTAAAAAGAAATTATGAATTATTATAAATAGTTATTTTAAAAATTAATATTTTATTTTTATTATAGTAATTTATTTTTTATTTTTAGTGATGATATAATAGTCTTAAATGCTTAATCAATGTCGATACATTATTTGTGCAAATAGTATAAAAATCTTGATAAATGATTTTAATAACAATAAAATTAATATTTATTAGATGAATTGTGGTCTTCCATGAATTTTATAGGAAATTATAAAGAATAATTAATGGTAAATTTTCTTATATTTTAATTATATTATTGTATTTTTGTATTTAAATACCAATTAAATGAGTAGTCTTAAAACGACTTTATTGATATTTTATGATAATAAATATTTCATTAAATGATTTAAATTTTTTTAAAAAATATTGGCTCAATAAAATTAAAAAAAATGAAAATAGAACAAATGGGATGGTAAATGGTTGAAAATTTTATCCATGGACCATTTATTATCAATTTTCTACCTTATAATTAAATTTATATCCCTTAATGATTTAAAAACGTGTTACCACGGTTAAGGTTAAGAAGTGTTAACGATGGGGTTAAACCAATAGACAATGTATAATTTTAAACATAAAAATGTACCAATTTTATTGGTTAAATATATTTCAACCTAATAATATCCAACCTTATAAATTATTTCTATTTGGTTCTATTTTACATGATTATGATATGTATTATATTTTAATGTTCTCAAAATTTATAATTATTCCACTCTCATCACTTATAAAAGGGAACCCCATCTCCTCTATATGTAACAAAATTTGATCCATTTTGGTTCTATGAGAACTTACAAAATCCCTTTCCAACCATCCTAACCAGGACCTAGATATCTTATTCTCACCAAAAGACCATCCTAAAAAGGCTTAAGGTTTAACAAAAGGAGGGTTTCCAATGAAGAGGTATAACTCTTAATTGAACTCTTTAATTTTATTTCTTATTATATATACTTAAATTATATTCTAACCACGATGATATAATAACATAAATATCTTACACATACATATGGGTTATTATAATAATTTAACAACCCTTTATCATATCCTTTTCCATCCTATGGGAAATGAAAAGATCGTTCGTGCGTACGTGTGGACTACCACCTCCATGAAGTGATGTGTTTAATTTTGTATCACCACATCACAAGGTAGGTTATTATTATGAATTAAATTAATATATTTTAAATTCATGTCACAATCAAAATTATTTAAATATGATATATTACTTAACCTCCTACCCTTCTATGAGGTAAACAATGATAATGTCGCTCGTGTGTCTGTGTGTAATATCATCTCCACAAAGAGATATGATTCTTTTCATGTATACATCATATTTGATTATAATATTTTATTTAATATATAAAAATGATAATTATTTATTTATTAATATTCTAGAGATGATGGGATAATGACCCCTTTGACCTTGGCCAACCTACGAAAGTTGTTTTGGGGATAATAAATTGAATATCCTAAAAATGTCCTATTTGAATTTAATTGATTTAGTAAATATATATTACATTATAGAAAATGTAATAAAAAAGATAATAATTAATATATGATTATTATACAATCATTAAAGAATATACATGGAAAATCAAGAGTAGAGGAAAGTGATTTTATCAATTCAATTTGTTTTGTTGAGACTTATGAAATTTTTAAAACTTATTTTTTTTGTCAGGTATGAAATTAATTATGGTTGAATTTTGTCATTATATAATTTAAAAAAAGTGGTTTAAAATCCATTTAATTTTATCTTCTCCAACACTCTTTTATTTAAGAAGTTACAAAAGTCACAAGCGATTAATCTTTAAAATATTATTTTTAAAGTATTCCTTTAAAATATTTTTCCTTTATGTCCATGTCCTTTAAAATATTTTAAGAATGATCTTATTTATACATAAAATTATTTTAAATTTAATTTTCAAATACTTTTTACTTTATTTACAAATATTTAAATGGGAATTATTTTTAATATTTTCCGTATGGATCACTTTTGACTCTTTTTACCAAAGTTCCAAAACAATATTTTTCTTAACATATATGACATGAGCAGAATATCCCACCACCATGTAATTTATTAATTATAAATATAAATCTCTATGTTTTTGTGGTTTTACAAAGTAAATTCAATTCCCATATATGGTGTATACTTTATTACATTGGAACCAGATACAAGTGATCACGTCCCAAAGGACCAAATTGTTTTGTAGTTTTGGTAAACTAGAAAAATACATGAAATTAACATTAAATTTTAAATCATAAATTACACAAAGTATATTCTTTGAGAATTCCTTTATTACCCTTATCATGTCTTTGTATACATATACCAAAACACTTCTAGGTATCTTGGGGAAAATAAGACATAAGAAAGTGGTGAGATCAAATGAGCAGTGAGGGTAAGAGTATATAGGAATCTATTATGAATAAATAATCATGATCAATATATAAAGATAAATATATTAAACACATTCCATTTAAACAATAACTTGAGAATAATATGAAAGGATTAAAAAGTGATCAAATAAATCCATATAAATAATCACATGATCTTGAAACTTATCCATAAATTTTATAACTAATAGAATAATAAAATGGAAATTAATAAATAATATTATAATGAGGGAATTGATAATTATAGACATCTAAAACCTAATTTCAAGACCTTTCACAAAACAGTTTTAAACTACAGGTAAAACCCATCTGATTTAGCAAACAGATTTTTCTCATGGGACCCGTCGATGAATCGAGGGGATATATATAAATAGGCCCCACCCATCACTTACAATGTCTAATTAATTAATTATATAAAATGGTTTAATCTTAATAAATATAAAAATTATCATTCAAAATTTACACAAAAAATGTTAATACTAACCCCAATCAAATAAACGTAATCATAAACTATCCAAAGTAATATAGTGAATGGTAATAAAATTGTACATCCTCAGTCAAAATAATCATAAAAAATCCAAAAAAATGAATAAGTATGATATAAATAAAATATATCCCCTATGGATCATAAATTCAATAATGTTTTTATTTCATTGATAAACACAAATACCATGAGAATATCCATAGAAAATAATTGAGTAAAATAAACTTTGCATTTTAAAAAACATCTTTTAAAATTAAAAGTTCACAAACCATTTTGAAAATAACTTTATTTGAAGATAAATTTTAAACTTATAAATTAATCTTTAAAACAATTAATGGTCATAATGATGGGAAATTTTATTCATGTCATACAAGTTAAAACAAAAATTCCTTTCAAATGTTTGGTAAAATCTAGAAGAGCCTTGTTTAGAAAATGGCATGAATATTCCTTTAAATTTTTTTATAAAATTTCAAAGATGTTTAAAAATTTATTTCATAAATAATTTTGATAATTTTAAAAAACTTTTTTGAAAACATTTTTATAAAACATGTATTTGGAAGGAAAATAATTTTCAATTGAAAAGAGAAATAATGTTTCCTTTTCTTAAAAACATTTTCTCAGTCATTTTAATTACCAAAGAGAATAAAAATGGTATTAATACATGAAAAGTTAATGAGTAACCATAGGATATAAAAATATATTGTTTTTAAGATAGGTATATCAAATAATTTTCCCAAGGTAGATGTAAACATAAACAATCCTGAATAATGATGATGTTGTGAAATAAAATCTTACCACTTTAGTAACTTCTGAATCATAAGCCCCATAAAATAACTAACATCAAATGAATATTTAAAAACCATAGAAATAAATATATTAATGATATAAAATATCAAAGTTTCCTTATATACACAACACAAAATAAATAATTGGTGAATATGGAATATGTCTAACAGAAGTAAAAGTGAGACGAGAAACCCTTACCCCAGGTTTGACTATATTTGTTTGTGTCAGAAACTCCTCTATTTAAGAAATGGGTTTTTTATAAATATATTATATAACTATAATCATATATTTCATACTATATATTATTCTCTTATAACATTTTATCACCCATTTTTTAATAATATTTCATTATTTTCATTGTTTTGGGTGTCAATTTCCTAATTTTCCCAAGCATGTTTTGTCATGAAAGATTTGGTTCTTGTACCTATGATATAAATAAATAATATAAATAATTATAATAACGTTATAAATATCATACTTATTCCATATATATAATATTATAACCATTCTTTAAAGTTTTTCATAGAAAATGAATCACATCACTTCCTGGAGGCGATAGGTTGTACGTACGCATGAGTGACGATATCATTCCTTTAAAAGGTGAAATGGTAAGGAAGTGTATGATATTTTTATTTTAAATAATTGATATCATTTTATTTATATCACATATTTTCATTAAATGTATCCTTATTACCTTTCATGTAAATCATAAGTGAAAAATAAATTACATCACTTCGTGAGGCAGTAGTCTACCGTACACATAAGAAATGTTATCATATTTTAAGCAGGATGGAAAGTAAGAATTTAAAAGTGATATTATAATTTCATAATTATAATTATATCATAAATATTATAAATATATAAATATATATATTAAATCAATCATGAGAGGTGTTGATGGAAAATGAGTTACATCAGTTCGTGAGACGATATTCCACCATACACATGATTAAAAATTTTATTTCCCATTTTATGGAAGTGGAGATGGATAAATAGTATGTCATAAACATAATAACATCTTAGTACGTTGAATATAATTTTTTTTATATTTTAAGTTTTAATTCTTAATTTAATGTTTTAAAAGTAGAAAGAAAAAGAATGAGCCTAGTGAAGACAATTACCCTCTCTTAGAGAAAGCTCATTTGGATATCTTCTTAAGGACCTTAGTGTTGGTATTTTTGGAAGAAAATAATATATATAAAGTGTATAAGGGTGTTTTGGAGGGATTTTTTTTAGGTTATGGTAAAGTAAAATGACTTTAGTGGTGTGAATAGGTGAGGGAGTGAGTGATCTTTTATAATTGATGAGTGGGATTTTTGTAAATACCCAAAAATATTCAACAATGGGAAGCCACTCTAAACCGAAGTTCCTTAAAAATTTATAAATAATTGATTGGGTAGATGATATGTTTTATAAAAGCCTCTACTAAAAATAAAAAACACATGTTTTAGACATTTTATTCCATATCATTTAAGCTTACATAATTTTACCATTTTAGTTTTCACCACAGTAAATTGTATATTTCTATTTACCTCGGTAATTTGTCTTTTAAGAATAAAATTAGAATTAGAATTATTAGATAATTTTCAACCAATTATTATAAATATTAAATACAATTTATTAAATAAAAATTATATGTTTGTGTAAAATTAATTTTAACATAAGCGCGTGTAACACACACTTTCATCCTCCATTGTATTTAGATGCTCTATCAAAGTCCCACTTTCATCCACTGATGAATATCCCTTTACCACTAAACATTGGGCAATACATTTTTAACTTACATTTGAAAATCTCACTACTTCATGAAGGTCCCAATTTCACAAAGCTCAAACAAGCCTTCACTAATTCCTCACCTCTTCATAAAGAACACTTCTTTATAGAGATAACTACTTTAAAGAGCTCACTAATTCATAGATATCAGGCGGCTCTGTGAACCACACTTCTTCCATGGATCTCAATTAGCTTCCACAAAGCTCCTTCCATTCACAGAGCTTAACTAGCCTATGTGGATCCCATTTCCATTGTAACACACACTACCTTTGTGGAACACCTTACTTCACGAATCTCACTGAGCCAATGCGGAACACCCCATATTCTCAAATATCTCAATACATAGAAGCATTGACTTAGGTCAAGACTATAATATCCTTTTTGTAAAGCTCAAGATATATTTGAAACCTTTCTTCACAAAGCACCCCTTGCTTCACGATATCAGAGTGATTTAGGATTTTCTCTCTTTAGTGCATTCAGAATGAAGATGGGTGGCCTATAATTTATAGGCGCCATCGAACGTGGAGCTCCACTTATTCAAGCGCAATTTATAGATCAGTCAAAATTGTCTCTATGATGCATATTAACTTTCCAAATCACCACTAAAATATTTTGTTTCCACAATTATTTCTGTCAAATGATTCATTCCACCATTACAATACTCCCTCACAATGCTCTTCACCTATTCAATTCACGAAGCTCATCATAATTACAGAGATCACCATCACCATTATTCATGTCTTTGATAAATCCACTTCATGAAGACCATATTCACAAAACTCAAGCCTTTTTCATATTTTGATGAGTATCTTCAAGGAAATACACTATTCACAATGCTCACCAAACTCCAAATTTTGGACCCCAAATATTTGGAAAACACTAGAAAATGGAACCACCTTGTATCTCTTCTTTTTGTACCACCTCCAGATCATCCATTCTATTTTCATGGTTCTTTGTTAACATAGGTTGTCAAAAATATATCTGGAACATGAAAATAAACCATGAAAACCTACTTTTTCAACAAACACAACCAACCAAAAAATCATTAAATTTTACCTGGAGAGATTTTTTTCGAACATCTCCCCCTTTTGTTTGTTGACAACTCTTTCATAACGATTCTCTATTATTTGATACCTCATTAAATCCTATTTTAACCACTACCACCATTAACCTCTTGCAATTCATATAGAAATCAAAGATTTACTAAACACATACTATAATCCCACATGAGCAATGATCGATGTGAGAAACAAGAGTATAATAAAAATTTCATCAATGAATCACTTCCTTCCTAACACCAATTATGGATACCATTCCAACACCACTCTTCTGCTTTCATTATGAACATCAGTTGTCAAGATATCTAATCTTTGATCGATCACTTCTAGCATCGTCAAAGTTAATACTCTCCCCCTATCTCACTGATCCCCATATCTTGTTGCTCCACCTGTTATCTTCTCTCCTATCTGCTTCTCCCCATGTCCTGACAAAGACCTATCCACAATTTATCCCCCTTTAATAGTCACACTTCTTCCCCTTTATCAAATAACCCAAAGGTCACTCCTTTGTGGTCTGTAACCTTATAAAGTTCATAGATAAGTTAATTAGGGAAAACACACCATACCTTTGGGAGAGGGGGTTCCACATCCACACTTTTTCAAGTGTGAGGAGTTGACTAGACTCCTAGATCCAATCGATACCTCTCAAAAGCTTCCTTGGATAAGGTCTTTACCTGAATGTTCACAACATGTAGCTCTATAGGCACATACTTCAAATTCACTAGCCATTGATCTCCATTCTCCTTGATAAAATGATATTTTATATCAATGTGCTTTGTCCTTGAGTGATGGACTGGATTTTTTTAAGATTTATTGCACTAGAATCACACTGGATTCCGATTAGAGACTTCACTTCAACTCCTATATCATCAAGATACTGCTTCATCCACAATAATTGTGTGCATGCTTGAGTGGTGGCAATATACTCAACTTCTACGGTGATCAATAAAATGAAATCCTATTTCTTACTCAGCCAAGAAACACACAATCTACCAAGATAAAAAGAACCTTCTCACATTGATTTACTGTTATTTGTAGAACCATCTCAATCTGCATCTGTGTATCCCAATAACTTTGGATTATATTTGTCATTATACATCAAGTAGAATTCTACTATGCCCTTGATTTACCAAGGTATTATTTTTACTACAAGCATGTGGAAATCCTTGGGACTTCTTTGATACCTCACTGCTTTGCATGTGAAAAATAAAAAATCAGGTCTTTTATTGTCAAGTATAGTAAGCTTGCAATGATTTTCCTGTATTCTATGATATTAACTGCCTTACCGTCATCATCTTTTGAAAGTTTCATCTAGGTAGAAACCAGAGTCTTCATCTCCTTGGACTTTTCCATTTCAAACCTTTTCAAAACCTCCTTGGCATATTTAGATTGATAAATGAATGTATCATTACTTTCTTGTGTCACCAGCAACATCATCCTTTTATTATTGTCATTGTTCACATATAAAGTGTAATCAACTCCACCACGCTGGAAACCAAGCTTATTCAGAAAATAATCTAGTGTTGAATACCATGTTCTTGGTGCTTTCTTCAACCCATATAAATCTTTCTTAATCCAACAAACCCTATCCTCATCTTCATGTCTATACTAGCACTATATGATTGCCAATTATATCTTTCAAGTCAATTTCAAATCGACTCTTTGAATTTCATGCTAATATAGATTTGACTTTCTCATGGTCATTATCAGTATCTTCTTCTGAATTAGAAATTTCCACTTATACTCCCCCTGAGTCTTTTACCACTTCATCACTTTCAATAGACAACTTGTCACCATGTCATTGTTCAGTGACATCATTTCTTTCAACTAATTTTCTCAGCTTCTTGTTGAAAAATTGTTGATATTCTATCATATCTTCTTAGTATCCTGAAAATAGTCATCTTATACCATATTATTCGAACAAAATAGATAATCATGAAAAACCCGAGTGTTTATGTTTGTCCCCCAATAATTCTTATTGAATATAAACATTCGTTCTTTCTACACCATTGAGATATATCATCTGATTAAGAGATAGAATTCTCCCCCTATGATATGAAACTCTTCCAGTTGTTAGGTCCACTATTTATACCCAAAACATTCTTCTTCTCCTACATAAATTCTTCACATATAACACTTTTATATGCTCCATCAACCAAAAATCTAACCCTACTGAGTTTAAAAATGGTGTAGGAAACATAATATAAAGTTAATAACACCATCAATATCCATTATTCTTAATTAATTCCTTTATTCTTTGAGTTTTCTAACTAATTTTACTTAGTTGACATTCTGGAGCACATCACTTCACCACTTTGCATCTTTTGATGCGACTTCCACTTGGACCATATCTGCCATTGAACCTGAAACACTTGAACATAGTTAATAGAATTTATACACATAGGGAGAGGGTATTCATCTATAATCCTCAAGAAGAAGATTGTGGTTGATCCTCATGGGTTAACCCTTTGATTATTTCTTACAAATAATCACACTCTTTCCTTGATTTCTCCAACTACCTAGACAAAATAAACTATTCTAGATATACGATTAGGCATTCTTTACCCACATCTTGATTCTTCTTCTAATATTCAGATTTAGTATGATTGGATTTTTTCATAATTTGGGAATTAATCCCATTAGTATAAATTTCCTTCTTTGATGCTTCACCAATATCCCATTTTTTCATGATTTTTTCTCTAATAAGAAATCTCCCCACTGATCATCTATTCTTTCTTCTTCCTCTATTGGTGACATATTTTTTTCCTTCAATTCCTGTTGTGTGGCATGACATGTAAATTTTTGAATACATTATTTAGTCGTATTTAGTTTATCAATTGTTCGAGTCATGCCTTATTTTTTTTGTTGTGGTTGATTCTTCCATTGAATTTACATTCTTCTTAATTACACTGAAGGAATATACTCCCTTTTTCTTACAGGATTGTCCATATCTATTATAGGGTAGTTTTCGTGAGTGTAATAGAGGGGGTGATTGATATACCTTTTGTTGAGCACCTTGTGATTCCATTAGGACTATAAACCTATTTTTTATCTTACCATGTTGTCTTCAAGTATAGGATTTTTTATTTTACACTGCATGTGATAGGGATCTCCTTCTGGATCCCTTTTCCATCCCTGATTTCTTATTTCTACAATGTATTTCCAAATGACCATGATTAGAACAAATAGAACATCTCCCATCAAAGACATACCTCATCTCATCATTTCACAGTTAAGATGTCGATGTAGCCTGGGTTCTTCTTCTGACATTGATCTCCTGAGCTTCTTGACATGTACTCATTGTGTGCCCCATTCTTCCACAATATAATCACTTCATGGATTATTTCTTCTAAGAGACCCTTCTTTCATATTTATCATGATGCTTCTTCTTATTCTCATATTTAGAAAAAATTCTACCGTCACAGCATGAAATGTATTCCTGAGCCTCTAAACAAAGGCTTGATATATGACCACGAATCCCACAGAAATAGCACATGATGTCATTAATTCCTATAAAATACCTTTTTGATATATCTTTAAAACCTACAAGACTTTTTCTATTTCTATAACTATTCACAACCCTCTTCCTGTCATACATGGGATGGGATTCATCATATCCAATACCAGATTTTCCCAAATGATATGATCTTTCAGATAAGAAAATATGTTCTTATTTCTCTTCATAAATATTATATTTACTTTTCATTTCATCGTCACATTCCGAAGGATAATCAAATAATAAGTTCAAGGCATCCTTCAATTTATAATTTCCTTTGGAATTAGATTTCTGCACTTCTTTCTTTTCCATTTCTCTCTCTCCTCCCAATTGTTGAATCTTATTGTCCCTTAATTCAAGTTCAGCAATAGGTTCTCTCTTGAGATACTTACCCCTACTTAACTCATCTTCCAATTCATGTTTGAGCTTATCCACCATGCCACTTTTCTCCTTTGGTTTCAATTTTTCTTGAGCAAGAGAATCAAAGAAGCATTCTTTCTCTTATTGTAGCCTTTGATTCTTCTGAACTAGTTCAGACTACTCTGTAGAAAGATCATCATTTTTGGATTTGAGATTCTAAATTTCATATAACTTTTGATTCTCGATATTATTATTATTATTTGGTTTTTCTATCTCTATAGATATCTTTTGTAGTTCTTCATCTTGAGAATCATTATTCTCCCTCAAATCAATAGCCACATAAATAAGCATTTGATTTAAGCCTCTAAGCTTGTTGTCCTCAATTTCTAGTGCTTGGATTTAGATATATTTAGTTTTAATTTTTTCCTCCAATTTCTTATACAATTACTTTATTTAATGGAAAACTTCCACTTTTCCACTTTTTGGAGTTTCTTCATCATAAGTAGTTCCAGTATCACTTGGAATATCAGGCTCATCACTCATTTTTTCAACATCATTGAATGAGTAAGTATATTCACATCATGATTTATCTAAATAATCAATCTGTTCACTACTTGATTCCTTCAACTGAATCACACTCTTTCCATAGACACTTCCACTCTAAGAAATAGCACCAGAATTTTGATTCTTCTTCTATGTTCTTCCCTTTTATAGGGAACACCAATATAAGTGCACTCTGAGTCTTTAACTTCAAAATAAACTAAAAAAAGTCAGAGCACACAAATATTTATAAAAGAAACATTTTCTATAATACCAATTGTTTGGTCCAAATGGGGTCTAGATACCCTGAGAGGGGGGTGAATCTGGGTATGGATATTCTTTTTCAAATTATTCCTACACCACAAGATCTTGACCTCTTTATTATAAGGGCCAATTTATTTTCACTTGTGTGTTTATGATGATCTCTTCTTTTCTTCTTTACTTGATGACATTACTTTTGAAGTAATTTAGGAATGTAAGCTCATGACACAAATATTTTTACTTGGTTTACTCTCATTGGGATGCATCCAAGGAGCACACAATAACAATGTGTCATTGTACCAAATCAACTAAATGTCAAGGTTCAAGCTAGTTATTTTATGCCTAGGATCACTACCTTAACAGAGTTTAGGGTTTTCTTACTCTATTCCCAAGGGTCACACCCTATGTCTCTTCCTTTAGCTCACTTCCTGTGGGAGGGATCACCGTCTTCCTCTTCCTTTTCTCACTACTCTTGGAAGGTATCCACTCAAAGTTTATGGACTTATAGGTCTATTCATTATCAATAATGATTGCATCATCCAGTATATGTTGATGCTCTATTGAAGTACTACTTTCATTCACTAATGAGTATCATTTTTTCATTAAACACTAGGCAATGCCTCTTGAACTTACCTTTTCAAATATCACTACTTCACAAAGCTCCCAATTTTGTAATGCTCAAACAAGCCTTTGTAAAGCCCCTGACTCTTCATAAATCACACTTCTTCATAGAGCTCACTGCTTAAAAGAGATCACTACTTCGTAGAGGTCAAGATACTTTTCAAACCACACTTTTTTCATAGAGCTCGATTATCCGCCGCAAAGCTTCTTCCTTTCGTAGAGCTCAACTAGCCTCTGTGGATCCCACTTCTGACATGAAGCACACTGCCTTCTCAGAACACCTTACTTGGAGAAGATTAATGAGCCAACATGAAACACCCCATATTCATGAAGGTCTCAATACTTAAAATCATTTACTTTGATCAAGACTAAAATAGCCTTTTCATAAAGCTGAAGATCTCTTTGAAACCTTTATTTACAAAGCACCCCTTACTTTGCGATATTAGAGTGATTCTAGATTTTCCTTATTTAGTTCATTTGGAATGAAGAGGGGTGACCTATTATTTATAGGCACAGTTGAACATGGAGCTCCATTTCTTGCATAATGTTTTTTAGATCGATGAAAATCATCTCTATGGCATATCTTCCATTCCCAAATCACCACTAAATTTTTCATTGCCACAATGCTCTCTGTAAATTTCTTCACGCCATTGTTGCAATGCTCCCTCTCAATGATCTTCACCTCTTCCATTCTCAAAGCTCATCATAATCATAGAGATCACTATCACCATTCTTCATGTATTTGCGGAATCCACTTCATGAATCCCATCTTTGCAAAACTCAATTCTTTTCCATATTTTTATGAGTATCTTCAAGGAAATCCACTTTTCACAATGCTCACAAAACTCCATATTTTGGACCCCAAATTTTTTGAAAATGATAAATAACGGAACCACCATATATCTATTCTTTTTGCACCACCTCCAGATCATCCACTCCTTTTTCATGGTTATTTTTCAACATGGGTTGTCAACAATATCTCTGGAAATCAAAAATCCACCATGAAAACCTATTTTGTCAACAAACACAACCAACCCAAAAATGCTTCAATGTTACCTAGATGGATTTTTTTACAACAATATTTACCTTTGGGTATTTTGAACACTCTTTCATAACAAATATCCATTCATTGATACCTCATTAAAGCCTCTTGAAACATCTACCACCATTCACCTCTTGCAATTCAGATAGTAATCAATGATTTACTAAACACATACTATAATCTCAGGTGAGCAATGATTTCTGTGAGAATCAAGAGTAAAATGAAAATTTCATCAACGAATCAATTCATTCTTGGAACCAATTGTTGATACCATTCCAATAACACTCTTCCATTTTCTTCATGAACATCAGATATCGTGATATCTAATCTTTGATCGATCACTTATAGCATCGTCAGAGTTAATACTCTCCCCCTATTTCATTGCTCCCCCTATCTTGCTGCTCCACCTGTCAGTATCTCCCCTGTCATCTTCTCCCCATATCTTGAAAACGACATAACCACAATTTCTCCCCCTTGAATATTCACACTTCTCCCCCTTTGTCAAAGAACCCAAACGTCACTCCTTTGTGGTCTGTAACATTGTAAAGTGCACAAATAAATATTTTATACCGCCTCCAGATCATCCATTATTTTTTCATGGTTCTTTTTCAATGTGGTTTGCCAAAAATGTCTCTCGAACTCGAAAATCCACTAGGAAAACCTTCTTTGTCAATAAACACAACCAACCCAAAAATTATTCAATGGTACCTGGAGGGATTTTTCCCAATACATAGTAAAAGACCAAATAGTTTAAAAGTCATGGTAAACTATATTCATAAATAACATTTATATTGCATTTTAAAAAATAAATTACACAAATTATTTTCTTTTATAATTCCATTATACCCCCTATCTTATTCTTGTATATTAACTACAAAACACTTCATGTTATCCTGGGCAAAATAAACCATAAGAAATGGTTGAGCTCAAATGCTCAGTAAGGGTAAGAGTACAATGGAATATATTATGAATAAATAAGCATAGTCAATATTTTAAGGTAAATAATTTAAACACATTCCATTTAAATAATAACTTGATCATAATATATTAGGAATAAAAAATGATCAAATAAATCCATATAAATAATCAAATGAGCTTGAAACTTATTCATGGATATTCTAGGTAATCGAATAATCACAAGGACATAAAGAAATAATCTAATAATGGGGTAAATCATAATGTTGGACACCTAAAACATATTATTGATACTTTTTCACAATACAGTTTAAAACTACAGGTAAAAACCCATCTGATTTGGAAAACTGGTTTGTCTCATTATACTTGTCCATGCATAGAGGGGCTCTCTATAACCAGACCCAAAATTCACTCAGTAAGTTTAATGAATTACTCATATAAAAGGGTTGAAACATAATCAACATAAATATTCATATTGAGTAGTCATGATGACTAGAAATTCCTTTCAATCCATGCACATTAATATAAAAATTTCTTTTACATTTTTGGTAAAAATCCAAATAAGCCTTGTTTAGAAAATGACATAAAGATTCCTTAAAAAATTTAAAAGTAAAACATGGGTAAAAAATTATTTAATAAATTATTTTAAAAATTTTAAAAAAAATTGAAAACATTTTTATAAAATATGGATTTGAAAGAAAAATCATTTTTGACCAAAAATATAAATAATGTTTTCTTATATTAAAAACATTTTCTCAATCATTTTAAGTAAAAAAGAGAGGGAAAATGGTAATAATTCTTGAAAATTTAATTAATAACTAAAATATATGAAAATATATTACTTTTAATATAGTAATACTAAATAATTCCTCCAACGGAGATGTAAGCATACACAATCCTGAAGAATGATGAGATTGTGAAATAATCCCTTACCACTTTGATAACTTCTGAATCGTAAGCCCTATAAAATAAATAACATAAAATGAAAATTTAAATACCATTAATATAAATATATTCATTATGTAACATATCACATGGTCATTATATACTCTACAAAAAAATAAGAGGTGAATATGACATATGTCTCACAAAAGTAAAATTGATACAAGAAAACCTTACCTCAGGTTAGACTCTTTTTGTATGTGTCCAGAAATCCTATAAAATAAATATAGGTTTATTATAAATGTATTAATGTATCATATTTATATATATCATACCATACACGATCCTCTTATAACATTTTACCACCCAAATTTTAATAATATTTCATTATTTTCATTATTTCAGGTGTTATTTGTCTTATTTTTTCCTGCATGTTTTGTCTTGAAAATATAAGTTCATGTACATAAGATATAAATAAATTATATATATAATTATAATAATTTTATAAAAATAATATTTAATCATTATATAAATTATTATAACCATTATTAAAAAAAATTAAAAATGAATCGTATCGCTTCGTGGAGAGAGCAGACCGTACGTACACATGATGGATGATATCATTCCCTTTAAGGGTGAAATGGTAAGGAATTGTATGATATTTTTTATTTTATATAATTTATATAATTTAATATATATTACATATATTTATTAAATTTATCCTTATTACCTTCCATGTAAATTATAAGTGAAGAATGAATCACATCACTTCGCGAGGCGATAGCCTGCCATACACATGAGAGACATTTTTGTATTTTAAAAGGGAAGAAAAGTAAGAAGGTATTTGTGATATTATAATTTTAGAAGTTAAATTTTATGATAAATATTATATATATATATATAATCCATCATTTTATCTAACTTTTAGAAGTGTTGATGGAAAACAAGTTACATCAGTTCGTGAGGCGGTATTATATCGTACACACGATTGACGATTTCGTTTCTCATTTTACGGAAGTGAGGATAGATATATATTATGTCATAAATATAATAATATCTCATTATATTATATATATACTTGTGTTATTATATTTTAATTGTTAAGATGTAATTTAAGCTTGTAAAAGAAGAAAGAAAAAGCATGATCTTAGTGAAGACAATTACCCTCTTTTAGAGAAGCCTCCTTGGGATATCTTTTTAGGGACCCTAGGGTTGGTCTTTTGGGGAGAATATAAACTATAGAATGTATATAAGGATTATGAGGATGGATTTTGGTAGTTTTTGGGTGAGTTAAATTACTTTATTGGTGTGAATAAGTGTGGGGAGTGAGTGCCCTTTTATAATTGAGGAGGAGTGACATTTTAGTAAATACTATAAACTATTCAATAATGGGAAGTAACTCTCACCCCATGTGCCCCCAAGATTTAAAAATAATGGATTTGAGTGATTATATGGTCTATACACACCTATATAACAAAAAAAATGTTTTAAAATTTTATTCCTTATCCTTTAAATTTACTTAATTTTACCAATTTAGCTTTCACTACGGTAACTTGTATCTTTTAATTTTACCAGGTAATTTATCCTTTAAGAATAAATTTAAAATGAGAATCATTAGATATTTTGTAACCAATTATTATAAATATTAAATAAAATTTATCAAATAAAAATCATGTGTGTGTAGAAAATTAATTTTAACATAAGCGCATATAACGTGAAAAACCTTGTTTTAACCTAAATCAGGGTAATTTATTTTTATTATCTTTATTAGTATTTATGAAAAAAAATTAATTTGAAATTATTACATATTATAAATTGTTATTATTAAAAATATTTAATCCATTTTATCTAATTAAATTCACAAATATATATAATTCAATTTATAATTTAACCCACAGACGCATTGAAAAAATGTTTTTTCTAAAGAAAAAATTTCAAAACATTAAAAAGTTTTTATATCAGAATTAAATATGAAATTTATTCCAATGAACTGAATTATTTAAATTTAAATATAATTGAAATAATTTTAATTTAAAACTAAATTAAAATATTATTTTACTTTGTAAATAATTTAAATGAAAAAGCAATTTCTCAATAAAAAACTGTATTTTTCACTATTCATTGAAAAATGAAAATTTTAAGAAAAATCCCACAAATTAACCCTTTGATAATTTTTATTTTATTATTTCAAAAATGAAGTTAATTTTATCAAATAAATTTTATAAAATGGGTAAAATTTAATTTTAAAATATGTGTGCAAGGCGCAGCGAAACAACCTTTCAGAAAAATACAGTTTTTTCAAAAAAAAAATCATTTTGTTTAAAATGATTTTTATTTTATTTATAATTAATATCGAACCATTTATTTATTTTATAAATTTGTATAATGTATAATTTTAATAATATATTTATCCATATTTATACCAATCAACTTAACAGATATGTTATAATGGTTATGTTTAAATAATAATACGTTAATAAATCATCATGTTTTATCTAAACCTTGAATTGCATGGATGAAAAGCTATCGAAGATATTGAATTTATTGAAAATATATATATCTTAAATTTTTGGGGTTTTGTATTCCTTTATAATCTTGGTGTTTCATTTGAACATGATGTTCTTATTTTAAAATCTGATAGTGTTACAATATTTCTGAAAAGTGAGCCTAATATTGCTCTTGATGATGGGTGAGACCAATATAACTCCCACAATGAATTGGGTATTGATTTAGACTTGGATGGTTAAAAAAAGGGATATATCTGGGATGGTTATTCCTATGAAATTACCTAGTCTTCAATTATTTCTAAAATGGGTAAAACATGAGTGAATATGGGTATATGATGCTCCAATATACCTAATTTAGGATTGAAGAAGGTTTTTATGGAAATATTTAGATTTATTAAGGTAAGTAATGTTATTGTGATTTTAAAGGAGAAGTGTTTGTTTTTCAAAGATGTTTTTTCATTATTCTTCCATGGTTTTCCTTTTCTTTCAAATGGGTTTCAAAGTTTTTCTTTGTGGAAATATATTTTTTATCTTGTAGATATGATTTACTTTTGTGATCAAAGTCTTACTGTGAAAAAGATAAACATTATCACGCGTTTTTATGTTTTCAGTGGAAAATGGGGTTCATTTTTTATACCCCTTACCAAGATTTTTTTTTCTCATGGCATGTTTTCAAATGTTTTTCACAAGAACTACAGATGTGTAGAAACTACACTAAGGTCAATATTTCCTCTATGGCGACTCATCTTAAAAGATGAAGAAGTCCTTTAAATGATACAAGAGTTTAAATTTGAGAATCATATCTTGTGGATAAAATAGAAACTTTTTTTTCCTTTTTCACTATTTAATGTAATTTTTTACTATTTCCCTAAAAATATAAACTAAAAAATTCATCAAAATGTATGAAATTGAAACCCTTTTTATAAATAATGTAATTATGGGTTATTAAAGTTACATGGTGTTATAGTTTATATCATAGGTATGTTTTAGACAAACTTAGAAGTTAGGATGATCTAAAATATGATATTTTAAGATTTTTAAATATTATCATGGTTTATCATAAGCTTAAAGGAATAGATGCCCTTTTGAGGTTTTATATGATAGGAGTTTAAGGTGATTCTTTGTATTTTTGGAAACATTTATAGTAACACCGCCCTAGGGTTTTATATATGTTTTTCTGAAACTTTTATTTGAGTAATAATGATTTTATATTTTGTGGATATATGTTAGAAGGTATTGATAACCTTTAGAGTTAATATGATCATTGATTTTGAAGAAATTGTGTTCAATTGGGATAAAATGGTTATTACCTTTTAGGAAAATATGCTTTATCATATAGATAACCATGATTTGAAAAGTGATTTGGTAAATGTTTTATTAAATTTATTTTTAAAAAATTCCACTATATTGATAATTTTATATGATTAATGTAAATTAAAATATTTTTGGCCAAGATGAGATTTTATTTGAGGAATAAAGTTTGACATGTCTTTTAGAAGCCTATATATTTTTATTATGGATTTATGGCGATTTTGGTTATTTATGGAAATATTATAATATGTTTTTGATTATATTATTAGGGAATATAAATGTTTAGTATGTGAATTTATGATTGATTAAGTTTAGTTGGAGAAAAATATAAATTTATCTCAGAAGAATATGTATTCAAATATTTCTCTTTTTCTGGGTTTTGAACTTGGTCAGGAGTATCTTGAAGAGTTTTAAGGTTAGTTATTTAAGGAATGATTTATGTTGAACTTTGTGTGTCATTACTAAGGATTTGTAGATTAATATAGTATTTCTTAATATAAAGGTTTTTTCATATTTGATATTATCACAACTTATGATAACCAGATTTGGTTTTTGTTAATGGATATAAATCGGAAGATTAACTTGTAATCCATTTATAGATCTTATGATCTGAATAAAGTTATTTTTAGTGACTCATGAATGAAAATTCATATTGAAAAATTATTTATTGGAATAATAAATGAGATATATGTGGGAAAACATCTCGAAACACAACTAAAGTGTGAAATTTTTCTTATTAAATGGAAATAATTCATTTAAGTATGTTTTCTCATTCTCCCTATATTAATAGTAAAATAATCCCCTAACTCTATAAAAAGGATATTAAAACAAAAAATTCCCCTTTTAACTTCATTTATAATGAATTAATGTAATTATTTATCCCTTTTTAATTTATGGTTTTTTAGTTTTTAACTTTATCATGATCATGTTCTTTATCACTTTGTATCATTCCTTGGACATTAATTTTATCCTCTGTGTCCATTTTTTCACTTCCCACCAATATTATTCTTATTTGGGAACCCAATTATTTATTATTCTAGGCAACCTTCATATTTCTTTTTTCTTGTTTTCAAAAGGATGTTTTATTATACATTTTAATGATGTGAGTTTTAAAAAAATCAAATATTAAAATGGTTTTCCTTTTCAAGATCGAATGTTTTATCTTCCACTTCTTGGAATTATTATTTTTAAATATTTTAAAACCATCTTATCAAACATGAGATAAAATTAAGATAACTCAATTTCATTAAAGTTTATATAATATAACACACCAATACTTTAGAATTTATTTTGTTTAAATAATATATTAGATAGTGTGTCCTATATGCAACATTATTCTTAAACGAATGATGATATACTATAAAAATATTATTATTTAAATACGATTCTTATAACCTAGTCATTTGTTTAGAATGTTTGAATAGGAATTACTATATTAATATATATATATATATATATATATATATTACTTAATAAAAATAATATTCATTCATACATTGATTAACAATTGGTTATAAATGAATATAAAATCCTTTTAAGGTAAAAGATATATTTTTTATAAAACTATTTTTATATGAGAAATGTATTTTTATCTTAATGTATTATATTAATAACTATTTATAAATGACTCTAATGAAATGAGTAGTTTTTATATCAAATGATATTAAATAAAATTAATTTAATTGCGATTTTTATGCAAGTAATGAGAATAATGTTATTTTATGCTTCAAAAAAAGGATTTTATTGCATTTTGTGTGTGCTTATTATAATTAATTTCTTCCACCTTTAGAAATTTTATTTGAAAAAATGGACATAAATTTTTAAATAATCATGTCATTATAAGATTAAGATTAATTTTTTGATATTTTTATGAACATATTGATTTTGGAGTGAATAATAAAAAATGTCAATTTTTTGAAATCTGTCATTTTTTAAATCAAGTAATTTAAAATATCCATTTTTAAATTTTTTTTAATATAAAAAATATCCATTTTATTAAATATAATCTAAATACTTCCATAGGGATCAAAAATATATTTTATTAAGGTATAAGTTCATTTTTATGCTTAAAACTCAATTTTCTAAAAAATGTTTTTCGTTACATTTTACGCACTTATAGTAAAAGTAATTTCCAAAAATTATAGAAATATCATCTTAAAAACAGATTTTATATTTTTAATCAGGATGCACTAATTTTATTAATTATTTCAGTTTCTTTTTTTATTATAAATATTAACTTTGGTACAAATATTATCTCCATAGTAAAGGGTAAAATGAGTTAATTAAGGTTAAAACTAAGTAATAAGGTCACAAAATATTATCCTTATTTTTACTGTATGGTATTATTTATACCCATATCACCTTATTTTATAATTTTAATTGTATAAGTGGTGTTTTTATTTGAACATTTCCATTATATTATTTTACGTAAAGGATAATTAGAAATGAAACTCTCTTTCATTAAATATCTCTAATATGTTTTACATGTGATAAAAATAAGTTATGTATAGTTATGAATTGTTATTTTGAAAATTAATAAATTACTACTATGAAATAATTATTTTTAATTTTTAGTTTTGATATATCTTAAATTCTTATGAAGCACTGATACAATTCTTGTGAAAACATTAGAAAAATAAAGGTATATGATTTTAAAAACAATAAAATTAATTTTTTTTGGATTAATTTTGGTATTACCTAAATTTTATAGGTACTTATAAATTATAATTAATGGTAAATGTGTTTATATTCTAATTCGATTTCTATATTTATGTCTTTGAAGTCAAATTAAATGAATAGTCTCAAAAATGACTTTATTGATATTTTATGATAGAAAATATTTTATTAAATTATTTAAAAATAAAAAAACTATTTAAATAGAACAATTATAATGATAAATTGTTGAAAATTTCATATATGAACCATTTTTTTTCCATTTCCACCTTAGATGTAAATTTATAACCCTTAAAGAATGAAAAATGTGTTACCACAATTAAAGTTAAAAAGGGTTAACGAGGGGGTTAAATCAAAAGATATTGTTTAAAATGAAACATAAATATGTATAAATTTTTATAGTTGAATCTATTTTAGGTTTATTATGTTCTTAATTAAAAAAATTATATCCATTTTTTTTCACTTTACATGATTATAATATTTATTATATTTTAATGTTCTAAATATTTATAACTGTGTGAATCCCCTAACTTATAAAAGGGAACCCCCTCTTCTCTCCCCCTGACACATTTTTAGCCATTTATATTGATAAATATTAACCCAAATACATTCCCAAAAATTCTCACCACGTCCTAGAGGTTCTGGTTTCACTAAACGACTGTCTTAAAAAGGCTTAAGGTGTAACTAAAAGAGGGTTTCCAAAGAGGAGGTATAACTCTTAACTAAGATCTTTCATTTTATTTATTATTCTACCTCCTTCAATTATATCATAATAATGCTGATATGATAAAACAATTATTCTATATACTTTGAAGTTATTAATATTATGGTAAAACCCTTTATCATCTCATTTTCTATCTTATGGGAAATGAAAACATCACTTGTGTGTATGTGTGGACTACCACCTCCATGAAGCGATGTGTTTCGTTTTTCATCACTACATCAAAAGGCTAGTTATTATGATGGATTTAATAAATATATATTATATTCATTATATAATTATGATTCTATAAATATAACATATTAATTACCTTTTTACCCTCCCACCCATTAAAAATGATATCTTCACTCGTGTGTATGTATGGAATACCTACCCCATAGAGTGATATGATTCATTTTTCATGTTTAAATCCCATGAATGATTATTAAATTGTATTTAATGATTAAAAATGACAATTATGTCATGATTAATATTTTTTTAGTTTATGGTATAATTAACCCTTTGACATTGGTCAACCTACCGAAGTTGTTTTAGGGATTATGAACTGAACATCTTCAAAATTCCTAACATGAACTTAATTATTTAGCAACTACACAATATATGGTAATAAATAAAATATAAGAGATTAATATAAGGAAATAAAGATGAAAAATTTTCTTCATCAAGTAAATAAATAAAATAGGTTTATTATACAGGATTTAAATAATATACATGGCAAGATGAGAGATGAGGAAAGAGATTTTCTCATCTCAATTTACCTTCATTGAGACTTATAACATTTTCACAACATGTTTTATTTTTAGTGGAGTATAAATGGATTTATGGATTTTTATTATAATTAATTTATTGAAAACAATGAGTTTTACAAATCTATTTCAAGTTATATTATTCAAGTTCCCTTTGTTTCAAAATTTATGAAGTTGCAAGATATTTTTCTTTTAAACTGTGTTTTAAATTATTGCATTCAATTATTTTTACTCTATGTAGATGTTCTCTAAACTATTTCAAGAATGTTATTATTTATACTTAAAGGGATTTTGAATTTCATTTTCAAATAATTTTTATTTCTTTATAAATATTTAAAAATAATGCTTTTAATATTTTTTGTATGGGTCCCTTTTGACTCTTTTTACCAAAGTTCAAATAGAATTTTTTTTAACATATATGTCATAAGAAGAATTTCCCACCACCTTGTGCTCTATTTATTATAAATCTTACTCTTTATATTTTCTTGGTTTTACAAATTAAATTCAATTCCTATTTTATTGGGAAATTTGTCATTTTAATATTTTTCAAAGAAAAGGTATATTTTTATTTGTGGTTATATAAAAATTTAAACTGTTTTGTTTATGGGTTCACATGAATTTTCAAGCATTTTATGATAAAAAAGTGAAATATTATAAATGTTTTATTTATGAAATAGTACATGAGAATTATATATGATTTTCAGTGATTCTGATATAAATCATGACAATGGTTGAGTCCGATATAGCTAACCAATGCATTAGGTAATGATTTAGCCTTTGAAGGAAAAAATGAGAGAGGTAAAACGGATGGTTACTTTTATAGAATTAAATAGGTGTCAATTAATTTTGACATGGTTTAAACATGAGTGAAAATTGGTTATGAATATGATGCTCCAAGATACCTATTTTTTCCTTTCTAATGGTTTTATGGAAATATTTTGATTTTATAAGGTAAATAAAGTTTGTGTACTTTTAAAAGTGAAATGATTGTTTTTCAAAGAAATGTTTCCATGATTATTTCAGGGTTTTCCTGTTCTTTATAATGTGTTTCAATGGTTTTATTTGATAAAAGTTTGACTTTATCATGTGAATTTATTTTATTTGTGTGCTCAAGGTTTTATTGTGATAAAGGTAAACATTATTATGGGGTTTTATGTTTTTAAATGAACTAATGAGATTCCTTTATTTTTATATCCCTTACTGAGATTATTTTTCTCATCCCATGTTTTCAAATTCTTTTTCACAAGATCTAAGGATGTGTAGATACTATAAAAAGTTCAATCATTCCTCTATGGTGTCTCTTTTTAAAATATGAAGAGGTGTTTTGAATGAAACATGCGTTTAAGTTTAAGAATACCATTTTATAGAAAAAATAGACCTTGTGTTTCCGTGTTCCCTATCTAATGTTGTTTCTTTCCTAATTTTTTAAAACTCTAAACCTAAATGATCCTCATAATGTAATAAAGTGATACCCCTATTATACATCTTATAATTATGGGTTATTTGTGTTATGGGGCATTATATGTTCATAGATCATACTATTTATAATATTTTTTTTACTGACTCCCATTAGTTATAATGAACCAAAAACATGAATAGTTGATAAATACATTCATTCAGATCTTGGTTACTTTATAAAAAAATAATAAATCCTACTATTTGATCCAACTTAATAATATCAATAGAGTACAAATCACTCTTAAAGATCAAAAACCCTAGAAATTACTTAGTGAATAACCATTAAAGATCTCAATTTTTTCTTGCTAATTGAAATATGGGGTTTAACAGATTTATAAAAATTATTCCACCACTTTAATTCAAACTTAGTCATAGATTCCTGACATTGGAAGAACAATTTCTCAACATACTCTCTTCTTTATTTTCTTGTTTTTTATCTTCTCTCTCTTATAAATACACTATATTGTACAAGAAACTGCATTAATTTTAATAGGATTTTCAATATACCACTAATTGTGATATTTCCAACATTGAGTCTCTCAAGAGAAAACACAATGATCATATGACCATTTTCAACTCTATGATATTTCATACATCACTCACCAAAAACTATCACATGGATCAACCACTCACATACACATATGCAAACACCAAAAATTCAATTTTCTTCTTTCTAGTTAGATAAATAAAAAAAATATATCTAATAAATGAAAAATTCTATATGCATTTTTAAATGCATAAAAAAATTTATTTGGGAATCCCACAAATACCCAGTAGTAGTTTCCTTTTCATTTTACTAGTTAACCTTTCTTCTCAGTTTCATCTTTTTTCTCATGAAATGAATAAAAAATCATTATAAAACCATGCTAGACATATCATCCTATTAAAAAATCAAACATATAAAAACCTTTCTTATATCAAACCTTGATTAGAATGTGATTTAGGATATTAATAATAGTTTAGTATGATCCCATTTACATTCCATATTTAATATTTGGAGTCTCTTTATAGTTAGAATCAGTTTCTCTTTAGATCTTTCTCATTCAAATGTTCTCATGGTTGATCTTATTCTTCTTGATGAGTGGAAGATTGATTATCATTTTTATTAAATCACAATTTAATTATGATGCTTTAATCCATGAAGATTAATTATAGTCCCATCTTGTTTGATTTATATTCATAAAAATAATTCTAGTAATTGGTATTTTCATCCAATATAATTCTGCAAAAATATCTAAGTTTCAATCCTTTCGCAACACAAAGATCATACTTATGAAGACTAAGAATAATGTTTACATAGATAAATGACTCATACACAACTTCAAATGATACTTATGCATAGTCAAATAAATATTACATAGATTATGTTGATGCATACATAGACAAGGATAATCCTTATGGATTCTTTGATCATCCTTATGTTGTAGGTTTTCATCCTTATAAAGTCTATGTAATCGTCTTTAAAAAGATTTTCCTTTATCATTTTTTATCATCTATAATGGATGATCCCTATTCGTATCAGAATTGATATTTACACATACTTCAAATAATGTTTACACAGATCAATCTAAACCTTATGAAAATAAAACTTATCCATTTTTCATTAGCAGACCCATAATTATAGAGTCCACAAAATCATATAACTTCTTACAACTCAATTCCATCCATCTCCAAATTTCTCAAAAAATAATAAAAAAATTCCAAACTATTTTCTACTACTTCTTTTAAGATGTTGACACAAAATATAATAACAATAAAAAATTCCAAGGGGTACTTCCCAAAGAATGCTTTACCAAATTTAAATTAATCCTCACAAAGTAGATTTTTAGCAAAGTAAATAATCCTTAAAAAGTTTAAGTTTCATCTTTATGTAGATTAATGCAAATGAAAAAAAATAACTTTATATATTAAACAAAAATATCCTTATATTAAAGCACAATGATTCTTTCACTAGAACAAAATTATTTTTATGCACAAAATGATATTTATGTAAATTGATGTTTATGCAAGGTCATTTTCCCATTCGGTTACAAACATTATGAACTCTTTAACCTCATCCTCACACTCTTTTTTCATCTTATTTTCATCCATCCATATTAGATTCATAATCATTCTATTGGTTTTAACAATATTCATACTTAATAAAAAATAAATAAATACATATAATGTATATATATAGTGTATCATTTTTACATGTGTAAATAATATAAAGAATAACTTTAAAAAATATATTTATAAATTATAATACATACATATGGGACATATTTAGTATATACCACTTTTATTAAAAGAATAATTGGATTTGAATGGGTTGTTTTCAATAATATTTTTACAATTGAAATTAAAGGTTTTAAATGGAATTTTCATGAACCTATGTGATGGTTTTTGGTTTATAATTTCTTTTTTTCACAACCTTGATTTAGAATCTCATGAAAAGTTAGTTTTTCATAATGTTTTTTTCATGTTAATGTTTAATTTAAATAAGTAAATTCCATCTGGTTATTATGGTTTTAAGATCCAAAATAGAATGTTTTTTTAGTTGTTTAGATTATGTACCCTGACTTTATTTTTGATTAATTAAAACAATTGTTTACATTACATAGAACATGGTTCAATTAAAGAAATTTTTATTTGATTTATATTCATTTCATGTTATCCTGATTCCTTGTAGAAAATAATAATTTAGTTTGTAAAGATCGAATTTTAATGGTATGGATATACCATAGTTATGAATGGCTATATATACTTCTGTATGCCTTACAAAGTAAGTCATTTATTTCCAATAAAACTTGAATGAATTATAATTCAGAAAACAATAATTAACCTTTGTTAAGAATTGTGTCGGTAATGAAATAATGGTTGGGTTTAACCAACTAAAAAATAATGATTTGGTTCTTAAATTTATTTGGTTTCATTAACTAGGTTGTTTTCCTAAAAAACATAAAACATTATAAATTCTAATGGACTTTATTTTCTTAAATAGTTAAGTATGGAATTGGTTTTAAATAGATTTAAATTTTTATTATAACTCTTAAGGAATCCATAACCTTGGGTAATTTCTTGCTTTAAAATATTTTATTTAAAACTCATTTTCCACACAGAACTAAATGGATTTCATATATATAGTAAATATCTAAAATGTAAATATTTCCTCACTTTAAATGTGGGAAATGTGGGCATAATTTAACTTTATATTAAAAATTTTTATTTTGTAATTTTTTTCTTTTCTAAATTATGTTTCAAGTGTAGAAAACATATTTATATAATGAAATTTTACTTTTATAATTATATTTAATAAATGGTGCTTATGCCAAATATTACCATTCATTAGATTGTTAAGAGTGTGAATTGTTATGATAAATGCCATACTAAATTCCTTGGATCTTTATTTGTATGAAAAATGTTAGAATAATGTATCCTAATCCATTGTATGAAGTTGGGCCAACTATTTTTTAGACCATACTGTACACTAGGATGCAACTCTTGTGGCTCCACCTTCACGGTGAGGTCGATGGGGGTGATAGAGGGCAGTGCCCCCTGGTCAGGGATCTAAGGCCTAAAGGCCCATGACTAAAATTTTTTAGGAACTATATCAATACTGACATACTATAGTAGTGCAGACTGAGGACACTAATAGGGTACTACATAAGTGTGGAATTCGACATGGTTACTGTAACAGAGCTGATTGGAAACACCAATAGGGTACTATAGCTACATAAAATTACTATCACCGATACATTAATAGAGTGGTTTTATGATTTGGGTTTGGAACATTAGAAATTTGGTTTATTGTAACACTGTGATTCTTTATGAGCACATTTTGAGCTAGGGTTCATGCACTCTTGAGATTGTACCCTGTATCTGGATTCTGAAATTAGTGAAGTGTTCTGCCTCTCTATGGACATAGGGATAATTTTTGAACTACATAAATCAAGTGTCATTTTATCTTATCCGTATTCTTTTGTTATTTTTTGCCTTTTACTCATCTTATATAAAATTGATTGTTGTTTTTTTACCACGGTGTTTCCTAATAAAAAACAACATAAAAAAATCCCAATATACCAATTGGGAATATTACACATGGTATAAACTTGAATTACAAGTTTTGAATCCATGGAAACTAAAACCAACATATAACCATCAAAAATTATAAAATTAGTATAATATGAACACTTTAATGAAAAATATATCAGGAAAACACATCCTTAATAACTACGATTTCTAAATCAATTAATACAAACCAAGATTTATCCCAAAACCATCAGTACACAAATTTAGAAATTCATTCTGAAAATAAATTACTTTTGAATTAAAATGAGAACTAAATTAATCCTTAAATACCCAAAATAAACTTCCTCTCATAAAAAATTAATTAAACTTCAATTAAAATTATAGTATAAATTTTTGAATTCTAAAAAAAGTTGAATTTTTGAAAATACACTAAAAACATAAAATTAGTAATAAAACACACATTTAGATATGTATGTGTTTGTGTGTGTAAAAAAATATATAAATAAAATTATAGAAAGAACAAATCATTTTTTTGTTAAATCATGAAAAACTGGAAGAGAAATGAAAAATAAAATCTAACAAAACCGATGAGCAAAAAAATTTAAAAAGTATTGTGAAAATAACAGTAAAAAAATCATGAAAAACCCATGAATGGTCAGTTGGGAAATCTTTAAAAACAAAATTCGATTAGCATACCTTCAGTTTTAAGTGTAGATTCATCTAATATCTTCAAAAAAGGTGATAAAAAAATTTAGGTTCCTTGAGATCTTGGATGGTGAGGATCTATGACATGATTTCTAAGGTTCTTTTAAAAATAGGTATAATGTTTTATCAACACTAACCAAAAAACACTGATAAAAATGACTTATTAGTGGAAAAAGGAGAAGAATTGACAAATAAATATTTTATCATTGCTTTCTTAGCACTGATAAAGGCATAACTTTATTAGTACTAAGAAAGCACGGATAAAAGCATATTTGTCAGCACTAAAGTATTAAATGATAATAAAGATAGAATTTAATGACATTATAATTATCAGTGAAACGTAATATTTTTAATCAATACATATGTTTTTCCCAAATATGTAATAGTTTTCCCATTAACAAAAAAATGTATTAATATATAAATTAAAAAAATATTAAAAATGAACTGGTAATATTAAAAACAAACAAGTAATGTTCCCATCCCAGCACCATCGCCATCCCTGAACATCACTGTAGTATCTTTCTCATCCAACATGACACCATCTGTGAAAACCACCACCAATGAATGCTCACCCGGAAACAGTTACCCGCAGTGTAGGAAATATGTGTAGGCTAAGGTTTGAACCCCAGACCTACCTTATGTGGAGGTGTGTTGAGTTCCATCAACTGAACCCTTTTCCACTATATATATATATATATACAACACACACATATACTATAATGAGATGTTAAATTGAAAAACCAAATGAATTTTCATGTTATATAATAATATAATCATATACAGACACATAGTTGGGTTTTGGATTTGGGGTAAACACCCCATAATACTACATCAAGTTTGAGGGTTAAAAACCTTTTGGACGTAAGTACTACTGTAGTAATGTAGTAGAACTAATAAAAGAATTGTAGTATTGGTGGAACTATAGCATCAAAAACTCTATAACAATGGAATACACTGTAGCATAAAATGTAGTGGTGGTGGTACTGTAAAAATTCATATATTGTAGCTGTACTATTCACCAGATGGGCCATTGAGTCAAAAATATAGATCTTCTGGCCATGTTATGGGCTCTAATACTCTCTAGGCCTGTGGGTCATGCAATGGGTATCTTATACCCAAGAAAAAAGAGGTAATTTTATTCAAAAAAAAGGAGGTTTCGACCTCATATTTTAAAAAATATATATACATAGACATGCATACACATACCACGAACACACACACATATAAACATATAGACACATACACATAAACATGCATACACATACATACACATACACATGCATACACATATATACATAAATATACACATACATACACATCCATTTGCACATCCACCCACACACTCAAATATACGTACACATAAACACACATACATATACGTACACATAGAAACACACACACATACACACAAAGAACGACATACAGACAAAAACACATAAAAACACACATATATACACAAACATACACATACAGACACATTCACATCCATACCCCCCCACACATAAATACACATGCACATACATACACATATGCACACATATATATACATACACACATATACACACACACACACATACAAAAACACACACAAACACATATATATGCATAAACACACACACATCTATATATATATAACAGAGAGAGAGATTTTATATACATACAAATACTAACCCCCATTTTTTCACTATTTTTTCCCATTTATCACACCATGTGATTTTTAAGTCATATCAATCATGATTCACATCACAACACCAAAAATTATATTATATATATATAGGTTCTGGGCGCAGTGGAAGCGTGGTTGGGATGACACCCAACTTTAATTTTTATCATGATCAATGATTATTCTGGGATCAATATGATGATGAACTCCATTCTCCACGAAATATAATCAAATATTTGGATAAAGAAGAAAGAGGGCCGAAACCTTTATAGAGGATCTTGCACATCATGTTTATAATTAATTTAATTAATTTCATAAAGAAAAGAATACATGGATTTTATGTATTTTCTTCGTTGATGATTTTGATTGTCTGGAATGACCCTTCTAGATTGTCTCATTGCGTTTACAAGGATCCAAACCAGAATCCCTCTAGAGGTGAACCACACATGCTCTGATGGCCTCTGATTGAAACCACTCATTCTCCCGGTACTAGAATGGAAAATCGAGTGTATTGTGTCGGTCGTTCGTTATAGCTTGTTCTTCGGTCTTGAAGAACATCCCTCATTCTTGAGATGGGAGGGAAGAAGATTTGAGAGAAATTTTTTTTAGCTCAACAATTCTCAATTCACCGAGATTGCAGTTAGGTACATTGCATAATAGACGTACATGTCTATTTATCGACATAGGGCTTCAATTACAATATTTAATTGCATTAGAGTAATTAAATACATTCATAACCTTAGAGAAATCTCATGATTTTAATAATAATACCTCGTCATTATTTATGGTGCCTCAACTTGTGAAAAATGAAATTATAAATAACATTTCACATCACAAAATAATACTAGTGTGATTATTGTTTTAATTTCTGCCAACTAGTTAAATAATCATTTACCATATTTTAAATAATTATTTTCCTACCGGACCGGTCTTGGTCTACTTGAACTCCACTTCCATTTATTGAATACCCGAATAAATAAATAAATAAATTATTATCTTAAATAAATATTTTATTTACAAACTAGTAAATATATATTTATTAAATGTTCAATAAAATAAATAAATAAATTTTACCCACAATCCACTGAATAAATATTTATTTAATTTATGCAATCAATTTAACTTGAATAAAATTATTCCACGGTCTTAAGAATAATATTTATTCCATTAATTAAATTCAAATATAATTGAACTGAGACCACCAAAAACACTTAATGTGTAACCCTCTAGGATTATTTCTCATTAGAATTAGGTGGGATTGCCTTAAGTCCAAGAGTACTATCTAGAAACGGGTCAAGACACCTAAGAGAAAGAACTTATAGTCACAACAATGACATCAACATACAAACACTCGCTGTGTAATATAATCACTTTGTTTCAGTATCTCATCAAGAAGGTTCCATGATAGTTTCATCAACCTTTGTGCTTGATAAATCATTCTTTGATTACATGAAATAAACTCATCATTGGCCATCGAATTTCACGCGATATTTCTATTTAAATCAAAGGGCCGAGATATCAACTTCTATAAATGGAAGGAAAAAAAATCCTTCCTCGACTTATCAATTAATAACATGTTACTCATGAAACACCCAACGTACCTTAATTCCCACCAACTGTTTATTTGATGGTTTTCGTCAGTAAATCAAAGTGCGCAAGTCATGACACGTATTAATGATAATCATAAAGTATAAGAATCATTACACATGCTCGTAGATAAAAATATCTGATGACACCAAAACATGAAAAATTCCTACTGGCAGGTCTGTTCTTATAATCTCTCATCTTGGATATTACCAAGTAAAAACTTCATGTGAGGAAGTCTCATTTTCTTACGAGTACTTGCATCTGACGGTCTGTATACTATGTGTCCCAATATAGTATGTCATCCAACTACAGAATTATTTTTAAAAATATTTTTATAGTAGTTCAAGGTTCTCATCATAGCTTGAAACTTCCAAGACCTTGTCAAAGCAACAAATGCTCTAGGACATTATTACATCACAATCATGCAGAACACTGAAAAATATTTAATAAGATTTTTTATATTTAAATACATTAAATCTCCATGTAATCAAAGTAAAAACAATTGGTTAAAGGACACCAACTCTAACAAACTCTCACTTGAACTAGAGCCAATTGCCTATGACTTTCAGTCTACTAGACCTCACATGATGATATTGTTTCTACTGAGACAAGGCTTTAGTCAAGGGGTCCAACACGTTTTCTTCCGTGGAAATATTTCTCACTGTAACTTCACCTCTCTGAGAAAAATCCATCAAGAGATGATACTTCTGATGTATGTACTTCATCCACTGATGTGACCTTGGCTCTTTTACAAGATCCACCTCTGCAGTATTATCACAGTACCGTGTGATGGGATATTTACTGCTAGGTATCACATCCTGCTCCTAGACAAAGCTTCACATCCAAACTACTTCTTCAGGTGATTCAGAGGCTATGATATACTCAGACTCTACTATAGAATATGCGACCACACTCTGCTTTGAGCTCTTCTAGCTCACTACACCTCTATTCAAAGTGAATATGTATCCCGTTTGTGATGTTATATCATCTTGATCAGTCTAGAAAATAGCATATGCATATCTTATGATGACTAGTTCCTCATCTACTCTATAAATAGGAATATATCCTTAGTATGCCTCGAATACTTTAGGATAGTCTTGACTACCATCCAATGGCATTCACCTGGGTCAGCTTGATATCTGCCTACCACACTCAATGTTTAGGCGACATCCAACCTAATACATAACATTGAATACATGAATAACCTAATAATTAATGTGAATGGAGTCCTTGCCATTGTCTTTCTTTCCTTATGTGTTTGAGGACACATTTTCTTGGAAAGATGAATGCCATGTGATGCTGGCAACAATCCCCTCTTGGATTGTTCTATTCTGAATCTCTTCAGTATCTTATTAATGTATGTACTTTGACTTAAAACCAACAATATATTGGCTCTATCATAATGGATCATGATCCCAAGAATATATGATGCCTCACTCAAGTCCTTGATGGAGAAGCATTGATTCAACCATTTATTAACAGACTATAAGACTGATATCTCATTTCTGATAAGTAATATGTCATCAACATATACTATTAGGAAAATGACTGCACTCACACTAAACCATTTGTAGACACTAGGATCACATTTGTTCTTGATAAAACAAAATTCCATTATGGCTTCATCAAAATGAATGTTCCATGACCTGGATTCATGATTTAATCCATAAATGGATTTTTGTAACTTGCATACCTTATTGGAATCCTTTAGAGTCATAAACCATTTAGGTTGTGTCATATAGACATCTTCCAGAAGGTTCCCGTTAAGGAAGGCTGTTTTGACATCCATTTTTCAAATCTTATAGGCATGGTAAGTGGCGACGACCAATAGAATTCTGATGAATTTCAGCATTGCAACTGGTGAAAAGGTTTCATCGTAGTCAATGCCTTGACACTACTTGTACCGTTTTTCAATCAGTTGTGCCTTATAGGTACTGACTTATCCTTCCATGTCTGATTTCTTCTTGAGTGCCCATTTTCAACCAACGAGCTTTACATCAACTGAAGAATCTACCAAAAATCTAGACATGGTTTTGGTACATGGAATCCATTTCAGAATTTATGGATTCTTTCCACTTGGAAACATCTGTGCCACTTACTATTTCCTTGTAGGTTAGAGGATAATTACTATCAAATAATAACGAGTCACCTTACTCAGTAACTATAAAACTATATCATTTTGGTTCTCTAACCTCTCTTGTACTCATACACTGTTCTCGTGTCTCTGGAATAGTTTCTTCTTCTATAGGGATTTGTGGAATCGGTTTTTATACCAACTCTTGTGTACCTTGATCCTTGAATTCATCGAAGTCTATCTCGCTCCCACTATCTCTTCTGTAGATGTGCTCCCTTTCAAAAAATATGGTGTGTCTTGCCACTATAATTTTTTTTGTCTGAAGGGTTGTATAGGTAATATCCCCTTGTTTCCTTGGGGTATCCTATAAAGGTACACTTTGTATATCGGGTGAAATTTTGTTACCTGAAGAGGACTTAACAAACACATCACTTCCCTACACATGAAAATTTGATAACATGGATTTCTTTCCAATCTAGAACTCATATGGAATACAATTTATTGATTTAGTTGGTACTTGGTTCAGTATGTTCATTTCTGTTTGTAATGCATATCCCCAAAAGGATAATGGGAGACTCGCATGACTCATCATTGATCTCACCATGTCCAACAAGGTGCGATTCTTCCTTTCGATCACACTATTCCACTGGGGAGTGTAAGGAGGAGTGAGTTGGAATAGGATCTCAAACTCCCATAAGTAATCAATAAAGTCTTGATTAAGATATTCAACACCTCGATCTGAGTGGAGTTTCTTAATCTTCTTACCAAGCTGGTTCTCAACTTCATTCTTGTATTCTTTTAACTTATCAAAAGAATCTAACTTATACCTCATTATGTAGATATATCCATATCTACTAAAATCATTAGTAAAAGTTATGAAGTATGAGTACCCTCCCCTTGGTGCAACTGAAAATGGTCCACACACATCGATATGAACCATGCATGGAATACACCAATTGGTTTTAGTTCGAAAGAATCTAAAAATCCATCTAGATATAACTTTGTCAAGTATTTCTCGTTTACATGACCTATCTAGTGATGTCAAAGTTGGGTGTGGAATGAGTCATGTGAAGTATCTTTGTTATTGATTGTCATTACTTGGTTTGTGTAATCCAACATATAAAGACTATTGTATAAATGTTCCCTACAAAAACAAATGCTATCTTTGTAAAAGAAGAAACATTAATTTCCAAACTTGAGAACAAATTCATCTGTATCTAATATGGATTTAGATATGATGTTTTTAGTAACATACAACACATAATAACAACTCTTTAACACCAAGATCATCCCATTTGGCAACATGAGGTGGTAGTCCCCAACAGCTACAACAGTAAGTCTGGCTCTATTTCCTGCTCATAGATCTACCTCCCCTCGGTCAATCTTCATGAATCTACTTTGTTCCTATATTTAGATACATATGTGAGAACCACAAGATACATCTAATAGCCAATTTGTAGAAATAGATAGATTGCATTCAATAACAAATGCACCTGAAGCTTCCCTTTACTTCTTAGGCTGGGTGTAGGTTTTCTTTCAGTGGCCCTTCTTGCCACATGCGAAACAAACAACCTCATGTTACCATGTCTCCCCTTTGATATTCTTTTTCTTGTAAGGGCATGAAGAAGCTTTGGGCTTAAAGATCTTTGTATTCTGTTTACTCTTATTCATCATAAGGACATAAGGCTTGTTGCACTTTATATCTTTTTCCACTTGGCGAATGAGGATAAGAAGATTAGATAGAGACTTCTTAATGTAGTTCACATTAAAATTAACAACAAAGATAGAGAAGCTCTGAGAGAGTGATGTGAGAATGTGTTGGGAAAAAATGCCTCAAGGTAACATTGCAACATTTTTGGGTTGATTGTGTTTGTTGACAAATCAAGTTTCCATGGGGAGTTTTCAAGTTCCAGAGATGTTGTGGAAAATCCATGTTGACAAAGAACCATGACAAAGGAATGGAAAATATGGAGGTGTTATAAAAGAATAGATACAAGGTGGTGCCGTTTTCCAGTGTTTGCCAAATTTTTGGGATCCAAAATTTGGAGTTTGGTGAGCATTGTGAAATATGGATTTCCTTGAATATCTCATCAAAATATGGTAAAGACATGAGTTTCGCGAAGATAGGATTCATGGATTGGATTTAGCGAAGACCAGAAGAATGTTGACGGCGATTCTTCACGATTACGAAAAGCCTCGCGAATGACAGATTTGAAGAGAATTGCAGCGGTGAAGGGCTTTGTGATTGGAGATTCACGGTGAATACACGAAGGAATTGATAGGATTCTCCATGATTACGACAATCTCTATGATCGGAAAATTTCTGTGGTGCTTCGCGATTTTGAGAGAATTTCGACGGGAACTTCGGAGCTTCGCAATTTGAGCTGACATGGCGTTGACTTCGCACATTAGGTTCGAGGGTTGGTGGAATCACCTATAAATAGACCTCGAACCCCTCGAGAGAGTAGAGAGTTTTCAAATAAAATAATTTGATCTCAGCTCGTGAAGGTGGTTCGTGAAGGCAGTGTGCTTCATGAAAGGAAGGAGCTTCGCAGTGGCTATTCTAGCTCCGTGAAAGTTGCATGCTCCACGTTGGCTCAGTGATCTTCGTGAGGGAAGTCACTCTGAAATGACTTGAGATTCATGAGGGCTTGAGCTCTGCAAAGTCTTGTGCTTCATGAAAAGGCAAGAGCTTCAAGAAGGCTTGTTGGAGATTTGTGAAATTGGGAGCCTTGCAAAGCAGGGTGCTTTGCGAAGGTATTTCCAAAGGAATTGCCCAGTGTTCAAGGGAAAATAGTTATTCATCAGTGGATGAAATATAGAAATCAATAGAGCATCTAAATATAGTGGATGATGTATTAATTAATGATAATGAAGAGACCTACAAATCTATAGACTGTGAGAGGTTCCTTTCCAAGTGCAGTGAGAAAAGGAAGAGGAAGAAGGTATTTCTTTCTACCAACAGTGAGCCAGTGATGGAGAAACAAGGAGTGACCCTTGGGAAAGCTGTGATCTAACCATAAACATTGTAAAGGCAGTGTGTCTGGGCATATAATTGATCTATCCTAAACATTATTGGCAGTGAGATTTAGTGGATTTGGTATAGCGGCACAACACCACTGTATGCTCCATGGACGTAGCCCAGTGAGGGTGAACCAAGTAAAAATTTCTTTGTCTGCCTGCTCGCTTCCCTGCATTGCATCCGATGCATTAATATTAGAAAAATTAGGAAATATCAAGATAAAAATTAACAACATAAGATAAAAAAAGTGATCCTTATAATATAGAGGTCAAGATCCAGTGGGGCATGAAGAATTTTGAAAACTAATATCCATACCCTGATTTGCCCTCACCTCTTAGGGTATCTAGGCCCCTTTTGGACCTAAAAATCGGTATTAGAGTGAAGATTTCTTTTATCAGATTTGTTTACTATGACCTGGTTCAGTATATTTCTTAAGTTAAATATCTATTCTGCTCTTATCTTGGTGTGCCATGGAAAAGGGAAGAACTTTAAAGAAGAATCAGAAGTCACATGGTATTCCTCAATGTGGAAGTGTTTATGGAAAAAGTGTGATTCAGCTAAAACAATCAAACATCTTACTGAAGGAAGGACTGGATGAATCTGATAGGGAAAAGATTGATTCACTCAATCATGATGTAGAAACGAGTGAAGTACTTGAACTTCAGAGTGATACAGAGACAATTGATGATGAATAAGTTTCAAGAAGGAGGCCACCAGTAGATGTTGTCAACATGACAAAGAAATTGGATCGAAAATTGGATGAAGAAGTTAAATCAAAAGATATCCAGATCCAAGTATGGGAAATTGAGGTCAACAAGCTAAGAGGCTTAAATCAAAGGCTTATTTATGTGGATACTAACCTATGGGAGAAGGATGATTATCTAGGTGAATAACTAAAAAAGATGAATAGAATGAAAGGAAAACAAAAGGTTGATGAATATGAAGAGAATAAGAAGTCAGATGAAGTTCAGAATCTAAATTTTAGAAATGATGATCTTGCTACACAGATGTCTGAACAAGTTCAGAAGAATCAAAGGCTACAACAAAAGAACACATCTGTCTCTGAATCTATTTCTCATAAAAAATTGAAAGTAAAGGTGCAAATTGACATGGTGGATAAGATGGCATGTGAATTGGAAGACGGGATGAGTATGGTAAAACTTCTACAAAAATAACTTGATGCCCAACTTGAATCAAGGGATATGAAGATTAAAAATTTGGAAGAAGAGATATAATCATTAGATAAAGAAGTGGAGAAATCTAATACCAAAGGAAAGTATACAATGAAGGATGCCTTGCACTTACTATTTGATTATCCTTCAACAAGTGATAATAAAATGACGAACAAATATGCTATTTCTAAAGAGAAACAACATTATATTTTCTCAGCTCAAAGAACATATAGTTTGGGAAACACTAGAATTGGATTTGAAGAATCTCCTCTAGTGCATGATAGAATGCGAGCCTTGAACAGTTCCAGAAGTGGAGAAAAACATATAGGAGGTGGATATATGCCTAAGAGGACAGTTATAAGAAGTAGTGACGATATGTTCTATTTCTTCAGGATTCATAGCCACACATCCAACTTCTTTTCAGAGGCTCTGGAATACATTTCAGGCAATGAAAATAGAAACATTTCTAAATCTGAGAATAAGAATATGTGTCATGAGAAATAAGAAAGAAGAGACTCACAAAGGAATGCATTCATTAGATGTTATTACTATGGAATAATGAGACACACCATGAGTATGTGTCAGGAAGATCAGGAGCTCAATGTCAGAGGAAAAACTCAAGTTACATCAGCATCTCGACAGATAAATAATGAAATGAGGTATGCCTTGGATGGAAAATGTTTTATATGTTCCGATTATGGGAATTTGGAAAGACATTGCAGCAAGAAGAAAGCAAGAAAGGAGAAGGAACTCGAAAAGGGATTCTAGACTCCAGTGGTTCATGATAAGAAATTATCCACTAGATGAAAAAGTGGTAAGATGAAGAATAGACTTATAGCCTCATGGAAATCACAAGGTTCTAAAAGAAATGTGTATCAATCACCTTCCCCATCACACCCAGAACAACACTCTTAGAGAGAATGTGAACAAACCAAGAAGATTGAGGGTAGATCTACTCCAACGGTGAGTAAGAAGAATTCACATTCAGTGGAGGACTCACCACCAGTGAAAAATTGTGTTGCGACTTAGATATCTGATAAAATAAATATGAAAAAAGAATGTGTTGAAAAATTCACATATCGTGTTCCATGGATAGAAGTGGAGGAAAAAGAAAAATCCCTGCAATGGTGGAAGAGGCAAGGGAAGATGACAGGAAGAGTGATTCCTACTCAGATAAGGAATTAGGGGAAGTGGCATATTGGTGGAACATCAAAGAAGGAAATGTATACTAGTAGGTTTAAACCCCAAAGTGTGAGAAAGGACATGTCTACAAAATCTACATATCAGAAAAAGACTCAGTTTGTGGGTTATGAATGCTTAGTTATATGGCCGGAGCAGTTGAAGTTGGCTAGGAAGCTTGAAGAAGCAAGGAAGGAGTGTGACTTTCTTCAATAAATAATCAAAGGGTTGACCCATCCAGATCAGTCACAATCCTCATCTTGAGGATTCCAAAATTAACCCTCTCCCTATGTATATAAATTCCATTAATTGATGATTCAAGTGTTTTAGGTTTTAGGGAGATACAATCCAAGGGGAAGTGGCATCTAAATATGCACAGTGGAAAGGTGATATGGTTTAGAGTTTTAATTGACTCAAATCAGGTACCAAAGTTAAAGAAGAAAGGGAGACACAAAGCACAATAGGAAAGGATTGTGTTATTAACTTTGTCTCTTGTTTCCTACCCTGAGTTTCTACTCAGCAGGATTAGAGATTTTGAAAATGGATCAATGATGCAGCAGAAGAAGAATGAATATGGGTCTAACCAGAGGATGTGTTGAATAACATAGGGGGAGATCTCTATCTACTAATCAGATGAAAGATATCAATAGGATATAGAGGATGAGTGTTTCTGATCAAGAAGTCATATTGTGGGAGAGGCAACAAAATTCATGTATTCCATAATCATTTATTTTGTTCTAAAAATATGGTATCTACTGACTGTTTCAGGATACCAAGAAGCTGCGAGAGAATGTCAACCCTGTTTCAACAAGAATCTCAGAAAAGTAGCTGAAAGAAATGATACCACTGAACAATGAAACAATGAGAAATTTCCTGATAAATGGGATGAGGAGGAAAGAAACAAAGGGGGATTAGAAGTGGTAGATGTTGATTCATAAGAAATCTGACATGGGGTATTGTTCCGACCCCAGCAGATAAAAAGGTCATCATGACTAAATAGGTCTATTGTGGCACGATTAATGAAGATGTAATAGTGATTCGAAACAAATCATGACTAGTGTGCAAAGGATACTCCCAAATAGAAGGAATTTATGTCGATGAGACAGTTGCACTGGTTGCAAGCCTAAAGACAATCAGATTATTTCTAGCCATTACAGTGCAACAGATGTTCAAGGTGTTCTAGATGGATGTCAAATATGCATTCTTGAATGGGATTCTGGAGGAAGAAGTGTATATCAAATAGCTAGATGGTTTTCAATTCATGAGGATGAGAACAAGGTTTTTCGGCTGAAGAAGGTATTATATGGGCTGAAACATGCACTGAGATCATGTTACTCAAGGCTTGATTAGTATTTAAAAAATCTTGGTTTCCAATGTGGGGGAGTTGATTAAAATCTCTATTTCAAAAAAAATAGTAATCAAAGGATGATTGTCTTGGTTTATGTCACTGAAATAATATTTGTCGGATCAGATGAAGCTCAGTGCAGATAATTTTCCAAATTCGTGAAAAGTGAGTTCGAAATGTCAATGATTGGAGAGATAACATTTTTCCTCGGTTTATAGGTGACACAAGGATGGAGTTATACATTCATTTCTCAATCCAAATATTCCAAGGAGGTTCTAAGAAGATTTGTAAGGGAAAATTCCAAGGAGATGAAGACTCAGGTTGCAACCCGGATGAAATTATCCAAATATGAGGATGGTAAGGTAGTTAATATCACAGAATATAGGCAAATAATTGTGAAGTTGGAGTATGTGCCAACAGAACTATAGGTTGTAGAAATTATGAAAAAGGCCTTACCAATGGAAGCTTTTGAGAGGAATCCACTAGATCTGGGAGTTCAGTCGACTCCCCACACTTAAAAAAGTGTGGATGTGGACCCCCCTCCCCGATGTATTGCGTGTTTTTATCTAATGCACTAATCTATGATCTTTCCAATGTTGCAGACTGAAAAGGGGAGACCTTTCGGATCATTGAAAAAGGGGGAGAAATAGTGAAATAGTGACTCCTATAGGTGGAGAAACTGTTGGAGGAAGGGATAAAATATCTTAGTAAAAGACATGGGGAGAAGCTGATAGATGGAGTAGCAAGATAGGGGGAGAGAAATGAGATAGGGGGAGAGTTCTAAATATGACGATGCTAGAAGTGATCGATCAAATATTAGATATCACGATAGCTAAGGATTGTGATAAAAGCAGAAGAGTGATGTTGGAATTGTGTGAGAATGGTTCTAGCGATCAAAAATTGGTATCAATTTGGCAATTGGTATCAGTTTTTTGTCAAAGGATGGTGTCTGAAATAAAGTGATTCATTGATGAACTTTTCATACTACTCTTGTTTATCACGTTGAGCATTGCTCATGTGGGCTTAGAGTATGTGGTGAGTGAATCTTTGGTCCCTATCTGAATAACAAGAGGCGAAGGATGGTTGATGATGCAAGGAGACTCAGTGAGGTATCAACGTACAGAAAGTCATTCTGAGAAGAGTTGTCAACAAACCCAAAGGGGGAGATTGTTGGGAAAAATCCCTCAAGGTAACATTGTAGAATTTTTGGGTTGATTGTGTTTGTTGACAAAACAGGTTTCCATGGTGAATTTTTCAAGTTCCAGATATGTTTTTGACAATGCATATTGACAAAGAACCATGAAAAAGGAATGGATGATCTGGAGGTGGTATAAAAGAATAGATACAAAGTGGTGCTGTTTTCCAGTGTTTGCCAAATTTTTTGGATCCAAAATTTGGAGTTTGGTGAGCATTGTGAAATTTGGATTTCCTTGAAGATATCATCAAAATATGGTAAAGTAATGAGTTTTTCTAAGATAGGATTCATGGATTGGATTTTGAAAAGACCAGAAGAATGTTGATGGTGATTTTTCACGATTACGACAAGCTTCGCGAATGAAATCGTTGAAGAGCATTGCTGCGGCAAAGGGATTTGCGAGTGGAGCTTCGCCGAAAAGGAGAGAAGGAATTGACAGGATGATCCACAATTATGATGAGCTCTACGATTGGAAAATTGCCGCGGTGCATCACTATTTTGAGAGAATTTTGGTGGGAACTTCAGATCTTCACGATTTGAGATGTCGTGGTGTTGAATTCACGCGGAAGGTTCGAGGGTCCATGGAATCACCTATAAATATACCACAACCCCTAGAGAGAGTAGATAGTTTTCAAATAAAATAATTTTCTCTCAACTCGTGAAGGTGGTTCACGAAGGAAATGTGCTTCGTGAAAGGAAGGAGCTTCGCGACGGCTATTCTAGCTCTACAAAAGTTGCGTGCTCCACGTTGCCTCAGTGAGCTTCGCGAGGGAAGTCGCTCTATAATAACTTGAGATTCGTGACGGCCTGAGCTTTAAAAAGGCTAGAGATTCGAGAAAATGTAGGAGCTTCGTGAAGGCTTGTTGGAGTTTCACGAAATTGGGAGCCTCATGAAGTAGGGTTCCTTGAGAAGGTATTTCCAAAGGAATTACCCAGTGTTCGGGGGAAAATGGGTATTCATCAGTGGATGAAATTTGGACATCAATAGAACATCTACATACAGTGGAGGATGCATTCAGTAGTGATAATGAAGAGACCTATAGGTCTATAGACTGTGAGTTGTTCCCTTCTAAGTGTAGTGAGAAAAGAAAGAGGAAGAAGGTATTCCTTTCTACCAGTAGTGATCCAGTGAGGGAGAAACAGGGAGTGACCCTTGGGAAAGTAGTGAGCTGACCCTAAACATTTTAAAGGTAGTGTGCCTAGGCATAGAAGTGATCTAGTCTGAACATTATTGGCAGTGAGATTTAGTGGATTTGGTACAACGACACAACTCTATTGAATGCTCCTTGGACGTAGCCTAGTGAGGGTGAACCAAGTAAAAATCTTTGTGTCTATCTGTTCGCTTCCCTACATTGCATCCAACACATAAATATTAGAAAAATAAGGAAATATCAAGATAAACATTAACAACATAAGAGAAAACAAAGTGACCCTTATAATATAGAGGTCAAGATCTAGTGGGGCAGAAATAATTTTGAACACTAATATCCATACCCTGATTCACCCCCCTCTCATGGTATCTAGGCCCCTTTTGGTCCTAACAGAATGAGATTGGTGCCCAGTTCTTTGGGGAGTTTAAACCCTAGAACCTCCAGGCACTCAATGTAGCCAATGAGCTTGACTAAATGAGGCCCAGCTGGGGTACCCTCTCGAAACTTTCTATGAATGAGTGTCTTGGAGATATCAAACCTTTCATGTCTTGCTCTCTCCTAGTAAAGACCACATAGTCGCTCGATCATTCTATAAACATCCATGTTTTCATGAGTCTTCATGAGCTCACTAGACATTGATGATAAAGTCAAACATTGAATGTCAACCACATATTTCATATGTTTCTCAAAGAACATGAAATACTCATTACTCGCCTCTTTGGCAGTCGGATCAGGTTATTCTGACTCCAACACATAAGACTTTCATTCATGGCATAGGATAACCTGAATGTGTCTAAACCATTCATGGAAGTTAATGCCAGTGAGGATTTTGTGTTTATCCAGTATTGATCACAAGGATAGGATGGTTAACGAGCTTGTCATTTTCATTCTGAAATTAAAAAAGAATATCATTAGTACTTTCTTGATTACATTTTATGATAAATAATAATTTAATTTTATTAAGTCTCCCACTATTTTATCAAGTTCCAATGACCTTCATCATTGAACTCGGAATGTCCCATTGTCATGACATTCTAGTGGCAGGGATCCATATTCCCCTTCGCATAATCCCACAAGGGTTGGTCAAGCTATTTTAATGTATTAAGGTAGGAAGGTCTTTGACAACTACGGGCTTGCAGCTCCTTGATCCGTTGAGTGGACTCCCCAATCCTAAAATCCTGACTTTGGATTTCCTCAAATCTTGACTCCAATATTACACCAAGTGTAGCAAGGGATGATCCTCTGGATGTAATATGATTAAGTCAACCTGAATCATTTCATAAGGGTTTTCTGTATAAAAGAAAGTGCCCTAACATGGGTTGGTCAAACACATAGTTTTATTGAGTTTTTCCTTTAATCAAGTAACGAAAGGCTTGGCCTGACATAATATTTTATTTGAGGGATTTTTTATCTCTTATGCGTGAATTGATTATTATCATTATCACATAGTTGTTAATATTAAGTGGAACTTACTTAAGTGATTAACCATGTCTTGATAATATTTATGCATAATCCTAGTTTATTTTAGTTCCATCTTGCATGCTTGTTTAATTCATTAATTATGTGATCGCGACAACACATCCATAATGATAAATCATGAAACTGATAGAAATAAAATAAAGCAAAAGGCATGATCATGATATTTTCTAATGGTTAGTCTATCTTTCTGTTGATAAACTAACCCTAGCCTAGGGGAGAAACATCTCGAACCTTTTAGGTTCCTATTTACAGTTTTTCATCTGTCCACCTCTGTATCTCCTGGGATTGGTTTCGTCTTGGCTCCAGTTTGAACCACCACCACAAGCCTGGGAGTTCCATCCATTACATATGCTTTTAAACTCAAATACAGGTGAGGGGTAAAATGGGGTTTTACATAAAAGATACTTTGGGCATTCAAACCCTACGTATTTATGAGAAGAAGGCTCGCATGACAACAAATTTAATTTAAATAAATAAATTAAAAGAAACCATCCACATACAAAGGTCCTGATCTAGCTCATGATCATCCATACATGGAAAGATGTTTATGCATAAATAAAACTAGTATTAAATTATTTAATCATTCTTGTTTAAGATATATCTCGAATCAATTAATCATCATATTTAATTAATCAATCCTTTTATCATAAACCCTTTTTCTGAATATTCTTGAGATTCTCATCCATCGTAATTTTAAACAAATAAATTCCTTTAAATAAATCATTGTACGTAACTTGTACCTTGGAGGAAACCTGGTGAATTATTGTTCATAACTATCCAATGAGAATAAATGAACATTATGCATATGTTAAATTAAACACACATATATATTACACCTATCACGTGTTGTGCGTCAGCTTTACGCCAACACCATGGTACACGTCTCAAAGGTTTGTATAATATAATAAAAATATTTAATAAATCTGTGTAATTTGGATGAGTACAAGACATGTACAATTGTTCACCATCCATCCTAAGTACACACGCAGAGGTACTACGTGTGAGTGTACTTCAGAAATATTTGGAATACATGACTTGTCCAGTTGGCCACATGCCTTATAGTATCCTCATTACACGATCTTCAGCCGGGCAAGCCGTGTACGTGGTACACGGTCCAACCCTAACCTGAAGGGACTGCACGCTGTGTCCAGTGGGCCACATGGATTGTAATCTGGAAACCGTGTGTCACCTATTTCAGGTCAACACACAGAGTCAATAAGACTTAAACAAACTCCAATGACATGGTGTGGTTTGACAGACCAAACCCGGTGCATTGAACCTTGACTACACAGCGTGTACTGCCAAATACACATCGTGTGTTCTAGTGTTGTACGACCAAGAACCTCTGGTACCTCCAGATTAGATCATCTGTTTTATTTTAATCAAAATTAAAAAAAAATATCTTTACTGTAAAGTGAACAAGAAACAAAAGAGGAGGAACAAATCTTAATATTCAGATTTGCAGAATGTTTAACTTGATTTAAAACTACTAAATTATTAAATGCATAAATCATCAATGAAATATTTAAATAATTATAAAATATGAAGTAACCGCTCCAATACCACTTGTAGGTTCCGCGCACAGCGGAAGCGTGTTTGGAACGACACCCAACTTTAATTTTTACCATGATCAATGATTATTCTGGGATCAATACGATAATGAATGCCGGTCTCCATAGAATAGAATCAAAGATTTGGATAAAGAAGGAAGAAAATCGAAACCTTTAGAGAGAATCTTTCACATCATGTTTATAATTAATTTAATTAATTTCATAAAGAAAAGAATATCTGGATCTTCGGTATTTTCTTCATTGACAATGTTGATCGTCTAGAATGACCCTTCGAGATTGTCTTGTTGCGCTTGTGAGGATCCAAACCAGAACCCCTTTAGAAGTGATCTACACGTGCTCTGATGGCCTCCAATCAACACCACTCATTCTCCGGGTACTAGCGCGACAAAGCGAGTGTCTTGTGTTAGTTGTTCTTGATCACTTCTTCTTCAGTCTTGATGAACGTCTCTAATTATTGAGAGGGGCGGGAAGAGGATTCGAGAGAGAAATTGTTTAGATCAACAATTATCAATTCAACGGGTGTGCAGTTCGGTACATGGTATAATAGACGTACATTTCTATTTATCGACATGAGGCTTCAGTTACAATATTTAATTGCGTAACAACAATTAAATACATTCAAAACCTTAGAGAAAAATCATGTTTTTAATAATAATACCACTTCTTTATTTATGGTGCGCCAACTTCCACAAAATGGAATTATAAATATGATTCTACGTCACAAAATAATAGCAGCGTTATTATTATTTTAATTTGTGTCAACTAGTTAATTAATTATTTACCCTCTCGCAAATAATTATTTTACTACCGGAACGGTCTTGATCTGCTCGAACTTCACTTCCATTTATTGAACACCCAAATAAATAAATAAATAAATAAATTATTCTTTAAATTAAATATTTTATTTACAAACTAGTGAATAAATATTTATTAAATATTAAATAAAATAAATAAATATATTTTACCTACAATCCAGTGAATAAATATTTATTTAATTTATGCAATCAATTTAACTTGAATAAAATTATTCCACTGGCTAGAGAATAATATTTATTCCATTAATTAAATTGAAATTGAATTTAACTGATACCACGAAAAACACTTAGTGTGTGACCCTATAGAATTTTTTCTCATTGGAATTCAGCGGTCTTGCCTAAAGTCCAAGAGTACAATCTCGCAACGGGTCAACTCACCCAAGAGAAAGAACTTGAAGTCGCAACAACAACATCCACATAAGATTGCTTACTGTTTAATATAATCCATTTGTATCAATATCTAATCAAGTAGGTTTAATGACAGTGTCATCAACCTTTGTGCTTGATATATCATTCTTTGACTACTTGAAATAAACTCGTTGTTACACCATAGGCATGAAATTTCGCACAACAGTTCTATTTCAATCAAAGAGCCGTGATATCAACTTCCACAAATGGAAGAGAAAAATCCTTCCTCGACTTATCCATTAATAACATGCCACTTGTGACGCACCCAACGTACCCTACTTCCCGCCAACTGTCTGCATGACAGTTTTCATCAGTAAATCAAAATACGCGAGTCATGACACATATTAATGATAATATTAAAGTCTAAGGACCATTACACACACTCACATATAGGAATATCTAATGACACCAAAACATGCATAATTCCTACTGGAGGGTCTATTCTCATAATCTCTCATCTTTAAGATTACCAAGAACGAACTTCATGAGAGGAAGTTTCATCTGCTTACGAGTACTCACACCTAGCGATCTGTATACTATGTGTCTCATTATAGTATGTCATCCAACCATAACACTATATTTGAGAATATTGTTATAGCATTTCAAGGTTCTCATCACAGCAGAGAACTGCTATGACTTTATCGATACAACAAATACTTTAAAACATTATTACATCATAGTCATGCATAATAGTAAAAAATATGCAATAAGATGTTTTATATTTAAATACATTAAATATCCATGTAATCAAAGTACAAATAGTTGGTTCTTTGACATAACTCTAACAATATATATATATATATATATATTAGACCAAATTATAAAAATTAATTTCAAATTCTAAAAAATATAAAATGACCCACGACACACCAAGAGAATCCAAAAATATGGCCTCATATCTTAAAACTAAAGACTATCCAAAAGGAACAAGTGACGTAGCTTGTATCCAAGAAGAACATAAAAACCTAATCAACCAATGGACATACCAATGCATCCATTATGGTGTACATGATGTCTCCAAACATCAAGTGGGAAAATATTTCAATTGAATTGAGAAGCTAAATACACAGGTCATCCCCCAAAGACGTAGCCCAACGGTTACGCCTTTGAGGGGTCTCATAAGATGTCTCATATTGGAGTCTCCTTAAATAATTTTAGACTCTGTAGATTTTCTTTTTTTCCTTTTTATCCCTATGCTAAAATGTTGTAATAAATACATAGGTCAGGAGGACTAGCAAGCATGCATCTATACATAAGAAGAACCTGGCTGACCCAACCTCAATTAACAGAAAACCAACAATGGCCAAGGTTGAGCCACCCAATATCATCACAATGACCTCCTAATCTACAATCAACACCTTTGGATGCTACATCCTTTCAAGTAATGACCTGGACAACCTATCATGTCCACAATATTCATTTGCTATAGTGACTGCCTTGAAGCACCATGAACAAAACACTAAAACGATCATCGCAACAGTACATGAGAGGTCAAACTAGATGCCAACAACATTGATATATTACATCATCAGAAAACCGAACACCGCCATCATGATCCAAGGCTAACTCACAAAACCAAAAAGAAGATAAAATACAATGAACACTAGAACACTATATCCAGAAAAGAACAGACACTCACAACACTAATTGATGCCAATTTTTTCCCACACTGCTCATGAAAAACTGATCCATCTCCCTAAAACTAGCTTTATCAGGGATAGAAACAAGGAACAACTGCCATTGTCGGGCATAAGATTCAAAATAGAATGAAACACAAATTCAAAACTGATCAGAAGTCCTTTAAATATAGGCCATAATATCAAACATCTATTTGAAAACCAGTAGAGTTATCTCCTGATCATTTCAAAAATGAGTAGGTGGTCAAAACAACCACACTATCTCCAAATATCCATTCCCACTCCTTCTAGATCACACAAATGAAGATTGGGATGAGCATTGAAAGTATAGTCTTTATCTGAGAAAACAAAACAAAATAAAAACTTCTTAAGAACACCAACCATAGAAGATGGAGGAAATCTAAAAACTAACAACTGACATAAGGGAATAACCTAAATAATTATACGTGCATGGGGCTAGACTATTCCATCCCCAAACCAGTGGTTATCCCTCATCAATTCTGTGAGCAGGGAAATCCGTCCTAAGTGTGGCACATCAAAGCCCAAACCTTCAAGAATCTACCACCATCATCCTTAATCAGATGGAATAAGACCAGTCTCCTTATCTATCCAATGATAAATCTATGATTGGTGTCAGAAATGTAACACCGACCACTATGAGGGGCCCAAAAAAAGATTCTGGAGGAAGAAAATCGAAACACTGATCAGGGGCGAGGGGGTTTGACTCGGGAGGAGGTGCTGCGTCATCAACTATCGAGGGAGGTCAACAAAACTACAAAACAATGGAAATGGAAAGTACCAACACAACCAACCTACAGAGAAGGAAAAAAAGTAGAACGAAGAATATCCACTCGATCTGTGCCCTAATAAGGCTGTGGGTGGATCTCTTCTCCCGATGCTAACATGCATCAAAATAGAATCCTGAAATCCCTACATCAATTTTTTCATTTGTGAATCCAAACATATATTAATATAAATATTTCTAAATAAATATATATTCATTTCTATATTTTTATGATTATATAAATTAAAATTTTAATATATAATATCAACATATACCTTTTTAATTTATTTAAAAGTGTTATTAAATATTTTTATTTGATTAATATAAATTTTATTTTTATTTGTTTTATAAATTATGAAAATAATATTGATAATTTTTTTTATTTTAATATGAATTATATTTTCAAATATAAATTTTATATATAAAAGAATTCAATTTATTATTTATATCAGTTATAATATATAATCATATATATAAATATATGTAAATGCACACACATATATTTATAAATATTTATGTATACTATAAATTTATATATGTATATTATAAATTATAAAATATGAATTCAAATATATAAATTTAAATACAAACTATATTTAAATTATTTATATATTTATTTATATAGTTCATCTCACTGTAATTTAATATGTGTGTGTAAGGTATTTGGGGGTACAATTATAATGAAACACACACAAACCCAATGCCTATAAGTCAAGAGTACAGTTTATAGACCTCCAAGGGATAATCCATTCACCCAACCATTTATTTATACATCTTATATATGGACAAAGGAGATAATATATGGTAAAAAATTTCATCCTTTATCCATTTATGAGGCAATAGTTACTTTATATGTAAAATTATAACCTTTTAAGAGTGAAAATATGTTACCACAGTTAATGTTAAAAAAGGTCAATTAAGATGTTAAACCAAAATATAAGGTTTAAAATAGCACTTAAACTTGTCCATGTTTTATTAGTTGATGATATTTAAACTATATACTATCATAGGTTAGAATTCATGACCATTTGGAAGTATTTGGTTCTAGAATAGTCTTATTATAGCCCATATAGGTGTAGCCTAGAGGCTACGCATTTGAGGGGTCTCACGAGAGGTCTCAAGTTCGAGTCTCGATGAGTACTTCTAGGCGTCGTAAATTTTATTTATTTCCTTGTATCTCCATCCCCTGAAATGTTTTAATGTAATAATCATATTATATATATATTTTTTAAGAAATTATAAAAGTACTCATCAACTAGGCCTTCATATTTATTGATTTTTGATAATCCACATTTCAAGGGGTGAGGTGGAATCCTTACAAGGCCCGTAGACATAAGTATTTTATGGCCCATAGGCCTTAGAGAAATTCATTGCCCATAGGCTTCAAACATTACATACAACCCATAATAATTACTTGGAACTACTCCTCCCCGATATCTTCATCGTGAAATCATCTCTCCACCTTCGTATGGCTGTTCGGCTAGGCTTTCCTATGCATGCATAGGCTTGTCCCAATGGCAGGTGTCATACCTTCTCATTCTTGCAATCCATTTAGCTTCTGCTATGGTGAAAACTCCTTCCTCATCCTCCTTCTGAAGCTTGTTCCTTCTAGGTTTTCTAGTTTTCATCTGCACTTAAGGTGGCCTGAAGGCCTTGAAGTGGCCTAAATTCCTTACTGACCTGAAGGCCTGGGTGGCCCGAAGGCCTTAAAGGACTCAGAGACCAAATCGGTGGCCTGATGGACCAAAAAGGGGAATATTTACGGATGCTACAGTGCCAAACATTCCCTACTACAGTTCCCACTACAGTACCTACTACACTTCTGAACAATTCCTGCTACAGTGTCTACTAAAGTAACCCAGAAATTAGCCTCTGTCTGGATTTGATCCCGGGTCTCCTGGATGCACTTACAGATTCCTCACCAACTGGGCTGAGGCCCATCAACTCAATTATAAAAAGGATACCTCCGCCCTCACTTCTTCACACCACATGGGGCATTCCATATGGACCATAATTGGCCAATTTATTTTCTAAACTTTCCTAGCCACATTCTTGAGGTTATTCTCTTCCGAAAGATTAAACCTGGATCCCTTTATAGGAGATCTAAAAGAGTTCTTTTTAAAAAGAGGCAATCGCTCTAACCGATCACTTTCTTTTTCTACTCTTCTTTATCTCATCTAAATATATGATATTTATCCTGAAATAATAACTTCAGTATCATAAATATTCTGATATTTTATTATGATTATTAAAACACCATCATACACCCTCTTTTCTATCAAACAAGAAGTGAAAGTATTTTTCGTGCGTACGTATGTATTACCGTCTTCATGTAGCGATACAATTCATTTTTCATCAACATATTTTATGGATGTGAATTATGATGGGTTTAATATTTTCATATGATATTTATGACATTATTATACTTCTATAATAATAATATCATGCCTACCTTTTTACCATATAATCTTTTGGGAAACGATAATATCGCTCATGTGTACGTATGGACTACCATCTCCATGATGCGATGTGATTAATTTTTCATTTATAAATGGTAGGTATGGGGTGAGGGTATAAAGGAAAGAAAGGTGTAGACACGGATGTTTGAAACCAATACCTCCTCCACCCACTACATAGGTACAGTAGGGATGTTACCACTGAACTGCACCCCATGGGTCATCGTTTTTCATTTATATTTCACATGGATGGTAATAAGGATGAATTTGATGAATATATATAATATATATGATATGATAATGATTTTATAAAGGTAAATTATTATTTACCATTATTTCATTCATCAATTGAAAAATGAAAACAACATTTATGTGTACATACAACCCACCATCTTCATGTATGGTGTAATTCATTTTTCTATCTATAATTTTTATAAAGGATTATAAATATGTATATAATGAATATATATGATGTTTTTAGCATAATTAAAATTTTGGAAATTATGGTACCATGATCAAAGTATAAGGACCAGGACTGCTAAATCGAAACATGCTTGGAAAACGAAGTAGTTATCACCCAGAACTGTGATTTTAATAAAAAATTATTAATAAATGGTTCATAAGATGTTATAAATAAATAATACATGGTATGATATAAATATAGTTATTTAATAAATGTATAATAAATTCATATTTAGTATATAGGAAGTTTTAATTTGAAAAAGGAAATTTGAGACCTAACGTAATGGTTTATTTCACAATCTCATCATTATTCGAGTTTGTATATGTTTAAGTCTCCACTGTGGAATATTTATCTTCCATTTTCATATTTTATAATTCTGTTTTCAAAATGGTTTTTAATATTCTCCTACAATTGGTTAATATCATTTTTACCCATGTTTTTTTACAAAATGGTATGAAAGAATTTTTGTGTCATCTTTCAAATGGGGTACTGTGTGCCTTTTTTGAAAACAATATGGAAGAAATGTTTTTTTAACTTATACACCATGAGGGGATTTTACCATAATCATGATGCCTCTGATTTGAATCTTCCTTTACAATTTTACAAGTTTATTTTCAAGGAAAATATTTTCATTTAGAAGTGTGCAACTTTTTAAAAAGAGAAGAGATTTTAAAGTGGAAGAGTTATTTTTCTCAAGTATTATTCCAAGTGATATTTCAAAATAATTTTTCATTTTAGATGAAATCCTTTGATGTTATGTATACTCTACCAGAGATATGATTTTAGTAAACCATCCTTATTACTTCTCTGGATGGTTTATAATTATGATGAGAAGATGAAATTTTTATAAAACCCATTTCTTTTCATGGGTTCTAATATGATGAATGTTTTATAATCCCATGACACATATATGTATGGTTTTCATTATATGATGGGTGATACCTATATATCCGTCCAATGCATTGGGTAAATTATTATATCTAATGATATAGTTATGGTAAGAAAGTTAGAGTTATTGATCCATTTTAGGAAACAAGTCGAAGTGCTTGATCCATTATGGGAAACAAGTCGAAGTGCTTGATCCATTATGGGAAAAAAGTAAAAGTGATTGATCTATTATGGGAAATATGTGTTGATGCTTGATCTGATGGTCTTGATAGTTAACCTTGACATATGAAATGATTTCTACACTTATGATTATTTCATATACACATTTATGACATGAAATTATGGTTTATAATTGAGTTATGATGAATTATCATTCTTGTGATTCATGTCTTTTAAAATTTCAATGTTTTATGCCATGAGTAATGATTAAGATATTTTTCAGATTGTGTATGAAATTTTTAATTTATGGTCACGATATCATACCCATATATTTATCTTATGTTTTCATATGATCATCAATTGATATATCCCATGTTTACCCTTACTGAACATCTGAGGTCAACCTTTTCTTATATTTACTTTCCCCATGTTATGTAGAAAGTTTTTAGTAAGGTATGCATATGAGGAGTAATATGTGGGGAGATTTTTATAGGATATGTTAAAGATGTTTCATAAAATAAAAATATTGTTTATCTAATCTCCAAAGTCTCTAAAACATTACATTTATAATGTGGATTATATTGTAATGTATTGAATATTCATCTAAATAGATGTTTTATTTGTTTATCAAACCTTTATTTGTTATAGTTTGTGTGAGAGCATGGTTTAGTGAATCTTTGGATATTAGGGTTAGAAAAATTTCATGAAAACCCTAGGGATTGGTCTAAGTGTAGGATAAAATCCAAATGTTTTTGTAATGATCATGAATGACCTAGGTTAAACCTAAGGTGTTATAGAATAAGGTGTCATGATTCAGACATTCAATAAATAAATTTTCAGAATTATGTGATTTTCCACTATGATTATTGTTTCTCACACTATTATTTTTTGTTTTAGTCAATGGATGGAACCCAAAGGTGTAATGTTAATATTGAATGTGATGGAAAATGCAATGATTTTCCACCTGATCAACCAAAATTTATCGGTGTTGGAATGCGGAATCTTGCTGCTGTCCTCACAAGAATTTCTTAGGATGTAAATCACACATAGTTTCCAAATTATTAAAGGAGGGAGCAACATACTGTTGAATATTTCATGGGGAAATATCCACCATATTTTAGTGGATCTTATAATCCACTAGTGGTTGAGTGATGGATCAATTCCATTAAGAAAATATTTCTATTATTGTCACACCCTGACCTTCAGTTATTAATTATTTCAATTATTTAATTATTTTTAGCCTCTATTCTGATTTTCAGTAGTTAGCAGGTCGAAATTTAAATCTTTGGAATATATTTATCTATTTCACAGTTAGCCCATATGGTTAGTAGTAATCATGTGGTGCTCATGTGGGTTCCCAAGTGAGATAATTGTGTGACCCACAGCTTGCGCACAGCCTGTTAAACCATGCGGCAAGCATGTGGTTTGGATCTACAAGTTGGCAGTGCCATTTGTCACATTTGGATCAAGGTTTTTCTAATCGTTGAAATCACCTAGGGGTAATCGTGTAGTGCCTCGTGCATGTCTTGTAGAGGCAACATGGTGGGCTCACAATTTGGTAAACCGTGCGTAGACCGAGTGGAATGCCCGATTTTTAAAAATTTTGGTTTTTATTTTTTATTTCTTTATTTTGTCTTTTACTCCCTCATTTATTTTCCTTCCTTCCCCATGGGTCTTGCACGACACCCCCCTTAGCCAAACCCCCATGGTGTGTGACCTCCCCTCCCTCACATCCTCCTCCATTGTGACGAATCCACTATATTCCTTCCAGTTTTGAAATCGAACCTTCAAGTTACAGTCTTTGGCTCCCTCTTTATCCCTTGATTTGGCGTTTTTCTTCTCCTCGCCACCCATATTGTTTCAGCTGAACCCTAGGGTGTGGGTTGAATCATTTTTCTTGGTTTTCTTTCGTTGGTAGGGTGTGCAGCGAGTCTCTCAGGATGGATTTAAGCATGTTTCAACATCCACCATTGAAGGAAAAGTATTTTGGACTATTTCGGTATGCCCACCACTGTTTTGAGGTAGGTTTTATTTTTTCATTTTCTTTTGAACTAATTTTTATTAGGGGTTTTATGATGTTTGGGACTCTAATATTAGTGTAGTGCATCTTGGACCTTGTTGGGGGTGAATTCGAGCTACCGTTGTCAAAGACTAATGGACGTATTCATAGGTAGTCATGTATATATGTAAGTACCCCCTTAATATATATTCAACCTTGTTAGGATGAATATATATAATGGGGTTGGGTGTTCTTACATGTGTATATGAAAATGCATATGCATGTAAGTATAAATTGGTTTATGCATGTGTTAGAATATATGTAAGGATCCCCTTGTACATATTTGGCCATGAAAATTTGCACATCGGGGCATGGTATCCTTTCATATAAGAGAAGGTGTATATGCGTGCAAGTTGAAAATGAAGATTCAATTCATGTAAAGCATCATTTCTTGAGTTCAAGGTAAGTTCCCTATACTTGCACCTTTAATTTTAATTCCTTGATTTATTATCATTTTAATGTTTTTATATTTATGTGGTATATATATACATGTTAGGTAAAATTGATTTCATCTTTTGGAATTGGTTTATTATTTATTGACATAACTTTTCTATGTCTGTTTATCAGTTTTCCATTAAATGTGAAGTATCCCAAAAGTTTAAAATATTTTTATAAATGATTACTAACATGTGATGTGTGTTTCCTAGAACTCAAAGGATATGTTTAAATTTGTTATTTAATTCTTGTCCCATTTGGAACTTTGAGATGAATTTTGATTTTGAAATGACATAAAGGCCTGTTTGGAACCTTATGTACATGATGTGTGTTTTCACCCTGGTTTTGGGAGTGAAATTTGAAAATAGATTTGGAATTGTGAGCATTAAAGGCCCGATTAGTACTTTATGGAATTTTCTCGAAATTGGTTTCAAAGTGATATGATGTGTAGGACTGATTGGAACATGTGTATGACGTTTTGTGAGATGGGAACCTCTATCTTGGACTCTCTGAGGAGAGCGTCGTCACATAGGTGGTGTTGGTGTTTGGGCTAGGAAATCATGGGGTCTATGGGTTTCAGTTTTGAGCCACATGTGTGAAGACCTCCCCATTCACTACATACTATTATCAAGGGATTCTTAGATGTCATCTAGAGGGTTGAGTGATGGTTTCTTATCAACCTAAATTAGATAGGCTGGAACCCACTGGTTTTGTTGAGAGGCTAGGTGGGATGTACCACTAGTGAGACTAGTTTAGGGTATCTAGTTGGTTATAGACTATGGAGATGAACCATACACCGGTAGGTAAGTCCAAATCGAGTACATCTTGGGATTTATTCTAGAGATGTTTAGGAAATTCCTATGACTACATATTTGTATGTTCCTATTTCATTTTGTGGAATTATTGTTACTTGATCCAATAACACCCCTGATTTTAATTCCATATTAAAATACATGATTTGGAACTGATTTTCTTTTAAGGGAATCTTTTCAAATATTTTTTAACGACCCAATGTTTAATAAATGGAAATTCTAATCTTATAATTATGTCATATAGTATAATCACATGAAATCACAACACAATGAACTACTAAGTACTATGTGATATTTAAACATAATATTGTTACTTATGTGATTTGAATTTCGAAAATCTGACATATACAGTTGTGATCTGTAAGATGTTTGGAGTCCGATAAGACAAACTTAATTTTCAGTGAATAGTAATTGATCCTTATGAATAGTAATATTACCTTATAAATAGAAATACCACCCTTATGAATAGTAAATAATCCATGTTAATAAGTATCCTTACCAAGGATTATTAATAAAATTTATCCATCTTATAAGTGACACTCTGATATAATATATCACAGTGTTGGTATTTTTTGTGAGACATGTATAATTAATTAAAATTTTGTGATTAATTTAATAATTTAAAATAAAATTTAATTTCATAAAATATATACATAGATAATTATTTTGATGACTTATTATTATATGATAAATTTAAGATACCTTAATTAATTTTTCAAAGTGTTAGAAAAGTAATTTTATTTTTAAAATTTGTATATTACAAGTAAATTCGGATTTTAATTAAAAATTTAATTTCAAATATTTATAAATTTATTTTAATAGAATGGATCTCGTTTCTGAATTCTAAACATTAAAAAATTTTTGGGGTAAATTTTTGGGTTTTTTCTGAAATACTTGAATTTCTTGTGAATAGTAAAATACAGTAATTTACTATATATGTACATTATATGTTAAATACACTATTTATTGAGTCATCACTGATGTAAGCACATTGGGTTTGAACTCACATTCAAATATTACTATTTTTGTCATAATAATCAATACTATTTAATGTCTTGAGCAAAATAATAAAATAATGAATAAAATATTGAGAAAATCCTCCTCTCCTCCACCATAAAAACCACTCTCACCCCCTCTTCTATTCACTCCTATATAGCCTTGTTCCTTGTCTAAATTCTACTAGATTATCTCCCTAAGTTCCTCTCCCATGTCCATATTCCCTTTCTTTCTTAAAAATACCACATCTTCTCCCCTAAAGAGGTTCTCAAGGAAGATATATTCAAGAGGTAAATTCCTCTTTTCATTTCTTTTGTTTTATTTAACGTTCCATTATTTTATTTTTATTTCCTCACCTCATTTCATCCAAATTTTATGATAACTCTAGTACCTTACTTGTACTATAATGTTTTTATCATAATGGAATAATTAATTATCATATCTCCTTCCCCCTCCTTTTATACTTGAAATGAATACACCATTTTAGATGTGTTAATTTCTCACATTCAAGGATGATGAGTTTTCAATTTCCATTACCGTATTAAATTCTGCTAATGAAACCATTTTTATGGTTGAACCATACTATAATATATGTATTATGTATAATTTAATATTCTGTAATATTTTTACTCATGATATTAATTTATAAAGAAAAATGTGTTCCATGTGATCAAAAAACCGCCAATTAACCAAAATGATTATCATTAAAGTTTTATATAATGATTCATATTCACTCAAAATAACCAACTGAATTTTATAACCATGTAATATTATGTATGTTCACTAATAAAATATAACTTATATTCTAGATAACCATTCTCATCTTACATGTTTATCCTTACATGTATATAAGTAAATCAATCATGAAAACCAATGAAACAAATAATGAAATTGAACCTATTGACCCATAAAAGAGGTCATGAATGAACTTAATTAGGTTATAATAAATCAATTAAATAAATAATAGGTTCTAGAAATATTAATTAATTAATTTAATTTGGTTATCCAAGACATTAAGATCATGTGAAGGACACCATCAAACTTAAGGTAAGGGATTCTACCCGAACCTCCATTATTCCTTCGGGTTTCTCTATCTTTCTTTTTACCCAAATAAAGTTATAATTTATTTTCATGTACATATTCTAAATTCTGTGTATATTCTTCAAACTCATGTATAATGATCCAATCATCATTATTTTTTATGGATGTACATGTTTTTAAATGATTCTCTCCTCAATTCTTCCAGATAAGCAAGTCGTTTTAAGGGGACTTACCGAATTCTTACCCAATTTAAAATACAATCTATCATCTATTTCAAGACACTATTGTTTTTATAAAATTATTATTTTTATTATAAATACTTTCTTGGTTCACTTCTGGTTTTATATAAAATATTATGCCATTTCTTATTTGAAATTCTCTTTAGTATTTTACTTAAAACCACACTAAAATGTTTTAATGTTAAAATTTATTAAATACCCTTCTTACATATCATCACTTATATTTGAAATCACTTACCATAATATATAATTATTTTATCTTATGAATGTCCATGTGTGTTTTAAATTCCTTTCTTTTATGGACACTTGTATGATACACCCATTCATTATGCTTTATAACATGACTATGATACCCACTTCTTTCCATGGGTACCATTATGTTTATATATGATTCATTATGTCTGATTCATTATGTGGAAAGAATATTCATGAAAAAATTAAGATGGGTGCACCCAAATAGCTCTCTAATTAATTGGGTAAATTTTAGTGTCATGAAACGTTATGTGAAACGGTCTTGGTAGCTATCCTTGACTCATGCTATGACATGCAATGATCAAAATGATACCCTACTAACTACAATTTTTTATATTAAATAACATTAAATCATTTTTTATTGAATTATTATATTCATCATCTTAATTATCAAACAAAATAATTTAATAATTTGTACAATTCAGATATAAATAAGTGTAAATATTAACAGAAAAATATTAATATATATCTTTATAATAAAAAATCACTAATTATATAAAATAGAATATAATTTTATTCATTATAACTCTATTATTTATTTAAAAGTAAATTTTTAATGAGTTCTATTATATTATATATATTTTATCTTCTTTGTATTTTATTTCTTATAATAGTATTAATACAAAGTTATACATATTCCACTCTTTATAGAGTTAATAAAAAAATATAATATTTAAACAAAAAATGTTATGTATTGTTTCCTATGACTGCAAAATTTTAAACTAGTGACCTTTACATGTCCTTCTATTGAATCTTATATATCACATTTCAGATATGAACTTTTCAAATTTTCATTCTTCCTCTCAATGAATATCATTTATATATTCACAATGACAACCATTATGTATTTTAGAATTGGCTATTATATATCATAGTATGACTTGAGTACTTTATCAATTTTTGAGTTATAATCCCTTATATAAGAGATTTTTAGTGTCATGTATAATAATATGTTTCATCCCTTTTATAAATTTCATGAATTATGGGTACCATTACCTATATTTAAAAATAATATTAGGCATCATACTGTTAATTTGGACCTTTTTAATTTTCTACTTCTTCCACTGAAAGTAACATTTTTAAATTAAAGAAGTTTCCCATACATTTCCTAATTCATATACAACTCATAATATTACCAATACATATTTCCCATATCAATTATTTCATATTTTGAGTATCTCCAAACACATTATTAGTAATAATTTATCATTTTCTTGGATACTCTTAGATATTTTGAGTAACTTTGGTGTTATATTTATGTATCTTTCTATATAGATTTTTTCATAATGTTTCTAACAAATTGTAGTTTCAAATTTATTAGATGGCACATATATATTGGAAAAATATTCAGAGTTACACTCATGTATTTCTAGTAATGACCATTCTCTATGTATTTATTCTCCAAAAATAATCTCCAAATCCAAATTTGAAACATAATATTACAATATTTTAAGTATTTATCATCCCTCATGTAATTTCCCACTTTATTTTGGTGTGTGTTGGGATTTCCATTGATGGAGGTAATTTCCTAGGGAAAATGGACTAAGTTTCAGGGATGCATGTTTTTTTTGAATGTATGGAGTCTTGGTATAAATGTGTTAAATGATTTTCTGAATTCTATATGAGTTTAGAGAATAAAATATTTATTTTGGGCCTTTGAGTTGAGACTAGTCTTTTTTATATATATAGGAAAAATACAAACTATGTAATTTGTTTACACACTATGTATTGGAGACTATGTAGATATTGGGATCTCAGTTCAGAGTGTGAACTTATTACATATCATGACATGTTTCACACTTTTTAATGTGTTTAAATGTTGTGTAATATATTCCAAGATGATTTCATGAACTAATAGAAGGTATGAATATTACATGAAGTGAAGGTACATTATACATCATGAAATGGTAAAATAGTGTTTTTAATAAATAATGTGATGGGTTTTTTGGAATACTTGTCTTTTTTGTATTACAAAGTGTGAAAATGTGTTTCATTTCATATAAATATCATGAGTTGGGTTTTTTAGGTGTTGCGTGACTGATATGTTTTTTCATTCAACCATAGCCTTCTCCCATATCAACCTAGGAGCTCTACACTTGTGATTTGGAAACATCATATACTTCCATATTGTTTCAATTAGCGAGTGATCATTGTTGTGGTTATAGTGTGTTTCTATTTGTTTTTATTCCTTATGTCTACTGTTTATCAATGATTGAGGTATATTTGTTACACTATGAGTATAGGTCCATTGGAATGTGGTGTTGATTATTCTTATTTCTGTCCAGATTTATTGGTATATCATCCTTCAGAGGATAACCCTTTTGTTGGTCGTGGTTCGGCTTGTGGTTTTTCATGAGGTATGTTTTGATTTAACTTTCTATCCAACAATTTTACTAAATTTAATAAATTCTGAGATTTGAGGATTGACTCTAGTTTTTGTTGTTGTCGTAATTGTGTTCTTCTTAGTTAGAGGATCCCATTGATGGAGCGTGAAACCCTGATTTAGAGGAATGTTGGTCCATCTTTATCTTAGGTTGGATGAAATACAACTCTCTATTTCTAATATTTTTTTATAAATTAAATGAAACCATTTATTGGTAAATATGCGTGTGTGGAAAAATGGGTGTATAAAAAATTTAGTTTTCTCCTTGTTTTGTATAAAAAATTATTTTCAATGCATTGTGAAATGGGTTTATTAAATGGTTTTCAAATATTGTTTTTGATGAAATGTTTTAGAAAATACATCACATGGGAAGCCTTGGGTACTTTTTTTAATGTTTATATTAGGGCCATAATCTATATATTATAGTGTGCTTCACTCTTTTGGTGCTTTTATATTCCCTAGGACCCTTATCCTAGGGAATTGTTATTGAAAATGTCAAGTGATTTACTCTTAAGGTGTTTCTCTTCTCATTTGGAATGTGTTATATGTACTTGATTATTCACTAATCATTACCTGTGATATGAGTAGTCTATTAAACTACCATATAATGATCCATAGTGTGATGTTACATGTTCACTGATTGGTATTGGATTTGATATGATATGTGATACATTATTTTCCATGATTTGATATGAATTATTTATTTCTATGAAATGATTTTAAACTATTCCAGAGGCCCTATTTTTGAAAATTTGGAAAAGGGGAAAATTAAATGTTTTTCCTTTATTTTTATATAAAAACTATAAACTATTTTTCATGACTTTTTTTCATTAAATTTAATCATAGTTTAGACAGTTGTATAGATACTTAATAAGAAACACCTTTTTGGGAACCTACTGAGACTGTTAGCTCACACCCTGCATAGACTATTGGAGATTTGTAGACAATTATACATCTTTTTATACATGTAATGTCAAGGTTCCATAGTGAGTTTTTGAGGAATTAAATTAGTTGAGTCTGGGATGCTGGTAGTGATATAGTGGGAGTTTTCATATTCTATCACATGAAGTAGTTGATTTCTATTTAGTATTCCATTGATGTTTTACTTGTACTTTGGGATGTTCTTTCTGTTTTTGAGTTGAATTATTTAAACTATATTATTTCACTTATATCATATGTTTATCTCTTATGTGGTTTCACTATGTTATATATATATATATTTCATGTTGTTGTGATAGTTTGGGTGAAATCATTCCCTATAATTGTTGATTAATTCACATTTATTAGTCAACAATCTATGGGAATCAGGAACACCCATTGGGTATGTGTAAATTCCTTCATCTCCCCAGTTTGAGAGGGTATCCGAGTCAGTTTCATCATAGTTTGGTAACAGGGATGGCCTTTCTTCAAGATTCATTGTCTTGGAACTTCTAGTATACTGGATATTGGGTTATTAGGACTTGATAGGTAGGGTGTGGTGTGTTTCTAGCCAACTCTTATGGTTACAAGACCCTCAATACCATGGGATGTTGGGAATCATGCTTATGATTTCATTTCATTATCTTAATCTTAGTTTTTTATTTTATATTTAAAGTTCAAAATTAGATTATTCTATTGTATGATCTATTATTCTTTTTTTGTGTAGCACTTTTCTTATGATACTTGATACACAAGTTCTACATGTGTTTGAAATAGATGCTACTCAAGGAAATCCTCTTATAGAACATAATCTAGATGAAGATATCATGTTGGAATTTGATGCTATTGAAAAAAATGTACCACAAGTCCAGAACATAGTTGTTTAGGTAAATTCAGGATCATTGGGAGAAAGGTATTGATCATGAAATTTCTTACATGATAAGACATTATCCATTAAGGGAATTGACGAACCTAAAGAGGTGGATGAATATTTGGAAGAGATCAATCATATATTTTATTTCCTGGATACACCTGATAGTATTAGTGTAATGTGTGTGGTGTTCACACTTAAGGGTCCCAGTAAGCGATGGTGGGATTCCAGGTTATGGGATGATAGTAAAGTTGGATTGGACTATAAGGGTTTCAATACTCTCTTCTTGTATAATTTTTATCCATATTCATTTATGGTGTTAAAGTCTCTAGAGATCCACTCTTTTTATTAGGGGAATGTTCAATGTCAGTGTATACAAATCAACCTGCTAATCTGGTTCATTTTTCTCTAGAGGTTGGAATGAATGACTATATAAAGGCTCGGAAGTACCAATAGGGTTTGTAACTAGATATCAGATTTTAGGTATTCATGATGAATCTTTTGACCTATATTGATATAGTGGACTTGGAAATGATTGAAGATATGAATATAGTAGTACATTTTGGTTATTATGGGACTTTTATTCCACCTAGTGGAGTTATTTTTTGTGTATGGGAATAAGAGGAAGTGGACATATCATCCAAAGTGTGGTGGAGGTTTTTCTTAGTGGAAGTCATCCTTTTCACATTATTTTATATTTAGGAGTGTTTCTCTTACATTATATTATTGTCTAAAGGATGAACACAAATTTCATTCTTGTTATACACCTATGAATATGTGTAAAAATTGTCGATATTATATATATCATCAGTTTTTTAATCATTATATTTATATGTGTGGATATCATCTGATACTATTGGTTCTAAAGGCTATTGTGTAACAATAATATGTTTCAAAGAATACGGGGCTCTAAACACCATCCTCATGATTAAATAACCGTAATAGACTAGGTGTGTTTGTAGTGGATGTAGAATTGGGTATAACAACAGTGAGAGGTACAATATTTATTTCATCATAAATAATGATTTATTTATTTTATAATGGTGCTTCCAACTCATTTATATTAGTATATTTTTTTATATCATTAAAAATCCCAAATATCTCCTTACCGTTGTTATGGAGTTTGGGAGGCCTCTTGGAAAGAGTAAAGAGAAGGGTTATTTGGTATCCTTATTGTTCCATATGGACAGTGGACATAGAATTTTTCATTGATTTTCCGATTCTTGATCAATATCTATTTTACCCTATCATTGGGATGGATAAATATATTTAACATTATGATGAGGTTGAATGGTATTATCGACGTGCCTCATTTTTTGTGGTGGTTAAGAGATCAGGGGTGTTTTAAAGAGAGTGGGATTTGAGCTATGGTCAGGCATGGTCTTCCTCCCTAGAGATCAGGAGTTTTTTGTTTTTTGTAATAGTTGAGCCAAATGAAATTTTTTCTATTTTGGATAATCCCTATATTTTTTGGGTTTTTAATAATGTTTTCCTAGATAATTTATTTAGTGTAAATCCATATAGGGATATATAGGTTATAATTAACCTAGTTCCATGTATGAAGCCTATTTGGATACCTTCGTATCTTGTATGAATAGAGGAGATGAAAAGATCAAGATTAAACTAGATGACATGAGGGTGAAATAGTTTTTTCTTCCTAGTATTTCACAAGAGGAAGACCCAATAATATTTTTCAAGAGGGTAGATGGTTCACCCCAATTGTTTGTAGATTATGGGAAGTTCAATAGTGTAATAGTTTAGAATAAGTATATGTTTACTCATGTGGATGACATGCTTGATCATATAAAGGGGGAAAGTGATTTTTGAAGATTTATCTTCAGTCAGGTTATCATTATCTCAGAGTTTAGAAGTCTGATATATAGAAAACAAAATTCCAGAATATTTATGTCCATTAAGAATAGAATGTGATGTTGTTTGGTCTTCCTAACACTGATGAAATTTCTATGTATTAAAGGAATCATATATTCAGCATATATCATTAAACTTTCGTATTAGTTTTCATGGATAATATTTTGGTTTCTTCAAGATTCAAGAATGACCATGATCATAATTTTTTGTTGGTTCTAGAAATAATGAGGAGAACAATTTGTATGGAATTATTTTGATGTGAAATTTCTAGATTGAAAGAGTGAATTTTTGGGGGAACATGGTTTCTAATAATGTAATATTAGATGATCCATAAATGTGAGGGATGTCATTTCCTGTGAATAACAACGTAATGTCTTTTAGATTTAGATATTCCTTGTTATTGCTAGATATTATCAGTATTTCATTAAGTATTTCTTAATGTTGGAACCATATTTTACTACTCTTATTAGGAAAGGGTTAAATTAACATAGTATGTGAAGTGTTTGGGTCTTTTAGATGATATGAAATGAATTTTTACATATGCTCATATTCTAATATTACCTGAGACTGATAAGGGGTATATTGATTTTTATGTTGCTTCTAGTGATGTTATGGGTTGTGTATATATAAAGTATGAACATATGGTGGATTAAATTTCTCATCAGCTTCAATCACATGATAATAATTACCGCAATCATGATTTAGATCCTTATTATGGAATACATTTTCTTATGTGTCCGTGATATGACATTTTCAGTGAATGTTTCATAGTCTTTTCTGACCATAAGAGTCCAAACTATAACTTCTCCCAAAAAATACATGAATCATAAACATAGGTGGAGGGTGGAAGACCGTAATACATTTTACATCGACATCTCATACACCAAATGGATGGGGAATTTTACTACATATTTTTTGGAAAGAATTTACAATTTCATGTTTTTTTGGAATTGAAGGAAGAGTGTAACCTTATATAAATATTTGATCAATTCTACCTACATGCTTCTGAGGATGTTTTAGGTATGGTCCCGACTAGTATTTAGTTATCATCATCCCTCCTTAAGTCTATTGTGCAATATGAATAGTAGTACAAAGAGCTCAGAGGAATTTGAAAAATAATATATGGTGGAGTGACCATTTCTGGTTGGTCTCTCTCTTTAGATGATATACTCAGTTTGGGGTATCAGTTTATCTTCCCAGTAACTATGAGGATATTTTTTATATTTTAATTTCAAAATTATTCATGGGATGTTAATCTAGGAACTATGAATATGTATTATGATATATTACAATGATTCTAGCGGTTGGGAATAAAGCACGACATTGCTGATTATGTGTCCCACTATTATACATTACAACAAGTGATGGTAGAGCATTGGAAATTTTTTTGTTTTATTGAGACTATTATTATTCTAGTTTTGAAATGTGATGAGGTATCCAAGTATTTTTTTATTCGGTTACCATAGAATTCTTGAAAGATAAATTCTATCTGGGTGGTGATTGGTTATTTTTTAAAGTCAGTTCATTTTATTCTGATCAGATAGACCACAAAAGATGAAGATCTACGTAATTTTCATGTGTAGGAGATTGTGATATTACATGGGGTTACTTATAAATTTGTTTCAGATATAAATCCTAGGATGACTTTTAGGATCTTTAGAAGTCTCCAAGAGGAGTTGGAGACACAGGAAGGTTTAGTACAACATATTATCCAAAGATAGATGGTCATCCAAAGCATGCTATTTTGATCTTGGAGGGTATGATTCATTCATGTGTCTTATATTCTAGCCGATCATGGTATATCCATCTAGGGATGGTTATATTTTATTATAAGAACCATTATAACCCATCAATTATAACGGCTCTTGTAAAAGTATTTTTATAGAAACCTTGTGAGAAACCTATTTCTTGGGAAGAGGTGGGTGAAGCATATTGATGGGACTAAGTCTTTTTCAAGATACATCAGGGAGGATTCATGATATATACAGGTTTCTAGATATAGCATAGATTCTATTAAAATATTATATGGATTGGTTGCATCATCCTTTGCAGTCTTCCATAGGTGATTATGTATTATTTAAATTTTCACATTAGTTGGATCATAATCAACATGGAAAATAGGGAAAACATTTTTATAGATATGTTAGACCATTTTAGGTCACTATGTGACTTGGTTAGGTTTCTTATTGTTTGGAATTTCTCATTCAATTGATAGTAATTCATCATGTTTTCCCCATATACTAACTCATGAAATACCTTCTCGATCCCTCTCAGATTCTGATTTGGGAAGAGATTTATTTTGAGAAATATGTTTCCATTATGTAGAATCCAATATAGATCATTGACTCTTAAGTGAAATTCATTCATGTGAATTTGATTCTATTGTCTAACTATTATAGAAACATAGATCATATTCCCATAAGACTTGGTATCAAGGTCTATTGATGAGGGGGAAATACCATCACTACTTTTTTGGATATCATTATTCTATATGACTTCCTAAGGATGTAAATTATTATAATGGGGAGTTCATAACATCCCATTACCGTTTTTTAGGTATTTAACTTCTCTATTGTCACTTGGATATTTATTTGGTATCGTATGGGGACTCTTGATAATAAAGATAATTTTATGGGGAAAATGACCTAAAAATTAAGGATGTGTATTTGTTTGAATTAATAGAGTCTAGGTTTGAACATTTTAATTGATTTGCAGAATTCTTCTCGAGTTCAGATATTACTAGAGTTTTTGGGGATTTTGAGATGAAAATAAGATTTTCATTATCTATAGTAGAAATCTATATTGTCGAATGTTTTTAAAAATTGTGTATTTTTCACTAGGTAGATATAATGTGATAGATTCTAGGTGTGAACTTATGTTGGGAGAAGTTTTCACGCCATGAAAATATCACAAGTTTCATTTTCAATCATTTCATGACTAATATGTTTTCATTAAGCCTCATATCTATTCCTTCTCAACATAGGAGCTCTCCAATATTATTTTATGGACCTCCTCTCCTTATGAATCAATTATTTTAGTGATTGATCATCATATCCATTATAGTTAATTTCTGTAAGTTAGTATTTATCTTGTTTCTTCTTTGTCTATTATTGGGATTTCCCTATTATGTTATAATTATAGTCTCATTGGTTAGTTTTTAGTATTTTTATTATTTCCTTCCAGAACCATTGTGAGATATTTTAATAACCCTTAGTTTCGAAATTACATTTTTATCTTGAAATAAATGTGTTCTATAATATACTATATAGTATTATACACGTAACGAAAAAATATATTTCATTACTAAATAAAGTTACATTAATCATAAATGAAACCAATTCAAATTAAAAACATTAAAATTAAAAAAAATATAACATAAAAAATCTATAATGAGAAAATATGGAATTCCCTAATCTGCTAGAATCATCACCATCACAACTAAAACTATAGAGGTGAAACAATATATTATTAAACCAACCAATACCTTCAAAAATTAAAATGTAGAATCATGAAAAAAATTTAGTTTAATAATAATAGAAGTAAATTCTAGGTATTTATAGGAGGTAATGTGACCATTAAAATAATAATGTGACCATTAGAATAGTAACCTAACCATTGGGAATAGTAATCTCACCAATAGGAATAATAACCAGACAGTTAAAATAAAAATTTTACTGAAAAATAATAAATTCTGATAAAAATATTTTTTATCATGATCTATTTAAGTAAATACCAATTTTATAATGCCAAAAAATAAATTTCATGATTAAAAAACTCAAAGAAAATATAAGCACATTTTTAATAAACTATATTTTAATATAGTTTCTAAAAATAATTATTTTTATATTAAAAACATTAATTTCCTATTTTCAAAATTTATTTTGATAAAATTACTATATTTTTTTGAAATAAACATGTCATGATTTTCAAAGGGTGTTTTTTTTCAAATTTTACGAAATACATCAATTTTCAGGGGAATAATAAAAATACAGTTTTTCACATAACCATTGTATCTTAAATTACATAATCCATGATGAAATTATTAAATAATACTTTATAGAAATTGAGGATATTTCATGATATATTTAATTTCATGAATGATTTATTAAAACAAAATAAGTTTAAATTCCCAACCTAAAAATTATTTTCCCAACCTAATTTCAAAAGTGTTTCCTTAAAATAATAATTTTTCATTCATTCAAATTTCCTTTTTAATAAACTAATTAATTATAATAATAATGTGTTTTAAAGACATAAAAACCATTATATTATCTTTATATTTTACTTATATTTTCACGAATTCACTATTACATGTTTTACCTTTGATATATTATTTTATTCAATATTATTTACTAAAAATACCTCCCTCCCCAAGTATAAATAACCCCACTCCCAGCCTTTGGAAAATCACTCATACCTATTTTACCAAATCCAATCCTCTATAAATATACTCACTCTATAATCCCTTATTATCCTTATGGATTTTATGGAGTATCACAACTCCAAACATCTTGGGAGTTGTAGTGTTTCACAATAGAAGCTACACTGAGGATTAAGTAATTTTCAACCAACTCTTCATTTTTTTATTTCTTATTAATTTTATTTTATTTATTTATCACCACCCCATTGACAAAAAAACATTATAAAATTATTTTGGATGTAATCTTACATTATTTTAATGATTTTATCCCATTTTAGGTATCATATTTAATATATATTTAAATTTTAAACTTCCCCCACCCGCTCTCTCAAAAATTTCCCTTCAAAGGATAGTTAACAACCTACATAGACATTACCATGTAAACACATAAAATGATCATCATGGATGGATATTATGAATTATATATATTATATAAACATTTAATTATATTTTTTATAATCTTATTTAATTAATTTCACCAATTTATAAATTATATTCAACAAAATAGAGAAATTAAATTAAAAACATGAATTTTTTAATGTAAAAAATGACATCAAATCGACTACCCTATAACCTCAGAAATTAAGAAATATAATAAAATTATTTTAAATGATAAATATTGGTAACTTTTTTAAAAATTACTTTCTAGATAATTGTTTTAATAAAACAATGATTACTATTTAGGATGTGAAAAAGTGATGAAATAAAGCATGAATTAAGGTAAGGGGATTCTAGAACCCAATTAATTTCTTTAGATTATTCTATCTTCTATGATTTTAATGAACATATTATGTACTTAAAATTATATTTCCCATTTTATTTATGTGATATACAAGTTACTACCTAGTCAAAAAAAATTGGACAAAATCCTCTTTTTTCAAAATGACTTCAATTTCAAGAATATCATATTATACTACTCTTGAAATGATTCTTTTCCACTCATAAATAATGAAGTTTTATGTCCAAATATGATTTATATTATCAATTTGGGCACCAAAACATTTATCAATGAAAGTATTATTTATGAAATCCTTACGAAATCTACTCATTTCATTGGTTATTTGATGACAACAATGGTTATATGTTCTATGTGGCACACATGGTTTTGTAAATATTATGATGTGATGGGAGTGACTAGAAATATATAGCGATAAAATGAGTTGGGTGATGTGATTTTCTCACGAGATAATGTTCATTATTCATTAACATGATTCTAGATTTTTTCACAATTAAGATGTTATGATTATAGACATATGTTATGTGTGAACATGATGATATATTTGATGAAAACTATGTGTAGAAATTGACCATTATGATATGATGTTTTAGTTTTATACATTTCCACATTACATGACTTTATCACGTTTTCCTTCATAATGTTTATTATGTTCTTATGCATATGATATGATGATGATTATTATACTAACACATGTTATCTTTATTCATATCCCTCATTTATACTTTTACTTGGATTTTATCTCACCATGTTCATTGATGTATATCCTCCAATGATTACATGTACTAAGGATAATGTGATATTTTTGGAGGATAAAGAATAATAATTTAAATAATTGGTTACATTTTATTATATATAGGTTATGTATAATATTCCCAAGACACGAATCCTTTTGATCCTAGATTTGTATCTCTATTATGTTTTTTATCTTAAAATGATTTAATAGTCATGTAAGAAATAGTTGGGTCTCTATAGATGGAATTAGATCATGGTTAAGTTAATTTCAGAATTTGAATTATAAAAAAATGTGGAAAACATATGTAGAAGTCTATGTATAGGTAAAACATGTTAGAATGTTTTTTAAAAAAATGATAAAAATATGGATCCAATAATATATTCATTTAATGTTAATTGAATAAATGAATAAATTGTTCATTCTTTGTTGACATAATTTTTTTAATCCTTTTATATTTTAGAAAATGGTGGGAATGAGGAAAAAATAGGCCAACAACCCATGTGATGGAAAATTAAATGATTGTCCAAATGAAATCCCTAATTCCATGGGTGGTGGAGTTAAAATAATTATTTAAATTCTTACACAATTTTGTTTGACTATGAATAATAACATGAACCATTTGTAATGTCCACCTTCTCCCATGAAGTGTCAACTAGATAATGATTCCTTTATGCTGGAATGAACACCAATGTTTAGTGGAACATCTGATCCTATTGTCAAGGAATAGTGGGTCAACTAAATGGATAATGTAATATCTATGATTCATTTTTCTGAGAAGGGGAAGGTGACTTTGGACATTTATTATTTATATGGAGAATTCGATCAATGGTGTTAATTGATAATTAACACCAAGATGAAGGATAAAATGGATGAGAAAGTGTGGGAATACTATTTGAATTTTTTTACCAACTATATCCATTGAAATACTCAATCAAAGATAGAATGATAATTCATAGAGCTAGATAAAAAGGAATGTGAATCTGTCATGGATTATTAGGAAAACATCAAAAGGCTTTCATTATATGCCTTGGATTTTTTATCAATATTCATATCAAAATAGTTTAATTATTTAGTGGTTTAAAACCATAGCTTCGAAAGGATATTTCAATAGAAGTCTTGGGGTGTTATTATGAATTGGTCCAATGCTCTCTCAAAGTAGAGATGGAGTTCAGATAATGGTTCTATGGTTATGGAGATAAGGAGAAAATGATTCAGTTTCTAGATGGTGGGTAAAATGAAAAATGTGGAAATATGATCCAACTACTGACATGTCAAAAATGTTAGAAGAATGATAATGTAAAGTTACTCAAAGGGATGTGAAAATGATTCAAGTGTGGTAGAGAGGGCCACCAAGATCAAGAATGTTGAAGAGACATGAAGAAGCCGACCAACTTGATTGAGGAATGGATGGAACCTACTAATTCCCCACCCATGGTTCAATGAATTAATTTTTTTGAGGAAGGGAATTATGCAAGACAGTGCACTAAACTAAGGGTCCTTGAGAGTAATCAACATCAACAACCATCATAGCCAAAGGATCAAGAGAAATATTATTCTATCACAACTGCTAAAGTGGAGTGTGGAAATCAATTTTTACAAGGTACACATCCAATTTAATCAATAATGGAATTTTATTTTATTTAATTATGGTTATATGAATTCATTTATATCATGAATGTTTTTTAAAACAATGGTGACCGATACCATGAATTAGAGATATGTTCAATAACACCAAGTGGTGAAACCATTAAAACTGAAGTGTTAGAATCTTCTTCTGTAAGTGTCAATGGGAATGTTATTCCTGTTAATCTCATAATACTTTACTCTATGGAATTCAATTATATATATGGAATGGGTTGGATCACATTTTATAGATTACACATCAACTGTCTAGAGAAGGAAATCTCTTTTTTATATTCCAAACTATCCCTTGCTCCTCTACAAATTCAAGGATGATCATGAATCTACTTTGGAAAATCCATCAATGGTGTTGGTGATGATACCCTATAGATCAGAATACCATTCCCAAATGGAGTAAATTTAAGGTATAAACCTTTAGAAAATAGCCATTTTAGTGAATACACTGATGTATTTCCTAGAGAGTTACAACGACTTCCACCAGATCATGAGGTAGATTTCTCAATAGTGATCTTACCTGGGGTTAATACTATTTCAAAACGCCCCTCTGGGATGTCCCCGATTGAATTGGAGGATTTAAATAAAAATATGAAAGAGAATTTGGACAAAGTTTTCATATAACCTAATGTATCATAATTGGGTGAACCAATGATCTTTGTAAATAAAAAAGATGGATCAATGTAGCTGTGTATCAATTAAAATGGGCATAACAAGATCAACATAAAGTAAAAGTATCCCCTTACAAGAATTTATGTCTTTTTTAATCAAATAAGAGGAGATTAGTACTTATCAAATGTGGATTTCATTTTGGATATCATCAACTCATGGTGAAGAAGGAATATATTTAGAAAACTACCTTTCATACAAGATATGGGCACTATAAGCTCATAGTGATTCCCATAAGACATGTAATTCCCCTAAAATCATCATGGATTTGATTAATAGAGTATTTAGATACTACCTTGATTTTTTGGTAGTGTTTATTATTTATATTATAATTTACTCCCTGAAAAAGGAAGAATAGGAAAATAATATAAGGATTGTACTGGTGATATTAAGGAAGAAGAAAATATATGTTATGTTAAGAAAGTGTGAATTTTGTATGTAGAAAGTTGTGTTCTTGGGGAAGTGATCACAAGTGAGGGAATTTTTGTGTAAACTTAAAAGATAATGGAAATTTAAGAATGAATTAATCCCATTGGTTTTATAAAAATTCCTAGTTTTCTTAGTGTAGTTGGTTATCACTTACATTTTGAGACAAATTTATCACAATTTCCTTTCTCGATAATTAATTTACCATGGAAAGGGGTAAAGTATGTTTTGATAGAATAATGTGTATAAATATATAAGGATATCAAGATGAGGATAATCACTATTACTACAATCACACTACCAAAAATTTGAGAATGTTTTGTGATATATAAAAATTCATTGAAGAAAGTCTTGGGTTGTGTAATGAAGTAGAATGATATATTGATAGAAAATTCCTCACGATAGTTGATGATCCACGAGAAGAACAACCCAATGCATGATATAGAGTTATTAGTCATGATATTTTCTCTGAGGATTTGGTGTCATTACCTATATTGTGAAAAGTTTGATATATGTACTAATCACAATAGTGTAATTGTATATATTTATATAGAAGGAGATCAGCATACATAACAGAATATGGTTTGATCTAATAAAAGACTAGGATATCTCTATTCACTACCAACTAAGAAAGGTGAATAAGCTAGCTGATGCTCATAGTATAAACGAACAAGCCGCTCCATCGAAGATGTTGATTGATAAAGACCCAATCTTAATTGATATTCAAAGGATGGATTTGGAAATCATAACAGTAGGGAATACGTCACACATTTTCCAAATTATTATCTAACCATTAATCCAAGAGAAGTTGAAGGGGTCATAAATGTATGAGCTAGATCTAGAAAAGAATGTGGAAGAAATATAGGATGTGAAACTACCTGAGTTACATATAGATGATGAGGTTGTGATTCAGTTTAGAATGAGGCTTTGTGTGCCTTCATAATTGGAGATAAAAAATATCTATTGGATAATTCACATAGATGACCTTTCTCCATCCATCCTACATATACCATGATTTACCATGATCATCGATAACACTTTTGGAGGGATAACATGAAGAATGAGATTGTGGAGAATATCTCAAAGTGTTTGGTATGTAAGAAAGCTAACAAAGTGTGATAGAAGTTCAAAGGTATGATGAAACCATTTCTTATACTGATGTGTAAATGGAAGAATGTCACTCAAGATTTTTTCAGTACTCACTTAAAAACATCCAAATAAAGTAATGTGATATGGGTTTTGTTGGATCAACTCACCAAGAATTCCAAAATTATCACCATTCATAAAGGTTTATTTCTTGATCAAATTACCTAGATATATGTTAAAAAAGTGGTCAGGCTACCTATGGTTCAACATTTGATCATATTTTATCATGATCCATGGTTTACTTATAAATTATAGAGATTTTTTCAATGTGATTTGAGAAATGAATTGAATTATATCATGGACTATCACCCCCAAACTAATACCAAATCTAAAAAGAATATTTAGATGCTTGAGAACATGCTAAGATCTAGAGTGGAATTTCATGGAGGATTGGATCAACATCTCCCATTAGTTAAGTTATAATATAACAATAAAATCCAATTGAGTATTCAAATGGATCCATATGATGATCTACAAGGGAAGTGATGTAGAACTCCAATATGATGGGATGATGTTGGGGAATGAAAGATACTTTGACCAAGTATTGTTCAAGAGATGACTTCAAGCCATATTAAAACATACAAAAGTTTCTCAAAGATAGAAAAAGAGTGATGATGAAAACCAAAAAGGGACTTGGAGTTCAATGTTTGACACAATGTTTTCCTTTTAATATCACCATAGAAGAGATTCATGATGATTGGAACTAAAGGGAAGGTTGGCCCAATATATATTCCCCCCTTTTAAATCCTTGAAAGAATTCATTAATTGGCTTATAACATTTTAATTCCACCACATATAGATCATGTTCATGACATGTTCCGCATATCACTTATGAGGAAGTACGTACTGGATCAATCACATGAAATAAATCCAGAGGTGGTACAACCGGAGAATGAACCCTTATATGAAGCATAGTTAGTGAAGATCTTCGATTGTAGAGAAAAATTTATTTTCTAATAGACAACTCACCTTGACAAAGTATTATAGATGTACCATAAGTATGAATAGGTGTCATAGGAACCATATGATACAATGAATCAGAAGTGCCCTCATCTACTCCCAACTGGGAATATGAGTTGATATTTTTGGTAATGGAATTTATATAGGGGGAAGAATGTAACAACCCAGTGTCTATAAATGATGTTTATATCTTGAAATAAATGTGTGTTATAATATAATATATAATATTATACATTCAAATAAAGTGGTAAAAACAATTTCATTATAAATAATGTTAAATTTATTTGAAATGAAATTAATTCAAATTATATACATTGCAATCATCCAAAAAATATAAAATAGAAAATTTAAATGAGAAAATATGGATCGCCCTAATCTATTAGAATCATCACCCCACTTCCTACACTATATAAATGAAACACAATATTAATAAACTAATCAATATCTTATAAAATGAAAATATAGAACCTTGAGAGTAATTTATATGAACAATTAATGAAGTAATGTAGATGTATTTATAGGTGGTAATGTGATTTTTTGGGGGGTAATATGACCACTTGAATAGTAACCTAACTATTGGGAATAGTAACCTGGCCGTTATGAATAGTAACCCCATTGTTGGAATAGTATTTTAACAAAAAATGAAAATTTATTTTTATATAAATAATATTAATCATGATTAATTTATGTAAATAAAAAATTTATAATCCCAAAAAATAAAAATCCTGATTAAAAAACTTAAAAAATATATTAGATCATTTTTCATAAACTGTATTTTAAAGTATTTTATAAAAAATATTTTTTTATTAAAAATTAAAATGACCTATTTTGGAGATTTATTTTGATAAAAATAATTTTATTTTGTAAATAAAAATTTCTAAATTTTCTAAGGCTGGTTGTTTTGGTAATTTTTTGAAATACTTCAATTTTTTGGTGAATAGTAAAAATATAGTTTTTAATACAACTGATATATATTAAATTTCATCATTCATGATGTAATTATAAACTAATAATTTTATTGAACTTGAGGTGAGGAAATGTTATATTTTATTTCATAAATGAGTTAATAACAAATAATATTTAATTGCAAACCTAAACATCCTTTTCCGAAATCCAAAGTCAAAAGTGGATCCTTAAAATAACAATTCTTCTTTAATTCAAATATCCTTTTTAATAAAATAATGATTTAGAATTATAAAGGGGTTTAAATTCTTAAAAACCATTATATTATAGTTATATTTAAACAAATTCACTATTACATGTTTTACTTTTGATATATTATTTTATTCAATATTTTATTCTAAAAATACCCCTTTCCTCAAGTATAAATAACCCCACTCTACCCCCTTGAATAATCACTCATCCCTATAATAAAAATATAATCCTCTAAAAATATCTTCACTCTAAATCTCATTAGTATCCTTAGGTATGTTCTTTTGAAATAAAAATCCAATATTCAATGGATTTATAGTGTCATATAAAAGAAGATACACCAATGATTATGTAATTTTTGACCAAATATTCTTCTTATTTTATATTTATTATTCTTATGATGTATATTTTTCACAAAACCCTTTACAAACCATATAAAATTATTTATGTTTTAGGATAAGATTATACTAATTATTTGAACTTATTGTATGTATCAAATTTATGATATATATAAATTTCAATATTCTTTTTCCAACTCTCTCGACAATATCCAGTCAAAGGTTGATTAATAACTGATGCAGACATTACCATGTTAACACATATAATCATAATAATGGATAGATTTTATGAATTATATATAATATATAATCTTTTAATTATATATACTATTATATTATGTGATTAATTAAATTAATCTATAAATTAAATTAAACAAAATGGAGAAATCGAGGAAAAATGAGAAATGTTTAAGTAAAAAATGATATCAAAATGAATAACCTATAAAAAAAGGAAATTAATATATATAATAATATGAATATAATTGATTAATATTTGTAAAATTTAAAATAATTAATGTTTGGATAAAAGTTTTAATAAACATATTTTTATTATTAATGAGATGCAAAAGTGATGAAATAAAGTAGGAATTAAGGTAAGTTGATTGTTGAATCCAATTCATTTCCTTGGGTTATTATATCATCAATTGTATAAATGTATATATTATTTAATTAAAATGTCCTTTACCATTTAATTTTTGGATATACATGTTCCTACCATGTCAAAAAAATTTATATGAAAAGCCTATTTTTTTCAAAGTGGCTTCAATTTCTAAAAATTTTTATTTTACTCTTATTGAAATGCTTCTTGTATACTCAAGAATAATGATGTTTAGAGTCTAATCATGTTTTAACTTATTAATTTTAGAACCAAAATGTTTATCAATGAAAGTATTATTTTTGAAATCCATATGAAACCCACTATTTTCTATGGTTTATTTCATGCATAAAATCATTATACATTCTATGTGGCATGAATGATTATGTAAATATTATGATGTAAAGGGTGGGATAAGAATTTATAGCCCTATAATGAATTGTGTAATGTGACATATCTCATGAGATAATGTGTATTATGAATTAACTTTATGTTATATTTTTTCATAGTGATAATGCTATGATTATGAACTTATGTTATGTGTAAACATGATGTTATCTTTATTGAAAAATATCTGTTATATTTTACCATTATGACATGATGCTTCATTTTTATGCATTTCTACATTCCATTCAATTATAACATGTTTCCATCATGATGCTGATTATATCCTATTATTATGATATGATTATTATCACTATTCCCACCCATGTTATATTTACTCATGTCCCTTACTCAACCTCTTAATGGGATTTTAGAGCACCACATTATTTTATGTATAACCATAGGTGACTGCATGTACTAAGGAGAAAGAGGTATTTTAGAAGGATAATGAAGAAGGATTTAAATAAATGTTTACGATTTTTTAATTACATGTTATATATGAGCCTAATTTTCCCATGACACAAATCCTTTTGGTCTTGTATTTTTATCTCTATTATGTTGATTGTCAAAAAATGACGTAAAACTAATTTAAGAAAAAGTAGGGTCCCTATAGATATTCATCTAAATTCTGAACCCTGTGTTGGTCATGGTGAGGCATGTGAGTTTCTATAAGGTATGGTTTGATCACTCCTCTTAGAAAATACTAATTATAAATTGAATCCATTATATTATGTGATTATAGATTCTAGGGCCTTCATTGTCATCTTAACGTTATTTTTATTTGTTGGATCCCATTGCAGGCATGTGCTTCCTTGAGTTTTTGATAGATGTTCATGTATAGAGACTATGATGGCTGAACTACATTGACCAGGTTTTCAAAAATTATATTATAAATAAAATTGGTTGATTTATTGGTTCATTTGTGTGTGTATAAAACTAGTTTTTGAAAGAAGAAAATTTTCCCTTATTTTTGTAAAATAAAATGTATTTTTAAAGAATTTTGAAATGGATTTATGAAATAGATTTTGATTCATGGTTTTGATATTTTTTTTTGGAAAACATAGAACATCATAAGTCTTGGGTACTTAGTTTTATGTTTTATCATAGGATCATCATCCATGTATTATTAGGGGGAATGGGTTACAAATAGGATGTTTCTTTTTTCCCTAAACCTATTATTCTAGGGAATTGATTTTGGCATTGTCAAATGATTCATTGATGGCGTGTTTCTATTATCATTAGGTCTATTTTCTAAGGAATTGATTGTGCACTAATAATTTTTTTTTGTACGAGTAGTCTGTTAGCCTAACTTATAGTGATCCTTGGTGTGATGTTACCTATGATTAAAATGGTATTCAATATGATATGATATATTATACATTATTTTATTTAATTAGTTTATATTCCTTCATTTATTTGAAATTAGTTGATACTATTTTACCAGTCATATATTTTAAATGTGGAAATTGGGAAAACAAAATAATTTTCTATGATTTGGATATAGAAACATTAAACTATTTATCATGCATTATTTTCAATAATGTGGATCATAATTCAGATTATTATACAATGTATTGATATAGAACACATGGGTGGAATCCAACTAATCCTATTGTCTCACACCCTATGCACCCCTTTAATGGTGTCTAAACCTTTTTATTTCTTTCGATGCAGGGATAGGAATGGACCACAGTGAGGTAGTGTGGTTTTTTTAGCTAAGAATGGGTTTCTAGTGGTGTGAAGGTGGGATATTGCCTATTTTATCACATAGAGTAGTTGGTTTCTATTTAGTAGTCCAATGATGTTGGAATTTTACATTGGGATGTTTTTATTTTTTTTGAGTCGTATCATTTTTTATGTATTCTTTCATCTATTTCATATGTTTATATCTTATACCCTTTCTATCTATTATATATATATATATATATATTCTATGTTGTTTCTTCATGTTGGTAGAAACTTTTCCCTCTTGTTTTTGTTTGATACCTGGGTGATATTTACTAGCCTATGGGGATTGAGGATGCCCTTCAAGTATGTAGAAATATGGTTTAGGTACTATTTTTAGTGGGTATATGGATTGGTATTGTCACAAAATTAATGAAGTTGTAGAAATCAACTCATATCATCATGAAATATTCATAGAAATTGTAATGTAAATTTAATTAACATAAAAAAAATCCAATAACATTTGTAAATTATCAAAATGTTTCTAAATATATTCAAAATAATTTTAAACCCCTTTAGCATATGATAACTCCAAATTTACTATTTTAATGAATCAATAATGTCTTTTCAATTATAGGATCACAAATAGATTTTTCTATCTATCATCAAAAAGATATTTTTTGTTGGACAAAAAAATATTTACTCTTAGTAATAAATTTATTGATTCTCACTCTTCTAGCCAAAATTTATATCTCATTAACCACATCTCTTTAAGAAATTCAATGACCATATCTTAATATCATAATTTAAATTTTATATATAGAGAATCTACCTTTTATCTACACTTTTAATTGATTCATTGTCCGATCGATTCTTTAATTATATTTTTTGTTTATTGATTCCTATCAAGAAGCATCAATAATATCCCATTATCAAGGAAAACATCTACTTCAAACTCATTTCCGTTATATGAATCGATACTTAATATCATATAAAATTGAAGTAATATTCTATATAATTGATACATATGAACTATATTATTCATCACACAATTAATTAACTTATTCATTGTTTTTGGGATATTACTCTACTGTAGAGCATATTTTTAGAGTGGGATAATCCTTTAAAAAACAATCATCATAATAAATTAGGATATCAAATCACCCCCTTTGAATTTTTTATCAACACCCTTAACATCATCACATAAATCATTGTTAATATGATATTAACAGATATCATTTTATCACCTTTTATTTATAATAACTATAAATATTCACTAATTATGGGAGGTTCTTCCCATTTCATTATTTTCTAAAATCTGATGTTCTCCCCTCATTGATAGTTATATATATTCACTTTCTAAGAGTATTGAATCACACTTATTAAATAAATTAGACATCAATTAATCAACACTTTATCTATGTTATATATATTAGTGTAGAAAAGAATACTTATTAAACTATGCAATGATTTTTCCAATAATATTGAATAACATGTGACACTAACACATTTTTCAATTTATAGGGGTAATATTAAAAGATATTTGAAAAAATTTATATTCCACCCTCATACCAAATTACCATTTAAAAAATTTCAGTATAAGAAGGTAACTTGAATCCCCCCATTCGAAATATCATTCAATATTTTTAATCTCCACTTACTAATTAAAATGTACTCAACTAGAGTAAAGTCAAGATAGTGGTTATTATTTCAAAATCAAATTTTATTCTATGAACTTAAAATAAATCAAATAATATCATTTTTATATAATATATAATGTTGTATAGATTCACAAATACATTAGTTAAATCATTCCAAGATGGACATATTATCATACTATATAGTTATCAAAAAATTATTTTCGTTCTACCCCTTAAAACAACACCTTTAATTCCTCATACAAAGAAGAAAAAACACAATGTATAAGAATGAGGTCAAACTATTTTTTTCAATAGTGAGATAAATATGTTTGAGAGTTTATTATCAAAAAATATCCTCCTTTTTTTCTATCAACATATTTTTAGTTACTCTTCATGATTTCTTTTCTAAATTTCTTGTCATGAATGTCCATTTGTATTATGGTATTCTTACCATTTTCAGTAATCTCTTTGTGTAGAATTTATATTTTAATTTAAATTATAAATATGCATGAGGTTATTCATTTTATATTTGTATTTATATTCATATATTCTTTATTTGGTATTATAATCCAATAATCCCATGAAACATGACCATAAAAGTTGAAAATCTTATATAGATTCTCATGAATTTTTGTTTTAAATTTTTATAAAACCACTCATGAGGTTTGACTTCTTCATATTATATTTCATGTTTTCATTTAACAATTGAATTAAATTCTTATTTAACCTATTTTATATCCATATTTAATTTATATGGATAAAATATAAAAAACATTTCAAATCATCCTCATATTTCTTGGTTCTTTCACACGGTTTCTCATGGATCATAATGTTTCCAACTTTGGGAAACATTTTATAAGAAATTGATCTTTCATATATGTTGGATCCCACTAACCGAGTACTTATATTTCTTCTGTGGATTGATATTACACCTTGTTTTTATATTTTTCCAATTCTAAAACTGATTTTATGGCCTATTTCAATTGAATATAGTGTGAAATATTCTTTCATAATTAAATTATATTCATATGACTTTTAATAGAGAATACTTAAAAGAATTATGGGGTTTATTTTTAAAAATATTTTACATTTCTTCTTTTCTAAGATAAAATCATCTCCCCCAATCTTCATCTTTTATTTTTTTGGTTTTTCATATTTTAAAATGAATACATCTTGGAATACATAAAACAGTACTCATCATCACAACGAACTAATCTATATAAAATTCCATATGAATGTTCGTACCATCCAGATCCATTCATAATTGATAAATTTACCTTATTCTTTAGAAATATCCTAAATTATATATGAATATTATTAGATTTAGATATCCCCTTAGTATAACCATTTTATTATTTCATTTCATTGATAATTTTTAAAAAAATATAATGACCATATGTGAAAATATTCTACAATAAAAACATAATATTAAAATATATTTTCTAGTCAATTGAGTTTAGGTATTGATAGCTTTTATACCTTTTTATTATTTTTTTATACATTAATTTTCTAAAATTTCCCCATTGAGTCAATATTTCTTCTCATTATCACATCGAACATTGTTGTATTGTTGTGTTTCAAAATATTTATATTCAATAATATTATTCAAGAATATGATTTGAAATGTACACCCACGATTCAAATGTAATTAGAACATTAAAATTTTTCCTATACATGGATTAACATTTTCTATCATATTACTGATAATTTGTTTTTATATAATTCAAGATCTTTTTTATAAAAGGTGTATTTAATGTACCATAATATTCCTCCTTGGTTTTGGGTGTGTTATAAAATCTTCTCTATTATTGTTATGAAGAAACATAGTGATCCATGTATTGATTTTCTAGTTACACTTCAAAGTTAAGAAATTTTATAGGAAGTACATTTTTAACATCCTCTAATAATTTCAAAATTTATTTGAATTTATCATTTAACTATTCTGTTTTTACCTTATGCATCTTACAATTCTTCTACATGGAATCAATAACCTCTTTGTTTTTATTTTTTCATTGAACTCCATTATGTTTCCTTGACCCTAATGGAATATTTGTTAGTTCATTATATAATATGGATCCTTTTTCATATTATTTTATTATTGCTTCTTTTTTATAATTTAGTTTTTGAAAATTTTATTCATCTCGGGTTTTTTGTATATCCACCAAAGGTGTTCATTAGCTTTATCATCTTTGATTAGATTGTTGTTCTTTGAGACTTGAAATTTTACTAATCTTCTATAGAATTTTCTTCAAACTCCATTATAAATTTATTATCTTATAAACCATTAAAAAATCTATAATATATTTATATAATCCTAGAAATGGGTCATTTTAAATTAATTTTTAATTTTAAAATAAAATACACTATCTGATTCTCTACACACATACATATCACATCTCTAGTTAGATTCATTTAAAGGTTCATTATCAAAAATTATAGTAGATATAAAACCACATTTATTACCTTATAATAGTGGTGGTTATTTTTTTCAATATCCACATACAATGAATTTGTTATCTTCTTGTATTGTTCATATTCCCAATTTTTTAGGGATTTTAAAGAAACCCCAATATCATCATTGACAGGTACTTAACTAATTCTTTAAAATAACAATTCTTATTTAAATATAAAAATTACATGGAAAAATTTTTAGATCATAACAAAGAGAACCTTTTTTCTATATGATACCAATTGAAACGTCAAGTAGGATGTATAATCATTTAGAGAAGATTGGGGTGAATTATTATAAACTTTTTAGAAAATAAATTTTATAATTAAATTTCACTTTAAGTATTCAATCCTTTGTTATTATATTATATAAAAATGGATATTTTTATAATTACCTAACACATAGTTACCATATAATAATATATAATAAAAATTAGGGAGAAACATAAGTGTTTTTATATGATTTATCACCATTTTTGTGGAATATGACTTTATTGTAATTAGGTAAAGTATACGACACATGAATACACTAATATCGTAAATTTTATACAATATTATTTATCGTAAAAAAACCTATATATCTGTAGAAGGTTTCTTTGTTTCATATCTGGTCTATTTATAATGGCTCCCACCATTTTATAGTAGTTTTTCCAAATCACTTATGAAATAAGATGTTTAGTCTATTTTTGAATGATATATAACACAATGGTTTGAAATGTTTTCTCATACAACATCTATGATGAATAAGTGGTATTATACTAAAAACAAAAACATTTATGTCGTCAACAAACTAATTTTTATAGAACATGTTCTAGATCACAATCACTATCATTACATAATCTATAATGATTAATCAAAATCAATTCATAGTCTCTGAGAGTATTGAGATATATGATGAACAACAGTATAGCCTATTAGTATCTCTATCTCAATTGTTATCTTCTTCCATTTGAATCTATTTATATGATATACATATATTAATGGATAAGTATTTAAACTAGTTTCTCATACTTATTCTAACTCTTATTATTTATTATTCTTTACAATGGAAGATAATCTGTATCTAGTAGAAAACCTTTTTCGACCTTCACCTTATTCTAAAAAATGACATATTCTATAAAAAAATATTATAAGTTTGTAACATCCCTCGATCCATGGATAATAATTGGTAATGTAATATAGATCATATAAAATCTCAGAAATTTACCCTTTTCAACCATAGGGTGATGACCAACAGTGCATGTCGTTGGTGGTATAATGGGGAGATTATACCCGAACATCAAAGTGGAAACAATAGTGAATATAATAAAAATTACATAAAAATTAAAATATATAATATATAGGTAACAATATTGGAATTTTACAATAGTAAATATAGATCTATGATATATCAAAATAAACTATATACATGTGAAGCATTCGTCTATCCTGAAGCAGGTAATTGACAACATTTCACCAAAAGAATAAAAATTAAATAACTCAGAAACTATAACCAAAATAGTTTGGATCCCTAATATATTAATTAAATACCACGATCCACCCATGTATTAAAAATCTATAAGATTTCATGGAGTTAGTTTTCTTATCGAAAGCTAAAACCATGATGTCTGATTGGGTATCAAACAATGACATAAAAATGTTTTATGTATGACTAAATATCAAAAGGAATCTATAATCATGACTATTATAAAAACATAGGGAATCTAAGAAATAAATATAACTTTCTATTTTAAGTAATTATTTTATGGATTTATGTTCATCCTAGTTTCATGATTAATTTTATCACAATTTCAATTGAAAAAAGAAGAGTATTATTTAATTGAAATTTTCTTCAATATATTACACAGTTTCCTATAAAGATAAAATTTCATTAAATTAGAATTATTAGTAAATTGAAGTATCATAAGTTTTTGATTCATCATTATATATTTGTATTTAGTTTATTTTTTGAGATTTTTCTCAAATAGTCATTTTTTGGGTAAATAGTGAAAATATCAATTTCTCTAATATATTCACATTTATTAAATTATAAAGATGTAATATGGAAATAATAAAGTATAAAACATTTTTCTCAATAGAATATAATTTTTTGTGCTGAATAATTTATTTTAAAACATTATTATTATTTTTATACTCATTCACGACTTTTATGCACATAAGTTATATTTTATGAAAATTTAAAAACATTTTTGTGTTTTAGGATTTAATGGTATGATTGGAACATGTAATTCTATTTTAAATTGATATAAATATTATAAATATTTTCACTATTATTGTTGGTGCCAAAATATTGCACGAAAGGAAGGGACAAAAAAGAAGGCCAGCACGCTGCCTCGCGAAGCCCCGACGCGAAGCACCCCGAGCATCGCGGTCTCGTGAAGCTCCAAAGGCGGTACCTCTACACGAACGAATTTGAAGTTCGCGAGCACGCTGCGAAGCTCCGAAGGCGGTACCTCTCTGAGAACGAATTTTACGTTCGCGAGCGCGCCGCGAAGCACCGGAGGTGGCACGGGAGTTCTGCTTCGCATCGCCCCTTGCCTATAAATACGGGGCTCCCCCTGAGTCCCAGGGACGGACAATCTGACCTTTCGGCTTCTCCTCTCCCGAATCGCGAAGCACCCTTTTCCCTCGGGAATCATGAGCTCCGCGAGGTACTTCTACTTCGCGTGACACCTTCGCTTTGTCTCGTTTTGAGCCCCTCTTCCGAGAGGGATGCCCTTCTCGAAGCTCAAGGGAATTCGCGAAGGAGGGGGATTCCCAAGGGAACCCGGTTAGCCGTGGAGCGTTTATGCTTCGCGAAACACCCAACCTATACTAGTGATCCCTATTCTAAGGCAGGATTGCTACACATCGCGTAGCATACTGCTTCGCATCACCCTGCTTTGCGAGGCACCTCTTCTTTGCGAGGAAGTGCTCCGCGAATAATATTCTACTTCGCGAAGCACCCTCCACTCACACCTTTGCCCCATGCTAAGGCCAAGGAACCCCACTTCGTGAAGCACACTCCTTTGCTTGGAAATTCTGCTTCCCGTGCGACCCTCCCGGTATGCACGATGTGATTTCAAAGTCCCACGGGCAATAATACTCGTAGCGTCGCTTCGCCTAATGCTTCTTCGCATAGGCACGCTAACGACTGTTGCTTCTTCCCATAGCCACACTAACGTGGACCCCTCGATGGTTCACTCTACAACCCCCCCTGACCACGGCCTTACTGGTACCTTCCCTCCCCCAAGGAGCAAAGGGTACCAGTTATGTAAGTCATAGGGGTGTGGAGTAAACCCATCTCGTCCGAGCTACCAGACGTTAAACTGCCAAGCACCACGTCCTCAACACATGAAGTTAAACTGTGACCCGACCTTGTGCCTCTCACGAAGGGTCCCCCCAGCTCGAACATTTTGTACGCCACTTGTCTCCAAGGGAGTGGAATCACCCATCCGCAAGGGATGATATCCTCCTTATTTGAGCGACGAATGTTCTCAGGAGAAGGACGACCCTTGTTCCCCAACGGATGGCTGCACCCCTGCATATCCGTACTTCCCAACTACCAAGGTCAGTGGAGGGCGTGATAGGGAATGAGGCACCTCCCATAATTGGTCCCAAATCCCTCTTTTGCTGCGCTTTGTCGCACTTCGGGCCTCCATCCTGGAGTATGTCCTAGCACCATGGGCCGCCTAACGCATAAGCCCCTCTTCGCTTCACACGGACGCACCCTTCGCAGCGTGCTTGTCAGGTCCTTGCTGTCTCTTGTTTCTCACACCGAGAATGACTCACGTGGGCTTAGAGTTGGAATTGGCCATGACAATACCTCGTCCAACATGACGTTAAACTGCATGCCCTCGTCCAGCATGACGTTAAACTGCATGCCATCGTCCCGCATGACATTAAACTGCATGCCATCGTCCAGCATGACGTTAAACTGTATGCCCTTTTCCCGCATGACATTAAACTGCACACCTTTTTGAACTACGAGGTCTTTGATCCATGTCAAGGCATGGTAGGTAGGAATCCTACACGAGGTTCAATCCCACCCGTCATCCAATTCACGTTGAGTTCTACCTTCGTCCAGCATGACGTTAAACTGCATTCCAGTCTGACGGCAAGCCGTTGTGACCACTCGAACTACGAGGACTTTGATCCATGTCAAGGCATGGTACGTGGGAAGCCTCCCAGAGGTTCCATCCCATCTCCCATCGGACCAAGGTCCCTCATTTACGTCAGTTCGCCGACACCCACTGCCATCCTGAACTACTAGGACTGTGATCCATGCCAAGGCATGGTTCGTAGGAAGCCTCCATGAGGTTCAAGCCCACCGCCCGTCGTTCATTCACGTCAGGGTTCACTCTCGTCCAGCATGACGTTAAACTGTATTCCAGTCCGACGACAAGCCATTGTGACCAATCCGAACTACGAGGACTTCGATCCATGTCAAGGCATGGTACATAAGAAGCCTTCACGAGGTTCAAGCCCACCACTAGTGGACCCCTGGGTCTAATTTCACGTCGGTTCACCGATGAAACCATTTGAACTACGGGGTCTTTGATCCATGTCAAGGCATGGTACGTAGGAAGCCTCCTCGAGGTTCAAGCCCATCTCTCATTGGACCAAGGTCCACTTTCACGTCGGTTCACTGACGAATCCCATCATTTGAACTACGAGGTCTTTGATCCATGTCAAGGCATGGTACGTAGGAAGCCTTCCAGAGGTTCAAGCCCACCACCCATCAGACCAAGGCCCACCTTCATGTCGGTTCACCGATGAAGCCCCTCTGAACTACATGGTCTTTGATCCATGTCACGACATGGTATGTAGGAAGCCTCCACGAGGTCCAAGTCCACCACCACTAGGACCCTCCTGGTCCTCCTCATTCATGTCGTCTTTCCAATGTCCAACCTGAACTACGTGGTCTTTGATCCATGTCACGACATGGTACGTACGAAGCCTCTCAGAGGTTTAATCCCACCACTTTTTGGTCACTCCGACCATCTTCACGTCGGTTCATCCACACCCAGGCAGCCTAGCGTGTAAGCCCCACACCATTTGGACCAAGGTACACCTTCGGGTCGGTTCACTGATGCATCAGACCAAGGCCCACCTTCTCTTTGGTTCACTGACGACATCCATCGGACCAAGGTCCACCTTCATGCCGGTTCACCGGCACCATCCCAAACTATGTGGACTTTGATTCCCTGCCACGTGGATACGTAGGAGGTCTCTTCGAGGCTCAAGCCCAACTTCACCGTCACGCTTGCGATGGTCCCCTACCATTTCACCCTCCACTTCATTCTTCCATCCATCATCCACCCTGATTCTCGGACAGACCGTCATATCCCGGTGAGACCATGTCGGTCCGCTCCTCTTCACAACCGCCCATGGGCTGGTCCCGGTATCGGCACCCCTTCAAGGGAAATCCCTCAATCCGATCCATTATAGCTAATGCTCTGATAGGGCTGATCCGTCTCCGCTGGACATTAAACTCGAGGCATACCCTGTGTTAAACACAGGAAGCTGAGGAAAACCTCAGACATATGTCTATGGCATATAATTCCCCGCACTCGATGTGGGATACCTCGGGCTTCCATGCCCTCGAGAAGCCCTGTGACCAGGGATAATAGACAGACATGCCAGGTCCCCAGCATCCAGACATGCTACTGATGCCTCAACGTGACTACTCCCCCGATTGAAGGTTGCTTCCCTGACCGGACCCTTTGGAATGTCCTGACAGAAGCAGTGTAATTAACCGGCGTCCATGGAAACATGGCACTGGGAAGAGTTTCATGAACAATGTATTAAATCTATGAGGGAGACCCGGAATAGGTGATGAGTTCTGAGGAGGAATCCAGAGAAGGAATAACTGACATCCCATCATCCCATTTTGATCAAGGAGCAGACGTCCCTGAATAAGGAGCGAATGCCGCCCGCCTTTGGAAATCGGGAATACGGGGAAATAGTGCAGCACGTCCTCCTCCGCGGACGGATGGGTGCGCGAGCCCCAGCGAAAGCGTCGGAAATAGAAATGGTGAACCTGACGTGAAATTATTCTCCTCAATGTAAATATTAGTAGCATTCGAGACACCAGTAGATTGACGTGTCACCGGATCCAGATATCCAGCACCTGGTCCCGCCAAGCAAATAGCGGGCCTGTCGTGAAACTCACCAGAAGTCGGGGTAGTAGAACATGGGGCACTCCGTTCTACAACGTGTTGGAATGGATACTTATTACAGACGTGGAGAATGGAAAGACGCTGGGGCACTGGTTGTCAATAATTTTCCTCTCACTGCTGATGAGTTGATCCCTTCGTTTTCAAGGAACTAGGTTGCTATTTCGGAGACACTATCACCGCCCGCTCGCCTACGTAGGGGCAGGGGCAACACCGGCACAACCACCCCGCATGGATCCACTACCGCCACGACGACCGCTACATCACGGAATACGGGGCACCCACGTCCGCTCTCCCCATCAGAGATCATCCAGCAAAGGGTGATCAACAACCTTGTACGCAGGTACGAGGAGGAAGGGGTCATCCCAACTCGGGATATGGCCCGCCTAGACCTGGAGGAATCTAGGCCCCGCCGTCAACGCCGCCCTAATAGGCCGCGCAGGGAGCCCTTGCTCCCCACCCCAATGTTCAATCGTTTTGGGAGCCTGTCCCCATAACACCTCGATGACTCCTCGCCTTACGCTGATGAGGCGGGTGATGTTCGGCTCGGCCTGATCAGGGTCCCGTCATCACCGCCGTCTGACTCCACAGGAAGAGCAGGCAGGCCATGCCCCTATACCACCTACGACAGCTCATCTGACCCAACGTCAGTGCCGGGCCCGGGCTGAGGACGCTCGCCCAAGTGCATCGACGTCAACATCTACAGTAGCCCGAGCCACCACCGACGTGCATCATGAAGTCCCTGCATACACTGAGCAGGGGCACTCCTTTACCCAACCAGGATCAAGACCCCAACTGCCCCACAGGTAGGTTGGGTTGAATCTACAGGTTTCATGCCTAAGTAGTGATCACTGCGAACTAACACGTGGTGATGTCACCCCATACGGAGGCCCTCCCCGTACCACTACTCCACAGAGTGTGGGTCTTCCCCACTACGAAGCTCTTCATGGAGGTATGCCTCGTGCTACCCCCATCCCGAAGGAATACTTGCCCCACGGCAGTGACGCTCGGCGCGAAAACCTTTCCCGCACCCACTATATAGGGTATGGAGTCCATCCTCCTGCCCCCGACCGCCGATCTGAAGGCACTGTCCATCCGGTCCTTCTCCAACGTGGGGGACCTCCCTACGTCCTCTATGCAACCGGAGAAGGTCCTCTCCCCAGCAACATGGGGAGTGAAGGTCAGCCTTGCTCCGCCCGTATCGACCATGGAGGTCCTCACCATGCTCCTGCCGATTCCAACAGAGGCTCCGCCCACATGGGTGCTTCCCATGGAGGTCCTCCCCATGTACCCTTTGACATTTTCCCTGGTGCCCCTCGCACCTCGGCTATCTCGAGCGGGGGCCCTCTCTGCCATGGGGCCATTGCTGCCCCAAGGCTAACTATTAGGGATCAACCCTGTCCCGAAGAGCCACCCCGGGGCAGGAGAGTGGGTCGTCGCCACCAGTTGAAGAGTCCTGGGAAGGCCCAGGTGGAGATCAAACCGGCTCGTTTCTTAGATTCTGAAGCGGAATGCGACTCAGCAATGGAACCTTCTCCCCGCTCCTCCATATCAAGGAATGGGGCAAAAACCAGGCGTGTTAGTCTCATTCTCCCAGAATATGAGGTCCACCAGATTCCCATCTCTCTCCGCAGGTACATCCAGGAGGATGAAATCGTGGGAAATCTACAGGTCTCGACCGTGCAATCACCACCATTGTCACCAGAAGCACCCTCTACCACTACCAGAGATCACGGAGAGCTATTTTGGGGGCCAACGGCGGTAGAGCGATGACGTGACCTATCACTGGCAGCCGAGACTCCTGCGCCGGAAGCTGTGGCTATCAACCCATCATATCGTGACATCGTGGCCAGGTCACCTCACTCTTCAGAGGATGGACCGGAATTCGGTGGCCAGTCAGATCGTTCACCGTATTCTCCACTGCCGAGTTTACTGTCCCAGAGGTCCGCCTCGGAACTGCTACCGGTCCCTCAGGCGCCCCCAGTTGACGAGTGGGGCAATACAGGGCCAGACCCCGAGTCTGAACCCAAGAGCTTCTGGAGCATTCTCGCAGCGGATTACTTCCAAGAGAAGTTCTGGCCGACGGCAGTGATGAACTTTCACGCACCATAGTCCCTTACCCCTGAAGAAGTTAGGTGCTTTTGTCGAACCCTATGGGTGACACACTTCCGCCTTCGTTATGAGTGGGTGGTGTACCCCAGAAGTCGAGAGAACTTTGAAGAAATCGGCGAGCAATGTCGCCTGATCGATTTGGCCGCACTCCTTGTGGCTCAGCACCCTGAGTCGCCAGGCCTTCAGAGTGCCCTTCAACGGAAATGTGTTCAGAGTTTCAAAGTACACCGTAGAGTCATCAGGGAGGCTACCCCCCATGTGCAAGTCTGTGGTTGGGGACACTATACCGCTCTCCTCTTCGACCCTATCCGACGACAGCCTGATTCGCTATGCGACATTGAGGACATGCCCTCGAGAGGGGTCGCGGTCCACATGGATGACGTAGTGGACAAGGAAGACGAGCTTGAATTTATTGATGGAGACTTACCCCCCGAGGGCGTACCGCCACTGCTGGACCCATAAGGGAGGGTTACCCATCAGTAAAGGAACCTGCTAGGCCTCCCTGTACCACCGAGTCGCTGGTACTCGGTCGAAATACCAGCAAGGGTACGGAGCACGTTGAAACTGTCAAGCGCTCTGACCCGTATGCCTTTGTGAAGAAAACGGACGAAGATCCTGAGAAGGCCACGTTATGCCAGCAGCTTGCTGAGCATAAGAGCCTGGTTGACGAACTCTTGGCTGAGCACGCTGCAGAGCGGCGACCCGACTATGGTAATCCCAGGCCGGGGCAGCAGGGGCAGGAACAATTTCCCCCCGATGAGATGCCTCTGGGAAACCCTGATCATGCTACTTCTACAAATAGGGAAGAAGCCAGAACTTACGGCAAGAGGGCGCGATACGTCTCGCCAAACCCCCCCGAACGATGGGGAAATCTGAAGAATCCAGTCCGGGTTCCCCCAGTCGCCCCACATGTCGTTCCGCCAGTCAATCCATGAGCTGCCGAAGCCATCTACCGGGTTGAAGAACCTGGCAACGCACTTGTGATTAGGGATCCCCGTCAAGACAGGGACCCCCATCCAGATGATCTTATAGCGGCACTCACAGCCCACCTCGAAGTGTTGGAAACGTGGCAGTTGACGGTCCCACCGAATGGCAAGCCGTATCCCGCGTGGGTGGATGATATGCCCGCACCCCCGGGTTTTGGGGACCCCACTTTATCTCCCTTCAACAGGACAGGTGACCCACCACAGCACTTGGCACATTTTTCTTCCCGGTGTGGCCCCATGCTGGGGACCCCGGGCTAGCAAGAAGCCGCCAAGCTCCGATGTTTCATACAGACATTGGAAGGTCCCGCATTCGTCTGGTACAGCCAGCTCCCTATCGGATCGGTGACCGGTTGGGAGGATCTCCACTGGTAGTTCCTATACCAGTTCAGCTCCACCACGCAGAAGTCCAGCATTGCAGACCTCTTTAAGTGCAAGCAAAGGCCTGGTGAGCGACTCGCAGATTTCATCGCCCGGTGGAAGGGACTTACGTATTCCCTCGATATGCCACTGACTCAAGAGCAATTACTGACGATGTGTGTGGGGAACGTAAAAACGGAGCTGGACCCTCTCTGATTACCCAGAACTACCATGGAGGGTTCAGATATTTCTCAGATAAGGCTCAGCGCCTTGAGGAGGCTCTGCAACAGGCTAGTCAGGCACGTTCGTTGCCCCCTATGATCCCAGCCAGGAGGACCTCCTGAGCCAAACCCACCGCGGTGGCCCAAATAGAAGCCCCTAGGTAGCTGGAATTACCGCCACTGGCACCATCCCCGCAACCCCACAGAGGTTCTCCACCTCAAGCACATGCTCCTATCCAGCAGCGACCGCCTCAGAATCAACAGGTTCCCCCGCGCAATGCGCCACCTCCACCTAGGCGAGACAATCAGGCGCCGCCTCCTCGGCAGGCCCCTCCGGACCGTTGTCAGGGCCAGGCCCCCAGGGCCCCCTATCTGGAAAGAAGGCACCAAACTTATTTGTTCAACGAAAATCAGGTCCCTGGCTACTTCTGAAGTGCTCTAGAGCAAGGGATTGTGCGCCTGCCGGAGTGCAGAAGGCCAGTAGACGCAAATCTCACCGATCACCCAAACTACTGTCCTTATCATCGGATTCTGGGGAACACCCTCAAGAAATGCTATGTGTTTAAAGACTAGCTTCAAGACTAGGTCAACAAAAACATAGTCAGGTTGGGCCCGGCACCAACACAAGTGGCGGGTGTCTTTGCAGGGTCAGATATCGGTAGAGACAATGAAGGTGAGTGGCAGTAGGTTCCCAGCCGCGGATCCTGGAAATACGACTACTGGATGGCTCGAAAAACCGTCATTCGTGCCCATGGTATCATCTGGGCGCGCCTGAAGCAGCCGGAACCTTCAGAAGAAGTAGCTGGTACCTCTGCATCATCTTCACAGCCGACCTCTTCCCAAAAGGGCAAGCAGCGGCGACGCAAGAAGAAGCAACGCGCTCCGCCAGTGCCATCGTCATCCCGCACTCTCAGTGACTTTATGCCCCCTGAAATGGGGATTCTCCCAGAATCCACCCGGTGGTGGATGACTCATCGAGCGACAGCCAGGGGTATGCTTCGGTTAACACCGTGGAGCTGGTAAAGCCCTATATGACTCCCGACGAGGGGGAACGCCAAGCGAACCTCCCCAACGTTTCCAGCCGACGTCAACGTCAGCGGAACCGCAACCACGCCGGTCATCGAGGTACGTCGGCGGGCACTTTCAGCCAGGCCGTGCACGCTACTGAGACCAGACAGCAGGCTCAACACAGAGCTCAGCACGCGCAACCCCATCAAACACCCTCAGCTCTACCTTCACCACCATTTGTGCTACCAGATCAGGGAGAGATGCCTCATTCGTATCACAGTCAGTCTCGCCCGGCTACAGGCCAGCCTCCGCTGTCCGATCCTAGTTCGGCAACTACTCTCCAGGCTTCAACTAGTAGGCAGCAGGATGTACCCAGTACTAGCCAACCACCAGTTCAACCGGCAGGACCCTCTATGCCTCCAACTGCCAAACGACCTCCTGTAGGCAGAGGATCACGTTTGGCACGAAAGTATGATGTCCTGAAGCACCTGAACGACATTCCGGAAAGGCTTTATATCCTTGAGGCCCTTCGCCTGTCATCTGAAATGCGCAAGGCACTTGCTGAGGCCCTAAAAAGCCCCCTCCAGTTTGAGATGGAGGCAGCAGCTGCAGAAGCCTTCCATGTCGAGAATTTGAGAATGCTGAATGTCTGGAAGTTATCTCTTTCTCCGGTGAAGATGAGGACCCTCCTATACAGGGGCATATTTTCCCGCTGTATATCACTGGCCACTTTAATAGTGTAGAAGTCCACTGCTGCCTCGTTGACACGGGCTCCAGAATCAACCTAATTCCGACTCGAACATTGGGAAATCTGGGTCTATCTGAAGGTGATTTAACTCCCTCTGACCTCAGAATCCAGGGGTACGATAGGACCGAGCAAACCCCAGTCAGCAAGATCTGCCTGAAGACTCAGTTCGGTGGCTTAATTGCCAGCACCGAGTTCTTGGTCGTCTCTCAGGACACCGCATACAACGCGTTGATGGGAAGGACATGGCTCCATCTGCATGCATCGTTCCCTTTGTCATATCACCAGTGGTTCAAATACTCACTCAACGGTCGAGTAGGCGTGCTCCAAGGAGATGCGTCTCCTTTCGCCTCTTGTGAGGCCTGCTATCTGGATGCTGATTTTTACAAGAGTAAGGATAAGAAAGTCCTAGAAAGTGAGGATGAACCCTCCCCGGTCACAAGTGATCCCTGGGCAAGCATGGATGACGCCTACATCCTCCCGATCCACCGATTGGAGGCCACGACCCCCGACATGGGGCAATGTTTTGTGGTTTCGGGTACACAAGGAAGGCATGTTCCCGCATCCAAGTGACGGTAGAAAATCACCTCATACTCCTACATCAACCAGGCTCAGGTGATCCCGGAACCTCCTACCCCTGTACGGTACTGGAATGTCAAGATTATGATAATGACGGTATTCCATACGTGTCTCTTCCGCCGAGCTGGAATCAACCGACTCAGGCCGACACGTCACCACTGATTTGATATCATCAAACATGGCCCCTTAGGCCAAAGGCCAGATGGGATAGGGTCGGCTGCCTTCATTGCTATGGTCTCAATGGCGAGTGAGTTTCCTGATATGATGACCACTGTTGCCCAAGCCAGCACCAGCTGCCCCTCAATCTTTGATAGCCCAGAAGTATCTCCCGTCGCGGGAAATCCCCCCACGGGTGGAGAGGAAGACCTGGAGGATGCTCCCCCCGCCTTTGAGGAAGGTGTCTCTACCACGGTTGATGAACTGGTACATGTGAACCTTGGTAGCGAGGCAGATCTGAAACCCAAGTTGATCAGTGCAGCCATGTCCCCTGAGGAGCGGCAATAGTACGTAGACTTCCTCAAAAAACACCGTGACGTGTTTGCCTGGAGTTACAATGAGATGCCAGGACTAGATCCCCAAGTAGCCATTCACCGTCTGGGCCTCCCGGAAAACCATTGTGGGTTTAAGCAGCCTCACAAGAAGATGCACCCTTCTCATGGTGCTATGGTTGAGGCCGAAGTTGACAAGATTATCAAATCCAACTTCGTTAAGGAAGTCCAGTACCCCAAGTGGCTTTCCAATATTGTGCTAGTCATGAAGAAGAATGGGCATATCAAAGTCTGCATTGACATCCGTGACCTTAATCGCCACTGCCCAAAGGATAACTTCCCACTCCCGGTGACAGAGTTATTTATTGATTCCATGGCTGGGTTCCAAGCTCTCTCTTTCATGGATGGGTATTCCGGGTACAACCAGATCCGGATGGCCCCCGAGGACAAGGAGTCCACTACCTTCAGGGCTCCCCAAGGTACCTTTTTCTACCAGGTTATGCCCTTCGGCTTGAAAAATGCAGGTTCCACTTATCATAGGGCAATGCATCGCATATTCAATCCGATTCTCGGGAAGTTGGTGGAATGATACGTAGATGACCTAGTGGTCAAATAATGTCAGCGCCAGGACCATCTCAAAGACCTTGAGAAGGTGTTCATTTTCCTCCGTTCCCATCACCTGAAGATGAAACCATTGAAGTGTGCCTTCGGGGTCACCTCTGGGAAGTTTCTGGGATTTGTTGTTAGATACCGAGGTATTGAGATCGACCCAGAGAAGATCAAGGCAATCTGCCAAATGCCTCCCCCGAGCAACATTTGGGAAATTCAAGGCCTCCAAGGCCACTTATCCTATATATGCCAATTCATCGCGAATCTGGCCGGCAAGTGTAAGCCCTTTTCCCGGCTCATGAAGAAGGGCGCCGCCTAAGAAAGGGATGAGGAGTATCGGACCGCCTTCAAGGAAATCAAGCAGTATCTGCTCCAACCACTGGTTTTGATGCCACCCATCTCCGGAAAGCCGCTGGTCCTTTACGTGACCACTCTGAAAAGATCCCTTGGTGCACTGCTCGCCCCAAAGAATAACGAGGGTACCGAGAACAATCTCTACTATCTCAGCCGCATGCTTCTCGATACAGAGGTCAGATACTCCCCTATCGAAAAGAGATTCCTTGCGCTCGTCTTCGCCGTACAGAAGTTGCGACATTACCTGCAGCACCATGAGGTGCAATTGGTCTCCCGGGTAGACCCACTGAAGTACATCTTAAACCGCCCCATGCTGACTGGACGACTAGCACAGTGGGCGGTGATTCTCCAGCAGTTTGATATCAGGTTCGTACCTCAGAAGGCCATTAAGGGACAGGCATTGGCAGACTTTTTAGCTGCCCATCCAACCTCCGCGGATCAATCCCTATACCTGGATTTTACTGATGAGACGATCCTCTCAGTCGATCATGTCGTCCTGTGTTGGAAAATGCATTTCGACGGTGCCTCCCGGAGCCCCACCAGTAGGCTGCTAAACGATCCTAAGCTCAACAGAGTGGGCCTGGGTATTGTCTTCATTACCCCAGCACAAGTCGTCCTACCATACTCGTTCCTGTTGTCAGAAGGATGTACGAACAATGAGGCATAGTACCAGGCTCTCATCATCGGTCTCAAGTTGGACCTTGAGATCAATGTGCCCCATCTACATGTGAAAAGAGATTCCGAGCTGGTAATCAAACAAGTTAATGGCGACTACGTTGCCAGGAAACTAGAGCTTGTACCGTTGCTGGATTACACCCTTCGCCTAATGGCCCAGTTCTCTTCTCGACTAGAGATTACCCATGTCCCACGGTCATAGAACGGTCAAGAAGACGCCTTGGCTGGCTTAGCCACGTCGCTCGTAGATCCCAAGCAATATGATTTGATCATACATGTGGCACACCAGAGAGTCATTGTCCTCGTCACCCAAGAGGACAATGATGGCCTGCGGGTAAGTCATCTCACTACCGGACCCTCTACGTCTGGGGTCCCAGGTTCGTCAGACACAGTGGTTGAAGCCACTCCCGACTAGAGGGAACCTTTTGTTGAGTATCTCCAAAATGGTCGCCTCCCGGACAACCGGGCCGAGCGCGAGAGAATCTGATGCCGCGCGCTGCAATTTACCCTCCAGTGTGGCCCTAGTCTTGAACAGATCCTTTATAAGTGGAGCTTCGATGGAGTCCTCCTCCGTTGCATTCAAGGAGTAGAGATTCCTCAAGTTATGCAAGAGGTTCACGCCGGTTCCTATGGTTCCCATCAAGCTGGGCTGAAGCTGTCCCATCAAATCTGGAGGTTAGGGTACTTCTGGCCCTCTATGATCCACGATTGTATTGGGTATGCCAAGAGATTCCACGCGTGCCAAGTTCACCCCAACTTCCTGCATCGGCCGCCGGAGCCCCTCCACCCCACCAAGTACTCTTGGCCATTTGCGGTATGGGGACTTGATGTAGTGGGACCATATCCACCGACAACAGCTCACCAGTGTAGGTTCATCCTGACTGCTATAGATTTCTTCTCCAAGTGGGAAGAGGCAGTTCCACTCAAAGAGGTCAAGGCCCATTCCGTCATCGACTTTGTGAGCTCCAATATTATCCACCAGTTTGGGGTCCCTCACGTTGTCCTCACCAATAACGGAACCAACTTCCGAGAGGCTGAACTGAAGAAATTGTACGCCAAGTACGACATCCGTTCGAACCATACCTCCCGTTACCACGTGCAGGAAAACGGACAGATCGAGGCATTAAAAAAATCCCTCTCTAACATTCTGCAGAAGACGGTTGGTCCGAATAAGAAAAGTTGGCCGGACAAGCTCCCCAACACCCTCTGGGCTTATCGGACGACGACTCGCAACTCTACCCAGGTGACCCCATATTCCCTGGTGTATGGAGCTGAGGCCATCCTACCCATTGAGATCCCGCATCCATCGTTATGCACTGCAGTCTATGATCACCAGACATCAGATGAGGTAGCCAAAATCCGTCTAGCTGAATTAGAAGCACTGGACGAGAACCGGCTTCGTGCCCTACACAATCTAGAAAGGCATCAAGATATGATAGCGAGGGACTTCAACAAGAAGGTTCGTCTCCGTTCTTTTCTACAGGGCGACCTAGTACTGGCCCTTCGAGCACCAATGATCCCCGGTAGGAAACCGCCCAAGTTAGAACCCAAATGGGAAGGACCTTATATCATCCATAAGGTTTACCCTAATGGGGCGTACTCCTTGGTGACCACGAATGGAGAGTGCATAACCCCTCCCACCAATTCCAGGTTCCTCAAGAGGTACTTCACCTAATCCTAGATGGTCCCACATGACCTTAAACTGCACGTTATGGTCTAACCCGACCTTAAACTGTAGGGTCCTACATGAACTTAAATTGCATCTTCGTCCTGCAAGACGATAAACTGTAAAATGGTCCGAGCTCTATTACCTTAAACTAAGATCTCCCCCCGTCCTTACTGTAAGATGTTAAACTGCAAGCCAGTCAGACCTTCTTGACCGAGGCTCAGCCTCAGGCCCCTTGGCCTCCTCGGGCCCCTGGCCCCCGTCCTTACTGTAAGACGTTAAACTACAAGCCAATCATGCCTTCTTGACCGAGGCTCAGCCTCTGGCCTGTTGGCCTGCGTCGACTCTGGCTCTCTAATGGGATTATACGGTGTGGTATAAGATTACATCCTCATCCACGTCGGGTTACCCGACGTATCGTACATATACCCAGTTGAGACACATTTCTCGTCCAGAATAACGCTAAACCGTGCCTCAAGAACTACGTGTGGCTTGATTCCCATCTTAATGGGATACATAGGAATGCTCGAACGCCTCGTCTTGAGCCCAGCCCTATGCTTTTCTCTTCCACTATCCCCCTAGGTATAGTTTCCTTGGAGGATCCTTGTGTAACGAGGAGTAGGATTTATTATCCCCGCTCATACAACCCCGCTCATACAAGGATTGTAAGGGTTGCACCTTGTGCCCACTCCCGTTCTTATATCCTCCCATGTCCTCACCGCATGACGCTAAACTGCATGGACTTCAAGAACTATGTATGGATTGATTCCCATCCTAATGGGATACGTAGGAACGCCCGGGCATTTCGTCTGTTGGCCCAGCCCAAAAGCCAAAATCTTCCCCTCGGGTCAAGACATATGGTAGGGTGCACATTTTTTCTCCAACTCACATCGAGCAAGCCTCGACCCGGCTGCACATCCCCCTGGAGATGTTTTCCTCTTTCGTGGATGGATACAGCTATGCTTCACCCACTCCTTGACTAGGATTCCATCATTTTTTGCACACCTGGAGGGACCCCCAAGAACGGCCTAGATACTACGCCCAAGGGCTCTCCTACCGATACAGGCCAACGCCCCTGAGGGTTTTCAAGAAACAAGCCTATACAAGTCCCACGTTTCGAATTTGGTCAATGGTCGACGTGCATTTGTTGCCCCCATATCAGGTCACCATAGGAACACTGTGTTTCGAACATGGTCAATAGTGTCCTAGATCTTCGGGTCCACCCCGAGATGTCCCAAACATCGAGTGCAGTGATTCGTTCTACCCCATCCCGAAGTGACAAACTTCCCTCTGGGTGGTGCTAGCGGTCAGGCCCACGACCCCAATTTCTTTATAAGGAATGTATGGCGTGGTGTAGGATTACGTCCTCATTCACGTTATGTTACTTTCCATTCCGAACATACCCCCAGATTAGATACAGTTATCTCTTTCCCTGTCCTCATGTAGGACATTAAACTGCAAACCAGTTAGGCCTTCCTGACTGATTCCTGACCTTAGGCCCCTTGGCCTTCTTGGGCCCCTCCTCCCAACCTCTTACTCGGGGTGTACAATGTGGTGTGGGACTATATCCTCATTCACGTCGGGATCATGTACCATACCGTACTCCTTCCCTTACGAGGCCCAGCCTCAGGCCCCTTGGCCTCCTTGGGCCCCTGGACCTCGTCCTCACTGCAAGACATTAAACTGCAAGCAGGTCAGGCCTTCCTGACCAATGCATAACCATCAGTCCCCTTGGCCTTTTCGGGCCCCGGCCCTGGTCCTCTCTTATAGGAGTGTATGGTGTGGTGTGAGATTATTTCCCCATTCACGTCGGTTTCTTCGCCGTACCATACACCTCCCTTGTTTGGGGGTATATTACTCCTCCCCTCGTCCCATATGACGTTAAACTACATCTAGAGAACTACGTGTGGCTTGATTCCCATCCTCATGGGATACGTAGGACCACCTGAATGTCTAGGATTCGGGTCCAGCCCCATCTCTCGGGAATCTTCGTCCTACCTTGGCCCCTTGGTCTACCCTTCATCCATGAGAGGATTATATGGTGTGGTGTGGGATTATGTACTCATTCATGTTGGTCTTGTAATGACCACGCCATGTACCTGTCCCTCCTGAGCTGTTTCGTCGACCCCTTTTTGGCGGTTCACCAATGTGCCCAAGGGGACTCTGGTCTATTAACTGGAATGCCAAACTTTACTCGAACACGTCCGCACCCGCTTTCCTGGATTTGTGTATCCCTGCATCAGGGCTTCCATCATCTTTCACACCTGGAGGGACCCCCAGGAATGGCCTGGATACTATGCCCAAGGGCTCTCCTACCGTTACGGGCCAACGCCCCCGAGAGTTTCGGACAACAAATCAACAAAATCCCGCGTTGCAAATATGGTCAGCGGCCGATGCTTGTTTGTTGTTCCCACCTCAGGCTAATGCGATATGGACGCTGCGTTTCCACCATAGTTAATAGTTTTCCTCTATCACCACGCCAACTCATTAATCCCAAAATGTCGGGTACACAATTCACACCCTTCATCACTTCATCATGTCCAAGTAGAGTCTCAGATCTCTTGATACTTTTCCTCCGTGCACGTCTGTGCGTTGGGGGAGCAAGCCCCTATGATGGACGCCCCAAGTATTACGATGAGGATTCCCCCCATTGTTTCCCACACCGAGTTTAACTCACGTGGGCTTAGGGATCGGGTTGACACTTGCGCTAACTTGGGAAGTTGTTACCATTCATTGTCCGATCTCTAAGACCATAAACTAAGATCCATCCGGAACTATGTTCAGCTTGATTCCCATCCTCATGGGATATGTAGGATCACCCAGACTCCTTGTCTTTGGGTCTAGCCCATTTAGGGAGCTACTATCCCCCCCTTGTTTCACCTCTTACCTCTATATAGGCCCCTCAGCCTAAGGTCTCCCTCTCCGAGTGGCGTACAATGTGATGTGGGATCATGTCTCCATCAATTGTGTTTTATAACACTACGCACATTCCCCGCATAGCATCATCTCTGCTACGTCTACACTGCATGACGATAAAATTCACGCTTTGTCCTATCACACGACCCTAAACTGTGACATTATCGTCCTGGCCGCACGACGAAAAACGGCACTGCGTTGTGATGTCCTTGTTATAGAGGACATCACGTTGGGTATTGGTCACGTGCCATTCCATTTGTCAACGCCTATCACATCTTGATCCTTATGGAGACACTACGACCTACTACTTTATGCCTATCGCTTCACAAAAAAAAAACCACTCACCTTAAAGGACAAACAAGATTTCTCAAATTCTGCTTCTTTTAGTGCAAGGGCCACGCCCGCACTCCCCTTTTCCCCTGGAACTAGTATCTTACCATGTCACCTTTCAGAACTACGTATGTCTTGATTCTCATCCTCATGAGATACGTAAGAGCGCCCGAGCACTTCCCCGCGGGCCCAACCTAACATTTGTGTTCGGTCCCTCGACTCGAGCATTTCCCTTCAGAACTACGTATGGCTTGATTATCATCCTCATGAGATACGTAGGAGCGCCTGGGCACTTCCCCGCGGGCCTAGCCTAACCTTTGTGTTCGGTCCCTCGACTCGAGAATTTCCCCAGAGAATGCATGGTAAGTAGGGCTTAGGTCCTCTTTCACGTCAGGTTTTGAAACCACCTTTCCATGTGTCCCTTTCTCCCCTTACCCACTCATGGTCCAAGCTCTAAGACCTTAAACTAAGACATTTTCAAGAACTACGTACGACTTGATTCTCTTCCTCATGAGATACGTAGGAGCGCCTGAGCACTTCCCCGCGGGCCCATCCTAACTTTCCCTTTTTGTCCCTTGACCCAAAACCTCTCCCAACGGTGTCGTGCGATGTGATATGGGATTATGTCCTCATTCACGTCGGGTTGTTCACCGCACCATACACACCCCCTATCCCCATTCATGCCAGGTGTTTGAGTTACTCCACCATGTGCCTCTTATGTTTCCTCCCATCCATGGTCCGAATTCTATGACCCTAAACTAAGATCTACCTATGGGAAAGGACTCTTCTCCCCCTATCTAATATGTCTCGTTGTCATATTCAGATCTGTTTCGACAAAGAGCCCGAAGTGTGGGATTTTTATACGGACATTACCCTCGTCTCATGACCAAGCTTCGTGAGCTTGCTATTTGGATCCTCATCCTCTTCCACATCCAAAAGGACAGTCGAACGACATGGATACTAGGATTAAGGGCTCTCCATGACTGCTCGACCTAAGGGCCCTCCAATCGTTTCGGGCCATTGTCCCTACGGATATCTGACAACATTTGTGACATGGTCCCGTGTTTCGAACACGGTCAACGGTCGACCCTCATTTTTCTGTCCCCATTATAGGCTTACGCAATATGGATGCTGGGTTTCCGCCACGGTCAACAGTTATCCTCCATCGTCACGCCGCCATCATCGTGATATGAATCTCGAGTTCCATGATTTACACATTTCCACTTCCTCATGTTCAAGTGGAATTCCATCATACTCGGCTCTTTCTATTCGCGCATCTAGGTGCGCTAAATGATCGTGTTAGTGTCATTGGGCCGGTATTCACCGAGCATCCCTTTGCCCTAACCTTCCCCTTTTTGTGTCAGGAAATTCCCACCACTACTTCTTGTTTCCCACACTGAGCACGACTCACATGGGCTTAGTAGTTTTGGTGGGATGTGTACCAACACGGATAGGCTTCTCATCATCCCGCATGACGTTAAACTGCGCTTTCAGAACTACGTATGGCTTGATTACCATCCTCATGGGGTATGTAGGAACACCCGACCACTCTGCTTCGGGCCCAGACTAATCCTCACTCTTGGTCCCTCGACCTGAAGAGTTTCCTCTGGGGGTACGTGGTGTGATTTGGACTCCAAGACCTCATTCACGTCGGTTTCATATCTACCGCACCACACGCTCCCTGGGATCTTCCCTTTTATTCCATGTCCTATCATATGATGTTAAACTATAGGTGTCCATGTGTCCTCAACGCATGACACTAAACTGTGGTTTTACCCTGAACGAGTTCAGGATGCCCCATGTTAATCATGGGATGCACCAGAGCCTCTACTAGAGAGGATTTCACCTGTCAGTGTTGGTCTATGACTGCACTGTGCTTCAGAACTACGTATGGCATGATTCCCATCCTCATGGGATACGTAGAGACACCCTGGAATTTTTCCTAGGGTCCAGCCCATAGAAATCATTAATCCCATCCTTCCCCTTTCCGGCCCCCTGGTCGGACCCCTCACTAGAGAGGCCCTGTCTGAAAGAAGGAATGATCCATGATCAAACCGATGCACCAATATGGTGTACTCCCACCACGGTGGTGTAATTGAATGAGTGTTGGATTCTGTTCAGACAAACCACCCCTCCATATTCCACGCTCTACGTGCCCCTTATTCAGACCCTCGTCCCCTTTCATGTCTGAAGGGACCCCCTAACGGCCTGGCCTCATGCCGCATCGGCTCACCTACTGTCCTGGGCCAACGTTCCGGAAGACTGGTCATGTTTGGAAGGACCACCTAATAGTATTGATGTTTGAACTATGGTCTTCCAACTGTCCTGGGTCAATGTACCGAAAGATTGACCGACAATATTTGTGACATGGTCCCGTGTTTCGAACTTGGTCAATGGTTGACCATCATTTTTGTCCCCGTTACAGGCTAATGCAGTAAGGATACCACTTCCCCTCCATGGTTAACGGTTGTCCCTTATTGTCACGCAATCCCCACAGTGCTCCGAATTTTGGTCATTGTAATTCACGCTTCCCGTTTCCGTCTGTACGGACTGATTCCAGTGCCCCTGGTGTTGCACCGTTTGTACATGAGGGCACGCTGAAGAAACAGTAATTCGGCTGTTCTGAAAAGTTTCTTCTCCGGTCAAGCCTCTCCCATCTTTCGGAAATCCGGAATGGTAATCCAAATCCTGGATGCCCATATCATGGTCTCCAATCTTATGTTAGGTGGGACGAGAAGACAACTATCTCCTGTTTCTCACATCGGGCTCGACCCATGTGGGCTTGGGGAATTATCGCCGAACATCCCACAAACATTGTAGGGATGTAACGAGGCGATTCAAACAGTGGAAATCGTGCGTGCTACGGCATTCAAAACAAAGAAGGACAAAATTGAAGCACGAAAGTACCAATAAAAGGTTTTTTGGTTTGTTACAGTACCCGAGGGTGGACTCCCCCCATGGACGGGTTGACCCCGTCAAAAGAGCATTACAGCTCCGCCACCCGTTGGCTTGTGGCGTCCAAGGCTTGCTGCCGCTAACTCAGATCCCGATCCTCCTCAGCAGTGGTGGGGCGCAGTTCATCAGCCTTGGCTCTGGGCCTTCTACCTCAGCCTGAATGGCAGCCATCTTTCCAGAAGCCTGCCTCATAAGCTCCTCTGCATCCGCCAGTTGAGCCTTCAACCAGGAGATCAGCTCAGATTGCGCATTAAGAGAGGCTGAGTGCTCATCCGCCCAGGTCTGTAGCTGTTGGACCTCGCTTTCAGCCTCCTGGAGCTTCGTGACTCTTTTCGCCTTCCTCCACTTCCAACCCATGCTGAACCCAAGATCATGCTCCCGGATCATCTCATCCATGAGATCTCAGATGAGCACGTGAGGACGTTGGGCATCCACTCCCCCAGCGCATAGTTTGCGTAGCCGTGAGTGAAGACTTTCCATTTCATCCTTCCACAACGTTTGGGGGGTGTCCTTGATGAAGCGCATGATTAGCTTCCATGACCGGTGGTGGACTATGCTGTTGTCTTCCTCGTCGGAGGCCGTTTCGTCCCAGTCTACGCGATTGGCAGGCTCGTACGCAGGATATGCCTGCAGGAAGTCCTCGGCAATATCTGCATCTGGCGTTGAATCCGGCACGACATCTGGCACCGAAGCAGTCATAACAGGACTAGTACCGGCCGACCGATCCTCTTCATCGGAGTCCACCTCGATGACCTCAGGCACGACCCTGCTGGTGGTCCCGCCGGTGATGATGTGTGTTGCAGCTTGGGGAGATGGGGGGACTATCGCCACCATCACCAGCATGCCCCAGGGAGGGATGCCACCATACATCCCGACTAGTCTTTCCACAACATCCCACTCCAGTCGAAGAACTGTACGACAGAGAGGGTCATAAAATTTAGTTGGCATAGTCCACATATGACGACAAGGAAACCGGTAGAGGAAACTTACAGAGATCGACCTCCTTGTGCTGATCTTGAACTGATAATGACGGGACCCAGAGGCGAGGCCCTCCGTATCCTATTGGAAGGTATGGAGATTCCGGAGGAGCCACCTCGGGTGCTCTGGTCCCACCAGACGTGGAACTGGACGCAGACATAGGCGTGGGTTCTGAAGGTCCTACATCATCACCCGCCGAGGGGTGAGAATGAGGCCTGCGAACAAGATCATCCTGCATGGCTTAAACATTGGTGAGAAGTCCATAATGACCAAAGAATGGACCATAAGGAATGAAGTTCAAAATGCTACCTCGAGAGCCTCCACGAAATCATCGGAATCTGAGCCGTGATCTCCGACCTCGCCCTCCTCCGACGGGCTCCCTCCTCCAGCCTCGTCCTCTCTAGAGAAGTCCTCTGACTCTTCCAGCAGGGGGAAGTTCTCCCTCAGATCGGCGGCTGATAACTATGGGGGGGACCGTTCAATTCAACAGTACCCTCACCCAGTCTGTCATTGGGCGAGGGACGCCACTGGAGTGAACGTAATCCTCCAGCTCGTCCAGGTATTGCTCTGCCTTCGCTGGAGACGCCATGAAACCAGCCCGGACTGGGCCTATGCCCAGTAATTCCATCCCAAGGTGATTCAGGTGGGCCCATATCTTGGGTGGGCTGAGGAATTTCCGGTTGACATCCCAAATGTCCTCGGCTTCTGGGAAGACAACATCCTCTGCCATGTCGATATGACACAGCAACATCCCCAGGGCCTGAGTGGATATCCTACGAAATCCCCTCGGTGGCCGCCCCTCCGGATGGGCCTTCTCTTCCGGAATCACCGTATCCACCGCTGCTGCTACACCCTTGGATGGTACGGGTCTTGCCGCCATGGCAGCTCCGCCACCATGAGAGGCCCTAGCTGCCCTCCGACCCCGACCTCGAGATAGAGGAGGCCCACCATCACCGACCCTAATAGTTGGCTACTTCAGCATCTCCCCTGGGTAAGTAGCATCCCAACTAATGGCATACTCCCTCACCAATCCGAAAGCGGCAGAAGATGGAGGCAATGAAATTTGCATCTTCCCATCTTCCCGTGTGAACATGAGCCACAACTTCCTCATCACACACTGGTGCTCCTCGTGATGCACCTCCCAGTAGAATTGTGGGGTCAGCTGCTGGAGGCATCAGAACTACCTCAAAAACCGATGTGGGGTGTATGGTTCATATAGTGGCTCACGATCTACTCATGCCACCAAAACTCCACCTCGAAAGGCCAGGAGGTAAGACCGATGTTCTTGCATTCCCCGCCCGTCATCAGTAAGTATCCCCATCGGCAATGGGAAGGGGTGGAAATTAAACTCATCCGCCCTCCACACCCAATTCAGCACCATCGTCACGGTTAATTTGAACGGGAAGCTCCCGACCGTATTCAGGATGGAGGGGCGGAAGTTTGATCCCAGTGGTAAAATAGGGTTTGGATACTTATAGATCCCCCTGATGTGTACCACAATCCACCCATACAGGAGGTGGAAGAGCCCGTATATCCTTGGTGGCTTCTTTCCCTCACTAATGTTCCACAACATTCTGTACAGTTTGGCAAGCATTGGAATCCCAAGATTGACCCGCTGCCCCATGGACAACATGGACGCAATAATAAACGAGTTGGGCTGCACCCCCATGCTTGTATCCCTCAACGGTAGAATCCAACGGCAGATAAAAGACGCGATGAACGCCGCCAGCCTGACTATCAGCTATTGTTCAGTGCTGACACTGAAACCCCTAGTCTTTCATTGGCTGTCCTCCACGACCCACCAATACAAGTGCTCCTTACCCTGTTGGGCTGCCCTCAGGCAAGTTCGAGGCCTTGGAAGGATCTCTTGATTCTCTGGGAAATTCAGGAAGCACTTGAACCATTTCTTAAAATGGACATCCCTCACTGCCTCCTTATCCTCTCCAGGGACGAGTGCCATCAGCACTGACGCCAGTCGCGACATTTGCTCTGTATCCTCCCATGCGCTCATGACAAGGAGGAACTCATCATACACAGCCCCCAAGATTGGAACCCCAGAAATCTGGTGGACATCCCACAGGCTGATGCCCACCACCCCGTGATGCAGGTGAAAGGTATTGGTCCAAGACGACCATCTGCTCAGTAATTACGGCATCAGTTGTTTCGGTTGGTAAATTTGGAATTGGGAGGCCCATGCCGCCTCATATAACCGCACTCTCCTCAGTTCGACCCCAAACTCCTCGCATGAGGCGCCTACCCAATAGGCCCAGGCCCAGTCATCAGTAAAGTTTCCGCCCTGGCGCAGGTGCCACTCATCAGACCAGCCTTTCTTCGAATCCTGCAAATCCGCCTTCAGCATGGTATGGTAGAGAGGAGGGGATATCTCCGGTTGTAGTGGCTTCCCTTCAATATTGTTCATGTGGTTTTAGAGACAGTCAGCGGTAACGGGTGTGAAGTCCTCCTGCGCATGACCATCGGCCGCACTGAAGCATTGGTGCTGACATGGCATGCTCCTAAACCAGCAAACTGGTTCATCCCTACTCGCCTTAGGGATGAAGACGTTATCCCTCAACCCGAAGCTATAAAATGACAGCTTCTTACACTGCAGATAATTCTTCTGACCCTCCGATAGCAGATCTGTCAAAGAAACGTGGTCCGAGTGGCTTCTGACCATATCTCCAAGTCCTGGACAGTTGGCCATCTCATCCTGACGGGCGGCGTCTGCAAGCACCCCCAATACAGCTTCTCGATGGGCCATTTCAGTTCCGGCACTCTGAAAAGATTTTTTGCAGAACGGATCGCAAAGCTGGACCACGAAGACGGATCACGAAGGTTGGTCGCGAGACAAAGCCGCGGAGTCTGGCCTAGGCTGGTAAACAGGAGTTTTCTTGGCGCAGCCGCGGAGTCAGAGACCCGCGGTTCGCTACGAAGCTCGATTCGTGGAGAGCAGGCGCGGAGTACGCGAAGCTACACAAAATCGAGAGCACAAAAAGACAAATAAATCACATGAAGAAAAAAGAGGTCGACCCCCTTATTTATAGGCGGCAGCCCCAGAGCATCGCGGCGTGCCTCACCTACACGGAGCATTGCGGTGCGTCCAGATCCGTGGCCCCAGTCAGCACTGCGGGCCCTCTTCGCGAAGTCGCATCGCGAACCGCTGACAATTTTGGTGATTTTTCCTCAAACATCGACCATTCACCCTCCGTGGCTCCAAGTCTGAGGGGGGGCATTTGTTGGCGCCAAAATATTGCACGAAAGGAAGGGAAGAAAAAGAAGGCCGGCATGCTGCCTCATGAAGCCCCAACGCGAAGCACCCCAAGAATCACGGTCTCATGAAGCTCTATAGGCGGTACCTCTCTGAGAAAGAATTTGTCGTTCGCGAGCCCGCCGTGAAGCTCCGGAGGCGGTACCTCTCCGCGAACGAATTTGACGTTTGCGAGCGCGCTGCGAAGCACCGGAGGCAGCGCAGGAGTTATGCTTCGTGGCGCCCCTTGCCTATAAATACGGGGCTCCCCCTGAGTCCTAGGGATGAACAATCCGACCTTTCAGCTTCTCCTCTCCCGAATCACGAATCACCCTTTTCCCCCGGGAATCATGAGCTCCGCGAGGTACTTCTACTTCGCGTGACGCCTTCGCTTTGTCTCGTTTTGAGCCCCTCTTCTGAGAGGGATGCCCTTCGTGAAGTTCAAGGGAATTCGAAAAGGAGGGGGATTCCCTAGAAAACCCCAACAGCCGCGGAGCATTTATGCTTCGTGAAACACCCAACCTATACTAGTGATCCCTATGCTAAGGCAGGATCGCTACACATCGCGAAGCACACTGTTCGCAGCACCCTACTTCGCGAGGCACCTCTTCTTCGCGAGGCAGTGCTCCGCGAATACTGTTCTACTTCGCGAAGCACCCTCCAGTCACACCTTTGCCCCATGCTAAGGCCAAGGCACCCCACTTTGCGAAGAACACTCCTTTTATTGGAAATTCCGCTTCCCGTGCGACCCTCCAGGTATGCACGATGTGATTTCAAAGTCCCACAGACAATACTACTCGTAGCGTCCCTTCGCCTAATGCTTCTTCGCATAGGCACGCTAACGGCTATTGCTTCTTCGTATAGCCACGCTAACGTGGACCCCTCGATGGTTCAATCTACAACCCCCCTTGACCATGGCCTTACTGGTACCTTCCCTCCCCCAAGAGGCAAAGGGTACCAGTTATGTAAGTCCTAGGGGTGTGGAGTAAACCCACCTCATCCGATCTGCAGGACGTTAAACTGCCAAGCACCACGTCCTCAACACATTACGTTAAACTGTGACCTGACCTCGTGCCTCTCACGAAGGTTCCCCCCAGCTCGAACATTTTTTACGCCACTCGTCTCCACGGGAGTGGAATCACCCATCCACAAGGGATGATATCCTCCTTATTGGAGCGGTGTATGTTCTCAGGAGAAGGTCGACCCTAGTTCCCCAACGGATGGCTGCACCCCTACATCTCCGTACTTCCCCACTACCAAGGTCAGTGGAGGGAGTGATAGGGAATGAGGCACCTCCCATCATTGGTCCCAAATCCCTCTTTCACTGTGCTTTGTCACACTTTGGGCCTCCATCCTGGAGTAAGTCCCAACACCATGGGCCGCCTAACGCGTAAGCCCCTCTTCACTTCAGACGGGCGCACCCTTCACGGAGTGATCGTCAGGTCCTTGCTGTCTCTTGTTTCTCACACCGAGCATGACTCACGTGGGCTTAGAGTTGGCATTGGCCATGGCAATACCTCATCCAACATGAAGTTAAACTGCATGCCCTCGTCCAACATGACATTAAACTGCATGCCATCGTCCAACATGACGTTAAACTGCATGCCATCGTCCAGCATGACGATAAACTGTATGCCCTTATCCTGCATGACATTAAACTGCACACCCTTTTGAACTACGAGGTCTTTGATCCATGTCAAGGAATGGTACGTAGGAAGACTCTATGAGGTTCAAGACCACCCATCATCCAATTCACGTCGAGTTCTACCTTCGTCCAGCATGACGTTAAACTGCATTCCAGTCTGATGGAAAGCCATTGTGACCACCCGAACTACGAGGACTTTGATCCATGTCAAGGCATGGTACGTAAGAAGCCTCCCAGAGGTTCAAGACCATCTCCCATCGGACCAAGGTCCCTCATTTACGTCGGTTCGCCGAAACCCACCGCCATCCCGAACTATGGGGACTTTCATCCATCCCAAGGCATTGTACGTAGGAAGCCTCCACGAGGTTCAAGCCCACCACCCGTCGTTCATTCACGAAAGGGTTCACTCTCGTCCAGCATGACGTTAAACTGTATTCCAGTCCGAAGACAAGCCGTTGTGACCAATCCGAACTATGAGGACTTTGATCCATGTCAAGGCATGGTACGTAGGAAGCCTTCACGAGGTTCAAGCCCACCACTAGTGGACCCCTAGGTCTACTTTCACGTCGGTTCACCGATGAAACACTTTGAACTATGAGGTCTTTGATCCATGTCAAGGAATGGTACATAGGAAGCCTCCCCGGGGTTCAATCCCATCTCTCATTGGACCAAGGTCCACTTTCACGTCGGTTCGCTGATGAATCCCACCATTTGAACTACGAGGTCTTTGATCCATGCCAAGGCATGGTACGTAGGAAGCCTTCTAGAGGTTCAAGCCCACCACCCATCAGACCAGGGCCCACCTTCACATCGGTTTGCCGACGAAGCCCCTTTGAACTACGTGGTCTTTGATCCATGTCACGGAATGGTACGTAGGAATCCTCCACGAGGTCCAAGTCCACCACCGCTAGGACCCTCCTGGTCCTCCCCATTCATGTTGGCTTTCCGATGTCCAACCAGAACTACGTGGTCTTTGATCCATGTCATGGCATGGTACGCAGGAAGTCTCTTAGAGGTCCAATCCCACCACCTGTTGGTCACTCCGACCTTCTTCACGTCGGTTCATCCACACCTGGGTAGCCTAGCATGTAAACCCCACACCATTTGGACCATGGTCCACCTTCGTGTCGGTTCACTGACGCATCGGACCAAGGCCCACCTTCTCTTTGGTTCGCTGACGACATCCATCGGACCAAGGTCCACCTTCATGCCGGTTCACCGGCACCATCCCAAACTACGTGGACTTTGAATCCCTACCACGGGGATACGTAGGAGGTCTCTTCGAGGCTCAAGCCCAACTTCACCGTCGCCGTTGCGATGGTCCCCTGCCATTTCACCCTCCACTTCATTCATCCATCCACCATACACCCTGATTCTCGCCTGGACCGTCATATCCCGGTGAGACCATGTCGGTCCGCTCCTCTTTACAGCCACCCATGGGCTGGTCCTGGTATCGGCACCCCTTCAAGGGAAATCCCTCAATCCGATCCATTATAGCTAATGCTCTGATCGGGCTGATCCGTCTCCGCTGGATGTTAAACTCGCAGTATACCCTATGTTAAACACAAGAAGATGAGGAAAACCTCAGACATATGTCTATGGCATATAATTCCCTGTGCTCGATGTGGGATTCCTCGGGCTTCCACGCCCTCGAGAAGCCCTGTGACTAAGGATAATAGACAGACATGCCAGGTCCCCAGCATCCAGACATGCTACTGATGCCTCAACGTGACTACTCCCCTGATTGAAGGTTGCTGCCCTGACTGGACCCTTTGGAATGTCCTGACAGAAGTAGTGTAATTAACCGACGTCCATGGAAACATGGCACTGGGATGATTTTGACGAACAACGTATTAAATCTATGAGGGAGACCCGAACTAGGTGATGTGTTCTGAGGAGGAATCCACAGAAGGAAGAACCGACATCCCATCATCCCGTTTCGATCAAGGATCAGACGTCCCTGAATAAGGAGCGAATGCCACCCGCCTTTGGAAAGCGGGAATGCGGGGCAACAGTGCATCACGTCCTCCTCCGCTGACGGACGGGTGCGTGCGCCCTGGGGAAAGCATTAGAAACAATTATAAAACAATAAATTATTTCAATGAAATAAACTTTATAATTTATTTAAAATGAAAATGTTTTTAACTCTTAATTCTAGAAATTGTTTAAAAACCATGTTCTATGAGCTTTTCATACTTATATTAAATGAAATTTGTTATCCTCATAGATATTTTATAAAATTTATTACTTATTTGTAATCATTATTAATAAATTTGGTAATTGTGACCCATTTAGTTTTGTTTGTTTAATTATGTTATCATTGTAAAAATAAGAGTTATTACCGTTATGGTTAAATTTAATTTAATTGGTATTTAATATTATATAAGACCTAAAAGATCTATAAAAAACTGTAAATTTTTTTGTTGAGTATATTTTGGCACTTTAAAATCATAACTATTAATTTGGGATTCCTTTTATTATCTTGGTTTTAACACAATGACCCCAAAAGCACAGAGTTGGGGAATTATTTTAATACATTGGAATGATTACAAGGAATCAAGTCTCGAAGGACCGATCAGTTTACCAGTCTTGAAAAATAGATTATGTACATGAACATTACATTACACTTTATAACATAAAACACATCATAAATAATCCTTTTAGAATGAAATTATTCCCCTAGATTAACCCTGCATATCAATCATAATAAATTTCTCGGCATCCTGGGAAAATAAAACAATAGAAAGGGGTGAGCTCAAATGCTCAGTAAGGGTAAATAATTCAGCAGAAGCTATAAACTTTTAAGACTTGATGTACAATAAAAAAAAGCCTTTTAAATATAAACATGAACATAATATAGAAAAAATAAATCAAACATTACCATCTAAACATGCACATGGATATTATACTTGTAGAATAATCACATGTAATAACTAATTTCATAACAAGGGAATGCATAATGTGGGACCTAATAACTACTATGTCAAGGCCTTGTGCCAAGAACATTCACAAATATTCTATCAAGGCCTTGTTCCAAGACACTAGTTTGTCTCATGAGACCTACTAATGCATCGAAAGGCAATAAAGGGCCCCATCCACCACTTACTAAGTCCAATGTATTCCTTATATGAAACGGGGTGAAACATAACATAATCATTCGTGTTAAAACTAGCATAAGAAATGTCAATACATTAACCATAAACCACGAGTGGTATAAAAAAAAAATCCATAGACAAACATATAATAACTCATTCAATACAATATGGAATATTTTATTATAATAATTCAACCTCAATCAGGAACAATACCCAGTAAATGATTTTGACATAGTTGAAAATGACCAGTAAAACTCTTTGAGAGAAATATCCCTTTTTCATGAAATAATTTAAAAGCCACACAATTTATAAAGTAAGTCATTTAAAAGATATTTTTGAATAAAAGTGTCCTATAACACATTGAAACTTTTAAAAACAATTAACATTTTAAAACAATCATGTCCATATAAATAAATCCATAAAATCATTTTGAGAACATGGACATTAATTAAATAGATTTAGAAAAATAAATCATTAAAACATTTAAAATTATGATATATAAAAGATAACCTTCCATAAAACCATAAAATATTCCTTTTGAAAACAATTTTATGAAACATGTACGTGGATGAAAAATATTTCCCAGTAAATACTTACACATAAACAATCTCGGATAATAACAAGATTGAGTAATTAACCATTACCTTAGATTTGATACTCTATATATGTGTCCGAAACTCTTGTATAATACATTTAAACATATTATTAACTTATATAGGAGTCATAATAAAATTTATGATATCATATACGATTCTTTTATGACTTTATATTACCCATTTATTAACAATTCCAAGTTAATGCAACATTTCAGGTAAAAATCGCTTTTTTTATCATATGCGTTTTGACTTGTTTTTTAATCATATTACTTAGGTCATGATTTACTTACATTAAGAATATAAAAAATGGTTTATATATCATATATATATAAAATATATAGATATATGAAATGGAATACACCGTTCACGGAGACGATAGGCCTTACATACGCATAAACATTGTTTCCATTTTCATATCATATTGCCTGAATGGTCCGAAGGCCTTCATTTTTTATTGATTTTTGATAACACCCCTTTTAAGGGATGAGGGGGAACCCTTACAAGGCCCGTAGGCTTAGAGATTACATGGCCCATAGGCTTAGGAGATTACATGACCTGAAGGTCTTAGGGAATTCAACCAGACTATCTACAAGAAACTGCCCCTCCCTAGCATCTGCATCTTGATAGTAGCTCTCCACCTTTGCATGACCGTCTGGATAGGATTCCCATGCAAGCACAGGCTGGTAACGATGGCATAGCCATACCCTCTCTTTCTAATAATCCATTTGGCTCTGCTCTAGTGAGTGCACCTGCTCTAAATCCTCTTCTGGGGATGCTCCTTTTTTGTAGCGTGTCTAGGACCTGCATTCATGTGGCCTGAAGGCCTTGGGGTGGCCCTAAGGCCTTAAGGTGGCCCGAAGGCCTTGATAATCAACTGGACCTAAGGCCTTGGGTGGCCCCAAAGCCTTGCATGACCCGAGGACTAAATGGTGAACGTTGAAATGAACCTCTCGTGTCGTCGAGATGGTAACATGTTCGTATGCACGAGCAACGATATCATTTACTTAATGATTAAATGGTGTGAAATTGTATGGAATATTAATTATAAAGAAACATTATCATGTAATTTTAAATATTTATATACATAATACTCATCATTATATCCATCCAAATAACATAATGTTGAATAAAAAATTATACAACTGCGTAGAGACGGTAAGCCGAACTTACACACACCTTGTGACATTGTTATTCAGTGGATGTATAGAATAAAGAATATGGTTGTCCCATATTTATAATAACATATCATAATTTATAAGGTACTGTATTTATTATTTTATTATGGAAACAACAGAGAAAGTGGAAGTAGAAGAAGAAAATAACTTTGAAAGAGGTGATAAAATAATTTCCTCTTCTTCGGGTGTTTCCTTTTGATTTGAACAAAAGGGATCATTAAATTATATTTATGCTCAAAGTAAGGCCTCTAGGTTCAACGGGGGGTAGTTGGGAGAATATTGGGATAGTTTTAGCCAATCCAAAAGGCTGTTGAGGTGTCAATTAAAATAAAGTCATGATCCCTTTTATAAGATAGGTGAAGGGAACTTTAGGAAAAGCTTGAAATATTAATTTATTATAAAAATATTTTCGGTTTCTAATAGTTCTAAATTGATTTATTTATAAGATAAAATGGGTATGGGTCTAAATAATCTTAACCAATATGTTTTAGACATGTTTATTTCACAAACTTAACCTTATCTTTTGGGACTAACCCTTAGTTAAACAATTTAACTCTTACTATGGCTTCTTGTATTTTTATACTATAAGGTTGATTATATACAATAAATTTCCAAAGGAACCTCAAGTGGATAATTAATGAAAATTTTAACATTATCTAAGTTATTTGGCCAAATCATATATTTTTTGGATTTTTATATCATTTAATAAAATAGTATTGTTTTTAAAAACTGATTTATGTCAATTTTGACACTATTTAGTAATTGATTTTTGTGAAAGTCATAACAACTTGATTCCTTCAAAGAAAAGTCATTAAATAATACCTCATATGTCAATGTTGTCCATAAAATTAGTTTATGAAATTAAAACATTCAAATTATATTTATTTTAACATTTATAATATCATTTATTTTATCCTCTCATTAATAAAGAAAATAATGCATTATTATTATGGCATAAATAAATTTAATTATTTAATGTCTAAAAATTACAAATAAAATACCATGATTTAAAAAATCATTTAGATATGTAATGAATATTTATAGTAAAATTTATCTTTTGTATAACCCTATATTAAAAATGGTTTAGTTATTAAAATTTGAATCTCACACTTTTAACACTTCTTTAAATAAAATATAATAAATGTATTAATCAAACAGAAGTGGATTAAAAAGGATCATATTTCTGTTATAAGGTTTATTTTTGTCTAAATACACTTATCCAATATAATTATGACATGTTTTAGGGTAATTATATATTATTATAATATTATTTTAACCTTTTATTATCCTATTTACCTTTAGTCGCGGTAAATAAAAATCAAAAGTTACTATTCACCAAAAATTATTTTTATTCTATTGAACCACATTTTACTTACTGACGACAACCATGTTTGTCCAATTTTCAAAATTCAATTCACAGAAGCGGTAATATTATGTTTTATACTAATTTACAAATGTTCCTAGATGGTGGGTAAACGTGCCTAGAAGGTGAGTAAAAAGATGTTATAAAAGTTCAATGAATTTTTATATCTAATTCTATTATAAAATAATTTAAATAAATTAAATTGGACTAATATGTGTATTATTTATATATTTTTACATCAAGATAAATTTTAATTAAAAATAATTATTTAAATTAAAAAGTCAATTTTTATGTACTATGCAGTATTTTTCACTATTAATCAAAAATTGAATGTTTTTGGAAAAAATACCAAAAATTCACCCTAAGATATTTTTGATATTCCAAATTTAAAAATGAAGTCTATTTTACTAAATTAAATTTTTAAGAGTGCCTAAATTAATTTTATTATTTTTCAGAAAAGGACATAAAAAGTAGTTCTTTTAAGAAAATAGTTTTTCAAAATATATAACTATTTTAACAAAACTTATACATTTCATTATAAATATGATTTATTTATGTGAGAAAATTATAAATAAAATTTAAAATTTATTTTTTACTATTCATATTACAATATTTGATTGATAAAAAAATATATCATTTAAATAATTATAATAATAATGTGTTGTTTTGTAGAAACTCAATCTTGTGTATAACGCAAGCCAAGTTGGTGTTGCATAAAATATAATATATTAAATTACTTTAAATAGATACCATTCTATGAAATCAGGGGGTGTTACATTCTCCCCTCCTTCAATAAATTGATTCCTCGCAATTTGAATTTTTTTTTCAAAAATAAAAGGTTGAAAATAGAAAATACCTTTTTGGAAAACCCACATCATAAATAGGTTTAATAAAATTTAGTTTTTATAAGAGGGAAAGGGAAATGAAAAATTCATAACCAAATTTGGAATTTGAATAGGATAACATTGGTGGAAATTAGGGACACATAATTGGAGAAAAAATGTAAATTTTTACAGGGAGTTATTGAGGTCATCAATCACAACTAAGTGGACAAAAAATGGAAAATTGAGGGCCTCAAAGTCATAAATTTATGATGATTTAAAATATCATCAATTCAACAAAACATAAGGTATTAGGATAACACATTTTTTAGATACTTATTTTTTGAAGAGGAGGTATTAATTTACTATCAAGATAAGAACTCAAGAAAACATACTTGATTTCATTACCTGTCATAATCATAATCTCATCATTTGGTTGTTCTTAGATCTATTTTCACTTCATCCCTTACACAAAGAAATGAATGTTTAAAAAGAATATTTTTTAATGCCTGAAGCGCATTTGATAAATCATAAGGTCCACAATTGTTTCCTTAATCCCCTAAATGTTTACTAAAAACAAAATTTTTTGATAAAAGTATCCAAAAAAATCATACTTTAACCTCAAACAAAATATGAAGTGTTTAAATTACCCCATTCCTAACTTTATAATTATCCAAAGTACTTGTTTCCAAACTCACAGTCCAAAAATTTATAAGTAAGGTCAATATAAAATAATGAATATCTCTTTTTTCACATAACAACATTTGAATACCTTCACCATGTATTCTATTAAAACATAGTAAGAACCTGAATTACCATAAAACCGTATTTGATTATGTATGTACTTTCTTATTTCTTTTGTAAAATATAGAATACTGGATATACTTCTTAAATCAAAAAATGTTGTAAAATCCAATAATGATGGAATAAACAAACCATTAATTAGTTCCAAGGTAGTCAATAATATCCAGTTTACTTTATCCAACTCAATTAACTCTTATTCCAAAATCATTTCCTCAACATGAGGACTATTTTAAGTTTTATCTTTCCCTCAACCATATATTTTCCAAAAAGTTTAAATTACTATTGAGTCACTTTTCTTAGTACCACACAATATCAAATCCTTAATGAAATAGTACTGTAGTACAATCCTTATTTATTTCCAAAATTTATATAACCATTACATTATTGATATAATACTCAAATTACACAATTATTTAATCCCAACATAATTGAATTAATCATTACTCTCTATTTGTGGTAGAAGCATAATCTTTATTGTGATCCAATATTGGATTTTGTGGTATATTTCTTTTATTATCGAGACATTGATTCACATAGTGTCCCATCTTCTTACAGTTGAATAATTTTACATTAGAAAGCTTTTTATTACCCTGACAATCATGAATGTAGTTTCATTTTTTCACACTTATAACAAACTCTCATTCCCTCCAAGCATTAATCATTGTGATTATTTCCATAGTTATCACATGTGGGAAAATCCTTCTTCTCCAATTTCTCTTTATCCATGGTTTTCATAGTTATCCTTTTTTTCTCATGCTTCCCTTGAATGTCATAATACCTAGGATATACTTTACCTATCCTACCATCACATGATATTATGTTTTTATATGATGAGAATTCTTTGGATATTATTTCCCTTTGAAATATTGGATGAAGACCATGAAATACTTGATCCTTCTTACTATTTAGATCATGTGAGTTTGTCGGGTTCTCATTCCTTCGGTTGGGCACCATTTCCAAACAATGTCATACACTAGAGTAGGGTGTAGTGTCCGGAAAACTTGGTCTTCCTCGCTCTGGTCTGCTCATCACCCTTTGTGGATGTGCTTATTTTAGGGCCCATCTCAGTTCCATAGAGGGTTGGGCGGAATCTGACTGGAGTCCACCGACGGGTTTGTGGATTTGGGCTGGTGTTGACGGTTGCATCAGTTGGAGTTTTAGGAGACCGGTTCTAAGGTTTTTCTATCTCTGTTTATGTTAGTTTCCCCTAGTTAATGGTACCTCGACCATTTCTTGGTGACTTGGGATCCAGCTGTGATGGTTTTTTAGTTTTAAGACTTGAATGGATTTCATTCATTGTGCTTGTATGATTTTAAGTGGTGAAGTGGTGAACTGGTGATGTGGTGAGGTCATGTAAGGGTTCTTACATTTTCCTTAAAAGTGTTTGCATAATGATACAAAACAATTTTCTGTCAGTCAGTCTTCATAATTATTTGTAATGAAAATGTGAATTATCCTAAGAATATCCCCCGAGAGTGTCAAGCCAGGTGTGCAGTAAGGCCCATTGTCATGTACCAGGTTATCCCGAGTTAGGCTCAGAACAACTTTTGGAAGTTATTACTTCTAGGTACATCTGTGCTAGAACCACATTCACCTGTAGTATCGAGACAGAGATGTATTTATTGGAAAACTACAAAAATCTCTACATTACCAAAAATTATAGTAATTTCCTCTATACTAAACCTCAAAGTCTATCATAGGGTAATGTTCCTTAATCAGTGTTTATCTAATTATAGTTTTTAAGGTTATTTCTAAAATTACTCTGATACCAACTGTAACACCCTGACCCCAAAATCCTAGAGCCAATTGATTATTTTAATACATTGAAATGATTACAAGGAATCAAGTCCCATAGGACCAATCAATTTAGCAGTTTTAGAAAAAATATTATGTACATGAACGTTACATTATAATTTCTAAAATAAAACATTGAATAAAAAATAATTTGAGAACAACATTACTCCCCTAGTTTAACCCTGCATAACAATCATAATACACTTCTTGGCATCCTGGGAAAATAAAACAAAAGAAAGGGGTGATATCATATGCTCAGTAAGGGTAAATAATTCAGTGGAAGCTATAAACTTTTAAGGCATGATGTACAATAAAAACAAAATCCTTTTAAACTTAAATTTTAATATAATATGGAAAAAATAAATCAAAAATTACCATATAAACATGCACATGGATATTCTACTATTCGAATAATCATAAGTAATAACTAATTTCATAATGAGGGACTGCATAATGCCGGATATAATAACTAATATGGCAAGGCCTTGTGCTAAAACCATTCAAAAATATTCTATTAAGGGCTTGTGCTAAGACACTAGTTTGTCTCTTGAGACCTACCGATGCATCAAGAGGCTATAGCAGGCGCTGTCTGTCACTTACTAAGTCTAATGCATTCCTCATATGAAAAGGGGTGAAACATAACCTAATCACTCGTATTAAAACTAGAATATTAAATGGAAATACATTAACCATAAAAAATTAATGGTATATAAATAGAACATACATAGTAAAACATATCACAAATCATTCTATACAATATGGAAGATTGTATTTTAATAAATCAACCTCAATCAAGAATAACACATAGTAACGGATGTTGACATAGTTGAAAATGATCAGTAAAACTCTTTGAGAGAAATATCCCTTTTTCCTAAAATCATTGAAAAGTCTCATAATTTATAAATGAATTCATTTAAAATACATCTTTCAATCAAAGTGTCCCATAAAACTTTGAAACTTTTGAAAAGAATTAACATATTTAAACAATCACGTCCATATAAATAAATCCTTAAAATCATTTTGAAAACATGGAAATTAATTGAATAGATTTAGAAAAATAAATCTTTAAACCATTTAAAATGATGATCTAGTTAAAGAGACCCGTACATAAATCCTTAAAATATTCATTTTGAAAACATTTTTATGAAACATGTACATGGGTGAAAAATATGTCCCAGTAAATAATTACTCATAAAAAATCTTGGATAATAATGAGATTGAGTAATTAACCCTTACCTTAGATCTGATACTCTCCATACGTGTCTGAAAATTCTATATAATGTTTTTAAAAATAATATTTACTTATATAAGAATCATAATAATATTTATATTATCATATATTATTCTTTTATGACTTTATATTGCCTGTTTATTAATAATTCCATGTTAATGCAACATTTTAGGTAACAATCGCTTTGTTTATCGTATATGTTTTGACTTGTTATTCTTAATAATATTACTTAAGTCATGATTTAATTACTTCCAGAATATAAAAATGATTTATATATCATATATATACATAATATATATATATATATAATAGATAGATATATGAAATGGAATACACTGTTCATGGGGACGGTAGGTTGTACATACGCAGAAACGTTGTTTCCATTTTCATATCGTATTGAATGGATGTAATTGAATAATAGATATGTAAATACATATATATATATTTCTATAATAGAATTATTATGTCATATATTATGTACTTATTAATAATATATATTTTTATAATATTCCTTTAATGGTGAACGTGGAAATGTAAAGATGGTAAGTCGTACGTACGCACGAGCGACAATATCATTTACTTAATGATTAAATAGAGTGGAATTTGATGGTATATTAATTATACAGAAACATTAGCATGTTATTTTCATTGTTTATATACATAATACTCATCATTATATCGATCAAAATAACATAATTTTGAATAAAAAATTACACAACTGTGTGGATACGGTAAACCGTACGTACGCAGGCATAGTGACATTGTTATTCATAGGATGGATAGAATAAGGAATATGGTTGTATAATATTTATAATAAAATCTTAGAATTTATAAGTTATTATAGTTATTATTTTAGTATGTAAATAATAGGTAAAGAGGAATTAGAAGAAGAGAAGAACTTTGAAATAGGTGATAAAATAATTATTCCTTCTTCGGTTGTTTCCATTTTATTTGAACAAAAGGGATCCATAGGATGGATTTCTGATCAAATTAAGGACTCTAGGTTTACAGGAGGGTAGTTGGGAGGATATTTGGACTGGTTTTGATTAATAAAAAGGATTTGGAGGTGTAAATTAAAATAAAGGTAGGTTCCCATTTATAAGAGATGTGAGGGACACTTTAGGAAAAGATTGAAATATTAATTCATTATAATTTTTTTTGGTTTATAATAGTTAAAAATTGATTTATTTATAGGATAACATGGATATGGTTATAAATACTCTCAAAACATAGGTTTTAGATATGTTTAGGTCATAAAAGTATCCTTATATGTTGGTACTAACCCTTAGTTAAACAGTTTAACTCTTACCATGTCTTCCTGTATGTTTATACTATAAAGTTAATTTAGTTAATATAAAATGACAAGGGAACCTCAAGAGGATAATTAATGAAATTTTTAACATTATATAAGTTAGTTTACTTAATCTTATATTTTTATGATTTTTATATAATTTAATAAAATTGTATTGTTTTAAAAACTCATTTATGCCAACTTTGAGACTATTTAGTAATTGATTTTTGTTAGTCATAAAAAATTGGTTACTTAAAAACAAAGGCATTAAATCATACCTCATATGTAAATTTCATCAATAAAATTATTTTCTGGCATCAAATCTTTCCAATTATATTTAGTTTAATATTTATAATATTATTTAATTATTACTCTCATTAATAAGGAAAATACTGCATCATTATTGTGTCATAAATAAATTTAATTATTTAATGTACACAAGTTAAAAGTAAAATAAGATGATGTATGAAATATTTTTATATTTATAATTAATACTTATATTAAAATTTATCTTATGTATAACCCTATATTAAAAATTTATTATTTATTAAAATTTGAATTTGACACTTTTAACTCTTCCTTAAATAAAATATAATAAATATTCTAATCTAAAACAAGTGGATTGAAAAGGATCATATTTTTTTCCTAATTTTGATTTTGGTCAAAATACACTTATACAATTGAATCAGGACATGCATTAGGATAACTTTATATTATTATAATATTATTTTTACCTTTAATTACCCTATTTACCTTTAACCATGGTAAACAAAATTCAAAATCTACTATTTACCAAAAATATTTTGAGATTATTGAACCAAATTTTACTTACTTATGAAATCCATTCATGTAGTATTTTCAAAATTCATTTCATAGAAGTGGTAAAATTTTGTTTTATGCTAATTTGAAAATGTTCCTAGAAGGTGGGTAAAAAGATGTTAAAAAAGTTCAATGAATTTTTATATCAAATTATATTCTAAAATGAATTAAATGAATTAAATTATACTAATATATGTATTAAGTATCCATTTTTACTTCAAGATATATTTTAATTAAAAATAATTATTTAAATGAAAAAGTTGGTTTTATGTACTATGTAGTATTTTTCACTATTTATAAAAAAATTGAATGTTTTCAGAAAAATACCAAAAATTCACCCAAAGATAATTTTTATATTCTGAATTACAAAATGAAGTCTATTTTACCAAATTAAATTTTTATGTGTTTCTAAAATTAATTTTTTTATTGTTCATAAAAGGACCAAAAAAGTAATTCTTTTAAGATTTTTTTTCAAAATATATAACTATTTTAACAAAATATATACATTTCATTATAAATATGTTTTATTTATGTTAAAAAATTATAAATAACATTTAAAATTTATTTTTTTCTATTCATATTACATTATTTAATTGATAAATAAATATATATCTTAAATAATTACAATACTAATGTGTTGTTTCGCAGAAACTCAATCCTGCATATAATGCAAGCCAAGTCAGTGTTGCGTGCAATATAATATATTAAATTTATTTAAAGAGATAATGTGATATGAAATCATGGGGTGTTACATTGGTCATGAATATGACATAATATTAATTTTTAATTTCTGTTCCCTACAATTTTGACACTCCCATCACTTATAAATGGGAACGTCCTACGCTCCTATATAAAATCTTTCAAGGAGTATTGTTAAAAAAACCCAACCTTAATCTCTCCCCAATATCCCGAACCATGTTTTATTGAGAAAATTTTCACCAGAATTAAAATCATATAAGGATGATGTTGTAATCCAAAGGAGGTTTTCCAAAGTAGAGGTATAACTCTACAACGGGTGTTCCATGTTTATATCTTCTTATACCACTTTATTATATTCTTTTAACAAGTAAAAATATTGAAAATAGTATATTAAATATGCTAAAATATAAATATGATTATCCTACAACCATCTTTCATATCATTTTCCATCATATAATAAATGAAAACATGGTACATGAGTATGTGTGGACTATGATAAACACGATGCAAGTTGTTCCGTTTTTCATCACATAATTATATGGATATTTATATTGAATGAACAATTGAACATAAAATATATTTATGAAATAATTACTATTAATATAATAGAAAATATTTCTTAACTTCTTACCCTATATTTTATTTATAAATTGACAATGTCACTCATGCATACATGTGGAATACAACCTCTTTAAAGTGACATTATTTATTTTTAATTTCTACCTTGAAAGAATGATTTTAAAAATAGAAATAATAATTAAATCTGAAAATTATAATATATATATTATTATGTTAATGAAAAATTATAACTACTTTAATTCCTTTCCAATCTGTAGATAAACAAAAATGTTGTTCATATGTATCTACAGACTACTGTCTCTATTAAATAACTAGTTACATTTATCCTGACTTTCTCGAATTATTGGTTATAAAGGTGTATTTTATGTACAATAATGATAATTGTAGTATTTAAATTCTTCTATAGTTAATAAATCTATAACACCATTAAAAATTATTTACACACCGATATTTGTTTTATATTATAAACCGAATGACCCCAAGACTTCCAAAAAAAACATAAAATTTTCTGATACTAAAAAACATGGTTATAAATGGAATAAATTGCGAAATAATAATTAAGTGAACATTAAAATAGTTTTTATGGAAATAAAAATATTATATAATTTTTATTTATTTATTTAGAGAACATACAATGTTGTAAGGGACTTAGGGTAATTTATTTCACTATAAAACATCCTTTTAATTGTTTTAAACTATTTATCCTCCATAAAAATTCATTTATATATTGAAAAAATTTATGATCAATTCCTTAATTGTTAATAGATTCAATTTTTACTATTTTATATTCTTTATGATGTTATAAAATTGAATCTTTGAAACTTGTTTCCATTTGGGTTATTTTCCACTTTTTACATAACAAAAAAAATATTTTTTCAATGTATATGGAATGAGTGACTTTTCAACTGTCATATCCATTAATGATTGTCATGAATCCTCTAAAAGTTAATATGGATTTAAAATTAGTTCATATTATTTCTATTATTATAATCATTCAATTCTAATATTTTTTAATGAGAAAGGAAATTTCTCATTATGGTTATGTGAAAATGAAAAGAATTTTTCTTATAGGTTCAAATAAAATTTTCATTGGTTTTATATTAAAAAACTAAAAAAATTTAAACTATTAGTTCATGAAATGTTGTGTATTAAAGATGATGATGTGTGAGCCCAATATAGCCCATGGAGACGTGTGCGACTAATAGAGATCTCTAATGTATTTTGTTTTGAATATTATTTGAAGGAGAAAATGGGGGGGGGGATAACCAGGTGGGTTACTCTTATAGAATTATATACACTTAAGTTAATCATAAGTGGGTTTAAAATGAGTGAACATAGGTTATGAATATTATTTTTCATGAAACAATTATTTTTCTTTAAAAATGGTTTTTATTGAAATATTTTTATTTCTTGAGATATTGTTAGTTTATGAACATTTAATGGTGAATTTTTTTGAATGGAACTTTTCATGGGACCCCACATTCCTTCAGATTCCATCATGTTTTTCATTTTTTATAATTGGTTTAAATGATTTTCTTTTAGAAATTATTGATTTTCACATGTAGAAATGTTTTATTTAGGAGTCCAATGTTTTATTGTAAAAAATGTAAATGTCACCATGATTTTACAATATTTTAAATGATAAAATGGGATTCACTTATTTTTATATCCCTTATTTAGAGTATATTTTAACATAACACATTTTTCATATGTTTTTAAAGGATATAAGGATATATATAAACTACAAAAAGGTTAATATTTCCACATTCGTTTCTCATTATAAATTATAAATATGTGATTTGAATTAAATAAGAGTTTAAATTTATGAATCAATTTTTGTGGAAATATAGACACCATGTTTCATTTTTCTCTATATAATTTAAGGTTTTCCCTAGTATCCAAAAAATAATACTTAAAAGATCACTACAATGAAATTAAAAGTTTTATTTTGTTATAATTCATGTCATATTTTCATAATTATTTTGTGGTTCATTATATATGTTCCAAGAAATAAGTGCATGTTGACATGAATTATAAATTAATAAAATTATTTCATGAATAAATAAAATCATCATCAATCCTATTGTTTCTAATTTTTACCTGGGATGAAAATAACTACATTATCCTCAACTATATTTCTATATCCAGAACATCAAATAGAGGAGTATTGATATTGAGGGGGATTTCCCCTGGTAATCTAAAATGGTATTTAGAAAAATTACCAGGTATTTATTCCAAAGAAACTCCAAAAAATGAGTCCTCACTAGTCCATAGGATACTATTTCAAGGTAATATAAATCATGAGTCATCACGAGTCAGAGTTTTACTTCTTAAAGGCACTCAAAACCTTGAGTCTTAATGAGTCTGAGGGTTAATTCCCCCCCAAAATCTAAAGTTTGATTCATAATGAGTCCATGTGGGGCTTCCCATATCACTCTAAATCATGCTTCATAGTTATTCTATGGGGTGATACCCCTATGTAACTCCAAATAATGCTAAATGATGAGTTTATGGGGGGGGGTGGAACAAAAAAAATCCAAACTGTAAGATAGAACTGAATCATTGGGTAAAATCATTATTCTATTCATAAAACTCTATTTCATATTTTCCCATAAAATAAACAAAAACCCTGAATCCTAAAACATGTCCTTATTATACCTAAGCATAGATAAGTTAAATTTATTATCTCATATATCCCTTAGTGTCACCCCATTAATTACCCAATTTATGTACCAAGGCAAACACACAAAAAATAGAAGCGAAGGTTCTCATGTACTCTCCATAGACATTCCATGGAACATAGAGAGTTTCAAATTTATGTTTAAACCTATATAAAATTTAGTGTATAAAATTGATCAATCATATGATAATTTCATCATGAACTCATGTTGCATATACTCATAAATAGAGATAGAATTGTGGGATAGCTTATAAAACACCAAACTAATTCTTCTTAACAATTACCAATCCATTATAAGCTGTTGACTATATAAAAAATGATTTAAAGAATAATAATAATATCCCATAAATAAGTAATAAATGAATAAAATAATGTATTCTCTCTTTACAAAAAACCATACCATGAAATGACAAATTTATATTAATGGACTTACCAATATCTTTGAAACACAACTAGTGATGTTTTATTTAGTGGATAACAAGTGGGAACACTTCTTGGAATGGGAATTAAACCATAGGGGGGTATGTTTTGTATACTATCCAAGTAGGAGTCCCTCTGAAAATTTTAGACACCCCTAAAAAATTAAATTAGTACTTAAACAACCCTACATAAGGGTTTCACTGTGTGAAAATTATTTAATTACATGAATATTTTAATATAGGGGGATCCGTTTATCTATCTTTAATTTTTGTGATGTGAATAAATTAATAAATCCATGTATTAGATATAATCTCTCAGTTTTCAGGTGAAAATCATTCGATTTTTGTGTAAAGGATACCCAATCCATTACGAACCCCCATTATACATATGACTAAATAAATTAATCATGTTTAAAAAAAATGATATTCCTACCTTAAAATGGTTGGGGAATTAAAACCTATTAACCATATATAACATTTTCAATGATATTTTCTCTTAGTAATTACTAGGCCTCATTTTAATATGATTTTTTCATTAGGTTGGTATATTATAATACATCTCCCTTGTCCCCTCTTGGTCAAGTCTATGCTCCCACTATACATAAACCAGAAGAACTATATTTTCATATAGATAATTTTCTCAATTATCAACTACGTACAGCGGATGATCCTCAAAGGATGTTTCCAACTTAAGCATGATATCTTCATAGTTATACTTCTGAGATGGATGTGTGTGGTACTATTATAGCTATGATTTGGGGAATATATTAGAAGATGCACTGAAATTTTGTGAGAGCATAAATTGGTACTCCACGAAACCAAATATTTCCACTCTCTAGAATTAAAAAACATATATGGGTGCTAATTTCTATTTCCTATACACACTATAGTGTACCAACCTTGGAAAGTGAATATTTGGTCACCAACCACAAACTCAAGAAGTTGTAATCACTATTCACATAAGTTCTGTGACTACTATTCGCTACCACCATCACCTTCTAGATCAATTAAATATGAAATAATGTATTTACCATGAGACTCAGCCTAATAATCATTTCCACACATTCCTACAACCAAAAAATTAGTGAATGATTGGATATACTATATAAATCCTCATATGGTGTCATCTAAATAGTTTCCTGATCACAATTTTTTTAAGAAAAACTATACTAAGACCATGTGGTTTCCTATGGAACCAAACAAATATTAGTTTCATTCTCTAAAAATGTCCTTTAAAACATGAATCATCTTCTCAAAATCTCAATTAGTCAGTAGATGATAAGAAGTGCTAAGATTCATATGTATACCCAATCATTTATACTAACCATACTATAAATGTGATGTGAAATGGAAATATCCTTACGAGATAATAATATTAGGAATCCAAACAAATCACATGATCTCATAAACATGAATCTTACTTTAAAAAAAAATAAAAATAAATTTGGATCAATATAAACTGATCCACCTTTTTTAGTCAATCCACTATTTCCCAATCTATGTTGACTCTCTGGGATGTCCTAAAAATCACCATAAAAAATTCCATTATAATGTTTTTTAATATCCACATAGGGATGTGAAATGAATGTATATGATATTAGGGATGTTGTTACATAGAATTCAGCTACTAATAGGTGGATCATCATGTGAAAAATAACACCATGTCCTTCTTCATCCTCAGACAATAATACTCATAATTCATGTCATGAATCATTTTGGTCATACCATAGTGCACCAACTTATTCCAAATGTTAGAATCCGTCATCAAATCTCTCAGCATGTCTATAGGGATTAAGACTTGACTATGAAAAAAGGATATCATCACCATAATAGGAGAAATGTGGTAGTGGATTAGCACAATATATATATTCCATCAACTCCCAGCACTATAGATCTAATAACTGCCTCCTGTTGATCCTTTTGAGATGTTTTGGTACAACAGAAAATGATGTAAGTGCCACTTAAACCAATTAATCTTGACCATCCATGTGCATATAAGCATAACAAGAAACCAATTTTCACTCACTATTATACACTTGATTTATCTGTGCGAGTTTCATCTGACTCAACACATCATCAATGAAATTACACTTCATTGGTTTATAGGATAGCTCCACATCAGAAGAATTTAGATATTCAAACTAAATTTTCTATAGAATTTTTTCCCAACTAGTAGGACACATATTTCGTCTTTTTATGGTTCCCAAACAACAAAATATTCTTCCCCAATAGGTAATGTAGCAAAAAACTATATAAATTCACTACTACTAAAACTATAATATCCTAGTTTTTTATATGGGTTTTCCACTCATCTGGTGTCAACTTCATGGACATATAAGCGATGACATGACTTCCCTACATCAAAACTTCTCTCAATTGGATACCTAACGCAAAATAATAAAAATTATATTACTTTATTAGATTAGGTAAGGTTAGAATCCATACAATAGGGGTTTCTTCATAAAAGTCTGAATAGATAAACATATCTCTTTTAATGGTCAATCCACCAAAAGTAACTAATAAATGAGTTAAGTCTTGAGTGACCCCTGTAAAAATTCCATATCCCAAAAAACAGAGTATATTAAAAGTCTTATTTGGACACTCCTATGAAATAAAATATCTAACCTTATTAGGGTTGATCAATTCACCATTATTATAGATATTATATCCCAAAAAATAATACATCATAAATAAAAAATTGATACTTTCTGATCATGGAGTGAGGGTGATACCCCCTAGGTATACTCAACATGATATCTTTGATTTTTGTGTTATACTACCTTGAAATTTTGTACATGAGGATGTTAGACATAAATATTTCCAAAAAACTATCCAAATAAAAGTGGTAAAAATTAGTAATATCATCCATAACTAAATCTTGTGCATTATTCAAGCCAATTTAACTCTTCAAATAATCATATAAAACAACATTCTTTCGAAATGAACCAAAAATGTATGTTAGACGACCTCACCCTAATCTGGTGATAGCCTAACATTAGATCGGTCGTCGAGTATACTTATACACCTATATGTTGATTAAATTGGTCATCAATATAAGGAAATAGATACTGGTTTGTAATGAGTTTTCTTTTTGGAATTTTACAATGAATAAAATACACGAATCCATCTACTAACATGGAAAACTGAGTAGTGAAACCCAAGGTAATGTGCTTGGATAAAATATTCCTTTAACCCCAAAATCCTATAGTTGATCCTTGAGCTCATAGAGCTCTATAGGAACCATATTTTAGGGGGAGTATATATATTCGATGTCCACAATATGATATCAATTATAAAATTTATCACCCTCTTAGGTTAATATAATGATAAATCAATATGGAACATATCATGTAAAGGATATCATATAATTAAAAATTCTCCCTGATAAATCACCCAATCGATCATAAAGCTCTGAATGACCCTCCAGGAATTACCATTCCCTAGTTTGACAATATTTTTCACCCTCATGATATGTAAAAATCATCATAAAATTTTAAAACATGATGTGGGATTTATAGTATACCAACCAATCCTTCCCAAATAATCATGTCAAAACTGCCCAAATATTGTACAAAAAGATATTAGATGAATTTATAACCAACTAACTCTATAGAATTACCAATACAATGGGGAATACTCTATGATTAAACTCTTAGTTGATTGTTTATAGAAAAAACCCTTTATAGATATATTATTGCTAACCATAGGAAATCCAAACTCTATACAGATATGGAAATATTTAAACCAATGTCTCAAATAGTGTGAATGAAAAAGTAGATTCTAAGAAGATCATACATATTACCGTAGAAGGTTAGACATCCTAGATTATGGAATTTTTCTATGAAGAGTGGACTAGCATTAACCATAGATCTATGTCCCATACATAACTCATTGAACCACACTGAACTTCTATCGTTTCTTCTTCTGACCATGAGAACCACACTTTCCACATTGGTTGAACAACTGGTATTACTCTAGTTGCATTCCTATCATGGTTGGCTAATCGAGCTCTTGAATAATAATACAATCTAAATACCATATAGTTAGTAACCACCTATATACTTCTAATTAACCTATAAAAATTTTGCTTCCTTCCACATGATCGATAATCTAGTGGTGGTTGATGATAATAAGAGTCTTAGTGGTAAATCCCATCACATTGATGTAACACAAAAGTGATATCATCCCTAAGTGCAATTGATGATCCATATACCTTGCTACTCTACTCGCCAATACTCTTCTGTGGTCCATAAAATTATTGATTTCATATACATAATTACTAAACTTGGGTCCCCTTACTAGAATACACCTTCCCTAATCCCTAATAATCAATTATTATCCTCTAGATAATAAGAAAAAATTTGAAAAAATATAAAAATTTTGGAAATTTCAAAACGTTCACCTAATATCAATTCATATATCACATCACATCCTCTTAGAATATCAAATTTCAAACTTCATATCCTACTTATATAAAATAAAAATACATTAAATCAATGAAATGATCAATTTATGCTATGAATGACATATTCCCTTATTTAAGGTTCTTAAAATCAATATCTCTTTTAGCTCTTATGGTCTCTGGGAATAAGTGTTCAATGAAATGGGTGTTTATGTCCTTCCAAGATATCAATGAATGATTAAATATTTAGACTGGAAGATATCATCGCCTTTATAATGATCATTGAATCATATGAACATCCAATTTCACCCTCTAATCCTAAGATGTATCATGATTTAGAAAGATTATCCATATTTAATAAATAATGAACTCAACCTCCTAAGGACTGCCCTTATTATTAAATAATGGATGGTGTATTATTGTTATCATAGTAATATTTGTTCCATATAATTTTATATTGATCCTATTATATTAAACTCACTCATTTGACAAAAGATGAGTTTTAGAAGAAATGTAAATTCATTCCCAAATATGAATCAAATTAGATTTCCATGTACCACATGAATACTCACACGTTAAGGTAAATAGTTTCCTAAACAAATACCTCAAAATTTGGTGGAACTGTTGTGGAAACTCCATCTCTTAGTAGGTTTTATATATTATAAATTATTTATGAACAGGTTATCAACGAGTTAAAACCCATTTATGGGATTTTTTTGGGACTTTTAACCCCATAAAATGACTTTCTAGGTGGAATACCCATATCCTGGGGCATAGTAAATTTCTAATGTTATGATTTTAATTTTTAGATATCCAATAATGATATAGAGAACACTATTTATATATATTGATAGTCTCATAGTTTTCATAATGAAATGTCATCTATTTCTAATGTTGTACGTTTGACTCTTTCACTATTCTCTTTAATTCACCCAGCCCCACAAGATTACAAGTATTAGTCTACCATTCCTATGGATATGAATACACCTAACCTATTATATCGGGACAATACACCCCAATAACGATAACCTATTATGCACATGTGATTTGAACATGTCTCCCCTTCATGCACCACTTGCATTCCCATCTACGATCACCTTGGGAAATACATTTTCTTATAAATTAAACCCTTAGGATACTCATTTTCAAACCATTGATGGATGAAGATATTACTTGATGATATTCCTACCCAAGTGTCAAAACCATTTATTTTTCCCATGTAATACACCCATGTCAGACAATGTCATCATGTATCATATTTATGACTATAACCAAGGGAAATTACCCAAAATATTGGACAGTTGATTTCCATAATGTTTTTTATACTATGAAATCTTGTGAGGAACAAATTAAACAATTACATAAACCCTATGTAAATGGAACCTAACCCAGAAACACACTTTATCACCATTCAACCAATAGAATATTTTGGGACCCCAATAATCTGGGCGAAACATTGACCAAATTCTTCCAGTAGGAATATGAGATTTCCCATAAACTAATAGAGATTTAACTCTCACAATTATCAATGGGATAAAAACTATTATCCCCCATCACTAGGGTTATCAACCATGTTATTTATCACTAGGGAGAAACATATTCATTTACCTTTCTACTATGAACAAACTTTGTCTCCTTCATTATAGTGAACCATCGTTCCACTTTGAATTCTCTCATATTGCTTGGGTGAAACCTTTCACTCACAGAAGTATCAATAAAAGAAATCTCAATTAAGAACATTAATAAATATTTTCAATATATTATTCTCCCAAACCAAGGAATCATGTACTATTTTCTTAGAATGACAGAGCATATAATCAACCCAATATCCCACATGCGCCTATAATTACTATGTAATTTTGTAAGAAAACTAAACATACATGATCAAGGAATACACAATAGTGTGAACAACTTCAATCATATGTTACTTTGATTAAATGTGTCACTAATCTACCAAATCAAACATTTATATTCCTTAGGGTGACCAAAATCATCAATTCCATTGATAATGAGGATTTCTACCAGGAGACACTATGGTATAAATCATCATGATCCCAAAAAAACCTCTATTATAGAAAAGAATAATCCTGATCATGATATAAACATTGTATATTGTTGGGATAACTCAAATAGAAATGATTCTAATGTTTTCACAAGATATACATCTACCATTTTAGTCTATTGAATGGAAGTATATATATTTTTCTCTTATCCTTAGAAATAGTATGATGATGTGATGATGTGAATCCATCCTAGATTATTAACCCCGCCATTAAAATAGGAATCCATGAAACCCCTAACTATATATCCCAACATCCATATTAGTAGGAAGGAAGATATAATAATAGGTTTCCTCTCAGTTGTACGAACCATGATGGTTCACATTTGCAATGTTCCTAACACTCTAAGAATAATCACCTCCAAAATCCCATTTCATAATCCCCATTGAAGTACAATTGTGTTCTCTCTTATAATATATTAGATCTTACATCTTAAATTTATTCTAAAATGAATTATGAATCAATTTTTCATAGAGATTTTCATTGATCATGCTTCTATCAAAATAAAATATTCTCTATTTTGGGCCTCCTACTAGGTGGTAGCCACAATCATGCATGCTTACACCCGTGGTGCCTTTTGATTTAGGAAGCTATTGGGTATAACAAATTCATATGTCTTAATCAATCCTATATTGTTGAATATTTTTTGACACTCACATCCCCATGAAAGGATGTCAAACATGGTGTATTATTTCAATGCTACATGATGGAACATTGCATTGAAAATTCCATATTTCATGATGTTAAAAGAATGCTACAATCCTCTCATGTGAACAATAACTGTGTCAAACAAGCTTTGTGGTCTATGATTCCCATTTAAATGGAATAAGTGGATACCTTGACGAAGTTCAAACCTAATATCATCTACCTGTAAAATCTATCCACATTCAGAAATATTCCTCATGAAATCAACTATGTTCTTCTCTCATCGGGATACATTCTCATGATCCTAGGAATTATGTTCTCTAAATACACATTATTTTTATCATATTAATATTAGACTATATTGCGATTAACATCATGCCCCCACCTTGTGGGTCGAATGCGTTTTGGGTTACTATCATTAATTTTTTATCTTGTCAATAATCTTGATGGGACCATATCTTCCTTATATGAACCTATTATTTATGATTCCAAATTTTCTGGTTGAGTAATATTCCCACTATGTTTATTTGAAAAGTTCCACTCAAGTTTATTCCCACAATAACCATTGGTATGAATCTTTCTCCTAATCATCATTACTTTATAACATAAAATTTCATGGATCAGTACATTTCATGTTACCTTATACTATATGATGTCTCCCGTTATGTAGTACCAAACAACATGGGTTTTGATTTATTTTAAAATTATACATAATAATCCCTTTTTATGAAACCAATACAAATGCTATTGAGATCTACTACTTCAATATATTAAGAAAAACTCTAGAGTTCTCATGAATAAGAATTTATACCACAACTTTTTAAATTTATGCATCACCGAATAATAAAAAAACAAGATAGTGAAAATCTAATATATAATGATGGTACCATTAATGTAGAATCTATGATATATACAGATTTTCAATTTGATGGAGAACCACCATCACATGTTAAAGAAAAACTTATCAAACATGTCGTAACCAATTTTGCACTTGAATATGGGAAGTAATCATAAAATATGTCATAAATATATAATAGAGTCCATGTGTAGGAAATATTCCCCTTAAAAAAGATTGATGGACCACACCACCCACCCTTTAACTGAATGTGTATTCTAAAGAATCACTGATAAAACTATCTCTATATACTCTTTTCATTAGAATGTAGTTCTACAGAAACATTAAAACCAATTCATCGTGGATGTCAGAGTTATTGGGTGATTCTGGTTTGATGAATATTATCCCATTGGAGTCTGACTAAAAAACAATCTGAAACTCTATAGTCAACTCTAATATCATAGGCATAGATCATATATCCTCTATCATCATCTATTGTACCACATATAATATGTTCTATTGGAGTTAATCATGCATACCTAATCTCCTCATTAATTGAGGGACATATACAACTACTTATAGAGAATTCCAACCTCCACCCCCTATGAAATTAACTAGAGTCCATTGTAGAGTAATTAATCTATAATTCTAAATTCATTCCCCATAACCCCTTAATATAACAGTTATCAATATAACATTTTAAGGAAACTAATAACAACCACCAATACCTATAAATTATGACACATTATTTTTATAACTTGATTTATATCACTACACCCATTTACCCATACACAATTTTAACATCATAGACACAAGGTCCATACCTTATAAATTGGATTTACAATACAAAAAATTTAAATTTTACTTTATAAAGATTGTTTTTCTTAAATGATGGTCAATTATATAAAATTTTAATAACAAGTTATAAAGGAAACCACTTTACAGGTTTTAATTTACATTTAATATAATTGATACCACAAAATTACAAGGATATGTGATCACATAATAAACTTATAAAATTATAATTTAACCAAACATTTTTGTAATTAAGGTGATGTTAAATGAAATATCAAATTACTAGTTATAAAGGAATACACTTTATAAGTTGGAATTGGAATGTTATTTAGTTTGTGTCCTGAAATAACCAAGAAATGTGATAACATAACATGTTTTTATCAAAATTAGTGAATTTTATTTGTAATATTCCACCATATTTTTATATGTAAAAATAAAATATAAATATATCACTACTGGAAAATGGACCTATCCCTACGGTTTTCTGAAAAACCATGGGGATAAACCCCCCTATACCCACGGTTTTGGAAAACCATGGGTATAGGTGACTTTTCAAGACCTATGCCCACGGTTTTCCAAAACCGTGGGTATAGGGGGGGGGTCTATCCCCACGATTTTCCAAAACCATGGGGATAGGTCCTGAAAAGTGACCTATACCCACGGTTTCCCAAACCCGTGGGTATAGGGGTACCTATCCCCATGGTTTTGGGGAAAACCTTGGGGATAGGTCTGGGTTAAAATACCTATACCCACGGTTATGAAAAACCATGGGTATATGTCACTTTTGTGTGCGTGAGAAATTTATTTTTTGCGTGGGAATGAATTTTTTTGGGCCGGAACCCTATACCCACGGTTCTTCCCTCTATACACACGATTTTTATAACTATATTTAACTAAGTATATGTATATATACATATAGGTGATGTTAAGGTATTGGTTAGGCACGATGTTTGCAGCGAAGAGGTTACGTGATCAAAACATGGCACCTGCATTATTTTAGGACCTATACCCACGGTTTTGAAACCATGGGTAAAATTCATTGACACCATGGAAAATTGGATATGTTTCGGTGACACGGTGGCATGACACCTATACCCACGGTTTTGGAAAATCGTGGGTATAGGCTGGGGACCTATACCGACGCTGTTCCAGCCCACGGTTCCCAAAACCGCGGGTATAGGCCATTTTTCCAGTAGTGTATACTGACAATTAAAAAATAACTATCCCTATTTAATAATCAATGTAAAAATCATTAAAATGCCATGTAAAACCAACATGCTTGATATAATACTTGAATACATTCCCTATTATCACATAAATCAATATATAAAATCCCACAAATCAATAACCAAATAATCATGTGAATCAATTAAGTTGAAATAGGCTTACTATAAAAGTGAAAATAAAAAACATCAATCCAATATATATTTACTTAGCATATCCCTCATAAAAGGGTTGACCAATCCCCATAAAAATCTACATATCAATCCCCCTTAAATTTCTATATCATGTATACCATTCCAAAATAATAAGATAAAATAAAAAGAGCTCAGATAACATTTTATAACATCATATAGTCTGCGAACACTCATTTGTAAGGGATCAAATATCTTTATTAATTCTCACGCGTGACTCCCTATATGCTATAGGTTATCAACAAGCAGTATATGACTATAGTTGAATAATTGGGAAACTATAACTTCATATCAAATTGTAAAAAAATTTGAAATAATTTTATTCTTAAAATAATAGATCAAGATAAAATGTAAATGGGTTTTTAATAAATTCTCGATAATAAACACATTCCCACAATATGTGAAAATGGAATGTGTACACGTGAAGTATTCATACAACCCAGTGTATGTTAGATATGACACTATCATAAAAAATATCACGAATTGGAAAATCCACATAAAATGTTCCCGAGTCCTAAAAGGGTCCCAAGATCCCATTCCATATGTTAGCTGAAGAAATCAAGCGTCATTCATAGGATTATTTACCTTTTTATTATATATAACAATGATGTATCCTCAAATATTAAATGGCTATGCAAATAGGGTGAGAGTATGACTTAGTAGGCCACCAAAAATGGAATATATAAGAAAATTAAATATTAAAAATAATTAAATGTTTGTATGTATAATAAATAAAGGAAACTATATCAAAAATAAATGAAATCTCCATTTATCATCATGTTACATGATGGAAAATTGAATAAACCATTCTAGATTGATTTTAAGAAATATATCTCAATCCTTAGACTTTTATAGTCGAACTATGGATTTTATATGGTATTTTCTCATGGCACAACAAATCGTTTACTAAAAAATGTATAAGATATCACTTTCCAATGGGACTCCAAATCTTGATCCATAATGAATCCAGGGGGTAACCCATATAACCTTAAATCATAATCCATAAAGATTCCATGGTGGGATTATCCAAGTAACTCTAAACTTTGAGTCCTAACTATTCTTAGGGGAGCTTTCCTAAGGTAATCCAAACTATGAGTCTTAATGATTCCAAGGGGTTTCCCCAAAGAAATCCAAATAGTGGGTCATAATGATTCCATGGAGGGATTCCCAAATGCACTCAAAATCATGGGTTATAATGATTTTAAGGTTTTATAACCCATGGAACTCTAAATCCTATTTTATAACTCTAGAATAGGAATAAATCATTTATCTATTCAATTTGACTAATTGCATATAGTCTTTCATAATAAACATGTACCCTAGATTCTAGAGGGTGTACTATGAATCCCTTACAAAAAATAAGGAATATTTTACAAGTCATTGAACACCTAGGGGTTCCCCTATAATTATCATGTTTATGTATCAAGGTACATACCAAAAAAAATTGTAGATGTTTTGATCTACTCTCCCTGGATTATTTGTGGCCCATGGAATGGATCAATTTCATTTTTATAGCCAATAAACAATATATTTATAAAATTAGGTTGAACATGAAATTAAGTCATCCTGACCACAAAAAACTCATATACATAAATTGATCCATACATAGGGTATATATTATAAAGAATATAACTTATTCTGATAGATATCAACCCATAAAATATTGATCATTGATTCATGAGACAACCCAAGCATAACACACATAAATATAAGATTGTTATATATAAATATTCAACATATTTTCATAATAATATATTCTTTATTACAATAATATTTTATTATATTTTGAGAATAGATACATAATAATCTTATTTTGTAAATATATCTTCAATATTTAATAAAATTATCTTTATATTTTCACAATTACTGAAATATTATAATTATAACCTTCCACAAAAACTATAGGAAGGGAAATATAAGAAAGGGTGAGATCATTGTCAGAGTAAGGGTAACTATGGGATATAAAAATCACAATGGAATATAAGAAGATCAGAGTGGCATGGTAACAAAATCAATTTCAATTTTTAAATGTAATGGAATCATACCCATGAAATCTAAGATCATTTTTTTAAACTCATGTCATATCTAGTAGAATGATTAATGAGGATGAAAAATAAGAAATCATCATTTAAGGGTCATAACATAGAATTGTGGCATATTAATCATATAAAATAATAATTATATGAACATATCAGTTCACAATCATGTCTCTAAATAACCTATTGAGAATATCTATAATCAATCATACTCACACATAAAAATATGAATATATCTATTCAAAAACAAATTATCTTATAGCTAATATTATAAGTAATCATACTTACTCATTAAAATACAAACACAAAAATTTAAATAATTTCCATTTATATCATTATCATCATATGGATATATCTATATAACATTTCCTTGTGCATTAAAGGGATATAAAATACCCAAATATTCGTTATTAATATTCGATTTTTATGTATTCAATAAGACCGTGAAAAAAATTATCCTTTCATCATAGCAAAACACATAAATAATAAAATGGGGTTCTTAAATATTTAATAAACCCAATCAATTACCCATAATATATAAATAATATATTATAATTATATTATCTCTCTAGTAAATCATAGTTAACTTCAATTAATATTTTCATAGATTAAAATTCCTTTATGTGATCAATGGATCTATTCCTATGGAAAATACACATTTCATTTTGATATATATTCTTTAATATCTTAAACATTCAATAATATTAGTGAAATATTTTATTTTAACAAATCCATGGAATATTTAAATGAAATATTGACTAAAAATAGTATCCATAATGGAAAGATAATTTGTTCAAGTGTTACATGTGAAAACAAATATTTTATTCAAACCTTTGTTAAAAAGTATGTCCTTCAAAAACAACAATAAGGTTTATTTAAAAACATTTACAAAATTTAAAATATGGGTAATAATAAATTTAAACATGAAATGTACAATATGGATGAAATTACTGAAAATTTTTAAAGAATAATTGGACATAGAAGAAAAATATTCCAGGCTAAGAAGGAAATAATTCTGACTTTTCTTAAAAGTAGTTTCTCAACATTTTTTGTAACAGTATGAGGAGAATGAAATAAAATCATGAAATGTTCATAAAATCCCATAAGATAATAATATTTATGGATTTTATAGGATTATTATCTTATAATTTCCATCAATGTAAATTTATTAGTAATAATCTTGATAATAATGGAGATTGCAACATCAATCCTTTACTACTAAAGTAAATTTTGAATCATAACACTAATAAAATAAATAAAATCACCTTACAATTAATATATAATTACTATAAATATATTCTTAATATAACATAGATTAAGGATATTATATACAACAAATGAAATAAAATGGCATGCGTATGAAATATGTTTCACATAAACAAAAGTTATATGAGAAACTATAACCTCAAGTCACATCATACTTCACCTGAGGTCGAACATCCTATTCAATAAATATTTATTTATTATAAATATATTCTATAATAATATTAATAAAAAATGGTATACATATAAGTATTTTATAATTTTTCATTATCCACTGATTAAAAATTTTATCATTAAAATAAACATTTAGGTGAAAACTATTACATTTACCTTATGTGTTTTGTTTCGATGGATTCAATACCTTATAAAGACCGCGAACCTTATACCCAAGAGTTATTTTGAACATTATTATTTTGGAAAAAGTCAAAATTGACCACATCCATATGGTATGATTGGTTTGGTATTCATGGATAACTATATACCAATATGATTACCATATTACATTGGATAAAAATATAAAACATAGTGGAAGTAAACATTATCCATCCTTGAACTCATTCCATGATTCTATCATCATATCCTAGGGAAAGGAAAACAATAATGGTGATATAAACATCCCAATAATTGTAAAATATAGGGGAATATATCTTGATTGCATAATATATAATTAATATAGTAAGGTAAATAACTAAAGACACATTCCATTTAATCAATATCATTAATATTAATAATAATATGGTAGGAATAAATGATGAAAAAATATTTCCATATAAATACAAACAAGATCATAAAAAATATACAAGGATTTCATAACTATTAAAAAAATAACAAAGACATCAATAACATATTTCATAATGATGGAATACATTATTTATGTACTCATAAACAATCTGTTAAGACCTTGTACTGAGCCATCATACATAAATGTGTAATCCATCATCCAAAAACAAAAAAAGTTTGTCTCATTAGACTTAATGATGCATTAAGGTCCTATAACGGGACTCACACATTGCATACTAACTATAATGAACTAATCATATATTAACTGATCAATTTTAATCATAAACATTATTGCTTACCAATAAATTTAAAAATTGAGTAAAGAATATGAAATATCAATATTTCCTTATCGATCAAATTAAAGTCATATTAAAACATAGTATATATAATTGTCATATAGTTTAATAAATAGTAATATCTATGACACAGTGAATATTGATATTTAATATAAATGTTATTTCCAATGAATGATGATCATAAGAATTCAAATTCCTCAAAATAAATTTATTGACATCAAATTTAATTATAGATAACATATGATTATAAATTCATCAGAATTAGAGGTATTGTAAAATAGTTAATTTATTTAAAATAATGAAATGAAACGAGATTGAATATATTAATATAAGTTTTCATTAAATAGTTTTATTTTAATAAAATTGAAAATTTATAGTAGAATCTAAAAATGAGAAAATAGTTTTGGTAGTGGGAATGTCTATTTACATCATGTATGTTAAAAATAATCCTTCCATTTTAAATTTTATAAATAAATTTGAAATTTTAACTATCATTAATCAATAGATTTTTTAGAGCTTTTAAATTGTTAATGATAACAAAAAATGTATTTATAAAATAATTTATGTAACTTAAAAGGAAATTAATAAAAATAATGGACAAATGTGCTCATGTAAGAAAAATATACTCGAAAAAAATGATAAATACTATCATATTCTCTTTTAAAAATTCATTTTATTAATTCAAGTTAAAAAGAAAAGACAAGTTGTAATAAATTAAGAAAAATAATTATATATCTAAAGGATAATAAAATCTATGAATTTTATGAATTATAGATTATAATATTCATTAAAAAAATATAATAAATCCTATAAAAATGAGATGTTAAAATAAATTATTACCTATTTGGTAACATTTAAATATTAAGACATTTATGGTGTAAAAATTAATTTATAATTTATGACAATTCATAAATATATACTCATGTTAAATATGTAATGTTATAGTATATAAACAACATAAAATTAAATAGGTTCATAATACCAAATATGTCTCACTATAGTGAGATTTGAGACGAAATCCCAAAGAATGATCATATAATTGAAGTGAGAATTAAAAATGAAGTGAATAAGTATGAAAAATGTAAATACATATTAAAATAGTTGAAATATATAATAACAATATCATAGGTCATTTTATAAATTGCAATTGTAAAACATTGTCAATGAAGAATAAGTATATCCTACTGAATGTAAATTGAGTAAGAAACCCCTTACACAAAAATTTTACTTTGTTAGAAACAATTTAACCTCATTTATAAAGGATTTAAACTTTTTATTTATTTATAATATAACCATATTCATATTTATAATATAAAATATCATCCAATAATATTAAAATATCACATATTTATTGATAGTGCTTCATTATTATCTTTGTTTCTACTCTTAACAGCATAGTTTTTTCATTCATGTTTCATCATAGATGTTCCATTTATTGGGAATAGGTTTTATTTTAATAATCTATAGAATTATATTAATTTTACAAATATAATATTTAATAATTAGATACATTTATAAAATTCTTATTGTATGTTTGATATAGAAAAATAGGGATTACACCATTCATGGATATGATAGTTTTTATTTACGCATGAATGTTGTTATCACTTTTTAAGGGATGAAAAAAATCGGTAAATAATAATTCGCATTTATAGAATCATTATTAAATAAATTATATCATATATATCCACTAAATAAATCATTATTATAATCCCTATGAATCATAAATTAAAAATGATTAGCACCACATCGTAGATGTGGTAGTGCACACTTACGTATGAGCAATATTATCATTTTCAAAAAAAATTGAAAACTAAGATGGTAAATGATATAGTATTTTTATAAAACAATAATAATTTAAAATATAAAATTTATTATCCATATTTTAATATATATAACTTTCCTTGTAAAATGGTGATGTGAATAAAATTAAACCACTATGTGGATATGGTAAGTCACACGTATGCATGAGAAATGTTTTCTCTTTTGATAATAAGTAAATTGGTGAAAAATTGGCATACCATAATCATAGTAACATATAAGTATATTTATGATAAAGAATTTATTATTTTAGTATGTATAAAATTTATTAATAGTAAGTATCAAAGGAATAAAAATTATTGTGTTGGTGAACTATATTTCCTCTTATTTGGTAATATTTCTTCAGATCCCCTCTTAAGGACTCATGAAATGGTCTATTAAAAAGAGTAGAACCTATTATTAATTTCTAGGGAAGTTCAGAATATAATTCAGAATTTATTGGTCAATATAGGTTACTCAATGTGGTTGAAAGAAGTGGTAGGATTCGTTTCCTTTTATAAATGAGGTGAGTAGCACACTCATAAATTTTAAATGTTTTGAGAAAGTAATAAGTCTCATTTAGTAGAAAAATTAATTCAAAATGACTCATATTATATTTTTATATGGGTAAGGTCTAAATATGACCACACAATTAGTTTTAAGTAAGTGTTTTTTTCATTTTATCCATTATCATTTAGTTTTACCCTTTCATTAACCATTTTTATCATTAACCGAAATAAAAAAATATTCTATCATAAAGGGATAAAATTTTGTTTATAAATTAATAATTAGATCATATAAGGCCAAATAATTAAATTTCAGACCATTTCACACCATACTTTCCCCTTTCAAGATATTTTCTTTTTTATTTTTAAATAATTTAATGAATTTTTTTTTCATAAAATACCATTAATGTAATTTTAACATTTTTAACTTAATATGAATTTAAATATATTATCATTTTAATTTAATTCAAATATAAAAAATAAAAATATCCATTATATGTTAAAATAATTTTTAAAAATAATGGGTAACTATAAATCACCCAAACAAATATTACCTTTAGAGTTCTTAATGTTATTTATATTATTTTACTACAACATTCACAAGCACTGTGTTGGCTTTGTGAAACAATTTGAGTTAATTATTTGATAACTAAAAATTAAAATAATATTTCCAATAATAAAAATTAAACCATATATGAAATAAAAGTTTATAAACTAACCTATCCTCTTTTTATCCTTATTTGAAAATTTTGGCAATAATAAATTCAAGCAGATAACTTTTGAAAAATTCATTATCTAAAATATTATTACTGTTATTATCAATATAAAATGGCACAAAAATGATATATTTTCTAATTAGGGAATTTTATTGTCTAATGTATCCCAAAAAAATAAATAAAGGAATTTCTTGGGTTGAATGTTAGGCATTATCTCATGGTTCTACCCCTATTTTACCCATTTTACCATTACTGATATTTCTAATACTTGACCTTATTACTATTTATAATGATCCTAAATGAAAAGAAACTATACTAAAAATATTAACCAACTAATTATGAATATAGAATAAATTTTTAAATTTTAAATTCAATGATGTAGAAGAATTTAATTATAAAATAAATTGAAAAAATTCAATGATAAGAAGTTCTTCAAAAATAAGGTTTTCTGAAGTCTAAAAAGGTACTCGTACCAAATTCCAACATAAAATGAAATAAAAGAACCAAAATTGGATTTTCTTCAAATAAAATAATTTCACATTACAAAATTTAAAAGATGAACGTTTTAAAATCTTGAAATATAATGAATTGTTTTAATAAAAATTTGTATTGTTACTATTCACCAAAAAATAAATATTTTTAGAAGATTTTCAATTATACACTCTAAAATAATTTTGATTTGATGACATCAATAATTTTGTTAATTTTAAAAAATAAAATTTCTCACAGTTAATTAAATTAATTATAATTTCTAAGAAGAATTCAATAAGATCATTTTTGATGAAAAATGATTTTTGAAGCATAAAATTACTTCACTATAAATTGGGTGCTAATTTCCTTAGTATTAATCAATATATATTGATTATGTAAAAACATTATAGATGTATTTGATAATATGGTTACACATATTCATTATTAGATATTCAATGGCTACATAACATTTAAATAATAATAATATAATATTATATCTCAATTCTATTAATGAACTTCATTGTGTGTTAAGTAATATACCAAAATTACTATTATTTTAAACTAAATTTTAGTGGTGTTACATTATTCCCCATTAAATAAACAACACCCTTTCAATTTTATTTTAGTAAAAAATCATAAGTATTTGAAAATATCTCTATTGAAAACCCACATCATACAACGGGATAATAAAAATTTTATTAAAAGGGGAATTGTTAAGGATAAAGCATATCTAAAATAAAATATTACTGGGTTCCTAGATAATAATACAATTAGAAGGATTCTAAAATATAAAAATGGAGGGGAAATCTACCATCAAAAGACTAATGGAGTGAGGCATAAAACATGATCATGTAAAAGTTATGACCATAAATCCATAAATCAGTTAATGGTGATAAGAAAATAAATTCATCCAAGATGACGGTGGAAGTATATAACTTTATATTAAGATCCTTTTCCAAAATATGAGGGATTATTTTACAATTGACATAGAGAACTCATGAAAATTTACATAAATGATTTCTTTCCATTTCATAATGAAAATTTCATCATTTTATTTTCCTTTTATGAATTTAAACTTTATCTCATATTCTAATAGATGAATAATCAAAAAGAATTTTTCATTCGTGAAGAATAAAAATTAACTTTTATTGGGTCATCAGATCAATGAAAGAATGAAAAGTCATTCCATATCTTAATACTAAATAAAACTGAAATGGGTAGCATAATATATTCAATGAGGGTAAATATAATATATTAATATTTAAATAATAAAAAATAACATCCATAGGTTTACATAATCTATTCCATAAAAAGTTAACATTAAGACTCCTCTCGAATATATTTGAATAATTTCAAAACATAAAAATACACTATATTTGATCAAAATTTTATCTGAATACAACCTAAATTGGATCATAATTCCACATAGAAAATTGTGATGAACTTGTTCTTATATTATTCATATTACATTAATCATTTGAAAAGATAACATAAATCACTATAAAACACTAAAAAACATATACGATTTAATAATTTCACTCAATATTTATCCATAAAATAAAATACCATCATTGAAAAAAATAATCCCTAAAAATATATTTCTTTATTCGTTCAGTAACTAAATTTTAAATTATATGGTTATCTATATGAAAAATCATATGATCTCAAATTTTAATAAGAGGTAAATTCCACAAACATCAAATAACATATTAACCATTAGAAATATCAATACCTTTCATCAGATATTCCTATAATTTAAATTATTTAAACACTTCAATAAAACTTCATTGTAATGTCCCGAAATTTTAGTATAATTATTTTTTATTATATAGAATTATTTTGAGACCGTGAAATTTGACGACACATGATTCTGAGGTCCAGAGTGCTCAGAATGATTTGTCGAAAAATGTTAAGATTTAAATAGCATGTGTGAGTGGTTTTACAGAAAAAGTGAAATAACTATTTAACAGGTGGCCAAATAAAAAATATGAGGGCCCCATTGTGTTCAAGATGACAGGTTTACCCTAGGTGTGAATTAAGTTTAGTCGGCGTAGACCTCTAGTGAGAAAACCGAAAATTGGTATAACTGTAAATAAAAAAATTAAGTAAAATTATTTTATTTTTCAAATGATTATAACTCATGAACGGTGACTCAGATTAAAAATCCAAGACCACCGCTGAACTCAAAATGGTATGCTTTCCTTAGACATATCCTAACATTGGCCTGTGCAGACCAATAGTGGAAGTGAGTTTTTGGCCGTAAATAAAATAATTTAGTAACATTTATTTTATTTTCAAATCCTTATAACTCCAATATGGTAACTTGATAGGAAATACTAGAGTACTGTTGGGATCATGAGAGAATGTAACCCTAAGGTGGAGCCTAACCTTGGCTGCCACGGGTTGAGGGTGACTATGAATAATTTTTGAACTTTTTTAAGGTGCGTTCAGTAAAAGTGTGATAGGCAATTTCTATCTTTTGAACTGGTGCTCGGATTAAAAATACGAGGGCACCGTTGAATTTATACTGCCAGTATTTTCTTAAGGGAAGCTTAACTTTTTTCAGAAAAAGTCGGATGGAAAAGTTAAATTTTCATACTTTTGGAAAAAACAATAAAATAACTAAAGATTTAATTTTATTATTTTTTCAACTAATGAGCAGAAAATGGTGGGACCGCAGTGTAATGTCAGGCCTGAATTTTAGTCATTTAATTATACGGACTTTTTTTATGTAACCACGACACTCGTAGGTTTTAATGGAACATTTAATGCGGTTCATTAATGAACCACATTAATGAAACGTAACGAGGGAGGTTTTCCCCCCTTATTTAAATAAAGCTTGGGCATGGATTTTGGGGATTGATGAGAGGAACCGTTGAAAAAGTTCCGGCGACGTCTTCCACCATTGTAGAATGGAGCTTCAATGACCATTGGAGGATTCGAACTGGGCAACAACAGACGACGATGAGCGCCAAAGAACGTGAACCTTCTCCTTCATCCGCAACACCATTTCTAAGTAATGTTTTTTTTAAATGTGTTAAAATTTATTTAATCTTGGTGATGCTGATTTCTTACCATGCTATAACTCTAACACAGAGGGCGCGTGCCGAACCGAACAAGGCCCAAACCCTCCACCAAACTTTATTTGGTTTCTTTCTTCGTGGGCGACCATGAAAAATGGCGGCAAGAAAAAATTGATGGCCCCGCAGTATAGGTGGCGTCTCAGAAGGCCCATAAGCGTAGTGAGAAAAGAAAACAGACCTCCATAGCTTTAATGGAGGCCCGTGGAAGCTCTGCGGGCATGGTGGCACCAGCAACTGGTGAAGGCTGCTACCGGCGCTCACCGGCTATGAAGAGGTGGCGGCCCTCGAAGGTGTCGCGGCGGACCGGGGGCAGCTGGCCAAAGATGGCTATGTTGACAGCAGATGGCGCACCGCGGTGGAAGAGGCGACAAATAAATGGTTGTCGTGGAGGAAGTGTCGCGGCAGAGGCAGACCAGGACCATAGGTCCCACCCTAGACTGGTTGAATGGACCAGTCAACTGGAGGGGGGTGGCGACAGCCTAACACTGCCTATTTGAAGAACCAAACAGACTACGATCCATTCTTAAGGGGTGAAGACCACCACACCTAGCCAGCGGGCTGATCTAGTCCACTGACTCGGAGGGCCAGGACGAGCCCGCAAGCCAGCAGGCCGGGTCAGGTCAGTTCGACCAAGTCAGACTGGACCTAGACCCTTCACGTCTCAGTTTTTCTTAAATAGGCATATCTTCTAAACCAGATGTCAGTTTGACAAACCATCTATGGATTTAGAACCCTTAGGATAAGGATATAAGTTTTGAGATACTTAATTGAGTTTTGGAGAATTTTGGAATACGTCCAGGTTGGATCGAAAGTGAATCCAACTGGGCCCTCGGCATTAAAATGCCTATAACTTGCAGACCGAGCGTCTGATTGATTCGCCGTCTATTGCGTTGGAACCCTAAAGAAATGAAGGTTCATCAGGTTACTAATTCGTGGGAAGTCTTGGATATTGTGGTTTGACCATTGGATTGAGGAGTGTATCCTCTCGGAATCAAGTGTGCTAAGTGTGGGAATCTAGTGGGTGGTTGTGACGTGATGGAGGAATAACAATCCTCTATGGGTCAGGAGATAGAGATACTATATGGGTCAGTAACTAGAGTTCCTCTGTGGTTTAGCACATAGTTATCCTCTATAGGTTAATAGTCAATGATCCTCTGTGGGTCAACACCTATAGATCCTATGTGGGTCAATACTTAGCGATCTTCCGTGGGTCAGGAATTAACGATCCTACGTGGGTCAGCACCTAGAGATCCTCTATGTGTCATCACTTAGCAATCCTCAGTGGGTCATTATTTAGAGATCCTATTTGAGTCAGCACCTAGATATCCTATATGGGTCAGCACATAGTGATCCTCCGTGGGTCATCACCTAGAGATCCTCTGTGGGTCAGTACCCGACGATACTTTGTGGGTCAGCACCATGCAACTTTTTGAAGTTCACCATCAAAATCCTGTCGACAGAATAAGATGATCTAACTTTATGACTAATGATATTTATTCAAGTTAATTAAGTTGTATACCTGGTTTGAGTTGAGTCTTTTTATTTGTACTTTGTGATTGAGATCATGCTTTGTGGTTTTTTGTTTATGGAATTATGAGAGACCTTTAGGGGTATCTGGGTCCCTACAGAGTATTGTCATACTCGCCCCTGCACGGGCTTCACCTGCACCTTGTTGTGTCTTCTGCAGAAGACTACCAACTTTGAATGAGACTTGGGAGCTAGGACTAGACAGTGTAGAGAGGCGACCAGTTGGCGTTGTGAGCCGTAGAGATGATCTGTACCTACCCTTCAGGTAGGATCCTCAGCAAACGACCTCAGGAGGTGTTTTTCCATTTAGTTGTACTTCTATTTTTGTTGGGCTTCTATACTAGCTCCTTTAATTTTAGTACTACTTCTACACTGTGTGGCTATTTTTAGTTGTGGTTGTACCTTTCTCCTTTAACTATGTCTTACTTGTGCACAATGTGCCCTATCTGTGTGCATACAGGTTTTGAGGCAATGCCTTCCCATTTTACAGATATTCCTTTCAAGTTCTAGTCACCAACCTCTGGCCTATGGAAGATGGGCTTCAGGTAGTCACGAGATGAGCCCCAAGGGATGGGTTGTGACATTCATTATATAAAATATTAGTATAAAAATAATTTTTTATCAAAATACCATTAGTAAATACCAATATATCTTATTTTTCCATTCATAGGCATAAAAATCATTTAACAACCCTCCAAAACATCTAACCAACACTTTATTTTTATTCCATAATACTTTATTTACAAAATTTGAAATATGAATAATATCTCGAATTTCCTCAATATTAATATAATAATAATCTCTTTTATTTAAAACATCTGAAATAAATCATACTTATTATATGTTATTTTTAGAGTGTTCATCTTCATGTATATAGAATATATCATTGATAATCCTTTATTAAAATAACCTTAAATATCTTTATCTTAATATTCCATCCTATAATCTATTCAATAAGAAGTTTATTAATTGATTCTGAATTTATCCATCTGTAAAACTTCTTCATATTCCATTAATACATTCCCTAGGAACCAATTTTGAAATTATTGACATTTAATATGTTGATTTTTTTTATTTACATAGTTTTTATCATAAAAAATTATATCATACTATATCAATTTCTTATTTGATATATTAGTAAATTCATTCATATTTAGATAGATAATTATGATACAATATAACTAATTAGGAATGATAACATTGTTTCACCTTCCACCACCTATTTTATTTCGTTTCTCTTGACGATTTTTTTTATTAGATAGCGCATTTTGTGTTTACATGATTCATTGATGTCTAATCCATTGATTGAAACAAAAAAGTACAGTATAAGGAACAATATTTTTATTTTTTACCACATAATTTCAATTCAATTAAAATATTTTCTAATTAATAAAACCTTATTTTAAATCTAATACACCATAGGTTTAAACTAGGTTATTTTTTATAATCATTTAATCAAATCCATGACAATGGATCATAAAATAGTGTATTAACCCAAGAATATACCCTGAAATTTTCAAAATACATGTAATCTAAGGACACAGTCATCGTGAACTATAAATATGGCTGAGATATATTATACCACCTCTATTAAGTTTTATCACACCTATATGGATTTTTATTAAAAGCATGTACACTATTACCATAAAGAATGGGTTGTATTTGTAGGAAATGCCCAAAATATATTACTTACCAATTTTTTTTTCTAATCCTATAATTAGATATATCCTCAAATTATATCATATATTTATGATTTTTAATATTTTTTTTCTAAATCTATCTCTATAGGTTTGTACAAAACCTTATATGGTACCAATTCTAAAGACCCCGACCCTAGTATCCTAGAGTCAGTGTCAAATTTAATATATTTGAATAGGAGTTTATTAATCACACCATAAGGGAAAAATAGTTAAGTGGTATTGAAAAATGGATACAAACATGATTAACATATTAAATTGAAAATAAAACATAAATCTTAGTGAATTTAAATAATCAGTATCCTTGAACTCATTCAAAATTTTCATCTTCATATGTTGGAAAAAGGAAAAAATAAAGATGACATCAAATGATCAGTAATGTTTCATATAAAAGAAACTATCATGAGTAAATATGGAATAATAAATATGAAATTAAAAATAAATGAAAACAAATTTCATTAATTGAATAACATGAGTGAAAAAAATAATTGGTAGTAATAAATTATTATCAAATAATATCATATGAACTGATATAAGAGCTTGTAACTTATCCATGGATATCATACTTACTCAAATAACCACATGAAAATAAATTCAATATTTCATAATAAAGGTGTGAGTAATGTTTCACAACATAGACATGCCTTCAATATCTTACGACATGACATATTATATAAATGTTTAAGGACTCATCCAAATATGAATACTAGTTTGTCTCATAATACCTAACGATGCATCAAGAATATATAATGGTTATTTCCCATCACTTGCTATGTCCAATGCATTCCATACATATTCAAGGATCAAGTTAGTTTATAAATAACATCCCTTATCAATTAATATCAACATTCCATAAAGAATATGGAATATGGATATTTCCCCTATAAATCAAATAAAATTCATAGTAATACACTTTATGTATAAATGGTATATTTTTTTAGGAAATATAATTTCCATGATAAAATTAATATGTATATTCAAGAGAAATTTTATGTACTAAAAATGTTGATTATAATAAAAATAATGTTTCAAGTAAAATTTAATGACCAAAAAACTAGTTATAAAAAATTTGAAAATCAATTCATCAAAAATATATGTTTTGGAATAAACTAATGTATTTTTTTAGAATAAATAAAATTAGATGATGAAAATTATTATTTTTTAAATTAAATATAATCATTTTAAAATTCATTTAAAACATCCATAATAAGATAAATATCACAAAATTGTTATGGTGGAGGAAAAATATATTAATGTCATATAAGTTAAAAAGAAGCTGTCATTAGAATTATTGTAAATAATATTTATAATGAAAATTTAATAAAAAAATTTAATTATTCAATTCAACCCTTTTAAAAATTAAAGGATAACATACAATATCCTTAAAAAATATTTTGAGTAAGTAAATTAGAATTTTTCAAATCAGTTTTCAAAAATATGGACACGAAATAGAAACATACCAGAAAAAATATAAATAAGACAAGATATTCCATTAAAAAATTATTTACACGATTCATAAACCATCCTGTGTATAATTTTGAATAAAAAATTGAAACATGTTAAATATCGACAGAATAAAAAATAGATATTGTTTTTGAAGGATAGATTATAAAATTTTCCTTCCAAAAAATATAATAAATCCTAAAAGAATGAGATTGAAAAATAAAGTCCTACCTCTTTGTTTTCTCTTAATATGTAACCCCTTTAAGGTTTAAACATGAATTTTAACTATTATAAAGATCCATAAATATATATTCATGATAAATACATATATGGGGGCATATATTCACCAAAAAAATTAAATAGGTTAATAATATGAAATATTTCTCAATGAAGTGATAATGAATTCCAAATATAAATTCACATATAAATATGGCATAATATATTAAATGAGGTAGAAGTATAAACCAATGAATGGAAATTCAATTAAGAAGCCCCTCACCCCAGGATTCTACTTTTTTTTAATATTATTTAACATATTGTGTAATGATTTTGAACATTTTATTAATTCATAATGGAACAATATTCATATTTATAATATAATATGTGATTCAATTATAACATAATATCACCAGTGAATCAATAAAAATTCAGTATTTTCCCGGTTTATGTAGTTAACTACTTAGTTTTTTTTATCTGTGTTTCCTCACAGATGATCTAGTTCTTCAAAATAGGTATGAGTTTCATTATATATAGAATTATATTAATGTTTAAAATTTAATATTAATTCATTTGATAAATTTTAAAATCTATTTTTCTAGGTAAACCTAGTATTATTTGAATTACACCATTTATGGAGACGGTAAGGTGTACGTATGCATGAATACTATTTTACCCTTTCAAATAATTAAATAAATGAATTAAAAATAACAATTAAACATAAAAAAATCATTATTATATTATATTTTTCATATATATTCATTAAATATTTCATTATTACAATCCATGTAAATCATAAATGATAAATAAATCACATTACTTAGTGGAGGTGGTAGTCCACACACACGCATGAGCGATGTTATCATTTTAAAATTGATGTAAAGGGAAGAAAGTAAATGATATCGTATATCCCAAGAACTATATTCATTTTGAAAATTTAATATAAAATAATTTGATTAAACATCATAACTATTCATGTAAAATGGTTATGAAACATTAATAACACTACAATTTATAAAAGGTAAGCCATATATACACAAGAGAAATGCTTTTTCTTTCTCTATGATGAAAAATTGGCTGTAAATTGTTTACCCATAGTCATGATAACATCTATGTATATTTAGGATAATTGATTAATTATTTAAATATAGTTACAATATATTTATAGAATTTATATAAAGAAATAATCTTAAAAGAGTCAGAAAATATAAGTACCACTTCTTTGATAGAGACCCTTTTGATCCTTTATTAAGGAAACTTGGAATGGTTTTTTAAAAATACCATCACCTATTATTCATGTATAAATAAATTTATAATATAATTGGGTAGGGTTTTTTTGACATAGGTTTCTTCATGTGGTGTCCTGTAGAGAGAGGAAGGGTGTCTGTTCATAATTGAGGCGAGCAATATATTTTTAGTTTTTCAATATATTAAAATATTATTAAGTCACTTTTTATGGAACAATTGCTCCAAAATGACTCATATTAAAACAAGGATTTTCTATGGTTTAAATGAAAAAATTAAATGGGGTTTAATAAAGTGTTATTTCATTTTAAGTTTCAACTTTTGGTTTAACCCCTTAGTTTATCATTATTAGCTTAATAGTGGTAATAACCTTTTCAAATATTATGGATTATAATTTTACTAAAAAGATAAAAATTGTCATAAAAATTGAAAAATGAAGTAGGTTTCAACCATTAATCATCCTAGGATTCCCCTTTAATTATTTTTTAATACTTAAATAATTTTTAAAAAATATGATTTCTCATAAAATATCATTCATGTAATTTTTGAAATTATTCACATAATTTGACTTTGAAGGATAAAATATAGTAATGTAATTAAATTATAGTTATTTAACACATATATAATATAATTTATTCCTTAATAAAATTCTCCAAGAACTATAAATCTCTAAAATGATATTACATATATAGTTTTTAATATTATTTACAAGGTTTTTCTACTACTTGTAAAAGAACTTTGTTTTCGTTGTGTAAGCATATAATGCAATAATCCCATCACTAAAAATTTAAATTAAATTACCATGATAAAATTAAAAAATAATAATTAAAAAAACATTTTCAAAATTATCTTATACTATAGTTATCCTTAGTTAAAAATCATAATGATATTTAAGTTAAGAGGGTGACATTGTGAAATATTTATTACTTAAAATAATATAAAATTAATTATCATGTGAAAACCAAATCATAATTCCATATATTATAATTTAATATAAATATGGTGGAATATGTCCAATTAAATGAAATAATATCAAGTGTTGTGTTGATTTTTAGTCCTTATTTGATCATGTTAACCATGTTTTACCCATTTTACACTTACCAAGGAAACAAATATTTACCAAAGTTAAGATTTTTAATGTATAAAAATAAAAGGGCCCTATTTAAAAATTATAACTTATTGACTCAAAATTTGGAGTAAAATTTTCTGGAATAAATTCATATAATTATATTAATTTAATTTAATATTAAATAAAAAATACTTGATGATAAATAATTTTCCAGAAAAAATGTGGTCTAATGTATTAAAAATATTTTTACTAAATTAAACCATAAAATTAATGTAAATGACCCTTATATGATTATTTATTCATGAAAAAATTAATTATATATAAATATTCTTTTTTAAATAATCTATATTTTACTATTTGTGAAATAAAAATAAAGCTGTCATAAATAATTTATACTTTTCACAATTCATCATTAAATCTATCATTTCAGAAAATTCACAAAAATTCAGTTTAAGATAATTTATACATAATGATTTCAAAAGTTATTTCATTAAAAAAATTAAATATTATTATATTATAATAAATTAAATATAATTTCCTGCCAAAAAATCAAATAAAATAACCTTTGAGAAAAATGCCTTTTGAAGCATAAGGTTACTTAAAAAAAATTGAGTGGTTATTTCTTATAAATTAATCCATACATTTTTTTGAGATGGGACATTATACATATTTTTAATAATGAATGTAATCATATTCATAATGATAATTTCATTGCATTTTTTTAATTAAATAATAATATTTTCATAATATATCGTATTCGATTAAAGCGCGGAGTTGTGTGTTAAGAAAGATATTGAGGTTATTATTTTTTTAAGACAATTTTTTAGGATGATACCTAAATTCATATATTTCTTGGTTATATCATATCAATAATCATTACCAATTCATTATTATCATATTTATTTATTTTATAAACTTTTATAACCATTCATATAAATCTTTGATGAAATTGTTTTTATATCACTTCTTGGAGACAATACTCTGTAAGTGTGCACGAGTGATGCTTTTAGATTTATTTGGAGGAAAAAAATAAACTAAAATAAAAAATAACCATTCCCAGTATCATTATTATATCCTAAATATCATATGTATTCATTAAATTTATCCTTACTATAATCCATTTAATGAGAATGTGGGAAATGGATAACATCTCTTTCAGAAGGGTTAATCCTCACGTACGGATGAGTGATATTGTCATTTTCCAATGGAAGGGATGGTAAGAAGTTATATATGATATTTCAGTTATAGAATAATAATAATGTCAAAAATATAATATATAAAAATTAAATCTATTACAATAACCAAACATAAATGGCGGTGATGGAAAATAAAATATATCGTTATATGGAGGGAGTAGTCCACACAAACTCACGAGCAATACTCTCATTTCCCATTTGATGAAATTGTAGTTCTAAATGGTTGAACCATAATAATAAAAACACATATATATACGTGATACTCAATAAATTATGTTATGATGGATACAAAAGTTTTAAGGAAAATATTAAAATTTATAATCATTGAATGAGTTGGGTAAGACAACTAACTCTTCTTTAAGAGACCTCATTTTAATTAAAACATTAACCAAAATAGTATTTTAATAGGTTAAAAATAGGATATAAATTAAAATATATGGAATCTAGAAATGTTTTATTATCATTACTAAATAATCTATAAGGATAATGTTTTATGAATGGGAGGATAATATGTTTCCATTAATAACATAGGGGAGGGACAAATAAGAAATTATATAAATGGTTTAAATAATAATTGGTTTCTTTCTTCTAAAAGTAAAAAATGAAATTATTAAAGATTTAAGAAATATAATGTCTCATTATATTCACAAAATATTATTTTGAAATTTTTATTATTCATTTTTACCCTTATCTTTATATTTATCCCGTAGTAAACCCATTTTAACCATAATTATGGTATCAAAATTTGTATATTTTTACTATTAGTTATCAGAAAAAATTATGCTAACTATATTAAACTATATAAATTATTTCTATTTAAAATATGGAATAAATATTTCAAGATTTAATCTCTATAATTATAATAAATTCACTTTCATATAATTGTTGGAAACTTCAGAAAAACTATTTTCTAATAAATTCATTTTTAGCACAAACGTGCAGTTATACCGAAATCAAGTATAATTTTAATATATACAAAATTATTCATATTATTTTTAATAAAAGGTATAATATATTATATTAAATTAAAATAAAAAAGGAATTGTAATTTATAATTATTTCATTAATGGAAATAAAATGAGTTTTTTTCCCAAAAATGAAATTTATCACTATTCATTAAAAAATCACTCTTTTGTAAAAAGTTCCAAAACATCAGGATAAAAATATTATAAAATGATTATTTCAAATAAAATTTTATATTTTTCATATAAAATTTCTAAAATTTTCATTAATTACTAAATATATATATACAAAAAATGAAACAAAACCACTTTAGAAGAAAAAGTATTTTTGTAGCATAAAATGAACTTATTCTCATTCCATTCCTATAAAAACTATTTAAATTATTGTTAATTATTCCAATTTTTTATTTTAATATATATATTTTATTTATAATCATCTATCATTAGTTACAAATATAATATATTAAGATATCAATACACTACAGACATTGAAATAGTTTTATGAAATCTATCACTTTTTCCTTCAAAGGATTTTATCTTCAATTCAAAAAAAATTGCTAGTCAATGTATGATTTATTATTTATGTTATGTAATTATAAACTATAGTATTTAAAAACTTATTTTCTCATATTCATACCCTCTAATACAGTAAGGTGATAAAAACAATAATAAATAAAAATATTTTAAGAGTATACAATGTTACTTTTAATCTCAATGTTTCATGTAAAGAAGGATATAAAAGAAACAGAATTTATTTAAAGATAAATATATGATAAAATATAGTGGTGCTACATTATAAAATTTATAAAAATTTATCCCCTGAAATTTCTTCACTCTACTAAATCTAATTGAGGATACTTCTACCACATCACACCCTCATGTTCCCACATAGCTTACTCAAATGTATGGTTTAGTGAGAAATCGTTGAAAAACTACCTAGATTTTTTTGAAATACTTTCTAGAATTAATATATAATATTCATAAGTCATTCCATATAATATATATCATTATCTAATGAGGTGAAATCTGAGTTCCGAACATGTGAAGGATATGGTATGTACTTCTAAAAGAGATATAATTGGAACACATCACAGAGTTTAGAGAGATACAATGTAATTTCCTTTAGATAATAAAACATTATGATAAAATATATAATTTATAATGTAATTATATATCTATGGCTTAAATTTCCTTCTTTTCAAATCACATAACCATTTTCCCAGGACATATTCATAAGAATACCTTCTCACCATCTTTATACTCTTGATCTCTCTAATGACAAGAAACATAAATTTTACATCAACATTAATCTAAATTGATATTATGCTAAATGAATCTAACCTTCACTTCCACTTACTCATATATCTTATTTACCAATATAATTTATTCTAAAACTTTATCTCAGGACCTTGGAGTTTTTCCCTCTTGAAATAGTGTGATTCATAATGATCTATATAAATTATTGAGTGAAAGTTATTGGTGTAATGAAACATGACTGTATAAATATATTATTCACAAAAACCATTTAAATTCATATATAAATCTATAAGAATATAATATTGGGTTTTAAGGTTACTATCAGACCAAGCAACTATTTTTGGATGATATGTCTTGTTAATTTTGATCTTCTTATTAAAAAAATGCAGAAGGTATCTATAGAACATCAAGGTAAAACTTGTATCCTATTTTTATAAAATATAATTTCTTTCAAATTGAACCATACCACTTTCTTAATGTATATTATGGAAAGATTATAAATATAGAAATATACTATTATTGAATTGAAATGTGTTAATGTTATAGGGTTATGAACTACAACACAATTATCATTTTTTACTTTAAATATTTTAGGGAATCTAGTGATGAAATATAAGGAAATGATTTCTGATTTCCATTTTAGTATGGGTAATATTGGTAACATTCCCTTATACTTATATATCTCATAATTAATATGATTAAATAACAAGCATCAAAATATGTACTTTGAAATATACCCTTTCATTTTATCCCATAAGAAATAATATTTCATATCTATATACAACTTCATAAATTCTAGATGTGTAGATAATGATGAACAATGATATTTATAAAAAAACTCATTCTATAAGAATTTTATTGATGGGACACACACATATTTTATAAACCATATCATCGCTCATTGTCATAGTTTAAATCTGCAACATTACTCACCTTTATTTATAGTTTCACATCATCCTTTTGCACTACTTTAATCCCATATGAATAGAAGAATGGAAATTTAACTAAGGATGTTAAGATCTACCATCTTTCTCCTTGATATAAATTTCAATTATTTGTAAATAAAAATGTATTTTATATTTTTCAATAATTATCATGGAGATAATATAATGGCCTTTATAACGCATAAAATTAGTCACCTTTTATCCATCATAAGGTTGTAGTGTATTAAGAAATTGTATTCTTTAATTTAATCCAATAATAAAATTTGTTATACATTTACCTCATTATATGTAAAAATATATTTCAATATTTTATTATAGTATATATATATATAACCTCATTAACTATAAAGACAATGTATCTTAATTTTAAATTCTTAAATTAATTATTTCAACACCAAGTGATGATTTGTGTAATTATCCTCATGAAGTTTCAATTGGAATATGGCATAGTCTAGAATCATATCATTCTCTATAAGTATGAATATAAATCCCCTCTCTAGTGCATCACTATAGATCAGAAAACCATATCCATTGAAGTGTAGTGTCAGAACAGTTACACGAAGAAACCATACCTTATATTCCACAAAATGTTATTCACATTAATATGTTTATATGAACATGAACAAATATCCCTATACCTGCACTCCAAAATGCAGTGATAAATAAATTATCATTACATATTGGATTTGATACTAATAAACGTGACCAAATTTCTACCATCTAAAACATAAAATTTCAACAATAAATACTATGTCACTTACATCCACATAGACCTTTTATGATTAGAGATTTATAGAATTCAAAGAAACTATTACATATCAACTTTGAAGCCTAAAAAAATGGTTCATAATAATAAATATCATCTCCCATAATTTCATTCATATCGAGCTACGTTATTGGGCATAAAATATATAAAACATTTCTTCAAAACCATTATACAATTAAACATAATAAGGGTGAGATCAAATTATTTGCAATGTTAAATATAATAATTAGGAATTGTATTCCATTAGACAGAATAAAATGACCATAAGAATATGATGAAAAAATAAAAGTTCATGAGCATAAAATAAGATGATTCATACCAATAAAGAATTGGGTAAAAAACATCATACATGTTATAAAGATTTAATAAGGGTAATAGTCCTTTGAATCAATAATAATTTTCCATATAATGTCAATATTGATCAATGGATCCAATTAAAATCCTAGGAACCATAAAGAAAATGTTTTCATATCTTAGAATTCCATAATCATACCACTCTTACATTAACAATTACAAGTGGAATAACTAACATGGTCCACAACCATCATAATTCCATGAATAATGTAATCATTACAATTTGAATTATATGGCTATAAAAAACCCAAAATTCCTTTTTATATAATATAAACACTTATCCTTTTTTATAACAAAACAAATGATCCTTTTTTTATAAAAGAACCACCCATCCTAGGTTTATAAAAGAACAACTATCATTATAAAAAATTTATAAAAATTATAATATAAAATAATTTTATTGTTATTTTTTATTATAAAATTCATAGAAAAAACAATTATTACTTACATACCATGACTAACCAAGGTAAAATAAATGGCTTCAATCAAAATCACTATGGAATAATCATAATCCATTTAGATAACAAATTAGGACCAAATCATTATAAGATATTTCTAGTGTAGCATGAGTAAAAATATTTTTTGTTTTCATTGATGTATACAAATATCATACTAAATAATTGAAAATATAAGTGAAGATATTACCATTTCCAAAATTGAAATTCACTTTTAAAAACTAAAAAAGAACAAAACATTGTGAAAATATTTTTCTTCAAAAATAACATTAGAATCATATAAATGAGGAATGAAAGAAAAAAAGGTATAACAATGGTAAAATACATTAATTAAGTAAGAAAAATTTTCATTTCAAACTTTTTTAAATGGATTAAAAATTAACCCATGTGGAAATTGGAAAAATAATTTATTTTATAACCTTTTAAAATAATTTAAAATATCACATAATATAAATTTGGGAAATTTTTTATTTTTTGAAAATATTGTTTTTAATTTATTTTCATAAAAAATGGATGTGGAAGAATTAGGATTTTCTATTAAAAATGATAAATAAGTTCAAATTTTCATAATTACATTATCTAACTCATTTTGAGTAGCAATGAGAGGAAAATGAAACTAAAATATAAAAATTAGAGAAATAACACAGGGGAATAAAAATGAGATGGTTTTATCAAATCAATATTATAACATTTTGTTAATTTAAATTCAATAATATATATTCCAAATTAAAATCAGATGGAAACATAAATCCCTTACTACTTTTTTAACTTTTTATTTTTATACCCCATGAAAGAATAACATACAAAACATTAATTACCATGAACATAAGAATATTCATGAAATAAAATTTAAATGGTGTTGTATATTCAACTAATAAATAAATACATGTAAAAAACATAAATTAACTTCCCATGAAGTAATATTTTATACAAATAACTCTTATAAATATCACATCATTCAATTGAGAATTATTCACCAGATTAATTATGTTTAAAAATTATAAATCCACATAAAAATGGAAATTAACTACAAAAAACAAAGTTTATTTAATACATAATGATGAAATAATGTAATCAATGAATAAGTGATATAAATCAATGAATTTATATTGAGTTAATAAATTACTTACCACTTAGTAATATTCATGTGAAATCACTTGGATCAATACTGTTTGAAATGAAACATAAAATACAATAAAGCTTGAATGTTTAGTTCTATAACATATAAAATGGAAGTATATAGATAATTTAATAAAATTTTTGTTCATAACATTAAAGTATTATTTAATGAAGTAAAATAGATAAGAAATCTATTTAATTTAATATATAATCAGTTATGTCTGTGACATGTGTTTTTAAGATGTTTGGTTTATAACTTTAAAAAATACTTGGTATGTTGATCAGGGTTAAGTTGTTAATTTTCTCATCATATCCATAATAAAATTCATAAAATATTTATCATTTATAAATATTAATTAAAATCTTAAAACCAACGATGAAATAATTTCAATAAAAATGATCTAGGTCACAATCAAGGAGATAGTTGGTCGTATGTACGCATGAGTAACTTTTATTTTTTTTAAACAATCATGATGGAATGGAGTTAAGTGTTATTTTTTCATTAAAATAATAATTATAATATAAATATCATATTATAGGTTTAAATAGACTGATATATATAGATATATCATTCATAAGATTCAGTCATGAAAAACAAATCACACCACTTCATGGAGGTGGTACTCTACACATATTCACGAACTACAATATAATTTCTTAATGAATAGAAAGGTACAAAATTTGGTGATATATAGTATTTAAATAATGAAAAATATTTAATTGAAATCACAGACATATATATACACACACATTAAATCCTTCATTATAAATAGTCCTGAGAGGTAGTGAAGGAAAACAATTTACATCGATTTGTGGGAGAGTAGTTCTCCGTACACATGATCGATAGTTAACATTACATTTGACTGAAGAAGGATATGGATATAGTTTATACCATTTTAATAATAACATATAATTAAAATAGATAAATTGATTTTGTTATGTCATCTTAGTTGGGGAATATTTGAAGGATTTAGAATTAGAAACAAATATAAAACATTTAGTTATTTTTTTTGGAAATTTAATTAATTTAATAAAATATTTTTTATTAGAAAATAAAAATAATGTCATATTTGAAACAATTCATTAACTTTACTTTGTAAAAAACATGAAAACAATTTCATTTGATTCTTAAACATTAAAAAATAAAACTTTTCTACATTTTTCACTAAAATTATAGATACGTATTAACTAAAAAAATATATTACTCTTACTATTTTTTAAAAGAACTTACTTGTTTTTTCAACTTATTGAACAAGCACTATGTACTTCTTGAAAAGGATTTTATGGTATTTATTTAGTATTAAAATATTTAAAATAAATTACCATGATAAAAAATATTATTATTTTAAACAATTATTTAGAACACAACCTACATCATTTTTATCAAAAAAAGAATAAATATATATATTAGAATCAAGAAAGATACAATTGTGAACATATCTTTTACATAAATATTATAGATTTCAAAATTAATGAAATACAACACAGGGTTTCTATATTATGGAATCCAGGATAGACATAGTCATACTTGACTCATCAAATCAGATAATATAATATTTTAGGTTCAAATTTTAGTTCTTATCATATTATTTTTAATATTAATTATCTGATTTACCCTTACTACACTGAAAAGTATTTACTATGGTTAATATTAATAATGAACAAACATTAAATAGGCCTATGAATTTTTGAATTAGTTTAGTGTTAAGAAACTCATAATAGTATATAAAAAATAGGTGTTCAAAACCCATAGGGAACTGGTTACTATAGCAGTACTATAGCATACTGTAGCAATGGTGGAACTATTGATTAGAGACACTGTAGCGGTGGCGGGTTCTATATAAGGTACTGTAATCAGTATTAGCACTGTAGTAGGCATTGTAGTAGTCTCTTTACTGTTGAATAACTATTAAACAAAGGGAATTTGGGTCAAAAAGTTTGGCCTTGAGGGCTATGTAATGGGAATTCATGCCCACTGGGCCAACGATCCATGTAATAGGCTTCATTCCCACTTAGCCTACGAGTGATGTACTAAAAAATTAAGGCATTATGGTTGGGCTATCCCTGGGTAGGGCATGACCTAACTATCCGGCCTGTACGTGAGGTGTATGTTTGTTTAAATACACTTATACCCCCAAGCACCGAATATATATATATATATAATATGACTACTTTTAAAATATGTACCTCCTCATTCCAAATATGAAATTTAGTTTTCAATATTAAATTTTTAGAAGTGGAGTAAATTAATTTAACATTAATACATAAGATGAAATGAAAAGTAGTTGTTTAGACAAATGAGTTTTGATGCAAAAAAAACTCATACAGAAAAGAGGTTTAATAAAGAATTTTTTTTGATTATATATAATTAAATAAGACTTATGTAAAACTAAGATAAAATAAAAAAATATAATGGGATTTTTTAAATGAAAATATAAATTTAAAAAAAAATATTACTTTTTACAATTCACTATAAAATCAATATTTTCACAAAAATCAAAAAATTTCCCCATAAGATAATTTTGATAAATGGATCTGAAAAACATATTATTCTTCTTATAAAATATTATTTTTATAAGTTTCATAAATAAATTAAAATATTTTCTCAAAAAAGTCTATGAGTACCCATTTTCGATGAAATTGTATTTTTGAAGAATAAAATGACTTTAGTAAAAATTTAGTTCTTATTTCCTATGAATTAGTAAATTAATTTTAATTAATTACAAACTTTATATATATATATATTATAATGCAGTTAATCCTATTCATAACCTCATATTCAATGATTGGGTTATAAATATGAAATATAAGCATTACTATTTCATGGATCATATAAGAATAGTGTGGTGTTTTGTTTAAGCTATCGATCATAGTGTTATTTTTGAAAATATAAGGGTCTTACATTGTCGTCCCCTTTAAAAAAAAATTATCCCCTTAATTTTTACATGATTTCGATAATAATGGGTCTTATATTTTAAAATAACATTGTTGAAATACAACATCATAAAAATGGCTTATAAAACATTCAAACGAAAAGAGGGAAATTAAAATAAAAAGGTCATCCGGAATAGAAAATTATAGGATTCGACATAGGAGATCATTATTTGAATATGAAAATATATAAATTAATGGAATGTGTAATTTTCATATAATGATTATATGTGATATAGATCATTGATCACAAGAAAGTGAAGGATCTTAAAAAAAATTAATGACCAAAAAATGTTAAACCAAAGAGATGTGAAATAAACCATTATTTCATGATAAACTTAGGTAATAAGAAATAATTTTTGATTCAAGATAAATTTCATTGATTTTAGGAATTAAATTACCATATAAAATAATAATATAAGGAATTATACTTTCTTGAAATGAATATTTTCAGTTTTTAATCAATTGTCAACATAATCCCGTTTATTTCTTCGTATAATGGTTATTCTAGAAGAATTAGTTTATGCTAAAGAACTAAAATTTACTTAAAAATATAAACTAATCCATAGAACTATAACAATAAATTCAAATTATATTAAGATATTATCCAAAACCAAAATTGTTCGCACATGGTAAGACAATTCCCAAAATGAATTAAAATTCATATGATTATATATAATATTAATCTCCAAAGGTTCAACAATAAGGCCCAAATTTTATCAATGATCATTGAATAAATAACTCTCTATAAAATTATTCAAAATAATCATATACACATTTAAAATCAAAGAACATAAAGGATTTGATCACATATTCCTCAAAATTTAGATTTACATTAATATTAAAAAATATTAGTCACTCATCATTTAATATAAACAAGAACTATATTCCCAAATCATTTAATATCCACAGTATTCTAATCAGTTTCATAAATAACTGGAATCACAATAATGCCACATTGAAATCATATATGGTTCTAAAAGATAATTAAATCCAATCTCACCAAATATTTTTCTATATACCTTAATTATATAATTATCTTTAAAAGTGAAATAGAATTATTCTAAAATAATTCATCACATGGAACAACATGATACACCTTAGGGTAACTTGAATCTTAAATAAGAAAAAAATGGCTCATAAAATATCATTATATATATTAAAACCCCACTATATAAAACCTGAAAAGGGGTGACTAAGACTTTTAATTTTTTCTCAACTATAAACAAATAAACCCATGATGGTATCCATAAATCTATAGTCAAACTCACATGAAAACATCAAAATATAAAAATAAATTTAAAACTTATCTATGATAAAAACTATAATAACTCAATAACTACACTCCTAGCTCTAGGGATAAATAAATAATCTTAATTTTATTTGACTTTTTCATCAATAAATGTTCTTTATTTTGAACATCCAAAACATGAATCATTAAAAGGAAATATTGGATCACTTAATTACCCATGGACCATTTAGAATTTTCGTTTTAGAGAATTTTGAAAAACTATAAAATGAAAATATGGATTCATAAAAAATTAAATAATAAAAATCGACATGATCTCCCACCATGTTCCTTACCACTATTAACCATTATATGAAAAACAAACATAAAACTATTCTTCAAAACCTGGGTAAATAGAAAAATAAAAAGGGTGAGTAAAAACAAACAGTATGGGAAAATATACCAATAGAAAATTCCATTATATAAGTGAGAATAAGATGAGAATACATGTATTATTACATAATCAAAAGTTTATGATCTTAACATAAGATGATTTATACATAAGAAAACATATATAATAAAAAATGATAGACCACAAAGATCTTTATCAAAGGCATGAGTCCTTGGAATTAATTATCACGAGCCTTGTGATATTAATATTGATTCAAGAATCCATTAAAACTCCTGGAAATATAAAAAATGTGTTTGTATGTTGGAACACCATCATCATATCACTCATATAATCAATTTTAAAAGTTGAATAACCAATATTTTTAAAGTCAATCATAATTAGCTATAGAACATAATCACTTTCTAATGAATTTAAGGGCATAATGGACCCAACCACCCTCTTTATATAACATAGCCACCCATAATTTGTTTATAACATTATAACCTTTTCTAAGTTTATAATAGAACCACCCTTTCTTAGTTTACAATGGAACCTCCCATCGTCCTAAAAAAATTAAAATAATAATAAAATGATATAATTTTATATATATTTCATTTCATCTTAAAACAAATAAAACAAACCATTATTTCATTCATAACAAGATTAACCTATAGAAAAGAAACATTTTCGTTGAAAATATCATTGAAACAATCTATATACATATATAAAGATAAATAGGATGGTATAATTACAAAATATCCATATTAGAGCATATTTACAAATAATGGTTTTTTATCACTAATGAATAGAAATACCAAAAATGATTAAAAAAATATTCATGAGGAAAATGCACTTGCCACATTGAAAATAACTTTTAAAAACTAAAAATTAAAAAAATATGTTAACATAATATTATTTAAAAATAAACATGGAAACTTATAAGATTAGAATCAATGTAAATAACTATCATAATTTCAATATTGTCAATTCATGAAGTAAATATTTAATGTAACTATTTTTTTAAATTTTTGTAAAGAGAAAAAAAGTGACTGAAATAGAAAAAAGTTTGAAATATAATTGTAAAACATTTTAAATTAATATTAATTATCAATAAAAATCACTTTCAAATATTTTATGGTTAGAAAATGACATTCTTTTAATAATTTTATAAAACATATATATGGAATAAAAATAATTTCAGGATGAAAAAGAGAAACAAGGTTGGGTTTTCTTAAAAACATTTTAGAATTAATATTGAGTACTAAAGAGAGAAAAATAGAACTAAAATATCAAATGTTCATATATAAAAACAGTTTAAAAAAATAACTTATTTTATCAAATAAAGATCATATAATTTTTCATTAAAAATATAAGCAAAAATAAGCCCAATTTAATTCTAATTGAAACATAAAACCCACAACACTTTTGTATGATCTTAATTACAAAGCCCATGAAATACTAAAATTAAATTAAATATTAATTTCATGAAAATAAAACCATTCAATATATAAAATGAAAATGAAACAATATACGACCCTCATAAATTAGTATAGGTGCATAATATGAATGCATATCACATTGAAAGGAAATTTAAGATGAATAACTATAAAATATCATAAAATTGAAAATGAATTTATTAAATGGATTAATTATGTGTAACAAAATTAATTCAATATAGAAAACATAAATAATAAATAAATAAATAAAATTTAATTAAAAAAATATTCACATAATAAAAGAAACGAATAAGTGATATAACCCAATGAATGGAAATTAATTTAAGAAACCCCTTACCACTTGGTAACATGAACTTATAATCCAATTGGGAAAATATATTAATTGTAATATATAATAGCATATAGTAATATGCTCACATGATATAACATATAAAAGAGAAATATATACACCATGTAAAAAAAATAAAGGTGTATAATATTAATATGTGCCTCAATGATGGGAAATTAATATGAAATATCTTACCTAAAATCCTTACATGCTATGTATTTCTTTTTAAAACTATATAATTAATATATATAAATTATTTATTTTAAAAAAAATATATAAATCCCTTATCCATAATTATTTTATTTTATTTATATTAATATAATATTTAAAATTTTAATCAACTATGACCCCATTTGGTGTTTTAATGATGTTTAGTTCCTATATTCAAAATATATTTTTTAGTTTAACCTTTTTAAATGTTATAGTTATTCAATAATATAAATAATTATAATCATGAAATAATATTTAATTGTTATAGATAATATATATTTTTATATAAACTATGAATTATGGGGAATAATATTAATCTACATTACAAATATGAAGATGGTAGGTCATACATAGGCATAAGTTATATTTCCATTTTTTTAATGATCAAGATGAAATTAAGGTAATGGATATTTTATAATTATTAAAATATATTTATATAGTAAATGTAATATATTATTTAAAAAATAATATATATATATATATATGATCCACATGAATTGGTTATAAAAAAATAACCACATTTCTTCATGGAGATGATAGTTTACTTGTATGCATGGATGAAATAATCATTTTTAAAAGGATAGAAAGGTAATAAATTTGATGATGAATTATTTTTTTAAATGATTTATATATAAGTAATATCATATAAAAAATTAAATAAATACATATAACTTTTCATTAGAGGTGGTGACGTAAAAGAAATTACATTGGTTTGTGGGGTGGTACTCCACTATACACAAGAATAATGGATTTTTCCCATTTGATGGAAGGAGATAGATTTAGGTTATTATACTCACATAATCAAATATCCACATATCTTGGATATTTATTTTTTTAAATTATTATGGTTAAATATTATTTTATGGAGGTATAATGTCATGAACCAGGCTGGGTTGCCATCCGACCTAGTGCTCGACCCGGTCTGTGACATGGCCCGAAGGGCGTTCTCGATCCCTATGGGCTGGCATAAGTGCCTAGGTATCAAATAGTTCATGGGAACGATTTACCAGAAGAAGAGACATAAAAATGACTAACCACTTCAATGGAAAGAAAACTAATTTATACAACCAAACAGACCCTTAAATACTATCATATTTAAAGATCTATAACTGGAACCAACAACCCAAGAGAGACGACAACAAAGAAAAACTAAAACTCTAAGAAGACTATAATGAAAGAAAACTAACACATTTATCTGCACATTCATGCCACATGAAGAGACACCTCCTCAAACCACCATCGTCAGACCTACACGAGAAAACCATCGACAATATGAACCACCGCCACTAAGCACTACACCTCAACTCGTTACATACAAAGAAAAAGGTCTACATACACCCAAAGGTGTTTGTAGGGTGTAATCCATGAGCCTGGTAGGATGCCACCAAGAGAAGATTCCACACATAACCATTTAAATGATGAATACATTTTCAAGTAAATTAGATAAAAGGGAAATAAATGCTTAAACCGTATTTCATGAAAACAATTTTTAATGATAGGTTCCTTAAATGAAAATGAATTTAAAGACAACAATATAAATTAAAGATAAGAATTAAATACTTGCACACATTTAAAGAAAATAGGATTTATGAATACTATTTCAAATAAAGCAGATTAAATTAAAACACACACATACACACACACACACACACTTACTTTTTAAAACAACCAAAGTGTCACACTGATGAGCGTAAAGTAACCACGAAGCACCAAATTTGGGAGAGGCCTCGTGGGTGTTAGCTAGATTGGGTCTCTAGTTATTTGAGTCTCCATGAAACATGGCTTAGAAGGCCACGACCCTCAGAAAACGTGGCTTAGAAGGACACGACCCTCAAAAAACGTGGCTTAGAAGTCCACAACCCTTAAAAATGAATATGTTTAGTTAGTGTTGCAATCGTTAGTCCTACCAGTGAAACCGAGTCGAGTCACCTCCAGAACACTACCCCCCAATCGTAGTCCACCCTTCTAGCTACCCGAGCTTCCCTCTTTGTGCTCAAGCAAGTTTCAAGTTCATGTCACACTTCACACTTACGCATAAAATCCCAACAGGGAAGTTACACACGCAAAATCACCATTTTCACAACCAAACCCTCTTTTAAATCCATAAGCATAGAGAAAATCTTTTCAAAGCATTATCTTCATAGGTTACATACTCAATTAAACCACCTGCACAATTTAAAGACACTTATCATTAAACAAACTACCACTTACACACATTAATACCCTTTTGAAATAAGACACACAATAAAACATTTTTCAAACATGCTTCCCACTAGTGACATAATTTAATAAACCATAAAAAAATTAGAAAGTAACGGTAGAAGAATGTCACATGGATTTACAAACACTAAAGTAAAAATTTATAAATTCAAAAGCATTCCAACATCACATGCAGTCGAATACAATTTTAAAATGTGATCTGCACCACAAAAATAGTTTTATGGAAACCCTTGCACCATACATAAAATAAATTTTCACAAACCATATAATTTAATAAGCCAAAAGTAAAATCATATAAAAAAATTTAAAATAATCACTTGGTATTACCCACTAAACTCAAGAAAAAACTTCTTTTACGACTAAACTTACCCGACACCATGTCAATAATACAGTTCGCACCACTTGTACAAATTAATAAGTTAACGACACAAGTTAAAAATCACTAACAAATTTCTCAGAAGAAAACACATGCAGAAGATAAACAATTTACTAGAAAATTTCAATGTAATTCATAATTTAAAAAAAGATAATCAACTTTGCACTACCCGAGTTAATTAAATAATATGATAAAAAAATTAATCATGCAAATTAATTCATCAAGTAATAATTAGATGTGGAACTAGCTACCTCAGGTGTCGAAGACCCCAACACTCAGTGCGAACTTCAATTGCTTATTATTTTCACCATAAAGAACATAATCCGAACCCGAAAACATGAATTTGAACTGAAAACTTCATGTTAAAACCTCAAAATTAGAACATATACCCTCTGAAAAAAACAAAAAAACTCAAAAGAAAAGAAAAGAAAAACAGCAATGAGAAATGGACATAACCGAGGGGGGTCGACGCCGATGACCACCAGACAACATCATGCCGGGAGGAGGAATATATCTATGAGCGGTGTGCGTAGGGGAAGGCCGGTGGGTTCGAGGATCAGGATGGTTGGGGGGGGGGGTGATGGCACGGTGGCTGGATGGGTGAAGTTGGGAGGAGCGCGTTGGGTAGAGGGTAGGGTTTTATCGCGCAGGGTGGATCTGAGGGGAGGAGTAAATGCCAGATGGAGGCACGAGTGAGTTCGGTCGGATGGGAGGGTGGCATGACACGACACGACGATGTGAGGGATGTCGACAGGTCGCGCCTCTGGTGGAGAGTTGGCCAGGAGGCGAGGTGGAGGCTGCTCAGGAGGGAGAGTGCGGTGTGGATAAGGAGGGTAGGGGTGTCCGTCGGGATTCCGACCCAGAGGCGATGACCGGGTGGAAGGCTGGCCGAGGAGAACATGCGGGCGATCTGGAAGTTGGTGGAACTAGGGGGTTCATGGCGCTAGGTTTAGGGTAGTGCGATGGGAGAGAGAGGGTGGAAGAAGGGCGAGGGAAGGAAAAAAAGAGAAGAGTGAAAAAAGATGAAAAGAAGAGGGAAAAAAAGAAAAAAAAAGAAAAAGAAAATATGACCTTAAGAAAATGGTTTAGACCACTTTATATACATATATATATATATATAAAAATAATGATAAGTTAATAATTTTATAATTATCACCATAATTTTATAGTATCAACCATATTAAATTATTAACTGAAATAATAATAATAATAATAATCCTAATAAATAATTGATAATAATAAAATAAAATAAAATGTTTTGATAGTTATAATAATGACAATACTGATGATGATAATAATAATAATTTATGGTGATAATATTAATACAATTAATGATATTGATAACTTTGTAATAACAATTATAAAAATAATGACTTAATAAAATGTTTACAATATTAATAATGACAACTTAACAAAATCTATATTCTTAACAATAATAATAATACTAATAATAATATTCTCAAATAATAATAATATTATTAACATTAAAACAATTAATTATATTTTTATCTGAATCTTATTATTTTATTTTATTTTTATTTTTTGACTAATTTTTTTTAATAAATTGAACATCGACAGGTCACCCGGTGGACCAGGTGAGGTCACACGGTTTCAAAATCGTGCCACGCCCGAGTCGCGTGGTCTCAAATTGTCATTGTATTCTAATTTTATTATTCATCGCATATTTTCCATATGCCATGTACATCAGTCAGGTTGTTCGGTGAACCGGACAAGGTCATGAGTGGTGACCCAGGAGAAGTCATGCGGTTTCCACCACACCCTTCCTGTGCGCTGAACACTTTCAAGGCAAAACATGCATTTTAAAATAAGAACTCAAAAATTTCAAGTCAGATTTCAACCCGAACTACCCGATACCCAGAAAATTAATAAAATAAATTATTTAAAGATGACGAGTGTGACATATAATTTGGAATAAAAATAAAAATATCAGTTAAAAACAATACCTCTTCTTTGGGAAACCACATTTGATTGGAATTGTATTCCCTTTTAAATATGGTATTTCTCTAATAAAATTATAAATAAGACTTGGGTAGTGATTTTAATATTATATTTGGTAAGGTATTGGATGAACCAAAAGAATCTTGAAGTGTGCAGAGGATATGGGAGGGGGTTCCATTTTAAATGTGAGGGAAGCAGATTTTAGGAATTTCCGAAAGTATTAAATTAATATAAATTATTTTTCATATTAAAATGTCATAAAACTGATATCTTTTAAATATATGATTAGTGTGAGTTATATAATCCATGAAATAATAATTTTACAATTTAATTTTATGTTTTAATCCTCTTATTTTTTCAACCCATGGTTTCTCCTTTTGATGATTATTGTGATACAATGTTTTTTACACATTACTGGTCATGATGGATAGTCTAGAAAGGAAAATTTGACCATTAATGAACCATTAAATATATTTTAAATAATACACTAATCACTTGGGAAAATATAGTATTTTTTTATATTTTTAAATCAATTTTGTAAATATTCTTTACTTTAAAATATCATCAGTGTAATGTTTTAGAAATATTAATTTATTTGACATTGAAAATAAATAAAACAATATAATTAAAATATAATCCAATAACACATAAATTATTTCTTATATTTACAAATAAAATGAAGGGGAAATATAAAATTAACCAAAAATATTACTTTTAGAGTTTTCCAAATCATTTACTTTATTTTCATACTGCTTTTATAAACACTGTGTATGTGTTTCATAATCATTTTTGGTAATTATTTAATCTAAAAGAATAATATAAATTAAAATGATAAATAAAATAATTAAAATTCTAGATAAGTAATTATAATATAACATATGAAATATTTATATTTTAGATAAATAATTGTAATCGAACATATGAAATAGTTATATTTATTGATTAATTATGTAACATTTATTAATTATGAAAATATACTTATATGGTAAACGAAATATATATTTTAAATAAATAATTATAATCTAACATATAAAATAGTTATATTTATTAATTAATGATGTACCATTTCTTAATTAAGAAAATATATTTTGATGGTAAATGTAATATATTTTTTTAAACTATTTCCACATATGGAATGAATACATTATGATAAAAATAAAGAAAATCATTCTAGAAATGAATCCTCAGGATTGTGAAAAATATTAATATCATTGGTGTATAATTTCTCCCAAATAATTTGATATTAATCCTACTAATAAAAAGGAATAATGACCCATAAATGGATGTAATTTACTTTGGATGTTCATATTAATCCTTCCATTTATAATTGATCTCAAGTTCATTCATAATAAGAAGTGTTACATCATTAATTAATAAATATATTCACAAATTCTGTAGAGTGAGGTAGAGTTAACTAATTCTCAAAACCACAAAAAATTATAGCAATAGATCCACCATAATATTTTAAAACATAAAATTATTAAAGAATTAACATGATATACATAACTCTATAATGGAAGATAAGTTCCCCTTAACTATCATGATCATATTCAATGATTGGAATGACATTGGGAATTCCATGGTCTAGGATTTATCTCTTAAATGATATAATTTCTTAGATAATTCCCGAGTTCCCCTCACATAATACGTTAACCTATAAATCATATATTAGGATGTAATTTCATTCCCTTCATCATACTCCTCATTTTACCATTAAAATTAATTTATTAATTCCTTAAATTTTCTACACATAAATTATCTTCTCATTCCATTGAGACATTTCCCAGGATTCTTATTCCCATATTATTTACATGCAGAAAGATAAATCTTCATTCCTCCATGTTTTTTTATCAACTGAGTTCTCATTAAACTCCGGTTTTCTATTTCTAGGATTTTCATATAAATTACCAAGGATAAGGTTATTAATCATATATTGAAAATTTTTTGTTTAGAATAATCCTAAGGATTTTCATTTCTACACCCATTATATTATTTTCCTCAAGAGGATAATCAGGGGATTTTTTTTGACATTTAGATTTAGCATGATTCATACAGGTTCCATTGATTATCTAAAACCAAAAAATCTTATCATGAGTTTCAACATTAATAATCATAGAAAACAATAACATGATTATGAACATAAATATTATGATGACTTAAATTATGAAACATTTATTCAACCCATGAAACATTACGTTCAAATCATATCACTAAAGATTATTCTTTATTTTCAAAGGTTATATACTATCATTCTTCATAATGGTTTTTAAATAGAATGTGAATTAACCAAATAATAACTCCTGGTAGTTTCAATCTAATTTTTAGTCTTTTTCCCTCACATCATCCACCATTAAAAGATTGATATAATACCAAATACACCCATTTCAGTGTTGGTGCACCTAAGTGAATATGTGGATAGCAACATCCAGAACCTATTATCTAAACAAGGATTTACTTTGAAGTAATAACACTATCTTTTTTTTACCATAAACTAGGATGTACACCTATACATAGGCCTATCCACTAGGCTCTCACAAAAGTTTTACAATTATGATACCCAAAAAAACACTCCATTCATAACAACTGACAAAACCCATGCATATCGTATATAAATAATGCATCTTTTTAGATGAATATTCAATTCATTTAACTATGATATTTTACAGAAGACTGAAAAGACTTATTATCTTTATAAAATAGATATATAATAATTTTTTTCAAAGAATATCATAATAATATCCCAGAAATTTCTTCATATTAGTTCCCTTATAAGAGTATCATAAGTAAGACCTTCCATCAATACATTAAGATGGAAAACATAAAAAAGGGTGATCTCATTTTCTCTATAAGGGTTAAAATTGGAAATGTTAATAATAATAGAATATTTAATGCTGATAAAGCTATGTAAACATAGTCAAGAGCATGTTATCAGTTTATAATATTCATACTTAGAAAATCATAGTACATAATCTCTAAAATCTTATCATGTTAAAAATCATGATAATTAAGGATGTCAAAGTAGTATTCAAAATTCAAGAGTCATAACATATTTATGTGGAATATTAATCATGTAATATAATAATCTTGTGAAGGTTTCTTTTCAAAATCATTTCCATTAATAATCTTGTGATAATATCTGAAAGAAATAATACTCACGTAACAAAAGTGAACATATCCATTCATAATCATGTCCACAAAAAATCTTGTGATCATAACAAGAATAAATCATACCCATGAATCAGAACGTATAAATATAAATTTGAAATCATGTTAATTCGTATCACCGCCAGGTCAAGAGATATCTATATAACATTTCCCAATTCATTGGTGGGATAAAAAGGACACTATCATCCCATAATCAGAATATATTCATATATATGACACATGGTCATGAAAACATTTATAATTTACTAATAATATAACGCATGTAAACTAAATTCTATTTCATCAAGATAACATCATCGTAATCAATAACCATCCATAGAAAAATAGGGATGGTATCACTAGATCAAATCCTGGTGAATCAAAATAAACACAATTGGTGTTGTCATAAACGATTGATCCCTAAAAATATCATCAAATAATTTCATAAGAAAAACAAAATTTCCCTTCTTTAAACCAGTTATTTAAAATATAAAATTTTCCAAAATATTTGGAAAATTATTTTTTCTAAAAATAACCTCTCAAAATTATAAATCATGCTTTAAGTATATGAGAACCCATGATTGTTGGAAAATCTATTTGTGAGGTATATGTTATATTAATGATTATGTTCATAATTATGACAAAACAATTCTATTTTTGAATAAAATAATACAATTTAAAAATTTTCATAGAAATAAAATATTGGTAAAAATTATGTTAATAAATAATTATATAATAGTGAAAACATTCAAGATTTTTAAAAAATAATATATAGACATAAAATAGAAATATTTCCGACTAAAGATTAAATAATGATGGATTTTAAAAAAAATACATTTTTAGTAGTTTTATTCACCAAAGAGAGGAAAATGAAAGGAAAAAAAGGAAAACCCCAAACCGAGTTGATTAATAAATATGGAGTTTATATGATAAGGATAATATAATTTCCATCAATGTAAATTTAATATAAAAAATCTCGAAAAACAATATGTCTATAATATAATTATCTTACCACTTATGTAACATATGAATAATACCCCAATAAAATAAATAAATTAAAATAAAATATTAAATATATTGAATATTAAATATTCATGATGTAACCTATCAAATGGTAGTTATATACACCATATGAAAAAACAAATAGTGAATATGGAATATGTCTAACAAAAATAAAAGTGAGATGCGAAACACTTACCTCAAGTCCCTTGGTACTTTGTTCATCTTAAAAACTGATATTATATATATATATATTATATGTATTCAAAATTAATATTTATATATAGATTTAAATGCACCATTCTATTAAAATTTTGATTTTTCATATTATTAAAATTACAATATTAAAATAAACATTCTTGTGAAAAATGTAATATTTTACAAGAATATTTTAGTTTGACAGTAATGGTACATTCATCATGGTCATTATATAATCATATAAACAATAATAAACCATTTTTTTAATGATATTTAATAATTATATACACTTCTATAACCATTCTTATAAAGCGGTGATGAAAAATCAATTGCATCACTTCTTGGTGATGGTACATTGTATGTAAACATGGGCGATGTTTTCAATTTTCAATGGACTAATTCAAAGAAAGGAACATTATAATTAACCATTACATAATCATTATTATTTCATTAATATAATATATATTCATTAAATCTATCCTTATTAAAAGCCAAATAATGTGGAAGTGAAAAATAAATCACATGGCTTCATGGAGGTGGTAGTCCAAACATTCACATGAGCGTTGTTGTATTTTTACAATTGATGGTAGGGTAAGATAGAAGATATGATATTTTAACTAAAATAAATAAATATATCTAAAATATTATATATTAACATTTAAATACATCATACTATCGAACAATGAAATATTGAGATGGAAAATGTATCATTTTTCTATATGGTGGCAGTAGTTCACATGTACAAATGAGTGATACATTTATTTTCCACATGATTGAAACTTTGTGTAAAATGGTAGTGAAACAATTATAAAATCATTTTTCAAATTAATCACACTAGAATAAATATGTGAGTATAAATAAAATATTATAATAAGATGTTGGGGGATAAATAAATATAGGCCTAAAACAAAAAAAACATACATCTTCTTTTATGACTTAATGCACATCAACACCACAACAAAACATAGCTTCCGGTCCTATAAAAGTAAAATACACTAATTGAATAGTTCATAAAACACTAGTAAATGACGCATTATGAGTTTTCATAAAAGAACGCACTCCATATCACATTACATGGTACAAATATAAATCACGCACATTAAACTTTTTTGAAAACTATGTTCACCCCAAATAAATTAACTAAGGAACTTGTTAAATTGATTAGATAAGAAAAATCATTTATCAAGTAATGTTCATACACCAAACTACCAACAAAAAATCAGAGAATCCGTTGAAAATTTATTTTAATAATTTTAACTAATATAAAAACAGTACAATGAGTTAACTACAATACCAATGGAGGTGAGAATGATATTTAAAAGTTAATTTAAAATACCCAAGTGCCAACGATTTTGAGGGATAAGAAAAGTTCAGAAAATGCCTACCTCAAATTCATGCGACTGTGATGCCGCTTCAGCGGAAGGAAGAACAACCCATTCTAGACCAACCGTGAATGCTAAATAGGGAGAAAGTCATACGAAACGAAATTGGGGAATTAGGGTTTAAATAAATTATAGAAAACCCCCAAATTAATGAAGATAATCCACCAAATGGAGGGTTATTGGATGGGGAGGCGCTTTGGTCATCGGGGTCAGGTTCACTAGAGAAGATTGCGATAGGCCAGGGCAGGAGTGGAAGGTCACTATTGGGTCGTGTGCCAGAAGCCTCTTGAAAAAATGTTGTCCGTCAGTCGAGAAAGGGGAAGTAGGGCGAGGCATCGCCACTAGAGCAGGTTGGATAGAGTATTGGAGGCCGGAGGCGCCCTTGGAAAAGCGTAAGAGGTCGAAGGCCAGAGGTGGCCTTGGAGAATCGCGGATGCCAGAACGTGGAGGGTATGGCCGTGGGGGGACGGTGCACGGATGTTTAGAGGGGGGGGGGGGGGTGGTTCACTAAATAGAAAAAAGAGGGGGGGGGGGGTATACGCAAAGGAAATGGAGGGTGGTGATGCGTGTAGGCTAGGTTTTCTTTTTAATTTCATTTATTTTATTCTTATAATAATAAAATTATTACCATAATAATAATAAAACCAACAAAAGTTAAATAAGAATTTTAAAAATAATAATAATAATAACAACAACCATAATAATAATAATAATAAAACATAATAATAATATTGAATAATAATAAATTTAATAATAATAATAATAACATAATTATTACAATTAAAAAAATATCATAATTCTTATTTAATATTTATTGTTTTATTTTATTTAATTTTCATTCTTTTTTCATCAAAAATTTATTTATTTCAAGTGTGGGGGGGGGGGGGACCGCATGGTCTCATGTACCATCAAGTGCATGTTTGAGCGAACTACGTTCGAACCATGCCACCAGGCACTAACAGATTGTAGAGTTAAGCTGCATGCTTGCCGCGCTGTTTCATAACTTCCGCACAAGTCACACAATAATAAGGTTAGGTTGTGATAATGCATGTATCTATCTGAAAAATTATCACAACTATACCAACCATAACCCTATATCCATGGAAAAATCACAAAAATCATGGCCAATCCTGCTGTATAAGAATTTCAGCATTTCTCATTAGCCATAGACCCCAATATAAGAATTGCATCATGTCTTTTAGAATAAATCAGTTTACAAGGACTTTAGAATGTACATGGAATATCATGATACATATATATGTTTTTTTCATGTGTTTGGGAATATCCTAGTATTTAATCATTTCAGCATTACATAACAAGTCATGACAATAAAGATATCACAATATCATAATATCACATCATAAGACACAATATAATTTTATGAAAAGTATTACTTATCCATCAATTACACTTTCATTTATATCTCAATTTATCAAAAATCATTTTAATATACAACTGATAACATAGGATTCTATATCAAGAAACCACCTAAGGTACCATTTCATGAAAAAAAAACCTAATCCATCATTTATTTCAATTTTAAATCAAGGGTTTTCTCCGAAAATGGGTAGCCACAATCTAGGCCGTATCAATGATTTAATCAAAGTGATCCAACCTATATTCAAATCCATGATTCCAAATTTTTCAGTAAATTAATTAATTAGAGTGCACATTACATCGGTGTAATAGAAACTATGACTATAAATATAGCCAAATATTCCATATGGTTATAATCATAATACCTACTAATAACTAATTATTAACATGGTGCTTCTATAGGGCAACACTAATGAGAAATTGGGCGATGAAGATCGCAAGAAGAAACAAAATCAACCAATGTCAAAATTACAACCAAAAGTGGTCTAATGATTACACATCCCCATTAGAGAACAATTGAAGATAAAGGGAATAAAATCCAAATACATACAAGGGATTGGTCAAATTAATGGGACATCATAAATTGTGAAAAGGCTTCCAAAATCTCCTGGTGTTTACCCTAGGTTGAGAAGATATGCCTTAACATGTTGGAATAAAATAAAACTATCTGGACTACCCACTTAAAACCATTGATCAAGATAAATGCATGGCCTATAATATGTTTACAAAATATTAATTTCTTTTTATAGATATATTCCAAAAAACCTATCACCTCATACTAATATATAACCCAATATGACTTTTATGTTCCATTAACGATTTATATAACAAATAACTACTTCATGCCTTGAAATGGTTCATGAAAATTATAGTGGTAGTTACACTCCATGTAACATGTACATAGTGTGTAATTTCACAACATATTTTTTAAGCCCAAAATCTACATATGGAATTAGACCACATCCAAGTCCATCCAAAGCATAAAATACCCTTTTAAACCAATTTTACACAATTAAACCTAGACTCTAATAATACAAATTTAAATTATATTTTAAATTGTTTTAAGAGTTTAATTAGTAAAATGATATTTCCATAAATTAAAATTATATTAGTGGAATTAATTTAATATTTATTTTTGAAAATAAAACCTTATATACCTATAAGAATTTTCTATATGGGTTCCCTCTATTTTTTCACATCTATAGGTATAATTATAAATTGAAATCTTCAACATCTTTGAATTGAGTTTTAAAAAATAGAAAAAATATTTGGGGTAAAAATTATTTATATTATATATTATGGTAATCTTAAATTCTCATTGAAATTAATATATAAAATATTAAAAATTCATTATTAGGTTTAAGGTAAAAATGGGTTTATCAAGGGATATACTATGAAGATAAGGGTTTAAATGACCTTAAAAAATATAAAAATATTATTTGATGACCATATTTCAACCTTATCCTATCCCAAATTATATCCTACATTTATTTGGAATATTTTTTTATCTGAATAGATTTATCATTTTGTTTTTTTAGGAAATATTCATGTAATGTCAGAGAGTGTTTCCTTTCCACACTTATAAAAGGGAACATCCTTCCATAAAAGTTTCACACCTCCAAAACTCTTTTGATTGAACACCACCTACTAAAATCTCTACCCAATATCAATATAAATATTTTAGAGATAATGTTACTCTTAATTTTAGACCCTAGGGTCCTTAAGAGGAGATGTGAAATATGTTTTTCTTTTTGAAGACAATTGTCATAACCAAGCCCTTTCACTTTCATTCTTATTTTACACCTTGAATTATGTCTTAATGATACCAATATAATAAAACCAATATCTAACATATGATATTATGTTATAATATTTCCGTAATAATATTTATCTATATCATCCTCTATCAAATGACAATAAAAACGATCAATTTTTTGTACGATGAACTACCATATCGCAAACTGATGATGTTTATTTTCCAAAAACACCATTAAAGGATGGGTAAAATGAGGCATTTAACATATTTATATAATATTAATGTTATTATTATACTAATTTAATTATTATATAACATATACATTCTTTTTTTTCATTCTGTGGGGAATGCGATAATATTGCTCATATGTACAGTAGACTACCACCTCACAAAGTGATGTGATTTGTTACTTGTTTACTCCTTACATGGAAAGTAGTGAGGGTAAATTTATTTAGTATATGTGATAAATATGACATGATATAAATTCTAGGAAATTAATATATCATATCATTCCTTACCCTTTCATCCTTTTAGTGAATTCTAAAATCCCCCATGAGTTTTTATGACCTACCTTAACCATGAAGTGAAGCGATTCATTTTATATGTAAAATTTATGAGAATAGATAAAATGATCAATAATTAACATAAATAAAATTTAAAACATTAATATCATTCTAGATATTATGTAACTATAATGACCCTGCCTCATGCATTGCATATTCTTCTACTATTGAACACGAATTTACTTTCTTAAAATCACAAGGATCTATTTGATTTACTATTTTAGAGAATTAGGTCATCAGTCATACATAACAACACATATATTGAAATATACACTTATACTCAATATTCATTTATTTAAAATGTGAATCTTTTAAAACAAAACATGATTTCGTTTCATGAAAAGTCACCATGACATTAAACAAGACTTATCATTTTCCTTTACCCATCATCAAAAACTTTTCTAATTTTTTTTAAAATGTGGTATGAGGTCAAAATATAAATATGGGATATAAAAATAATTAATCCATTAGTCTAATGAAGAAATTAAAAACCATACAATGTTCACTTTTATCTTCAAATTTCATTGTTTGTATACAATAAATCATGTTCTAATAAAGAAAAACCCACTTGTTTCTCAAACAAAACATTAAAACACATAGAAAGAACATAAAAAACCTTTTTGGAAACTTATAAATTTATATTAATTAAACCCTATAAAAACCATTTCAATTTCAAAAACCATATGACCGACTTCTAATAAAATTCTCCAGATAACCTCATCATTACCCAATTAATTAGAGAGATATAAATTAGGCTCACCCTTCGTGTAAGATACATTGGGCTCACCCATGAGCTATAATGGCACTCAAACCTTCAAATAATATTTATGGTGATCACCCTAGAGATATATTGGGGATCAACCCATCCCATAAGATATATTGTGCTCAATTATAAGCTATAACGTGAATCAACCCTTTGTAAATGTTTTATCAGGATCACTCATAAGCTATAATTGGGTTCAACCCTTTTATAATCTATTTCAAGCTCACGAATGAGCTATAATTATCATGTCAAAGATATTAGAATAGAACCATTTCTTCATAAAACCCTTTTAAAAACTCTTTTAAACCTGAAAAAAACATTTGGATATCATAATTCCCTTATCTATTAAAAATTACTTTTAACATCTAAAAAATATGCACGTAATAAAGATATTTTTATTTAAAATAAACCATAGAAAAATATAAATGAAAGATAAATGAATTGAGACATTATAATCTTTTTAAAATAAGCTGATTATATATAATTTTAAAAAATACATGCCTTTAAACTTTTTTAAAAGTGTCGAGAGTGGGAATTTAATAAATTGTGTTTAAAAGACAGACTCTTACTATGAATCTAAAATGTAACGTCTATTGTATATTTTACTAAAAAGTTGAATTAAATTAATTATTTAATTTTTTAGAACTTATTTTCTTTTTTATTATCCCTTTTATAACACTTATCACCAAGTTATAACAATTACATAATTATTTATGTTCACATTAGATGTTTTGATGATATTCAGTTCATAAGTCCAAAATGACATCAGTAATTTGAATATGTTAAAAAATTTCATCATTAAATAATACCAATAATAATATTTATGACACAATTATCACTTTTATACAACAATTATTCTTTTATATATGACCATAAGTGATGGTTTTGAAAAATGAAAAATGTTATAATGATGGAGACAGTGGGTCGTACGTACGAAGGTGTAACATTTCCATTTTTCAACAATCATTATGGAAAGAAGTCCAATATTATTTTAACTATAAGAAGTTATAATAATATCATAAATATGATAGAAATTATATAAATATACTTATATATATCATTCATGTGATGCAGTGATGAAAAATTAATCAGATTGTTTCATGAAGGTGGTAGTCTACATGTACGCATGAACGACATTATCATTTATCTGTGCATGGAAAGGTAAGAACATAGAAGAAATATTACTTTATTAAATTAATTAATATGTCATTAATATCATATATAAATTTTAATTGCATAATTATAATCCATTCTATATAGATAGAGATGGAAACCAAATTACATCAATTCGTGAGGTTGTAGTCTCCCGTATAAAGGAACCATGAATTATTTTCCCATTTGATGGATGTGGAGATGTATATAGGTCATTAAACAAAAATATTAAAATATAATTATATTAAGGATGCATGATTTATTATTTTATCATTGTTGATGAATGTTTTAGATTTGTGGAAGAGGAAATAGAACATAACATTATGATAAAAAGAATACCTATCATTGGAAAAGCTGCTTTGCTTAAAAACACAAGACCACTATCGATTGGTTAATGCCTAAATAATACTTATATAATAATGGCGTGGATTATATTAAGGTATTTTTTCTATTATATGATTATCCAAATGAATTTTTAGGTTTGAATAAATTAGAATAAGTGGTTCCGTTTTATAATAGAGGGAAGGGCCACTCTTGGAATTCCCTAAAACATAAAATTAATAAACATTATTTTCCAATTAAAATGGATCAAAAGTGATTTACATTTAATATAAGACCATTAAGGTGAAACATAATTTAATAAAATAAAAATTATACATGGTTTGACTCTATTTGTACCATTTTGTTTTGGATTTAAACTATATTTAACCCATATTCTTCTTACCATGACAACATAGAATTTTACTCTATGATGATTAATATACATACTATAAAAAGATAAAAGACCCAATAATGAACCTTGATTGATATTTATAACCTTATCCTAATAACTTGGGTGAATTTAATATTTTCATAAATTTTATACCTTTTCATAAAATATTATTTTCTATAAAATATCCATAATGTCATTTTTAACAACTATTTATTACTCTAACATTACTAATATTATGGAAACACTTAAAATTTGATCCAATTATCTTAAAAAATCCATAACATGTCAAATTAATATATAAAATTAATTTATGACATTATTTATCTAAAATTTTATATATTATAATAATTTTAATATCATTTTATAATTTTTTAATTAATTAAATAATTACTGCATTTTCATTGTGCAAGAATTTAAGGAAAATATTTATTTACAAGAAATTAAAAATAAATTATCCTGATGAAGATAAATATTTTATATTTGAAAATAATATTTATATTTGAAATTATCTTTTTTATAATAATATATTAAAAATATTACACTTAATACGAACAAGAGTGTGACATTTATGACTTTTCATTAAATAAAATACTATAAAGTTTATAATCTTATCCATGTGGCCCCAAAAGGTCATAAATTATACCAATTATATAATTATGGTCAATAAATACTCATAAAATAATATTTTTATATGTTTTTATCATTTGATGGTTCTTATGATATTATTTATAACATAAATTACCTGATTTACCATATAAAATGGTAAAAAATTATCTTGGTTACTATTCATATTGTCAAGAAAAATGTCTAATTAAAAAAATTATAACCATAAATTAAAAATATATAATAAATTTTTTATAATTAAAAACATTATCCTTTAAAATTTTATTATTTTTAATATAATTTTTATTCATTAATTACACTTTTGTTTTTTAATATATTTTTTTTATAAAAAATAAACGTACAAAAGATATTTCAAAATATCTAATTGGATTATTTATAATAAAAATGAACTAATTAAAATTTTATATGAATCCAAAAAATAATTATATATTGAAAATAAAATTTTATTTTCAATAAAAATAATTATTTTTAACTATTCCTTGATAAAGTAATATTTTTAGAAAATTATAAAAAATTAATCCTTAATTAATATTAATATGATTAATTTTAAAATTAAATGAATATAATCAAACTAAAATTCTGAAATATTAAAATTAATCATTTTTATTAAAATCATATAATGAATATAACTACATAATTCAGGATTACTAATAAATATTAAAATTATTTCTTCTTTCATTACCAGGTTTTATACATTCTCTCCCCCTCTAGGAAATTGAATCCTTTCAATTTTGAAATTCAGCTTGGGAACTATGGCTGGACTTTTAAAAACTCCTATAATGAAATCCTACATCTTGAAAAGGATTAATAAAACATCGACTTGATCAGAGATAAAAGGGAAGTATGAATGTTATCTAGATTTACACATACTAGGTTTATAAGCAGAATAGCCAATGTATAAAGTGAAAACCTGGATATTAAAGATATAACCAATTCCCCAGGAATGATAGGGAGTGATATAGAACATGTTCATGACAAATCAAGCAATAAAAATTCCATAAATAAATGATAAATTAAAATCCCATTGAGTTCATGGTATGAAAATTAAATTGATAATGTTTTTTTAATACATTTCCCAAAGTTAAGGAAATCCTTTACAACCTAATGTATGAAAATAAAGAAATATAATCACTTTAAAAATGAATTTATTTCTTTAATAAATTACCACTAAAATCACATCTTTTTATCCAAGAAATGAGTATAAAAGATAAGTTTTTTTCATATATGATTTACTAGAATCAAAATCCATAGACCCGAAAATCCATATAGTAATATCAATACATTCCTCATTAGATTGAGAAAGAACAAAAACTAAATTGATTAGTTCGGTTTAATATAATTAAAAAAGATAAATAAATATTTAAATGGAGAAAAATCCTTTAATATCCAAAATTCTATAGTAATACCTAATTTTCCACATAGATCATTAAAAAAACAACAAACTAAAAATTTATCAAAAGTAGTCTACTCTATGATTGAAACCCAAAAATAGATGGATTTGATCACATAGAATTCCATGATAAATCTATAATTTCTTTCTTAATATAACATCAATCACTCTTAATGTCTCATAAAAAAATATGAAATTCCAAATCATACAATCACTAAGATATACTACTCATTTATATAAATAAACTGAAAAAAATTTAAATCAATAAAATCACATATGATTCAAAAAGATAATTCATCCTTAATTTTTCAAATTAAATCAAATAATTCTCATATAAGGATCCCAAAATAGAGAGATTATTTTGAAATAAACTAATCAAAAAACCATTTTCTGATATAACATATGTTAACAAATTATAAAAACATGTAATTATCTCAAAATTTGATATCATATAAAAAATATTGGTTACCTATAAACTTATTTTCACCATAAGTAATGGCGTTTTTCCTCAAATAACTTTTTCCATATCATAGACTAAAGGATTAAATATACCTAAAATATTTATCTAAACTCAATAAATATCTTCCAAAGTATTTATGTTACTTTAAATATCAATAGAGGGGTGCATAAGAAATTTAAATTACGATAAACCTTGAAAAATACTGATTTAATTTGAGATATCCCAACCTAACAAGACGGACCAACATCAATTATAGTAGTCGAATATGATTCTGACCCCACTTTTTTCATTCAATCTTGTTGATTTCAACAATTAGTAAGCATCATTGGACACACATTAGAAAAATGTACCAAATCATTACAGCTAAATCTAACCAGTGATAGAATATTTATTATATCAAACTTGGATTATTCAGGGCTATTATCATTTTACTCACTAAAACTATGACAAAACATACCACTCTCGTAACACTTTCCAAATACTGAAAAACATTCCACAAAATGTATTTTATCACAATGGGAACATGTCTATAGATTTCATCAAGACATCGAATTTTTTTCCTTTTCCATCTCCCACCACCATTTCTATTTATTACTCTTATCATCTCATGGAACATAATTGGCAGAAAAATCCATCTAAACATCAACATCACAATGAGAACCATTAGCATACCTTTTTAGATTTAGTATGTAAAAATCTATTTTTATGTTTTGATTCAATCAGGAGTAAAATGTATTATGTTTACAATCATTGTACCGAATAAAATATGTTATGTACCATGAAATCCTTGTAAAATATTCTTTATCGAAATACAATGAATATTTACCCTTTTAATTCAATTGGAAGAATTATCTCTCCATCCAAAGCAGAACATCCATAGGGAAACATTTCTCAGTGAAATGATTCTTAAATGTGTCTCATTTCATACCATCAATATTATATTTTTCTACTGAATTCATAAACAAAGACCACAATTGATCAACTTCCCTTTAAAAACTATAAATGTAAAGAGTTATCTTTTGATGTTTTAAACATCCCATGACATCAAATATATTTTACGTAGAATTTATCTAACCATAAGCTATAATAAGTTTAATCAAATACATGATGGGGGATGTTTTCTTTATAATACTGCACTAATTATATATTACTATATGTTAGATCTAGTTACAACCTAGAATGGAGTCTAGAACAATTTATAGCTTGCAATAAATAATCTATTACTATAACAAACAGCTCTGTTCCGATTCCAATTATTCCAGGTTACTGATTTGAACGGATATTTTACTCATGGCGTATTCCTACTAAAACAACCATGTTTACTATATTTAATACCCTTCTGAAGAAACATATTTTCATCAAAGAATCATGGTAATCATAAGATTCAATTTAATTTGAACTTAACCATTAGGTAAAATCTTCAGTATTATGCTATTAACATTATCATAACCTCTAAATTTATATAAATTGACCTATGATATCAATAGTAAGGACCCACCATTATGAATTACATGTTCTAGTTTATTTGTACTATAATCCACATTCTTACAATCCTGAGGATATGTTGGGTTTATTGTTTCCAATAATTATATCATAACTCATACATATAATTTGATATATTACAAAGTACACACTTCTACTCAATTTCAATTTTTTATAGTATGTAATAAAAAAAATGAAAAATGATTTCCTTTCATAAAAAAGCTTTTTGACTTTACATATGAATTCTCATATTGCATGAAATATTCTTAAAACTCCCTAAAAACGTTTTTAAAACATGGAATGAATAGAAAAATATATGAAATGGATATAAAAATAATAAATATATTAGTCTAGTGAAAAACATTAAAATCCTTGTAATGTTTTCTTTTCTCTTTACAGTTCATCAAGCGTGTGAAATATAAAAGTTTTTCATGAAAAATACACACACGTTTTAACAAATAAAACCTCATAAACCCATATAAATAAAATAAAACCCCCCTTTTGGAAATATAGAGATTCAAACTCATTAAAACTTTTCAAAACAATTGAAATTGGAATAAAAATATGAAATACATCCAAAAAAATTCTCTAGTGAACATAATACTATAAGCTATAATGGGGCTCAACCAATTGTAATATTTGTATCTGGCACACCTATGAGCTATAATGGGGATTATAAGTTTTAATAATATATTTCAATCTCACATGGGAGATATGATTCTTAGGTAAAATATTATATTCTTTCACATTTTGATCATAATACCCTTTTAAAAACTCTTTTAAAACCAAATGAAAATGCATTTGGATATGAAAATAACATTTTCTTTTAAAAATAACTTTTATCATCTAAAAACTACACTTCTAATAAAGAATAAATTTTCTATGAAATGATCCAAGAAAAATATAAAAGAAACATAAAATCATTGAGGCATTTTGAAGGTGGGAAAATGAGCTCAATCCAATTAAGTAAAAAATACATTCCCTTTAGATTTTTTAAATTTTGGAAAGAGTATCTTTAAAAGTGGGTTTTTATAATAAAGTCCATTACCTTGAGTATGAAAAATGACATGAATAAATTATCATCCATAATAATAAAATTATTTTAATTAATTAAATTATTTATATACTTTTTAAAGTTTATTATTTTTTAGATCACTTATTACCATGTTCAAAAAATTACTTAATTATCATAGTTCATGTTCGATGTTTTGACGATATTCAGTTGATATCTCTAAAATTACTATGGTAATTCGACAACGGGTAAAAAGAAGCTCATTAAATCATATCTAGAAGAATATTCATGAAATAATTACTAATTTTAATCATTAATTATACATTTTAATCTAACCATTAATGTTGTTTTTAGAAAATGAGCTATCTTACAATCATGGAGATGGTAGTTTGTACATTCTCATGAGTAACATTTCCGTTTTTTAATGATCATTATGGAAAGTAGTTAAGTATTATTTTATTTTTCCAAAATTATAATCATATCATAAATATCATATTAATTATTTAAATATATAAATAGAAATATATATATATCATTCATGTGATGTGGTCATGAAAAATAAATGTCATCACTTAGGGGAGGTGGTAGTCCACACATACACATAAATGACATTATCATTTCACTATGCATGGAATGATGATAACATAAATGATATATTAATTTTTATAATGAAACAATTTTCATTAAAATCATATATAAACACTAATTTAACCATTATAATCCATCCAAGAGAGATGGTGATGGAAAATGAATTACATTGGTTCATGAGGTGGTAGTCTTCCATACACACGAATGATGAATTGTGTTTCCATATGATTGAAGTGGAGAAATATACAGGTCATTACACTAACATAATAATATATTAGTATATAGGGGTACTAGATTTTTTATTTTATCATCATTTAAGATGTTCCGAGTGATGCGGAAGAAGAAAAAACTAAAGCATCCACATACATACTAAACCTATTATTTAGAAAACCACCATTTTATAACACCTTAATACCACCATGATTGGTATTATTCCAAAAACAAACACCTCTATAATTAGAGTTGGGATTCACATAGGGTTTTTCAGTAGGTCCTTAAAAAAATGGGTTTTTTTTATTATGAATAAATGAGAGGAATAAGTTCCCTTTTATAAAAATATGGAAGGGACAATCTTGAAATTACTCAAAATATTAAATTTATATAAATTAATTATCAATTATTAATGTCTCAAAAGTGAGTTATTTAGAATATTAGATGTTTTTGGGTCTATATAACAAAATCCAGAAAAACTAATAAATGTTATAACTAAATTTCAACCCTTATTATTTTGTTTTAACCCTTATTTAACCCCTTTGATTATTATAGTGACAACATGTATTTTTACACATTGAGGGTTAATATTGTAATTATAAAACGAAACAAAACCCATAAATGGTAAAAATTTGATATTTTAAACATTATCATAATCCATTATCCCAATTTATGGTTTTTATGAATTTTATATCATCTAAAAATATATTATTTACTATAAAATACCCACAATGTCAATTTTATGAACTATTCATAACATTGACATTAATAATATCAAGGTAAAATTTAAAATTCGATCTCTGCTATTTAAAATATCTCTATAATATAAAAGTAAAATCTAAAATTATTTTTTCACCTTTATATCTCAAATTAAATTTATTATAACTTTTTAAATATAATTTATTTTATTTCTCCATTAATTAAGTAATTAATCCATCAGTGTTATTCATGTTTTTATGGTAATTATTTCTCTATTTTATATTATTAATAAATTATTTTGATGAATGAAAATATATTATATTTTCAAATAATATTTACTGTAAAATAAATCCTCTCGATAAAACCATATTAAAAATATTAACCTTATTAAAAAGAAGAGTGTGAAATATTTGAATTATTGTTAAATAAAATACTATAAAGGCCATCATCTCATCCAATTGGCCCCAAAAGATTATAAATTAAATGTTTTGATGATTACAGTCGATACAGACTTATGAATTAATATTTTGTAAGGTTTTTGGGTTATTTAATTGTTCTTATCATTTTATTGTGAACCTAAATTACCTGATTTACCATTTCCCATGGAAATACATATTCATAAGTCTACTATTTGTAATTAACCACCGATTCTCATTGGCTTTATTGTACAATGAGTAATTAATAGGACTTAAGCGACATCCCCAAGATGCCAAAGGCTGGCAATAAATGCCGAAGGGTTTCAAACAGAAGTGGGGGATGATTTACCCTTTAAGAAATAAACCAATAAACCAACCAACCATAACCAAGAATTCACTATATGATGCATGAACAAATGTAAGAAAACTCAAAAAATTCATGTATCTCAGAATCACATCAAAGTAAACAACAACAGAAGAATAACCACGTATCAAAGTACCCAATGAGTATACTACACAATACTCTCTAAAGACCTCAAGACTCCATGCTCCACAAGTTCGAATATCCAAAATATCCGAACAGCCCAAGCATCAAAAGGTAGTGTTAAACACGTGTGAAACATTACCTTTGCTGTTGTCTTGGAAGATATAATTTTCAAAAGCACCAAAGTGCCAAAGAAAGGGTGAGTATAAAACTCAGTAGGTTTTCCCCAATGACTTACCTACTCATGGCACCGGGATAGAAGAGTTAGCAAAAATTATATAAAATTGTTTTTATAAAAAATTTCTCAAAAACATTTTATAATGAAATATTAACAAGTTTATAAACCATTCATTACCAAAAGCATATAAGTGAAATTGGATCCAATTTTCCCAGCAAGATATTTTTCTAGAAATATAACTAAACTATCTTTACAACCATTTCACAATATCCCTTTATCAGCATACCCAACCATTCCTAAAACCCATGCAACCAACCATGCATTCTACATTATGAAAGTTCCATACTCATGAGTGGTTTCTCATTGATATAACAAGTCTTCATAAGGTAATTGTTTCCTATGTTCCATTAACCCTTTGGAACCGAGCACATGGTCATATTTCAACCATGCCCCATTTATGCAATTACCATGTGCCATTAACCCTTTGGAACTGAGCACAAGGTCATATTTTAACCAAGCCCTGTATATACAACATGAACACACCCCACATATGCCCAATTATCAAGCTAAAACAAACATTTAAATAAAAACACCTTTTTATTGAAAAACATTTACGTCAAAACCATTTCAAGGACAAACCATTTCTATAAACCCCCATTTTTATTGAAAACCATTTATATGAAAAACCCATTTTTCATCAACAATTTAGAAATTCCCAAAAATTCATAATTTAAAATCATCATTTTAAATTCATAAAACTAAACCCCCTTTGAACAACTATTCACTAAGATCCCAGAATATCACAAAAACTACAAATCAAAAAAATGAATATTTTTCCATGCATTTCACAATCAATAAACCAATTTTAATCAAGGACAATAAATTCTATCAAGAGGAGATGAGAGTGAATCCACCTACCTCAATGGTTTTGACGAAACATTGACAACAGATGAAGAACGCACAAGAAAGCGGGTCGATTCTCCAAGAACGGCCATAGTTCTCTTATCTCAGCAATATCATGGCTCAAAATTGAATTATTTGGCATCCAAAAACGTATATCTACCCACTATAGGATCCTATCTAAGAAAGAATAGTGATCAGAGAAGTAGATTTAAGTAGATCTAAGAAAACATGACAAATCAGGAAAGAATGGTGACATACCTCAAGAATCAGACTCAAAATCACCAAGGGAAGGCTCTAGGTTGGATCCAACTCATGTGGGGAAGGTTATCCAGCCTTATAGGGAGAGTAATCTCGAAAATGGGGCGTTTGGAAGCCAAAAAAAATTATTTAGAGCAAAAACAAGTAAGCTCCTAGAAAATAGGATCTAGATTTGACCTCTGCGCAAGGTTTTACCCTATTGTTTGGACCAATCGTCTATGGATCGTGCGGCCTTCCTTTTGGTCCCAACACTCCCTATAGAACCCCAAAACTCTCCCATCCTTCACCTTTACCCTTTTTATGGAAACACATTTTTATGGAAACATCCCACTTTATGGAAACACCCCACTTTATGGAAAGAACCCACTTTGTGGAAACACCCCACTTTATGGAAACAACTCACTTTATGGAAACAACCCACTTTATGGAAACACCCCACTTTATGGAAAGAACCCACTTTTTGGAAACAAACAACATTATGGAAATACCTAACTTTATGGAAGCTCTCTATTTTATAGAAACTCTCTATTTTATGGAAACTCTCTATTAAAGGCACACCAATTAAAAAACATGAGGAATAGGGTTATGTACCCGAAACCATGGGTACTACATTCTCTGCACCATTGGTCTTTCCATCCTCAAAATGTATAAAAACCTCCCTAGCCAAAAAGAGTTCTGGCCACTACTCTTTCATTTCTATCTCATGTTCTCAAGTATCTTCCTAAATCTAATCATGTTGCCATAAAACCCACACTAGGCCAATGATTTTCCAAGCCAAGACTTTCTCTTTTCTATCCATGATCTGTAATAGGATATATATCAGTGATGCATCAGGTTCTAGCTCAACGTGATCCCATCTGATCACTTGGTCAGGATCAGGGTGATATTTTTTCAACTAGGATACATAGAATACATTATGCACCAAACTAAATCGTGGTGGTAATGCCAACTGATATGACACCTCTCCAAACCATTCCAATATCTTAAAAGGGCCAATGTATCTAGGAGACAACCCGCCCTACTTTCCGAAGTGATGATGTCCAAGCCTTGGAGAGATCCTCAAGAAGACATTATCTCCCATAGAGAACGACAATGGTCTTCGACTGTGATCTGCTTAATATTTCTGATGACTCTGAGCCATCTTTATCCTCTTTCTAATCAACTGGATCTTCTCAGTGGTTTCTTGGACAAGTGTTGGCCCGACTAGTGAAGTTTCTTCCATTTCCACCCAACATAGTAGAGAACAAAAAGAACCCTCATACAATGCTTCAAACGAAGCCATGTGTATCGAGGATTGATAGCTGTTATTGTATGAGAACTCCACTAAGGGTATATGCTCCTCCCATGAGCCACCAAATTCCATTAACAAGCTTGCTACTTGTCTTCCAAGTTTGTATCATCCGCTTGGATTAACCATCCATCTGAGGATGATATGACTTACTCATGGTAAACTGAGTCCCAAGGGCCTGCTGTAAGGATTTCTAGAAACGATACATGAACCTCGGATCTCTACCTAATACTATTGACATTGGTACACATTGCCTCTTTACCACTTCTCGGATATAGATTTTTGAAAGATCCTCTACCGTACGAGTTTCAAAAATATGTATGAAATGGGCCGACTTGGTTAGATGATCCACTATCACCCAAATGGAATCATGTTTCTGGACTATTCATGGAAGACCTATAACAAAATCCATTACTATCTGATCCCATTTCTATATTGGGATGGGAAAATATTGTAAAATACCAACTTGGAAATACCCGTAAATTTCAAGGGAAATTTTTTTCTTAATTTTATTTGGAATTTTACAAGTACGCAGTTTCTGACGGCACCTGATTCCGAGGCCCGAAATCAATTTTTTCGATGTTTATCTCTGGTATGTTTAGTGAAAAAACGAGCGGGTTTTCCTATCTTTTGAACCAGTGCTCGGAATCGAAATCTGAGGGCACTGATGAAACCACAACACCAGTAATTGCTTAGGAACACTTTTTCTGGAGTTGCGTTTGCACGCGTGTGGTTATTAAAAATGGAGGGTTAAGTAATGAATAAAATAAAATTTGTGCAACCATTTTTTTTATTCAAGGTAGATTAACCCCATGCTTGATGGTGAGAGTGGGACCCACTAATACCCTAACTCCTAGGTAGGATATTAGTGAGGTGGGGCCCGCACGATCCCCACCCCTTTATTTCCTTTTACCTTCCATGTGCATTAATTATGGTAACTCACCTGCACCCCCCTCTTAAAGGCCAATTCAACCCTCATGTTTAATTGAATTATTAAACGCCTCATTAATTTGCCAACGATCGATAATTAATTCGTGATCTGTTTTTGAATTTCAAAAACTATTGGCATAGGAAATAAAATAAGGCAAAGCCTTATTTTATTAAGTGTTGTTTTGTTGTGCGGGAATAATTGGGAGATGAATTACTCAAGGCCTTATAACTTCTTCTTCCTCCTTGAAGAACGTGAAGAATGCACCGTCGCTGACGAAGAATGCCGACCTCCGACAAAGGACAACGAAGGACGCCGATTCCTCGAAGATCGACGACGCGGCGCCGTGTACCGCGACGCCGACAATCCTCCTTCCGCGACGCTTCTTCTGCGACGTTCCTTCTCCCGCGATGAACCTTCATTCGATGACACCTTGAGGTAGGGGGTTTGGATTAATTTAATTTATGTGGATTATATCCTCGGTCTTTGATTAAATTGTTGATAGTCATTGAGCCGCCTGTTATCGTAATAACGGGAGGAGGTCGGACCGCACGAACACGGCCGACCCTCCTTCCCCTTTTTATGATTGTTCTTTTTGAGGCACGAGCAAAGGAGGCGCAGTGCAGCCGCACCATGTGGAAAAAATGAAGAATGGGCGAAGAAGCGCAACACCATCGTGTAGCGCCGTTGCGGCGATTCGAAGGCTCCACAGATCATTTAATTGACAGCGGATCATCGGGCGTTGAAGGAACAAGCCACATAGGTGTTTTGAAGGCTTCATAGTGAAGGGTAGGTCTTGGGAGGACCGTCGGCAAAAACAGCAGGCAAAACAGACCACCGGAGTGCGTCCGGCGGTTCGCGGATGGCCCTGCAGGCGCCCTGCGTGCCGCCAGGAAGGACCGCCGTGGCTGAAGCCGCGGTGGTGGGTGGCTGATCCCACGGCCGCGCGGGACCGAGGGGGGACACGACACTAGGCCGCGTCTGCTGGCAAGGAGCATCCCCCCACACGGGGCCGCAGTGTCAATCAAGGGGGCAGCCGCCCCCTTTGCACGGCCGCTCGGCTAGCGTCGAGTCGCCCCGGGCCGGACCGGCCGCACCAGGCCGGGCTGCCCGGGTCGGGCCAGGCCACACCAGCCGGGTCGGGCCGCGCCCAGCCGGGTTGGACCCGGACCTGGGTCGGGTCGAACCAGTTAGGGCCGACCTAGGGGGGGGGGGGGGGGTTGGGCCGGGTCGGACCGGGCCTAGACCCCCCGTTTCCAGACTACTTTCAGTCGTTTGCCCATATCTTTGGTTACGGACCTTCGATCGATCCACTGTCAGTTTCATAGCGATCCTTGAATAGATATTGTCATTTTGGTATATTACAGTCAAGGTTTCGGAGAACTTTGGGTATAGCCGGGTTGGTTCGAACACGAAACCAATCGGGCCCTCGGAGCGGAATCACTTATAACTTGAGCTCTGGACGTCCGATTGACGTGACATCGACTTTGTTGGATTCCTCTTAGTGAGATGGACATTTTGGATTACTCCGCTAGAGGTTTGGATTCATTTGGAGTGCGGTCAGGTTGGTTTTGACTTAAAAACCAACCGGGCCCCTAGAACGAAAAAGCCAATAACTCTCAGACCGGGCGTCCGATTGACGCGCCATCTGTCGCGTTGTGTTCCTTTTTGACAAGATAGAGCTTTGGGATACATAAAATTTGGACTACATATCATTTTATGTATCAAAACCCATTGGCTCAGTGAAAGGACCCTCTCTGAACGAGCATGCTCTGTGCGGGAACCCTAGTGCTGGCTGCGTCTGTGACGACGATGACTTCCATACTGGAATCCTCCGTGGGTTCGACGACGGCGGCAACCGTACGGGAAACCTCCTTGGGTTCGACAATGACTACTACAATACTTTAAATCTTTATGAAACCCTAGAGCTGGATGAGACTTGAAAACTGCTGATCGATCGACTCGGTGTGTTTCGGATAGCCCCGTAGGGAGCGCTTGGTTGTAGCGGAAGACCCACGGCGGAGGAGCACTTGGTTGTAGCGGCAGACCCGCGGTACTCAACAGATGGAGTACCTCTGGAGGCTATGAGGGGGAACGCTTGGTTATAGCGGTAGACCCACGACGGAGGGGCTCTTGGTTGTAGCAGCAGACCCGCGGTACTCAACAGAAGGAGTACTTCTGGAGGCTATGAGGGGGAGCGCTTGGTTATAGCGGCAGACCCACGGCGGAGGAGCACTTGGTTGTAGCGGCAGACCCACCATACTCAACAGAAGGAGTACCTCTGGAGGCTATGAGGGGTAGCGCTCGGTTGTAGCGGCAGACCCATGGTGGGAAGCGCTTGGTTGTAGTAGCAGGCCCATAGTACTCAACAGGTGGAGTACTAAAGTAGTACAAGGTTAATTGGAAGTGCTTGGTTGTAGCGGAAGGCCCACTGTACTCGATAGAGGAGGAGTTTCCTCAGCAGCTATGGTTTCTACATCATGATTAAATCATGGTTTGAGCTGAGCCTTGACTTTCAATCATAATCTTTTATATGATTGACCTGTTTTCTTGTGTGGATTGGTTGTGCTATCCTGTGTGGACGTGATCGAACTTGGGCTTGGATGTTGGAGCCGAACTGGGACTGATGACTTGGGTATATGTATGAGCATATACCTATGTAGTGTTGGATGTTACTTCATGATTGTATATTTTCTTTTTGTTTTATCCTTTTTGGATTCAAGGAGACCGTCGGGGGTCTTGGGGTCCCTACTGAGTATCGTATACTCACCCCTGCACGGGCTTCGCCTGCACTATGTTGTGTTGGTTTCAGATGACGGATATCACTGATCGAGGATAAGGCTTGTAGATCTGGATGGTTCCCGAAGGAGGAACCCACGACGAGTCGGTGCCCGGAGGTGGATATTACGACGAGTCAGTACCTGGAGGTGGACTAATGGATGGGACACATACAGGGCAGACGGCAGGACCTGAGGATCTGAGGAGGAAATCTGTACCCACCCTTCAGGTGGGATTTCTAGTGGATGGCTCGGCATTGCTGCTTTAATTTTTAGTTGGTGTACTTTCTTTCCAGTTGTACTTTAATTTTAGTTTGGGTTTGTATTCTGGCCCACTTACTTTTCCGCACTTACTTGTACCCAGTTTTTTCTTAGTGTTTACTTCTGCTGGCTTACTCTGTGGTGTTTGTTTACTTTATAAAGGCAATTCCTTCCCCTTTTTGTCGGGATTTATGCCTTGGTGCTAGTCGAAAACCCCTGGCCTATGGGAGGCGGGCATGGGGTAGTCACAACATGGGCCTTGAGGACGGGTCATGAAAAATTGGTATCAGAGGAGTTCGGTTCTACCACAGAACTCTAGACTCTGATCTTCCTTATATGTGAAGCAATAGTGTTTAGGGTATTGAGTGTTTGTATCAGTCCAGGGAGTCTAGTGTTGGTGCGACGGCCGACATATCCATACACCAGGACCCTGACTTCTGATTTCCAACTTAATGCATGAAAACATTAATTGCATGTGTGTTTTAAAAGTTCTCTTTGTGATTACTTTGTGTTAGCTTACCAGGTACTATTTTGACCATGGCACACCTGTATCTTTTCAGAATGGCCCCACGACGGAAGCCAGCTAGGGTTCAGAGCTTTGTGCGAGAAGACAGCCCACCGAGCGACGAGGCCTCGGTGCAGGGCCCTTTGACAGAAGAGGCACCGGTGGTACCTCTACCCACCGAGCCACCGATGCTACCAGCCCTAGCCGTTGATAGTGCACATCTCCTTAGTGCACTACACGAGTTTCAGCGTCTAAGACCGCCCAGGTTTCGCGGGGAGACGGACCCTTAGGCAGCCGAGGTTCGGCTAGAGGCGGTTGTTTGAGTTTTCAGGTTAGTGGGGACACCGGCTGACCTCATGGTGATCCTCGTAGCGAGCCTGCTTCACGCGGCAGTAGGAAGATGGTGGAGCTTGATGCTCCCGGTTCATGAAGAGGCGTCTCTCCTATGGAAGGACTTCGAGAGCCTCTTTCGCTCGGAGTTCGTCCCAGCCACCCTCCATGCAGTAAGCATCCAGGAGCTTCTACAGCTGCAGCATGGCAGCATGACGGTCGCCCAGTACTCGGCGAGATTTACCGATCTCTCATGCTATTCGACGGACATGGTACGAGACCCATTATTCCAGGCCCAGACCTTCGAGCAGGGACTGAGGCATGAGACCAGGGCATCAATGATCTCCCTCAGTATTCCGACACAGGTAGGACTACTGGAGCGAGCTGTTCTAGAAGAGAGTTTTCTTTCTGAGAAGTCTCCAGCAGCAGGACCCACCACAATCCGGCATGCGGTAGAGTCTTCTGCAGTGGTCAATAGATAGATGACATAGAGATCCAAAAGGACTAGAACTATAGGTGGTCGACCGCATGACACATTATCGTTTGTGCGAGTCACTCAGGGAGGAGAATGACTTACCATGCACGGACAGTGTTACTCCTATGGCGGGTCTGGTCACATGGCTCGTGACTGTCCAACTCACCATACAGATGATCAGCAGATAAACTAAGGAGCTCCTAGGCAGAGGAAGAGGTCCGATTGAGGCGGACCACATGGAGTAGGAGACCGTGGCAGGGGAGCTGGCCGTGCAGTTGGAGGTGGGCGACACTTTGTGGTTTTGCCACCACCACCACTAGGGAGACCACCCCGACCGCAGGGAACAGGTGGATAGGGGAGAGCTCAGCTTCAGGTAGCTGAGGCCTACGATCATGGAGATCCGGGAGAAGATGGAAAAGAGCGGGACTAGCTCCAGACCTAGAGACTATTGTTCATGTTGCTTCTAGCTTTGTTGATGTTCGTTTGTAGATGATTTGTGTCTTTGTAATTTGAGCTGCAGTAATAAAAGACACCTTCATTGTGGAATTTACCTTCCTGTCCTCTCATTATGTTGTTACTAACAGGTTCTGGTTTAAAAACCATTGACTTGACCCTCACTTTGGGATACCTACTGGAGGAGACACAATGACCACACACTGATGCTGACAGTGTGACTCAACCCTTGGAGGTGAGAGTAATGATTGGATCTCTTGGTAGTAGCGTCGAGGCCTTACGACGTCATCCTTGGTATGGATTTGTATCATCCATGTCGGGATTGACTGTATTAGGCGAAGAACGTGGTTCATTCAGGGGATGAGACTAGATTTCTCTTATCAGCAAAGAAGAAATCTCATCAACTCTTGTAGGACCAGGGAATGTCCAACTCATCCAAGAGCGGATGAGGACAGCTCAGAGCCGGCAAAAGTCTAGGGCTGACAGGAGACAGAGACCACTAGAGTTCGAGGATGGTGACCACGTCTTCTTGCAGGTCTCACCTCAATGTGGATTATGGAGATTTGGTCGAGGCATCAAGTTATCTCCGCCCTTCATTGGACCATTCCAGGTCCTCAGCAAGATAGGCGAGGTGGATTATCGCCTGGCTCTACCACCTCAGTTGCACCGGGTGCACGACGACTTCAACACATCTCAGTTGAGGAGATACGTGCATGACCCGACACATGTCATCGACCATGGGGAGCTAGAATTTAATGATGGGGCGACATTCACGGAGGTTCCAGTGGGGATCGAGGATCAACATGAGCATATCTTACATAGACGGTCGATTCCTTTAGTGCGCTTTCACTGGCAATACGAGAACCTCCAGGAGATCACATGGGAGCGGAAGGCTCAGATGCGTGCTCAGTACCACTTTTGATTCCCTAGTTTGTGTTATAGATATACGGGGATGTAAATCCCTGAGGTGGGTGTAATGTAAAGACCCGTAAATTTCAAGGAATTTTTTTTTCTTAATTTTCTTTGGCATTTTACGAGTACGCAGTTTCTGACGGCACCTGATTCTGAGGCCCGGTGTGCCCGGAATCAATTTTTTTGAAGTTTATCTCAGTTACATTTAGTGAACGAATGAGCAGGTTTTTCTAACTTTTGAACCGGTGCTCAGAATCGAAATCCGAGGGAACCGATGATACCGCAGCGCCGGTAATTTCTTAGGAACACTTTTTCTGGAGTTGCATTTTCTCGGGTGTGGTTGTTAAAAATGGAGGGTTAAGTAATGAATAAAATAAAATTTGTGCAACCAATTTTTTTTATATTTAAGGTAGCTTAACCCCATGCTTGATGGTTGGAGTGGGACCCACTAATACCCTAACTCCTAGGTAGGATATTAGTGAGGTGGGGCCCGCATGAGCCCCACCCCCTTATTTACTTTTACCTTCGACGTGCATTAATTATGGTAACTCACCCACACCCCCCTCTTAAAAGCCAAGTCAACCCTCACATTTAATTTAATTATTAAACGCCTCATTAATTTGCCAATGCTCGATAATGAATTCATGATCTGTTTTTGAATTTCAAAAACCATTGGCATTGGAAATAAGGCAAAGCCTTATTTTATTAAGTGTTGTTCCGTTGTGCGGGAAGAATTGGGAGAGGAATTACTGAAGGCCTTGGAACTTCTTCTTCCTCAAAGAACGTGAAGAACACACCGTCACCAACGAAGAACGCCGACCTCCGACAAAGGAAAACGAAGGAAGCCGATTACTCGGAGATCGACGACGCGACGCCGTGTACCGCGGCGCCGACAATCATCCTTCCGCGGTGCTTCTTCTGTGACGTTCCTTCTCCCGTGACGAACCTTCGTTCGACGACACCTTGAGGTAGGGGGTTTGGTTTAATTTAATTTATGTGGATTATATCCTTGGTCTTTGATTAAATTGTTGATAGTCGTTGAGCCGCCTGTTATCGTAATAACGGGAGGAGGTCGGACCGCACGAACATGGGCGGCCCTCCTCCCCCTTTTTATGATTGTTCTTGTTGCGGCACGAGCAAAGGTAGCACGGTGCAGTGGCACCACGCAGAAACAATGAAGAACGGGCGAAGAAGCGTGGCGCCATCGCGCCGCTCCGTTGCGGAGATTCGAAGGCTCCGCAGATCGTTTAATTGATGGAGGATCGTCGGGTGTCTACGGAACGGGCCATAGAGGTCTTTTGAATGCTTCGCAGTGAAGGGCAGGTCCTAGGACTGAGGGGGGACGAGGCGCTAGGCCGCGTCCGCTGGCAAGGAGCACCCCCCCCCCCCACACGGGGCTGCGACGTCAATCAAGGGGGTAGCCGCTGGGCCGGCGCCGAGCCGCCCCGGGCCGGGAAGGCCGCACCTAGCCGGACTACGCCAGCCGGGCCGGGCCGCGCCCAGCCGGGTCGGACCCGGACCTGGGTCGGGTCGACCCGGTTCGGGCCGACCGAGGGGGGGAGGGGGGGGGGTCGGACCGGGCCCAGACCCCCCGTTTCCAGACCACTTCTGGTCTTTTGCCCATATACTGGGCTACAGACCTCCGATCGACGCACCGTCAGTTGCGTTGCGATCTTTAAATCGAGGCGGTCGTTTCAGTAAATTACACTCAAGGTTTTGGAGAACTTTGGGTATATCAGGGTTGGTTCGAACACAAAACCAACCGGGCTCTCGGAGCAGAGACGCTTATAACATGAGCTTCGGACGTCCGATTGACGTGTCGTCGACTTTGTCGGATTCCTCTTAGTGAGACGGAACTTTTGGCTCACTCCAATCAAGGTTTGGATGTAGTTATAGTGCGGTCGGGTTGGTTTTGAATTAAAAACCAACCGGGCCCCTGGAATAAAAAAGCCAATAACTCTCAGACCAGGCGTCCGATTGACGGGTCGTCAGTCCTGTTGTGTTCCATTTTGACAAGATGGAACTTTGGGATACATCAATCCCGGACTACGTGTCAGTTGATGTATCGAACCCCCATTGGCATATGGAGTGGACCCTCCCAGAACGAGGATGCTGTGTGGGGGAACCCTAGTGCTGGTTGCATTTGCGACGATGATGACTTCCATACTGGAATCCTCCGTGGGTTCGACGACGACGACAATCGTACGGGAAACCTACGTGGGTTCGACGGTGAAGAATACGGTACTTTAAATCTTTATTAAACCCTAGAGCTAGCTGAGACTTGACGATGACTGATCGATCGACTCGGTGTGTTTCAGATAGCCCAGTGGGGAGCGCTTGGTTGTAGCGGCAGACCCACGACGGAGGAGTGCTTGGTTGTAGCGGCAGACCCGCTGTACTCAATAGAAGGAGTACCTCTGGAGGCTATGAGGGGGAGCGTTTGGTTGTAGCGGCAGACCCACGGCGGAGGAGCGCTTGGTTGTAGCGACAGACCCACGGCGGAGGGGCGCTTGGTTGTAGCGGCAGACCCGCAATACTCAACAGAAGGAGTACCTCTGGAGGCTATGAGGGGGATGACTTGGTTTTAGTGGAAGACCCATGGTGGGAAGCACTTGGTTGTAGCAGCAGGCCCACAGTACTCGACAGGTGGAGTACTACAGTAGTCCAAGGTTAATTGGAAGTGCTTGGTTGTAGCGGCAGGCCCACTATACTTGATAGAGGAGGAGTTTCCCTAGCAACTATGGTTTCGACATCATGATTAAATCATGGTTTGAGTTGAGTCTTGACTTTCAATCATTATCTTCGATATGATTGACCTGTTTTCCTATATGGATTGGTTGTGATATCCTGTGTGGAAGTGATGGAACTTCGGCTCGGATGTTGGAGCCGAACTGGGACTGTTGACTTGGTTATATGTATGGGTATATAACTAAGTAGTGTTGGATGTAACTTTGTGATTGTATCTTTTCTTTGTGGTTTATCCTTTTTGGATTCAAGGAGACCTTCGGTGGTCTTGGGGTCCCTACTAAGTATCATATAATCACCCCTGCATGGGATTTTCCCGCACTACGTTGTGTTGGTTGTAGACGACGGACATCACTGATCGAGGTTGAGGATTGTAGAGCTGGACGGTTCCCAGAGGAGGAACCCATGACGAGTCAGTGCCCGGATTTGGATATCATGACGAGTCGATACCTGGAGGTTAACCACTAGACATGACACATACAGGGCGGATGACAGGACCCAAGGAGCTAAGGAGGCTATCTGTACCCACCCTTTAGGTGAGATTTCCAGTGGACGGATTGGCATTGCTGCTTTACTTTTAAGTTGCTGTACTTCCTTTCCAGTTGTACTTTACTTTCAGTTTGGGTTTGTATTCTGGCCCACTTACTTTTCCGCACTTACTTTTACCCAGTTTTTTCTTAGTGTTTACTTCGGCTGGCTTACTCTATGGTGTTTGTTTACTTTATAAAGGCAATGCCTACCCCTTTTTTTCAGGATTTACGCCTTGGTGCTAGTCGCCATCCCCCGGCCTATGGGAGGTGGGGTTGGGGTTGTCACGACATGGGCCCCGAGGACGGGTCGTGACACAGCTAGTCTCTGATGCTCCTCTTTAAGCTACTGACAAGTTAAGCACCACGAGACAAACTTAGCCACCTTTATTATCATGTCGCTCCACCAAAACTGTGCCTGAAATTCCTTATACATATTATTTTTACCTGTATGTATAGCCCATCTCGAATAGTGGTATGAATGAAGGAGTTGTTCCTGAGAAACCATAGGTACAACCATCCGATTTCTGAAACACAAATATGAACCCCTATCAAGTTTCCAGCCCTCAATGGTCTCCCCACTATTGAGTTTTGAACTTACAACCAAACATTCTGCATCAGATGTTGGTGCCTCTTTGATCATTTTTACTAAATCAGGAACAAGCATAGCTGAAAACAAAACCACAACATCACCTCGGTCCTCACATTCCACATGCATGTCGGCTACGACCGACATCAACTTCCATTCATATGAATCTTCTTTTTCCAACTGAGCCTATGAATTTATATTTAATGCATCCACCACCGAATTTCATGTCCCTGGAGTGTACATCCAATTCAAACATTTGAAGATAATCCATCTATCTCATTTTCCTCAGATTCAAATCACGCCGTGAGAAAATGTGTTTCAAGTTTTTGTGATCCATAAACACAATAATTTTATCACCAAAGAGATAATGTATCAAGGTTTTCAAATCATTGAAAACTACAACTCACTCTAAATCATGTGTTGGATAATTCTTATCATGCACCCTCAACTGCCTTGAACCATAAGAAACCACATGATATCTTTGCATGAGAACACAACACAACCCTGATCCCAAAGCATTACAATATACCACATAACCCTTTCCTGATTCTGGAAAGATCAAGATAGGTGCTGATGTAAACTGACCTTTTAGTTCCTGGAAAGAATTCTAACATTCCTCCTTCCATTGGACTAAAGCATTTTTCTTTTTCATATTTCTCATTGGTGACACTAGTCGTGAGAAATCACACACAAAGCATTAGTAGTAACCAGCTAGACCAAGAAAACTTTGTATCTCAAAAACACTCTTCAGTGGTTGCCAAGAGATTACACCTTCTATCATTTCAGGATCAACAGAAATGCCTTTCTCAAAAATCGCATGGCCAGGAAAATGTACTTCATGTTTCCAAAAATCACACTTTCATAAATTTTCATACAAATGATGATCTCTAAAGATTTGTAACACTATTTCTAGGTGCACCACATGATAAACCCTTGTCTTTGAATAGACCAAAATGTCATCCACAACCACCACAACAAAAGAATCCAGATATTTGTTGAAATATCTGATTCATCAATGCCATGAAGACCGCTGGTGAATTTGTTAAACCAAAAGGCATGAATAAATATTCATAGTGGCTATATCTACATCTGAAAGCTGTCTTTGGAATATCCTCTTCCCTAACTCTCAATTGGTGATATCCTAATTACATGTAAATCCTGGATAACCACTAAGCACCCCTTAATTGATCGAATAGATCATCAATGCATGGAAGTTGATATCTATTCTTTATAATAACTTGGTTAAGCTTACAATAATCAACCCATATCTAACGATTTCCACCTACATTCATTATGAACAAAACTGGTGCTGACCATGGAGACATATGTGGTCGAATGAAACCCTTACTTTCTAGCTCCTCTAACTGCAATTTCAATTCCCATAACTCTGTTGGTGCCATCCTATAAGACGAAAGGGAAACAGGACTGTCCCCAGAAGGAGATAAATCGTAAACTACACTTCTCTAAGAGGTGGTAACACTGATAAGTTATTAGGAAATACATATGAAAATTGATCCATAACAGTTGGAAAACTATTTTCCTCGATCTCTCCCATTGTATCCAAAGTGAACACTGCCAACTGATTAGAGATCATTCCCACCATTGGTTCCAACAAACTCTTTGCACCCTTCTTTACAATCCTCACTCCTCTAAAGAGATGCTCGATGGTGTCCTCAGTCACGAAACTAACGGTTATACTATAAAATTCAATTTTATCCTTGAACATTGTTCGCCAATCCATACCCAGGATTACATCATAGACATCCATCTCCAACATCAGGAAGTACCATTTCAACTCAGATTCATGAACAGTTATAGCACATGCTCTACACACAAAGGCTTGACAATCACTTTCCCCAAGATTAGTTTTCATTCATAGAAAGAACCATTTTAGGTTTTAAACATAGCTAATAGGTGCCCCACTTCCTCTTCATCATAGTTCTAGAGTTCTCATCCCCTATAGTGAAGAAAACTATAATTCCTACACATGGATTTTCAGAAGTGACATATATCTTTAATGGAGTATCCGGCTATATTCCCAACTCTACAGTTTGAAAAGCCTGAGTGATGCTTTGAACCAACTATTGGTTCATCTGTGGCGTAGGTGAAACCAAATTCTCAAAAACCTCTTCTGACTAGTTCTTATGGCGTCTATCATGTGCCATTTTCTAAACCAACAACAAACTCTACAAGTATCACTCTCTAGAAACATAGGGCTTAGCATTTCAAATTTTATCACATCAACTATCACTACATTGTTTTAAAAAAACAACCTATTTCCATGTTCAAAAATATTTGAAATCACTTCACTTGATTTTGAAATTAAACCATTTTCAAAATATGATAAGAATTATCTTTTTCAAAATATTTCATTTGAAAACCGATTCCATATTTTTTAAAAAATTAACTCTTTTTTTCCAACATGAATCACTCCTAGAAGTGATGTATTTCCTCCTAGTAGGAAGTCATTCCTATAAAATTCATGTCATGCTCGTCTCATTGGATAAACCCATGACAATAAGATTTCAAAATCCTAGAAGTGTCTCCAAACAATTATTTACCCAACTCCCTAGTAACATGATGTTCAACATAAAAGGGTTAGCTATGTCCTTTAATGCTATACATTTCACGTTCTGACAATCCTACTCCTTTATAATATTCGCACATAACGAATATACAAGAAGTGATTTCATCTCCAAAACTAGGAACATCGATGACTACTTGTTAGGAAAGGACTGAACAAGCTGATACAATTTGTAATGACCCACCAATTCTCATTGGATTGAGAGTGAAACGAGTCATTACTAGGCCTTAAGTGACATCCCCATGATGCCAAAGGATATCAATAAATGTTGAAGGGTTTCAAGGACAAGTGGGGGATGATTTAACCATTAAGAAAGTAAACAATAAACCAACCAACCTTAACCAAGATTTCACTATATGATGCATGAACAAATGGAATACAACTCAACAACTTCATGTATCTCAAAATCACATCAAAGTAAGCAACAATAGAAGAATAACCAAGTACCAATGTACACATCAGATAGACTACACAAGACTCTCCAAAGACCTAAAGACTCTATGAACCATAATCTCCATGCTCCAAAATCTCTGAACAACCCAAACATTATTAGGTAGTGCTAAATACATGTTAAACATTACCTTTTCCCTTATCCCAAAAGATAGCATCTGCAAAAGCACCAAAGTGACAAAGTAGGAGTGAGTATAAAACTTAGTAGGTTTTCTGCAATGACTTCCCTACTCAAGACACTAGGATAGAGGAGTTAACAAAAATTATGTAAAATAGTTTATATAAAACAATTTCTCAAGAATAGTTTATAACTAAATATAAACAAGTTTCCAAACCATTCATTACCAAAATCTTACAAGTGAAATTGAAACCAATTTTCCAAGCAAGATATTTTCTAGAAAAACAACCAAACATCTGAACAACCATTTCACAATATACCTTTATCGGCATACATGACCATTCCTCAAACCCATCCAACCAACCATGCATGTTACGTTATGAGAGTTCCACACTTATGAGCGGTTTCTTGTCCGTATACCAAGTTGTTTCTAAGAAATTGTTTCCCATGTGCCATTAAACCTTTGGTATCGAGAACAAGGTCATATTTCAACCAAGATACATATATTTAACATGAACACACACCACATATTCCCAATGATCAATCCAAAACAAACCATTCAATGAAAACACCTTTTTATTGAAAATAATTTTCGTCAAAACCATTTCAACGCCAAACCATTTCAATAAAACTCCATTTTATTGAAAAAATTTCTATTGAAAACACCCTTTTCATTAACCATTTAGAAATTACAGAAAATCCATAATTTAAAATCATTATTTTAAATTCATGAAACTAAATCCCCTTTGCACAACTATTCACCAAGATCACGCAATTTCACAGAAACCATAAATCATCAAAAATGAATATTTTTCCATGAATTTGACAATCAGTAAACAAATTTGAATCTAATACAATCAATTATATCAAGAGGTGATCAGAGTGAGGCCACCTACCTCATTGGTTTTGATGAAACATTGACAATAGACGAAGAATGCACAAGAAAGCGGGTCGATTCTCCAAGAATGGACTTAGTTATCTTATCCTAGAAAGATCAAGACACAACATTGAATTATTTGGCATCCAAAAATGTAGATATACCAAAAATTGGTTCAGATATGAGAAAGAATGGATATTATAAAAGTAGATCTAAGCAGATCTTAGAAAACATGACAAATTAGGAAAGAATGTTGACATACCTCAAGAATCAGACTCTAATCACCAAGGAAAGGCTCTAGGTTGGCTTCAACTCATGTGGGGAGGGTTATCCAGCCTTATAGGGAGAGAAATCTCTAAATAGGGTTTTTTTGAAGAAAAAAAGAAATATATAGAGAAAAAACGAGTTATCTCTTATAAAAAAGGATCTAGATTTGACCTCTTCACATGGTTTAACCACACGGTTTGGGTTAACCATGTTTGGATCATGCGACCCGCATTTTCGTCCCAAAACTCCTTATAAAACCCCCAAACTCTCCAATCCTTCATCTTTACCCTTTTATGGAAACAAATTTTTTATTGAAATATCCCACTTTAAGGAAACACACCACATTATGGAAACAACCCACTTTATAGAAACACCCCACTTTATGGAAACAACCCACTTTTTGGAAACACCACACATTATGGAAACACCCCACTTTATGGAAACAACCCACTTTATGGAAACAACCAACATTATGGAAACACCCAACTTTATGGAAAGTTTCTATTTAATGATAACTATCTATTTTATAGAAACTCTCTAGTAAAGACACACCAATTAAAAAAACGCGAGGAAAGGGGTTTTTTACCCGAAACCAGGGGTACAACACTATTGGTATTGTTAAAAAAAGGGTGATAAAAATATAAATATATCTGCACTGATTCAAAACATGGTATATCTTTTTCAAAATTGAAAACATTATAATTAAAGAATTTTCTTTAAAATTAAACCATCAAAATGCAAAGAAAAATAATTTATTATAAAAAATTCCATTTTAAATTTAAAATGATTTTATACCAAATTAAACTATAATCCCCAATTAAAGAACCATATTTGGATTTTTAATGAAAAATTGACTAATGAAAATTCAAAATGAATCCCACACATAATTTGACCTAGAAAATAAAATGACGTTTTCAATAAAAATCATTATTTTTTACTATTCATTGAAAAATAAATATTTTTTTACAAATTTATCAAAAATTCATTCGAAGTCAATTTTTATATATAGAATATAAAAACAAAATTCATTTCATTATATTAAAAACCAACTATTTAAAAATTGAAATTTTAATCAAAATTTTATAATGAAAATAAAAACATAATTCATGAGTAATTATAAATATTTAAATGGTTTATTCTTTCATTAACTTGGTTGTTATAGGAACAATATCCTAAATATAATAAACAAAACATTCCATAAAAACACAAAAGATAAAACCAGGCCATTAACAACAAAAATAATGAAAATAATGAAATACTATTAAAAACCATGTGGTAAAATGTTAAAATAGGATCATATATGGAATGATGTATATGAATATGGTTAAATAATGTATTCATAATAAAACTATAAATATTATATAGGATGTTTTAAAAAATATGAAATAAATCAAACATGACTGAGGGGTTTCTATTCCCCCATTTTCTTCAATGATACATACACAATATTATCCACATATCTTTTTAATGGTGTATATACTTCCCCATTGATATTGTATATCATAAATATCATTATCATAAAGTTATTTAAAGTTTCATTTGATGATTATTTATTTTATGGGGATTACGATTAGGAAGTTAGCAAAGTTGTAATGGTTTATTTCACAGTCTCATCATTATTCGTAATGGTTTTTCATAAATCTCCTGTTGGGGAATTATTTGTTATGTCAATCATAAATGCAATAAAATTACTTCTCTTATGGTTATTTATGAAATTTTACATGTAATAATACCAATATTACACTCTTTCGTACATAAAATTATTGAGAGATTTTATTAAAAAAATAAAATTTATTTTTATCTTCAGTCAAAAATCCTTTTCCATTAAAATCATTTTTTTTCTTAAAATATTTTAAAAAATATTTATAACCTCTAAAAAAATATTAATGAAATTGTTATCAGATTTTATTTTTAAAATAAAATTTTAAGGAACCATCTGGTTTATTTAAAAATAAGTCATGTTTTCTTTTACCGAAAAATGTAAAATAATTCCTTCTTTTAACATGTATGGATTCAACAGAATTGTTCTCTATCATGACTACCCAATGTTTTAATGATTAATTTACATTATTTTAATAGATATTTGAAATGAAAATTATTTAATTTTTTTAACATTTTAGGTAAAAATGATATTTTTATAATTAAATAGTTATTTTTCTCAAGCATGTTTTATGGTTCATTTCATGGTATTTTCATTCATCTAAACATCAACTCATAATCATACATATGATCTAGTGGGGATAAATTATATTGATATCATCTTTATTATTTCATTAGATGGATTTTCATCATTTTGACTTAGGATATACAATTTTATTATCATTCACCATATTACTATGGATGATTTATGATTATGTTTATTTTATTTGGTAATTATTAAACATTTTAATGTTAGTTTTCGAATAAAAATATTTATGTTTATTATGTTTATCCCATTTCATATGAGGGAATAATTATAATTAGTAAATGATTAGCAGAGCCCACTATAGCCCATCGATGCATCAGTTGGTATCATGAGACAAAAATATTGGGTTTTGTTTGAGGACTTACCAATTTTGTTAGATATCTTGTGAAAAAGCCCCAATGTTATGTTTAAATGGCCAGCATTATGAATTCTTTAATTATTTTTTTTATTGATATTCGATGAAATTATTTTATTTTTTAGAATATCCATTTTTATGTTTCAATAGTATGTTAACATCTATATGACATTAGTTTTTCATCATTTATTTTTACTATATTATGCTCAATTTATTTATTAAATAGTAGAAATTTCATTTATTTACCTCTTCATATGGTTTATTCCTTATTTATTCATGATTGATTCTACTATATATATATTCCCTTTCATAGAATCATAGCTTATCCCATTCTTATGTATTATTTTGATAGGATACCCGGAAGCATTTTGCGACTGACAAGGAGGGATACACTAAGGGTAATAATGGTGATATAAAAAAAACTCATTTTGTGTTATATATTTTTTAAATTTAATGTGATTTTAATGAATGCACCATGTTTACCAAGATTACTAATATATTTGGAGATTTTTGGATGTGATTTATTTTATTGAGTTCTAATATAATAATGTAGGAAATGGATTTAATTTTCTAGGGTTGTGGTTGCCACAAAAAATTCATAAAGCATTATTTCCCTCAACTTCCTCCTCCAATGATTTCTATGACTAATGATATTTTAACCCAATTATGGATTTAATATTTTACTATCTTTATGATTTTTATTTTCTACATTATTATATATATGTCCCCATTAAATAATAAATAAATAGATTAAGGATTTTATCAATGGTTTACTCATCTAATAATTTATCTTAAATAAAAAATTATTCACTCTAAATTTGATCAGGAGGACTGTCAATAGTCTGTCCACCATGATAGATTCATCAATAGTTATGAAAATATTTAACTAATTAACATAATTTTTTTCACCCATTTAATTAATAGATACATATTTTCACCTTCTCCCATATGGGTATCCTCAAATTGAGTGATTAATGTTTATAACCTGAAATCACCCAATTTTTATGTCACACATTGATATCATTATGTTTCCTCTATATTCTGTACATTATTTTCAATACCATTTTCAATGAAAAATTAATATTTTAGAGGGATCAATTTAATGTTTATGCACCCTCCCATCGCCATTTATTTTATTCACACAAGGTATGTTATAGGTTGTCCTAACATTTTGAAGATGTTCACTGTTGTTGGTTATGAAAAAACATCTAGTCCATGAAATAAAAGATATAAATTATTCTCACCTTAAATAGATTATATCATTTCCAACAAAACAATGGAACAACACTATCATTATCTTTGATCATAACCTCTATATATCATGAAGATCAATGATATTTAGAAAAAAAGGGGGAGACCAGTACATGTTTGTACACAATAGAAAATATTAAATATGGATCACCCAATATGAATAAGAAGAGTTCTCCATAAAACAAATGAGAATATAATTACAATATATATATACTCATCACAAGATGTATATTGATAAATTCTCCATGATTTTTTCCATTAATTTTATAATTATAATATAAAAAAAGAATACTTCAATCAATGAAAATATATTATTTTTTTGGTGGATTACATTGTGGGTATTCAGTATGGATGTTCTAGGATTTTTAACATTTCTTCTAAAGAATATATGATAATTTTTATAGCTCAATTAGAAATGTAAGTTAATCAATAATAACCACATATTATGGAATAAACTAATGGAAATAAAATAATTACACATGAAACAACTAAATTTTATTATATTTTGAAAATAAATGATGATATAAGTCAACATTAAGTACGATGTGAAATCCACAAGCAGACCATATACATATCAATGAAAATTTTTAATCATATTTGTAGACCAAGTGGATATACTAAAGAATATAAATCCATGACTAGTGTATACTAGTGCCTTGATATTCAATATAATTATGGTATTAAAGGATGTAAAGATACAAAATTTCAGAGAAAGAATATATAAGTGAATATTAGAGGATCTAGTATGAAAAAAAATATAAAAGATATATTAGGGAAGGATGGATAAATATATATAAGAATAAAATTTCACCCTTAATGAATTCAATGATGATGAAATCAATTCCACAATATTACCTTATTTATGAGGTTAATTTTTTTTTTGTTTTACCTATTTAGGGAATTGAAGTTGTTTTATGTAATCGTAGTGAGAACTAAATAAAATGAGAACTCTGTCAAAACTAGAGAGTATATATTAATTTACGATCATTGAAGGATATATTTTTTAACAAATATCACCTATATAATGATATATAATATTTCTAGAGTTGAAAATAAATAATAAAAAATCATTTTTAATCTTAATAACCAATACAATAAAACTTATTTTAATATGTTTAAACTATTTTTGAAGTGGGGATGGAGTTTATCCCTTGGGTTGGATAAATATGAGAATCTTAGTTAGTAATCTGTTACAAGAAAATATTAAATATCCAGAATGTTTTTTTTCCAAAATTTCATTTATGATGGATTTATTATAATTAAATCATAATTCAGTTTCAATAATTATTTCTAGTTTTACATGATATAGTATTAATCGATCAATGATATAAAAAATTTACTATCATAAGTTGGTTCTATAATCTTAACCTATTAACTGTTTTTGATGTTGTTAACTACTATGATAAGATTAATTAATGAATTTATGGTCGCATAAATAGCTTGAGATTTTATAAAATAACTTTAATCCTTTGAATTAATTTATAATTTTGGTATCAACCTAAATAGCATTTTAACATCCCTTGATAAATGAATTTTGAGTTGGTATAATAATATTTTTGTCCATATACAACATTGTTTTGTAGACTAGACCCTCTTAATTTATACATTAGAAATGAGTTATATAGACTATGATAAAAATAATTTATGTAACATATCTCCATTAGAATTTTCAAAATCATATCTTAAGTTCTTTTTATTTATTAGCAATATGGGGGCCATATAATAAAATTTATAAGACATATTGATATACATTTTCCATATTTTTTGTTGATAAAAAATACACAGTGTAATTTTGAACATTTATTGTGATTGGATGTATTTTTTCACTAAATATAATGGAAATATTAAATATCTCAATATATTTTGTAGATAAATAACATGAAACATATATTGAGTTTTGAATCATGTTGAGAAACTCTATGAAGTTCCCAAACATTTCTATATTAATTTGTATGGGGTCCCCATGAAAGGTATTATTATGTGACTTGAATTGTGAATATTATCCAATTATTAATGAACTAACTTTAACATTGGATGTTAATATATTTTCTATAATTACTTACATCAAAATTAAAATAAGGGTATGATACTTACATTGGTTGTTGCTGAAGATCCATTCACCAAGAAAACCTCATTAATAATATTACTTCTCGATATTTTTAATAGAAAATATATTTAAGAAGATTTCAAAATTATAGAAAGAATTGAATTTACAAAGAGTATGAATATTCATAAATTCTATATCTCTATTTATAAGTTCTTAATGAAAATTTATAAATTTCAACATATTTTATTATATATATAAAGGTTGATATTTTAAGAAGAAATAAACATGGATGATTGGATGATATTTAAGTAATTAAAAATAAGTTGATAACGTGGATGATCATTGAAATATTTTATAGAATATTTTTATGTTTTATTAATCTTTGTAATTTTTATATTATTTATCTGGGATGTATTATTTTTATTAAAAAGTGATTTTAGGTGTTTGGGAACATGTGGAGAATATTTGAGATGATTCTTGAAATTTAATTTTATTGAAAAACAGAAATAAAAAAACATGAAATACTTAGAAATGAAGTGATGTAGGTAAACTAACTAAAATCACAGAGATATATATTACATTTTGATAAATTTTTTCTATTTTAAAGAGAAAATAATGAGTTGAAAAAATGTAAGATCATACATATAAGATATGGATAAATAAAAAGTTAAATTAGAGATTTATAATATATATTTATCTATATATAAGTAACCTATTTCGAATGAATATATAAGATGATTTTAGTATTTGACTAAAAATATATAAAATAATAACCGTTATTTGAACTGCACAAGAAGTTTATAGGATTTGGTACTATGTTCCCTTGATTTGAAAAATATATTTTTCCTATAAGAAAAAAATAACATGATGACATGTAAGATATTTGATCATAGATGATATATTAGTGCATTCCACAATGATATATAAGAGGTTATATTTATTATGTAAGAAATATCAAATTTCAAAAATGTGACAACTCTAATGAAATATATATTGGATGTTGTTATGATTATCCTTAGTGACTAAAAATAATTTTTAAATGTTATAATTGTTATTCAAATAAAAGAAAATAATGAAGAATAATGGGAAAGAAGAGACTAAGGATTTTCATTTCACGGATAGAGTTTCTAAGCCTTGAATTTGAATTTAAATGAATATAATTAATCCATAATCATTTTGGATGTTAGGATCCATCTATTCCATAATTATTTTACCACACAACAGTGTATTATGAAATATGAGTGTCTTGGGAGATATTTTTACTATAATATAATGAATAAAAATTGAATTTTTATTAGAAACGAGGGTAATAACCCATCAACAATAAAGGAGTCTCAAGGAATTCTAAAGTGATGAAGGCCAAGGTTAACCCCTTTGACAACAATTTTACATTTAGAAGGAAGGGAACCCACATTATCAAAGAGGATAAGAGGGTTCTCTAGATTACCAACCCTTGCAAGAGAATCCGTTGAGAAGTTGGATTAACACCAAATGTGCCTCACCATCTGTCTGCCATTGGTATCCAAGGAGGAACGTTTGGTGATCTAAACCAATTCCCATGGAGCAACACATTTCCCATGTAGGATTCTAACAAAAACCTCCAAGTCAGACTCGACCTCCCTTACCTGAATATCCAATCTTTTACACAACTTGAGACCCGTATGGAGGGCCCTAACTTCCACACCCAATGAGCAACTAAGGCCATATAATGCACTAAAACCAAACTAGACAAAGCCCCTTGAATCACTGAGAAGCCCCCCACATCTCATCTGCCTACTCATAAAGGATCCATCCATGTTAAGCTTCAGGCCATTGGAAGAATGTGACCATCCAACCCACCATCCACTAGTTCGTTCAATAGTAGGGGTTCTATTCATCACAATGGAAGGGGAAAAAGGGTTACATCTCCTCTTAAGGAGATCCCCCAACTTAGCCAGTAGAGATCTCAATCTCAAATTTAGGTTGCTTCTAGATCGGACGTGGCCCATTCAAACCTGGTTGCAGACATCCCAAAGTGTCCAACAGATGGAGGCGAAGATGACCGACCACACCTTGGACTCCATCCATTATCCGCACCATGGAACCAAGCCGTGATAAAGGCCTGCATGGAGAACATCCCCTTGGAGAGGTGAAGATTTTTTTTCTGAAGGAGGACCAGAGGAAGAGAGCCCACTCACTCTGGAAGAATAAGTGGGCTGTAGAATCAGCCATAGGGGTATTACAGTAGTAACATCGGGAGGCCAGAGTAATCCCCCTTCTCTAGACATTCTCACCAGTTGGTAGTGCTGTTGGAACCATGGCCTTCTATGCATGATTTGAAGTATGGTTTGTGTTTTTTGTCAATCCTCAGTGGATGTTCAGAATGTTTACCAGCAAAGAGATCATATAGTTCAAGAAGACACCAGTATTGAAGGTGGCGTCGTTTCCGAGTGTTTGCCAAATTTTTGGGCCTGAAAATCGACAAATGGAGAAAAGTGTTTTTGGGAATGTGACTTGCGCGCCGTGTACTTGAAGGAGAGGAAACTTGGGCGCCATATGTTTTTCAAGATCAGAACATGGAAAAATGGCATAGGGATAAGGGTCACGCAAGTTTTGCTCTGGTCGCGCAAGTGACCTGCGCGTCGTGAAGAGACTTGCGCGCCGATGCCTAGGAGGATTGAAAACTTGTCTGTCTATTGTTTTTCAAGATTATAACTTCAAAATATAGAAAAGGAAAGAAGGTCGCGCAAGTATTTGTGTGGTCGTGCAAGTGAGTAGCACGACAGTGGGTAGGGAAGATGAGCTACGCACCGGAACCTGCGCGCTGAGGGAAGACATGCGCGCCACAGCGCAGGGGGTCTAGTTTTCCTATAAATAGAGTACCAACCCTCTTCATTTGTAATGATGTTTGAGACTTAGATATTTTTCGACCTCTCTTCGTGCAACAGGTTGAGTAGCGCATGTGGTTGTTGGGTTGCGCAAGTAGAGGCTGCGCGCCATCTATTGGCTGCGTGTCTAAAGGGGTTCGAGATTTAGAGGCGCTGAGTCACGCAAGTTTGGAGTTCAAAGAGGTAGTGTCGCACAAGTAGTTTGGAGTCACCTACGCACCAAGTTTTTACTATGGAAGTGACTTGCGCGCTATTCCGGAAACTTGCGCACTAGATCTTGGAGAAGCGCACCCGGTTTGTTAAAGTACATACTTCCTTTTGAAGCTGCACGAAAGCTGGAGGATCATTCGGTACCCTCAGCACAAAGTGAGATTAATCTTTAGGTGAGAGTTGGACTTCAACAGAGCATCTACATACAATAGGGGATGCATTCTAATGAAATTATGAAGAGACCTTCACGTCTATAAACTGAGTTTGACTTCACCAAGGGCAGTGAGCCAGGGGGAGTCAATGGGAGTGACCCGAGGAAAGCAGTGAGCTATCCCTGACCTTTATAAAGGCTGTGAGCCTGGAACAGAGTGATTGTGCCCGATCCTTTCTAATCCACAGCTAGTGAAAATTAGTGGAATTTGGTAAGACCGAAAACTTGTCGGCGTATGCTCCTTGGACGTAGCCCTTAGTGGTGAACCAAGTAAAAAGTGATGTGTCTTCTCTATGCATGTGAATGTTTTCTTTCTGATCATATTCATCATACAGGTTCAACAAGTTCCTACCAACATGTGAACAAGATCAATCACATTAAAAGAAAAATTTGTCACCCTGATTCACCCCTCCCCTCTCAGGGTGTCTCGGGGTCCTTCAAGTTCTTGGTTTCTTAGACACCGAAGCATAAAATTCATTTTCAATGGAAGCTCCTTACCCCAAAGCTGGGTCCCCCACTTTTCGTGTTCCAATACTTCATGGTGAACGCTCCTAAAATCACTAGAGGGGAAAGAACCCGAGCTCCAACCAGTGTTGCAGCATCTATCAGGATCATCATTGATGGAGATCTAATAAAATAGCTCCCACTGATCTCGGGAAAGAAGATGCTTGATTATATCCCAGTGGTCACTTGCCTACCAGAATGAGCTGCTCAGCTATGAACACCCTGGGTAGAAAAAGGGCTCTCCCATCCAGTAAAAATTCTAAAAGTTGATATCACCCTTTCCAAAAATCCGCTTGGAGGAATCTTTCAACTCATCCAATATTGGAAAAAGAAGATGAGCCAGGTGGGATGGATGGCCTCCAACGTCACTCCCACCCCCAAGAGTTCTTGTATCTCGCATGGAAGAAAGACACCCACATGGAGTTCCCTTCAAGGATATCCCATGCAAGACGACATTACATGCAATGCATGGTTTCCGAAATGTCCCTTACGACCACCCAACCTTCTAAGATTGGCCTGACCAACCATTTACAAGGAGCCCATGGAACCGTCCAAAAAGATTGGAATCTCAAATGAATGTTGTTAAAACTTTCTCCATCTTATTGAGCGATCCTTGGGGTGGAGAAATGGTAGACAAGATATGCATGGGTATGGAAGTAATTACACTATTAATCAGTGTAACTCTCCCTCCGATGGACATAAATTTATTCTTCCAGTTAAGAATTCTACCCATCATCCTGTTGATGATGTCCCCAAAGAAGATATTTTTGATGCGGCCAAAGGATAGAGGTGTACCAAGGTAGGTCATAAGAAAATTGAAGTTCCCAATCAAGATCCATGTATCACTGAGAGGCGGAGGGGGTGAATCAGTGATATCTTTTTCTTTTTAAGTTTCCCCTTTTTGAAACAACCTTCGCCTCCTGTTAAAGAATTTCTTCCCTACTGAACACACACATCCACAGGAACACAAGATTCACAAGGTTCAATACTCAACAAGAGTAGCTACGTCCTTGGTATGGTACGAAAACAATCCAGTACCACACAATCCACTAGAAAACAATCCTTTGATGTGGAATACAACGAGTAGGATATTCCCTTACACTCGTGCATCACTTTGAAAACAATACAATAGTGCATGTTCTCCCTCTTAGCACAAATAGGGTAACAACATTTTTCAGTGCTTCTTTACAATTGAACAGATGTATTCTCTGATGTACAAATCTTCACTTTCTTACCCAGAAGCCTGTTAGAACTCTCTTATGAACTACTGAGTACGTGCGAAGACCCCAAAAATTTCGCATAGCCTTTAGGGAGCCTTGCGCACAATTCAAATGTCTTGCACGTAAAAATGTCCTTTTGGTGCGGAAATCATTTTCACACAGCTTCCCTTTTTCACGCAAAGTTTCACTTTTCACGCAGCTTCCCAATTTTTCGCGCAACTTTCTTTATTTCACGAAAAACTCTTTCTTTTCACGAAACTCACTTAGCGTAAGATTTTACGTACACCAGAGCTCGTAATTTCTTCTATGTGTTGAGCATTAACAAATGAGAAGGGTTAGCGTCATATTTATAGGCATTTTGACCCCGCCCAAAAAACACAAATCCGCGCGTAAAACCTCCTTCATGCGTGTAAAAACTCTTTTATGAAACTTCATATTTGGCGCCATGCTTAAATATTTCACGCACCTCATGCCTTTTCCATTTTTCATCCTTCTATGCATGAAGAACCAATTGCGTGCAAAATTCCACACCGCATTCCATATTGCGTGCAAATTCATCCTTTCATGCGACATCGTATTTCGCGCAATGATCCAATTTTTCACGCAGCTCATGCCTTTGCAAATTTTTGAGCTCTTGATCTCAAAACATCTTTTGCACGAAAAACATAATTCCTCTATTTCGCGCATCCCGCAGATATTTCACGCAACCCGCTTCTATTTCGCGCACCACTTCATTTTATCTCTTCACTTCTTCCCATAACCATTCTTCTGCTCTTGTCACGAATCCCACTATCGCGATATTTATCCTTTGATAGATGAGCTTTAGCATCGTCAGAGTTGCAATGGGAAATAAATATTCCCTATCCTCTAGCAGCATCATTCCTTCCAATCAAAACGTTATATGACTGACATCATCATTTCTCCCCTTTCCTACATATGGCTAGCATCACAAGTTCTCCTGACTCATGATATGTGTGAAATACATACCAGCAATGCATCGTCTTATTTGTGATCCTTCTAAAAAGTGAATTGATTTATCTTCTATGAAAACAAAATACAACACTCTGAAAAGGCAAACTCTTCAAACTTCCTTCTCCATTCAACATGGTCCCAACAGAAATACCCCTGTTGAATTCCCAGGTTATCTTGAATATCCCAATAGCACCAGCCTGAACACATATTTGAGATAAAGTCCCAAATCTTCCTTGAATTAATTCTCCATCCACTCAAGCTCCCATAAATGGAAATGAACTCCAAGAACCCTTATAGAGATCAATTCCTCCGATTAGAAAATAACAGAATATCATCTTCAAACATAAGATGAAACACCATAGCCCTTCCCCTATTGTTTGAATAGGTTAATATTTTTCCATTCCCAATTCTACTTTGGATATTTTTATAGAGAGCATCTTGAGACAAAATAAATAATGAGGGAGATAGAGGGTCCCCTTGGAGAACTCCACAAACACTTTTAAAGAAACCGAATCTTTTCCCCATTAAATAGATGGTGATCCATGGGGATGATAAGCACCTGAAGAAAAGGTCACAAAACCATCCATCAAAACCAAATTTCTTCATGACATTAAGGATGAAACTCTACTCAATTTTTTCATAGATTTTTTCCATGTAGACTTGGATGATGATGGTGAAACCTAATGCTTTATTATTAATATCCTACACCATCTCACTCATGATCTAAATCACCCCTTGTATGCTACTTCCGTTAAAGACCCCATGCTTCTCTCTAGAAACACACTTAGGAATAAGAATGTTCTGTCTTCTTACAATCAGACTAGCAATAATCTTGTAAGAAACATTAAACAAACATATGGGTTTGTAATGAGTGAGTAGGGATGGGTCACTTACCTTTGGGATCAAAACCACATGAGAAGCACAAACACACCGAGCCAGAAGCGCTCCCCAAAAGAAGTCTCAGACTACTTCCACCACATGCCCACCCACAATATCCCATTCCACTAAGTAGAAGGCCCTAGGGAATCCATCCAGTCCCCGGGCACTATCCAGAGACATCATGGAAACAATATTCTTGATATCTTCTTCATCGGACAAAGAAACGAGGTGGCTATTATCAGAACTTGGAATCTGGTGTGGTATGGATCCAAAAAAACTACCTTCGCACTCATCCAAACCAAAAATATCACCTCTTTGCATGGATGACCCTGCCAACAACCCCTCAAAATGTTAAAGGTCCATATTAGTGGCAATATTAAAATATGATGTATAAGAACTATTACCCAGGTGGAGGTTGATATTTGTAGATTTCTTCTCCTTCATCCAAGCCTGAAAAAATGCACTGTTTCGGTCACCCTCTTTATGCCATATCACACAAGTCCTTTGTTTATAGGATATTTATAGCTCAAGTTTTTTTTCATCCAATAATGATCTCTTATCACATAGAAAAACAATGGTGTTCTTATCCAATTTGAGTTGGAGGTCCGCATCGATAGCCACAATTTCCTCCTTCAACCTTTCCACACCAGATTTCTCATAGGGCATGCTAACCATACATTGCTGGATGTCCTTATCTAATCACATTAAATGATGGGAAATGCCCACCGAGTACCTCCTCTCTTCTGGGTGGCTCCAAGAATCTCTCACCAACTAAATGAGGCCCTCAGTTTTATGCCAAGTGGGAGAATAGAAGAAGGAACTACTCCTATCCAAAACCCACTTGAGGCTCACAAGAAGAGGAATATGATGAGATAGAGTGAAAACCATGTGAGTGACCGATGCCTGGCCATAAGAATCCAAGCATCGAAGGTTAGACAAGAATCTATCAAGGAAACACCAAATGTGGTTGGGCCCCCTACGGTTATTACCCCACATGTAATTATTACCAGCAAATCCCATATCCATAAGGTCCTTCGACCCTAGGATTACAATAATAGAAGTTTACATGAATGTGGAAGACATATTAAATAATTATTGAAATTGTTATGTCTTAATTATATATTGATTTTCTTTAGTAATTTACAATAGATTTAAACACAATATATTATGATTATCTTGTGAATTAAAAGGCCAAGTATTCATTATATAAATAAAGAATATCTATATACTATTTAAATGAAATTGAATATTGATGAGGCTAGGAATTTTAACCCTTAGATATGTTGATAATTAATAGGAAATAACATATGGATAATATTAAAATGGTTTGGTGAATACATATTTTGAAATAAAAAATTATATATTTGAAGATATTTTAAAAGTACAACTATTTGATATATTCTGAAGGTTAAAGAAGGAGATCTGACATTTTGAACATTCTATATAATATATCCATCAATATAAAGGAGGAAGATATCTCAATAATCTTGATAGATATTATATTATGCGAAATAATTTCATCTATTTTCATTTATGTAGATGAAGAAGATAAAGTGACAACCCTTCTTTTTTTATCATTTATTTTCATGATAAAGAAAATGAAGTATGAGAACTAGTTTACAATTTCAGATCCTAAAATCTTAATGAAAAGGAATGATTACATGACAATTATATTATATTTTTTAAAAAATATCAATGTATCCCTAGATACCGTTTCATTAAAACAATGAATATATACTCTATCAGAGTAAATTAATAAGATTCAGTCCTTATCTCAAATAAGAAATTGTCACGTGCCACCTTTACCAGGATGAGGTAAGGGATAGAATATTTCCAGACCATTACTTACACAAGTTGAAGGAGAGATAATAACTCATGAGACCTACCCTCAATAGGCCCTAGAGTGGTGACTATCACCAAGGGTATAGAATCACACGTAATATGGAAGTAATTACCCTTTTTTATTTAGTAGGATTGGGAGATAAGATATTAAATCCCAAAAAACACAAAAACTAGAAGTATAAGTAAGCCCAAAACAATCCAATACCATATGCATGTTCCAATAATAAGTGCTACAAAATACAAGAAAACTATAAAAAGAAGTACAAAAATATAGGAAAAGAAGCAACGTCAATGGTCCAAACATCCAAACTAGTGGGTTCCAACATGGTTCTCAAAGTCCTCATGGAAACCTGAAAGCAGTTTTATATTTGTAGGGTGAGTATACAGGTATACTCAGTAGGGAAAACCAAAAGCTCCTATGAAGAAGTGAGGAGGCATTCTAATTCCCTATGAGAAAATGTGATAACCAAAGCACCTAATTAGGAAACTATCAACCCAAACCTCACCAAGGCATGCTCCCCAAATAGTGCAAGTAAAGTAAAGTAATAGTAATAACACATCGATGTTTGGGTACCCCGCACCACCTACACACTGGTTATTGAAGATATCCTTTGTGTCAAACCTCTCCCACCACTCATACCGCAGTCCCATTGCCATATCCTGCCCGCACACACCTGGGATACCACATCCACACATCCCACCTGTAAACACCTGGGCCAGAACAACAACATGTAACCATGCCTGTAGACACATGGGCCTAGAAAACTACTGACATGCCCGAAGGCAACTGTGCCTCATCCTGAAGACACTTGGGAAACAAATTGCTTGAACACACGTGGGCTAACCACCACAACGTACCCTGTCTGAATAATTTGGGGCTATAATGGAACTCAGGCATCAAAGCCTACCCAAAGAGTCTTGGGATACTTATGAGAGTGATCAAAAAGGAGCTAATATCCATCCACCCAATAGGATAATGAAAAAACACCTTCCCCCCTGAAATGGGGGTGTTCATCACAAAGTCCTCAAATTGGGTGGGACATGAATAAGAGACATAAGAAATAAATTATATCTATATGTAAACAAGCACTCTTCCCAAACCTAGGGTCTAAAACCAGACCATACCCAAACATCCTCATTACTAATCATTCATAAAAAGCACAATAGCCACAACCATGTCACACTCATTCCTAAAAAACAAATCCCCATTGAAGACATTATTGTTCTCATATTCAAGTGATTCAATTTAAATAATTCTTCACTACCAGAAAAGTAATTAGCATAACCACATGCCAAGGAAGGAAAAACAGCCAGGCAACAAATTAAGCATTCAAACCCAGTTCTCTTGTAATGTCAAAACAACAAAAGGGATTCATGAGATCTCTCAAGGTAATGGAACCAAACCAAGCCCCAACATATAGCCTCCCATGGCCCCGCAAGGCCCCAAATCCAAAAGTTTACAATTGCACGATAGGGGATCCCATACCTATCCACATCACCTCACAAGCATCAAGTATAACAACCATAAACATCAGCAGAATAGAGCAAGGGAGTTTTCAGATTTAAACATGCCATTAATTTTGTTTCGTCTTTCGGTTTGGTTAACTGGGGTGAGTACACACGTATTATTATTCAATGGGAATCCATTTAATCAACTGAGTATACATGATTAACCAGTTTCCTTGTTAAAACCAATCAATCATATGATTGTCCAGAAAATAGAAGTTCATTAGTGTGCAAGAAAGGACCACCAATGGCCATGAGTTTTTTTTGGACATAAGACCATACCATTAAAAACGTATGAGCAAAGATAAAAGAGTAAAGACACATCATCAAACACACCCCTTCATTCTTTAAAAACCATTTATTATCTTCCTCAAGGTTTGGTTTCATCCACCCTTGAAGGAACATCATCGTACCCACTCTGCATGATACACAATAAAGAGAGATGAAGGAAAAACCCTACTTAGATTGGAAACGATAGGAGTTATTCCCCTCACACCAAGAACATGGGATGCATGATGTGTAAGGGAAGAACTCCAAGGACTCCTAGAGTGAGCAGGAAATGATCTAGAACAGGTGCACAACTTTTTTCGGGAAGGGTGGATCCAAACAAACCGTGGAAAGGAAAAGAGACTATCCAAGAAGAAGAAATAATACAATGTGTTAAAAGGTGAGATCCTAGAGTTACGAGATATGAATCTTGAACAGCTTTAAAGACGGATTGTGGTTTCACAATGTGGTTGGATGTTTACACATGATCAAATTAATTGTTATTTAATTATTCTCATTGGAGAGGTGGCTATAAAAGATATGTGTTAAAAGGTTTCATTTAAATAGAGGAAAATGTGTAACATCGATAGATGGTTTTGGGTCAGTCGAGGGTCACCCTATTCGAGAGATCTGGAACATAATTTATGGTCCTTAAAAACAGCCTAAAACCACTTTAATGAGACATTAAACCTTAAAGAAGGAATTACTGGGAATGAAACCCCCAACAACCCCATGGCACCGATCGAGTGCGGAAACAATCAGTGAGACATATCTGCGACACACCAATCGGTGACTCACTGATCGGGGAAACACCGATCGGTGAGACCGATAGGTGACACCAATAGGGGACCCAATGATGACACCCTGCCACATATACTAACTTCCTCAGGACCTACTGATGGATCCAGTGTGCCCCAACACTTGAAATTGACAAAGAAATAGACCAGAAGGGTCCGAGACATTACAATAGATACCACTCAAACTATTCTTGTCCTGGATAATCGAAACTAGACCCAAATAAAAGAGAGGTGTCCGAACAACCACCTTGAAGATAACTCCCAAGATTAGACCTCCTCAACATCTAGGAACAATTATACCTTAGGTATAGAAACATACAAAGGTCACACTATATAGTTATATGGATTACAGAATCCCTTCCTCCTTGTCAAGATACTATCCGCTTTGGGCGACACTAACTCACCCGCATGGGTTTAATCGCATCCTCCCAAATGAATATTTATTAGGGGTCATTTCCTCCCCTCCCCACAACTAAGACTCTTCATAAACATTCATAGAACAAGGAAAGCAATACATTTCATTGTTAAAAATGTCCAACACTACATCACAATCCAGTATGAAACGAAATAGAACGGAACTCAAAACAGCATTGGGTTTTGGGCGTGCATATGAGATTCTCACTGCCAAGTACTCTCCTTGAGGCCAATGTGCCTCCACAACACACGAACAAAAGGATGGTTTGCCCCCAAATAACTTTAACCTTTTTATCTTTGATCCTTACTGGTCACTCCGCGAACATCGCGTCGTCCCCTATATCCAACTCTCCCCAGTAAATGACAATGGAATCATCGTATAGATATCAACGTAGTTGGGAGATGTGGGAAACGTTGTGGATCCTTTCCAAATAAGGTGAAAAATCCAAATGATATGCCACCTCACCAACCCGCCCCAACACTTTGAATTGCCCGATAACCTAGGGGAGAGTTTTCTCCCCTTGCCGAACCTTCACTGCCCACATCGATTGGAGAACTTTAAGAACACGTTGTCCCTGACCTCAAACTCCTAGTGTCTCCTCATATGATCGGAATACGACTGCTACACGTCCTCATCTTCCTTCATCCACTTTCGCATGAGTTGAACTTTCTCTATGTTGCTCTTCCCCACATCCGGGAAAAGAACACCTGCTTCCTCGACCTCTATCCAGCACACAGGTGAGTGACACAGTCTCCCATACAAGGCTTCTAATGGCTCCATGCCAATGGTAGAGTGATAGTTATTGTTATAGGAAAACTATATTAGAGGAAAGTTTCATACCCACGATCCCCCGAAGTCCGAAACACATGCCTGCAACATATCATCCAATGTCTGGATGGTTTGCTCTGTCTTACCATATGTATGGGGGTGGAATGTAGTGATGATGCATAGTTGAGTGCCAAAAGAATATTGCAATCCTTTCTAGACCCGTGATCTAAACCTAGTGTCCCTATAAAAGAGTATGGAACTCAAACTCTATGCAACTGTACCACCTCATCCACGTATTGCTGTGCTAAGGAATTCACCGCACTTGACTCCTTGATCGCCAAGAAGTGAGCTAATTTCATCAGTCGGTACACCACTACCCCGATAGTATCACAACCTCCTTGAACCCTGGGTAGTCCTCTGAAAAAATCCATCGAGATGTCATCCCACTTCCACTTGGGGACATCTAATGGATAAAAAACCTCCTGGGATGCAGTGTTCATCGTTCACCTGCTAACACACTAGACACCTTGCCATAAACCCTGCCACTTCCCACTTCACCCCGAGCAACCAAAATTGATCCTTCAAGCCCCAGTACATCTTGGAAACTATTGGCTGTACTTCCAATGGTGAGTTTTGGAACTCACAAAGAACTCTCCCACGCATTTCCACTGGGACAAACAACATTCCAGAAAACATCATCTAATTTTTTCAATATTATGACCATCCTTCTGGGGCATTTCCATGGTTAACACGTTCACACATCACTTCAGCCTCTACGTCCCCTCAATGAGACTCCTTCACCTGGTGCAACAGAGAGGAATATACTATCTTCTAAAACAGAAAGCCTGTATCATCTTCCACCATTGTATCTAGGTGTAGGGTAGCCAACTCCTCCATTGCTTTCCAAGAATCTACAGATTCTTGGACCATATCCTTCTATGAATTTATACTCAGGGAATTGGCCACCATGTTCCCCTTTCCTAAGGTGTAAGAAATATTAAAGTTATATTCCTGAAGGAACTCCATCCACCTCCGCTGCCACAGGTTCAGGTCTTGCTGAGAGAAGACATACCTCATGCTATTGTGATCTGTGAAGACCACAATGCGCTCCCTGATGAGGTAGTGCCACAAAAATTAACTGAGAACACAACCGCTGCACGCTCTAAGTCTTGGGTGGAAGAGTTATACTCATAAGAACGTAACTGCCTATACCCATAAGAGACCACTCCCCTCTGCTACATTAGCTCACAAACTAATCCAAGTCCAGAAGCATCGCAAAACAACTCAAGCAACACCCCTTCCTCTAGAAACCTAAGCACTAGAGCACTGACCAAACTTTCCTTCAGATATTTGAAAGCTTCTCAACACTGTTCACTCTGCATGAAGGCCTGGTCCTTTCTGGTCAAAGCTGTCAAAAGATCTGCAACTTAAGAGAAGTCTAGTACGAACCTCTGATTAAAGCTTGCCAAACCCAGTAAACTATGAAACTCCATCACATTCTTGGGTGATTCCTAAGAAACAACCGCTTAAAAATTTGATAGATCAACTACTACCCCTTGTTGAGACACCACGTGTGCAATAAAATGAACGTCTCATGTAAAGAACTTGCATTTGGACAACTTCCCATAGAGTTGGTAATGTCGAAGGATATCTGAGACTATCCTAGGGTGCTTAGTGTGTTCCTCCTGTGATCTTCTGTAGATAAATATGTCATCGATGAACACAATGATGAAACAGTCTAGAAACTTGTGGAAAACAGATTTCATGAGCCCCATGAACACAACAAGTGCATTCATAACACCAGATGACACGAAAACAAACTCAAAGTGACCATACATAAACCTGAACACAGTCACTGGGATATCACTGTCTTTCACCCTTGAATTTTGATACCTAGACCACATATCAATCTTAGAGAACAAACCTGCTCTCCTTAGTTGGTGAAAGAGGTCATCTATCCTAGGAAGAGGGTAATGGTTCTTGACTGTTATGTGATTTAGTATCCTTTAGTTTATACACAGTCTGAGACCACCATCTGCCTTTTTTGTGGAAAATACTAGAGCACCCCATGGAGACACACTTGGTCGAACAAAAACCTTCTTCATTAGTTCTTCAATATGAATCTGTAACTCTTGCAACTCATAAGGCGCAATCTGATAAGGAGCCATCCAAATCGGACAGGCCCCGGGTTGTAAGTCTATCCTGAACTCAACATCACGTCGAGGGGGTAGAGTCACAACCTCCTCATAAAAAAAATTCCAGAACTATCTGAAAACTCCCAGAACATCAATCATCTTATCATCCTCTGATTCTACTGAAATCTCGAAAAAACTTAGAAAGAAGAGGCTCTACATGCCGTATCCACACCTAACAACCCCGATTACCGACAAAAGCTACATGATGGCCTCCCATATATGAAAACATGACCCTTCACTTGATGCAGTCGATATCGGCACACACCGAGAACATACATTAAATGCCCAAAATGATATCATATGGCTGCATCTGCTGCAAAAAGTCCCCAAAGGACTGATGTGGCCCCAACATCAGCCTACATCCTCAGAAAACATAAGGCATGTTAGTCTATCCTCTGACTGGCAGACTCAAAACCTGGGGCACGAGAAGTCTCTCTGTGTCTAGACCTAGAGAATGGGCTAGATTGGGTGAAAAAAATGAGCACGAAGCTCCTGAATTAAACAAGGCACAAACAAGAGTGCTAAACAAGTTGGTCATACCTCGAACGACTTCTGGACCTGCTGGAACTGCTGCCTCGGTGGCATGAAACTGCCCATGCTCAACTCCTATGTCCCTTGGCTATCATCCACCTCCCAGAACATTCCCTAGTCAAGGTCCCTAAGTAGTGACATGAGGTCAGCCGCCTCCTGAAACGTCTGCTCTCAGAGGAGTGGGAGCTCATTATCCCCACTGTTGCTACTGAAAGTGCCTAGCTAGAAGCTGCTCCTGCTAGGATGGGTGCGGATCCTTCCCACCCTTACTATACTACACTCAATCCAGGAACTGATTACAAAGGTTCCCATGTCTTCCATAGATAAATAATCTTGGTATTGGGACCGAAAATAAAGGGCAAGTGCTGGGAGATCGAAATTGGAATAGTTGGGGCCTGATCCACAGTAGACAAAACCTAGAAGGCCCCGATGCTGGAGGCCTACTACTGACGGACTTATCCTTTGACAATCTGAACTGGCTCCCCTCTCGTGGAACACCTCCCAGTGTGTGCATCCTCTCCACAACTTCATCCTTCTTCTGGAACTCTATGTACATTGGTTGGGTAAAGGGAGTAATAAAATACTGAAGAGAAGGTCGGAGTGCCTCCTCTAAACATCTTTCCTGAGACACCTCATCTAGAAAGAGTTCTGAGGAAAAGAAAAGGAGATCTTTGAACATTATCCCAACTCCTTCACAGACATGCTCTCCTTCTGAAGGGAGAGTAGCTCCTGTATCTTCTCCACCTTCATCGTAAAAGAGAGGAATTCCACCCAGAACTCCCTCTCGAAGTCAGTCCACAAAACCTCAGCCTCCCACTTCTCCCCAAGATATGTTTTCCACCACTGATGCGCTGCTACCCACATATGGATTATATCTAGAAGAACCCAGTACTCCATCGGAGCCCGGATCAGGTTGAGAGCTATCACCAGCTCCTTGAGCCAGCTCTCTATCTCTATGTCTGAGAACCTGCCATCGTACTTACCGAGGGTCTTCCATTGAAATGAACAAAGCATCCTCTACCACTGGTCATCCTCCTCCTCTCGATAAGCCCTATGATGATCATCCAAATCAACCTCTTGGGCCACAATTTCCCGCACTACCCATGGTCAACGTCTAGGTTCCATAACTGCAAGGTAAATAAGGGACACTTAAGCCCGAGTAGTATAGAATATTTCTTTTAAATTTTTGTCTTAGACTTTTTATTTATATTAAATCCCAAAAATACCCAAGACACACAAGAACATAAGTAATTATAATGCATATACCTTTACTAGGGTCTCTACCCTACAACATTGTGTCCCCACTTGGTCTTTCAGTAGGTCTAGATTCCTTGAATTGGATCACGTGGCCCCCTAAAATGCCATGTCCTAACCTGTCTTCCTTGGCCTATTTCACATGCCAAGATTTCCCAAAACTGTTTTCATACCATCCCATGAAATTCTCACTGTCCCTAACCTTGAGCTCCATCCAATATCTCAACCACCTTTGATACCATTCTGTCATGACCTGCCTTCACCTAGATGAGAGAAGGGACAACATATTGCGAGACCCTTACTTCCTCAAGTTGATGAAGAGATAATGACCCCTGAGACCAGTGTTCAACATGACCCAAAGTGGTGACTTGCACCAAGGGAATATAATCACATGTAATATTCAAGGAATTAATTTTTTTATTTACTACGATTTGGAGATAAGATAGTAAATCCCAAACAACACCAAAATTAGAAGTAAAATTAAATCCAAAACAATCCATTCCCATATGCATGTTCCAATAACAAGTGTTACTAAATACAAGAAAACTCAAAAGGGAAGTACCAAAATAAAGGAAAAGAAGAAATGTCAATGATTCCAATGTCCAAACTAGTAGGGTCTAGCACGATTCTCAAAGTACTCCTAGAAACCTGAAAGTCGTTTTATATATGTCGGGTGAGTATACAAGTATACTCAGTAGGGAAAACCAAAAGCTCCCGTATAGAAGTGGGGAGGCATTCTAATGCCCCATGAGAAAAGGATATAACCAAAGCACTTAGAAAGGAAACTATACACCCAAACCTCACCAAGGAACACTCCCCAAATAATGAAAGTAAAGTAATGTAATAGTATTGACACATCAATGTTTAGGTACGCAACACCATTTCCCCACTGGTTATTGAATACATCCTATGCTTCAGACCTCTCCCTCCATTCTCACCATAGTCTCACTTCTATATCCTTCCTGCACACACCTGGGTTACCACAACCATACATCCCACCCACAAAAACACGAGCCATAATAACCACCCATAACCACGCCCGCAGAAACCAGAGCCCGAAAAACTACTTCCCTTCTTGAAGACACCTCTGCCTCATCCAAAAGACACTTGGGAAACAACTTTCCCACACACACCTGGGATAACCACCCCAACATACCATGCCCAAAGAATCTTGGGATATAATGGACCTCAGCCAACGAATCCTTCCTGAAGAGTATTGGGCTGCTTAGGAAATGGAGAAAAAAGGAGATAATATCCATCCATCTAATAGGATATTGGAAAAAATACCCTCACCCATGAAATGGGGGTGTTTGGCAAGAATTTATCAAACTTGTGTGGGGTGTGAATAAGAAACATAATAACTGAATTATACATATAGGTAAAAAATCACTCATCCCAACCTAGGGGTCCAAAACCATCCCATACACAAACATCCTTGTTACAATTCATTCATAAAAAGTACAACAACCACAACCAAGTCAGACTAATTCTGGAAAAACAATTCCCCATTGAACCCATTATTATTATCATATTGAAGTGATTCCATTAAAATAATTCTTCACTATCGGGAAACTACCTCACATAACCACAAGCCAAGGATGGATAAATATCCAAGTAAAAAATTAAACATTCACACCTGGTTATCTTGTAAATTCACAACAACAAAAGGGATTCAGGAGATCCCTCGAAGTACTAGAACCAAAACAATCCCCAACATATGGCCCCACATGGCCCCAAATCTACAAACTGACAACTTCACAATAGGGGATCCCATGCCCATCCACGCCACCTCATAAGCATCAATTAGAAGAACAATAAACATCAACAGAATAGAGCAAGGGAGGTTTCAGATTTAAACACGCCATTCATTTAGTTTCGGCATTCGGTTTGGTTAACTAGGGTGACTACACAAGGATTCTTATTCAATGGTAATACATTTAATCGACTGAGTTTACGTGATTAATTGGTTTCCATGTTATAGCCAATCAATCATCGGATTTTCGAAGAAAATAGAAGTTTATTAGTGTTCAAGAAAAGACCACCAACGACCATGATTTTCTATGTACATAATCCCATACAATTAAAAACATATGAGAAAAGATAAAAGAGTACAACAACATCATCAAACACACCCCTTCATTCTTTAAAAACCATTTCTTATCTTCGTTAAGGTTTGGTTTCATCCATCCCTGAAGGAACATCATCGTACCCACCCCGCAAGATACACAGTAAAGAGAGATGAAGAAAAAACCCTATTTAGATGATCAACTATTGGAGTTTTTCTCCTTGTTCCAAGAACTAAGGATGCGTGACTTGCAGGAGAAAAACTCTGAGGACTCCAAGAGTGAGTAGGAAAGGATCTAGCATAGGTGCACCAATAGCCTTAGGAAGGGGGTCTCCAAATGCACCATGGAAAGGAAAAGTGACTTTCCAAGAAGAAGAAAGAATTCAGTTTGTTAAAATGTGAGATCACGGAGTTATGGGATGTGAATCTTGAATAGAATTAAATATAGATCTTTGTTTCACCACATGGTTGAATAGTTACACAAGGTCGAATTAATTTTTATTTAATAATTCTCATCAGAGATGTGGAAATAACAGCTATGAGTTAAAAGTTTTCATTTAAATAGAGGAAACAATATAAAATTGACACAAGGTTTTGGGTCAGTCGAGGGTCACCCCACTCCTGGAGATCTATAAGATCATTCATGGTATTTAAAAATAGCCTCAAACCACTTTAAAGAGGAATTAAACCTTAAAGAAAGCATTACTAAGAAAGAAACCCCCGAAAACCCCGTGGCGTCGATCAATGAGACCGATCAGTGACACACTAATGGGTGACTCACCAATCGGTGAGACAGATTGGGTACATACCTATCAGTGAGGCTGATTGGTAACACATTGATTGGTGACACCGACTGGTGACACACACATCTTTGAGACATATCAGTGACATAAGGATCGGTGAGACCGATCAGTAACACACTGATCGGTGAGACCAATCGGTGACACAACAATCTGTGACTCACCGATCGGGGACACACCAATCTGTGAGACAGATCAGTGGCACCGATGGGTGCACTACGGTGACACCTTGCCTCCAACACCACCACCCTCATGATTTACTGATGGGTCCAGGGTTCCCCAACACTAGAAATTGACAAAGTATTGGACCAGGGGGTTTGGGTCATTATAGAAATTTTATGGGGCATTCCAAATCTAATTATTTGTAAAGAAAGGGCTTGTTTATCCCAGATCCCTCTATCTATAAGATGGTTATCTAATTTTACTTAGTTCATTCTAGGAATATGGGTCTATTTTTTTCGTGGCCTATGATTTTACTATATGATAAACAAATGTTAATGTCAATATGCAATAAAATTTACAAGAGACCAAGGATATTGTCAACTGAATTTTAGTTGAAATTCCTTAATTAATACTAGTGTTCCTTGTTATAGTTTCTATATTATACTTTATTAATGATAATTTAAGGTAATAATTATAGTTATAGGTCTATTCACTAAATTGGTGTAGATTTATGAGAGGTTATGATGTTATAAGTCACAATAAGTAACAAAGATTATTCACCCCCACCTTCTCTATGTGGATCACATCATGTGAAATCCTAATAATTATAACCTAATTGTTTTAAAAAATATTTCCTATACATAAAAAACTACCTACCCAATTAATTTTATGTATTCCATAAATGAAAACATAAAAATTGTGTTTTTTAATCCTATACTTGAATGATATCTCCTTCCACTATGGAATATTCCCTACACCCCTCCCAATTTTATGAATGGATAAATAACTACTAAAGTTTTTTTTCTCATCAATGGTTAATTAATATTGTTCATGGGGTTTAAATTTTCCGGATTAATATAAAGAAAGTTTTATAATTATTATTATTCTATATAAATTGGAATAGAAAATAGAATCAATAACCCAGTAAGCCCTGCAATCAAGATTTGACCAAAAAAGACCTTACCTTATCCTTTTTGGGCTAGGCCCGGTCATGATACTATAAACATTTTGATTCTTTTGATCCCATTTTCATTCCTAACAAGATCCATTTTTTATATATAATAATAGATATATATTTAATAATTAAAAATGTTTTATGAATCATAGAGTATGAAATAATTAAAAATTATAAAATAAATATTTATTTCTTATACATATTATCTTTATAATATATTATATTGGGTTATTCTTCATTGAATTGGGAAATAATTAAATATTATAATATATTGAGATCAAATTCTTATTATAGGATAGAATATTGAAGAAAAAACACACACTAATACAATATAATTATATAAGTACTGTTTAAATAAAAAAATTACTACTTTAGAATTATTAAAATGAAGAATAACAATGAAATGAATAAAATAACTATCAGAATGTATATTTTTTTTTACATTATTGACATGTCATTAATTCCTAATTCCATATAATTATTCATAAAGGTTTCGGATGCTTCCATTATCTGATATTAGTTATTTCATGAGGCATACCTGTCTATAGAGCGTCAATGTCATTTTAGACCCTAATCCCCACTTAACCTCATCCAACATATTACATAACATGATAAAAATGGATTTCTAATATATTTTAAAATTTTTATTAATTAAAATAATATTGATATGTATTTAATCATTAGTGATGATTTGATTACATAATTCCAAAATATAAACTCAAGGGGTATAGAGTAATTTTAAGTGATTTTCTTAATAAATATATTGATATTATTATCTAGTTGAAAAAGATGACTTCTAATAGCGGTGTATTGGGTAGTCACATTCAAGGGTCATTTATAGAATTAAATATGATTGACTATAGATGTTACAAGGGATATTTAATTTTTAATTAATAAATGTAGTAGAAAAAAAAAATTTCATTTTGATTACATGATATTATTGAAAGTATCATGACCAGGAATCAAAAAGTATGGAATAGATAAATTAACTCTAAAATTACAAATATATAACCTATATAGTTTCATTTTCACTTCATATAAAAAATTCATTAATGACATAAATCTCAGTATGAGCAATATCGATACCAATTGTTCACCTGTTACAATATAAGGAGTACTCCAATTAAATTACTAATACATAATTAAATAGATTTATACTAAACTAATATATGTAGTGTCCCCTTCCAAAAAACTCATTTTCCAAAATTACAAAAAATATTATATATTCTAGGGTTTCATATAAAATTGTTTACTATAATGAACATGTAATATACTTTTAAATTTATATTTTAATGAATAGAGTATAGTAAAAAATATGTGACAATCATTTTAATATTAAATGAAAGGTATAATAATGCATTTTTTAAGGAATAATAATTTAATTGCATTGAAAATTGAAAGAGTTAATTGAAAATGAATTTAAAATTATATATATATATATATGTGTGTGTGTGTGTGTATAGAGTAAAAGAACACTTATGTTGAAAATTACTTCCTAAACATAGAAGAAAAAATTCTTAATCAATCAAGGGATGTTTGAAATGATATAAATGTGATGGAAAATGGAAAATTATTCTTTTCATGAGTTATGGAGTTGTGTAAAATTGATTTTATAGATGGGTATTTATAGTATTGATTTCAAAATTATTTGATTATTTATCCTCTATTGTCTCTCTCTCACCTGAGATTGGGTTTGACTATGCTCATACTCCCCACTTCTTCCTTATGGCCCCAAAGCTCTCCCTTAGAGTCCCCATTTAATATTTTGAGGTATTACGACCTTATTTCTATTTTGATTTATTTTTTTTTGTTTTTTATCACCTATATTATTCATTCTAGATTAATATTTTTTAAATCACATTTTGAACTGTAAAAAAATATTTCTCACTAAAATTATTACCCAAAAATTTATTCTAGATCGAATCATTAGATAGATTTATGGTTTTTTTGTTTTATTTATTTAGTTTATGTTCTTGATAGAGACACTTAGAGTGACTCAAATTCTTATTTTTAAAGTTTCTTCAATTTTTTAGTTTTTCCTCCATTACTTTAATGGCCGTAGATTTTATTAAATAAATTTCTTAAATTGAATACCATGTGAGTAGAAATTCTCACATGAAAAATTGAACTGAAATGATAAGTGACATATATGATAATAAAATTATTTCAATAACCTAACTTATAATAGACAAAAAGATATTATTCCCAAATTTATCTGCATGATTTTGGTGAACAGATAGGGTCGGATTATAAAAACTCATATTAGCCCTAACCAGTATTGGTTTGCTCCTGGTCGAAGCATACAAAATTTTTTAGTGACTGCTTCTAAATGTATCAATGCTTTGAATCAGACCTCACAGAAATAGAGATTTTCCATCATGATTGATATATCTAAATCATTTGATACTATCAAATGGAGTTTTCTAATTGAAGTCCTCAAGAGGTATGGATTTTCCACTAGCTTTGTTTAGTTGATTTCAACCATTTTTAACTCTGCGCAGCTATCTGTTCTGGTTAATGTTTCTCCATGGGGCTACTTCCCATGCACTAGGGGTTTTAGTCAATGGGACACCCTCTCGGGCCTACTATTTTATATTGTTGGGGATTACATGAGAAGATGCTTTATTGAGATAACTCATCTTGGGATTTATAAATAAGTACAAGCTCTTCGGAATAATCTTATTCCCTCTCACTTGTTATATGATAATGATATTCTTCTATTTAGATAGCCCTCTAAGACCACTATTGGTGCCATTAGACCATTATTTAATCACTATGAAGATGTTGCTAGGTAGGTCATCAGTTTGTGTAAGTCCTTTAACATTTTTGGAAATGGTCTCACTATTAGAAATAAAAACAGAATTTCTAGAACCCTTGGAGTGCATAAGGGCTCGCTCCCTTTTACTTACCTTTGGGTTCCCTTATTCTGGGGAAAATTCAATCACCAATACTTAGAGAATATTTATTCTAGAGTCATTAATCATCTTGCTAGCTGGAAGGGCAAGACCATGTCACAGGCTGGGAGGGTTTGCCTCATCAACATGGTCATTACTTCCAGGATTGTGTATTCTTTTTCCCTCTATAGATGGCCCAAAAGTATACTGAATGATCTTCAAAACATGGTCAGAAACTTCTTATGGATAGGATCAGTGCATGAGAGGAAACTCATAACAGTTTCTTGGAGGGATTGTGTCAATCCTTTTTAGATGGGTGGCCTAGGTGTCAAGGACATCAGGACTTTAAATGATAGTTTGATTAACATGTTCACTTGGAACCTTCTATCTTCTAATGAGGCTTCAGATGATTTCTTACCCTGCAGGTTCAAACAATTTTTGTTTAGTAGATATCCGTACAATCATATCTCCTCATTTTGGCCCTCTCTTTAGCACTCCTATCATGACATTATACAGTACTCGAAGTGGAAGGTTAGTAGATACTCCATGCATAATTGCTAGAAACATCTTGGCTGGATAGCCCTATTGATATCATTGCTATCCCCTCAACCATGGATTTTATGACTATCGATGATGCCCTAAACCAAACTCACACTCTTTCTAATTTTCTTTCCAATTAAGCTATGCAAGAAATTCGGAATTATGTTTATATAGAGGGGGAAACATTGATCTGGAAGCCTAATTCACAAGGTCACTTCAATACCAAAGAGTATTATGCTATGAACTTGGTGGGATTTCAAAGACCACCCAAGCGGATGCTTCAATTTAATCCCATTTTGTTCAACCATATAGAACGGTTCTCCTATAGAGGATATGAAGGAACTGACTCCCTACACATGACCAACTATAGAGAGCTGGGCACCATCTTTCCTATGCCTTCCCTTTGTGTATGCAGGATGAAGATACTGTCCAACAACTCTTCCTAGAATGTTATTATGCTTAGGATCTTAGGAAATACATTGGTTCTTTGTTTTGTTTTGATGTCTATCACTGCAGGAATCTTGAGGAGCTAATGTCGTGACTCTGTGAAGTTGGGAAGAGTGCACAGGTCCACAATCTTCTCACTGTGGCTACTGTATCGGTCATCCTTGTTATCTGGTCTTCAAGCAATCTGGATATCTTTGAGAGTCAACCTTCTTGTTTTCATGATAATTCTATTACCATACATAGGGATATTCATGCCTCTGATGCTGTGCAATCTGGTATGATACAGAATTATTTTGAGGATCTGTAGACTTTTCGGTTTCTTGGTGTGGCAGGGAAGTCAAAGTAGCCTCTTGAATTCAAGTTCGTCAGATGGATTCCACCGATCCCTCCTGGAATTAAATTCAACATTGATGGTGCTGATTCTGGCTCGCCTAGACCCTCAAGATGTGGAGGTGTGTTCTGTACTTACTGCGGGTTTGTCAAAGGTTTCTTCCACCACTTTATTGGCCAAAGTACTACGTTTGAAGCTGAAATTTGGGTTGTGATATATGCTATCAAATATGTCATCTATTAAAACTGGTCACCTCTTTGGATTTAAAGGGACTCTCAACTTGTTGTGAAGGCTTTTGGAACACACACTAGTGATGTTACATGGTGACTCCTTCCTCATTGGATCACCTATCACAACCAGACCAGTCACCTTGAGATCTCCATATCTCCTGTTTACAGGGAGGATAATCAGATTGCAGATGCCCTCTCAAAGGAGGCTATTGTGGGGATGAGCACCATGTGGTCATTCAGGATCCCTATTGCTTGCGTTAGCATCGTGTATGATGATATGTAGGGCGTGACTTATTCCTGTTCTTGTACTGCCCCTGTAAGGCCTAATCTCTTGTACTTTACTTTTTTGTTTAATAAATTTAGGGCCGACTTTCTTGGACCCTAGATCTTCATGGTAAAAATTCATAAAAAAACTCGATTAAGAATACTAAATGCCTAAATAATTAAATTTTCAATAAATTAGTTTTAGTTGTATTTTACAGTTTCATTTAAAAAATAAATATATTAATTTTATAATTTTAACTAGATATAAATACTTTTTTTCCATTTTAATTTCGAAATATTATTTTTATTATATTTTTTATTTATCCTAAAATTATTCATTTTTTAGTAAATAATGAGAAATATAGTTTTACTAAAATTGTATATTTTGTGACCTTATCAAATTATTAGAAAGAATCATTTTTATAAACGAATTTAATTGACCAAACATTTATATATGGAGTAAAAAATTATATATTTAAAATACTTTACAAAATATATAAATCCTATGATTAAAATTTTATAAACATAAGTAATATTTTCTAGTAAAAGAAACTATTTTTTATATTTCATTTTATGTACGAATTATTTGGGTAAAATTAAGCATTCCCTTGTTTTAAAATCCACAGAGAATTTAGTTTTTAATAATCGACCAATATATATTTTTATAATTAGATGCACTATTAATTTTATTCAACACATAATTTTTTTAATAATAATATGGATATTTTGAAATGAGGTTTATACATGTTTCCTACAATAATAATAAAATTATTTTTTCATACAAATATAAATATTATAGAATAAAATGAATATCATAAGATAAATCATTAGTTTCAAATTATTTATAATAATTTGTTTCAATTTTATTCATTAATAGTAAATTACATTCTTAAAAGCTAGACACCATAGAAACCCTGAAAATGGTAAAAGTAAAAATTATAAGATTAAATTATGTTTAAAACATGTTTAAAAATGTATGGTTGAGATATATATGACATTATCTGACCCCCCAATCCATTATTATTTATTTTGGAATCTCCATGACATGTTAAACATGTTCTATATATGTATTAAAATGAAAAATTTCAAAAAATCCCATTGTAATTTTTTTTGCAATACGTAGGTTGATCAAATCATCACTTCGAGAGGGATAAACATTGGAGAAAAAATATACAATAAAATAAAAAAAATTGACAACACATTTCAGGAATTATTATAAAATATTAAGTTAAAGTGACATTAAAAAACATTAGATATGTGTAATAGATGTATTTTTAAAACCTCATTAAGTGAAATAGATATGTGAATGTACAAATCCCATTCTATATCATGTAGATTTAATCCTATAGAACCATAGTTTAATGTATTCAATTCATTTATAAAATCCTCCTTATATGGTTATAGTTTGTTTATTTGAACATTAAATAACACCAAATCCCACTATTTTTATTAAAGGTAATTTAAAGATCCCAAAATAACCATGTTATAAAATTATTAAATGAAAAATATAGAGATTTTCCCAATGGGTAGCCTAATGAGATAGAGTATTTAGACGTAGATCACTATGGAAATTCCCACCGATCTGTCTCAATATGCGAGAAACAACAAAAATATGGATGAACTCCCAAACACACTAAGGAAGGAGAAACTTTTTATAGAGTAATTATTGAGGTAACATCTAGAATATTAAAGAAGGTTTCATTATCAACTAATTTATTAGTATTTTGTCAATTCATGGATAATATATTTTATATTCTCTAGTTCTTATTCCATGAGAAATTTATTTTTTCCATCTATCATTTAGAAGGAGATGAAGACGATTGGAGGGATCTTAGAAATAATAATATACAAATAAAGGATGCAAAATCTATGAAATGGGAAGTTTTAATAAAAATATATTCACTAAGAATTTTTATAGAATATTTACATAGAAACAGAGAGGGAAATTCATATAATTGATACAAAAAAGTGGATGAATTTATTTGATCATAAGAAAATAAATTCACAATGATATTGAGGTATGATTTTAATTTCATCAATGATATTGATAGTTAAATCAATAAATTTTTTACCATTTTAAACTACTGAATCTGAATGTATTTTACTATAATATAAATTGGTAGATCGAATGGGACTAATCTATGTGACCTTAAATTGAATGGGGATACTCTAACATCTTATTATTCTTGTTAAAAATAAAAGGAATTTGGAGTGTAATGGATTTCTGGATAATAATGCATATGGTGGGAATAAATAAAAATTTCATACATGAAATAAACATGGGAGGAATCACTTATTTTATTTCCATTATGGATCAAGAAGTTATTTTCAGTGTGGTATATCAGGACAAAAATCATAGAACTAGAAAATTAATTCTAATGATTTGATTAATGAAATATAGAAGAATATATTCCAAAACAATGATTGACAAAAACTATAATGATTAATGTTTATAAGCTTTGGAAATTATGAAAATCAACAGCAATCCTTTGAGTTCATGAACAAAATATTCCTTATAAACCACTGAAACCAAGGGAACATGGAAATGAATTAATGATCAATACCTATAAGGCAGAACATGATAATAAAATAATGAAACATATATGTTATCTCTTTTTGAGATTTTATAATACCATATTTGATTCTCTTTTATCCCATTCATTTATATCAAAACTGTTTTCAAAGAATGTAGAATCAATACCTAAAGTTAAATATAATGAGTTATCTATGAAGTCAACATATGGAATAGTTATAATGTATAATATATATAATTATTCTCTAACTGAGATTAATAGGAGGATACATCATGTAGATATAATTATTCTTCCTCTGTTTGTATTTCAAATAATGTTTGGTTTTTATTGGATATCACCACATAAGAACTTATCAATTATTGGGGAAACATGACATAATTTGATAATATGAGTCATCCTATTATCACACACCAACATTGGAAAATCATGAACACCACTTAGAATAAAATTATATAATAAGGTTTATTATTCACAATGAAAAGAGACTATTGAAACAAATAACTAGGGAAGATATCAACATCTATGTCATGCCTATTTTAAGTGTCTGTACTAATGCATTTCAAGATGAACAGTTCAGTCTTCCCCAAAAAATTGTGGCTGAATATTTAATTAAACACATACTAAGATATATTAATATCTCAAAAATCATATATATAATGCCTCACATTTAATTAGATGAATTAAACAAACAACTATTAGAGAACCATGAAATCAGTTTTATATACTGTAGTGAATCACCTTGGGGTGGACTAGTCGTCATTTTCAAAATGAAGTTTGGATTATTTTATCTTCACATTGATTATTAAATAATTAATAAAATCTTAATCAATAATAATCATAACGTACCCCATATTGATTATTTGTTTGATCAACTCAGAATATATCGATACATCTTAGAGATTGACATATGATATAGATACCATCAGTTAAGGGTAAAAATGGGGGATATATTCAAGATCACTTTATGTATGAGGTATAGATAATATGATTTTATCACGATTCTATTTGAACATATGAATACTCCCTGAATGTTCATGGTCCAAATGTTTATATCCTTTATTTACTATCATCATCAATTTATGGGTTTCATTATAGAAAATTTTTTTATATAATTAAATGGAAACTATATGAATGAAATCCATTTAATGATAGTGTTGAAGAACACAAGGAGAAACCACATGATAAATTTACCAACTATGAATTTATGATATAGAAATTATGATTCATAGGTTATGTAATCACAATTATAGAAATATTACTGGATCAATAAAATAACAGTCTTTTCGAGAAATGGACATGACCAACCATTGTAACCTAGATGTAAAGTATTTTAGGTTATCTGGATATTAAAAATTCTTTTTGAGGAAAGTCTCGTAGCAATATCTAACCATGTTTATATGGAAGAGAGTAAATTTCATTTTGGTAGAGGAGTGTGCATAATTTTTCAAATGACAAGAAAAGGAGTCAGCCACTAATCTTGTACTTAAATTACCCTATACATGAATATTATATGTAATATAAATAAATGACATAGAAAAGGGATTGAGTTGTACTATCTTTTAAATGTATAAGTTAATTTCTTATTCCTCACAACAAATAAAGTCTCATGATTAAAACTACCACATATATGATTAGGAGATTGTGATAGTGATAATTTTATTAGATATTTAGCGATATTAAATATACGGAAAAAATGGGACATCTATACATATCACAGGCTTAGGAAATAGAAATTGACAATATAAGAGTTTAATATATTCCAATGATATTTCTAGAAATGAAAAATTATTAGGACATATCAATAAATTAGTACCTTTGTAAGGAAAATAATGCACCTGATTCTTTATGTAAGAAATACCATGTAACTCTATTCATGATGAGGATTAAAAAAATGAACCAATACTCATTGAATTTTACAGATGAATATTGATGTCATAATGGAAGAGATAAATCTTATCACACCTAATAGATTGATAAACCTTTCATCATTAGGAATATAATAGAATCCCAAAATGATGTGTAGTGATACCAAATATAAAGTGTGCTTTCTAGATTTTAGATTTTATTAAGTGGAGTTATTATTATTGTGAATATGAATATATATATATATATTCCACAGGGATTTCATGAAGAGATAAATTGAATAATGTCAATATTCATGTTTGGTATTCCAAAAATATAATTTTGAATGATAACAGTATAAAGGAATGTTCATAAAATTATGAATACCATTATTTAAACATCAAATTGTAGCTATAGATCACATCATAGGCTCCCAATGACATCTAATGGACATATTTCCAATTAGGCTATTGTTGTCATACATACATTTTTAGTGCATTTTTATATTTACTAAAGAACATTTATCTGATGGCCAACTCCCAAAGATTTATGTAATTAATGTTATAATGTTATATTTAGTAACAAGCTCCATTTCATTTAATCTGGTCCTAGGGTTACCCCAAGGTTTGTTAGAGTTTATATAAAATCATTGGATACAATGTTAAGTTTTAACAACGTTTTTTATCTTTTGACAAATGGTTAGTATTAGAGAACTATTCAAACTCGAAGGGATATGTTGAGATTTTGATAAATGAAATTTTAAGGATATTTGGTTAAAAAAATCCCCCTCGTAGAGATCTCATATAAAATATATTTCCATTCAAGAATTTAGATATCACTTGATGAGGATCTTTATGGGAAAATATGTAACACACAAATATGTGGGTATGATGTGGGAGAGAGGGTACTGATGGGTCCTAGCCTTGTCTAACTAATAAAAGAAATGGTTTAAACTAATCTGTAACATATAAAAGTGGGACAAAGCAAACATAAGAGTTATACACATAATTTGTGATGAAATATTGAGTTTGAGGTTGTAGAAAAGGTGTTCCCTAAGTTATATTCTTTGAAGTGGGTTTTGATATTTTAGAAGAATGGGAAGTTGATCTTTAGTTTCATTATTCATTTTGAGACCCTTGATCATGTCATGGTTATATACTATCACATAACACTCTCTACAAATATCTCTTAAGTGAATAATGTTTTTCACATATTTATTTTTAGGATGAACATATAGGATCCTATAATATATTAGGCATAGATGTTTTACTACTATAACATGATATTTCACATATGGAACAACCAATAGAGGGGTCTTGAACTATGTCGAAATCATAATATCTTATTGGAGTTAATTAAGACTGATTCGAAAGTATTTTGTGGTGTGCTATAGGGGAATACTCAGTGTTCATGGTCCGTTATTTATCTTATTAGGAGATGAAAATCTCTCCTCCTTCCGTGGGTGTCCATCTCTCATACCTAGTGTGAGGAGAACATAGTGTCTGATTTTTTAGCTTCATGGGTGGCTAACGGGGATCAAAGTTCAGTTTTTTCTACCCTGAGTTCTCTTCCCTCCATATGTAACAATTTTTTGGGGTTCGACGCACTTGGTCTTCAATACCTTAGGCCACCATGATCTTGTACACTTTCAACATTTCCAAACCAATAATAAAATTTGTTACATTGTAGTAATGAGGCTATATGGGAACCTTAGGATTTCATGAGAGAAAATTTACCTCACCTTTTTTTTCTATGTAATAATATTTCAAGGACTAATTATTTTAAAGGGGGTATAATGTAATGACTCACAACTTTATTTAATACATTAATATAATTAAATATTATTTTATTTGATGATCCTAAATGAAACACCTTACTAAAATTATAAACAACATATTAGATAAGAAAATTATAACTAGAATAAAACCAAAACACGACAAAAATACAATATTCAATTATAAATTCTTCCAAATTACAATTAAGAACACTAATATAAAAAATAATTCATTTTTTATAAAATAATTATTTTCCGTTTTATTTATATTTAAAAAATAAATTTAAAAAATATATAATTTTAAATAGCTAAAAATATAATCATATATATATATAAACTATCAAAATAATCATTTTATAATTTGTTTTTTAAATTTTTGTGAAATAATTTGTTTTTATTATATTATAAAAATAATAATTTTTCCCAAAACACCATATTTTATGACCGATAATTATATTTGAAAGAAATATAACTTTATAAAACATTTTAATTGATTAAAAATATGTTTAAAGATTAATACTATATATTAGGAATACTCTATTCTAGTATATAAAATCACTGATTTTCATTTTATAATCATAATTAATACATTCCCATAATGGAAACTCCATTTGATCTTACTCTTTAATTGAATATTTTTTGGGTAAAATAAATTTTATTTATTTAAAATAAAAATACATTTACTTTTTTTATAATAATTTAATTTTTATCATGAGGATCTAATTAGTATACAATTTTATTCTACACAAACTGTTTTGGCATACAAATACACCTTTCTAAAAATTTAGTTTTATGTATTACATGTTCCAATTTTAGAATTAATTTTCCCTAAATATTTAAATTTTAGTTGATAAAATGGATATCATATTATCGGTGAATAAGTACAAATTTTTAAATAAAAGTCATTATATTTTTTAGAATTGAAATTCAATTAATTATGTTAAAATTCATTACCATAGTAAAAAAATAAATGGAAAAAGTAAATATTATAAGACTAAAGGTCATTAGAAAATTTATAAAACATAGGTAGAAATGGATGTTTGAGATATTATAAATCTAATATCATACCCAACACCATTATTTCCCATTTTGGAGTCCTCATGACATGTGATACATGTGATCTCATTATATTAAGCTGAAATATTTATAGAAATATTATTCCAACAACTTCTAAAAGGTTCCTATTAACACACCCTCAAGATCACTCAAATAATCCAGTTTCAACTTGAAAATATTTCCACCATACCTTATTTATAATATTATTAATTTTTGTTGAGCCATTGGTCATAAGACTACATGATCAAAATGTATTAATTATACACATAAAATGGGGTGAATTGTTATTTATAAAAGAAAAATATTAATTCTGAAAACATACTTTTATAGATGAATCAAATAGACAATTAATTGGATTATTAGAGTTTATATTTCAGATATATTGGTCATCTAATTATTAGAGTTTTATAAATTTTGGAATAAGTGAAAATATTATGTACAACTACATAAAATATTAAAGAAACTAAGAAAAACAAGTTAGATCAGACACATCTCGATATAACTAATAATGGAATCCCTCGATCAGTAATATCAGATAGATAATTACAAACATAGATATTTTTATAGAATTTAGAAAATATAATCTAAAACATTCCCTATGAAAAAATACTCACAAATGTTACAGAAATTATCTCTAAAATTAAAAATATGTTACAATATCATTAAAACATCTTGTTATAGTTAGTGATGAAAACTATTCATCTTTTATGAGAACATATCTCATTTTATAAGAAAATATCCAATGGTTATATCATAAATATCTTAGGGATGGTTTCAACGACCCTAGAAAAGCTTCTTCTTTACATATTAGCATGTTCATATATTTATGGTAGGTTTATATATCATAATAATACTCTATAATTATATCAATTTGAATAAAAATTGATTTTCCTATAAAATTGAATTTCATCTTCTAAGGGATTTAAGGAATGATTATCTTGAAAACATATCAGTCTCTATATGATGAACTTGATCTGATAGTCTTGATACTGCATTATATGGGGTAAACTTTTATTCTTTGATGTTTTCAATTTTATAAATCTTCATATTATGAAATATGTAATCATCCATCTCATGGAAAAATTATATGTCTGTCCGATTTAGAAATTTCAATCACCATATAATGATTCCTCAGTTAGTAAAAAAAATATATTTAAAGAAACATAAATATTAGGAAGATTAATGTTAGTAAAATATGCTATTTAAAAATATGTATTTTTATTTACACAAAAAATAATTCAAATATGTTGAATGAAAAAATTTAAACTAAATAAACACACAATCTTTATACCTCAATTTCCACGGAATCATCCATGAAAATGGAAATATTTCAATATGAGTAAAATTTTTTATCACATGTTTTCTATTCTTTCATACATTAAAAAATCTATATTTTTAATTACTATATTATAAAATCATTATTTTAGTCATACATTATTTTTTATACTAATAGAAATACTATAAACCACTTTTCCTATTTTCTATTATGAAAAAATAATATTTTTTATGCGTTGTGGAGACTACTTCATCTACAAGGATATGAATTATTTTTTCTAATAGCCCACTCATTCAAAATATAATATGATTAAATTGATGAATAAATTGAACACATATATTTTAATTAAGAAAAAATTTCAGTACACCTTATTTCCCACTATTTTTATTAGAAATAAAAATGGTAATCATGTATTGTGAGGAATACTAACTTAAAAAATAAAATATATCTTTTTTCATATAGTTTTCTTCATATATTTTAGAATAAATTATTAATTTGATCAAAATCATTGAAATTTCATAAATCATACAATTATACATATTTAATGATTTCATTATTAAAAAAACCTCTCTTGTAATTATAAAAATCTATTAATTATTATATAATTTTGTTTTGGTCAGTCTAACCACTAATTTTATCAATGATAATAAATAATTCAATGGGTAACTATTATAAGTAAATTACTATGAATATATGGTATAAATAAATAAATAAGGATGTTATTCCATTTGGACTAGTAATATTAATATTAAACTCCATTGTTAAGATGATAATGTCCATACGTTAAATGTAATATAAAGAATCTCATAACATAATTAATATTTCAGGTTCATAAAAAACATCCATAGAATGAAATTAGTTAATTATAAATATTAAAAAAAATTGTTATACCTTTTATTTTATTAAAACAGTGATGTTTGGGAGATGAAAGAATAACAACACCGCAATTATGAAACAAGTTCAAAATGACCGGGATTACTAACAACTAATATTGAAAATATAATATGACAAACTAATATACATATCGAGAATATTTATAAAATAATATTATAAAATCAAACTGATATGAATATGTTTATAAAATAAGTTATTATGATAGTTGTGTTTTTATACTAGAAGTTATTCGTTCTACTATGTGGGAATTCATGTTAAGGACTTCATCATTGAAAATTTTGATTCATTTATCTATAGTATTTCATGAATTAATATATATTTTTAATAATTTATTATCCTTCCATTCAACAATTTTATATGACATTTTATCTTGTTATCAAGGTAAATTACATTATATCATCAATATCATTGTCTAGTATTATTCACACTCTTACCAATGCATTTTTTTTATTTCATATCAATTTTCTTTCTATAAAAATTATTTTTAAAATATATATGAGTATTATTTTCCATTAATAGTATTCATATTTTCATATAATTATTTATTGTAATGTTTTCCAAGAAATTTTTTTCAGATTTTGTTTCTTGAAAATTACATAAAATATTATTATGTTCTTAACTATGTATTTGTTAGAATGATTTTTTTCAGGTATTTTTTTATTTTGAACAAATAAAAATTAATATTCCAAAATTATTCACATCCTCATATAAAAAATGTTTTCTAGGGTAATTTTCAGTTATCCTTTTTAATAATGTTTGAAAGGTTCTGTGAAAATTTATGTATTTCATGATCTATTTGTTTCCAATTTTTAGGTCTCAGTAAGGAATTTATTTTATCACCCTCTAATTTTTATAGAATAAATATTTTTTATCAATGATAATTTTGATAACCTATGATTTCTTATGTTCAAGTTATTTTATTTTGTTGTGATTTTTATGAAACCCACTATTTTTTACATGAGTTATTTAGGGTATGTCGATGAATAATTTCATCTAGAACACATATGTAATAATGGAAATCGATACTGTCCAATATGAACCACCAATAAATTGTATTTTGTTTATATATGTTGATATTTTATGGTTTGGTAATAATTAGTTTTTTTACACAAGCATGGGTGTGAAGGAAGATTGAATTTTTTCTCAATGGTTTTCCTAAATACATGTTCGTTCCACACATCCATGTTATTTATTATGTTATAGAACACTTCCAAGTACCATATCCATTTTATTGATATTAATTTTTTTCATATATGCTTTAATTTTAGTGTATTTCAAAATTTTATTTCCCTCTCAAATGGTTTATTATTATTGAGATATATTTTAAGACAAGTCATAATGTTTGTAGTTCTATGATGATATTTTATTATCTTTTTTTATTTCACTTGTTTTGTGATTGTTATATAAGGTCACATGTTTTTTAAATATGATATATATCCCATCCTAATTCTCTACATCATGTTTATGATATGACACATAATGAAAAATTTATCCATTATTGACCATCTAATCGCAACCTTTTCTTATATTTCCATTCACATGGCTATGATGATAAATATTTCATTTTTGATATATATAAGAGGGATAAGGGAAAATTTTTATATATAATTATTTTCAAGAGATTTAAAATAGGATGTTTATGTATATAACACCTTTTTACTCTATTCTAGGTACTCTATTGTTCTTTATTTTCTTACCATCCTTGTTTGGGAGTGTTGGTAGTCTTCTTGGGGTTAGAGAGTTGTTTCAGGGGAAAATGACCATATTTTTAGTGATATATGTTTATATGAATTAATAGAGTTGAGGTATAAATATACTAATGTATTTTAGGGGTGCTCTATTTGTTTGGAGAACATCTCGAGTGCTTTGGTGTTTTCTCTATTAGAAAATGGGTTGTTTCCTTTCCATTGGGAGATTATACACCATTTAATGGGGTTAAAATCTGTCTAATTGTGTTTAGGTAGATACCAAGAACTAATACAGGGAATCAATTATTTATATTCCATGTAACATATTCACAATTTCTAATAGCCTAAAATTAGTTTTTAATAAAAAATCTACAAATCATACTATGATTCAGCCTTCATGAATGTACATGATATATAAAGGGATTACACACCATGTAAATATCATGAGATGAGGTTTTCAGGGTTTTGTATGAGTAATTTGAATTTCCTTAAACCATAAAAGACCCCTCTCTCAACATTTAACTCATCTTAGGATAATTTTGGTGATTCTCTCCATTCCAAACCACTTTATTCGATGATCATTCGTCAGGTTAATTATGATGTACCCATTCGAGAAAGAATTATTTATGTTTCTTCTTCCCATCAGTCATAAATACTGCATCAGATTCTTCTATTTATTCATATTTTTTATCAGGTAGAGTTTTTTATCGATTCCTTGTGTTTTCGTGTAATGAATTGTCATTCAACTACTGATCTTGTGGTTTCCAATATTTGTTATCTAAGGAAGCTCAGTTTATACTCATTTGATATTGGTGTTTCTATACAATATGTTAATACAATGAGTTTTCTATTATTCATGGTAAATTATTTAAGATTTTTCATGTAATTGAAATGATTAGTGTCTTCAAGGGATTTATTGGAAACAAAAAAAAATTAAATGGAAATTTTCATTGAAAATGGATTTTTTTATTTTGAAATCAGGTTTCAAATAACAAACTGGTTTGTATTAGATTTGATTTTTTTTTATAAAATTATGTGAAATATTTTGAAATGTATTTGGAAAATTTTCACATTGGGGACTCTAGGTGTATTAGGAAATGGACACGGGTAGCCTTAGTGTCTGTAACACCAATAAGAGTTAACCATTATGATATCGATGGACTATAAAAGGAATCAATATTGGGTGTATAAAATGTTATGCAAGAATAGTCTATTTATTTTCTAGTATAGATTACACAATAGGATTGGAACCAATATGAGGTTCTTTTTAATTTATGGTTATTTTTCAGATGATTTTTTTCATCATGGATTTTTTCTCATAAATTTTTGTATGATATTATATCATATAGATTCATATGATAAGATACCTGATATGTGTTTAAATTCAGACCCCTTTATGTATGAATTGGAAATGTTGTTATTACCACTTATAATTTTCATATTTATAGTTTGAGATTATGAAATTCATTTATTAAAAACAAATGGAATATTAATTACAAATGAGTTGGATTTATAATGATTAGTGGAAAAACTATTTTTGTTTTAAAACATGATATTTTCATTATTGATATTAGACATTGAATGGACTCTATGTTGATATCAATTAAGATATTTTATTGCACCCCACATTTTTAAATGGGATTTTTTATATATTTTATTTGAGGATCTAGGTAAAGGGAAGGACATCTTAGAGAATTTCGTATTATACTTTTTTCTTTTCCTTACGATATGGTTGGTTTTGAGGTGACTATATGTCACATGGGGGAATGTGTGTATTATATTATTCATAATTTAGTGTTTAAACAATTTTTCTTGGATTGTATGGATATTATTGTATCATTTTATCATGTGTAGTACTTTGGTTGTATTTCGTGTTTCGTTATATTCATGACTTCTTCTATTATCTAATTTTACTGAACCATGTGATGGACATCTCAGATTTATGGTTTTTTTGACATGTGTTAGTCTATTACAATTGGGTATTAGAGTTAGGTTCATCAACTAGTGTGTTAATTTACTTGATTATTGTCTTGTTTCTTGCCTATATAAATGTTAGGACCATTGGAATTCAGGAAGTAGTTGTATGAAATAGCCCTAGAAAACATAATTTTATGACCCATCATGAGTTACCATGGGTGGTCATGGAATTTTACAACGTTTTAGAAACAGGGTTTAGGGTCATTTGAGTAAAAAATATTGGATGTTTATTAACATTGACCGATCCCATAGGGAAATATCTTTTGGGGATAAAATTCTTAATTTCTTTAAATTATTATTGTTTTATATATTTTGTTTGAAGCCTAAAAGTGGTAATTTGTTTTGGGAATATGATCAAGAACTAATTGGTTATTTTATTTTGTTTATTAGAAACTTAATCCTTTAATATATCTTATAAATGAGATATATGAACTTCTTGTACAACTTCCACATGTGAATAATCAAATAAAACCTTATTTTGTAGAAGATACAATCCATATTATTCAGACTATAGTTAAAGCGGGTGTTGAGATCCCATGATGTTTGAGGGAGAAGAGTTCTGAGTTTACTACAAAAAATCCTCCACCATTCTATACTAACTAAGTATTACAGGGATCTAAGGAATAGATTTAAAGGATTTATTTGATCTTCAATTTCATGAATACTCCCAAATAAACGAAGTTGGGATTTTCTATGTATAAGATTGAGGGACCAGGAAGAGATTATGGGACACTATTGTGCAATATAAGTTTCAAAAGGACTATTCATTGGATTATTTAGTGAAATATATAATTAGTAGTTTTATCCAAATAACTTTTATGTGTTAAGGACCCGAGAGTTTTTGAATTTTTAATTGGGGGAGCGTACTATTCTAGAGTATTGCACTAGTTTTGGTATGTTATTTCATATGGAATTCCAGATTTTCACTAATGAGTACATAAAGGCCTGAAGGTTTGAGTCATGTTTTAGTCATGACCTTATGTTGATGTTTATTATCACGTGAATTCAGAACATTATAGAGGTAGTTAACAATGAATATTTGGATGAGGCAAACAAAGCTGGGAATACTAGTTTGGGTGGAGCTTCATTTATTGAAATTATTAGATTGAGTATATCTTCTCTTTAGAAAAGAAAATGTAATGGCGATCAATTTTCATTAGGATCTGTTTTAGAGGATTAATCTTGAAAACGACCATTTATTTTATATTAGTTGTGGTGGTTTCATTATACTAAGACTACCAGTATAGAGGTTCCTTGGGATTTTCATCATTGAAGAATATCAGACCACATGAATCATTTCTATCGATAGATGTCCCATGGAAGTAAGGCATGATCCATTATCACCAAAGGTTTGTAGGTTTTTAATAATTCTTCTAAGGGTGGTGGGTAAACTCATCTAGAAAAGGTGGATTTTCATGTGGCTAAGACCATAAATATTTATACGACTAATTAGGTGCAAGTGGAATCTAATGAGGGGGCATCTACTATTATAGTTGTGATGTAAATTTCATATTCTATGGTGTCTGATATTTGTTTTATACAAGTTATACTCAATTTTAATATTTAAAATTTTAGTTCATTTTTTATGCTTCTATTCAGAACTTATTTCATTGCTTTAGGATATTTCCATGCCTTAGGAAAGAGGCCCGAACATGGTTTCTAGGGTCCCACATTTCTGGTGATGATAGATGACTTTGAGGTGTAATTTGAATTCTTGGTGCTTGATCATGACACTTATACTTGATTATCATCATGAATTGTATGATACTTTTTAGGGACTAGATATAATATTATCACCATTGGTTAAAGTTCTTATATACTAATGGGGCCACTCATGTTTTTTAGGGTGATTAGGACTCTAGATTGTGAATGGATTGGAATGTAGTGACATATGACAAGGTGACATCAATTCAATTTTTAGAGACGTTTTTGATGTAGTTGAATATATTTTGGGTGGTAAAATTGAGACAGGGATGTGTTTATACCGCAAGGAAATTCTAGATGACTTTTTTAAGTTACCGCCATATAGATAGTTCAAGTATTTTATTGATCTTCTCCCTGGTACAATACCTATTTCTATTCCACATTATTTAAAGAAACGTGATGAGTTTGTGGAACCTAAATCCTAGGTTGGGGGCCTAGAGGCTAAAATAATTATTCATCATAGTGTTTCAATGTGGTATTCACATATCCTCTATTCTAAGAATGTATACGGGAGTCTTAGAATCTATGTTGACTTTTAAAAGTTGAATTGGGTGACTGTTAAGAACAAATATACTTTTACTAGGATTGATGATCAATTTGAACAACTTTGAGGAGCATGTTTTCTTTCACATATTAAATTATGGTCATGGTACCACCATTTGAGGGTCCAGAAAGAGGATATACCTAATAAATCATTGGGTAGGCGGTATGGGAATTATGGGTCTCTGGTTATACCGTACAGACTAACTAATTCTCATATGGCGTTTTGTCTTTGATGAACCAAATATTTTATCATTTATTGGGAGTTTTTGTTATTGTGTTCATGGATGATATTTTTGTGTATTCCATAATAGAGGTGGATCATATGGACTATTTGGATATCATTCTTCAAAAATGAAGAAACATAATCTTTATGGTAATATTTCCAACTTCTAGTTTTCGAACTAGGAAGTGAACTTTATGAATAATGATATATATGAGATGGGCCTCTCAATAGATCCAAAAAATATATAGGATGATTTATAACGGGAGAAGACTATAAATGTTTTTGATATATGGATGTTCTTGTGGTTTCCTGGTTACTATTGAAGAATTATTTAGGTTTTATCAAAGATCACATGTTCGACAAATACCATAACCTATAAAGTTGTAAATTTAGAATTTAAACAAAGTGTTAGTGGAATTTTTAGGAGATAAATATGAGGTTGACTCCAGTAATAATTTTTATTCATACACAATAGGGTTTAGGTTATAATGTTTTATGTGATACTTATATTCTGAGTCAAGGTTGTGTCTTGATGTATGGAAAATCAGTGGTGAAATTTAGATCATGCCAGTCATTCAATCATAAGAAGATTTAACTTCCAAATGATCTTAAGTTGGTTATAGTTATGAATTCCCTCAAAATGTGGCATCAATATCTCTTTGGGGATAGGTTTATAGCGTATTATGATTATAAGAGCATGAAATATATTTTTTACTTAGAGGGAAATAAAATTGTAACTTAGATGTTGTGTTGGGTATCTTAATACTTTTGAATTTTATATTTCAGACACACTATGGAATGGGAATGTGAGTCTTGATGTGTTGAGAAGTAAATTACTGACATAACATATAAATGGATTGTTTGGGGAGTGGTATTTGATGATTTTTTTTTACTGAGATGAGCATGGTAGTGTAAAATGATAGTGGATAGGTGTTCATGGATTCAATGAATGTTTAATATTCTATGTAAGAGTGATTGTTTCTCAACAAAGTGACATAAAATGAGTTCCAAAGATTTAGTGACATCACTTATGGTGTGGGGACCTTAGGTGAGTGGTCCCCATCTCCCAATGGTGCATTGTTGTTATATGGTTGGTTAGTTGTTCAGTTTTACTTGAGGAAGTAGTTTATATAAAGTGGTCATAAATATTTTTGGTATATGAAACCCATGGCGACTTTTGAATCATGGTTTCTTACTTTTTAAGGAATTATAGTGGAACACCAGAGTCCTGTGGGGTGTTTTATGACCTTAACCATTCCATATGGATGTGGGATGATATTTCCATGTATTTAATCATTGTATTATCACAGACTCCATGTTGGAATGTTTCAATTTAGATGATCATTGATTGACTCCTGAAATTGGATCACTTGCTTTCTATTATTGAGATGATGATGGTAGAACAACATGGGGACATATATGTCCAAGATATTTTGAGGATTAATGGGGTTCCATCTGTCGTCATATATGAAAGGGTTATAGGGTTCACATGTTTTATTGGAAATTCTTTAAGGAGGGGATGTGTTCATATATTTGAATGTTCATGGATTATCATCCATAGATATATATATACAGAGAGAGATAGGGCTATCAATGTTTTGGAGGATATGTTTCAGAAATGTGTGTATATATTTTCTGGATCATAGGAATATAATTTTCTTTCAGTTTATTTTTTCCTATAAAAATATTTATTAATCATTTATTAAGATTTAACCCTTTGAGGTTTTGTTTTGGATTCCATGAAAATCCACCTTGTGTTGGGAAGAGTTATGAGAGTGATCCCAAGTAGGTACGAGTCCTACTCAGGATAATTCAGAGATAGTTCCATTGATCCAGAGGAGATTTATCATAGTATACAGTCAAGATAAATCATATAAAGACAATCATCATCAACCATTAGAGTTTCATATTGGTGATCAGTTTTTTCATAGAGTTTCACCTCACATGGGACTCTGTCATTTTGGTAAGTAGGGTAAGTTGGTGCTGAGGTTTGGGGGCCCCTTTTAGATTATTTGATGACTTTTAAAGGTGTCCTAGTTTTTTTTGACTTTACATCTATTTTGACTACCATCTACGAAGTGTTTCAGGTCTCCTAGTTGAGGAGGAATGTACATGATACAACCCCCACAATTTAATGGGTTTATTTTGATCTTGATATTGACACCACTTTGGTTGAGAAACCACATCATATTATTTATTCTTGAGGTAATGTATTGAATTGTAAAATAATTTATCTAGTTCAGGTACTATATAAGTACAAATAGGATATCCATGAGATGTGGGGGAGGGAATTTTCAATGATCCAGCAGTAGAATTATCTTTTTCTTAAATGTAAATATAAAGGCTTTCGAGGTTATGTCAATGTTTATGGTGTGGAGATTGTGACAACCTATTAATATTTTTAGATACTCACTTGTTGATTCTTTCATTATCATCCATTATTGGGTGAGATTATTGGATTCTTGTGGATGGAGAGCCTTTGCTATATAAAATGACCCAAATTCCAGGGATGTATATTTTTCATAATTAATAGAGCTCATTTATAAATGTATTGATAACTTTTATGGGTTCTCCCTAAGATCAGATAATGACCTGGGTGCTTTGCAATTTTTTCTTCTAGAAACTAGGTTATTTTTTTATAGATGATTACACATGTTGTAATATAAAAACCATGTAATGTCCTCTAGAAAGGTTTCATAAACTAATATAGTGAATAAAATATTTTCACACCATGTAAGAGTTTCATGATGTGTAATAGTAAGTAATCCATTTTTAATAGAAATTTGATTCATTTTCCCATGATTCTATCATTCTTGGAGTACAAGGTGTATAAAGAGATTACACTCTATGCAAATGTAACGAGATAGGGTTTTTAGGGATCTATATGAGTTTTTTTCATTTTATTCAATCACAAAACCTCCCTCCTGACCTGGAGATCACCCTAAAAAATATTTAGTAATTCCCTCCTGTTTAGACAACTTATTAAATTTATTTTTTATCAGGGTTGTTACGGTGCACCTCTTTGAGTATGAAATCACTTTTCTTCTTATTTCTTTTATTCATGGATACTAAGTTGGCTGCATTTTTTGTTTATGATTTTGATCTGATAGTGTTTTCTATTGATAATTTTTAGTTTTATATTATGCATTTTGTTTTAAAGTCCAATATCCATGTTTCCAATCACGGCTTCTGAATACACATAGTTTATACTAGTTTGAGTATGTGTTTTTATAAACTGTATTAATGAAATAAATTTCTTATCATTATTCATGAATTTAATTTGGTAGTTTATTGAATTGAAGTGATAAGTGATTTCAATTGATTTATTTGAAATAAGCATTCTTTTAAATATATTCCTATTTGGAAAAAGATTACCCTGATTTGAAAATGGTTTCCAAACACCAATGTTGATTTTCTTTTCTTTTAAAATGATTTATGAAATATTTAGAATGGTTTTTGAAATTTAATTTTATAATTGGCTCATTGCAAACCTTTGGTGTTTTGATAAATGGACATGGGAAGTCGTAGTGTGGGTGAAACCCATATGAGGTAACCTATTGGATATTGATGGGTTGTGGTAGGACTGAAAATTGGTTGTATCCAACATTGTTTCTTTTTATGATATGCAGTGTCTAGTACAGATTTTATGATAGGATATGGTCTAGTATGAGGTGATTTGTTGTTTATGGTTATTTAGTGCATGATTTATTTCATTAAAAATTATTTCTCATAGGTTTTTATATGTGGTTGTATCAAATATCATTTCATTATAGGTAATTTCATGGATATATGTTTACATGCATACCGCTTGATATATGGTTTTGAATTCCTATTTTTGTCACTTTTTCTTTTCATATATCATGTTTTCTTTTTGTCACTTTTTAAAAGGATTTTATTAAAACCCAAGTGAAAATATTTATATATAAAATGGATTTATAAAAATGATTTATAATACATTTTTTGTTTTAAATGACAGAACTATTTCATTCATGATATTAGAACTTGTATAGAATCTTTGGTGGTATCCAACATTACATTAGGTTTAGACCATAATTTTTCCTTTGGGTGGTTTTATATGTTTTATTGTAGGATTTGGGTAAAGGGAAGAGGATCCTGTAGCATGTGGGAGTCTACTTTGGTCTTTTCCTTTGGTTTGGGTTGGTTTGGAGGTGACTATTGGTCACATGGAGATATTTATGTCTTGTTTTATTCATATTTTTAGGTTTAGAGGGATTGTCTTCGATTTTAGGGATATGGTTATATCTTTTTATTCCATGTAGAAATTTGGTTGGATGTCTTGTTTTGATATATTTAGGAGTTGTTCAGTTTTCTTACTCTACCTCACCATGTGAAAGAAGGCTCAACTGTATGGTTTGGTTGACCCAAGTTTGTCTATTATTATATTTCTAATCTAAAATTAATGAAATCATTAGGTCCTTGCATTGTGTGATGGATTTTGAGATGTATGATTTCAATCATGAATTTAATGTATTATTTAGGTTATTTTTAGCTTCTGTCACTTTATCTTTTCTATAGGATATGTTTTGATGGCAGTGTCTTGATTGTGATATCTAGTTATTGTTAATACTACTGTATTGGCATGATATAACATCGATGACAACTTATTTAGTCCAATAATATTTTGAATGGGGTGATTCAAGTATGAATGATGGGGTTACTCAGTGGTGGATCCTATGGGAGATCCCCAAAGTGGTGGAATCCCTTCATTAATGGGTATTACTTAAATGTGTCAGACTAATTACTCTACGGAAACATTGTTTGATGGAATTGAAAAGGTGAAATAATTTTTAGTTAATTGATAATCATATTTTGGTTATTGATTGGTATGTTTTGTATGTTTGATATGGTGGGATATTTAAATTGATCTTGTATAGATAGAATATTGGGTTGTATTTCTATTATCTTTTGGAGGTATGAGGTTATAGTTACTTTTAGTTTTGTAATTTGGTTATTCTATTTGAGCATTTTTGTTGAAGGGTCTCCCATGAAATTTGATCATGGTGGATTCATGTGTGGTCATATGTGTTTGATTACGATGGTCAATTGTACCTTTCTAACATACTCACCAGTTTTTGAGAAATGGTGTACCAATTTTTGATGAAGGATTGAAGGTAGGATATGAGCCATGAGATTGAACATTAGGTCTTTTGTGGCCTAAGTATTTTAAATTTTAAATCATTTCCTCCCACATTTTTAATATCCAGTGTATTTGGTTATGTGATTTTGATATTTTCATTTTACAATTGGAAATTTGGTTTTGTCTCCGATCTTTTCGTGGTTTATTGTTGGTGAGGATTGACAAAAAACAAGAAAAAATTGAGGTAGAAAAACACCAAAAATGTAGTGTAGATGTTTATAATTAACAAATATAGGCCTTAAGGAAAAATAATAACAAAAACCAATTTTAATTTAATATCAATTGATTTTTGATTTTTTTTATGTTTAATAAACATCATTTAATTTTGGTTAAAAGAAACGAATATAACATTATGATTTTATTATTATGATTTTTTAAGAAAAAATTAAATATTATTTAATAGAGTAAAAGAAAATTACACATTGAAAACTACTTTAGAGGATGATAAATATAATTTTTTATTATTTTTAAATAAATTTTCTCATTAAAAAGGATTTTAGTCATGAAAATCATTAGAGGAATTGTTATATTATTTCTTCTATTCATCGAAATAAAAATCTGAAAACTTTCTAATGTTTCAAATTAAATCATTTAAACATGACATAATGAAATTTAAATTTTATTTTTCAAAAAATAAATTAAAAATATTTTAAAATTAGTTTTAAATAAAATACAAGAGAAACAATAAACATAGACTTTTGTATGTTGGAATTATCATCCTCTCCCCCTATAATGATAGTGAATGTCAAAAAATTGGGGAGGATTTGATATAATATACTTTTCCAAAATGTTATGGATCATCTCCTTCATTTTTAAATATATTAACAATGGTTTGGATTCATTAGATCAATAATTCATTCTGTTTTAAATCATCAATTATCTTTCATATTTCTATTGTATCCAGGTCTCCCATATGGTCACTATTTTTTGATAATTTTTAGAACAACCATGGTTCCCTTTAAAATTAAAAATGTTATATTATATTCTAAAATTATTTTTGGTGGTTATATTTACATGAAATAATTCATAATATAAATTCTTTGATAAAAATTTTCATAATGATTATGTTATATTGCCTAGAGCCTTTGTTAGAATTCTGGGACCATGTCATGTTATTATTCTGTTATTATTATAAATATTAATTTTAATTATATTTTTTAATTATTACTTATTAATTGGTGGTTTCCATTGAAATATTTATATAGTCATTGGACAACATATTTTGAAAATATCATGAGGAAACTCATTGGATTTTATCTTCTAAGTCTCTCCCAACTATTAAAAAATATGGAAAATCCTCATGTCTTAGAAAACACTATCGAATACCTTAGTTGTCCTAATTATATGAAGGTTAATAAGAAACAAAAGATTATAGATTATCTATTCATGGGTTATTTATATTTGAGACCTGTTGATGGCGTGTTTTAGATCAATCTATAGTTTTAATAATGGAATAATGAACCCATTTTTATGAATCATGGATAGGTTTTTGGTTTAACTATTATTATAACAAATAAACCTTACATAAATATTGATAGGAACTCCATATATTATTCCATAAGAGTTATTATAATTCTATTTAAGTTATTAACTTATATTTATTTTATATTTAAAATGGTTATATTAATGCTTTCATTGAAACTTGTTTAATGAAATCTTAAAACTCTTATGACATGAGAGTTTATTCTAGTACTGATAGAGAATTGGGAATATTATCCACTGACAACAGATCATGAATTTTACACTCCAAGGGAAAACAATCAATCAAGATAAGAATAAAAAAGTACTGGAAATGGATTTTTGATTAACGAATTTAACTATTGTTGTTCGATGTAATCAGACCTCATAATTTTATTGGATGGTATTAAGAATTCAGTTTTTATTCATAATCCAAAACCATGAGAATTTTTATATTCTTAAAATCATATAGTTGATATTGATAGAAAATTGCAAAGTGTTTTTTAATTATTTTAGATACGGAGGAATGAAGAGAAGCTAGTGTTATTGTAGATTTGGAATATATAGATGGGGATTCTAATCATTCTCTATAAAAATATAAAATAATATAAGTGAAAAAAATTACCAAAGATGAAGGTGGATAATCTGTATATAGAAAATTTCAATCCATTGGATTCTAATAAATGTGGGTCTATCTATGAGGAATTGGCTGAACAGTCGGTGAAAAACCAGGGTATCATTCTAAGAAAACATAATGCTCTTCCTCCTTTGATTTATCCTATAAGTTTTGGTCATAATTCAATAAACATGTTCTAAGACATATTATCTAATTATTATTTTACTCAAGGTGTGTTATTAGAGGAAAAATATTGATTTATTTCCTATTAATTAAATAGTAATGTTCATGGTGATATTACAAAGATCTAGTGGATGTACTTAATGAGCAGGTGTGTTGTTTATGTAATGATCTAATACATTCATGTCATTAAGGAGGAAGTTTTTGTTAAATAACTCAATGAATTATTGATTGTTCATTTAAATTTTTTAACATGATTTGAGATGAATTGATTTTTTTGGAGATTATTTTGAAGTAATTTTATCATTTTGAATATGTTTACCGATGTTTGGAGGTTCTAGGAAATTGATATTCACATCTTATATGGTAATGTATTTTGAAAATAAAATATCTTTAGGATTCATAAGATAAAACATATTATTTTGAATAATGCGTAAGGAAGATATAAGATCCTATATGTTTAATTTATAATCCACAACTGTGTATCGCCACTATTTCAATGGCTACATATGATTAATCTAAATATCATGTGTGAACAATTTTTGAATCACAACAAAGTATCCTCATGAGTTAAAGTCACATATAAGAGTACTCTACACTCGTATAAAAATAATATAGTGTCTTAAAACTCATGGGTTAAAAATGGAAATGGTTTTTGTGATTAATCAAAAAGTTTCAAATAATATGCAGATAAATCCTAACATAATGCTTGTGATATATAAAGCTATATAATATTAATCAGATGTTCTGTAAGTATTATTTTCATGAAAATCATGTAATCTTTAATTAGTAAAATTATTATTTATATAATAATTTAATGTGGAATATCAATGGAATTGAAAGATATTTTTTGAGTGAAATATTTGAAGCACTAATTAATGTGATTGGTTTCCTTATAATGAGTATCAATACTGAATGATTATGGTTTGATTTTTTACCCATCATTAAATAAGGACCATGAGACTGATAATCTCAGAGGATTTAAATTATTTAAATATGTAAATCATTCTTGTGAGAATTACATGTTATTTAAAAATATGATGATTTTTTGAAAAAAATATAATAGAACATTTTCAAGGGTTATCTATGTGCTTCCACAAATGGTTAATATTACAGAGATTGATATTATAAATGATATTAGTGAAAATTTATACTGAATATTTCATAAGATTAGACATTATTTATCTATTTATTTTGAATAATTTGAATGTTTAATGATGATATTTTTATTTTAATTTAAAAATATTGCTAATAGGATGGATCTGATGTAAAAAACTTATAGGACACATATTTTTGTGGTAAAAATTTCTTTCATAGAATAATACCATTCCTCATTGAATAATTTTATTTATTTTATTATATTAAAATTCTACCAGATATCACCAAACACAACAAGGATGTTTCCACCAATAATTTTGGTGAACCATGGATAAAGTACTTATTGTTTTAATATTTTATTTATCTTTTACATAAGTTTGGGGATATGTTTTAATATTAAATGGATATATACTATTATAACTAATAGAATTTAATTTTAAAAGGAATTTTAATGGAAGTTAACTTTAATTGAAACATCCTACATAATGATACATATTTAATTACATAAATATCTCATTTCGTAGAAGAGCATTCTTTTTTTTTACTTTTATGGATCGAATATTGGTTAAAGAAATGATGCATTATCTCAATTTTTTCAATAGTAGAAACATATAATATTTGGGAGGTATTTACTATCATAGATTTTAAGAATATGATGATTCTACATCTCTACTAATTTGGTATAAAGTTTATTCTTACCATCAATATTGGTTCCAAGCCTATTGGGAAATATAATTCTATGAGAAATTTAATAAAAATTAATATTATCTTTGATTTCATGAAAATGAATGTTATTTTGATGACCCTATATGAAATAAATTTTCCAAATGTAATGGGATTAAAAAATGAAAATTAAATTTTATACAAGAATAGAATTATCACTTGAGTTAAGATAAAATTTAAATTATCTATATTTAGAATTTTTTAAACCCACTAGAAAACTAGGTCATACTAATTTTTTTATATTATTGTAATAGTTTGTGAGACCACTGGTATAACCCATACTAATAGTTTTCCAAATAATTTTTAAACATATTGTAGTTATTAACATATACCAATGGTTTCATGAAACAATTTTTTATAGTTTTTTTATTATATCATTATACCTATGGATACAATAAATCATTGGTATATGAATAAACCAATATTTACTTTAACTATTTATATATGGGTTAACTAATGGTTTAAAAAATCATGTGTATAACTCCTACACTAAGAAGAAACTATCATCCATCACGTAATCAATACAAAAAATATATAACAATCACTATATGGATTTAAAATAAGGCACATATTATATCATTTATAATATTGTTGTTAATAACATATAATCCAAATTAAAATGAAACTATACAATCGGTTTTAGATATATGATATGATCCAAAGGGATATAAGTGTTGTAAATATGAATAAAAAATAGGGCATGCCAATTTCTTGGTAGAAATAAAAATATTCATGACCACAAATACAAATTTTTTCATCACTACTATCATCAATATAAATAAAATCATAACTATAAAATCGAATTCAACTAATTCATAACCATTACGATAAGGAATGACATCGAGCTAACTCTCACTAAGACCACTATCACTATAACTGAAGAAATTAAGCATGGAGAGTATTCTCCAAATATATGTATCAAACCCAATGTAATATCTATGATAAATTATGGACATATATGTTTTACAACATTAATTTATATCATTATTAACATTTTACTTGTTTTTCTTTCATGTATGGCTATTATTTGGCCTCTTATACTTCTCTAAGAACTTATTAAAACTAAGGAAAAGAAGAGGTATTTGAATTTCATAAAGTAGGAAAAATATCTGGTGGGAGATATTATTTTCCATAGATAAAAATAACCTAACACCTTGTAATACATTGATTACTGGATGAACTATTTCTCTTTAAATAATTTGGTTTCTTTTATAGCTTCTGTTACACGTGATAACAAGTTCAGATAAACCACATAACATTATTGAACTATTATGTTCCCATTATTCCATAACTATTAGATTGGAGGGTATCAATACTAATAAATAAATTATCAAAAATAATTTTTTTTCTACACATTTTTAGAATGAATGTATAAGTTATCAAATTATTATAATTAGGAAAAATTATTTGAAAATAAAAAAGGTGTGTTTTTTTTAATTTAATGGTTTTATGAAAATAGTGTTTTTTTAAAATAAACTAAATCAATCACTATTTATGAATGGTTTTAATTAAATTAATATATTATTAACTTTATAATTTTTTTAAATTTTTTAAAAATATCTCTCTAAGTATTATATATAAAACATCCAATTGTATCCTTAAAAATGTATTTATTTAAAAAATAAGTACATATTGCATTTTTTACACATAACTAAAAATTATTTTTAAAAATTTATAGGTTCTTATTTAGAAAATGTAATATAAATATTTAGAATCATGAGGATCATATTGGGAAAACATACCCCCTATTTTTCAATATGAATAGTACCCCTCATAAAATTTATTACCTTGGGAAAGGTTAAATCGGGTTAATATACATTACAAATAAGTGATAAGGCTATATGTTTTCAGCCTAATACCTATTGAAATATGTTCATGTGTCTTTTATTACATTAGGCACAATTTTTATTATTTTAATGGACACTTATCCATGAATATTGACCAATATATTATTTAAATCATTAAAGGTTTCAAAATACAACTCTTTCATTTTTAAATATCATTTATCTATTGACATAGGAACAAAATATAGTTATAAATTAATATTAATATTTATTTTTTGAATAATGAAATTATATTAATTGTGGTGATTTCAAAATAGTTATTATATAATTTCATTATATTCTTACACAATACCAAGACATTATTTATTCAATTAATGAAAAAGAGAAATGATTTATGAAAATATTAAAAGTGATGTAATTTAAATATGTTTTACTGTTAAAAAATTTTTCGTGGTGAAAATTAGAAATTAAAAATGTGTTAAAAACATTATATTATAATTAAAACTTTTTCTTCAATTCATTTAAGTCAAATTTAATGAATAATGTGAAAATTGAAAAAAATTATATTTCTTCAAAATTGTATTTAGTAAATTATTTAAAAATCAAAGAATTACTTAAATTAGCCATGTTTAATATTCTATGTTCTAAAATATAATTACATGGATATTTAGGGGTTAATTTTCACCTTATAAGTAAAATATACAACCCATTAATATTAGAGATTTTTTTACCGTATTAAAAATAAAATTGTTTAATTATGAGTTTTTCAAAAGGATAAGGTTTATAATAAAACCACTACATGTATAAATTATATTTTAGAATTTTATTACAACTCTATAATACATTATATTTGAATTTATTGGTGTTTGGAGGCATTTTTCATGAAAATTAATTTGTGATAATTTATTCATATAAGAAATTCAAAAATATCCCCTCACCTAAATTATATAATGGATCCACATCCCTTAAATAATTACACCACACTGACTTTTTTATCATGAACAAAATGATCAAATTCCTATTCGAAAATTCCATACCCACACCCTGAATGTTTTTTTCTTCCAAAATACCAACCCTAGATCCCTTTAGTGGAGATCTATATGAATTGTTTCAAATAAGTTGTAATAGACTTAACAGATACCATTCTTTTGTGATATTGTTTAAATCTTCTAAATATATGGAATATATCATAAAATAATTTATTATGTATCCTCTATTTTATAAAATTTTATTTTGAGTATGAAAAACAATTATACACTAAATTTCCCATCAAAAAGGTTGTGGATGTCTCTCTTGTGCATACCTTTGACTAATCATCACTACATAGTGATACAAGTCCTTTTTTATCCCCAACATTTATAGATGGGTATTATGATGGGTTTAATGTTTACATATGATATTTTATGAAATATGTAAAAATATTTAACTATAATATCACATCTTACTAGTTACTGTCCAATTATTCAGAAAATGATAGCATTACTCATGTATACATGTGGACTACCACCTCCACAAAGCGATATGATTAATTTTTCATTTGTCTATTAAATGGATAGTAATGAGGATTACTTTAATTAATAAATGTGATATATTTTATATAATAATTATCTTTTAATGATGAATTAAAATTTTCCATTATTTTCTTACATCTATTGAAAAATGAAAATAATGTCCATGTGTAAATACAATACAATGTATCCATGAACAGTTTAATTAATTTTTATATCATTATATTTTACAGATTGTTATAAAGAGGTATATAATTAAAATATATGCTATATATAATTATTAATATTCTAGTTGTGATATAATGAAGATAAAATTACATAGACCGGAACTACTAAACTACAATACTCATGATAAACAAAATAATTAACAAATGGAAATAACAATTTTAATAAGGAATCATTGATAAAAAGGGGTGTTGAAATGTTATAAAGGTGTTATATGTGGTATTAAAATTATGGAAATCACTCTACTATATAATTATAAATAATTAAAATTTATTATATAGGTGTTTAATGTGATTTCAAGGCTTGTTGAATTTGAGTTAAGGGTTTTATGTCGCAATCTCATTATTTATCGTGATTTTTATGACTATGAATCAGATATTTTAAAATTATGATATTAATCGCATGAAACTTAAGAATTATATTATACATTTGTTAAATATTTAAAATATAAGTTTTCCATTAATTTTTCCTCATCTTATTTAATCAAAGAAGTGAAAATATGTTTTTTAAAATTTATTTATCACTTGAGTAGAAATTAATTTTTCCTTTATATATAGTTTGTGAAAAGGTTTTAAAGATGTTTTATTATTCTTACATTATTTTTTATATTCATTTTTTTTATATTTTAATTTTTTAAAAATAGAAAGGAATATTTTTTCATTTTCTAAATGAGGTACTTTATGTCTTTTCTGATAAAAATATAGAGAGAATGTTTTCTTAACTTATATACCATGAACATATGTTCCTTCTATAATGAAGAATTTTTCCACTAAATCATCCTTTAAAAAGTTAAATATTTATTTCAAATGAAAATTATTCCTTTTCAATTTTAATATTTTATTAAAAAAATGAATCATTTAATAATGAAATTTTTATTTTACTCATGAATGTTTTAATGTAATTTTAATGGTATTTTAGTTCATCAAATATAATAACCCTTGATTATGCTTCCGTATTCCTAAGGATGTGATCCAAGGATACCATCCTTATTCATTATGAAAATGAATTATAAATACTCTGAACAAATTAGTATGAAACTACTATATTTTCCACACATTATGTTGTTATGACATATCAAATAATTATCAGCTTAATTTTTTCTATGGGTTATGCTATGATGAACCCTTTATGAAACACCTTTCTTTTAATGGGATCTGATATGAGGAATTCATTATTTTCTTTTGGAACACATATATATTATTTTAACTCTATAATGTCTAGGAATTGTATCTTTGTCCAAGGAATTGTGTAAATATTGATATCTCATGAGATAAATAGGACGGGAATGGGTAAATAATCCAGTTCCGTAGGGTAAACTGTTCACTATTATAATACTAGGAGTGAAGCTTGAATACTATGGTTGATTGAGAAGTGAACCCATATAATTTTGATAACCTTGAAAATGATCCTTTACTACTGAGAAAATAATTTTTATTTTTATGTGTATGACATAAATAAATCTCTTATTCCAATGTAATGATATCATGATTTATGTTATTTCATTCCATTATGATTTTTGTCCTGTAAACATCCATGAATTATAAAATTAATAAAGATTATGATATTTAATATGAAGGGTGTGATTTTAATATGTTAATCTTAAATTAATATACTATTTTACTCATATTATGCTTGTATGATCATTGATATCTCCCATGTTTACCCATAAAATAAATTTAAGCTCACCCTTTTCTTATGTTTTTAATACCAATGTTATAAAGAAAGGTATTAAGTATGATATGTCATTAAAGGGTTCTATTTATGAAGAAACAAGTGGGAGATGATGTGTAACTATTATAAACAAGTTTTTTCTATTTCTATGTTTACAATTTTAGTAGACCTATATTATTATAGCATGGGTCAATTTTTTATGTAATTAAGAGTTTATTTTTTAGGTGTCATTTCTATGTATGAAAATATTTATTTTGTATATTTGTTATCAGACCAAGTTTTAGTTCAAATTTTTATATTAGGATGCGAAACAATTAATAAACACCCTAGATAAATTTATATGTATTAGATAAAGTCCTACGATTTGTGTAATGATAATGAATGACCTAGGTAAAATATAGTTTATCATAAAATAAAGTGTTATTATTTAGAGACCATATAAATGATTTTTCATGATTTTGTGGTTTCTCATTATTATTATTATTTATAACACTATTATTAATCGTTTTTTCAATTGTTAGAACTCGATGAAATAATGTTAATGATAAATATGATAGATAGTGAAATGGTTTTTCATTGGATCAACCAAATATTACGGGGGTTGGAATAGAAAATCATGTTTCTATGATCACAAAACGGTATCAACCTTTGAATCATGGTGTGAATGCAAATGATAAATAAATGAATTTTTTACGACATTAATGTGGAAACATCCACCATATTTTAGTGGGTCCACTAATCCACTAGTTAATAAGAAATGGATAAGTATCATTGAAAATATATTTTATATTGTTTTTTTTCGCAAAAAAATATATTGTAGTTATTTATCATTTAGAAGGAGGAGAATATAAAAGAAGAAATATTATCAAAATCACAAGAGAATAGGAAATAAATTACCCTATCAGGTTTTTCGAGGCTTAGATATTGTTTATCTCTAAATATTTTACAAATATTATTCATAAAAAAATGGATAATGAATTCCTTGAGTTAAAATAGAAGGCGATGAGTCATTTTGTACATGTATGGAAAATATTACTAGACTTGCGAGGTATACTTCTGGAATTATCATCCAACCTAAATGTCGGTCTAGATGATTAATGAGTAACATAAAAACATGTCATTAAATGGATTTATCCATAAGGTACTTTAGCATATATGATGAAATCATTATATGTTCTATAATGTTAGAGATGGAGCTTACAATTTCAAATTAATATTATAGTTTGGATTAGAAAGAAAAAATTTAAATCAAAGGAAATTATAAAAAAAAAATATATAAGATAATGGACCTTTATTTATTCCTATAATGAGGATTGAAACATGGGGAAATTTTTCATTATGAAATAATTATTTTTTTCATGTGTGGAAAATAATGATCATTGGGGAATCAAATACTAATGTGATTTGATGAAGTTGTCTAATGATGTGGATGGAGTAAAATTTACACCAAACTAACCAACCACACTTCCAAGGTTTAGAGGAAAGGAATATGATAATTATGATAACCCTTTCCAAAATACAAAGTATAATGATGATTTTCAATGTCAATAACCTCTTAATTTCGGATGTAAATGGAAATCTTATGCAATCATTTTTTCAGATAAGGGGTATGATAATTACATGGTGAATGGTATTCTTAAAATCCTCTCGAGAATTGATAACATCTTATAAAATTATAGATATAAATAATATTTTATATCTAAAGTCTTTTTTAAATGTACCACAATACTACAGAAAAAATTATATTTTGAGTTATTAGTCACACCCTTAGTTTTATGATAATTAAATACCAAGTCTATGGTTCTATTATAGTTTATATTTTTGGAAATTTGTTTCTTAAAAATATCTCCATTATTATAATAGTGAATTAGATGTCTTTTTGGGCCTGGATTTCAGTTCTTTACATAAACCCCACATTATGTTTTGGGTAAGGGAAGTTAGGAATCATATTCCAAACCAACCTATGATCGTACATCCATGTGATGTCAAAAATTAACTATCATTGGAAATTAGACCCATAAAATGTATCATTTCTAACCATTAAAAATATCATTTATCTTATGTGATTAGGGAGAAACTCAATATCAATGATATACTTATTCTGTCAGATCTTATTGATGACTTTCCAGAAGAGTTTCATATTTTTCCACTGAATCTTTAAGTTGAGTTTTAAATAGAGGTTAGAAAAGTTTCTACATGCATTTACAGGACTCTATATGGAATTTACCTGATTTATTTGTAGGATTTGAAGAAAAAACTCCAAGAGAATCTTGATTATGGATTCATTATGTGAAGTTAATAGCCTTGGTGTACACTTGTTATGTTTGTTAAGATGAATGATGGATCAATGTGATTCAAGATTGACTATCGAGAACTGAACATTATCTCTATTAAGAACATGAATCATCTACCACATATCAATGAATTGATTGATAAACTATAAAGAGATCAATACTTTTCCAAGATTTTCATTCATCATTGATATTATCAGTTGAGGGTAAGAAGTAGTACATACCCATGACAACATTAAATACAATGTATAGAGACAATGAATTCATAGTGATTATATTTGATATTAATAATTCCCCACTATCTTATGGGATTTAATGAATATAATCTTTAGATATTTGCTTGATCAATTTGTGGTAGACTTTATAGATGATATTCATTTTCATTAAAAGAGTAGGGAAGTGAATGAAGATCATTAAAGAATTGTGCTGATGAAACTAATTAAGATGAAACTTTATTAAAAAATTACCGAGTGTGAGTTTTCCATCAGAATGATTCATTCCCATGTCATGTAATCTCATGTGAGGGTATATCAATAGACCCCTAAATGATATAAATTATTTACCATTGGAACAAAATATGAACTATGAATGAGATTTATAAATTTCTCAGTTTTGATAGATATTATTGGTTCATTTTGTAGAATTATACATAGTTATCAAATAAACCCACTGTGATAACTCTTAAGGGATCTATGTTCCTTTAGCCTGATGAATTTGATTAATGTTTAAAGGAACTAAAGAGAAGGTTAGTTAGTGAACCTTTGTTTATCTGTTCTTGTTGTAAAGAAGGGATTGTAATCTATAGTGATTCATAAAATAAAGGACTGGGATTCATCCTCGTGAAGAATAATAGGGTTATATCTTATTCCTCATTATAATTTATGGTCTATTATAAATATTACCCAACTAATGATATGGAGTTAGTTATAGAAATTTCTTCAACAATGATATGGATCTATTATCTATATGGTGGAAAGAATGACATATATACTGATAAAAAATTATAAAGCGATATTTTAACCAAAGAAGAGACGAATAAGAAAAAAATAAGACTATTATGACTGAGTAATGATTATGGAAACTCAATACATTCCAATAATGGGAAAGAGAATAAGGTGGAATATACTCCTCTGTTAAATTATCATGTTATATTATCTATGATGAAGATTAAAATGATCCAATATTTATGGATTTGAAGTGGATATAGATAGATATATTTAAAGAAGGGGAGATATAATATCTAACTCAAATGAGTTCTCAACCATTTCTTTGTATGAAGATTACAAAGGCACAAAAGGAAGTCATAGAGAAGTAAAATTATGGGAGAAACATTTCTTGGTCGAACCTTGATTATGATGGAAAATGATATTAAAAAACTATGTATGTGTCCCTTCGATACAAAATTTGAAGAAGGATCTGATTGCTGAATGTAACAGCCCGAGATTTTATGAAAAATATTCTTTTTAATTTTATTAATGTCTTGTGTTGTACGCTACACCAAAAGGAGATTGCACAACACGCATATTTGACTTGCCTTGCATTACATGCAATCGCAACCTTCCTTGATAGCATGTGTAGTACACAATACTGAGTTTCACGAAACAACGATATGCTATTAAAATATTATTAAAACTAGCCGTTATGAACAGTAATAACCACTTTTTAAATTTTAGAAATTTTAGCTCTCAAAATGGACTTCATTTTTGGATTCGGAGTATCGAATTTAGCCTAAGGTGAAATTTTGGTACTTTTCGGATAACTTTCATATTCTGATGAATAGTGAAATTACTAAATTTTAATTAAAAACAACCTTTTTAATAGAAATAATTAATAGTGATAAATTATTAATTTGAGTGGTTTTAAAGTATATTTAGAATATATTTTTACAATTTAATACAATGTTGGTCATTGGATGTAATTTCACATTTAAACTAGTTATAAACTAGTGTCAATCTTTCGATAGTTATTATCTCTTAAAAACATGCTATTTGTTTTGATGACGAGAATTAATTTTTAAATTAGTTAATTCAACTAATATGTTTTGAATTTGGTAAAATAGACATCATTTTTGAGTTAATAATATCAAATATAGCTTAGGCCTAATTTTTGGTATTTTTCTGAAAACTTTCAATTTTCGATGAATAGTCTAACCACTAAGTGGTAGTTAAAAAAACTGAATTGTTCATAAAACTTAATTTTACCGCTTCTGTGAGTGGAATTTCGAAAATCTGGGAGACAAGGTTAATATCAAGGACTAAAATGTGGTTAAATGAGATGAAAATAATTTTTGGTGAATAGTAACTTTTTAGTTTTATTTACCACGGTTAAAAGTAAATAGGGTAATTAAGGGTAGAAATGATATTATTATTACCCTAACACATGTACTAATTTTATTGGACAAGTTTAATTCGAACAAAAACAAACTTAGGAATAAAATATGACCATTTAGGCCCACTTGGATTAGATTAGGACATTTATTATTAATCTATTTAAAGAAGGGTTAAAAGAGTTAAAATCAATGTTTATTTACTAAAACATTTTTAATATGGGGTTATACATAATATAAATTCGACTATAAATATTCATTAGAAAGATACAAATATTTCATAAATAATGGTATTTTATTTTTAATTTTTAGACATTAAATAATTTAATTTATTTATGACACAATGATGATGCAGTAATTATCTTATTAATGAAATATTGACATAATTGATGTTATAAACTCCAAAATAAATGTAATTTGAGACTTTTTATGAATTCCACTAATTTTATTGGTTACTATGATATATTAGTGTTGATTTAATCAACTTGGTTCGAACATATAATTCTGTTATGACATTCACAAAAATCATATATCAAATAGTGTCAAAATTGACACAAAATAGTTTTTAAATAAAATATTATATTATTAATTGTTATTTTTTTCTTAAAAATATAAGGTTCAGCCATATTACTTAGATAAGGATATATATATTAATAATAAACAATTTGGGGTTCGTTTGGAATGTTATAGTAAGTGTATTAACCATATAGTGTAAGAAAACAAAAAGACACGGTAAAAGTTAAATTATTTAACTTAGAGTTAAATCTAATTGATAAGGTTAACATAATAACCTAAACTTGTCTAAATCCTATTGGTTGATAGTATTTAGACTCATCCCCACTTTAGCTTCGAAATAAGACCCTTTGGAACCATTATAAACCGATTTTGACTTTAATATAAAATAATATTTTGAGATATTCCTAAGGTGCCCCTCTCCTCCCTTATAAAAGGACACCTCCTCCACCTCCTCCTCACACCAATTTGAGCACTCAAGCTCATCCAACCCCTGTCAAAATCCCTTCTCCACTTGCCTAGAATAATCCTAGAGGTCCTGGTCTTCTTCAAAGACCAATCTTAGTTCCCTAAGTGGAGGATTCAAAGAGGCGTTTCAAAGAAGAGGTAATATCCATTACCGATCTTTTCAATTTCTTTCTTCTTCAACTTCTTCTTCTTTAGTTGTTTCATGACAAAGTAATAACATCAGTATTACTTACATACTGATATGTTATTATAAATATTAAACAACCCTAATTCACCTTCTATCCATCCTACGGAAAAATGAAATCACCGCGCGTGCGTACGTACGGAATACCGTCTCCATGCCGTTGTGTAATCTATTTTCCACCACCACCTTACAAGGATGGGTATAATGGTGTAATGAGTAACTATTTATTATTATTATAAAGTAATATTGATACTGAAATAATATATATATACTCAAATACAATTCCACGATCATAGGAACGATATCATCACTCGTGCGTACGTACGGAATACCGTCTCCACGATGTGAAGCGACTCGTTCTACATGATCATCATTACATAGTAATTATATAAATGAATTGAATGAATAAATATGATATATGTTACACTAATACCATTCTGGATATAAGGTATCTATAACCTTAAAATAAGAATAAGAATTTATTCGGCAAAACACGCATAAGAACAAAAGGCAATAAAGACACGAGTAACAAGTAACAATGAAATATTACTAACAAGAAGCTAAGAATATGAACATATATGATATCATATCAATATGTATGATTCTGGAATAAGTCAATAACATTATTTAAACCATTATACAGGAGCTTCGGACACGTACAAAGCAAATCGGACCTAAGGTAAGGGAAATATCACAATCTCATTTTTATCCGAGATTGTTTATACTTTGGCATTTACTGGGGTGTATTTTATCATCCACATCCATGTTTCCTCAATATGTAATATTATTTCCATCCACCTACAATTGTTTAAATCCAATTTTACCCTTCGGTGAATTTTTAGTAAAGGATATGAAAGGAATCTTTTGTCGTTTTTCGTACGAGGTACTTTTTGACTTTTCTGACAAAAGTACGAAGAATGTTTTTTTAACTTATACGATATGAATGGATTTTTAAAACATTATTTCCAAGAAGCTTACTTTACAAGTTTTCAAGTTTATTTTTAGTCAACTTATTTTATTTTAAAGTCGTATGACATGTTATGAAAGGAAAAATGTTTTTGAAGTAGAAAGGATATTTTCCTCAAGAATGGAGTTCAAGTATTTTATCAAAATTATTTTCCATCTAAGATAATAAAAGGGTTCTGTTTTTATCCCTATTATTACATGGATTTGATTATGTTGTGATGGAAATATTTTTATGAATTCTTTTATCTTATATGAATTGTTTTATGATGTCATGTTGTTTAAGAATTCCATTTTTATTACATGGTTTACGCTATGATGTATGGTTTATGATTATGTGGCACACATAAGAAAGGATTCATTATAATATGGGTGGGACATATATCTCCCTCCAATGCATTGGGTAAAGATTTTATATCTCATGAGATAGACATGGCTGGAACGGTAGGTTATATCGGTTCAGTGAAACAGGACTGGAACGAGGGTGACTCGGTTCAGAAAGGGACTTTGTCCACTAAGATAGTCTTGGCAATGAGTCATGACTAACAAGAAATGATTTTCCATGATTATGTGTGCATGCCACAAAGTTTAATGTTTCATGTTATGATTATGGGGATCTCATTTTCACTTCTATGATTTGTTCCATGTTAAGATATTATGATCTCTTTTGCAGGTTATGATTTTCAAAAAGATATGATATGATTTTTATTTCCTTTATTTGCCCTTGCTGAGAATTTGAGCTCACCCTTTTATGTTTTCTTTTCCCCAGGTCAAGAAGATGGATATTAAGTAGAATATGCTAAAAGGGACACTAGATATGATGAAATAAATGGGAGACACTGTAGAAGATTTATGAACCAGTTGTTTATGTTTCCCAATTTCTAAAGACAGTATACCTATACGGTCCTTTGTGGTTTTGTCATATGTTGTAATAATTGTGCTTCAATTTTTATGTATTAACATTGTATGTAAAGTATGGGTCGTTATAGTTGGTATCAGAGGAAAGGTATAGTCAACCTTTGGAAACTATGATGTGAAAGCCTTAGTAAGAACCCTAAGGATAAGTCTAAGCATAGAACACAATCTTAGTGTTTTAGAAATGGCCATGAATAACCTAGGATTAGACCTTAAGCGTGAAAATTTTATTCTTGAATTATGTGGTTTTCCTATTATAATTAGTGTTGCTCACACTATTCTTCTTGGTTTTAGTCAATGGCTGGAACCCGAAGGAACCGTGTTAATGTGGAATGCGATGGGCAATGCAATGATTGTCCCCCTGAGCAACCAAATGATATGGGAGCTGGAATGCAAAATCTTTTAGCCATGCTCACACAACTTTCTCAAGCTATGAATCACGCAGGACTTCCAAACGAGCAAAGGAAGGAGCAACATTCTGTTGAATCCTTCATGAGGAAGCCTCCACCTTCTTTCAGTGGGTCTACTGATCCATTAGTTGCTGTACAATGGATTAGTACTACTGAAAAGATATTTTCAATTCTTCAATGTTCTGAACATGATAAATTCATCCTAGCAGTGTATCGTTTGGAAGGAGATGCTGATCAATGGTGGAATCTTATTAAGAATACGAGGCAAAGGGATGAAATTGTGTCTATGGAATGGGACAAGTTCAAGAACTTATTTTTCAATAATTACTTCCCTCGTATTCTCCGAACAAAGATTGAGAAAGAGTTTCTTGAACTGAAGCAAAGGGATTATGAATCTGTTGGTACCTATGAAGAAAATTTTACAAGACTTGCAAGGTACGCTTCTGGTATTATTATCCAACCTGAGAGTAAGATCGATCGATTCTTTAGTGGCTTAAAACCAAGTCTTCTAAGGGCGTTAGCCATAAGGGACTTAAATAGCTACGGGGAAATCATTCGATGTTCTCTCAAAGTCAAGATGGAGATTGGAGTAACCCATCAGTCACATGGGTTTGATAAGAAGAGGAAGATGGAATTCAAAGGAAAATCTAAAGAGCACACTGAAAAGAAGATGAGCTTTCCCTTAAGCTCAAAGTGTGGAAAGAAACATGGAGGGAGTTGTCTTAAAGGGACAAGTAAATGTTTCAAATGTGGAAAGGAAGGTCATCGGGCATTTGAATGCCGCGATAATGAAAAGAAGATGTCTAATGATGCAAACAAAGGAAGGAATACACAGAATGATCCTACTACACTTCAATGTTTCAAGTGCAAGGAGATGGGACATTATGCCAATAAATGCCCTAATCCAAGGGTTAGTGGTGATCAACATGAGCAACCACTTAAGGTAAAGGACAAAGGGAAGTCACATGCGATCACTATTGGCGATGTTGAATATGACAACGATGTGGTGGAATGATTAAGTGTTTATGTAATGGGATTCCAAAATAATGTTGTATATAGTATTGTGGAATATTGGAATATTTATGTTTTGGTCTATTGTGGTTTTCAATAATTTTATGGTACCAGTAACCATGAAAAGTGATTGAGACATTTTTTGGTAAACAGATGATATGAGCATAATGAAGGGATAAGAAGATAATGAGATGTTTGATTGTATTCATGAGCTCATGATTGATATAAGGACTAAGTGATATCATGGATTGAGTATATATAATTTTGAGGATTTTGGTATGTGGAAAGTGTTACCTTTTAACTGCATTCATGTTTTCACTAAGGTCCAATGGGTATTCAAGAAAATACTTGATTAAGGCCTTTGAATGTTTGGAATGTGACCAACAAGACATATCTTATGATATATGGGGATCAATGATGGTATTAAATCTCTGGTAATTGTTTTCACTATATTATGAGAGTGGACTGCAGTATTATGGATAAGCCTAAAGATTGGAATGGATTATGTTGGACATAAGTTAGTATTGTTTAAGGACAGAGGTTGTTTCGATATTATTGATGGGATGTTATAGTAATGTAGTTTTAAAAAAAAGGACAACCTACAAGACGGGCGACAGCCCATCGCGTCAGACAAGGCTGTGGGAATCGAACCCACAACCGAAGTGTGACTGGCCTTTATCGCCTACCACTGGCCTACATGAAGTCCATGGTTAGTATAAACTAGTTTTATTTTATTAAGAGGTATGATATATGAAGTATAAGTTCATTTTTGGAACCATATATGATTAATCTAACCATAAGATGGACTTATAACTTTTTCTAACCTTTTGTTTGAAAGAGATGGAATGACCCATCATTCTATCACATGATCTTCTAACACATCACGAATAACAAATTCAACTTCATTTCATTAAGGGATGAAGTGGAAATTGTTCAATTCACGAACAACAGTGAGATTGTACCAAAATATAGTAAGTATTTATTCTAATTCAAATTCTTTAACTTTAGGGAAACAATCTTGAAAACCAAAAATGTTGTCCTAGTGATCTTATATCTGATGAATCAGATGGTACCTTATATCGTCACAAATTTATGGCTTTGTGATTGCTGGATTTTCCATAGCCATGTTCTCTACCACTCTCCATCAGAACATGATGGTTAGATTTCTCTTCCATATCCATATTTTCACCAATGTGGAAACCTAGTGATTAGTTTATTTGGGTAACCGTTACGTTTCATACTTTTGTTTTTAAAGATTCGTTTTGATATTCCTTTTTACGATGTGGGTTTCTATTAAAGAAACTTTCAAATAGTAAACCATTTATAACCCCGACGAATTTCGAGGGAGAAATTCATTTTAAGGGGGGTAGAATGTAACAGCCAGAGATTTTATGAAAAATATTCGTTTTAATTTTATTAATGTCTTGTGTTGTACACTACACCAAAAGGAGATTGCACAACACACATCTTTGACTTACCTTCCATTACATGCAATCGCAACCTTCCTCGATAGCGTGTGTAGTACGCAATACTGAGTTTTACGAAACAACGATATGCTATTAAAATATTATTAAAACTAGCCGTTATGAATAGTAATAACCACTTTTTAAATTTTAGAAATATTAGCTCTCAAAATGGACTTCATTTTTGGATTTGGAGTATCGAATTTAGCCTAAGGTGAAATTTTGGTACTTTTCGGATAACTTTCATATTCTGATGAATAGTGAAAATTACTAAATTTTAATTAAAAACAACTTTTTTAATAGAAATAATTAATAGTGATAAATTATTAATTTGAGTGGTTTTAAAGTATATTTAGAATATATTTTTACAATTTAATACAATGTTGGTCATTGGATGTAATTTCACATTTAAACCAGTTATAAACTAGTGTCAATCTTTTGATAGTTATTATCTCCTAAAAACACGCTATTAGTTTTGACGACGAGAATTAATTTTTAAATTAGTTAATGAAACTGATATGTTTTGAATTTGGTAAAATAGACATCATTATTGAGTTCATAATATCAAATATAGCTTAGGCCTAATTTTTGGTATTTTTCTGAAAACTTTCAATTTTCGATGAATAGTGAAACCACTAAGTGGTAGTTAAAAAAACTGAATTGTTCATAAAACTTAATTTTACCGCTTCTGTGAGTGGAATTTCAAAAATCCGAGAGACACGGTTAATATCAAGGACTAAAATGTGGTTCAATGAGATGAAAATAATATTTGGTGAATAGTAACTTTTTAGTTTTATTTACCACGGTTAAAAGTAAATAGGGTAATTAAGGGTAGAAATGATATTATTATTACCCTAACACATGTCCTAATTCTATTGGACAAGTGTAATTCGACAAAAAAAAACTTAGGAATAAAATATGACCATTTAGGCCCACTTGGATTAGATTAGGACATTTATTATTAATTTATTTAAAGAAGGGTTAAAAGAGTTAAAATCAAAGTTTATTTACTAAAACATTTTTAATATGGGGTTATACATAAGATAAATTCAAATATAAATATTCATTAGAAAGATACAAATATTTCCTACATAATGGTATTTTATTTGTAATTTTTAGACATTAAATAATTTAATTTATTTATGACACAATGATGATGCAGTAATTATCTTATTAATGAAATATTGACATAATTGATGTTACAAACTCCAAAATAAATGTAATTTTAGACGTTTTATGAATTCCACTAATTTTATAGGTTACTATTATATATTATTGTTTATTTAATCAACTTGTTTTGAACATATAATTCTGTTAATACTTTCACAAAAATCATATATCAAATAGTGTCAAAATTGACACAAAATAGTTTTTAAATCAAATATTATATTATTAATTGTTATTTTTTTCCTAAAAATCTAAGGTTCGGCCAAATGACTTATATAAGGATATATATATTAATAATAAACAATTTGGGGTTCTTTTGGCATGTTATAGTAAGTGTATTAACCATATAGTGTAAGAAAACAAAAAGACACGGTAAAAGTTAAATTATTTAACTTAGAGTTAAATCTAATTGATAAGGTTAAAATAATAACCTAAACTTGTCTAAATCATATTGGTTGATAGTATTGCGACCCATCCCCACTTTATCTTCGAAATAAGACCCTTTGGAACCATTATAAACCGATTTTGACTTTAATATAAAATAATATTTTGAGATATTCTAAGGTGCCCCTCTCCTCCCTTATAAAAGGACACCTCTTCCCCCTCCTCCTCACACCAATTTGAGCACTCAAGATCGGCCAAACCCTACCAAAATCCCTTCTCCACTTCCCTAGAATAATCCTAGAGGTCCTGGTATTCTTCAAAGACCAATCTTAGTTACCTAAGTGGAGGATTCAAAGAGACGTTTCAAAGAAGAGGTAATATCCATTACCGATCTTTTCAATTTCTTTCTTCTTCAACTTCTTATTCTTTAGTTGTTTCATGACAAAGTAATAACATCATTATTAATTACATACTGATATGTTATTATAAATATGAAACAACCCTAATTCACCTTCTATCCATCCTACGGAAAAATGAAATCACCGCGCGTGCGTACGTACGGAATACCGTCTCCACGCCGTGGTGTAATCTATTTTCCACTACCACCATACAAGGATGGGTATAATGGTGTAATGAGTAACTATTTATGATTATTATAAAGTAATATTGATACTGAAATAATATATATATACTCCAATACAATTCCACGATCATAGGAACGATATCATCACTCATGCGTACGTACGGAATACCGTCTCCACGATGTGAAGCGACTCGTTCTACATGATCATCATTACATAGTAATTATATAAATGAATTGAATGAATAAATATGATATATGTTACACTAATACCATTCTGGATATAAGGTATCTATAACCTTAAAATAAGAATAAGAATTTATTCGGAAAAACACGCATAAGAACAAAAGGCAATAAAGACCCAAGTAACAAGTAACAATGAAATATTACTGACAAGAAGCTAAGAATATGACCATATATGATATCATATCAATATATATGATTCTGGAATAAGTCAATAACATTATTTAAACAATTATACAGGAGCTTCGGACACGTACAAAGGAAATCGGACCTAAGGTAAGGGAAATATCACAATCTCATTTTTATCCGAGATTGTTTATACTTTGGCATTTACTGGGGTGTATTTTATCATCCACATCCATGTTTCCTCAATATGTAATATTATTTCCATCCACCTACAATTTTTTAAATCCAATTTTACCCTTCGGTGAATTTTTAGTAAAGGATATGAAAGGAATCTTTTGTCGTTTTTCGTACGAGGTACTTTTTGACTTTTCCGATAAAAGTACGAAGAATGTTTTTTTAACTTATACGACATGATTGGATTTTTAAAACATTATTTCCAAGAAGCTTCCTTTACAAGTTTTCAAGTTTATTTTTAATCAACTTTTTTTATTTTAAAGTCGTATGACATGTTATGAAAGAAAAATGTTTTTGAAGTAGAAAGGATATTTTCCTCAAGAATGGAGTTCAAGTATTTTATCAAAATTATTTTCCATCTAAGATAATAAAAGGGTTCTGTTTTTATCCCTATTATTACATGGATTTGATTATGTTGTGATGGAAATATTTTTATGAATTCCTTTATCTTATATGAATTGTTTTATGATGTCATGTTGTTTAATAATTCCATTTTTATTACATGGGTTACACTATGATGTATGGTTTATGATTATGTGGCACACATAAGAAAGGATTCATTATAAGATGGGTGGGACCTATATCTCCCTCCAATGCATTGGGTAAAGATATTATATCTCATGAGATAGACATGGTTGGAACGGTAGGTTATACCGGTTCAGTGAAACAGGACTGGAACGAGGGTGACTCGGTTCAGAAAGGGACTTTGTCCACTAAGATAGTCTTGGCAATGAGTCATGACTAACAAGAAATGATTTTCCATGATTATGTGTGCATGCCACAAAGTTTCAAGTTTCATGTTATGATTATGGGGATCTCATTTTCACTTCTATGATTTGTTCCATGTTAAGATATTATGATCTCTTTTGCAGGTTATTATTTTCAAAAAGATATGATATGATTTTTATTTCCTTTATTTTCCCTTGCTGAGCATTTGAGCTCACCCTTTTATGTTTTATTTTCCCCAGGTCAGGAAGATGGATATTAAGTAGAATATGCTAAAAGGGACCCTAGATATAATGAAATAAATGGGAGACACTGTAGAATATTTATGAACCAGTTGTTTATGTTTCCCAGTTTCTAAAGACACTATACCTATACGGTCCTTTGTGGTTTTGTCATATGTTGTAATAAGTGTGCTTCAATTTTTAAGTATTAACATTGTATGTAAAGTATGGGTCATTATACTGAAGCTCACAATTCTTCATTCTCTATTCTCCCTAGATATATGATATATATATATATATATTAAATAGTGTTTCTAGTGGGTTGGAATTAAGAGATATATTGAAAAGTATGTTTCTCAATGATTGATATGTCATCAAGTTAAGGCTATGAAGTATACGTCTAATGGGATGTTATAAATATTTCCCATATCCAAATGGAATTGAAAAAAACACCATATATTTTTTCATTGGACTTCCAAAATCATATAAAGAGAATAATGACATATGGGTTGTAGCTGATCACATTATGATTTCATCTTACATAATTTCCAGTAGAAAATATTTCTATATTGATCAAATTACATTAAAATACATTATGTGGTACTATTTCATGGTGTAAAACTATTAATCTTATCTAATATGGATCTGTGGTTCACTTTAATGTTTTGGATAAATGTTATACATGATCTGGATATTTATTTAGGTTTATACAAAAAATCATCCTTAAAAAATATGGTTAGTCTGAGGGGGCCATTCAAACACTAGAAGATATGTTGAGAAGTTTCTCTATGGATTTTAAATGTGTTTAGCATCAACCCCTTCCTCTAGTGGAATATTCATTGAACAACATATTACATTCTATCATTCAAATGGATCCTTATGAATCCCTCTATGGTAGGAAGTGTAGAACTATAAAATGTTGGATTGAAATTTGAGGAAGAAAGTTAATTTAACCTCATCTAGTTATGGAAATGGTTGAAAAGGTTATAACCATTCAAAAAAAACATAATAGTAACTGAGAGTCAACAAATTATTTAGGCAAATAATCATAAAAAATATCTGTATTTTGAATTTAGTAACAATGTATAAAAATGAATAACTCCCTATAGGAGGGTGATGATATTTTTAATGATGGGTAGGATAATCCCTAGGTATATTATTCCTTTTTAAATTCTTAATCATATCAAGATGGTATATTATTGATTGGGGCTTCCACCTAATCTCTTCCGTATTCATGATGTGTTCTATGTATCTCTCCAAAGGAATTAAAAACATAATTCTTTCCATGTACTAAGCATGGAGATCATACCCCTAGAGAAATATCATTAACAAAAAGAAAAAATGGTAGAGAATCTGGATAATAGAGAGAATTTGCTTTGAAAAATACCACTAACATGGTCTATTTTTTTAGGGAAACTACTAATTTAAGGAATCTATGTGGGAACCTGATAATGTGATGATCTTGATGTATCATAATATGTTCGTATTAGAGTGATTACTTTAATGTGTGAAATTTATATTATGGGGATAGAATATATCATCACTATATTTTAATTGTTTAATTTTTTTAAATATAATTATTTAGTTGATATTGTTCATTACACAGAACAATGAGTTTCAATGAAGCGATATTTTTGACGAAAATGGGACCTCGTTAGGGAAATAGGATGATCCTATGGAGACTTTTCAATACATCTATGTTTCGATGGTCTGATGAAATTTAGAATTTTCATATATGTATATTATTCATAAAAGGATATAGTTTTATATATATAAAGTTATCCATTAATGGTATCCTCTTATATACTACATAGATACTCATTGGTTATTGTTACAATGATCGTGGTTTTTTATTAGCCTCTCAGTCGAGAAATTGAAGATTATTGTCACCAAGGTAGATGAAGGTCACTCTATATTTTATCATCATCTAGGGAGATAATATTTGTTTTGATGTTGGGATCAAGCCCATAAATGGGATTCCTAGGTATCCTTGTGAAATGAATTAGAACCCATGTAGTGACGTGCTGCTTAATGGGAGACATAATAACTTATAAGGTCATGTGATAAGGACCCAATCCTGTAGTTTAACATCATGCAGAAAGGATGTCTAGGCAGAAGGTTCCTAATCAATGTTTAGTATGAGACTTATAATGAAACACCCCAATAAACCCGGAAGGGATATGATTCTACAAGTCGATTTAGACCATGCTGGGTATATTTCCCAAAAAGAACATGGTTAGTTTAAGAGTTGGGATTTAGAACTATGGAGGTTTCCTAAATATCCCATTTGGATGGGTATCAAAGAACACATAGTTCGGTAAGTCTTGTAGTGGATTATTTCCCTTTGACATGATTGAGTTCTGGATTTCTTGAAGAGGATGACCCTATAAAAAGGAACATGTGGGATATATTAACTCAAGGTGGTTTGGGGTCTTATCTCGGGTCTTACTAATAAGGAGGATTCCCAAATTAAGGTAATTGTGATTGGGGGTTATTCCTAAGGAGGATTATCGTTGATCATAGGAAACAGGTAGGTGTCCTCCATATCCTTGTAATGGAAGAGTTATCATTATTCCATCCATGAGGTGGATTGTATGTATTTTAGGATCATCCCTAACCTCTTAGCCCACACGATTCATGATCAGTGTGAGAAACAATAGGAATAAAAATGTTTGACAAACCACACACTTTTCCTCCTACACTAGAGGATGTGGTTAGAGCTATGATGAAATAAGTTTATGATACAAAACATCCCTCTCTTCACTTTACATTGTGCATGTGTCCAAGGTGGCGAAATAATGAAAGTGAGAGATATATAGGTAAAAAAGAGAATGAATGTAGTGTCCTATAAGAAATGATATGGGCTTACACCAAGATGGATACCCGATAATCTATTCCATAGTAGGATGAGGATCTAGTCCAATATTGAATTGAAAATAAATTTTGATCTTTATCCTACCAGTGGGGAAATAGAGGCTCGGAGTATCAGATATAAGAATAGAATAATGTGGCCCTATCCCCATAATGTAATATTGGGAACTCCTCATCACTATCCTTGGGGTAAGGACCTTCATGACCATAGATATAATAATCTACAGAGGCCCCAAGGATCCCAATCCACTAGTAGGTCATGTGCGGGAAACCTCTAACTGAATAAATACAAAACCAAATGAGAGACTCTCAGGAATGCCTCTTCCCATGGTGTTGTTAGTAAGGAGAACTTTGCAGAGTCTTTGAATTGATCCCTTTCAGACAAGGGAGATAAATGGGGAGAGGGGTTTCTGTGGATGTTTTTGAAGAATGCATAGTGAATATCTCGCATAGGCTATAATGTTAGGAGAACCAAGGATTATTGCACCTGGGGGATTCTATTTGAAAGTAAGCCTAGGGGAAATGATAACACCTTGGACAATGCACCACCTAGGTGAAAAAACTTAGGATAGACCTTTCTCGATCCATCAAGGGTCTCCATAGGGTTTCCCAGAGGTAAGATGCATAAGTTCCTGGTCAAAAAAGGGGACCTTCTTCTTGTCTTAATTGATTATGGGTTTAAGAAAATGCCTCACACTGGTGCTGTTTACTTTAAATACTAGGATTAATTATGTTATACTATTTTCCTTTAATTAACTCTTCTTTAGTTATTTCGAAATTACCTATAAGTTTTTGAAATACTTAAGCAATGAACTAGTTAGATCAGAGCAACAATTAGACTTTGGAAAACAATAATTTGCCTAATTGATGGAACTGGGGGGATATTTATAGGAAAATATGGAACCCTAGGTTAAAGAGTCAGTTATCAAAATTATTTTACATTCATGTAGGTCGTACAGGAAATGTTTTTTCCAATGATTCTTGGGGTTACCTTGGTAGAATGTTTCTTTTAGGGTATTTCGATCTTTGGATTTATTTATATTTTTCTTTTTCTTTTTCTTTTTCAATGGTATTTACCTTTATTCCCTTTTCTTCTATGCAATTAAATGGAGTGTCAACAAAATACCTCCCTCAGGATTGGATTTGATTGAAGAAAGAGTATCTAATCCAGAGGTAAAATGATGTAAAGGATAGACGAGGTGTGCAAGATTCTTTTCTTGGTTTTTACCTCAAGTCTATCATGTAGGCTTGTTTTGAAGGTAAAAATCCATTAAATATGGATCTTATTTCAATGAAAACCTCTTGTGACTTTGTGTTTTTAGGTCTCACTGATCAAGTCATCTATGCATATCTTCTACTCAAGTACTTTTGTTGAAGATCTAGATCACACATACACGATATGCATCTTGCTACGCGATGCATAACATTGGGAGAATTAATTTCATAGGGTTTTTTAATGATGGTTCTATGTGAGAAACATTCATGATGCACTTTCATTATCCACTTGCATAAAATCATTCATTTACCAATTTTTATTATTTTAGAAGATTTCCGCAAAAATGAACAAACTTTGAAATTAATCTTGATATTTATTTGTAGATTAGATGGACACTAAGAAGACATCAGTTGTTGATGAACTATCCAGTATGCAGATTGAGGAGATAATGAATATTTTTAGGCATCATTACTGTGATATATTTGATACCATCTTTTTTGATCTAGTGGGGGTTTATTAAGGATTATCAACATGATATTATGAGGAGTTATTATCGGAAAGATTGTGGTCATGGCCATATGTGTGAATTACTCACACTAGATCCGAAGGACTACCTCCCAACCTCTTGGTTTCAAGCCCATAAGAACTTATCATCTTCCAAAAATTCTGGAATGGATAGATATATTAATGTTGGGACATCATCCATCTTATGTTTTATTCATTAGAACACATGCACTCTAGATCTGAGGACACATAGTTGAAATGAAGCTGTATTTCTATTCATTCATTTTTCAAGATTTATAGAATTATCAATCTAAGCGATGGAAGAAATGTTGGAACATCCACACATGAGTGGGTGTTAAACTTGCATGGATGTGGAAATTTTAGGTGCTCTTGACCTATGAAGTGTTCAAACGACATCTTGAAGGCGATAGAATTTAAGAAGTTGTATGGGTAGGAATGACCTATTTATATAAGAATGATGATTTTTCTCTAGAGTTATTGTGCTAGTGGAGTCCATAGACAAATTCGTTTCATCTAACACATGGATGTGTCAAGATATGTTTGTGGGATGTTCACAAGAATTCATCCCTCCTAGGTAAATGTGGAATGAAATTGATAGGAGGCCAAATTTAGCATGTGAGTTTCTAAGTGGATCCCATCATATCAAGAATTAAAATCTATATGTAAAGGTGGATATAGATCATCCAGGTGAGTTTCAGATTATGCTTTAAAAGCATGTAGAATATGGTATATAGATCATCCCAGTGGTAAGAATGTTTCCTAGACTCTAACACTAGATCATCAACATAAAATTCAATAAACTTCCCCAAGAAGGGTTTGAAAATGTGACGCATAACACATTGGTATGTGGCACTAGCACTCTTCAAGACAAATGGAATTACCCGTTAGTATAATACTCCATTAGTTGTTTAGAAAGCTATGAATTTTTCATCTTCTATATACAAATATATATTTTTGTACCCTGAATATCCATCCATGAAGGACAGTTCATGATAACCATTCATTTGATCAATCATGAGCTATGCAATTGTAAATGGGAACAAATGTTTTGGACATTGTCGGTTTAGATATCTGATGTTAATGAAAACTATGATTTTACCATCCTTATTTTTCATAGGGAGAGTGTTGGCTAGCAATTTGGGCACTTCAACTCTTAGAAAAAACCATCCTTGATGATTTTTTCCTCTTCAGCCTCAATATTAGAGGCATGAGTCTGGTGCGTCCTTCTGGCTTCTTTCTAGTATCCCAAATTATATTTTGGAAAACCCATGTGATGGGTGGGAACCTTAGGGTCAAGTACTGGAATCTCTTTATAATTATAGGTAAACACCTCCCAAATCATCTATAAGAAAGATATGTATACATCATGTTCTTAAAGAGTCATTATAACGACCCAATCTTTTGAGTAGTATATTTACTTACTCTTACTGATTTAGTAAGATGTTAATGGTTAATGCAGAAAGAGGAGTCGATGGCTTCTTCCAGTAGACTTGAACCTTATGAAGCCCAATTATCAGAGCTTGGGAAGGAGGTAGCATCTGTGGGCTTCGCTTTGGACCAAGCCCAGGCCGAACTCCAGCATGTTAAGCTTGAATGGAAACGCCTACGGGAGAAGTTCAAGTTAGTAGAGATTACTACTAGGGAAATGTTATCTGAGCCTCCCTCAGATTCTCTCACCATAACACACCTTACACTTAGGTCTTATGCCGGTGTTATAAGGGGCTATGTGACGAGACCCTAGCTTCCTTGTGTAATCCTTTCGGGTGAATAAATTGAGATATCTTCTTTTAGTGATGTTTTTGGATTTTCTTTTGTCCGGATAATTTTAGGATATATTTTATTGATGAATTTTTGAAAAAGGGATATTTTAAAACATTTATGTAAACCCTAAATAACTAATGATGTGTAATGATTTTCAAAAAATGGTCTTCTACAAAAGTGTTCAGTAAGGAATTTGGAGTTTAATAAGATCAACATAATTTTTGATGAATAGTAAATTATGAATAGTGATTTTACGCTTAAGATTAGTAATATGACCAAATGGATTAGTAATTTCACTCAAAGAAAGTTTTAATATAATTTAGACACCCAGATTAAGTAATGTGATTCAATAAAATGGGTAAATAACGGTTTCATAAATTATTAGTCAATTATTAGTTTTTTCGGATGAATAGAGTTTTTTAATTAAAAATGTAATTCAAAATAATTAGAAAATTATTTTTATAAAAAGGACTTTATTTTTGACCTCAGAGCATCGATATTATGTTAAGGTAATTTTTGGGGATTTTTCTGAAAAAAATGAATTTTCGATGAATAGTGTTTTTATTTAAAAATTAAATTAAAAATATTTAGAAAATTATTTTTATAAAATGGATTACATTTTTGAAATCAGAGCATTGATATTTGGTTAAGGTGAAATTTTGGGATTATTCTGAGAAAGTTGAATTTTCAGTGAATAGTAAAAATACAGTTTTAGGGTTTCGGTATGTTTAATGACATCATAACTGTGTCATGATGATGTCATGAGATATTTCAAGGGTTGACCGGCCAAGGGTGATGAATTATTGTTTTGGGGGCCCCATGTGGCCTAACTTTATGAAAAATATCATGAGAGAACACATGGGTTTGAGAAAAGCACTTGTGAGGTGTCCCTTGGCCATTAATGCCTTGTCCCCTCACTTTCCCTATAAATACCCACCCTTTCCTCATTTAGTTTTCACTCCCAACTCTCCCCCAATGAAGTTATGGTCTCTTTACCTTCCAAGGAGTCCTCCCAAGGTGCCCCCAAGCCCTCAAGGTCCAAAACTTTGAGTTTCAAGAGTCACGTTTTAAGGTAAGGGATCTGACCTCTCTCTTTTTTTTCATGTAATCCTTTTTATGTCATTCCTTTTATGCACCATGTTCTATTGTGAGAGGATGTTCTTTTATATTCCTCTTACTTCCCTTTTCATGTTTATATGATGAGAGATCCCCTCTTACTCTCATCATTTCGTTTTATGAATGTTTAAGTGACGCCGTTAGGCTGCCGAATTTTTAAGGGATTCTTTCACCCTTCTCATTTTTCAAGTTCGATTTTCATGTCAAGTATTTCAAGTTCCTTTTTATTATGTTGGGGTATGATCTCTATATCTATCATACTTATCTCTTATGATCATATTATGAGAGACCCTATTTGATCTTGTCAATTCTTTTTTATTGAAGTTTAAGTGACGCCGTTAGGCTGCCGAATTTTCATAAGAGAAATCTAATTTTTGTCTTCCTTCCTTGTTTTTCATTTCAAATGGTATGTCCTTAAAATTTCATTACCATGTCCATATATCCTTCTTATTCTGTTCCCTTACTGTTTTATGGATCATTTATGAGTGGGTGACCCATGTCCCCTCTCTTTTCAATGTTTTCTAAAACCTTGTAACACAGCCGTTATGCTGCAGAATTTTCGTCTCAAAATACCTCTCTCTTTTCTCAAAATTATTTTATATTATAAATTGAATACTCAAAGCTCTTATTTATAAAAGGGTATTCACATATATATCAAAATGTTCCATTTTAAATTCTGGGATTTACATACATGAGACCCGCATTCCCTTCCGTGGGTTTAAAGTGCCGTAAAGATCATGTCTTTAAAGTAGTTTTTAAGATGTTATGATTATGAAATGAAACCCATTTATTTTATGCTATGTGGGTTATTTATGAAACGTTTGATGATGATATATGTGGTTCACATGATAATAAAGGAAAATTTAAGGGTGCGCCCGGATAGCGCTCCAATGTATTGGGTAATGATGTAACCACTAGAGATTACAATTTTCACGATACCTTGGTGAGTAACCTTGGTAATTTTTAAATGACACCTTGGGGATGGACCTTGGTGATATGTTCACGATTTTCTATGTTAAATGATGTAGACACATCTTCAAGTTATGAAAAATGTTATTTTTATTATGAAATTCCTCATGATTTCTTTCTCATGCTTTAAAGTTCTTTTCATGTCCTTATTGAAGTATATCAAGTTCACATGTAAAATGCTCCTCTTGTTTCCCTTACTGGGCCTTCTGCTCACCCTTTCTTTTGATGTATGTCCCCAGGTTATGAGATGCAGTAATGAACCTAGGATGAACTTAAGGAGAAGCCTTTCAAGTGTTTAAGAAGAATGATTTTTGTTGCTTTCATGTATTTTCTTCATGGTTTCCAAGACACTAGACCTTAATGATCCTCAGTTTTGTGTAATGTAATGAAAGTTTATGTTGTAAAAAGGCGGGATGCTATAGTTGGTATCAAAGGATGGTTTAGTTATTTTTGGAAATTAGGATATAAAAATTTTAGGAAGAACCCTATAGAAAAGTTTAAATATAGGAAAACTTCCTGGTATTTTGGTAAGTATTGAGTAAGTGGTCTATCAAACAAATACATCCCTGTCTGGATACGAGCAGGTAGAGGCGGCTCTGGCAAAGATGTACATAGGGGTAAAACCTGAAAACACCGCTTTGAGCTAGACTCGAACGGGAACTGGTGCACGATAAAGGGCCTTGCTGAACTCTTGGTTACGATACTCCCGAGGGATATGTTTGGTTAATCACAAGCTTTTTATGAATCATTATGAAGGAATTATAGAAAAGTGAAATTGTATAAGCATGAAGTCTTAGTTAAAAGATTCATAAATGAAATAAGTTTCTCACTAAGATTTTATTCTTTTAGAAGATGGCGGGAAATAGTAGGAACCGTGCCGATGGTGACCGCAATGCACCATGTGCTGACGGCCCTCCGATGGAAGCCAGAATGGAAACATTCATGCGAATGATGAACCAACTGACTCAAGTTATGAGTAATAACTTGAATCAAGATGAGAGGCCGATCTCACCCCGAAGGGAGAAACTTTCTGTTGAGTCCTTTATGCGTTAATGACCACCAACATTCAGTGGATCTACTGACCCATTGGTTGCGGAACAATGGATAAGCTCCATTGAAAAGATCTTTTCTATACTTCATTGTTCGGAACAAAAAAAAGTCACCCTTGCTGTTTACCGCCTAGAGGGAGAAGCTGATCAGTGGTGGTCATTGATCAAAAACACGAATCCATGAGGAGAGATGGAAGCTATGGAGTGGGAAGAATTTCGGGGAATTTTCTTTAACAAGTATTTCCCTCGTTCCATGAGAACGAAAATGGAGAAAGAGTTTCTCGAGTTGAAGCAGAAGGAGAACGAATCTATCAGAATATATGAGATGAACTTCACAAGGCTTTCCCGTTATACCTCAAGCTTTGTCATGGACCCTAATGGGAAGGTTGATAGATTCTTTGGCAGACTACGACCTCATCTGCGGAAGAATCTAGCCAACAGGGACTACGATAGCTATGAAGAAATAGTTCGAAGTGCTATGAAAGTTGAACTAGAGTTTGGGGAGACACAGTGGTCTCACAAATCTAATGAAAAGAAGAGAACTCTAGAACCAAGCCTGGGAAGAAGTTTTGATCAGGAAAGAGGTGGAAAGCATATGCAACATGCCACATGCAATAAATGTGGGAAGAAGCATCCGGGGAACTACTTGATCGGAAGTGGTAAGTGCTACAGGTGTGGAAGAGAAGGCCATATTTCTCGGAATTGTCGTAGTGATGTGAAGCCTCAACTTCCCAACACTAATGACAGAGGAAAGATGGTTATGGCCCTACCCGAAGTCACATGCTTCAAGTGTGGACAGCTTGGGCACTTTTCTAATCAATGTCGAAATCCGAGGGCGGTGGAGGGGAATCACCATCAACCTCAGCAGAGGCCAAGGGATCAAGGTCGTGCTTTCGCTATCACAACAACTGAAGTTGAAGTTCAGAATGATGTGGTAGTAGGTACTCTTGTCGTCCTCTCAAAACTAGCAAGTACTTTATTTGATTCTGGTTCTACGCATTCCTTTATTTCCTCCAAGTTTGCAAGGAATATAGAATCAATCCCCGAACTGCTAGAGGAAGAGTTGTCAGTCAAGACTCTAAGTGGGAATATCCTTGCATCAAAAGTATTTAGAGACTCTAGTGTTTACTTTGGTGAGCTCAATCTTATCGCAAATCTATTAGTCATTCCCATGATGGAATTCGACATTATACTAGGGATGGACTGGCTCTCAAAGTATAATGCTAAGATCAAATGCAGAAGTAAGGAAATATCAGTAGTCTTGAATGAACAACCTACAGTTATATTCCAAGGAGAGATATCCCGAACTGATCCCTATCTAGAAGCACCTCCCATAGATTTCTTTATGGAGTCAATTGGTGATGATGAAGAAGGGAAAGGGAGCATACAAATTGAAGATGTTCCAATTGTTCAGGAGTACATGGATGTATTTCCTGAGGAGTTACCTGGACCTCCCCCAGAAAGAGAGGTAGAGTTCTCCATTGAACTCGTACCTGGGTCCCAATCGATATCAAAGACTCCGTATAGAATGGCAAATGTGGAGCTAGAAGAGTTAAAGAAACAACTCCAAGACTTGTTGGAGAAGGGGTTTATCCGACCGAGTGTGTCTCCTTGGGGAGCACCAGTTCTCTTTGTGAAGAAGAAGGATGGATCAATGCGGCTATGCATTGATTATAGAGAACTGAACGGGATCACAGTGAAGAACAGCTATCCTCTTCCAAGAATTGATGATTTATTTGACCAACTTCACGGGGCTCAATTCTTCTATAAGATTGACCTTCGATCTGGTTATCATCAACTGAGGGTGAAGAAGGAAGATATTCCAAAGATTGCCTTCCGATCAAGATATGGGCATTATGAGTTTACTGTTATGCCTTTCGTCTTGACTAATGCTCCTGCTATTTTCATGGATTTGATGAATAGAGTCTTTAAGGACTACCTTGATAACTTTGTGGTAGTTTTTATTGATGATATTTTGATATATTCAAAAAGTCGGGAGGAGCATGAAGATCATCTGAGGGTTATTTTGAAAACTCTACGGAAGGAGAGGCTCTTTGGGAAGTTCAGCAAGTGTGAGTTTTGGTTACAACAAGTGGCTTTCTTGGGGCACATCGTAACCAATGAAGGAATCTCGGTTGACCCTGCAAAGACAATGGTTGTGGAGGAGTAGCCTCAACCCACAACCGTAACTGAGATTCGTAGTTTCCTTGGTTTAGCAGGATATTATAGGAGGTTTGTGAAAAACTTTTCATGGCTTTCTAATCCACTAACCAAGTTGACTAGAAAAGGGGTTAAGTTCATCTGGACAAAGGAATGCGAGGAAAGTTTCCAAGAGATGAAGAAGAGATTGGTTACTGTACCTGTGTTAACACTACCCTCTATCGGAGAAGGATTAGTTATTTTTAGCGATGCATATCTGAAAGGGCTTGGGTGCATCCTCGTGCAAAATGACAAGGTAATTGCTTATGCATCTCGACAGTTGAAGATTCATGAGCAGAATTATCCTACAAATGATCTAGAACTGGCGGCAGTTGTTTTTCCTCTAAAGATATGGATGCACTATCTTTATGGGGAGAAATGTGATATATACACTGACCACCAAAGTCTAAAGTATATTTTCACACAGAAAGAATTGAACATGAGACAAAGGAGATGGTTGGAGCTTATTAAAGACTATGATTGTTCAATTCATTATCACCCTGAAAGAGCAAACAAAGTCGCGGATGCGTTAAGAAGGAAAGATCCTGTTGTTCTGGCAACAATGAGGATCCTAGGGGATCCCTTGATTAAAGATCTAGTAAAACTGGACATGGGAATTATAAGGAAAGGGACATCATCAACCCTATCCCAAATGATTTCTCAACCTTCATTACTAGAGAAGATCAAGAAGGCTCAAAAAGAAGATCCTTTGCTGCAGGAGAAGTTCGAGGCTGTAAAGGATGGTAAGTTCCCTGATTTCAATTTTGATCAAGAAGGTGTATTGAAATTTCGTACAAGACTATGTGTTCCATATATTCCGGAGATAAAGAAAGAACTGATGGATGAAGCTCATAGATCTACTATCTCTATACATCTGGGAAGCACTAATATGTATAGAGACCTTTGTGATCATTATTGGTGGGATAACATGAAGAGGGAGATTGCTGATTACACTACAAGGTGCCTGGTGTGTCAGCAAGTAAAGGCAGAACGAAAACTTCCTAAGGGGGTATTACAACCGCTACCCATACCAGTATGGAAGTGGGATAATATCACTATGGACTTTGTAACCGGTCTCCCCAAAACATCCAAAGGAAACAATGCGATATGGGTTATTGTGGACCGTCTCACCAAGACAGCCCATTTTAACTCTATTCGGGAAGATTTCTCTCTGGATCAGCTTGCCAAGATATACGTGAAGGAAGTGGTAAGGCTTCATGGGGTACCACTATCCATCGTATCTGATCATGACCCAAGATTCACATCAAAATTCTGGAGAAGTCTTCAACATGCTCTGAATACTGAATTGAATTTTAGTACGGCCTATCATCCTCAAACTGATGGCCAATATGAAAGGACTATTCAGATACTCGAAGACATGCTGAGATTATGCTCAATGGAATTTAAAGGTGGATGGGATCAACACCTCCCATTAGTTGAGTTCTCCTATAACAACAGCTACCATTCGAGTATTCAGATGGCACCCTATGAAGCTCTGTATGGAAAGCGATGTAGAACTCCTACTTGTTGGGATGAAACTGGTGAGAGGAAGCTTCTTGGGCCTGATCTTGTGCAAGAGATTATGGAACAGGTTCATGCCATCCAACAACACATAAAGGCTGCTCAAAGTCGGCAGAAGAGCTATGCTGACAATCGTCGAAGGGACTTGGAGTTTGGTGTTGGTGACAAAGTCTTCCTTCGAATTTCTCCATGGAAGAGAGTCATGCGGTTTGGGAAGAAAGGGAAGCTCATCCCTAGGTACATTGGCCCCTATGAAATCCTTGATCGCATAGGAGTAGTGGCCTATCGTCTAGAACTTCCACCGAACCTAGCTCAAGTTCATGATGTCTTCCATGTATCTCTCTTGAGGAAGTACATACCCGACCCTTCGCATGTACTGAACCCAGAGGTAGTACAACTGGAAGATGACCTCTCTTATGAGGAGCAGCCAGTGGAGATCTTGGACCGTAGAGACAAGGTTCTACGAAACAAGACTACCCACCTTGTGAAAGTGTTGTGGAGGAATCATAAATATGAAGAAGCGACTTGGGAGCCTGAGGAAACGATGAAGCAAAAGTACCCTCACCTTTTCGACTAGGCCTCAAGTGTAAATTTCGGGGATGAAATTTCTTAAGGGGGGAAGAATGTAACGACCCAATCTTTTGAGTAGTATATTAACTTACTCTTACTGATTTAATAAGATGTTAATGGTTAATGCAGAAAGAGGAGTCAATGGCTTCATCCAGCAGACTTGAACCTTATGAAGCCCACTTATCAGAGCTTGGGAAGGAGGTAGCATCTGTGGGCTTCGCTTTGGACCAAGCCCAAGCCGAACTCCAGCATGTTAAGCTTGAACGGAAACGCCTACGGGAGAAGTTCAAGTTAGTAGAGATTACTACTAGGGAAATGTTATCTGAGCCTCCCTCAGATTCTCTCACCATAGCACACCTTACACTTAGGTCTTATGCCGGTGTTATAAGGGGCTATGTGACGAGACCCTAGCTTCCTTGTGTAATCCTTTCGGGTGAATAAATTGAGATATCTTCCTTTAGTGATGTTTGTGGATTTTCTTTTGTCCGGATAATTTTAGGATATATTTTATTGATGAATTTTTGATAAAGGGATATTTTAAAACATTTATGTAAACCCTAAATAACTAATGATGTGTAATGATTTTCAAAAAATGGTCTTCTACAAAAGTGTTCAGTAAGGAATTTGGAGTCTAATAAGATCAACTTAATTTTTGATGAATAGTAAATTATGAATAGTGATTTTACGCTTAGGATTAGTAATATGACCAAATGGATTAGTAATTTCACTCAAAGAAAGTTTTAATATAATTTAGACACCTAGATTATGTAATGTGATTCAATAAAATGGGTAAATAACGGTTTCATAAATTATTAGTCAAGTATTAGTTTTTTCGAATGAATTGTGTTTTTTAATTAACAATTTAATTAAAAATAATTATAAAATTATTTTTATAAAAAGGACTTTATTTTTGATCTCAGAGCGTCGATATTATGTTAAGGTAATTTTTGGGGATTTTTTTGAAAAAAATGAATTTTCGATAAATAGTGTTTTTATTTAAAAATTAAATTAAAAATATTTAGAAAATTATTTTTATAAAATGGATTACATTTTTGAAATCAGAGTATTGATATTTGGTTAAGGTGAAATTTTGGGATTATTCTGAGAAAGTTGAATTTTCAGTGAATAGTAAAAATACAGTTTTAGGGTTTCGGTATGTTTAATGACATCATAACTGTGTCATGATGATTTCATGAGATATTTCAAGGGTTGGCCGGCCAAGGGTGATGAAGTATTGTTTTGGGAGCCCCATGTGGCCTAACTTTATGAAAAATATCATGAGAGAGCACATGGGTTTGAGAAAAGCACTTATGAGGTGTCCCTTGGCCATTAATGCATTGTCCCCTCACTTTCCCTATAAATACCCACCCTTTACTCCTTTAGTTTTCACTCCCAACTCTCCCCCAACGAAGTTCTGGTCTCCTTACCTTCCAAGGATTCCTCCCAAGGTGCCCCTAAGCCCTCAAGGTCCAAAACATTGAGTTCACGTTTTAAGGTAAGGGATCCGACCTCTCTCTTTCTTTTCATGTAATCCTTTTTATGTCATTCCTTTTATGCACCTTGTTATATTGTGAGAGGATGTTATTTTATATTCCTATTACTACCCTTTTCATGTTTATATGATGAGAGATCCCCTCTTACTCTCATCATTTCGTTTTATGAATGTTTAAGTGACGCCGTTAGGCTGCCGAATTTTTAAGGGATTCTTTCACCCTTCTCATTTTTCAAGTTCGATTTTCATGTCAAGTATTTCAAGTTCCTTTTTATTATGTTGGGGTATGATCTCTATATCTATCATACTGATCTATTATGATCATATGATGAGAGACCCTATTTGATCTTGTCAATTTTTTTTATTGAAGTTTAAGTGACGCCGTTAGGCTGCCGAATTTTCATAAGAGAAATCTAATTTTTGTCTTCCTTCTATGTTTTTCACTCCAAATGGTATGCCATTAAAATTTCATTACCATGTCCATATATCCTTCTTATTCTGTTCCCTTACTGTTTTATGGATCATTTATGAGTGGGTGACCCATGTCCCCTCTCTTTTCAATGTTTTCTAAAACCTTGTAACATAGCCGTTATGCTGCAGAATTTTCGTCTCAAAATACCTCTCTCTTTTCTCAAAATTATTTTATGTTATAAAGTGAATACTCAAATCTATTATTTCTAAAAGGGTATTCACATATATATCAAAATGTTCCATTTTAAATTCTGGGATTTACATACATGAGACCTGCTTTCCCTTCCGTGGGTTTAAAGTGCCGTAAAGATCATGTCTTTAAAGAAGTTTTTAAGATGTTATGATTATGAAATGAAACCCATTTATTTTATTCTATGTGGGTTATTTATGAAACGTTTGATGATGATATATGTGGCTCACATGATAATAAAGGAAAATTTAAGGGTGCGCCCTGATAGCACTCCAATGCATTGGGTAATGATGTAACCACTAGAGATTACAATTTTCACGATACCTTGGTGAATAACCTTGGTAATTTTCAAATGACACCTTGGGGATGGACCTTGGTGATATGTTCATGATTGTCTATGTTAAATGATGTATCCACATCTTCAAGTTATGAAAAATGTTATTTTTATTATGAAATGCCTCATGATTTCTTTCTCATGCCTTAAAGTTCTTTTCATGTCCTTATTGAAGTATATCAAGTTCACATGTAAAATGTTCCTCTTGTTTCCCTTACTGGGCCTTCTGCTCACCCTTTCTTTTGATTTATGTCCCCAAGTTATGAGATGCAGTAATTAACCTAGGATGAAATTAAGGAGAAGCCTTTCAAGTGTTTAAGAAGAATGATTTATGTTGCTTTCATGTATTTTGTTCCTGGTTTCCAAGACACTAGACCTTAAAGATCCTCAGTTTTGTGTAATGTAATGAAAGTTTATGTTGTAAAAAGGCGGGATGCTATAGTTATGGAATTACATATTAGAGTGGGTGTGGAAATTATTTTTTACCTAGAAGTACTTCTCTGAGTTCATCCAATGAGGTGGATATACCTTCCTCAAATGATGGATTAGCATCCATGAGATATTCTTCTTCTTCCTCTTCCGCATGTTCGACTGAATGTGTGTCTTCCTAGTGAAGAGATGATAGAACATGTTCCTAGGAAGGAATAAGAGAGTCAATATTTGGATATTCATATGATAAGGTAATCATTTCGGGCACACCTTCTGGCCTGAAGCATTCATAGAATCCTAAAGAAGATACGAGGGACTAAAAAGAGTCTGTCCACTTTCTCATATTTTCCCAACTACTTCATCCAACATGGATGATATGAACAATATTTTTTATATCTTAGGGTATGGAATGAAGATATTTTACTTGAATCTTTCACATTCACTTAGATATTTGATAAATTTTTCAGCACCATCAGGCTCAACCATCATGATGGACATTACCTAAGCTGCTGAATAAATTCATGAATTCTTGCCCACCCGTTCAATTTGATTAGTAGAAAGTACGTAATCTATACTGAGATACATAAAAGGTATTTGAGGGATCATGTACAATCCATTTGGGGCATTGATTCAAGTGGCATCGTTAACCATTGATTGTGTTCCTCCATTGTGATAGAATCATGCATCAATGTATTGTGTCTTTTCAGTCTTGAACAAGGCCTTATCACCATACAATGTAAAAATTTGACCATTGATATAATATTTTACACATTGGTGGTATTAAGAAGTAATGATCGCATGATGATGATGTATCCAAGGTCTTCCCAACATATCATTGAAATATGTATCCTGTCGAACCACCATGAATCCTTAGTGAGACATAATATCTACGAACTGAGTTCTAAGTGTGATATCATCGAGTATCTGTTGATATTTCTTCTCATAACCCTATAACATTAGAGTGGAGGGAGACAAGTGATATTTCACATAGAACCAGTTGAAAAAGTGTTCGGATCAGGACGAGGTTGTCACCTAAGCCATTTTTAATGAAGGCTCATCAGATATCAATGTCGTTTAACTTGCCAGATATATAGAAGGGTCTAACATTCCATTGCATGAAAACATCCGCATCTTGGTTTGTGAATTAGATGTCTGAAAGGAATTCTGTAGACTCATTATCTGCATGATATACTTCAGCAACAACAACCTCAACTTCAAATCCCAAAGGGCTTCACACTGCCTCAATGAGTGTTTCCTGGAGGTCTTCCGACCGACTCATAACATATAGGATTGATAACGTAGATAGAAAATGGGGTAATTTATTCAAGACATCATATTTTTGGTCAAATGGTATGAAAATTTTAGATTAATATTCTCTTTTTCATGCACTTTAGGAGCTGATTTTATTGATGTGCATGGGTCATCCCCTAGGACAGGAGATGTAAGTGTTTCTGTTCTTGGTGGATTTGGCCGACTAGTCTAGTATACTCATTTATGAAGTCATAGAATATATAATAACCATTAAATAAATATAATAATTGTAGGAAAACCCTATCACGTGTGGGGGATTAACTCTCTTGTCCCTATTAATCTCATTGGATAGCTTTCCCATGAGTTTCGGCTGCATAGATGGTTCGAGTGAGGGTATGGTCGATGTGGTGGCTGCTCGCACGACCACATATTATCATATATCCTTAAAAATGATGGAATTTTCCCTAGATACCCAATCAAGAATATGGAAATCATTTTCCTAATCAGAATCATAATTTGAGAAGGGATCTATTAGGTGAAAAACATTAACATAAACAAAGATCAATTCCTCACCTGATAAAGATTATACCTGGGGGTAGTCTCTTGTCAAACCCTTTTGAGGGGTGGTTCCCATGATTTTGGGATGGTTTTTATAAATCCAATTAGGGTCAATGAAAAAATTGTACTTGACACAAGATCATCTTCTTCTGAGTTCTCCTTTTCCTTTTGGCAATACCATTTTTTGTAGAATGGCCTTCAGAGGATTGGGATTTTGATAAATCTGGTTTTGCTGTAGTAGAAACGTTCTACGGTACAATTAGCTATTTAAACTATACTTAGAGAATAAAATGACTCTAGTTGATCATTTGTTTGACTATCTGGTCAGAAGAAAAGTTTGTACTCTTTCTCATAACCTCTTTTTATTCATATTCCTTTTATGAATTGGTAGCATAGACACATTCTACTTGGGATACAAAATTTTTCAGTATCACTTTCCCATAGTCCACCATATTTTGTAGGATGTATCTAAAAACTGAATACTATTGGATGGGGTGCCCCAATATTTTATGAATGGAGAAATAGTTTGGCATATCTTTATCACATTCTCCCCTAGAATTCTTGTATGACAACACTACTCTTTATTATACACTTAAACATGATTTATAAAATAAACACTTCACTTGATACAACATGAAAGATTGAGAGGTCTAGTGTCTTTGGGGATTATGAAAATAACATAACAACTTAAAACATGAAACATGACATCTTTATTGAAAAATTCCTTTACAAGACCACAAAATTCCCTCGTACTTAGCATTGAATGGGATGAGCTGAGGACATGCATAAGAAAAGGGTGAACTATAAATACCAGTAAGGAAATAAATATGGAATAACATGAAGATTATAATACATGTTAGACAATAGGAATATCAATGATCACAAAATAAACGTGAACATAAATGCATGATATATCATGATTATCATAACATGGAAATGTGGAAACATCACTTAACATGGAATTTGCATGAGCCAAGGCTCATTGCACATGGAGCATGAGTAAAACCTCATTGCACATGAAGCATGAGTAAACCCTTGTTTCACTTGAATTAGCATGAGTCAATACTCCTTGAACATGAGATATCATGATACTATACTTTACCCAATGCATTGGAGCACTATCAGGTGCACCCTTCTTAATCAATTCATTTCACGCATAAGTGTGCCACATGGATCACAAAACACGGATTCATTAAAAATCATCATTTATTCCCCGATAAAAAAGTATGGAATTAATATATGAAACTATTTAAACAATAAGTAAATGTACATAAATGTGAATACCCTTGATAGATAAATGAGCATGGTATTTACTACACAATGACTGTGGCTAGGAAAATCACTGTGCAATTTTGGCAGCATAATGGCTTGACATAAGAACTCATAAAAATGGTTGATGAGAGTGAAAATGGAACCTCATAATATTTATATGAAATTTACAGTAAGGGGGTCCTATAGATACATGTCCCTACAATTTTAAGGTAATTTAGATTCATGATACAAAAGAATTACTTGAATGTAAATAAGGAGAGATAAATTCCTTACGGAATTTCTGCAAGGTAACGGGTGTACATGGGAGTTATTTAATGAGAGATAAAGGGTTATCTCATCATTAAAACACAAATAGGGCATTATGGGGGAGGTGATAAATTATTCCACACCATTTATAATTGAAAATAAAAGGGCGTAACAATATTAAGAAACATGGCTAAAATGAGGAAGTAATCCCCAACGAAAATTCGGTATAGTAACAATGTAGGTAAGGGTCAAAATGAGGAAGGAAAAATAATTAATCATTAACATAACATCACATGGACATTAATAGAATGATTTTAAAATAACTAAATTACAAACATTTTAAATTAAAAGAACTACTTTTAAAAAATCATGAATTTGAAAGGAGAGGAAAATGAGGATCCCATACTTGGAAGTGTGATCGCAAAGGCTTGAGAGAGTCTTCAGAGAGGCTTTTGGGAGCTTGTAGAGCCTTAAAAGGATTATAGAGAGAGGAGGGAAGAGTTTGGATGAACTCCAAAGGCTTTTAGTGAAGAGGAATTGGGAGATTGGGTGGGTTTATATAGAAAAAGAGAGGGAATTATTTATTATTTAGGTTTGGGACACCACACATTAAATTAATCAAAACCAAAAACCTGTACATGGTTTTTTCTGAAGGGTAGTGGAAAAAGTTATTTTATAAGGCTAATGGCCAAAATTCTTAAAATTATTGGGTTGCTTATGTGGAGGTGAGTCACACTCTCAAGGTAAACAATTTAAAAAGATAAATTTTTTTATAAACCTTGAAGTGTCTACTAATGCTTTGTAAAATAAATAAAACAAACCCAAAATCACATTATTTTAATATTAAAACATATATTGGACGAACATAATGTTTATAGTATTTTATTACATGACTATTGGGTCATTATGATGTCCTAAAACACATTATATATTTAAATAGTATTTAATTCATACCCAAAAATTCGAGTGTCTTAGAAAATTAAGAAAAATTCACTGTTGTATAATTTAGATGTCCTGATACCAAAAATAATATTCATTTTATCTAAATAATTCTCTAAATATGTGAATTTTTAACTTTTAAAATAAAAACCGGAATTTATAAAAAATTCATGGGTTTTGACAAAAACATCTTTCAAACCTTAATAAAAATGACAATTGCATTCATAAAATTATACAATAATTTATCTTTAATAAAAATTAATTTAATAATAATATTATTTTATTAAAATATTATTTAATTCAAAAATCCATTAATTAATCAAAATAGATTTCTTAGTTGAATATTAACTAAAAATATTATTTGTGCTTTAAAAACTATTAACAAAGTAATAATAATAAAAAGAATGTATATTCTCTAACAAGAATAATGTACATAATCATAGTTCTCGGGTCTTGTTACATAACCCCTAAAAACACCTGCATACGACTAAAGGGTAAGGTGTGCGATGGTGACAGACTCTTAGTGTCGCTTGGATAACATTGCTCAAGTGGTAATCTATATCAAATTCCACTTCTCTCGTAGGTAGTTCCTTTTGGTCTTGGTCAAGAGAGAAACCCAATGAAGACACCTCGTTTCCAAGCTCCAAAAAATGGGTTTCACGTGGATAATGACTACTGAAGGAGGCCATCATTTCCTTTGTCTTAGTAAATTGGATTTGATAAATCCCAATATTTATACTAATGATGTGATCACTATTCAGCGAGTATATTAGCAACAATCACAATTCTTTACATTATTTTAAAATCCAAAAAATAAAACCAAATATGTTCATACATTTTAAATAACCATGCGAAGACTTTTAAATAGACCAAAAGGAGTTTTCATTAATGAATTTTTGGGTCGTTAAAATCTTCTCCCTTAATAAATTTCACCCCCAAAATTTTCTTTTACCACACTAAAATAGTCTGGGTAACTCTGCTTTATCACTTCCTCCGATTCCCACATCACTTCCTCAAACTTGTGGTTTTCCACAAAACCTTGACGAGGGGAGTTGTCTTATTTCATAGAACTTTTTCTCTAAGATCTAAAATCTTCACTGGTTTCTCCTCATAAGAAAGATCATCTTCTAGCAGTACTACCTCTGAAAAGAGTACATGTGAATGGTCTAGTATGTAATTCTTTAAGTGGGATACATGAAAAGACATCATGTACTTTTACCATGGTAGGTGGAAGTGCTACTCGATAGGCCACAACCACGATACGATCAAGTACTTGAACATGCAGAAGTACCTAGGACTTAACTTCCCCTTCTTTACAAACCTCATGACCTTCTTCCATGGATATATGTGTAGAAACACCATGTCTCTAACTTTAAACTCAAGGTTTTTTTAATGGTTATTTGGATAACTCTTCTGTCAAATTTGGGATGCCTAGATATGCTGCTAAAGGGGTTTCACATATTCCACCATTTCATCGACCATTTCTAGTCTGACAAGCTTATGCTCACCAAATTCATCCCAACACGCCAGTGTTCTGCACCTCATCCCGTATTAGGCTTCATAAGGTGCCATTCAGATTCTCGAGTGGAAATTGTTATTATAAGAGAATTCAACCAGAGGAATATGTTGAACCCACCCTCATTTAATGTCTAATGAAGATGATCTTAACATATCTTCCAGTGTCCGAATAGTTCACTCAGATTGGCCATCAGTTTGAGGATGATAGGTCGTACTAAATTTTAGTTCTGTATCCAGAGCATGTTGATGAATCTTCCAAAACATAGAGGTAAATCTTGGATCTCGATCGGAGACAATAGATAGTTGTACTCCATGAAGCCTTACCACTTCCCTAATATATATCTATGCCAGTTAATCCAATGAGAAATCATCTCGAATTTCAACAAAGTGTGGACACTTGGTAATACGATCCACAACACCCAAATTTCATTATTGCCTTTGGTTGGCTTCAAAAGTCTAGTGACAAAGTACATGTTGATTTTCTCCCATTTCTATCCTGGTATGGGAAATGGTTGCATAATCCCCTTAGACTTTTTCCTCTTTACCTTTAATTGTTGACAGACTAGTAAATTTGATGTATACTCAGTGATATCATTCTTCATATTATCCCACCAATAATGCTCTCAGAGATCCCGATACATCTTTGTGTTTCCTGGGGGAATAGGGAAATTTGAAATATGTTCATCATCCAGAAGTTCATTCTTCAGATTTGGACTTGATTTAACACATAGTATTTTCCCAAATATCAAAATTCCTTCTTCATTAACATTGAACTGTGAGGATTTCCCTTTTCTGATAGCTTCCACTTTCTTCTGAATTCATACATTATCCTTTTGAGCATCTATTAACCTTTCCAAAAGTGATGGTTGAGAAATCATTTGTGAAAGGATTGATGATATACATTTCTTTATGATTCCCATGTCCATCTTCAACAAATCTAAGAAATTTGAATCCTTCTCAATTCTCATCAATGATAGAATCACTGGGTCCTTTCTACTTAGAGCATCCACCACCTTGTTCGTTTTCCTAGGGTGGTAATGGATTGAGTAGTTATAGTCTTTAATCAGCTCTAACCATCTTCGTTGGCGCATGCTCAACTCTTTCTATGTGAATATATACTTGAGTAATTTGTGGTCCGTACATATTTCACACTTCTTCCAAAAGAGATACTGCTGCCAAATTTTTAAAGAGAAGATCAATATAGCCAACTCCAGATAATGTTTGGGAAAATTATACTCCTGAACTTTAAATTTCCTTGATGCATAGGAAATTAATTTTACAATTTTCATCAACAAAAATCCCATGCCCTTTTTTGAAGCATCAATTAATACCACAAAAATTTATCCACATGTGGGTGAAGTGAGTACGGACACATTGATTGGCCTCCTTTTCAACTCTCTAAAGCTTTCTTCACATTAATCACTCTAAGGAAACTTTACTCCCTTTTGAGTTAGCTTGGTAAGAGGGTTGGAAAATCGTGAGAAATTTCTCACAAATCAGTGATAATATCCTGCTGACCCCAATATGCTATGAATATATGTTACCGATGTTGGCCTCGAACATCCCTTAATTATAGATATCTTGGAGATATCCTCTGATATCTTATTTCTTGTGATCATATGGCCTATGAATGATACCTCCTTCAACCATAACTCACACTTGATATATTTTGCATGTAGCTTACCCTTAGACAACGTCTCTAGTACAATTCTTAGATACTCCTCATGATACCCCTTGTTTTTGGATTATATTACCATGTCATCTATAAAGACTACCCGAAATTTTTCGAGGTAATATCTAAAGACTCTATTAATTAAGTCCATAAAGACTTCTGGATGATTAGAGAGTCCGAAAGGCATTACTATAAATTAATAGTGCTCATATCTTGTACATAAAGAAGTCTTGGAGATATCTTCCTTCTTCACCCTTACTTGATAATATCCCGACCAAAAAATCTACCTTGGAGAATTATTTTTCTCCACATATCTGATCTAACAAGTCTTAAATTCATGGAATAGGATAATTTATATTTATCATGATTTAGTTATGCTCATTAAAATCGATGCAAAGGTGCATCTACCATTCATTCTTCTTGACGAAGAGGACTGGTGCACCCTATGGTGAAGCACATGGGCGTATAAACCCTTTATCCAGATTTTTTTGTAGTTGTTTCTTCAACTCCTCAAGCTCCACAATAGCCATTATACGTGGATTCTTAGATTTTCACAATGCCCCCAGTATAAGATCAATTGAGAATTCAACATCTTCTCTAGAAGAATAACCTGACAATTCTTTGGGAAACACTTCAGTAAATTCCCTCACAATAGGCATGTCTTCAAGGATGGTTGCTTCCTCAGACTCAAGAATATGAGCCAGATACATGTTCTCATAGGGTATTAATATCCTTTCTTGAGATGATAGAACTAAATAATATTCTTCCCCCTCCTTGCACTTGTATATAATCGCGGGTCGATTCTCTACAAGAAGAGTGATTTCCCTCTCACGACAATTTATGTTAGATCTATATAAAGAATGCCAATAAATGCCGATAATTGCCTCAAACTCCACCAGGGGTAGTATGAATAGGTTCTCCAAGAAGTTCAATCCAAAAATTATGACAGGGGAGGAGTAATATTTGTAGGTTTTCGGCGCAGCGGAAGCTCGTGGGTGGATGTGCCCACTTAGATTTTTGTCATTAGAAATGATCAATCCAGGATCAATATGATTATAAATTCCATACTCCATGGATCAAATCACAGAAATAGACAAAGAAGAAGAAAATTCTTGGAACCATAACGGAGGATATTCATAGGTTTATTATTATTAATTTAATAAATTTACAAGAAGTAACTTTTTTGGCATTCTTTATTATTGATATTTCTGATCACGTTCTGGTGTGATTCGTCATTGCGTCGTAGAATCCAAGGGTAGACTTCCTCTAGCGGCGATCCACACGTGCATCACATATCTTCGGACATCACCAAATGAGTCTCTAGGTGCTAGTGTGGAGAAACCTTTGCTTGCATTGTTCGCCTTAGATCATCTTGATCTGATGGAGGAGGATCTCTCTCGGTCTTGAGAGCGTTCTTGGATGAAGGAGTTATTTCGACCATAGAGAATTCTCCAAAATTATTGTGCACAATGATTATGGAAAAGAGTTGGGGGTTTGAGGATATTTATAATCAGGTTTGAGGTTATAGATTTATGAAAATAAATAAACACATTTTGCGTTTTATTTATTTCATTAACTCTTATTGAAAAACACCATGTCAAGTAATTAATTCCCTGACATGTGATCATGCTGATTATAATAAATATAATTTAATAAAACAATATTATTTCCTCAAAATCATGATTGGAAAAATTACACGGTGTATAATTTTTAATACATGGAGTGTACTTGTTTTTCATAAAACTACACAGGGTGTAATCATTAATACAGGATGTGTACTTGTTTTTCATTTCCTATCCAAAATGAAAACTACACTGCGTGTAATCATTAATACACGTCATGTATATTTTTTCATTTTATTCTTCCTCTACGAATAAAATTATTTTGGCTTACTTGAATAATTATTAATCCACATATGGGAATAATCTTTATTCTACTTGAGATACTTGGATACACTTCACTATGTGACCCTCGAGGCCTCTTTCTTGTTGCCATTAGGCGGGTTTGACTAAAGTCCAAGATTACTGTCTAGAAATGGGTCAAGGCACCCAAGAGAAAGAAGTTGACGATGCATTGCCATGTCACCTCATAAGAACGCTTACCGTGTAATTTAATCCCATTGTCTCAATATTTTATCAAGAAGGTTTCATGGAAGTGTCATAAAACTATATGCTTGATCTTTCATTCTTTAACTTCCATAAATAAACTCATCGTGACACCATGGCCATGGAATTTGGGTGATAGTTCTATTTCAATCAAAGGGCCCAAGATATCCACATACATTAATATGGAAGGGAGAAATCCTTCATCGACTTATCCATTAATAATATGTCATTCGCGACGCACCCAATGTACCATACTTCCCTCCAACTATCTTCGTGACAGTTTTCATCAGCAAATCTAGGTGCGCAAGTCATGACATGAGTTAATGATAATATTCTAGTATAATAACCATTACACATGTTCGTAGATAGAAATGTCTGATGACACTAAGACATATGGAATTACTATTGGAGGGTATGTTCTCATAATCTCCCATCTTGGAGAATACCAAGTGCAAACTCCATGAGAGAGAGTATCGTCTTCTTACGAGTACTCTCACATGACGGTCTGTATACAATGTGTCATATCATAGTATGTCATCGAACCATAGAACTTTATTTAAGAATATTGTTATAGCATTTCAAGGTTCTCATCATAGCGGGGATCTGCCATGACCTTAATAATGCAACAAATATTTCAGGACATTATTATATTATAGTCATGGAGAACAATGATAAATATATAATACAGGTATATTCAAGTCGTAAAATCACAAACAGTTGGTTCTCAGGACACCGACTCTAACAATATTTATGGGCTGTAATGATGGCCCCATTTTCCGTACTCACCAACATCTTTACTTCCATGATTTGTGGTGGTGTTGGGATTATTATACTAAAATATTGGGATACAAAAGAATGCATTAAACTATGGAAAATAACCCTACCTTTCACTTTTTGAGTCTGGTTCTACTTATTTACATCATCCAAAAAAACATTGGGAAGATAACAATTAAACACACAAAGGGTAATCTAATTACATTAAAGGGATAACTTATAAATAAAATTTATTTCCTTAACTTATGGATCTATAGGTTTTAATCAATGTTATCCACGATCTACTTCCCAACATATATTCTTAGGGGAATTTTTTATAAATTACCTTAACAATGGATCATAATAAGCTTGTGAATTTACCAAAGCATATCCCTTGGGAGTTTCAAAACCAAAAGTGAAGAAAGGCCCATTGTAGTGTACTATGATACCCTGAGTCAAGCCTGAAACTCCTTGTCGATGTTTCCACTCCTAGGTACATCTTTTCCAGAGCCATCTCTACCCGATCGTATCAAAACAGGGATGTATTTTCTTGATAAAACACTTAATCAGTACTCACAAAAATTTATTGATGTTTTTATTATACTTAGTCTTTTCTCTAAGGCTTCACTAGGGTTTTCTAATCATAATCCCAAAAATATCTAAACTTATCCTCTGATACCAACTATGACAACCCTGCTCTTTATTACACACTTAAACATGATTTATTACATAAACTATTCACTTGATACAACATGGAAGATCAAGAGGTCTATTGTTTTTTGGGATTAGGAACATTACATAACAACTTGAAACAAGAAACACAACATCTTTATTGATAAATTCCTTCACATAACCACTACATTCTCTCATACTTAGCATTTCATGGGATCACCTGAGGAAATGAATAAGAAAAGTGTGACCTATAAAGCCTAGTATAGGAATAAACATGAAATAACATGGGGAATATAATACATGTTAGATAATAGGAATATCAATGTAGAACAAGAGAAACATGAACATAAAGGCGTGAGATAACATTATTATCATAACATGGAAATGTGGAAACAACACTTATCATGAAATTAGAATGATCCAAGGATACTTGCACATAGAGCAAGAGTAAACCCTCATTGCACATAAAGCACGAGTAAACCCTAATTTACCTTAAATTAGACTAATTCATCACTCATTGCGCATGACGTATCAGGAAACTTTATTTTACCGAATTCAATTTAGATCTATCAGGGCACACCTTTCTTAATCATTTAATTTCATGCATAAGTGTGCCACATGGATCATAAAACATAGATTCATTAAACATCATCATTTATTCCAGGATAAAAGAGTATGGAATGCATACATTAAACACTTTAAAAAATAAGTCAATATGAATAAAGGTGAATACCTTTGATAGAGAAATGGGCATGGTATTAACTTCACAATGACATTGTCTTGGAAAATCGTGGTGTAATTTTGGCAGCATAATGGCGTGACAGAAGAACTCATAAAAATGGTTGATGAGAGAGAAAATAGTATCTCATCATATTTACATGAAATTGAATGTAATGGGGTCATATAGATACATGTCCCAACAATTTTATGGAATTTAGATGCATGAAAAAAAAATTACATGAATGTAAATGAGGAGAGATAAATTCCAAACAGAATTTGGGCATGGTAACAGGTGTACATGAGAGGAATTTAATGAGAGAGAAAGGGGTATATCACCATTCAAACATAAATAGGGAGGTATGGGGAGAGGTGATAAATCATACCCAAATATTTATAATTGAAAATAAAAGGTCATAATAATAATAAAAAACATGGATAAAATGGAAAAGGAATGAATCCCTTATTGAAATTCAACATTGTAACGACTTAGGTAACGGTAAAAATGAGGAAAGAAAAATAATTACTCATTAAAATAACATCAAATGTACATTAATATAATTATTATAAAATAATTAAGTTATATCCATTTGAAATTAAATGTACTACTTTCAAATAAGATGCTTGAATTTGAAAGGAGAGGAAAGTGGGGATCCCTTAATTGTAAGTGTGATCCCAAAGGCTTGGAAGAGGCTTGAGAGAGGATTCATGTGAGCTTGGGGAACCTTGGGAGGATTCTAGAGATATGAGGGAAGATGTTGGACGAACTACAAAGGATTTTAGTGAAGAGGAAGTGGGAGAATTGGTGGGTTTATTTATTAAAGAAGAGGGGATTCTTTATTATTTAGGTTTGGGACACCACACATTAAACTAATAAAAAACCCAAACCATGACATGGGTTTCCCCCATGTTTGTTTCCAAAGGGGAGTGGAAAAAAATATTTTATAAGGCCAATGTCCGAAATTCTTAAAAAAATAGGGTTTCTTAGGTGGAGGTGAATCACACTCTCAAGAAAACAATTTTAAAAGATAAAATGTTTTATAAGCATTGAAGGGTCCACTAAAGCTTTGTAAAATAAATCCAAAAAACCTAAAATCACATTAGTTTAATGATAAAGCATATATTTGACTAACATAATGTTTATAGTTTTTTATTGCCTCACTATTGGGTCCTTATGATGTCATAAAACACATAATATATTTAAACTATATTTATTTTTTAACCAAAAAATCGACTATCTCAAAAAATTATGAAAAATTAACCATTGGATAATTTTGATGTCCTGATTAAAAAAATAATGTTCATTTTATCTAAATAATTTTCTAAATATGTGAATTTTTACTTTTAAAATAAAAACCGACATTTATCGAAAATTCATGGGTTTTGACAAAAACATCTTTCAAACCTTAATAAAAATTACAATTGCATTCATAAAATTATATGATAATTTATAATTAACAAAAATTAATTTAATAACAATAATATTTTATTAAAATATTATTAAAATAAAAATTCCATTAATTCATCAAAATATATTTCTTAGTTGAATATTAACTAAAAATACTATTTGTTCTTTAAAAACTATTTACGAAGTAACAATAATCAAAAATGTATATTCTCTATACAAGAATAATGTACATAATCGTAGTACTAGGGTCTTGTTACATAACCACTTAAAACACCCACATAAGACTGAAGGGTTATGTGTACAATGGTGACAAACTGTTGGGGTAGCCCAGATAACTTTGCTCGAGTGGTAATCTCTATCAACTTCCACTTCTCTTGTAGGAGTATAACAACCCATACATTACATACATTGTTATTACTTCAAAATTCAAGCATACTTATTACAACATATAACAAATCCATGAAAGGACCGTATAGGTATAGTGTCTTTAGAAACTGGGAATCCTAATCAACTGGTTCATAAAGCGTCTACACTGTCTCCCATTTATTTCATCATATCTATAGTCCCTTTTGGCATATCTTACTTAATAACCTTCTTCCTGACCTGGGGAAAGAAAACATACAAAAGGGTGAGCTCAAATTCTCAGTAAGGGTAAACAAAAGAAATATCAATCACATCATATTCATAAGAACATAACATTTTTGAAATCATAACCTGCAAAATAGAGCATAATTTCATAACATGGGATAAATCATAGTAGTGAAATGAAATCCCAATAATCATAACTTAAAACATGAAACTTTGTGGCATACACACATAATCATAGAGAATCATTTCTCATTAGTCAAGACTCATGGCCAAGACTATCTTAGTGGACAAAGTCCATTTCTGAACCGAGTTCACTCCTCGTTCAACTCCTGTTTCACTGAACCCATTTAACCTGCCGTTCCAGCCATGTCTATCTCATGAGATATAAAATCTTTGCCCAATGCATTGGAGGGAGATATAGGTCCCACCCATCTCATAATGATACCATTCCTATGTGTGCCACAAAATCATAAGTCATACATCATTGCATAACCCATGTAATAAAAATGGGATTCTTAAACAACATGATATCATAAAACAATTCATATAAGATAAAGGAATTCATAAAAATAATTCAATCACAAAATAATCAAATCAATGTAATAATAGGGATAGAAACAGAACCCTATATTATCTTAGATGGATTTTTTTTTGCTAAAACACTTGAACTACATTCTTGAGGAAAATATCCTTTCTACTCCAAAAACATTTTCCTTTCTTAACATGTCATACAATTTTAAAATAAAAGAAGTTTATTAAAAATAAACTTGAAAACTTGTAAAGGAATCTTCTTGTAAATAATGTTTTAAAAATCCATTTATACCGTATAGGTTTAAAAAACATTCTTCTCGTACTTTTGTCAGAAAAGTCAAAAAGTACCTCGTACGAAAAACGGCAAAAGATTCCTTTCATATCTTTTAATAAAATTTCACCGAAGGGTAAAATTTGATTTAAAAAATTGTAGGTGGATGGAAATAAAATTACATATTGAAGAAACATGGATGTGGATGATAAAATACACCCCAGTAAATACCAAAGTATAAACAATCTCGGATAAAATGCGATTGTGATATTTTCCGTTACCTTAGGTCCGATTTTCTTCGTAAGTGTCCGAACCTCCTGTATAATGATATAAATAATGTTATTGACTTATTCCAGAGTCATGCTTATTTTTATGATATCATATAAGGTCATATTCTTAGCTTCTTATTAGTACTATTTCATTACTACTTGTTATTCGGGTGTTTATTACTTTATGTTCTTATGCGTGTTTTGTCGAATAAATTATTATTCTTATTTTTAGGTTATAGATACCTGATTTCCAGAATGGTATTAGTGTAACAGATATCATATTCATTCACTCAATTCATTTATATAATAATTATGCAATGAAGATCATGTAGAACGAGTCACATCACATCATGGAGACGGTATTCTATACGTACGCACGAGCGATCATATCGTTCCCATGATCGTGAAATTTTATTGGAGTGTATGTATACTATTTCAGAATCAATATCAGTTTACAATAATCATATATATTCATTCTTTACACCATTATACCCATCCAAGTAAGGTGGTGGTGGAAAATAGATTACACCATGGCGTGGAGACGGTATTCCGTACGTACGCACACGCGATGATTTCATTTTCCGTAGGATGGATATATGGTGAAATAGGGATGTTTCATACTTATAATTACATATCAGTATATGAGTGATACTGATTTTTTTACTTCATAATGAAACAACTAAAGAAGAAGAAGTGGAAGAAGAAATAAAGATGAAAGAATCGGTAACAGACATTACCTCTTCTTTGAAGCGCTTCTTTGAGACCTCCTTTTAGGGCACTAAAATCGGTCTTTGAAGAAGACCAAGACTTCTAGGATGTCTCTAGGGAAGTGGAGAGAATAAATTGTCAGGGGTTGGCCGAGCTTGAATGCTCAAAGTGGTGTGAGGAAGAGAGGGAGGAGGTGCCCTTTTATAAGGGAGGAGAGGGGCTCCTTTGGAAAAACTAAAAATATTATTTTATTATAAATCCGAATTAGGTTTTAAATAGCTCCAAATTGATTTATTTGGAATCTAAAGTAGGGATTGGTATAAATACTTTCATCAAATAGAATTTGCACAAGTTTAGGTTCCTATTTTAAACTTATCATTTAGATTTAACATCAAGTTATATAATTTTACTTTTACCGTGTCTTCTTTGTTCTTACACTATATGGTTAATAAACTTACTATAATAAGACAAACGAACCCCAAGTTATTTATTATTAATATATATAACCTTATCTAAGTCATTTGGCTGAACCGTAGAAATTTAGGAATAAAATAACAATTAATAATATAATATTTGTTTTAAAAACTATTTTATGTCAATTTTGACACTATTTAGTAATTGATTTTTGTGAAAATCATAACAGAATGATTAGTTCGAACCAAGTTAATTAAATCAATAATAACATGTCAAATTAACCTAGAAAATTAGTGTAATTCATAAAAATTCTCACATTACATTTATTTGGGTATTTATAACATCAATTATGCCAATATTTCATTAATAAGATAATTACTGCATCATCATTGTTTCATAAATAAATTAAATTATTTAATGTCTAAAAATTACAAATAAAATACAATTATGTAGAAAATGTTTTTATATTTCTAATGAAAATTTATAGTCGTATTTATCTTATGTATAACCCCATATTAAAAATGTTTTACTTATTAAACTTTGATTTTAACTATTTTAACCCTTCTTTAAATAAATTTTTAATAAATGTCCTAATCTAATCCAAGTGGGCCTAAATTGTCATAGTTTATTCCTAAGGTTGTTTTTGGTCGAATTAAACTTATCCAATAGAATTAGGACAAGTGTTAGGGTAATAATAATAACACCTTTACCCTTAATTACCCTATTTACTTTTAACCGTGGTAAAAAAAGTAAAAAGTTACTATTCACCAAAAATTATTTTCATCTCATTTAACCGCATTTTAGTCCTTGAAATTGACCGTGTCTCTCGGATTTTCAAAATTACATTCACAGAAGCAGTAAAATAATGTTTTATGAAAAATTCTGTTTTTTTAACTACCACTTAGTGGTTTCACTATTCATCAAAAATTGAAAGTTTTCAGAAAAATACCAAAATTTCACCCTAGGCTAATTTCGATATTCCGAATCCAAAAATGAAGTCCATTTTGAAAAATAAAATTTATAAAATTTCAAAAATTGCTTATTACTATTCATAACGGCTAGTTTTAATAATATTTTAATAGCATATCATTGTTTAGTGAACCTTGGTATTGCGTACGACGCAAGCTATCGAGGAAGGCCGTGATTGCGTGTAAAGCAAGCCAATCTAGTGTTGTGTGTTGTGAAAGATCCCTTTGATGATTTAAAAACAAAATATTTCTCATAAAAGTCTCGGGTATTACATTCTACCCCCTTTAAAATGAATTTCGCCCTCGAAATTCGTCACTTTGTAACAAACAGAAGAGGAAACCACTCCCTCATCATATCCTCAAGCTCCCATGTAGCTTCTTCTAATTGGTGGTTCCTCCATAAAACTTTCACCAAGCGAGTGGTCTTGTTTCGTAGGACTTTTTTGCTACAATCCAGAATCTTTATCGGCTGTTCTTCAGAAGAAAGATCTTTCTCCAGCGGTACAACTTCTGAGCTGAGTACATGTGAAGGATCAGGTATGTACTTTCTCAGGAGAGATACATGGAACACATCGTGAACTTGAGAGATATTCGGTGGAACCTACAATCGGTAAGCTACCTTTCCAACACTATCTATTATTTCAAAAGGACCGATATATCTAGGGCTCAACTTCCCCTTCTTTCCAAATCTCATGACCCTCTTCCAAGGAGATATTCGTAAGAACACTTTATCACTCACTTCAAACTCTAGGTCTTTTCTTTAGTTGTCAGCATAACTTTTCTGTCGACTCTGAGCTGCTCTTATGTGTTGTTGAATAGATCGGACCTTTTTGGCCATCTCATCAACAAGATCAGGTCCTAATAGCTTTCTTTCCCCAACTTCATCACAGCAAGTTAGAGTCCTACATTTCATTCCATAGAGAGCTTTATAAGGATCCATCTGAATACTGGAGTGAAAGCTATTATTATAATAAAATTCCACCAAAGGTAGGTGTTTATCCCAACCACCTTTGAAATCCATAGAGAAAGCTCTCAACATATCTTCTTGAGTTTGAATTGTTCTATCAGACTGACCGTCTGTCTGAGGATGATAAGCAGTGCTAAAACTCAACTCTGTATCCATAGTATGCTGAAGACTTCTCCAGAACTTCGAGGTAAATCTCGGATCCCGATCAGATATAATAGAAAGTGGTACTCCATGCAATCTTACCACCTCCTTCACATATATCTTGGAAAGCTGATCCAGAGAGAAATCCTCTCTAATAGCAATGAAGTGTGTGGACTTTGTAAGACGATCAACTATGACCCATATAACATTATTGCTTTTGGATGTTTTAGGAAGTCCTGTGACAAAGTCCATAGTGATGTTTTCCAATTTCCATTCGGATATGGGTAATGGTTGTAACATCCCCTTGGACTTCTGTCTCTCAGCTTTAACTTGCTGACAAACCAAGCATCGAGAGACATATTCAACAAAATCTCTTTTCATGCCATCCCACCAGAAGTACTCTTTTAGGTCCCTATACATCTTCATGCTTCTAGGATGAATAGAGAATGAAAGAACTATGAGCCTCATCCAGCAGCTCCTTCTTTAATTCGGGGATGGGAGGAACACAAACCTGATTCCTGAACTTTATTATCCCATCACAATCAAGGTTGAATTCAGGAACATGTCTCACCTTCTTTTGTAACTCGACATCTTCTTTCTGTGCCTCTTTAATCTTCAAATGTATATATGGTTGAAAATTCATTTGAGAAAGATAAGATTTTTCCCCTTCCATTATAATTCCATGATCCATCCTTTGTAAATCCATAAATATTGGATCTTTTGTGATCCTCATCTGGATAAACTAGCATGGTCTTGTCGACTTAATGCATATGACACCTTGTTTTCTTTCCCAGGGTGGTAATGGATTGAGCAGTCATAATCCTTAATCAGCTCCAACCATCATCTTTGGCGCATATTCAGCTCCTTTTGTGTGAAAATATACTTTAAACTTTTATGATCAGTATAAATGTCACACCTTTCTCCACAAAGATAATGCCTCCAAATCTTTAATGCAAAGATTACCGCAGCTAACTCCAAATCATGTGTTGGGTAATTTTTCTCATGGATTTTCAACTGTCATGAGGCATAAGCTATCACCATATCATTTTGCATGAGAACACATCCCAGTCCCTTCATGGATGCATCACTGTAGATCACAAACCTTTCTCCACTACAAGGAAGTGTGAGTACAAGTGCACTAGATAACCTTCTTTTCAACTCCATGAAATTCTCTTCACATTCATCCGTCCACACGAACTTAACTCCTTTTCGAGTCAACCTAGTGAGTGGATTAGATAATCGTGAAAAATCTTTTCACAAAACGTCGATAATATCCAGCCAAACCAAGAAAACTTCGGATCTCAGTTACTGTTGTTGGTCTCGACCATCTTTCGATAACCTCTGTTTTTGCTGGATCCACAGATATCCCCTCTTTTGAGATTATGTGACCCAAAAATGCAACTTTTTGAAGCCAAAATTCACACTTGGTAAATTTGGCATAAAGCTTCTCCTTTCTTAGGGTCTTCAATATAATTCTCAAGTGATCTTCATGTTCTTCATTTCTCTTTGAATAAACAAGAATATCTTCTATAAAGACTACCACAAATTGATCTAGATAGTCTCTAAAGACTCTATTCATCATATCCATGAAGATAGCAGGGGCATTAGTAAGACCAAATGGCATCACTATAAATTCATAGTGTCCATACCTTGTACAAAAAACCGTCTTTATTATATCCCCCCTTTTGACCCTTAATTGATGATACCCTGAACGAAGATCAATCTTGGAAAAGTATTGAGCTCCGCGTAGTTGGTCAAATAAGTCATCAATGCGTGGGAAAGGATATTTTTTCTTGATAGTGATCTTGTTAATTTTTAGATAATCAATGTATAGTCTCATTTATCCATCTTTCTTCTTAACAAACGGAACAGGTGCTCCCCAAGGTGACACACTAGGGCGTATGAATCCCTTATCAAGATTCTCTTGGAGTTTCTTCTTCAATTACTGTAACTCAATTGGGGCCATTATATAAGGTGTCTTTGAAATAGGCAAAGCACCCGGTATGAGTTCTATTGAAAACTCAACTTCACGATTTGGTGGATGACCCGAAAATTCCTCCAGAAAGACATCATCAAACTCCCGTACAATGGGAATATTATTAGTCATGAGTTTCTCACCAACCATTTGAGATAAATAACCTTCATTTAATGGAATCAAGACCCATAAGATGGAAGAAATTTCTACTGGAAGGTTATGTTCATACTTGCATCGATAGACGATCATAGATTGATCTGGAATATGAATTGTGACTTCCCTTCTTTGGAAATTGATATGAGCTCCATATAAAGAAATCCAATCCATGCAAAGGAATCACATCAAATTACACTATAGGAAGGATCAAAAGATTTGCAGGAAGCACTTTCCCACAAACTTCAATCAGGGAAGAATTATAAACTTTTGAGGTGACTGTTGTGCCATTAGGTGTTGTCACAGCTAATTCAACATCTAATTGTTGAGGTAATACGGTGATACCATTAGAAAAATATTCAGAAATAAAAGAGTGGGTGGATCCAAAATAAAATAAAACATTTTCTACTTTATAGTGGATGGTAAGTGTACCTTTCACCACATCGTTATCATACTCCACATCGCTGATAGAAATTTAAAGTGACTTTCATTTGTCTTTAGCCTTAAGATTTTGTTGATGTCGATCATCATCAACAACCCTTGGATTAGGGAATTTATTGGCATAATTCCCCATCTCCTTGCACTTGAAACATTGAAGTGTAGTAGGTTCATTCTGTGTATCCCTTCCTTTGTTTGCATCATTAGACATCTTCTTCCCATTGTTGCGGCATTCAAATGCCCGATGACCTTCCTTTTCACATTTGAAACATTTACTTGTCCCTTTAAGAAAACTCCCTCCATCTTTCTTTCCACACTTTGAGAATAAGGGAAAGCTCATCTTCTTTTCAGTGTGCTCTTTAGATTTTCCTTTGAATTTCATTTTCCTCTTCTTATCAAACCCATATGACTGATGGGTTACTCCAATCTCCATCTCAACTTTGAGAGCACATAGAACGATTTATTCATAGATATTGAAGTCCCTTATGGCTAACTCCCTTCGAAGACTTGGTTTTAAGCCACTAAATAATCGATCGATCTTACTATCAGGTTGGATAATAATACAAGAAGCGTACCTTGCAAGTCTTGTAAAATTTTCTTCATAGGTACCAACAGATTCATCATCCTTTTTCTCTAGTTCAAGAAACACTTTCTCCATCTTTGTTTTTAGAATATGAGGGAAGTACTTATTGAAAAATAAGTTCTTGAACTCGTCCCATTCCATGGACTCAATTTCATCTCTTTTCCTCATATTCTTGATAAGATTCCACCATTGATCAGCATCACCTTCTAAACAATACACTGCTAAGATGACTTTATCATGTTCATAACATTGAATAATTTAAAATATCTTTTCAGTAGTACTAATCCATTGTTCAACAATTAATGGATCAGAAGACCCGCTGAATGAAGGTGGACGCTGCCTCATGAAGGATTCAACAGAATGTTGCTCCTTCCTTTGCTCGTTTTGAAGTCCTGCATGATTCATAGCTTGAGAAAGTTTTGTGAGCATGGCTACAAGATTTTTCATTCCAGCTCCCATAACGTTTGGTTGCTCAGGGGGACAATAATTGCATTTCCCTTCGCATTCCGCATTAAAACGGTTCCTTCGGGTTCCAGCCATTGACTAAAACCAAGAAGAATAGTGTGAGGAACACTAATTATAATAGGAAAACCACATAATCAAGAATAAAATTTCACACTTAAGGTCTTATCCTAGGTTATTCATGGCCATTTCAAAAACACTAAGATTGTGTTCTAGGCTTATACTTATCCTTAGGGTTCTTACCAAGGCTTTCACATCCAAGTTTCCAAAGGTTGACTATTCCTTTCCTCTGATACCAACTATAACAACCCATACTTTACGTACATTTTTATTACTTTAAAATTGAAGCATAATTATTACAACATATAAAAAAACCATGAAAGGACCGTATAGGTATAGTGTCTTTAGAAACTGGGAAACATAAACAACTGGTTCATAAAGCGTCTACACCGTCTCCCATTTATTTCATCATATATATAGTCCCTTTTGGCATATCTTACTTAATAACCTTCTTCCTGACCTGGGGAAAGAAAACATAAAAAATGGTGAGCTCAAACGCTCAGTAAGGGTAACCAAAAGAAATATCAATCACATCATATTCATAAGAACATAACATTTCGAAAATCTTAACCTGCAAAAGAGAGCATAATTTCATAACATGGGATAAATCATAGTAGTGAAATGAAATCCCAATAATCATAACTTAAAACATGAAACTTTGTGGCATACACACATAATCATTGAGAATCATTTCTTATTAGTTAAGACTAATGGCCAAGACTATCTTAGTGGACAAAGTTCATTTCTGAATTGAGTTCACTCCTCGTTCCAGTCCTATTTCACTGAATCGGTTTAACCTGCCATTCCAGACATGTCTATCTCATGAGATATAAAATCTTTACCCAATTCATTGGAGGGAGATATAGGTCCCAACCATCTCATAATGATACCATTCTTATGTGTGCCACAAAATCATAAATCATACATCATTTCATAACCCATGTAATAAAAATGAGATTATTAAACAACATGACATCATAAAAAATTCATATAAGATAAATGAATTCATAAAAATAATTCCATCACAACATAATCAAATCAATGTAATAATAGGGATAGAAACAGAACCCTTTATTATCTTAGATGGAAAATAATTTTGCTAAAACACTTGAACTCCATTCTTTAGGAAAATATCCTTTCTACTAAAAAAACATTTTCCTTTCTTAACATGTCATAAAATTTTAAACTATAAGAAGTTGATTAAAAATGAACTTGAAAACATGTAAAGGAAGCTTCTTGGGAATAAGGTTTTAAAAATCCATTCATGCCGTATAAGTTTAAAAAAACATTCTTCTCATACTTTTGTCGGAAAAGTCAAAAAGAACCTCGTACGAAATACGACAAAAGATTCTTTTCATATATTTTACTAAAATTTCACCAAAGGGTAAAATTGGATTTAAAAAATTGTAGGTGGATGGAAATAATATTACATATTGAAGAAACATGGATGTGGATGATAAAATACACCCCAGTAAATACCAATGTATAAACAATCTCGGATAAAATGAGATTGTGATATTTTCCCTTACCTTAGGTCCGATTTGCTTAGTGAGTGTCCTAACCTCCTGTATAATGATTTAAATAATGTTATTGAATTATTCAAGAATCTTACTTATTTTTATGATATCATATATGGTCATATTCTTAGCTTCTTATTAGTAATATTTCTTTACTACTTGTTATTCGGGTGTTTATTACTTTTTGTTCTTATGTGTGTTTTGTCGAATAAATTATTATTATTCTTTTTAGGTTATAGATACCTCATTTACAGAATGGTATTAGTGTAATATATATCATATTAATTCATTCAATTCATTTATATAATCATTATTCAATGAAGATCATGTAGAACGAGTCGCATCACATCGTGGAGACGGTATTCCGTACGTACGGACGGGCGATGATATCATTCCCATGATCATGGAATTGTATTGGAGTCTATGTATACTATTTCAGAATCAATATCAATTTAAAATAATCATATATATTCATTCTTTACACTATTATACCCATCCAAGTAAGGTGGTGGTGGAAAATAGATTACACCACGACGTGGAGACGGTATTCCGTACGTACGCACACGCGGTGATTTCATTTTCCGTAGGATGTATAGATGGTGAAATAGGGTTGTTTCATACTTATAATGACATATCAGTATATTAGTGATACTGATGTTATTACTTCATAATTAAAAAACTAAAGAATAAGAAGTGGAAGAAGAAATAAAGATGAATGAATCGGTAACGGACATTACCTCTTCTTTGAAGCGCTTCTTGATACCTCCTTTTAGAGCACTAAAATTGGTCTTTGAAGAAGACCAGAACCTCTAGGATGTCTCTAGGGAAGTTTAGAGAAGAAATTGGCAGGGTTTGGCCGAGCTTGAGGTCTCAATGTGGTGAGAGGAAGAGAGGGAGGAGGTTCCCTTTTATAAGGGAGGTGAGGGGCTCCTTTGGAAAAACTAAAAATATTATTTTATTATAAAGCCCAATTCGCTTTTAAATAGCTCCAAATTGATTTATTTAGAAGATAAGGTGGGATTGGATTGAAATCATATCATCCAATAGAATTTAGACAAGTTTAGGTTCCTATTTTAACCTTATCATTTAGATTTAACATTAAGTTAAATAATTTTACTTTTACCGTGTCTTCTTGTGTTCTTACAGTATAAGGTTAATAAACATACTATAATAAGCCAAAAGAACCCCAAGTTGTTTATCATTAATATATATAACCTTATCTAAATCCTTTTGCCGAACCTTATATTTTTAAGAATAAAATAACAATTAATGATATAATATTTGTTTTAAAAACCATTTTATGTCAATTTTGACACTATTTAGTGATTGATTTTTGTGAAAATCATAAAAGAATGATTTGTTAGAACAAAGTTATTTAAATAAATACTAACATGCCATTTTAATCTATAAAATTATTGTAATTTATAAAAAGTCTCAAATTACATTTATTTGGGTATTTAGAACATCAATTATGTCAATATTTCATTAATAAGATAATTACGGCATCATCGTTGTGTCATAAATAAATTAAATTATTTAATGTCTAAAAATTAAAAATTAAATACCATTATGTAGGAAAGGTTTTTATCTTTCTAATGAATATTTATAGTCGAATTTATCTTATGTATAACCCCATATTAAAAATGATTTACTTATTAAACTTTGATTTTAACTATTTTAACCCTTCTTTAAATAAATTAATAATAAATCTCCTAATCTAATTCAGGTGGGCCTAAAAGGTCATATTTTATTCCTAAGGTTGTTTTTTGTCTAATTACACGTATCCAATAGAATACTACATGTTTTAGGGTAATAATAATAACACCTTTACCCTTAATTACCCTGTTTACTTTTAACCGTGGTAAAAAAAAGTAAAAAGTTACTATTCAACAAAAATTATTTTCATCTCATTGAATCACATTTTAGTCCTTGATATTAACCGTGTATCTCATATTTTCTAAATTCCACTCACAGAAGTGGTAAAATTATGTTTTATGAAAAATTCATTTTTTTTAACAACCACTTAGTGGTTTCACTATTCATCAAAAATTGAAAGTTTTCAGAAAAATACCAAAATTTCACACCAGGATAATTTAGATATTCCGAATCCAAAAATGAAGTCCATTTTGAAAAATAAAATTTATAAAATTTCAAAAAGTGGTTATCACTATTCATAACGGCTAGTTTTAATAATATTTTAATAGCATATCATTGTTTTGTGAAACTTGGTATTACGTACGACGCACGATATCAAGGAAGGCCGCGATTGCGTGTATAGAAAGCCAATCTAGTGTTGTGTGTAGTGAAAGATCCCTTTGATGATTTAAAAACAAAATATTTCTCATAAAAGTCTCGGGTGTTACAAGGCGGTTCCGCTCAAGCATAACATATTCAAGCTCGGATTGGGCTTGGTCAATAGCGAAGCCCAATGATACCACCTCCTATCCAAGCTCTCACAAATGGGCCTGGTCAAGTTTACTGGATGAGGCCATCGCTTCCTTTGTCTGAGTAAATTAGATTTTTTAAATACCTATATTTATACTAATCATCTGATCACTGTTCAATGACTATATTAACAATGATCAGAATTATTCACAATATTTTAAAATCCAAAACATAAAACCAAATAAGTGCATATGTTTTACATAACCATAAGAAGACATTTAAATAGACCAATATGAATTTTCAATAAATAATTTTTGGTTCTTTACATCTTGGGTTCTAGAAACTGAACTACGTTGTCTTCTAATGATGAGATTAAGTAACTGAGGACTTGGTTATTTCGAAAGGAATGAAAATTGTTTTTAAACTCATAGCACTATATCTAAATCTATTATCTTTGATCATCATGGAGAGGTGTCCATTGTTGATGATGTTAAAGAGGTGGAACCATGGGTTTTGGTGCATGATTCGGTATAACAGTAGAGGCATCCGACTTTCATGTTCAACTTCCCTAAGATGATAGAGCCACTCGAGAATTATATTTGGTCTCTACGATGGAGTTTTCCACATATTGAGAAATTGAGTCCATATCCCAAAACCCTCCTCTCCATTTCATAGGGATTAATGGTTTCCTTAATTCGTCACCGTGATTTTCTAAATAGATAGAAAACAACTCTTATTCAGGGAGTTTTAGTCTCTAGGATTATTTTGGAACATTCCTTCGGGAAATGAAATCATAGACCCTTTTATTTTCCTTTTTTTTTTGCAGTTCATAAGCTTAATTTTTTTTCTTCTATAGTATTGGGTGAAAATGGAAGAGGAACTTCTCCTGAAGATCTTATTATATAGTAATTTATCAGGACTAAAAACCCATGTACCATAAAATGATGGCCGCTATAATTATTATATGATGAATACGAGTTTCACTACTTCCTTTTGTACAAAGGTACATAACATGGGATCACAAAAATAGGATAAATGCATAAAATGTGGCTTCAGATATCCTGAGCTATTCAAGATTAGAAATGTGGGATTCCCAAAGTTTTTTTGGGGAGGAGTTGGATCTACCCATTTAGGGTAATCCTTAGTTTCTAGTTGTACTAGCACATTCCATCCATCCAAGGATTCTAATCGATTCATTAATGAATCAATAGTTTTTATAAGCATTCAAGGAATATATATCCAAGATATAACTAAAGCATGTGTGGAGGATGGAGTCTGAATGTGTTTGGATAATGGCAGAACCATTGGTGGTATCATGATTGGTATCTTCCATGGGTAAACAATAGGGGCATGCCTATAAGGATGTGCCTGACGATGTTTTAGTTGTGCACCCAATGGAGGGAATTCTTGATCTCTTGTTGTAGAATACAAATATATTGGTGGTTTATGTCTCATGTTGAGTGGATGTTCCCTATATTCTTCAGTTATTGGGGAAACCCTTCTTTGATGAGGTGTTCCAATTGGAAATGCATGTTGAGGGTATTATTATAATGTATATAAGATAGGAAGGATGTCTAGGAGTAAATCTGTATTGAGTTTTCTAAAATCTCTCATTCAATCCTCTTGTAGGGAAAATCATTCCTCTATCCGAAGGGACTGTCCTTCTTCGAGGGGGGGGGGAGGGGAGTGATACAAGGTATAAATCTTATCTTTTCTACTATTTGGAACATTTTGGGGAAGTGGATGTCGATTATTCAAGGGGATATCCAAATTTGGGGTGATCCTTATGTTTTGGGTATGCACACCTCTTGTATTAATTTTTGTGTGGATCTTCTCATGAATAGAAACATCTTTTTCAGAATCCTATGAATCAGCCTTTTGTTTTGGTGGAATATAAACAATTGTGTTGACAAAATTAATAGATTCTGAGGATATCACTTGCATTATATTGGGTTCTCTCTAATATTTCCATCTTCTATACGCTCTGTGAAAGTATTAATCTTCATTTTTGGTTCCACGGGCTCGGTTTGATGGATCTTGACCCAAAGGGAATTTCTGAAGAGTTCAGTCTTGCACATTACATGTGATTGTACCAAATCAATAGATGAGATAAATTGAGACAATTCACTCTGTAAGATCTTCCCTAATTAGAAGAAAACTATTTCATGCTGAGGAGGGGATTCTGGAGGTGATAAAGCACCATACTATGACGGATGGGGTTGTTCATATTCTACTTTCACAGCCCTTTGGTCTTGGTTAAATGATCGTATGGGTTGAGTTAAAAAATACCCCCACCCTGTGTGCTGTGGTTATTCCCAAAATGTTGTGGATTATATTACCACAACTTCTATTCTTATTTTATGGATTATAGTTTAAATGTGGAGTGTGATCATTATTCATCACTCTCATTAACTTCCTATTTTGGAGTAATGTTTTTCTATTTCTGACATTTTATCCATCTGACGGGTGAATTCCTCTATGTGGGATACCTATATGATGTTCTCAGATGATGAAAGAAATAATATCTCAACAAACTACACTCTTCTTCTATGAAGTCTCTGAATTTAGGACGAGGCCTGTTCTTATTGGGAATATCTTCGATCAAGAATATATTATATTTATTGTAGATGGCCTAGGGAAATTACTTTACATGATTCCACCTTGGGTGGGATTTATTGACATGTGAGTGCAGTGAAATGAAATCCTCCATGCACAATCCATCTTCCGATATAAACACTATATGGGGTATCTTCGATCAACCTTCACAAATTCATTAATGCATCAAGGCATGCACATTGAAGGGATCTATGTTGCTTTTCGAACCTAGGATGAAATGAATCTAGGAGTGAGATTAGGTTAAATTGGTGAGGCAACCATTCTATTACCTTGATGTGAGTTTGATACTCATTATAAGGTAATACATTTCTTTATAGGTGATTAATGTTTTTCTATATGTTAAGTCATATTTCATGCATATAATCTTCCACAAACACCTTTGGAATGCTATATTGAGAGGTGGATAAAGGCCAAAACATGAATGGTATGTCCTGTTTTGAAATTTGTTTCCTCATGTTTTACAGATCTTCTTTATCTTTCACAAGAGGTTCTTCGATCTAGTCTAACTAGAGTGGAAACTTCCAAATTATATAACCATAAGCAATGGGAATAGTTGGGATTCCCTCTGTAATGTTGGAAGCGGAATGACCCAAAGGTGGTTCGAAGAATGGATGTCACCAGGGGATATCTTCTAATTTAGAAAGAATTTATCCTACTAGTGATAATCCATCAGTTATGACTAACATTTTATTTTCCAGAGCCTTACAATGAGAGGGGTTTCTTGTCTATAATTTTCCAATTAGATATTTTTTAGGCAATGAAAAGAACAACTTCCGAGAGTAATTTCACGGTGATGGATATCCTGTGGAGAACCATCAAGGTGGATTACAACTAGTGAAAACCATATAGATCCTTGGTCATCTGGCCACACATAGGGTTGTTTTGGCTCTCATCAAGAGATAAGTTCTCAATATTGACCAATTTTTTTTCCATAAAGGAAGCCTTCATGGTGACGTTTCTAATAAGGGAATTAAAAATTACTTTTATTTCCCCCATAATTTGGTAAGTGGAGGGTATAATCACAAGTTGTGATAGATTAATGTGTGGGGGATTCAAGAACTCCATCATAGTTTTAGATCAGCTTTGGATTTTATTGTCATGTTTGATGAGGACAATTTTTAGATTCCTTCTTATGAGAGATTTTGGTCACTTTTTGGGAGAAGTGGCCTCATGGGAAAGTGTTTGTGCCTTCCTTAGAGTGGTGATTGGAATTGTCCGATTACCTCCAATTGGAGTGGGTGCATTTTATTGATCCTAATTTCCATATAATATGTGTGAGTTTACCCCATGAACCTTCTAGATGGGAGTAGAGATGTGTGTATACTCTAGGGTGTTGTGCTGATGAGCCACCCCATTTTTGGGGATCAAGTTATGTTTATTTCCCTAGATAACTACTATCAACACCATGGAGATATCCTAAAATGTTTGTAGGATATTTGGAGGGATTTTCTTCCACCAATTTAATATTTCCAAGATATTCTTGGTGACTTCAGTGACTGTAATGTGGATATATTACCATTCTATATCTATAGTAGGTTTTTGTGCATGTTCTTATCCTCGCATTCTTATCATTGGATACTGAAAGCACTCCTATGTGGGGAAAGAGAGTTGAGTCTTCACTCCACTTTTCTTCCAGAATTTCTGACTAAATTATTTGTGTGCCAACAAATGAGGCTTCTTGTAATATAGATAAATGCTAGAAGGTGTGTGTTCCTACTTGTTTTTTTTCACCAAACATGGGTGATAGAATTCTTCCAGTGCTAATCGATGAGTCAACTACAAGGCTTAGTGGGTGATGGTAGTTGTATGTTTCTGCTTGCAGATTTCTACCAAATTTTGTTAGTGGGATTCTTTAAATAATTATAGGAATGTATGATGATATCTGAATGAGGGATAATGGCTGCATGTGCCAGTTGACTATTTCCCTAAAAAATGGGTTGGGGGGATTCTATGAAGGAGTGAAAAGGTGTAAAAATGCTCCCTATTTTCTAACTATTTTCCTCGGTGGTTTATCTTTCATAACCGATTTTTAAGGATCTGGGCCAATCAGCTAAGGTCAAAACACCAATTAGGTTGAAGGATTAACTGCTATATGGTATTGGTGGAAATGATTACTGGAAGGAACCCGTGAGAATGAACCATGTGTCCCCTGAACGAGGCTGTAGGTGGCCTCTTGGTCTACCCCCTTTAAATATGGGCGGAAATCTTCATTGTGTTCTTGGAATAATCTCTCAAAATGGTTAAGGAAAACTGTTAGTTCCATGTGCATCAGGACCACCTATATTAATTGACAAGATTGTGGGTGTTTCTAGTAGAGCTAGAGGTCCTATTGGTTAGCCTTTAGTGTTTGAATCATACTGTTTTGGCAGTACACTTAGACGAATGAGTTTTATACCCAACATTGAAGATTTTGTGTGGGTGATTGAATCCTTTGTGCGTTTGTGGATTCGTCTTGAGTAACAGTCACAGTGTTCATTAGTGAAAACATTAATGATGGTATCTGGATCGAAGGGAGTTATAAAAAGGAGTTTATATATATACATTAATTAGAAATAATGAACCTCAGAAAAGTAACATCTCATTTGATTGAACACATGTATGATTGATTTCTCTATCCAGCCCTTATTTTTTTTTTGATAAAGGGAGGGGCCTAACAGATTAGAGACACTAACATATTTATTAAGGATTCAGGTCTAGTTCAAAATTTGTTTGGAAGGAAATGATACTTATTCATGGAAATAGAATGGTCCTATGGAGACAGGTTATACAACCCTTTTTATATTGTGAAGGAGGCTACATATTTATTTATTTTTATGGATTTACTCTCCCCATGATAGTTTGTTATTTCCAAATGGTTTTAAACGTGGTTTTACATAGATCAAGAAACACCAAATGGTTCTATATCCCTGGGGAACTGCACTCCAAATTTTTGCATTCATTATGTGTTTTGAAAAATAATGCTTAATAACTCGCATTGGTCTAGTGGATGGGAGGTTGCGCTCATAACCCCCTTTTAGGGGAAGTTATTGCATACTTCATGACTCTCTTATAGATTTTTGTTAAGTTAAGGAATCTTTCATTAATTATAAAGTATGATGTGTGTCATCCCAAGATTATCATTCAATTATTATCATATGTGGAATTTATAATCTTCTATATGTATTCAAGGTTCTTCATCAATAAAGATATATGTATGTATTTTAGGTTTTCCATTGATGGTATCCTCATATATACTACACAGAGATTCTTTTTTCTCTATTACAATGATGCGAGTTTTTTAATCCACTCAGTGGGGCACTCTTGAGATTACTATCACCTAGGTAGACAAAGGTCACCTTGGAGATTATCATCATCTAAGGAGACATGATATGATTGATGTTGGGTTCGAACCTATAAATGGGAATCCTATATATCCTTGTGAAAGAAAGATGAACCCACATAATTTGGGGATGATTAATGGGGAACATGAAACCTTTTATTTTTGTGTGATAAGGATCCCAACATACAGTGTAATTTCATGTGGAAAGGAAGTCTAGGAGGAAGGATCATAGTCAGTGTTTATTGTGGGACTTATGCTGAAACATCCTAATAATCAATCAAGTGATATAATTTTTCAATTTTATTAGACCCTTCTTGGGGTATTTCCAAAAAAGAATAGGGTTGATTTAATAATTTTGGTTTAACCTATATGAGGCTTCTGACAAATTCCTTTTTGATGGGAATCAAATTCCACATAGTTTGGTATGTATCATTGGGGAATACAACCCTTTGAGAGGATTAAATTCGGTCTTTACTAAAGATGATTCCCATATAAATAGAACCATGAGGGATATCTTAACGTACAGTGGTTTTGGGGCTTAAGTGAGGACAATTCCCAAAGAGGACACCTGAATTATGGGAATTTTGATTTGGGCTTATTCGTAAGGAGGATTTCCATTGATCATGGGCCTCATGTAGGAATATTACATATCCTGGTTAAGGTAGGAATAAAAGTTCTCCTAGTTCAATCATTGAGGTGGATTGTGTGGATGCCATGATCATCACTAATATCTATGCCCATGCGAGTAATGATCGGTGTTAAAAACAAGAGGATGTTGATGATTTGAAAAAACAACACACCTTTCTTCCTCTTCCGGTGGAAGAGGTCGTGGCTACGATGGAATATATTAAGGATATAGAACTTCCCTATCATTACTTTAAATTTTTACTGAGTCCATAGTGAGGATAGAATGAAAGTGAAAGATGAAAAGGTACATAGTATCAAGAATATAACCTCTAATAAGAAAGGATATAGGCTTACAATAGGATGGGTTCTCTCTAATATGTTCCACAGTGGGATGGCGATATAATCTTAGATTGAATGGAAAGTCATGTGTGATCTGTATCCTACCACCTAGTAACTAGAGGTTCTAGGTCTCACATCCATCCAATGGCCCGAAGACCTTCATTTTTTATTGATTTTTGATAATCCTCCTTTCAAGAGGAGAAGTGGAACCCATACAATGCCCGTAGGCGTAATTATTATATGACCCTGTAGGCCTTAGAGGAATTCATTGACCATAGGCTTCGAACATTATATACAACACAGATTAACTACTTCGAACTGCTCCTCCCAGTATCTCCATCGTAAAATACTCTCTCCACCTTTGCTTGGCTGTTCGGCTAGGCTATCCCAAGTATGCACAAGCTTGTCCCGATGGCAGGTGCTATACCCTCTCATTCTTGAAATATGTGTAGCTTCTACTGTGGTGAAAGCTCCTTGATGATCCTCCTATAGAGCTTGTTACTTGTAGGTTGTCTGTGTAGAATCTGCACTAAAGGTGGCCCAAAGGCCTTGATGTGGCCCGAAGGCTTGGGTGGCCTGAAGGACAGAAAGGAATCTGGGACCAAATCAATGGCCCGAGGTCCCAAACAGGGGCAAATTCCCGACTACTATAGTGCCAAATAGTTCCTGCTACATTTCCTGCTATAGTACCTGCTACAATACTACACAGTCCCCGCTATAGTACTACTACAATACCCCAGAAATTGTGCCTCCACCTGGATTTGATCTCAAGTTTCTAGGATGCACTTAGGAGTCCGCACCAACTAGGATGAGGATCATGTGAATATAGGTATCACATAAGATAAAAAAAGACATGATATTATCATTAGAATGTGAGACTAAGAAATCCTCAAAAATATCTCTATGGTAATGTTCCTTGTGATTGTAGACATAAAAATCTACAGACTCCGGAGGATCATAACCATATGGTGGGACAAGTGTAGTAAACCACTAACTGTAGAAATAAAATTCCAAATGGGTTAAAATGTGGCATGCCTCTTCCCATGCTTTTTTAATTCATGAGATATTTTTCAGGGATTCTATTTGATACCTTATAGAAAAGGGAACCAAATAGGGAGAGGGTCGGGAATGGAAGGATTTGAAGAAGGCATGATGAATTGGCCGCTCATTCTAGATTGTAAGGAGAACCATGGGGGATCATGCATGGGTTGTTTTACATAGGTTAGCCTAGGAAAACTAATTGTACCTTGGGAAATAGACTACTAAGGTGAATACACATAGGAGAGACCTTGATCAAGCCTAAATAGTCTCCACAGGTGTTCGCAGAGGTGTGTCACGTATGTCCCTGATCATTGAAGGGGACCTCACACTACTCTCCGTTGATTAGGGGTTGGTAGAATTCCTCATGTGGGTGTTTTTTACTTTAAAACCGTGGAGGAATGATGTTCCATTATTCTCCATTAATTCTATCTTTAGTAGGTTTTTGAAAACCACATAGAAGGTTTCAGATGACATGAGAGAAGCACTTGGGTAATTATTGTAGCAATAAGATTTTGAGAAAAATAGGCCATCCAAATAAAGACCTAAGGTGCCCATTAATATGAAAATATGGGACCCCGAGCAAAGGCGTTAGTTGCAAAAAAGTATGTCTCATGCAAGTAGGTTGTGCAGAGACCTTGCGCACTGATGATGGTTGAGGGTACCTTTGGGGAATGGTTTTTTTGTGGTTTTGCGATATTTTTCATTCTTTATCAACTTTCCCTTTCTTTTCCCAGGGTATTTCCGTTTGTTACATTTTCATCTATGTGATAAAATAGAGTGTCAACAACCACATAACATTATTAAAACAATTTTTTTATATTGTCTCTTAACTGATTGATTTAAAGGTATGAATAGTAATAATTAAATTATTCAAAAATAAAAATGGTTTTTTGGAAAATTGTTTTTATGCACACAATATATTTTTATACTAGTAAATGAAATCAATCACTATTTTTTTAATTATTTTAATTATATGTATATATTATTTACATGATCATATGTTTTACAAATTCAATTTTTTTTATAATAATAGAATAAAAAATATATTTTAAAGATTCAAAAAAATAATTTGTTTAAAAAATGGTTTTAGTCAAATTTTGTGAAATACATTAAAAATAATTTATTAATTTTATAGGTGTTTAATTAAATAAAAGTAATTAAATATTTAAAATTATGTTGTTCAACGTTTTTATATTTTCCCCATTTATTTTTGGTCAATATGACTTATAACCGTGGTAAAATTTATTATCTCAGTAAAGTTTAAATTTGGTTAATCTAGATTAAAAAAAGTGATGAGGCCATATATTTTCTTTCTAATTATAATTTCATTGAAGGAATCAAACCTTTTAATTTTAGGCTCAAATTTTATTAGTTTAATAGAAATATTTCAATTAAAATGACTTCTATATTATTTAAATAAAATATTATTATAAATTTTTACTCTATTAACTTTAAATAAACATTATGTGTTCATATAGGGATAACCCACCCAACCAACAAGTTTATTACATTATATATTGTTGGATTATTGGTAAGCACTGTAAAATTATACATCATAGGCTGGGTGGTTCAAACCCCATGGAGTGTAGTTACTATGGAGTATTTTAGTAGTAGTGGGTACTATCGCACCGACGGTACTATAGCAGCGACATGAGACACTATAACAATGGATGGTTCTATAGAGAGAACTGTACTATAGAAGCTAATATAGAGGCACATGTACTGTAAAAGTATTATTCACAAAATGGGTCTTTGGAAAAAATTTAATTCCTAAGAGTGATGTATTGGGCATCATGCCTACTAGGCCTTCAAGCCAAAATATATAATGTAATAAACTGTTTAGTTGGGTTGGTTATCCCTTGGGGGATGTGAACTTCCTTTCAGGTCTGTGTGCGTGTGGTGTTTATGTGTTTGAATATAATTGTTTACTAAAGATCATAACATAATATTATATACATTATATTAATTTATTTATAATTTATAGATATTATAAAATTACCTTAAATTTTTACACAACACCAAAAAGTAATTATTTAATAAATGAAAAACTAAAAAATGATTATGAAAATATTTAAAGTAATATATTTTGAGTAATTTGAAGTGTTCCACAAAATTTATAGATTAGAATGACATCTTAACATTGTTTTAAAAGATTATATTTGCATTAAATCTCTATATTTTTCACTTTTATGTTAAATTAATTGAATAATGTAAAAATTTAAAGTAATGATATTATATTAAAAAAATATATTATTAGTTTTTTTAAAAAATAATAGAAATATTTATATAAGAAAAGGTGATTATTATATGACCTAAAATTTTATAAATATTCCATCTATGGGGAAATTCTCAACAAATAATTAATAATATAAACCCTTTAATATTTAATGATTTATCACCATAGTTAAAGTTAAAATTTTATAATTAAGGATTAATCAAACTGATAAGATTTAAAATGACACCAAAACCTTTATAAATTTTATTTTTTATGATATTACAACACTTTCCTACCTTAACTTCAAATAAATGTATTTTTTGACTTATTTAGTGTGAGAAGAAATTTATTTAATTTTAACTTTTGATAAATTACAAAAGATCCAGTCACCTAATTTAGAAAAGGGAACCTCATCCCGTAAATCATTACATCTCATTATCAATCTATATTGAACAAACACTAATAATATATATTTCAAAATCCTGTGGAGATATTTTAGATATTTTTTTCATTAAAAATTAAAATCCCAATTTCATTTAGAAATGATATAATTGACTCATTTCAAAGAATAGGGGATCACCGTAAATGATCACTTATTTTCTACACTACATTACCTCACATAAATATATAGGGTTTTGGATAAATTAAAATTTTATGTAACGTAAATATACTGAAATTTTATTATTATTTTGAGAAAATATTTTAGCCCCTCTTTCTTATAAATTGAAAACTAAAAGCATCACTCATGCATATGTACGACTTAAAGTATCCATGTTTAGAAACAATTCATTTATCATAAACCTATTTTTTAATGAGTTTTTTAATGGGTTGAATGATTATATAAGATATTTATGAAATAATATTACTTATAAATGTAAGATATCATATATATCTACTTACCATAAAATATACTGTGAAACGATAACGTCACTCATGCGTACATGTGGACTACCACCTCCACAAAGTGATGTGATTAGATTTTCATTTATATATGATATAATATATGTATTATAATGGTTAATTAATATTGAACTATCTTTTATTCTATCATTTGAAAAATGAAAACCATGTTCCTATATATATACTACTTACCTACTCCATAAATGGTGTAATTCTATTTTCTATGAAAAACATTAATGGATAACTGTAAATATGTATATATTCATTATTTAATATATTTATATCACTAATAATATTCTAGACGTTATTAAAACTCAATAAATTTACATGTACCAAAACTAATGACCTAAAATACTCATGATAAATGAAATATTTAACACCTAAAATTATGATTTTAATAAAGAATTATTGAAAAAGGTTTGTGTTAAATTTTGATAAAGGGAAAACATGTGATATTATATAAATGATAATGAATTTTTTATATATTGATAATGAATTTAAATGTATTATACATGTGGTTAGAGTTATTTGAATGAAACATTATCTTGAGGCAAGTGTTTTATGTCACAAGCTCACTATTTCATGAGATTGATTATGAATAAAACTCAAATAATGTAATATTATGATCCACCTCTCAATAAAATTAAGAATTTTCTTATCCTCTAGCTATTTTTTTACAATACATGTTTTACCTTAAATTTTCATAGTCTTTTGTACTCAATAAATTAAAAATAATTTTTTGATAAAACATTTCTCTCTTCGGTCAAAACATATTTTTCTTCCCCATACATATTTCATAATTATGTTTTAAATATATTTTTAACTTCTATCATATGTTTATTTATTTTCATTTTATCCATGATTTTGTTTTTATAGAATGGATGGAAATAAATATTACTATAATTTTCCAAATGAGGTATTATGTGACATTTCCTACAGAAAATATACATTTTTTAATATATACATCATGAATGGATTTTTATGGTATTTATATCCATCAATGAAAACAAAAATTAATTATAATTATTTTATATAGAGTGTACGATCCATATATACCAACCATATTCATTTTCTTGATGGATTATGAATATTATAATATAATGTTTATGAAACCTGATTCTTTTCCATGGGTTATGTTGTGATTAAATGATGAAATTATTAGGAAAACCCCTTTTCTCAAGGGGTTTTCTATGAATAAATGTTTATGAAACCAATTCATTATAAATGTTTCTAATATGATTAATTATTTATGGTAATGTTTCACACATATGAATGATTTTCATTATTCCATGGGTGGAACCTATATATCCCTCAAATGAATTGGGTAAATATTTATATCTAAAGAGATAAAAAGGACTAGAATGGTTTGTGATCCCTATTTAGTCTAGAACAATGTCTACTATGATAGTCTTTGCAGAAAACCATGAATAATGTGATGGTTTAGGGATTGAACCAATTCCATTATGATAGCATTGGGAATAATCCTTGACTTCAAATAAAATTATTTTATATGCATATATATAAGAGAAAAATAAATATATTATGACTATGTTATACTCAAATGGTTCATGTTATGTGATTACTTTATGAATACTATATTATAAACCGTCGTTATTTATTTAATGAATCATTTTTAAGATCAATGATATGCATGATATGATTTTCAAATGTTGTGGTTATGTTATCATACCTTTTTTCTCATGTTATGATTATACAATAATTTATATCTCCCCCGTTTACTCATTTTGATAACTTGTCTCACCCTTTTCTTATTATTTATTTCCCCTAGTTTTAAAGAAATGAAATAAGTTTGATAGGATTATTATGGGTTCAATTTATGAATTAATAAGTAGGACATGGTATTTAACTATTTAGAACAATTTATTTCTGTTTCAATGTTACTAAAGATACAATATCTGTATAATTATGGTGTGGATTATAATGTTATATAAATTCTATTCATCTATATTTATGTAATATCTATATATGAAGAGTTTGGGACTCTTTATCCCTTATTTCAACCACCAATACCTTTCATAAATGATCATTTATCCTCATGTTTTCACTATTATTATTTTCAACATATTATAAACCAAGTTCAAGAAAATACAAAGGACATATTTACATATTAAAATGGGATAAAAATTTTAATGATGTTGAAAAATGCATAAAATTATTTAGTTTATCCCATTATTTACAGCACTCTCATCTTTCTTCTTTCATCTCTAAAAAAATCTCATTGAATATGACCCTATATGTTCAATAGTGCCTACTAACAATGGTAGTGGATATAAGAAAGAAATCAATAATATAATATTAATAAATGAAATATAAAAAAAGAAACTTAATTTTAATAATATTTTTCTACATTTTTACAACTGAACTCCCATAAATCATTGTAAAACTCTATTTTACATGAAAAATAAATTTTTTATCTCATATTATTTGATTATAGTTGTAACCAAAATATGTACATAATTCAAAGATGACATATTTTGTATATCATTATGAATAATCCTTAAGTTGATAAATAAAAAAATATGGAACACAAAATTATTACACAACATAATCATTTTTAATTAATAACTACTAAATATTAATAATACCATAAACTCATCACTCTTCTAATATCCGATCATATCATGTTATTTTGTAACATAGTAATATTTTATTATAATATCAATTTTTATTCCATGTTCTATAGTTTTTCAATCATATAACACATTCAAATATTCTCTCCATAATTAGCATAATTCCTCCAACTCTGTATCCATAAAAACATGACCATCATGAATGTTAATGTGAATTAGTATAAAAATATTAATTTATATAAATATAATAACAATGCACATATTAATTTAATAAATATATTTAATAATATTTCTAACCATGACTTATCCTTATTTTAGACCCCAACGTGCCTCATTGTGGTTAGTTTAGAGGGAAATATATAACTATATTTTTATATCTTTAGAATAAAAGTCATGCACTCTCTAAAATTATTACTAGTAAATTTTCTATCATCATTATTATCTAAAATCATTTATGTATGAAAGTTGAAAACATCATGAATAAAATTTTCACCATTAGTACTATTAATAAATCCATCAGAGAATGAAAAATAAAAAACAATTGAAAAACAATATAAATGAATTATAATTAATGTGATGATTTTTTTTAATTTAAAAAATATAGATGATCCTAGATGATCAATGGGATTTGAAAGATTTAATGTTTATTTTGGATTGGTATTATGAGAAGGATAAGTGTTATATTATCTATTCTTTGGGTAATAAAAAATATAGAATGTAGATACCATATATTCGTAATCATAAATCACCAGAAATATAAGAGAATTGGGAAATCGAGGTGATATAAAAATGTGTGCAAATAAATTGATAGTATTAAGACCAAATGTGGGATACTAAAAATGTATCTCTTAAAAAAATATGAAATTATTGATAAAGAATATGTAAGGACATTCCATGTTCTTCACATGGTCCTATTAGATGAGAATATATGGTATATGAGATACGTTGTAATGATTCTGGGTGAAATTAGGTATATTAGGTGATGTAAATACCTCCAGTATGACCCCCAATACATCAAACAAGAATTGTTACACTATCAGTGGATCTAATATAGAGTATTTGTTTCCTTGATGGTTTTCAAAGAAATAAATTTATAAATAATTAACGAAATGAAATTAAATATATTGCAGTAGATAATTATTATTATTTTAACACTCACTACAAACACCAAAATATGTAGTCCCATGTCTATCATTCATTTTCCATTAAAGGAAATTCATTTCCTTTTTATTTCATGAATATTTTTCATATTATGAAAATAAAGAAAATTTAAATTTTATTATAGAACCCCGGTTGATGTGAAATACAAGTTGGGAATAAGATGTGGCATGGAATAATTAATTCATACAAATTAGAATAGAAAATAAGCTGTAAGAAAAAAAAATATCAAAATCAAAGCATATAAATTATCATATTAACCATTTCGTTCTAATTTATTAAACCTTAATAAGACATGAAATTATATATATATATTAATTAAAAAATTTATACTTCCTTCTGATTTCCACATTATTGAAAAGTAATTTTTAAATATATTAATATATATTTTATATAAAGAAATGTTTTGTATGATTTTTTTAGATATGATTAATTTTTAAATTATGGTCTACATATCTATTTTAATTTTTCTATCACATAAATATAATGTTATAGTATATTATATAGTGTTGTATAAATATATATTTTGAAATGATAGACACATTTTACACTTTTTTAATAAATTTTTCAAATTTGATATTATGAATACAATAGTTTTATAATGATATGTAAAGTTATAGATTTTATAATTGAGCAACTTTTATAAAATATTATCTATCGATATTTATTTTTATGATAGGGTTGTGTTTAAGATGTTTTTAATTTTATGTAAAATAATTTTTAATTAATAAAAATAATGTAAATGTTTATGTAAAAATTCATTTCCAAATATTTTTTTAGAAATTCATGTCTAGGGGGATACATACCATTTTTAAATAATTAGTTGTTTTTGAATGTTAGTTGTTCAAATAAAGTTCCTTTGAGATGTCTATGATGATTTAATTATTTAATTTATAAATTTATGGTAAGAAATTTGGTTTTTATTCAACATCATAAAATTTATTTCTTTTTTAAAAAAAATATAAATTTTTAAATAGGATATTATTTAATGGGAATGGTTTGATTTTTTTAATTATATTTTCAATTTACAATGATTTTTGAAGTGGTTTTCTGATATAAAGTTTTTATTAAGTGGAATGATTTTTTTTGTTATGTAAATATATGAATTTTTATTTATATTACTTGATATGAGTTTTAATGAACCTATAAAATAGAATAATTTAGTTTTTCCAATTTAATGGATTTACTAAATTAAATTTAAGTAATTTAATTTACATATATATATATATATATTAAATATTTATTTAATGAACCTATAGAAATAATTGTGATGTAATTTTCAATTGAATTATTTGGTATATTTGAATAATTTTAAAGATTTATATAGTTTTTTATCATGTATTATTTAAGAGATGTATTGTTTAAAATAAAAGGTAATCAAATTACAAATATAATGATATGTTGAATTTAAATGTTTAATATATAATATAGGTTTTACATTAAAAAGTTTTTTTTTCAAGTGCATCCAGATTTTGTTTGGTTCAAATTAATTATTATTGGGTCAAGAGGGTTTATTTACATTCTATTTTCTAATTTATTCATTTCTATTTGGGTCACTTTTTTTGGATTATGGTTTTTTATTAAGTTTCATATGATTTATATATTTATATATTTATATATTATTAGTAAATATAAATTATATTTTCATTAATTCTAATACAATCATATCTTTTATGTTCAGGTTAGTTCCAGTTCATCTAGTTCAGTATAGTTTGATATAATGTGGTTTGACTTGTTAAGCAAAATGTAATAAAAGAGGAAGAATATAACAAAATATATATGAATAGAAATTATTTGAAATTAAATGGATTGAATTGAAATGAACTATATAAGACCAAACAAAATGGGTTATATAAAAATATGATTTTATTTAAAACATAATTTTTTATTTTTTTTGGATCATTTCTTGGATGATATATATAGTTATAGGTTCCATAATTGAGTGATTTTTTTGGTTTCATAATATTATAAATATTAAAATCATTCATCAACACCCAAAAATTGTTTTATCATTTACGTATAATTCTTTTTTACTAAACTAAATTCCTATTTTGAGTCAAAACAATAGTTTTCCAATTTCATTTATATTTATTCATTAATGATATTTGTAGTTATATATACCATAGTTCAATGGATCTTATGAAATTATAAATATAAAAAAGATATATAAAAAAATAATACAAATACCATCAATCCTAGTTACACCTGTACATAAATAATAATTTAAGCCAAACTCACTTTTACTATTTTATCAAAACTATAATTTTATATTTTAGTTTACCTTAAGATTTTAATTCTATATGTTGTTATAGATAATTAAATTTAGTGATTATTGTCATGTTGGAAATATTATAAGGACCTAACCTTATAATTTTACAAAATATTGAATTAAATTAATAATTAACATTTTGGATCTTTTCAGGTTTAGAGTTTTAGAGAATTAGGCCATAAATATTACATAAAAACATGAATATCACATGCAGACACTACTACTCAGTATCCATTTTTTCATAAAATAAAAACTCTTAAAAAGAAACATGTCTAGTTACACGTTTTAGACAGCGTGACTTTTCCTTGATCCCATCCTTTACACTATTCATCTTTAAGTCCTGTGGAAGACATTTCAAAAACATGGGATGAGCATAAAAAGCTCAGTAGGGGTTATAAAATAAGGAAGGAAAACATTATCCCATCAATAAATACAAATCAATGAAACCATACTCTTCAATCATAACATACCTTACAAAATCATAAGATTTATGAATAACACATAGAAATCATAAATATTAAAGGTTACTTATGGAATCCATATCAAACATACATTGTAGCTATCACAGCTACGTAAGGAGTTACACTTGGAAGACCCATCACAACATATTACCTAAATCTCTTAGGAGAAACATCACGTTTACCTCCGTCACTTTACCCAATGCATTAGAGAGATATCTCAGGCTCACTCGCCCTAGGTTTATCACGGAACCACCTATATACATAAAAAATTCCCACTAACCATAACATAATCATAACACATAACACAAGTATAAAGGAAAGATAACATTTCCACCATCCAATATATCAAATCAAGATATTGAAATAAACAATGCTTTATCAAATCATTTTCAAAACCATTTAAAAATAGATTTTTGAATCAAAGTATCCCATACCAATTTGAAGCTTTTAAATGAATTATCATTTGTAAACATTAATGTCTATATAAATAAATCCTAAAACCCATTTTGAAAACATGGAAATTAATGAGAAATATTTAGAAGAATAAATCTTTAAAGCATTTAAAATGATATTTTTGTTAAAGAGTTTTTTTTTAACAAAAATAGAGACGCTTGAAAACAAATAATTGAGGAATAAAATTTAATAAGAACATTATAATATCATCATAATAAAGTTATTCATGATATAATTTTTTAAAGGACGGTATATACACCATATAAGAGTGAATTGGTGCATAACAATAATGAAGTCTCAGTGGAAATGTAAATAGATATGAAATCCCTTATAGAGATGGTAACCTTAAATTAAGGATAAATCAAACACATAATTATGCATAAAAAATATAAATACACCCAATATAAGTGTATATTTAGTATAAAACAATACGAGGTCACTCACACATATTCATAGGATGATATATTCAATAAGTACAAGTTGAACCCAAAGAATTGAAATTGAGTTAAGAAGTTTCCTTGTAAAAATTAGATAGCCTAACAACATCACTTTCAAATTCATAAAATGTGTTGATGAGGTAGAAATGGAATCTCATATCTTGGAAATTAAGTTTAAATCAATAAGGATATTCAAGAACATATACCAACATAATAAGATGTAAATTAAAAGGCATAAAAAATAGAAGTCTTTTAAAAAGAGGTGGGTGAAATGTTCCCTTACAGATTGGGTAACATACGAAAGATACACCACATAAAAGAACGATCATTCAATGAATATTTAAATTCCAAAAAAAATTATAGTATATTACACAATGAATAAAATCATGGATAGTACATATGCCATACAAAAGGAAATAGTTGCCAATATAGCATGAATCTCACGGGAATAAAAAGTGAGATGAAAAACCCTTACTTCATTATAATCAATCGAGTCGTATGACCAAAATTTAATAACCACAAAATTAATCATAGAATACCATGAATATAAAGATAATCATGATAATATATATCAAATGGTTGGACAATATACACCACATGCAATGAATAAGTGGCGAGCAATGGAAATCTCATGGAATTGAAAATGAGATAAGAAATCCCTTACCTCGTGTCCCACTTGACTCGTTTGTTCCTTTTTCTTCCTGAATAATAAAATAAATTTAATTTATACTTGATTAAGAAAATTTTTATAGTTTATTATTCCTTTTATATCACTTATTACCATGTTATAAATATTATGTAATGTTTTAAGTTAATAACATTTGTTTTGTCGATATTTGGTACTTGAGTAAAAAATGGACTTCTTATTATTACAAGTTGTTCACATAGTCAAAAGTTCATTATATCCAGAATTATATTCATGATATAGATATCATATATATCATATATATCCAGTATATACATGTATTTATAATATTACATAACAGTTGGAGGTAATAAATGAAATGCACAGTTCATGGAGACGGTAAGCCATACATATGTATGAACACTACTTTCATTTATATTTCTTATTTTAATGGAATTAAAACATAATGACACATAGTTATATTATAATTAAAGTTTAATTTCATATTTAATATCATTAAATCCATCCTTTATATATCCCACATATGACATTAATGAGTCATATCACTTTGAGGGTGCGGTAGTCCGCACTTCCTCAAATGAAATTATCACGTTTACCCATAATGGAAACCATATAGGTAGGATATAAATGTAAAATATAGAAGCATAAAGAAAATATAAAAATAACATATATCATATATAAATAAATTGACATCTTAATGGCCACCATGAGAGGCGTTAGGATATAATCGAACAATCATCGTTTCGTGAGGTGTTAGTTTTCCATCCACAGAAATAGTATGTTATTCACCCATTAGATGGAGGTGTGTGCAAGTGTAGTTAAATTAATTCTCATAAAAACATACTAGTATATTTATGATACTTTTTTAATTATAAAATAAAATAATAAAAATATTTTAGGTGTTGTAAATGTAAAATAAAAGAAAATAAGTTAAGAGAAACCGTTGCTTTTAATTTGGGTAACTTCCTTTGGTTTGAACCAAAACGACTTCTTAAAGTGACTTCTACCTATGGTAAGGATTCTATTAGAAGATGTATGTAGGGAGCTTAATTGGACAGAGGTTGTATGAGCCAAAAGACTTGAGAAGTGTGAGAAATTAGTTAGAAGTGGTGTCCTTTTATAAGGGGAAGGAGGGGCTCTTTAGGAAAGTGTGAAAATATTATTTTATTATATAATGATATTCGGTTTATAAAGGTCCAAAACTAACTAAAGTAGAAGATAAGATGAATCATGGTCTAAATAAAATAATCCAATAATAATTGGACAGGTTTTGTATATTATTTTAATATTTATAATATTATTTATTTAAATCATTTATTAATGAGGTATATACTGCATCATTATTGTGTCATATATAATATAATTTATTTTTGTCTAAAAATTATAAAAAAATACCAAGATGTAGGAAATATTTTTATCTTTGCAATGAATATTTATAGTCGAAATGATAATTTAAATAACCCCTTGTAAAAATTAATTTACTAAAAGATATTTTTTTGTCATTTTTGCCTTTACTTTAAGTTAATTAATATAAAGTGTCATTATCACTCCCAAATGGCTCAATGGGGTCCCAAAATCGACCCAAAGATAACCATGGTCATAAATGACTCAACCAATGAGGTTAGGACAAGTGTTAAGGAAATATTGTATTATTATAATATTATTATTACATTGTATTATACTATTTACCTTTAACCGCAATAAATAAAAGTAAAAAATTACTATTCACCAAAAATTGTTATCATTTTATTGAACAAAATTTTACTTATTAATAACAACCATGTATGTTGGATTTCTGAAATTCAATTCCCGGAAGTGGTAAAATTTCATTTAAATGAAAAAGTGTGTTTTTTAACTACTACTAAGTGGATTCACTATTCATAAAAAATTGATGTTTTTCAGAAAAATACTAAAAATTCAGCCTAAGCTATTTTGGTATTCCAAATTAAAAAATGATGTATATTTTAATAAATTAAAAGCATATAATTTTCATTAATTAATTTAAAATTAATTCCCCTTGTCAAAACAAATAGCGTGTTTTAAAAAAACAATATCTATCAAAAGATTGACAGTGGTTTATGTCCAATTTAAAAGTAAAAATAATTCCAATGACCACCATTAGATTAAATTGTAAAAAAATATAATCTAATTACACTTTAAAACCAATTATAAAGATAATATAATCATAAAAAGAAATTATATTAAAAATTAGAGTTGAATTAAAATACAATACTTTTCACTATTCATTAAAAAATGAATTTTATCAGAAAAATACCAAATTTTTACCCAAGGTAAATTTTAATGTTCTGATTCTAAAGATGAATTTTATTATGTCAAATAAAACATATAAAAGTGACCAAAACTATGTTTAATGAGGGTTTTCCATCAAAAGGTGGTAAATCATCCTTTTAAAGTAAATTATGTTTAAAATTAGATTCATTGACATTTTAAGCCTCCAACTTTTATTGAGTAAATGTAAAAACATTTAAAAAATATGTATAATAATTTTTTAGTTAGTTATGTTCATTTATGCTATTACAACAACTAGGCATTATTTAGCATTAAAAATAATAATATTATATTGTTAGTGTGCAACACAAGATTTCAATGAAATCCATTATTGTGTATCGGGTACGCTATCGAACATAACAACCCCTCTAAATTAAAATTAATATTTAATTCACAAATATATGAAAATGTCATATTCTTTATATACCTGGGATGTTACAAATATCATATATATATATATATCTAGATATGTATTTATGCATCATTGAAAAATAGTTTTACACTATTCAAATTAAAAATTCGACCCATACATATCACATCTCTTGTATTAGAACTGTTGTTTGCATTTTTTGTATTACTTCAGTATATTGAATGTACTTACAGTCATAGATGTATGAATTGAGTAGATATTATAAATTTGGAGAGATAAAGAATATATATATAATAATTATTATTATATTTTAACTAAAATAATGAGTTGAGACCATATATTGTTTATCCTATATATTACACATCACTACTTATAGTTCTCAATCCTCATTGACCATTCATGTATTTATTTATCATATAAAACAGATTATTCAATAAAAATTTGGGAATATAATTTCTCAATATATCTCCCCTATCAATGAAAATAGTTCTTTAGATAACATAAAAAATTGAACTAATAAAATATTTATGAGAATTATTCTCATACAATAATTTTTTTTAATTTCTAAAAAAACTTATTAGCATTCTGGTGGGAACAAAGTTAAATAAATATTACTCTACATTAAAAATCTTTTGGGACCAAAATATCAGAAAAATATTTATTAATAGAAAGCTAAAAATAGTGGACTTAATAAAAAATATATATTTTAATATAAATATTCAATGTACATTTATTTTATATGTTATAAAATTTATAGAATCTCCTTCAATTTCAACTAGTAATTAAAATCATATTGATGAAAGGTTTCTCTTCTTATCAATGGAAATAAAAATTGAATACTACTTAAAAATTGGTTATTATTAATATATATAAAATTTATTAAATCATAAAATATTTTTAATATTATATAGGAGTAGATGATATATACCTATTGAAATTATTTAGATGAAATTTCCATAAAAAATTTAAATAAAAAATGATATTTATGTGTTATATCTAGTTGATCATGGATCTATGTATCCAATGTATATAATTTAATAATTCCCTATGTTTAGTGAATTAATAGAGAATTAGGATAAATTTTATCATAATTTATATATATATTTCTCATTGGATCATTACATCTTGAGTTCACGTCAACCAATTACATTGAATATAAATTTATACATTCTTTAGCTGTAATACCATTTATAATTTTTCTTTATTGTTGATATTAATTATGAATATTAGAGTTCATTGTCAATATATATATATTTTTTGTGTACATGAAAAAAAATATTGTCCATATAAATTTTATTCATTAGAAGTTGGATAGTTAGATGTTGGAGAACAGAAAAACGATTGGGGGATGTTTTTCTGCAAATAAGAAATATTTAATGGTGTATTTTCCATTATTATTTTCAATAAACTGTTAGAATTCCTTCAAGATGAAATATATCTATTAAAATGACAATATAAAACCACTGAAAAACTCTCATAATTTGATAGTAAATGTTACATCACTATTAGAATAAACCCATAATGCGATATGTGATACTGATGAAATTATATATATTTTAGTTTCACATCTTATATATTGAACTATCTTGATATATTACTTCTATAAACATATAGAAACATGATAGTCTCTAGAAAATAAAAAATATATTTTTTAATTCAACTATAAATCACATAAGAATAATATGGATGTTTCAAGTTATTTCAAAAGAATAAAATCTGGATACAATTTTGGTTTGATACCCCAATTCAAGAAGTCGTGTTGAGATTATAAATCATATTTTGAGTTTTACATGTCCTTTATAAGTATTAAAAGGATAATTTCAGACATATTTTTATCAATGTTAATTATATGTAAATTATAATATAATTACATGGTTAATTTTTAATATAAATCAATGATCATACTTATCTTCCTTTGATTGTATTTTATTTGAATGGAATCATTAATTTCCATTTATGATTTAATAAAATCTAAACCTAATAATATAATAACATCTTATAATCCATAATGAAAATTAGATCTAGGCATGGATTGAGGTGTATTATCATTCTCAGTGGTATGGTAATATCTTGAATGAATTTTGTTAGATAAAAGATCAATTATAAAGAGTTATTTATCTCCTATGAAAAAAATGTTATGTTGATACTTAAGCCTTATTATTCATTCATCATATAAATAAGATAAGATAATTTATCCTTCATCATATGATTAGAAATTATTAATTTAGAAGGAAAATAATTTATAATCAATATATGAAATGTACACACCTCAAATATGTATTCAAAAGAATAATCATATCCATGAACAACTATACACCCAAACAACTTCAAGTATATTTATTTGAAGATGTCAGTACATATTTATAAAATTTCTAGAAATATAAGGTGATGATATAAATATTCTCTGAAAAATAAATTTCATTCTAATACTAGTACATAGAGGAAGTTTAAACAGGACAATACATGTTTTCCATGTACTATTTGATGTAATAATCAGGCTAAATGGAATAAAACCATCACCTGATAAACCCAAAAAAACATTATATTAAATAGTTTTAAAACTAGGATATAATGTATCAATTTTATTACATGATAATCAATCTATTGGATGAAACAACAAATAATTATAAATAATTTGTTTAATATCATTCAATCAAATATTTTTTGAGATTTCATCACACTAGAAAATATGTTAGATCCAATGAATTAGAGGAATGTGAAACATTAATTTTTGTGGAACATGGTATGGGGTTCCATCATAATTTTTAGTACATCATTATGTATAATTACTTTGTTAAAATAATTTAGTCCCATATCTTACTCCTAAAATGATCTACAATCCTTTTATCATGCATTGATATTATTAGTTGAAAATACAAGAAGTTAAATTTACATATATTTCATATAATTATTTTAATGTATATCTATATCATCAAGAAGTATGAAATTCATAAATTTTATCAGATAATTAATTATTCTATTATTAATTTCAAACATTTTTTTATAAGGATACATTTAATTTAAGAATTATAGCATTTTAATTTCTAACATGCATAATACACTAGAGTTCATGCATCATACATCAACTCTTTCACCGTCTCAACACCATTATTTTCATTGGTTTCATCATGTGTACTGAAAATATCATCCTTATTCATTGGAATACAATCACTATAATAGTGATGAATAAATCAAAATTAGATAAATATCTATTTTACTATCCGACTAGATTTTTTTTGATCATGAACATCTGAGAATTTATTTTTATCTCAATTTTTAAACAAGAAACATGAGTTTTCTTGAAAATCAAATTATTTTTAGATGTCATCAAACATCATGTTTACTTAATCAAGGGTTTCCAAAATTATTTTATTTAATTTAGTCTATAAGTTCTCTATCTAATGAATTATCTTACGAAAAATATAATAACATCTATCTTATTTTGAAACTCAATTGAGATTCATGCAGTATCATAATTCTAAAATCTATCCATTCTATTACAAAAAAAATTAATATAATCGTAATAAACATTATTTAGAAAATTCCTAATAGCCTTGATTATTTTGATTATATTTTATGAGAAAAAAATAATTCATAAATTAAAAACGTATTAACCTTACCAACCTCATAATATAGTTATATTTTTAAATTTATAATATATTTTAATGAATAGTTTTTTAATTCAGACTTCTAAGAAACACATATCATATTTCTAGTAAAATAATATCATTATATCATATTATCAAGAATATCGGTTAAAATTTTCATTCATTATATTTTATTGATATCAATTTTACTATATTAAACTATTATGATCAAAATTTTTCATGCTTCTAATTTTAAAATTAAATTTTATTAACTTAAATTAACATTCTATAAAACTCGTAACCACACCATTGATAAATTTTTCCATTTTAGTTTCAGAATTTATATTATATATTTTTGAGAACTTCCTAAACATATTTATAATTATATAAATTCACTTTATGTTTCATAAAATTATTAAATATCATTATATATATATAAATAATCAAAAAATATACCTAATAAATTAATTTTTATATCAAACACAATAACCTATACAATTAACTCATATTCCTACAAAAGAATCTATAATTTCCCAAATTGTATCTAATTGAGTTTGAAAAGAGGGAAATAGTTAAACATTAATCCCATCCACATTTTCCCAAGTGGCTAATAGTATAAATCCCAAGATAATACAAAAATATTAGATAAATAATATATTTGTTTGAAATTATTTTCCATATCTAAGGAAAAATAAATACTACCAATACTAATATTAGTATATGAAGACATGTTATAAGTTTTTTTAAAAAAATAACTCCACTGGACACATATGAGTAATACACTTCAACAACACATTTATAGAGAAAAAAATATTTCTTTTACATGATAATGAAATCTCTTTAAGAACATTATTTTCACTATTATTTTAAAATTAGTTTACTAGATTTTTTTGGAAAGCATAACAATTTATCACATTAAAAAAATAAATTTCCAATGTTAACATATATCACTTCTTCAATAATAATCAGAAAATTTTAATCCATATGATAAATAAAATTATTAAACTTCAAGATGTCAGGGTTATTCAATCCAAAATTCTAAAATGACAACTATTGTTATTCTACCAAGATAAAAAATATCAGTTATTTAGTTGTTTCTTATAAAATATAAAAATAAAACATCCCAAATAAAATACCAGAAAAAATAAACCCTATATTACCATTAAAGTTTAGGTAATTAAAATGAATAAATAAAAGGATTTAATAATATATTTTGTGAATAAAAAAAATTTAACATGATAATTACACCAAAAAATAATTGGAAAAATATTTTAAAAAATATAAATCCGTATGGGAATCAAAGCGGATGGAAATGATATCACAATGGATGGTAATATAAGGATCTGAATGGGAGGGGTTACATGGATGGTATATGTTGAAAACATATAACCACAATATAAAATAATTATTGGTATATGTTATGGCTATAATAATTATTTTTTATAATCAATATCATAGGTATAATAATAGCAACATTTGGGTTCTCCCCCTCATCCCTTAAAAGAGGGATTTATCAATAATAAAACAATTTCAGGCCTTCGGTTCGTTGGATGGATAATAATAGGAACATTATACCAACATTTTTTGAAAAGAATTTTTACAAGTTTACTAGATGAAATTTTTACCAGACCATTAGTATAGATACATTGGGGTGTCATAGTTTATAGGTAGTGACTTATAGATTTTAATATGTTAATATGGTTAACAATGATATCATTTTTGAATTTATAAAGTAGATCATACAATTTTAAGGAACAGAAAAATATTAGGTAAAATATATGAAGACACTGCTATGGTAAAAAATGTACTGAGAATTCTTTTACATAGATTTGATATCAACTCACCATGACATAAAGATATTGATAAAAATCAACTCTCAGTCAATGATATATATAGAATACAATTTATATTTGAATATAAGATCAACTATTTTCATGAATTAAATCCATGATGAGAAATGGATTACTTTCTAAGAAAGGAATCATACAATTAATTAAATGAAGGTAGGGTCCCCTTATTTCATAAACTATGTTGAATAACATATAAATAATATCAAAATATAATTACTCTATTTTTGAGTAATTTCTTAAAAATTTAGATAGAATATATGAATTTTTACATCCCATAAAAAATTTAATTATGTTATTATCAGATATTTTTTACTATATTATCTAAGGAATAAGAATATTAATAGCAAAAAACATAACCTAAATTATTATTCCATAAAGAAGAAATGGAAAAAATATATTAAATATATCTATGATAATAAAATGGTATTATGAAATGAAAGAATATTTTTATTTATTGAATAATATGATGAAATATCATGTTAAAAAGATGATTTAGAATAGAATAGGTTTACTAAAAAATAAATAACATTCATATATCATATTATAAAATAGAGATTATAATTTATTGATGAAGAGGATGGAAAAATATATACGTATTATATCTTTGAACATAAAAAAGAAATTCTTGGACCATAATGTAAAGATAAATAAATCATTGTAGATGAAAATATAATATTCTTGAAAACCAAAATATAATGAATGATAGATTACTGAAAAAGGATTTTTAATTCACTGAATATATTAGGAAGATAAAATTTAACAAAATAATAAATTTGAAATGTAGCACTAACCAGTTTTAGGTATTTGACCATTTTTACCTTATTATGCATATGAAGTGGTTTGGAATGGATTGTGAGAGTTTGGGAGAGTTTTGAAAGGTTTTGGAAACTTTTGGAGGCCTTTTAAGGTTATATGGTTTGAGCATGTTTAGGGTAAACCATGTATGATTCCAAGGTAACCATGCGATATGCCAATGTTTGGATAGTAGCATCTGCATGGTTATCACATGGTTTTTCAAACTGTGTGAGATAACTATCCGGACCATTAAAATGTTTTTTAAACTAGGGTTTCTTGGACTTTCCCTAACTCACTTATTTATTCTCCCATATGAGCGCTATCCAGGATTTCATATTATGATGGGTAGGGGTGCTCTCCCACTCATTTTGGTAGGGATTTTAAGGGGTTTCAAGGTACTTTGAATGTGGTTCATCTCATGTAAGTATTATCTATTGGTTTCTTTGTGGTTTATTCTTGATCTTCTATCTCTTGGTTTTCTATATCTATATTAATTTCATCTAGATATACGGATATTTTGTCCCTAGATGTTTATTTTAGGGATATTTTATGATTGGGATGGAGATCTAGAGTTTTTGTGTGGAGAGTTTTTCTGTATAGGTGGTGCGGTTTCTCGTGGGACAATTTTTCTGGAACCATATAGGTAGGTGGCTACTCTCTCAACTCCACATTTCTAGAACCTAAGGAATTGTTAGAAATTAATTTTTTATCTTAAATTAATTATGAATATGATGTTAAAATCTTGGTGGAATCCCATTTGGTGAGAATTTGGGGATTTTGGGTGAAATGGGATATTGTTGCAAAGGGGATTGGTGTGTGATTTTAAAATGCAGATATTAAAATCGGTTTCTTGGTTTGTTTTAGGAAAATGGTTTGAGATTTTTTTAATAAGAATGTGGTTTATTGAAATGTAGTTTGCCATGGAAATTGCTTAATGGGAATTTTCAACAAATGGGTGACTTATTGAAGAAATTGGGATATGATGGAAATCGTTGTGTGCATAATATGGGGCCTTGGTGTGTATTATGTTTATTAATTGGTCATATATTATGGATTATGTTGATTTTGTGTGAGGTGGGATATAAGTCTCACTTTAAAATGAGATGGATAGTGAACGGAAGTGCCACTATTATGAATAAGTGGTCGGGAAGTACCACTAGTTTGGAATGATGTAAACAGTTATGGACAGTAAGTTATACTATGGCTATTTTCTATGATTTATGTAACTATTCAAGATAGAAATTATTGTGCTAACGTGAAATGATTAAATGGATTGTTACATGGTCTTTTGGATTTTCTTAGGTTTTCATGTTTTGAGTTTTTTGTCTTGGTAAGGGTGTGTTTCTATTATTGGTAATTGTTGAAATATTTGATATTTTATATAAATTTTTTTATATAAATTTGCAATCATTTTTATCCTAGTGGCGTGTATTGGGAAGTCATTTGGGGAAAGCCTACTAAGTATTATTACGCACCCCTACTTTGGAAATTTGGTGATTTTGCAGATGTAGTATTCCATGACATAGGTAAGAGTAAGGAATCTCATTTTGTAAACGGATCTTCATGATTATTGGGTGGTTTGGTGGTGTATGAAGTATGGAGCTTGTTGTGGAGTAGTGGATGGTTCCATGGTTCACTTTGGTTCTCTTGTTTAGTCATATTCTTAGCGCTCTGACTTTGGGTTGGTATGGTTTGGTTGTATTAGTTTTCCTGAATTTTTATGGATTAGTTTTTTTGTCCTTTTATACTATATAGTTTGTGTTTCTATGTTTACATGCATCAGGTAGTTTTGTTGGTAATGGGTTTTTGGTTGGTTGGTTTAACACAAAGTAAATTTTTTCCCCAATTTATTCTTGAAGCCCTCAACATTTATTACCATCCTTTGGCACAGTTGGAATGTCTCTTAAGGCCTAATACATCCTCACCACCTTCTCAAACCAACGAGGAAGGGGAGGGGCATTGAAAGTGGAATCAGGTTGTTCGGTCCTTTGGTGTAAGTTGTTGGTCTTGGTGTTGACATTCATTATCGGTCTATTCATTGAGTCAGGATGGTAGCAAGATATAGGATTATTAGAACTTGGAATTTATAGCATAAAACGACGTAGCTAACCCTTTTATGTTGAACTTTATGTTACTAGGGAGGGGGGTACAAAAATGTTTTGGAGGCACTTATATGCATTGGATATCTCATTGTCATGGGTGTAGCCAATGAGATGAGAATGGAATGCATGGTAGAAATTAATTCCCTCTAGTATGGGAATTTAATTTAGTATAATGACTTATGTTATGGTGTAAATATAAGGATGTGTAGAAAATATGGATATTATTTCGAATGTGTAGATTTGAGATGTGAATGGCTGTAGTATTTTGAAAATGTGTCGATTTTAAAAACATGGTGGAATTTTCAGAATAGTGAAACAAGGAAATTGTGAACTTGTGGAAATCCTGGTTGTTATAGTTGTTATGTAAGTGAAATTGACATTGGTATCCTTTTTTGGTTAAGTGTGTGGGACACATGGTTGTTTTGAGTTGATAGAAATGGCACCAGGTAGGTGTCATAGAGGAAAACTAGTGGAGTCTTTTGAAAATATGGTTGTACTTGAGTCTCAGGTGAACCAGTAGCTAGTGTAGAGTATATTACAGGCTTTCCAAGATGTGAAATGTGGGTATAAAGTTGATGTACCAAAGCATGTGGATCATGAGGTTCAGTTTCAAAAGATGAATCCACCTATTTTAGGTGTAATTTGGATCCAGAAAGGGCTAAACATGGATGAACAGAATGAATAGTAAATTGGAATTATTAAGAACACCAATAGAGATGAAGGTGATGTTAGCCATGTACATATCAGAGGATATTTCCCTTCAGTGGTGGAAGTTTTCTGTCAAATATGGGATGGACCAAGATGTGACATGGGAGGGTTATGATGGTTTATTTAATAAACAATTCTACCCTCATACATTCATAATTCAGCTCAAAATGGATTTCATCTGTTTGAAGTAAGCAAACCATTAAGTAAAAGAATATAAAGCTATGTTTATAAACTTAGTGAGGTTTCACCTGAGGTAGCAGATAACACATTAGAGATGACATGAATTTTTGAAGATGGGTTGAAGTAAGAAATTCATTCCAAGATAGCGGTTATGTGATTAAATTATTACACAGAAATGGTTAATACAACTACGGTGGCTATGCAAGACCTTTTGGGGGCTACAGGAATGAGAAGTTTGTTGGTACCCATGGGGAATAGTTGGAACTTGAATGTTGTGTTCATGCAGAAGAGGGATACTTATTCCTAAGGTGGGACTATGGATCAGAATCCGATGATAGGATCATTAAATCTTATGGTATATCCTCAAAGTAAGCCAAAATGTTTTCTGTGTGGCTCTATGAGACACATCAAGAACAATTGTATGAAAAAAACTTGAGCATGTCATAACTGTAACCAGATGGGGAATGTTCAGTGGTATTTCCATAATTATATGTGTTTAGGTGTTCGTGACACTCTTTAGGGGTCGTAGGAATCCTTTGCCTCAATGGGATGGGGGAAGAAGTATACTCCTCATCAGTAGATCTAAGTTAACCATGTTGATTCTGAAAATACCATCACACCTTAGTAGGTTAATGAAGAGCAGAGTGTGGAAAAAGTAGTTGTTCAGAGCTAAAATGGTTGTGATGAATGATTAGTCTGGATCATCAACAGTGCAAGGTATTGGTATTTTTAATTCCACTTTGATGCAAGATTTGTTTGATATGGTTGATTCCCACTCTTTTATTACTTATCTTGTTATTTTTAGGGTCTAACTATGGAAATTATGTCTTCTATTTTAAAACATCAATCTCCTCTCGTTCAATGAGTGTGTCGAGCCTTCCTATGTAGTGCATGTTGTTTAGTTGTGGATGAAATTGAATTGATGTGGGATTTCAAAGTTCTTGAGATGGATGATTATGATATAATCATGGGAATGGATTGTTTGGAATTGTTTGAGGACCATATAGATTTACATGCATGAATAGTTGGTTTTATAATGGAGGATAGTGTTGAACTCCTATTTAGAGGGGAGATGAAAGAAAATCAGGGTGTAACTAGATTGTTGACACCTTCTGTGGGAACAATATCATATCAGTTAGAGGCATTGTCATTGGAATTAGTGGAAGCATTTGAGCAAGGTGTTTTTCCAAAGGTTATTGATCAGTTTATGGAAAATTTTCCTAAAGAATTATCAAGGCTTCCACCCTTGAGAGAAGTGATGTTTATGACTGATATCCTTCTAGGGTTGAGCCATATCTCACTCCTATCTTACCAAATGGCACCAACAGAATTGCGGGAATGAAAAGTGTAGTTAAAAGTGTTAGAAAACAAAGGGTTCATCCGGCCTATCACATATCCATTGGAAGTTCCAATTTTGTTTGTTAAAAAGGTGGATGTATCTCTTCATATCTCTGTGGATTATCATAGAGTTAATAAGATTATGATAAATAACTTTTATCTACTTCCATTAATTTTTTATTTTTTTATCAGTTGAGGGGAGCTCAGTAGTTCTACAAGATTGAGTTGAGGTCAGGATATCATCAATTGAAGGCAAGGAAAGAGGATATTCCCAAAAAAATTCCAAAGTTGATATGGCCATTATGAGTATGTGGTAATTACCTTTGGTCTAATGAATGAACCATAAGTGTTCATTGAATTGATGAATTTAATATTTCAGAAATATCTAGATTCTTTTATGCTGATATTGTTTGATGATATACTGGTGTATTTGAGAACAAGGGTGGAGCATGACCAAAACTTGGTGATAGTGCTGGGGATCTTGAGGGATCGTCGGTTGTATGCCATATTGTCAAAGTTTGACTTTTGGATATAGGGGGTTTGTTTCCTTGGCCTTGTAATTTATGATAAATGTGTTTCAGTTGATTTTGAAAATATAGTGTTTATTATTTCATGGTAACCCCCAAAGAACGTTTTTGAGATACAGAGCTTCCCTAGTCTAGATGGCTATTATCAATTTTTTGTTTGGGATTTCTCGTGATTGCCCTCACCGATGAAAACTTTGACAAGGAATAATGTCCCACTTCAATTGTATTAGTAGTGTCATAAATATTTTTAAGAGCTAAGGGTTACCTTACATCAGCACCAATCATGGTTTTCCTAGAACCCGAGAAAGGGTATATGGTGTATTGTGACACATCAAGATCAAGGTTTTGGTGTGTTCTCATGAATGGGGGTTATGTAGTTTCATATGGCTCAAAGTATTTGAGGATTCCTGAGGAGAAGAACCCAAAACGTGATTTGGAGATGGCGGAAGTGGTTCATAATTGAAAAATATAGTGTCATTATCTCTTTGGTGAGAAATTCATTGTGGTTACTAATCATAAGAGTTTAAATCATATTGTCTCACAATGAGATTTGAGAATTTGGTAATGGAGGTGGATGGAATATCTCTAGTTGTTTGATTTTGACATAATGTACATACTAGGAAAGGTAAATTCAGTGGCAGATGCATTAAGTAGAAAATCATATTCCAGGTGGTGAAACATGCATGGGATCAGTGGAAGTTGATATCGGTCATAGCCGACATGAAGTTGGAATGTAAGGAATATGGTGGCATAGTTTTCTTCTTTCTGGTTTCATTGGTTCTAGACATGGATGGTTTGGTTAAAGATGCACATGCATATGATTTCGAGTGTTTGGGGATGAGGTCGAAAAACAATGGTGGGGAGACTATTGAGGGATGAGAACTAAATGAGAATTAATTTTTGTGTTTTCAGAATTAAGATGGTGGTACCAGTATCTTATCATGAGGAAATTATAATCATTACATATGGGTTGTCCATCCTGGAATTCAAAAGATTTATAAGGTGTTGAAAGAGCAGTTTTGTTGGGCTGGTATAAAAAGGGAAGTGGAGGAGTTTATTTCAATATTCTTAACTTGTCAGTATGTCAGGGAAGAGCATCAATGACTAGAAGGAATGTTTCAATGATTGTCTATTCTAGTGTGGAAGTGGGAACACATAATGATGGATTTTGTGACAGGTCTCGTAAGAACGGTTATGAAACACAATTCCATATGGTTGATTGTAGATCAGCTCACAAAGTTGGCCCATTTCATCCCGATTCGTGAATCTGATACGATAGAGGATATGTCCAAAATAAACATCTTGGAAGTGGTAAATAGGTAAGGTGTTCTAGTTTCAATTTTATCAGATAGAGACATGAGTTTCACATCTCGTTTTTTGGAAATCCTTATAGCAATTCCCTGTGACATAGTTGACGATGAGCACGACATATCAATCTCAGACAACTATCCAATTGAAGAGGATGATACAAAAATTACAGGATTTTATAAGGGCTTATGTGATTTATTTTTATGGTTTATGGAAGGAGAACTTACTATTAGTGTAGTTCTCATATAATAACAGTTATTTGGCTTCAATAAAATTGAGTCTATTTGAGGTATTGTGTGGGTGTCCATGTCATTCTCCACTATATTGGGTGGAAATGGGTGATTCATCGATGATTTGACAGAGCCTCCTCCAAGTGATAATGGTGAAGATCAAGTTGATCAGATAGAGGATGAAGATGACCCAAAGTCATCACAAATCTTATTCTAACCATCATCGATGACCGTTGGCATTCTAGGTGGGTGATAATCTATTTTTGAGAATCTTCCCAAGGTTGGGACATCATTAGGTTAGAAAGCAGGCTATGTTATATCCAGGTATATTGGGTGTTTTTATATACATGAGTAAATTGGAGAGGTTTTTTATCGATTGTATTTACCACCACAGTTTAGTGTAGTGCACAATGTGTTTTATGTCTCACAGTTGAAAAAGTATCAGCTGGATCATGACCATGGGATTCTATGGGGTCATGTTGAGCTGGATCCAGATGCTTCCTTGGTGCATGTTTCTGTTCAGAATGTTGATAAGTAGGATAAAGTCTTATGTGGGAAAGTAATTGGTTTATTTTGAGTATTATGTCAATATGGTCTGATTTAGGAGGAGACTTGGGAGTGAGAGAATGTGATGGTCGGGCAGTGGCCTGAGTTCTTTGAGAAATGAGATGGTTCTCTATATTTATGGGATGAAAATTCCAATTGTAGGGAGAATGTATCAACCCCAGTTTGAATTATGTGACCGTTTTTATACCGTTTTATGCTTATGAAGTGGTTGGGAAGGGTTTGGGATATTTTGGGTGTGTTTGGAAAGGTTTTGGGAATAATTGGAGACAATTTTAAAGCTGCACGGTTTGAGAATAGTTAGGGGAAACTGTGCGAGAACCCTAGGTAACCATGCAATATGCCATTGTTCGGACAATAGCATCTGCATGGTAAGCACACAGTTTGTCAAACCGTGTCAGCTAACCATAAAACCCATTAAAATTTGTTCTTTGAAGGGGTTAGTCTGGATTTTCCCTAATTCAGCCATTTCTTTTCCCATACAAATACTATGCATGATTTCTTCTTCTCAATTGATTGGGGGTGCTCTCCTACTAGATTTGGAATGGATTTGAAGGGTTTTCAAAGTGGTTTTAAGGTGGTTCATCTTTTGTATGTCTTCTCTTTTGGTTTCTTTGTTGTTTCCTCTAGATCTTATCTTTTACCTATTTTAATTTTCTAGATCAACAACCACTTCCTATATATATATATGCCTTTTGTTTCCTTAGGAAGTCATTTTAGGGATTTTTGATGATAGGGATGGAGATATAGAGTGGCTTTGGTGGAGTGTTTGTCTGGATTGGGGGTGCAATAGCTTTTGATTTGATTTCTACAGAACCCTAAAGGTAAGTATCTTCTCTCTAAACTCCACATTTCTAGAAATTGAGTCCTTTTTTATGTTTTTTTTGCTTCATATTAATTTTAAATAAGGTGTGAAAATATTTTAGGAACCCCATTGGGTGATGATTTGGAGATTTTGGTTGAAATGTGATATTGTTGCAAAAGGGGATAGTTTTGTGTTTTTAAAATGATGATTTTAAAATTTTTATATTGGTTTGGTTTATGAAAATGGTTTTAGAAAATGGTATTAATAAGAATGTGTTTTATTTAAATGTAGTTCGTCATGGAAAGGATTAAAGGATTTTTTCAATAAATGTGTGATTTATTGAACTGATTGGCCTGTGTTGTAAATAGTTTTGTGAATAATTTTTGGCCTTAGTGTACTTTATGATTGTTGTTTGGTCATGTATTATGGATTGTATTGATTTTGTGTAAAGTGGGGGGGATGTATCACTATAAAAGGTGACAGATAGTTGATGTAAGGGACACCATTATGGATAAGTGGTTGGGACACACCACTAGTTTAGAATGTATTAAATGGGTTTGGACTAGAAGTTATACTGTGGTTGTTTGCCTTGTTGTGTGTTTCTATGCAAGCTGAAAATTGTCATGTTAATGTGAAATGGTGGAATGGAATTTTCCATGGTTTTTTGGACCTCCTTTGGGTTACATTTCTTGGATAATATGGATTGGTAAGGGTGTGTTTGACATATCGGTAATTGTTGAACTATTTGATGTTTTATATAAACATATTTATATAAATGTGCTAATTATTATATCCTAGTTTTGTGTGTATGGATGTCATTTGGAGAAGTCCTACTGAGTATTACTACTGAACCCTTCTTTGGAACTTTGGTGATTTTTCATATTATGTATTCTGGGACACATGTATGAGTAATGCATCTCATTTTCCTAGCAGTTCATCATGATGCTTGGGTGGTTTGGTGGTGCTTCAAATTTGGAGCTTGTTGTGGATTAGTGGAGGGTGCCTTCAATCACTTAGGGACTCTTTTCTAGTCTTCCACTTTGTGCTCTGATTTTGGGTTGATATTATTTGGTTGTATTGGTTTTTGGGAATTGTTATGGAATAGTTTTATTGACCATTGGTACTATAGGGTTAAGGTTTCTATGCTAACATGCATCATTCAATTTTGTTGGTAGTGGCTTGTTTAGTTGCTTGGTTTAAGTCAGGGTCAAATTGTTCCCCAATTAATTATTGAGGCCCTTGGAATTTATTTCCTACATTTGGCTCCTTGGGAAAATTTCTTAAGGCCTAGTTCCACCTTACCGCCTTCTAAAGCCAATGTGGTAGGGGTGGGGTGTTACAAGTGGTATTAGTTTTTTCAGTTCATTGGCATTAGTTGTTGGTCTTGATGTTGGAATTTTTTTCTTGGTACATTCATTGAGTTTAGATGGTTTCAAGAAATAAGATATTTAAAACTTGGAATGTATAGCACCAGAAGACGTATCTAACCCTTTTATGCAAATCTTCAAGTTACCAAGGAGTTGGGTACATAAGTTTTTTTGAGACACTTATATGCATTGGATATCTCATTATCGTTAGTGTAGCTAATGGGATGATAATTCCTTGCATGGTAGAAGTTTCTTACCTCTAGGATTCATATTTCATTTTTTATAATGACTTATGTTATGGTATGAATATATAGATGTGTGGAAAACCTTGAAATTATTTCAAATGTGCGGATTTGAAATGTGAATGGTTGTGGTATTTTGAAAATGGGTTTATTTTCAAAACATGGTTGTTTTTATAGAATAGTGCAACATGGAAAATGTGAACTTGTGGGAAACCAGGTTGTAATAGTTGCTATGTAATTGAAATTGAAATTGTGATCATTTCTTTATTAATTATGTGGGACTTATGATTCTTCTGTGTTGATAGAAATTGAACTGGGTAGGTGTTGTAGAGAAGAACTAGAGGAGGCTGATGATAATATGGCTGAACATGAGCCTCAGGTGAACCCGCAACTAGTGCAGAGTATAGTGCAGGCTTTCAATGCTTTGGAATGTCGGGATAAATTTCATGAACCAAAGCATGTCGATCATACGGTTCAGTTTCAAAAGAAGAATCCACCCATTTTTAGCGGTGATTCAGAGCCAGAAAGGGTTGATACATGGTTGAACATAATGAATGAGATATTTTTAATTCTTGGGAACACCAATAGATATGAATGTGAATTTAACCACATAAATGTTGGAAGATCTTTCCATTTAGTGGTGAGAGATAGAGGTTCAAGCTGGGATGGACCATGGAGTGACATGAGAGGTTTTTGAGGAATTGTTTAATAAACAATTCTACCCAATTTTATTTTGAATTTAGTGCACAATAGATTTCTTCTGATTGAGGTAGTAGAACCTTTCAGTAATAGAATAAGAAGTTATTTTTATGAACATATTAATGTTTTCACTTGAGGTAGCAGGTATCACATTGTTGAATGCTTGAATTTTTGAAGGTGCATTGAAGTAGGAACTTATTTACAAGATAGTGGTGTTTTTTATAAATGATTACATAGAAATGGTGAATAGAGATACCATGTCTGATTGAGACCTTTTGGTGGATACATATGGTGGAAGTATGTTGATTCCCCAAGGTAATAGTGGGAACTCGAATGATGCATCAAAGAGAAACAGGGAAACTTATTCCCTGGGTGGGAGTATAGCTCAAAATAAGATGGTAGGATCAATGAATCTTTATCTGAAGCCTCAAAGTAAGATGGGATGTTTTATGTGTGGTTCTACAAGACACATCAAGTAGGATTGTATGACACAACCTTGAGCATGTCATAATTATAAGAAGATGGGGCATCATTAGTGGTATTTCCATAATGCTATGAGGTCGGGTGTTCTTGACCCTTCTCAGGGGTCGTATGCGTCCTATGCCTCGACTGGATCGAGGCAGTAGAAGACTCTTAATTAGCATACTTGAGTTAGTCATGGTTATTATAGAAAATCCATGACACCTTTTTATGATAATAAAGAGAATACTGTAGAAAGAAAGAAGTTGTTCGGAGGTGAAAAAATTGTTATGAAAGATCAGTCAAGATAATCCATGGTGTGAGGTGGGGTTATTGTTTAATTCCACATTGATGTATGGTTTTTAGATAGAGCTATTTCACACACTTTTAATGCTTCTCATGTTATTATTTTTCTAGGTCTAACTTTTGAAATAATGCCTTCTATTTTAAAAACATCAATATCACTTATGTTAAAGAGAGTGTCAGGCATTCCTATATAGATAGTTTTTCTTAGTTGGGGTTGGAATTTAATTGATGTGAACTTTATCAATGCTTAAGATGGATGCTTATGATATAATCATATGAATTGATTGGTTGGATATGTTTTAGTCCCACATCAGTTGATATGCATGAATAGTTAGTTTTATGATGGAGGATGGAACTAAACACCTCTTTAGAGGGGATAATAATGAAAAGCAGGGTGAAACGGGCTTATTGACACTGACTATTTTAATGATCTCATATCATTTAGTGGAGTTGATATTGAAATCCTTGTAAGAAGTTGAGAAGTGTGTTTTTCTAGAGGTTGTTTATCAGTTTATAGATGTATTTTCAGAATAATTCTAAGGGTTTCAACCCCATAGAGAATTTGATATTATGATTTATCTTCTTCTCAGGACCAGCCTTATCTAACATCCATATTACCAAATTATAAGAGCATAATTACAGGAATTAAAAGTTAATTTAAAAGAGTTAGAAAACCAAGGTTTAAACTAGCTGGGCAAGTCGTTGTGGGCACCACCTGTTTTTTTTGTTAAAAAGGAATATGGAACTCTACGACTCTATGTGGGTTATAGTAGACTAATCTATGTTAAAATTAAGAACTTATATCCACTTCCATGCATTGTTGATTTGTTTACCAGTCGATATGAGCATTGTGGTTCTCCATGATTTACTTGAGGTCATGATATCATCAATTACTAATGAGGAAGAAGGATATTCCCAAAACATCTTTCAGAAGTATATATGGCCATTATGAATATGTGGTTATTTCATTTTGTCTATTTAATGCACCATCAGTGTTCATGAAATAGATGAATTTGATATTTTATAAATATATGAATTCTTTTATGGTGGTATTTGTTGATGATATAGTGGCGTATTTGAGAACTAGGGTGGAGCATGAGCATTACATGGTGATAGTGTTAGGGATCTTTAGGGATCAATAATTTTTTTTCCAAATTTTCAAAGTGTGTCTTTTGGGTACAATAGGTTAGTTTCTTTGGCCATGTTATTTATAAGAAGAGTGTTTCAGTTGATCCAAAAATGTTAGAGTCGATTATCTAATGGCAACCACTAAATATATTCTTTAAGATATGGTGATTCCTTGTTCTAGCTGGCTATTATCGCCATTTTGTTCATGATTTCTCATGGTTGGCCTAAAAATTGATAGCTTTGATAAGGATGAATGATCCATTTAAATGGGATGAGCATTTATAGAAATGTTTTGAAGAGATAAAGGGTCTCCATACATCCGCACTAATCTTGGTTTCTCTAGAACCAGGGAAAGGGTTGGTGGTGTATTGTGAAGCATCAGGATCATGGTTGGGGTGTGTTCTCATGCAAAGGGAAAAAGTTGTTTTACATGGCTCATGATAGTTGGGGATTCATGAGGATAACTACCCAACACATGATTTTTATTTGGAGAGAGTGGTTCATGCTTTAAAAATGGGGCGTCATTATCTCTTCAGTGAGAAATTCACAGTGTTTACTGATCATAAGAGTTTAAAGTATATTTTATCACAAAGAGATTTGAAATTGAGGTAATGGAGATGGATGAGATATCTCTAGTTGATTGATTGGGACTAATTATACACACTGGGTAAGAGAAATTTAGTGGCACATGCATTAAGTAAAAAATCATATTCTTAGGTGGTAAAACATGCATCAGATCGGTGGAAGTTGATGTCGGTAATAGCCAAAATGTTGTTGGAATGTGAGGAATGGGGTGAAGGAGTGTACTTATTTCCAGTTTTTTTGGTTCCTAACTCAACTGGTTTGGTTAAAGAGGCACATGCCTTTTATTCTGAGTGTATGGAGATGAGGTCGAAACTCAACGGTTGAGAGAAAATAGAGTGCTGAGAACTGAATCAGAATTCAGTTTTCTATTTTCCGAATTAGATGGCTATACCATTTGCTTGTTAGAGGGAACTTCTTAGGCATCATAATCATTCATGGTGGGGTGTCTATCCTAGAATTCAGAATATGTATCAGGCATTGACAGGAAAAATTTTGTGGGATTGTATGAAAAAGGAAGTGGCCTAGTTTGTTTCGAGATGCTTGTATTATGAGTAAGTCAAGGCACAACATCAGAAGTTAGTAGGATTGTTGCAATATTATCCTATTCTAGTGTGTAAGTGGGATCAAATAGTGATGGATGTTTTGACATATATCTCATGAACATTCATGAAACACGATGCCATATGGGTGATTTTGGATTATCTCATAAAGTTGGCCCATTTCATCTCAATTTGTGAGTCTCATATGTTGAAGGATATATCGAAAATTAAAATCCACGAAGAGATAAAGAGGAATGGTGTTCTAGTTTCAATTGTATCAAATATATACCTGAGGTTCATATCTTGTTTTTGTAAATCTTTATAACAAGCGCTTGAGACATATTTGATGATGAGTACAGCGTGTCATCATCAGATTGATTGACAATCTTAGAGGACAATACAAACATTAGAGGATATTATAAGGGATTTTGTGATGGATTTTGGTGGTTTATGGGAGGGGAAATTAAAAATCATGGAGTTCTTCTATAATAACAGTTATCAGGATTCAATATATATGGTTCTGTTTGGGGAATTTTATGGGTGTCTATGTCATTCTCTACTTTGTTTGATGGAAACTGGTGAGACATTGATGATTGGACCGAGCCATGTCCAAGATACTAAGAAAATATCAAATTGATTATATAGATGATAGAGATGGATCAAATTTTTCATAAATCATTTGCAGACGATTTTCTAGGGAATAAACTATTAAATTGAATCACTCTAGGGTGAATCTATTCTTATTTTTATGAAGAAAAATTGTTTAATGATTATTTGTATTCATTTTTGAGAAATGAACTAGATAAATATCAAGAACAGGTATCATCTACCTTGTATTGATGAATTTTTTGATAAAATATATGGAGGTGAATACTTTTCTAAGATTTACAATCATGCTAGTTATCATCTTGTAAGGACCAATAAGGTGGATATATCTATGATATATTTTTTTATGAGGTATAATCATTATGAATTTATAGTTTTTCCATTTTTACTTACCAATACATCCAATATTTTTTTTATTTAGTGAGTAATGCCTTTATATATTACCTTGATCAATTTTTAGTAGTCTTTATAGCTGATATTCTAATACATTACAAAGAAAATAAAGTACTTAAAGACAACTTAAAAATTGTACCGAATACCCTATGTAATGATAATATCTATTAAAAATATACCATGTTTTAATTTTAGCTATAGAAGATATAATTTTTGGGTCACATAAACTCACGTGAGGGTATATCAGTGGATCTATTAAAGATAAATAATACTGAACATTATCTAAGACCAACCATTGTGATATTAATCCATAGTTTTATTGGTTTGACTAGATAATATAATTTAATTTTTAATAATTTCTCAATTTTTTTTAAAACATTAATCATGTTTTCATGGAAGGGGTCCATGTTCCTTTGAACATATTAATGCGAGGAAAATTTCATGGGGCTAAAAAGAAGGGTTGTTAGTATACTAGTCCATACACTATATCTAACACCACAATATATTAAAAGAAGAAAATTATATTTTATATTATAAATAAAATGAATGATTTTGTTTATATTGTGTTACACACAACACATAGTTTATCTTATGACACACACAATAATGAGTTTATTAAATAGCTTGTATTACATGCAATACTGAGTTTTATATAATAATAATATACTATTAATGTAATGATTTTATCATGATTGTTATCATATAGCCATTGAAATGGAGGTTATTAACAGGATTAAATGAGTTATGAAAATATTTTTTATATATTTTTATACAAAAAATTAGTCGGTGAAAAATTAGTTAGAAATGATAATAAAACCCTTTTGAAAATAAAATGTAATATTTTTTTTCTGGAAAAATCTTTAAACACACGCAAGTGTGTTTTATACCAATTAAATAAAAAAATCGACCCACATTGGATTTATTTAATTTAATTAAAATTTAATATATTCAATATAAGTATTAATATTTTTCAAATTTCTTTCAAAAAAATATATAAAAATTAATCCAATATTATGCTTAAATTTTTTTTAAAACATTTTTTCCACCTTTTTATGGCGTACTTATCGAAAAATTAATTTTTGAAAATTTAATAATTTTTTGAATAAATACGAATTATTTTCTGAAGCAGTGTACTGAAATTATCGAAGGGCGGTTTTTTTAATTTTTTTGAAAAGTTTCATTTTTTATGAAATGTGAAATCTACTGAATTTCAGTTGAAAACATTCTTTTCATCTAAATTATTAACAAGGAAAAATTATATTTGAAACTAGTTTTAAAGTAAAAATATTACAATTATAAATATATTAATTGAGTACATGTCATTAAAATAATTTTCATATAGAATTTTGATATAAAAACATCATGCAATTTTGAACTTTTTCACCTTAAAAACTCTACTTTCTTTGTGTCTATTGGGTTACATTTAAATATATTTTTTGTAGTACTATTAGATGAATTTGAAAAAATATATTCCATATTTAGAATAATAATAATTTATATTATCTAATAAGGTCAACATAATTTCATACCTAATTGATTTGTGAAAATGATTAAAAATAATTTCAACGATTAAGGCCAAACGAGTTTACATTATAGTTTAACTTTGAATATATGGTGTCAGAATGGCCCAAAAATTGTTCAATGCCCACTGTATGGAAATATTTTGAAATTTATAACCTTATGATCTAAATATATTAGTTTTTTGGATACTTTAAATGAGAGGGACCCGTATAAAAAGTTCCTAAAATTAAAAGGCAGAAAATCTACCTTTTATCATTTTAATTTCAATAAATATATGGGTATATGAAGAAACAACATAGGTTTGATGATAAATATTATTTTGAAATATAAATGTATTTATTATATCTTATTAACTTATGTTATTTTTTTAGAAAAATAAATCATGATAAATGGCCATTAAATTGATAAATTGTAGTTACATTATTTTCTCGATATTTTTTTAAATAAAAAAAATAAAAAATGTTAAATTTGAAATTAATGTTATTTTATAGTAATTATTATTTTATTAAGTGATTTAACATTACTAAAACAATATATTATTTAATGATATTTCAAAATGTTGATAAATATAAAATATAGATTACCTTTTTTGGAACTGTCAGGGCATTGTGAAACCTGAAACTTTTTTTGTGCTTAAAATATTTATTTTTACTCATAAACATAAACTCTTTGCTATAGATGAACCAAAAATCAATTTATCCTTAATGTTTAGACATATTTGTGCTAATGGTTATAATTATAAAGATGATTTCAAAATTGGGTTATCAATTGTATCTATTTGGATGTTTTATCATGACTCTTTACAAAATGGTAGTGCTTTAAATTCCACTGAGCAAATGTCAACTTGTAAATTTTATCTTAACCATTGTACGATTATCTATGCTAAGAATAGATTCAAGATAGTTGGAATTAGAGGCAAGATCTTATTGATTTAGCAAGGAACATACGTGATCCCTGGATTGTGTTTGGGGATTTCAATGTTATTCATTCCTCTAGTGAGAAAATTGGCCCGTCTCTTCAACTTCCTTGAATGAATTTAGATATGTTATTAAATACTACAACCTCTTAGAGATTAATCTCACTATTGCTTAATACACATGGTAAATAAGACACTACAATAGGGTAGTTGCTATCAAACTGGATAGGGATCTCAGTAATTCTCAAGATCTGGACTATTGGAATACCATTTCAAGCCTCACTTTACCCAAACTTAATTCTGACCAACACTCCATCCTTGATAGCCTCGGCTCTAAAAAATATGAAAACCATTCATCCTTTCAGATATAACAATGTTTGGTCTACTAATTTGGAGTATTCTATCATCATAAAAAATTGTTGAGAGTCTATGAACCAGCACAAAGATGCTTTTGCCTGTATTACAAAATTAATGCACCTCAAACAATGTCTTAAGGGATTCTGTAACACTAAATACATGAAAATAGTTAAATAAATCTCTATCCTGGAAAAAGAACTTTTCCAAATTCAAAACAACTCTACTTGCTCTGATTTTTATGCTGACCCTCAAACTGAAATAAACACTGCTCTGAATTTGAATTCTCTCTGGGTGCTAAAAGACATCATTAGTATGAATTTTTTCAAATAAAATTGGATATCAGATTGTGAGAGAAACACTTTGTTTTATAACACACTTCAAAGAATAACGAATTTTTTTCATCCTCTCTCCTACCTTAGGGATAATGAAAACCACCTTGACTCAGAGGAGGCCATTTCTAGTCATGTGGTCAACTACTTTGATAATATTTTCAACATCCCAAATATCAATAAAGACCTTCTTCCAGAGATCATTCTGGTCTTGGTGAATGAGGAAGACAATATTACTTTTTTAAGTATCCCCTTTATCATGAAGTCAAAGACACATTCTTCAGACTTAATCCTAATAGTTCCCTGGGACCTGATGGTTTCAATAATGTGTTTTTAACACCATATGAATGTTATTAGCATGGATGTGTAAAAACATGTTAGATCCTTTATTTCCTTTTGGGTTCTCCCTCATGGGATGAATGCTCAATTCCTTAATTTAATTCAGAATATTTCCAATGCTTATGAAATACATCTCTTCCAACCCATTTCCCTTGTTAAATCTCTTTATAAAATCATCACCAAACTGCTTTCTAACAAACTTTCTTCTCTATGTATGAAAATTATTTTATGGAATAAATTTGGTTTCATAAAGGGAAGAACCATAAAAGATTGCATTTTCCTTGCCTCAGAATGCAGCAACACTCTAAAAAATTCTAACATAGGAGTTAATGTTACCATTAAGCGTTATTATAGGAAAGACATTGATACCATTGGTAGGAGCTTTATCTTTGAGGTTTGGGAAGCCTTTGGTTTCAATGATATTTTTTATTAATAGAATCAATTCCTTGTTCAATTCATCCCCTATTTATATTCTTGTTAATGGCTCTCCTAAAGGATATTTTAAATGCACCAAGGGTTTCATGCAAGGTGGTCCTTTATCTAAAATCATTTTTTCCATAGAGGAAGATTACCTTTTTAGGCTTCTCACCAGCCTGGTTGCTCAAAACAAACATAAACCCATTCGGGAAGCTAGAAATATCAGTGTACCTACACATCTATTTTATGCTGATGACATAGTTCTACTATTATATGGCGATTAAAGAAATATTAAAAATCAAAAAAATTCTATGGATTATTATGAAAAGCTCTTTGGTCAATCTACAAGAAGGGGAAAAACTTTTGTTTTCTTTGGGAAAAACATTTCAAAAAATATAAAAAATCTCATCATAAATTGTCTCGATATCGAAGAAGGATCTTTCCCCTTCAACTAACTTGGTGTTCCAATATTTTGGGGAAGGACTAAATCCATTTTCTTTCCCGCTATTATTGAACAAGTGGTCAACAAGCATTACACCTCAAAGGGTAAATCTATTTCCATAGCGGGAAGGGTTTATTTGGTGAAATATACTATTATGTTGAAATTGGTATACTCACTGGTGATTTATAAATGGCCTATTTGTCTTCTTAAAAAAATTATTGTTTATATAATGATTTTTTTGGACTTGTAGTATTATTCAAAGAAAACCTCTAAACATTATCTCGACTACTTATTGCAAACAGTTAGATAAAGGTTGTATTGGTATTAAAAACCTTCAGCTCTTTAATGATTCCCTTCAACCTAGACTCACTTATTGATTGATTAATAATAACTCAGACTCCATTTCTTTTCATAGAAAATGATTCATAGAAAAACATATGAAAGTCAATTCGAACTATATCTGATATTCTATCGGGCCCTCAATTATACAATCTTTTGAAAACATTATGGTGAACTTTAGATCGATGGTTAGTGCTGATTCTTCCATGAACTTTGGGTTGGATAATTAGATTGGTCTCCCTCTTATTTCTACATTACCTCCTAAAAACACCATGGTGAACACTAACTGTACTATAAAGGATATCATACATTCTAGTAGCTACAAACTGCCTGACAACATTATGCATATTATTGACAATTACTCTTATGCTAACGATGATGATTTTATTATATGAGAGCCTACCCACAATGGAGTGATTTTCTTAAAACGTTTTTATAATCACAATCTCTCAAATCTGGATCTTAGCATTGTTTGGTTAAAATATTTTGATAATAACTGGATGGAACCATCGAGACTCAATCTTGTCTGGCATATTTCCCAGAACCGTGTTCCCACTAAGGTTTGTCTTCAATCGTTTGGAAAAAAACATTGTTCTAAGTGTCCTTATTTCCACCAACATAGAGAATATGAAAACCATATGTTTTTGTCTTCTACTATGACTTGAGTGATTTAGAATTGTATTACTGACTTTTTTGGTTGTATATGGTTACACTCTAACTCTATTAGTGCTCAATTAAAATGTTGTGTGGAGATGGAATCTTTATAGAAAATCAAGAATCTATTTTTAGTGGTGGTTACGGAGCACCTACATGTGATTTGGTATGATAGAGATTCCATTATCCACATCAATTACTCATTCAATATTAATGCAGGTTGGATGCAAATTCGAATGGCCGTTATGGATGCTGCTTCAATTCAGAAAGCATATTGTGACAAGTTTATTGGTGATTTCAAAATCCGTCATTGTCTTAAAGTTGATGGTAACTACAGGAAACCTATGCACACCTTGGAAGTATTTTGGAAAACTCATCTTCTAGGATTGATTATTGTGAATGTTGTTGGAGATTCCAAAGGCAATCCAGGACCAGATAGTTATGGTGCTATCTTCAAAGATTTTAGTGGGCAGTTCCATGGAAGCTTCTTTGGCAGCTATGTTACGACCTCTTCCTTGCAGGATAAAATGATAGGTGTTATTCACACTATGGATTTCATCAAGAAAAATGTTTGGAATAACATCTGGAATGAGAGTGACTCAACCACCATTTTCCATGAAATTTGGAACGGTGAAGTCCATCTTGCTTGTCCTATCACTACCCTCTAGATGAGATGCATGACATCACTTATGGAGATAAACTACATTGCTACAAAAAGTTTTAGTGAAGTGAACATGGTTGCTGTTGGTATTTATAACATGGGTATCAGTCCGGGCATTAACTGGAAGGAGGATCTCCCTATTGAGTTCCTCCGTTTTTATTAAAGAAATTGTAAGAAAATCCCTTATTTCAGAATCTTGTAATTCCCCGTTTTTAATAAATTGTGTCTTGGTCTTTGACTAAGACACCAAATTTTCAAAAAATAATATAAATTATGGTCCATTATTGAAATAAATGATATTTTATAGTGTCCATATTGTCCCATAAATAGTAAAAACATTGTTAACATGGTTAGGTATATAGTTGTGTTTTTTCGCATTATAGGCGCTACTGTTAAAATTTATTTCCAACACACATGTAATATTTATTTTATTATTTTGATTTAATATTTAAAATTATGGGGTATAAATTTTTTGGTAAGTATCACATTAATTTATACATAATGGATGAGTTAAATATGTTATAAATATAGTCACCTTAATGAAAAGAGAAAATGAAAAATTAATGAAATATATGAGTTAAGTGAAAAAATGTTTAAAAAATGTTTTTATTTTAAGTGGTGGAGGTGTGTCTCAAGAAAATATTACCTAACCTACATTATTAATCATTTTTTCGATCATTAGTTAATTAATACCTCCCAATAGTAAATAATATTTTTAATTTACATGAATTACACTCCTCATCAACTATATAAGGCACTCATTCTCACCACTTCATTACAAATCTAAAGCCTTTTGGATCTCCAAAACCCTACCCAAGTCACATTTCAGCTTGAATACCCTCATTCTAGAAGAATTCGGTTGGTTATAAAGAAATACGTTCAATGTTTTAGAGAAAAAATAAGGATTATACTTGGGGAAGAGGGGGTTAAAGTACGTTCGACAAAAATAAAGCATGAGGAAAGGGTTTTTCTCTTCTGAAAATTATTTCTACAAGATACATTACATATTTAACATTTATGTTTTGTTTAGTGGTGTATATAATTCACATTTTAAGATCTCTCTTATATGGAGTTTACGATATCAAAGCTAAAAAAGAGTAAAGGTTTTTTTCCACAATATGACTTCTTTGAGACATTTATTATTTTATACACATATATTCTTTTATAAGGTGTATATAATTCCATTTTACATGTTATATCTTGAATCATTTTATTTTTCATGATATTATAAATTTTATTTTATTATTTTCCTTTATGGGGATTATGATTAAATGTTACGAATGTTGCAAGTGTCTTCTGTTAAAATATCATCATATGATGGGATTGTATATGATTAAGTATATTATTTTGAAATAATATAATTCTCATGAATTATGTTATCCAATGGTTATTAATGATACATCCATGTAATTTTATCATTTTTTATACTCTATGGTACTGTATTTTTTTTGTTAAAGTGTTGTTAAGAAAATCTAACTTCATTTATCTCTTCGGTCAGAAATCATTTGTCTTCCAATTGTTTTTCTGAAAATGTCTTCAAATATATTTTAATTATTTTTTCAATTAATAAAATATATTTTACTCAAAAAATAGTTTAAATATATTTTTAAAATTTCATTTATATTTTTCTATGTCTTTTTCAAAGAAATGGATTTTAAAAATGGTTTATGTTTAAAAAATTGATTTTCAAAATGAAAAGGGTATTTTCCTTAGTAACGTTTTTAATGATATTTTAATGTTATTTCCATTCATCAATGTTAATAAATCTTTTTTTACTTATCCTACATGGGGGATATTTTCTTTTAATTCCATCATCAATATTTCTTTGGATGGATAATGATTCTTTAAATGTGAGGGATATGGAACCCATTTCTCTTCCATGGGTTAATCATGTTTCAATGATATTGACAAGAAACCAATTTATTTTCCATGTGATGATCACATTATAAAAGAATAATAATTGTTTAAATGAGCTTTATGATGAAATCTTTGTGTATTTTATTCACATTGTTGTTATTGGACATTATAGCTTAAACACGAGGTGGTCTAGATTGTGTTGGGTAAGCCTATTACAACTTAACATGTGGTGGCTCAAATAGCACTGGGTAGACCCATTACATATTAACTGGGGGTAGAATAGATAACCCCACATAATCCCATTGCAACATGACATTAGTTACCCCATATAGAACCAAATGATCCGGCAATAACATAGATAATGGGTTTACTTATATAGAACTCCAATGCATTGGGTAATGATTATATTTAATGTAAGACATATGGTTATTACAATTAAAAGGTTTTTGAATGTTTTATGTGGAAGTGATGATCTAATATATGAAAGAAGGGGATCAATTTTTTATTATATGTTTATAATGTTTCCAATGATCGAGATTGATTTCACATAGGTCATGATTATTGATTATAATGACTATTTATTTTTCCATGTTTTCATATTTTATGATATATATTGATGTGTATGAGTTATTTTATGATTATATCATGCACTCTATGTTTTCATACCCAGACACACTTCTTATACACATTGATGACATTCGTTTGCTAATGCATATGTTTACCCTTGCATAGAATTTGATCTCACCCCTCTTATGTTTTCTTTACTTAGGTTTTAAATATTGATTTTGAACGAGTTATTCCTAGAAGATATTTCATGTGTATGATTATGATGTGTTGATGTGAAAAAGAAAAGACGGTTTAGGTGAGAGAAATTATCATTTAATGTCATATAAATTGTTTATGTTTGGGTTTTTCCAAATTCTATAAAATTATAAACCTAAAAGGTCCTTTAGGATGTAAGTTATCCAATTATTTATTTTTAGGTTTTATGGATTAGTAGAACAATTGGCTCATAATTATTGGAATTAAAGCTGTAAATATAATGTTTGTGATTTCAGGACAATATCCAGGAGTGTGGTTATTGGGATGTTATAATTGGAATAAGAGGAAAAGTTTAGATAAAATTTTATATTAGGGTCTTTTAATGTGAGGTTATATTATGATTTATGGATATCATCAAATGTTTATCCTGAATCCAATGTCATAGACCCTCCATTATAGAGTTTTAATTAGTAATTATTTTGAGGTTACCAAAGACATGTTTAGAGACGTTTTTTGGGTTGATATGTTTATAACCCCTAGGATAAATACAAAGTATTATTTATGGGGGAAATAAATTTCATGTTTATTGAAAAAAAATAAAACCTATATGGTGGTTGAAAACCTCTCACATCTTGTTTGGCGGTGGGGCTTGACCCAATAACTAAAAAATGATAACGGATCCACGCCTACCACTTTTCTAAATGATTTATTGATTAGTATGAAATTTTTATAAGTAATTATTATTTTTATTTCTAAATAATATTGTATTTTAGGAATAATGGTTGAATTTTCATGGAATCATACATAATTAAATCCTTCTAATATTTTGGATTCGAATATAGTCAGGAAATGATTGAGTAATTTTGAGGATAATAATTTATGGAATTATTTGTTTTAAACATGGGGTATTACTATTGAAATTTAGAAATTAATATATGAAGTTTTATTCATTTGTGGATTATATTACCATGTTCTAACAATTCTAGTTTTAGATAATGTCTAAATATAGGTGGAATAACTTTATTATCATGTTTATGGTTATATGGTATTTAAAAGTTAACTATAGTGCTTCTAGAATGAGAAATTGATCCTCAATACTCATCATTTGGAGAAAAATATGAGAATATGATTGAAATTGGATAAAGGATGAAATTATACTCATCAATTTAGTATATATCCATTCTTCTAAAAGTCTAGATGGTAAAACAATTCTTCAACTCTCAGAAGAGGATCCTGAAAAAAAAAATGTTATCTAATTACAAAGGTAATTTTTGATATCAATGAACGTTTTCAAACACCTTTGGATTATGGTTTTTTGAATGGTAACATTCCCTTGATTTTTCAATTTATAGTTATGTATGATATTCGTCACTCTATATCCTTTTTTGGTATTTAAGTTTTTCTTCCATGCCTGTATCTTCACTTTCCACTAATGTTATCCTACGAAGAGACCAAGTTACACTGACCCTCATATACCTTTTAAATTTTTGGAGATGATGTTATAGAAAACATTTTTATATTTTGAAATTACAAAAAATTATTTTTAAATTTTCAAACTTTTATTATCGAGATAAAGGTAACATTGTGAGGAAACAATTTTTTAGGGGGGGATATAACACCCCATTATTTTAAAAGATAAAAATTATATTCAAAATCATAAAGGAAATTAAAAAATGAGTCTATATTTTGTTACATGAAACACCCAATTAATCCTATGATACACACAACAACAAGTTTCATTAATAGCTCATGTTTCACGCAAGACTGAGTTTTACTAAATAGTAATATACTATTAATAATGTTATTTAACATGAGAGTTATTATGTAGACATTGATATGGAGGGTATACACATAATTAAATATATTATTGAAATAGTTTTTCCACATGTATATATAATAAATTTTTTTGGTGACTAATAAATTTGAAATGAATATAAAACCCTTCTAAAAATAAATGAAATTATTTAAAAAAACCATTTAAATCCTTACAAGTGTGTTTTGTACTAATAATATAAAAATAATCACACTTTTTTATTTTATTAATTAATTAAAATTTAATATATTTAATATAATTTTTGAAATTCATCCTATTTTTTTCTCGATAATATATAAAATAAATCCATATTTTCGCTAAAATATATATTTTTTCTTCTAAAAGTAGTTTGGTCTCCTGTTTGTTGTGCACTTATTTAAAAACTAATTGTTTAAATTTATTAAATATTTATTATAAAAAAAGATTATTTTTTGAAAAGCTTAATACCAGAATTATCTTATAGTGTATTGTTGGTAATTTAAATAAAAGTATAAATTTTTGATGAATAGTGAGAAATAATGAATTTTAATTAAAACTATGTTTTTGCCTAAATTATTTATGAAAATAAATTATATTTGTAATTTGTTTGGAATTAAAAATAGTAAAATATTAAATATATTAATCCCATATAAGTCATTTTAAAAAGTATCATTTTTAATCTTGATATAAAATCATTGTGAACTTTTGAACCTTTTCACTTTGAAAACCCGCATTCTCGTCACATCTGTGGGATTAATTTCAAATACAATTATGCCACTTATGTGTATTGAATTTTTGAACCATGGATTATATTTTTGGAATAAATATTATTTATATTATCTAATACGATTGAATTTATTTTTGACCAAATTGATTAGTGAAAGAAATTAAAATCAACTACGACGATTAAGGTTAAAATGAGTTTACTTTGTGGTTAATCTTTTTGAATATAAAGTGTAAAAATGCACCATAACCCATCTAAAACCCAATAATTGGACCTATTTAGATACATAAGACCGTAGGATGTAAATTTATGTTTTTTCGGGACAATGTAACAATATTGTGACACATATAATAAATTAATAGATGACAATGAAAAAAAATGTACACGTTTTCTATTTATTTTCAATAATTCTTTGGAGATAATGAAAAAATAAATATGTTTGGTTGTAAATAATATTTTGAAACATAAATATTTTTTTATCATTAAAATTTATATAAAATTTTAGAGTTAATATAATTACATTAAATGGATAATAATCCCCAACACATTGATTATTTAGTTAATAATAAATTAAAACAGATGATACTAAACATATTAAAAGTGAGGAAAATCAAATTCATTTTTGTGTCATCTTATTATATTTAGAATATTATATCATTAGAGACACTTTTTAAATTAATATATTTTGATTCATTTATTATATTGATATTATTAAAAATAAAATTAAAAAATAGTGTCCAAATAGACATTAACGTTATTTTATAAATAATGGAAATTTATTAATTGATTTAAAATTTTAAAAAATAACATCTTATGTAAAGGTATTTTGAATTTTTAATAAATATAAAATATTATATATTAATTAACCAATTGATCATTTATAATGAACATATGTACCCCTGAATAGTAAACAAATGTTGGCATGGTTAGGGTTAAAGCATTGTTTTTGTGTGTTACACACACTTCTGTTAAAATAAATTTATCACACACATGGGGTTTTAACTTTATAATTTTGATTTAATATTTAAAATAAATGGATATATAGTTTACAATAATTATCAAATCAATGATATATTAATTGATGAATTATATATGTTAGAAAAATAGTTACCTTAATGAAAAACCAAAATGAAAAAAATAAGGATACTTTGGAGTAAAAGAAAACAATGTTTAGAAAAAGTATTAATTTTGTGTGTTGGAGGAGTTTCTACACAATATAATCCCTCAAATAAATTATTATTCAATTATTTAGGAACATTAGATAAGGGGGACCACTTACTAGTAATTATTTTTGATTATTTATAAGGATTCCACTCCTCCTCAACTATAAAAAGGCACTCACATTCCCAACTTTTTCACAACTCTCAACCCTTTTGGATCATAAAAACCCTACACAAATAAGATCCCATTTTACCTCAACTCATTTTAGAAGCCTTAGTTTGGGAATAAAGTAAATATTTCTTTGTTTTAGTCAAAATATAATGAGGATATCTGATTAAGAGGGGGTTGAATGGAATTCAACAAAAAAGAAGCATGAGGTAAGGATTATTTCTCATATCTCCATTATTTTTTAGGGGATTCATTCCATATTTTCCACTTATTTTTTTGTGTGGGGTATATAATTTAGATTAATGTATTTTATGATTCATATACATTAATTTATGGGTATTTACATACCAATTTTATAATCTCTCTTTCATAGTGTTTACGATTTCAAATTGATCAAGCGGTAAGTGATTTTTGTTAAAAATTTTATCCTTAGAGTAGTTTTTTTTATGCGCCTATATTATTTTATACGTTTTATATACTAAACATTGAAATTTTTTCTCAATAATATCATTATATTTCATGATATTATATATTTCATTTAATGTTGTTCCATTATAGGGATTACGATTCAAAGATACAAAAGTGGTAAGAGAATTTCGTTACAATCTCATCATTTACCAGGATTGTGAATGATTAAATCTATATTGTTTAAATATAAAAATTCTAATGAATTATATTCTCTTATTATAGTCAATATACTTCAATTTCATCACACCATTTCCCAGAATTTGGTACTTAAAATTATTAAGAAAGTGTTTTAAATAAAATTTTACTTAATCTCCTACAAAACCATGTTTTCTAAAAAAAATAAAAAAAATAAAAATAAAAATAATTTTTCAAATTAGAAATTATATATCCCTCAAGAAACATTTTAAATTATTTAAAAAAAATTATTTATATGTTCCCAAAGATGTTTTTAATAAAAAGTATTTTAAGAATGTTCTATATTTGAAAATTTATTTTAAAAATTTAAATAACATTTTAATAAAAATATTTTTATTATATTTATAGAGTATTTGGATTCAAAAATTTCATTAACCATTATTTATACTAATCCCTTAATGGGGATATTTATTATTAATACCATGATCTTTATTTCTATGGATGGATAATGATTATTTCAAAGGGATTGATATGAAACCTACTTATTTTTGATGGGTTAATCATGTTTTAAAGAGAATGACTTGAAAATAATTTCCTTTCCATGGCTTGATCATGATGTAAAAGGATAATAAATGTGCCTACGAGTATTATAATTAATCATCTATATATTTCATTCATTTTGTTTTGTATCTTGGACATTATCAATTCAACATTTGGTGTCCTAGATTGTTTTGGGTGATCCTGTAATAGCTTAATATTGGGGGAGGGTATATAGAGTTTGTTAATCCCATTATATATTAACATTGGGCGGCCTATATATAATTGAGTAAGTTCATTGAGAGTAACAAGATGTTTTCTTGATAGCATTGGATAACTCCATAATTTCATAGATGATGGGTGCACCCAGATAATGCTCCAATGCATTCGGTAATGATTATGTTGGATGTTGTCCATGTGGATATTAAAATTAAAAGAGTTTTATGAAAATGATGATCCATGTTATCAAAAATGGTTTTAATTTATTTTTATATTTTTATAATGTTTCTCATGATCGATACTGATTTGACATGGTTTATAATTATTGATTTTGATAACTCTTTCCCTAAATATGTTTTCATATTTACTGATCTGGGTGTTAATGAGAATGAGTTATTTTATTATTAGAACCTTCACTTTGATTATGTCATTGTACCCTTACAAACTTCTTATGATCATTAAGAATATTTAATTCATAATGCTATGTTTACGGTTACTAATAATTTGAGCTCACACTTATTATGTTTCTTTTTCCATACATTTTAAAAAATTATGTTGAAATAGTTATGTCAAGAGGGGATATCATATTGATGATGATGTGTTTATGTAAAAAATATAATATGTGTTAAGTAGTAGAAATTATCATTTAGATTCATGTGAATTATTTATGTTGGTTTTGGTTCTAATTATCTAAAACCCAAAACCTAAAATGTTCTTTAGGTTGTAAGTGATCAAATTTTTTCGTTTAAAATATTACGGTTTAGTAGAATAAATTGTGTTACAATTATCGATATCAAATATAAAAATGTAATGTTTACGATTTCAGTACATGATCTCGGAGGACGGGTTCTGGGATGTTATACTAAAAAACATTGTATAAGGGTTTCTAATCCTTAGTGATTGTAATGTCCGAGCCCATGTGCCACACATGAGTGCCCAGAGTCTATCTGGAACATGAACTTATGTGTGCCTCCTCGTACACCAAAGGATGATGACTATCATTGAGTACAACTTAGTAGGCCACCACCAATGATGTCTAAAATAATACCCAGTCAAAACAATGTATTTAGTTGTATAAAAAAATAAATACAAAAAATAAAGTAAAACATTTTCATTTATTCAATTCTATTAATTTAACCAGAAAAACCACTGGGGTTCCAAGGAAACCCAAATGATATCATATATAAAAATTTCATTACTATCATTCATAACTCATATCTAAATTCCATTTTTACCATTAATATTTATAGTACATGTATGAATTCCATTTTCACCGTTCATTATTTCATAATTGAATACCATTTTTACCATCTATATTCCAAAATACATGTCTCAATTCCATTATTACCATGCAATATTTCACAATTGAATGTCATTTTTACCATTCATATTACATAATACATGACTAAATTCCATTGTCACAATTCATCATTTCATAATTTGATTCCATTATTATCTGTCATATTTCATAATACGTGAGTGAATTCCATTATAACAATCCATCAATTTATAATTGAATTCCATTTTTATGATTTATCATTTAAAGTCATGTGTGAATTCAATTGTTAACATTCACCATTCCAAGTCAAATATATTACAAAATCACATTAATTAATTTACCAATTAATTAATCAATCTCAAAAATTCCATATTCATATCACTATATTTCTAATTCAACAGTTAGTTCGTCAAAAAATCTATTTAATTAATTCAATAATTAATTAAGAACATCCATACCATTAATTAATTCACTAGGTAATTAATGAAATCAATTTTATTAATAATTCGACAATTAGTTTATCATGTCAATTATCTTAATTAATTCCGAAATTAATTAAGCACATCAATCCAATTAAATAATCCACCAATTAATTTATGATAACAATTTCATTATTAATTTAATAATTAGTTTATAACATCAACCCCCTTAATTGATTCCCAAATAAATTAATCACATCAATCCCATTAATTAATCCACCAATTAATTAATCGTAATCCACAATCACAATAATCCCATAATTAATTCAACAATTAAATATCCCAATCAAACAACTCAATATCTCAATAATAAATTTAAAAATAAATTATATCTATTCAATAAATCTCAAATAATCCAAAAATCCACACTTCAATATTATAATAATTTATTCTATAATTAGTTATTCTCGATTCAAAAGCTCTTAATTAATTAATTCAGCAAATTAATTAATTCAATTAGGAAACCCAATTTTTAAATGAACCATAGACATTCTACAATTACATACCTGTAATTGAAATAATGACTATGATATTTGAATAATGAAGAACCTACCACAATTATTTACTAAGTGATTGTCCTATGGAAATCCCAAATTTGTGTGGTAGGACACCATACAATGAGAATTGGACATTAAACCCTAATTAATGATTGAAAAATTTAGATCCCATAATCCCAGATCTAGTTGATAGAGTTCTAGACCTGGACCCTAAAAGATATAGCATAACATCCCTTTAAAAGATGAGTGAGAGATGAGAGAGACGAAAGAAACCACATGAGATTTGATCCTCTTACTGGGAGGGGTGTAGATCTTCAATCTGGGATTCAGATTGTAAAAAATAGAGGTCAGAGTGACTTGGAATCTATTTGAGGGGATGCCAAATTGTAAAAGGACATCACAGGCTGAGTTAGGGCTTAATAGTTTTTAAAATGTGGCTTAATAAATTTTAAAACTAATTTTCTAAGGATTAAAATCCCATACAAATTGTTTTCTACACAGGGTACACAATTTCCCTTAACTATGCACCTTAATCATGTGCCTTGTCAAGGTGGGGGGACGGTTTCTTTTAATTGGGTGTAGATTTTGATAAACCCTACACTAGTGGTGTGAATAAAATTTCATTGGGTTAACACGGTTTGTTGGGCCAGGGCACATTGTTTGGGAAACCATGAGCCAACCATGAACATGGACACATCCTTCCTAAATTTCCAATTTTCACCAAAATAGACCTTAGGATAAAATCCAATGAAATAATTCTCAAAAAAATAAAATGAACAATTGAATGTAAGCCCAAGACATCCCCTTAAGAGGTTGGGATATTATAGTGATTCCTTAAATAAGGGATATGGATTAATTGCTGTAAACAATGATATGGTGATAGCTTATGCATCAAGACAATTGAAAGTTAATGTGAAAAATTACCTGACTTCATATTTAGAGATTGTAGTAGTAATTTATATATTTAAAGTATGGGAAAGTTATCTTTTTATTGAATGGTATAATATATATACTGAGCAAAAAATATTGAAGTATATATTCATATTAAAATAATTTAATATACCCCAAAGGAGGTGGATGGTGTGAATTAAATTTTAAATACCCCACTACAATGAGAAACAAATTATACCATGGATGATATATGTCAGAAATTCCATGATAATGTACACTTTATGATGATTTAAGAAGATCCAATATTTTAATATTTAAAAATATAGATAAAAATAACAAGAAAATGGGATAGATCATATCTTTATCAGATTAATATATAACCTATAGAGACTCAATTTTTACCTTATATTACTTTTAAATATTTGAGTATATATTTCTAGAGATAATAATTGATAGACTGTGTGATTACAATGCTCAGTGTGATCGATATTAATTTTATATCAGTACTAAGTATATTTTATACTATGGAATTGAAAGAAATTTAATAAATCTCAAATGGTATCTCAGATTAGAAATATGAGGCCACGATTGAGTTTGGAACATGGCTTTTACCCAAAGAGGTACATAACTTTGGTCGGTGGGGGACTTTGGTTGAAAAGGACCCCTAGTGAAAAAATAATCAATAAAATAATTAGACATAATTATTTTACCCCTAAATTCTTTTCAAGTAATTTTTTAATGCATACTCAGATAGGAAATCTGAGACCTATATTCAGTTTTAATGGGGTGTTTTACCTGAACACAACATAAAATGGGAGGGTGTGGACGTTTCAGAACTCATGACCGAGGTGGGGGTCTTGGTGTTTTTATATAAATATGAACATAATAGGTTAGAATTAGGGTTATCCCATAATCCTCCTCATATATTAAAAATCTCCCACTCCCCTTTCGTCATTGGTAAATCGAGATAAAACTTTGACAGATCGAAGCGAGAGCATGATGAATGTGTCAAAATAGATAAACGGATCAATTGAGGTAGGATTCCTATTTAACTTTCAATTCCCAATTTCAATTCTTGATTATTTATTGAATTTGGTCGTAAAATTATTCATTTTTAATGTCAAGTCAATGTCCAAGCTAACACGACCATCACCTGACCCCTGTTGTGAATCACTATTTTGTTGCGTTCTATGTTGTTGATTTTTCACTACGTCGAAACACCAAAGAATCGTTGAGAAAAGACTGTCACAATGAAGACTTCGATATGAGGATCCCAAAAACCCATTAATTTAAATTTTCTAACCACTAAAGTGATTCAGTGGTCTACAAAAAGTGGTGGAGTCCGGACACCAATGATGGTGATGACTGATGTTGGCACGCGACAGCAAGAGCAGGGGGGAAACTTGTAGAGGCAGTCGACAAGCCTTGGGAACTGGGGATTGATAAAAGGGTGATGTCAGTAGAGAAATTAGTACATTGGTGGGTTGTGGATGTTAGGTGGAGAGTAGTGTGGAAGGCGGATGCTAGCATAATAGCTGAGGCAGTTGGCAGAGGTGCCCATGCGGACGGCTTGACCGAGGAGGGGACAAGAGGCTGGGGGTTATAGAGGTTGCCACATTGTCAAGGCATAAAGAATGAGGAAAGTACACTAGGGCTATTATGGGCAGACCGAGATTAGTCCACTGGGCCATGGGCCAGTGAAAAGAGTAGGGCTAGTTGAAGCGGCCAACCCAGGCATAGTGGTATAACCAGAATGGGCGGACTAGTTTTGTTGGGCCGATACACCTTCAAATGCCATTTTCTCCAAAACAAGCATATGATAAACACACCGTCTACAAACACACATTCCCCTCAATGAGATAAAACATTTAGGGATATGTTAAACATTTTAGTATTTGGTTTCATGGCTTAGTTTCATGAAACACTTATGTTTAATAATAATAATATAATTGTTGTTATTAAAAAATACTTATATCAGACATATCTTCTAAAAAACATCTTATTGACGTTGCATCAATAGAATCATGACCTTGGTTCCGAGGAATAAATTTCAACGCCAATTCTAGGTGTTTGTAACAAAAATTGACTTACGGGCCCACGAGCCCCGATTTAGGCATTTTTAGTGAAATGTGACTATTTCACCGGTTGTCCATTTTGGATGACTGAACATCAAATCCCATGTTTATTTTCATGAGTATCGTAATGGTTTTATAATTTTGATTATTCATTTATTGAGGTGTGGTCCCCTCGAGATATCATTTGAGCATAATGTAGTGACATACAACTTTTCCATTGGTTGTCCGATAAGGACGAATGAAAAATCGATCATGCTTGTTTTCCAAAATAATAACAGTGGTGTGATCCATTTGGATGTAAAATGATATATTTGTTGTCTCATTAAATTTGGAAGCATGAAAGGAATATCGTTGAATGATTCTTTGATGTGTTCCGAGCCCGATGCACATACTTGCTCTGTTCGAGGACTGCAGCAATGCGATGATCTATCAGTCACTCCCATGTGGAATCCCCATGACGCACTAGGGAGAAGGTCTTCGATGAATGAGAGTGGAATCCCCCTGAATCATTAGGGATTGGATACTCTATTAAATACTTTAGAGTGTAATCCCTTATCCACACTACAGTGAGGGTTCTCAATGAATGAGAGTGGAATCTCCGAAACGGATCAGGGTGTGGGTCCTCTACGACCTCTTTTAGAGCAGAACCCCAAAACATAATAGTGCAAGGGTCATGTACATTTTTCATGCTCCCTTCACCTATGTATCAGTGCTGAGATGTACTTTAAGGCTAATTTGGACTAACATGTAAGAGGGATAAATTCCTCACTGAAACATGTCCTTGTGACATTAACTAAATTATTTTGGACCAGAAAAACCCACCCAATATAGATAGTATTTAGGTATAGTGTTTGATCCCCTTTGACTTCTATTGAGGATAATTGTGAGGAATTCTATGTATCAGTTGTAGTAACATTTGGGACTGTTGGCGATTCTTTTACAGGGTTAAGCTGTGAGATAGAGATCCCCTTACACACTCATTTGGGATTCATTTTACTGAGAATATATATATATATATATATATATATATATATCATTTCAGTACTCACTCCTTATATTTTGGTTACTCTCAATCCAGTTGAGGTGAAGATGCATGGGGTATGCCACGTGATTTCTGTTTCTAGCATCTCGTGGTTGGACGAGCCTACTCTTCTACTATAGGTAGAAAAGGCTCAATTAGAAGTTTACCTTATCACCTTTTTATCATGTTTTCGATGATTTTCCGTTACTATATGGTTGGATTGAGTTTCACTCTTTACTATACTTTGTAATATCTTCTACTTTCTCCTACAGTGCATCTCTTACTTCTTTGTCACTTTTTCGGGGTGTCCTACACGGTATGTTTATACTCAAACCTAAATGAAATTTTATAAAAACTTTCATTACGTATAGAGATGATGAATAGGTTGGATTATTACTTTAGTGGAACTCAGTTATATAGGTTCTTAGGAAGCATACGGTGGTTGTAGCTTGGGTTTCCAGGAGTAAGGATCTTCTATATATTGTTCTTTTCTAGTTTTATGTCGGGTGGGACACGTTTCTGGTTGGGCAAGTATTTTTCCCTTTTTCTTTCAGTTTTCATTACTTTACTCATATTTTTTTATTGGTCCATTCATGTTTGGTTTATTATATAAGAGTGTATAATTGTTTATTCATTTCCCTATTAAATTTATCATTTAGTTGCTATGTGTGTGTATATAAGTACATAGATAAAGGCCACCCTAAGTTTGTGGTGCCCTTGGTGCTTGTCACCACCCCCTGGCCAATGGAGGTGGGCTTGGGGTAGTTTTGGCTCGAGCCCTGGTATGGGTCAGTACAAGAAATATTGGTATTATAGTAATTTAATTACATGGGACATTGTTAAAACATTTCATCTTAAAATGATTGGCTGGGATTAGGGAAATAATTTCGATGTATCTCGAGTGTGGCTCTTAGGCCACGAAGTCTAGTGTGGTACAATCGGCCAACATATCCATTCATCATGACACTAATTATCCAATTTTTGACTCGGAATAATGAGACACTTGTTGCAGGGAACATTGTTAAATTCATCATATTGGATTCAGTGTTTGAATTTCCTTCTTGAGATAGAACTCTATTGTTGTTATCGATGTATATATATATTCTAATTTGACCGCAATACTCCTTGATAATTTTCAAGATGCCTCCATGATGACACCCATCCAGGATACCAACTCCGATTTGTGACAACAAACCTATGAGAAATGAGGCCTTAGTACAGGGTAAGTCATGAAATCCCATTACTTCAGGTGGACAAGTAGCAACACCTTCACCCATTGAGATATAGTTAGTCCTAGCAGGGTAGGATGAGGAAGATCATAGGTTGGGTGTGCTTCAAGAGTTTCAGTACCATAGACTATAGTGGTTATATGGTGATTTAGATCATGAGGTAGTAGAGGAATGGCTAGAGTTAGTGATCTGGCATTTTAGGCTTATCGGGACACCGACTGATCAGATGGTTGCGCTAGTTTCTATTATTTTCCATTGATTGGTTGGAAATTGTTGTATTTTAGTTCCCTAGATGCATGTTGAGTCATCACTCTCATGATATGAGTTCCGAAAACTATTTCATGAGGTGTAAATACCCTCATTCTTGCGATCTACCAGGATTCATGATTTTTTGGAGCTGTAGAAGGGATCCATGAAAATGGCTAGATACACCACTTGGTTTACAGACATTACATGCTACTCCCTGGATATGATCTATGATGGTTACATTAGAATGTGTATGTTTTATTAGGTTCCTCACTGAGAGATAAATGTTAGTGTAGTTCTCCTGTCCATCCCCAGATATTCTGGGGAATTGGAGTGGGAAATTCTGACAGAGAGTTTCCTATTAGAGGGGTGCCATTTTGTTGGTCTTAGTAGTTGTCGCTTCAGAGTGGAGACATCTAGGGATAATAGAAGATGTCAGGTAGTAGGGCCACGATGTAGGAGGATTTCATATGATTGTGATCAGGAACAGGATCAGCTAGAACCTAGACACACAGGGCTCCAGAATAGCCCGGATAGGGTAGGTGCTACACTTGTGATGGGAACGGTCACATGGAATGAGACCGTCCGACCCGAGAATATGAGTATCCTAGGAAGATAATAGGTGGACCAACACAACAATGTGAACACGGTAATCAGGGTGGTCCCTAGGTATATAGTACATTAAGAGGATCAAAAGGAGTAATAGGAATTGGTAGTGGGGGATGAAGCTATGAGATCCTCCCACCACTACCACTAGGCAGCCCACGTCAGGTTCAGGGAGCAGGTGGCCAAGTCCATAGATTGTTGTTGGATATGGATGTATGTGATCCTTCTACACACAAGAGGATCCGAGGTATGCTCTATGTTTTCTATACTATTTATTTAGTATTATAAGAAATATGATCCATTCAACCTGTTATATCATTACTCCAGGTAAGAGAGCTGGAGCTCCCAGTAGTGGCACTATCACAATGGCTTTGTCTCGAGGCTTATATTGGAAGCCCCTATTATGTATCACTTATCTATAGGTTGTGGGATATTTTGTTTCTATGTGAAACATTCATGTGGGACCTACTGGTCATCCTGATGGAACCTTACGATGTCATCTTAGGAAAGGATTAGATTTCAATGGTTCGATCCCAGATTGACTATCGTCACATCCTAGTCTAATTCCTGCACATTTATGGGATGGGGATACCTTTCATGAGGAATGAGTCTAGGTAGTGGAGAACTCATGTGCATTGAGAAAGAGACTACAACCTTTTTCCTATCAGTTACTGAGCATGAACCTTGTTTAAGAAGACTCCTCAGTAACCCTTCTATTTTGGATGATTACATAGAAATCTTCACTGAAGATGCCTCATAACTACCTCTAAGGTAAAAATTGTAGTTTTTTATTGATTTGTATTTGGTGACTACTCTTATATCCTATACGGAATATTAGATGGAACCCGCGAAGATTCGGGAGCTACATTTACAGTTAGAGATCTTTTACAAGAAGGGGTTTATTAGACACAGTGTTCCCCCCCTTGGCAGCCCTAGTTATGTTTGTGAAGAAGGTATATGGGAGTTTTTAGCATTGTGTGGAATATCGTTGCCTAAATTAGTCCACAATAAAGATCAAGTTACCCTTAACAAGGATTTACAACCAATTCGACATGTTTTGTGGTGTGATATTTTTCTCCAAGATTGATCTTTGATCCAACTACCACCATATATGAGTTTGCAAGGCTGATATTCCGAATATTTCATTTTGTTATCACTATTGTCATTACGAGTCCCTAGTGATGCCATTCGGTGTGAAACATGCCACTGCCATTTTCATGAATTTGATGAACCAGGTCATCCAACCATACATGGAATGGTCTTCTATTGTCTTCATATGAGACATACTCATTTACTTGGTGTTAGAGGAGGAGAACACGTATCAATTTAGGATAGTACATGATTAACTTTGAGAGCACCAATTTTATAGAATGTTCTCAAAGTGTCAGTTTTGGATACACAAGGTTTACTTAATGGGGAATTTCATCTTTGAATAGGGGTTATCCATTGATCCGATGAAGATTGAGGCAACTCTTATTTGGGATCCATCAAAGAATGTGTTAGAGGTGCAGAGCGTTCTTATCTTGACATGGTACTGCATGTGTTTTATGGAATACTTCTTCAAAATCATATCACCATTTAATGATCTAACATATAAGGGGAAACCATTAAACATGTATAAGAAATGCTAGAAGGCCTTTATGGAGTTGAGGTATAGGTTGGAGGGTGATATAGTTTTTAGTCTACTTGAGGAAGGTGTTGAGTTCGTGGTGTATTGAGATGGTTCATGAGTTGAGCACAATTGTGTGGTGATAAAAAAATGGGAAGTCATCATATATGCGTCGAGGCAGTTGAGTCCCTATGAAATGAACCATGCATCTCATAACCTAGATCTATCAGTGACAGTCTTTTCCTTGAGGATATAGAGCCACTACCTTCCCGGAGAGCACTTTGTGGTTTAATAAGATCACCATAGCCTCAGGTACATCTTCACCCAGAGAGACATGAACCTGAGGCAGAGACGCTCTTTATAGATCTTATGGTTTTATTAATTTGATATATCTTATACTCTAGTAAAGGGAAATGTTGCAATAGATTTCCTATTCAAGAAGTCGCAAGCTCCCATAGTGCAGGAAGCTTCAGTGCTGTTAGCTTCCCTTTAGAGGACCCTCGTGGAGCATGAGGGTACATCATTCCTAGAGTTGATCATGTTGACTCTTACACTCCTTGATCTTGTGAAAGAGTCCTACCTTAGAGACATGGACTGTGAGGTCTTGTGTGAACAATTATCCACATGAAATGCACCATATGTATATTCTGATGGAGGGAATCATGAGATATTTTTCTAGGGGAAGACAATGGTTCCATTCATGATGTGGGAGTTCCAAACTTATCCCTCAGTTATACTTCCCAACGAGGGGAAGATGTTCATGTATCTTTAGGGGTATTTTTTTGGTCCGGAATGAGATGAAACAAGGATGAGTTTGTCTCATGATGACTCACCTATTAGCAGGTGAAGAATGAGAATCATGTTATGATGTGTTTGTTTCATCCTCTTGAATTCCGAGAGTTTAAATGGGATGGCATATCTATGTACTTCATAATTGGGATTCCGCAGACTGTGAAGGGCTATGACACCCGTGGGGTGACAGTGGACCGACTCATGAAGTCGGTACTGTTCCTTGCAATCCAAGATAATAATTCTTCATTGAGTTTGGGGTAGTTGTACATATGGGAGATGGTCCGCCTTCATGGGGTACCAACAATTATTTTCTACCATCATGATGAACGGTTTACATCATGATTTTGGAGAGGCCTGTAAGAGGCATTTGGGAGCCAACTATTGATGAGTACAACCTTTCACCCCCAGATTGATGGGTATACTGAGTGCACAATCCAGGTGTCGGAGGATATTCTGAGCACTTGCGTGTTAGATTTTTGTAGGAGTTGGGAGGATCACCTACATTTGGTAGAGTTTTATTACAAAAATAGCTACCACTCTACCATTAGGATGACACCGTTTGATTCCATATATGGGAGACCCTTCAGGATACCACTGTACTAGGAGGAGGTTTGAGAGTCATCCCTCGTGGGCCCTATTTCAGTGTAAGCGATAATGGAGAATGTACAGCCCATCCATGAATGGATGAAGATGCCCTGAACTAGAAATAAATCCTACACAAATCACCACCGTAGGCCCCTGGAGTTCAAGAAGGGAGAGCATGTCTTCTTAAGAGTCTCCCCAAGATGCTGAATGTAGAGGTTTGATCATGTATGAAAGCTAAAGCTATGGTTCATCGATCTATTTGAGATTATGTGTAGGGGAGGAAAGTTTACCTACTGCCTCGACCTACCTTGATAGCTATACATTGAAGATGTATCCACCTTTTCAGAGAAACTGGTGTAGATCGCGGATCGACTAGAGTAGACCTTTTGTGGAATGATAATCCCTTTGGGTTGTGTGCTATGACAGAATGGAATCATTTAAGAGAGTTCCTCATAGTGAGAGAGCTAGATGCGGGATCAGTATCCTGAGTTGTTTTGCAAGTTTTTATTTTTAGTTATGAGAAATATGAAGGAGGTAATTATTTATAGACCCTATTTTTACCTTGTAATACATTGAAATATTTATATATATATATATATATATATATTCAAATGTTGGTGTTGTGATAGTGTGCGATTTTGAGGCCCAGTGTGCCCGAAATTAATTTTATAAAAATATGAATTATATTATATATTATTCACATGAAGGAAGTATAATAAATCTGAAATTTTAGTTTGGATTATAAATATGAGGCCACAGTTGAGTCTGAGAAATGGAATTTAGCCTAGGTGGGAGAATAGTTTTGTCGTCCCGGGACTTTCATGAAAAAAGCCACCAAGGAGAAAAATCCCCAATAAAATAATTAAATATAATTAATTTACCCATGGAATCATTTCAAATAACTTTTGAATGGATACTCATATTGGAAATGTGATACTGCCATTGAGTTTTCAATGGGGTGTTTTACCTAAACGTAACATAAAATGAGAGGGTGCAGAAGTTTTGGATCCTACGATTGAGATGGGGGGTCTCAATGCATTTTCTATTAATATGAAAATAATAGGATATAATTAGTGTTAGTCACTAATTCTCATCCTACATTAGAAATTTATACATCCCCTTTCACCCCTGGTGAATCAATAACAAACTTCAACATAACCTCAATGGATTGAAGCTGGAGCGTGATGAACATGTCGACAACGATAAACTGATTGATCGATGTAGGATTATTGTTAAATTTTCACATTCAAATTTTAATTCTTGATTATTTCCTAAATTCATTTTAAATTCTTCATTTTTAATTTCAGGATGATGTCCAAAATGAACATGAACATCAGTTGACCCCCATTTTGAATCACAATTTTTTCATGTTCATCACCGTTATTGTCTTTTGATTTTTCACAATGTGAAAACCCCATCGAATCATCGAGTGGAGGATGGAAATGTCAAGAAAACAAACCCAAAGTTCTCGAAACACCATTAGTTTTCATTTTCCAATCACTGGTGTGCTTTTGGTGTCCATAAAAAGGTTGTTTCGGTGCAGCTTTGGTGAGGTCAGCAACTGACATTGACGTATGACAACAGTAGATGGGGGCCAGTGAGCTGAGGCGGCCGGTGAGTACGACACATTGGGGCTGGATGGTGGTGGGAGGTTGAAAGGGTGTTGAAGCCACAACTAAGCTAGGTGGTTACATTAAAAGAGGAATATAATTTGGAGTTCAACAGACGAGGTTTGGCTATTGGAGGATGTGTCTAGGTAGATGGATGGACTGAGGAGTGGACAAAAGGATAGGGGTCACCTGAGGGGGTTCATTTTGATGAGGTAGATCAGATGAGACCAGAGTGTGGGGTATAGCAGGGAGAGACTAGGAGTGGCCCACTAGGCTGAGGTTATAGTCCATGCTAGGCCACATAGTGGGTCTACAATTTTGTGAAACAATTCGGGATGGTTGGAGTGCGCCGAACAAGGTGGAGTGGTTTGACCAGAATGGGCCTGACCAGTTCGGTCGGGCCGTAACACCTTCAACTGCCCTTTTATCTTAAACTGGGAATCTGATTAATGTGCTACCTACAGCCATGTGTTCCTATCAATGAGATGAACCTTTTATGGCCAATCCATGAATTTTATTATTTGGTTTCACAGCTCGGTAGTATGAAACATCTAATTAAAATAATAATAATATAATTTCCATCATTAAAAGTTACTGTATCGGACATATCATCGAAAATGAACTTCCAATTGATGCCCTGTTAATGGATTTGTGACCCTAGAGTTTAGGAAGACTTTTGAAGAAATTTTTTTTTCATTTAGAACCAAAATCAAGCTACAGGCCCTATGAGCCCCTATTTGGGCATTTTTGGTGAAATGTAACTTTTCCCCGGATGTCTGTTTTGGATGAATGAATATCCAATAATGTGTATTTTTATACGGGGATCTCTATTGGGTGATCCGTTTGATTATTTTAGGACCGAGTCATGGCCCACAAGTGATGTCATTTAAGCGTAATGCAGAGACATACAGCTTTTCCATCAGATGTTCGATCGGGGTGAATGAATATTCGATCTTGAGTGTTTTCCTATAACAATGATAGGGGTATGATCCATTTGGGTGTGAAGAGCCTTATTCATGATCAAATTAAATGTGTAAGTAAGAATGTAATATCATTGGAAGATCCTTTGATGTGTTCCAAGCCTGATGCTATGTCTAGTTGTGTTCGACGACTATAGTGATGCGATGATCTATTAGTTACATACGAGTTGAATCCCATTGATGAACTGGGGTGAGTGCCCTTGATGGATTAGATTTTAATAAACATAAAATATTAGGGCATGGGTCATCTATGAAGACAATATGAGTGTAATCCCCCATAGTCTTTGGTGTGGGTCCTCTATTATCCACTTTTGAGTGGAATCCCTAGGATGCACTAGGGTGATGGTCCTTGATGAATGAGAGTGGAACCCCCCCTAATGAATTAGGGTGTAGATATTCCATGAAAAAAATTAGAGTGTAATCACCTAGACATACTTGGGAATGGGTCCTATACATTGGATCTACACCTTTCACCAATGGATCTGAGACGAGATGTACTTTTACACTACCTTGGACTCACAAGTAAGAGGGTGCTTTCCCCACCATGATTCATCCTTGTGACACGACCAAAAACTGTACAGGAATGAAATAACAACCAAAAGAAGATAGTATCAAGGTGTGGTGTTTGTGCCCCTTTGACTTTTGATTCAGGGATGACATTGGGAATGCTGAGTATCGATGGTTGTTACTTATGGGACTATAAGAGACTCTTTTCTTGTGATCAGCATTGAGATATATATCCCCTTACTCTCAGGGTTGGGATTGTTTTTACTTATCAAACACACACGCACACACACACACATTCCATTTCAGTACCCACTCCTTGGTTTTTGGTTACTCACATTCCATGAGGGGTGGAGAAACGTGGGGAATGACACATGATTTTCATGTTCATATTATCATGGTTGGACAAGCCAACTATCAGACTATGGGTAGCAAAGACTCAATGAGAAGCTCAGTTTCTCACAATTTCTAGCTCATTCTGTTTAATATGTGTTTACTTCACTTTCTTGTTAGGTTGAGATACACTCTTTACTGTACATTTTTTCTATCTACTACTTTTATCTTCAGTGTATCTTTTACTACTTCCTCACCTTTTCAGGAAATCCTACTGGGTATGTTTATACTCACCCAAGCCTAGTATTTTCCCTCATATATATTTCCTTATATTGTTGATGAATAGTTTTGATCTTAAGAGGATCTCAATGATACAGGTTATTAGACCACATATGGTTCTCGTATCTTGGGTTTCTAGGAGTAGGGATCTTCCAGTTATTGTACTTTTCCAATTTTCTATTAGGTTGGGAAACTTTTCTAGTTGGGAGTCTTCCCCCTTTTAATTTCAGTTAAGAATACTATACCTGTACTATTTTAGTGGTCCATATATGTTTTGTTTTTTCACATTAGTGTAGAATATTTTATTCTTTTTCATCTACAATTTTTCATTGAGTGGTTGTGTGCATGTGTATAAGTACTTAGGTAAATGCATCTTGAGTTTGTTGAGCCTTCAATGCTTATCACCACCCCTAGACTATGGAAGTAGGCTTGGGATAGTTACAGCTCGATCCCCAGTATGGGTCGAGCCATGACACAACCATCCATAAATGTGGGGATTGAAGAGGCATAAAAGAAGGATATAAATGTGCCTAAGTTAAGACACAGTTGTGATGGAATGATAAGGTTAAGGAATCATTTATGTGTCTTATTAATACAATAATTGAATAAATAACTATTGTTAGAAGCTCAATGTTCATTATTTTACAATCGTCCAAGATGTACGAAAATGCATTGAGACTTGAAAGATTATTTCATTTGGGATAACATGAAAAGATATATTTTAGAGTGTTCATCTAGATACTTGGTATTTTATAAAGTTAAATTTGAGAGAGATAAGTACAATGTATGTTACAACCATTACCCATACTTAAATGATAATGGGAAAACATTACTATGGGTTTCATTTTCATACTCCCCAAAACATCTAAAAGGAACAATTTTATTTGAGTTGAAGTCATGTGCCTTATGAAATTAGTGCATTTCATTACCATCATAGAATATTTAAATTATTATCAATATATAATATAAACATAATTGTTTTTATTACAATGGATAATACCATTTGAACCTTCTTTCCATCAACTAGGAAATAAAAGTATCACCCATGTGTATGTATTGACTACCGCCTCCACGTAGCGATATAGATTATTTTTCATTACTATAATTCTTATATGGCTGTTCTGAAGGATTTAATTTTAATATAATATATTTATGAAATAATTATTCATTTATAATTACAATAGTCTTTTCAAATTCTTACTTAATTTTTGGATTAAGATAACATTGTTTGTTCATACCTATGGACTACCACATCTACGAAGTCATGTGAACTATTTTTCTTCTTTTATTTATCTGAGTAATTATAAATTTAAGTATATTAATTGAGTATTATAGATATATCATGAATAATATTTTGGATATGATGAAACCACAAGAAAGGTACATATAAAAGAATCATCAAACCAAAACAAGCATTGGAAAATAGAGCTGTTTCCATTTGATTGTTATTTATTTTTTGAAATAGTTAATAAAAAGATAATTTGAAATTATAATAGAATAATAAATAGTATATTATATATTAATATATTTTTAGAATATTTTTATAATTAATATATATTTACTATAAATGATATTTAAATATGTGTGAATATATATTAGACTTGAGGTAAATGTTATGTTATGACCTCATTTTTTTTCAGGATTGTGCACGCTAAATTGGAATTCGAGGAATATTTATAGATATTATCCTTTAAATAACATATTTTTAATAGTCTATTTATTTATGGATTTTCAATATATTTTTTCATTTTTGCCTCTTTGGAACCTAAAATTGTGAATATAATGTTTTCAATGAATGACCGACCTTTTTTCCTTTTTCTCCGATCAACTTTTTCATCCCTATCCATACACTTCAATATTGTTTAATGAAATTTTATACCTATAATTGAAATATTTAAAAATTAAAATTTAACTACCTATGAATATATTTACAATGGTTTAAAAATTAATATCTTTAAGTAATAATTTTTCCAAACTTGTTATTTTTTACTATTTACAAAGCTGTGAAATAAATGTTTTATTCCAAAGTATACGACATGAATTTATTTTACTATCTTCATGAAAAATATTCTGTTTGAACCATCCCATATAAAATTTCAAGGTTATTTTCAATTTAATTTCTTCAATAATATTTTTGGAAGGCTTTAGATTTTAAATAAGTGATATAAAAAAGAATTTTTTATTTTCCAAAAAAAATATACTAGTTATATTTTAAAGGTAGTTTTCCTCTATGATAAAATCCTTCGATGTTACATATACTCTACTAGTTATATGATCCAATAATACCATCCATATTCATTTTATTGATGGTTTATGTACATAATGATGATATTTTTATGATGACCATTTTTCCATGGGTTATAATATGATAAAATAATGAATTGTTTATAAATTTAATTTAATATTCATGGGTTATGTAAATAATATATTATTAATATGTAATGATACTTCACTAATATTATAAAGGGATTATGATTATGTTATTAGAGGACATAGAATTATGTATCCCAGAAATGCATTGGTAAAATATGGATTGCTCAAGAGATGATAAGGATTAGAATGAGGTGTGAACTGTGTTATGTAATGTAATATATCTAATGTGATAGTATTGGGAGTGAACCTTGAATAAAGAAATGATGAAATTAGGAGTGTGACTAGTCCAATTTGATAGTATTGGTAGTGATTAATGACTAATTAAATTATTTTTTATCCTTATGTATATGAAATAATTTTTTTTGTATACATATGATATGTTCCCATAACTCAATATTGATTAAAAGTGAATCCAAAGAAAAATAACCTAACCCTAATGGCCCAAAGACCATGGTTACTTTATTATATTGGCACTAGATACGAGGATCCACATCCGAAATGACGAAATTGTTGATTAGTCTGGGTAAACAATACATATACATAAATTTTATATAAATTTGAAAAAATAATAAAAATAATGAATGAAATTATTTTTTATCCTTAAACTCATTAAAAAATTCCTTCTTAATGTAATTGGAAAATAAAAAAAATATGGGCGAGATCAGATGATCTATAAGGGTAACTATAAATTGATGCTAAAAAGTGAAGGATAATATAGAAAGAATAAATGATTATAAAATAATTCCATATAAATAATCACATGAGATAGAAACTTATCCATGGATACCATAACATATAAAATAATCCAATGAACTACAATAATTGATTTAATAAGGATATAGTTTATAATGATAAACATCTAAAATTTATCATCAAGTCCTCATGTCATCTCATCTTATATATATGGGTACGACCTCTTCAAAATACCCAATATAGTTTTTCTAATGCAACCTACCAAAAAATAGAAGGCCTTTGTAATTTTGATACCCTCCCATCACATAATAATTCCAATGAATTTATCATATGAATAATCAATTTTACTAAACCAACATGCCTTAAATATCAATAACTATCCATACGAGAAGAACTAAAACCCATAATATCATTAATTTTCTAGTCAAAATGATTATAAACAATCAAAAGAAATAAGGTGAATGGTATTATTGCAATAGGATAGGATAATAAATCAATTTAAACTAACAAATAAAAAATCATATAATTAAAAAGAGGTAATAAGAATGGTTTCAGACATATAATACATTCCCTCGCTCTAAAAATATAAAATTAACTCATTTCAGAAAGCATACTATTTTTTACTTTTAATCAATTTTTTGTAAAAAATTAAAACATGGGTAAAAATGAATTTCAGAAATCATATTAATGAATTAAAAAAATTATTGAAAGCATTTTTAGAAAAATTTAAAAGGAATAGAATGATTCCCTAATGAGTAGAGAAACAAGGTCTGTTTTACATAAAAACATTAGTTCGATATCAAGAGTACATAAAGAGAATAATTTGAAGGGAATATTTTTAATTTATAGAAATAACCATAGGAGAAGAATGTATATTGTGTTTAATATAGAAAGATAAAATTTTTACCTATTTGTTAAATAAACATATACAATACAGAATAATGTTGAGAGGAAAATAAACCCTTACCACATGTTCTACTTTCTACATATATATTGAAAACTACAAAATAATAAATATAAATTTATTATTGTTGGGTCCTAGAAATATCTCATTTGAGATGAATAATCTTTCATCTATTTGGAAATGTAATAAGAAAAAAAATTGATGGGAGATTTTAAGGAAAAATGTTCAAATAAGGTGAAAAATTATAATGGAAACAATGTCATGACTCAAGAATCCCTTTGCAGACCACCACACCACATGGTGTTCCAACACCATAGAAAATCTCTATGAATGGAACTATTCATGGAGGGGGATGATCTAGTGGAGCTTGAAAATTATGTAAAGTTGTTTTGTGGAAAGGGGTGGTGATATCATCTCCCCCAGATAATTTCCCAGAACTTAAACATTCACAGGGATAGGCATTTTCGACAACTCCCACAAATGAAATGAAGTTTCTTCAGGAGAAAGGATAAGATTTTAATGACCACAAAACGACCCCTACTGACTGAGTCTTTCATGGACTACCATAAAATATTCTCAATGGCCCATCATGGATGACCAAGTACACCGATATCCAGTTCCTCCACTTCTCTATAAATTGGGCCCATGGGGAACTAGAAAAGGGGACCAATACATGGTATGATGTTAACACTTGGATGAATATAGATAATGTGATCTTATGTGAGGCACTTAAAATTGTGATTCTTCAATGATTACCTGTAAGTAAACCCCCTTTTATATCATTAAAGAAGAAATAAAAACTCATTCAGTGGTTCACAAACCCAAAAAACCCACTAAGGATGTAATTTATGTAGGGATAAAACTAATATACCCTTTCTTAATAGGAATCTGGCAAATAAAAATGCTATGTAGGTGGAACCCTACCTTAGGTAGACAAATTCTACCCAGGTGGAACCCATCCCCGTGTAGCCAAACACTTTACAATTAGAACTTAACCCCATGGAGAAAAATAGTATGTAGACTAAACCTAGGACTGTGTACCATGAAGGTACACAGACCACTCCATTACCTATATATAAATATGAAATGTGTAGAAAACCCCAACCCAGATGATAAAATTCCACATAGAATAGGGAATCCTAGGGCGTTTTACCTTCTAGATCCAACTTTCATCCTCCTTCGTATCATCAACCCCTATGATAGACCCTCCATGACCCTGTCTAACGACATTAGGCCTATGACTCTTCCAAAGCCACTTGAAATTTGTGATAAGATAACCGGACACACCAACATTCCAGGTTGAGTCTAAATACCTATGGTAAGTGGAGTTTCAAGGGTTACCCTAGTGGTATGGAGAACCCTGAAAATGACCATGAGTCTAAATTCCCATGGTAATGAGGGTTCTAACCTTAGGGTTCTCACATGAACCACACTATTCTAGAGATTACGGGGAAATAATAGCCTTTTGATTCAATGAGGTATAGTGTCTACTATTATTCCTTCTTCACTAGAACCAAATTTAGGGAACTCCCATTGAGGTAAGCCCCCAACCTTTGTTATATGAGGTGGTACTTCTGCTCTTATTTTCCTTTTCCAGGGACATATCTAGATAGATAACCAAATATGACATTCCATGATATGAAAACAAGAGAGGGAATGGGTAAAATCAACACCATCTCTCAATCTCTTCTATTAGACTCCATAACCATCCACCAATGGATGGAGAATGACATGCGATCTTCTGATCCACTACATACTCTTTATTCTCATACCGAGCATGAATCATGTGGGGTTAGAGGTTGGAGGTGATCATGACATCTACATAATCCCAAAGAAACTCCCATTGGGCTTTCTTCATAGATGTAATCCCCAACTTCAATCCAAGTAGGACTCTAATAATGTATAATCCCTGATCAAACCCCTAAACTCTGAAGCTCCTATGTGTAAGTCCCATATAAAACCAAAATACATGGGATTTGATTCCCAAAATAATGGGATTATTAGGAAGCCTTTATGAGGTCCAAAACTAACATCCAAATAACACTAATGTTTTCTTTTCCATATCCTCAGTAGGGTCACATTCCCCTAGGAGACCACATCATTTTTTTTATCTCTGGCCATCTCCGCATAAGTCTCACACCATCACTGACTGGGGAACATTTGGTCTAGACATCATTTACGTATGACGTTAAAATGAATAATTGGGTCCTCTTCACATGACCTTAAAAGGTGATGTGTTCAGTTAAGTGACATCGAGCTACGTGAGTTTTAAGTCCTCTCATGGGGATACGTAGGAAGCCTGTATTACGTGTTCAATTCAAAATCAAAACAAATATTGATCCCCTAGATGACAATAACATTCTGAGTACCTAACAATGTATTAAAACAAGAATCATATCAATGAGAAATGGAATCATTAATATGTACACAAAAGGGTAACATTGATGGAGAACCTAAGATACATACAAATCCTTCCATCGATGGAGAACCTCAAATATATAATGATAATTCGAAACCCATGCATATTACTAATCAAGCATTACGTCATGGGTAATTCCCAAACACATGCTTGGGAATGAATAGAGGATTATTGAACATATCATAAATCAGTAAGAGCATCCTAGAACAGGCAATTGTTCCCCCAAAAGGGTGTGCTGAGCCCAAAATCCCATCCTCTCGAACAATGTGAGTTCGTAAGTTTCATTGTCCAAGTAATCCAATAAACATATTCCTTTAAAAATTAACTACATGAATCATGGATATGAGAGGCATTGGGTGTTTCTGGCTCCATAAATTTACTTGTTGGAGACCATTCAAAGATGTTATACCTGATATTAGTAATTGTATGATAGTTAACACCCTTCAATCAACCCAATTTGGAAAACCCCTTATTTGAATGAATAAAAAAATGGAAAACCCAAAATGGGTGACTTGACTATGACAAATTCTTTATTTGATAACAAGGATATACCACCCAATCCGTATTAGAAAATTTCATTCTGGGTACATACACATCTTCAAGTAGAAACAAAAATTGTGAACCCAACATGAATCCTTAACCACAGTGGTTGTTCTACCCTGCTGTTGGACCCTTTTAAATCCAAAAGGAAACATGGACAAGAAATATAATCATCTACACATGCTTTTACGAGATTATACTTTGAATAGTTTTTTATTTCTATACTTTTCACATATATTGTAGTCATTATTCAGAGATTTATTCAATCAAATTGAATCTCAGAACTTCTCAGAGACATGAATTTCAACCAATCACCAGAAGACTTCTCCAAAAAGTATAGGACTTCATCTCCCACCCAACTTCAACAATGTTGAGTCTCAGATTCACTAATCCAGAAGTACCATAATGAAAAATACTCCCATAACATTGAAGGTAACATGAAAGTCCCTCTAGATGATGAAATCTAACCAGCCACCCACTCCTCAGTGGCCGATGGTCCAGAACTGGGTGGTCCCAGTAGCCATCTCTTATCATTTCAGGAGCCTATTCTCAAAACATTATAATGAGTACCTCCCATATCTTAGGGATGAAGAAGATTTTTTCACCAACTACATCTCCCATAATGCACAGGGGCTACACTCAAAGGCCCATACCAAAAGACATTGCTCCCAATTCTATGTAGCCCAAGATCCTCAAAACGAGGACGATATTGTTCCAGGGGTCCCCATTGAAGTCTATTGGGCATAGGTCCCCAAGTCTTCATGCCAACGGTGACAGAAATATAACCATGAATAGTTCATAACCCGGGTTACTAAGGAAGAGTTTCACTGTGAAAATGTTACATCACACTATGGTAGATGTATAATCATGCTCACTCTTTTGAAGCCCTTAATGAAAATACATTACAAAATTAAAAGATATCACAAATCCCCACTAATGCTTTTCAAACCTGAAATGAAAATTGGGTGGTGAATTACTAGAAGATTAAAATCTATAATGATGTGCATAAAACATAAAAACTAAATTGGGAGGAATCTAGCTATGAGAAAATTTAAAATTTCTTCTAATACATACAGAGACCATAAAAAATAGGAAATAAAACACTAATGGAAAATGTTTATATGCGATAGTACATTTGCGACGGGGTCCCTCTCCAAATGGACCTTTACAAAAAAAGTATCACCAATATAAACTTTTGCAATGGTCCATCACAAAAAGTTATTATTTCCAATATGTAGTTGCATCGTCACAAATAAGTTCAATGTGTTTTTTAAAAAATCTATTGTGACGGGCCGACCACCAGTCGCAAATAGTATTCCCGTGTTTTTTGAAAACTTTTTGTGATAGGTTGAAAATATTAGAGAAAAATAAAATAAAATAAAATAAAATTATAATAATAATAAAATTATGTTAGTAAAAATGATATAATTATATTAGTATTAGTACACTAAATATATTTAATAAAAAATAATAATTACAATAATAAAATATTAATATAAATGAAATAATAGTAATAATAATATTAGAATAAAAATAAATTATAAAATAATTATGTAATATAATAAAAATATTACTATTAATATTAATATAATAATATTATTAAATTAAGTAATATAATAATAACCTCAATATTCAAAAAAAATTTAAATATATTAATTAATAAAATAATAAATATAAAAAGATTATATAAATAATAAAATTGTAATATTCAAAATAATATAAAAAACTATTTAAAACATTAAATAGTTAATTTTAAAAAAAAAATCAAGTGTTTTATTACAAAATAATAATACATCACTGAGGGGGAGGGTCTTTTGGAGGAGTTGGGGGAGATGTTGGAGGGGACCCCATCCCTAAACTATGAGTCTGAAGTCGCATGTACTTCATCTTCTCATGCTTCTACTGATGTCGCCATTTACGCATCTCATCATGCATCTCTTGCTATTTATTCTGCTTTCGAAGGAAATCTTTCTACTACTACTACTGCCACGGACACATCTCTTCATTCTCTCTATACATATTCTCTATAAACTCACTAGTAGCTCACAAAACACCTGATAATGTGCATGATATGAGGACTCTCTGCAATCTCCTCCTGAGTTGGACACCGACATCAGAACAGTTCCATAAAAACCCCCAGGGGTCAATCGAGAGCCGATACCAAAAACTAAAACATTCTTAAAGGCATACTGGGTCACCTACAAACATGCCACCTCATCAAATTTGGGGCACTGTTCTGACCATTAGTCTTAACCTGACTCTCACTATGTGTTTGAGACTTCATGGCCTCATATTAATACTTTAATTTCAATTTAAAATTTAAATTGATAAAATATTATTTATAGTAAAATTTAAAACTCAAAAATAAATTATACTGACCACAATATAACACTGGCGAGCACCTCTAATCTATGCAGTGGTTGGATCATTGTATATCCTCATATAAACATTGTACTCAATAATATCGGGCTATGCAAGTGCCTTGATCAATATAAAATAATCTTTTTATATTTAATGTTATATAAAATATTTAAAAAAAATTACATACCACATACTCCCTAAGTGTACTGAATGTGCGACTACTGGAACGTTGCATCCCCTTCTATCTCCCCTGATTTTTCTGACCTACTAATCATCTACTATGAAGAATCCTAGTCAACCAGTGTGTACATAATCCATCACAAACTAGAGTGGGAATATAATCAGGTCGGTGTATGTGACATGTATCCTCAAACTCTATTACTCATTATTTCTCCATTTCTTTCATTTTCATATTGTGCATAAACTGAGTGCAACACACATACATAGCTCCCTGTCATACCCTCCAAATAGCCTCATGCATGCTCTCATAATTGGGATACCATGAACCCTATAAATAATTTATAATATCAAGTTATTAATTATGTTAATTTCAAAATAAATATTATTTAGATTTCATACCAGCGAATACTCGAACATGCAGTGGTGAACATCAACAAGAATATGATCCCATGAAACCCATTCTTAAGAAAAATAATTGCACAATATAGAGCTCCTCTGTCCAACAACTATTTTCATAAATAAGTGAAAAAAGAAAAATTAATCTAATAATTAGAATATTAATAAATTAATGAAAATTAATTAAAAAATACTGGTAAACATACCTCTATGTGAGAAGATCAATCCCAAGACATGAAATTCGCTTGGGGATAGGGTCAGGATTCCCTAATTGGACAAGACCACAACCCTTCTAAGTGATTCCTGGACTTCCAGAAGTTTTAGGGTTGGATGATCCGACATTCGAATCATCCAAAGGTAGATCAACCTCATACAAAAGATGATACAAATTTTTATTCATATGAAACACGAAATAACTGTTATTAGAAAATAGTTGAAACAGTTATTATATATTGACATATATTATATAGGATTATATCTAGCATTTAACTTTATCAATGTCTATATTCATCCTCATCTTCATAGTTCTTTATGTCAATGTATCTATCTTCGTCATAAGGATCTTAAATTTCCATATTAGTTTCTGTTTCATCATCTCTTGTCTTTTCAAATTAATTTGTAATATCATTAAAATCATTTTCACTATCAGCCCTGAACTGTGTGGTTTCATCAATGATATTTGTCTCTCTTCACAAAAAATACGGATTTAGAGAAGTATCATGAAAAATTTCAATTCCTTAAACTTAAATGGAATCATATTTACTTTCATTAAACATATTCTCTTGAGATTTAATTTTTATTATGCTCCCCTAATCACCCAACTATCTTGAAGTAGCATAGTAGTTTGGATATTAAATTTTATGTTCCTGATGAGCTAATATAAATGGTTTATTTACAGTAAGAAAACATTTATATTTAATTTCAAAGATTCTATAGACTGGATGAACACACAAGCCTCTCTCATTATCCAAGCACTGCCATTTAAACATCGTTATTTAATAATGTCCCAGATAACACAGTTCAATGATTTCTTCCAACATGATGTGAAAGTCAACTTCAGTTTCCCTATGATGAAGACCTCTCAAGAAAACACCACTATTCATTTTATTGATTCCCCATATGCACGTGTATGAAATCGAAAAACATTCACCACATATGCATTTTAATATTTAATAATTTGGGATGGTGGATAACTCAATACATACAATCTATTATCAATTTTATCAGAATGTTGGGATACCTGAAATTTTTAAAACAATTATCACTATAACAAGTATTAAGTTGATTTTTATGTAAAATCAAAAATAATTATGTTATGAATTTTTGAAACTAGTAGATTTTGTTTTGATGAATACCTTTAAGAGTAGTTGCTGTAATTTGTGGAAATATTTCAATTATATGATTATCATATAACCTTGATATAAAGCAAGATTAATGTACTATTACAAAAATTATAGAATAATTGAAAAGAGAAATCATAGTACAAATGGTTCCATTTCATCTTAGTTAATCATAATATATGTATGATCTTAGTGATGTTCATCAACGGAAATCCATCATTAATGAACTCCACCGAATCCATGTTTGGGCTGATTGAAAACTGATAACTGATAGCTCATGTAATCGTTAACATTTACATCATTATGGACCATGCGATTCTGTTTTGAGAGATATTAATATTGAAAGTAATGAGATAAAAAATGAAACATTCTCATGAAAATAATCTTTTACAATTGATCCTTCAATTTATGCTTTGTTACGTAAAATTTTCTTCAATCTCTGCCAGAATCTCTCGAATGGGTATATCCATCAGAAATATATCAGACCTCTATATTTTTTTTCTTGCATAAAATATATTGTAAGATGTAGGGAACCTAGACTTTTACATATAACATTACATGTTTTAATCATAATTATACATCATAGTACAAGCCATGGATTGTTAAGTCTACTTTCTTAGAAGACTATGTACATAGAACATAACACATTGGTCTAAAAAACACATCTATATTTAATCTCCAAAAAGATATTCTAACTTTCTCTAAGCCCTTACATCTTCATTGGGTACCCTGGGGAACAGAATAACAAAGGGATGATCTAAAAATCCTTGTAAGTTAATAAACCTAACGATACATCATAATCACATGAGTTAGGAGGCATGAATTATGTTATCAAAAGAATGGAACATTTGAAATCATATCATATAAGAATGGGGTCATATAAACATTGAATCAAATAAATTTTGTAGATTCATAAACCATGTCTTTAGTATGTGTCAAGGTTAACCACCAATCCCATTTCCCATTTTAGTACGGGTTAAGGCTTACCGCCAATCTTGATTCCCATTTCAGTACGGGTCAAGGATAACTGGTAATCCTATTTCACATCGCATCTCATGAGACTTAACTTTACCTAATGAATTGGAGCACTATTTGGGTTCAAGAATCTCAAAATTTTCGGGAATATTCATTCCATATAAATAATCATACACAATCAACCATACATAAACATAAGGTTACCCCTGGAAAGAATTGGGTACCACAATCATGACATAAAGAATAACCACTAGGCGTATCATGAAAGTGTCCTTGAATGAAAGGGATTATAACATACATGGACATTCATAAGGTAAAATAGGCATGTAAAATTATAAGTTTTGTCAAACATATGTTACAAAAAATAATAAATGTATTTGAGAAACATTAGCATTAACGAATTTATGTGTGGTTTTAAGGAAAATACTATAAACATTAAAAATAGAAAATCAGAAAATATTTTATATAAAAACAGAATTAAACCAAGAAGGATTTAATGATAAAAACACTAATTTTATAAAGACAATGGTGTCTTAAAACATATGATAATGTGCACTTGATGTTGGGTATGAATTTGGGAAGTTCCCTTAAAACATGTTTTCTTATCGGAATGTTCAATTTAGAGAATTTTTTAAAAACATATATATCCCTAAAAGAGAGTGATGAAAGGGTATTCATAACGGAATTTTGTAAAACTAGAAAACATTTATAATATTTAAATAAATAGATAAGATTACTCCATTTTATATAAAGATAGATAAGGCAACCCGAAAGAACAAAGAAGGTTCATGAAGAATTCATTACGGTTTAGTGGCATGGTGTTAGGTGTACCTAAGAGGGATTGGGGAGAAAGAAAGTGGGGTTCTAATCACTTATAAATCATTGGGGAAGTATGGGGGAGTTTTTAAAACATACCTTATAAATTGGGATTACACATAAAAGGGCATATCACAGAGGGAAATATTGATTAAGAGAGAAATGTATAAGATCCCTTAACATAAATGATTACCGAACCATAACAGGAATATATGACATATATAATAGTATGGTTCAATAATAACAGAAATGGTTTCATGACTAGAAGTAAATATGATAATAGAAATTGATAAACTGTTTTCCTTGATTGTGCTAAATTAACACATCTCAAATGGAGCTTTCATTTCTTTCAAATAAAAGACTGGGAAGGAAGAAAAGATAATGAATTATCCAATTAGCATAATAGTATTCGAGTACATGTATGTTATTAGATTTATCATACCATTTGGATGAAAGGATGTGAGGAAAGAAACAAAAAGGAAAGAACCTAAAATAAATGAATGAATTGGAAATAGGAATTCACCTCTTTAGTATACCTCATTTGAGAACCTATTAAGTGGAGTGTTTTTGGTATTTTTAAGATAATAGGGGCCTTTGGATGTGGGGGAATAATTTTGGGAGATATTTGGGAATAATATTGGCAAGGCACAAGGCATGAGAGAAGTGAAGAGAAGAGGGAGTGTGGGGGGTTTTATAGTGGAGGAGAGGAGGTTTTTCATAATTTTATAATCATTAGTTTATTAATTTACATAAATACCAGGTATAGTGATTATTTAATGACTAAAAAGAGTAAAAAATGCATGTGAGTTATAGATTTGGGTGCTTACATCACTTGTGATGTCACTAATAGTTTATTTGAATTATAATGTATTTTTATGGTAAATTAATGTATTTTACTGTTCATGAAAAGTTCAAGTATTTCAGAAAGTTCCCAAAAATTCACCATTACAATTTTTTTGACATATAGAATCAAAAAATAAAATCCATTTTTCAAAAATAATTTTTTAAATATTTTAATTTTAATGTTAAATTAATCTCATAGTTTATTATTAAAAACCAACTTCAAAACATTAATTTACTTACTCTAAAATATAGGTACATCATACTTTCACTTGAATATTATTTTTATACTATCACAGGTTAGGATAATATTCATTAGGGTATATCACTATTCATAAGGGTATGATAGTATTCATAAGGGTATTCCACTATTCACCAAAATTATGTTTTTCTTATCAGACTCCCAATAACTAACTGATCGCAACCGTGTATGTCGTATTTTTGAATTTCCAAACACAGAAGTTAAAAAATATACTTAAAGGTCACAAAACACTTAGTAGTTCATTATGATTTGATTTTATGTGATTATATGAAATAATTATAAGGGATGAATTTATATTTATAAAACATTTGGTTGTTACATTCTCCCCCCCTTATAAAATTTCTCCATCAAAATTTTGTTTTACATTATAGGCTATAGATAGGTGCAGGTACATTTCCTTCATTGCCTCCCCCAGTTCCCATGTTGCCTCTTCGTACATATGGTTTCTCCATAGTACCTTGTCCAGATGAGTAGTCTTGATGCGTAGACCTTTTACTCAATGATAAAAGATCTTCACTGGCTGCTCCTCGTAAGAAAGATCATCTTCCAACTATACCGCCTCTGAAGAGAGTAAATGTGAAGGATATGATATGTACTTCTTTAAGAGGGATACTTGAAAGACATCATGTACCTTGGCCTTGGTAGGTGGATGTGCTAGTCAATAGGCCACAGATCCGACTCGATCAAGAATCTCTAAGGGTACAATATACTTGGTACCTAACATCACTTTCTTTCCAATACTTATGAACTTATTCCATGTAGATATGTGTAGAAATACCATGTCTTGAACTTTAAACACATGTTCTCATTGATTATTGTCTGCATAACTTTTCTATTGACTTTTGGCTACTATGGTATGCTACTGAATACTTTTCACCTTCTCCACCATTTCTTCGAACATTTCAAGTCCAAGCGTCTTAGGCTCACCGACTTCATCGGAACACACTGGTGCTCTGCATCTTTTCCCATGAAGGGCTTTATATGGTACCATTTGGATGCTCGAGTGTAAACTATTGATGTAAGAGAATTAAACTAGTGGAAGATGTTGGTCCCATACTCCTTTGAATTCCATATAATATTGTCTCAACATGTCTTCCAGTTTCTGAATAGTCTGCTGAGATTGGCCATCGGTTTGAGGATGATAGGCCATACAGATATCCATTTAAGTACATTGAGCATGTTAGAGACTTTTCCAGAACATAGAGGTGAATCTATGATAACAATCAGATAAAATAGATAGTGGTACGCCATGCATCCTTACCACTTATGTGATATATATCCATGCATGTTTATCCAATTGAATGTCCTCTAGAATCATGATAAAGTGAGTTGTCTTTATAAGACGGTCCACAATGACCCATATGGCATTGTTTCTTCTGGATTTCCTTGGATGTCCAGTGACAAAGTCCATAGTAATGTTCTCCCACTTCCATGTTGGTATGGGTAGTTGTTTCATTATCCACTTAGAATTCTGTCTCTTAGCCTTCACTTTTTGATGTACTAGGAACATTGATGTATATAGAGAAATCTCAATTTTCATATTGTCACACTAAATGTTTTCTCAGAGATCTCAATACATATTTTTTCTCCCTCAGTGGATAGAGAAGGTCGTTCTATGTACGTCATTCAAAAGATATTTCTTTATCTCCAGATTTTATGGTACACATAATCATGACCAAAATGTTACAACTCATTCCCCATCAATCAAGAACTCAGATAATTCTCTATTTTAACTGCTTTTAGCCTTTTCATAATTTCCACATTCTTTCATTGATCGTACTTTATTTTCTCCAAGAGTGATGGTTGAGAAATCATTTGAGAAAGGATTGATGATGTTCCTACCATAATTATTCCATTGTCCATCCTTTTTAAATATAGTATGATTGGATCATTTTCAATTCACATCATTGATAAAGATGTGGGATCCTTTCTACTTAGAGAATATGCCACCTTATCTCCCTTACTAATGTGGTAGTGGATTGAGCAGTAATAATTTATTATTATTATTATCCATATTTGTTGGCACATATTAATCTCTTCCTGTATGAATATATATTTGAGACTCCTGTAGTCACTATATCATTCACACTTCTTCCTATAGAGATAATGCAACCAGTTTTTCAATACAAAGATCACAACCAAAACTTTAGATCTTGTGTGGGATAGTTTTTATCATGGATTTTCAGGTACATAGAGGTATAGAAAATAAAATTATCATTTTTCATCTACACACATCCTAATCCCTTCCTAGATTAATCACTGTACACTATAAATAGTTCTATACTTGCTAGGAGTTGGAGTACTAGCATAGTGATAAGCCTGTTTTTCGACTCCATAAAATAGTCCTTGTATTCCTATGTTAAAAAAAACTTTACTCACATCTGTGTCATCATGGTCATTGGGTTTTCCAATCATGAAAATTCCTTCACAAATCATCAATAATACCCAGATTGACCCAAAAGGCTAGGGATCTCCATTACAGAAGTTGGATTGGGGAACTCTTCAATTGCCCTTGTCTTGGATGGGTATACAAATATCCTTTTTCTCGTGATAACATGCCCCAAGAACGATACTTCCTCCATACAGAACTCACATTTACTATACTTTTCATACATCTTCTCCATTCACAATGTCTTTATGACAATATTCCAATCCTCCTCATATTTCTCCTTGTTCATGGAGTATATCAAAATATCATCAATACAGACTACCACAAAGTTATCGACGTAATCTCTAAAGACTCTATTCATTAAATCCGTGAAAATTTCTTGAGCATTGGTGAGTTCGAAGGGCATCACTAAGAAATCATAGTTTTCATACATCGTTCTAAAGGCCGTCTTGGGAATATCATCCTTCTACACCTTTAATTTGTTATATCCCAATCGAATGCCCACCATATAAAAATTAATGGCCCCAAAAAGAAGATCAAAAAATTCATCTATCTATGACAAGGGATAATTAATCTTTTTCATGATTTTATTGATCGCATGATAATAAATGTTGAGGCACATTGATCTGTCTTTCTTCTTGATGAAGAGTTCTGGTTCACCCCACGATGAATCACTTGGGAATATAAAACCCTTCTCCATATTCTCATGTAACTACTTCTTCATCTCTTCTAGCTCTATTTTAGACATTCTATAAGGTATCTTTGAGATACGAGAGAGATCTAGGGAAAAGTTCAATTGATAACTCAACCTCTCAGTTAGGAGGATGACCAGTAAACTATTCAGGGAATACATCTGTGTAATCCCTCATGATGGTCATGCCATTAAGAATGATTCTCTCCTTTGTCTCAATCATTTTAGCTAGATATGCATACTCAGAAGGAAAAAATATCCACACTTGATATTATGATTCTAGAAAATATTTATCTACCTCCTTACACATATAAAGAATAGGAGGATGCTTCATGATGTGAATGGTGATCTTCCTTTTTTGATAGTTGATGTTGGGTTTGTATAAAGATAGACAATCCATGAGCAAGACAACATAAAACTCCACTAAAAGAAGTATGACGAGATTTTATAGGAGGTTCAGTCCACAAAAATTAACTAGGGAGCAGTTATAAACCATAGAAGCAATAATTTAACCATTCGCTGTTCTCACAGATAACTGTTTCTCCGAATTTTGAGGTGGTGTTTGAATAGTTCTACAAAACTGGTAAGATATAAAAGAATGTGTAGAACCAGAATCAAATAGTATGTTTTCCATTATTGAATGAATAACAAGCATACCTCTCACCACATCAATCTCCAGCTCTACCTTAATAGTAGTGATGACATAATCACTTCCTTGTATCCTTGGAGGTTGTTTTTAATTTCCTCCAAAAACCCTCTGCTTAGGGAAATTGGTTTCATAATTCCAATGCCTTTTGCAGTTGTAGCACAACACTACTGGCTGAGGGTTGATATGAAACTTCCTTTATTATTTTTTATTCAAGGGATTCTTCATATCCCTTTGGTATTTTTTAACCAGATGTCCAAACTTTTTAAATTTGATTCAATTCTTGGTTTCCATCAAACAGTCCCCAGGGTGCTTCTTCCCACAACTTTTATAAGAGTAAATGTCAGGCTTCTTTCTTTCATGGGATTTTTTTTCAAACAACCCATGTTTTTCTCGATTTTCCTCTTCTTTTCACTGGGCCCATGAGACCACTAAGAGTCTCCAATCTCAATTTCAACCTTTAGGGAACAACGGAAAATCTCGACATAAATGTTGAAGTATGGAATCAATAATTCATTTCGTAGACTCGGCTTCAGTCCATTAAATAAGTAACTAACGTTTCATTCAGTGTTCATGACAAAGCCATAAAAATACCATGAAAGCCTTTTCATGTTTTTTTCATACGTACTGATGGAGTCATCTTCCTTCTTGAGTCTGAGGAACTCTCATTCCATCTTGATATAGTGGGTTCAAAGAAAATATTTATTGAAAAAGATCCTCTATAATTTCTCCCAATCAGTGGAATTAATTTCTTCTTGGGAATTTTTATTCTTGATAAATTACCACCACTGATCATCTTCCCTATCATAAAGATAAACCACCAGTACAAATTTCAATTATTCCAAGAACTGGAGGGAAAAAAATATCTTTTCAATGGAGATAATGCATTTTTCTGCAAGGAGGGGATGAGAAGATCCTATAAACATTGTCGGCCATTGCATCATGATGGATTGTATGACAACTTTCTCTTTCCTAGGAGGAGGAGGGCATTCCGCATGATTGAAGTTATTATTTACAACTAGATTTAGCTGAGCAAGTACTGTCACGAAGTTTTGACCACCCGATCCTATCATATCAGGCATATAAATAAAGAAATCTTCACATTTCCTATCACATTAAATATTGGAATGTGTTCTTAATTTATCTACATTAACTAAGAAAAATAATGTATAATTAGAGGGATTGAATACTTAGTTATTTAACATAAAAATAAAACTTTTGAACATAAAAGGATAAACTTGTAGAGGAGAAGTATATCCAATCTTGTGATACCATTGTTTTAAATCTTGGTTATCCTCGATCTATTTATTAATATATATTCTTATGGGATTTTTTTGTCACTTAATAATTGTTTGTACTAAGATCTTGAATCTACCAAAGCATATCCCCTGTGAGTTTTGTAACCAAGAGTGCAGAAAGGCCTGATGTCGTGCACCAGTTCCCGTTAGAGTCTAGCTCAAAGTAGTGTCTTCAGGATTCATCACTAGATAAAACTATGCCAAATCCACCTCTACCTACTCATATCTAGACAGGGATATATTTTCTTAAATAACCACTTACTCAATAATCACAAATATGTATGAATGTTTTCTTATACTTTGTCTAATATATAAGGTTATCACTAAGGTTCTCTATTCCTAATCCTCAAAAATCACCTAACCATCCTTTGATACCAACTATAGTGACCCTAGACTTTTACATATAACATTACATGTTTTTAATCATAATTATACCTCATTGTACAATCAAAGGATCATTATGTCTAGTGTCTTGGAAGACGTGGTACATAGAACATAAAACATGGGGTTGAAAAACACTTCTTTATTTAATCTCCACAAAGATCTCTTAACTTCCTTTGAGCCCTTACATTTTCTTAGGGTACCCTTTGGCACACATGAACAAAGTTATGAGAGAAAAATATTATTAAGGGAATGAACCAAAGGATGCATCTTAAGAACATGAGTTAGGAGGAATGAAATAATTATATCCAAAGCATGGAACATATGAAATCTTATCATATAAGCATTGGAAAATATAAGCATGGAATCATATAAATTTGGAATAATCATAAAACATGTCTTTATTATGGGTCAAATAAAACCTCCAATCCCTTTTCCCATTTTAGTATGGGTTAAGGATAATCGCCAATCTCGATTCCCATTCTACAATGGGTCAAGGATAACCACCAATCCCATTTCACATCGCATCTCATGAGACATAACATAAAAAATGCATTGGAACACTATATGGTTTCAGCCATATCAATATTTTCATGAATATTCTTGCCACATAAATAATCATTCATAATCATCAATATATAAACATAAGGGTATGCATGGAAAGAATTGGGTAAAACAATCATGACATAAAGCTTAAACAATGGGAATATCATGAAAGTGTCTATGAAAGAAAGATATTTGAACATACATGGAAGTTAATAAGGTAATATAGGTATTTAACATGTAAAGTGGTGTCAAGAATAAGTGAAAACATATAAGAAATGTATTTTACAGACATTAGCAATAAAACATTTTTGTGTCGTTTTAAGAAAAATACTATAGAGATTTAAAAATAGAATAGACGAAAATATGTTATATAGAAAAACAATTGAACCAAAAAAGTTTTCAAAATAAATAGTATTATTTTATGAACACAATAGTGTCTTAAAACATAGGATTGAGTGCACTTGAAATTGGGTAAAAATTATGGAAGTTCCCTTAAAATAGGTTTGCTTATCGGAAAGATCTAAGGCGGGATTTTTTTTTAAATGTATATCCTTAAAACAGAGTGATGAAAGTGTATTCATAAATGAATTTTGTAAAACTAAATATAATATAGAATATTCACATAAACATATAATATAACTCCATTTTGATGTAATGAAATTTAAGGAAACCCAAAAGAACAAAGAAGGTTCAGGTAGAATTCATTAAGGTTTATTGGCATATTGTCGTTTCTAACTAAGAGGGATTGATGAGAGGGAAAATGGGTTTATTATCACTTATAAATAATGAGGTAAGTATGGGGTAGGTGTAAAAACATACCCCATAATTTGGGATCACACATAAAAAGGTAGATCATAGAGGACAATCTTGATTAAGAGAGAAATGGAGAGGACCCCTTACCCTAAAACTAGTGGTGTTCTCCACTTCTTATTAATGACCCAAATAGAAAAATTAGGTATATTGATTAATAAATAGAGAACCTATTCTATATTACATTTATTTATTAAAACCATTTTTGGTTAATCCTAGTCCTTTTTGATTAGTTATAATGTTCAATTTTATTATTTAAGCTCATTTCTTTACATGGATTTAATGACCGGTTTGATTATATTAATTTTTGGATAAACATGCATTATTAAAGATGTTGTCCAAAATTGAATTTATATTCTATTAGTGAACATCCCGAAGAATAAATGGTTTCAAATTTTATTTTTTTACTTATAATGAAGTCAAATTATTATATAAAACCTTAGTGAAAACCATTTTTGTTAAATGGTGGGATTGATTACGAAGACCATGTTTTTCAATATAACTTAATACCATTAGTAAAAAAGGATTACAGAACCATAAAAAGGATATATTACATATATAATAACATGGTTAAACCATAAAACATATGGTTTAATGACCATAATTAATAATGATAATAGAAATTGGTAAACAGTTGTCATTGAATGTGGTAAATTAGTAAATCTCAAACACTGCAATCATTTATTTCAAATAAAATATGTGGAAGGGAGATAATATAAAAAAAATATCCCATTATAATAATAGAAATAAAGTACATGTATGTTAAAGGAGTTATCATACGATTTGGGTGAAGGGAGGTGAGGAAAGAAACAGAAAGAAAATAACTTAAAAGAAAAGAAAGAATTGGAAAGAGGAATTTACCTCTTGAGTCTACCTCCTTTGAGAACCTCTTAAGGGGAAGGGTTTTGGAATTTTGATGAGACTAGGGTAATTTGGACTTGGGGGGAGAGATTGCAGAGATATTTGGGCAGAATATTGGCATTAAACAAGCCATGAGAGTAGTGAAAATTAGAGGAAGTGAAGGTGTTTTTATAGTGGAGGAGAGGTCGGTTTTCATAATTTTATAATCATTAATTTATTAATTTCCCTTAATGAACAGAAATAGTGATGATATAAACATTAATAAATGCACGCTAGTTCAATATTTGGGGGATTATATCACTTGTTATGTCAAGAATACTGGATTGGAATTATAATGTATTTACACGATAAATTAATGTATTTTTCTATCCATTAAAAATTCAAGTAATTTTGAAAAATCCCAAAAATACACTGTAACCGTTTTTCAATGTTTATAATCTAAAACTGAAATCCATTTTTCAAAAATAATTTTTTAAATATGATTATTTTCATATTTAATTAATCTCATAATTTATTATTAAAAAACTAGTTTTAAAACATTCATTTACTTATTCTAAAATATAGGTACATCATACATTCACTTGGATATTATTTTTATAATATCTTATGTAAGGTTACTATTCATTAGTGTGTATTAATGTTCATAATGGTATTATAATATTCATAAGGTTAGGTTACAATTCCCCCATAATTATATTTTTCTTATCAGACTCCAAATTACTAACTCATTGCCACCGTGTATGTCAGATTTTCAAAATTTCAAACCCAGAAGTGACAAAATTTTGTATAAAGGTCACATAGAACATAGTTGTTAATTATGTTGTTATTTGATGTGATTATATGAAATTTTTATAAAATATTAATATCAGTTTATAAAACAATTTGTTGTTACATCAAATTTTCTGATGAGTCAAACAAAGCCGAAGGAATTGTTTTCCAGTTTACATAAAATTAAAATGACATCTTCTTATAGTTTTCTTTTTACATCCTAGTTTGTTGTCAACACACAAATATCTAAAATATATATGAAATGGATATTATAACATAAAAAATCATAGGATTTAACGAACCTATTAATCCAATCAGTACGAGTCTTTCCATTACAACATGATAGGTAAAACTTTTCAATCCAATAATATGACCATTTCTCATAGAACAAAAAAAATTAGAAGCATAACCATATGGATGTCTCAAATATATAATCCTCTAACAAAATAATAAAATACAGTCTTAGGGAAATTTATAATCTTCTTTTGGCTTCATCAACTTCTGTGATCTGACATTTTCAAACAGTTTAAGGTTTGGTCACTTAAAAACTTGGGTAAGATCTAATTGTGCCTTTACATTATCACTGGTCTTACCTGGTGTATCTAAAACTATATGAAATAAATTATCAAAACAATAATTCTCGATATTAATCACATCCAACATGCGATAAACAAACAAATCATACCAATATAGAAAATCCCAGAAAATTCTTTGTTTTATCAAATTGTGCCTTTTTCCAAACCCGTCAATTTTCTGTTGGTTTATTTTTGGTTCAAATGTGATGGGAGGTAATGAAAAGACAATTTATTTTGAAAAAATACCTAGGATCATTATTGCAGGACCATCTTTTTCAACTATTTATTTTCTAAAATGATATTGTTTTTTGAAAAGGATGATTAGTTGGAAGAAATCTCCGATGACAGTCGAAAAAACAATGTTTTTATCCATTGATGATCGTAACCACTTTTAAATATCTCATAAAATACAAAATTGATTTTGGACCATGTATACACCAACCAGATAACATACCATATTCTAGGAAATCTCTAATTGTCCACATCAATGCTGCTTTGAGTAGGAAGATTTTTTTCGCAGCAACATCATATGTAATAACACCCATAATCCATAGTGAATGCAACTCTTCAATCAATAGTTTCAAATAAACATCAATATTATTTTTTTGGATTAACTAGAATTAATAAGGTCAAATAGATATATGGCTCCTTCATCAACATCTATGGAGGTAAATTTCATTGAGTTATAAAGAAATTCCAACATGAATACTAACTACCATAAGAACCAAAGGGATAGAAACTATTAGACGAAAGACCCAATCACATGTTTTGGGCTTCTAAAAAAAGAAGGATACACTTGGTCATAATGTTTCCATGAATTCCCATTAGCGGGATGATTTAAACTTTTACTGGTTGAAATACTAGTTTTGTGTTATGACATCAATGTTGTTGTGTTCTAAGACATAAATATATGTTGCAATCTAGGTTTGAGTGGGAAATATCTCAATGGTTTTACAGGAATAAATTCGGTCTTCCCTGCTTAAGCTTCTTTATACCTAAATTTTCCACATGAAGGAAAAATATTCAATGACTCACTTTCACCATAATATAAGATGCAGTAATTTTAACATGCATGAATCATCTATTATCCAAGACCCAGATTACAATCTAGACTATATTTTTCTTAAACGTTTCTAGGAAACACATTTCTTTCAGGTAGTAGTGTTTTTAACAAAGATAACATCTGATCAAAACTACTATTTGACATTCCTTTATTTAATTTAATAGCCATAAATTTATCAATAGCTTAAAACATTCTTATCTTGCCACATGGATAAAAGGAATACTTACCAGAACATAACAAATCATATAAATGAGATGGTTTTACTTAGGAATTAAATCAATATCATCTGGATATTTAGTTTATTGAAAAGATGGACCTGCCAAATCATGAACACAATTTTGAAACTATACCGGATCTGAATCCAAATTATTAATATCTTCTCTGGAACTCCATTCACCATGTTGACACCAAAAACACACTCTCGTTGAAAACAAAAACACAATAAATAACCTCCAACATTTTCAAGTGTGTCATATATCCTCAGAGAACATTTTTTACAAGGAAAATTAATTTTTCCTTCTGAAATAAATTATGTTTTTGATGATGCAAATGATAAAAAATCTTGAACACCGTCAATATATATAATATTTAAACCATAACTATTTGGATTCTTGCACTGATTTATCCAAGAACGACCATCTAATATTGACCGTAATTGACATCGGTGTTTCATATTTTTCTAAAAAATATGAAATAATTAGTTATTTCATATAATTAGATATATGATAAACTCTATTTAAAAAATAGAAGACAACTAAATTCTGTATTCTAGAAATTTATAATAATTTAAATTATTTTACAGTTATTTATATCATTTTTAATCTTTTCTACTAATATAAACTCATTTATAAAAATATATACTAATTACCGCTAATTATTATTAATTAGAGTTATTTTGTACTAATTATTGTTAATTACTGGAGGCATAATTTCCAACAAATTGGCAGCAACACTTGTTCTACAAGACTCATCCCCTTGCAACTTTCTTTGACTAAAATCATTATTTAACGTCTACTCTGACGTACAAATATCCATTTTCATACGTCAGAGCAAACTTTTTAGAGTGATTTTAGTCAAGAAATTCCATGGAGCTAAGTGGAATGAAAAAATTGCCTATTTTTTCTGACGACACACCTCCTTGAAACATTCTCACACTTAAATCACTATGGAAAATATAGTCTAACGTACTTTAGAGAATATTTTTCTTACTGATTTAAGTGGGAGAACATTTTAAAGAGCTGAGGCATCGATTTAAAGGAATGATGTTAATCCACTAGAAATTCTACCAGTTTATCACAATGTACTCGAATTTATTACAATTTATTACTAATTATTAGTAATTGTTCCTAATTATTACTAATTAATCCTAATTATTCCAAATTAATCCAAATTAATCCTAACTAATCCAAAATAGTCTTAATCAATCTGAAATATTACTAATTATTCATAATTATTTCTTTTTATTTATAACTATTCATAATTATTCCTAGTTATTCCTCATTATATCTAATTAATCATAATTAATTCTAATTATACCTAATTATTCTTAATTATAACTAATTATTATTAATCATTACGAATTAATCCTAATTAATCCTTATTATGACTAATTAATCATATTTATTTCTAATTAATCATGGTTATTAGTAATTAATCCTAATTATTAATAATTAATCCGAATTATTACTAATTATTCACAATAATTACAAATAAATTTTAATTATTAATAATTAATCATAATTATTTCAAATTATTACTATTTATTACTAATTATTGTTTATTATATTTAGTTATTGAGAATTATTACTAATTATTACTAATTATTAATAATTATTACTATTTATTACCAATTATTTCTAATTATTACTATTTTTTACTAATTGATCCTAATTAATTATAATTATTTCTAATTACTCCTAATTATTTCTAAATAATCTTAATTATTACTAAGTAATCTTAATTATTTCTAATTAATACTAATTATTACTGTTTAATCCTAATTATTACTAATTTATGTTATTTATTACTAATTAATCAAAATTATTAAAAATTAATCCTAATTAAAACAATTTATTACTAATAATTACAATTTAATACTAATTATTAATATTTATTACTAATTATTACAATTTGTTACTAATAATTCAAATTTATTACTAATAATTAAAATTTATTACAAACTATTACTAATTAATCCTAATTAATCCTAATTATTACTAATTTTTAATAATAATGACTAATTTCCAATTAATCCTAATTATTTTTAACTAATCCTAATTAATCCTAATCATTAAAATTTATAAAAATTATTACAAATTATTACTAATATTTAAAACTTATTTTTAATTATTATAATTTATTAATAATTATTACTAATTATTACTAATTAATCCTAATTGTTGATAGTTACTTCTAATTATTACTAATTATTATAATTTATTTCTAATTATTACATTTTTAACTAATTATTACAATTTATTACTAATTAATCATAATTTGTCCTAATTAATCCTAATTAGTCATATTTAATCCTAATTCGTCCTAAGTAATATTAATTAGTCCAAATTAATTCTAAATATTACTAATAATTTCTAATTAATCCTAATTTTTTCAATTTATTACTAATTTTAACAATTTATTACTAATTATTACAAATTATTACAAATTATTACAACTTTATTTCTACTTATTATAATATATTTCTAGTTATTACAATTTATTGCTAATTATTACATTTTATTAATAATTATTTAAATTTACTAGTAATTATTAAAATTTATTACTAATTATTACAATTTATTTCAATTTATTACTTTTTATTATTAATTAATTCTAATTAGTCAGTATTAATCCTAATTAGTCCTAACTAATCTCAAATAGTACTAATTAATCTTAATAAGTCCAAATAAATCCCAATTATTGCAATTTATTTCAAATTATTACAATTTATTATTAGTTATTACAATTTGTTACTAATTACTACAATTTCTTTCATATTATTAAAATTTATTACTAATTATTACAATTTATTACTAATTATTAAAATATATTACTATTTATTACAATTTATTACTAATTATTAGAATTTATTACTAATTATAATAATTTATTACTAATTACTACAATTTATTACTAATTATTATAATTTATTACGAATTATTAAAATTTATTACTAATTAATACTAATTTTCACTAATTAATAATAATTAATAATAATTATTACTAATTATTACTAATTATTACTAATTATCTCTAAATAATAACAGTAATTACTACTTAATACTAATTAATACTCATTGAAACTAATTAATCATAATTAATCATAATTAATCATAATTAATACTAATTAATCCTAATTATTACTAATTAATCATAATTATTAATAATTAATCATTATTATTACAAATATATCTAAATTAATCCATATTATTACTAATTATTGATCATTAGAAAATTTATTACTAATTATTATTATTATTACTATTTATTATAATTCGTTACTAATTATTAAAATTTATTACTAATTCTTTCTAATCAACACTTACGCATAATAATTCATAAAATAAATACTGAAAAAACAAATATCTAATTCCAATTTAATTTAATTTCATCTAATTTAGAAAAATTATTAATAATATAAAATAAAATAAATTAACTAAACAATAAAAAATTGGTAAATACCTTGATACTGATGGTTTAAGAGTATAAGAGGAGTGGATTTTGCTCTGATTTAAAAGATTGAACTATTAAAAAATTGAGAAGAAAAGTGTTCAAAATAGAGGAAGATAGAAGTTGAGAAAAGAGGAGAATGAGAGGAAAACAGATGACGGTATATATAGGTTTGTTTATTTGCGACACGACCCATCACAAATGCCCACTGCCCACATTAAATACGGTCGGTGGATAAAAAGTTATTTGCGTTGGGCCCCATCAGAAATGGGTACCTGCAGACATCGTATTTTGCGACATGACAAGTATCCCATCAGAAATAATAACAACCCTCGTCAGGCATTTGCCACGAGAATATGAACCCATCGCAAATACCCCTGCCCGCAGTTTGGCACACATTTTGCACCAAATCTTTTACAATGGGTCCTTACACCCATCGCAAAAGGCCATTTTTTCCACAGTGAAAGTACAGGTAGGTACATATCGCTTCTAAAATGTACATAGCACATCATTCAAATATGAAGGCGATCAACGAGAAGACACAAGTCCCAACTCGCCAATCTGAAGTGCACTAGTCAAATATGGTGTCAATTGAATACATGAACAGTCAAATTCTTACTTCCTCATACCAATCCCTTCACACAAATATAGTGGCAAATGAGCAGACACAAATCTCTGCTCATGAATATGAATCCCACTAGCCAAATATGGTAGCACCCAAATATATGAAAATGGAAATACATGTGGATGAATATATAGAACATGAGACAAATACAACATGAATTGAGCAGACACAAATCCCTAGTTGTGAATATGAAGCCCAACAGTCAAATATGGTGGCAACTAGAGAAAATAGTTGGTGTATCCCAGCTATAAAATAGGGGAAAATTAATTCCTCTTCCCCCACATTGGAGAATTGTTTGTACTCATTAGTACAAAATGGAGGACCAGAGGAGGCACATATTCCTGCTCCAACATCAGTTTGGTCTAATATTTTCATTCCATCCAAAGAAATATCTCAACACATATTGGCGATGATAGAGGACAAATATCAATTCCGAACCTTATCCTGCAGACCTGTCATGACATAATCAATTCTGCTAAAATAGTATGGATTCTAACCCAAAACATTGCCTCCTCATGGGGGTGACTCATTGACATATTATGGTGGTCACTTCGGAGTAGACATGCATCCATTCTCCAGTTTTGAATGGTTGATGACCATATTCCATGATAAATGGACAATTGGATCAGGTACAAATAATCATTCCAAAATGGGGGCATTGGTGAACCATGGTGGCCACTCCAGGGAAGGCACATATCCCTGCTATAACTCAAGATGCTAATCGACGTACCCTGAAAACACCACAAGATTCACTCGAACATGGGTCCGTTTATGAAGGCCATCACCCACGCAAGTGGCCCAATTTCCCACAAGTGGGAACCCAAGAATAAACCATGCCAAAGGTAGCTAGAAAATGAAGAGAATATTCATAACCCTACTCTGCTAGAAGATGTAGTTCTTGATTTTATCAAACACTTATCTCTAGTGTATCAAGATCCTACCAATCCATTACCAAATTATGGAAGTGGTAGTAGCTGTTGCAAAGGACCTCCTGACAGTATTATTACCAGCATCTCTGAAGTTCCTCCTCAAATAAAGTACCATGAAGTCTTACAGCATGGAAAAGAAACTATCAATCCTAAGTGCTTATTTCTTGATAAGTATACATACATCCTTCCACATGGCCATTAGATCAAACAACAAAAAGAAATTCCATTTCTATGATCCACCCAGATGATCCTCCCTTGGGTGTATGCTATAGATATTTTCCCTATAGTGGAACACTAAGCTATGATGGTAGACCTCACCATGACAACATCAACTATGAAGGTCCTCCCAGGAGTGACATCTCAGTCCAGCATGAAGGTCATCCCATTGCTATATTCCACCCAGTAGGTTCTCCCCAGGGTATAAGCTACAAAAATTCACTCGAAAGTGGGATAAAAAATCATGATAATAGTCCTTTCCACTTTTTCATCTACCATGAATGTCCTCCACAGAGTCGGGTTCTATATCGGCAGGAAGGTCCTCTCCTTACCGAAACCAATACATGAAATTCCTCATATGCTGAGTCACTTAACGGGATGGGGTCATGTATTATCAAATACTCAATCAGTAACAAACAACATCCTTTCTCAAACCGGAGATGTCCCAAGGCTATACTCATCTTCTAAGCCACCTCTGGGCCATTCACATGACAAAGACACCACTAATAACCCCGATACACAATATAAAATCATCAAGAAGTGTCCAAGTTGGGCATATAAACTAGGAAAGTATTTTATGGATAAATAAAAAGGCATGTATCTTCTGATAAAAAAATTATATAGGGATGAAATACCTATTAGGTTTTTACCCTAACTACTTCTTAGTAAGTCATACCAAGGTGGTTTACAGAAGAATGAATATACAAAATTTGTATTAATCTATAGAAACCTCTCTCCCACAAGAAAACATAGTCTGTTCCCTATAGTGGGTAGGTAAGACATGTCAAAATATTTTAAGATCTGTGTTTTCAGATCAACTTGGAATCCCTTCTGTCTGCGCGAAGTCCACAATTAGAGATGTAGAAGAAATATCTTGAATTGACTCACCTCAATGCACTATATAAGTTGTGTTGTATTATCTTTGATGCACCGTATAGTGTTCATATCCATGAATGGGGAGAGCATGGAGCTCTGAATTTGACCCCTTGTCCCTTCCAGAAGGACCGATTGGAAATTAAATCATATAATGTCATTATCCCAGTACAATAATTAAATGAAATCCCTATTCAAAAGATCTGGTATGATCGACAAGAAAAAACCTTGAGTAAGTCTCAAAATCATCATCCCCAATGACTATAATTCATCAAGAAAATCATATTCTTGGAAATCAAGAACATTCAATTAGCTTCTCACATGAGAGAAGACAATCCTCAAGAACTACTAATGTCATGAGAAACAAATAATTAATGTGCAGAACATGAACCATATCCAGATCACACTTAAATAGAAACGTGCAAGATTATTAAATATAAAATAGTAAAAATCTATCATAGTTTGGTATTATCCCTAGCATGTAGGTATAGGGGAGATTTTAACACAACCTTCCCCCATGAGAATGAAAAATCTGGGTTGAGGCAGTACAACAAGGGAAAGGGAGAAACCCCAACCTATTGGGCTGGGGGAATCTTTTTAATTCAACCATGTACCTAGATAACAGCAATATTTTCTCTCTTGGGTAGGATGACGACTAGAGATGTAACCCATTATGTCACATCCTGTGATTGATTTCCCATAGAAGGGAGGTGTGTGGAATGATCATATAATTCTTCTCTATGAGTTACCCTTCCACAAGAAACATGAAGTGGATCCAAAAATTGGAGGATAAGATCCAACAAATAATGTAAAAATCTATCACACCATTCAATAGTTGTTAGGACACACAAATTGTGTTACACATTAGTGAATATCCTAAACGTCAATTATTTGGACCACACTGAACATGAGGATAATGAAGAAGAGTAGGGAGAGTATGGTTCTACCTGAAATCCAATCCCCAACGATAATGAAGGTTTGGGTATTCAAAAACAATGGGTTGCATTGAATTTGGGTGTTCACCCAATCAATCCACCTTCAAATTATCTGTGAAGCACTAACAAGAAGAAGAATAAAAATTATTCCACATGCGACCCACCTCCTCCCAATTATAATTAGCCCTTAATGATCAAGGAGATACTAGCTTGATAGTCGAAAAAATAAAATAGTTAAGGAGAATCAATTATGAACTTCTCTGATGGAATCTTCCTATAGAATATAATCCTTAGGTAGAGCCTCAATGTAAACTTCTCGTAGGTGTATCTCATACAAAAGGGTTTATCCCAACAAATGAACTAAGGATATGATGTTCATACAATACAGTAGATGGAAATTATTATACATGAATCCGTGCCCAGATAGTTATCATGATTTTCCGCTATTATGGAAACAATTTGAATAGGTCTCAGAAAATCTATAAAAGATTCCCCTGTTCAGATATCCACCTCAAGAACCATATGAAATAGTACATCAAAAAATACCCCCTACTATACCACCCCACCTTATGTTAAATAAGAAAAGCATCAAGGGCTCATCAATATAATTTATTCATTACAATGTCGATTGGAATCCAAGGAGGATTGGCGAACACCGGTATAACCGGAATGGAAACCATACCCTGATTGGCAGAGTGACACTCCACTGCCATCCAATTTCAGGAGTCCCGTATTCCCAATATTCAATGGATCATGTGTCCTGAAACAACATCTATGGCACTAAGCATCTTACTGTGATCCCATGATAGGAACGCCAGTGAAATAAGATGTAGTGAAACATGGATTCCTCACATGAACCCTACAATTCTTAGCCTTTGTATGGTACACCGGTTTACCAGATCTCTAGATAAAAAGATGGGTGGACCTCCCTCGGTAGTTCCTTTTTTTGTTCTTGTAACGTGTCCAATGAAAATAGTCATATACCTTTATAAATTAAAATATCAGGAAAATAAAAGATTATCATACTTGATTTATATATGGAAATTACTTACCTAGTCTTTTAACTAACCACTCTCCCATGATAAGATGATTTCTATGTACATCGATAACCTCTATGATGAGATTTGAATTCTATTAATTCCATTTAAATATAAAGGCATGATTTAGAATTTCTCCTCCATTTCACAAAAAATATAAGAATCCTTACAATAGACTAAGATCATGTACCAGGTAGCCCCAACAACCATTGAAAAATACCTAGTAGAACTGAAGCAACATCCATTATGCTTAAGTCACCCCTGCACCCACTCTAGCTCATAGGACTGCAATGAATCATGCATGGATGCTTGGGTGGAAAAAATATCCCAGACTTAACAATATGAGTAGAGGTGACCTACAAGAAATGATATTCACAAAAAGACGAATAAATTTTACTTGTTTTGTGATGATCAAGTCCATGGGTTTTTAAAATCCTCCATGAATTTCTATTTGTTCTGTCTTCCAAAGACGAAAAAAGCCAATGAGTTTGGTCTTGAAGACTAGAGAAATTATTATACCTTCTTCTAGATAATGATACAGAAAATACATGAGTGTTCTATCTTTAATGACCACTTATAGTGAATGGCTATTTTTGGTAAAGTCAAATTGGGACCACCATTAACAAATGTGGAATATATGTCAACTAATACCTCTGATGATGGAGATTTGTGGAAATAAGTTTTTAGAAAAAGATAAAAAAAGTATATAGTTGGATGGCTCAAATGTAAATCAACCAAACTCATGGTATTATCTAACCATAGTTGAAACAACAAACCAGGCCCCCAGCTGGTTCTACTACAACATAATCGATACCCCTGACCCCCCAAACCGTCTAAAGTCAATGGTCTAGAAATCATTTTGATAAGAAAGGAAGAGATTATGTACAAGAAGATTAACTTGTCTCAAATCCATATTCATATTTTACCCTCTTAGATTTAATGTCATGAGATCTGAAAGAATAGGCACCGACACTTCCAATAGCACCACCAAAAAATAACAAGTTAGATAGAATCATCATTTGATGAAGAGTTGATCTTTGGTTCTATTAATTTTATTCATTTAATGGATCCCATATCCAAAAAAGAGTATGGCTATGAACATGAGTTCTATTCATCTGATTTTCAAACTAGAGGAATAGGCCACAAATTATGGGGATACCAAGGAAGATGTATCCATGTAAAAAACCAAGCTCATGGCCACACCCCTGATCAAGCCATCAATGTTGTAGAAACTTCCGAAAGAGCTCTTTAGAGAAACCAATAAGAAAAGGAAAGCTCCCATGCACCCGCCTGAAGACACTCTGACAAGGTAATTATTGAATATTAATCAGAACTAGATCAGATGTCTAATAACCATCGGTGTATAAGAAGACCTACCCAGCCTAACCCTTAAATAATGGAATCCCCTACAACACATGTCTCGAGGGACGATCCATCTTCATTTAATACTCAAGATCCCAAATTTATTGTAAAAGAGTATCCCACATAGGGAATCACCAACCTTTATAGCATAAATATGAAAGCCTGAAATATTTATCCTTTTTACCAACCAATATATCAATATTGGATGCTTTGAGTTTGTGAAAAGATCTCCAGGAAGAACTCATGAAGGTTATGTTAATCCCCCAGTAATTCGAAACTGAAGTGGCTTCTACCTTGGTCTATCAGTCAGATCCTGATTCTAAAGAATTCCACATGATCATCTCTTTCATAGATCAAGATGAAGATTCTATTATACAGGGATCATCATAACCTTACATATTTCCGGCTTGATAAATGGTGTTGATATCCATAAATTTTTCATTGATAATTGATCTAGAGTCAACCTCATCCCAGTATGAACACTTCGTCGGCAAGGCTATAAGAAGGATAACTTGATTCCCACTACCTAAACCTTATTGGGGTATGAAAAAGTGTGAAAATATAATAGGAAAATTCAATCTAAAAACATTGTTTAGAGACCTTATATCTGACTCAGTATTTATAGTGGTTCATAAAAACACCACCTTCAACATCCTAATAGGAACGCCTTGGTTTCATCAGTATATAGTGATTCCCTCTCGAAAAATTAGGGAATAATATATTTCATTAATTGAAAAATGGAATATTTAATGCAGCTAAATCCCCATTGAAATCCCAATAATCATAGTATATCGATGCAGGATTATATGAGAAAAAAGGGAAGAAAACCTTGATCAATGGTATTGATTGGTTCACTACCCCGAATGGTTTGAGAATGGTCCTAATTTAACCCTTCAGATATATTGACAATGAATATTTATAGACCATCAACTCGGTTGGGTGTGTGAGTACATGTTCAGACATAGATTCATCAGTCCTCATGATTTCAGTCATGGAAACCGAGTCTAACACTATTGAAAAATCCACTAATCCTCAAGATAATGGTAAATACTCAAATGTAAATTCAATTAATCCATCCTTAGAGCTCTAAGAAAACCATTACATACTCACTGAAGTGGAATAGGAAGATGATCTTCCTTTTTCCCTCACTACCTCTCTATCAAATTTCCCACTATGTGTCAGGTAAGAAGAAGCTGCTTCATCTTCCAAATAACAAGATCTCACCTCTTCTCTTTGGTCTAGAAAACTAATATGAAGAATTTTTTATCCATGGGATCAAGGGGATGAAGATGAAATATGTGAAGAAGATGAAGAATATGAAGAGGAGAATATGGAAGATCTTAAGTACTCCCCTCTAGAATTTGAGGAATTTTCCTTTACTACAATTGATGAACACATGAAAATAAATTTGGGTACAAAAGACAATCCCCAACCCTCCCTGATCAGTATAACCATATATTATAAAGAGAAAGAGGTATAAACCTCATTCCTAAGGTAGGATTGAGATGTTTCCATGTAAAACTCCATGGAAATTCCAAGCCTTGATCCTGAGGTGTATACTCACCACCTGGGCCTGCTAAAGGACCACCACAGCTAAAAACAGGCTTCCAGGAGGATACAACTGACACATGCAACCAAGATAGAGGCTGACGTTGACGAGATAATCCAAACCAAAATTATTCAGAAAGAATAATATCCCATCTGGATGACCAATATCTTCCCCATAAAAAAATAATAATCGACAAATAAGAGTTTTCATCGATTTCAGTGATCTTAATCAGCACTGTTCGAAAGATAATTTTTTAGTCTTGATCATAGAAATAATAATTGGGGAAACTAATATATATCAAGAATTTGTTTTAATATAATACTATTTAGGATACATCCAAATTTTAATGTCTTGATAGGAAGAACAATCCACCACCTTCCCCCCTCAGAAGTATTTTTATATCTTGTGATTCCCTTTGATTAGAAGAATGATGATGCCACATATCAATATACCATGAATCGTGTCTTCAAACCCTTATTGGAAAGGTTTATAGAAAGATATGTTGATGACAAGGTGGTTGTAACTCAAACATTATTGGACCACGTCGAATATCTTGTAACATTCTTTAAAAAATTGAGGCAACACAGTCTGAAAATGAACCCATTGAAATGTGATTTCAACATTACTTTATGGATGTTATTTAGTTTTTTCACACACCATCATGAAATTAAAGTGGACCCTGATAAGATAAAGGCTATTCTTGTAATTTCACGTCATAAAAACCTCCCCAATTTAAGAGGAATTCATGAAAATTTGGCCAACATTCATGTCATCATAGACAACCTTTTAAGAAAAAGTATTCCCTTTATCTGGATAATGAAATAGAGGAGGAATATTAATGGAATGGTGATTGTCAGGAAGAATTTAATAGTCTCAATAAATATTTATTATTTTTACCAGTGATAATGAAACATGTCAAAGGAAGACCACTAATTCTATATGTGACGGCCTAAGAAAGATCCCTGGGTTCCTTCCTTGCACATCAAAATGACAACGACATCGAAAAAACCTTTATTATCTTAGAAGAACCATGATCAATGCTGAGACTCGATACTCAGAGATTTATAATTACTGTTTGGTGATAATCTATCCATCCCAATAATTGAGGTACTATCTACATAACCATGAGGTCCACATGGTCTCACATAAGAACACACTCAATTACATTCTCAACCATCCAATGTTGACAGGACATCTATCATGGTGATCAGTCATCATGTAATAATTTTATATATAGTTAATGCCAAATAAATCTGTTAATGTTCAATAATTAGCTGATTTCATGGTGGAGAACCCATCAACAAAAAATGAACTCATTGGATACCAATTTTCTAGATGAAGTGTTTTTCTCTAATAAAGAGGACCCAAAATTCTGGGAGATGCATTTCAACGGTGCATCTAAAAACCAGAAAGTGAAAAAGATGGAATACCATAATATAAAAATTGCAAGGCTAGGAGTCTTACTTAAATCTACAGCAATGGCGGTCCTTCTTTACTTTTTCCTGCTATTGGAGGGGTGGACAAACAACAACGTATAATATCATGTTCTCATCATAAGGCGAGAAATGGACCTTCATGTATTTGTAAAACAATTTCTGATAAATGATGATATGAACTTACCATGAAGCCGGTCAATGATGAATAATATATGAAAAAGGAAGAATTGATCACCATGTTAGACTACGTATGATGAATAATGGAAGAATTCTATTTAGGAAGAACATTAACTCATGTACCCCGATCACAAAAATGCACAGGCCATTGCATTGGAAAATGTAGCCCGAACCCTAGATGATCTAGATTGGGATGAAATGTTCATAAAAATTGTGAATTACCTGATGTTATCACCGTTAATTCATTCCATCCCGGTGGAAATTGAGGATATTAGCCTGATCCCCAAGCCATATGGTCCTACCACCAGTTGGATGTTCCCTATTATGGAATACCTTTAAATGGGGGAGATCCCACTGGACACCGATGAATGGGAGAAAATCAAGATATAAGGAATTATGTTTGTTTTGAATAATGGAAAAAATCATGAAATGTTTCTCTATAAGAGGATCCTTGACAGGGTCCTTCTTAGGTGCAGTGATAGGGAAGAAATCACTACTATCATAAAATAAGTACACATAGAATCATGTGGTTCCAATTAATCAGGATCTCAGATTTCCCATCAAATTAAAATGCATGGATAATACTCGGACACTATAGCATTGGATTGCACTAAATTTACCAAGAAGGTCCCTTATTTACAGGTTTATGCTAATTTCATCCACCAACCAACAGATCTACTTTTCTTAAGCATGTACTTCTGGCCCTTCAAAATATGGGGAATGGATGTCATGGGAACATATCCTTCCACCATGAAAAAAAATTTAAAGTATACTCTCACAAAAACCAAATTCATTTCCAAACGGATAGAATCTTTTCCCCATAAAGAGGTCGGGGAAAGGAAAATTGTTATCTTTGTAAAATTCGATATCATTACCAGATTTGGTGTCCTTTATACAATATTTACAGACAATGACACCAATTTATGTTATGCTGATATAGAGAAACTGTATCGAGAATATGTTATCAATATCAACCATTCATCCTACTATCATGAATTGGATAATAAAAAAATGGAGGCCTTCAAAAATGCCATATCTTATATACTCCATAAGTTTGTAGATAATGAAAAAAATTCATTGACGAACAATATCCTCCATATTTTGTGGGTATACCGAACCACAACTCACACCACCACTCAGGAAAACCCATACTAATTAGTATACAAGATAGAGACTATCCTACCCATTGAGGTTCAATTACCCTCACTCTGTGTTTCCATATGTGATCAAATATCTATAGACAAGAAATCAAAAAATAGCTAGATGAATTGGAATGACTGGATGAGAAAATATTTCATACCTTTCATAATTTAGAGATTCCACAAAACCAAAATGTACAAGCCTTTTAAAAAAAGTATCACCTTCGTACCATTATTGAAGGAGAAATGGTATTGGTCCTCAAGACTCAAATTATTCCTATAAATTGTCCTCTAAAGTTGGAGGTGAAATGTGACGGACCTTATTCAATAAATAAGTTTTACTGCAATGGAGATTATTCCCAAATTTCAATGGATGGGAAGCTCTATGGTGCCCCCAGTGCATAGTTCTAGTATAAATATTTCTTTTTTTCCAAAAGGAGTTCACATCCTAATCTCATGATGTTAAACTATAGGGTGCATGTCCTATTTTAATTTAAACTACATAAAAACCTATGTACTGAGCATAAAACATTAAATTATACGACACATCATTCTTTCCACAAGATGTTAAACTATAGCCTAATCATCCTAATCACATGACACTAAACTTCATGATAAATTCTCTTTCCGCATCACATTAAACTACACAACATCATAGTGTTCTCACCAAAGAGGACAATATCACCGAAATTGGTCAAATACCCTTCCATATTCAATAATTATGTAAAGATCTATTATTTTCCATTCAAGATACATAGAGACACCTAAATTTTACCTCATAGTCCAAACACCCAAAATAATGGTTAATAATTCCGCTTTTTATGTACATTGGTCATTCCTGCATAAGGAGTTCCCATTATGAACTATGTCTTGCTTGATTCTTATTTGTAAGAGATACCTAGTGACACACTAACTTATTATGATGGGCCCAGCTGTAAATTTTCCCTCATCCAGGGGATTATTTTTTTACCAGCCTTTAACCTTAGGGTCTCTTCTCATATCAGTAATATGTTTCTCAGTGGTTTACATCATCATCCTTTCCATAATTGGAACTGACCATCTTGTTTATGTGAAATTAAATTATACTAGATCATCCTCACTACATGATATAAAACTACACAAATCCACAATCTTTTTTGTTTTGTGATCTACATCCTTACCGCTAGCTATTAAACTACAATGTTATAAAAGAACTACATACGACTTGATTTATATCCATACTGGATACATAGAGATGCCCAAATTTTATATTTTGGTCTATACACCACAATGAAAAAGTCAAATTTACCCCTCCCTATTCATGGGTCAGACCGGTGTAGAGAATATTTAAATAACTACATTAATCTTGATTCTCATTATAACAAGATACATTGTGATGCTCGGATCCTATGTCCTAATCAAGCCACCACCAAAAAAATTCTCCTTCCCTGTGTATGAGTCAACCATGTATAGGGAACCTCAATGTACTATAACCATATTGATTTTAATTATAATGAGATACATAATGACGCATGTACTCTATGACCGGGTCGAGCTGTGAAATATTGAAAATGATCCACCCCTACATTAAAACAAAATTGATATAGTAGAATCCAGTGTATGTCTTACCCATATGACCATTTAAAATAAGGAACCCTATTCCAGCCTATGATCCATATCTGTGCAAAGAAGACTCTCAATAACTACTTGTGTCTTGATTCCTGTTTCTTTGAGATACATAGTGTTGCTGAGCCTTGAATCATATTCCTAATCATAGAGAAAATAAAGAAGAAAAAAATCCCCATCATCTATCCATAAAAAATATTATTGGAAGAATATTTCAATTCTAGATCCCACATTAGGGACCTATCATGTGAGAATAATGTCCCCCTATTAATGAATAAAATATATGTTGGGAAATTCATACTTTACATCCAATAATTGAAAGGATGACTCCAACATGTTCAGATTAAACTCTTCCATTCATCAATCTAAGTACCCTAGATAATTTATGATCTTCAAAATCCTTCCATGGCCATCATAAATGCAGGGCAAGTGTCATGGGGACACCTTTCTTTGGCTATGCACAATACTCACCGGTGACACTGCATATGTTTCTTACAAGAAAATATATTCAACCAAAGATGAATTCTTCCTCAGGAGAGGGTTTTTCTACTCCCATATGCCCCTAGGGTTTTCATGCCTCATATTATTCTTCCAGATCTGAGAATCCATATGATCATGGTTTACACTTTCTCCCCCCTTCACATCTAGGCCTTGAAAGAACATCTTTTCCTAATTAGTATCCATTTTATTCATGGTTTTTTTGAAAAATTATACTGATTTCATGATAACAACATTCATGAAAAATGTCCTTTCCACATGATGTTAAACTGCACAATAGTATTGTTACCAGAGAGAACATTTCACTTGTCCCTAGACATCCAACATGCCATATTATATAACTACGTATGGCTTGATTCACATTATTATAGGATATGTAGTGACACCAAAATTATAAATCCTAGCTTATACACTACCAATTTAAAAATACACCTAACCTTACTTATAAAAAAACCAATACTGGGAGTTTTACTCTCAACAACTACATAGGGATTGATTTCTATCCACATGATATACTTAGTAATTCCCCCATCCTTGTAACATGCCATTAAGTTGTACTTATAAAATCATAACCATACAATGATAAAATACCTAGCCCCATCTCATTATAGATAACATCGGCCCCAAATTCGGTCATCCACCATTCCATGTTCAAAAATACCTCCTCAATGTGTATGAGTTAGATCTGAACAAGGGGAAAATTTCTCCAGAACCATGTGAAGTTCGATTCCTAGACATGGAATATATGTGGTAACTCTTGGTCCATATGTCCAAGTCCAAATAATAGAGAAAATAAGAGAAAAATGTTCATATATCTTTCATGAAATGTTTTTCCATAGATTACATATCTTTGTAATTCATTCAGAGATCCATCAAAAAGAAAGATATTCCCCATATGTATGAGTAAGATCTACGTGGGGAGTTTCAAACTCTATGGATAGTCATGGTGTAAATGTTTCTTATATTACTATACATTTCCTTCCCATTTATCAATCTCTATAATACATATAATTTTAGATCTCTATAAACCTTTGTTTCCATCAGAGTTGTAAGGGCAGTGTCCCGAGGACGCCTCTGTTTGACTATATACAGTATTCCCTTATGGATCTGCCTAAGTTACTCACAAAAAAGGCCTGTAAATTAGAGGATTATTAGTCCTCTGGAGATACTTTTACTACATCTATATTCCCTAATGTCTTACGTGACCTGTATCATTTATATTAAATAAAGAACCCTCAAGATTAGGGTTCAAACCATCCTTCCTCCTTGCATCTGAGGAATGTCAGAACATATCAGTATAGTTATATTACAGATAATAGTGGATTCTTTAAAAATGTACCAATAACATGACATTAAACTTTATGTTAATTTTTTCCAATGTTAAAAATTTGGTCGAATCGCAACAATGATTAGAAATTCCATTTTACAGTGTTTGGGTTAGACCTTCAAGGGAAGTCTCTAGACACAACAATGAATGATTTCCCCCGTGTTCCCATGCATGAAATAAACATGCATAAGAAATTATAGTATGATCCCCTCCCAATTAGTGACGTCATACACATGAAAAAATTTCCTATTATTATTCTCATGTCCTTACCGTTGATGATAACCTACATGTCTTATTTCCATTCAATTTGGATGGATCATACTGGTGCAGGGAACTTCTTCACACCAGTATAGTGTGAATATTTCTATCCTTTTCCCATGAAATTATAACTTGAAATTACCCATTCATACTATGGTACCCATATTTCAGAAACCTAATTCCATGTTTATGAAGGTCTAAATCCACACAACCTTCTGAGATATCAGATAAGAAGGGCCAGTGACCCATGAACTCATTTTTCTGAATATTCAACAAATGACCTAGTGACTCTTCATAAGTTTCCCAAAAAAAGGCCTTTCAACTAAAGGAAAATCCATCCCCAGGAGAGTTTTTTCCTACCTCCATACACTCTAGGACACTCATTTCCCATATCACTTACTGGATTTATAAACCCCCCAAATTATTGTTTACATCCATTCCCCAATTCATTCTTGACGATAATTGAAAATTCCTGGTCAGACTACCATGAATTGGGAGAATAATTTAACATTTGGTTTTCAATTAAATCCCGAATGTTATGGTGGTAAGACATTAAAATACAACACCCATTTACTTGTTTCATGACGTTAAAATGCACCATTTTCATCCTTTTTTTTCATATGAGTAATTCCTATGGGAGAGATTTCCCATCCAAAGATGATAAACTTTTCTTCATAGTTTTCAAACATTACACCCTTGAAAGGCTACACACTATGGTATTTTATTTTTTTTACAAATTCCCATAAAATTACCTAGAAATCAAAAATGGAAGTTCCATGTCCTGAGGAAAGACATTAAAATACACCACCCATTTCATAGTTTTATGATGTTAAATGGAACCATTCTTCAAACCACCTTTGTACAATAAAAATTCATATAGGAGATATTTTCCATCAAAATCTAATACAAATTTCCTTATAGTTTTCAGACATTACACCCTTTAATGTCTACACACTATGGTCTTTTATTTTTTTCTAATTCCCATTAAATTACCTGGAAATAAAAAACGGATGTTCATTGTCACAAGGAATGATTTCTTTGACTATTCACAATATTCCATGGTGGTTTGGAATAAGTTTCCAAGAAAAGTTCTATCAACCATAAGAAAATTATTCCCCAGGAGAAGATTTTTTGACCTCTATACACCTCATGACTTCTATTCCCCATATCTGGTCTCGTATTCAAAAATCAAAAACTAGGGTCAATAAAAACCCCCATTCATCTTTGAAACTTATTAGAAAATTATATGTCTATAATATCTTTGGGGACCTCTCCCCACAATTCATGATCAAATATATTCAATGTAAAACATCATTAATGTCAGTCTGTGTTTGGAAGACTTTAACCTACCAAAGAAAAAAATCACAAAAATTTACAGGACTAAAACACACAAAGGGAACCTTAGGTAAAAGTTGATTATCAGCTCACTAGGACTAAAATTTGTTTGGTTTATGAAAAAATATATTGGAATCAATAAATAAATGGGAAAAAATCTTGTTAGGTCGAAAACCCACAAAGGAAGGCCTAAGAAAAAGTCATTTTATACCTGCTAAACCCATGCCAAATTGGGTTTATGAAAAAAATAGGGTAATTATATAAACATAAAAATGTTTATAGGGTTTCCCATGTAACCCTATAAATAGTCAAAAATATTCTCACTAAGCCCCTCTACTAAGAAAATAAATTAGAACATGACATAATCATTTTAATTTGATTATCCCAGATCATGATTAAATCAATATCTACTAGAGATTATCATTCCAAATGAGACTAATTATAATTGATTCGCATTACAGAAAACGATAATGGAGAATAACTAGAGAGAAAAAAAATTTAGTTCCATTAAATGTAAATAGAGGAGCATCCACATATGAGAGTATGTCTTTGATGCTATTAAGAATAAATAAAAAAAGAGACATGCAGTAGATAAAATGCTAATATTGGAGTTGAAAACTTTTTTCTCATAATATTCACCATTTGTTTGATGAAGTCTATTTAGGTTCCATTATAAAGTCATCATATTATTGGCATTGGTATTCGATGTGGGGAACATTTTTCTGATGATGACCCTATGATCTAAACCTCCCTTCCTGATGGCTTCAATTTTTTTAGTTGATAATGAAATTAATTCCATTAACATTATTGTGCAAGCCTCTCATTAATGAAGCTCCTCAGTTTTTGAAAACAATTTATCATGATAATTTTATCCCTTAGTATCTAAGTGGTTTTTTTAAAATGTGATGTCCTATAGAGTATCCGTTTAATGATGGGAAGCATTAAAATGAGCATGTTCTCCATCATGAGTAACTATGTCTTCTATGGATATGAAAATATGATGGATACTGATGTGTAGGGGTTGATAATCAAACCCATATTAACCAAGGTTAAGGAAAATACAATATTTTATATCCCATTTTTCAGCCATATCTACCAATGGGATCTCAGTAACGATGGTACAAATGTAGATCCATGCCTATCTTTGCATGACTTGATGCTTGATCATGATATGGGGATCCTGCTCTTGAATACACACCACCACTGGTATATAATTTGGTTGTCTATCCAATGAAAATATGTTTGGATCAAAGAATAAATATATTGTGATAAAACCTTCCATTCCCACCTACTAGTTAGCTTTAGGAACTAGGCTGATAGGCTCAACATTAGTTGATGTGGACCCCAGGGCTATCCCACTAGGACTAGTGTCCATAAAACTGTTATTAGTTTTAGTTAAAATGATTATATCTTCTTTGACTTCAAAAAAGAGGGGATTGGAGGTTGAGGGTCCTCTAAGATTCTTTGATCATTGGGATACAAGTTGTTCTCCCCCCAAAATCGATAAAGAATGTACGTCAGGAAAAGTGATAGTTGAGTTTAGAGACTTGGGTACCATCCAAAATGCCTTTCCTATTTTCCATTATAATAGTATTCCTTTAATATTCTAGAATAATTGTTGGAAAGGTTTGAATAATTTCCTGTACAAGTTAAGTAAAGTTTTAGGATAGATTCCTCTCACATACTTATCATCCATAGCTGACACTATATGGATGGACAAAGCTCTTGAATCCGAAGAAGAGGAAAAGGGGAAACATTTGTCTTAGAATTAAACTGTCGGGAAAATATGTAAGGATTATATATTTCTTAGATTTTCATTACATCCCCCCATGCATCCAAAAGTTGATCACATAGGGAGATGATATATGGACACTACTATAAGGTCCCTTAATCATTATCAACCCTTGTTCTTGAAGGTTCAGAGGAAATGATAAAGTTTAAATGGGAAGATTCACTGAAAAGTTCAAAAACAACATTGATTACTTGGGATATCAAGAGAACATTTGAAATATTAGTAATTTCAAGGTGAACAGAAGAGAGTGGAATTTTTTTTCTACGATGATAGTCATTACATTGAAAATATTCCACCACCCAACCATACAAGAATTGGAATGGACCACATAGATAATTTAGAGGCCTACCCTACTGAATGTGTCCCAATAGTTCATAATTATGGGCTAGGGTTGGTATGGCTAGGTTGAAAGGGTTTCCTTCTTCTAGTTAATATTCCATCATCAAGGCATATAACCTTACACCAGTATAAGAATCTGAATATGGGAAGATCCATCCCTTCAAAATACATGGAAATGAAACTGGCAATCTTGAAACCACAAGACACATCTCGATGATTTTTTTGTCCAATATGGTGTATTGAATCACCTCAAGGGAATCCCATTTCAAACCCTAAATTATTCAATTAGGTAGGCTATAGTGAGGCCCACTATGATGAACCTTAATTTTCATTCCACTCATTTGGAAAATAAATATATCCAATATTCAAATAGAATGAGTGAGGGAGTTTGAAGGGGATGACAAAGAAATATCTCTTCCATAGTCAGCAGATCCATTACCAGTGAAGATAAATGTTCAGTGTAATCCCAGGTATTGGTGGTAGATAGAAATTCATCATACATGTTTCCAAGAATTGGGATTCCCCCATCTGAAAAAATCCAATAAAGTGATCCGACATCACCATGGGATACATGTAAAGAGTAGGTGATCATGTACCAATGAATAATCATTTCAGGAAGCCCTTATTTAATTTAATAAATCGAAAATTATGAGGCCTACACCACCTGGTATAATCTAGTATCCTCCATTGATTCAAAAAATTCTATACGTTTCTAAGGCACCCAGAATTCCTACAACCATTCATCCGAGAAAGTCCATATTTAACAGAAATCCTACATAGAGTTCCACCCACCATTAGAATTATCTTACGAGGGCTCAAGAATGGATGTATAGTCTTGAAGAGATGATGGTGATGATGTAGCATTACCATTTTAGGTAATTTGTGTCTATAGAGAGCTATATGGAAAGATTACATCATCTAGACCTGATTAGGGAATAATTCTCCCTATGGAAGAAATGTTTACTTACACACAATCCCCACACATCTCAAACTAGATGGGTGGGAGATTGTGATCGAATCCCAGAAGGGTAACATTTTTATAAAGAATGAAATTATAATGTGGTAGTCTGGTGGAAAACAGGTATGAAAAATTTTCTAGGGATAGGATATTCCTCATAATAAACTCTTGGGGAATGATCTAGATTCAAATACCCTCCTCAATGTTCTGGACCATGGAATTGTTTCTTCTAGTCGTATTTTTTAGGAGTCATAGATTTTTTTCCATAGAAAAATTAATTAAATTAAATAGAGATTTATCAACAAAATAGAAAAATAATCAAAGTACTGGAGGCCCACAAATCATTAGTACATATAATTTCTGACCCATGAACCCATAGTTTGTGGAAACTATCAATCTATGAATGTGCTAGCCCACAAAGTGTTGGCCAACAAAGAAACAGTCCATAAAATGATCCTTTTGTAAATAATTCAGCCTCTATGTGGGGATTGGAACTCATCATTCATGGATAAAATTTTTTCAGCTCACGGTTGAAGGTCTCGATACGCAAAAAAAAATCCATCTACAAAGGATCCTAATTTGCAGAAGTAGTATGCGGTCTGGGATTTCAAGGAGTGCTAAGTTCTATGGGAAACATACTAAGTGAAAATTTTATTTGTCACCTATATATAGGTGTGGTACCCTCCCATGTGTGCACTCATGTACCGCAAACTAGTTCAAATTAGGACAACTTTCTATATTAGAATGGCCTCATTTTCATCCATATTAGAATCTATTCTGATGGGGGGCATTTTATGGGTCTTCAAAATTCCTCAATAAATAAAATGACTATTTAATTGATTTAGAAAACCAATATGGAAAAAATATATTAGGATTCGATGAAGGAAAAATGTTCAAAGAAAGTGAAAATTGCAATGGAAATAACACATGAAGCAAGGATCCCTTTGTGGACTACCACTCCATGAAATCCCCATTAATGGAAATAGTTCACAGAGGGCTGGTTCTAGGGGCACCCACAAATGAAATACTATCATTTTCAGTAAGGGGAATTGATATCCTCTACCATAGATGATTTCCATGGAACTAGATCATTCATGGTGAAAGGAGGTGTTACCAACTCCTATGAATGAAATGAAGTCATTTTTGGTTCGATGTTGGATTTCAACAACCTCAAAAGGACCCCAACTGACTAAGTCATTTATGGGATCCAAAAAAGATGATCCAAAACCCACTATGTACAAAAAACTAAATCAGTATATAGTTTCTCCACTTCTCTATAAATAGATCTCCAAGCGAACTGAAAAATGTTATTAATATACGGGAGGGGGGCCACACTTGGACGAATGAAGAATAATGGAGCTGAATTGAGGCACCGTAAAAAATGTACTCCTTTAATGATTCTGCATTAAGAAATCATTTCTCAAAGCATTATGTAGGATATAAAAACTCATTCAGTCTTCCAAAAACCCAAAACATCCTCTATGTATGTAATTCCCCTAGGGAGAAAACAAATGGATACTTTGTCCATAAGAATATCGCAAAAAAATGTTATGTGGGTGGAACCATACCCCACATAGCCAAATGCTATGTGGGTGGAACTATAACCAGTGTAGCCAAATTCTATGTGAATTGAACTCATCTCTGCATTAAAATATGATACAGGGACCAAACCCAGGGAATCATACCATGATGGTATGTGGAAGGTTCTCTTACCCGCATAGAAATATGCTATATAGAGGGAACCCCTCCTCATGTGATAAAATTCCATGCATGCCATATCCTCCTAGGGAATTTTATCCTTAAGCTCTAATAGTCCACCTCGGTCACATCATCAGCCTCTATGTTAGCCCCTCTATAAACTAGTCTAACAATATTAGGCATAACCATCGTCCAAAGCCACAAAACAATTATGATAAGATCGTCAGGAACAACAACATGGCCTATTAAGCGTATATTACCATGGTAAGAGGAGTTTCATGAGTTACCCCATCAGTAAGAAGAACATTCAAAATGAACTTGAGTCTACATTCCAATGGTAATGGGGGGGGGGTTTGGCCTAGGGGTACTCAAATGAACCTCACTATTATAAGGATTAAGCGGAACTGCTGGCCTTTCCCTATAATGAGGGCCAATGATGAATATTCTTCACTTTTTTCTAGAACCAAATTCAGGGCACTCTAATTGAGGTAATCCACTATCCTTTCTTATAGGAGTCATCGATTTTTCTCATATTTTCCATTTCATGGGATATATCTGAATAGATCACCAAATAAGACTACCCATGTTATAAAAAAATAGAGGGAATGGGCATACTCAACACCCTCTATACCGATCTACATTTAGGCTCTAGAACTATCAATCAACAGATGGAGCATGACCTATGATATTCAGATCCACTACATCATCTTGTTTCTTACACCAATCATGAATCATGTGGGCTTAGAGGTTGGAAATGATAATGAAATCCACATAATTCCAATGAAACTCTAACTGGGAATTCAATATTGAATATCATCAGTTATTTATTTGTTGGGAAAAGGAAAATATAGGGAAAAGAAAGTAAAAAGTAAATAGAATATAGGGAGAGAAAATAGTTCAAACCAAGGGAATACCCTCTAACGATGTTAACCCCCTCATGATCCAAAACGTTTTGGTCATAGAAGTTGAAAACCTCGGAGTTGTGAGCCTCTAGAGAGGCTAGGTTATCTGAAACATTATACCCCTCTCTCCATGTGTGAACTATTATAATGTTGGTGGATAGCATGGCCCAAAATTTTATGATGATATAGGAAATAAACCAAGGAGTTGACCTAATACCTTGAATGGAATTGAGGAGAATGAGTGAGTCAGTTTCAGCTGTAGAAATTCATATGCTGCCCAAGCGGAAAAGGGAATGACCAGTGTGGAGGGTGTGAGAGTATGCCCGTAGAACATTCAATATAGATATAATCCACAACTACAATCCAAGTATACCTCTTATAAGGTATAATCCCAGATAAAATACCCTTAAATGGGTAGCTCCCATGTGTACGACCCAATGATGCTCCCTTAATGGGACTCCTCTAATGTGTCTGTCCCATTTCAATCCAACCTATGAGGGATTTGATTCAAAACTAAATGGGATAGGTAGGAAGCCTCCCTAATGTCCAAAACTGACTCACATATTACTCAACTGTTTTCAAGGCCATATACATCACATGGTCACATTAAACAAGGACATTATATATCTTCCCTCTGGCTCATGCCATCTTAACAAAATCCCCACACAATATTTGAATAAGAAACATTTTTCATGTATGTCCTTGCTGCATGATGTTAAATTCCATGGTTGTGTCCTCATCAAATGACCTTAAAAGGTGACGTGTCTTGTTAAGAGACACCAAACTATGTGGGATCTAATTACTCTCATAATGATATATAGGAATACCATTCTATGGGTTTGATCCTAATATCAAAACAACATCTATCCACCTCGGATGATAATAAAATTCAGAGTTCCCCACCATTACTTAAAACTAGTGTCGTCTCAATGAGAAAATACGTCATTAACATGTCCATAATAGGGTAACATTGACATAGTTACTAAGATATGTATAGATACTTCTAACGATGGAGATCCTTATATACATAGAGATGATTCCGTACCCATGTGTATTCATGATGAACCTTTATTTTCTTGTAATCCATGGACACATTCTTGGGGATGAACCAAGTGTTTGTGAAGATGTCTTAAATCTATAAGAAAGTCACAGAATATGTAATAGTTCCCCCAAAAAAGGATGAAATGATCCCAAATTCCCATCCTACTGACCAATGAGAGTTCTTATGTGTCATTGGCCAAATCATCCAATGAACACAATCCATTTAAAATTTGGTCCATGAATCCTAGATTTGAGATACATTTGGTGTTTATCGCTCCATGAACAAACCATTTCGAGACCATTCAAAGATGGTATACCTAATATCAGTGATTGAACACTATTTAACCCACTAAAATCAACCCAATCATGTAAAAAACCAACTTTGAGAAAAAAATGGTAAACCCGACATGGGTAACTTGATTTTGGAACCTCCTTCATGAGATAATAAGAAAATACTACCCAATCCCCAGTAGAATATTTCATTCAGGGTACATTCACATATTCAGGTAGAAAAAATTATAAATCTATTACATAACTATAATCATATATATCAAACCATATATGATTTATTTATAATCTTGTATCACATTTTTATTAATAATTCTTTGTTAAAATCTATATTCAGGGTAAGAACTGATTCGTTTTTCTTTTTTATTTTGGTTCAGTAGTTTTGGTCCTTGCATATTTATTAGGGTTCCAAATTATTAATAATGATAATAATTATATTAATATAATATATATTTATTATGTATGTATTTATATTCATCCAAAAAATATATATATTAAAAAAATAAATACACCATTCATAGAGATGATAATAGGTACATACGTGTAAATGTCATTATCATTTTTGGATAGATAGATCAGATGAAGGGTAAATAATAATACACCATTAAGGAATAATTAATATATCATATAAATCATATATATTTATAAAATTAATATTCTTGGCCATCCATGTAAAAATGAAATGAAAAACAGACAACATCACTTCGTAGAGGAGGTAGTTCACACATATAAAAGAGAAAACATATCATTTTGAAAAAGATTGAAAGGTAAGAAGGTGGATATAATATGATGATTATAGAATTAATATTTTGTCTCAATATAAAATATTTATATTAAATTAATCATTATGTACAATTTTGGGCGGTGGTGGTGGAAAGAATATTACATCTGTTTTGTGAGGTGATAGTCTTTTATATACATCATCGACAATTCTTCTTTCCATTAGATGAACATGGAGATGGATATAGTTTACGAAATTATAATGATAATATATAAGTATATGTGATATACTTACAATATTAAATTTTCATTATTGAATAATATTTTAAGGACGTGCAAGAATAAATTAAACAAAATGCTTTTTTATGAATGACACCTTGTCTTCAGAAAAACTCTTTAGCATTTCCCCAAAATACACCCTAGGAAGGTCATATAATAAAAAATAACTATATAAAATGTTGAGGGTATTAATTAATATATTTATTCAGGTATTTAATAATCAAAACCCTTTTTATGTGTGAATATAAGAGGAGAGGATGCGACCTTTTATAAGTGAGGGGAGGGGAAATTTTTGAATTTCTTTAGTTACTATATTTATATAAATTATTAATCCTAGAAAATGGATAACAATGATATGTTTATAAGATAAGATGATTATTTTTATAAATAATGTGACACAGTAAAATTATGGAAAGTTTTGATTACATTTTTACCCTTATCTATTCTTTTTAATGTAAGTTAAACCTTTTTGAAAATTACCATGATAACAATATTTTTACTCTTCAGGGGTGATGATAATTAATACAAGAAAACAAATGGAAACTAAATGGACCTTATTTTTTATTTTTTATCATGTTAAAATAAATTAGATTAGTGTATATTTTTTATTAAATTTTAAATAATTTAATAAAATATTATTTATTGTAAAACATCATTATTTTCATTTTGAAACAATTAATTTGATTTGACTTTGAAGAAAACAAGACAAAAAATAAATTAAAATATATTTAATATAAATCCCTATACCATGTTATATTTTTCTAATAAATTAATTTGACAAAAATATTCTTTCAATTTATAATACATTTAATATTTTAAAAATCTTGTCATTTATTTTCTTATTATTTGAACAAATATCGTGAGAGTGTTGCATAAGAATTAAGATAACTAGATTATTTGTAAAATTTAAAAATAAATTACTATTATTAAAATAATTTCATAATTATTTTGATAACCATGAATATTATTTCACAACATTTTTCTCCCATTATTAATACATAATATAAATTTAAAAGGAAGAGGGTGACATTTAGTTTATTTATTTAATTAAATTATTTTATTAGTAACTTTATTAAAAAAGTGTCCCATAAAAAGGAATAAATATAGTGGCTAAGGTGACAAGGGTAGAAGTAAATTCACCTAATAGTATTTAATATGGAAAATTATTGTCTTATCATTAACTTTTAACCTATGTTATCCCAATTTACCCTTTTTCCATGTTAATGAATTTTTACTATTCTTATGATACATTATGAAAAATACTGAACATAAAATTATAAAATAATTTAAGTTATTTTGAATACATATATGAAGTAATTTTTACCAAATTAAATCACAAAAATTTTAAGAAATTCATTTTATAAAAATCTCACAAAGCTTGATCAAAAAAGGATTTTCATGAAAATCAATTTTCAAGAAATATATGGTGTTATATTAACTCTATGAATACCATTAGTCATTATTTGAATTTGAATAAGTGTAAAAAGATACATAATATAAAAACTTCACCCTAAATTAATCTTGAATGGTGATGTTAGAAATGAATAAAATTTTATCGATTTTTTTTATTATTTTGAAAATAATTATAATATTTGGTCATAATAAAATGAAAATCATTTTTTAAGAATACATACTTTATGAAGAATAAAAAGTCATTATTAAAACTAGAGGCAATATTTTTTAGGCATTTATATAATCATTTATATTGTGTACAATATTTATATATATGTCATAATGAATAATTTACAATTTATAAACACCAATTTGGCAGCTAGTTTGTAATGATCATATTTGAAAAATAATATTTAATGGTTCATTTATGTTTGGTGTTACATGTCATATATGATATCGAATAGTTTTTATATCCTAAAAATATCGGGTGTTACATTATTTCTAATATTAAAAAAATTTCATCCCCCCATTTTAATATTATACTTGAAAATCAAGGGTTCAAAATTAGAAAATTCTTATATGGAAAACCCACATCATAATGAGGTTAATAAAAATTTCTCATAAATAGGGAAAATTAAATTTAAAGGTCATCAAACAAATAGATTACTAAATACAAGAACATTAGTGGGAAGTGAAGATATGGGAATGAGGTAAAAAAAATAACACCTAAAGAATATTATAGAGTGATAGATAACTTTTTCAAGAGAAAGTTAATGATCAGAAAACCAAAAAATAAATGATGGGTAAAAAGATTATTGATGAATCATAAATCATGGTAAATTTATAACATTTTTATTTAAATATCCTTTTACTTATGGTGAGGGATTATTTTACTATCAAGATAGAGAACACTAGAAAATATTCTTGATATCCCTTGATTAATAGGAATGATTTTATCCATTGATCGTTCTTTGATAAATTTACACATAATTCAATAATCTATTAAATTAATATCAATGTAATTTTTATAAATTATTTATGCACTAAAATTAACTTTTAGTGGACAATATAATCCAAAAAATAATAAAAAGATATTCCTCCTATCCTTAATAAAATTAAATTGGTTCAGACAATTTTTCTTAATAAACGAAATGAATAGACCTTCTTATGAATAAATAATAAATAAATATGTAAAATGTTACAATAAAACAAAAATATTGATGTAGATCATTTCATAAATAAAAAACCCTATATCCTACTTAACCTTAATGTCTTTGAAAATAAATAATCACTTGAACTCCAAGGTTATCTCATAAAATTCATATTAAACCTCCAAATATGTAATAACATTATTCTCTAATAATTCTTTACATTAATCCTATTAGATATAAATATATATAAACCCAGTAAAATGTCACCATAAATATTATTAATTTCCTTACAATAAAAAATATATAATCATATAATATGCATCCCAAAAATAAATTTAAAATTTATCAATTAAAAAATAATGCAAAAAAATGCCATATTAATCATTAAAAATCCTAGTCTAATGGTATAAATTTTGTAACGTCCCGGATCCGGATGCCACACCATGGGTGCCCCGAACCCGGTTGCTCACATGAACTCAAGCACATTTCCCCAAATGCCAGAGGCTGTCGACTACAAGCGAGGGCCAAGAAATGATAGTGGGGAAACTATGCCCTCATTTTTTCAAAGTGTAGCGTAGAGGAATAAGATATTTATAAACACAAAAGCGTAAGAAATAAACCATATAAACCAAAAATTTAAAACTGAATTAAAACACAACCAGCATTCATATATATATGTGATAATGCAACATGTCACTAATTATAAGAAAGCATCCAGAACATGTTACACTGCAATCTTTAACAATATAGTACAAGGTAAAAGTACAACAAAGCAAAAAAAAAATAGTGCACCAGGAACTCATAAGCATCACAATCATAAGCTCGTTCTGATGATCTCCTACTCCTATGTAATAATCAAGTACCTGTATAGGGTCTCTTTCCCTTATCAACACCTGCAGCATTATAAACTGTTTGGGCCCTAGGCCTGACTCGAACATGGTGTGATAAATAAATCCCAGTAGGAAACTACCAAAGGCCTATGCCCAACTGACAGTGAAAATATGCAACAATAGTGTGAAATAATAAAATGTAGTAAACTAGGAAGTACTCAAAAGTAACTATCTCTACCAGTTCCATTTCCATTTAAATTATTAATTATCAAATCCAATCATGTGCTTTAGCTTTGCAAGTACAACATATGAAATCACCATAGTGAATATTCAATTTAACATTGTCCTCAGATATGAAAATATTTTCCCTCAGGAAACCAGAATCGAAACCTGTAGTTGACTGCCCACAAGCATAACAAATAGTGCACACATGGATATGAGATATTTCCCATAGGCACAGAAGGTACTGCCCACAGGCATAAGAAAAATTCCCCTCAGACTAAAAAAAACATTTCTCCCAGGCATAGAAAACACTAACCTCATGCTAAGCAAGTAACCGGGCCAAGACCAACACATAAGCAAGAAATATATACACATTTTCACTTAGGAAATCACAAAAAATTCTATAATCACGACACACCCACAGGTATCTTGTCCAAACAACTAAACAAGGGAACACACCCACGGGGTGGCCCTAGATCAAAGTAGCGATCCCAAACAATAGTTTATACATATTCATTAAATTACCTATGCAATTCTAGGCATTTTATCAGTCAATTCCTCAGCCATAAGACACGCCAAATAAGGGCGCATAGTTCAACGGTACACAAAAATACACTCAACAGTTGGAATTAAACACTATACCACCTACCTCGATCTTCACTGATCGATATACATGAACAAAGCCTCCCGAATTTTCTGTGAATGACATAGATATCGGATGAAAATTCACCCATTCAAACTCAAATAACTTCCCCTCAGGAAAGAATTGGAAAGAATCACACAAGGAGAGGGAAGAGCATACCCCTTCTGTCCAAATTTGATAGTAAGTGAAAGAATCAGAGTCCCAGTGTTCAATCGGGAAATTTGGTATTTTACCCCATTTCAATTATTTTCTAAAAAACACTTAAGTAAAAGGGAAAAGAAGAAACTCTTACCTCGATAATAAGATTTGGTTACTTAAAAACATCCCCCCTTAATGAAATTCTTCCCCGAATTTCCCTTCCAAGGGTGGTGAAGATAAAGCTAAGAACAACCCCAGCCACTGGGAATGTACGTCAATCTCCCACTCCCAGGTCTCCTCCTGCACCCGGCCATGCTTCCATAGCACCCGTATGAGAGGAACTGACCGACCTCCGAGATCCTTCATGCTCCTATCAACAATACGAATTAGATGATCCTCTAATGACACATCGACCTAAAGCTCAACCTCCTCAGGCTGAAAGACATGAGAAGATTATGAGTGATAACAACGAAACTGATATATGTGGAAGACATCATGCATGGACCGATACCACTGTGGTTACTACAACCGATAAGAATATGACCTGACTCTCTAAAGAATCTCCAACAGCCCCACAAACATCGGCGAAAGTTTACCCTGTCTGCTGATCTGCCTATTCCCCAACCTCAGTGAAACACACAAGAAAACCTGATCCCTAACCACAAACTTGAAGGGTAATATGTGGAAATCATCATAAGATTTCTGATTAGACTATATAGTAACCATCTGCTTTTGAATCAACTGGACCTGCTCTGAAGTCTCTTGCACGAGACGTGGTCCCAGTAAGGCTGCTCCACCTACCTCCAACCAGCATAGGGGTGATCGGTATGTCCTACCATATAAATCCTCGTAAGGTTCCATCTCAATAGTTGCCTGAAAACTATTATTGAAGGAAAACTCTACTTGGGGGATGTGCTTCTCCCAAGATCCCCCAAAGTATATGACGCATGCACGCAGAATGTCCTCTAGAACATGTATCGTACGCTATAACTGGACATTGGTCTGAGGGTGGTAAGTTGTGCTCAGAAGCACCTGTGTGCCTTGTAAAGACCCGTAAAATTCAAGGAAAAGTTTTTCTTAATTTTCTTTAGAATTTTACAAGAGCGCGGTTTCAGACGGCACCTGATTCCGAGGCCCGGAGTGCCCGGAATTAATTTCCGAAGTTTGGCTCGGGTACGTTCAGTGAACGAACGAGCGGGAAATTCCTAACTTTTGATCCGGTGCTCGGAATTGAAATCCGAGGGCACCGATGAACTCGCAGCGCCGATATTCGCTTAAAGATACCTTTTCGGGAGTTGCGTTTGTTGCGGGTTGAAAGTTAGTTTTGGGGTTTTTAGTTTGAGTTAAATAAAATTTGTATAGAACAAATTTTATTATAACTTGTTAAAACATATCAAAGGAGGTTGGAAGTGGGACCCACACCCACTTAACCTCCCTTGGGAGGATTAAGTGTGGTGGGGCCCACAGGAACCCCTAATCCTTTCAAATTCTCTCAACTTGCTTAACCCCTAATTAAATGACTTGAGTTGCTTTTAATTATGGGAGTTAAACCTTTTGAATTTCAAACTTTTGAAATTCTTTTGTGTTTTGTAATAATAAAATAAGAAGTTGTCTTATTTTATTATGGGTTGATTGTTTGTCTCCTTGAGAGCTTTTGGAGAGCTTCTTCTTCATCTTCAAGCTCTGACGAAGAACGAAGAACGCTCAAACTCCGACGAAGAACGACGCCTCTCTTCTTCGTCCTCGGTGTCAACGAGAGGGAACGCCGCTTCCTCCTCGGATTCCCTTCGTCGACATAAGAGGTTTCTCCATCGACATATCACATCAGACGTATCTCTTCATCAACGGAATTGACGAACGACTACCGCGACGCCCGATCTCCGCGACGTCGACTTCCGCGGACTTAGTCAAATCCTCGAACTTTTACCCGAGGTAGGGGTTGTTGATTTCATTTTGGTTTCCTTATTCCTTTTCTTGCTCGTGGATCGCATGTCTACGTGAGGCATTTAAATATTTTTATATAAGTGTTATTGTTAACGCGAGGGGGGCCGGACCGCACGAACACGGCCGAACCCCCCCTCCATCGTTCTTGTTTAATTCTTGCAGTGGAAGCAAAGTGGCGTGGTGCCGTCGCACCACGCGGATTACCGTACGTTTATTTTTTTTACGCGGCGCCGTCGCGCCACGCCGGGGTAGAAACTTCAAGAACGCGACGCCGTCGCGCCGCGTTGAAAAGAATCAAAGCACGGCGAAGGGGCGCGGTGCCGTCGCACCGCGCCGGATGACGAACGCCGCGGCCGGTTCTGGGCCGCGGCGGGACGAGGAGACCGCGGCCGGTTCCGGGCCGCGGCGGAAGAGAAGACCGGCGGCCGGGCCGCCGGCGTCGGAAGCCGAAGGGGGGACCGGAAATTTCCGGTCCCGTTGGAGAAAACCGGCCGGCCAGCTGGCCGGCCGGAAATCATTAAAACCGGGGAAATTAATTCCCCGACAGTTTTAATAAAAACCCCCCTCTTAAAGAGGGGGGCGGTTCTTGAAGGAGGGGGGCAGCCGGGCCCCCCCGGTTCTCTTGAATAAACCGGCCCCCACGTGGGGGCGGTTTCAATCAAGGGCGCGGCAATTGCCGCGCCGTTTTTCCAGGAACCGCGGGGCTTAGCCCGGCGTGCCGCCACCTCGCGGCGACTGGCCGCCGCGGCCCCTGAGGCCTCCGCGCCGCCGCGCCGCCGTGCCGCCCCGGGGGGGGGGGGGGGGGGGGGGGGGGTCGGGCCGGGTCGGCCCGGACCCGGACCCCCCCGTTTCGAACCAGATTTGGTTTTTGGCTCATAACTTGAGCCTCGGACCTCCGAATGACAAACCGTCTGCGGCAACGCGATCCTTGGATCGAGACGGTCGTTTCGGTATATCGCACTCATGGTTTCGGTTTACTTTGAGTTCGGCCAGGTTGGTTCGTTCACGAAACCAACCGGGCCTTCGGAGCGGAAACGCTCATATCTTGAGCTACGGACGTCCGATTGACGCGCTGTCAGTCGCGTTGTGTTCCTCTTAGTGAGACGGATCTTTTGGTATACTCCGCCCGAGGTTTGGACGCGGGTGGAGTACGGCCGGGTTGGTTCGTTCACAAAACCAACCGGGCCCTCGGAGCGGAAACGCTCATATCTTGAGTTCCGGACGTCCGATTGACGTGCCGTCGACTTTGATGGAATCCTCTAAGTGAGACGGATCTTTTGGAATACTCCGCCCGAGGTTTGGACGCAGGTGGAGTACGGTCGGGTTGGTTTTGCCTTAAAAACCAACAGGGCCCCGGGAACGAAAATGCCAATAACTCTCAGACCGGGCGTCCGATCGACGCGCCGTCTGTTGCGTTGAGTTCCTATTGTCGATACGGAACATTTGGATACATCAACTTCGGTCTTCGTGACAGTTGATGTATCAGCCTCTCGGCTCGTGGAGCGGACCCTCCGAACGAGCTTTCTGTGTGCGGGAACCCTAGTGCTGGCTGCGACTATTACTGTGACGACTACTACTACTGCTACTGTGACTGCGACGACGACAGTACAGAGAACCTGTGTGGATTCGACGACGACGACTACAGCACTCAGTGATCCTACGTGGAACAGTGCTACCGAACCTGTGTGAGCTGAATCTTCTGTTTACCTAGGGCGGTGGAGCGCTTGGGTGTAGCGGCGGACCCGTGGTACTTGACAGTGGTGGTGCGCTTGAATGCAGCAGCAGACCCTTGGCGGTGGAGCGCTTGGTTGTAGCGGCGGACCCGCGATACTCTACGGAGTGTGTGCGCTTGGTTGTAGCGACAGACCCGCGACGATGGAGACGTGCGTGCGGAGTACGGAGACCGTGTAGATGACTGAGACCTGACGACTACTCGACCGACTCGACTTGGAGTGAGTCGACTAGCCCAGTGGACGGAGCGCCCAGTAGTTGGCAGCAGACCCACGGCGGACGGAGCGCCTGGTAGTTGGCAGCAAACCCGCGGTACTCGACAGGAGAAGTACCTCAGTAGGCTATCTGGGTGAGCGCCCGATATTTGGCAGCAGACCCTAAGCGGACGGAGCGCCCCGTATTTGGCAGCAGACCCGCGGTACTCGACAGGAGGAGTACTTCAGCAGTCATAGGTTAGTGAGTAGTACCTCGGAGTCGTGACAGGACTACTGCACACTTCAGAGACGGGGCTCTTCAGCAGCTACGGTTTCGATAATGAAAATCCTGGTTTGAGCTGAGTCTATGATCTTTTTGATTTCCTCATGATTGAGATGGGTCGCTTGATAACTTAGGTATATGTATGGGCATATACCTGGGTAATGGTTATCCGTTGATTTCATAAACTTGTTATAATCTGTGTGGATTTACTGTTTACTCTTCTTTGTGGATTGGGTTGTTCTTGGGCTCGGTGTTGGAGCCGAACGGAAATTGATGACTTAGGTATATGTATGGGCATATACCTAAGCAGTGTCAGTTGTTACTTCGTGATTGTTATTTTTCTTCGTGGTTTAACCATTGTGGATTTGAGAGACCTTCAGGGGTCTCGGGGTCCCTACTGAGTAGCTTATACTCACCCCTGCACGGGCTTTTCCCGCACTACGTTGTGTTGGTTGCAGACGACGGACAGCGTTGACCTTAGTTGAGGCTTGCAGAGCGGAACAGTACCCGGAGGTGGACCACTGGGCGGGACGTGCACGGAGCGGACGGCGGGACCCGTGGAGCAGAGGAGCTATTTGTACCCACCCTTCAGGTGGGATTTCCAGTGGACAGCTCGGTGTAGCAGCTTTTACTTTTCAGTTGCTGTTTTCCCTTTAGAGTTGTACTTTACTTTCAGTTTGGGTTTGTATTCTGGCCCATTTACTTGTCCGCACTTTCAGTTGTACTCTGCTTTTGTTTAGTGTTTACTTTCCGCTTGTTTACTCTGTGGTGTTTGTTTACTTTACAAAGGCAATGCCTTCCCTTTTTACTGGGATTTACGCCTTGGTGCTAGTCGCCAGCCCCTGGCCTATGGAAGGCGGGCTTGGGGTAGTCACGACACGGACCCCGAGGGCGGGTCGTGACAAATTGGTATCAGAGGAGTTCGGTTCTACCGCGAACTCTGATCTTTTCTATGTGAAGCAATAATGTTTAGCGTATTGAGTATGGTTATCAGTCCAGGGAGTCCAGTGTTGGTGCGGCGGCCGACGTATCCGTACACCAGGACCCTGACTTCTGATTTCCGACTTAATGCACGAAAACATTGATTGCGTGTGTATTTCAAAGTTTTCTTTGTGATTTCTTTGTGTCAGCTCACCAGGTATACTGTTTGACCGTGGCGCACCTGTTTCCTTTCAGGATGGCCCCACGACGGCAGCCAGCTAGGGTTCCGAGAGTCGAGCGAGACGACAGCCCACCGAGCGACGAGGCATCGGTGCAGGGCCCTTTGCCAGTAGTGGCACCGGCGGTAGCTCTACCCGCCGAGCCCCCGATGCTTCCAGCAGCAGCCGCTGACGATGCACGTCGCCTCAGCGCACTGCATGAGTTTCAGCGCCAACGACCGCCCAGGTTTCGCGGGGAGACGGATCCCCAGGCAGCAGAGGACTGGCTGGAGGCAGTGGTTCGAGTGTTTAGGCTAGTGAGGACACCAGCAGACCTCATGGTGATCCTCGCTGCGAGCCTACTACACGCAGCAGCAGGACGATGGTGGAGCTTGATGCTCCAGGTGCACGATGAGACATCTCTACTTTGGACGGACTTTGAGAGAATCTTCCGCTCGGAGTTCGTCCCAGCCACCCTTCGTGCGGTGCGTATCCAGGAGCTTCTACAGCTGCGGCAGGGCAGCATGACGGTCGCTCAGTACGCGGCGAGGTTCACCGACCTTTCTCGGTACTCGACAGACATGGTACGTGACCCCTTCTTCCGGGCCCGGACCTTCGAGCAGGGTTTGAGACACGAGATCAGGGCATCGCTGATCTCCCTCAGCATACAGACTCAGACAGGAGTACTGGAGCGGGCACTTCTGATCGAGAGTTTCCTTGCTGAGTCTACAGCAGCACAGCAACTCACCGCAGGGCGGCACGTGGCAGAGTCATCTGCAGCAGGTAGCCGACGGATGACTCAGGGTTCCAGGCAGACCAGACCTACCGGTGGCCGACTGCACGACTCAGGCTCAGTTGTACGGGGAAGCCGGGGTGGATTCAGAGCCAGGCGTGCCGAGAGTGGGCAGTGTTACTCCTGTGGCGGGATTGGTCACATGGCTCGTGACTGTCCGACCCGCCATGCTGATGATCAGCAGTTAAGTGAAGAACCCCCCAGGCAGAGGCAGAGGTTCGACCGTGGCGGTCCGCAGGGAGGAGGCGGACGAGGCAGAGGAGCTGGACGAGCAGCCGGTGGTGGGCGACGCTTTGAGGCTCTTCCACCACCACCACCAGGAGGTCCACCCCGACCGCAGGGGAGAGCTCAGCTTCAGGCAGCCGAGGCCTTCGATCATGGAGCTCTGGGAGCCGATGGACAGGAGCAGAACTAGTGGATAACATCCTTTGTACTTCTGGTTCCTTGTTGCTTTTGTGTAGCGTCTTGTATTATGAGCTGCAATAATAAAAGACGCATACCTTTGTGATATTTTCGTTCCTGTCCTCTTTCGTGATGTTACTAAGAGGTTCCAGTTTTGGCTGTTGACTTGACCCTCACTTGTGAGACATCTACTGGAGGAGACCCAGTTACCACACACTGATGCTGACAGTGTGACTCAACCCTTGGAGGCGAGAGTAACGGTTGAATCTCTTAGTAGTAGCGTCGAGGCCTTACGACGTCATCCTTGGTATGTATTAGTATCTTCCATGTTAGGATTGACTGTTTTAGGCAAAGAATGTGGTTCATCCAGGGGATGAGACCAGATTTCTCTTTTCGGAAAAGAAGAAATCTTACAGCTCTTGTGGGACCTGTGATGATCCAGGCCACGACAGAGAAGGTCCAGGTCATCCAGGAGCGGATGAGGACAGCTCAGAGCCGGCAGAAGTCATACGCTGACAGGAGGCGGAGGCCACTGGAGTTCGAGGATGGCGACCACGTCTTCTTGCGGGTCTCACCTCGACGGGGTTTTCGGAGATTTGGCCGAGGCGGCAAGTTATCTCCGCGCTTCATCGGACCTTTCCAGGTCCTCAGCAAGGTTGGTGAGGTGGCTTATCGCCTGGCTCTACCACCTCAGTTGTACCTGGTGCACGACGTCTTCCACGTATCCCAGCTGAGGAGATACGTGCACGACCTGACACACATCATTGACCATGGGGAGCTTGACGTTGATGATGGGGCGACTTTTACGGAGGTCCCGATGGAGATAGAGGATCGACAGGAGCGGGTCCTGCGTGGGCGATCGATTCCTCTCGTGCACATCAGATGGCAGCACGGGAATCTCCAGGAGAGCACATGGGAGAGGGAGGCTCAGATGCGTGCTCAGTACCCTAATTTGTTTCCCTAGTTTTTGATGTAGCTTTACGGGGACGTAAAGCCCTGAGGTGGGAGTAATGTAAAGACCCGTAAAATTCAAGGAAAAGTTTTTCTTAATTTTCTTTAGAATTTTACAAGAGCGCGGTTTCAGACGGCACATGATTCCGAGGCCCGGAGTGCCCGGAATTAATTTCCGAAGTTTGGCTCGGGTACGTTCAGTGAACGAACGAGCGGGAAATTCCTAACTTTTGATCCGGTGCTCGGAATTGAAATCCGAGGGCACCGATGAACTCGCAGCGCCGATATTCGCTTAAAGAGACCTTTTCGGGAGTTGCGTTTGTTGCGGGTTGAAAGTTAGTTTTGGGGTTTTTAGTTTCAGTTAAATAAAATTTGTATAGAAAAAATTTTATTATAACTTGTTAAAACCTATCAAAGGAGGTTGGAAGTGGGACCCACACCCACTTAACCTCCCTTGGGAGGATTAAGTGTGGTGGGGCCCACACGAACCCCTAATCCTTTCAAATTCTCTCAACTTTCTTAACCCCTAATTAAATGACTTGAGTTACTTTTAATTATGGGAGTTAAACCTTTTGAATTTCAAACTTTTGAAATTATTTTGTGTTTTGTAATAATAAAATAAGAAGTTGTCTTATTTTATTATGGGTTGATTGTTTGTCTCCTTGAGAGCTTTTGGAGAGCTTCTTCTTCATCTTCAAGCTCTGACGAAGAACGAAGAACGCTCAAACTCCGACGAAGAACGACGCCTCTCTTCTTCGTCCTCGGTGTCAACGAGAGGGAACGCCGCTTCCTCCTCGGATTCCCTTCGTCGAAATAAGAGGTTTCTCCGTCGACATATCACATCAGACGTATCTCTTCGTCAACGGAATTGACGAACGACTACCGCGACGCCCGATCTCCGCGACGTCGACTTCCGCGGACTTAGTCAAATCCTCGAACTTTTACCCGAGGTAGGGGTTGTTGATTTCATTTTGGTTTCCTTATTTCTTTTCTTGCTCGTGGATCACATGTCTACGTGAGGCATTTAAATATTTTTATATAAGTGTTATTGTTAACGCGAGGGGGGCCGGACCGCACGAACACGGCCGAACCCCCCCTCCATCGTTCTTGTTTAATTCTTGCGGTGGAAGCAAAGTGGCGTGGTGCCGTCGCACCACGCGGATTACCGTACGTTTATTTTTTTTACGCGGCGCCGTCGCGCCACGCCGGGGTAGAAACTTCAAGAACGCGACGCCGTCGCGCCGCGTTGAAAAGAATCAAAGCACGGCGAAGGGGCGCGGTGCCGTCGCACCGCGCCGGATGACGAACGCCGCGGCCGGTTTCGGGCCGCGGCGGGACGAGGAGACCGCGGCCGGTTCCGGGCCGCGGCGGAAGAGAAGACCGGCGGCCGGGCCGCCGGCATCGGAAGCCGAAGGGGGGACCGGAAATTTCCGGTCCCGTTGGAGAAAACCGGTCGGCCAGCTGGCCGGCCGGAAATCATTACAACCGGGGAAATTAATTCCCCGGCCGTTTTAATAAAAACCCCCCTCTTAAAGAGGGGGGCGGTTCTTGAAGGAGGGGTGCAGCCGACCCCCCCGGTTCTCTTGAATAAACCGGCCCCCACGTGGGGGCGGTTTCAATCAAGGGCGCGGCAATTGCCGCGCCGTTTTTCCAGGAACCGCGGGGCTTAGCCCCGTGTGCTGCCACCTCGCGGCGACTGGCCGCCGCGGCCCCCGCGGCCTCCGCGCCGCCGCGCCTCCGCCGGCCGCCCCGGGGGGGGGGGGGGGGGGGGGGGGGTCGGCCCGGACCCGGACCCCCCCGTTTCGAACCAGATTTGGTTTTTGGCTCATAACTTGAGCCTAGGACCTCCGAATGACGAACCGTCTGCGGAAACGCGATCCTTGGATCGAGACGGTCGTTTCGGTATATCGCACTCAAGGTTTCGGTTTACTTTGAGTTCGGCCGGGTTGGTTCGTTCACGAAACCAACCGGGCCTTCGGAGCGGAAACGCTCATATCTTGAGCTACGGACGTCCGATTGACGCGCTGTCAGTCGCGTTGTGTTCCTCTTAGTGAGACGGATCTTTTGGTATACTCCGCCCGAGGTTTGGACGCAGGTGGAGTACGGCCGGGTTGGTTCGTTCACGAAACCAACTGGGCCCTCGGAGCGGAAACGCTCATATCTTGAGTTCCGGACGTCCGATTGACGTGCCGTCGACTTTGATGGAATCCTCTAAGTGAGACGGATCTTTTGGCATACTCCGCCCGAGGTTTGGACGCAGGTGGAGTACGGTCGGGTTTGTTTTGCCTTAAAAACCGACCGGGCCCCGGGAACGAAAATGCCAATAACTCTCAGACTGGGCGTCCGATCGACGCGCCGTCTGTTGCGTTGAGTTCCTGTTGTCGATACGGAACATTTGGATACATCAACTTCGGTCTTCGTGACAGTTGATGTATCAGCCTCTCGGCTCGTGGAGCGGACCCTCCGAACGAGCTTTCTGTGTGCGGGAACCCTAGTGCTGGCTGCGACTATTACTGTGACGACTACTACTACTGCTACTGTGACTGCGACGACGACAGTACAGAGAACCTGTGTGGATTCGACGACGACGACTACAACACTCAGTGATCCTACGTGGAACAGTGCTACCGAACCTGTGTGAGCTGAATCTTCTGTTTACCTAGGGCGGTGGAGGGCTTGGGTGTAGCGGCGGACCCGTGGTACTTGACAGTGGTGGTGCGCTTGAATGCAGCAGCAGACCCTTGGCGGTGGAGCGCTTGGTTGTAGCGGCGGACCCGCGATACTCTACGGAGTGTGTGCGCTTGGTTGTAGCGACAGACCCGCGACGATGGAGACGTGCGTGCGGAGTACGGAGACCGTGTAGATGACTGAGACCTGACGACTGCTCGACCGACTCGACTTGGAGTGAGTCGACTAGCCCAGTGGACGGAGCGCCCAGTAGTTGGCAGCAGACCCACGGCGGACGGAGCGCCTGGTAGTTGGCAGCAAACCCGCGGTACCCGACAGGAGGAGTACCTCAGTAGGCTATCTGGGTGAGCGCCCGGTATTTGGCAGCAGACCCTCAGCGGACGGAGCGCCCCGTAGTTGGCAGCAGACCCGCGGTACTCGACAGGAGGAGTACTTCAGCAGTCATAGGTTAGTGAGCAGTACCTCGGAGTCGTGACATGACTACTGCACACTTCAGAGACGGGGCTCTTCAGCAGCTACGGTTTCGATAATGAAAATCCTGGTTTGAGCTGAGTCTATGATCTTTGTGATTTCCTCATGATTGAGATGGGTCGTTTGATAACTTAGGTATATGTATGGGCATATACCTGGGTAATGGTTATCCGTTGATTTCATAAACTTGTTATAATCTGTGTGGATTTACTGTTTACTCTTCTTTGTGGATTGGGTTGTTCTTGGGCTCGGTGTTGGAGCCGAACGGAAATTGATGACTTTGGTATATGTATGGGCATATACCTAAGCAGTGTCAGTTGTTACTTCGTGATTGTTATTTTTCTTCGTGGTTTAACCATTGTGGATTTGAGAGACCTTCAGGGGTCTCGGGGTCCCTACTGAGTAGCTTATACTCACCCCTGCACGGGCTTTGCCCGCACTACGTTGTGTTGGTTGCAGACGACGGACAGCGTTGACCTTAGTTGAGGCTTGCAGAGCGGAACGGTACCCGGAGGTGGACCACTGGGCGGGACGTGCACGGAGCGGACGGTGGGACCCGTGGAGCAGAGGAGCTATCTGTACCCACCCTTCAGGTGGGATTTCCAGTGGACAGCTCGGTGTAACAGCTTTTACTTTTCAGTTGCTGTTTTCCCTTTAGAGTTGTACTTTACTTTCAGTTTGGGTTTGTATTCTGGCCCATTTACTTGTCCGCACTTTCAGTTGTACTCTGCTTTTGTTTAGTGTTTACTTTCCGCTTGTTTACTCTGTGGTGTTTGTTTACTTTACAAAGGCAATTCCTTCCCTTTTTACTGGGATTTACGCCTTGGTGCTAGTCGCCAGCCCCTGGCCTATGGAAGGTGGGCTTGGGGTAGTCACGGCACGGACCCCGAGGGCGGGTCGTGACATGCCTAGTGCTCTCTAAAAGTTCTGCCAGAAAAGAGATGTAAAACGTGCATCCCTATCTGAAACGATAGAACGAGGGACCCCATGAAGACATACTACCACTCATACATACAACTTTCCGAGCTCATCAACACTGAAGGTCTCCTTGATCATAAAAAATTGAGCTACCTTCGTATTTCTGTCCACAACATCCCATACGACATCAATGCCTCGAGGTGACCTCGACAACCCGGTCATGATGTCCATCGCGACATCATCCCATTTCCAAACAGGAATGGGTAACTATTGTAATAGTCCGACAGGCCTCTGATGCTCCTCCTTCACCTGCTGATTGGTGGAACATCTCGAAATAAAACAAGCTACCTCTTTTTTCATACCCAGCCACCAATACTGATGTCTCAAGTCATGGTACATTTTGGTAACTCCATGATGCACTGCCCAAGATGAAGCATGAAATTCCCGCATCATCGCCTCATGTATATCCTTGGGAACCCACAGTCGTCCATGGATACGTAGTACCTTATCATCGCCTATCGTCCAACCAGGTGGAGGGTCCTCACTTTCCGCCGAACCCCATAGAACCAGGCCTTCTGAATCTGATAGTTGTCTCATCCTTCCTCTATCCAAGCGGGTAAAACTCACAGCTAAAGGAGAAAGATAGGTTAACCCATAACTATCGTCCACCTCCAAACACATCTCAGATAAAAAATCCATGAGCTACAACTCACCACTGGCCTTCTGCACTACCAGTATCTAAGTCTTCTTACTCAGTGCATCGGCTACTGTGTTACCCTTACCAGGTGTATAGGCAAACTCAAAGTCAAAGAAATGAAGGTATTAAACCACCTTCACTGTCTCGTATTCATGTCATGCATGGTGAAGATGTATTTCAGACATTTGTGGTCCGTAAACACCACAAAATGTTCTCCCAAGAGATAATGTTTCCAATAGTGTAACACATGAACTACTGCGGCCAACTCGAGATCATGCATTGGGTAATTCCTCTCTTGTGGCCTCAACTTCTTAGTCCCGTGTGAGACTACTAGATTCCCCTGCATCAACACAGATCCCAGCCCAATACCTGATGCATCACAGTAAAATGTATAGCTCTTCCTTTACTCTGGATGTATCAGGATAGGTGTTGATGTCAACCTTCCCATCAGCTCCTGAAAGTAAATCTCGCAAGCTTATGAACAAACTATATTCACACCCTTCTTAGTCAAACCCCTCAACGATGCTACTAAGATGGATAAGTCCTCTATAAAGTGCATGTAGTAACTAGCCAGCCCCATGAAACTCCGTATTTCGAACATGTTCTTAGGCTTCTCCTAGGAAACTACTGCTCTCACTTTCAATGGATCTATTGCAACTCCTGCCACTAAGATAATATAACATAGGAATTGTATTTGGTCCATCCAAATTTGGCACTTTGAGATCTTAGCATATTGCTGATGCTCTCTCAGTGTACTCAATATGATATCAAGATAAGTGGCATGGTCGTGTCATGTGTGAGAGTACACCAAGATATTGTCCACGAAGACCACCACAAAAGAATCCAGATATGGATGAAACACATGACTCATCAGAGCCATGAAAACTGATGGCGTGTTCGTGAGTCCGAATGACAAGACCAAGTACTCGTATAGACCATATCTTCTCCAAAAGGTTGTAAGCGGTATGTCTGATGGTCTAATGTGAAACTGATGATATTTGGATCTCAAGTTAATATTAGATAATACTCGTTCTCCTCGATTTTCATCAAAAATATCATCAATCCTCATAAAGGGTTATCTGTTCTTGACCATCAACTGGTTAAGCTTCCAATAATCCACACATAGTCTGAGGGTACTATCCGCCTTATTTAAAAACAGGACAGGCGAACCCAAGGAGAGGTATTGGGTCGGATGAAACCCTTTGCCTGCAACTCCTGTAACTGCCTCATGAGCTCCTGCAACTCTGCCGTAGACATACTACAAAGAGGAATGGATACCGATGCCACTACTGGAACGAGCTCAATAGATAAATCCACCTCTTGCTCAAAAGGTAGACCTGGACAGTCATTTGAGAAGACATCCCTAAAAAGATCAACCACTGGAGGGAAATCCTTCTAACAAGTTACCGGGTCTTCCAAATATAAACATGCAATCTGGACTGTCACTCCATCTCATCCACGATTCTCAGGTCTAGCTCGAGTCACCTATACATCCCATTAAACCTTGTATAGATACTCTCCACCCTCTGGTGACGTGAAACTCACCATGCGGCGATATCAATATACAAAGGATCGTAAGGGTACCAACCAGTCCATAACAATAATGACATCATATCTCATTATCTCTAAGGCATAGAGGTCCCATAGAATGTGACACCCACCAACCTCTATGGGGAACTCCTTACACTAACGCAAAACTACCGTTCTAATCCCCAACGGGCTGTTTAGCATCATAAAATCAGAAGAAGGAGAAACACGGAGCCCAAGGCTCTCCACAATGGGAAAAGATATAAATCTATGTGTAGCACCAGTATCAAAAAGTACTGAAGACAAAACATAAGCAACTAGAATAGAACCTCTAACAATGGATGGTCCGAGATCCTGCTCCTGTTGGGTCTGTTGCACTGCATATGTCTGCCCAGTGCCGCAGTCCTACGACATAGCCTGGCTACCCTGAGCTGACCCGCCCTATTGTCTCTGGGATTCTAGTGTTTGGATAAAATGGCCATGACCACCACCTCATCCTTAACGTACCAACATATTCCAATTCCCTGACTGGTAAAAAGATGATCACCCTGCTCCTGCACGCGGAGTCTGCACAGAACCACTCTAAATAGGCATCAGTTGAAACGCCCTACAAAAATGTTGCAGATGACCCATCTTGCCACAATTCGGCACTCCACTGGGTCACATTGACACTTTGGTCTCTTGTTCCCCTATTTACCACACTGGTATCACATGACCTAGGCACATGAATAAATCTTCTGTCTAGTACTGGAACCATGAGAGAAATCCATCTGCCTCTTCCTCTTTCTGGTATAAATAGTACTAAAAACTGGTACAGAATCGCCCTGGCCTACACCACTAGCTTCCCACATGTTCTGCTCAGCAATCAATGCCTGGTTCACAATAGCATGCTATATAGGAAACCTGAAAACGTTCACCAGTGCATGGATGTCATGTTGAAGACCATACTCAAAGAGTCTAGCCCTCAACGTCTCGTCACCCACCAGAACATGTGAAAAAAGCATTAGCTCAGTGAAGCGGGCAGAATAGTCCATCACTGACATGGCGCCCAACTGTAGATTCATGAACTCTCGAGCTCGATCTGCCCTCAACATCTCTGGAAAGAAAAAGTCCTACAATACTTCCTGAAAATATTCTCATGCCACGTCTCTGTGATGCTCTGTCTGGGTGGAAACATCCCACCATATTTTGGCAGAATCAGACAACATATATGTAGCAAGCATGACCCTCCTCCCTGTAGGCGTCTCTAAATGCTCGAAGATCGTCTGTATAGAACCCAGCCAAGACTCTGTACCCTGTGGTATGCTATACCCAGAAAACGTAGGCTGATGATGATACTGGAATATATGTGTCAGCTCTGCCATAGATATGGCAACCTCCTGTGCTCCCTGCACGTTCTTTATGAACCTCATGAAGCCTTCATGGAACTTCGCATCCACGCATGTGTCTAGTATAATGATTGGCTCCACATCTGGATATGCTGGAGGATCCATTGGTAGCCCATGGCCTACCATCTATGGAGTATAATCTTTGACACTCTCTTAGTGGACAACTCATGTTCATCTCGATGGTATGACTCTACAAGGTCAAAACACACCTTAGATTATGATCATCCAGGACTAAAAACTAGAAGCTTAAAGAGGGAACATGAGAAAGAAAAAATCTATGTTTTTCAAAACAAGACTACATGACGTGTATAATAACTACACAACATGTTCCCCTAGGTCTTTCACATGGGAGTGTACTTCTGCCAGAACGGGTCATGTAACACCCCAAACACACGGCGTGTTATCCACACACACGACGTGTACTTGAACTTTCTTCCCCTTCCCGAGTCCTTCTACTCTGCTTAGCCACACGACTCTCCTTATAACGAGACTACACGACATGTATAAGGTATAAAAGGAATGTACTAGACGTGATTCACCAAACCGTGTTGTTAATGACATGGCCTCGTACATATCTCACGCTACACGATATGTTCTAGATAGACACGACATGTAAAGCTCAGATTCCATCTGCCCGTGTTGTTAGTGACACGTTCGACTACTCGGCTGAAACTACACGGTGTGTTACACCCGTACACAGCGTGTACACCACCCCGTTTCCCCAGCCATGTGGCCAAGTCTTTACGGTCTCTCACTGGTCAAGACTATAGGGCATGTCCCACAGGTACACGACGTGTGCTAGAAAGAATAACACCGACCTGTGTTTGTTTGTTATGCGGTCAGATTCCCAGACTACACTACACGGCATGTTCCAAAGTGACACAATGTTTTTAAGTGAAGATTTCTCAGTCCGTGTTGTTAGTGACACGTCAAACACAAGGTCCACATGACACGACGTGTACAACCAGTACACGGCATGGTCCCTCTAGGCTTTTCCAATCCCGTGTTTCTACCTACATGGCCTATGACACGATTAGAACTACATGGCATGTACATATGGTACACGGAGTGTACTTAAATTTTTTTCATTTCATCCCGAACAGAAGAGTACATGGCGTGTATTCATAGAACCACACACTGTGTTGTCTGGGTTTCCAGACAGTAGACCTCAGTAAATACTCCAGATCCCCTTTTTCATAAATTTCAATTGTCGGTATACCAAATTTTGATCCGTGGGGGCCCATACTCCCCGCAAACCAATGTTTAGCACCAAACCCATCATATTATAGTATAAAAATCCACAAAAAGGATGGATCATGGTCCGCAAAATTCTTATCCAAGAGAGCCCATACTTATCAAGAAACAATGTTTAGCATCCATAACCCCAACCATAACATGTACCAATACCCTATCACCCGTAGGCGTATCCATCAAGGTACCTATAATAACAAAATGAATTTTCTAGAACAAAATCTACCACAACTACATTAAATTTCTGACGCACTTACATAGCATGAAAACTATGCATGGCATGTGATTCTTACATGTGCCTAAATGATGCATGAGATGGAACACCCTCATCTCATTGTGTTTCAACTAAATAGAACCCAGAATAAAAATATAAACAAAAAAACCCAAGTGTGTCACCCAACGGTGAAAATCATATCATCTGTAAAGTGCTAAATCAGAAAAATTACAACACGAGGTAAATTGGATTTTCACTGTACACGTGTTAGCTACTCCCAGGCACAACTTATAACCAAATACCTATTCTCTCCTATCCTTGACTATAGGCTCCAAATAGTATGTCAAGAAGAATAGAAATATCTCCGATACCACTATGTAACGTCCCAGATTCGGATGCCACACCACGGGAGCCCTGAACCCAGTTGGTCACATGACCTCAAGCGCATTTCCCCAAATACTAGAGGCTGCCGACTAGTAGTGAAGGCCAATGATTTATAGTGGGGAAAATATGCCCTCATTTTTCAAAGTGTAGCATAGAGGAATAAGATATAAATAAACACAAAAGCGGAAGTAGTAGACAATATAAACCAGAAATGGAGAACTGAAGTAAAAGAGAACCAACAATCATATATATATGTGATAATGAAACATATCACTAATTTTAAGAAAGCATTCAAAACATGTTACATTGCAATCTATGATAGTATAGTACACGGTACAAGTACAGCAAAGAAAAAACAAAATAGTGGAGCATGAAATCAGCAACATCGCAAGCCTAAACTCAGTCTCATGATCTTCAACTCCCCTGTAATAATCAAGTACCTATATAGGGTCCCTTGTACTTATCAACACCTACTACAATATAATATGTTTGGGCCCAAGACATAAACCAAAAAGGGTATGAGAAATAAATCCCATTAGAAAACCACCAAAGTCCCACGCCCAACTAATAGTGAAAATGTGCAACAACAATGTGAAATAATAAATTGCAGTAAACTAGGAGGTACTAAAAAGTAACTATCTCTAAAATTTCCATGGCCATTTAAATAAATAATTATCAAATCCATGCATGTGCTTTAGCTTGGAAAGTATAAAAAATGAAATCACTACTGTGAATATTCAAGTAAACATTGTCCTCAGATATGAAAATACTTTCCCTCAAGTAACCAAAATCCAAACACACAGGTGACTGCCCACATGCATAATGAATAATTCCCACATGCATACGAGATATTTCCCACATGCACGGAAGGTACTTCCCACATTTATAAGAAACTTTTCCCTTAGTCTAAACAAAACACTGCCCTCAGGCATAAGAAACACTGCCCTCAGGCTAAGAAAGTAACCGGGCCAAGAGAAACACATACGCAAGCAATTTATATATATTTTATCTCAAGAAAACTCAAAGCTTGCTATATCACGGTATACCCATGGGTATCCTGTCCGGACAGCTAATCAAGGGAACGCACCCACGGGGTGGCCCCGGATCAAAGAAGCAATCTCAAACAACAATTTAAAGTTAATCATTAAATTACCTATGCAATTTTATGAATTTTATCAGTCAAGGCCTTAGGCATACGACACCCCAAACATGGGCACGTGGCACAAAAATACACAAGAAAACACTCAACAGTTATAATTAAACAACAGACCACCTACCTCAATCTTCACTGATCGATATACGTGAATGATGCCTCCTGAATCATCCATGAATGATGGAGATATGGGATAAACATTCATTAATTCAAACTCAAAAAACATCCCCTTGGGAATGAATTGGAAATAAACACACAAGGAGAGGGAAGGGCTTACCCGTGAAGTCGAAACGTGATCATCAGCGAAAGAATTAGAGTCTTGGTGTTTAGTCCAGAACTCTTCCAAGGTTCGTCCATATCTTTCGCGACTTCTTGCATTCTAATATTCCTCTATTGAAAGAGGAGTCTACTGCCAGTTTATAACAAATAAACATAACTACATGACATGTACTCTCAAGTAAACAACATGTACTTTCCATTTTTAACTGTTCTTTCGGAGGTCACTTTCTAGCGCCTCACTGTTTATCTGTCGACATGATTACACGGCGTGTATTTCTGAATACACAGCGTGTACTGTCACTCTGTTAGAGGATACTCCCATCGCCTTACTGTTCACCTGACAACTAATTAAAGGGCGTGTAAATACCAAGTACACGTCGTATATTAAATTTTTACACCTTTCATTGCTGACAGGACTACATGACTGATGTACATAACACACACTGCCAAAGCACATGACGAGTGGAAATTTACACTGCGTGTACCCACAAAAATTTGGATTTTACCCCATTTTCTTTATTTTCTCAAAAACACTTAAGGAAAAGGGAAAAGAAGAAACCCGTACCTTAAGAATAAGAACTGTGTTCTTAGACATTTCACCCTTCCCTCCAATTAGTTGTGGGTTCAATCCCATCATACTTATCATATGCTATATGATGTCACCCAGAGTGTACATTTTCCTTTTTCTAAAACTATATATCTCATTTTTTAGTAACCCATAATTACATCATCATACAAGATCATACATACCCCAGAGATCATCAACAAATTTAATCATATATGCATTAAATAAAAATCTTTATTCCAAAAAAAAATTCACTATGAACATATATAAAATTAATTGGTTTTGTTACTATAAATGTCTCCCAAAATATCTATAATTATATTGAATTTCCATCCCAAAAATAACAAAATGTTAATCTATGTGTTTAATCATACAATAAACCATAGAATTATTATCCATAAATAGTTTAGGTTCATCCCATATAACTATGGAATATCATAGGCTTCCATAGATTATATTCTCTAATACATCATAATCATTCACAAAGAAAGTATTAATTAACCTATGAATATACCCTAGGAGTTTCAAACAGGGTGCACAATAAGGGTACACTCACCATTAACTAGAATTATGTACAAGATATACCAGAACATATATTTTCATGGATATTACTCCTAGACGAAATTGTTCTGAAATCACATCTACTTATTCTATCCCTTGATGGATTTATTTCTAGGAAAAGCACTTAATAGTTAACTTACTAAAATATATGATATTTTATTCTATATTTTAAAATATCTAGAGTTTTTTAAAGTGTTATACTCAACAATATACCTTTTTATTAAATCTAGTTACTCAGGTTTCTACTAAAATTCATATAATAGAAATTCTAAAGATCTCAACCCTAGTATCCCAAAGACAAAGGTCTCCATATTAGATTGGAAGTAGATATAATGAATATTATATTGATGGATTAATATTTTATTAGTTTTTGAAAAAAGATATACACACTAATATTATATTATATTTGAAAACATAAAATACAAAAAATATTAAATGTAAATGTTTAATCTCTTTTGAAAATAAAAATATTCCTTTCTCATATCCTGGGGAAAGTAAAAAAAAAGGTGAGCTAAGATACTCATTAAGGATATACAGAAAAATAAATCTAATATGGAATTACTAATATTGAAAGAGTAAATGATGATCAAATAATTCTATGTAAATAATCACATGAGAAAGAAACACATCCATGGATGTCATATAAAATAAAATAATCACATAAACATTAATAATTGATTTTATAATGATGGAATACATAATGTTGTACATAAGACACATACATTCACGACCTCATGAAAAGTCATCTTATAGAAATGGGTAAGGCCTGGGTTAAATTCCCAATCTGGTATGTATCTTGGAACCAACCTATTATTTGAGAGACTATGAAATTATATCTCCCACCATTCACTTAATATGTCGAATGCAGCGATTCTATAAATAATCAATTCAAATTAATCAATATTACATAAAAATCAATAACTAACCATTTGGGTAGAACTAGATAAAAAATACTGATACTTTTCTCCAATCATAATGATCATAAACCATAAAAAAGATAGTGAATAGTATCATTATTGTAGATACAAAACATTATATTCAACGAAAGATGTTATCCTGGATAAAAATACGTTAAAATGATTAAAGGAAAATTTCTTAATGGAAAACTCTTTTAACATTGAAATGAAAAATTTTAAGTATTAAATATTTCCCAAATATGAAGGTAAATAATTTTTCCTTAAAATGAATTTGGAAAATGTCATAATGAAAAACTCTTTTTCACTTTGAAATCGTTGTTTTAAATTATTAATTATTTCTAAAATATTAAAGAATTTTTTTTCATTAAAATAAAATTTGAAAATTATAATTTAACCGTTAAATTATTGTGGCCTCATGATGATGAATAATTATGTTCATACCAAATAAGTTAAAAAAACGATTCATTTTTTCTATTTTAGTGAAAATTAAAATTACCTTGTTTTTGAAAGTGAATAAAAGATTACTTTTTTTATAAAAGTCAAACATGTGTAAAAATTATTTTTATGAGTCACAAGGGTATAATAAAAACATTATTGGAAATATATTTAGAAATCATAGTCTTAAAAATGAAATATTAAGGATAGAGTAGAAAAATATTCGAGTTTTCCATAAAACATTATTTCGATAACTTAACTACATAAAGAGAGGAAATTGAAATTAAAACATATAATTTATAGAAATAACTATATGAGAAGAAAATATTTTTTTTAACATTTAAATATTAAATAATTTATCAAGTTGATGCATAAACATAATCAACCTCGAATAATGATGATATTATTAAAAAAACCCTTACCAAAGGGTTAAATTCCTTCACATGTGTATGAAACTCAAATATATTAAATATATATTTATTAAAAATATATAATAGAAAAATATTCCTATATATAATACCATATATTATTTAATTATAAACTTTTTTACCTATTTATTAGAAATTAGTTGGTAAAATCATTGTTCTAGGTAATATGTACTTCGTCGTTCTTATATATTTTGGCTTGGTAGTTTCTATCATTTTACATTGAATATGGTTTTAACATATAAATAATTTTAACCATGAAAATAATATCATATATATATATATTCATTAGATATGTTTTTAGAATCATCAATATAAGTTATATATTGGAAATTGAATGACCCCATTCATGGAGAAGGTAAGTTGTATGTACAAATGAACGGTGCTTTCAATTTTGGAAGGATTGAATAAAAGACAGTTAAATAAAAATTATTCATTATGTAATTATTATTATTTTATATACATCATATATATTCATTAAATCTATCCTTATTACCATCTGTGTATAAATAAAATCAATAAATAATCACATAGCTTCATGTAGGTGGTAGTCCACAGGTACACATGAGCGACATTATTGTTTTCCAACAGATTGAAATATGTTAAGGAATATGCGATATTATAGTTATAGAGGTATAATATTTTCATAAATATGATACATTTACATTACATTCGTCATTATATGTTTTATGATATATTTTTAAGGAAAATGAGTTACATTGGTTCGTGAGGTGGTAGGCCATCTAACACACTATCTACAGTTTCGTTTCCTATTTAGTAGAAGAAGTGATGGATATAGATGATTCTAATAATGAAATAACATCTCCATATATGTGATATAATGATGTTATTATATCTTCATGATTGATTAATAATTGAATAAAGTTAAATAACAAATAAAAAAATGCTCAGTTTATAATAATACCTATTATTTGGAAATTGTCTATGTTTTCACCAAAATCCTCCCGGAAAGGATTTATAAGAAATCCAAGTCCTCTAGGAAATGTTAATAAGAGTAAAGAATATATATTTTTAGGTATTGGTCTATCAGAAATATTTTTTTTTGTGTAAAGAAAATAGGGTAGGATGTCCCCATTTATAAGTGAGGGGAAATTTACTTTTGGAATTTCTTATATTATTAAATTAATATAAATTATTCATCATGAAAATCAAAAATGATATATTTCAATTATAATATAGCTATGGGTCTAAATAGTATCATCCAAAGAATTTTTATAAGTCGAAATAAGTTTTTCCCTTATCATTTTGTTTTAACACACATTAACCCTTTATGAAAATCACCATGATAATGACATTTATACTATATAGGGGTCAAAATGTTACTATAAAAGGGAAATTTTCAAATAAATGGACCATAATAGATATTTTTAATAATATATTAATCAATCTAAAATGGTATTCCCTTTTTTTAATTATAGAGGGTTTGACTGTCAACCTATTATAATACTTGGCTTAAGATAGGATTTCTTGGAATTTTAAATAATTTTATAACAAATAATTTATTAAAAAAAAGTAATGTCATTTTAGAAGAATTAATTTAATTTGAATCTATAAAAAAATGAAAACAAAGTGTTTCAAATTTATTCAATTCATACATCTCATATAAGTTGTATTTATCTAAAAAATTGACATAACAAATTTCTTTGTAATTTTTTTTACATTTAATATTTTTAAAATCATTCACTTTATATTTGTATTAATTGAATAAATAAAGTGTGAGTATTTCATAAAAAATTAAGTTAACTAGAATATAATTAAAAATTAATATTCAATTAATATCATGAATATAATTTCATTATTCTCAAATTAACCATTAAGCATCAATCACAATTTGCTTTTGTCATTTTGTGAACACATAAGAGATATTTAAAAGAAACACAATGTTGTTTTTCATTTCTCATTACATATAATAATTATATATGTCAAATTCATTGAATGTGTTCTGTAATCGAATAACTATAGATCCAAAGGATTAAAGGGTCTAACTAGCTTTAGCTAATATGATTAAATATGAAAATGGTGGCCTTATCACTTAGTTTTATTCTAAGTTAACACAATTTACCCTATTACCTTTGTGATGAATTCTTATTATTTCTGATACTAATATTGAAAAAAAAATCAATCGAAATTTATGAAAAAATAAAATTTATTTTGATACAAATATGAAATCAATTTTAGAAAATTTAATTTCTATAATTGGTATAAATTCATTTTATAATAATATCATAGAGCAAGATAGAAACCAAATTTTTAGTAAATATTATATTTTTATGTATAAAATGATGTTATTTTAAATCTATGAAAGAAATAGTGATTAAATGAATTTACATTCATATAAATAGGCACATTATATATAAATTTCAACAAAACAATTCCTTATTTGGTGTTATTATAATTAACTATAATGTATAATCTTATTCAATTATTTTTTTTAGAAAACTGCATTTTATTTATACAAATAAATTTATATTTCCCTTACCCTAGTTATGAAAAAATGTTTTATATAGGGTATGTATTAGATGTCAACTATTTGAGAGAAGCATTATGATACATGTTTAATATTTTTTATGAAATAAGATGATTATGTATCTAGTCTCCTAAGATAATAAACCATAATGGTTTAATGGAATATATTTTTATGATATGTATTAAATATTATTATAAAATGACGTAATATATATGCATTAAACTCATGGTTCATCTCATGATCACATATATATACTAAAAAGCATACAAGAAGATTCTAGTCACTCTATAAAATAAGTATTCAATGAAAAGAAACAATTTTTTTGCAATAAAAAAGGGACATCCATTTTATTCATAGTTTTATCATTATATTCCTACAAGTAAAAAGATATAGTGGATGAAATGACATGAGTAGAAATAATTTGAGGAAATTGTGAATTCCATCATGTAGAGATATCAATTTTTTATAGATATGCTCTGTGATAGAATTATTACATGACTCATTTTTGATGGTGTGGTTTTTTAAATTCTAAACTATATAATTTTTTTATTGTGATAGAGGGTATCAGAATATAAAAAATAGTTAATAAGGTTCTTTATAATGGTTTATTTTCTAAACAATTATTCAAATATACCAGAGATTTGTCCAAGAATAGGGGATACATGTAAAATGATTAAAAATATATAGACAAGGCAATGTATTCCAATATAAGGTATCTTCCATGTAGAAGTCTTCAATATCTGGGGTCTTTACATCATGGGAACATTACAAAATCTAATGGGAATAAATATATCATTTTGGTAGTTGAATATACATGAAAATATGTGGAATCCATTAGATAATAAAAAACATAAGGTCTTCTACAGTCAAATTTGTAATAAAGAAGATATTTTATAAATATAGATTTTCATGGTCCATTGTCAGTGAGAATGGGGTATAATTTCAAAAATATAAATTTTTCATTCCCATGGAGGAAAATTAAAGTTAGAAAATGACTGTAATATCTTTCCAGCCACAAACTTGTAGAGAAGTTGAAATAAAAAACAAATCTATGAAATGTTAACTATACAATATTGTGAGATGCTCAAAGAATGTTTTGGACTTTAAATCTACAAGATACACATAAGGAATAAAAAATAACATATTAAACACCAATAAGTATATCACATAATAGATTGGTTTTTTGGAAAAGCTATCATCATCTATTAGATATTGAACACAATACTTTATGGACTATGAAGGATATTAACAAATAATATATGAGTTCTATTGGTATAATGATGTTTAGCATATATAAGTTAGAGAAAATAATAATATAATAATTTGATAATGGTATTATTTATAATGAAAAAATATTCTCATGATAGGATGGTTCATATTAAAAAAATCAATGAAGAAAAAAATGATTCTTTTGTCCAATTCAATAATGAAGATATTTCATGGGAATTTTAAGCCTAGATGGTCTATAAAAATCAAGGAGGATGAAGTGAACTCAAATGATGTTTTGAATATTATTAAAGACAATATATTTCCATTCACAGTTAATGGACACGGTTTAAAGTCATATATAAAATATGGTAAGGTAATTAAATCAACTAAATTGTAAATTAATGATTCAAGATATAAGGATTTAGTTTGATAACTATAAACCATATTCTGTTGAGTGGTATGTGAAGCTTGTGAGACTTTTCCTTCATGTTTTGAGTAAGAATAATTTCAACCAATTAGTGTATATATTACATTTTTTTGGGGTGTATAAGGGATAAAATATGAAAGAATAATATAAAACAGACAACGTATAAGAAAATATTTCATAAAAGGGTAGTTATCTACATAAACTGTCACTTTTATTGGATCCAATTGATATATCATATTTTATAACCCTTGAATCTATATATATTGAGTTCTTATTAAAAAACCATGTGTGGGGGAGTGTGGTATGTGTACTGATCTTGAATAAATATTTCCCATATAGATCCCCAACAGATAGATCACTATATCAAAATTGAATCTACTGTATATGAACATGTATAGTAAATTATAAAAGAAAAGGATTCTCATGGAATTAGAATTTGACTTGTTCACACAAGAATTTGATCTTAAATTTGGGAGAACTATGCATTTGAATGAAACAACAATTTATGGATCCACCTCTTAAGAAAATCATATATTTTCTTTAACATCTCAATAAAATAGGAAATTTGGACCTCACTTGAAGTTTCTTACCAGATTAGGCATAGGGTATGTTTGTGATGAAGAATGGAAAATAATTTCTATGAACTAAAATTTTTAAATTTGGGTAAACTTATATTTATTCCATGTTAATGTAATCTAAATGAATTCAGGGGCTTAATATTAAAAGAATTAGTAATTATATTGAATATTCACACTTAGTAAATAAGTAAAATTAACTTTCCAAGTATTATAAAATTGAAAAATATTATATGTGGCTTATTATATAAAGAGATATATAATGAGGAGAATTTTAAACCATAATTAAAATGGAGAAATAAACAAAAAATTATGGATGTAAGAACAAAATATTCATGAAAAATTAAAGAGGTGGGGTATTTTAAAGTGACGCATGTTTTAAAAATTATTTTACTAAATTTTCGTTATTTAACCTTAAATTAAAAATAAATAATGGATGCGATGACCTAGGATCCTTTTTAAACATTTTTTGAGAAATTTAATAAGGATGAGTAATCCATCATGTGTGAGATATTTTATATTAAAAAAATATTTCATTTTATTTAGATTCTTTCACATGTATTTTTCATGTTGTTCTTCGATTTTGACATGATAAATGATATTTTTTTATATTTTTATATATTTATGAACACAATATTTATTATTAAAATCAATGACTTGCCTTTTATTCTGTAATGGTATAATTTGAATCAAAATTTCTTTATATTGATTCAATGATTTTTTTATTATTTATATGTATGGGAATATGAAGGAGAATATTTCTCAAGGGATGATAAATACTATATTAGAGTTTAAATTTTTGGTGAATGGTATATTGGTTATCACATTATTGTTCACTAAGAATATTAATGCTATAAAACCCAACCAACTTAATCTTATCATTTTATTTAAGAGGGTTTCAACAATTTAATATAGAATAGTAAAACAATATCAAGTATCCATGAGGGACAAATAACTTTCATCGAGATAATATTAAGAGTTTGATAGTATTGATAGAACCTATATTAGATCTTGATGGTAAACTAGTAATCTAACATTGAAAAACATTAATTACATTTATTCTATAAACATAAATCAATGGATGTTGCAATGAATAATAACTCCTTTGTTAATCAAAATTTAATTTTTGAGAAATATAGGAGATTCCATCCAAACCAACATAGCCTCATAGAATCCAATGAAAATAGTATTCAAAATGAAATTTAGCATTAGCTTCCAATGTAAGATAAAAAATCATGGAAAGGAAATTAATGTTGTGAAAATTTACATCTTGGAATATGAAATCTCATTTAGTTGAGGGAGCAATTCCAAGACAATGTGACTAGGGTCACATCGCATGGATATATCCTCACCAAAATGATCAATTATATTCATTAATGATATGTTTCCACCAAAATTAAATATCCTAAAACAACTTAAGATAAACTATTAATAAAATATAGTCTAAAAACATTGAAGTGATACAATATTATTTATCCAATGTAATCAAAGACCTAAAGTAGTCTATATTGACTTTAACAAATAATTAGGGATTTAATTTTAAATGTTTTTATAATTTTACTAGTGATGTTTTAGAAGTGTACCAAAAGTTCATGTATAGTTGAATATTATTCGATAATAAATTTCAAAACTAAATGAGGAAGGTATGAAGGGAGATCATGCATTGACGACAATTGATCATTGGAGATTCCATTTGGAACACATGAAAGGATCATGTGGAAAAAATAATCCTCATAAAAAATATACTAACCAAAAAATGTATTATTATAATGACTTGTACATATAGAAGAAAATATAAAGGAGAAAGAAGATATATATATATATATACAGATGTCAGTGGTGCTCAACTAAGGGGAACAAAGTTTTTATCTATTTATAGAAATATATTGACATTGAAATAATCATAGAATTTCCTTGAAATGTTAAAGGAGGTATAATGGGATGATTACATAAGAATTATAAGAATTCAATATTCCTAAAGGATCATTTTCTTTGAGAGGTAAACTCTAGAGTTTGGATATTTTTATATTAAAGGAATATTGATCAATGATCATCATTATTGAGGATTCTCCTAATTATTGTTCTCTATTATTGAATTGTAATATTAAATGTGGATAAATAATTGGCAGGGTTTCAGATATGGTTAATATCTGAATATTTCTCAATTCTTGAATGGATAAAATTATATTAATATATTTTATTTTTGAACTCTTAATTATTTTATATCTTGATCGACAAGTATAGATTATTTTGGAAAATTGTGATGGAAAGTGAGTTAAAATACAATCCTATGAACCTGAAATAGGTACATTGACCTCTAAAGAATGATATTTTACTAAAAGACTGAGGGACATAATATAATAGACATACATATATTAATTCTCTTAGAGTAGTTAACAGATGAAACCTTACAGTGACCTATGATTCATCTTAGAATCCCATTAGTTATTTAAGAAAGAATAATATGATACAAATTTTTATGCCTTATGATCAATAATGAAATTTTTATTAACCCCAAATGTAGTTAGAGATGATAAATTGGTGTTTTAATCCTATGAAAGGCAACAATCACTCATTATTTTCACACCTAATCTAACCTATGACTATATAAATTTAAAAGAAAATTGGAAAATCATGAGAGAAACATGTGCATGAAAGTAAGTGATAGATAAGGAAAGTCAATAAAAAAATGAATGGATCATATTTAGTTAATTCCCCCACCCCTCTATCATAATACACCATTAAAAATTTACTATCCTTGTTGATCTCAATAAGTAACTTAGGACCTCATGCCACTCACTCTCTATATTATGTTCAAATTGGTAGTGCAACCAAAGAACACTGTACCACTGATTTCACATACAACCACTGACCAAGTGCCTAAATCACTCTTAAATATATCTAAAATACCCTCCAAAATTAATGAAATTAAAATTTATTGACATGATATTATATAGAAACAAAATAAAGAAAATATATTTATATGAAATGTACAATAAAAATGATGATCATTTACAATTCTTGTGAAAACACTTGAATATCATGAATATTGGCATAGGGTAAATGAAAATATAAAATAATTGATATATTAAATGGGGATTGAAGAGTTTATACTTGTCCCAACAACATGACCTTAAAATCCATCATTGGTGATTCAAAAATAAACTAATTAAAAACTAGTGCAATGATCCTAAACTACTCCCAACCACTTTATATACCTTGATACTACAAATCTCTTTATGATTTAATACATTTTAAAATGATTCCATAGTCCCATAATATATCCATTTGTATGTTCATATTTGGTCCATGTAACCATCTTTTAGGGGGTTCCATCATCCATTATTTTTATGTCCCACTTCTCCATAAACATGCACGACCTATGGTTTCCTTTTGAATCTATATGTTTTACATCGAAATTAAAATCACCCATTTTAGAATTTTCCATGAATAACGAGTGAATATATTCATTTTTTATAATGTATTAATGTGTGAAGATCATGAAAATGTATATGGGATAAAAAAATCTTATGATTTCCATCTTGAAGACGTACTAAGTACTCAAAGTTACACATGATGATGAAGTTTGATATGGAATTAATTTAGGAAATTTTAGATTGGAAGTCATATGCTCAGTTAATAAGTCCTATGATGTCACTGAATTCTTACAGTGCATGGTTAAGTTGTATTTTCCACTAAAAAGTCATATAGAGTATATATAAAGTCAAATAATTCTATATCATAGTCATATGATATGGCTGAAAAGTATTGAAAAATCATCAATATTTTATTATCTAAAAGTTTGATGCATTATGTATTCTGATATAAAGTAAGTCATTTGTGATATATAGGAATTCAATCATTCCACTACAGATCCATACAATCTAATAGTTAAGGTCATTCAAAATGCTCTACATTGTAATTTTCAGACCCATAACACATGAAAATCTAAATTAATGTATTTTTATTAATGATTCTTCTTGAAATTATTTATGAAAATTAAATTAAAATATCAAATCCATTAAACCAATCAATAGATGAATTAAAAATCAATTTTAAACAATCCACATTTATTTTAAAATAAATAACCATTATAATTAAATGATTTTTGATTAAAAAAAATTAAACTTTAGTTTTCATAGAATTCATAAATATGAATTAATTAACATGATTAAATATTAATATTTCTGTAAATTTACCTTGAATAATAAATAAAAATTTGAAAATTTTGGTTTTCATCACATCCCTGCACTTGAATTATTGCACTACCAAGAAATATAATGAATTAAATGCATCTAAAATATTATTATAACTCAAATAAAACACACATACCAAAAAAATAAGAAAACAATAATTCATTAATTTTTTAAAAATATTGTTCCTCATCATTCAATTCAATCTATTATTCAATTTCACTTTAAGCTAAATTTTATTTTCCAAGGTTGTGAAAAGAAATAAGTTTAATGTAATTAATTCTTGAACTAGTGCCGCTGATATATTAACCTAATTACCAATTCGATGTAAACAAGTTATATTATAAAGATTATTTGACACAACTAAGTGGACAATTTTCTATGTTAATTTCCCCATTAATCATTTTTGTTAAATATTCTACACAATTTGTTTTCCTTTATTATAATAATGAACTTATTGAATGTTCTCCAACTGTTCATGTGAAAAAAATATTGAATTTAGATATGAATTTTATTACTCCCAATCACAGTTCAATAATACATAAAAAATTTATATGGGATCCTCGTTACTAATTTTACTCGAATTTAAAAGGAATTATATGAATTTATACTGATTTGGATCCATGTGGCTATCTTTTTCACAAAGTAAAAGATTCAAAGATTTAATTTCACTAATCCATTTTTATCATTTTTTGATTTTAATTCCACATAAAACATTACTAAAAACCTCATTTAAATACTTATAATAACATATCATTTCCTGAAAATATTAATCAAACTCAATAAAAAATCATGTAATTTCTGGAAAAAATCAAAACTATATAAATCATCAAAACTATCAAGCTACTAGGCATGATAATAAATAGAGATCAATTTACCTAACTTACAAAATTATTAAAAATATAATATATTAAAAAATAAACAACATGTGAAATTTTATTTATATATTGAATAAATATACATAAAAATTGTGATTAATAATCCAAAATATATGTTATGCATACTCCAGACCAACTAAACCTAGGTAATTTAAATACTCAATTGGAGCTCATAGAATTATAGCGATAAAATAGTTGATTTTTTTATAAATTTTGTAATCATTATTTCAACGGGGTTGAGTTATTCTACCCACATGGATATTTTTAGATATATTTGATATAGCCTTATAAATTCTAATCACTTAAAAATCTAACATAAAAATTGAATATACATGATATTTTTTTTGTTAAAATATACTGAAAATGAAAGATAGATAAATGAGAATGAGTCTTGGGATTTATTTCTAAATTGGGGATGTCTTTAGGCCTTACGTAGATGAAAAACCATGTTATTATCCTACATCTATTATATAATGGGGTTTCTGTGATGAAAACCACAAAAATAATATTTCTTCCTTTTCAAATTATAATTAAATATACTCAGAGGTCCCAATTGGAACAATTATTTATATCCACCATTATAATTTTGTAAAAAATTTCATACTGGGGTTGGATGTTTGTAAGATGCATCATATTTCTCTTAATTTCCCCCCACTATATGGTGTTATTTATATTTTTAGTGGGATATTTATAGAGTGTCTCTAAATTTATTTTTCTTTTTTCAAAAATTACTTTGGTGGCATCAATCATTTTATTATTAGAACAAGAACAACATGTGTTCCCTAACCCCTTATTCCTCATCATCCACCTCTATTATGGTATCTTCTATCTATCTATTATAGGGTAAATTTCATTAGATTATCAAAATAACCTTATTTTAGCCTCACTTCGATTGTTCAAACCATTAAAAATATCCTAGAGTATGTTCAAACTACTCGTAAAAGTGGATTGAAATAAAGTATATGTTGAAATAATAATTCATCAGGGAATTATTATATTATGACATATCAAACATTAATTTTATTAGGAAAAAACAATTTCTCTTCATTTCATTCTTCCATAACCTCTTTATATTTTATGAGGTCAAGAAAAAATAGATCTAAATTAGTCAGGTTATAATATGTGAATTCAGAAAATCATTTAGAATTAATGAAAATTGAATGAAATTTATTTAACATGAAGAAGTTATAATTATTTATTTCAAATATTTTTTAGCTTTTGTTCATGAAAAATTATATTAATTTCACTAAAAAATATTATGGTTCAGGGGTCCTCAATTTGTTCCTCAAAACAACATACCTCTACTTCAACATTATCATCATCCAATTAAGTAGGAATTTTTTCCAGATTTTTTATGGATGGGTAAGGGAGATCATATTTTAATTTAGTATTAACAATATACAAATAATATAACACCATTTTAGGCTGAAATCCTCTTCTATTTTAGTATGTGGTTTTTTATTTGAGGGTATTGCATCTTTGAATTATTATTGTTTGGGTGTAGAAAATATTAGGAATTCTAGATTTTTTTCCATACACAACACATCCATTTCATTTCTGAATTCATAATACAGGGATAATAAGGATGGTGTTGAATTTAAACTCACATTATATTGATAATTTTTATTCAAATGGGATTAAATAAAATAATAAGAGAATGAATAAAAAATAAAAAATATATCTTTCACTTATATTAACTTATAACTCTTATTATAAGCGAAAGACTATAAGAAATATTTTTTTGAAGAATAAATAGTAGCCTATTTTTATATTAAATTTCTTCATCCAGCAATATAGTCATGATTATCAAGGGTTTTACATTGGGTTTAGAATCTTATACATCTTGATCAACATTTTTTTTCTACCCAAGTGTAGAGAGAAGTTAGTTTAGATATGTGAGGTTGAAGAATTGATGAATATTATATGATTGATTTTATTTTATTTTATTATAAATAAATATATCATATTCTATGTAAAATTATACAATTCCATGTGAAAGGATCTTAAATATTATAAAAATAAAATGCAGTTCATCATGATTCAGACATTTCATGATGTGATAAAGGCTATTGGGAGAAAATATGCCAATTCTAAGAATACCATACACATGGTGGAGGTTTTTTGTAATGGATTTTTAAAACATGGTCATGGTTATGCCCCAATGGTGTTCATGTTTAATATAAAGAATAGAAAAGGTAATTCACACCTTCTAAATAGGGTTTTGTGGTCGTAGTAGTGTATTTATAGTGGGATTATATGAAATGGAAAAGGGATAAATAGTTATAGAGGTTCCCATGGTGATTATATAGTCATTTTATTTATAACAAACATAGAAAAATTTATGTAGTCTTTCCATTGTGTTTATTGAGCCTAAATATAAAAAGGGGAAAAGACCTACTATGTTGAGGGTGGAGTGAGAAGTTGTTCAGGGTCTTGAAGTGGTGTTTTCAGAAAAAATAGGAAAAGGAAGATGAATATCCACGCAGAATACAAAGCCTGGGTTGGTAGGCTATTTAGAAAGACAAAATGTATATAAGTAGGAGGCCTACATCATTGCAGTTTCAATTTTTAATAAAAAAATGACTTAACAACTTTTCACTAGGATGCACTTTAATCCATTTTGGGGATTAATTTTTAGTTAGAATATATTTTAATATGTTGCTATATCAATTATCTGAGGGATCCCTACCAGAATATATGAGTTAATTTATGGAATAATAAATGCTATCTAGAATACCCAAAAGGTTCCAATGAAAAAATTAGCATGAGTAGTTTAGTATATTAAAAGAATTTATTTGTTTAAATTTTAATTTAGAAAATTAAAATTGTTTATAATGATTTTTTAATTGAGCTATTAAATGTATGGAATATGTTTAAAAATAATAAAATACGTGTGAGGAAGAATAAAATATAATATTAGAAGTGGAATTAAAGTGGACTAATAAAGGTATTTATAAAGTGTCTTAGATTGAAGATATCTAACCTATGCATACATTGTTTGACGAAGATGGAGAATAAGAAAACTACATCAATAAGTGAATCTTGTGTTTAAGAGGTTTTATTTTCTCGGATATGATGTTAATTAGCATGGCAACATTAAAATATGTGTTATCATTGTTAAGAGACCTTTTTAAAAAAAATTAAGGATAAACAAAACATATTATACCCACATGTTGAAACTAGTGAATTTTATGATATCATCAAAATACAAATCCGCATAAGGAGTGGCCTTATCATTTTGAGAGGAATAAATTGTAAATCTTATTTACCCTTCATGTGTGTGTGTGAGAAAGCATTAAAAATCACACTATTTGGTGATGATATTTGTCACATAATGATAAATTAAATAAAATTGAATAAATATTTCACATAACTCCTCGTGATTCTACAAAATACCTAGAGGTTCCATTTCATGTTGTATTAGATGGTAGGTTCCCAAGAATGGGAATTTTCTATTTAGAGTTTTATGAAGGTGTTTCTCTATATTTATTTTATTTCTACTAAATTCTTGGTGTATATCATTTATAATAAGAATTTTTTGAATAGTAGGATGATTAATATATTTTATGGGAACATATGTCATATATTTAAATATATTTTGATTTTATACATTTTGTCTATAATTTTTGATGTAGTTGATGTCACAAATAGTGTGTCTGTTCCCCTTAAGGATAGTGTTTCTATGAGAAAATCAAATAATTAGAATGTAGATAATGATGTCCAAGTAAATATTACTATTTTTAATACATATTGGAAAGTTAACTTTTGATATTAAAAGGACCCAAGACCTATAAATTCATATGTGATAAACTTTAGAATATATATGAAGGAAATAAAAAAAGTGAATCGAGCGAAATTGTAGTTTTCTGGATTTAAGTATGAATATATAAAAATTAATGTTAATTAAACCACTCATAGTTTCTTCACTAGGGTGAATGATGTTATGATCACATTTATATGATATGGTAAATTATTGGTAAATATTGATACTTTTTAAAATATTTTATTTGTATTACCTGAATTGTTTTTTTTTCATAAAGTCTTTGATTTAGTATAAAAATATCAAATTTATTTTTCTCTTGATGAACTTTAAGTTGTTTTAATATCATATTAAATGAAGAAATAAATTTATATCAAGAATAAGGTTATGAATAAAATGGAAATATTTTTTAAATATATAAAGAATGAAAAGACGAAGATGAAAGATCTTAATGAAGAAGAATCATATTATTATTATTATGATTATGATTTGGATAAAATTTTTTATAATTTTATGCCTTTAATAACTATAAATAAGGGAAGAGTAAATTGAAAGTTTAAATATAATATTACACTAAAATTATTTAGGTGTTGAGAAGTCATCATTGTTTCTATAAATTTACCTATGTTAAAAGAAGATAGAGTCATTGATGAAGAAGAGGAAGAACAGAGACGATTATTCAAGAATATATAATTATTATTTCATAAACCATGTATATATAGTAATAGTAATATAAATTTTTTTTCAAAATTCAAGAAGGTATATTTACTATCTATGTGTCAAGGTATTAATAATATTTATGGAGAAGATGATATCAAAATGTCAAGATATATTCATAAAAAATTTATTTTTTATGGTGAATTAGGATTAACTCACTAATGAAAGATGTAGTAAATCATTGGAAAATTGAGAAGACGATATAGAATAAAATAATAGGAGATAATTAAAATAATTTTACATATTGATTTTAAAATATGTAAGGAAATTAAAAAATTTTATTATTGATGATGAATCTGTCTTTGAAAAAGAAAATTAAAAGTTTCTTGATGAAAATTAGCAGTTTAAAATGTATCTTGATGATGAAAAGGCTCTTAACATTGATTTGGAAGGAAATCTCTAGAATAATTATAAATATTATGATCATATATAAAAAACATGATCAAAATAAGTGATGATTTGTAGAAATGTAGATCCAATTATTAGATATCTATTTTTGAAATAAGAGAACCTTTAAAAAGTGTGAATATCAATTTTTGCAAGAAAAATAATTTATTGATGAGAATAGGAATTTGAGAAATTCTTACATTGACTCAAAAAGAACAATGAAATCAATAATAATAAGTTTTTAGAAAAATTAAGTGATTTTTTTCATTCATGAAATTCTGTGTGCATATACATTAATGCTAATATTTCATTACTGGTCAATAAAAAAGGGCCAATAATAAGTTAGATGCGACAAATAATGTCCATAGAGTTTAGTAAAAGTTTTGTTTACAAAAAGATTTAAAAATATATAGAGGTAGATAATTGAAATAAAAAATATAGTTCTTGAAATAATGATATATTGAAGATAAATTATTATTTTTTATGGTTACTATTATTATAATTTGAAATATAATTATGAGGTTAAAATTTTTGGATGACCTAAAATTTGGGAGAGTGTTCGCATTCATTGAATAATAATTCAAGGGAAAAAGTATGCAAATTATATTGAAAATTTAAAGTCGATTACAACCATTCGATGATGTTGGTGAATTTTGTGAGAAGCCAGGTGATATTAAGAAAGGGTGTATTTTAATGATACCATACAAAGTGTTCCCAAGAGATAGTGTTGAGATATATCAAAAGATAAATAAGAAAAGAATATATAAATATCTTGTTTTTAATGTTTTCTACAAGGAATCCAATAGAGAATGCACATAGATTTTTTATAGTTGTAATTAATCTTATATAGAAGATGATTTTAATATCTTTTAAGTTATTGAAAAATATAAAAATCAATTTTCCACCTTTTGAAATAAGGGTTACTAATAATTGAAGGTGTTGGATCAACATTGGTTATTAAAGGTCAATTAAAAACCAATAATTCATTGTATACTATAGTGCCAAAACAAAATATTCATATAGTGTCTCAAATATGTAATGAAGGATATGAATTGGTTGCTTGGAAATATTGGTTTCTTTAAAGAGCATAAAAGTTGGATGCATCTTGAAAAGAGGATAGAAAAAACAGGCAATTCATTTTATATTAGAGAAGGGAGAAATTATTCAGATATGAGCGTGTAAAAATAAAATCAATTTTTGCATTGATGACTGGGTGATCTTTGAAAAATTATTATGTGTAATCTTATCAATGGAGAAGATTTTCATGATGTTCCTTAATGAAAAGTTAAATGAATTTGATGTTTTATAGTAATAAAAAATGACTTATTTGTGAATACTACACACAGGGGGTAGGAATACAATGTTCTCCTATATTGGATCTAATCCTATATGATATTTGGGGGCCCGTGAAGAAGTAATAATTAAATTGAGATATGTATTTTATTTCAAATATTTATGACATTAATCACGTTACATGTATTATGTTTGTTAATAATAAACATTAATCTATAAAAATGTTCAAGATTTTATGGTGAAGTGTAGAGAAAGGGAAAAATGTATCTTGACAAAAAATTGTGGGAATTATAATGGATAGAATATTCTTAACATAGTCCAAAATAATGGAATCATACATGAGAAAACTATTACAGATACTCCACCACAAAATGGAGTAGTGAAAAATGATGAATTAGACCAAGATAGTGAAAGATGATAGTACATGTCTTCACATTATAAAACCAAATGGAATATGGGTAGAGGTAATATATACATAAACATATTTAGTAAATGGATGTTTGGATTCAATTGTGGGATATTGAGAACTTGAGGAGCAATTTTGTAGTATGATACTATTGGTGAATAATATCAAGGTCTTTAGAACTGTATTATACATTCATATCGATACTAAGGAGAGATATTAGTTAGAGGTGAGGTCCATGGTGTGTTTTCTTATTAGATATCGAAATGAGAACTTTTATTATATCACATAGGATGATGAAATGAATTAAATAATATAGAGTGGTGTTTTTTTTCATGGAAGGAATTCTGTTGAAACAACAAATTTTTTATGAGAATGATGTTTGTTAAGATAAACTATTAATGTTCAAGGTGTTCAGATAGGGATTAAGGAATTGAACTTTAGTACAGAAACCTTATTCAAAATTTCCAAGGAAAGTGATATGATTTTACAGTTACCAATGATTTAATGATATGATGTACCATATTCAGATAGTGAATAATTGGACATAATATTACTGGATGAAGAATGATAAAAAAATATATATATTGGATAAAGAAAGTTAAGATAGATCTCTACTGGAAATAGAGAGATAGGACATATTAGTATCTAATATAGAGGTTCAAATCGATAAACCTAGTATTTTTATTTGAATATTCATTTTTTAGAACATGAGTTCAATGGTTTGGAGCAGATATGGATCTAACTCTAATAAAAAAATATGATAATCAAATCATATAGACAAATAAGATACTCTTAGAGAATCTAAATAGTAGAAATTATCCATGTAATAGGAATTTGTTTAATTAATTCTCAAAAATATTTGGGAGTTAGATAAAATAATAGAGTGAATGTGAGATAAAGAAAGAAAAACGTTTTTAATTTTAAATATGAAGTTAATGGTAGTAAGAGGTAAGATGAATTGTTGAAGGTGGAAATATTTTAAAAAGAGGATGTGATATACTTTTCTAAAATTCTTAAATAAGCGGTGAACCACACAACCATTTGGGAAATGTTTAGAATATTTTTGATTGATGATATATAATTATATGAAATGGATAAAAATACAAATTTTCTTCAAGGATATTTATAGGAAGAAATTTACATTGTTCAACATAAGGGTTAGGAAGTTCATCAAAATATGGATTAAGTTTGTAATTTGAAATGAATCATTTATGGATTGAATTCAGATCCTAGAATGGATAATTATAAGCTTTTATAATTAATTATTTAAGAAAGTTTTATTTTATATGATTATTATCATTGTTGTTATTGTAAGAAATGTCATGATGAAATATATCTTATACTGTTGTTATATGTGGATTATATGTTTATTCATGTTTTTAGTTTCATCAGAATAGGTATATAAATAAGAATCATTCATGTAGGTTTGTAGTGAAAAAATTTGGAAATTATAAAAAGATCTTGGTAATGAGAATTAAAAATGATAGGAAAGATGGATAATTGGTTTTACCTCAGAAAGAATTAATATGTAAGGTTATCAAAAAATTTGTAATGAACAATTCAAAACCTATCCAAATCCCCATCTCCCGAAACCATAATGTTTCTAAATAACATGAACCATTAATGGGCGATTAATATCATGATATAGAAAATTTGAGTTATGATTCCATTATAGAATTTTTTTTATATTTAATATTTTTAGTGAACTATATAATTATTTTTTAGTGTGATTTATTTATCATTTCTTTTCAATTCCAAGTAAAAAATATTGGGATGATGATAAATAGATCTTATGATACATGATGGGGTTCAATGATGAAACTTTATATTAAAATGATAAAGATCAATTGAAAGGTTTTATTGATGTGGATTTTTCTATTGACATTGATTCAGATAAAATTACTATATATTTTTTTATTTAATTTTTGAAGAATAACCTTTAGATAGATGTTTTAGTTTAAAATAGTTATCAATTTTAATATAATAGAATAATAACATGTTGCTAACAATGAACGAGGAAAGGATTTTATATGGTTGGATTACTTGATGATTTATCTCAAAAAAGGGATATGACACTTCAGTGTTATTTAGTGATGGTCACTCCACCATTCATTATACTAACAATATAGTGTTTCATGGAAGAAAAAAGATATATTTAATTCAAGTGTAAATTTATATATAGCATACTCAAAGATGATGTGTTGGAGCTTTAAAATATATTTGGGAAGTATAATACATCAAATATATTTATGAAGGTGATAGTAAAAAAAATATGAGGCAATATTATGCATCAATAAGGTTTGCTTGATCAGATGTAGTGGAGGGTGTTAAATGGATTAGATAGAGAATGATATCTATTTTATATCTAATGAAGGATGAACTCCTAAGATAATTTCCATGTGGAATATAATTATTTGTTTTTTTGGAATATTCTTCATGCTTTGATAGGTCATGTTTTTCACAAGAAGGACATCAAAATATGATGATTAGTCCAAGATCATTCAACATTCCATCTAGATTCTATTAGTTGTTATGTTTCAGAGTATTCAATAATGAAAGGTTTTAATTGGAAAAACTGCCAACAGATAGATGTATCCTATAGTGGAGCATAGTTTCATAAAATTGTGATAATCATAAAGAGATAATCAGATGGTGTTCTCATAGATGGTGTTCTCTAGTGATGGTTACTCAATGCATTGGATATTTTCATGGTAAAAACTATTGATGATTATAATGGATGGTTTAATAGTTTTTCTATAGTTTTCATGTTTAATGATATTTTCAAAATGAATCTCGGAGGTTAGAGAAACTATTTGAATGGAAAAAGTACTCTACAAAATATTATGGTGGCCCATATCTTATAATAAAATGACTAAGTGTGAAATACCCACACTGAATATTGGAAGTACCTAATTTAATTACTTTAGACTTTTTAAAGTGGAGAGAATGTGAGTGTGTTTTATGTGTTTATTCATATATCCTATAAGGACGATGTTTATAGTGTTTTCCCATGGATTTAGGTCATTTGTTCGAACCATGTAAATTATGTTTTTTTGTCGGCTATTTATGTAAAGTGTTTATGTGATGTTTATATTTGTATTAGGTGAAATATCATCAAAAATATATTTCACAACCATGAAGGAGAGGTTTACCAAAAAACACTCCATTCGATTCAATTTTTGGAGCTCTCCACTACAATTGATTGGATGACCACAGCGACCTTTAATTTAGTACATATTATGACTTATAGGTTTTTATTTTAGGGTGAGTAGATAGAGTACATTCGTAGATCTCCCACCTGATACAAAAAAATGAAATTTAGAGTAAATATTTTATGAAGGTACCATAGATTTCAGTCAACTGAGTTACAAGATTTATTAAAATCAATTTGATACTTTCATAATTCATAAATTATAAAATATCAATTAGATGTATTTAAGGATCATGACAGTAGTAAATAGTGTTTCTTATTTAGAAACTCAAATTAGTAAACTAGATTTGGACATACTATTTGTAGTTTATAACCCTATGAAGGTATTAATATCTCTTCTTCCAGCATAAAATCAACTCCCATTTAGAATCTAAAGGTAAAAAACCTTAACAACACACATATGTTGTATGAGGTAGAAATACATATAGAAGATAATGAACACAATATGATAAAAAGTGTAATTTAAGTTTAAAATTATATAATTAATATTATAAAAATAAATAAAAAGTTTTTTTAATTTTTGATAAATTTTAAAAATGATATATTTGTGGCTTAAAATTAAGCGATGGGTTTTTCAATTTATCTTGATGTCCAAGAAGTTGTTTAATTAGGGAAAAAAATTCATGAAATTATTTACCAAGTACAAGAATTTTTCTGATAAAAATATGTAATAATATATTAGTGAATTAATATTGGGTATATCAAGCTTGAAATCCATCGTAATGAGGAGAATAAAATGTATGAAAACAAGTATTTGAATAGGCTAGTATGTCGGAAGGAGGAGAAAGAATTAAAGTCTACATGGAGTGCCTAATATGGGTCCGATGATGACTCTAGTTTTAAATCTAATGATAAAATAACTAGTTAGAAGGAAAATATGTGTTTGATGCCCAAAATTGTTATGGTAACTCATATTTATTATATTTATTTATAATCAAAAAAATATATAAAAACTTATCATATGAGAAAATGAATGAGTATTTTATTATTCAAAATGAACAATTTGAATATCTTAAAAATAAAAAAATACTCTAATAATTTATATTAATCATTTTATATTTTAAAAATAATATTTAGCTAAAAAATATCATAAATAACATCAATTATAGAAAAATATCTATATATGTGTGCTTACTATGATAGAAAAATAAAATAATTTATAACTAATGTTAATGATTTAAATTATAGAACTACTATTTAAACAAATAAATAGAGTTATCTAAATTAAATACTATTAACTACAATTCACACAAAGTAACACACGATATATATATATATAGGGGGAAAACCTATACTATATAATAATTTTATTATTCATAGTTTCATTAATATAATGATGTATAAAACCACTTGTTTTAACTATGAGATTAATGATAATTATGGTAGTTATTATAGTCTAAGACTACAAATGTTTTTTGATGTTAAAATTAATTAGTTTTTAAAAATTTATCCAATTTTTAATCTTGAATTTGTAGATATATTTGGGTTCCCAAGTCCTTCATAGATGATATTGTGGGACCCCATATAATTTTTGTTGAAAGGAAACAACTTGTTTAATTTGTATTAATAAGAAAACATCCACATGATCAGAAATGAAAAATGCATTACGTAATGTTTCTTGTCAATATATATATGATATTTTCTTAAAATTAAAATATCTAACTAAAATTAATCAAGGGATTTTCATATTTATTGAAAATTATAGCTGAATGATTCTGGGAGTAATTTCTATTATAGATCCACAATCTATCCTTATCAAAAATTAATTCATGTTGATGGATTAAATAATAAACTAATATGTATTTATTAACCTTTTCATAATGGGTTTTCTATTGATTTATCTTATGATTCACACCCTATAATCAATGATATATTTCATAAATTTGATAAATAAAAACTGAAAATGTTTACACACTAAAACTTCAATCTTCATGTAAAAAATAAATTTCATAAATGAGGAAATTAATGAATTAGAGAACTGTAGTAGATTATTTTGACATCATAATGTCTAAACTCTATGAAAATTACTTAAGAAAAAAATGATTTATAGTTTTAATCAACCTAAATTATAAAAATAGAAACTATGTGATGCATACCGAATGGGTATTAAATACAAGTCTTCATTCAATAAAATTAAAGTGGATTCATCTTCTAAACCATTAGAATATATTCATATGAATTTTCCCTTATAATATTAAAAACTCATATGGTTGGTCTTTTGATTATGTTTTAGTTGGTGATTTTTTCCTAATTTACATGGGTTTCTCTAATGAATCATAATTTTGAAGATTTATGTATTACTATAATTTTTTATCAGAATATAAAAAATGATATAGATGGTAAATTTTTTTATTTGAAAAATGAATATGGTGGAGAAGTTGAGTATCATAAATTCAATTTAGTTTTCTTATTATATATCAAAAAACAAAACTTTTATTTCCAATTGAAACCTTAACAAAATGTTTTTGTTGAATGGATGAGTAGAACGTTTCATGAAATTATTGGTACAATACTATGTGAATATAGAATACACACTCAATTTTTAGATGATGATATTAACATATCATTCCATGTCATCAATAGGGTTTTAATAATACATATCATGAATAAAAACCCCAATGAGTAATTGAATAATTGGAATCTTTTGGATCGTTACTATAATGTGTTTGGATAAAATGTTGATTTATTGAGCACCATGGAATATATTTGTATGTTTGATCCAATGTTTGACAAATGAATCTTCTTAGGATATCAAACTACCTTTAAAAATTAGGTGAATCTATAGACAACCTATAACTTGAACATCTATTTTATGAAAATTTGATGATAATCTAGAACATGGTAATGTATAATATTTTATTGAATGATATTTAATATAAAGTATTGGTCAAAGTAGGATAGTCAAGAGGGGGGTGGAGGGGGTTAATTGAGTTCTTATAATTTTTTTTTGAAAAATATTATTTAAAATTTCTTTATTTAAAAAAAACAACCCAGTTAAGCAATGTATCATATTTATAAATGATTTTATCATTTGAACGATTTATCAAAGATTGATTATTTCTTAGTTAAAAAAATATGAATTACTATTTTAATTTTTTTACATTTTCTACATAATGAAATTCTAATACAAACACAATCTATGATTAATTTTTATAGTGAAGTAATGATTTCTGTAATTATTATAACAACAACAAAAACAAAACTTAAAAACACACAATGAAAATAAATAAGACGTTCAATATCAACCCAAGACCTAATCCTCTCCACGTTTTGATCACATTATACCAATCATTTTATATTAAATAAACTTTTTCCACACCATAGATCAGGGTAACAACAGTATACAAACTGTCCATGTCACTAGACCCCTTCCACACTATAACTGGGCGTGAAAAACAAATTAAAAAACATTATATACAAGGAAATCTTCTACTATTATCAGTGAGAATGTAATGTTTAAAAATATTATTTGGTTGAGATATATTGGTAACTTCTTGTTTAGACTAGGAGTTAGTATGTGTTTACCAAAAATAGATATAAAGTCTCCTTGAAATGTAAATAATCTACATAGGCCGAGAAAGAATGATAAGAATAGTGTTTAATGTTATATGTGATATTATATGAAGATTATGGACTCCTTTAAGATTTTATAAGTGAATTTTCAATCATTGTTCAAAAATATTCAGAAAAAGAGAGAGTCATTTTTTTCTATATTCCATTTCCAGTAGTATCTTCATGTATGCAAAGTAGGGAGATGTTCTTTTTTCACTAAGGTGTAAGAGAGGTTTCTTCCATTTTTTCTCTTTCTCACTCACTTTCTTATTGATACATATATTCCCTTTATATACAAAATAATCATGTCCTCTGGTAATTCGTACCTCATACATATCGCTAACATCATTAAATGTTGTGTACAAAAGACATACATTCCTAAATATAACCGTTAGAGGTAAGTTTAAATTTCTGAGTGAGATCATCGATGACTCATTCTTTAAATAGCTCCAACTATCGATGTCTCATAATGTCACTAGATTATTCTATCAATATATCATTTCTATTGGTATATTAAAATATCGGTAGATCATTCTATCGGTAGGTCAAACTTGCATTGGTCAATCGATATGTTGGTAGATGTTGTGTTAGTAGCTTTGTTGTCTATATGTGATATATCGATGCCACAACTATCAGTATCTCATACATTGTGAAATTAGGAGTGTCAGTCCGTCAATATTTCTATAGTTCGTACATGTTATGCCTGTCATATGTAGTTCAAGCTCATGGTGACTCATACTTAGTGAAATTTCTATGTCATTCTATCAGTGACATAACTTATCGGTAGCTTATTTTGTTGATAGATAATGTATCAATAACTTGTTTATCGGCAGGCCACATGTCGATAGATGATACATAACCAAAATATGTAATGTTGTTTTATGATGTAAACACTAACACCAGAGGTTTAAATTATACTTCAACATTATTACACAAAATGTATCTCAATAAATCATAATTAGCATAGTTAGGCATGATTTCTGAGCATTAAAACTAGAGGAGGTGAAATATATCCCCACTTTTTGTGATAGAAAATAATGGAATTATTTTCCACAACAAATTAATTTATTTATGAGGATTAAAGAATATTTTTTCATAAAATATTTCACATATTATTGAGATGAATTTTAAAATAAACATTTTTACAAATTACTTGTTAAATGAACTTTGTTATTTATGTGTTCCCTTCTAACCTTCAAGATTAATGTTAAGCTCCACTAAGAGATAATCCATATTACTTCTCCCCATTTTTGAATTATAAAAAATAATATAGTGAATCAAAAATAAATAATAGATAAGGAAAAACCAATGAGATATAATTACCTATTGTATATAATTAATCAAGTAGTACAAGGGATAAAATAATAGTTCAACAAAAAGTGCATTAAATCCCTATCAAAAATTGATAAAACTAATTCACGGAATAGTAGGGTCCATAAATTCCTTATAATTATCCCAATACGTATATGGAGGAGAACAATTATTAATATTAGGAGTGGTGAAAGGCATGGAGTGGAAATGAAGGGAAAGAAGAGGAACTCCAGTAATGACTGAAGGAGCAAGGATGGGTCTTGTCGATGAATTAGGATCAGTGAGTTACTATAGGATAATAGGACTAATATGGAAGATATCTTGAGTAGGGGTCATGGTCAATGGTTCCATGGTTACATAAGAATAGGCAGAAGCAGGGATGACTAGTATGATTGGAGCAGATAAAGGAGTAACAATAACTGTATTGTGATGGTGTTGGTATGGTTTGAGTAAATTTATAAATTCCTTAATGAATTCACCAGCATATTCCATTACCTTCTCAAAATCATATTTATTTTCCAAAAACTTCTCAAGGGTATTAATAAACTCTTTCAACATCTTAATTTTCTATTTTAATGCCTGATTCACAAGACATAACCCTAGATTCTCCACCAAATATTTGAAGTGAATGGTTAGTTGATTCTTGGTCTAAATTATCATGAAAAAGAAATATACATTCTTGGTTATTTCCACTTGAGCCTTTGTATTAATAGTAGAATAAAACATGAAAATATCATAAATATGATCATAATGCTGCCTGATTTGTGAGATACTCTATTAGTTAGTGCTACCCATTATAGTCTAAAGTTCCTTTCTAATCACATTTTTCACCATTTCAGTATCTGGAGAGTGAGAAACATGATATAATGAGTTGGAGGAACCATTAACTATATGTGTAATAACTGATATCAACTAATTTAGAGTGATAGTTAGAGTCTGAGAAGGAGTACCTTTCTTAGAAGACTCATTAGTGGTGTCTCCATGATTTTTCAGAGCATTTTCTAAAGAAGTTATATATTCAATTTTTAGACCGTTAATGGAGGAAACCATAGAATTAATCAAATAACCTACTTCTAATTATCTGAATTAATAGCTTCTAAAAATAGTTATCAATCTTTTCTAAACCTTAGATACACCTATTTTAGTAATAAACTCAGCTCTTCCACTAATTCTGGAAACTGGTGCATGTGACTATGAAGGGGTAGATCAAACAGAATCCAACAACTCTTGTTTAAAGTTATGAAAATAATATTTTGTGATATTTTCAATAGATTATGAACAAACCATTGGAATATGAGTTATCCTCTCCTCTACATCAGGATAATTCAATCCAAGATTCACATACCTGAAGTCCTTCCCTCATATAAGTGCCACAATATCATCCAAGAGAGAAATCACGTCAACAATTCCTCTTTTATCTTACATATTCACCTCAACTAATATCCCTTTTCTTTAATAAACCAAATCCCACAATAGAGTCATAGATACATCCCTTACATCCTTGAAATCCTCGTAAACAAGTACAATAGGAGCTCTCTCTTCGACCATAGCTGGTTCCACATGAGCATCAGGAGCCATTTCGACAACCACTACCTGTTCAGAAGTTCAATGGGACTCAATAATAGGTTACTATTTTACTCAGGTAAAATTAGTAGGATTATCATATTCAATATGATCTAGGGTTATATCAACAACATATCCACCAAGAACTTGGTCATCATCACAATGGTCCGATCCAATATCTGAATTGTCACTTTATACATATTTACTTTCACTTTTATCTTCTCCATCATCCTCTCCTGATTCTACATTATCTTCCTCTGATTCATCATCATCCTTAGCTTTATCTTATTATTCAAGACCACTTCATTATTCTTTACCAGATTATTTTTCACTACTCGATTTTCTCTCATACTCAGCATTTTATGACTCTTCTATCTCATCACTATCATTCTCAGGTGGAAGAGGCTCCATAGAATGTAGAGGTCTAGTAGACTGGTAGGATCATAAGACATTCTCAATAAACTATTAGAAATATCACGAGCACTCCTCTCATCAATAGGAGACTCATTTAATTGATCTTCACCAGCAACATCCTTATTAGAATACTCACAATCTTCATATTGTCCTAGACCAGTGTCAGATATGTTCCTCATCCTTGAAGGATTCTCAACCAGATTGATATATTCATACAGATTTTTATTATCCTCAGCCCACATATTCTTCAAGGGATTGCAATTAATTTACATCCACTTATAGATAATGTTTTTCAGATCCAAACCATCACAAGAAGAGACTATCTCTTCAACGTCACTTAAAAATCCATTTTCCTTAAAAATGGCCAAGATAATTATAGGATAAAACAAAGAGCTTGCCTTGAAATAGAGATTGATCATATCAATGATATGAACCAGCTATTACATACATAGATTTACATTATAGACTTTCTTTAGTAGATACATCAACTAAATATCATGAAATGTAAGAGAGGTAATGTCCCCTTTCATGGGACATAATTGATGCTAGATTAATTTAAACAAAAGGCTACACTAACCATAGATCTCTATATAAATAGTACTCCTATGATCTCCATTTACTGTCAACATATCCAAAAATGACTTAGAACTGAAGATATTTCTTGTTAGAGGGGCACCTCACGAATCGTCATCAACTGCACCCTCAAGGGTTACCTACTATAATTCTGCCCAATGCTTGGATGAAAAAGATAGTATCTTTATATCTTCAACTGAAATTATCCAAAACACCTCATATCCATCCAACTGAAACTCAACATATTGGTAAAACTCATGAAACATCCTTGGATAATACGAACTCCCATTGTTGGAGAACTACTCTAACCCGACATGGATTTGAAATACATTTATCATAATGGACATACTAGATACTAGACATTCCGAATGAAATTCTTTCTCAAGGGTTACAATATGGTTAGTGAGTTCTAGATGAATAGGTTTTGTCTTAGGATTAGGCTGTCTAGATTAACCTCTTTGTTTATTGAATGGAACTGACACATATTCAAATAATTTAGAAACATGGTTGAGATGAACCATAGAAAGAGGTTCATAAATTTCGATTCAAGAGAGAAGGATTGCAGATCAAGAGAGAAATGTTTTAGGGCAAGAGTCTAAGAGTAAGAGAGTGAAGGTAAAATGTATTGGATCGACCATTAATTTTATCATTATGGGGTTTGAAAACATAAAATACTAAATGCAGGTTAAAAATAAAATAAAACAAATAAAACAGTGAAATTTCAAATCCCAAACAAAGAATTAAAATATTGGTTGGTGAGACACATCAATGAGACCAATCCGTGATATATCATCAGTGTGTCATGTCAGTGCGACATAATCAGTGGGTCACATTGGCGAGAAAACCTCAGTGAGTCACGTTAGTGGGACATCATCAGGGAGTCACATTGATGGGTTTTTATAAATTAACCATCCCTAACTCAAGTCTAATGCAACTCATCCTCTCAAAATTTAAAGTCTTAGTAAAAATATCAGTATGAAGATGTTCTGTTCCAATGAATTAAAGATTTATTTTACATTTTTTATAATGATCTATCGAAAAGTGATGAATTAATCAATTTGTTTTGTTCTAGGATGAGAAACTAGATTCTTATAAATGTTAATAGTGGTTGTATTGTCATATTCTAGAAACAAATACCTAAACTGATATCCATAATCTAGTAAGGTTTGTTTAACCCAATGAATCTATGCATAACTACTAGAAGCTATGTATTCAACTTCTACAGTAGACAATGCAACATAGTTTTTCTTTTTTACTACACCATGATACCCGAGACTTTCCAAAAAAGTAACATGTTCTAGATATTATTTTTCTATCAAAAATGTAACCACCAAAGTAAGCATCATAATAAAAAACTTAATCAAAATGCTTTCCTCTAGGACAGAACAATACTAAGTTGGTAGTAAACTTGATGTATTTGAAAATATTTTTAACATCACTTAAATGATATTATTTTGGTCTTTCTTGAAAACGTGCACACATACACATACTAAAAATAATATTAGGATGAATATAAATTAATTATAGTAGACATACACTCATCACCTTTTAATTGGTTTAACAAATTGATTTTCCATTTTCATCAAGATCCAATTTACAGGTGGTACTCATTGGTGTGTCACTATTTTTTATACTATCAATGATTTTTTTTAAAATATATTTATTGTACATAATTTGATTTAACATTATTTCTTCTTTATTTTGATAAATTTGAATTCAAAGAAAGAATTTGAGTTCACCAATTAAAATCATTTCAAATTTATTTTGTATCATTTTTTAGAAATAGATTCATAACGAATTTTTAAAAGATCCAAAAATTATGTTATCAACATATATTTGCAAAACTATAACATATTTAGATATTTTTTTATAAAAATAGTAGAATCATGTATTCATCTTGAAAAACCATTAAAAATTAGAAAAAGTGTTGATCCTATCAAACCATGATCTTGGAGCTAGTTTTAAACCATACATTGTTTTTTTAATTTTAAGACATGATTGGGAAAAGCTTGTTTTTTAAATAGGGGGTTATCAAAAAAACATTCTTAATTATATACACATAATGAATGGAATTTTAACATCCATTTGATATAGTTTGAAAATGGGACATGATGAATATGCTAGCATAATTCTAATGGCTTCAAGTCTAGAAACTTGTGCAATTGTTTCTTCATTGTCAATTCCTTCTTATTGACTATATGCTTGTGAAACCACTATAGATTTGTTTCTCATAATGGTACCCAATTCATCAACTTTATTACTAAATATCCACATAGTGTCTATAGTAAGAAAGTATTTGTGTTTATAAATATGTTTTTATACTTTATTTCATTTAAACTGATTCAACTGTTCATTTATGGAAAATACCCAAAATTCATCACTAATTGAATAATTGATGTTACTGGGTTCAAGTTGTGATAAAAAGGCTTGAAGTTAAACATGGATCCTTATAAAATCTCAACATTGTGTCCCTTTATTTAGGTCTCCAACTAAAACATATTAGGGATGTTTCTTATGTGTTCTAATAGATTAGGATAAAAGAAGGGATAGAGATTCCAGGTACATCTATAGGTTCAAGTTCACTGTAAACAGTGTTTGGAGATTTTACCTAACTAGAGGATTTTAGTTCTTGCTTAAAAACAGTGTCAAAAGGTTTTGCATTTATGTCCACATTGGACAGACAATTCTCAATCATTTATTGGGAGGATTTTGGTTTTTGTGGATCTGTTTCATCAAATTTTATATGTATAGATTCTTCCCCACCCATGGTTTTTTAGTTGTCACCATATAGGCTTTTCTAGAGGTTGAATAACCTAGGAAAATTACTTCATCACTTTTGGAGGGAATCGTTTCAAGATTATATGTCGTATTAATGATAAATAATTTTTAACCAAGAAATATAAGGTAATAAACTTTAGTTTTCCTATTATTCCATTACTCATAGGGATTTTAATTAAGGATACATCTAATTAAAACTCTATTAGTCATATAAAAAGTTATATTCATAGCTCCTTCCCAAAATTAAACATGTAAGTCATACTCATTTAACATAGTTTTGGAAATTTATTATATGTTTATATCCTTCATTTTATAACTCCATTCTACTAGGGTGTCCTAGAAGCAATGAAGTTGTGACTATATCCATTTTGTGAGTAAAAATATTAAAACACTTGGTTTTGAAAATCACAACCATGGTCACTTCTTATGGTTATAATTCTAATACCACTTAAATTTCTACAGCGCTAGCATGCATTGTGAAGTCGAAACAAGCATTACTCTTGTGTGCCAAAAAATAATTTCTGAGTATATACAGAAAATTCATCTACGAGAACATAGATATAATGATTCCCATTTAAAATAAAAACTATAGATATTCCAAATAAATCCATTTTAAAAACTCAACATATTGATAAGTTGAAACATATTTCATTAGTTTGAAAGATATTTTAGGTTTTATACATTTTTGAAAATGATTACAGACTATATAATTTGGAAACTAATATTTAGGTAGATAATTTAGTTTTCCTTTTCTAGTACAATTTTAAATGGAGTGAATATTATAGTGTCCTAGTCTCCTATGACAGATCCAGGACTCTTCTTGAAATTCATTTAAGCAAGAAACATTTTAAGAAACAAAATAATCCTAATTAATTTCATACATATTTTCATTTCTAAAAGTAGTAAATACAAAATCATTTTTAGATTTAGAGTCATTACAAAAATAATTTTCAAATTTAACATGAAATCTATCATCACATAATTGTGAGATGCTAAGAATATTGTACTTAAGACCATTAAAAAATATTTTTAGAAATTAAAATCAAGTTAGTGTTACAAATTTGGCCACGACAAATTATGTTTTATTTTTTATTGTCACCAAAGGTGACAAACCTACCATCAATCATGATAAGGTTATTGAAGCTCGAATAATCCCTTATTATATGTCTTGAACACCCACTGTCCATTTACCAAAATCATTTGCAGAACTCTTCAGACAGTTTTCATTCAAAACATAAATCAATAAAAGACATAATTTGATACCCAGACTCTATTGGGTCCAAAGAAATTAATTTCTTCTTTAGGAACCCACTTCTTATTCCTAGGTTTACTATAAATATATTTTAAAGTATTAGAAAAATAAACTATATTTTCTCTAAAAAACTAGAAGTTGTAAATTATGTTCTAGCACTAGAACTTGTAGAAAATTTTACAGAATAGAGTATAAAATTAAAATTTCCAAATTTTGGTACAAAAATGTTTTTAATAGAATTTATTTGTTCAGGTTGATAAACAATACCAGTAGTATAATTTGGAGAAACTTGTTTACCATGAATTTAAACATAGATATCTTTACCACTTGTGAATCTCTATAAATATTTCTTCAATTGCTCATTAGACCGTTTAAGTTCATTATTATCATTGAGGAACTGGGAATTCTTCTCCTTTTCCATATAAGTTCTGATTCAATAGAAACAGTTAGAGCATATTGTTTCTTGAGAAATATATATTTATTTTTCAATAGATTTCATGTATCCTGGTCCATTTTATAGTATTAAAAAATTTATACATTTTTCTTATTTTAATAATTAGATTCATCTCTTGAGTAATAATAATTTTGTATAGAAGACTCCAGGGTAAACATAGATGTGTTTTTCATTATACACATATTGGATTTTTTAGACTTCTCATCATCTAAGATTCACTAGATCTATCCTTAGAAGGACTCTAGGTGTCCTTTATATCCATTTTGTACTTTTTATTATTGTCTTCATATTTCATTTTTAAATTTAACTAAGGATTTTTAGCCTTTACGTGTCCTATTCTCTTACACTTAAATTAGACATTCTCTTTAGTTTTACCACTTCTCTTCCTATCATTTTTCTAGTTTCCTTCATTTTCATATTTCACATTATATATGGGATTTATAAAAAACATCTTTGTTTTGAAAAAATTATTAAATATCATGGATAACTAATCCATTTCCTCATCACTATCACATAGTGATTCTTTATTTCTGGAACTTGTAGCTTGAAATTTCCTTCTATCTTTTTTAATGGAAATGGTTTTGAAATCCACTAATGTTATCTTTCGTTAACAATCTTCCTCTATATTGAAATACAGTTCTTATCATATATCATCCTCTTACCTATCAACTCATTTACATTTTGAGTGTTTATGTCACATGATTTTTTTATTGACACTGTGGATCCTCTCCATCATTCTAGTAAGCGTTTGAGAATTTTCATTAATTGTTCCATGGATATGATTGTATTTCCTAGAGATACCATCATATTTACTATCTTATTGAACCTTTGATATATGTTAAAAATGGGATCATCATGCTTTATCTTAATGTTATCATATCTAACAGTATAAGTATAAAGTCTCATGTCTTTAATACTAGTTGTACCTCCATGTGAATATACCAGTGTACCCCAAAATTCCTATGCTTATTTACATGCTGAATTCCTATTAAATTCTCAATCCCATAAAGAGAAATATAAGGTAATAAAATATTTATAGTTATTATTTTAGGCTACCTTAGTGAAAAAATCCCATGTGTTCCTAGTAGTAGAAGGAATATTTTATTCATCTACAATTGAAGACTAGATTTCAAAACCCATATTTCCCAAATGATTATTCATTTTAATTTCCATTAAGCATAATTCATTCCATTGAAATAGGGTGGTCTGTTGGTAGCAGCACCATCCTCTCTATTTTTCAAATTATCTAATATTTTGAAGAGAAGTAAATTTTCAATTGATATACATTTAGATATCTTTAAAACACAACTAAAATCATAGTTGAACAATGTTTCTAAATTTTAAAACATTGAAAAAATTAGATTATAATAAACATATAATACCAAATTTCAGCTTTAGTATAACACTCAATAGGTGGGTGAACTGAGTTCCTATAAGAATTTCGATCTAATACGATTTTTTAAAATAAAATTTAATGTTTCCCAATTATAAAACAAAATATCCTAGTTAAAAAAATTATAATATTTATAAAATACGTTACCATTTGAATGATTTCCCAAATATTGATTATTTCTTTGTTAAAACAGCTTGAATTACTATTATATCTTTTACAAAGAGTATAATAAATCAAATTATAATACAAAAAGTATCTAATATTTACTATTAGAGGGAAGTAATGTTTTCTGAAATAATTATATTAATTGAGAAAACTAATCTTAAAAACATACAACAAAAACAAAAAAGAGGTTCAGTCTTAATTTGAGACTTAATCCTATCCACTTGGCGATCACCTACTACCAAGTAGTTTAAATTAAATAAATTGGATCAACCCTCTACATCGGGGTAACAATAGTATTCAAAATTTCCATGTCACTAGATCTCTTCCATTGTATAAGTGGGAGAAAAAAAAGAAATCAATATTCCACATAGGGTCCACTTCCACTAATATTCATTGGAATGTAAATTGTAAAAAGGTGATTTGGGGAAGATATATTTACATCCTGCACTTGAGAACATGAGTCAATGTGTTTTTACTAAACTGAGATACACACACAAATTGAAATGTAAATATTATGCACATGCATAGAAAAAATGATAATAAGAGTTTATAATGATCTGTGTGATGTTCTATTAAGCTTTTAGAATACATTAGGATAATAGGCATGCTGTTGTAGTTATCCTTCAAAAACAGTCATCAAAACAGGGGAGTCGTTTTTCATCTAAATTATGTTTTTAGTGAGAATGATGATTCCTCAGTGGTTTCATGTCTTCTACATTGTTGATGAAGAGATTTATAGTCTATTGGTTTTTAGTAGTATCTTCATGGATCCACGATATGGGTATCTTTTGGTTTTCTCTATGGTGCATGAGCAGTTTCTTCTAGGTTACCTCTTTGTCAATCACTTTCTTTTTTATCTCGATTTTCACTTTATACAGACAAGAAGCATGTTATCTAGTACCTCATACCTCATAATGGTCTCTAAAATCATTAAATTTTTTGTATAAAAGACACATAAGATCATTAATATTATAATAAATACTAAATTTTATAAAGATGATTGTTAGAGGTAAGTTCGATTTTAAGTGACAGATCATTTGTGATTCAGTCTATCGATAGCTCAGATTGCATATGTATAATGTTATCGGAAGATCATTATATCAGTAGATAATTTCTAACAATATATCATACTATTAGTTTATCACTTTATCAGTAGGTCAAATATCCATTGGTCAATTGAGTTATCAGAAGATAATGCATCGACAAACCTACTATCGGTAGGTGATGCATCGATAAGTCAATTGGCATTAGCTAATAAACAGTGAAATTATGAGTGTTGGTTAGTCACTGTATTAGTTGGTATGATGTCAGTAAGTCATGAATTGGAATGTCAAGCTTTTAATGACTCATACATAGAGAATTTTCTGATTCACTCTATTGGTGACTCAACTTATAAGTAGCTTATGTCGTTAGTAGCTCATGTATTAGTGATGTGTCTATTGTTAGGAAAAGTATTGGTAGCTCCAACATAAACAAAATTTGAAATGCGGTCTTTTGATGTAGACACTAATAACTGAGTTTGAATTATACTTCAACTAGATTACACACAATGTATCTTAATAAATCATAAAGAGCATAGTTAAGCATGATTTGTGTGAATTAACATGAAATTAGGCCAACATAAAGAACCCATAAGCTTTATTTTGAGATATTCTAGAACATTAAAAAGGCATAATTTAGAAACTATCATAGGAAACACAGATGAGGGATTTAGAACTAGGTTAACTATAGATTACCTTATTGAGTTTGATACTTTCCAGTCTTAGCAAGAAAATTAAACTATAAAATAATCATTAGGTGATGAGAGTGTGCTCATAGCCAACGATGAATTGTTAAACATTTTTAGTGGGAACTTGGTATGTATATTAATTTACAAACCATCTTATTAACAATTTATTATAACTAAATGAATTTTTTCAAAGAATAATGATTATTATGGTGGTTAATTAGAAATAAGGATATATTTCTTTTCAATGTCTATAATTATGTGAAAAGAATAAATTATTAGAAATCCATTTCCCTAATATCCAGATCATAAGATATTAGTATTTTTCTAGAATATTCATATTATATGAAGTGTAAATTATTTTAATCAATTATAAAATATAATTTTCAAAATTATTTTCTTAAATAGGATGTTTTTGTTGAACTACCCCTAGTTTTGAAAATCACCATTATTCAAATATTATTTTTATATTGAAAAATGCATTATATAGTCTTAAATAAGCTCCTAGATCATAGAATGAAAGGTTATTAATGTTTTAAGGATCTAATAATAACTGAGGGGGGGGGGGTTGAATCAGTTTTTTCACTTTTTATAAGTTTCAAAACATTTAGAAACATAACCCTTGAAACATGTTATGATTTATATCCTTATCCACTTTTAGTAAATACTCATGCATGAAAAAGTAGGTTTTGAAAAAAAAAATCACACAAGATTTACATGATTTGGCCTCAGTGTTAGAACCTACACCCTTTCTATAGCCACTGTCATGGGTCTATGAAATTCCACAAGTATGAAGAAGTGAATAAAACTTCTTCCAACTCCCGTTAGAAACCATCTATCTCCTAATAGGAAATATTATACTAACCCTCGGCAGTTTACAATTTTTAATTAAAAAAACTATTTCAATCAAAAGAATAAAGAATTTGTTGAAACTTTTCTACGAATGCTCAGTCTGAAGCCTCTTTCTGATTTAGCTGGATCTGATTCTCTCAATCTGATGACAGTAGATATAATTTTCTCAATATAAGGATACATGATTCTGGATCATGTTTTCTGAATACAAGTATGTTGGATTATGAATCTTATTTTCATAGAATTCTAGTGTCGATTTTTAAAAAATTATGGATTTGACTTTTTCTTAATTCTGGTACAATTTTTTTAAGATTTATAGATCCGACTTTCAAAAAATTATTATACTGACTTTTGCAGAATTATGGATCTGAATATTCTCAGAATGAATTATAAAACTCAAACAATGATTGAATCCTCAATATAATTTTTCTTCAATTAGATGTTAACTTTCAATTTTATTTATCTAGTGCATCGACATTTGTGCGCATGTAGAAAGTTTAAAATGAAAAAATCATATGAGAAACTAATTATAGGAAACACAGAACCCAAGGGCAGGAAACTTGAGTACTTTCCCCACTTCCTCAAATACCAATACTCTGAAAATCCGTTGCATTTAAACTTCATCATTGACATTGTGAAATCTCCTTATATTTCTCAGAGATTTTGAAAAAATTGATGTTCAGATTTGACCCTTTCAATTCAATTCTGTAATTATCTCATTATGAATTTTGTCCCAATAAAAAATGATGGATCCTAATTTTTTAGAATTCTGGTCTCAATTTTCTTAGAATGTTGTATCCGGTTTTTTTGCATAATTCTAGTACCTATTGTTTGGATACTATTTTTACCGGATTATGGTTTTGATTTCTAGATTCTATAGTATTATAATTTTCCATCAGAGAATCAAAATGGGACAATAAATCAGCTATGTATCTTTCTCTCATTACAAATTCATTCTCAATGCAGGATTCTGGCGCCAATTTTCCGGATCTAGTTTTTACAGGATTCTATTGCTGATCAGTTTCAACACAATGTAAATCCCATTAGAATATAATTTTCATTATGATGAAATTTTATATTTCTTTACACTTTTCCACCATTAATTCAAAGGCTTTTATCAAGAATGGTTTCTTGAATTTTTAAAACATATTGATCAACACATTATCATCTAATTTTGTTTTAGAAAGTTTGAAAACCTTCTAACTCCTGATATCAAATTCTTCCTAAAAAAACGATTCAGAAACATCATTCCTTATCTTATTAAAGAAAAGATAAAATCCTCAAAAACATTAAATTCCGTCATTGATTATTTTGGATTTGATGAACTGAAATCAATTTAGATGGATATGATTCATGGAAAACAGAACATTCTAATAAAAAAAGGTTAGTTGTCAACAGATATAAAAAATTTGTTAAAATTGATTATAAAAAAAGGAACTTCATTCTCCCTCATTGTATCTTTTGAAAACCCTTGTTAATAACTTTTTCTAACTCTCAGAAATTTTCACAACTCTACCTTTTTATTTTACCAAAACATAGATTTTCTCAAAAGAGAGTTTCCAGAAACCACAATACTAGATAAAGTAATATTTTGAAAGAATTGCATCCCTAGGTGGAAAGAAAATTTTGTGGCCATGTAAAAATAAAATCTCTTGACTTTTATTTTCCTAATTTCTTTTTCTCTCCCCCATTATTTCGTTTCTCACTTTCATTTTCTTTATCCCCCTATTATATGATAACCATTGATTTAGATTCATAAAGAATGATAAGTAAAACCATCTTAAAAATTACAAAGTTGATTACTTTCTCTATGAGATTGTAAACATAATCCAATGAATGGCGGGGGTTATTCATTATGTTATTTATAAAGACATATGAGGAGGATGAACATTATGTTACGAGCTCAATTAACCAAACATGATTTTTGCAATTTTTTTGTAAGTATATCACCAATCTGATTCTTTTTTGAAATGTATTCTAGTAAAAAATTATCCACAAAAAACATTCTATTTTATAAAGTGATGCATTATATCCCTGAGTTTTGATATTGAATGTTGGAAATGATTATTATAAATATAAATTGTAATTTTATTATCAGAAATTATCTTCAACTGTTTGGAAACTTTCGATTTCAAATCTTCTAGATGAACTTTCAACCACAACATTTCTGTAAAGGCCTTAGTAGCTGAAGTATATTTAGATTCAACTACTCTCAATGTTACTGATCATTTTTTTCTTACTATGCCAACTCACACAAATTCTCCCTTGAAAAAGTTTCCTCCAAAGGTTGGGTTTCAATCATTACAATCTCCATCTCAATCGACATCTGTATAACCATGAAACTCCATCTAACAATATCTTTTTTATAAAAACACATGTGATGTTATTACTTTGAAATATCTCAAAATTATTTTTTATACCAACATTTTTGATTACTTTGGATTACATTGATACCTATTACACAAATTTATAGCATTAAAAATATCAGGACTTGAATCTATAACATAAAGAAGTATTCCTATTTACTTCCAAAAGTGTTTTTGATTCACACTTATCCTGGATTTATCTTTTCTCAATTTTGTGCTCAATGAAATAGGTGTTGAAATATATTTGATTCCGCCATCCTTAACTTCATTAATAATTATTTGGCATATTGTTATTGATATAAAAAAAATTATTTTTTCTTTTATTGAACATGTAATCCATAGATGAAAGTTAGTTCTCCCAACATTGATATTTCAAAATGTTTCTTCATTTCATTAGAAACCTCTTCATAATCCATTTTTTATCCATAAATAAATTATATCATCCACATAAACACTTAAAAGTAATGTGCCAAAGTCAGTATCATTCACATAAAGTTTCTATAAAATTTTCACTTAGAAAAGATCATCATTCTCAAACAATTGTCATGCTTTGAATACCTAAAATGTGGGGCTTGTTTCAGTCCATAGAAAGGTTTCTCAAATTTACAATCATTTATTTCATTCTCATCAAGTTGAAACCTACATGGGTTCTCAATGTAAACTTGTTACTCAATCTCACCATAAACAATGATGAATTTACATAAATATGATAAAAAATTTAATTATGATGTGAAACCACAGAAAGAAACATTCTAATAGTTTCCAATCTTGAAACTGGGGGAACTCTTCATCAAAATCCACACCATCCATCTATATATATCCTTAACAAAAATTCCATTCTTTGTTTCTTGAAACTTCTCCATGATTATTCAATTTGTTTCTATAAACCCACTTGGTTATGATAATGTATTTATTTGCTGGCCTTGGAACAAGATCTCATGTTTCAATATTCTTAGTATAATCTATCTATTCACTCATGGTATCCACCCATTATTTATGATGAATAGCCTATGAAATTGATTTTAGTTCATCTTTTTAGATAAGTGATGTTTTATTTTCAAATCTCAACATTATTCTATTCTGAACTATATCCTTCTGATTCCTAATAAGGTTTTTAGATTCAACATGTTTTTGTAAGGTAGGAAATCTCATACTTTTTTCCCAACTATAATTTTCCCACCACATAATTCTTTTGAATCGTGATAATAAATTTTCTAATTACATTAAATGTAGTTATAAAACTCCAATTTATCTTCTTCAGCTTTCTCAGAAACATTTTTTAAGGAACTTGGATTTTAAATTACCTTCACATCATATAAGTCCACTAACTTTTGAAAATGTGTTTTTCAAAATTTTTAACTTCTCCCATTTGGCGAATGTCTCATGAATCTGTTTTCCCTATTTATTCTCATTGTAATTTCCAAAATCATAGTTTTTGATTTTGAGAAAAAATAGAATTCCAAAAACATTTAAGTATTTAAATGATGTTTTTTTGTTATACCACATTTCTGAAAGAGGAATGTTGGTTTTTGGTCTCAACAAGCATATATTTTGAACATGTATAATTATACTAATAGCTTCTTTCCAATAGAACATTGAGTTTATTTTATTTTAACATACTTCATCCTATTTTGTGCAAGATTATATTTTATATTTTTTGTATTCTATTTTGTTGTGGAGTATATGGAGGACAATACAAATTCATGGTACCATGATTTCTCAGATAAGTTTAAAATTTAATATTTGTGAACCCGAAACCATTTTATATTCTCACCTTATTTATGGAACCCACAATTCTTTCTAGACATTTTTTATGAAGAATTAAAACATTCCAATAGCTTTTGACATGTTCTTAATGAACTTGATGTTTGTCATCTGTGTGAAATCATCAATAAATGGGATATAAAGTATAAATCTATTTTTTTGATTAATATTTCATCGACCCACACATATCAAAATGTATAATTTGAAGTGGTCTAGTAGATTGAATCTAAATTCTCTTAAATTTTATGATAGATATATTTATTTTTAGGAAAGTAATTCAAAAATCATTATCACTTTTTTTGAATTTTGTAAAATTACAAACATCATAAACATTGAAATGTTTATTCATGTTTTTATTCCCAATGTGACCAAGTATTTAGTGCCATAATTTTTTTTCATCTTTAGCACTCATGTAACATGAGTTAATGAAATATTATATTTGAATGAGATTCCCACTAGTTATTTTTCCCTTTGTAATAAATTTTTCATATTTCATACTTATATTGACACAAGAATCCTTTATAAAGAATAATTATTTTCCATCATCACAAGGTTTAATTACACTACGTAAGTTATGTTTTACCCCTTCATCAAGTTAAAAATCCTTATATTTCAATTTCATTACTTCAATCCCTATCATACCAATTCCACTGATTTTTAAAGAATTTTCATTTCTAAAAGTATTTGCTCCTCCATAAAGAATTTAAACATGCTTCAAGATTATTTTATCACCAGTAATAAGTGAAGAACAAACGAAATAAAGAATCCATTGATTTTTCCTCTTACATTATTTCAAATATATCTCAACAACAAAATATATTTCCTCAACCTTCTTTTTTTTCATCCTTCTTGATTTTTTTATCATAAGAAACTTTTTCTAGGAGGAGTTTCATATATCTTTCATCATGATGAATGAACTTTTCACTTCTTCCCTAAACATCTTATACGAATTAAAATTGATTCATTATTGGAATGTTTCTATCATCTTGAGAATTCACCTTTCCAACTTCCTATGAGTTAGGAATGTTTCTCATTCTTATTTCATTATTTATTCTACTTTCTAGAAACCGTATTCTGGGAAAATTTATGTTGTGCTATAAATTATAATATTTATTCCCATACATTGCACAACACCAGCAATAACCTTCAATTCATGATGTTCTATTCAAGACAGATGTTTCTATGTTGAAATATTATTGTGTTTGGTATCATCTTTCAGTACTAACATACTCAGGAAGTGGACCATCTTTTCTTTTGACTGAGTTTTATACTTTAATATAATTGATATATTAATCACTTCATTTATCCAACATAGTTTTCCAAATTATTATTCTATAACCTAAAATATTAAACGGATCAGCTGAAACATTATTTTTGGTATGAGAATATTTTACCTGATTCCATAGTGATCATTCTCCGCATCTTTAGAGGTATTAGCTTTTAATTCAATATATTTGATGAAGTTTTCATTCAACTTACTCAAGGTACATTCTGAATCAATAGTTGTTTATGTTAACTTGTTATCCTCTATATTATAGTTAAGATCTTCATTCAACCTTCCTTGTTTAGCAATTATATGTTTGTAACATAAATTCAACTGAATGTATTCATTAACATACTTGATGACATCTTTTCTTCCATAAAAAACTTCTTCATGGTCTTTATTCATTACTCTAATTTCACCTTGGATAGTTTTGTTTTTATCGATACATGGAAAAAGTTCGTTTCTGAGCTAATACTCTTTATAATATTGTTAACCACCATCTTCACTCTCTGATGAATGTTTTTTTCTAAACTTTTCAAATAAAGGTTCTTAATTTTTATGAAAATTCACCTTCAGATGAATTGTTGTCAATTTTGTCTGATTTAACATTATTAATCAACATACTTACTTTGTTTCTAGTAATAATTATCTTTTATCTATTGGAATACTTTTCTCTTTTATCATTTTTTCCACTTCTTATATTGAGAGGTTTTCCTTGGAATCATCTCAATATTCTCCAACTTTCTTCATGGAGAAATTTATAGCAATGTGTCAGATTCCACCACACTCAAAACATTTGAGAGGTTGTTTTCCTCCATACATTCCTCTTATAATTAATTTATTCTTGGATATAAAAGAAATTATTTTTTCCCTTCAAATCTTCATCTTTCTTTTCATCAGGCTCACAAGGATCAACATAATCAGAATCTTGTATTTTCATCATTCTCATGAATTTAAAAGACATTTCATCTTTCATGATTTTTTAAAAAATAAATATTTCTTCATTTTGATAAGAAATAAGAATGTTATGAAATTAATCAAGTGATAAATCATCCTTATATTCTAATGAAAAAATTCCAGAATCAATCATGTCTAGAAAGTATCAAAAAAATTTCTTCAAAATTAAAGTATCTTCTAAAAGATCTCCAAATCCTTTGATGCTGTAAACAATTTCATTTACTCTGGTCAAGCATTCATCAATTGTTTCTTCATCCCTCCTTCTGATGTTGTCATACTTACTATTCTATATTTGTAGATTTGATTCATTGACATTATTATTCTATTAAAAAACACTTTCCATCTTATCCCACATAATTTTTGATGTTTTGAGACCAATCAACTTTTGATAAAAATTCTATTACAAGGACATTATGAATGAATTTATAGCCTTTAAATCTACTAATATGTTTCTCTTATTAGAACATTTCAAGGGATAATCTTTTATAATAGGTGGAAAACCAATAATAACAGCATCAACAACTTCAAATCCCAGAGAAAAGAGATAATGAATCATCTGATTTTCCATCCATAATAATTCATGTCATCAAATGTTGGAATTCCTAAACTTTTGAAAGAATTGATATTAACCAACATAAGGATTCAATAAGGGAATTTATTGCTCTCATACCAATTTTAGTTCCAAGGATTTAATAAAAACTAAGAAATTGGGTGAATCAGTTGTTCACTTTTTATAAATTTCAAAACATGTAGAAACCTAACCCCTAAAAACTATTATGATTTATATCCTTATAAAATTTTAGTAAGTACTCATGCATGAAAAAGTAGTTATGAAATAATAGAATAGAAGATTTACAAGGGTCAACCACTGTGTGAGAACCTATGTCATCCCCATATCCACTCTCGGGGTTCTATAGAAATCTCATGTTATGAAGAAGTGACTACAACTTGTTCCAACTCCCATTATACATTTTTATCCACTGATATGAAATATTATATTGACTAATATAGGTTCAAAATTTATTCATTTAATATAATTGATCCATTCAAAAGAATAAATACATTGTTGAATCTGCTCCCCAAATGATTAGTATGAATCCTCAGTCCGATATAACTGGATCTGTTTCTCTTAATCTGAGGATGCAGGATCCCATTTTCTCAATACAATGATGTGGGATTATGGATATGATTTTCTAAAAAAAATATTCTTGAGTCTGGATTTGATTTATAAAGAATGATGGGGCTAATTTTTTCCGAATTATGGATATGATTTGTTAAGAATTCTATTTCTGTTTTTTCATAATTATGGATCCTATATTTACATAATGTTTATTCCTACTTCGGCACGATGGTGGATCTGATTTTTCTTAGAAGGAACTATAAAAATACAAATCTGATAGAATGTTGAATAAAATTATTATTTTTAATCATATGGGAAAATTCACTTAGATTTCTATAGTGTTCCAGATTTTGAGTGAATATATAATGTTGTGAATGAAAAATTGATATGATAAATTATTTAAAAGAAACTTATAAACCAAGAGTGGGAAACATGAAAAATTTCCCTGCTTCCTCATATCTCAAAACATCGAGAATCACTCACATTTAAAATTCATCTTTGACTTCATCAAACCTCCATATATTTCTATAAGATTTATTCAAATGTGAATTTCAGATTTGTACACTATAATTATTTTTTGAAATCACATCATTACAAATTCTTTCTCAATAAAAAATTAATGGACCATATTTTTGATGAATTATAATACTGATTTTCTCTGAATGATGTATCTGATTTTTACAGAATTTTGGTGCTAATTTTCTAGAATCGAATTTTGCAGGATTCTATATTCAATTTTCTGGATTTTATGGTTTTATAATTTTTCATTGGAGAATAAAAATGGTATAATAGCTCAGCTATATAACTTTCCCTCATTATTTATTCTTTCTCAATGAAGGATTCTATTGCTGATTTTTTGGATCATATTTTTTCATGATTTTGGTGATGATCAGTCTCCATACAATGTAAATCTTATTATGATGGAATTATAATTATGATAAAATATAGAATATTTTCGAATCTCTCCACCATTTTTATAGAGGATTTTATTATAAAAGGTTTTAGGATTTTTGAGAACTTCATGATCAAAAAAGCATCGTCTGATTTTGTTTTAGAATGTATAAAAAATTTCTAACCACTACCGTCACATTATTAATATAAAAATATTTCATAAACTTAATTCATTATCTGATTATTAAAAACATAGACTCCTAAAAAAATAAAAAATTTCCTCTGATACTTTCTGATCTGATGAACTGAATATGCTGTAGATGGATCTGATTCTTTGAAAACAAAAAAAATCTAATACCAAATGGTTTGTTTTCAACATATAATTTTTTTAAACAATTTACCACAAATGTAATTCAGTTTCATACATTTAAGTTATCAAATTATTTTATTATTGGATTATGATACCCTACTCTCTTTATGAAAACCTCATAAAAAGATATTTTTAGTTCGGATTTATGTTGATGATTTTTTATTGGATCTAAAAATCGAAACATGGTGATGATTTTAAATAGAACATGAAAAAATAAATTAAAATTATTATAATTTTAGAATTATATTTATTTCATGGATTTCAAAAAGATAAAAAATATTTTGAAAATATTTTAAATCAAAATAATAAAATACATGATTAAATAAAAATATTTGGACTCAAAGGTACTAAGACTTCCTATCTCTGTTGAGTTTTAATATTAAGAATGAAATATATTTAATTGAAAATTAGTTGAAAAAAATATGCCTAAAAGAATAATTGGGAACTTTTATTTTCATACTAAAAGTTGACCAATTATTTTTTAATATGTATTTTTTCTCAGTTTGAATCAAATCCTATTGTGTCCGATTTGGTAGCTACTAAAATATTTTTTTTATATTTAAAAGGAAATATTTTTCTCTATTTAAACATTACCAAAACAGTTAAATTTGATTATATTTTATAATTTGGGTTTGACTTTGGTTGGTGGAGATTAGATAAGATGAGTATATATAGAATCTAAATCATTTTAAGAAACTTTTTGTTCTACAGTTGGGTAAGATGAAATGAAATTCTGAATTATAAAATAATGAATCTAAATATTTTGTAGTTGGAAGTTTATATAGACAGTTACTATGGATAAAACACACCATAAAATAACTCAGATTCATTTTTTATCACGTTCCTATTTTAATGTGAAAAAATTTCGACTGTTAAAATTTCTAGGTATATGATATATCATTCATGAAAGAACCATGTGAACTTATGGAAACATTTATTAAGGGATAATTCATAAAAATTGATATCTTCATAGAATTACAAAGTACTGAATTTCAAATTTCAAATATATTTATAAATCTTTTATACTTCGAATTATTTGTCTTGAATAGAAGTGAATTGGGTTTATTTTATTTTAAAACATTATAATTATAAATGATAAATTTTTTTAGTAATATTATTATTTAAATCAACTCATTACCAATAGATGTGGTATGTCATATTACTTGTTACAATTTGATATTTATGTGTATAAAATAGTTTTTAATATTATAAAGTGACACATTTCCATTAATAAATTTAATGTTTTATTTATTTCACTTCTATTGTTTCATTTTAAGTGACTCTTCGCATTCTATGAAAAAGAAATCATTGTTCATAAATATTTTTCTAAAAAAATATTTAATATTTACCTATCTATCATATCCAAAGTCTTATATACCTAACCTTAATACGTCTACCATTATGAAAAATATTTCAAATAATAATGGAAAAAATTCAATTGGCTTGATATATAGACTATGGAAGTATGAAAAGAGTATTAGTTTTTGAAATTTTTTTAGATTTTAAAGATATTTATTTTGAATAGAGAGACAAAACTAACATGATCCTAAATAAAGTTTTAAATATACATTTATAAGAGTTCATATTTAATGAGAAAATAACGGATTAATTTTTTTGAAAATCAAATAAGAGAGTTTTATTCTCTATAATGAGATCTATTTTAATGATAAAAAAAATTGGTTTAAAATTTGAATGGTAAGATCATCCCAATATATTAAAATGAGTTTACTATGCCATTTCAGTTCTTATAAAACGGTTTGGATGAGTCTAATCCATACATGAATAGTGAATCTGATGATTGGAATGATGAAATCATGAAATATATATTTAAAGATCTAGTTTATTTATTCTTCAAATGGAAGAAGACAAATTACAATATAATAAGATATTGATTACAATTTATAGTCACTCATAATGATTTATTACTGGTTATTGGATTCTATTCATGGTGTCAATATACCATCATAAATTTATTTTTGTAGATAAATCTCTAAATTTTTAGGTGATAGTCATGTAGACTGGGATCGCCTAGAGAAATGAGAAGGATGAAAAGTATTTATTTACCAATAATTATGTTCTCTATATCTCAATTATCATGAAGAAAATAAATAATATAAGATACATAATGGGATAAATTTTTCATGATAGTAATTGAATCTAGAGTTTCTATACTTTTATATGAATTCTATGTCTATTAGTTTAGTAAATTTATATAGTGTTGTATGATAATTTGGCATCCACGATCATGAGGTGAAATAAATTTGAATAGGGAATTTTAAAAAAGATCAGATATTTTTTTAACTTCTCATTCATGAAGTTAATTCACATTTGTTAAGAACTAGTTAGTGTGTGAGTTTCTTGTGTTGAGGGTGGGGGGGGGACTTCATGAGTATATATTTGTTTCTAAAAGGGATAAATATTAGATTATAGTGGTCCTTATAGATATTACTAATAGGATGAAATAGAAAATAAGACTACTGGTTCATAAAAATGAGAGAGATATGTAATCTCTTCTGAGATAACCACACCCATTGATGAATATGATGTTAGGGAAGAACGTAAAGTTCCTCAAGGTGAGAAAGTGATTATTTATCAGGATATAGTTAATGAACCAGTTGATAATTATTCTAATAAACTCCCCACACCTGAAGTAGTGGTATCAACTGTTGATTCTAGGAAACATAGAGAATATGTTTCTCCTATTATTTTTTCAGATCTCATACTAGATGAGACTGATGTACAATAATCAGAATATTGGTTGGTTTTAATTTTTGTGATATTATATCTTATAGTGTTTTTAAGGATATTATGGGGTTTTAGCAATTCCTATAATCCAATGTTAGGTCGATATTTAGTATAAACCCTCCAAAGAAATGGAATTAAATTCTGAAATATTGTTTTTTCTTTTCATGCTTTCAGTTCAATTGTGGAAGATAAAGAAGTATATCCTTTTTTAATGAGTGTGGTTCCTCTTAAAACAAATAATTTTAAATAAGTAATATAATATGAAATAATTTATAGTTACCAAACATATCAAGGATATGGTTGTATCAATTTAGAATGATTCCTTGAAAATTTTACAATGTAGATGTCTTTTGACATCACCTTTCTAGAAGCTGAGATGAGTAGTTTTTGAGATAAATAAATGAACTTGTAGGGGAACTCAATTCCTATGCTAATGTTGAGTGAGTTATAGTTCTTATCGAAGATCAAGTCATAATGAATCAAAATTTTTTGGGAGTACAATATGACTCATCTACTGACATTTTGGTAGAAAAAAGGCATGTTAAATGGAATGTTAAATCATACATGGATTTTATGAACAAAATTATTGTATCACAGTTTGATTATATCTCATAAATATCATCTTCTCAACCTTAAGATTTAAAAACAATTAGAACGATGTATTTAGACACTATTTGACACGAAAAGTAATTTATGTGAAGGAAATTCATGTTTCCTCAGTCCTTGATTCTTTTAAAAATAAAACAGAATACATACTATGTGAATATATATAGTTGGAATAATTTCATAAATACCAGAGGTCTCTCAGATTTGAAATCCATGATGTTAAAGCTAATGTTCAAGAGGTAGTTCTTAGTATCCAGAAAACACATTCATATGTTAAATATTTTGTTAGGGTGAAAAATATCTTTCTAGTTTAGACTACACTAAAATATCATGGTGTTTCATAGTACATGGTGGGAGGTCCATAGAAGATAAATCCTACTATAAATAATAAAATTAAGATATTGGATTCTATATTTTATTAGTTACAAAAGACTCTGGATACTTCGCTTACCTATGATTCCAATGAATATTCAATGGGGGACACGTAGATGGAGTATAGAGACTAAAATATTATTAAAATGAAATAAAAATAGATTATTCATGTTTGCAAAATAATATAGATTCAACCTCTATTCATAGTTATATTTTCTTATATTTCTATATTTATGTTCAAGGAACTCTCTAGAAAATATAATTTTTTAAATTATAATTAATGAATTGGGGGATAATGATAAGTGAAAATCTAGGGAAAATTTTTATGAGCATCCTATATTTTTGATAAAAATATGTTATCGAAAGGGTTGATATGTTTGATGATTCCCTATGTCAAATTAGAAAAAAAACTCCATGTATTTCCATTCTAGAATGCATTCCTACCACCATGAAATTTATCCTAGATGTCTTTAATCCATGAGACAACAATTAGTAAAAACATCAGATGTATTCCATTAAAGACAATTCACCAACTATTTTTATCTATTATGTAAAATAATATTGCACTACAAAATTTATGTCTGAAAATGAAAAATCTCTAGAAACAACAAACATTATTATATATGGTATATGAAAACCTTTAACATCCCACAAATTTAGAGTTATTGGATACTATAATTTTTATTTAATCATTATAGAGATTCAAAACCCAAAATATTCAATTATTTTTTTACTTTAACTAGATCATTCTTTGTTGGTTTCTTTTAAGAAAATACCACCTAAAACAAAACCTAATAAGTCTCAATATAATTTATTTTAATGTTTTTTATGTTTTATAGAATAATTGTATTATAAATGAAAAAAGAATTTACCCTTTTTCATGTTATATACTTACATCGTTTTTTATGTAAATGGTAAACACCCCTATCTGATTTATTATTATGTTTTGTATTTCAAATATTCTCCAAAATAAATTATAATCCCTAATTAATTTCATTCCTTCATATTACGAAATTATATTATTTATCAATGATATTGGGAATGATTATTATCCGAAACCTCTATCTTATTTTTCATATCACAAAAGGTGGTGAAGATTTCAGTAATCAAGACATTTTATCATATTAGGACAAGACATGTAACTCTTGTTGTTTTAACTATTATAGATTTCATGATGATCAAAAATGAGAGAGATTTTTTTTCTAAGTTATGTTTTCCCAACATATCATAGTTGTTCATATATTTTTAATATCCTAAAATCCCCATTTCGTACAAGTGAATTTATCTTATGTAATTTTAGAAGAATGATTTATATTATTATAAGGAAAATATCATGTGTGGTGGAGAAATTTATTTTTAGATAACAATATAAAAGCATCTTAATATCATACATGCCATCAAACTGAAATATTTATCACCCAAGAAAATATCCTACATGTTGAAATTAACTTTTGAGAAGAATATGGATTTCAAATAAATGAAAATTTAAAATAATATTAATTTATCATATAATATAATTATCATATAAAATAATCGTACTATGGGAATTATCCTATAATATAAGAAATTTATACTCAGTATGTTTGTAACTTTGTCAGATATCATATGAATATGAAATATCATATGTGTGTATAAAATATTCTATGAATAATAACATTTTCTTAATGTATAGTGTTTCTATTTATTTTTCATTCTAAAAATATCTTTTGAAACAAAATATTTTATGAAACCTAGGATTTAATATATAGGAAAACATTTCCTATGATGTACAATACATTTTTTAAACCAAAATTCATATGAAGTGTTAAAGTATCATTCTTTAGTCTAAATTCTTCCACTCAAAATAAAATCCGTATGCTCAAATTTCATACCATAAAATGTATTATGAAGCAAAATTTTAATGAAGCTTGGTATTTTATAATATTTAATTAGAGTATCATGGAAATTAATACAATTACAGTATTTCAAGAAATTCGACATTTACCTTTTTCTTCAACAAAAATCTATACTATTAAGTAAAGAGATGATGATTCAACTATTTTTCTATCTCCATAAACAGTTATAATTCTATGGTCAAACAAACCTATAATAAAAAATACATCCATTTCCTTCCCATTTTTTGAATATAAGGATGAATAAAAATTAATATATTCGTTAAAATATTTTATTATTCCCTCAACCATTGAAGTGGAAGAAGTGTTAAAATTAAAATACATGGAGATTTTATTGTAATATTTAAGGGGGGTCTCTTACAAAAATTACATGATATTTTTTTCATGACTATTTATGTAAAATAGTTAAATAACATCTATTAACATCATACATTCCAAGGATAATTTTCCCTATTGAAGAACCTCTAGAGATACTCGTTGAATGATCATTACAGATCACTATATGTTCTTATTCATCTATAAGTTGTGACTTGAAATTATGGGTTGAAATTGAATCAATTTTTATCCATATATTTCTTTGTAAATTTTCATTCATTTCTATGAGTGTGTAAATGAAGCTGATAATACCTATGAAGATTGTTAGGTCCTCTAGGTTAGATACCTTGAGAGGGGGGTGAATCAGGGTATGACATATTAAAATAACTGCCCCTATTGATCATGATTCACTATTATGAAAAACTATTTTCTCGCACTATTTCCCATAGAAAAGTATAGATAGAAATAAAATCAAGCAAGGGACACAATGATTTTTACTTGGTTCACCCTCACTGCACTACGTCCAAGGAGCATACACTAGAAATGTGCTGATGTACCAAATCCACTATATGCGCAATGCTGGTTATAAGTTCAAAGTGGACTCACTGTCCCTCCTGGTATAAAACCACTCACAATATGAAAGTTCACTACACTCTAAACTGAAGTGTGATCATTTCTTTTTCAGAAGATCCAATCATAGTTTATAGACTTGGAGTTCTCTTCATTATCACTAATGAAATCTGCATCTTTAACTGTTGAGAGATTCTCTGTTGAAGTTCAACTTTCACCCACAGATGAATATCACTTTGCACCAGATGTGTTAGGAAACAAAATTTTTTACACTCAGACCTTACTGCACTTTGCGCGTAATTCTCTTCCTTTGCGTGAAATTCACTTTTCGTGCAACACCCCTTTTTCGCACAACACCCCTTTTACACGCAACAAATCAATTTACACACAACAGCTTTTACGCACAACCTCTACACTTCTTTGTGTGAAATTTTCCATTCTTGCACGAAATTAACTATTCACGCTACACTTCCTTTTTCGCGCAATGACCCACTTTTACAAACAGCCTCTACTTTTTGTGCAGAACTCTTCTTTTCTCACGTCCTCTGCTTTGCGTGCAAACAGATCTTTTACGCGCAAACATATTGTTTTCGCGCAACTCTCTTGTACCCTCCGATTTTTCACACCAAAGTTTGGATAATGTCATCATCTTGATCTGTACCGAATAGAGGAGGGTCACTTCATATTTATTGGAAAAATTGACCCCGTGCGAAAAAACCTCCTTGAGTGCGTAATCCACTTCTAACGCGAGAAAAAAATCTTCTGCACAACACCATATTTCATGCACTGCTCCAATATTTCATGAATCTCACGCCTTTGTCAATTTTCTAGAATCAGACCTCGAAACACCTCTTGCGCAAAAAACTTCATCCTTCTATTTCACGCACCGTGCAAATATTTCGAGCTACACTTTATTTTTCCGCGCACAGCACATATATTTCATCCACCAGGCTATTTTTTCGCGTGCCACTATATTTTTCGCGCAACCTATCACGACCCACCATCACAAAAATGAGGGAAGGGTCAGCAGATTACCAGGATCTTCCTTATTTAAGTTGAAGGAGAGATAATGACCACCGAAACCCCCCTTCAATTGGTCCCAAAGTGGTGACCAGCACCAAGGGTATATATTCTCACGCAAAATGGAAGGCGTTACCCTTTTTATTTTTCAAAGTGTAGAGAGAAAAGATAACAACCCCAACAATACCGAAGTTGAAATTAAAGGTAAATCCATAAGTAAACCATCTTTATATGGATGTTAAATGGTAAATAGCACAAGCCTCAAAACTCTAAGGGTAATGTAACAAGAAAAGGGAAACGACAACAGCAAATACCACGAGGTCCGGGCTAGTACGGTCCCACATGATCCCTGAAGACCTCCTAGAAACCTAAAAGGAGTTTTATATATGTAGGGTGAGAATAAAAGTATACTCAGTTGGGAAAACCAAGACTCTCATGCACAAGTGGAGAGGCATTCTAATTCCATGTGAGAAAATAAAATAAAAAAATCCCATAGAAAGGAAACACTATCCACCCAAGCCTCACCAAGGCACACTCCCCAAATAACGAAAGGCAAGTAAATTAAAGTAAAGTAATAGAACATAGATATTTGGGTACCCCGCACCACTTTCCCACTGGTTATTAAAGACATCCTATGCATCGAACCAATCCCTCCATTCTCACCGCAGTCCCACTGCCAAACCCTGCCTGCACACACCTGGGCCACAACCTCAACGTAGTCCCACTGCCGAACCCCGCCCGCACACACCTGGGCCAGAACAACTATCCCCCCACAGACACCTAGGCCACAACCACCATGTGTAACCGTAACCGCAAATATCTGGGTCAGAAAAAATACTTCCATGCCCAAAGACACCTGGGCCTCACCCCGAAGACACATGGGAAACAACCTTCCTGCAAACACATGGGCCAACCACCACAACTACCCTGCCCAAATATTATTGGGAAAAATAATGGACTTCTATCCATCATAGCCTGCCCGAAGTGTCTAGGGATATTTGGTAATGGGAGTAGAAAAGAAGTTAATAACCAGCCACTCATAGGAGTTTTGGGAAAACACCCTCCCCCATGAAATGGGAGTGTTCGGTACTTAAGTGCTCATCTTTGGTGGGGAGCGAATAAGAAACATAAAACTAAAGATATAGGTATAGGTAACAAGAACTCATCCCAACTTAGGGGTTCCAAAACCTAAAAACAAACACCCTTGTTACCATTCATTTACAAAAGAAGCCATGTCACTGATGGCCAAGTCACAACTCATTCCCAAACTAATACACCACTCAAACATTCTTGTTTTCATGTTTATGTGATCCCATTAGAGTGAATTCTTCACTACTGGGAAACTAATAGGCATAAAGACAATCCAGGAAAAAGAAACAGCCAAACAACAATTTAAGCATTCACAATCAGTTCTCTTGTAATATCACAAGCACAAAGGGATAAGTGAGATCCCTCAAATTAATGGAACCAAAGAAAGCCTCACAAAAGGGATAAGTGAGATCCCTCGAAGTACTGGAGACAAAGAAAACCCCGAGACACAACCCCATGCCCTCAAAACAAGGAACCCACCATTTCTCAACGATAGAGGATTCCACCTGAGTTCATGTCACAGTAGAGCGACCACACAGCTTCAAATTCACAACCAACAAACTTGCCACAATAGAGGATTCCATCCCCATTCACATATTCCAATAATCACCAAGCAGAACAACACCCCAACCACCAAACAGAGTGGAAAGCTTCCAGGTCCAAGGACATCATTTATTAGGTTCTTCTTTCTGTTTGTTAACTGGGGTGGTCACACAGAGATTCTTGTTATACTGAGCATCCATTTAAACAAACTGAGTTTACGTTATTAACCAACTTCTAGGTTAATACATTTAATCATCATAGAAAATAAAGGTTCATTAGTGCGCAAGGAAAGACCACCAATGACCATGATTTTTAGTGACCATAGGCCCTCACAATTCACAACAAATACAACACAAAAGTAGTACAACAGAAACATCGGTCACACCCCCTCCCCTTCATTCTTTAAAAGTCCGTTCATTATCTTCATTATGTTTGGTTTCGTCAATTCCAACAGAAAAAAATCATACCCAACCCGCATGATTCACAGAAAGAAGAGGCATAGGAAAACCCTACCTGATTGATCAAAGATCGATTTTATTCTCCATGCACCAAAAACAGGGGATGCACAACTTGCAGGGGAGGGGAGTTGGGAGCTCCAAACATACTAAGAAGAAAGGAAGCTAGACAAGAGGAAAAAGAAGTAAGAATAAATTACCGTGCGATATATAGATAATATCCCATTGTTACGGGACATGAGAGTTGAGTGGCTTTAAATTCGGACTGTGGTTCCCCACATTGTGGGGTGGTTACACACGACTAAATTAATTGTTATTTAATAGGGAGGTTTCTCGGGATTTTTAAATATTAATTATGGGTTAAAAACATCCATGAAATGCCTTAGAAGGTCAAAAAGGCCTAAAAGAGGCATTACAGGAAAAACTTTTGAAGGAAAACCCGACATGGCTGGATAACACTGATCGGTCGCACCGATTGGTCGGTCACACCGAACGAGGTGAGACCCATTAGGATCCTAGAATTTGGCAAAGGGATGGATCATGAGGGTCTGGGCCATTACACAACCCACTAATTTTTCGTGCCCCACATTATTTTTCGCGCACCACTCCAATTTTGCACGCACCTCCCTTTTCCAAAATCACATTTCTCCATTTTCCGATTTTCTGGCCCAAATATTTGGCAAACACTAGAAAACGGCTCCACCTTGTATCTTATCTTTTTGTACCACCACCAGATCATTCATTCCGTTATTGAGGTTCTTTAATCATTCATAGATTGTTTAAAGCATCCCCTGAACCCGAAAAATCACCATGTAAACCCCCGTTGTCAACACACTCATACATCATGGACTTCTTTGTCAACAAACACAACATAGAGGCCCACATTGTCAACAAATAAAATCACCTAAAAAATTCCTCAATGATGCCTTGAAGGATTTTTTCCCAACAATCTCCCCTTTGGGTTTGTTGACAACTCTTCTCATAAAAATTCTCTACACTTTGATAACTCATTAAATCTTCTTCCATCCACTACCACCCTTCATCTCTTGCGATTCTGATAGAGTTCAAGGATTCACCTAACACATACTCTAAACCCACATGAGCAATGCTAGGCATGAGAATTAATAGTAATTAAAAAGTTCATAAATGAAACACTTAATGTTTGACACCAACTATTGATACCAAACATATACCAATTTCTAAACTAATACCAATTGTTGATCACTGGAAACCTTCTCTCACTATCACTCTTCTGCTTTTATCATGATCTATTGCTTTCGTCTCGTGATATCTAATCTTTTATCGATCACTTCTAGCATCATAAGATTTAATACTCTCCCACTTTCTCATTGGTCCCCCTATCCCACTGCTCCACCTGTCAGCTTCTCCCCATATCATCATGATTTGTCAAATAGCCCCACTATCACACTGTCTCCCCCTTAAATAATCACTATTTTCTCCGCCTTTGTCAACGAACCCAAAGGGCACCCTTTTGCAGTCTATAAAATGGTAAAACACATATTAGTACATTAGTAAAAACACATCATACCTTGGGGAGAGGGGGAGGGTATCCGAAATCCACACTTTTTTATGTGCGAGGAGTCGACTGAACTCCCAGAGCCAGTCGATGCTGCTCAAAATCATCCTTGGGTAAGGCCTTTGTCAGGATGTCTATAACCAGTAGTTCTGTAGGCAGATACGCCAACATCAGGATCCCCTGCTCAAATTTCTCATTGATAAAATGATACTTTATCTCAATGTTCTTTTCCCTTGAGTGATGGATGTGATTTTTTCTGAGATTTATAGCACTTCTGTAATCACACTAAATTCCGATCAGAGACTTCACTTCAACTCCCATATCATCAAGATGCTGCTTCATCCACAACAATTGTGTGCATTCTTGAGTGTACGCACTATACTCATCTTTTGCAGTGCTCAATGAAATGCGGTCTTACTTGTTTCTCATCCAAGCAATACATATTCCACCAAGATATAATGCACCTCCTGATGTTGATTTCTTGTCATCTGCTGAACCGTCCCAATCTACATCAGTATATCCTAATAATTCTATATGATATTTTTCATTATACATCAAGACAAAATCCACCATTCCCTTAATATACTGAAGTATTCTATTCACTGTAAGCATGTGGATTTACTTGGGATTAGATTGATATCACACCGCTTGGCATGTAGCGAAAAAAAATCAGGTCTCGTTGATGTCATGTATAGTAAACTACCAATAATCTGCCTTTATTCTGTGATATTAATTGCCCTTCCACTATCATCTTTTGATAATTTCATCCGAGTTTCAACTAGAGTCTTCATCTACATGGAATTTTCCATTCCAAATCTACTCAGAACCTCCTTGGAATATTTGTATTGAGAAATGAATGTGTCATTCCTTACTTGTGACACCTGTAGACCAAGGAAAAACATTATCTCTCTAATCATTGACATTTTGAACTCACTTTTCATGAATTTGGGAAATTGTCTGCACTAAGCTTCATCTGACCCACCAAATATTATCTCATTGACATAAACTAGAACCATCATCATTTGATTACTATTGTTGATGAAATAGAGATTGTAAACAACTCCAACACACTGGAAACAAAGCTTCTTCAAGTACTGATCAAGCTTTGAGTACCATGCTCTTGGTGCTTGTTTCAGCCCATACAACACCTTCCTCAGTCTGAAAACCATGTTCTCATCCTCATGAATGAGAAAACCCTCAGGCTACTCAGTATTCACTTATTCCTCCAAAACCCCATTCAAAAATGTAGATTTGACGTCCATCTAAAAAACTTTAAACTTTCGTTGCACTGCAATGGAATGAAATAATCTGATTTTCTCTAGTCTCGCAACTGGTGAAAATGTCTCATCAATATCTATTCTCTATATCTGGGAGTATCCTTTCCACAATAGTCATGCATTTATTCGAATCACTGTGCCATCTTCATTCTTTTTGATGCGATAGAACCATTTAGTCCCATTGACATTCTTATATTTTGGCCTGGAAACAATATCCCATGTCTGAGTCTTCTCAATCTGATCAAGCTCTTCATTCAATGCTAGATACAGGTTTTCATCTTCAGCTTCTTCAACGAAGCATTTCGGCTCTACCTGAGATAAGAAAGATGTCTGTTGTAGTGATTTCATTCTTCTTGTCTGATCTGGAGCTGATTGATCACCAATGATGTTTTCCCTATCAATTTCAGCTCGACTCCTTGCCTTTTGTGCAGATACCGATTTTCCTTCTTCATTTTCATCATCAGTATCTTCTTTTGAATCAGCAGCAGCCACTTCTTCTCCTCCTGCATTGTTTTCCTCCTTATCACTTTCATCTGGAAATTATTCATTGTGTTGTTGAGTATTCTCATCATTTTCCACAACAGTGACGTCATTGATGTCAACTACTTTTACCAGTCTTTTCTTAAAGAATCTATATGATTTTGTTCTTCCTGTGTAGCCAAGGAATATTCCTTCATCTCCATGTGACTCAAATTTCTTATTTTTTTCTTTGTTGAGTATAAATCAATTAACCCTAATGATTCAGACGTACTTCACTATTGGCTTCTTCCCATACCACATTTCATATGGAGTCTTTCCTTCCTTTGGACACAAAAGAGCCCTATTAGAAATGTAGACCGATGTCAATAATGCTTCCTCCCAAAATTTCTTTGATAGGTCTTTTTCTATAAGCATCATTCTAGCCATGTTGTTGATCATCCGATTTGTACTTTCAACCACTCCATTCTGTTGGAGAGTTTGTACTGAAGAAACATGATGCCTTATCCCGTGTTTCTCAAGATATTCTTTCACCGGACAGTTTGGAAATGTTTTACCATTTTTAGTACGAAACTTTTGAATTTTCTATCCAAGAATCCTTTCACACTCCCTCCGGTACTGTTTTAAGCAGCTGAACACATCCAACATATGAACAATAACAAATACCCATGCCATTCTGCTATAGTAATCAATGAAAAGAACATAATACCTCTTTCTTCCAATTTCTCTTGGTGTTATAGGACCAAAAACATCAACATCCCCCAATTTGAGCACTCTTCGTGACTTATTTTCCTTTTCCTTATACGTCTTTCTGATGATCTTCCCTTATTGGAATGCATCACATGTGTGAGTATGATCACGTGATTTCTTATACAGGTCTCTTGCTGCAACACACTTTACCAGATCTTCTCGGGATGGTTGGCATAGATGACCAAGTCGCTTATGCCACATTTTTTTCTCTGCCTCTCCGGATAAAAATCACATATATTCTTCTCCACTTACATGGTAGAGATTCCCTTTTGTCATTTTTCCCTGTAGTATAGCTGTACCATATCTTCCCATTAAGACACAGGTCTTCTTGGTAAACCTTATAGAATTCCCTGAGTCACACAATTGACTGACACTGAGAAATTTGTGACTGAGACCTTATACAATTAAGACATCAGCATGTCATATTTATTTCCCCCCAAACCTGGCCTTTCCCGATCCAATTATCTTTAGGCCTTCATAAATTAAAAACTTGAAGAATCCTTCTTTTTCATATTTTATCCCTATAACTAGATCATTGTTGGCTGTCATTCGATACATACAACCACTATCAAGGATCCACACACCGGAACGATCTGATGCTTTAAGTTCAATTTTAGCAACCACTGCCTTCTCTTATATCTTATTCTTGGTCCATATTTTTGTCTCCACACTCGGTTTAGATTGAGACTCATGATAATTCTCAGAGTATGATGGACCTACATCATCTTGCAAAGCTGTAAATCTATTTTTTGTTTTCAAATCACCTATCGGTTCATTAATCTGGTACTTGTGAACACTTTGTTTCTGCTTTGGACACATTCCTTTGTATAGTCGAAGTTTAGTACCTAGCCATGTGCCCAAATCCTCCGAACCAAAAACAATGTCATTCAAAATATGTTTTGGAGAACCATTCTTTGTTTTCTACCACCTTTGTTCTTATTCCCATCACTATCTTCTAGCTATAGAACACACAATTTGTGAGTGTCCCATAATTCCACAATGATAACACCTGATGAAATGTGCATTCCTACGTGTTTCTTCTAAGCTGACAGTAGTCTCTTGAGTTCTGTGAGTTTTCTGATTCTGCTTTGTACCCACATCAATTTTCATATTCAGAATAGGTGCTTGCAGTCTGACTTCAACTCTGACTGCTTTTAGTTTTTTATCAAGCCCCAAATCAGCCTTAATGCATGAGCTTGATTGTTGCTTCTTTTCTGCCGAACTACTAGACTCCTATTTCATCTTTACAGCATTCATAACATTCTACTTTCCCAATAACGTGTTGCGAATCAAAGGTTTTTCATGATTCTTAAACTTTTTCTACAGAGAGACAACTTCCTCTTCAAGCTTTTAGATATGCTTGGCATGATCCTTCCCTGTGATATTCAAGGCATCGATCTCCTACTTCGGTTCTTCAATCATGAGTTTATGCTCACTAACTGATTCTAAATTCTTTGGCACTGATGACCTGAGTTTATCAATTTCTTCCATTAACTCAGTCTTCTATTCTTCTTGATATTATATGCAGGGTTTGGCATAATAGACAAATTTGTAGGATTTATTTGTTTTATCCCTCTAAACATCTATCTCTTCAAGAGAAGCCTCTAACTCATCTTGCATATCAACTCTTCCTTTAAATTCTTCTTATTCATCAATGTTGATTTCTACCTTCTTCTGAGAACTACTGAAAACTTCCACCATATAATTTTCCCCACAATATTTTTAGTTTTGAATCTCTCTATCCTTTTCATCCTCAGACTCATCTGAACTGTCAAATTATTGTGAACGATGATTCTTCTTCTTGAAGAAATTTCTCTTGAATTGTTTTTTCCCTTTCACAAACACTGAAGACTTCTTCTTGGGAATTTTACCTTCGGCATCGACATTATCATTATATTGAAACTTTTTGGGGGCACCTTGCCACAAGATGACCGAACTTTCCACATCGAAAGCAAGCTAGTGGAAGTTTCCCTTTAAACATTCTTTTTCCTATTTACATATTTGAAGAATGGAATGACATCACCTCTTCTGTATCTTATTTTTCTTGAGAATATTCAATGGTGAGCTTCTTCATGGCCTTGAATGCCACTTATTTGGATTTTCCCTTTTACACAACATCATTATCATCATTTCTCATTTCATATGCATCAATTCTTCTGTGTACGTTATCCATTATCAGCTCTTTCGTGTCCTTATCTTCCAAAACTGAAACTTTAAGATTGAATTGAGGTGGAAGTTTCTTCAGGAAGCGCTTCAAAATTTTTATATCTTCAATAACATCTCCAAGAACTCTCATGTCCTCCACTATAATATTTACCCTATCAATGAATACATCAATAGATTCATTTGGGTATATTCTCATATCTTTATACTTGTTCTGCAACACTTGCATCTACACATCTCTGACCTTTGTATCACCTTCATATATGTTCAACAACTTTTCCCACATAGCATGTGATGTTTTGTATGACATCTCCTTGGTATAAATAGCATTGGATAGGGATCTCCCTAAAGCATTCATTCCCTTTGCATCACCATCCAATTATCTTCTCTCACCTTTTGATAATGCACCACTATTAATATTAGTTGTGATACCGTGCATTGCTGTTGTAAACACATGCATTCCCAAAGATCGGATGTAATGTTTAATCCGATTCTTCCATAGCAGAAAATTGTTCCCATCGAAGATCGAAATTACATTATGATTGATAACCTCCATCTAAGAGAGAAACTGATATCAACCTTTCCCTCTGATACCAATTTTTAGGACATTTAGGTTAGATATCCTGAGAGGGGAAGGGGGTGAATGAGGGTATTCCAGATTAAAATAACTACCCATATTGTTCTTGTTTCGCTATTAAGAAAAAATAGTTTCTATCTTTTTCCCGTAGAAAATTATAGACATAAATTAAATCATGCATGGGACACAACAATTTTTTCATGGTTCAACCCCACTGGTCTACATCCAAGGAGAATATACTGGCAATGTGATGATGTACCAAATCCACTATAAGGAACTTTTTTTTACACGTTTGAAGCGGACTCAGTGTCCCTCCTGGTTTACAACCTCTCACAATAGGAAAGCTCACTCCTCTATCAAATAATGTTTGATCACTACATATTCAGAAGATCCACTCAAAGTTTATAGATATGTAGGTATCTTCATTATCAGTAATGAAATATGCATCTTTAACTATTTATAGATGCTCTGTTGACATTCAACTTTCACCCGTAGATGAATCTCACTTTACCCCGATGTACTGGGCAACTGCATTTTTTACACGTAGCCCTTACTTCACCTTGCGCATAATTATCTACCTTTGAATGAAATTCACTTTTCGTGCAACACCACTTTTTCACGCAAAACCCCTTTTTCGTGCAAAAATTCATTTTAAGCACAACCGCTTTTACACGCAAATATCTTGTGCACTCCAATTTCGTGCGCCAGAGCTCGGATACTCTTTTCGTCTGGAGATGCACCGAATGGAGGGGAGTCATGTCATATTTATAGGAAAATTTGACGCAGCGTGAAAAACCATCCTTGAGCATGTAATCCACTTCGAGCGTGAGAAAAAAATCATCGGTGCAACACCATATTTCATGCAGTACTCCAATATTTTGCGCACCTCATGCCTTTTCCTGTTTTTGAGCTTCGAACCTTGAAACACCTCTTACACGAAAATATTCAATCCTATATTTCGTGCACTGCACAAATATTTCACGCAACACTTTATTTTTCTGTGGACCGTGATTATATTTCATGCACCACACTGATTTTTTGCACGCCACAATATTTTTTGCACAACCCGCTAATTTTTGCGCGCCCCACATTAATTTTCATGCACCACTCCAATTTTTCATGAACCTCCCATTTCCAAAACCACATCTATCTATTTTCTGATTTTCAGGCCCAGCAATTTGGCAAACAATGGAAAAAGGTGCCACCATGTATCTACTTTTTTTGTTCCACCACCATATCGTTCATTACATTGTTGAGGTTATTCAATAAATCATTGATTATTGAAAGCATCCCTTGAACCCTATAAATCACCATTTAAACCCCCTTTGTCAACACACTCATACATAATGATCTGATTTGTCAACAAACACAACATGAAGGCCCACTTTGTCAACAAACACAATCACCTCAAAAATACTTCAATGATGCCTTGAGGGATCTTTTCCCAACAAATAAGATATAATCTTAAAAAATATCATGGTGATTTTTCTTATAATAATTCACGTTTTATTTCACTCAACATATGAGGTACGTAGAAAAGTAACTATATAAGGAAATCACCAAAATCACTAAGAGAGTGATTGGTGGAGGGGAATAGAGGAATATTATTCCCCAAACAATTATAAAATCCTATATTTTTTTACCATTTCATTTATATTTTTATTTCTATGTATCATCTATCAGAAGAGTAGTTATAATTATTATATTAATTAGGGTTAAAATTTTACAGACTCCATTCACCCCCATCTTGATTTATTTAGTAACTCTAAGAGGTGCATCACTATTTTCTATTCAAAAAGATTATCCCCTATCACCATGTTATATATATTCAATCAAACATGATAAAAATTTGAAAATAATATATCCATATTATTCAAATTTGATTCAAAGTAACCAAGCCACATGTCATCTCTATAAAAATACAAATATTCCAAAACTATCATCTTAGAATTACATCTACAAATTCAAATAAATTTCTCAAAAAACTATACAAGATTTTATCTAAGAAGACTCATTGAGTTTATCTAAGTCAAAAAACCATGAATTAAACTATGAACTATTCTTCAATATCCACACCAAACATATTTATTTTAAATCAAATATTTTTTTTAAAATATATAAACTATAAATACATAAAAATATTTTTAAATGATTTTCTTATAGATTTACCATCAGAAAAAAATTAAAATTCCATCCTTCATTTTGAAAAAAATTGCTTCTAAAAATAAGGAATCACCACTTTGATATTGTTATATCTTTTGTGAAACTACCTTCACCTAAGAGATTCCAAGATTAAACTAATAAATTTGTAGTGTATAAATTTTCTCGGAAAATAATTTTACTAATGCAAGACAGTGAAATAAATAATTAATGATAAATGATCCATATTCTAGGTTTAGAACTTGATCATTAATTCCTCTACATCATTTCATTGTTCATTAACACATTATTAACCTCTATGTTGTTGTTATCCTTATGTCTCTTGGAATTTAATCACTAATTCTTCTTGGGGACTACATTTTAGTGTGGACTTTTTCTCACAAAAATTAATCCCAAAATAGTTTATTCATACATTTCACTATTATAGAACAACATATTTAATTACATTATGATTAATCAACATATAACCTTTCAGTAAACTAAATTAATCTTACACATGTATTCATTTAATCTTACATAATTATGATGTTTTATAGTCATTCCCTCAAAAGAGAAATTTTAATGAAGTAATAAAATATTTACAATTATGTTAAACAATCTATGGTGTGATTCATATTCTAGATAAGTTATCTACCTCCTATAGACATAAAATCTTAATATTTTTCCATAAAAACCTTAAAATTGTGATATATATACAAGATAAATCCAATATATACTAATTTGTTTTAAAATATACATTATTGTTGAATAAAAATCAAACTCCAACATGATTTATCAATTTTATACTAACACAATTATCCTCAATCGCACCTTATAAATTAGGATAACATTGATGAAGAAGAATGAATGTGTTATCAAAGGGTATATATGGTTTGATGAGTCTTTGAAAACATTAAAATTATCACTTTTTACCAAGGTTATCTAGTACCACTTAATATAATGGAACACTTAGAACACTTCTTCATGGAGAATCAATATAACTCACATAGGTTTATTTTTACTTAAATTTTGATAGATTATCCCTTATATAGGCCCTAGGTATTCTACTTAGTCCTTTAAGGATTCTACTTGAATTTTATACAATAATTTAGTAATTTCATTCTGTTACAATCCTTTTGTATCCCCTTAAGCTTCTATACAGTTGATACTTTAATGATCAAATTTTATTGTCCCAAATTCCGATACAATTATTTTGAGGTTTTTTAGTATACAAAATACTTACATAAAAGTAATTCAGTGATTAATTCTTCTATATCTTGTAAAAATCTGCATCACTCTATCTTCATAAAAATCTATTCACTTAAACCTTCATCCATGAGTGTATAAAAACTAATGAAAACAACTAAAATTATTTATTATCCTTTTAGGGGTTTTCATATTTCACTAATCTTGGACATTACCAGGAAGCTATTACACCTGAGTTTCAAAGGATTTATTATATTCCACTCAAATTATTGAAGATAAGGATATTTATTAAATAATTATCATACACATAAGGATCATATATTTGAATCATATTATATGATTTGAGCATCCGAATTCAAAATGTATATCCAAGAATGATAGGGTGGCTATCTCCACATTTATGTTTTCAAATCATATGGGAAGAAAGTTCTCAAACACCTTACACATGTACTAATCAATATAGATTATATTATTAATTAATGAGTGTATAATACAATCCATATCCCATGAATACATTGATTTCCACTTCTCACATTGAAAAAAATACAATAACAACATTAAAAATTCATTTGGACAGTTAAAAAACTATTTGGAACAATATTTCATAAAATAATATTTGTTTTTAGAAATATATTTATAAAATAGGGATTTATTATATATAAGATGTCACTAATTGTTGGTGGGAACTATATATCTAATATTTGAACAAATATTACGAATAAAATTATTTTATTAAGGATTGTTTTTTAAGAATTTAAAAAAAAATATTATATGTAATGATCAAATCATAAACATGTTGATTAAAATCATCATATCATTTATTTATTACAACCATTTTATGAAATAAAAACTCTAATATTTTAAAATAAATATAATATGAAAATACCTAGCCATTATTGTAATCACTTATAGATTTAAAAAAATTCAACAATTGTAATTGCTTCATGTAGAAACACTTTCTATATCACTAAGATGTATACATTAATCTCTTTCCATTAACTATACATTAATATTGAACTCATATACATAGATTTCAAGAAATGTTTAATACATGTTTTGTATTATATTCCATTTTAAATCTATGAACATATTTCTATAGTAGTACTGTATCACATAGACTCTATATCGAGTTTCTTTAACCATGTAGGTTATTCCATGAAGTTACTCATACAATAAAAAAGAATGTCACAGTGGATGAACTACCATTCCCTCATCATTATTTCCTTAGGTTAGAATGACATTGAGATGATACTGGATGACACATTGTTATTCCTTCAAATAAAAACATTATTTTCCTGATTTAAATCATTAACCTCTTGTACTATTAAAATGTCACATGTCCCTAACCTACCTTATGATTCTTTATTATACTCCAAATATTGAGAAGATTGTGTAAAAATTAGTGTAACTCATTCATGTTATAGTTTATAAAAATATAACTATTTGTGTTGGTAAATATTGCATGAGGAAGACTATGACAAGATAAATCCTCAAAGGGTTCCATATCCACTCAGTATCATTGAAAACACCATTATAACATGTTCATATTTGGAGACTAAATATCCCACAAATATCTTGAAACTAATAAATTCCTTTAATATCATGTACCTTTCATTCCTTTCCAATTTATGAGAGCTAATTTTTTCTAACCTATCTTTTTTAATACATCTATGTTAACTTTGAACTTTTTCAACTCAGGATCTATGAATACAAGAATGAGACATGATACATCTATTGAATAATTTAAATTCTTATCATAATAATAAATATCAGTTTACTAAATGGATTTAATAGTTGAGTTCATTGTAATGGGTTTCTCAAAAACATATAATTTTCCTTCTTGCATAAGAAAAATTTCTATATTTCTTAAAAATGAAAAAATATTCTTCTGTTAATATTACCCTTTACTAAGATTCACCAATAATTATTTCTTTTTTGTGTTGATGATTCTATTTTATCTATAAAACAATATTTTATCATGTGATGACCATGTTTTATATACATTTAATAAGTAATTTTTAAATGGGTTGCTACAAAAATAATTACCCATTTCAGCTTAAAATTATAAAAGTTTCGGGATAATATATATATTCAACTGAGTAATAAATATTTTTTATAATTCATCAAACCTATTAGATATTAAGGTAGATCATAATTTTATTCATATCATATATGAATCTTATATATTTTATGGGACAACCCTTTATCTTATCCATTATGTGATTGTCCAAAAATATATTCCTATAGTATTTAAATCATATCTGGGTTTCAAGATGATTATATCAAAAACGAATCTTCCAAACATGGTAACCTCACCATATAAGGGTCAACCTTAACTTTATTTTCCTTTATGATAAAATCCACTATCACATAGTATTGGAATAGCAGGCCTAGTTCGATGATCAAGCTCTTGAAAAGTATTTTTTTATGAAGAAATCAATGAATTACAATTTATAAGACAATTAAAAATGTCACAATATAATCAACTATCTTCTATTTTTATATATGAATTTTTTTAATTATTTACTTTTGAGTCAAAATTTATTAAACGAAATCAATATGTTAAAACTGTATTTATGTGTAACTCTTTAAACCATTCAATGCTTGTGTTATTAAAACAAATACAAACTCAACTGAATTAGAACATATCCAAACCCATTACATGAATAAGGAATATGAAAAACCACAATTTAAAGGATAATAACTATGTGAAATCATCAATCCCCACAAGAGTAATCATGGTGAGATCGGTATCTAATATATACATATCTTGACAGAGCCTAAGCTCTAAGACTAGTGATTTGTTTATCCCAATGTCCTACTATACATGGCTAAGCACAGGATAGAGACAACAATTCCCTTAAGATCATAAAAATAATATGTATAACTATAATTAAACATTATATGTAAACATGTAACTCATAAATAATATAAATACAATTTAGAAGAAATCCATTTAAATTATCTAACATTACATGCAACTAATTAAATACAAGTATGATATTTTAATAAAGTAGTTTAAATATATTAAATTGAACCATACATCAACACATAATATAGTGGAGAAAAATTTGGGAATAAATTCATGAATAATAATAAAAAAATCGTAATTTAAAAAATATAGACATGAGAAAAACATTAATAAAAAAATAAAAGCAGAAAAATTAATAAAAAATTAATAATTGAATAAACATCATAGGCATTGTATAAATAAATTAATTAGGACTTTTCATTTTTATTTAACATTTAAAGATCTACATATTATTGTTCAATATAAAATATTATATATATATATATATTATATTTAACATAAATATAAACATTTTATAATTCTTATGAACAATTTATACATGTTATGTAAATATTTCACCTAATAAAAATATTATATATTAATTATAATTTGTCCATTTCTCATATCAATTAATAAAAATAACTTTAATATTATTCAAAAAAGTTATCAAAAATGTCATTTAATATGAATATTTTAACTTAATAATTATGAATAATTCTTGTTTACATAAATGATCTTTTAAAATTTCTCTTTTTTAAAATTCATAAACACTTTATAAATTAACATATTTTTTTAATAAAAACTCTTCATATAAAAATTATAAGTCATCATATATAGATTAAAATATTTTTATAGTACAAATTAATATTATGGATATTTATTTATGAAATATTTCAAAAAAATTAGTAATTATATATTGAAACATTTTAATTAATTAATTCATATAGAGTATAAATTAAATATATATATATAATTATTTTTCTATAATTTATAAAATATTTAAAATTTTGAAAATTCATTCTATAATGGTGAAAATTGAAAAAAAAATCTTTATATGATGTCTAATGATATTCCCTATATCTTAATTATTATATAAATTCATCACATTTATTGTGACTTATGATATAAAAGTTAATTCTCTTGGTATCATCCACTTTATTATTAATAATATTTTAAATTTATCCTCTATTGTAAATATTATATGATACTTAATTTTTTTATTAATGAAATTATAAATTATTTTGAAAACCTATTATGTTTTTTCAATGACATAGACATTTCATTCATAGATATCACATATTATTATTTTAATAATCATTACATAACATTAAAAGCCACTCAAGATTTGTTTAGGTATAGTTCCTTTAGAAACTGGGATACATAATCTAATGGTTCATAAGTGAAATACACCATCTCCCAGTAAGTTCATCATAACTAAAACTGTTGTTAGAAATGTCATACATAATACTTTTCTTTATCACCTGGGGAAAGGAAGCATAATAAAGGGTGATATGAGATTATTAGTAAGGGTAAATAAGGGAGATATCAGAAAAACATGAGTATAAGGGTATGAGAACTTGAGAATTAAATTTAAAAACCATAATCCATATATCATAGATAATAAACAAGAGTCATAGAATAAATCATTGATATTCAAAGAAAATGAATCATAATGGAATAAAAATTTTATTCTATGAGAATATAACATTGGAATAAGAAATATATTTGAGTAATATATGTAAACATAGAATACAATTTCCTTAGTTGTAACAAATTAATGACAATTCTATCATAGTGGAATGATTTCCCACCCCAACCCATCATTGTAATCATAGTTTACTTACAAGACTATAATAGTGGAATGATTCCCTTACTAAAACGGGTTCACTCCCCATTCTATTATTATTTATCTCATGATATATCAATCTTCACCTAATGAATTGGAGGTAGATAACGACCCCAACATTAAATAAGAAAAATAATACACGTATATTATAAAAAATCATATAATATTCATTATATAAGAACCCATGCGAATAAATGGATTCTATAAACATTTTATCTTTTTTCCAGATCAAAACCTATGGAAAATGATTAGGTTTTATAAACATCTTTTCATCATTACCATAAAACACACATAAAAATAATAAGGTTGATACCCCGAGATCATATCCCTTGTAAAAATTAAGTGACATTAATGGATGATATCTTAGATAGAGAATAATTTTGAATTATCAAATTGAATATTTCATTATGAAAATAATGTTTTCTACTTAAAATTAAACTTTTCTAAAACTAAAATTTCACAAAAAATTATAAAAAACATTTTCTTAATAAAAATATTTGAATCATATAAATAATTCATTCAAATAATGATTTTTCATGATGATGATAAATTTAATTCAAGCCCTACACATCAAATCAAATATTCCTTTCACTTTTTTCATAAAACATCAAAAATACATCCTTCGTAAAATGAAAAGAATACTTCTTTTAAAACATTTATTAAAAAAATGTCATGGGTGGAAATCTATTTAATGAATAATTTCAGATCATTAAAAACATATTTTAATCATTTTTAGAGAAAAAATTGATATGTATGGATAAAAGGTTTCAATCAAAGCGAGAAATAATGTCGGTTTCTATTAAAACCATAAATGAGGACTTTTGAGTACATAAACCGTGGAAAATTAAAGGAAAAGAAGTCTTTAAATGAAATATCCAAAGGATAATAAGATCTATGTGTCCCATGAGAACTAGTTCATAATATCATATCATTTGAAGCATAATCATAAACAATCTCAATGGACAAAGAGATTACTCAGAAGAAACAAAGGCCTTAAATTTTTAATTTATTTTTTGATAATCCTTCATTTAAGTATTTAGGTGAAACTATTACATAACCCACATTCCCAATGAATAAGGATCATAAATTACCAGATGTCCTTGAGGAAAAATTCCAAAATATGACATTGAAGGCCAAAGACCTAAAAACATTTGTAACAACCCCTCCCAAGAATCATTATCTATAAAGGTACCAAGATGACCACCTCACATGGATGATTGGATAGAATTACAAATTCAAAGATATATGTATCCTGTTACTAATTGAAACTTTCATACCCACTCATTCTTCTAAAATGATTGGCTATGTTATGGAGGTTGATACATGATCTAAATCCCTTTCTGGTGATGCACCTATGCGGTTTTCTTAGGCATCTTCGTGGTGTTTGTGGACCAAAGGCCTTGTGGAACGAATGGAATTGGTGTCTTGAATAACCTATGACCCGAAGGCCCTTTTCTTTCCAATGGCTCCATGGCCCATGGACATGGTCACCCAAAATCCATCAGATTCGTAGGCCAAAACTAGTGGCACGAATGCTCAAATTAGATGAATTTTTTTGGAAACTGCAGTATTATACAACACCAGCTACAATAACTGATATAGTGACCTATAATTTCACCCCCACCTATATTTTATCATGTGTATTTCCAATGCCATAAAATATTCTCTACCACTCAAGTAAGAGCTCATTATAGATCAAAAATGATATTATAACATAAGGTATTTAACACATTAGATTGTTGTTAATAATAATACCCATGAAAGAAATGAAATTATAAGAATAATTATTTCCCAAAAATTTTATATAAGAGTCATAAAATACATTCATGTGTAGTATACACACCACATTAAATAAATAAGTGGTGTATAAGGTATTCATATAAATAAATGATAGACAAAAATCTCTTACACTAAAAATCGATTATCTTATTATATTTTTGAGGTTATTTTATAATAAATATAGGCTTAATTTAAATCTATTATATGAAAATAATTATAATTATCCTACCATATAATATTTACCTATTCCCTTTTATTTCCCATTTATTAATAATTCATTGTTAAAATCATGGTTTGATTAATATCTCATTTACTTTTTTTGATTAGGTATTTTTGGTACATATAATATAATTATGTTTTAGTTATCTACAAAAATATCAACATTATATGAATATAATATATATTTATTATATATATATTTATATTAATCCTTAAAAAATAGAGATATAAAATAAATTATACTGTTCATGGAGATAGTAGTCCGTACGTACTCAGGAATGTGGTTTCCATTTTGTTGATAGAAGGAAAAGAAGGAAGGTAGATAATATTTAAAATTTACAGAGTCATTGTTTTGTAATATATATTAGAAAATGTCATTAAATTTATTATTATTGTCTTCTTTGTAATTTCTATGTGGAAAAAATAATCACATCGCTTCCTGAGGCTATATCCCACTGTACACACGATCAACTTTATCATATTCAAATTGAATTGAAGGCAAGAAGGTATATATGATATTTCAATTATAGAATTATATTTAGTTATTAAATAATTTTTATAATTTCAATCCATCATTATATCCACCTGTGAGAGTTTTTGGTGGAAAATGAATTAAATCAGTTCGTGAGGATGTAGTTCGCCGAACTCATGATCAATGGTTTCCTTTACCATTTTATGGAAGAAATAATAGATGTATGTTATGAAAATAACATAATACAATATAATTTTATCTTAGATATATATGTTATTAAATCATCATTGTTTGATGGTATTTTATTTAGGTGGATGAAGAAATAAAATAAAATGTCTCAGTTTAGAATGTTACCTCTTTTTTAGATAACCTCCTCAGGTTTTCCCAAAAAGGTTTCTTAGAAGGGTTGACTAATTGAAATAAGGACTCTAAGATACAGAGAGGTAATTTATTATTGTATTGGGATTGGGTTTGTCTAAATCAAAAGTGTTTTGAAGTGTTAATATGAATTTTTATGGGGACTCCATTTATAGGTATGGTAGAGGACACAGTAATAGATTTTTAAAAGAAAAACATTTACCCACATTTTAGATAATGAAAAACTTCCCCAAATGGATCACAAAGAAACCAAATATGAGTTATGGTATAAATATTTCCATAAACTAGGAATTTTACAGGTTTATAGTTCATTTTACACATTATCATTTTAGATTAACCCCTTGTAAACCTGTTTTAATAAAAACAAATATTTACTACGTACATTTTTAAGGATAATATAGAAAAAATAACTCAAAGATATTATATAATATTAAATATGGTGAATTCAAATATGGAATACATTTTTCCATATTCCCTTGACAGAAGGGGAAATAATTTATTTAAAATAAATCCCAATACACGATACTAATACATTTTTGCAAAGAGAAAATTATCAAGTGTAGAGAATATTTTAATATTAGATTTCAACATGAATTAAATTTTACTACTACCTAGATTGGTTTTATTATTAATCAAATAAAATAATTTTAAATTTAGAACATTTTTAATATCATGTAACATTTTATATTCAATAATTGAAAAGTAATTTCTCAATTGGATTAAAAAACATTCACTATACACTAAAATATTTATCATTCTTGATAGTTATAAAAAATTCACTACAATATAATTTTTCTAGGTTGATTCCTAAAATGAATTTAATTTTTTAATTTTTTTTAAAATATTCAAAAATTAACTTTATTACTCATGAAAAAACTACAATACAAATATTTTTTTGAGAAAAAATTATTTTCGAAGTAATTAAAGACTTTTGTAAAAATTAAGAACATATATATATTTATATATTATTTTTATAAGAAATTAATAACAAATTTAATGATTTTTTATTCCAATTCATAGATAAAAATATAATGGCTTTGTTACAAAGATCAAGTTTAAATAATAATAAGTACTATATATCATTATTTTTAAACTTGTTGTTGCATATAATGAATGGTATCAAAGAAATTAATTTTAGTAAAAAAATCATATAATTATCTGGATATTAATTTTTATAACTCCATTAAAATGAATTTATACCTTGAAATATGTCACTATAATACAAAAAAATTTGTATACATGTGCCTCATTATATCATTTTGTTCCCACACAGCTTCTTCAGATTGGTGGTTTCAATAAAAACATTGAACATGTGAGTGGTATTATTTCATAGAAATTTATCTATATGATCTAGAGTCACTAATGGTTTTCATTTACAGTAGATATCATGCTATAATGTTAAGAACTCTATGTTCAATACATGTAATGATTCAGGCATGTACTCATTTTGTAGAGATAAATGAAACACATATTAGACTTGAGAGAGGTCTGATGGAAGACCAAGTCCATATGATACCATCCTATTACAATTAATAATTTCAAAGTGATTGATATATAAATGGATTAATTTTACTTTATTTATTAATCTCATTAATTTACTCCATAGAGAAATTGTTATAATCACCTAGAATGAAACTTCAAATTCTATATCCCATGAGTGTTTGTCAGCATAACTCTTCTGATGACTATATGATTTCATTATGTGTAATTAAATTGACATAAAATTTTATTTTATTTAATCAGTTAATATTTATTTGAATATATATCATTCTTTTTCTTCATCATAGTAAATTTTAGTTCTAGACTTCTTTCCATTGAGTGTATAATAAAAAGAAATTTAAATTCTTGAGTGAAAGTTATTATTTAAAGAAAAATATATTAGATCTTGTTGTTATTACCAACCACCTCTGAAATCCATAAAAAATGATTGGGAAACAAAAAATATGGTTATAATCGTTATCTTAAAATAACCATCTGTTTGAGGATGATACATAGTTTTAAAACCTAATACTCTATGCATAGCAGACTTAATACTTTTCTATAACATCTAGGATAACCTCATATCCTTATCAGATACAATAGAATGTGGTACTCCATGAAACTTGACCCAATTCATTAATGTATATTCCCTCAAGATAATCCAAAGAAAAATATTCTTTAATAGTGATGAAGTGTGATGAAATTGTATGACTATTTACCAAAACACATAAAGCATTATTCCCTTTTTTTGTTTTGGATATTCTAATGAAAAATTACATGCAGATGTTTTTCCATTTCTAGCCTAGTAGAGGTAATGGACATAAAATAACATTACAAATTTTTCTCTCAATATTATCTCTTTGATATATTGAACATTGAGATACAAACTCTACAACATCTCTCTTTACACCATCCCACCATGAATACTCTTTCATATAACTATAAATTATTGTACTTCCGAGATGAATTGAGAATGAAAAACAACGGCCTTACTCTAATAGGTCTTTATTAAAATCTAGTTTTTATGGAACACATACACAATTCATGATATTTATTATTGCATTATTATCCAGATTAAACATAAGAAAATTTATGACTTTTTTGTTACACCATATCATCCATTTATGACTTGTCCTCACATGGTTATATTGTTGAAAATATAATTGAGAAAGATAATATTTCAGTCTTTCCATCATAATTTCAATATAAATCCATTGAAAATATAAAAATATTAGATAATTTTTTATCCCGAATAGAGATAATATATTATTATCCTTTTGATTAAAAGCATGGACTAAATTGATTATATTCCCTGGGTTATAATGTATTGAGAAACCAAAATCATTAATCACATCCAACCAATTTCTTGGGTTCATATTCAACTTCTTTTAATTGATTATATAATTTAAACATTTAGGATCAGTATATACATCAGAAATTTCTATGTATTGGTAAATCCCCCATATATTTAATGAAACAATTACGACATATAACTCAAATTATTAATTTGGGTATTTTTTATAATGAACCTTTAATTTTCCTGAGGAATAACCTATAACCATTTCATTCTACATGATAAAAAAATCCAAATCCCTTCCTATTGAATCAATATAGATTAAAATATTGTCTCCATTATAGGGTAATGTAGGCCCAAGTGAAATGACAATCCATCTATTTAATTAATTAAAATATTCTTCACATTTTTCTATCTAAAATAAAATACTTCCCTTCAGAGTTAACATGGTCAGTGGATTAGGTAGTCATGATGAATTCTCCACAAACAGTCAATAATATCTAGATAAAGAGTTAAAATTATGGATATCAATAACTGTGGTTGGTCTGGGCCAATAATCAATCGCCTCCATCAATGAAGGATCTAACGTTATATCCTATCCTAAGATTGTATAACACAAAAGATGAAACGTGTTTTTACCTAAAATTCATACTCTATAAAATTTTCATATAGTTTATTCTTCCTTACGGTCTATAATAAAATTATTTAGTGATGTCCATTATCTTTATTGATATTTTAATAAATGCTAATATCATCTATAAAGACTACCAAAAACTATAGAATGAAATATTTTAAGAGTATATTCATTAAATATATGATGATAGATGTGTTTTTAGTAAGACTAAATGGAATCAGAATATATTCATATTGACCATACATTGTATGTAATATTTTCTAGGGAATATCATAATTATTAACTTTTAATTGATGGTATTTAGAGTAGAGGAAAATCACTAAAAAGTGTTCAGTATCACAAAAATGGTCAAGAAAATTCATCATTACTAGGATTATGATACTTGTTATTGATTCTGATCTGATTTAGATCCTGATAATCAATGAAGATTCATACCGATCTATATTTCTCCTCAACTTAAAGTAAATGTGCACCTCAAGGTTACATAATAGACTAAATAAATAACTTATCATGATTCTATGGGAGTCGCTTCTTTAATTATTGAAAATCAATAAGGACAATTAAATAGATAGTACTTGAAGTAGGTACAACACTATGTATGAGTTATATTGATAACTCAACATCAATATCTCGAAGAAGAATAGAAAAATCTTCAATAAAGACATCAAAAGACACCAGAATATTAATAATATCATTGATTTTTAGTTTCTCTCTAACCATATGGGATGGAAACCACTTTCAAATAGGAATCATAACCCATATAATTCATATTATTTCAATTATAAGTTCGTATTTATCATTTAAATAATAGACTATCAAATTGTTTTTTGGAATGTCAAATCGTGACAACACTTCTCTAACAATGGATATAAGAATATATTAGTGAAAGACAATACAATCCTAAAATAACATAAAATTCAATTAGATGGATAATAAAAATACACGCTGTAATAACATTCCCACAAACACTAACTATATAAAAATCATATACTTGAGATAATATCATCATGCCATTAGGTATTTTCACTGCTAACTCAAAATCCAATCATTTGGAATATAAATTAACATTCCGAAATTATTTTCACGATACAAGGTCATATATATAAGAAATATAAAATACAATACTTCAATGATTAAAAGTATCTATCACCATACCAAATTAATTAATATAACTTAAATGCCTTACCAAAACAAATGTTGTTTGAATAGACATCAAGAATCTTTAATTAGAGTGATTAATCATGAAAAATACTTCAAAATTTGTCTAAATAATGAAAAATACCTTTTAGTCTATGAAATTTTACGTTTAACCTAGGTCATTATTGGTCATCATTTACAGAAATCAATTATTATGGTTTATATGGTGTTTCAAAATTTCCAAAATATGTATCATGGGATTCTCAAACAAGGTGTATAGTATGTCCAGTTGTCTGACACTAGGTGACAATCATTGAAAATATCAATTCACCCTTTTTAGAGTAATTAACCCAAGGTAAAACTGTGTCAGGACCACATCAAATTGTGGTATCGAGACAAGGATGTAATTTCATATAAATCATTATCTATATCCTTTAAAAATTTCCATGGTATTTTCCAATTCTAATAATTGTACTTATGCATCTGACTAAAGTTTTCTCGTCCTAGTTTCCAAAGGTAAAATAATAATGTATTTGATTCCAACTATAATTACCCAAAAAATTTCATACATATTAATATTATCTTATTAAATATATATCCATTACCTAACATAATAATCCTCACCTGAATCATTTAGGTCTAGGTCATTTGTAAACAGAGATACATAAACAACGGGTTCATAAGTGAACTATACAATCTTTCATCATGTAATTCTTAACTATGTCTCTTATTAGTAAACTCAGACATAATACCACCATTAAAAACAGTGTGAAAGGAAACAAAATAAGGGTGGGTATTAGATGCTCAATAAGTATAAAAAAGAGATAAATAAACATAAGATGAGAATAAGGGTGTGAGAACATGAGATTAAAACTTTAAAACAATACCTTAAAAATCAATGATCTTAAAATTGATTCATGACATAAATCTGGATAGCTTATAAGAAATTAACCATATAGGAATCAAGTAGCATGATCCATGATAACATATCATTTCCATAAGACATATATTTCTAGAATATATATAAGAATGAAATATCATTTCCTTAATATTAATGGATTACATAAAGGGATATAATTAAAGAATGGTTTCACTATCTAAACCATCGTAGTTGTTATTTTTCACTCCCAAACATATTATGGAGGATAAATTCCCTTAATGAATGGTGTTCACTTTCTATTTCAATCTTGTTTATCTTTTAAGATATAAATATGTCCCTAATGAATTGTAGGGAAATATAGGTCTCACCCATCAGATAATTGAAAGCATACATATTTATTCCAAAATGCCTCAATTCATTCATCATACCAAAACCAGTGAAAGGAAATGGGTTTCATTAATATTTCATCATTTATGTATATCATAAACTTTTGAAAAAGAACTAGTTTCATAAACAACTCATCATAGCTATACTGTAGAAAAGTAATGGGATTTAAAGAAATATTTTCATAAAAAAATAAAACATTTAGATAAGGAATAATTGTGGAATCCTAGGATAATTCCCCAAATAAATATTATGCAACATAAAATGGTGTCATATTATATGGAAAAAATATTTTGAATGATATCTTAGAACATTTCTTGTGAAAAAAACCTTTAATTTCTAATAATATCATTTTTTAAAAAGAAAAACTAACTAAAAAATTTGAAAATAGTTTTCAATAAAAATAGTACATTAAAAATATAATGGATTCTTTAAAACATAGTGTTTATATGATTGTGTAATATACTATTTATTTCATACATGTTAAATGAAATATTGCGATCACATTTTCTGTAAAAATTCAAAAGAACCTCTTACAGAAAATGATAAGAAAATTAATTTTAATTTTTTTTTAAATTAAAACATAGGTAAATATTTATTTGATAAATAATTATATAATATTAAAAAAAATTAATAACTTTAAAGAAAAAACATGGATATCGAAGATTTTTTTTAAAAAAAAGGGATAAATAAAGTATCTTTTCCTTTAAAACATTATTTTGGAGAATTTGTTACATAAACAAAGGAAAATGAAATTAAATCATGTATTTTCATGAAATAAATAGAGGATAAAAAAATTCTTAATTTTTTTTTGAGGAATATCATAATATATATTTTTTAAAATCATAATTTTAAATAGTCCTCACAAATAAAGAGATTGTAACATAATGTAATTACAACTTCGGCGACTTCTGAGTCTTAATCTCCATGAAATAAATACAATTATCTGGATATTTATATCCTATAATTTTGGTGATAATAATCATAAAATAAATTAATTGGAATTATATACACCACAAAAAAAACAAGTGCTGTGTAAGGTTAGTGTCCCATTGAAATAAAAAGTGAGATTAATTTCCCATACCTTTAGTCTTGACATACTTATAACATATTAAAGCGACATTCATAATTAATATATATGTATTATTAATCTATAATAGAACCATACTTATATATATATCATACCACTTATTCTTTAATAATGAATTATTATTATCTGTTTATTAACAATTCCTTGTAAAAATAACATTTTAGGTAATAACTACTTTGTTTCTCATGTCTGTTTCGATTTAGTGTCTTTGGTCTATTTACATTGATCATGGATACATCATCTACAGAATGGTATGCATGATATAAATATCATATATATTCATTATATGTGTATTTAGATTAATCCATAAAATTTATTGATATATAATGAATTACACTGTTCATGAAGACCGTAATCCGTATGTACGAATGAACACTATTATGACCCAACGTTTTTAATGACAATATTTTCATAAATAAATATTCGTTATATGATATTATATATGTATTTTATGTAGATATAAGAAAGAAGAAAAAAGAATCACTTTAATTAATTAATTAATATCATTACATTAGTTAGCTTCGAATCAAATGAAAATTCATAATACAACAACTAGACAAAAAATATAAAACTAAAAAAGAAACATGGGAAAATATGAATCACCCAAATCATCTAGAATCATCTCCCCCATGGAACAAACAATAGAAATGAAAAAAAAGTTTATTAAAACAACAAATATATTGGAAAATTAAAATATATGACCATATGATGAATTGGGGTGAATATTGGGAGAATGAATGTGTAGGTATATAAAAGAGGTACTGCGACAATTGTAAAAGTAATTTTACTACTTTAGTAGTTACCTAACCATTTAGAATAGTAACTTGACCGTTGGGGATAATAACATGAATATTTGGAATAGTATCATAACTATGGGAATAGTAATTTAATCGCAAAATGACATTGTGGTATAAATAACATTTACCTTGATTAATATAAGTAAATTAAAATTTTATTATTCCAAAAAATTAATATCAAGATTTAATCAATGTAAAAAAAATATCAGTATAATTTTAATAAACTATATGTTAAGTATTTCATAAAAATAATAATCTTACTATTTTAAAAAACACCAATGTTAAATATTTATTTTTTCAAAATTAATAGATTTTTGAAATCATAACTAAGAATTTGTCCATGGGATATTTGTTTGGTAATTGTTTGAAAATCTTAAATTTTTAGGTGAATAGTAAAATACAGTTTTTCATATAATAGGTGTATAACAAATCAAACCATTCATTATGTAAAAATAATATAAATTTTTTAGTACTTTATGTTCATTTAACATATAAACAATTTTATAAAAGAGCGATAAAAAATCAACTTCATTTCCAATCCTAAAAACAACTTTCAAAAATATAAAATTTATAGCATTACATTAAAATAATATTTCCTCATTTTTTCCAACGTACCTTTTAATTAAAATAATGAATTATAGTTATGATGTTATTAAATTTATGAAATTATATCATTTAATTCAAATAAATATTAATATAACATGGGTTACCTTAGGTATCGTATTTTACACCTTATTTCATTCTCTAAATACACTTATCCCCAAGTATATATTACCTATCTCCCTCTCCATATAATACTACTCCTCCCTCACATGATGAATCCAAATATAGACCTATTTAATATATATAAATTGAATTATAATTAATATGGATGTTTTAGAGTAAAAAAACTCATATCATCAAGGGAGTTTTAGTATTGAATAAGAGAACCTACATTGAGGAAAATGTATGATTCTATCTACACTTCACCCTTTTTATTATTCTCTTTGAGTTTTAACAATTCATACCAAAACCAAATCATATAAAATTGATAAATAATTTGTTAAAATTATATTAATTATGTTAACCCATTAGTTTTATCATATTTCTTAAATCTATAAATTTCAAACACCCCTTTTTCGCTATTTTGATAATATCATGTCAACCGTCAGTTAATCACCAATGATAACATATCCATTCCATTTGTTATCACAGAACCTATGGTTGGATAACATAAATTATTTTTCCTACATAATGTTATCATTTTATATATTTATTATTATATAACCAATTCTATTAATATATAAATGACCTTGAACAAAAAATAAAAACATCAAAACATTTAACTATAAAATTTAATGAGAATATTATATCAAAATAATTCACATATAAAAAATAGTGTTAGAAATTAGAATCAAATAATTATAATGGATAATTAGTTTAAAAAATGAAAATAATTCACTTTTAGATCTATGTTTTTTTATTCCTTTGATTATTATTTGAGATATGGAAAATGAAGAAATAATGGATAATTTATGGGAAAGGGATTCTGAAACACATATTTGTTGCTTTGTGTTATCCATATTTCAGGATATCATCAGTATGTAGATCCATCTAATAATCCATAAATATAATTTCATTATTATAAATTTTAATTTTAGGTATATACATGTTTCCAACTTTTTTTTAATCCAATTAGAATGATTTTTCTAAAATACATGTCCTTCCAACGCACATCATTTAATCCCCTTGGGTTGTTTCTCACACACTCAATAATTATGATGTTTATTCGAAAAATATTTTAACTTATTAATTTAGGATCAAAATGTTTATTCATAAAACCATGATTTATCACATCCTTATGAAACCCATTCCATTACATGGGTTATTTCATGATTACGAATATTATAGGTTCTAAGTGGAACACATGATTACGTAAATATTTCGATATTATGGATGAGACTAAAAATATATATACTTTCAGTTAATTAGGTAATGTAATATATCTCATTATATATTGTGTAATATGAATGAAAATTATGTTTTATTTGTTCACAATATCGATATCATTATTAGGAACCTATTTTATATGTAAACATGACATTATCTCTGTTGACAACAATGTGTTGTATTTCACCACTATGACATGATATTTCATTTTTATGCATTATTCCATTCTATTAAATATCAAATGTTTCCCTCATGAATTTAATGTGAATGATATTATTCTAATGTAATGATTATTATTATACTCACTCATGATAAATTTATTCATGCCCCTTATTCCTCCTCTTACAAATATTTTAGCTACCGCTTTTTTGTAGTATATTATATGGTGACAATAGGTACTAAGAAGAATGTGTAATTTTATAATTAAAAAGAATAAAGAAATAAATAAATTTTCATCATTAATTATATATAAGTGATTTATGATCATACTTTTCTAAACTACTAAACCCTTTAATCCTAGATTGTATAATTATTATGTTGTTTAACATTAAAATAATGTAATAGTGATGTAAACAAATTAGTGTCACTATAAAAAAATTTCTAGTTTATTTATGGAAGGAAAAAATGATGTATTATTAGATATCACATTTATAGGGCATTAATATGTAATAAATTTAATATATTTTAATTAAATTTATCCTTATTAACATATATGTAATATGTTCATGAAAAATGGATCATATCATTTCGTGAGGTGGTGGTATGCCTTATAACTGAACAACAATTTCATATTCCCAATGAATGGAAAATAAGAATACATATATGATATTATAATTCCAAAAGTATATTTATGATATTAATATCATTAATATTATTTAATCCATCATTATATCCACATGTGAGAGGCGGTGATCGAAAATGTATTATGTTAGTTCACAAGGTGGTTGTCCTTTGTACTCATAATAGATGATTTCTTTTCCAATTTAATAGAAGAAGAGATATATAGTGTATTAAATCTAATTAATAACGTATTAGTATATTATATATACTTATGTTTTTATATCATAATAATTTAATAGCTTTTGAAGCAGGTGGAAGAAGAAATAAAATAACAATTATTTGTTAAAAATGGTACCTCTTCTTCGGACAACCTCCCTAGGTTAGCACCAAAATCCTTCATCGGAGGTTTTCCGAATAAAAATAATTCTTCTAATATGTGGAGAGGAAATTTTAGAATTTATTTTTATAGTGATTGGATTATCCAAAGGGGCTTGGAAGTATGAAGAATATGGGGGATGGTGTGGACTTTTATATGTGGGTGAGAGGACTGATTTGGAATTTTGGAGATGAAAAAAGTAAACCAAAATTTTTAAAACACTAAAAGGATAGAAAATGGAACATTATCAAAATATAGATGACATAAGGTTAATATATGTTTATATAATGTTATTTGGACCGATTTTTTGGTTATTTTAACAATTATCTTTTTTAATTAACCTCGCATTAACCTGTTTTAAACATCACTGTAAAAATTAACTTTTTCATCATTAAATTTAATTTAAAATAAAATTAATTTTTAATTTATTAAATAATATTTATTTTAATAAATATGAAATCCAATTTTCCAAATTAGATTCATATTAGTGGAAAAATTTATTTTTAATATAATACCTAAGAATTTTTGAAAAAGCTATTTTCCATAGAGAAATGTTTTGTAAGTAGAAAATGATTTTACTTATAAAGACAACATGAATTTGTTTCCAAAGACCTAAATTTATTTAGTAGTAAAATAATTATACTAATGATACTTTTAATAAAATTTAATCAATATGTTACATTTTAAATTATTTAAATTAAAATACAGTTTTTAATAGGAATTAGTATTTTTTATTATGCACTAAAAAATTAATCATTGAAAAAAATTATAAACTATTGACCCCAAGATATATTTGAAATTTTCATTTAAAAAATTATTTTTTTGATAATTTTTCTAATATATTAAAATATTAATTTTATTATTTGTTCAAAAAAATCAATACAAATAATGTTTTGAGAAAAAATTAATTTCAAATCACATAATTTCATTAATAAAAATTTAGAATGTATTTATAAATATATTTTATTTAAATTAAACCATTATACATGACTTTAAAAAAGTTTTTATTCATATATATTTTACCAAATTAAATTGTTGTTTTAGATGGAATTAATGGTAGAGGACTTCTAACCCTAAGGTGAATGAAGTGGTATAATGAAACTTGTGACTTAGGGAGCTGCATCATGTTTAAGGGAAATAAATCTAAAGGAAAAAAAGACTACTATTGCATGAAAAAATAACTATGTAAATGGCCCCCAAGCAAATTGGGGTCAATAAGGAATTGGAATGTGAAGCCACTATACATGATTTGGTTAATAATAAGTGATTTAATCTTTAGAGTGAAAAAATGGTCTAGTGTGATTATAATAAAGAGAAAGAGAACAATGTTAATGAAATTCAAGCTCTAGATTAGGTGGAGGGACGCTCTATGGTTGTGGGTAATGTTTTTTTCAAGCCTGAAATTAATGAGGACATTATGAATAGCTTAGAGACTTATGAATTAGTGCTTTCTAATTATTTTAAAATAATGGTTGGAAATGAGGAATTAGAAAATTAAAAATGTTTGAAGACTATTATATTATCAATGGAATTATCACAGGAGGATGATTTATAGATAAATTATTGGTTGGTCGATGTTAGTAAGATGTTTTAGATAATGATTATAGTGGATAATAATGAGGATAAAAGGCATTGGATCAACAAAAAATATCTCATTTTTATATGAGTATTAAATGAAGGGATGATATATTTAGAGGAGTATATTCAAAATTAAGAAAAGGTTGCCTATCATCTTGAATATATTATCAAGTATGATTTGGATATGGTGGTAACCTCAAAAAAATTGGGATAATATATGGTGAATTATTCCATTACTCTTAAACTCATATTCTGTGATTTTTTAATTTCTTATTCTATTTGAAGACCTTTTCTTATGAACATGTGATTTTTCAAAAAAAAATTAAAAAAAAGTTTCGAAAAATATTATTATTTTAAAAAATAGTAGATTTCGTTAATAAATCCTAAACCATGATTATATGTTCTTTGAAATTGAAACCATGTAAAATATAAATGAATACATAACTCACTACCAAATTATTTTTTTGCCACCTTCCTTAGTAATAAAATATTTAAAAGGATCACACAATATAAACCAAATTAATCCACTCTCCTACAATATTTATGATTAGATTAATCACACAATTCTTAGTTAAGATCATACATTCAACCATCGATTTCTTGTCTATAACGGCCTAGATCTGCATGGATCAACCTTTGTGTGTTTTCAAAGACTGAGGGGCTTAGCGGAGGCTCAGAGGATGTCCAAAGGGAATAAAATAATAAATTTTTGAATCAATAAGATTTGACATCATGAAAGCGGGTTACAGGAGGTGAATATGGGGTTCCCAATGTGGAATATTCTTGGGTTTGAAAAATAAAATAAATAAAGAGGAAGTAACATTTTTAGCGGAGAACAAAATATAGAAATTACATGACGTGAATGGGGATTACAAGCCATATAATCTCTCAATGTTGTAATGTTTTAAAACATTATTCCCACTTATGTTTTCAAACCCTATAGCTTTAACATTACTATATGTCATCCTTGGAAACCCAGTAGTCCCCTCATTAGTGTTTTTGATATCCCTTCGATGGGAATCTATCTCGGGCATCTGTCTTCGATCAGTGGTGACCCGACTTGATCCAAGGTGTGTTTTTCATCATTTTCTAGTGGTTTTTATGATCATTTCCCTACATTTTGTATTTTTCATGTGATTTAAATTGATCTTCATGTTTCTAATGGGGTTTCATTGGTTACTAGTAGGTGGGGTTATTCCGCAACACCTTCGGTTGGATGATGTTCTTTCGGGATATGTGATCTGAGATCAGTTGCTTGGTCTGTTATTATTAGAGGAATACTGAAAAACATTTGATGTATTGAGCTTATTGAATCTCAATTTATTTACAACAAATCATAGAGCTTGAATTACTTAACCCCTTATATTGGATTGGAATTGAACTAATAATTATTTGAACCAGATTACAGAATTTTTACTGATCGTATAATGATGCTGTTTATTTATAACATGATAACAATTTACCTCTAGATTTTATAGATAGAGTGATATCTATGCCTTTATTAGTTTATCATTTTATTCTTCATAAATTTTGGTAATGAACATAAATCCAGATTTAATTTATAATTAATTAGATAAATGGGTAAAGAGGCATGTTTAATGAATTTGGTTGTTGTTTTATGGTTTTTGTTATTGTTTTTGTAATTTCATATTACTCAAATTGATTCAAGTGTGCATGTTTAAATGAATTGGTTAATGAAAATGAATCATGTTGATGCTTGTTGAAAATAATAATAAAAGTAATGAAAAATAAATTATTTAATAAATTTTTGATATCTTATGATAGCTTGTTTCTTTGGTTTGTTATAGCAGGATCCTATGAATAATGAATTAGTCAATGAAAGATATAATAAGAAAAAGTTTTCTGATAAAATCTATTTCAATTGTAGGGAATGAGTTTCCCACTTTATTTTAAAGGGCACGATCTGTATTCTTTGGATATGAGAGACCTCGTTGTGTGTGATGTTAGAATGCCTTGATTTTGGGCCAAGAGAACTATTTCTATGTTAATTTCCCACTGCTTGTGATATGTCTGATCCTGGAGGGCTATTGTGGTTTATGAGGATAGGGAGGCTCAAATGTGAATTGAGCCTCATATGGATGAAAATGGTGGTCTTTTGTGGAACTTGGGGTAGGGAGGCCTAGTTTTTGTTGTACTAGTTGACACCTGGGGTGGTGAGATGCACCGGTTTATGCATGTGGTATCAAGTAGGACACCATAGATGATGGAACGAGTTGATGTTGGGCTTACCTATTGATATGAAAGTTAGATGTTTATCTGAATGTATTGTTTTTATCTTCTATCCTGTACCCACTAGTTAAGGTATATGGTTGGGGTTAGTCTTTTTCCATGGGAGGTGAAGACATGTAGGGTATTCCACATGATTTTTGTGTTTAGATTATCTTTTTTGGATGAGTCTGTGATCCTATTATAGGTGTTGATGACTCAAAATGTAGTTTATATAATAACAGTGTTGAGGCCTTTTTATTTAATAGTATAGTATATGTTCCTAGAATAAATCGAAATATAGAAAGTGCTAATAATTGTTAAATAAATGAATTAATGTTTAACACATGGGTTTGGAGATTACTGGGAGGCAATGCTAAGGTGGTAACTCTAAGAATTAGTGGACTCAGTTTTTCTATGCCTTGAGTGCATGGATATTTATTGATATACTAATGAAATGTATTGTTGAAAATAATATTGTATAATTAGTGATTATGTAATTAATTAATAAATATGAAACTAATTAAAATGGATAAAGTAATTTAATTTATCTCATTATACGGTTGTGTGATTACAGGATATCAAGTGTTAGGAATGGATGTTGGGAGTCTTAGAGATGTTAACTGCGGTTGTGTATGAGACTAGGATATGTCCATAATTTTGTTGTAAAAGATATTATATCTTGTTATTTTTTGTTTAAATTATATACTCCACCATTTTGGTTATGGAAAGTGACACCCCAGTGATTCTATGCCCGGAGGGGGGAGGGGGTGGTGGTGGGGTGTTTTCCCCAACATTATGGTGGGGGAATGGATGGATGATTACACCATTTGGCCATGCTCTCTTCTACTTCCAGTAACTTGTGATAGTATTCACAGTGGTTACTTTTCCCTATAAATGTGTGTAGGGGGATGTAATTTATTGCGGTAACTTCACACACATTTATTCTGGATATTCTTTCTTAAAGAATACTATAAGTATAACAAGTATAGGATGTGATGCAATGAGGATACTAACTCAGCCTATTTGCTATGATAGATTAAGGTAAAATACCTGATTTATGATACACATTATGCGAGTTGGGGTAGATCCTAGAAACTACCTAGTTACTTTTGATAATGTGGATGTAGTGGTGATTTGGATGAGGTGCATATTGTAGTAATTCACTCAGGATTCTGTGGGATTGTATTTCTAAACAGAGATGATTAGGACATTTAAAATAGTGGAAAAGCAGAAAACTAGTGGGGAAGTGGTAGTAGGGTACCATGATATTCTTTATTATATAACATGATCGTGTATGTGATACTTGGTGAGAGTTGTCATCATGAAGTTGGGAAAAGTATATCCCTTTTTAGGTGATTAGTTAGTTCCACTTGATGTTCATTGTGTTTTACATTCTTTCTTTACATTATCACGGATAGATCCTGAGATGATCCTACTGAGTATAATATTATAATCACCCAATAAATACATATATATATATATATATGTCATTTGGAGAAGGTTAGAGTTTAGGATGGTTACAACTAGCATTGTGGTTATAAGGGCTATTTGGGCTTCATTGTCAATGTTGTGTTTACTTTTATTTTGGTCTTTCTTGTCTTCCCATCCTTTTTAGTTCTTTTATTCCATTACATTTGTGTAAATGGGTATCATTTAAATTTTAGTCTGAGAAGAATTTTATTAGTGTCAATCTTATCTCTTTATTCCTCGTTTATTTCTCTTAGAGGGTAATGCCTCCCATATGCATGTTTATTATACCCTCAGGGCTAGTTACCAACTCAGGTCCTACTGTAGGTGGGACTGGGGCTCACTATATCTCTTATCCCATTGTTGACCTAGGAGTGGTACATTTGTGGGGATGTGGTCATGACATAGTGGTATCATTGGTTAGGTTGAGGGATAGGATGGCGTTTGGAGTTAGGCATAGGTGAGGTTTGATGGGTTGGATGGGAAATGAATTTAGTTAAGTTTACCAAGTATTTTAAAAATTGAGACTGACTGAGACGTGGGTATTTAGGTCATACTATCATCTAATTCACATACCATTAAGCCTAAAGTTTCTACTAAAAATTTGATACTATTTTTAGGGTAGATACCTAGGAGTGGTTAAGGCATCATTCTTCATTGTGCCTATGTATGAATTGCTAGATCTTGGGAATGGTTATCCTAAAAAGAATAAAATACATCAATTAATTAATGTTAAAGACATCCATATTTTAGTTTTAGTAGCTCTGATTGTTTTTTATTTTGTTGGTATGGATCTAGGTCGATGTCATCTTCAGGTTCTCATAGAAGATATTCAATAGGTTTCTTATGTAGATTGATGCAGTATAGAGGTTTATGATCATGAAACTCAGAGGAGGACACTCTAAGAGATTCAATACCAAAATATTAAGATGTGTGAGGGCTCTGTTTTAGATATAGTCACAAAAGACTTGTTGGACGAGGTTGATCTTGCTTTGAGTTTGATCCATTCTCATATGATGCACTGGGATTTGTTGGATTTGATGACGCTATGTGGGGCAGTGAGGAAGTGGTGTTTCTTGTTTATCATATATCATGTGGAGTTTATAGTCCCATGGGAGGAGTTCTGAGATAAGTTCAGAGTTGTGTTTTTTTCATTGACCATGATGGTGGCCAATCCACAAGAGTTGGTCACCCTTCGGTAGGGGTGCTCTAGTGTGGGAGGGTTTGGAATCTATTACAGAAACGTTCTACAATATTCTTTGGACTTGTTACTGGATGAAGAGGCACATGTGATGCATTTTAAAGAGGATTTTCATACAGTGATACAACATCATGTCACCCCATTTATGTTGATGACATATCATGAGGTACTGAAAAGAGTAGAGTTAATCAATAGGATGTCATCGATAACCAAATCATCACGATTAGGGAGTCATCCATATTCCTCATGATGCAGTTCTATGGTTTGGGGTTCCCATGTTTTAGGTCAAAAGAACATATGATTATCTAGGGGTATGTCCCAACCCTGGATGTTTCATTTCATATAGTAAGGATCTCTAAAGAATATTTTAAGGAATAATATGGTTGTTTTTTTACAGTGACGGAGGTTATCAATGGAAAGAGTGACCACAATTTCTGTAAAGTTAGTATTTCCCAGTTGTTCCACATCAGGTTTCTCCATTTTGGTAGTTCTATCCAAGGTAGCAGTAGCAATTTTCACTAGTTTAGGATCATTATAGAGAAGATGGGGAAGATAGAGGACATCCCCAAGGTACTCCTCATCCATATACAGAAGATGACAGATGTATAAGTGGTCATTATCATGGCTAGAGTGGTCGTAGTGTAGGTCATTCTACGTTTCATGTTTTATTGTTACCCGCGATAGGTGAGACAGATCCTATTTGAGGTACTCTTTTCTTGTATTCTAGATAATTACATTACTTATTTGATTCAAGAATGATGTAATCCTTCATATCACCTACCCTTAAACATTCTTTGGGGATTGAGTTATTGAGACTTCCAGTTTCCTTGGTATGGACAATGCCAATTGGAGGTTGAGATGACTTGTTTAAATTGTGTAGAATCTATGATCTAGTGATGGGGAACATCTCTCCTGGGGGAATTTCTTATTTTTACGGATACATACAGATGAAATCATCCTCATCATGGATTGGATGTATTCAGTTTATGCTATCATTGATTTCTTCAAGAGGAAGCTGATATTCATCGACGATGATAGAGATCCAGTAGTGTCAATTGGTGAGTGAGACCCTCTAATGGGTTAGAGGCTTGTTCAATCTTTTTCATCCTTGATAGTTGAGATAATTATGAGTTCATTTGAGGTTCAAAAATTGGTGTTTCTTAGTGTTGTAGAAGAGTACCTTTATGTATTTCTTGTAGAGGTTGTTGCACTACCCCCTTGATGAGAGATTGAGTTCATGATCGAGCTATAGAAAAACTTGTATCCTATGTTAATGTCCACATATTTGTTAGAGTCCTCTTAGTGGAGAGAGAATCATATAAAACACTATGGTTTTATGCATTGTGGTTTTGTTCCACCAAGTGTGTCACCATGCGGTATACTAATTTTGTTCGTGAATATGGCTAGTGGCAGTTTGTTGTTTGGTATTGATTATCGTTTCTTGAACCAAGTGATAGTGAAGAACCGCTACCCTATTCCATGGATTGATGATTTATCCGATCAAATAAAGAGTGAAATTTGGTTCCTGATGATCTATTTGTGGTCAGAATATCATCATATTCAAGTGAAGGATGAGGATATTCCAAATAATTCTTTCAGTTGTCGTCAGGGGAATTACGAGGTCATTGTGATGACATTTTGTGGGAAGAATGATTGAGCATTGTTTATGGGGTTAATTAATGTGGTGTTCCATGAGTTCCAAGATAAGTTCATGCTGGTTTTAATCAAATGTATTCTTGTGCACTCCCCATTTGAGGAGGAGCATGCAAAGAATAAGTGTTTTGTTATGGAAGTTCTTCCTTTTCAATAGCTATTTGGTAAGTTGTCGAAGTATGAGTTTTGAGATTTAGAATTATGTTTCTTGGGATTTTTTCTATCCCAGAAAACAGTATCCATGGATTGATCTAGGATATAAATTTTTTTTCTCGGGAATCCCCCAAAGACAATAGGTGAGGTGAGAAGTTTCCTTGGACATGTAGTCTATTATAGGAGGTTCATAATCAATTTTTCTTAGGTTGCTACTCCTTTTACAACATTCACCAGAATGGATCTTGCGTTCTTATATCCTAATCTGTTTTATAAATCTTTTTAGTATCTTAAGGACATGTTCTTCTGTTCTCCAATTATTTCTCTTCTAGTATAAGGAGTTCAGTTTTAGGTTTTCTGTGATGCTTTGCATCTTGTGTTGGGGCATTTCTAGAGACATTAGAGATCAGACATTTGTTATGGGTCTCACAATTTAAATCCCCATTAATGCAACTATTCCACCAATAGTCTTGAGATGGATGCAGTGGTGCTTTACCGGATGTTGTGGAGACATTAACCCATTGGTGAGAATTTTTTTTGTTTTTCATTGATAATAGGATCATGAGTTACATTTTCTCTAAATGGTACTTGAATGTTTAATAACATAATTTAAGAGTTGGTGTCATAGAACCAAATGATTTTTCTTTGATTACATGGTTATTTAATTTATTATTACATATTATTCATTGTTCTACATGATAGTGATGTAATAATGTCCTAGTGTATTTCTTTCATTGATAAGGTCATGGAAGTTCCCCGCTATGATGTGAACCTTGAAATGATATAACAATATTTTTAAATATAGTTATGTGGTTTGATGACATAATTTGATGGGACACATAGCATGCTGACCATCAGGTGTGAGTACACATAAGAAAATGAGACTACCTCTCATAATATTTTCACATGGAAATATCTAAGATAGAAGATTATGATAACAGACCTGCTAGTAAGAATTACACATGTTTTGGTGTCATCATATATTTCTATCTGTGAGCGTGTGCAAAGATCCTTAGAATTTAAGATTATTATTAATACGTGTCATGGGTTACACACTTCGATTTACTCACAAAAACCATCATGCAGACAGTTGAAATGAAGTAGAGTACATTGGGTGCCCCATGAGTGGCATGTTATTAAAGGATAATTCAAGGAAATATTTTTCCCTTCCAATTCTGGAAGTTGATATCTCGGCCCTTTGATTAAAATAGAATCGTCACGTGAAATTCCTTGGCCAGGGTGTAATGACAAGTTTATTTCAGGTAGTCAAAGAATGATGTATGAAGCATAAATGTTGATGACATTGTCATGAAACCTGATTGATGAGATATTGAGACAAAGGGATTATATTACATAGTGAGTGTTCATATATGGATGTTGTTTTTGCAACTTTATGTTCGTTCACTTGGGTGCCTTGACCCATTTCTAGATAGTACTCTTTGACTTTAGGCAAGCCCGCCTAATGCCAATGATAAAGAATCCTAGAGGGCCACACACAATGTTATTGGTGGTCTTGGTTAAATTCTATTTTAATTTAATTACAGAATCAAATATTATTATCAAGATTATGGAAAAAAAATTCCCATTTAAAAAGATCACATTAATTAAATAAAATATATTTATTTATTTTATTGAACATTTAATAAATATTTATTTACTAGTTTGTATGTAAAGTATTTATTTAAGAGAATAATTTATTTAATTATTTATTAATGTGTTAAATAAATGGAGTTGGAGTTCGAGCAGACCAAGGTTGGTCTAGTAGTAAAATAATTATTTTCAAGATGGTAAATAATTATTTAACTAGTTGGTACAAATTAAAATAATGTTACTATTATTTTATGATGCATAATTTTATTTATAATTCTATTTTGTGGATGTTGGCACACCATAAATAATGACGCGGTATTATTATTAAATTCTTGGGTTTTCTCTAAGTTCACGAATATATTTAATTGTTTCTATATAGTTAAATATTGTAACTGAAATTCCATGTAGATAAATAAACAAGTATGCCTATAGTTCCATACACCACCCCACACACATGTTGAATTGAGAATTTTTGTGCCAAACAATTTCTCTCTCTAATATTCTTCTCTCCCCGCTCAATAATGAGACATGTTCTTCAGGGCCGAAGAACCGGAGATCAAGAACAACCGACATAAGACACTCGATTCGCTGCGCTAGCACCTAGAGAACGAGTAGTGTTGATCATAAGACATCAGAGAACGTGTGGATCACCTCTGGAGGGATTCTAGTTTGGATCTTTACAAGTGCAACGAGATAATCTATAAGGGTCATTCCAGATGATCAATATAATCAACAAAGAAAAATACCAAAGATCCACGTATTATTTTTATTTATGATATTAATTAAATTAATTATAAACATGATGTGAAAGATCCTGTATAAAGGTTTTGAGCCTCTTTTTTCTTTATCAAAATCACTGATTATATTCTGTGGAGACTAGTGTTCACCGTCGTATTAATCCTACAATAATCATTGATAATGGTAAAAATTAAATTGGTTCCCATCCCATCCCAACCACGCTTCCGCTGTGCACGAAAACTTGAAGTGGTATCATAGGGGTTACATCATAGTTTATAATTATTTAAATATTTTGTTGAAGAATTATGCATTTAATAATTTAGTCGTTTCAATTCAAGTAAATCATTCTATAAATCTAAATCTCAAGATCTATTCCTACTCTCTCATTTGTTGTTCACCTTACAGAAACAATATTTTCTATTTATTTTGATGTAAATAAAATAGATAATCCCATTTGGAGGATCTTAAGATTCCTATCCATACAACCCTAAAACAAATGACGTATATTCAGTAGTACATGCCTTGTAGTCAAGATTCAATGCATCAGAACAGCCTGCCAAACCAAGTCGCGTGTTGGATTCTTTCTAAGTCTTAAATGACTATGTGTGTTGACCAGGAACAGGTGGCCCGTAGTTTCTAGATTACACGCCATGTGGCCCATGGACACCTCATGTTTTCCCTACAGGTTAGGGTTGGACAATGTACCCCATACACGGCTTTCATGGCTGGAGACCGTGTAACAAGGAACTACATAGTGTGTGGCCCACGGGACACGCCGTGTACTCCGAAGATTTATAAAGTATACCCACACGCCATTTCTAGGGGTGTGTACTTCAGATATACGGTTAAAAATAATACCCTCCATATAGTTGGAACTGCACATCGTGTACTCATCCAAATAATGTAGATTTATTAAAATTTGTTATTATATTATACAAACCCTTGATATGTGTACCATCACGTGGGCATAAAGCTGAGGCACAACACGTGATAGGTGTTATATATATTTGTGATTAATTTAACATTTGTGTAATGTTCATTTCTAATCATTGGGTAGTTATGAATAGTAATTTATCGGGTTTCCTCCACGGTACTAGTTACATATGAAGATAATTTTAAATGAATTTATTTGTTTTAAACTATGATGGCTGAGAAACTCATGGAAATTCATAAAAGGGTTTATGATAAAAGTATTGATTAATTAAAGATGATAATTAATTTATTCAGCACAATTTATATTAAACAAGAATAATTAAATAATTGAATGATAGTTTTATTTATATGTAAATATCGTTTCATGTATGGATGATCATGAGCTAGACCAAGAACATTTTATGTGTATGGTTTCTTTTAATTTATTTAATTGAAATAAATTTGTTGGCCTGCGATCCTTCTCCTCATTAATATGTGGGGCCTGCGTGCCCAAGGTTTCTATTATGTAAAACCCTTTTTACCACTCACCTACATGTGAGTGAAAAAATGGAATATGTAATGGATGGAACTCCCAAGCTAGTGCAGACGGTTCAAGTGGGAGTCGAGACAAAACCAATCCCACGAGACATAGAGGTGGACAGGTACAAGTTGTAAACACGAACCCAAAAGGTTCAAGGTGTGTCTCCCGTAGGTCATGGTTAGTTAATCAATCGCTAAATTAACTAACCATTAGAAAATCTCATGATCATGCCATTTACTTTATTTTATTTTTTCCAGTTGCATGTTTTATCATTATGGATGTGTTGTCATGATCACATAATAAATGAATTAAACAAGCATGCAAGATGAAACTAAAATAAACAAGACATATGGGTAAATATTTTCACGACATGGTTAATCATTTATGCTAGTTCCAATTAATATTAACAAGTGTGTGATAATGATAATAATAAATTCATTCATAAGAGATAAAAAATACCTCATATAAAATATTAAGTCAGAACAAGACATTCGTTACATGATTAATGGAAAAAAGAAATAAAAATATTTTTTTGACCAACACTTGTTCGGACAGATACTTTTATATAAGAATCCCTTATGAAAGGTTTCGAGTTGAATTAACCATATTACATCAAATGAAGTATCCCTTGTTTGACTAGGTGTAATATTGGAGGCATGAGTTGTGGAAATCAAAAGTCCTGATTTCAGGATTGGGGAGTCCACTCAACATATCAAGGAGATGGAAGCCTGGAGTTGGTAAATACCTACTTATCTAAATACCTTCTAATATCTTATCCAACCCTTTTTGGGGTTATACGAAGGGGAATATGGATCCTTTCCACTAGAATGTCATTTTACCTAGAAATTCTGATATCAATGGTGAGGGCTATTTGGACTTGATAAAATAGTTGGAGACTTAATAAAATTTATTATTTCTTTTAAAATATAATCAAGAAAATACTAATGATCTTCTATTTTAATTATAGGAAAAAAATTGACAATCTCTTCAACCACACTCTCCTTAAGATAAATTCTGGATAAATACATCATCCACACTGGTAGTAACATCAAGAAATGGTTTAGAATCATTTGGATTATCCTACGCCATCAACAGAAGTCCTACGTGTTGGAGTCAGCATCACATGATCTGCCTGCCTAAGAGGCGAGTGATGAGGATTTCTTGGTATTTGAGAAACATACGAACAATGTGGTCGATGTTCAATGTTTTATGCTATCATCAATGTCTAGTGACCTCATGAAGTCTCATGAAAAAATGGATGCATATAGCAATCTCGAGAACCTCCATGGTCTTTACCAGGAGAGATCAAGACAGTAAATGTTTGAGATCTCTATGGCACTCTTATAGAGTAAACTTGGAGAAGGTTCCCCGGCTGGGCCTCCTGTAGTCAAGCTCATTGGCTACATTGATCTCCTGGAGGTTCTAGGGTTTAAACTCCCTGAATAACAGGGCACTGATCTCATTCTCGTATCACTCCATCGGAGCCTCTCTATCAATGTTTTCAATTTCAATATGAACAACATTGATAAGTCTCTATCTGGTCTTCTTATGCTCATTCCCCAAGTGGACAATGATATGAAGCATGCAAATAATTCCGTCCTTATTGTGAATAAGAGGAAAGGGAAGGTGAAGATATTTAAGCCCAAAGCTTCTTCACAGCCTTCCATGGAAAGGAAGACCAAATGGGAGTCAAGGGAATAGGAAGAAGTTTGTTTTGTATGTTGCAAGAAGGGACACTAGAAGAATAAATACACCTATCATAAGAAGCATGGGGAAGCTTCATGTGCCTTTGTTATCGAATTCTATCTATCTATTTCTATAAATTGGGTATTAGATGACGCTTGTGGTGCTCACATATGTATCTAAATAAAGAAACCAAGTAGATTCAAGAAGATTGATCGATGGGAGGTTGATCTACGAGTAGCCAACAGAGCTAGACTTTCTGCTGGAACTGTTGGGGAATACCACCTCACGTTGCCAACTAGGATGATATAGGTATGAAAGGGTTGTTATTATTTTCCTTCTGTTACTAAAAAAATATTTTTTTATCCACATTAAATACATATCGATTTGTTTTCATTTTTGGAAATTAATGTTTCTTATTTCATAAAGATATCATTTGTTATGGTAGGTCACATTTATACAATGGACATTACGTGTTGGATTACACAAACCATGTAATGGAAAATGATAACAAAGATACTTTACATGACTCTTACCACACCCAACTTTTGTATCACTGGCTTGGTCATATAAATGAGACATTCATGAAAAAGTTACATCAAGATGTTTTTTTAGATTCTTTCGAACTAAATACACTTGGCGCATGTCTTGAATGTTTTCAAGGAAAAAAATGACAAAATCCCCATTTAGTGGGAAAGGTGAAAGGGCTAAAAAACTTCTTGAATTGGTTCATACTGATGGGTGTGGACTATTTATAGTTGAAGCATGGGTAGGGTACACATATTTCATAACTTTTACTGATGATTTTAGTAGATATGGATATAACTACTTAATGAGGTATAAGTTAGATTATTTTGGTACGTTCAATGAATACAAGGTTGATGTTGAGAATCATCTTGGTAAGAGGATTAAGAAACGCCGCTCATACCGAGGTAGGGAATATATTAATCAAGACTTTATTGATTACTTATGGGAGTTTGGGATCCTATCCCAACTCACTTGTCCAAACACGCCCAATGGAATGGTGTGAGAGAAAGGAGAAACTGCACCCTGTTGAACATGGTGAGATCAATGATGATCCATGAGATTCTTCCATTATCCTTTTCGGGATATGATTTACAAATAGCGGAGCACATACTAAAACAAGTTCCAACTAAATAGATAAATGTTATTTCATATTAGTTATGGAGTGGAAGAAAATCCATGTTATCAAATTTACATGTGTGGGTTAGCAAAGTCTTTGTTAAGGCCTCTTCAGGTAACAATCTCGCACCCCGAGGCACAAAGTGTACCTTTATAGGATACCCCAAGGAAATAAGGGGATATTACATATACAACCCCTTGGACAGAAAGGTTATAGTGGAAAGACATGCCATATTGCTTGATAAGGAGCACATTTCCAAAATAGAGAGTGGGGGAGAGATAGACATCGATGAAGTTGAGGTTCTAGGTACACAAGAGTTGTTACATGAACAGATTCCACAATGCCCTATTGAAGATGAATCTATTCTAGAGACACAAGAACTACGTAAGAGTACAAAATAGGTTAGAGAACTGGAACATTAAGTTTTCAAGTTACTGAGGATGGTGAATCCTTATTAGTTGATAATAATGATACTCTAACCTAAAAAGAAGGAGTAAGTGGCACATAGGTTCCCAAGAGCCAAGAATCCATGAATTCTGAATTGGATTCCATGTACCAAAACCAAGTCTGGATTTTGGTAGATCCTCCAGTTGATGTAAAGCCGGTTGGTTTCAAATGGGTATTCCATAAGAAACTAGACATGGAAGGACTAGTCAATACCTATAAGTCACAATTGGTTTCCAAAGGTTTTAAATAGTGTTAAGGAATTGACTACTATGAAACTTTTTCACTAGTTGCAATGATGAAATACATCAGAATTATACTTGCCATTGCGGATTACCATGACAATGATATTTGGAAAATGGATGTCAAAACCGCATTCCTTAACAGGAACCTTCAGGAATATGTCTATATGACACAACCTGAAGGATTTTTGACTCCAAAGGATGCCACTAAGTTATGCAAGTTATAGAAATCCATTTATGGATTAAATCAAGCATCTGGGTCAAGGAACCTTCATTTTTATAAACCCATAAATGAATATGATATTATCAATAATGAACATGAGACATGTATCTACAAAGGGTTTTGTGGGAGTGTAGTTTTTATCCTAATAGTATATGTTGATGACATATTACTTATTGGAAATGAGAAACCAGTCTTATTGTCTGTTAAGGCATGGTTGAATCAATGCTTCTCTATGAAAGACTTGGGCGAGGAAAACTATATTCTTGGGATCAAGATACATCATGATAGATCTAAGATAATGATGGTCCTATGGCAAAGTACATACATTGATATGATACTGAAGAGATTCAATATGGAACAATCAAAGAGGGGATTTCTGCCAACGTTACATAACATTCATATTTCCCCAATAATGTGTCCTCAGACACATGAGTAAAGAATGATAATGGCAAGGAATCTATACGCCTCAGCGATTGGGTCAGTCATGTATGCCATGATATGTACTAGGCTAGATGTCACCTATGCATTGAGTATTGTAGGAAGATATCAATCTGACCCAAGTGACCTCCGTTGGATGACAGTCATGACTATCCCAAAGTATATGATGCGCACTAAAGACATGTTTCTGGTTTATGGAGGAGATGAAGAAATTGTCATTAGAAGAAATGCATAGGCTAGTTTCTAGACTGATCAAGATGACCTGATGTCTGAAATGGGATACATCTCCGCATTGAATAAAGGTGCAGTGAGCTGGAAGATCTCAAAAACAGTCTCTTTACAGATTCTAAAAAAGATTGAATCTATATAGATGCTTCTGAGGCATCTAAAGAAGTAGTTTGGATGTGAAGCTTCATCCAGGAGCTAGATGTGATATATAGAAGTAAAGATACCATCACATGTTACTTTGATAATACCTCAGCGGTGGATCTCACAAAAGATCCAAGGTCACATCAGTGGATGAAACACATACTTTGGAAGTATCATCTATTGAGGGATTTTTCTCTGAGAGGTGAAGCTGCCGTGAGTAGTATTTCAATGGAAGACAGCATGGCAGACCCCTTGACTAAAGCCTTGACTCATGAGACACATGATCATCATGTGAGGTCTAGCAGACTGAAAGTCGTAGGCAGTTGGATCTAGTCTAAGTGGGATTTTGAAAGAGTTGGTTCCATATAACCAACTAGATTTACTTTCATTACATAGATATTTAATGTATTATTACATATAGTTCATTGTTCTGTATGATTATGATGTAATAATGACCTAGAGTATTTGTTGAATTGGTAAGGTTATTGAAGTTATCCTATTGGATGAGAACCTTGAAATTCTATAACAATATTATTAAATTTAGTTTTGTAGTTGGTTGACATACTATAATGGGAAACATAGCATGTAGACCGTAAGATGTGAGTACTCATAAAAATATTAGGCTTCCTCTCATGATGTTCTCACTTGGTAATCTCTAAGATATGAGATGATGAGAACATACCTGCTAGTAGGAATTCTGCATGTTGTGGTGTCATCGTATATTTCTATTTGCGAGCTTGTTTAATAATCCTTAGACTTTAATATTATCATTAATACATGTCATGACTTACACACTATTATTTACTGATCAAAAATTTCACACAGACAGTTGATGGAAAGTAGGGTCTGTTGGGTGTGTCATGAGTAGAATTTTATTATTGGATAAGTTGAGGAAGGATTTTTCCCATCCATTTATGGAAGCTGATATCTTGTCCCTTTGATTGGAATTGAACCGTAATGCAAAATTCCATGGCCATGGTGTAACGATGATTTTATTTCTTGAAGTCAAAAAATAATGTATCAAGACAAAAAGTAGATGACACAGTTATATGGGCTTCTTGATGAGATATTGTGACAAAGGGATTATATTACACAGTGAGAAATTGTATGTGGATGTCATGGTTGTGACTTTACGTTATTTATTTTGGGTTCCCGGACCCATTTCTAGGCAGTACTCTTGGAATTTAGGAAATCTCACCTAATTCCAAAGAGAAATAATCCTAGAGGGTCACACACTAACTATTTTTGGTGGTATCAGTTAAATTATATTTTAATTTATTTAATTTAATAAATATTATTCTCATGATCGTGTAAACATTTTATTGAAGTTAAAATGATCGCAAAAATTAAATAAAATATATTTATTTATTTTATTGAACATTTAATAAATATTTATTTACAAGTTCTTTTAAAAAGATATTTATTTATTTATTCGGGTGTTCAATAAATGAAATTGGAGTTCGAGTGGACCAAGGTCAGTCGGGTAGTGAAATATTTATTTTCAAGATGGTAAATAATTATTTAACAAGTTGGAACAAATTAAAATAAAACAGATATTATTTTGTGATGCGGAATTTTATTTATAATTCCATTTTACGCATGTTGGCACACTATAAATAATAACTTGGTATTATTATTAAATGCATGGGTTTTCTCTAAGTTCATGAATGTATTTTGTTGTTTCTATGCAATTAAATATTGTAACTGATATTCCATGTATATAAATAAGAAAATATGCCTATTGTGCCTTAACCCACACCACATGTCTGGTAAATTGAGAATTGGTGTGCCAATCAGTTTCTCCCTGGAATCTTCTTCTCTACCCTCACAAGAACGAGAGACGTTTTTCAAGGCCAAAGAACAGGCAATCAAGAACGACCGACAGAAGACACTCGATTCACATTGCTAGCACCAGGAGAACTAGCAGTGTCGATCAGAGGCCATCATAGAACTTGTGGTTCAACACTAGAGGTATTCTAATTTGCATCCTTACAATCACAAAAAGATAATCTGGAAGGGTCATTTCGGATGATCAACGTCATCAATGTAGAAAAATACCAAATATCCAGGTATTATTTCTCTAAATGAAATTAATTAAATTAAATTATAAAACTGATGTGAAAGATCCTCTCTAGAGGTTTCTGACCTCTTTATTCATTATCTTAATATTTGAAAATATTTTATGGAGACTAGTGTTCATCATTGTATTCATCACGGAAGAATCATATATCATTGTAAAAATCAAACTGGGTCCCGTCCCAACCACTCTTCCACTGTGCCTGGAACCTTCACATTAGTGGAAGGTGTTCTTATTGGATTATGAATTAGATATTTATTATACACTTGGAATGAGAAATTTCATCACTAATGCATTGAGAAGGAAGTCATGTGGTGAATTAGTGTGTGAATCAGGTGATTCTTGGAGATAAATGAAATAACATTCATCATTCAACCTAGATATGGGAGAATTTGGGGGTAGAGGATGTCTTTTCCAGATGAAGGTGTAGTCATCTCTAGTGCAGTAGGTGGAGGAATCCCAATTGGGTGATCTTGATGTGGAGGTATGGAAAGAACAAATTGTTTTTTTGGAGAAGCCGCTAATGGGATCTCTTGAGGATGAAAAAAATCGTGTGTTGTTTCAAGGAAGGATTTCTGTTCCTTTGGCGATGCTTCATAAGGTTGTTAGAGAGTTCCATCCTCCCCCCATAGTGGTACATCCTGGAATGATCAAGCTATACGGAGCTTTGATGGGTCAGTTTTATGTGGTCTGGGTTGAAGCATGTAGTTTTAGATTTTGTTTCTCAATATTTGGTCTGTCATAAGGTGGGGGCCAAGCATTGTGTTCCTGGTGGTTAGGTCCAGTTATTAGATTTTCCTCAGTGAAAGTTGTAGGATATGTTGATGGAATTTTTTACATGTTCACCACAAGCTCATGGAGGTTATTCTGTTATATAGATGGTAGTGGAACGTTTAACAAAATAATCCACCTTTATTGATATCACGGAGTCAGTATCAATAGAGGTTTTTTTGAGGAAGTTTATAGTGGATGTGGTGGGACTCCCCAAAGTCCTTAGGACCATCATTTCCGATCAAGATCCTCTCTTTACCTCCATGTTGTGGAGAGTTATCCAGCATTATTTTTCTTCTGATCTATGCCTTAGAACTTCATTTCATATGTAGAAGGACAATTAGATAGTGAAGACCATCTAGAATCTAGATATCATTTTTCAATATGGTGTCCATAATTTTGGAGGTTCGTGGTTGAGAAACCCACCCTTGGAAAACTTCTCTTACAAAAATTGTTTTCACTCCACCATCAATACGGTTCTGTTTAAAGAATTATGTGGATGAACATGATGTTATACATTTTTCTATGCTGGGGTCGAAGAGTCAGAAATTCTCTGTTAGTAAAAAGTACATAACATGAAAGAGATGATTCGGGTGATTCGTGAGAGGATGAAAGCAGTGCAGTATTGTTAAAAATGAAATACTTATAACAGAGGGGTCCTTTGGAGTTCAATGATGTAGATCATTTGTTTCTATTTTTGACTCCCCTTCATGGGTAGTGAATGTTTGGTCACGGGAGTGAGCTTTATCCATAGTATGTTACACATTTTTAAGTCTTGTCTCATGTTGGAGTCATAGCGTATCATATAGCACACCCCCCATAGATGAGCCAGATACTAGTTGCTTTTGACATGTCGTAGCACCGTTATTACTTTCATCATGACTCTCACTTCATAAATTAGGGTTAGATATATGTTAATAATGGTGAGACCTTCAAGGCGTGGCCTGTGGATATCCAAGACCCCTTGGAGAAGGTTTTATATCACTCTTATATCCCATTGGTTTGTGTCTTGTGGACACATAGTAGAATGGAGGAGATTACATATGAATGTGAGTCTAATATACGCAATTGGTTCACTGAACAGTTTGGTGTTTAGATCTTCTCTTATAACACTGTTCATTTGGTGGTTGTAGAAATTAATTGTTTATTATATGGGTTTCTCTTTTCTTTCAATATATCTATTCCTTAGTAGAGTGTTTAGTAGATGGTTTTAGTTGTTTCTTATTTTTGTACTTGTTCCATTGATGAAGTAGTTAATCTCCTGTGGTGGGGATTACCTTGAGAGGTATCTCATGGGGTGGCTATTTGGACGGCCATTTTTTTCTCTATATGTTGGTTTTTGATTCTCAAGGAAAATAATGTTTTTATGGGTATCTATTGTATGGGTCAGGATCCATGTGGATCGACTCATTACATTTTCTCAAGATAGAGGTTCATAGTGGAGGCTTGGAGGAAGTCCTGAGGGACTTGACTTCTAAAAGCTAGATATAGATAGATTTCACATTGTGAAAGAGTGTTATAAGACAAGAATAGTAGTTTCACGGTGTGTATGTTTTGAGGGATTGAAATATAAAATAAATGCAGCGGTGATAATTTTTCAATGAGAACCAACTTCGAGGAATTACAAGAGTTTACAGAGGATTACACATCACGTAATCTCCTAATTATATAATGTTTTTATACATTATAGCTACTAATGTTATCGAACCCCATGTCTTCATCTTCCCTCTTTCTTATCCTAGGAGATCTGATAGTCCCCTCCTTGGCGTTTTGGATATCCCTTTGATAAGAATCAAACTCGGGCTTCCATTTTCAATCTGTGGTGACCGAACTTAATCCAAGGTGTTATTTTACTTCATTTTATAGAGGTTTTTCTGATCCATTTCCTCCCATTTCTATTTCCATGTGATGGAACCTCATATCCAAGTTCCTAATGGGGTTTCTTTTGTTCTTGGTTTGTGTGGTTGTGTCCTGACATCCTCATTTGGATGCAATTATTACGAGAGAGGTGATCAGTGATCCGTTACATGGTATGTTCTGATGTGATGAATTTTGTTAACGTTTTGAGGTATGGGATTAATTGATTCTCTATTTATTTACATGAAATAATAGATCTATAATTATTTAGAACCTTTTATTGTAGTGGAATTAACCAAATAATTATTTTATCCAGATTAATTAATTGGTATCGATTACACATCGATGTTTTTCTTTATCCCGTGATAATAGATTTCCTCACGATTTTCCAGTTAGTGTGATTTCTATGCCTTTCATGGATTAGAATTTTTTCTTATTGGAAATTGGTAATTATTTTAAATCCATAATTAATTGATAATTAATTTCATAAATGATAAAAGTGACATGTTTAATGAATCCTATTGTTTTTTTGTAATTTGATGTTAATGAAAAATATTCTTATGAGCATTTTTAATTGAGTTGGTTAATGAACATGAAGCATGTTTATTCTTTTTGAAATTATAAATAAAGTAATGAAAAATTAATTATTTAATTAAATAGTGATAGCTTGTGATAGCTTGTATCTTAGGTTTCCTATAGTTAGAACATGTGAATAATGAATAGGCAAATTCATGATGGAATAACAACCAATTATATGGAAAAAAAATAATTCCTTTGTAGGGTCTTATTTGAAAGCATTTTTATTATGGCCATGTGACTTATCATTTGGAGACATTAGAGCTTGTTTTGTGTGAAGGACGAATTCCTCGTATTAGGGACATGTTCCCAGTTGCTATGTTTGTTTCATGATGCTTGTGGAATGGCTTAGCCTATTGGGATATTGGGGTTTGTGGGGGATGGGAGTCCTGAATATGAAAATATCCCACGATGGATGATCATGGAGGGATGTTGTGGAACATATGGAATGGAGTCTTAGTTTTTATTTAAGTAGTTGACACATGGGGTGGATATATGCCTCATTTTGTTCATGTGCTGTTAGAGAGGACACCCAAGATGATAGATTGAGTTGAATCTAGGATTTCTGATAAATATGAATGTTTGAAACTTCATTGAATCTGTTGTTTTATATTTTCTATCCTATGCCCACTACTTGAGGCTGAGGGTTTTGGTTACTCTACCTTCTGTAGAGGTGAAGACACACAAGGTATTTAATGTTCTTTTCATGTTTAGATTCTCGTGGTTTAATGAGTCTATACTTCTTCTATAGGTTGAGAAGACTCAATGGGTAGTTCATCAAATCACAACGTTGTGGCCTTGTGTTTTGTATATTGAAATGATTTTTCTAAAATAACTAGAAAATTAGAAATTCGTAATGATTGTTAAAAAATGACTAAATGTTCAACCAAAGGGGGTTTGCGCTTGCTGGGAAACAATTCTTGGGTGTTAATACTGAGAAACTGTGGACTCTTTTCATTATGATTAGAGGGAATGGATCTTTGCTGATAGGATAATGAAATGTAATTTGGAAAATTATGATGGATAATAAATTATAAATAATTAATTTATGTAATGTAAAACTAATAAATTGGTAATAATTAACTTAATATATCTCTTTAAATGGTATCGTGGTTATAGGATATCTTGTCTTAGTTGTGGAAGTCAGCAATTTGAGAGACCTTAGTTGGAGTTGTGTCTAAGACTAGGATATTCTCATAGTGTGGTTGTGATCTACATTATATCATGTACTGTTGTGTTTCTATTTGATACTCTATCGTATCAGTTAAACAAACACCGTATGGATTCTGATCTATGATGGTGGGTAAGGGGGGGTGTTTTCCCCAACATCCCATTGCGAGAATGGATGGATGACTACCCCCTTTGGCCCTGCTCTCTCTTCATGGTAGTTACTTTCTCTAGTATGTGTGGTGGTTGTGTTTTCTGATATATGTGTGTAGAGGGTTGTAATGTCCTGTGGTCATTTCACACAAATATATTATGGATATAGTTTCAAAGGACTACTCTAGGTATAATGTGTATAGGCTATGATGTCTTGAGGATCCTTACTCGGTGTATGGGATGCAATGTCTTGAAGAATAATACCCAACATATGATATATGTTATGCAATCTAGCCTTTTTGGAGAGATCTTCTCTAGATGCACTATGTTGGGGAAGCACAGAATAATATTGGGGAAATGATTGTGGGATACCCTGATATTCGTTATTATATAACATTCTATTGTATTCTAAACTTGGTGAGAGTATCCATTATGAGGATGAAAACTTAGTATACCAATTTAGGTGTCGGGTTAGTTTCACTTTTTTTCACTCAGATTTATTATGCTTTATTTTCTTTTTCACGAGATACTTCGGGGAGGAACCTATTGAGTATACTATTACACTCCTTGAAAGGTAAAAGTGAACAAATTTTTAGTTCAGTTAGAGTGGGTCATAGTTCAAGCTTGTCACTACTAGCTTGTGTGTCACATGAGCTATTTGGGCTAGATGGTCACTTCTATCTTTACTTTTTTTGGTATTTTTAGTTTTTCATTTCTTTTTTAGTAGTTATTTTATGAAATTAAATATCTCTTCATGGGTTTCTTTTATATTATAGTCTGATTAGGAGTTGGTTGGTTTCTATCTTATCTCTCTATTTCGTATGTGTTTCTCTTATAATGTAATGCCATTAGTTTTCTGGTTTATTATACCCTTGGTCATAGTCGCAAACCCTTGACCTACTTGAGGTGATGATTAGGGGTTAATATATCTCTTATCTCATTCATATCCTTGGAGGGGTACGCTTTGTGGGGATGTGGCTATGAAAGGGTTCCACTTGATGCAAAGTAAAAAATGGAAGAGCAATTTTAGGGGAGTCAATATCACACATAATTTTTGGAATTAGCATCCATTCTCATGGATTAACGTCTTTATAATGACATCATGGATACAAATACATCCTTTATGGAATTAGACAGATTTTAAATAAATTTGGAGTAATTTTATTTTGATACAATCCATTTTTACCTCTTGAAAATTCATTCAATTTACACATAACTGAATTCATTTTATTCCCCCATATATTTAATTATAGCCTTATATGGATGTGATGTGAACAATTACTCTAAATTTTGAACATACATTATCATCAATATTAGAATAAAATATATGTATAAAAACAATTTTATATTCCTATATTGTACACTATTATATTGGAAGGGTAAGTACATAATATCACAATATCACACTCTATTATTTTTCAATAAAAGGTATACCTGTATCCCTTTTCATAAAAAATTCTATACAATATGAAATCTACATATCTTCTCACATGGCATGGAAAAAATAAATCATATATGTATATTTATATTGTATACATCTTCATCAATATCCGAATTTTACTAAAATTTCATATGTTATATTCTATTTATCATTATAGTTTATCATATATAAAACATGTAAAAATGTATCAAAAAATAATTTGGAATATTTTAAAAATTCTTTTGGAAATCTATCACCAATATTCTTATACAACAAATTATATGAAAATATTTATTAATATCCATCCATAAATCCTTTTGGATGAACTCCAAAAAAACCATTTAGAGAATCTACCTATGTTTCATAAAACTAAATCCCTATTTAGTCAACCATTATGTGTGACCCCTTTTCACATTGTAAAATTAGAAATATTTATTAATTCTCAAATCCATAATTATAATAAAAAATTACCCTTTAAAAAATAAGTAGGTACACTGATTATATAAATGGATCAAGTATGATTTATATTAGAAATATGTATCTTTATAATTATTATCACCTACTATATAAAAGAAATCATGTAATTGTTGAAGTATTTATATTTTTTTTCAGTATTATGTGATAATTGTTGAAAAGTTATTGATAATGTTTTTTAGTTGTATTTATGTAGAAATGGGGGTTGTAAAGTTGATTAAAGATGCATTTTCATGATATTATATATGGGAGGATATAGGTTTTTAATGATGAAATTATGTAATAGATAATATTTTGTGATACTCAAGTGAAACATAGTCATATGTAATAATAACTATGGATATTAAAATGGTATGTAATATCTCACTAAGAATATGTAAGAGTAACTCAGAGAATATATATGATTAATTTTATAATACATAATATTAAACCCATAAGTTTCACATATTATATAAGAATAAATGATATGATACATATGTGTATATGATGGGTTCTATATATACATAAGATCCTTAGTATGGTTATGTGAGGTTGAATAAGCTTTCTTAAGTGATACAGTAATATAAACATGATGATTCTGTTTTAATAATTATTTTTTAAATAACATGGTGACTCACAATGTTTGTGATTCAAGATAATTTGTGTTTTAGGATTCTTGTGAGAATATATTAAATATTTACTTAAATATGAATGAGTTAATTTCTCATTTTTATGATAGAATCAGTTTCTTCCTAAAATATTTTTTGAATGTGTTGGAATCCTGAGAATAATTAATGCTTATTATATATAAATATTTTAATAATGAATATAAATAAAGTTATTGCCTTTATATCTTGACTGTGTTTATAAATATTTAATTTTGATGAATTTTACTATATTTTCAAAAATAATGTTGCTTTGATTGATTTGTTTCTTAATTATTCAATGGAAATTAGTAAATGAGGATTTTATGAATAATTCTCATTTATGTATTAAATATTGTATACAAATTATCCACATGATCAAGAGAGAGTATATAAATGAAATAAAATAGTTAAATAATAGAGGTGAGGAAATTTATCGTTTAATTATATTCATTGGGATTATTATAATGGAATAAGATAAGACCTTTCTATTGGTTTCAAATCATACTAGAGTGTATTCAATATACCAATATTTCTAGTCTCGACACTAATTTAAAATAAAGGATTGTTTATAAATAATAGTTGAAAGACTTTTGTTTTTGGAAATATCAATTTGGGTTAAGGATGATACCATCCCTCATTATAATGACATTATGATAATAATGATAAATTTGTTTCTTAGACTTATTTCAATCTCACTAAATATATAGTCACCCCCATTTGGATAGAACCCTATAAAAATATTTCATGATTTGTGTTCAAGTTTTTTTCAACCTATGGGTGGGATATTTCTTATTTTATAGGGATATTTTTATTTACCATAATATTCTTTTATTTCAAATTTAATGTATAAAAATTTATTAATATTTTAACTCACATTTTTAATATTATAGTTCTCATCTTCATGGATCATCAATAAATATTATAGCCTTTGTTCTCTTAGGAATATCCCACGTTAAACATAAAATAAGATAAATAATATTCTCCCATAAATTTTATTATAATAAATATTACCATAGAATACTATAATGATTCATTATCTTCTTTTACATTTCATAGAGGTAATGGATTCATCCACAATTGGTTTTACAATAGTTAAGAAATATATTTCTTTGAAATGTGATGATGAAATAAATTTGAAGTTTATTTATTGGAAAATTATTATATCTTGATGTACCTATATTAATTTGTATAAAAAGGAAATGGGACTCAAAATAATTGAATTATTCTGTTTTTCTTTCTTGATAATGAATAGAAATTCATATCAATGATTTTTTTAAGAAAAATAAAAAACTGATGATTTAGGTTATTTATCCAATAGAAGTAGTTAAAAATATTGGAAAATGTAATTTCAAATATATTAGAATATTATTCTATAACTATTATTAAACATTATCCTAATTTGAGTGGGATTTAGGATGAAATTGAAAAAAATATAATGAGTACAACATGATAATTTTTAAATAAATTAGTGAAGTTGATACTTGGAATGAGTATAACAGTATTGATTTTGATTTAAATAATACCAATTATGATGTAGGCTCTCATGGTAATAATGGAATTAGGTATAAAAGGATTAAAAATAAATTTTAATTTTAAAATATCGAAAGAAATTAGAAGGTATTAAGTTAGACAAGAAAATTTTGAAATTTAGCAACCAAATTCCATCAGCATCAAATGTTAAAAAATATTTAGTTTCTAAAGTTATATAGCACAAAAGGTGGATATGATTTCGGAATGAGGACCATTATTAGATTAAAAATAATTTTACTAGGTATATCATATATATACATGAAAGAATGAATATAATTGGATGCAATTGAGTTTTTATAAATAATCTTAATGAAAACCTGAAATTTTAACAATAGAGGATAAATTTTTATAAAATGGGTACTCTCATGTTAAATTTGATGAAATTGAAATTTAATTTTAAATATATAAATAATCTTGAAAATAAATATTTTATTTTATATTAGAGAATATAAACACTCTATGGTTATCAAATGGATATGAATTATGCTTTTTTAATGGATTCCATGAGGAATACATGTTAATTGAAAAAACATAATGATTTATCCATAAAAATAATGGTTAAAATGATTTTATTAAGAGTTAGTATCATTATAGGATAAAAAATTCCTATAGATCATGATATTCCAAAGCAAATTGTTTTATGAAATTTAATAACTTTATGAAATGATTTTTCAAAAATAAGTTATTAATTATGGAGATGATAATATATACACTCCTTACAATTGTATATGATAATGTTATTATTTTTAAACAATTAAATGAGTATTTATTTATTTAGTTTTGATGAAAAATAATTTGGAATATTGAGATTGATTTTCATGGAGTGTACATATTTATTCTTTTATTAAAAGTTGTATAGAAATGGAATTTTATTTTCTTATCCAAAGAAATTATTATAAGGAATTTTTGAATAAATTTTTCATGGGAGACTCTGAATAAATGTCTGAACATAAAAATATTATATAAAATGTAATTCATGTTTGTAAAGGATAAAATGTAAAATAGAAGGAGTGTAAAAATGATAAGAATCCAGAAATTTCAGAAAACATCAAAACCCGATCCAGTCAATAGATTAACCTTTTGTGTAATGTTTTAAAATGTTCCAAAATATTCACACATAATGGATATAAAAATAATTCATAATATATATCAATAAGACTATGAATCATGGGTTTTTATATAAATTATTCATGGAGATAAATATATTTGGCTTGACTATTTCAGATTGGGTCATAAACAAGGATTATTGAAAATAAACATTAGGTGGTAGATTATATTTAGGTGATTTCTACATGAGATAATATTGAATGGAGAAAAATTATACGACACTAGGCATGTGATATTGAAAGTATGTGGATATAATAAAATCATTCTAACAAATGTTATTTACGATACAAATTTTGGGGAATATGAATGTTAATGATAAATAACCATCATGAATATGATTCTATAATTAGAGTGCAATATATTTTTATATAAATACAATATAACATAGTAGATGTAAAAATGTTGATATTAAATATAATTTCATCTAGGATAAAACTATAAATAGCTATATGAGACTTGAATATATTTCCATATAAGATCGAATCGTAGGAATTTTTAAAAAGTCAATTATAGGGAAAATATCTGAAATGTTATGGAAGAAATTGAATGTTCAGTCATTCCATAATACATGTAGAGTTTTGTCAATGCAACATAATTCATTGGATTTTTTTGTCAAGGTACTGTAAATAGGATGAATTGTTTTTAAAATGTATTTATGTATAAAAGTCTAGTTCTATTATTCAAATTTGGAGTATTTATTGAGTTTATTAAGGGGGATGATAACATTCGCTGAACACAATTTTCTTACCACTAAATAATGAAATTCTGAAAAAACAATAATCAATCTAGGACTATGGTGTTAGAATATTTCTCTTGTATAAGTCTATGAGATTGTTTTAGTTATAACGTTGATATAAATTTGAAAGGGAATATTGACGAACAAATGAAATCATTGAAGGATCATTGTATTAGTTATTCAAAACATTTGAAAAATCATTTATATTTTGATAATTGTTTTGTCATTTTGAATTTGAATCATGTTTGATAATGTTTTCGAAAGATGATATTGAAGTATTTTTAGTAATTTTGGTTACAGTTTGGAGATGCTAATGTTGAATAATTGATAATGTTTTGGGATATGTAAGAGAAATATTCACATATATTAGAAAAAATATGAATTTTGAAAGGATATATAATATATCATATAGAATAAATAACTACAACTCAGAGGATACAGAGGAGTATATAGTGTGACATAAGATTACATTTCTAGTTTCATAGCATACATTAGATTGAAATTGATGATATGTAAGTGTAACCTAATGTTTAAATAGATATTTATCATCCTTTAAATGTTTGTGTAAAATTAAATAGATTTTATCAGATGAAATAAACTATTAAATATAAATTATCTATAATTATATTAATTTTCAAAATATCACTATAACTCATAGTATTTTTTAAATAAACAATTTTTAGTTTTATGTGTCACATAAGAATAAAATTCTGTGTTCAAAGGATAAAATAGATTAATTTTATTCAGATAATACAAATATAGTTTGTATAAGAATTTTTTTTGAAAACATAGGAAACCTGTGTTGAATTTTGATAACTATTTTCTATGGATTCAAATTTGTAATATCCTATATGTAATTATTAATCTATATTAATCATTTTTATAATAATTTAAATGATATGAACTACTTTATATTTTATGTTATTCTATTAATGGTACATAATCTTTTAATTATTATTAAATGAATAATAATAATAGTTTGGTTGATGATGATAATAGAATTACTAACATTTCAAATAAATATTTTCAAAATGATTATTTATTAGTCTAATATTGAAGTTAATGAGTCATGAAAAATTTCTTAATGGATTTTTCATTTAGTGAGGAAGATTGATGATTTACTATTGTATGATGAATATTTTTGATATTGATATTCTAAAATAATGAGGGATACTAAATTCAATATGGAAATTATAAAGGCTGAAGAGAAGATAATCATATAGTTGTAAAATCATCCCAATTTTCAATATAAATATGTTTATTTCTATTTTTGAAACTATCATAAAATATATGTATCTAGTACAAATAATTTCCATCATGATTTTCGAATTGAAAGTAACTATTTAGGTTAAGGGTGATACTTTCTCTAATTATAATAACATTATGATATTTTGGATTCATCTATGGAATTTTCTTAACTTGGTCACAATAAATATATAGTCCCCCCATATTGAGTTGAACCTTGTAACAACACATTGTGACTTATTTTCATATATGAGTGATTGAGAGTTTTAATTAATGTCTCGATCACTACATTAACTGGGTACAAAAATTTATTTTAGAAGGAAATTATGAAATATTATTAATAATGATCTAACCACCATATTATGGTGATTCATCTAACCATAACAATTTATATATTATATAAATGTATTAATAATCCAATAATCAATTTTTATAAGACATCATATTGATGACCTATTATTTCCAACATTATAATTTTTGATATTTGGGGTGTTGCGGTAGAAAACGTGTGTTAGAATGTGGTTTTTAATGTAGTATGGAGTTTACAATTGTAATGGTTAAACACCTATGTTTGTGACACCATTTTTCAATTGTGGCTATGTTTTTGGTTGTAACTGGTATGTGGTGATGAATGGCTATACATTTTCTATAGTGGTGAGTATATGGATAATTATGAAAGTTTGGGTAGTAGGTTATGTCATGAATAATGGGTTAGGTAATGGTGAAACTAATTTTAGTATTCATTTTTAGGGTATGTACTGATGGTAACTCTGTATAGAATAGAGATTGGAGGAAATTCACATTTTCATCCCGATAGTGGGTTTATTGCATTTTGAAATAGAGTTTTTGAATTTATCTTATTATAGAATCTTGATATTATTTACAACAACTGAACACAACTATTGGCGATTTATTTCATGGTGTATGTGGATCAAGAATTTTGAGGTTATGGTTGAATGTTTAATTTAATTGACTATTTATCTATGCCATGGTTTTGGTAAAAGTAATGTTTGAGTGGATTAAAATAGACAATGGAACATGGGGTGTAATGGATCCATTTTTATTGCCGTAACTCTTATATCCAAGATGAGAAAACATTACCACATCATGGTGATAACCGCTGACACCATGTAAGCACCCATTAATGGTTGTTTACAAATTAAAACACTCCTTATTACATTTTCTATTCTTTAATCTTTTTTCTGATCATCACAATCTATTGGGTCTTGTTTTATGATCCTTGGGTTCTCCTAGTGGTTTAATTTATTTAAAATTGGATTTATATATCCTTGATTTTAGAATTGATAATTAACTGAGTGATTATTTAATAGTTGTAGTAATTGACATCAATTTTAGGTAGAGGATTTATTTACTATTTAATTTTCACTTGGGATTATATACATTGTTTTATTCTTATGTTTATTCCATATATACTAATAAGAATATTGTTCTTAACTTTTTTTATTTCATGATGGATTTTTTAGGACTTCTTGTTTCTCTATTACGAGTATTCTTATATTATTAGGAGAATGAAATTAGTTAGCATTCTTAATCATGTAAATATATTTAATTTTCATAAATAAAATTTAAAAATGGATTAAGTTTTTATATTACAAGAGTTAGGAATGTTTTCTAATTTTCACTAAATATATTTCTATGTTACGAAAAATATAAATAGAGATAGGAAAGTAGTTTTGTGGACCTATTCATTTTTTTATATTTATTATAAATTAATTAGTAAAATACACTAATAAAGTTAATGTAAATGTAATGTGGAAACTTGGAGTGTGTACTTCTAAACATGTAGTGATAGATAAATGAAATCATGGATGCTTGTGGTTGTAAAATTGGTTACAAGGGTTAAAACTAGTTTTTACCCTATTATAGCCATGGTAATGGATTAGAGTTTTTTTGGTATTGATATTTTTTAGTAGGGGTATATTCTATTTATTAGATTTTTATAGTTGGATAATGGATTTTCGTATAATCATAGTGACTATGGGGGTTGGTGTCATATTGTCGTGTTATGTTTTTCATTATTAATTTCTCCTCAGGTGTAGTTTGTACCTTAGTAGTTATTTACATCCATGATTTGTGGTATTTTATTGTTATGTCTATTTTATTTGTAGTTTTTTATTTTTGGGATATGTTTTGGCAGTGATAGTTTATTTAACAGGAAAATGGTTATTAGGGATTGGTGTAGAAAGAAGATAAGAACTTAACTTATTTATTTTGGATTCATTTTCTGTTTTATTTTGATATTTGGTATTGTAGGATTCTAGAGAATAAACTTGGGAAGCTAAGTGGTTGTGTCATTATATGGGGGGGGAGTTATATAGTTTTACAAGTGAAAAGATTTTGAATTGTAAGATTAAGGTTTGTTTTGGATAATCTTTGGTGTTTAGTGAGTTTTAATGGTATTATTATACATTCTGTTTCATGTCTATTTTTATCAGAAGAGAGTCTTCATAAGAAATATGGACTTTTATATATATTTCACATTATTTTTAAAATGAGTTTTATGTATTTAATAAATTGTAATTCCTTATTATTTTATATCAATAATTAATTCATGCTGCAGGATAGTGAAGTTGTATTGGATTGCGGTTTTAAATGGTGTCTTTTTATTATTTGGATAGTTTTTACGTGATGGTTCATTAATAGTGTATGAAATTTTGGTTTTCCAATATAATTATTATTTTAATAATTTATATCATTATGCATTGGTGTTATGGGATTCTGGGTGGAATAAATGTTTTTCATAGTGGCCATGTGGTGAAGATGATGTTATGTAAAATTAAAGTATATTTAAGAAGTGATGTGGTAGATGGTTTTTGTTATGATGATGATATCCATTATAGATAAACAGGAAGTGGGAATATTTTTGATTTCATTTATGATATATCATGTGGTCATCCAGCTATGGTGATTTAGTAGGATATTTTGTAACATAGTGTCCAATTTATTAAACAATGGATTGGATGTTGGTTTTGTTATCATTATTGTCATTGTCTTTCAAATATTCATGTGAGTGGTAGTCCTCTCATAGATTTCTACACAGTGGTGTCTTAGTGTGAAATTTCAAAAAATAGTTTATATTGATGATGTATTTCAAGGACTGTTCCCTTTTTTCATTTTATTATTACTTTATTTCGATGACATAGTTTTAAATTATGTAATGCATGACAGAATATGTGGTTATGTAGATAAAATGTTGAGTTGAGTGATATTATATTTTCCCTCTAGTATCATGCATTTTTTTCATTCTTATTTTTTTTCATGTTTGATTCCACACATGTCTATACTTTCATTTTATTTTTCACATGGATGTATATTATTTAGTTTATGACCATACTATATAATCCTAGGATCTCACCTACAATTGTTTTTGGTTGTGTTGGTTTTTTAGATTAGTAAAAATTATACTGGGAGATGCTATTTATGTTTCTCAAGATGAGTCATAAGATGTTATTTTTATATATAATTTTTTTTGGTTTTAGACATTAATATATAGAGGATATTTGGTCATTGGATTTTTAAAATTTATGAGAAATTTAGGGTTCATTTTTCATTTCATTGTATCTTCCAATGTTTTAAAAGGTATTTTAATTCCATAATGTGAGTTCACACCCATTTTTATAGTCGTTAACTGATTCCCTATCATATTTACGCTTCATGGGTCACACATATATTTAATACTTTGCAAATACGGGCTATAGTGAGGATATGTATTAAAAGAATGGCATTACGTCATTGGTCATGAAATAGGATGGGCTTTGGAGTTGGGTTCATGTGGGACAACATTATGTTGTTAGTGAAAAAATTTCCATGGTAATTTTCATATCATGTATTCTAGGGAATAATATGTGACATTTTGGATTAGGTTCACTCATATATAACGGAAACTGTTCAGCCACATGACCATAAGCACACCTCCTCACATACGAAAATATGCTGACTAGAATTAGGGGTCTATGATGGTGTGTTGGGGATACTATACCCCCCATGATCAGATTATAGCATAGTAGAGTATAATAATTGTAATATATTGAAAAAATAATAAACAATGAGCTTGTGGATAATAATAAATCATCCAAAAAATTAATAGGAGTAAACTGAATCAATAGACTATAAAAATATTTGATCATGTCATGGTACTAATCAAAAGGAAATAGTCATGGGATACAGAGGTAAATTCATGTACAACAGGATATACAAAAAAACAACAAAAAATACATCCATTAGAATCATGAGAATATTATCTGTCCTTTGATCCCATAATTTATCATAGGATTATATGTAAAACATCAATCCCAAATGCATCCATTTTTCCATACCTTGAACCGTAAGTTTGGTTCATGTACCAACCGGTGGCCCGAATAGGGTATGGTATATAATAAGTAGTCCATCACTAAAGATTTCTATTATAATCCAGTATATTCATATTATATAAGAAGTGTGCATGTAATATTTAATGTAAGACAATAAATAAATAAATAAATCATATCATATTGGTTTCATCACCGGGAACCTGACCAACAATACCTTCTTTATCTTACGTCAAAAGCCTCTAAATAGATATCATCCTACATGTACATTCATATATATAAGGGTTTGTGTTTATTTTCTACATATAAAAATAGACATGTATGTGCATATAAATATATAGACATTAATATTTATGAACCGAGGTATAAGAACAAGGCATCACCCATTACGTTGGGGGTAGTTTCACAACCCTAATTGAATATGATCATAAAGATATAACTAAACCATCATATAAGCCCAAAATAAATCATGTATCTAACTCATGAAAATTCATGGTCTTATAGAACACATCCTTAGTGTTTGTGTAATTATCCATTTAATCCCATCAATGGCACTCCGTATAAAGAACTGATAAATTGGTCCAGGTACAATAATAAACCCTTTTCCATAGAATTCCATGCATGAAATCCATATAAGGGACCATGTATAACTCAGAAATGGTATAAATCATATCTCTCTAAGTCTATAAAGGGTATACCACATCTAGAAGACAATAATGCTATTGGAATGCTATAATAACAATGATTACTGAGCCCATCAATGGTATTCAACTAGGGATCGGGGTATTAATCATGGGAAATTTAAATACAACCTCCTAGTGATCCCATCAATCGTTTTATATAAATAAAAAGTGTATCACTACCACTGTGCTATAATATATTAAGAGTTTTAGGTGTTATGTATGATGATCCCATCCAACATGTCCAAATTTGGGACCCCTATATCTCCAACATATTGGTATAAAAGAAACTTTATAGCTATCATTATACTAATTCCATTTGAAAATTATTTTTAATTAGGTTGTACAAGTCATTATGTATGGTTTATTCAATTTAAACATAAAGGTAAGTCATATTCATATGACCTTCCATTTTTCTTGGCTAATTATGAAATTACCCATTATCATTATGGGATATTAAATACAACTAAAATTACTGATGAAAATATTTACAATGCATGAGGATCTTAGGAATTTAAAGAAGGAATACACATAGGGTTGGATAATGTCTAGGTGGTCAAACTCTGAAATATTTTCATGAGTTTCTAGTAAAATAATAATCATGATAACATATATTTATTTATTTTATTTAATATTTAGGAGGTACCACATAAACATACGACATATAAAACAATAGCACACAATATTAAGAATGAAAATATTTGGGAATAATAACTAGACCTCCTAACATAGTTTTTAATAAATATATTCATCAATTAACGTCCTTTAAATTGAGCTATAATGGACGAAATCAGAAAGAAAAGAATATTTTCTAAAAATAGGGAATTTCATCTAACAACAATACAACACCAATGATAGTGAGAGAAGTTGAGAAAAGAAGGAAGACGAATGAATCTCTTACTGATATGCATCCAAAACAATCATTGGGGAAAGAATCAAATCTCAGATGGAAAAGTGGCATCATTTTCTATATTATTCCTAGGAGGAGATCTTCATGAAGCTTCCCCTAGGGAAAATATGGGATATATAAAAATTATGTGTTTTACACCTTTTTTAAAAATAGATCATGTAATATTCATGATATGAATTGAATTCAAGTCATGAATACCTCCTGTTTTTTATTTTTATCAGTGTAAACTATTACTCATAATTAATATGATTCATTACATATATTGAATTAAATATTGTTATAATATTATGTGGGTTATTTATAGTCCAATTCATGTCATGAATTTCTTTTGTAGGCAGTATGCACCCCCTTCTACCTTGTATTCCAAAAAAAACCAACCAAACTCAAGGCACACTTACTGGGGATAAAGAAAAAATGGAAAATCAAATAGGGTTCAACAGAAATTTAAATAATATGTACCATTATGAAATGTTAGGAAATTTTATATTACTATGATATATAGGGAATCTATGATCTATTGTCATGACCATTATAGTATATCAATATTTTTTGGGTGAATGTACAATAGTTATAGTGTAGAATGTTAATATAGTTGTGTGAATCCTTATCATTCACTTGAGATAAATACTATAATTATTTTTGTAGAGTTATTTCTGATAAAACATGTCATTATTATCTTAAATTTTCTATTTATGTTAATTAGTTATGTTTCCTAAAAGAAAATGATGTTTTTATTTTAATGTTAATCATGAAAATTTTCTTAGGTAATTGATATGTCATGAATTTTCTAATCCATCCCAAGATATATTAATGATATATGATTAATATGTGAATTTAATTAAAAAAATGTTAAAGAATGTAGACTTATAATTTTAAAATTTTAGGATCTGTAGTATGTTTTTATACATTTATGATGATTAAATAATTCTTAAGTAAATAAATATTTTTCATATGGATTAACAATTATATTATTCCATTTCATTATTGTAATTAAATGGAACCTTTTTTTATTATCTGTGTTTTATTATATATAAAAATGGTTAATAATATTGGGAAAATTTAAAGGAACTTTTTTAACACCTCGTTATTAGTTTTACTATGAATTTATTTATGCTGCATTCTTGTTCAACATTCGGTTTAGATGCTAACCCACTTTCCAAATGTCAAATATTATTAGGATAAACTAATGAAATTTTTATTTTCATTATGATATCAAGAGGGTTAGAGTTTGACTCATCCAATGGAGGTTCCTATTTCAAAGTCTGAGACTCTCTTATATATTCATGAGTTATTCATGTAATTATTCCCTATAACAATACATGTTTCCCTTTTTGTGAAAGTGAATGATTGTTACCATGCATCAATCTAAACATCTATATATATCCAATTTTATATATTTATATTAATGATAAGTTATCCTTCTCCACCGTGTTGGTCATTTATGCTCTGGTTTAAGGAAAAAAAACTAGAAACACATGAAATTATCACTCTATAGGGAGGCGTTAAATTCTGTGGATGTTTTTTGTGCCCATGGGAATATATAACTACGTATTCAAATATATGGAATAAAAAACAATGTAGTTAAGTCCGATTTAATGAGGGATATCATACGTTTTACATTCATGTGTAAATAACTATGGTGGTAGAATATATTTTCATATTTTAATGACCAGTGAATCTCCATTTAATGTTACATTTCAAGGACTAAGGTGTATAATTTTATGTAATATATTAGTAATAATATAAAATTTCCTTTTGAGGTTATATATCTTGGATGAAATGATGTTACTTTTGATTTAAATTTTTTTTATCATATTAATATCTTTTTAAGGTCATGTCTACAAGTCCATTATGTCGTTCAGTTTATTTCTATTCTACATGGACATATTTTTTGTAGTATAATTTCACGAATAATAGACAAATAGGATCAATGGACCTAGAAATGTTATGAGTTAGACTTAATTATAAGTTACCGTTTTAGGTTTGTCCTTAAAAATGATTCAGGTGAAGGTATTTTTTGGGGTCAAATAATCTTAGGGCCCAATTTACGGTTTTATCTAGTCTAATTGTATCCAAACGATGTAGAATTACTAAAAAATGAGTGATGTGATTCAAAAAATAATTTTTTTTGTCACACCATATCAAGAACCCATTTCATTTTCGAGATTACTAAGTTAACACATGGAGGTTTAATATATAGTTTAGAGTTATATAATTTAATCCCAAGAGTCTATGATGATTAATTTGGGTAAACAAGGGTCTCATTAGTAGCCTATAGATATAGAACCTCGTCATAAAGGGTATACATGATTTTATATATACCCAGAATCCAATTACTTTTGGATAGATGTTGAAATAAATTTTCTAAAAGGATCATGATTCCCATTATCAAATGAATTAATGATAAAAGGGAACCAATGCACATGGATAGTGATATATTAAGGTAAATTAATTTATTTTTGACGTGTCTTTAATGGATAAAGTTTCATAATGTTATAACCAAGACATAGGGATGTTGGTGAGGTCATTGGGGTTACTTAATAGGCTCAAATGCCCATTATTGGATTATTTAAAATGGTGGTAACCTAGTCAAAATACTTAATTAGAATTTACCATTAGATATAGGAAATCATGTTCATCATAAATCTTCTGCTTTTAATGAAATTTAAATCATAACATGAATGAATTGGGTCCACAATTGGTAAGGATATTTAATACTAGAGATCACATAAGATTTATTTAGACAACCCTTTATGAAGAAACCATACAGGACACATAATGGGGATCCTTGTGAAGTACATATATAGACCAATATATAAAAATCATACAAAAACAAGAGATGTATATGGAGATATTATACTAAAGATCACCCTTATTTTAGAATTAAAAATGAATCTTACATAGAAACATTATTCATGAAATACATTCTCACAATGCAATACAATTTTTAAATGTTGTTTTTCAATAATAATGTCTTTAAAAATTACATTTTTCCTTGAATTATGGTCTATGATGTGTATTTATTGTCAAATATGGTAAAATCTAATCCTATAATGTATATAACTACTGTTACATAACGTTGTTTCCAGCATGGTTACTGTTTCCAAATTATTACATCAAATGATAAACCCTTCTCATAAGTGTTTGAAATTTTCAAGATAAGAATGTATCCATGATACAATTAATGTTTGTATCATAAAAAAATTCCATTCATAAGAAAACCATTGCCACATAATTGAAAATGTCTTATCCTTGATAATATGCATTTGTGGATGTGATGGGTCACTAAGTAGTTACTAAAAATGATGACTGAGATATCTAAATTTGAAAAGTCCATAAAGTTATTTTTATCATTTAATGGTAAAACAAATGGCCATATAATTACAATGTGATGGAGAAGTTCAAATTATGATGATGGCATGTTTTATTATATAAAATTTCTATGGAACATAAAAGGTTGATGTTTATAATTCACATGTACCCCTATATATAGAGTTATATTGTCCTTTTTTTTACTTTGAGACCATTTGAAAGTCCTCTAGATTGCTATGTACACCTAAATAATTTTTTTCTTTTTCCTTTCATGGGATCATTACTACATAACACTCTAATAAGGAATCTTTGTTGAGTAAACTAAAAAACCTTATAGTAAAAACCATTCTTCCATAAATAATTTATTTAGGGAAGAAATAAATACAGAAGATTATATGATCTACCCTATAAATAATTCTTATATAAAATCCAACAGTTCCTAAAATATTTACATAGATTTCATTAATTAATCCCCTTTTAATATAATAACTCATCCTATGGACATTATTAATATTTTCGTATAGAAATTGAAAAACGAAAATATGATCAATCATTGACCATAATATGCACATCAATGTGAAATACGATTAATAATTCCTAAAAATGACCAATCTAGATAAATAGTTGGATGAATTCATAGTTTGTGGGAGAATGTGGGGTATTTACCATCATTAGATGTTTTTCCCATTTATGGGTTTATGTTAATCAATGATACTTCCCTTCCCCAGCTAGGCTAATATAAGAACCATCCAAATCACTAGATCAAACAACATCATGGCCAAAAAATGTCTAACATATCATCAGATGAGTTTTTTTTAAAGGTTTTTAGTATAAGTGTGTGATATGTCCTTTGGAATATTCAACTATTCCGGGATAAATTACCTGGTATGATGGAATATTAAATAAAAAAATATATTTCAATTTATTGGAGGGCCATCATAGATGTTCTATAAAGATAGACCCCAAGTTGAGGTCTTTAAAATTTTAGAGGGATTTTAATTAATTTTTACCGCAATTAATGAAAAAATTGGATAACTATGATTACTTTTTACTTTTTAGCTAAAACTTATTATTGGGGCCAATTTCATAGACTCTTTATTATAGGAGATATATAATCAACAATTGTGTTGATAAGCTACGGTGAAGATTCACTTATTCCCATTACAGTACATGCCACATTGATATCATCTATATTGTTATTGATAAATAGAGTGACCAACAGACATTGTTCTAAAAGAATCCTTGTTTCTAGGTGGTATTTTTTTCTAATACATCATATTTAGTATTATATGAGTCTATAATATTATATAGCACAATAATAAACGGAAAAATGAAAAAACTTCATATTTATAGTTGATGAAGGGATATTATTCCTATTTCTTTATATCATAGTCTATATTCTCTTGCCTCATTAAAAACTCTTAGTTATTGAATCTTTTAAAAAAATGATATTTTTTATCTACTATTTTGATAAATTAATATTAAATTTATATGATAATCTTTCAATATTGAGCCTTTGTCAATTCAATTTTGGTGTGTATTTTACATTCAGAATCACATGATCTGGATGGGAAAAATCCAAACCATGATCTTCAGGAATAGTGTGATGTCACTTAATCTATATCATTAAGAATATAATTTTAGATTTCCTGAGTTTATGAAATGTTGATTTTGTATCTAGAGTCCAAAAATTTTACCATATTTATGTTTTTCCTCTTATAAACTATAAATTGGAGTCTGAGGATCCAAGGATCATTACTATCTTATGTCAGATCACATTGATGTGTGAGTTTTGCAATATTTTTTGAATACCTCTGTGACTATGAAGCTTATTATTGATTTATTTTTTATTGTGATGTTATATATTTAAAATAGTGGGTATTTTATTTTACAATATATTATTTTACTATCGTATTTACTCTCATATAATTATATTGTCATCATATTGTCTTTAGGGTAGTTAAAACTAGTTATTAACTTCTTATTGATAGAATTATCGAGGATAAGATCTTTTGTAATTCTGATCATCTAATCAAAGAGGATCTCTAGTATAACATCTTGATTCTACTAACCTCTTTATAATATTTTTAGGGATTGGACATGGGTTTCCAATCATCTTGTCAAAGAGGTTTTCAGTTTTGGAACTTATATATCCTTTGGTTCAAGATATTAATCATCCTACTACATTCAAATAAAAGTAAAGATAATCCAGGGATAAGAACATTAATATACTTTTATAATATATTTTATAAGTATTTGGATTCCCATCTAGAAACACATAATTTTGTTATGTTTTATTATTCATTGTATTCCTTCATGTTTCATATACATTTTTTATATTGCTTAAATCTTCTGAATTATTTCTTCCATTTTGATTATAAACCCATATTCCTTTAAATAGTTTGAAATTCATATTTTATTAATGATATTTTACATTGAGTGGAAAAAATATTATGCTTTTAAATAATTCCACCCTCTGGAATATGTCAAACTAGGATAACATCTTGTTTCGGAGTGAGTCACTTTTTAATTGTACTAATTTTTATATTATTACATAATCTATTGTAATTATAGACTTATCAATTAGAATATTAGAGAACATAAATACTAGTCACCTTAATATCATTGATTTATCAAGGTATGTCTACTGGAGAGTCATAATAATTATTTTTTTGTGATTAATAAAAAAGTGGATAATTTCCACATGATTTTCTATAATTATAATATTTGAATGAATGAAATTTTGAATATTTCTTGATAAGAAAATATTTAGTACAAATAAAACATTGATGTTTGAAAAAATCTATTACATGCATTGAATCGAAACATATATAGTCATATATATTCTTGTGATATAGATAAAAAGGATGAATGTTATTTTAATTTTATGATTTTAAAACTTCTAAAATATTTTATAATAGATGATGCGTGTTTCATATGGGTTATAATGATTTTTATTTTCATTACAGAGAATCAGTGACCCAAAATATTCAATGGTTTATTAATTTTTCTAATGTATTACAATATCATTTTGATAAATATGTTAATAAGTATTAGATTGTTGAGATGGCCATTAACATAATTCTTAAGTAGTGGGAATATAATATGATAATTATTGGTGATGAGAATGATATCATAAATCTTATTATTGAAAATATCATTATGATAATGATGAAATATAAAAATTGGTTGTAATGATGTGTATTGAAAGAGATGTTGATGAACAAAGTCATTTTTTCTACTTTAACTGCATGGATAGAATAATTTGAAAGAAGAATTCACCTACTTAACAACCCTAATAATTTTTTCCAATTTATGTAATTTGTCATTAATAAGTTATAGGTTCCAAAATAATTAGATTAAAAATAATGATTAATATAATGGAAATGAATTATTCTAAATATAAAACTAATCTAAATCTAATAATGTAAATAGAATAAGATGAATAATAAAATTTATGAAAATTATAAGGTTCTTGATAACGATAAAAATACCTATAGTTAATATTATTGAATGATATAATATGTCTTATAATTGGAATTATTTTATATTAATTTAAAGAAGTTTGAGAACCAATATGTCATTCCAATGAATACATGAATTGAAACCTTAATAATTTCCCATTAAAAATATCAAAAACAAATTTTCTATCCAAGGAATTATTTGGCAAAGGTTGATGGAATAAATATCTTACCTAAGTGCCCCTATTCAATCAAAAGATTAGAATCAATCAATATCTTATCACTAAATTCAGAAAATAATATTTTTAAAGGTAACTCCTCATAACCATGTAACTCTTAAATAATAAGATGAACAGAATCAACGAATTACTAAAGGAAACCTATAGATATTATAGTGAAACCTCAAATCAGCGGAATATCTAGGATCACAATGAAAAAATTAAAAAAGGATGAACTCAGATACAGAGGAAGTGTAAATCTCTTGAGTGATGGTTTTATATAATATATTCCTATAATACATTTTTTCAAATTCATAGGAATTAACTATATAAAAAATTCAATAGTAAACTCAAAGATCATTGTTCAAAACTGCCACCTATAATATAAATTGATTAACTATCAAGATATTCTTTTTATTCAATCGTACGTGTGACCTTATGATGATATAAAATTTCATTTTTCGAAATCATCTCATCGGAAATATTTGATTTAGATGATAAATATTTTTTAAAAATTATGAAATATTAAATAATTTTACTCTAGTAAAACATGAATTTTATTGTAATTAAATAAACTATTTATATTATATTGATGTGGAACTCAGTGAATGAAAATTCAATAAATTATAATGATATACGAATATAAAAAAAGGATAGAATATATTTTAAAATGACTATCTGAATGACAAAAAAGATAATTCTAAATAAAAGGATGATAAGAATGATTAATCTGATGTTATCTTATATTATCATATGAAGACTTGACACACATGAGTAAAATTTATGAGGCAAAATAATAATGATCATGATTATAGAAGATCCTATACATTGAATTAAAAAATTTTAAAGAGTATGAATATTTAGAGTTAAAGTGAACGTACATAATTAAATAGTATTGATTAAAATAATGAAAACATCAAAAAGATCAATGTTTTTATGTGTTGAAATGATTCATAATGAAATATTAATTATGGATGTCCCACCTTGACCTTATATACTCCATTATTTTATTATTTTCATTGTCTTGGATATTTTTAGTTGAGGTTCAGGTTGATATCCGATATTTGTTTTGTGTTTTTTGATGTTTGGGTGTATTTTAGCCTATGCACGGGCACCACACTGTTAGTAGAAACTCTTCTGTTCATCCCAGGTACTCATGTGGTAGGTTTTGAATTCTTCCAAAAGCTACCGCAATGTTTGGAAATAGTCACACAAACAATGAGGCATGCTAGTGTGGTAGTAATGGGGTTTCCGAAGAAGATACCACACAATTTTTGCATGGTCTCACAAACCCAGTGAGTTAATCATGTGGTTTCTCTATTCTTGGATAGAAGCTACCACATGTTTGGTGCATGTTTTGATAAACCGTGCAACCAAACTTTGTGAGCTGCCTATAAAATTTAAAACACAAAGACCATATTCTACCCTTACCTCTTTTTAACCCAATTTCAGCCCCTTCCTATTTGGTCAAATTTGGTGCACCACTAGATCCGAAAACCTTTTTCCCTATATCCTCCTCCTCCATTGTTTCATCCTTTATGATTTAAGGAGATTTCCTTAGGGTTTGGACACTTTTTCCCTTCTTTCTCCCCATATTCATTATTTTTTCAGTTTTCTTTTGGTGATGCCTTTTTTTGGATGAACCCTAATAGATATGGTTTTCGTGTTGGACCATTTTCATTTTATATAGGGTGTGAGAAAGTTATGTGGGACTTAGATATATCTTCTTCGAAAGTTTCATTGCTCTCGACACTATTTAGGTTGGTGTTTCTATGTTTTTCTTTTACGATTCAGCATGTTAATGATTGTGTTCCTTTAATAAATTTATATATATGATTCATGCACCTAAGGTAGATTTTTTAGTTTTTTGTGGTTTTTTTATTGGTATAAATTTCTAAAAAATTGTTTGATGTGATTCCCTGATTATGACATTGTTTTTTTAAAAAGTGAAATTGGGCCTTTTTTGTGACACATAGGCTTCTTTATATTTTGGTAAATTTGTTTTAATACATAGACTTGGAAGAACCCATGATTTAGATGTCCTTTATGGATTGAGAATTATGGTGGAAATGTTTTTGAGATAGATTCTCTTGGTTTTGAAAGGGTTCTTTATGATTGAGAAATTAAATGGGATTGTTGGGTTTAGATTAATAAGAATTTGGTGGTCTTGGAAATAGAAATGATTTATTTGGGTGTTCTATTAGATGTTAGAACATCCATGTGTGTGCAATCTTCACACATGGATGCACATTCAAATGGATTTGGCACATTAAACCCGCATTTTCTCTAAATTCTAGATTCTAAGATGTTTTCCTTGAGCTCAAAAGGGCGTGTGTGGTGAATTCTATGACTTGAAATTGGTTCTGAATGTGCTCTTCATGACCTGGACCATTTGAAATATTGAGACATGATTAGTCTATAAATGGTTTGGGAGCCCATTGGGTGTATTTAAATATTTCATCTATTTACATCTTGTATTTAAAATGAATTAAGATTGAAATTTAAATGCCCATTTGGAAATTCATGTTAAAGTGATATTTCACTTTATATAAAAATGGTTTCTAAAATGTTTTGGTACATGCATTTGGGTGTGTATGGTTGAAATCCCATTCATATAATGTGATAACTTGGTTATCTCCTTAATGATGTTATATATATACTGGACACCTCTAAATGAGGAATTTCATTTTATGGGTTATCATATAGGTGGTTTCTTTGTTTGGGTAGAAAAGTGTGGTGATGACATGAAAAATGAGTCATGCATATGAGATGCCCCTATATACACAATACACTTTTACCATCGGTTCCTATATGTATTTTAGAGGATCAAGTGATGGTTTATTTATAACCCCAATTAAATGGGTTAAGGAACCATGATTTACTGAGGGTCTTGGTTAGATGTGCCACTATATTGGCCAGTTGATGGATTCTAACTGGTTATAGACTCGTAAAATTAGCTATATACCGACAATTGGTTTCAAACCAAGTACATCCACGGGTCGCTATAGGGGTGTTTAGGATATACCATGGTTACAATATATAAATTATTTTTTACTTTGTACTACTATTATTTCCTTTTTTTATTTTTATATTTTTTTATAGCCTTGTTATGTAATGTGTGGATTTTGGAAATTGTTTTAATTATTAAATATTAATGCATTTTTGAAAAATAAGGATGTGGTGTGTGTGATTTATAATGGTTTATTAAAATAGAAAAACTAATATTTATAAATTTATTTTCAATTTAGTTTTAATGGAATATTTATAGGAAAGTAAATTATTGGATTATTTGGTGGTTTCTTACTGAGCTATGAATCTCACACTCTACTTATACCATTCGGAGTTGGTAGACAAAAAATATTTTGAAGGTTCGACATTAGGTTCATGTTTTTCTAGTTTGAAGTGGTCCTAAAAGTAGTTCGGTCTTATTGATGGTGGTGACACTTCGGTCACATGGAGATCATGTGAGTATCAATTTAGTTCATTTTGGTTTTATTTCTATTTCAGTTTTATTTCTTTTCAATTACATATTATAATTGAATCTATTTATTTATTATTTATTTGAGATTCATTCATGGTTAGTTATTATTCTTTTTTGGTTTTTTATTCAATCCTAGTTTTTGTCATTAGTATTTAAAATGTGGTTCAATGGGATGAAAATAATTTTTGGTGAATAGTTACCTTTGACTTTTATTAAACACAATTAAAGATAATTAGTGTAATTTAAGGTACAAATAATTTTACAATAATACGAAATTACCATTACACTTGTTCTACCCTTAATGGATGAGTCATGGCCGACCAAGACAATCAATGGGTCAATTTTGGGACCCCATGGAGCCACTTGGGTATGATAATGACATTAATAACGTTTTATTTAAAGTAAAAATAAAAATGTCACAAACATGTATTGTTTTATTAAAACATTTTTTACAAGGGGTTATTTAAGATATCTTTTCAACTATAAAAATTAATTAGAAAAAAAAATATTTCCTACAACATGGTAATTTTTTATAATTTTTAGACATCAAATAAATAAAATTATTTATGACACAGTGGTGATGTAGTGTTTAATTCATTAATGAATAATTTAAATAAATAAGAAGATAAAGATTAAAAAAATATCCAATTCTTGTCCAATTATTGTTGGATGATTTTATTTCAATCATGGGACACCTTATCTTAGACTTTCATGATTTTCAGACCATTAGAATCTGAAAATCATTATATAATAAAATAATATTTTCAAGCTTTCCAGAAGAGCCCCTCCTATCCCTTATAAAAATTCCTCACTTACCACCCATTTCACACACTTCTCATGCCATTTGTCTAGTCTAACATCTACTAAAATAAACTCACAATATCCCTCTCTTCATCCTAGAAGTCGTACCATAGTCATAAAGCACTTCAAGAAACCCTTTTGGTTCAAACCAAGGGGAGTTACCCAATTTAACAGTAATGTCTTCTCTTATGTTCTTTTGTTTTATTTTGCTTCTCCAACCCCCTAAACTCTTTTTATTACTTCATTTTGTAACAAACGCAGTATCTTAATTATACTATGATGTTTATATGAGATTTATTCGAGCTACACGTACACACACCTCCACCTAATGGGTGAAGAACATACTGTTTCTATGGACGGCGAACTACTACCTCACGAAATGATGATTGTTCAATTATCTCCTACCTCCTCTCATGGAGGCCATTAATATGTCACTATATTTATATATGATATATATTATGTTTATGTTTTCCTTATTATTCTATATTTTTCATTTATAAAATACATTTATGGTTTCCATTATGGGTAAACACGATAATGTCATTTGAGGTAGTGCGGACTACCGCCCCCTCAAAGTGATATGAATCGTTAATTCCATATGTGGGATGTATAAAAGATGGAGATAATTATATTATATATGATATTATACTTGAAGTATAATATAATTTTATATCATTATGATTTCATTACATTAAATAGAAAATAGAAATGAAAGTAGCGTTCATGCATACGTACGGCTTACAATCTCCATGAATGGTGCATTTCATTTCTCATCTCTAAATGCTAGGTAATATTATAAATGCATGTATATAATGGATATATATGATATATATTATGTCTACATCATGAATATCATTATGGAGATAATGGATATTATACCACAGGAACAACTTATAAATATAAGAAGTTCACTTTTGATTCAAGTACAAAATATCAACGAAAAAACCATTATTAACTTAAATGATCACAAAATGATTATAACATGGTAATAAGAGATAGAAAAGAAATAATAAACTTGAAAAAATTTCTTAATCAAGTATAAATTAACTTTAGTTTATTATTCATGAGATTAAAGAACAATCGAGTCAAGTCGGACACGAGGTAAGGGACTTCGTCACAATCTCTATTCATTGACGCTTTCTTTGATTTCAACAAGGATTTCTTTTATACAGTGTATAAAACCCTTTTTGACTTTTAATTTCATTGAAATAGAATATTTTTCTCTATGAAGTATTTTACTAAATGACAAAAAAGTAATGTTTCGTTTAACGTACGCGATGACAATGACCTTTCCGCAACCGCGAGTATTACTTGATCTTTGGATTCCATAACATGCCATAATGCTTTTAAAAGGAAAATAAATACCATATACTCTATTATATATATTGGTATTGAAAGTGGATTTGATAATGGATTTGTTATGTTAATATATTTAAGTGATAAATTGTGATAAAAATGTGGAAATGTTTTCTTTCCTTTATATTTGTTGTATGTGTTATGATTTTATAATGGTAATTAGAAATTTGACGGCTGGTTACGTGATAAAACAAATGATGGGTGGTTCCATGAATAACAGGATGGGTGGTTACATTATAACCGCCAATGCATTTGGTATGGAAGTCAGTCGTATGGCTATTCCATTTAGTGATATGTGTGTAAGTCAACCATATGGTTATTCCATTTAAGTATGTTTATGTCCCAAGTTACCTTTATATGTTATGTGTTCTTTATATGGGTTTTATGGTAATATTTTGGTTACAAAATGTAAACGCCCCGACCACAGCTACCCAGAGTCGGTGCATTACTTCGTAACATTGGCATGATCACAAAAGATCAAGTCTCGAAAGACCGATTAGTTTAGTAGCCTTGGAAACACTAGATACATTCGTAAATGTTACATTAAATCATAAAGTGAAAAACTAATAACAAAGTCTTCATATTCCACACTCATATCCTCTTCTGACTATCCCTGCAGGTCATTCATAAAATACTTCTTCACATCCTGGAAAATATTAAAACATTGAAAGGGGTGAGCTCAGATGCTCAGTAAGGATAACAATATTGCGGAAGATTTCATAAATAAACATAGAAATTTAAGGCAATGTTTAAATAAAACAAAAGCCTTTTAAACATGAACTTCAACATAATATGGCAAATGTAAAATGAGATAATTCCATTCACTTCTTCACATGGATATTCTATTGGTCGAATAATCACATGCGATATCAATAACCACTTTCATAACGAGGAAATGTATAATGCCGGACATTCTGAAACATTTTGTCAAGGCCTCAGCCAAGACTTCTAAAATGATTAAGGCCTCGGCCAAAACCATAAATCAAATTGGGAAAGGGCCTCGGCCAATTCCACGTCTAGTTGTCTCATGAGACCTACCGATGCATCGAGGAGCTATAGCGGGCTCCACCCGTCACTTGTTAAGTCCAATACATTCCTCATATGAATAGGTTTAAACATATCATAAACCATAACATAATCATATCACATAAAACATGCATAAAGGAATCATAACATTTCAATATTTCAATCACAATATATCAATACAACACATTGATATAATAAAAACGCTTTCAAAACCATTTTCAATACCAAAATAAAAGAAAGTTAAAACTTTGTATTTATTTTTCATTAAAAAAAGATAGCTTGTAGAGGAAGCCGAAACTCAAATAATGGTCACGGCGGCGGAGAAGTCGTTGTCGCCGCATAAGTACGGAAAGAAAAACATTCCCTTTTGTCGTTTAGCAAAACACTTCGTATAAAAAGATTCCTTTTGAATAAACGTAAAAGTCAAAGGGGTTTATACACCGTATAAAAGAAAGTTGTGTATAAAACCAAATATGCCTCAATGAAAGGGGATTGAGACGAAGTCCTTAAAAAGATAATTTTTTTATAAAGTAGGTCAATTATGTGTATTCACTATAAGTACACATAAATAATGTAAAAATACAATATAAGCCATAATAATGACATAATTTGAAAGTAGGAGATTAACCCAAAGAATAGAAATTGGGTTAAGAAGTTCCCTTACAAAGATCGTTTATAAATAAAATAGATCTATTATGTGTATTAACTATAAGTACACATAAAGAAAGTAAAAAATACAAGATAATACATAACAATATCATGACATAATTTGAATGTAGGAGATTAACCCAAAGAACAGAAATTGGGTTAAGAATTTCCCTTACCTTGCGTCTTGTCCTGACTCGACCGTTCTTTAACCTCCTAAATAATAAACTAGAGTTAATTTATATTTACATAAGAACCTTTTTCATGTTCATTATTCCATTTATATCACTTATTACCTTGTTATGAACATTATGTAATTATTTAAGTTAATAACGGTCGTTTTGTCGATCTTTGGTACTTGAGTCAACAATAAACTTCTTATAATTACAAGTTGTTTATGTGGTAGAATATCCATTATATCCAGAATTATATTCATGATTTATATGTCATATATATCATATATATCCAGTATATACATTCATTTATAATATTACGTATCATTTAGAGGTATGAAATGAAATGCACCGTTCATGGAGACGGTAAGCCGTACGTACGCATGAACGATACTTTCTTTTCTATTTCGTATTTAATGGAATGAAATAATAATGATATAAATGTATAATATAATTCTAGTATAATATAGTGTATAATACCATTTACTCCATCCTTTATACATCCCACATATGGCATTAACGATTCAAATCACTTTGAGGGGGCGGTAGTCCGCACTTCCTAAAATGAAATTATCGCGTTTTACCCATAATGGAAATCATAAAGTATGCCATAAATGAGAAATACAGAAGCATAAGTAAAACATAAACATATTATATATCATATATAAATATAGTGACATCTTAATGGCCACCTTTGAAGGTGTTATATGAGTGTTGAACAATCATCGTTTCGTGAGGCAGAAATTCGCCAACCACAGAAACCGTATGTTATTTAACCATTAGATGTAGGTGTGTGTAAGTGTAGCTCTAATCCTTATTATAAAAACATCCTAGTATATTTAGGATACTGTTTTTGTTACAAAAGAAATGAATAAAAAGAGTTTAGGGGGTTGGAGAAGAAAAATAAAACAAAACAACATTAGAGAATACATTACCTCAAAATCGGGTAACTCTTTTTGATTTGAGCCAAAGGCTTCCTTGGGAAGAGTTCTGCCCAAAGTGAGGCTTCTAGGAGTAAGAGGGGGAAATTGGGAGAGTATTTGGGCAGAGTTTGGCCGAGCCAAATGGCTTGAAAGTGTGAATAAGGTGGGAGTGGTGGGGGCCTTTTATAAGTGGAGAGGAGGGGCTCTTTTGGAAAGATTAAAATGTTACATTATTACACAATTATTTTCGGATTCTAAAGGTCCCACACTTATATAGTTCGTGGCTAAGGTGATAAGGGTTCGAAATATCCTCATCCAATAGGCTTTGGACAAGTGTAAGCCTTGGATTTTGCATTATCTTCTCATTTTATTTAAATCGTTAAATAATAAGGTCATCGCTACATCATAATTATGTCATAAATAATTTAATTTATATAATGTCTAAAAATTATAAAAAAACTACTATGATGTAGGAAATCATTTTAGATTTCTAATGAATATTTATAGTAAAAATTTGGACTTGTGTAACCCCACTTAAAAACTGTTTTAGTAAAACAACTCATGTTTGTGTCAATTTAATTTTAACATTAAATAAATATATATTAATGTCATTTTCCAACTAAAGTGGCTCCATGGGGACCCCAAGTTGACCCATGGGTTGTCTTGGTCGGCCATGACTCATTTAATAAGAGTAGGAAAAGTTTCATGCTCATCTCATATTATTAAAACATTATTTGTACCTTAAACTACACTAATTACCTCTAATCGAGATTAAGAACTTAAAAGTTACTATTCACCAAAAATTTATTTTAATCTCATTGAACCACATTTTACAACATAATGACAACCATGTATGTCGGATTTTTGAAAATCAAATCACAGAAGTGGTAATATTTCATTTAAACGAAAAATCAGTTATTTAACTACCACTTAGTGGTTTCACTATTCACCAAAAATTGAAGTTTTTCAGAACAAAGCCAAAATTTCACCCTAAGCTATAATTGATATTCCGAATTCAAAAATGATGTCTATTTTACAAAATTCCAAACATATAAGTTGCATTAATTAATTTTATAATTAATTCCCGCTGTTACAAAAAATGACGTGTTTCTAAGAAACAATTTATATCAAAAGATTGGCAATTGTTTATGTCCGATTTCAATGTTAAATTAATTCTAATGACCACCATTGGATAAAATGGTAAAAATATATTCTAATTATACTTTAAAACCACTAAATAGTGTAATTTTTCACTATAAATTATTTTGGTTTAAAAAGTTGTTTTTAAGTATTTTTCACTATTCATAAAAATTAGAAGTTCTCAGAAAAATACCAAAAATTCAACATAGGCTAATTTCGATATTCCGAATCCAAAAATGAAGTCCATTTTGATAAATAAAATTTATAAAATTTCAAAAAGTAGGTATTACTATTCACAACAGCTACTTTAATTCGTTGTGGTGTGTGTTAGAGCTCGAGGTTGCGTACAACACACGCTATTGCATTATTCGAAGTGAAACGTACCGTGGAATATTGGGGTGTTACATTCTACCCTCCTTAAATAAATTGCGTCCTCACAATTTTCAATTTTTCTTTGTAAATAAAAGGTTGAAAATAGAAAATACCTTTGTGGAAAACCCACATCGGAAATAAGGTTAATAAGATTTAGTCTTAATAAGGGGGAAATGGAAATAAGAAAGTCACCACCAAACTATGATCTCGATAAGGAGAACATTGGTGGCAATTAGAGAGATATAATTGGAGGAAAAACGTATATATTTGTATGGAGTGATTGAGGTCATCAATCACAATCAACTGTCAAATTGAGGGCCACAAAGCCTTCAATCTATGTTGATTTGAAATATCATCAATTCAAAAAGACATAAGGTATTAGGATAACACATTTTTTTTGTTTTAGTATCTCTTTACTAATGTTTAAGAATTAATTTATTCATTGAATAAGAGATAGGTATATATATATATATTTATGCTTGACAATTATAGTTTTAACCTTCCACTCATCTTTCACTCCAAAAGATATAGAACTCAAAAATATTATACTTATCCTAATTGTATAAGGTTCCAAATATTAACACATACTATTTAGATTAGTAAAATTATTTTGTAATAACCAGGGACTTCCTGTAGGCTAGTGGTAGGAAATAAAGGCTTGTTGCACTATGGTTGTGGGTTCGATTCCTGCAGCTTTGTCCGACGCGACGGGTTATTGCCCACCCTGCAGGTTGTCCTTTTCCTAAAACTATAGTATTATAATATTCCAAAAATAATCTTCAGAAATGCTTTAACCTTAAACAATACTATCCGAAGATCAACTTAATCCACTCCAACCTTTATAGTTATCCAAAATACCTCTGTCCAGACTTCCTCTAAAAGGTCTCTTAATTCCAAAATCAATTGTAACATCAGATTCCCCAAACAAAGAAAAGTTTCTCTTGTTGTCACATACTAAAAATATGATTACCTTAATCATATTAAAACCTTACTGAAATCAAAAAGTACTGCAGTACAATCCATATATATATATCACATTATTCTTATAACCAGAATATAATCCTTGAGTCCAAAAGTACCAATACATTAATTATTCCGCTTCAACTGTAGTCAGAGCATAAGATTGGCCTTGATCCTTTGGCCTTTTCTAAGGTAAGTTTCCTTGACGCTTAGGACATTCATTTGCATAATGCCCCATTTCCCTACAATTGTAGCATTCAACTTTTACAGCCTCTTTCTTTCCCTTGCAATCACGAGCCTGGTGACCCTTTTCTCCACATTTATAACAAACTCTCATTCCTTTTAGGCACGTACTAGGGTGATTCTTCCCACAATTATCACATAGTGGAAAATCCTTCTTTCCCTTTTTCCCTTTATCTGTCTCTTGTTCCACCGTTCTCTTCTTCTCTTGTTTTACTTTGTTGTCATAAGACTTAGAGAATTTCTTTTCTGTCTTGATAGCACACGAGACAATATCTTCGTATGATGAGAAGGATTGTGATACTAAAGCTCGACGGAGAAATGGTTTTAACCCATCAAAGAAACGATCAATCTTACTCCTTGGGTTACGTATATAATCGGAAGCATGCCTCGCTAACCTTGTAAAGTTAGCCTCATACTTTGCGACATTCTCATCCTCCTTCTGCCTCAGACTCAGAAATTGCCTTTCCATATCCGCTCGATGGTCTCGAGGAAAGTATTTTTATAAGAACAGCTCTTTGAACGCCTGCCATTCCATGTTTGTTAATTCATCATCTTCCTTTGTGTTTTGAATTAGTGACCACCATTGATCAGCATCTCCAGTGAGGCGGTAAACTGCCATGACAACATTCTCCCTTTCACTACTCCCCAAGGCATGGAATATTTTCTCTAAGGAGTTTATCCATTGCTCAGCTACTATAGGATTTGTACTCCCATTGAAGGTTGGTGGTTGTTGCCTCATGAAACGGTCTAGCATTGATCCTCCACGTTGTGGATCAGGGTGCTCCATACGAGTAAGGTTATTATTCATAACCTGCGTGAGTTGTCCCAGTACGGTGAGATGCTGATCAGTACTAGTTGTATCACTAGCTCCACCATAATTATCTTGAGCAGGAGGGAAATCCCTACACAGAGTGCGTGCATTGATACGGTTTCCATTCCTTCCACTAGGCGCCATTTTTAAACAATGGCATAAACTAGATTAGTTTATGAATCAAAATACATAATTCCATACTTGTAAAATACTTAACATAAATTGAACTATTTATGGATATAATCCATAATGATAAAAATGTTTTCTTTGAGGAAGTATATACTCATAAACCCTTCATAATGATTTGTAAAGAAAATGAGAGTTATCCTAAGAATATCCCCCGGGAGTGTCGTAACCAAGAGTACAGCAAGGCCCGTTGTCGTGCACCAGTTCCCGTTCGAGTCTAGCTCAAAGCGGTGTTTTCGGGTTTTACCCCTAGGAACATCTATGCCAGAGCCGCCTCTACCTGCTCGTATCCAGACAGGGATGTATTGCTCGGAAAAACTCACAAAATCTCTATAATACCAAAATTCTAGGAAGTTCATCTATACTAATTCTCAAAGATCATATTACGTCTACGTGCTCTAATCAGAGTTTATCTAAATCTAGCTTCCAAGGTTTGAACTAAACTTCCTCTGATACCAACTTTAAACGCCCCGACCCCAGCTACCCAGAGTCGGTGCATTACTTCGTAACATTGGCATGATCACAAAAGATCAATTCTCGAAAGACCGATTAGTTTAGTAGCCTTGGAAACACTAGATACATTCGTAAATGTTACATTAAATCATAAAGTGAAAAACTAATAACAAAGTCTTCATAGTCCACACTCATATCCTCTTATGACTATCCCTGCAGGTCATTCATAAAATACTTCTTCACATCCTGGAAAATATTAAAACATTGAAAGGGGTGAGCTCAGATGCTCAGTAAGGATAACAATATTGCGGAAGCTTTCATAAATAAACATAGAAATTTAAGGCAATGTATAACTAAAACAAAAGCCTTTTAAACATGAACTTCAACATAATATGGCAAAAGTAAAATGAGATAATTCCATTCACTTCTTCACATGGATATTCTACTGGTCAAATAATCACATGCGATATCAATAACCACTTTCATAACGAGGGAATGTATAATGTTGGACATTCTGAAACATTTTGTCAAGGCCTCGGCCAAGACGTCTAAAATGATTAAGGCCTCGGCCAAAACCATAAATCAAATTGGGAAAGGGCCTCGGCCAATTCCACGTCTAGTTGTCTCATGAGACCTACCGATGCATCGAGGAGCTATAGCGGGCTCCACCCGTCACTTATTAAGTCCAATACATTCCTCATATGAATAGGTTTAAACATATCATAAACCATAACATAATCGTATCACATAAAACATGCATAAAGGAAACATAACATTTCCATATTTCAATCACAAGATATCAATACAACACATTGATATAATAAAAACGCTTTCAAAACCATTTTCAATACCAAAATAAAAGAAAGTTAAAACTTTGTATTTATTTTTCATTAAAAAAAGATAGCTTGTAGAGGAAGCCGAAACTCAAATAATGGTCACGGCGGCGGAGAATTCATTGTCGCCGCATAAGTACGGAAAGAAAAACATTCCCTTTTGTCGTTTAGCAAAACACTTCGTATAAAAAGATTCCTTTTGAATAAACGTAAAAGTCAAAGGGGTTTATACACCGTATAAAAGAAAGTTGTGTATAAAACCAAATATGCCTCAATGAAAGGGGATTGAGACGAAGTCCTTAAAAAGATAATTTTTTTATAAAGTAGGTCAATTATGTGTATTCACTATAAGTACACATCAATAATGTAAAAATACAATATAAGACATTATAATGACATAATTTGAAAGTTGGAGATTAACCCAAAGAATAGAAATTGGGTTAAGAAGTTCCCTTACAAAGATCGTTTATAAATAAAATAGATCTATTATGTGTATTAACTATAATACACATAAAGAAAGTACAAATACAAGATAATACATAACAATATCATGACATAATTTGAAATTAGGAGATTAACCCAAAGAACAGAAATTGGGTTAAGAATTTCCCTTACCTTACATCTTGTCCTGACTCGACCGTTCTTTAACCTCCTGAATAATAAACTAGAGTTAATTTATATTTACTTAAGAACCTTTTTCATGTTCATTATTCCATTTATTTCACTTATTACCATGTTATGAACATTATGTAATTATTTAAGTTAATAACGGTCGTTTTGTCGATCTTTTGTACTTGAGTCAACAATAAACTTATTATAATTACAAGTTGTTTATGTGGTAGAATATCCATTATATCCAGAATTATATTCATGATTTATATGTCATATATATCATATATATCCAGTATATACATTAATTTATAATATTACGTAACATTTAGAGGTAAGAAATGAAATGCACCGTTCATAAAGACGGTAAGTCGTACGTACGCATGAACGCTACTTTCATTTCTATTTCGTATTTAATGGAATGAAATCATAATGATATAAATGTATAATATAATTCCAGTATAATATAGTGTATAATACCATTTACTCCATCCTTTATACATCCCACATATGGCATTAACGATTCAAATCACTTTGAGGGGGCGGTAGTCCGCACTTCCTAAAATGAAATTATCGCGTTTTACGCATAATGGAAATCATAAAGTATGCCATAAATGAGAAATAAAGAAGCATAAGTAAAACATAAACATATTATATATCATATATAAATATAGTGACATCTTAATGTCCACCTTTGAAGGTGTTATATGAGTGTTGAACAATCATCGTTTCGTGAGGCAGAAATTCGCCATCCACAGAAACCGTATGTTATTTAACCAATAAATGTAGGTGTGTGTAAGTGTAGCTCTAATACTTTTTATAAAAACATCCTAGTATATTTAGGATAATGTTTTTGTTACAAAAGAAAGGAATAAAAATAGTTTAGGGGGTTGGAGAAGAAAAATAAAACAAAACAACATTAGAGAAGACATTACCTCAAAATTGGGTAACTCTTTTTGATTTGAGCCAAAGGCTTCCTTGGGAAGAGTTATGACCAAAGTGAGGCTTCTAGGAGTAATAGGGGGAAGTTGGGAGAGTATTTGGGCAGAGTTTGGCCGAGCCAAATGGCTTGAAAGTGTGAATAAGGTGGGAGTGGTGGGGGCCTTTTATAAGTGGAGAGGAGGGGCTCTTTTGGAAAGATTGAAATGTTACATTATTACACAATGCTTTTCGGATTCTAAAGGTCCCAAACTTATATAATTCGTGGATAAGGTGATAAGGGTTCGAAATATCCTCATCCAATAGGCTTTGGACAAGTGTAAGCCTTGGATTTTGCATTATCTTCTCATTTTATTTAAATCGTTAAATAATGAGGTCATCGCTGCATCATAATTATGTCATAAATAATTTAATTTATATAATGTCTAAAAATTATAAAAAAACTACTATGATGTAGGAAATCCTTTTAGATTTCTAATGAATATTTATAGTCAAAATTTGGACTTGTGTAACCCCACTTAAAAACTGTTTTAGTAAAACAACTCATGTTTGTGTCAATTTAATTTTAACATTAAATAATTATATATTAACGTCATTTTCCAACTAAAGTGGCTCCATGGGGTCCCCAAGTTGACCCATGGGTTGTCTTGTTCGGCCATGACTCATCCAATAAGAGTAGGACAAGTGTCATGCTCATCTCATATTATTAAAACATTATTTGAACCTTAAACTACACTAATTACCTCTAATCGCGATTAAGAACTTAAAAGTTACTATTCACCAAAAATTTATTTTAATCTCATTGAACCACATTTTACATCTTAATGACAACCATGTATGTTGGATTTTTGAAAATCAAATCACAGAAGTTGTAATATTTCATTTAAACGAAAAATCAGTTATTTAACTACCACTTAGTGGTTTCACTATTCATCAAAAATTGAAGTTTTTCAGAACAAAGCCAAAATTTCACCCTAAGCTATAATTGATATTCCGAATTCAAAAATGATGTCTATTTTAAAAAATTCCAAACATATAAGTTTCATTAATTAATTTTATAATTAATTCCCGCTGTTACAAAAAATGGCGTGTTTCTAAGAAACAATTTATATCAAAAGATTGGCAATTGTTTATGTCGGATTTCAATGTTAAATTAATTCTAATGACCACCATTGGATAAAATGGTAAAAATATATTCTAATTATACTTTAAAACCACTAAATAGTATAATTTTTCACTATAAATTATTTTGATTTAAAAAGTTGTTTTTAAGTATTTTTCACTATTCATAAAAATTAGAAGTTCTCAGAAAAATACCAAAAATTCAACATAGGCTAATTTCGATATTCCAAATCAAAAAATGAAGTCCATTTTGATAAATAAAATTTATAAAATTTCAAAAAGTAGGTATTACTATTCACAACGGCTAGTTTAATTCGTTGTGGTGTGTGTTAGAGCTCGAGGTTGCGTACAACACAGGCTATTGCATTATTCAAAGTGAAACGTACCGTGGAAGATTGGGGTGTTACACAAAAGGGTAATTAGTGATATTTTATTTAGTGAATAGTATTTACTACTTTATAAAGGTGAAAAGAATTACTTATGTTAAAGTAATCATTTTTTACTTGTTGTTTTGAAAAACTAAATGTTGTAATTCTTTGTGTATCCCTTACTGAGATTTTTATGCCCATCCCAAGTGTTTTTTGAAATGTTTTTCACAGGACATAATGTGGAATAGGGTCAAGGATGGGATCAAGGAAAAGTCATGCCATCTAAAACATGGAACTAGACATGACTCTTTTTTTCAAAGAGTTTTTATTTTATGAAAAAATGTAAACTGAGTAGAAGTGTCTAATTTGTAATCTTTTTTAATGTAATAGTTATGGAATAACTCTCTAAAACTCTAAACCTGAAAAAATCCTCGTTGTAAATTATTCTTTTAATTCAATATTAAGTAATTTATAAGGCCGGGTCCTTATAGATGGTATCGAAGGGAGGTTTAGATAACTTTAAGTGTTAGAATATTGTTAATTTCAAGTCCATAAATTAATTTATGGTATCATTGAAATGATATAGCATTTAAACATTACCATGTTGCTTCACTTAAGATATTTCTATGTTCAAAATGGTTTTTCGCAGAGGAAACTTGGAAGCTATGTTGGGAAGACATCAGGATGAAAACAACCTTCCAAATCAGCAACGCGAGATGGTCAGAATTGGAACTGAATAGTTTGTTACAGTGATGGAAAAGTTGAATCAGGCTATAAATGGTGGAGGTATCGATACACGAGATCAGCCAGATCAACCACAAAGGAACATGTCAGTAGTGGAGCATTTTATGAGGCAACATCTCCCTTCATTCAGAGGAACATCTGACCTTGTGCTAAAGGAAGGGTGGATTAAAGAACTGGAGAAGATTTTTGAAGTGAGGGGGAGTTCAGAACATCAAAATGTTAGTCTTGTTGATTACCTTTTTGAAGGTGAAGCTGATCATTGGTGGTCGTTGTTGAGAAATATCAGGGATAGTGATGAGATTGATGATATTGACTGGGATGAATTCAAAGGTACGTTTCTTGAGAAATATTTTCCTAAGGTGGTTCTTCTTAAGATGGAAAAACAATTCCTAGAATTGAGGCGGGAGGATGACTTAGTGGCTACCTATGAAGAAAAGTTCACTCGACTGGCAAGGTATGCACCAAATTTCATATGAGTTCATGATCATAAAATCATCCGTTTTTACTCAGGGTTAAATGCAAAGTATCGAAGGGCTTTATCTTCTCATGAGTTAAAATGTTATGAAAAACTTGTTTGATGTGCGAAGAAGGTTGAAATGGAGTTTGATGATGATCAGGTGTTCTTTGAAAAATAACATAATAAGAGGTCTAGTTGGCAGGCAATGGGAAGGAATTCATCAAATAATCCTTGAGGTAAGAAAACCAAATATCCATCCTATGAAAGTGTGGTAAAATGCATCCTGGAGAATGTTTATCCAAGTTTGGAAAGTGCTTCTTGTGTGGAATGTCTGGTCATATTTCTTGTTACTGTAAGGAAGAAGATCAAGTAGGCCATGAAAAGCCAGCGGTAAGATGTTTTAAGTGTAACAAAATGGGTAATTATGCAAATTAGTTTCTAGTGAAGTACTCAACTGAGAGAAAACAACCAGAATACAAGAAGAAAGGTGTGGTGAAATCCTTTGCAGCTACTTCAGCAGATGTTGGGCCATCAAATTAAGTATTATCAAGTATACTTTTTTTGTTGAGATTATGCCAAAGTGTTATTTGATTTAGGGTCTACACATTCTTTCATTTATGAGATGATTTATAGTAAATTGGGAATTCGATCTCAAGATATGAATCCTGAACTTATCATAAAAACACCTAGAGGAAATTTTGAGACAAAAAGAAATCATAAGAACCTTCTTGTCCTTGTGTGCGGAAAGATTCTACCTCGAAACATTGTTGTTTTGCCTCTAGTAGATTTTGATGTTTTTTTGGGCATGGATTGGCTTTCTATTTATCATGCAAAGATTAGCTACAAAAATAAAGAGGTTTCTTTAAAGAAATATTTTCAGTTTGTGTACAATAATGAACCCTTACTTTTAATAACATATCAGGAAGCTGAGAAAGTAGTAAAATATGGAAATGAATATTACCTTGCACATATTGTAAGAAACAAAAGAACTGTTCAGATTAATGATGTGCCAGTGGTAAATGAGTATCTTTCTGTTTTTCCTGATGAGTTTCCTGGTATTATACCTAATTGGGAAGTTGAATTTACTTTTTACGTAGTACCTAATTCTAAGACAATTTCAAAACCCCCTTATCGAATAGTTCAAGTTGAACTTTTAGAGTTAAATAAGCAATTACACGAGTTATTAGATAAAGGTTTTATTTGACCTAGCACATCACCATGGGGTGCTCTTGTCTTGTTTGTTAAAATAAAAGATTGTTTAATGAGACTTTTCATTGATTATATAGCATTGAATAACTTCAATGTTAAGAACAAGTATCCTTTGCCTCATATTGATGATTTGTTTGATCAGCTCCCGGGAGCTCAGTATTTTTCGAAGATTGACTTGAGGTCGGGGTACCATCAGTTGAAAGTAAATGAAATAGATGTTCCGAAGACCGCATTGGTACTAGATATGGACATTATGAATTTGTAGTTATGCCTTTTGGGATAACCAATTCACCTGCTATATTCATGGATCTAATGAATAGAATTTTTCATGATTTCTTGGATAAGTTTGTGGTTGTGTTCATTGATGATATTTTGGTTTTTTCCAAAAGTAAAGAGGAGCATGAATGTCATTTATGGGTTTTCTTTCAAACCTTAATAGAAAAGAAAGTATATGGAAAATTCAGAAATTTTGACTTTTGGTTACAACAAATTTATTTACTTTGTCACATTGTTTCCAAAATGGCATAAATGTTGATCCTGCTAAAACAAAAGATGTTGAAGAATGGCCAAGACCGCCAAATATAACCAAGATCCGTAGTTTTCTTGGTTTGGCAGGTTATTATTGGTGGTTTGTTGAAACGTTTTCACGGTTATCTAGTCCAATGAATAATTTTACTCGAAAAGGTGTTATGTTCATTTTTAGAAAAGAATGTGATGATTGTTTTTGAGTAATTGGAATGAAGATTGGTGAATGCTCCAGTTTTGGCACTACCTTCCCAAAATGGTGAGTTTGTTATCTATAGTGATGCTTCCTTGAAAGGACTTGGTTGTGTCTTAATGCATAATTATTAGGTAATTGCTTATGCTTCATGTTAGTTGAAACCTCATGAGTTAAATTACCCTACACAAGATTTGGAATTTGCTGCTATTTGTTTTTGCTTTAAATATTTGGAGGCATCATTTGTATGGATTAAAGTGTGAAATATATACTGATCACAAAAGTTTAAAGTATATATTCACTCCAAAATAATTGAACATGAGGCAGAGGATATGGATTGTATTGATCAAGGATTATGATTTTACAATTCATTACCATTTGGGAAAGAAAATAATGTGGCTGATGCTTTGAGTCGAAAAAGTAATGCTTCATTAACCATGCTACGTTTGGAACGAGATCCTTTGGTTCTTGATATGATTTACTTTGGCATAGAAGTTGTTGGTGCAAGAAGTTCATCTGTTCTGATTCATCCGTCAGTGAGATCATCTCTATCTGATAGAATTAAGCAAGTGCAGAAGAAAGATAGTGAATTGCAGAAAAAGGTAAAGCTGGTTTAGAAGGGTAAGTTTCCTGAATTTAACATTGATAATGATTGTGTTTTGTGGTTTGGGAAGAGATTATGTGTGACTTGTGATTCACAGTTGAAGAATGAGTTGTTATGTGAAGCTCGTAGTTCCCCATTTTCAGTTCATCCTGGAAGTACTAATATGTACTGAGATCTTCGATAGTATTACTGGTGGGATGGAATGACAAGAGATATTTCTAATTTTACTTTGAAGTGTTTGACTTGTCATCAGGTTAAAGCAGAGCGACAGTTACCGAAAGGGATACTTCAGTTTTTACGGGTGCCAGAGTAGAAATGGGAAAATATATCCATGGACTCCGTTGTGGGATTACCAAAGACATCTCGTACTAATAATGCAATCTGGGTTATTATTGATCGATTGACTAAATCTTCTCATTTCCTTCCTATTCAAGATACTTTCTCTCTAGATCAACTATCTCGGTTGTATTTTAACGAGATAGTCAATTTACATGGAGTTCCCATATCCATTGTATCTGACTGTGATTCCAGGTTTACTTCTATCTTTTGGAAAGGTCTTCATAAGTCATTGGGAACTGAATTAAATTTTAGTATAGCTTTTCTTCCGTAATCAGATGTGCAGTCAGAACGAACAATTCAGACCTTAGAGGATATTTTATTTTCTTGCATGATTTATTACCAGGGATGTTGGGACCAACATTTTTATTTGGAAGAATTTTATAATAATAACAGTTTTCTTCCCAGTATACAGATGGCTCTCTTTGCCGCCTTATATAAAAAATGGTGTCGAACTATAGATTTTTGGGATGAAGTAGGGGAAATGAAGCTGATGGGACTAGAAATGGTAGAAGAGATGGCAGAAAAATTTCAGTTGATTTAGAAGCACATGAGAACAGCTCAGAGCAGGCAGAAAAGTTATGTAGATAACTGGAGGAAGGATCTATCTTTCGAGGTAGGTGATCATGTTTGTCTCAAAGTTTCTCCATGTAAAAGTTTGATTCATTTTGGTAAAAAGGGAAAGTTGAGTTCGAGGTTCGTTGGACCTTATGAAATCCTAGAGAAAGTTGGATCAGTTGCATACAGAGTGGCTTTACCTCTATGTTTGTGCCAGGTACAAAATGTTTCTCATGTTTCAATGTTGAGAAAGTATATGCCAGATCCATCTCATGTTTTGAGCCCAGACGTAGTTTAGTTGGAATAGAATCTCTTTTATGAGGAACAACGGGTCCAGATTCGTGACAGTAGAGAGAAAGTGTTGCAGAATAAATTAATTCATCAGGAGAAGGTTTTGTGGAAAAACCATATGGTTGAAGGGGAAATTTAAGAATCTGAAAATGCTATGAGGGATAAATACCCCCCCATTTATTTGATAAGTGAATAAAATTGTGAGGACGAAATTCCCAAAAGGGGGAAAGGATGTAACATCCTTGGTAAATAAAGAATAAGACATTTTCATATTTACTAATATTTTTGAATTGAATATTAAATTTACTTTAATGGGGTTTCTATGTTCGATGGCATACCCGGTACACAATAATAGATTACTTTGAAATCTTATGTTGCACAGTAATAATAGAATAATATTACATTAAATGGTAGTTAACACTTAGCCGTTGTATTGGAGAGAATGAATTTAAATAACTAAAATATGATTATATATGTTTTTTAAATGCTTTTACATTTATCCAATAAACTATAAAGGCTTAAAATAAGAAAAGAATTCAATTTTAGGCATAAATACTCTAATATTCACTAAAAGGCCGATTTATCGCCTTTTGATGGAAACCCCACTTTAAATATATTTATGGTCACTATTATAAATTCTATTGGACCAAATAAAATTCTTTTTTAGAATCGGTACATCAAAATTTACTTTGTGTAATTTTTTGGTATTTGTTGATAAAGTTCATTTTTTAATGATTAGTGACAATGTTGTATTTTAATTCGAAACCTCATTTTAATATAATTTATTTATATGGTTAATTATATTTTTAATTGGTTTCAATGTTTAATTAGAATATATTTTTACCATTTAATCCAATGGTGGTCATTGGAATTAATTTCACTTTGAAATTGGACGTAAACAAGTGTCAATCTTTTGATAGATATTGGTTCTTAAAAACATGCTATTTGTTTTGACGACAAATATTAATTTTAAAATTAATTAATGAAACATATAGGTTTTGAATTTTGTAAAATTGAATTCAATTTTGAATTTGGATTACCAAATATATCCTAGGGTGAATTTTTGGTATTTTTCTGAAAAAATCAATTTCTGATGAATAGTGAAACCACTAAGTGGTGGTTAAAAAACTGATTTTTCTTTTAAATTAAATTTTACCGCTTCTGTAAATTGAATTTCAAAAATACAACATACATGGTTGTCATTATTATGTAAAATTTGGTTCAATGGGATGAAAATATTTTTGGTGAATAGTAACTTTTGACTTTTATTAAACACGATAAAAGGCAATTAGTGCAATTTAAGGTAAAAATAAAGTTATAATAATATGAAATTACCTTTACACTTGTAATACCCTTATTTTATGAGTTATGGCTGACTACAAGAATCCATGGGTCAATTTGTGGACACCATGGAGCCACTTGGGTTTGATAATGACATTAATAACTTTTTTATTTAAAGTAAAAATAAAAATGTCACAAACATGTATTATTTTACTAAAAGAATATTTACAAGGGGTTATGTAAGTTATCATTTCAACTATAAATATTAATTATAAAGATAAAAATATTTCCTAAAATATGGTAATTTTTTTATAATTTTTATACATCAAATAAATAAAATGATTTATGAAACAATGATGATGCAGTGTTTACGTCATTAATGAATAATTTAAATATATAAGAAGATAAAGTTTAAAAGAATATTCCAAAATTTCTCATTTCATATTGGATGATTTTATTTCAACATGGGACACCTTATATTCTACTATAATTATTTTTGGTCCTTTAGAAACAAAAAATCATTATATAATAAAATAATATTTTTAAGCTTCCCAAAAGAGCCCCTCCTCTCCCTTATAAAAAGACCTCACTTCCTACCCATTCCTCACACTTCTCAAGCCCATTGGATGGTTCATACTCTACAAAAATATGCTCCCAATATCCCTCTCTTCATTCTAGAAGACTTAATTTAGGTAGAAATAACTTTAAGAAACCCTTTTGGTTCAAACCAAGTAGAGTTACCCGATTTAAAGGTAATGTCTTCTCTTATGTTCTTTTGTTTTATTTTGATTCTCCAACCCCCTAAACTATTTTTATTACATTCTTTTGTAACAAAACCAGTATCTACATTATACTAGGATGTTTTTATGAGAGGGATTTGTGCTTCACTTACACACACCTCCATGTAATGGGTGAAGAACATACTGTTCGTGTGGATGGAGAACTACTGCCTCACGAAACAATCATTGTTCAATTATCTTCCACCGCCTCTCATGCCGGCCATTAAGATGTAAATGTATTTATATATGATATATATTATTTTTATGTTTTCATTATTCTTCTATATTTTTCATTAATTTCTTACCATTATGGCTTCCATTATGGGTAAACGCGATAATGTCATTTGAGGTAGTGCGGACTGCCGCCCCCTCAAAGTGACATGAATCATTAATACCATATGTGGGACATATAAAGGATGGAGATAATGATATTTTATATGATATTATATTGGAATTATAATTTAAATTTATATAAATATTATTTTATTCCAATAAATATGAAATAGAAATGAAAGTAGCGTCCATGCGTACGTACATCTTACCGTCTCCATGAATGGTGCATTTCATTTCTCATCTCTAAATGTTATGTAATATTATAAATTCATGTTTATACTGTATATATATGATATATATGATTTATACATAATCAATATAATTCTGGAGATAATTTATATTTTACCACATGAACAACTTGTAAATTTAATAAGATCACTTTTGACTCAAGTACTAAATATCGACAAAATAACAGTTATTAACATAAATGATCACACAATGTTTATAACATGGTAATAAGTGATATAAAAGAAATAATAAACTTAAAAAACTTTCTGAATAAATTATAAATTAAATTTAGTTTATTATTAGGAAGATTAAAGAACGATCGAGTCAAGTCGGACACAAGGTAAGGGACTTCGTCTCAATCTTCATTCCTTGAGTAATTCTTTGATTTCTACACAGAATTCTTTTATACAGTGTATAAAACCCTTTTTTACATTTCATATGGTTAAAAGGGAATCATTTTCTCTATAAATTGTTTTATTAAATTTCCAGAAAAAGGAATGTTTCTTTTAATGTACTCGGTGATAATGACCTTTCCGCCACCACGAGTATTACTTGGTCTTTGGATTCCTTAACAAGCCGTAATGTTTTTAAAAGAAAAATAAATACCATATACTCTATAATGTATTTTGGTAGTGGAAGTTGTTTTGATAATCGATTTGTTATGTCAATATATTTATGTCAAATATTGTGATTGGAGTGTGGAAATGTTTTCATTCCATTATATTGTTTGTATTTGTTATGATTTTAAAATGGTACTTGGACATTTGACGTGTGGTTACATGATAAACCAAATGACAGGTGGTGCTGTGAATACCAGGATGGTTGGTTATGTTATAACCTCCAATGAATTGGGTATATAATTCAGCCGTATGGATATTCTATTTAGTGATAAGTGTGTAAGTTGACCGTATAGTTATTCAATTTAAGTATATTTATGTCCCAAGTTAACTTTATATATAATGTGTTCTTTATATGGGTTTGATGGTATTATTTTGTTAAAAAAGGGTAAGTAGTGATCTTTTATTCAGTACAGAGTATTTATTAATTCTTAATGGTGAAAAGAATTACTTATGTTAATGTATTCATGGTTTACTTGTTATTTTGAAAAACTAATAGTTTTCCTTATTTGTGTATCCCTTACTGAGCTTTTTATGCTCAACCCATGTTTGTTTTTTGAAATTTTTTTCACAGGACATAATGTGGAATAGGGTCAAGGATGGAATCAAGGAAAAGTCATTACATCTAAAACATGGAACTATACATGGCTCTTCTTTTGACAGAGGTTTTATTTTATGAAAAAATGGAAACTGAGTAGAAGTGTCTCTGTTGTAATATTTTTCAATGTAATAGTTATGGCCTAACTCTATAAAGCTCTAAACCTGAAAAGATCCTCAATGTGAATTGTTAATTTAATTCAATATTATATAATTTTTATGGCCGAGTCCTTATATAAAGTGAGTTTGAAAGAAGATGATGGTTTTACTAAATTTTTTTCTTTTAATAGACTGAATTCTTATTGTGAAATATTGATTTCCATATTTGGGAAAATTGGCCTTAGATAAAGATAGTTTTTCAATTTAAATAAAAGTTAATTTTTTTAATGTTTTGATTTGATTATTCTTTTATGTGTTTGGATTATAAGCTGTTTGTTTTGGCTCAAGATGTGCCTTCCACTTGTGTTTTGGTTTGATGATGTTTCTGTTTTTTTGTTTATCATGGAATTCAAAATATACCAAAAAAGAAGGTCCCTAATGCTTCCATTGAGCCGTGCCCTGTTTCTGGTTCTTTCGGAATGTTTCTTATCCATTGTGGTGATTGATCACAGATAGAGGTAGTGGAGTGGCTTGAAGAGGTAGAGCATGTATTCAAGTATTTAGGGAAACCTAAATCATTGAGACTTTTTTATGTTTTGGGAGTGCTTCAGGGACGATATTTGGGGGGATGGGGGTTATTTTCCCCTCCATAAATGTAAATTGGGATGATGTTAGATTTTTGTAATTCATTCTTCCTCCGATTGTTCATAGCTCACTACGTGAAGATATAGAGGAGGGAAAATATCATGATTATTTTAAAAGGCCGACGAATGGAGAAGGCCTATGTTCAATATTTCAAGGATATAGTTTCTTTTTATCTGGAGGTGGAAACATAATTTCATTTGTAGACATCCCTTTTTCATTGGGGATCTTCATCCAGTGATCAAGGAGGTATTCATCTCCTCCAAGGATCATCAATTTAAGATGTTATTGAATAAGATTTTTTAGATGCGTTGGTTTCCAGAGTGCAGGTAGTTGGAAATCTAGTGTCTCTTATTGTTTATGAAGGTTCCCCATATCACAAGGTGTGCATTCAAGAGGAACTTGTACCTAATAAATATCCATGATGGTTCTGGACCCTAGTTTATTAGAACGATCTCTTGTGTACCTCATGGGGACCAGTTTGGGCTTTCCAAGCCATCACGCTACAGTCCATTGAAGACCAAACATTGTTGTGGCTACTTGGGTCATATGGATAAGTCTTTTAGGAATCATTTTCCAATGAAGGTTACTTGAACATAAGATGCTAGAATCTTAATATGAGGAAGGATATTCATCAGTAATATGGGCTCCAACTACATACCTCAGAGTGAATCCCATACAGAGGCAAGAGTTTCCGGGGATGTGAATCCTTGGAAAAAAATTCCCTTGTCGGGGGGGTGGGGGGTGAAGCGTTTAATGTTTACTTTTTATTTTTATTTCTTATATTTTGATTTAATATGTGCATTTTTAATGTGGGATGAAATTTTTCAATAATGATCTAATTAATTGTGTTCTCATAAATTTGGCTTCTAGAATCATTAATTTTTCATTAAGTTTACTTCACCCTTATATGGGTTGGTTTGAGTTTTAGTTGTGCTTATTTGAAGATGATTGAGTTTTGTGGAATGTTCCTAGTTCTGGCAATGGTTTTTCTTTTCTCATGCTACAAAATATGGATATGCCCATGTTGAGAGTTCCCTAGTTACAGGATGTATGAGGGTGTTTTTTGAATTTTTAATATTCGATTCTATTTGAGTTCTAATGGTGGGGAGAACCCTCAGTTTTATACCCTCCTTCTCATGTTGTGGTTTCTTCTTGATCCGTTGGGTGTCACTTTTGGAATCCATAGTCCTACTAATGATTACAATTTCTTAAGGGTTTGATTTTTAATTGACTCATTTTTTGGTTATATTTTGTCTTGTTGACATTCTCGGTGAATAAAGAGGTTGTGGTAGGTATAATTGTCACACCTTGACCTGAGATATTATTTTATTTTATTATTTTCTTGGTTAGGAATCAGTTCGATAGAGGTTCAGGTTGAGACCTGGTAATTGTTTTTTGGGTTGTTGGATGTTTTGGTGGCTTTCATATTATGCATGGGAACTCAATGGTTAGTGGAGACTGTGAAATTCAGCCCAGGTACCCATGCAACTGTTTCAGGATTCGACTTGAGCTACTGCACGACATTCACATTGTCTCACAAACCATGTGGCCTGGTCCAACAGTAGGTCTGTGATTTTGAAAAAACCTACTACATGGTTTGTGCACAATCACCTAAACTATACTGGTTAGTCATACAGTCACACTCTTCTTGGACAGCAGCTTCCGCATATTTGGTGCATGGTTTGATAAAACATGTCACCAAATGATGTGAGTTACCTAGAAAATTGAAAACAAAAATCCATATTCTACCATGAACTCCATTTAAACCCATTTCATCCCCTCCTTCATGGTTTAATTTTTCACAGCAAGGGGTCCCAAAAACACTTTTTCCCATGGGTCCTACTTCTCTATGGTTGCATCCTCAAAGAAAAAAAGTGAGTTTCTTAGGGTTTTGGCCACTTTTACCCTTCTCGCACCCTTTATTCAATTTCCTCTCAATTTTTCATTAGTGGGGTCTTGTTTGGATGAACCCTTATGGATTGGTTTTGCTTGTGGGGACATTTTTCTTTAGATAATGGGTGCATGAAAGGTTATTTAGCCTTAGATATCTCTTCTTTGAATGTTTCATCGCTCTCGCTCACCATCAAGGTATTTGTTTCCATGTTTTTCTTTTTTGATGCATCCTTTAAATTTTTTGGGTTCCTTGAATAAATTTATCGACATGATTTTTGCACTTAGGGTTCCTTTTTTTTAAGTTTTTTGAGTGTTTTTTTGTATAAATTGATAAAAATAGGGTTTTAAGTTATTCCTTGAATATACCTATGTGTTTGGGCACCTAATGTAATTAGTATAATGTAGAATGTACATTAAAAGTGAAATTTGGCCTTGTTGTGACACTTGAACTTTCTTAAATTTTTGTAAATTAGTTTCAATATATGGACATGGATGTTTGTGTGTTTTTTAAATCTTTTATGGCTTGAGAATTGTGGTGGAAATGATATTGGAAAGGATTCTCTTGGTTTTGATATGATTTTTTATGTTTTAGAATTTAAATGGGATTGTTGGGGTTGGCTTAAAAAGAAAGTGGTGTTGAAATGGAAATGGTTGATTTGGGAATGCCATTGTATTTTTGAATATCCATGAACTACTAAAAAACATGCATTTTACAACGCTGACATTTCTATGCGCTAGAAAAAAATGCCAATAAATGAAATATTTATTTCTGATAAATAAATTGATGATAAATACAACCTGTTATCAGTGGTTATTTTAGCACTGATAAAAGAAACCTTTATCATCTCTTTATTTTTAGAACTAATAAAGTGTATCCTTTATTAGATCTTTTTTTATCACTGATAAGGGGTATCCACTATCAGTTCATTATTTTTATCGCCGATAAAGATTACCCATTACTAGAAATTTATTTTTAACATTGTTAAATATTTATTTCATCAGTGTATTTTTAGAACTAATAATGGTCTGAATAAATAACATAAAATAATTTAATAAAAAAATAAAAAATGTGTTCATTAGAATTTTTTTACAAATTTTATTAATAAAATATTGCTTGATAAAAATAAATATATTGATTATACATTATTAAATATTAATGATTTTAATAACTAGATAATTATGATAATTAATGTTATTAAATTATTTATGTTAAAAATATCGATATACATTAATATATATAAATATGATATATATTACAAAATATTATGCACTTTACATAAACTAGTTTTATATTTATTGAATAGTAATTTATAATTAAAAATTTAAATGAATTAAAAATATTGGCTAATTTCACAGTACTCGACATATAATTTAACGTAGTTTTATTTTTAAATTTAATATAGATTAAATGGGTGTTATATTGAATTCACTTATATGTAATTGATGCATTTTCATCTGGAATTCCACACAGAGAACTTATCCTTTTTTTCAATGTTGTTGAGGGGTACTTATTTTTAATTTAATCAATTAAACTCATTTTTAAAATATATGCATGAAAAAAAATTTATATTCATTAATAATGTTAAAAATATATCTGTAAAAAATTATTTATAAATGAAATTATTTATAAATGTACATTTAAAATATTTATACATTAACATATTTAGAATTATAAATAAATAAATCATTTATTAAAATTATTTATATAATTTTAAATAAATAATTATATATAAAGATACATTTATTAAATTTAAAATATATTTACTTAAATAATTAATATATTTAACATATATATTTGTAATATATATATGCATAAATATATAAATATATTTAATGATATAAATATAATTTCTTAAAAATATTTCTATGATTACAAATAAAAAATTATAAAATTATAATTAATATATTTATTAAATATATAAATATATTATATATATATAAATATTTCCATATTTTTAATTATAATTATAATTCTAAATACTTTATCAGCGAATTAGGAATTAGCACTTATAAAATCTTCTTTATCAGCATATTTTTTGCGCTGATAAATATTGGATTTCTCAGAGAAATACAAAGCACTGAGAAAATGAATATTTATCACCATTATAATTAAGAACTAATAAAAGAGTCTTGATATATTTTAAAATCCCGAACCATCTATGAACCCATCACCATATAGAAGCTTTTTGTGGAAGCCACACACTATCGGGGCTCCTCCCAAGTGAATCGAAGGATGAATCAGACCACTTGACTTCCTCCAATTGCTCCAACATCTCGTTAGGCATCTGGTATTCGATTGTATTTATAGTTTCTAAATTGGGTCTGATATCTTCCTTAACCTAGGGTGGTAGGCCTTCCAAATATCTTTGTGTATTTTTGGTTTTGTTTTTTATTTCTTCTTCTATTATTTTGTTTGATCCATTATTAATGATTCTTTGTGATCCATTATTAATGATTTATTTGTTATCCATTTTTAGGGAACTATTTTTGGTACGTTGTTTGTATTGAGTACCGATGTTTAATATGTTGTTTTTGTTTGATACTGAACCTTTTATTGGTTAATTAATGTTTTACTACTAGGTTTTATATATTCTTACTAAATAATTTTTTCATATACATATATAAATGTGTATAAATTTTCATGTATATTATTTTTCATTGACTACTAATTTCAAGAATGTTGGTGGTTCCGTGATGATTATATATAGGTAGACACCATTCATGGACTCCTTAGTGGACATGGAGCTTCCCATGCTATTTTCTCTAGAACCAAGTTAGTTGAATGATGTATGTTCCTCTATTGGTTATATGAATCAATTGATATATTTCCTCTTAGAATTTGATATTTTTCTTCATTTTGTTTTTGATAAAATTAAAAGGGGCCACCCCAGTTAAGAACATGAGGATTTATCACATCAAGACTTCACTTTTTGAATCATTAAGGTGCAATTATTGTTTGCATTATCATTGAATATTGAGGTTTGTCTATATGATATTCATTATAGACTATAAGCGAGTTTTTATAATGGGGTTACACATATGTCTGTCTATACAGCTATTGAATCATTTATTTATTTAGTTTATTGTCTAACAAGTATGAATATATTTAGTAATGATGATTTTGGGTCCTCATGTCCATTGAACCCAACGGTCAATCTAGAATTTTGTTCAAAATATGGTAATAATTATTTTTATTTGGGGGGGCACCACCATCCATTAATGGTTTTTATACCCAGTGTTTAATGAAAATACGTTTCTAACATTGAGGTATGTTATTGGTTTTAAGATGATCGGACCTAGTGTTTTTTGGGTAATTTAGGCTAGGGTCATTACACTATCCATATTCTAGTTTACACCTATAATTTTGAGAGAAAATATCATTACTATCTACCTTTTTATCCATATAGTTTTTTTCAAATTATAACCGCCATTATTTTTAGATTACGATTATCTAGGTGCTTAGATATTTTAGTATAAATGATATATTATATCTTTATTAGAATTGTCTATAACTTTCAATTTTTGATAATGAATATATTTTTTGTATTTATTTATATATAGTATAAAATTAAAATTTTATAAACCCAATAAGATGTATATTAATTGAAAATGGATTCACTCAAATCATTGAACTAATGAATATAAAGATTGAGTTTAAGAAATCTTCATGTTTTCAGGAAATCATGCAGAAAACCCTTTTAAAATACAATGTTTATGTTCAAAATGTTGTTATTATTGACAAAATAGTCGAGAAGAGTTGGAAGAAAATTTTATTTTTCCAAGAATAGATCAAAGGTATTAATATTGGAGTAAACATGGATAAAGACTTAATGTCGACATCGATTGTGATGATACTACAGTTTATGAATCAATTGATATGAATACCATTATAAAAGATGATGGAGATCGCCTGGAAGAAATTAAAAAAGAAATTGAATATTTACTTCCCGATTATCCAATGATTATTGAGTAGTTAAATTTCTATTCTAATAAAGCATTGTAGACCAGTTATACTAAATACACTACATTTTTACCTAAAATAATGTTATATAATTTGATAGCTGGCAGCAGATGGAGTGACATAAGCTTTAAAGAACTACATTGTCTTATGAAAGATATGATACCAGAAGAAAATAAACTACCTTGCCAAACATATGACACAAAACAAATGTTCTTTTCAATGGGAATAATCACTAAAAATGCATGCCTTTCCAAATGATTTCATATTGTGTTTCAAGGACCATGAATTACTCAGAAAATTCAATAAGTGTGGTATAGATCGAATCAAGAAAAATGAATCAAGTAATTCAAAATATATATGGTACTTTCATATCATTCCATAGTTTAGAAGACTATATGCATTTAATGAAACATAAAGACAATTATCATGTAATTTAGATACAAGAATTAATGATGGGAACCTCTATCATTCAATAGATTCTCCTCAGTGGAAGAAAATTGATTACGATTTTTTTGAATTTGTATATGATCCAAGAATCTTTAGCCATGTGTTATCTAAAAATGGAATTAATCATTTTTTTGTACAGAGTAGTATAAAAAATACATGGTTTACCATGTTTGTAATTTAAAACATTCCTTCATGGTTGTGCATAAAGCATAGATACATTAAGTTGTCTCCACTTATATCTTGACCAATGAAACCCAATAATTTTATTGATGTCTATTTGGTTCCATTGATCGATCATCTGAAATTGAGGTGGGATATAGGTTTTATAATGTGTGATTCTTATATAAGTAATGAATTCATATGGAGGACCATGTTGTATAGAATAATAAATTACTTCACCGCTTATGTAAAATTATTAGGATATTGGATTAGAGGAATATTAGGGTGTCCTATTTGTAAAAAACAAAAAAAACGTAGTTCATTAAAAAAATTCCTAGAAGATTGTGTTTTTAGGACATCAAATATTTTTACCTTGACTATGTAAGTACCGATCAGGGAAAATAACATTTGATGGAAATATCTAACCCGGTACAACATCATCTCTAGCAACATGTGACCAACTTCTTAAAAAAGAAAAAAATATTGACACTGTTTTCGATAAACAATTTCCTATAATCCTTACAAAATCAGGTTATAAGAAGAGATCAAATATCATGGAATTACAGTATTGTAATTTTTTTCATGTTAGGAATTTTATTAATGTAATGCATAAAGAACAAAAATGAATTTGATAGTGTTATTGAAACATTACTTAATGTTCTAAAAAAAGTAAAATATGTCATCGGGGATAGTTTGGACATTATTCAAATGTGGATAAGTGAACAACTAGAACCGTTGAAGGGTAAGAGGGAGACTTTTATTCTTCCCACATCATGCACTCTATCCAGATAAAAAAATTACATTTTTTACTATTCATTACTAATGTAAAAGATCCACTAGGGTATTCCTGAAAATCATGAATGTCATGCAAATTACTAATTTGAAGTTACAAGGAATAAAATCATGCGACATTCATGTTTTGATGAATGATTTAAAGCATGTTTCTTTTTTCCCATTCTGCCTTAAAATTTATGATATACATTAACTAGAATCTAATAGTTTTTCAAAGCCATATGAAAGAATGTTGTAGACCCGAAAAAGTTTCCCATCACAAATAATGAGATTTTAGTCATATTATTTGAAATTAATATGTTCTTAGGACCATCATTATTTGATATAATGGTCCACTAGATGGTTCACTTGGTTATTGGGATTCAACTATGTGGACTTGTCAGATACAGATGGATGTACCCCATTGAATAGTAAATGATGTTTTTAAAAGGTTATATTAAGAATAAAAGTCGACTAGAATGTTGTATTGTAGAATTATATATTGTTGAAGAAACAATTGAATTCCATACTAATTACCTATCATAAGCTGGAAGAATCCATCTCTCAATGTCTCTTCATAGAGAATGCCTTATGGGTGAAGGGATTTCTAGAAGAGATGTTGTTATAATTACCTTGATAGAGCGGGGAAAAGAAACTATTTACATATTACATAATAGTAAAGATGTTGATGCCTATATTGAAGCCCACAAATAAATTATTAAATATTTTAATCCATCAAGGGATGAAGGATTGATTTCAAATACACACAATCAACAGTTTATAAGATACTTCAAAGATCCAATTAATAAAGAGTGATCCAAAAATATGAATTCAATTGGAAAAATACTTCAATGGATAGCGTCTTTATACTTCTGGCTGAAGCAATGCACATATATGGTTCCAAGGATAGAAATCCAATTTATGAAAATATTATATATTTTTGCATTATTGAAATGATATACTAATTGGATTATTAAAAATTTCAGGTATTATATTCCTTTTAAAATGGGTTTAAAATTGGAGTGAACGTTGAATAAATGGGATTTGTGATGATGAATTTTAATGTAGAGGGGGGAAAGGATGAGAAATTGATAATGGAATCACAAGAAGTGAAATTATTTTTTGTCTCTGATCCAACAAACAATAATTGGTCGATTTTTTCCAATGACTAAAACCAATATTGAGACAGTTGAAATTTCAATTGTGGATAACCCTTTCTTTGGGACATCATAATATGTTCATGCTAGTCCCAATGTAATCAATGTATTGTATGTTATATGGGACCAAAAATTGGGGATTTAGATTGTCTAGAGGAACCAAATCTTTAAAACCATTTAAAAGGAAAGTGAGTTAAATCAGATGGTAAATTTTTTTTAAATGTTCAATGTTTTTCCTCATAATATTATATATTCTCTATTACAGTAAAATAATTTAAATTAAATGTTTGACTAATCATGTTTTCAATACCTTCTTCACATGAAGATGTTACTAATATCTCAGAAGAACAAACTAAAATGAAGAAAAATCTTTGGATAGATTCAAAGGTAATGTTACGATATAATTTCTCTATTTAACTGAAAAATTATATAATGGAATGTTGATTTAATTTTCATTATTCAAGTAGAGTTCATTTTTTTGAAGATTTATTTCCACTTATCATGTCGTTGCAAGAATATCAACGATGTTGTCTCAACATAATCATAGAATTAATATTCATGTTTTTATATTAAAATAATTGTCCATTTATTAATGCATTGTTTCATATTTATGTTTAATTTAATACTTTTTAGTATTACTCACATAATAATTGATTTCTTATAATGGTGTATTTTCTTGTTTCAGTTAGGGTGTTGTGTCCACTATTTTTCCCTTTTTCATGAAAACGTTCATAGACTACTTTTCACTAAAAACCATTTCACCCTCAAAGTGTTTTATTTATCACTTTCATTCATAGTCATTAAACTACCTTTGCATAAAGAGAAAAAACACTACCTGTACTCAATGATAGAGGTAATTTTGATGTATTCATTGTAAAATCATTTTCCATATAATTAATTTATTATTTCATATATTTGTATAATGTATTTATTTTTAATATTACTCACACAATAATTGTTTTATTATATCAGTGGATTTTTTGTTCGAGTTGGGGTGCTCTGTCTATCTGTCATCCTTTTTTTCACCAAAGCTTCCAAATACTTCTTCTCCCTCAAAAACGTTTCACCCCCATAGTGTGGCATTTGTCACTTTATTTCAATTTCTGTACACTACCATTTTTGGAAGAGAAAAAATGTTGCCTCTACTCAAATATGGAGGTAATTTTCATGTTTTCATAGTAAAATCATTGCCCATAGAATTAATATATTGTTTCATATATATGTTTTATTTATTTGTGTTTAGTATTAATCACATAATAAATGTTTTCATATAAATTTATATTCTTTTTTTCAATTTGGGATGATATTTCCATCATTCATCCCTTTATGAACAATAAATTCAACATACTTGTTCTCCCATAAAAACATTCACTCTTGTATTTTTGACATTTATCACTTTCCCACGAGTAACCTCCATTACACAATCACCGACAAAATGTTGATATTTTCATAGAAAAAAAATTTCCATAGAAATTATGTATTGTTTCATATTTATCTTCAATTTATTTATTTTTAGAAATAATCATAATAATTATTTTTCTTATTTAGGTGGATTCTTATTTTTTGAGTTGATGAGGTTTTGTTCAAAACTACTCATGCAGTGATGGCAGTTCGACCAAGAAAGTCAATGGAAATCATGGTACCATTTATAGTTAGGATTGTTTTTGAATGTATGTAATAATTTTTATTTATGTAATTGAATAATCAAATGTATTAAATTACAGTAATATATTGTTCGTTCTGGTATTTGTGATGTAAATTTGATTTCATTTAAATTATATAATGGGACTTGTTTTTATTGATATCTGGTTGGTTTATGGTGTGTTTATAGTGATACATTGTTCTATTACAGTACTCTGTAGTGGTGTTGCAGTGTGTTAAATAGGAAAATATATTATAACCCTTAATGAGCACTGATAAAATGCCATTATAAGATCTGAAAAAGGGTACCTTTAACTTTACTAAATAATAGCGCTGATAAATGAGTCCATTATCAGCACTTTTCAAAGCACTGAAAAAGGTCTGATTTATGAGTGCCTTTAAAAGAACATATAAATGACCACTTTATCAGTTATTTTTTAGTGCTGGTAAAATTTACAGGCTTTTAATATCACACCGATAATCATCCCTTTTCTAGTGCTGAGAAAGAGGATTTTGATACCATTTAAAAGCCTATTTGTAGAAGTGATATGTATACAAGGTGGACATGGATGAACATTAAAATGAAGATGGAACCTTAGCACAATAGTTTATCTAATGTTTGGATTCTTAAATGTTTTCCGTGATCTCAAAAGTGGGTTTGTGGTGAATTATATGTCTTGAAATTGGTTCTGAATGTGTTCCTCAAAACATGTCTCGTTTGTAATTTGGGGACATTATTGGTCTAGAAATGGTTTTTTATCCCATTGGGTGTCATTTAATATGTTTTGTGTTTTTATCAAAGATTTAAAAGGAATTCAGCTTCAAATGTAAAGGCATGTTTCCAAATGCTTGTGAAAGTGACATATCACATTGTTTAGAAATAGTTTCTGAAATTTTTTGGTAAATGAATTTGCCTATGTAAATATGAAGGCCCATTTGGAAAAATAGTATGTTTTATGAAAGAGCTGAATATTCATAATATTTTATGGAACGATTGGCACCTTGAGGACGTGATATATATATAGTGGGCACCTCTATAAGAGGGATTTTTCTTTTATGGGTTATTTTATATGTGTTTTCTATGTTTGGGGTAGGAATGTGTGGTGGTGGAAGGTAATATGAGTCATTCATGTGAGGGATTCCTACTAACACAATATAGTTTTTTTGTGGGTTCAAATGTGTCTTTAAGAGGAAGAAGTGAAAATTTCTTTCAAACCCTAGTTAGATGGGTTGAATCCCTAGATTTCTTGAGAGACGAGGTGGGTTGTTTCTTTTGGATTGGTTAGTTAACATAATATAGCTGGTCATAGACTAGACAGATTCACCATAAAATGATAGGTGGTTCGGAACTGAGTATGTTCACTGGTCGTTCTATATATTATTAAGGAAGACCGTGGTTAACATCTATATTTAGTTGTTTTCATTTTAATTATTTTATTTCCTTTTTTATCCTCCATATTTGTTTCTAAATATCCTGGTACTATTTTATATAGATGTTTCAAATGGGTTTAATTATTAAATAGTAAACCATTTTTCAAAAAATAGAGATGTGTTGTGCGTGTTTTTAAAATGAAATACAATGTAGTTTGTTAAAATGACAAAAATAAATCTTTATAAATTTATTTTCAAACTATTTTTAATGGACTATTTTTGGGAAAGGAAATACGTTGATTCTTTAGTGATTTACAACTGAGATATATTGCTCAAACCTACTTATACCATTAAGTATCGATAGACCTGAACTAGTTAACACCTTGAGCATTCTATTTAGGTTTTTATAGTTTTAATTGGCTCTTGGAGTCGTTCAATATTATGGATAGTGGTGACACTATGGTCACATAGGGATCGTGGCAGTATTCATTTAGTTTATTTTTGTGTTGTTTCAATTTTAGTTGTGTTTCTGTTCAGCTGTATCTCATAACAAAATCCTTTTATTTATTCTTTACATGAGATTCATTCATGGATGGTTATTCTTCTTGTTCATTTTTTTTATTTGATCATGGTTATTATTATAAAACCATTCCCTCTTAGTTTATATTAATTTCTGACACTTGTTTCCATCATGTGGGGATTGGGAATGCCTTTTGGGTAATGACACAGACCATGTCAGGTGTCTGGTAAGATAGAATCCCAGGTAGATTTGTGGAAAAATTGTATTATATTTGGCCCTTTTTATTAGGGGTGGTTGAAAGATGGATATTAAGATTTTCATGACTCATGAGGTAGGTATGGGAAAGGGGTTTCAATCCCTTGCTCATACTATTCATTGAGTTACTTAGGTACTTTGAGATATGATATTTGTTTCTGGATTGAGGGATAACGATGGTGATGATCTGGTGTAATGTTGTGTTCTCACATAGAGTAGTGACCCATTTGATTTCTGAGTACATTGTTCAAATAACCCGTAGTTGTTGATGTTTTCTTGGGGAATGGATCACTACAATGTCACCAGGTTAAGCCAGACTACTAGTTTCCCTTTCTAATAGTTTGGTACGTGTGGTGTTTTTTCATGGTCTCGGTTGGTGTATGTGTGTCTCTCAAAGTGACAATGGTTTTTGAAATTAGAGTTATTTATTTTTAATGTTATTGAACTAGTAAAATTGGAGTCAAAGTAAAATGTTTTTGATTCAAATTTTGATGTGTTTTACAAATTGAGTGGCAATAGTAACCCTCAATATCCCTTATGAACATTTTCAAATGTGACTGTATGTGTGTGGAATGTGTGTATTGGCATGTATGGATGGAAATATATGAAACATTGTGCAAATATTACTGGGATTCCATGAGTGGGTGATTGAAATCAAAAGTGTTTCCTTGTTTTTATAAAGGTATTATAAATGAAGAAGATGGTTTCCGAAACATTTTTTTATTTTTAATGAGTCGGTTATTGTTGTTAAAATAATATTTTAGTATTTGGAAAAAGCATCCTTAGAAAAAAATAAAATATTAAATTTAAATGAAAATATTTTCTTTTTAATGGGATTCTTTGATTGATCTTGTATGTGTTTGTCTTTTAAGCATGTTTTTATCTCAATATGTTCTTTTCAATTGCGTTTGGGTTTTATGTTGGTTCTAGTTTTGTGTTTCTCATGATGTTTAGAATATACCACATTGAAAGATCCCCCATGTTTCCATTGAGTCATACCCAATTTCTAGTCATTTTAGATCATTTTATATCCATCATGGTGATGTAGTTCCATTAGAGGAAGTGGAGTGGATTGAGGTGGTCGAGCATGTATTTCGGTCTTTGGGTACTCTTGAAGTAGCAAGATTTCATGTTGTTCTGGGGGTGTTTGAGGTTCATTATTTGGACGAATGGGATTTGTATTTCATGTTAATAGTTTATTTTTCTCTAGATGTGGCATTAGAGGATCCATTGAATACATAAATCTTTCATTGGGGGTGTTTTTATAGATTTCATGGGGCCATTCCTCTTCAACAAGGATCATTGTTTTGATAAGTTAATGAATGAAGCATTGTTGGATGAGTTGGTTTCCATAGCCAAGGAAGTTGGAAATCCAAAATCTATTATTTCATATGAAGGTTCCCCATCTGGAAAAAAGATAATACCAGAGGAACTTGTCCCTAAGAAATCTCCAACATTAGTTCTAGACTCCAGTTCATTAGAAAATTATCTTCGGTTCCCGCAGTATGGATGGTTTGGCAATTCGAAGCCATCTCACCACAATCATATGTAGAAATTCCCCCATTGCGACTGCTTCGGTCATTTAAAGACGTTTTGTAGGAAGCGTTTCCTAATGAATAAGACATTATCAGAGGATTATAGTACCTAAATTTGATGTAGGATATGCTTCAGTTGCTAGGACTCTAACCATAGGCCTCAGAGTGAAGCCCACTTACAGTCAAGTATTTTCGAATGTATGTAAAGCCTAGGCCCAGTTTTCTTACCTGTGTTGGGGTGGATGAATTTAATGTTTTCTTGTTATTTTTTTCTTCTATTATGATTTTATCTTTCCATTGTAAAAATGTGATGAACTTGTTATTTCATGATTTAAGCGGTTGTGTTCTCCTGAATGTTGCTTCTATAATCCTTTGTTTTTAATTATGTGTTCCTAACCTTTGTGTGGGATGGTTTTTATTTTTATTGTGACTATTTTATGATGTTTTTGTTTTGGGTAATGTTTACAGATCAATTGATGGGTTTTTTGCTCGTTTTATGGATGCTGGATGTGTTCGTGCTGGGGGATCCCTAGTTCTTGATTATATTGAAAGTGTTGTTTGGATTTTTATGATTCCAGTCTAATTGTGTTCTTGTGGTGGGTAGAACCCCCATGTTATCCCATCATTATCATGTCTTGGATTCTTCTTGATCAGTCAGGTGTGACTGGTGGAGTGAATTATCCCCCTGATGTTTTCGGTTTCTCCTGGTTTTGATTACAATGACTTGAGTTGTGGTTATCATTCATCTTGATGACTTTATAGGGGAAGAACGTGTCCTTGGTGGGGAGTATTGTCCCAAACCGATCTTGTATATTCCTTTATTTTATTCTTTTATTTTTTATGGATAATTACGATAGAGGATTGTGCTATGAACCGGTTAAAAGATTGATGTTTTTTGGAAGTTTGGTAGGATTTCAACCTATGCATGGGCGCCATGTGATTCGCGGAAACTGTGCAGTTTAGATCAAATAACGGTGCACCAGGTTTAGGATTTAGTGAGAATCTACCACACGGTTTTCACATGGTCGCAAAAATCATGTGGCCTGGTCGTGTGGTAGGTTTGGATTTCTGTAGATGCTAATACATGGTTTTGCGTACGGTCTAACAAATTTTGCTGGTTTTTCATGTGATCAATAAATTCTTAGAATGTAGATACAACACCATTTTCATATATTTTGGTAAATTGCGAGGCTAAACAATGCGAGATTCCCATAAATTTTAAAACATTAAAACCATGTTCCACCCATACCTCTTTGTAACCCCATTTTAGCCCCTCCTGCTTGGTCGAATTTGGCGCATCATGGGGTCCAAAACCCCCTTTTTTTTCTTCACTACTCATCCTCCATGGTTTCGTCCTCAAATATCTAAGGTGAGTTTCTTAGGGTTTTAGTCCCATTTTCATTTAATTACCACCTTTTTTCTTGTTTTCTTTATTTTACATTTCTCAGGTACTATTTTCCAAACTCTAATGTATAGGGATTGTGTGTTGGGTCATTTCACTTTGGATCTACGGTGTGTGAAAAATCTATGGGAATTACATCTATGTTATCAAAAGGTTTCATCAGTCCTGAACACTGTCATGGTTGGGGTTTCTGTGTTTTTCCATTACGATTCATCCTGTTAATTCTTGGTGTCCTTGAATATATTTATAAACATGATTTATATTGTTAGGGAACCTTCTTTATTGTGTTGTGGTGTTTTATTATTGGTATAAAATTTTAGAAATATTTTTTTTTGTGATTCCTTGAAAATAAATATGTTTTTATGCACCAAATTTCTTTGAAAAAAAATAAAATGTTTTATAAAAGTGAAATTGGGCCTTGTTGTGATACATTTCAATTTTTATATTTTGGTAAATTAATTTTAATATTTTAACTTAAATGGATGTTTGATTTGGATTTCTATTATGGCTTGAGAATTTTTGTGGAAATGGTTTTGGAAAGAATTATCTTCTTTTTGAAAGGGTTGTTTATGCTTTGGAAATTGAAGGGGATTATTGGTTTTTGATTAGATGGAATGTGGTGATCATGGAAATGGAAATGGTTGATTTGGGTTTTCTATTGGATGTTGTAACATCCATGTGTGCACAATTTTCGTACATGGATGCACATTCAAATGAAGATGGCACCTTAAAACAATGTTTTTATCTAATATCTGGATTCTCAAATGTTATACATTATCTCAAAATGGGCTTTGTGGGGGATTTATATGTCTTGAAATTGGTTTTTAATGTGTTCTTTAAAAAATCCCTCATTTGGAAATTTGGGAAATGATTGGTCTTTAAATTGTTTGGGAGCCAATTGGGTATATTTATTTATGTTATGTGTTTTCATATTGGATTTAAAAATAATTTATCCTGAAATGTAATGTTATGTTTGTCAATGTAGAGTCAAAAGACATCTTTTGAATTTTCTATTAATTTTTCTTTGGAAATCCCAAACTCCATTTTCAAATTAATTCATATATTATTTAATTTAGGTTGTTTTATATTACTTTTATTCATTATTATTTTTCATATGATTATTAATATAATCAAATCCATAAGTATTTCTATTTCCAGGATTATTTTTATCACCCAATATATGACCTACTATTGACTCACTAAATAATATTTTCATCGAAATAGCCGATTAAAATTTTCATCATACACACCATCCATTATCGTACTGAAAAAATAAATTTTATGCACTGTCTTAACTAAATTTATTTTTCACTTATACTATTCGAAATCATATTTTATCGAAAGAGCTAAATTCATTTCGGACCCATTCTATCCTCTATATAAAAAAACATCATATCAAATGGAAACCATTTTATCAAAATGATGTCGTGTATTCTATTTCAAAATGTGTTATAAAATGTTGTCATTGTTTCTATTAATATATAATCATTAAAGTGCTAGGTGTCCAAGTCCCTCTTCCTTTTTAGGAGAAAGTCTAACCGTTGGAGGAAAATATAATAGGTGGAGCCAACACTATTAAATACTAGGTCATTTTAATGAGCTCATAACTTTTGAACAATGTGAGACATCCTACGAGAGATCTGTCAAATCTTTACTCTGTGGGAAAGAAGCTGAAGTCATGTTCTGAATTTCTAATTCTACATACTTGTTTAAATCAATGGTATTTCTTTTCCTTGTGTGACACCAATCGTTGGTGATTATGATTGAGTGATTCCTTGGACAGGAAGACAGATACACCGATCATTTGCAGATCGAGAAATTTTGAGGGTAGGAAGAAAAAGGAGATGATCACCTTCAAGATTGATGGATTATAGGGAAAGAAAGACAAAATGAAATCATTGTATCAAGGGATTACCCTGGTGTGGGAATGAAATGATGATGCTCTAGAATTATTAATATTTTTTCTTACATTCTATTGAATATAGAAAAATGTTTTCACCAGATATATGTGTTGATTAAAAGATTTAATTCGTTAATCGTGATAATATTCAAGTAGTCTTCTTCCTAAGACACAAATCATGAAGGTTCATAACAAAAACTCAAATATACACGGCATGTCCTTCTGACACATGCCATGTATTATTGACCCGACATGGATCGACATGCCCGAATAAACGCATATGTTTCTAGCTAGTGATTACACACCGTGTGATTACAATGTACATACCATGTTCCCCCTTCTAGAAGTGGTTGGTGGCTGAATATTGACATTACACACCGTGTGGGGTGGAATTTCAAGCACTTTACTTCCCTCAACCAGGAGAAACCACATTAAAATTCAACAGTGGTACATTAGATCACCCACCAGTGGAGAAAGATAAGTTAAGTCAACATGACTTGCGTAAACACTTTGTCCTTTTGAGTACACACTGTGTGTTTTAAAATATTTTAAATAGGAGGTAATACCCCCTAATTCGGAACTCAAACTCAAACATAAAATGGGACAATTCCGGATATACCTAATGGGAGAAGAAGGAGAGAATAGAATAGACTAGGTGTTGTTGTTACCTTCATGACAATCTTCAATAAAACCTTAGCACAATGTTTAACTTATGTATCACAGGTCCATTAATCACAAGCTACACCATGTGTAGCTAAATACCCCAATTGTTGGGGCTATGGAAGATTATGGGTTATTGTTTATGAATTTCTATATTGTAATAATTTTATTTATATTTCTCTAATAATCCCTTAAAAACACTTTCTTAATATCACGAGAAACATTGTGTCATAACAATAATGGGATTTTGAGGGTTCTATTGAAGGATTATGATTAAGAACATCCATGATCTTGGGGCGGATTTAACGTCTCAAAAGGGGTTACAATTAAAAAAACTAATAGAAACCAATTTCCAGACCAAGGAATTGGTTTCTACTGATTCAAATGAAATTTACCAAACCATGTGGGTTCTATTATATCCAAAACCCAAAGATGTGAGTTATCAAGAACCACAAAACCTCATAATAAAACTAATTTATTAATTTTCCCCAAAATCTACATCCCTAACACATTCTTTCTATTTATCATCATAATCATATTTTTGTTTTTCATTATATTTAAAGTAATTAATCATGAAATTGAGAGTATAAATTCACATCGATTTAAACATAAAAAAATAAAATCTATATTTCATCAAACATCACAAAATTAATTTAAAATTAGAGAAAAAAATATAGAAACATCCTATACCTGTGAATAGATCCCATAATTTCACTATACAAGTATTAAGTTTTGGTATTTCAATTTGGAATGTTGAATGTAAAACTTTGGCAAAAACGATACCAAATTATCACACTATTTCTGGTTATTTTAAAGTTAACAATGTTTTTATTAATCATTTTTTATATATTAAGGTGAAAATAAAAATAAAAAATACTAAAATAACCAATTATTAATATCATTTATGTTTTTCATTATTTTAGTCTTCCTCATTTACACTTTGTAGTGTTTTTTTCATGTTATGTCAGATCACAAGTTCATGAGTGGATGAATTACCCGTTCAAAGAGCATTGATTCATCAAAAGCCCTTTAGCTTGTTCTAGAGATCAAAATAATGATCCTGAGGTGACGTCGAGCACCTATGAGCGATCAAAACCAAAAAACACCCATCGAGAACAAGGAAGAAGGAGACCCAGCTGCTTTCTAAGATGTTTTACAACAATTCATTCCTGAGGACAACTAGAACCAACAACTAGCTTCTGAGGATGAGTGGATCCAACTTCCACAATAAGAATCATGGAGTTCATACCATAGAATCGACAATGACAATTGTCTCTATTTTTTCTAGGTTACAACCCACAACAACCCCAATAGTACCCACCAGAGTGGTTTCCATACTTACATCTTGGCTAGGGGCGTTTTTTGATCATAATCAGCAATATTTTCCCCCACCTCATTAAGAACAACTACCTCATTTCATACCCTTATGGAGTATGGTTATCCATCCATCCATAAAGCTGATACGGGTATTGTCAGACCATCGGTGGAAGCCCAACATTTTGAGATCAAGAAATCCATAATGCAGCTCATCCAAAACACGATACAATTTGGAGGATTGAAGAGTGAAGACCCCAACACTCATCTTCCCGATTTTCTAGAGATATGTGACACCTTATTCTACCATGGGGTGTCATAGGAAGCTATTTTCCTTCACTTATTCCCCTGATCATTAAGTTATAAAGTGAAGGATTGGCTTAAATGAAAGGCTCAACATTCTATCCTCTCCAGGGGGCATTGTCATAGGCAATTCTATCATAGTATTTTCCACCAGCACAGCCGAAGATGTTGCAGAATGAAATTCACATTTTTTGGAATCATGATTTAAAATATTAGAACGAATCTTAGGAACACTTTAAATAATTGACAAGGATGTTCTGTAGTCATGGCCTTCCATTTTGGACGCAAGTACAACCTTTCTATGGAGGACTTACGAATAACACCAAATCAGTGGTGGATGCAGCTATAGGAGGCACCATAATGAAGAAATTCTTGAAGTAACTCTTCGACTTTCTCAAATATATGTTACTAAATAGATTCTAATGGAACACAGAGAGAGGTACTCAATTGTGGAGTGTGCATAAAATTGATTCGAATATTATTCCTGCTTCTCAACTAGACAATGAGTCCAAGAAAATTGATGTGTTAAATCTGAAAAATTGAACTAAAGATCAATCAATGCATCACCCAACATGCAGCGAATGCCGTGAAAATAATATGATGGTTGGATTCCTAGGGACACGTTTCTGTGCCTAGACATGTGATGTAAGGTATGGCTCTCAAAATAGAGGGCCAAATATTTACCATAAATACCATAAAATGGCTTGGAAAATAACACAAACATAGGCTTGGGGTAGCAACAACAAAACTCTCAACCCTCCCCCCCAAGAAATGCCAACCAGTTATGGTAAATAGTAAAATCAAAATCCATATCTCTAACAACATCCGAAAGTATGTTTCCAACAAAAAGGGTATCAAACCCTTTATTTGGCATAACCACTAATGAAACTAAAACCTAGTCCAAATACCCAACAACCTCTGCAAGGACACCTATAAATTCTAGAAGAAATGATGTCAAAATATATATCTACTACTAAAATGAGATTTTAGAAGCAGTGGCCTCTATTATGTTCCATGATAATCAGATTGCACAACTTTCCAATCAAATCTCCCCAAGGAAACATGGTACACTACAAGGTAACAATGAGAAGAACCCATAGGATTAGTACAATGCTATCAATTTACATTATGGGAAGGATCTACCCCAGAAAACATCTACAAATCAAGGTGAAATTACAGCTCCACCAACACCATCTTATAATAATGAATCCAAGATCCCGGAGTCCCCATAAACACAGGTCATATGAAAATAGAAGGAGGTTACACATGATAAGGGAAAATAAGTGGTAAAACCATATTAACCCCCTTAGCATTTCCCACGTGAATGAAGAAAAGAAAGCTGGATCAACAATTCGAGAAATTCATTAATATATTCTGAAAAAATTATATTAATATCCCTTTCATAGATGTATTAACTCCAATGCCAACATATACAGAGTTCATGAAATAAATACTCTCAAATAAGAAGATGATGTAGGATTTGAGAACAATTTCTCTCACCAATGAATGTTTGGTAGTGGTTCAATGATCTCTTCCTCTAAATCTCCATGATCCAGGTAGTTTTACAATTCCTTGTGTAATTGGTTCTTGTGAGTTTAGGAAATACCTTGATAATATAGGGGCTAGTGTCAATCTTATTTCTTATGGAGTCCTTAAGAAAATGGGGATGAATGATTTACAACCTTCTTGAGTGGAAATACACATTTCAGATTGATCCATCAAATATCATAAAGGTCTACAAGAGGATGTGCTTGTGAAAGTGGAAAGGTTGATTCTTCCACATGAATTGTTCATCCTTGACATGGTGGAAGATCAAGATGCAAATTACATTATGAGAATACCATTCTGGGAAAATGGGAAAGTGATGATATATGTTCATTAATGCGAATTTATATTCAGAGTGGGAGATAAAAATCTATATTACAATGTCCTCAAAGTAGCTATGCAAGTATTACTGATGGAACATGAGGACTGTTATGAATTGTCAACTGTGGACAAATACTTTCCCACAAGGAAGAAATGTGGAATATTTTTCTATCACCGATGAACCATTCATTTAGGAAATCTAGACTGATTATGACAGAGAATAGTTTCAATTAATTTGTAGGCCAGGGTGGTCATTATTGGAAATGAGCAATTATTCCAGATGATCTCATGTGGGCCGTGGTAGAACTGACTGTGACCTGAATTCTGAATGACCCATAACATGTAATTAACCCCTCCCATCATCTTTTAAATTTGGTTACATAGGCGATAAGCACACACTTCCAGTTATACACAATACCTTACTCTCACAAGAGTAAGATCACGAACTTCTCCAAGTCCTTAAATGAAGAAAAAAACTATTGGGTGGACAGTAGAAGATCTTAGATGGATCAACCCATCCATTTGCACAAAAAAGGTGATACTTGAAGAATGATACAGTCCCTCTCGTAAACCAAAATGACTACTAAATCCTCCCATGAAGGAGGTAGTGTGGAAATATGTAATCGAGATTTTCGATGCAGGAATCATCTACTCGATCTTCGATATCCCATGGGTAAGTCCATTGCAAGTGGTACCCAAAAAGTGGGGTGTCACCATGATCGCAAATGATAAATATTAACTTATCCCAACAATATAATTCTTAGGATGGTGAGTATGATTGAATTACAAAAAACATAATTATGCCACAAGTAAATATCACTTCCCACTCTCTTTCATGGAACAGATTCTAGATAGATTTATAGGGCACACATTCTATAACATTCTATAAGGTTATTCTGCATATAACTAAATTTCAATTACTCCTAAAGTCCAAGAGAAAAAAACCTTTACAATCCCATATGGAACATTTTCTTAAGAAAGGATTTCTTTTTTCATGTTCAATGCTCCAACCTCCATTAAATAATGTCTGCTGGAAATATTCCATGATATGGTCGAGCAGATTCTGGAAGTATGTGGAATATTTTTTGATTTATGAAAAATCATTCAAACCTTTCTTAAAAAATCTGAAATTGTTCCGGGAATAGTGTGAGCACACCAATTTGGTTTTAAACTGGGAGAGGTACCACTTTACGGTACAAAATGGCATCTTATTAGGCCACTAGAATTCTATGAAGGGAATTGAAGTTGATTGGACCAAAATTGATGTCATATCACAACTGTCTATCACAACATCTGTGTGGGAAATTTGAATTATTCTTGGGCATGAAAGTTTTTATAGAATATTTGTTCATGAAATTTCAAAGATAGCTCAACCACTAACAATTTTTTTTTAAAAGATGATATCTTTGAATTTAAAGAAACATGTAATGCATCCTTCCAGCTTCTAAAGGAAAATTGGTAGAAACTCCTATCAAGATTTCCCCAAATTGGGAAAAACAATTTGATATTATGTGTGATGAATGTGACTATGTCATGGGATCAGTTAATGGGTAGTCACTAAATAAAATCTTCAGACCAGTATAATATGCTATTAGAGCACTCAACAAAGAAAAAATTAACTACACTGCCATGGAGAAAGAAATGCTAGTAGTTTTTTTCCATTCGATAGGTTTTGCTCTTATATAGTGCTATCCAAAGTTATTTTATTCACTGAACATGAAAGAAATAAATATTTACTGAACCAGAAGGATGAAAAACCAGAACTCATCCATTGGGTGCTTTTTCTCTAATATTTATCTTGGAGATCTGTGATAAAAAGTTTAGTGAGAGAATTGTTTCTTATCACTTATCCAGATTGGAATTTCCTCATTTGGAAAGAGAATATGATAGAGAAATCAATGATGAATTCCTAGTTGAGATTATTTTCTTAGTTGGAGCTACACCCCATCTATGGTATGCTGACATAGCCAATTAATTAGCTACAAAAGACGTTCAACATTATCTTTAATTCCAAGAAAATAAATGATTTATGTATGACGTAAATAGATATTTCTGGGATGCCCCATTGCTGTTCTGCTCATGTGGAGAGGTGGTGATCTGCCACTGCATCCCAGAATCATAGATTCAAGGTATTCTAGAGTATTTTTATTCTTCCCTAGTTGGAGGACATCATAGAATAGAATGAACAATAGAAACAAATAATCAATTTGGATTTCTCTGACCCACCATTAACAAGGATGCCCAATATTTTGTGATAGACTGTGATATGTTCCAATAAATAGGTAATATGGGGAACCGATCTGAAATTCCTCAACACCCTATCCTTGAGGTCGAGGTCTTCAACATATGGGGTATTGATTTCATAGGATCCATTCCCACAATAATTGGAAACTCATACATACTAGTTTGTGTGGATTACGTATAAAAATAGGTGGAAACCGTAGCTGTAACACACAACACAACAACGGTCTTCACGGATTCCTTGAATTTTTTGTGAATGTTTGGTGTTCCACTAGCACTATCTGGATAAATGTATGAATTTTGAAAATGTGTTGATGATGAATTTGATTCCAATGTATTGTATGAGGTATAATACATGGACACTCTATAATCCTCATTCTAGTAGACAAGTGGAAGGCTCAATAGATAATTAAATAAGATCATGGAGAAGACAGTGGTAGCCTCATGGAAGGACTGGTCCATGAAACTTGATGATTCATTGTGGGCATACTGTACTGCCTTCAAAATAGCTATGGATATATCCCCATTCTGGTTGTTTTGTTGAATGCCATGAAATTTACCAGTGGAACTTGGGCATAAATCCAATTGGGCTATGAATTCCATTTACTATGATCTAAAATATATAGAATAGAAGCAAATGTTTCAATATATGGAACATGATGATATTCGATGGGAGGAATATGAGATTTCTAGGATACATAAATAGAAGAAAAAGTTGGTCCATGACTAAATGATATCATGGAAATAATTCCATACTGGTGATGAGGTACTATTATTTAACTCTAATTTGAGATTATTTGAAGGAAAATTAAAGTCTAGCTAGTTGGGACCCTTCCATGTGATCATGGTTTTATACTATGGTGCGGTGGAAGTTGCTGGAGTTGAAGATCAAATATTTAGGGAAAATAGGCAATGTCTGGAGACCAATTTTTTACATGGTGGACATGGTGGGTACAATATTAACCATAAAATTCAAGTAACAAGAATGTCGGGTAAGTTTAATTCAAAGACATAAAACAAAGGCACTTCCTGGGTGGCATCCCATAGACTAGATGTTGTGTATAACAATTTCACACAGCATGAAATTTCATTTTAATGTATATTCTTATAAAACAAGTAGAATAAGTATATATTAATGAATTTAATAGATAGGGATAATGCTTGTGTTCATGGTAAGGTCACCAGAATGTATTCGAGCCATCGACAGTTCGAATCACTTCATACCTACCTTTGGTACATAGTTCATCATTTTTAATATTTGTTTAATTAAATGTAATATGAGGTACATTTCAAAAAAAAATATAAGGTTGTATAAATAAAATAAAACCCATGATGGAGAAGGACCGGTGGACCAGGGTCATAACCAGAATCCGAAAGACTCAAGTTTGAATCCTAACAACCATCCCAGTTCAATCATTTTTAATACTAATAAAACAATGTAGCGTGATTTCCCAAATATGTGTTTTGTTCCATGTTTTCACTAATAATTTAAACTATTTTCAAAACAAGATAATACATGTAGGTGAAGTTGGTATATTGGTAGATTCTAGGTCCAAAATTCAAAATACCTAGGTTCGAACTCAGCTAATCTCCGCAATTCATCTATTTTATTCAACTTACAACCCCATGTCGCACATTTTATTCATCCTGTGTAGAACATCATGTATAATTTAATTATAAAAAATAACTAAAAAAAGGAAAACCTAAAACATTTTCTTGTAATGGTTGAGGGATTACGTTTGGAATGGAATCTCACCAGTTCGTATAGCGCCCCAAGAACCAGACCAAATGGTGTAGTTCTTTTTCTCAAATTTTAGAACACAAAACGTTTCATCCATTGATACACTATGTCTAATGAAATCTTTTTGTTTATATTTTTTTATTTTATAAATAATTATATAGTAAATAAATAAATGTCTAATATTTTTATTAAAAAAACATACGTGGTGTGTACGATATATGACATGCCATATACTTCGGGTATAAAGGTCGGGTCCCTACCCGGCCTGAGCCCATGTGGTACAACCCCCCACCCCACCCCCATTTTTTACCAAATCCTACCCCCGCACCAATCCACCTATTATCAGTTTTTTGTCTTGATTTCTTTCGCATTTTGACCCTCTATCTAGGTATTCCACTCTCCACCCTCTATTTCATTATTTCATAGGTGTTTCGGATAGGTTGGAATCGGGCGACCGTTCAGGTCTCCTGTACAGTACACTGGTTGGATGAAGAACACATGTTTTGTATATATTGTACAATACCACATGTACACAATTTCATTTTTTCAAATACACATTCTATGTATGTTTGGTACACACTGTGTATCATTCCTTCCCCTTCCCCTTAAGGACCGGCCAGTGTCCTATGGCACACATCTCTTTCCCATGTCTCCACACACGACTTATATGATTGGTACATGTCGTGTCCTCCATCCATTTGGAGGAATTTGTATGGAAATAGTTCATGGCTTGAAAGCCATGTTTATCCACACATCATGTATACCTTTCACATAGCATGTATTTTTTCATAACCCCTATCTATGTTGAGAAGTGTATAGCCACTTACACGGGAACCACTTAATGTTGTACCACATGGAATGAAATCCTTGTTACATGCCATGTACTTGTTTTTACCCTACCACATTCCCTTTAGGTGCATATATCAAGAGTACATAGGCTCTTACATAGATCATAATACATGTCATATACCATGTATCTACACGTCGTGTTATAAATATTTGTATTTTTCTCACATTTTCTTTCATTATACATTTTTTTTATTTTAGTTTATATTCTTTTCCTTCAGCTATGGTAAGTGATGATGCCATTAATGGGAAGTGGCCCACAACCTCTACTGAGGGAGAGTGCCCCTAGCTATCGGATTCATGTTCGACATTCCGAGAAACCCTTATTATATTTCTTTGTTTTATATCCCCTAGTGTTGGCCTCACTGCCACCTCTTCTACTAACACGTCCATCTGTGACATCTGTTGGACCAGTCATTTCTATAACACCCCTCCATTCCCCTTATTATCCCACACCTTCCACTATAGCTAAGAGATCTGCTGCCTCCATTACCTCTTATGGATCTAACCCTTTGGATCCACCCTCTACGATAATTGTTGACCAGACTGCTCCAGTTCCTCTATTCACTACTGTAAATTCCTCTAATGGGATTGAGGACACGACATATACCAAACATACTTTCCATGGGTTGAGGGAATACACACCTTTCTATCCATGTTTATCCACGCAGCGTGTATACCTTTCACATAATGTGTATTTTTCCATATCCCCTTCTAGAGTTGAGCTATGTATAGCCACTTATAGGAGAACCACTCCATGTTGTACCACATGGAATGTAATCCTTGTTACCCTACATGTACTTATTTTTACCCAACCACATGACCTATTAGTGCCTATATCCAGAGTATGGATGTTTATACAAATATTTTACTACACATAATGAACCATGGATCTACATACAATGTTCTACTTTGATTTCTATATCTCACAGTTTCTTTCATTATTATTTTTCTTCTATTCTTTTCAATTATTTTCTTTTCTTTCATCTGTGGTATATGACGATACCACAACTAGAAAGAATCTCACTACCAATACTGAGGGATAGTGGCCCACTCACCGTCAGATTCATCATAGACATTATGAGTAACCAAAATTAAGTTCCATGGAGTTTGAGCCCCCAGCATTGGCCTCACTACATCCCTTTATATCAGCACCTCCATCAGTGACAGCCTTCGGACCAGTATCTTCCATGACACACCACCCTTCCCCAACTACTCCCATAACATCCAATGTGGATGAGATATCTGGTGTCGTCATTCCCTCTTCTGGCTCCACCACTTTGGCACCACCCTATACGACAGTAGTGGACTAAAATTTGGTTGTCCCTCCATTCTATACTGGCCCCTCCTCAAAGGAAGACCATGTATCTACCGGTACACCTACAGCTAGAACAATCGTCCTTGGTACCATGGAACTAGTGGACCCACCTCATCCCATACCACTAGACCCCTCCAAATATTGTTTAGAAGAGACACTTTAATGAAGAAAGTGTGAAACCAAACAATACAACCCATCCATTAGAAACTATAACAGATAACAAAATTAATAAAAACTAGTTTGTACCCATTTGACATGAATTCCTTGAACAATATAAAGGAAATTATTATTTCCATTTTTTCGGGGTCATCTCTAATAATGTCTTTGAAATGAGAATCCAGCATGCCCCACGCTCATAAGAACTCCTCCTCTACTATATTCTTGTTGTTGAAACCTCTGACTAGGAATTGGTGTTGTTTTCCAATTCACTTGCTTTGATCATTATTCAAGAAAACATGAATCATTCTTGCATGCATCCTTTCTGTAACCAAAATATAAGGACATATGGATACCACAATCTCTAACATATCTTCCTTAGATTGTAAAAACAACTCCCATGGATCTTCCGTGATCACATATTCTCCTTCCGGCTCCTCATAAATCCCCCCTCCTCCCACCATAGAAGACGAAATAGTTTCCCTCTCATGCACCTCTACTTCCTCTACACCAACCACACTAGTACCTGAATCACATTGTGGACTAGGGGTTACCGTCATTGTCGCCTCCTCTATATGCAGTTACTTCTCTTCTTGTTGATCTCCCTCCATTGAGGGTTCAATCTCCAGATTTTGATATTTGGAGACCAAAGAATTTTGGCCTTCCTCTCCCTCTACTGGCTGAATCTCGAGATCCTGGATTATATGCTGATTTTCTGCCAACCGGGTCTCCATCGTCCTTGTTAGGTAGGCATAGTATTTCCACCCCTTCAGATTCGGCTTCTTATAAATAATGCAGCACTTCGGGTCCCTGTTATCTTTTTTCCTATATTTATTCTTTGGATGTTCATGTTTTTCTCACTCCTCCCAATCTATTATCATAAAAAAAATCTCATCACCCTCAGACTCCACCTCAGATGGACCCTTTGAATATCCCTCAGACTATCCCTCATTGTTCAACTTCCAAATCGGTTGCTGAGGTCAATACAAAAGAGGGTCCACTCAAGTTGGTGTCCTTATTAGTATCCAGTGTCTTGTATACCCCATATGAATAATGTTCTCTCTCATGGCCTGCCTTAGCTTTACACTCTCCAGGAGACACCCCTACCAAAGTTCCTATAACTACCCATGTGCACCGCCATAGCCTATGCGCATGAATCCACCACCCTAGAAGATGTACCAACAACACCAGATGCTCCATACAACTCCCCTAAATCCTATGTAGCGAAATGAAGGTGTCTAGAATTTCTACCTCCACTTCACTGGCATGGGTTCCCTTGCCATTGGAGTGCCAACTAGATCAGTCCAAAGCCTTTTGAAAAATTCAAATACACTCAGCCATGGAGGGGAGGACATAACAGGTTTATGCATCCAAGGTCCACACGAGCACCTTGTTTCCTCCATCTGAACAGTCCCTGGATCGGAACCAGCATACCCTACACCTGTATCAACATCAAGAGCACCGCCCTTGACACATTCCTCTATGACCTTCTGAAAAAACCATGTTTCCTTTCCCTTCGCCTGCAGATCTCTAGATTAGGTCCAAACCTCTTGCATGAAGAATAATATTCACACCCGAATTAAAAGATGAAAAAATGGATGTATTGGATTTCTTATCCAATGGAAATATTGAAAGAGTCAATAGGTGCCTTCAAGACATCCACTTCAACACAAACCATCAGAGAAATTTTGTGGCACCCCGAGCAGGTCCGAATATCAATACATAGGATATGCCCAATCAAATTTCTATGTAACCAAAAGATAGAGTTATTTTTAAATGAAAGTGGGAGTTCTCGAAAAAATACCCAAATATCCAGCTTAGAAGGGTCTCGTTTCATGTAAAATTCATATGACCATTTGAAGAAGATGAATCGAGTGCCAACATAGGAGCGAGTCATGCTCGACTATGCGTGGATCAGATTGTGTTCAGAGGAATGTAGGATCATAATGTTTATGGAATCAAAAAGACCAACTGTGACCCGCTCCTGTAAACCCCTTGATCTGAAAATCAACAAGTCGAAGGAGTACACTAATGTATGATGTCACTTGAATTATTCGATCAAGGATAGCTCCTGTAGGGAGGATGCCGCAGTAAATTCCAGGGTTGAAATCGGTAGAAGCAGGAGGCCCACGAAGTAGTCAAGAACTTCCCAACTTACTGAAATTAGAGGGAATGGAGGATGGTGGTCAGGAATTGGGAAGGGACCAAATAGTCTATCACCATGGAGATGAAAAATAGGACCCTCCCCCTCTATGTAGGGGGGGATAAAGTGAGGCTCATCACATCCTAGGTCTTGGACCCGATAGCAGTGAGAGAGACAACTCCCGTTACTTTTCCCAACAGTATACCACTAGTTACCTACTGTTAGCTGCATCTGTGCGCAATCTTTCCTAAGGGTCATCCTACAGAAGACCAATTTTGGTAATTCTCAAACCACACTATCCCTTTGAGAGGCCTATTTCATGACTTCAGCATTCAACAATGCATTGTCATCTGTGAGGAGATTGAGGAGCTTTGTGGCCATACTCATCTCCTCGAGACATTCCATGTCAACACTCATACCTACAGAGATTTATTTTTGGAGTTCATTGTGACCTTTGAGTTCTATGGACCCACCTAGTGATATATTCCCACCGATACTGCTACCCCTATTTGATTTATATTTGGTGTTCACCCATTATCCCTTACCATGGAATCTTTTGGAAAATGGTGTAGATTCCACCCTCATCCTTCCACCCACCGTCTATCTCAAACCTCGCCCAACATGAGTACTATGACTTCATTGCGATGTTGTTGCAGATTTCTGGGCTGATCCATAGGTATATTACCGCCTATTTGAAGAGCTCTCTCATCATTTATCCTCCCCTTCATTTCCATCACCGGTGTTTCAGCGCCATCTTTTTCCTCACCATGTGGAAATGGGTGTCTTGTCTATCTGTGACTTGGAACTTCTCACTCGTATTTTCTAACACGACTACCCTGAACTTCTTTGTCTTGAAGCTTCTTACTTCCACACTATGAACCGTGGCCATTAGGGAAACCTTAAAAAGTGGTTTTTTGCCACTTGCTTGGCCCACCATCTGTGAGTTTTTCTGCCCTCTTTCCCTCACGACCCTTAGGCTCACCTCAACATCTCGACTTCCACCTGATTATCCACATGGGGATGGTCGAGCATCAAGAAATGGCTATGTGATAATATTGGACACCCCAACATTGACAGGGGAAAGAGATAACCCGAATTCCCCCATTGGAGTTGCTGATCCAGAACTGCCCCATTCTCCAGAAGATGTTTCTTCTCCACCCAACCCACTTCTTCCAACCATCCCTATTCTTCCATCATCACCTATTATTCCATGCCTTCCACCTCCCCAAATCCACCCACTCCCTAAACTAATATCCCCACCACCCTCCACCTAGACATGATAGACCAGTGTATGCACCATCTTTAGTGACACCAGGCTGCCATCACTTAGACTCAGACATAAAAGGGGACAATTCTGGGGATGCCCAATGGGAGAAAAAGTAGAGAAGATAGGACGTTCTTATCCTCTATCTCTTGGGCCATTCACTACTAGAGGCATCACCTATGCCAGTACCTCCATTCGCTCCTCATCCTTCCTCAAAAAGGTCAGAATTTCTAGCCCTACCATAGATTTAGTTATCTTATCCAATGTTAGCCCATCTTCTACATACCCTACACTCACACCTGATATTCCTATTGTGCATACCACTCAGATTTCCAAGACTATGCTTCTGGTTTATACTGTGGACGATTCTACTTTGGAGGATTCCACTCTTTTAGATGATTCCTCTTCTGAAGTGAACTAGTTACTGGTCTATGGAACATTTATTTCCATTCTATATATATATTTTGTGATATTCCTGGGATGTGATAATATATGTATCTGCATAATTATTTTTTCTAATCCCTTGACAATCACATGGATTTTGGGGAGATGTGGGCATCTCTCATTAACATACCTACTATCATTTTCGATTCACTACAAGGGGAGTATTTTTAGTTTTTGTGTTACCTTTCTTACTTTAGATTTACTTATTTCACTACTTCCCCTCATCTTTACCCTCACTATTTCCCACATCTTCTATTTTTCCTTTGTATTGTACTTGGGGGAAAATGTGTACAATTAAGTGTGGGGGAGGGTCTCCACACTAGTCTATGAACTTTAAATGATCATGTAGAAATCATAAAAATTGAAATATTTTAAACTGTGCAAATTGATTGATTAATTATAATTATAAATAAAAAAGAAATAAAAGTTAATTTTTAATGTTACATGCTTATTTCAATTTTCAAATTATTTTTAAATGATTATTAAAATAGTTTGATTTTGGATTTCAAATCATGGAAATTTACATTTATTAGACTTATTATTTCTACGCATGTCATGACTTGATTGGACTTTTATTTTTACTCATTCCTGATAGGTATTCAAATACTTTTTGACATAATTTTTTTATACCGACTTTCTTGAGAGATTCCTAGGATATTCATAACTACCATAAAATGCAATTTTTACTTTTCAAAACTTGAATATGTTTTAATCACATTAAAATGATAGTGGAAATTTATTGTTTTTAATCCACTTTTTCATTGATACATACCCTACATCTGATCTTCATAAAACCGTTAAAATCCCTGAACTGCCTTGATAGAAAGCTACACTACAAGACTATTTTCCCTTCCTACCCTATTTATATCAAAACATTTCATGATTATTTATTTGAGATTTAGAGGGGGAATTTTTTTTTCTATTCATGGTATATTTTGGTGAGAATCCCTACACATAAGAGTGAGGGAGTTTATAACTTTTCCATTCAGGAATAAAGGTTTCAAAATCCACTATTTGTTGTATTTTTAGTACTACCTATTACAAAAAGGGAAAAAATATTACAAAAATTGAAAAACGTGAAAGGATACATTCATTACATATTGTTGATGGTTTATAGACCCATGTTGGTAAGGTAATTTCACGGTGATGATTCCCTTTGAAAGACCTTTATTGGGGGTTCATTTTTACTATGCTTTATTTTAAATATCATGAATTTTTTGTTTAAGAATTATGCCTCTTTTTTCAAGCCTATGTGATTATATTGAATTATTATCTACCAAACCTTAGCCTCATAAAAATTTGAACCGTATTTACGGACCTTATGAATTTTTAATTAGAATTCCTGAATTGGAGAATGAGAAAACTTGTAAGCCTATCGATTGAGTGTATATACATAGTATTTAGCATAACTCTGATTAAGTAATCTTGAGTGATGAGTGTGGTGATTTTTGGTGAGGTAAATCATCATTTAAAATTTTTATTTATGAAATATTAAACAATGTTGATGAAAAGGTATTCAAAAATTTAATCGACATAAATAGGAGGCATGATTAGAATATTTATTAGAATTGAAATATATTATGTTCCTTTTAAAATCCTTAGATATTTCTATAGTATTTACAATTATAATTAGTTTATTGCTTCCCTTTATATGGTATATATTATATTAATTTGATGTTGACATTTTTCTTTAGGACATGATAATGAATAAGTGTGGGGGAGTTTGATGTGCCCAAATTTTGTATACCGTTTCATACATTCCATTGAATATAAAAAAACGATTTCACTGGATATATGTGTTGATAAAATTATGTAATTAGGTAATCATGATAATATTTAAGTATTCTCCAGCCAAAGACAATAATAGGAATGGTTCATAACAAAAATTCAAATATACACTATTTGTACTTCTTACACACACAATGTACTATTACCCTATCATGGATCGACAAGACCAATTACACACCCATGTTTCCATCCAAAGGTTACACACCATGTGATTACCATGTACCCTCCATGATTCCCCTTCTAGAAAAATATGGTGTCTAAATATTTAAATTACACGCCATGTGGGGTGACATTACGTGTTGTGTACATCCACTTACCAGGCGACATCACGTTCAAAGTCAAGGGTGACACAATAGATATCCCACCTGTTGAGAAAGATGAGCCAATTAAACTTTCATTGGGTATATACTGTGTAATTTTGAGTACACACCATGTATTTTCAAAAATTATAAATAAAAGGATAGGCCCTCCAAATTCGTAAGTTAGGCTCAAACAGAAAAGGGGACAATTTTGGAGACGCTGAACAAGAGAAGAAGGAGAGAAGAGAATACAGATTTTTATATTGTTACCTTCTTAATGATATTCTATCCAATGGTTGTGTGTTGTTTAACTCATGTATCAACAGTCTAGTAGTCACTATGGACTCTATGTGTAGATAAATTTCCATTGTGTTGGGGTGTGGATAATTATGGGTTGTTTTTTATGAATTTATTTATTATAATTTTTTTATTTACATTTCACTCATAATCCCCCAAAAATTCTTTCTTAATATAACTGGAAACCCCGTATCACACAAAGAATGAGTTTTTAGGGACCTTATGAGGGATTATGATTAATAAAATCCATAATAATTGTGTGGAATTTTTATCTCAATAAGGGTTGCAATAAAAAAATTAATAGAACCCAAATTCCATAGCATGGAATTGGTTTCTACTAATTCAAAAAAAATCACTAGACCAAGGGGGATCCATTATATCCAAAACCAAAAGATGTGAGTTATCATGAACAACACAACGTCATAAGAAAATTTATTTTTTAATTATCCTAAAAATCTACAGTTTCAGTGCATTCTTCTCATTTATCACCCAAATAATTTTTTTTTGTTTTTCTTTTTCATTAAAGTAATTTATCATTAAAATAAAAGATTATTTATTCTACATTGTAACCTAAAAACATAGACTCTAAATTTTAGAAACCACAACCTAATTAATTACAAATTAGGGAAACAAAATACAATAAATTCCTCTCCCTAAGGATCTATCCCATACTTTCACTATATTAGTATTATGTTTTCGTATTTCAATTTGGATTGTCAAAATTAACACTTCAGATAAAATGATACAAATTATTTTTTGGAAATATAAATCAAGGTACCTTTATCCAAGGTTATTGGATACCCTTCTCTGTGGGTTAAAATAATTGTATTCCTTTACATTTCCAAAAATTTGTAATAGAATTTAAATCATTTAACATATTCGTTTTTTCTATTATTTATCTTAATTAATTTTAAACAATCTAATTACAATAAGTTAGTAATATACTCTGATTATGATCCTTGTAATTACAATTATTGTGATTATGATATTTTAAATTACATAACATGATTCAGTATTCTATATAGTTGAATCATTGTGTTGTTTTACTCTGATCATCTAAACCATGTGTTTACGATATTTTACATGCGTACGCAATTTAAATCGTTTCAAATGTGAATGTGATTAATTTCATTTAGGACCTATGTTTTATGTTATCATAATCAACCTGATTATAATAGTTTTATAACCGGGCCCAGGGCCCTATCTGATTAATTTTTTATCACATTAAGAGGTATTGTGAATTGAATTATTTTAAATTCTTTCAATTTTAATTCCTATAGGGATGAAAACGAATATTTTTAAACCTACAATTCTCGCCTCTTGTATTGTGCTATATGAATATACATTATGATCCAATAATTGGTATCCGAGAATGTTCCAAATACTTATATGACTTTTCTTATATTTTATTTATTTACTCACACGTTAGTTATATTTACTTGATAAACATTTATAATTATAAATACATGTTACCCTGACATGTTCATTAGAAAAAAAAATTGCATTAAAGATAACAAGAATTAATATTGGTTGAACTGAAAATATAATTCTTACGATACCACTATTTTTTATAGAAATGATCGTGAATAATGGGGAGATAGAAGAATGTTTTTTGGTATCAATACAAGAGTTAGCAACTTTATTATGATGACCGGTGAATCTAAAATTCCTGATAAATAAGTAGAACTCTTTACCATTCATGATAAATATGAATATCAAATTAATTACATGGGAAAAATACTTTCCTTTGTTCTATAAAAAGAAATATATATATTACAATATTTCATATTCTGAAGAAGCTAAATGTATTTATAAGAATCTTGGAATTACTCATGTTGGTACATCTAAAGAGAGTGAGACTAGAATAGCTATGCTATGAGTAGATTATCAAGATTTTGAAGTTCCTTATAGAGAACATGTTTGTAAGGTACACCAATGATTCATAAAAACTGTGAAAACATATAAATCCATGGGGGGAAAGGAATAAATGATGAAACCATAGCTAATAAGATCCTAGATACCATTCCTAATGAGTGGGAATGAAAAATAACTGATGTTGATGTATAAAGAAAGGTTACAAATGTTCCTCTTCATGAGATACATGGAACTCTTTTTCATCATGAAAAAATAATAAAAATTGATTCATAAAAAGAAAAGAAAAATAATAAACTGGTTGGTTTTAATTATTCTTAAATCAATATAAATCCAAGACTACAATGAAAATATTTATCTATAGAAAGTCAAAGAAAGTTTTTGTACAATAAGTCTCAAGTGAATCAGAACCTTTTGAGAATAAATTATTCAATCGTGCTTGAAGGATGAACAAGATATTTGGAGAGAAAGCTTTTCAGCATCGATTTAAGAAATGTAAAAAGGAGACGGAGGATAAAGAAGTCACCAGTTATGGATGAATGAAATTTTCACACATAAGAACTAATTATCAAAATATTAAAATAATAGGCATAAAATAAATACATTCTGAGAGGAATAAAAAAGGTATTACATTCCCAATGGAACAAAATTATTAATGAAAAATGGATTTTGGAGTGCTAGTGGAGGATACTATTCAAATAAATCATCTTATACTTAGAATTATAAACAAAATAATAGTAGACATCTTTCCATAATTCCTACTGAAAATCAATGTTCCATGGAAAAAGGTACACACTATTTAATTCATATCTATTATGTAATTAACTATAAATTATCCCGAAAAGAATAATTCATCATCTTTAGATGAAGAATCCTCTTAATAAAATGATTTGTAAATTCATTCTATTTATAAAAACCATTAGGAAGAAATTTTTTAGAAGGATATGATTTCAAAATATTTTGAAAAATCTATTGTATAGAATAATGTTTTAGATTAAAAAACACTTCTGAACTTAAAATTATTGTGGAAATGAATTTAGTTCTAAGAATAATGTTTGAAATCATTTATTTAAAGAAATTATTGAAAAATGTTAACACTAGTAATGATGTTTTTTCAAAAACATATAAAAAACTTCTTCAATAAGGTAACAGTTTAGGAATGGGATATACTATTTCCAAACCATTTTTAGTAACAATTAATTTCTTTTTAAATATCCCCCCTTTTTCACAAAGATTCAATGTGGATTTTATTGCAATAAAAATTGTTTCTTAAACAAAATTGAATCTTTAGGATTCCAAAAGTTCCATTTTTCAAATCAAATTTGGCTTCCCAAAATATTCCTTTCTAACATTTCTGGATCCCAAAATGCTTGGATTAGGAAAACCTTATTATTTTATTTTCAGAAAAACATAGGAATTATCAACAATAAAATCATTTGGTGGAAGGATAGTGGATTTTTCTGACATATTACTAGTAACAAAGGATTATTTTAAAATATTATTGTATTGAATGGTGGAAGAGTAACCTTGGAAGACAATTCTCAATGAAGGACTACTGGAATAGGTAATATTGTTCATTTTTAGAAAATATATGATTTCAAATTTTTTATTCATTAGGGTCATAACAACATGCTTATAAGAACAATTAAATTATGTGATTAAGGTTACAATGTGAATTTTAGGAATGATAAATGTGTATTACACAATTTTGAGGATGAATTTGTTATTTCTTCCCGAATGAAATTGATTTTAAACTCACTCAATTGATTAAAACTTTGGAGAAGAGACCTACCATTCCGTAGTGAAATGGAAGATCAAACATGGTTATGTAATAGATTTATAGGACAATATAACATTAGGAACATATAAAAACGTCCAAAGGAAAAGATTATTATGGATATACCAGATCATAGATTTGTTTCTTCAATACTATGTGACCCTTGAGAATATGGAATGAAACATAAGTCAATATTTTAATTAGTCATTAATGTTTCAACATCTAATGATTTAATGTTAGTGAACATAGACATATTCAGTCTTATATAATATTGATGTATTGGAGGCATGTATTATGTATTTTTTATTTGATGACTACACTAGATATACGTGGGTCTATTTTATAGAATAGAAATATAAATACTATTGTTATTTTAATAATTTTTTCCAAGGAAAAAAATGAAAAAAATATCAATTGATAACTATTCATATTTTTCATGGTGGTGAATTTTTAAATTATGATTTTGAACCATTTTTTACTAAGAAAGTTATTGCATATAACTTTTTATCTCCCATAACTCCTCAAAAATGGTGTTGTTGAATGATAACATCATATTATTCCAGATATAAAAAGAACCACGTTGAGTGAGTATTATATTTCAAGAAATATTTGGGATGAATTTGTGAGTACTAGTTGTCATAGTATAAATTGAGTTTTATTAGACAATTTCTTAATAAAATACCATATGAGTAATGGAAATGCTGAAATCCAAAAAGCATGATAATTTTATATATTTGGAAGAAACGTATTAATTTTTAATATAAAAGATAATTTATATATTTTGTCACTCAAATACAATGAAGGTATTATCTTATTCAATGACACCACATCTAAGTATTTACAGTTTTCAATAAAAATTCTTGTACCGTTGAGGAAAAAAGACATATTAAATTTGATAAAACTTATTTGATTTTTTTTTAAAAAATGACAAAATACATATTCTAATGTGTTTTCTAAAACTAATTATCTAAATTTGATAGAATATCCTTCTAATAAGATAAATACTCAAGAAATCATTTCTAATGTATTCACTCAATAAGTGTATTTATCTTATGTTGATGAACTTGTTTTATAAAACCCCTGTATGTTTTTTCATAATAATCATCCCAGTGATAATATCATTTGTGATGTAAATAAACCTATAAGGTCAAGAGGTTTTTTGATAAATGAAGAATAACATCTAGCATTTCATTAAAAATTATCCCTAAAATTCCGGACTAGTCTTTTGGTGATAAAAATTATATTATTGAAATGCAAGTTAAATTAAATGAATTCGAAAGGAATAACCCCTACACCTCAGTTTAATAACCAAAAGAAAAATCTGTAATTAGAGTAAAATGGGTCTTTGGAAAAAAATGTATTGAAAATGAAATAATCATTAGAAATAAATAAATACTACTTACCAAAGGTTGTAATCAAAAATAGTAAATAGATTAGGAATAAAACTAATCTCTGTTATATTGAGTTGACTCTATTCAGAGACTATTTTACTTTGCAACATTCTTTAATTTCAAGCTTTTTTAAATGGATGTGATGTGTGATTTTATTAAAAGATATGTTCAAGAGGATGTTTGTTTTTAAAAACAACTTTTTTTAAGATACAATACATCTGTAATATGTTTACAAAAATATAAAATCTTTATAAGGATTTATACAAGTCCCTATATCCTGGTATAATATATTAACATTATTTTTTCTTCAAAAACACTTTGTTATAAGAGCTGTTGATCCAAATATTTTTATAAATAAAGAAAAAGAAATTTTTGTATCATTCAAATTTATATTTATGATATTATATTCCAATCAAATCAAAAATCATTAACACATTATTTTGCGAATCATAGGAAATCTGTGTCTAAAATGAGTATGATGGGGGAGTTAACATTGTTTCTTTGTTTTGAAGTATCTCAAAAACCAGAATGGTGTTATATGCCCCAACATAAGTGTATTAAATATATTCATAAAAATATGGATATGATAATACAAAATATATTAGTACACTAATTATTACCTAAAAACTATTGAAATTGATAAAGATGGACAACCAGTAAATCTAAAAAATTTTATACGGAAGTTATGAAGCATACTATACTTAACATAAAATCATCCAGACTTAATGTTTTAAATATTCTTATGTTATAGGTATCAAGAAAATCCAAAGGAATCACATTTAAAGTATATTAAAATAATTTTTCGTTATATAAATGGATGTTTGGATTTGGGAATTCATAATTCTTCTAGAAATTTTTATGAGTTAAAATGTTTTTCAGATGATGACATTGATGGATGTAGAATTTGTTGAACAATTACATCAAGAACATTTAATTTCTCATGTTATTCATTAGTTTATTTGTATTTTAAGAAAAAAAACTTAGTATCACCTTCCACTAATAAATTTGAATATGCGGAAGTTTGAAGTTTTCGTGCTCAACTATTGTGGATGAAACACACACTCATTAATTAAGCATGAGTTTAACTAAGACTCAAATGATATGTCATAACACTAGTTCCACACATCTAAGTAAAAAATATTCACATCAATCTTATAAAAATATAACATATATATTAATAATCACTTTATTGTGAATCAAGAACTAAAAAGAGATATCATTTTACAACTCATCATAATGCAAGATCAAATTGTAGATAAATTCAAAAACCATTAACTTCTTATACATTTCAATATATTAAACATAAACTAGGAGTGATCCCAATAAATTAATAATTAATATATACTTCTTTATTTAAATATATCTTTAAAATAAGTTACTCCTTTTCAGATGGGGTGTACATTTGTTTATTGATTTATAAAACATATATTTTAGAAAAAAATTGGTAATTGAAATTTTTTTGGCCCCCGACAATTTTTTTGGCACCAATTTGTTTTCTCCCATACTCAGAATTCTATTTTCTAAATATTTGTTTCTTAAATGTTTTATTTTTATTGGATGAAAAATTTATTGACTAAAATAAATATATCATGATATTATAAAAGGTGAAATTATTTATTCTGTTCATTTTTTTTCAATACATTTATATTTTTTGTATTTGTTTTGAAAACATTATCAGATTTATTTTGAATATGATTATTAAATAAAATACCTGAATAGTTTATTTATATCAACTGTTTGATCTACTAGATCAAATATGAAGTGTATAATTTCAATGGTCATATTTCATTCTCTTATATTATGGGACCCCTCCCTACCCCACATCAGTTTTCTCCATTATGGGATGAAGCTCTACTCCTCCAAAAATAGCCTACTCTGAATTTCACCATAATCAGTGTATTTCATAACACTCATGTATCTGTCATCAAAAATTTTTCCAAATAAAATTGAAATTAAAGTTTTCACAAAGATGATCTTCTTTTAGTAATGATAGCTTACGAGGGAGTTTTATGACAAGTACGATTATTCTCTAAATATGATCATTTGTTTTTAAGGATGGGAGTCAATATGTGTTGAGATACCTAAAAATCAAGATTTGATCATTTTGGATGATGTCATACAATTCAAAAACTCTATGAAGGTTGATGAATAAAGCATTAGGGTGTCCTTTCCTATTTATGATACTGAAATCTGGGTGTCAGCAAAGTAATCAGCACATATCCTAAATGTTCCATCCGAAGGAGACGAATTTTTTCCCTTGAATAAATTTCTATAAAAAGATAAAATCTATTCAGAAAATAGCTGAGAAATATCTTTACTATATTCATGAAGATAAAAGTAAAACCACTCACTATTCAAATGACAATATACTAACCACACTTTGAATGTATGGTTTCTTAATCACCATGAGTGGTGATAGAGAAACCCTCAAAGTTTCATTTGTATTTACACTTGACTATATTGTTAATATGATTAGGATAATTGTAAAGGGTTACATATTCATAAAAATTAATAATATTAATTTACGTGCAATCTTGTCCTAGTGGATCAAGTTTACTGCAATTCAGAGTAAGTAAAATTGTGAGAGTTTGATGTTCTAAAATATTTCTCTTGAGTTATTACTGAGAAATTTGAGTATTCTTCGGATTAATAATGTTATATTAAGGTTAATGAACATTATTTTTGACAAGGAATCTGAAATATTCAGTCAGGATTTTGAATCTAATACATTAAAAGAGATAGTTAAAGGAATTCAAGGAATAACAATAATGATGTATTGATTGTTTCATAAAAAGAAAAGAAATCAGAGTCCAATTTTTCTATAAAGACAAAGAAGAAAAGTGTTAATAGTGAATAAAAAATGGAAAATTGGAGAAAGTAACAAGATGAATGGAAATAAGTAGACCCAAAAATTTGTTCTCAATCCTTCTAAAGCACTTTCTAAAAAGATCCAAACTGATGATATTCTAAAGGAAAGTCAAAATAAAAAGAATCAAATGAAGGGAAATTCCAATATTATTAACATCGTTAAGATTATGAAAGGAGTAGAAAATTACTTGTTGGAAATAGTTTCTGGGAATCAACTCAAAAATAAGTAGCGACTACCTCTATCCAAGATAAGGGAAAGAAGAAACCGAAAGAGGGAGAAGAATCGACACCTCTAAAAATCTTTTAAAAAAATTTCTCTAGAGAACAATATGACACTAAATTTCATCATAAAGATGAATATATCGACGAAGGAGAAGAAGAAATAAAATGTAAAAGTAAAGAATATAGAAAAGAAGAAAAAGAGGAAGGTGAAAATGAATCTAGTCAAAATCAAAATTCTGAGTCTAATACAATTCCAATAACATACTCTCAAGCAACATCATCAACATTTCCATCCACTAAAGTTCAATCTTTGAAGAAATATGATAATAACTAAAAATCTCAATAATTCACCCATTTTCCAAAAAATTAGGAAAAAAAATGATCTGATGTCAATCAGAATCAGAATTCAGATGATAAAGATGTTGAAAGTCATAGTGAAATTATTCCCAATTATTATGAAGAAAATAATTCAGAACAGACCGTATTTCTGAAAAGCGATAAATATGTTGTTTGAGAACTAATAATAATTAAAAAGTTAATCATATATTTACCCATAAGTGAAGGAAAGATCAATTTTTCCATATAATCAAAACTAGTGATCGAAATCTATAAAGATTCAAAGAAAAATACTGATGAAACTCGTGGATGATTTCCATATATTGGATGAAAGCACCAAATAAAACTAGAATGCTTGTAATAATTTTCTGAAGTGGTATCACAAGTATTTGTAAAGTAACAAATTGCAGGAATACTCAATATGACATATCTTAAATCTTATAAATTAATAATATCTTGCATTCAACAATTTTTCATGTGATATTACATAGAATATTAATGTGGCCAGAGGTCCTGATGAAATCCAATTAGTACATTTCAATGTGATTGAAAATAGGCTAGATGTTTTTTAATCAAAGACAATGTTTTATATGAGTGAGATTCTTGATATAAAAAATTAGGATGTATTGATGAATTGTAGGTTTGAATTTTATGAAAATAAAAACCAAGACTAGGAAGAAAATATTCTATCTTAGTAATTTCAGATTCATTTTTTTAATAGAATTTGAGATCCTAGGAAGTAGTGATTCATAACATAGACCGGTTGTTTAAAAAACAAGAAAATAATTATATTCCTAAAAATAGTCTCTTCAAAATATTATGTAATATAGGAAAGCGTTTAAGAATATGAATAATTATTATATTTGGATTTTAAGAAGAAGTACGAAGAGAAAAAGAAGGAAAATAAATAATTTTCTTTTGAATTCTTATTGTATTTGTTTAAAAACAATTCAATGGATATTTTTATCATCTATATACTTTTGGTTTATTGTTTTCTATTGTTTGGAATAATGTTCTTTCATTATTTTTTTCGATGATCAAATACATTATCTCTTTGTCTATTTTGTCTCTTTATCCCCTTTTTTATGTATTAAAAGAACGTACCTATTAATTTTTCAAAATCACAAAGTGAAGAATGTTTTACAAAGATAGCGACTTTTTACAATTGTGAGAGAATGTATTCTATGTGGGATTTTCAAAAGAAAAACACTACATGTAAGGGTAATCATTCTTGATAGAATATGATCCATATCGATTTAGTTATCATAAGGGGGGCTTTTTTAATCAAATTTTGTTCGGATCAGTTTTAAAACTCAAATGGATATAAGTATAAGTGTTCTCTCAAGTATAATAAATTTATTTAATTTTTAATTCACTATTGGGTTTAACTCTAGGTATTGTCATTTCCAAAAAGGTTGATACTGTGGAGTCAAAATTATTCTTTTAACATTTCAATTCATTTTTGTTTTGGAAATCAAAACCACTAATTTCAAATGAATTTATATATTATTAAAATTATAGGTTTTTTACTTTTCTTCATTATGAATTTTTATATGATTATGATATTATTCCTACCCACAAGTTTTACTATATTACCTGATTATCATTATGACCCCAGATACGATCTACATCACACTCAATGAATATGATTTTCATTGGACTCATCGATTCATATTTTCATCACACACACTATTCATTACCATACTGATAAAATAAATCACATTCACTATGTTAACTAAAATCATCATATACATTTACTGTTTACAATTCTATTTTATCATAAGAGATAAATTATTTTTGGACCCACTCTATCATATCCAGAAAACAATATATTATCGAATGTAAAATTGTATAATCAAAAGGAAGTCATGTTTTCTATTTCAATATGTATTATAAAACGATGTAGATGTATTAGTAAAAAGATTACTGTTGGAGATCCTAGTGTCTAAGTCCCTATGCATTTTATAGAGAAAATCAAACCATTAGAATAAAATATTTCCATTGGATCCAAAGACTATAAATACCAAATTATTTGAAGGAGCTTGGGATATTTGATAAATTTGAGACATCCTAGGAGAGCTCTATAAAATAACTATTTCATCTAAATGTCTATGAAGTCATGTTGTGAATTACTCATTCTGCATACTTGTTACTATCAAGAGTATTTCTTAACCTAGTGAGAAACTGATCGTTGAGGATCATAATCAACGGATTATGTGGATATGAAGATATAAAACCCAATTATTTTCCAATCGAGGGCTTCCAAGGATAGGAAGATAGAGGTGTCGATCGCCTTCTTGATCGAGGGCTTGTAGGGATAGCGAGATTGAAGATGATCATTATATCGAGGTCTTATCCTCATGTGGGAAAGACAAATTTTCTTAAAATTATACATCTAGGGACCTTTCTCTACTTTTATTGTACTCCCCTATATTTTGGATAAAAAATTATATTATTTTACATTTCTACTACTTTATAATAATAAGTAAGTCATTTTATATATTCATTTTTTCTATTTCATATTTTGATTATTATTGCCAATCTAATTATGATACTTTAGTAATATACTCTGATTACAATATTTTTATGTACAATTTTATTGAATATGATCTTTTAAATTACTCAATAACATTTAGTATGATTTATGATTGAATTGTTGTATTTTTTTCTGATCATCATAACTATTGTGATTACGATCTTTTATAATATTAGTCTATTTAAATTATGTCAATCATGAATATGATTAATTTCATTTATGAATTGAGTATGAAATTATCACAATCAACCTGATTAAAAAACTTTTATAACGAGAACGAAGGCCCTATCAATTAATGTTTTAATACATTAAGAGGTTTTGTGAATTAAATTAGTTTAAATTCTTTTAAACTACATTCTTTTCAATCAAAAAATGAATGTTTTTAAACCTACTATTCAACACCCTCTACTACTGTTCCATCTACATATACATTTTTATCTAATAGGAAATCCTTTTGAAAGAGGCATTTCATGTTGTTTGGAAATGGTTTATAATATGTTTTTTATAAATTCATTAGGGTTTGTAAAGTTGAAGGATTGTTTGGAAAACTAGTTTGTTTTATAAAAGGGTTGAATTCCCATATTATGTGATGGCCGAGATGGCACCAGGAAGATGAGATATATATATATAGTGGGCACCACTATAAGAGGGATTTACTTTTATGGGTTATCTTATAGGCGGTGTCCGTGAATGGGGTTAGAAAATGCGGTGATGACTTGTAAGATGTGTCATGCATGCAAGGGAATATTACATACAAAATATAATATTACATGGGTTCCTGAGTATTTTTTAGAGGATCGAGTGATGGTTTCCATCCTACCCCAATTAGACAGGTTGGTACTCCCTGGATTTTCTAAGAGGCCAGGTAGGTTGTGCTACAAGATTGGTTATTGTAGGTTAGCTAATTGGTTATAGACTTGGGAGCTTCACCATATTATGGTAGGTGGTTCGAAAGCATGTACGTCTAGTGGTCACTCTATTGGTTTTTAGGAAATACCATGGTTACCTTATATATTTTCTTATTTACCATTTATATATTTTATTTCCTTGTTTATTCTTCCTGTTTATTTTTCAAAATTTCCATGAACTATTTTTTGTAGATTTTGGAGAGGGTTTTAATTCTTAATAGTAACCATTTAAAAAAAGAGATGTTTTGTCTGTGTTATACAAATAATGGAAATATTTTTTTATTAAAATGAGAAAAACCTATATTTATAAATATATTTTTATACTAGTGTTAATAGACTATTTTTGGGAAAATATATTTTTGTATTATTTTGTGGTTTCCTACTTAGATGTAAAGGTCACACAATAATTGTACAATTTGGTGTCACTACACCCAAATTATTTTTCATGACCAATTTTTTGTTCTCGATTTTCTTGTTTGAGCTATCTCTTGAAGCAGTTTTGTATTATGGATGGTGGTGATAATGGTGTCACATTTAGATCATGTGGGTATCAGTTTAGTTTAGTGTGATTTTCATTCTATTTCAGTTTTATTTCTATTCAGCAGTATCTTATATTTAATATATTTATCTATTCTTTATTTCAGATTCTATCATTGTTAGTTATTATACTAGTTTATTTTGGTTTATTTGATCTTTGTTATAGGGCTTAAACCATTCCCTCCTGGTTTATTTTGAATCCCAACACTAGTTTCCTGCCTGTGGGGAGTTGGAACTCCCAACACGCCATGATGCAGACTGAGTGGGGTGTCAGGTCGGATGACATCCTAGGATGGTTCATTAAAATGGATAAGGTGTCAATTGAATGTCTTAAAAATATTCATTTATATTTTATATCTCATTTTTTTATTTTTCTGATGATGATGATGACACTCCATCACATGAGTAAATGGTAGTGTCCTAAATCAACTCAGGTCAAACCCAAATCGGTCACCTGATCCATTCCACGACAAGCCTCGAGAGGCATTTTCAATCCTCTCTGGCTGGAAACTAGTGTCGGGCATCAAGAATACATTTATGGGTACAATTAAGCCCATGGAAAATAGATAAATAAATGAATACAAAATTAAAAACAAAAATAAAAAACTTTCAATATAAAAAAATAAAACCAAACATACTACCATGTGACCCTACGACTCGCCATTATTCACTAAACGACATAATACCATGGAGACTTAATTCGATATCATATAATAAAAAAAAGATGAAAACAAAGATAAATCTATATGCATTAGTATAAAATCATAGTATGTATTTCTAATTAAACTATTCCCTATGCCATACCATTAAAAATAAAACCAAGTCATGCTAGTTTGAAAAACATATAAAAATTGGGTTTTTTCCATTCTTTCTAAAAATATGCAAAAAGAGTTCATTTTTGTTACACATTTAAAAATAGTTTCCCAGTATGAAAACATTTCAATGAAATTAAATAAAATTAAAGTAGTAGTTGAACATGTAATTTAATATGGAATATAATGTAGGGGTGCCACTTCATAAAAATACAATAAAAAGGTGAGAAGGAAATGTGTTTTTTATTATTTCAATGATTAATAGGAATCTATATAATGAGATTCTAAAACAATAATTTAGAAAATAGGTGTAAATAATACTATCATCCATAGAAATCCCTATGTATCTAGTGTTATTAGAGTCTTAGGATACTCAGACCTCATTGATATTTCTTAAAAACTATATCCCATAATGTACTCATGCATAATCCACTAGAGATGTGTCACATATAATGTTATAGTGTTCCCTGATCACCATCACATGTTTAGTTAGCATTGTAGCACAATCCAACTATGGGAACCAGACCATGACCCTACTAGACCCACAAGTGTAATAGATATTGTCTTCTTACTTAGATACTCATTTTCCCATGTTCTTATTACAAATTATGGTGAGTGTTTAGGACGATAAAATATACATAAATGTCACATTATTTACCTAAAACCCATCCAAATTTTCACCACTGACCATCATCCTTAAAAGCATACACCTTTTTATGTCACACAACAATAAACCATACACTTCGGTAGGCACATATCAGAAATCACACATTTAAAAAATACAAAAAGTTTTAAATCGAAGGGAATTATTCAACAGGGGATATATACTTCCCTAAAACCTTCTTGAAGAATCAAACAGACTACATAACTTTAAAAGGAATACATTGATTCTAGAAAACATAAATGGACAACACTTCTAATTTTCAAAACCATTTAATAGTCCAATTGAATACCTAATAAAACTTATATTAAAACAGTTCATGAGACCATGCTTAAATTAGAGAAATCCATTTTCATAGATTTAGAGAATGCTTAGAAACCATTTATGAGGCTTCTTTATGAGAATAAAAACATTATATATATATATATAATTAACTTAATGTAAAATGGAAAACAAATTTTAAAAAAAACCTGGAATTATAGATTTCACTTGTAAATGATTGTTCCTAGAAACCCTACCTCACAAGGGAGTAATCCAAGATGGAACATTTGAACAATTGTCACCTTCTTTAGTGGCCACTCGAATCTTCCCATTTATGGTTTAATTAATATTCATGTTCATATGTATATTAGGATAGTTATCCCCTATGTATATATTCCAGTTACAAAATATGTTCAAGGGGGTCATTATATATATTATTATACATGTGTATACCCCTTTACTCATTCACATGTATCGATTTTACACATATATACATAAGCATAACATCCCCAATATATATATATATATATAAACCACCATGATTGAATATATTTATAAAGGGGGAACATACAAACACAGACCCACACTGAGATATATATATATATGCCTACATATTCATACACATGAAAGTCACCTTTGACTCTAGAGACACAAAATTTCCCCATGGGAGACCAAGAAACAATACAAAAACACTATAAACCAATAAATTTCAAACAACATAAAAAAATTCGGATAAAAGAAAAGGATCAAGGAATCTAACCCCAAAACTGTGTTGGAAAAACCAAAAAAACCTGAAACACATTGACTTCAGTGGATGATGTCAAAACATGAAAAATTACGACCTAAGTGAGTCATAAAATTCCATATTAAGAAGATAAATATAAGAAATAATCCCACTCAAATCCCTACAGTTTTTTGAAATATCACACCATAAGAGAGGAGATGAAATAAAACAAAAAAAAAGAGATAATGAGGTAAGATTATGGATTACCTCGGTCAATTGACAAAGAACCATCAAGAAAACAAAATAAATCGTCGTGGATAGAGGTATTGGATATGTAGTGGTGGAATGTAGCTAGAGAGAATAGGGGGAGTAGGTATCCCATGAGGCCAAGGAAGAAAAGGGGGAAAATAAAAATGTTGTAAATAATTTAAATAGTAATATAAACAAAAAATTCTTTCAAACATGGAAACATTCACGATTTGAAAACGATTTATGAAACCATGAACCAACTATAAACTTTTATCTAATTAGACCATGAAACCACCCCCCCCCCCCACAGTTACCCCATTGTAGACATGTCGTTGATAAAACTAGCCTCACGCAGTTCCACGAAGCACTATCACATAACAGATCCCAACAACATACTTTCCAAACTATTTTATAAACTACGTGCAAGCTGTGAAACACCTCATAGACCCACCTGGGAATCAACAAGGGAAATTTATGATCACCAATAACTATGTGGGATAATATTAAATCATGTTTAAATCCTATAAAATTTTAATTTACTCCAGAGAACTATCAAAAATCATTCACACTCAAGAAGAATATAAAATAAGAACAAAAAAAAATATTAGTGAGTTTTCGAGTTGGTGTGTGATAATTATTCCCAATATTACCAATTTCATACAAATTAATTTCACATGTCTAAATGTGGAATAAAATTAAGACTCAAAAATATTCAAGGATAAATGAATCCATCAGTCCTGGTGTGAATTTTCAACTCTACAAGTCACACCTTCCAAATATACCGAAAATAACAAGGATATATATTTGAAAAATAGAGGGGTCTACACACTATTATGGAACTGACTAGAACAAAATATTAACTAAGATGATGACTCAATGAAACCACCCAAAAACATGTCAAGGGTTCTACCATAGATATTCAAATTGGGAACTTGGAAAGGCTAAAATTCATAATTTTAAAAGAGGGGTAGATCTTAAAAAGGACTATAAAAAAATTGTGACCTAACCAAAGGAAGAATAACTATTTAAGAGTTCACATCCATAATGAACAACCATAAAAATCTCAATGAAGGGATATGATATACATTAAACCAAAATAGTGTAAAATTTAATTTTCACCACTCCAACATTGGATGAAACATGTTGGATGCACATATACCACACATAGAAATTCCCCGACTGCATGAAAAGATTCAATACGAGACCTATTTCTAGATCCATGATGTATTGAAGCAATGGCTACCCTATATTCGAGAAATTATAACCTTTAAGGATGCTTCCTTTTTTAGAAACAAAACTTATATAACTCCTCCATGAACACACTAAGGAAAAGCCTTGGGAAGAATATGAAAGGATATATTAGAGTGCCAAAAATGACCACAGTTGACAGAAATTAGTGAGAGGTATGAAAAATTAAAGGCAGGAACTAACATGGGAGACTTGTATGGACTAGGTCTCTTTGGTTTATTCTTCTCAATAGATGTGAAACCTCTAGAAGAACCAAAAGAAACTAGACTTCCAACTCCCACAAGCTTCCCTAAGAGGATTTCCTGGACAAAATAACATTAACCTTGAACCATAGAAGGAGAACCCATAGAAAATTAAGAGATTATAACTAATGAATGAATACTATATCTCGGGAAAAGGAAACCAATTCATTGAAATTGTCCACCTTACCCTTTACCGCTAACAGAACATGTCAAACATCTACAAGATCTGAAACTTTCTACTCATTCATTTCTTCAAGAATAAACCATTGGATGAATGTGGTCTTGATGATCACCCAAGACATCCCAACTTGCAACGGGAATAAAATTATCACCTTACACTAGTCCATTATTGGTCCTTCAAACATACCCATGAAAACTCACAATCTCATGGAATCTAGAGTTCCAAAAAATGGAGTGAATCAGTCAACTTTTTCACAGAAAACCCCAAATTATAATAGACCCTGATTCCTAGGTATGACATGTAATGATTGATAAGTGATTTGGTCCAACACTCCTCTAGGACTTTATAAATTTCCATATATTATAAGAATTTCCTTCAAAAACGTTTTGGTCATTCCTGGTGGCATACTCTAAAGAATATTAATCCTAAAAAAATCAAACTCAAACCAGAAATTGAAAAATTATCATTTTAAACCAAATATGAAGCTCATAAACCAACACATCACATAACAAAATTAAAACACAATCACATCTCATGATAAAAAAAACTACAACTAAATAAAAAACAAGAAAAAAACCCTCTTTAAAAATAAATATTTTCAATTGAAAATTGAAAACCATTTTCCACATTGGAAAAAATTTCATCACATCCAATCTAAAATTCAAAACACCACACCAATTTTCTCTTTAAACAAACAAGTGCTGTTATAAAATAATCCTTCTTTTAATTGAAACAATTTTTCTATGAAAAAAACTTTAGAAAAACCAATCCAAAATAATTTGTTCAAATACACGATCAAAACATCTAATGAACTATCACATATATGTTTATCCCACTACCAATAATATCATACATACATATATACTAACATGAAATCTCTCTCTCCCCCACCCAGATATGAAAACAACCATAGGAAATACCAAGGGGACAAATATCATTTTTCCATCAAAACCACTAATATCTAATTTCATTTTCCTTATAAATTTTTAAAAACATTTCATAATAAAAAAAATTAAATTTCAATTTCAAATCCACTTATGTATTTTCCCTTTTGAAAACAAACATTAGTAAATCATTCCTCATTTTACAACTCACTGAAAGTACCATAAAACATATGAAAATATTAAAAAACCCAAATAAGACCATGGAACTATCCACAGTTGAATAACACAAATATGGAAGTAGAAGTAATGAATATGAAGACATCATGGTTTTGTAGACCACGAATTGAGTATGCACCATCAACTGGAAGCCTATTGAATAGGGCACTCATGCTCCACATGGTTCACTATGCTATATAAGCTCACAATGTAGCACAAGATCACCTCTAACATTATTATCCAACATAGAAAATCAAATAAAACTCAAAAAACACAAACAACATAACCCAAAACCAAAAATAAGGACATGAAACCCAACAAAAACTAGTGAATCAGGCCTCATCAGGAGTAGTGGTGATTAAGAACCAACCCGCGACCTATATCATGAGTCCCGAAAATACTATCTTAAATATACCTAATATTCTAAACAAAAAGGTCATACTTTGATAACATTGTTTCATGATAAAACCCTATTAAACCACAAATTTATCATTTGATTCGGCTAATGAAAAGGCTTTGGATATTTTATTGATCCTCCATACATGGAAACTAGTTCTGGGCACCCGGAATTCACAAATGGTAATGATTGATCCCATGAATAGTGGAAAAATAAACGATTATACCAATTAAATAAAAAAATCTATAATTGGAAATAAATAAAGCTACACACACCTCTAAATTACCATACAGGTCACCACTAACCACTAAAAACACCGTATTATGGAAGGAGAATCCTAGATGGAATCCGCACCAAAAAAATAAAAAAAGGAAAATTTATCTTAATGATTATTAAAACATTTTAGCCATTCTCAAATAATCTATCCATATTCATTATCACTTAAAATAAAACCAAATATTTCTTATAAAATAATAAGGCATATAAAAATAAGGGGTTTCTATTCTTTCCAAAAATAAGTTACAAGCTTCCATTTTTATGAAAAACCACTATATGTTACACATTTCAAAATAGTTTCCCATTATGAAAGCATTTTAAAGAAATTATTTAAAATTAAAATAGTGGTGGAACATATATTATAATAGGGAATTTAAATCAAGGGTGACACTTCATTAATTTACTAGAAGATAGAGTAAATTAATGTGCTTTTAATTTTTCCAAAAATACATAAGAAACTACTCCATGAGATTCTTAAAAATCAGTAGAAAAATATGCATAAATGATTGAGAGTACCATGGGATGTCCCAATATACCAAGGTTTAGTGGATTCTTAGGGTCCTCGTACATCAATGATATTAATTAAATAAAATTCCATACAATGGCTTCATGCATCAGTCACTATAGAGGGGTAATATCTAAAGTTCTAATGGTCTCTGATCATCATCCCATGTTTAGTTAGTGATTTAGCATAAATCCTGCATGGGTAACTTGGCCTTGGCCCTAATGGACCCTCATGAAAATAGGATCTAGTCTTTCCACCTTCATACTTGAGGTCCCATGTGATTATTACAAATGATTGTGAGTTTTTATCAAGTTTGTATATATATAAATACCACATTCTTTACACAAAACCTACCCTACTTCACACCACTAACCTAACTCATTAATCGAATACCCCATTTCAAGTCAAAAAAACAATATGTAAACCTATTAACTAAGAATATATAAAAAATAAAACATTTAACATATACATAAAATTTTTCAATCAATGGGAATGCCTTGAGAGGGGTGTTCTACTTCCATAAAACATTCTCAAAGTTCCACATGAGACCCATAACATTAAAAGAAATAACTTCATTTTATGAAACACTACTTCCCAAAACTTTTAAGTTCCAAAAGCACATAAATCACCAATAATATATTTTACGAACCTCAAATTTAAAAACATCTTTCAGACCACTCTTAAATCAAATAATTCATTTTAGTAGATTAAGATAGTTTTTAACAACCGAGTAATAAATCGTATTCCAATAATAAAACAAAAAATATATATACAATATATTAATTTAACATAAAATGTAAAACAAATTTTAAAAAAACAAATAAAATAAATATATTACTTATAATGGATTATACATAGGGAACCGACCTCAAAAGGGAGGGAACCAAGAAAAAAAACATCCTAACATAATGAGTTCTTCAATAACAACTCAAATCTTCCCATTTCATCTTACATATATATGATTGTTCATATATATATATAAGAACACATAGCTCCTATGTAAATGTTTTCATGTAGAAATATGTTCAAGTGTTTCCTTAAATATATATGCTTATTTTTTAATATACCCCAGTACACATACACATATAAACATTTTTCACATATACACCTCAGCATACCCAGTCTGGATATATTTATTCATACCTCTATGAGTGAATATATATAAATGTCGAACTCATATATAAATATATACATATTCCTACATATGAATATGAATGCATGTTTCCTTTGACTCTGGCAACTCGAAACAACTTTGTGGGAGACCTAGGTGTAGTAAAAAATACTAGAAAACCAAAAATTACAGTAATCCAAAGAAAAATTAGGATAAAACGAAATAAATATTAAAAAAATACCTCCAAATGGTGGTGGGGGATCTGAAATTAACCAAAATGGTTTGGATTCGGCATTGTATGTCGAAGCCCAAACCAAGTTAACTCGATTGTTCCATCACATTCCCTTTTAATAAGAGAAACCCAAAAAACCCCACCCTAATCCATTGAGTTATAAAAACCCACAAACCAAAATAGGTGAGAGGAAGAATTCCAAAATAATGGAGAAAAAGATAAGAGGATAGATTACCTTGGAGAATTGATTGATAACCCTCAAGAAAACTAATAAAATCTCCATGTAATGAGGGAGATGAAATATATGGGTGGTGATGGGATAGAGAGGAGAGGGGGAAAAGGTGTCACACTAGACTAAAGAGGATGAAGGGGAAAATACAATGGGATTATAGGAAGAAAAAATATTTTTTAAAAAATGAATTTTATTATATGTGAAACCATCATGGTTTGGGAATGTTTTCTGAATTTTTTTTGAACATTGAACTGGCCACTACCTAGGCCATACATCTTCCCACATGGTTTTCCCTATATAGACATAATATTGAGTAAATAATTCTCAATGTATAGCCCTCAATACATTCAACTCATAGAGCCAATCCATTTTCTTGGAGCATGATTTATTAAACCATGTTATAGTTATGCACCATATCACATAACCCCTTCGAACCATAACAATAACCATTCAGTTACAAAAAACTATATAGACTAACTGTGAAATAGATCAAATTCCCCCATAAATTTAAATTTGTCGTTTCCAACTATTAGAACTCATCCTCTCTCAAGCATCCGATAATAGAAAACAAAAAATAAATAAAAAAGGAAGGTGTTTGGTCATCGGTGTGATAGGTAGAATATGTTGTTGTCTTTGAGAATGGATAATATAAGGGGATGAAAAAATATTATCATGCTAATCTTGTAATGTCTCATTTCTGAAAGACACCCAAAGGCTCCCCGTACCCGGTTGGTCACATGTCCTCAAGCATATTTCCTCGAACACTAGAGGCTGCCAACTAGTAGGGAGGGACTTGAGTGTGATAGAGGGAAAAATATGTTCTCATTGTAAGAGTAAAAAATTGGATGAAAAATAGATAGAAATATCAGAAATAGTATTAATAAAAAACAACAGTATACAATGGAAGATGGTAAGTAATAACAACTAGAGAACACATATATAAATGATTCATGATACATATTTTCGTGAAATTAGCCAAAAAAATCACAATGATGGAATACATCACTAAACCCATGTACAATAGAAAATAAAGTATACAGATTCACAACATCACAAGCCTCATCTTGGTCCCATGCTCCCCAGCTCCACAACAATCAAGTACCTGAAGTAGAAGGAAACTTTCCGTTATTTATACCTACAACAATATAATATTTTTGGGCCCAAAAGCATGACCCAAATAGGGTGTGAGACTTATCTCAGTATGAAACCACCCAAATATATTTTCCTAACAGTCAGTGAATATATAAGGAAGGATATAAAAAAATGAAGTAGTAATCAAAGATGAACACATAGTAACATTCCTATATATTCAATTTCATTCATTATCATATATCAAGTATGTAGCTAATTAAAAGCAGGTAACCCTTTGAGAAGTACTCAAAACCTAACCACTATGGTTCAACCAAACAAAAACAAGCAACCCTATGTGAAGTACTCATAGTCTAACCCCTCAGGTTAAATATTAGCAAAGACACTCTGAGGAAGCACTCTCTATTAACTCCCCCTATGGCCTTGTATCGATAACTAATAGGCACTATGAAGAATCACTCAACATCCAATTCCCCCTATAGCCCATATCGAGGAATCTACAGGCAATTTGATGGAGAAAAAAATCCATCCCCTCTATGGTCTCACAACGTTATAGTAAAATAGACACTCTGGAGAAGCCCTCAATGTCCATTATCCCTATGGTCTACTACACTTGGTTCTCATGGACCTGTGTAAGTCAGTCGTGCACAAATGATACATGGAATCCAATGTAAAACTCAAGATCTACTTTCCCAAACAATCTACCACATATCATATCATGAAAGATAATAATAACTCCCTTCTTACAAAAATAGGCATGAAAAGAAAAGATTCCTAACAGGCATGCTGGAGCAAACGGTAAAAATAAGAAAACATGAGAAAAACCTTCATAGAATATAAAAAATAAACTCTATTCATAAACAAAAAACGTCCATCCAAATAAACAAGTCATAGAAGGGAAAATAGGTCTAAAACCATAAATACAGAATACCCCGTTCTGAGGTATTGGGAACTTTTACACATATTACTCAAAGACAAACTACGGAAAAGCACAATCCACCTACCTCAACATTGTGAGATCAATATACTTGAGGCTCGGGCCCTGAATCTCCCTATAATTCCATAGATCTACAAAAACATTAAATACAATCAACCAAGGTTATCTCATGAAAGAGGAAAAATACAGAGATGATTTTCAAGAAGGAAGGAGAGCTCACCGATGCGATTCCAAGGAAATCGAAGGTGGTCGATTCGGAGAACGGATAGGGATTTGGGGGTTTAGAGATGATCTGCGACCATATGAATGCTCCTGGATGAGACTGATGACGAAGAAGTGTGTTCTATCCATTAGACACGACCCCAATCTGTTTAATAAAAGAAAAGATACTACACAGTGTGTATTTTAAAAGTACCCGTCGTGTACATTCCTTTTCTAGATTCTTCTTTAGGTGGTCTCTAAGTCACCTCACACGGCTGTGTACATGGCTATTACTCGACCAGTACACGGTCACCCACAGCAACCGAGTACACTCCGTGTACTCCTAATATTTCCACTCCTCCTTTTCTCAAACACTAAAAGAATATAAAACAATACTAGAAAAGGATATAAAGGTTCTTACAAACATCCATCCTTAAAGAAATACATCCCCTAATTTCCCTAATAAGGCGACATTGATGAAAAAACCCCAAGAAACACCTACCACAATGATGCACATCAGCCTCCCTCTCCCAGGTATCATCATATACTCGCTCATGCCGCAACAGAACTCATACCAGAGGACCATACCAGCCACATAGAACCTTCACAATTTGATCAACAATCAAGATAGGATGCTCCTAGAACAAGGAATTCACCTCTAACTCAACTTCCTTTGGTTGGAAAACATGATACGGGTCTTAGAAGTAACTTAGAAGCTGAGAAATAAGGAAGGAATCATGCATAGCTCGATACCTATGAGGTAACTAAAACCAATAGGCAGTCAGACCAACTCTCTCCAACACCTCAAAAGGCCTGACATACCTCGACAAAAGCTTACCCTGTCTCTTAATCTTCCTATGTCCCAACCTTAGTGTGACACGTATAAAAACCTGTTCTGGGACCTCGAACTCCATAGGCCATCTCCGTCGATCAGCATAAGACATCTGTCTTGACTGTGAAGCAACCATACCTTCCCGAATCAACTATATCTACTCAGTGGTCTCCTAGACAAGATGAGGTACCAGCATAGCTGCCTCTCCTGCCTCCAGCCAGCATAAGGGTGATCGGCATGTCCAACCATACAAATCCTCATAAGGTGTTATCCAAATTGTATAATGAAAACTATTATTTTAGGAAAACTACACAAGAGGTATATGATTATCCCAAGAATCTCCGAAGTCTAGGATGCATGGTCGAAGCATGTCCTCAAGAACCTGAATCATACACTCCGACTAACCAACTATTTGAGGGTGGTATGTTGTACTCAGACGTACCATTATACCAAAAGTCGTATGATGTCCCTTCGAGACCTGAGAAGTTAAATGGGCATCCCTGTATGAAACAAAGGAGTGTTTAATTCAATGTAAAAACGCAATATATCGGATGTACAACCTTCCCAGATCATCAACACTGATGGTCTCCTTGATTGGAAAGAAGTTAGAAACCTTTGTGAGTCTATCAATGTCAACCCATACTACATCATTCTCTCATGGAGAACTCGGGAAACCCATCACGAAGTCCATCACAACATCATTTCACTTCCTATTAGAATTGGGTAACTGCGGAAAAGGAACTGCTAGTCGCTGATGATCTGACTTCACCTATAGACTGGTGGAACACCTCATGACAAAACAAACTAAATCTCCCTTCATACCTCACTACCAATACTGACACTTCCGATCTCGATACATCTTGGTGACACCAAGATGAACTGCCAAAACTGAGAAATGAAAGTCTCACATCATCTCCTTGTGTATGTCTGCTAGCACCCACACACTTCCATGAAAGCTGAAAATCTATTCCTGGACTGCTATCTATCCAAGAATAGGGTTATATCCTAAAACACTCTCCTCTAAGACTAGGCCTTCAGAATCTGATTGATGCCTCATTCGTAGTTGATCATGTAGAGTAGAGGTAATAGCTACAGAAGACAGAAACAGTTGCCCCAGTCTTTAATGCATCTCCAAATTCATCTTAATGAATAGAGACATAAGCTACCACTCACAGTAGGCCTCCAAAACTTCCAATACCAGAGTCCTCTTGCTCAATGCATCAGCCACAATATTTCCCTTCCTAGGAGTGTAGGCAAGCTCAATGTCAAAATACCGAAGGTACTCAACCCTCCTTCGCAGTCTCAAATTTAGATCGTGCTAAGGGTAGATATACATGAGACATTTATGGCCGGTGAAAACCACATAATTCTATCCCAATAGGTAATGATCCAACAACATAAATCATGAAAAACAACATCCAACTCGAGATCATGCATCATGTAATATCTCTCATGTGTCCTTTACTCATGAGACCCACACACAATGAATCCTTATCCCTACATAAGTACTACTCCCTCCCTGATACCTGAAGCATCATATTATACAATATCACTCTTTCCCAGCTTCAGAAATACTTGTATCGGTGCTGAATTAAATCTCCCTTTTATATCCTGAATGGATGATTTTCAAGAATTGGACCACATGTACTACACCCCCTTTTTAGATAAATCTTTCAGTGGTGCTACTAAGCATGATATTTCCTGTATGAAATTCTTGTAGTAACCAGAAAACCCTAGAAAATTCCATACCTCAAATACATTATATGGTTCCTCCCAGGAAACTAATGTTCTCACATTCTATGGTTCTACTGATACTCTGGTCTTTGAGATAACATGACCCAAGAAGTCAATTTGGTCCATCCAATAGATGAATTTTGAGAGCTTAACATATAACTGATTCTCTCTCAGTGTACTCAAAATGGTCTCAATATGTGTGATATTGTCGTGTTGAGTGGGAGAGGACACAAATATATCATCCAAGGAGACCTCCATGAATGAATCCAAATATGGACGGAACACTCAGTTCATGAATGACATGAAAATTACATGCCCGTTCGTGAGATCGAATTGCATAAAAACATACTCTTAAAGACCATACCTGCTCTGGAAGGATGTAAGATATACATTTGATGTTCAAACACACAAATGATGGTAAACGGTCCTGAAGTCAATATTCGAGAGCACCTGGGCTCCTTGATGTTGATCAAATAGATCATTAATCCTCGATAAGGGATATCGAATCTTGACTGTCGACTTGTTCATCTTCTGATAATCCACACAAAGTCTAAGGTTACTGTCTGCCTTATTCAAAAACATGATAGGAAAACCCCAAGGGGAAGTATAGGGTTGGATGAAACCATTTTTCTACTACTCTTCAAATTGATTCTTGAGCTCCTTCAACTCAGGTGTAGCCAACATATAAGGATAAATGGACACCAGTGCTGCTCCTTCCACAAGCTCAATAGAAAAGTCCACTTCTCACTTCGAAGGAAAACAAGAAAAGTCTTCTAAAAAGACATCCCTGAAATGATCCACCACTGGAAGAAACTCCATTAGTGGAGTCCCTAGTCATCCAGATATAGACTAGAAATCTAGGATATAACTCCTCTATACCCATGATGCTCGGGTCCCTCTCTTCTCGTCGGGACATCCCACTCACCTTTTTAAAGAAAACATCTTCCCTCTAGTGATATGAAACTCACCCTACAACGATAGCAATCAACAAATTCTTAAAAGGGAACTAACTAGTCGATTCTGAGAATGATGTCATAGCCTGTCATCTTTAGGACATAAATCTCCCATAGGATGTGAGACCCACCAACCTCTAGAGGTAACTCTTTCCACTATCATACACTTGCTGTTCTTGTCCCCAACAGAGTGTATAACATCAAGTCATATGCAGAAGAAATGATATAGAGCCCAAGGATCTCCACAATAGAAACAGATATGAAGCTATTGGAAGCCCATGTATTAAAAAGTTAAGAAGCTAAAACTGAAAAAACTAGAATCGTACCTCAAACTGTAGAAGGTCCATGATCCTGCTTCTACTGGGTCTGCTCCACCACAAAAGCTTGACTTGCACTGTGGCCCTATGACCATGCCTGACCACTCTGATCTGATCCACCCTTTTCTTGCTGAAATCATGGAAACTGGATACCATGGCTATGAACTCCACCTCGGCTTGAACGGCTGGAAGGACTCCAGTTCCTAGACTAGTGAGAAACTAGTGGTGCTTCTCCCAAACGAGGAGTCATAGAAGAACCCTTGTCACAAGCTTCTGGTGAGAAAAACTGACAGAAGCACTGGAGGTGACCCATCATGCCGCAAGATCGGCACTCCACTGGGTCTATCAGGCAATGTGGCCTCGTATTCCACTTATCCTGTACTGATAGCACACCACCTGGATACAATAACATGTGTCATGCTTTCTCGGGTCTCCATGCGTAGACTCCCTACAGTGATTCCTGTTGTTGGTAGGAGGGATACCAACTTCGAATGCAAGCCACCCTAGCCCACAAATCTATAATCTCTCATATTATGCTTCATGATCAGCGCATGGATGACTATATAAGTAATGGAAGTCAACAAGAAGATGTTCATGTGATATTGGATGTCATGCCTGAGACCATCATCAAACATCCTCTCTAGGAATAATCATTATCACCTAGAATGGGTGTGAAGTGTTGCAGCTTCGTAAAATGAGAAGAATACCCCATTACTGAAAGAGTACCCTGCTCCAAATTCATGAACTCTTGGTCTTGATCAGACCTCAATGTATCCGTGTAGAAGTAATCATAGAAGGAACGCTAGAACTCATCCCATGCCATATCCTTCTGGGGTCATGCCTGTGAGATCACATCCCCCCATCTCTTGGTGGAGGCCCATAGCATGTACGCCGCGAGCTTCACCCTCCTTTCTGGAGGCTTATCCCGATGGTCGAAGATTGAAAGGATGAACTCTAACCATGACTCTACAGCCGGAATTCCCACTTAACCTTTGATGGTGGCAGGATGCTGCTACTCGAAAACCCGCATCAACACTACCATTGAAGGGGCAGGATGTGGTACTCCTTGGAAGGTCTTCATAGAACTCATAAATAAATATCGGAACTATGAGTGAGCACATGTTCCCCGAATGATGGCTAGTTCCATGACTGGAACAACTGGAGGATCTACTGGTAGACTGTGATCAGCCATATCTAGTGTCTGATCACTGCCCTATAACTAGCGGACAACCAGCGGTGCTCTCCGTGTCATGACTCTTCATGGTCAAGCACACAAGTTAGATCAATATTATCAAGGACAAAAACATAGAAGTTCATGAAAGGAACAATAGAAAGAAAGCATTCATTTTTTTTTCAAAACATGGATAGATGGTGTGTTTAATGCCAACACGGTGTGTTCCCTTATGCCTTCACAAGGGTGTGTACTTCTGCCAACCCAGGTTGTGTAACACCCCATAGACACAGTGTGTTGTTGAATCCTCTTCCCCTTTCGGAGTTCTTGTAAATGTCTTTGCCCCAAGGTTCTCCTATAATTAGACTACACGATGTATTAGTTCCAAACACGGTGCGTACTAGACAAACTTCACTAACCGGGGTTGTTGGTTATTTTCCGACATAGCGTGTTTGTTCCAGACACGACATGTACTAGAAATATTTCACCAACCCCTGTTGATTGCCACAAGATCTGATACAGGGGTTACACTACAATGCATTTTGAATATTGACACGACCTGTATAACTTACATTTTATCCCACCATGTCACTGGTCACACAGGTGGACACATGGTCTACATAACACGATGTGTACATCCGATACACAACATGTCCCACCGAGATTTCCCAACCCCGTGTCTCTGCCCACATAGCCAGTGACACAGTTAGGGACTATGTGGCGTGTACAAATAGAACACGATGTTTAGTTAAGAAAAAATTCCTTCCCAAAACAGAAGGACTCTAGGAATTTATTGAGCATTACACGCCGTGTATTCTAAGATTTTCCGGACTATAAGTCTCAAAAACTACTCCGAAATCCCAGAAAAAACTGAAACAAACATTAAAGTTCCAAATTATGATCCGTGAGGGCCCATACTCTCGTGAATCAAATCATGGAATTTTATACATGTCATATTTAAGAAAAAACAAGGCAATGATCCACCAAATTCTGATCCATGATGGCTCATAACACCTCAAGAACCAATGTTTGGCATTCATTCAAAAAAACCTTACACTAATCAATTTTTATCAAATAGAAGTTATATTATCAAGGCATCAATCACGACAATATGAATATCTAGCACTAAATCTATCAAAACAGCTTGCAATCACCAATGCACCCTAACTGGCAAGGCATGAATGCATGACATTTGATCTCAAGCAAGTGCCCATATGATGCCTGAGATGGAATACCCTTATCTCATCAAGATGAAAGAGAAATAGAACCAAAATAACATCAACGATAACAACACAATATATGTGAATCACCCAATAGTGAAATCAAATCAACTATAAAATTGAAAAACATGTAAAATTGCAATAACGAGGTAAATTGGATTTTCCCAATACACGAGTTAGTTACATTCAGAAACAACTTATTACCAAATACCTATTACTTCCTATCCCTGTATATTTTCTCCAAATAGTAAACGAGGAAAAGAATTCCTCTAATACCACTTTTTAATGTCCTAGTTCCGAAATCCTCCCTGAGGCGCCCCATACCCAGTTGGTCACAAGGCCTCAATCACATTTCCACGAATTCCAGAGGCTATCCACTAGCAATGAGGGAATTGGGTGTGATAGTGGGGACACTATTCCCTTATTTTCATAGTAACACATCATAAGTAAAACAGATAGAAATAGCGGAATTAGTAATAATACCATACAATAGTAAATAGTGGAAGACGGGAACTAATAACAAATGGAGCGCATATATGTAAATTATGCATGATACATATGTCTATGAAAGAAGCCAAAAAAATCACAATTTTGGAATATAGTACTAAATCCATGTATAATAAAAATTAAATAGATTGACATTATCGCAAGCCTCAACTTGGTCCCATGCTCCCCAGCTCCACAACAATCAAGTACCTGATGTAGAAGGGAGCTCTCCCTTATCAATACCTACAACAATATAATATATTTGGGACCAAAATCATGTCCCGGATAGGGTGTGAGACTAATCCCAATAAGAAACCACCCAAAGATCTGTGCCTAATAATTAGTGAATATATATAGTAGGAATGAAAAAATTGAAGTAGTAAAATATGTACACATAGTAACAATACTACAAAAATAATTACATTCATTTTCATATATCAAGTATGTAGCTAATCAAAATCAGGTAACCCTCTTGGATGTACTCATAGACTAACCCCTCTGGTTCAACCAAACAAACACAAGCAACCCTATGGGAAGTACCTACATTCTAACCCCTATAGTTAAACTTTACCAAAGAAACTCTGAGGAACCACTCACTGTCAATTCACCCCGTACTCTCATATCATTAACTAATAGGCAATCTAAGGAAGAAATCAACGTACAATTCCATATGTGGCACATATCAAGGAAACAAAAGACACTCTAAGGGAGCACAAAGTCCACCACTACATTCTCACAATGTAACAGTAAAACAAACACTATGGAGAATCCCCCAACGTACATTCTTCTTATGGTCTACTACACCAAGTTCTCAGGCCCCTATGTAAGTCAGTCATGCAAAAATGATACATGGAAGCCAATGTAAAATTAAAAAAATACTTGGAAAAACAATATATAGCATATCATAGCAAGAAAGATAATAATCAATCCATCCTAACAATAATAGGCATGGAAAGAAAAGATTCTTAACAGGCAAGCTGGACCAAATAGTCAAAAAAACATGGTAAAAACATCCATAGAATGAAAAAATTAACCCAATTCATAATCAAACAACCTTTATCCAAAAAAACCAAGGCATTGAAGGTAAAACAGGGCTAAAAACCAAAAACACGCAATACCCCGTTCTTGGGTATTTGTCACTTTTTCCCATATAACACAAAGAACAAATATAGAAAGGCATAAAACAACTACATTGACGTCGTGAGATTGATATACGTGAACCACAAGCCTTAAATCACCCTAAATTTCCATAGATCTATAAAACTGTTAAAACATTCAATCAAGGATATCTCATGAAAGAAGCAGAATCAGGAGATGAAGTTCAAGAAGAAAGGATAACTCACCGATTTTATTCAAACACATTTCAGGGTGGTCGATTTGGAGAACTGATGGCGAGACGGCGGTTCGGATAATATCTGCGGCCATACAGACACTCCAGGATTATACATGTGATGAAGATGTGTGTTATGTCCATTAGATGCGGTTGTGACCCATTTAATGAAAAAAATAAAGTACAAAAACAAGTATATTAAAATTACATGGTGTATACATGCCTTTTCCATCCTCTACTTTAGGTGGTCTCTAGGTCACTACATGAGGTCGTGTACTCGGTCGTTACATGACCATTACGTGGTCACCTACAAAAACAGAGTACACGACGTGTTCTTAAAGTACATTCTGTGGACTCTTGAAATTTACAGAAACACCTCTTTTTCTCAAAAACTACCAGAAAAGGAAAACATACCTGAAAAGATGATCTGGGTTCTTAAAAGTCTAGATCCTCATAAATATATGGATATTATTTCAATAAATAATTCTATGTTTAATTTAATATATATTTATATATCAACTTCTAATGGTTAGAAAGATGATATAAACATTATTTCTAGAGTTAAAAGTATGAAGATGATTATTTTGGATTTTAATTCTAGAAGGAATAATTTTAGAAAACATATATGATATTTTTTAGCATATATGAAATATTTTGGAGTTGATTATACATCCTGTAGTAAGTTGCATTTTTAGACTAAATACATTGTTCTGAAAAGTGTACCCTTTTGTAATAAATTTCATTGTGAAGGTCACTAGATGAATAATTTTTATCGAATAAGTATAATCATTTTTTTGTGATTGTATCTTTAATGATAATATATCTATTCAACACTAATTAAGTGAGAGGATACAAGTTATAAAAGCCTTGTTCACCAATTTTTCTAGACGCATGAATGTTTTTATAAAAAATGTTTATCATTATTCAATTCATGATGACTGAGTACCAGAAGGAAGCACCCATGGTACATGGATAATGGTTATGGTTACAAAAACACATTTAAATTCAATAACATATAACATGTGATGTGTCAGAATGATATTTTTGGGGACAAAATGAATGGTTAAATCAATAGAATATGTGATGTTTAATTTCTTTCCGAGACATTAAATTTGATTTTTATATATGATCTAGGAATTAAGAACATATCTAATAGTATAGACCGATTATGCTATTATTATCACACTATGAAGATTTGGAATGAAATATGTACTGCTAAGAGTTATTAATGATTTAAAATTATATATTCTAATAGACATAACAATGTTTATACTATTGACCCAGAGGACCTGAATATATAGAATTTTCCTTTAAAAAGTGTAATGATGGATCATTATTATATTTTTTAAAAAATAATATGACACACCAATGTTGAAAGAGTATCTAAAAATACATAGAAAAAAGTGTGAAGGATCATTTAGAAGTTATATTTAATTCTTATATAGTATGTTATCCCTATCATTATTGTATGAAATATAATTCACACCTAAAAAGTAGTGGTGAAGTCTCAACTTTCATACCATTAATGATAGTACACGTGGATATTTTCAGAACAACATATAATGATAGAATTAGAGTCAAATACAATATCCTTATTTTATTTTGTGCATATAAAAAATTACATTGGTTAATTTTTTTCTATTAAATTGTATGAACTCTCAATTTTAAAAGGATTTCATCTATAGATCCAAATATTAAGTATTAAAATCATTACTATCTATAGTAATCATGATATATAGTATTTAAATTTTATTTTTGAAAATTTTATAGTGAAAAAATGAATTACCAATAACTAGTCAAAACGATGAACTCCACAATAAAATTTTAAAATTTAAAGGAGAATTGAATGCTCCAAGAAATTAATTATTGTATATCTTGAGAATATTTTGTTTATAATTTTTTTTGGATAAACCTATTTTTATATCCAAAAATTAAATAATCCATGTTTACATCACTTGTGTATAAATAAAACATTTTATGAATTGTAGAATGGAAGGAATATGAAACATGACTACTTAAGTGTTTATAGATGAAAACTATTCATATTGAATATTGTATTCATTTCCAACAAATTTTATTTAAAATATGATGAAGGGAACATATCATTTTTGTAATGGTAGATGTTATGTTTGATGAAGAAAATCCCCATAGAAAGATAATATTTATAGATTATTATATTAATAGAAAATAGTTTTTCAAAATGCCTTATAATTTAATTCTTGTACTTGAAACAAAAACAATTGTAACTATCCTTCAAGATTATAGTCTAATTATATATAATTATCTGGATTATGTGAAGTAACCAAAACTTTTTTTGACAAATCAACGGATTTTTATGAATCATCATAGTGTAAATATAATTGGCGATGTTGAAAAAAAATGTAAGAACTAGAAGATCATTATGAAATTAATGCGAGTATATTAAATTATTATCACAATTTAATCCTAAAATGATATATGATATCATTGGATATTAGTGATAAATAATTAAAAAATATGAAGAGCCTAATCAAAGTAATCTGACTAAGTTTTTCACCTTGGTTGAATGTTTTGAACATATTACAATAATATGATTCAAATGGTTCACCAAAAATAAGTGTGATAAAAATGGAATTATAGTTTATAATAAGGCATGTGTTGTTTCTAAATAATATAATTAGGAAGAGGGAATAAAATATGGATAATGTTTTACTCTAATAGAATGACCCAAATCCAGCTGAATTATATTATCCTTAGTTTTCAATATAAATCATAATATAGTTTAAATAAAATGAAAGAGTGACTTCTTTAAAAGTACTATTATTGTATTGTTTATGTTGAATAATTCCCTAATTTTTTAGATAATAATGTTACAAAACATTTTGAAATGCACACAAAGGATCATTATAGACAGAAATAGGACAAGAGTGATAGATATGATAGACTATCTCAATTTATTACATGAAAAAAATATTAATGGAATAATTTTTAGCATTATTTTAATGTTTATATTTCTAATTAGACCATAATGGAAAAAATACATGTTAATGAAAATATTTTTGAATCCACCTAGAAATCAACTGCAAATAGTTTCATGTAATATATCCCAATTGAATTTGAGATTAGTATGATTGATGACTGTGATTTCTTACTTCTCTCCCATATAACTCGGATACCAAATATAAAACTATTATTTCATCATAAATATATCATATATTTACTTAAAAATTTTGTATTGATGATTCATATAGTATTATTAATTTATTATGTAAAGATGGGTTTCATTTTATCACTTAATAATCATTTATAGTTAAAATAGAACATGAAAATCCAGATATATCATAAATATACAACATGTGAGAACAAGCTAAAAAAATAGGTAAAATATTACTTGGTATTCATGTTTCACAACATCACACATTTTCATTAATATTAGAAAAATATTTCTATAATATTTCTAAACAAGAAAAAATATTCATCCTCCCTTATAGGGAGTAAACTAACTGAAGGATTTGTGATTATATAAAAAGGATCCTAGTTCAAGAATGATTTTCTTGTTCATTATTCTGTAAATAATAAACAACCTGTAATTATGAGTGCTTTAATAGGATCACATGAAACTTGTACAACCATTTGGGGATAAAATCCCATTATAAATCTATCAAAAATGTTCTCAATTTCATGAAGAAAGTTAACTATATTGAAACATGATTATGTGTCGTTTCATAAAAGACAAGCCTAGATCTTGTAATTAAATAAAATACAAGTGATAAATGAACTATGCATTGGTTTATAAACTGTGGAACTGTTCAAGTTTGATAGAATAATATATTTATATATTTTATATCAATACAATCATTATATTCATGTATTCAATATATGCCATATATATAATATAATTATATATATATATATATATATATTTCTTGCATTATATGCTTTTAAATTTTAGTTAACATAGAATCATCTACCATTTTCACTAAAATAAAATAAGGAATTTATGAAAAAATTCACAAATCTTTGTGAATCCATCCTAACTCATTTGGATATGGTATCATCAAACACTCTTCATTTTGAAAAAACACTCTAATTGAAAATTTTATCCCATTCCCCAAACATGACTTTGTGATCCTATATGAATTAGTAACATTGAACAAAAAAATGAAATCTCTATATAATATACTTAATTAGATAGTAGAATCTATAAAATTAAAACTTCAACTCAATCTACTGAGGGGAATGATGTGATCTACCACCATGAAAACCTATCTCTATACAAACATTTACACTCCATAATGTATCATATATAACATATTTATATATACAAAATCAATTTTCTATGAAATCAAGTGACCACTAGGTATGGAATATGTCTATATAGTATAACCAAATCATATTTTCCTAATTATACATAAAAAGATGAATCCAATTAATGAATAAATAAACTTTCATCCATCTGAATGAAGATAACATTAAATTTTCTATCATATAAGTATTTGGATATGTCACATGTAACTCAACTAATATTGGTCATGAATTTTTCTAGTTTAGTTCATTAAATGGTTATATGTCTTTACTTATATTATAAGTAGAAAAATACCATCTTGGCTATGCTCTAACTGACCAAATGATTAGAAAAATACAGAACTGCCCCTATGTTATCAATATTATTTTTAAGAATATATATATTGGGAATCAACATATGAAGGTTTCAATGCTAGGTATCTCAAAAAAATCATAGGAAATAAGGATTAAGAATAATCATACACCCCTATGTATATCGAATACTATAAGACATTTGATGAGATACTATTTTGTAGGTTAATAAAATTAATAATTTTCTACTTATTTCCACATATTTTTATTATTTATTTCTCTTATAAAGATCATTATAAGAAATAAAAAGATTCTATTCAGGATAACAATATAATATCATTAAAACCCATAATAATTTATAATGATCATCAATGTAGGACAGTTCAACACTTAATTTCCATGGGTATTATCATTTTACCATTCATGTAAACTAAAGTTCTCCACACATTAGTGAATGATAAATGGATATTAACAAATATATAAAAAAATGATTTATTTTTCAACCATTAAACCCAAACTATAGGTTTCTAACATCGATATACTATACATAAACATTATTCTATTGTTGTAGTAATGGTTTCGTTAATAGATATGTGATATTCCACTCAATACCATGACAATTTATAACAAACCATACCTATCATACATAGATATCACATATTAAAAGATATATATTCATTACACAATATAATAATCCATGTCAAAATTATAATGGCTTAGTGACTTTGGATACTTGGATATATAAAATACTGGCTCTTAAAAAAATATACATTATCTCTCAGTAATTTCTATATAACTAACACACATTATAAACATATCATACTTTGTACCTATCTTCATAACACATGGAAAGAAAATATAAGAAAGGGTGTGCGAAGATTCTTATTAATATAAAATAATGGAGATATCAATGATCACATACGAATAACATGAACATAAGGCTTTCAGAACAAGATAAAAAACATAAAAAATCATTACTTGTTTGTGATAGATCATAATCCTGAGTCATGGAATATATATCAGTAGTTCATAAGTAAATAATCATAAAGGAATCAATATAAATGATATATGAGAGTATAAAATTGGAATAAAACATAATATTTAGGGAAAAATAATTATATAAAATCATTTTTTTAATAATAAAGGATCATTTACATGACTATCATAGTAGAATGGGTTTAATCCTTAAACTATCATTATATTAATGGTTCAATCCAAAGATTATCATGGTGGAGAAAGTACCCAATAGAACACTGTCCACTCCATATTCCAGTACTATTTATATCATGGGATATCAATCATTACCCAATTCATTTGATGGAGATATATGTCCCACTCATCCTTGGTAATAACGTGACCACCATCCATGGTTATAACATAACCACCTCCCTTGGTTATAACGTAACCATCATCCTTAGATATAATGTCACCACTATTATTGATTGTAATGTTACTGTTTCCACATAATGAAAAATAGATATGTGTGCCACAATATTATAAAACATTTATCATCATATAAACATTATAATAAATGGGTTTCATAAATATTTCATCATCGAATAACACATGGAAAATAAATTGGTGTCCTAAGCATTTCACCATTTCAAAATAAAAAACCCAATAATAAAAGAATAGGATTCATAATTTTTTTCACCATAAATAAAAAAGATCCATATAATGAATATGGATCTTATAATTGGACCATATCCCTAGAAAAGTATATGTAACATCAATATATGTTATTATATATGTAGAAAATTTTAAATCCCAAGTGGAAATTTTTTTGAGGAATTATTCCTTTTCACATTGAAAGAAACTTTTAAATAATAAAAATTTTCTAAAAATTAAGGGAAATATTTACTTTTTAAAAGAAAAAGTACAAATTTAAAATAATATTAAAAAAATTGATCATACATATAGATATTAAATTCTATTAGTATCATTTATGATAAAATAAACCATTCCTTTCACAGTTTTGTAGAAATATAAAGCAGCGACTTATTCATAAATTGATAAGAATATTCTATTAAATTTTAAAAAAGATTAAAATGGGTAAAAATGAATCTAAACAACCATAAGAGCATAGTTCTAACCATCATGAAAACATTTTTAGAAAACATTTATATAGAAGAAAAATACTATTTCAACCAAAGAGAGAAATAATGTCGATTTCACTTGAAAAAATATTTTCATTATTTTGAGTTCAGAAGGAGATGAAAATTAAGAGAAACATGTATTTTATTGAGGTAAATATAGGAAAATAAAAATTATGAGTTTCTTTAGAGTGATATCATACATTTTCATCATTTTAATGTAAATAATAATTAATCCCAATAAATAATGTGATTATGTCAAAACAACCTTACCACTTTGGGAAAATTTGATTAAAAATACCTATGATTCATAAAAGACATTTTCTGGTAGTATATAAACTATAGAAAATAAAAAAGTGGTTTATATTGATTGTCTCCCACATAAATACAATTGTGATAAAAATCCCTTAACAGGAGTTCCATATGATTAGAAGGCCCTCAAACATCTTGTATAATAAATTCAAATTTATTATAAGTCTACATTAGATATTGTACATACTTATAATATCGTATATTTATTTTATATACATATTTATTATAATTAATAAAATCTAGAGATAGAAAATTAATTACATTGTTCACGGAGACGGTAGGACACATCTACACATGAATGTTATTTCAATATTTTGATGTATGATATGAAAGAAATGAAAAAATAAATCACATAAAAAAGAATAACTATTAACATCTAATTAAAACATAAATGAAAAACAAATCACATTGCTTCATGGAGGTGGTAGTCCTCACGTACACAAAAAGGACATTATTGTTTTCCAACGGTTTAGAATATAAGGAGGTAGATATGGTGTTGAAATTATAGAATAATAAATATTTCGTAATTTTCATATAAAAAAATTAAACAAATAATAACCATCTATGGAAGCTGGTGATGGAAAATAAATTGTTTCACTATGCGGAAATGATAAGTTGTAAGTACACATGAGTGGTACTTTCACTTACCATTTGATGAATATAGGGTGAATAATGGTGGTCCAATAATCATAGTAACATTTAATTATATTGTTTATATAGAATTTATCATTTTATGAATAATATAATATATTTATGGTAGGAAAATGAATTATAAAAAATAAAGTGATTGGTTATGGCGATTACATCTTATTTGGAACAACTCCTTTAGACCTACACTAAAGGGATCTAGGGGATATATTTTGGGAATAAAAACCCATCTATAATATATATTGGGAAGTATACAATGGTAAATGGTAGATTTGTATTGAGGTATAAGGGTCATGTGGTGTTAAGAAAAAACAATAGGGGTTCCCATTTATAGTTTAGGGGAGAGGCCCTCTTAAAATATATTACCATATTTAACTAAAGTAATTATATTTTATTGTAAAAATGGATCAAAATTGGTACAATGTTAAGATAATATTATTAAGATGCTCAAACTCTCATATAATAAATTTTTAAAATGTTGGGATCACATTTCAACCATATCTTTTTGTTTTAACCTTTTGATCATACTTTTAATAATTACCGTAATAATAATTTTTTCTACACATTATGTGTTAATAATCTAAATATAAAATTACAAACTGCATATGCATAACCCAAGGATGATTTTTAAAACTGTATCCCATTCAATTGGATGAATCTAATATTTTTAGGAATTTTATATCATTTAATAAAATATTAATTATTATGAAATACCATAAATGTACTTTTTTACTAAGTAAAATAAATTTGACTATAAATGCATCAATAAAAATGGGATTTTAAAATATAATTCTTTAAAACTGACATAATATTTCATTTGAATCTATCTTATTCATGGAAAAAATTAAATCTCTCAAATTATGTTTCAGTTAATATTTTTAAAAATATTTTTTATATTGTATTATTAACTGAAGAGATGTTTCATTTATGATTCATAATTAATTTATGTTATTATATAATTAATAAAAATTAGAAATAAATTTATAATGTGAAAATAACATCATTATTATTAGAATAGAATATTATATTCTTTCATAACTTTCATTCATCCATATATGAATAGAAAAGTGATATTTAAAACTAAGAGAGTGATATTTTGTAACATTATTTTGTATAAATAATTCAGTTCATTTAATGGAAATGTTTATTTTAAGAAAATTATATTTGAAGTATAATATGACAAGGTTAAAAATAACATCAACCAATTTTTTGTATGATGAAAAATTATGTAATTGTCACTTATTTCTATCCTAGAGTTACTCACAATTACCCTTTACTAAGGTGATAAATTTTAACATAGTTCTAAATCATTTTGGCCTAAAATTAAAAGGGAACTATTTAAAAAGAATTAACCTATTGAGTATAAAAAATGAACACTTTTTATAAAATTTAATTTAATAAATTTTTAACAATGTATTGTAAAATAAGCAAACAACACCTGAAACCCCATATTTTTAGAAAAATACATTTTAAGCATAAGAAATGGTTTATTCTTATCAAATGCATAAAAAATATAAAATAGTATTCAAAATATTTGGTTAGCTATATAATATTACAAATCAACTAATTTATTCATTAATAGTGAATAATCTAATTTAATGAAAAGATATTATTCATAGAAAAACTGATATTCAGAAAAATATATCTTTTACCTTTAAATTTTTTTTAATTTTTATATCTCATAAATTGGTAAATAGGAAATTTATTTTATAGTTGTATAAACCAAAAAAATTTCATTTTTTCTTTTTACTATTAATAAATGTTGATCTAATAACTAGGATGTAACTATATCAAGATATTAATTTTGTAATATATCATGGATCACTAAAAAATGGTGTTGAATATAACATAAGATATCAAATTCAATCAAATTCATTTGAAAAAATATTTCATAAAATCTATAGATGTTACATTTAACCCCATATAAAAGGAATTTCGTGCATAAAATTCTTCACTTTTCTACAAATAATTAAGATATCGTTGTTTTATCACACTAGCAAGTTCTCGTGTAGCTTCTTCAAATATGAGACTTCTCTAGAGAACTTTCACAAGATGAGTAGTCTTATTCCATACCAAATTATTTATATTATATATGATTCCCACAAGTTTTTTCTAAAATGTACGATCATTTATATTGGTAAGACCTATTAATTTATTTCATGTAATATATCAAGTATGAACATCCTCTAGAGAGATATATGGAACACATAGTGAACTTTAGAGAGGTTCGGTGGAAGTGTCATGTGTGAAGAAAAATTCCATTCTCAAATTGGAATATCGAAAGGTATAATATAACAAGATTTCAGATTTTACTTATTTATGAATCATATAACCTTATTCTGGGGATACATTTTAATAAAAACCTTCTCACTGTCTTCATATTCTAGGGAATGTCAATCGTTATCAACATAACATTTTTATTGACTTATTATTTCTATGATGTTCAATTGAATGGATATGACCTTCTATTCTATTTCATTGGATAGAAAAAGTCTAATAACCTTATTTATCAAATATTATCATAGAATATTGGAGTTATACTATTAATAACATGTAGGGTTAATTATGGATGCATCTAAATACTCAATTCAAAGATATTTTTGTGAGAAAAATCAACTAGATGAAGGTTTTGATCCTGTCCACTATTGAATACCATAGAAAAAAGATATCAAAATATCCTACAGGGATTGAATTTTTCTCCCAAACTAAAAATTTCTATGAGGATGATAAGTTGTAATAAAAATCAACTCTACATCCAGATATTGCGAATGATTTCTGAAGAACAAAAAGGAAAACCTCATATCCCAATTAAATATAATAGAATAAGATGCTCCATGAATACTTACCACTTCTTTAATATATATTCTAAAAATATTACCGAGAGTTAAATATTCTCTTATAGAAAATAATTGTGATGACTTTATAAGGTGGTCGACTAAATCCCATATAACGTTATGCCTTTTTTGGAGTCCACGGTGAAATTCCATGGTGCGGTATTCCCTATTAAATTATCATATAGGTATTAGTTGTAACATGACCATATACCTTTTTATCATTTATTTTACTTCCAATAATACTAAGAACCTATATATATATACATATAAATATCTCTCTTTATGTTGTCTTACTAAAAATAATCATTCAGATATATATATATATATTTTTAATTCTTAGGTGAATAGAGAATGGTAATATACGAGGTTCATCCAACATCTAATTAATAAAATACTATATGTAAATTACATAGACATAGTTTGTGAAACATGACATTCTATCAAAAAAATGTTTAAACTCAAGAACATTTCTCACCTTTTAATGTAGTTCAAGATCTTCCTTTAATTAAACTTTAATCATCAAATGGATATATGATTGAAAATATATTTGATAATGAAATGATATTTCCCATTCCTTCAATTATTACATATCCAAACTTTAAAAATATTTATATTGTATATTTTTCTATATCCCCTATATTGATATTGTAACATGATCTATTAAGCTAAGAGAATCACCCAATTAATTTTATTTTCTAGGGTCACAATTTGTTAATAAATCATAATATTTAATCATCTCAACCCATCTTTAATGAAATATTATTAACACTTTCTATAGGAAAATATACTTTAAACCATTATGATCGCCAAATATGTCCTTCCTTTTTCAGTATAGATAAATCCTCTAAAACTTAATTAAAAAAATATTATAGCTTACTCCAAGAATATATTTGTGTAATTCATTAAATAAACCTTAAATTGGCATGAGGCATAAGATACCACCATGTCATTATTTGTCATAAAAAATTCCAATCCCTTCATTGGTGTGTCATTATAAAATATAAACCCTCATAAATACTAATTAAAGCTATAATTGGTGTTATTGGAACCGCAGTTGGGAATATTCTGGGGATATATTTTTAGAAGGGAATGAGAGATCTTCATATAGTATTTTATTGGGAAGAGGATGGGGATATCAATTAAATGTTATTCCTTGTAATCCTTTATTGGTGTTTTATTTTAATGTGTTGATTGACAAATATCGATCATCAAACCTCATGGTATGGTGTTTGTATTGGTATGTTGGGTTATGTGGGAACCAAGGAAAAAATCTAGGGAGGGTCACCACTTTTCCAATATTATCATTCTGTATTACATAATGGTCATGGTGGAATATCTTAGTCCACTCATTTTTTTGGAGGAAGATTCATGTAGTAAGTTATTGGTTTACATCTTAACAATGTTGGTCTTGATGAGCATCAATGAATAAGAAATTCGGGTCAATGGATTACATGGAATCCTCATAGTGGAGGTCTGAAATGAAATATTGATAGATCTCGATTGTAGGAGTAGGTGTGTGGGGGTGGTTAGGTTTGTGATGGAAGGGGATATATGATTTTAGGTTTCAATTCCTCCTATGGTTTTTGGAATTTTCTTCAAGATGAGGTCATGTATCATTTTAGTGGGATTTCTAAGTGTATATTGTATACCATTTTCTTTTTTATAGTGGTGTCTAATAACCAATATTTTGTGTACCCTCATAGATAATGGTTGTATTCTGTATGATCTGGTTTATTATAATAGTAAGTGAAAACTATTCAATTTTCAATTCAGGGAGGGTGCCACACATAGAGTGAAGGTAATTTTGTAGCTGTTGTGTTGCAAATAAAATTCGTTTAATTTGGAGTCTTATTTATCATCGAACATATTATATTCATATTGATTGATTTTTTTTAGTTTTTGTTGATAGGATTAGACTACACTATTATCACCCACCCCAATTTTAGCATTGATGAATAAAATAGAATAACGTATTAATATACATTAATTTGTGATTATATGATATAAGAATGGGTCTTCCCAAATCCATAATTTAAACATGGTAAATTTTTCAAAAATATTCTTTTCCATAGGGTATTCATTACAATATCTATGTAGGATTCATGATATCATTTATTTGGGAATATATAATATTATCATCTATAAAGAAAACAAAAAAATGATCAAGGAAATCAATAAAGACTATATTCATAAAATAATTTAAGATAATATGGGATTTAGTAATCCGAAATTAAATAACTATAAATTCATGGTGTATATAACTTGTATGAAATGTTTTATTCATTATATATTCCATGTCCCTCATCTGATGAAATCCAGAAAGAAGATAAATTTTAGGAAAGTTCTAATATCTTCATAGTTGATCAAAAAACTCATCAATATGGGGTAGATGATTCTTTTTTATGATAGTGATCTTATTATGTTCTTGATAATAAATGAAAAGTATGAGTAATCCATTATATTTCCTAAAAAATAACATATGCACCCAATACTTATTCACTTGGACATTTGAATCCCTTTTTAATATTCTCTTGGGGTTTCATCTTTAATTACTGCAACTCCATAAGGGTCATTCAAAATGGATTCTTTGAAATAAGAGTAGAAAATAGTATGTGTTATATCAATAACTCAAGTTCAATATCCTCTAGAAAACTATGAAATTATTCCAAACATACATCAACTGTATCCCTAACAATAGGAATATATTCTATGTTGGGATTCTACCCAATCATATGATACAAACACCCCTTTTAAAATGGAATCAATACCCATGTAATGGGTCTGATTTCTTTAAGATATATATATTTATCAACATACTGATAGAAAATCGTAGGTTGGTTCAGAATATAATACTTGACTTACATTCATCATAAATTAAGCTGGGATCTTTCTATAGAAATTTAATCCATGCCTAATACGACATGAAATTCATCTATTGGGAGAATAACATGATTTATAGGAATAAAATTCCAACAAAATTTATTTGGAAGAGAATCATGAACATGAGATGTGGTCATATCACCATTAGTGGGTTTCCATACAAATTCAATATCTTATTATTGAGGACATGAATTAACATTCCATGACACATTGATTGATATAAATGAATTCTTATAACTAATCTTAAAGAGGGTACTTAAATATTTGGTCTTACTGTAACACCCCTAAATTTTATGAGAAATATTATTTTTAATTTCATTGATATATTGTGTTGTATGATACACCAAAATTAGCTTGCGCTATACGCAACACCGTATTAGCTTGTATTATACACAAACACCATTCATGGCTTGTGTTGCACGCAAGAACGACTTTCTCAATAGCATCTGTTGTACATAATACTGAGTTTCACTAAACAACGATATGTTGTTATAATATTATTATGAACTAGACATTAAGAATAGTATTAACCACATTTTGAATTTTATAACATTATCATTCATCTTACACATTATCTAGAAAAGGTATGAGAGCAAAATAAATTTTTCGGGTAAAACAAGTATTTTTTAAAAAATTTAGTTTTGCCACCTTTTGATGGCACACCCACTGCAAATCTAGTTTTTTACATTTTCATAAGTTCAATTAGACAAAAAAACACATTACTTGGAATTAGTTTATAAAAATTTAATTTGGATAAATATTTCATTTTGTTATGATAATTCTTAAATTTTAATTAATAGTAAAAAACACACTAAATTTTAATTAAAAACAATTTTTTCATCGAGATAATTTATATTGTTCAATTATAATATTTAATGTTTTTAAAGTATAAAACTTCGTACATAAATAGGCACCAACAATCTAATAAATTTATCTACATCATGTGAATTTATTTATAATTTTAGGGATTATATAATTATGATTAATGGTGACACAATAGTGATGTTGAAATTATTTTGTTGACATAAATATGAAATAAATGGTTTTAAAAATATTAAACTAAATATTATATGAACTATTTAATGTTCCCCACTAATTTTAAAAATGAATATTACATGTTAGGGATCTGTTAAAAAAATTTCTTCGAATATATCTTCTGTGTGGATTTTATTTAAATTCAAATAATCGAATAGTTTCAAAATTGACACAATTGATATTTTATAAAAATAACATATTATTAAATTGTTTAAAAATCACAAAAATATTTAAAAATTATAAATTGAAATTCATATGTTTTAAAATGTCATTAAAAATCTAATTATGGACAATTCACAACACATAAGTAAAAATTTATAATAATTTATAATTTAGAATATTATTAAAGCAAATAAAATTAAATATATGAAATAAGGATAAATCAAGTTGATAAGGTTTAAAATAAACTCCCAACATGTCAAAATTTTATTTTCTAATGGGATAAAAACTCTATATCATTTCATCTTCTAATTTGAGTCATTTTGGATGTTTTTATGTGGGGTTTGGGTTTATTATAAATTAATATTGTATAGGTTTCGAATAGTGCCATGTCCTCTCTTATAAAAGGGCACTTCCTCCCTCTCTTCTTCACGACATTTAGAGCCATCAATCTTAGAAACATCATGTCCATATCTCTTCTCCACTTCCCTAGAAAATTACTAGATGTCCTATTTTTCTTCAAAGACCAACGTTAGTGCCCTAAGAGGAGGTTTAGAAGAGGCCCATCGAAGAAGAGGTAATATCCTTTACCGATCCTTTCAAATTTATTTGTTCTTCTACATCCTTTTATTTATTTGTTTCATTATGAATTAATAACATAAGTTTCAATCATATACTGATATTTTATTATATATATGAAACAACCCCATTTCACCTTTTAGCAATTATACAGAAAATGAAATAATTGTGCGTGCGTACGTAGAGAATACCATCTCCACGACGTGGTGTAATCTATTTTTCCACCACCACCATACAAGGATGGATATAATTTTAGGAATAATAGCAATATATGATTATTATAACATCATAGGAATTATGAGATATTATATAATCCTCTCTAATTCCATTCAATAATTATGGGAACGATATCATCGCTCGCGTGTACGTACGGATTACCGTCTCAACGATGTGATGAGATTCATTCAAAATTATACCATTACAGAATGATTATAAAGTATATGTAATAAATAGACATGAAATATATGACATAATAATGATACTATATTTTTTTATATTTAATTTACTTTCTCCATTCAAATTAATAAGGAAACAAAAACAGCGTTCATGCGTACATACGCCCGACTATCTCCTTGAATGGAGTATTTCATTCCATTTATCGTTCTATTATATATATATATATATATTATTCTGAATATATATTATATATAAATAATTTTTTACATTCTTGATGTAGTTAATCATGTTTTAGGTAATCATAAAAATAATTAGAAGTCAAAACACATACGATAAGTGAAGGGATTTTACCCAAAACACTGCTTTAACATGGAATGACTAATGAACAGGAAATATAAAGTCTTAATGAATCATATATGATATCATAAATATTATTATGTTTCTGTTATAAGTTATTAATATGTTTAAACCCACTATATAGAAGTCTTGGACACATATGGATGAAATTTGACATAAGGTAAGGGATAATTATTCCCCACTCGTTCTAATCCGAGATTGTTTATTCGTATGTATTTGATGGGATTATATTTATCATCCATGTCCATGATTTCTAAAAATGTTATCATTTATGTTTAAAGTCCATTTTACCCATTTTTGAATTTTAATACAAGGTATGTAGGGAATCTTTCTTTTGTTTACTATACGATGTACTTTTTGACTTTTTTGGTAAAAGTACGAGGAGAATGTATTTTTAACTTATACGGAATGAAAATATTTTTACAATTTCATAATGCCTTATTTTCCTCAAGCATAATCTACAATATTTCATGATTATTTTCAACAATATCCATTTCTTTTACAATTTCATGTAATTTTTAGAAAAGATAATGATTTTGAAGATGAAAGGATATCTTCCTCAAAGATTCATTTCAAGTGTTTTATCAAAAATATTTTCCATCTAAGAGGAAATTATTTAACAGGTTTATGTTTCAAGTATAGTGACTCTTTTATTTACATTCTTTTATTTTTATAATGATGAAATTATATCAATTTGTTTTATATGGATTATGTTATGAAGGGTTGATGTTTATGAAACCCATTGTATTCTTTGGGTTATGATGAATGATTTATGATGGTTGTGTGGCACACATAAGTATGATTTCAATATGAGATGGGTAGGACCTATATCTACCTCCAATGAATTAGGTAAATACTTATATCTCATGAGGTAAACATGGCTGGAACGACATGTAAATCCGGTTCAAAAATACAGTGATGGAATGGAAAATAAACCCGGTTCAGTAATGGACTTTGTCCACTATGATGGTCTTGGAAATATTCCTTGGAAACTATGGAAATAATATCAGGATCTTAATGTTTTTCCACAATTATATTTTCTATTCCCATGATATTTTATCATTATTTATGTTTCATTATGATCTATGAGTTACGTACTTCCAAGATTTATTTCACAACTCAAGATTTTGATGTTTAAACTTTATGTTCACATTTTTTAAGTTCAAATGCATATGATTTGTTTTATTTTCTCCATTATTACCCTTACTGAGCATTTGAGCTCACCCATTATATGTATTATTTTTCCCAGGATATAAATAAAGTTTTTAGGTAAGGAAACAAAATGGTAATATCTTTATGGTAGATGTTGAAGATATTTCACCGTGATTAGAAGATTATGTTCGGAGTTTCCAAAGACACTAAACTATTATGGCCCTTGGGTGCTTGTTTTTGTTATGTATTAATTATTCCACAAAATTAATTAAATTTCCATGTATGTCAAGCTTGGGTCTCTACAGTTGGTATCAGAGGAAAGGTTTAGTCAACATTTGGAAACTAGGATGTAAAAACATTAGACTTATCCTTAGAGATATTTCTAAGGTGTGTCTAGGGATGTCTGTAAGGGTATGTATAAGTATAGGTTATAGTCCTAGAATTATTTTAACGATCATAAATAACCTAGGATTAAACCTAAGATGCTAGAGATTGAAAGCACTCCCCCTGATTATGTTGTTTTCCTATTGTGAATTTTACCTCTCAAACTATTTTTTTTGGGTTTTAGAAAATGGATAGAAATGGGATGATTAATGTTAATGGAGAATATGATTTAAAATGGAATGATATTCATCATGAGAAACCAAATGAAATGGTATTTGGAAGGTGAATCATCATTATTATGCATAATCCGAAATCTCATAATATGATCAATAATATCAAAATTGCTATGTTTCATAACTCAAATAATAAAAGAAATATGGAGTTTCATGATGATAATATAGGAAAGTATGTTTAATTTCCATCATGTAAATCATGTGGTAAGAGGCATCAGGGAAAATGTTTCAAAGGAACTGGAAGATGAATTTGGTGTGGAAAAGAAGGACACAAATCCATTAATTGTAAAGGAAAATGTTCAGTTAACACCATGGATAAGGATAATGGTATAGCTATAACATCAACAATGGTTAAATGTTTTAAATGTGGAATTTACGGGCATTATGAAAACCAATTCCCTAATAGAAGTATCATGAAGAGAATAAGCATGGTCGTATGGGTAGTATTTATGTTGATGATGTTGAAGAGACTAAAAATGATATATGAGATGAAATAAGTGTTGAGGAATAAAATGATAATGCTCGTTCAATGGATTAATAAGGTAGTGGAATGATTGTATGTTTATCAAGAGTTATGTTGTATAGGTAATTTAATGGTACTATGGAATAAAGAAACATCTAATGATTTTTACACTATTGTTTTTCCTAACGTTTTTGAAATATATGTTGAATTGTACCGGTAACCATGAAAGGTTATTCATATATTTTTGGAATGGATATGATATTCACCTAATGAAGTGATAATGAGAAAATGGGATATTTGATAGTATTAATGAGCTCATGACTGGTATAAGCACAATGTGATATCATGGTTTGAGTATTTTGTTTTTGGGATTTTGGAATGTGGAAAGAGTTAACTTTTGACAACATTCTTGTTTTCAATAAGGTTCTATGGTAATTCATGTTTCAAGAGAATACATGATTAAGGTACTCACATGTTTGAAATATGAAAAACAAGATATATCTTCTGATATATATGGGATAAATGATGGTAATCACATGCATGGTAGATGACCTCTCTAATAATATTTTTCTTCATACTATGAGATTGGAAATAAGTATTTTGGATAAGCCTAATGATTGGAATGGATTATGTTAGACATGAGATAGTTTTTCTTAAGGCTATAACTTTTTGATATTATTTATGAAATGTTATAATATTATATTTTTAGAAAAAGGATAACTCATAGGATGGGAGACAACCCATCGCGTTGGACAAGGTTACATGAATCGAACCCACAACCAAAGTGTGACATTCCTTTATCTCCTACCACTATCCTATAAAAAGTCTATGGTTAGTCGAAATTAATTTTTTTATTAAGCATTATGATAGTTGAAGTATAAGTCCATATTTGGAATCATATAATGTTAATCTCACCATAGATGGACTTATGTATATTTAATAACTTTTGTTAACTTTTTGAGACAGATGAAATAACCAATCATTCTATCACATGATCTGTTAATATTTCAAGAATGAAAAATTCAACTTCATTTCTTTAAATAAGAGATGAAGTAGATGATCTGCAAACATTTCATGGAAAAATTCAACTTCATTTCATTAAATAAAAGATGATGTGGAAATTGGTTATGGTATGACCAACCATGATATTACACTGAAATCAAGAATGTTTGTATCCTTATGCAAAAAAAATCGTCAACTTTAAGGAAATGATCTTGAAAACATAAAATGTTATCCTAGTACCCTCAAATCTGATGAATCAGATGGTACCTTATATCATCACAAATTTATGGCTTTGTGATTGTTGTCTTTTTTATAGCCATGTTCTCTATTAATCTTCATCAGAACTTGATGGTTAGATTTGTCTTCCATATCTATATTTTAAACTATGTTCTCCTATGTGGAAACCCTGTTATGAGGTAATTTGTGTAACCATTAAATTTCATATTTTTTTTAAAATTAAGCTTCAGTATTCCTTTTTATGATGTTGGATTCTATGAAAGAAACCTTAAAGTAGTAAACAATTTATAACCCCGATGAATTGCGAGGGAAAAATTCATTTTATGGGGGGTAGAATATAACATCTCGAGATTTTATGGGAAATATTCTTTTTAATTTCATTGAGTTCTTGTGTTGTATGCTATACCAAAATTAGTTTTCTCTATACGCAACACCGTATTGGCTTGTATTATACAAAAACACTATTCTTGGTTTGTGTTGCACGCAATAGTGATCTTCCTCAATAGTGTGTGTTGTACGCAATACCGAGTTTCACTAAACAACAATATATTATTATAATATTATTATGAACTATCCGTTATTTAATGTATATACCAAATTTTTAATTTTATAACATTATCATTCATCTTAGACATTATCTAGAACATGGTATGAGAACAAAATAAAATTTTCAAGTAAAATAAGTAATTTTAAAAAAAATGCAGTTTTGTCACCTTATGATGGCACACCCACTGTAAATATAGTTTTTCACATGTTTCTAAGTTCAATTTGACAAATAAAACTTATTCCAAGGAATCAGGATATAAAAATTTACTTTGGATAAATTTTTGATATTGTTATGATAATTTTCATATTTTAATGAATAGTAAAAAACATGCTAAATTTTAATTAAAAACAACTTTTTTCATAGAGATAATTTATATGGTTAAATTATAATATTTAATGATTTTAATGTATAAATAGAATATACTTTTACCATTTAATATAATTTATGTAATTGGAAATAATTTGACATTGAATTCACAGGTAAAAACATTTCAATATTTTGAAATGTTTTAACTTTTAGAACCCAATTTTCCATCAGTGGGATTAATTTTAAATTAAATACTGAAACTTCTATATTTTGAATTTAAAAAAATTAATTCCATTTTTGGAATCATTAGTTCCAAATTATGTTAATAGGCTAGTTTTTTTTAGTCATTATGAATAATAACTATGGTAAATTTTATTTACCACAGTTAAAGGTAAATCACGTAGTTAAGGTTTAAAATAATATTATAAAATTTTCCTAACAATTGAAAAAACTCTATTGGATGAATAAAAGTTGACTCATATCACCTAAGGGTTGGAATAGATTCATTTCATGGGCTTTTGACCATGAAAAGGTAGTAATTGTTCATAAAACCCAAGAAAGTGACAACATGTAACTCTCTTATATGTTATAAGTGTAATAATTTTTATTTAGTGATAAAATATATAAAACTAAGACCATAAATAATCAACAGAAATATAATAACATTTTCTACATAATTTTAATTTATTTATAATTTTTAGAGATTAAATAATTATCATTAACGGTGACACAATGGTGATGTAGAAATTATTTTATTGATTGAAATATCAAATAAATGGTTTTAAAAATATTAAAATAAATATTATATAAACTTTTAATGTGAATCACGAATTTTCAAGAAGAATATTACATGTTAGTGATCTATTAAATATTTGGGTTCGAATATATCTTCTATGTGGATTTTATTTAAATTCAAATAATTGAATAGTGTCAAAATTAATACTATTGATATTTTATAAAAAATTACATATTATTAAATTGTTTAAAAATCACAAGAATATTTAAAAAAAAATTAAAATTAAATTTATATGGTATAAAATTTCCCAATGTATCAAATTATGGACAATTCTGAACACATAAGTAATTATTTATAACAATTTAAAATTTACAATATTATTACCACTAATAAAATTAAATTGATTAAATAAGAATAAATCAAGTTGATAAGGTTTAAAATAAATTTCCAACATGTATAAATTATATTGGTTGATGATATTATAACCCTATATCTAACCATATTTATATTTGAGTCATTTTGGATGTTTTAAGGGGGGTTTGGGTTTATTATAAATTAATATTTTATAGGTTTTCAAAAGTGCCCCTCTCCTCTCTTATAAAAGGGAAGCTCCTCCCTCTCATCTTTCGAACATTTTGAGCCTTCAAACTCTGCCAAACCATGACCATTTCTCTTATCTACTTCCCTGCGAACATACTATACATCCTGTTTGTCTTCAAAGACCTTCTTTAGTGCCCTAAGAAGAGGTTAAGAAGAGGCGCGTCGAAGAAGAGGTAATATCCTTTACCGATCCTTTCAAATTTAGTTCTTCTTCTACTTCCTCTACTTTATTTCTTTCTTAATAAAGTAATAAAATATGTATGATCCATATACTTATATGTTATTATAAATAGGTAAAACCCCTATTCCTCCTTCTATCCATCCTACGGAAAATAAAATCACCACACGTGTGTACGTACGGAATACTGTCACCACGCCGTGGTGTAATCTGTTTTTCCACCACCACAATACTTGGATGGATATAATTGTGGAAATAATAAATATATATGCTTATTATAACATCATACTGATTCTGTGTTATTATATCATCCCCTCTAATTCCATTCAATAATTATGGGAATGATATCATCGCTCATGTGTACGTACGGATTACCGTCACCACGACGCGATGAGTTTCATTCACCATGTTAACCATTCCAGAATGATAATAAAGTATATATAATAAATAATCATGAAATATAATACATAATAATGACACTATATTTATTTATATGTTATTTACATACTTCCATTCAATTTAATAAGTAAACGAAAACATCATTTAAACGTACGTACGACCTTCCGTCTCCATAAACTGTGTATTTATTCCATTTATCGATCAAATATATATATATATATATTATATTGTGAATATATATTAAATATAAATCATGTTTTAAATTCTTTAATTAATTATTATCTAAGTAATCATATAAATAATTAGAAGTCAAAACACGTATGATAAATGAAACGATTTTACCCAAAACGCTGCTTTAACATGGAATTGAAAAATGAACGGGAAATATAAAGTCTTAGTGAATCATATATGGTATCATAAATATTATTATGGTTTTGTTATAAATTAATAATATGTTTAAACCAACGATATATGATTATCAGACACATACGAGAGAAATTGGACATAAGGTAAGGGATAGTTATTCCAAATCTCGTTCTTACTAGAGATTGTTTATTCGTAAGTATTTGTTGGGATTATATTTTTCATCAATGTCCATGTTTTCTAAGAAAAATCATTTATTTTTAAAGTCCTTTTTACCCATTTTTTTCTTTTACTACATGGCATGATTGGAATTTTTTTTGTTTACTGTACGAGGTGCTTTTTGGATTTTTTGGTAAAAGTACGAGGAGAATATTTTTTAACTTATACGGTATGAACAGTTTTTATAGTTTTATAATGACTTATTTTCTTGAAGATTACTCTACAGTATTTCAGGATTATTTTCAACAAAATCTTTTTTTTACAATTTCATTTCTTTTTGAGAAAAAAATAATTTTGAAAAAGAAAGGATATCTTCCTCAAGGATTCATTTCAAGTGTTTTATCAAAACTATTTTCCATCTAAGATGACATTATTTAATATGTCTATGTTTCAAGTATAATGTCTTTATTATTTACATGGTTTGATTTTTTTCTTATGATGAAATGATATCCATTTGTTTTATATGGATTGTGTTATAAAGGGATGATGTTTATGAATCCCATTATATTCTCTGGGTTATGATGAATGATTTATGATTGTTTTTTGGGACACATAAGAATAATTTCAATATGAGATGGGTGGGACCTATATCTCCCTAAAATTCATTGGGTAAAGATTTATATATCATGAGATAATCATGGATGGAACGACATGTATATTTGGTTTAGTAATACAGGGCTGGAATGACAAATAAACCAGGTTTAGTAATGGACTTTTTCCACAATGATGATCTTGGAAACAATGCCTTGGATACTATAGAAATCATATCATGAGCATAATGGTTTTCCATGATTACATGTTTTATTCCCATGATATTTTATCATGATTTATGTGTCTTTATGATCAATTCCTTACTAACTTCCAAGATTTATTTCACAACTCAAGATTTTGATGTTTACACTTTATGATCATGTTTTTAAGTTCAAATATATTGTAGGACCCTGGGACACCCTGAGATGGGAGGGGTGAATCAGGGTGTCAAATTTTTATTTTAAAATCAAGGATATAGTTCCCATGTTGGTAGGAACTAGTTAAATCTATATGATGAATATGATCAGCAATGAAACATTCACATGCAAAGAGATGACATATCAATTTTTACTTGGTTCACCAATAAGGGCTACATCCAAGGAGCATACGCCGAAAAGGTGTTGGTCACACCAAATTCCACCAATCTTTACTAGTTGTGGATTACAATTGTTTGGGAATAGTCACTCTATCTTAGGCTCACTGCCTTTACAAAGGTTCAAGGATAGCTCACTGCTTCTCTCGGGTCACTCCCATTGACTCTCCCTAGCTCACTGCCCTTGGTGAAGTCACACTCAGTTTATCGATGAGAAGGTCTCTTCATCATTGAAAAAGAATGAATCCTCTATTGAATGTAGATGCTCTGTTGAAGTCCTACTTTCACTCATATACTAATCCCAATTTTCACTTAAGGTATCGGGCAATCTTCCAGTTTTCGTGCAGCTTCAAAAGGTCTGGCGTACAACAACCTCACCTGGCGCGCTTCTCCAAGACCGGCGCGCAAGTAACTTGTGCGGTACAAAATTGGCGTGCTGGTGACACCAACACACTTTCATGACACTGCCTCCGTCAACTCAAAACTTGCGCGACTCTGCACCGTTAACTCCCAAACCACCTTGGTCGCGCGACCAACAACCGGTGCGCAACCTCTACTTGCATGACCCAAAAACCAACTTGCACGACTCTCCACCTTTGGGATTGTTGGAAATCAGAAAATAAATTAAATAGATCCCCATACCTGTGCATACCAAAAATCCAAGAATCGACTCAGCCAACATTCTAAGTCTACGTGAGAAATGCTCTGTGTAGAAAATAAGAGATGAAGCATGAATTAGGTTCCCGTGATTTAGAATTCTCAATGACGCGCTGTTTGCTGAGCTCCTTCCTATCCTCTGACGTAGAATTTTTTCCTTGCTTCCTATGATGCATAATTTATTCCTTACTGAATTTATTCCTTTTCCCCCATTGGAAATAAAACCCAAGACCGGTACTTGTGCATTGTTCAGCTCAAACCACACTCCCTCTGGATAGTATCTCCCCCACAAACCTGTATCATAGCCATAAACAGATAAAAATAGTTATCATAATCGGGGAGAGGGGTATTGTGAAACCTCATAATGCACTTAGAGATGGCTAAACACTGAGGTTCAACCGATGCTTCTCAAACATAGCCACTGACAGTGGTTTGGTCAGGATATCACCCACTTTCTCATCAGTTCCCACATGATCTATTCGAATCACCCCTTGTTCAACTTTTTCTTTGATAAAGTGATACCTTATTTCAATATGTTTCGTACAATAATACTGAACAAGATTCATTTTAAGATTAATTGTGCAATTATTATCCCAGTAAATCACCATTGGTTTGTTTCCCTCATCACCAATATCTGTTAATTTTTGCTTCATCCATAGAAGTTGGGTGCATGCCTTTGTGGCTGATATATACTCATCTTCAGTAGTACTAAGAGAAGTACTTTCTTGTTTCTTGATCAACCATCAAACACATTTCTTCCCAATATAGGAGGCTCCACCAATGGTGGTATTTCTATCTACAACATCACCAGGCCATTCAGTATCAGAAAACACTGACAATTCACTGTCCCTGCCTACAGTAAATTATAACCCAAAGTTATGTGTACCTTGAATATACCACATGATTCTTTTGACTTCCGACATATGTTCCTCCTTTGGATTACTCTGAAATCGGGCCACAAGACATGTGGCAAAGTCAATATCGGGCAGTGTCGTTGTCAGGTATAGTAGGCTCCCAATGATCCTATTATACATGGTGGGATCTACATAGGTCCCATCCCCATGCTTTCCATGTTTAGTTCCTACTACAATCAGAGTTGACATTAGTTTGGAGTCTTGCATATTAAACTTCTTCAGCAGCTCTCATGCATACTTTTCCTGAGAAATAAAAGTGTAATTCTTCTTTTGAATCACCTGTAGCCCCATGAAATATGTGAGACCCCCAATCATAGACATTTCAAACTCTGATTTCATGTGATTGGATAATTCATCCACATATTTCTACCTTCTACCACAAAAGATGATATCATCAACGTAGAATCGAACCATGAATTGATCTTTTGGATAATTCTTCATATATAAATTGTGTTCCACTCATCCTCTTTTGAACTCTAGCTTCTTGAAATACACGTCCAGGCAGGAATACCATGCTCATGGTGCCTTCTTCAAACCATATAGGGATTTCTTCAGTTTTCATACTATTGTCTAATCAGTACCAAGAAAAAAACCCACTGGTTGTTCAATGTAGACTTATTCTTCGAGTACACAATTCAAGAATGCTGTCTTGACATCCATTTGATATAATTTATATCCTCTTTGGAGTGCCAGGGAAATGAAATGTCTGATTGAATCCAATATAGCCACTACAGCAAAGGTTTCTTCAATATAAACACCTTCAATCTGGGAATATCCTTACATACCAGTTTATCCTTGCATCTAATAACACTTCCACGCTCACCAAACTTATTCTTGAAGATCCATTTAGTACCAATAACATTGTGACCTTCTGGTCTCTGGATAAGATCCCATGTCTGCTTCTTATCAATGTGATCCAGCTCTTCATTCATGGATTTCACCAAAGATTCATCCTTTGCAGCTTCTTCGACTGAGGATGGCTCCACAATTGACAGAAATGCAGATTTTGTGTTATTCATCATCCTCCTTGTTTGAGTGGGTGCACTCCTGTCTCCAATTATTTTAGATGGATAAATCATAGCTCTACAATTTCTTCTGTGTAGTTTAGTTGCACTCTCTCCAGCCACAGTTTCTTCTTCGGATTCTTCTTCCGAGTCAACATCATGATGTGACTAATACGTGTTTTGTACAAATTCCTCTGTTTTTGTATTTTTATTTCCTCTACGTTCACTTTCGTCTTCACATTCTATCACATCAGCATATGATGTCCTTGAAGAATTAGTGGTTTTCTCTTCAATTATCTTAACATCACTACTTACTACAATCCTTCCTAATTGCTTATTGAAACACTTTTAGGCTTTGTTATTCATTGGATATCCAAGAAAAATTATTTCATCAGCATTGTCACCAAACTTCCCTTGATTTACTTATTTGTTCTGGATGAAACATTTGCTTCCAAAAACATGAAATTATTTCAACGAAGGCTTCCTTCCATGCCACAATTCATATTGTGTCTTCTTTTCTCCCATATAAATCTGTGTTCGATTCTGAATGTGCACTGCAGCTTCAACAGCTTCCTTCCAGTAATGGTAAGAGATACCACTCTCAATTTGCATAGTCCTGGCAAAATTGTTAACCTACCGATTTATGTGCTCAACAAATCCATTTTGATGTGGAGTTCTAATGGAAGCTACCTCATGTTGTATCCCATGCTTCTCTAGGTAGTTTTCTAAATCAATGGACGTGTATTCCCCTCCATTGTATGATCACACCACTTTGATTGTTCGTCTAGTATCATTCTCAGTGGTACCACGATACATCTTCATCCAGTCAAGCACTTGTTGTTTCCTATGTATAACCATTACACATGCCATTCTACTGTAATCATCTATGAAAAGGACAAAGTACCTTTCTCCATGTGTTCCAGCAACATTTATCAGGCCACAAATGTCTGTATGAATTAGATCAATAAGATGAGATGCCTTTTTCTTCTTTGACAGATATGAACTCCAGACCATCTTTCCACGTATGCAAGCATTACAGAATTTTTCACGCTCACGCTTCAGGTTAGTAATTTCCATGACAATTTTCAATTTTGATATTTTATCCATGTCTTGTTGATTGATGTAACCCAGTCTCCTATGCCAAAACTTTTTTTCTTCTTCAACTGTCATGTAGCAAAAAATTTCTTTACTATCAACCTAATACAGATTTCCTTCTCTTCTGCATCCTTTCATAAGTGAATTTTCTTGTCTTTCCCATGATAGTGCAGCCTTTCTGATTAAAAATAACAATAAGTCATGAGTGACAATGTTGACTAACGCTGAGTAGATTATGACGTAATCCATCTACGTATTGGACTTCAGTCTTATTTATCTCTCCATTAGCTAATTCAATACTTCCACTGCCTTTGATTTTCAGAGCTCCATCATCAACAAATCGAACTGTTCCATCAACCTTCCTTTTGATATCTTTTAACAGGCCATAATTACCTACCATATGGGATGAACAACCGCTATCCAGAATCCAATTACTGTTGCTTTTTGTAGATTTTAGGGCCACCTTTTGAAGGTTTGATTTCTCAATTTTCTTTCTTTCTTTCCATGAGACATTGGAATGAGTATAGAGCACTGATGGTATTTCAAATATCTCATCTATGTACATTGTTTCTTCATAGTTGATTTCTTCTTCAAGAGAAGAAAACCTGTTTCAAAGAGAAATACTATCTTGTTGACGATATATGACTTGTCTTGAATTCCAGTATGAGGTGTACATGTCCCTTCTCTACCTTCAATTAACAGCCTTGTGACCAATGTTATAACAATGAAAACAGTATCCATAGAAACTACTTCTTCTATAAGATGGAGGATATGAAGTCAGTCTCCTTTGTTGATGTCCCAGATCTTCCCCATTCAGGTAGCTCCTTGCCTCTTCGCAATATGACATGGTATGGACCAGATAACCACATGACTGGCACTTCATGGGAGGAAATGTCTTCTCACTTTAATATCTCCACATACATTCTTCCTTGGGAGAATAGCTGGACTGCCTATCATTTCTGAATGTTTGAGGATAATATTCAGTTATCCTATTAGCTTGGATTAAGGGTTTTTTCAGCACTTCAGGTAGCGGTTCAAGATGTCCAACTTTAATCTTGTCTTTCTTTTGGCTCTCTTTATTTCCAGCAGTTGATGTCTCAAATTCATAGCCAATTCCACTCGTTCCCATGAAAGAAGGTCTTTGATCACTCAAGATTTTTCCAACCCCATCTGAACCACTCTTGGCTCTTTCTAGTAATTCAGCATCGGAGAATCTTACAAACTGTATTTTTCTTCTTTGATTATTTTGAGATTGATTCACTATCACGTTTACTCCTGAGAGTAACAACTTCCTCCTCAAGACCCTCAACAGTATTGGATTTTTCTTCTAGTCTGGAGGTAAGGTCATTGATAAACTTTGCCTGATCTTCATTTCTCAGCTTCAGATCCACTACATCATCATTGCTTTCAATAATTTTAGACTATAAATTCACAAAATCATCCAGTCGTTCTATTTCAACTTCAAGTTGATCAACATATTCAGTTGATTCTTCTACCATTGACTTCCACTTATTGAAACTATTAAATTTAATCATAAGCTTGATAACAGCATCCTTATATTGCAACTCATGATCTTCACTAGTTTTTAACTGATTTTCTCCACCAGTAACTTCTAATTTTTCAACAGTGGCCATCATGGAACCATGTTTCTCAGTTTGAAATTCTGGTTCTTCTTCATCATAGAATTCAATATCATCATCTTCCTCTTCACAGAGAAAACTCTTCTTCAGAAAATTCTTTATATATTTGAGTAATTATTTATCAAAAAACCTTTTCTGAGGCTTATAAACGTTTTTAACATCGCTATCATCATAATCGATCTTTCTTAAGCACTGAGAAGCAGTGTGCCCGACTTTTCCACAACGAAAGCAAGATAGAGGTAACATCCCATTGAATTTCCCTTTTCACTTATGGAACTTCTTGGAAATGAGAGAAATAATTTATATTTCTTCTCCATCTTCACCACTACTATATTTCATGATTTTCAGTTTCTCCATGGATTTGAATTCCATTTCCTTGCTTACTCATGTAGTAGCATCTTCTGGTTTGACCCTCATTTTATATGCCACCAAGCTGCTCAACAGATCATACAAAGAATGTTTGGAAGGATCTATTTCTTCAAGGACTGAAACCTTTTCATTGTAAAGGGGTACCCGTATTCTCAGTATTTTATTCACAATTTCAATGTCTCTGATTTCTTCTCCTAGGCCCTGAATTGCTCCAACCACATCAGTAATTCGATTGAAGAAGGAGTCTGCATTCTCATTAGGATGCATCTTCAGATCACCGAACCTATTGTGTAGCACTTGTATTTTCGCCTCCTTCACTTTTATGTCTCCTTAATAAATATTTTCAAGTTAATCCCACATGGACTTAGCTGAGTTGAAACTCATAACTTTTAGATAGATCTTATCAGAAAGTGTTGCGGTGAGAGTATTCAGTGCTTTAGAATCTGCATCATGAATTTTCATATCTGTATCAGTCATATCCAGCCCTATTGGATCAGAAACATTAATACCTTTCACAGTCGAAAACAGATCTTCCATTCCAAGGGATCTTAGATGAGATCTCATTCTGTTCTTCAAGATCTGGAAATTACTTCCATAGAATATAGAGACTCCCCTGACATTGACTTCATTTTCCATGATGAAAAAGGACAAATTCAACACCAGTAACCTTTACCCTCTGATACCACTTGTAGGACCCCGGGACACCCTGAGAAGGGAGGGGTGAATTAGGGTGTCAACTTTTTCTTTTAAAAGCAAGGATATTGTTCCCACGTTGGTAGGAACTAGTTAAATATGTATGATGAATATGATCAACAATGAAAAAATCAAATGCAAAGAGATCACACATCAATTTTTATTTGGTTCACCACTAAGGGCTACGTCCAAGGAGAATATGGCGACAAGTTGTTGGGCATACCAAATTCTACTAATCTTTACTAGTTGTGTATTACATGGTTTGAGAACTGTCACTTTATGCTAGGCTCACTGCCTTTACAATGGTTCAGGGATAGCTCACTGCTTCCCTCAGGTCACTCCTGTTGACTCCCCCTAGCTCATTGCCCTTGGTGAAGTCACACTGAGTTTATAGACATGAAGGTCTCTTCGTCATTGAAAAATAATGCATCCTCTGTTGAATGTAGATGCTCTGTTGAAGTCCAACTTTCACTCGTATACTAATCCCACGTTGCACTGAAGGTGTCGGGCAATCTCCCAGTTTCCGTGAAGCTCCAAAAGGTCTGGCGTACAACAACCTCACCTGGCGCACTTCTCCAAGACTGGCGCAGAAGTTTCAATAATGGTGTTCAAGTCACTTTCATGGTACAAAATCAGCGCGCTGGTGAAAACAACACACTTGCACGCCACTACCTCCTTCAACTCCAAACTTGCGCGACTCTGCACCATTAACTCCCAAACCGCCTTGTTCGCTCAGCCAACAACCAGCTTGAAACCTCTACTTTCACGACCCAACAACCTACTTGTGCATCTCAAACACTTGTGCAATGAGAGCTCAAAAAATCTATAAGTCTTCAACTCTGTCACAAATTAGGGGGGTTGGTCCTCTATTTATAGGAAAACTGGGAACCCTGTGTGGTGGCGTGAAAGTATCCTCTCAGTGCGCATGTTTCGGCATGCAGGTCATCTCCCTTAGCCTCTGTCGCACAACTCACTTGCATGACCCAACCAATACTTCCAGGAACAACTTTAATTTTCCACATTTTGAAGTTCTGGTCATGAAGAAAAATCGATGTGCATGTTTCCAAACCTCCTAGGCATCAGCACGCAAGTCTATTCATGGCGCGCATGTCACGTGCGCGACCAACCCAAAACATGCGTAGCCCTTATCACTTTTCCATTATTCCATGTTCTGATCTTGAAAAACATATGGTCCACAAGTTTCCTCTCATTAAAGTACACGGTGTGAAAGTATCTTTTCCAAAAACACTTTTCTCCATTTGTCGATTTTCAGGCCCAAAAATTTGTCAAACACTAAGAATCGGCGCCACCTACAATATTGTTGTCTGGTTGAACTGTATGATCACGTTGCTGGTACACATTCTGAACTTCTTCTAAGGATTGTCAACAAACACAAACCAAACTCCAATTCATGTATAGAAGACCATGGTTCCAATATATATATGGTTTGATTTTTCTCCATTATTACCCTTATCGAGCATTTGAGCTCACCCTTTATATGTTTTCTTTTCCCCATGATATAAATAAATGTTTTAGGTAAGGAATAAAAAGGGGAATATTTTTATGGGATATGTTGAAGATATTTCACCATGATTAGAAGATTATATTTTGAGTTTCCAAAGACACTAAACTATTACAGTCCTTGGGTGTCTGTTTTTGTTATGTATTAAGTATTCCACAAATGTAATGAAATGTCCATATATGTCAATCTTGAGTCTCTACAATTATATATTACCACCTCAAATTAATACTTATATATAGAATCCATCAATAAAACCATAATCTTTTTTAAATATATCATACATTTTTAATTAGAGTGATCAATTATATAATCATTATAAATCCTATATAGGGTGCCTAAATAATGAATCCTTCTTTTTAATATAATATACATTACGTTTAACAGAGGTCATTCGTGATTAGTAAAAGTAATTTATGATGTTAGAATATAATTAGACTTACTCTCAAGGTTCCTTATAAATGTGACACCCCAAACTTCCACAGTATTTTTCCCTTTTAATAATAAAATGGCGTGCATTGTACGCAACTTCGAGATTCAAACACACCACAACCAATCAAACTAGCCGTTATGAATAGTAATACCTACTTTTTAAAATTTTAGAAATTTTATCACTCAAAATGAACTTTATTATTGGATTCGGGGTATTGAATTTATCCTAAGGTGAAATTTTGGAACTTTTCGAATAACTTTTATATTTTGATGAATAGTTAAAATTACTAAATTTTAATTAAAAACAAATTTTTTAATCAAAATAATTAATAGTGATAAATTATGAATTTGAGTGGTTTTAAAGTATATTAAAATATATTTTTTCCATTTAATACAATTTTTTTCATTGGATATAATTTCAAAATTAAACTGGACATAAACAAGTATCAATCTTTTGATAGTTATTATATCTTAAATACATATTTTTTTTGACAACAGGAATTAATTTTAAATTAATTTCTGCGACTTCTGTGTTTTGAATTTGGAAAAATGGATTCCATATTTGGAATCAGGATATCCAAATTGTGTAAATAGGTAACTTTTATTTTTAGACATTTTGAATAATTACTTCGGTAAATATTTTATTTACCATGGTTAAAGGGTAAATCCGGTTAATAAGAGTTAAAATATAATATTATAATAATAATAATTACCATAAAACATGTCTTAACCTTATTTGTGTATAAATTTCCAACCATGGGAATCTTTCGGTAGATTTTGGGACCCCATGGAGCCACATGTAGGTGATAGGGACACTTTATTTTAATTAAGTTAAAATAAATACAAAAATGACAAAAGAATATATATTTTAGAAAAACAGTTTTTACATAGGGTTATATATTTTGGATTTTAGACTATAAATATTCATTATAAATCTAATAATATTTTATACATAATTATATTTTATTTGTAAATTTTAGAAATTATATAATTTAACTTATTTATGACACAATGGTGATGTAGTAATTACCAAATTAATGAAAAATTAGAATAATTGATTATATAAATACCCAAATAAATGTAATTTGAGACTTTTTATAAATAACAATAATTTTTTAGTATAATATGACATGTTAGGATTGATTTAGATAACTTTTTTCGAAGTAATCATTCTATTATGATTTTTAAAAATATCAATTATTGAATAGTGTCAAAATTGACATAAAATAGTTTTTAAAACAAATATTATATTTTTAATTGATATTAAATTCCTAAAAATATAAGGATCGGCCAAGAGACTTATATAGTGATAGTTGTATCATTATTGGACCACTTGGGGTCTATTGGATGTATATAGTAAGATTATTAACCATATAATATAAAAATACAAAGAGACATTGTAAAAGTGAAACTAATTAACTGAGTAAATAATTATAGATAAGGTTAATATAGTAACCCAAACCTATCTAAATCCTATTTTATGGGTGGTTTTTGACCTATATCTACCTTAAAGTTTAAATAATACACTTTGGAGCCATTAGAAACCGAATATGAATTTATTGTAAAATAATATTTCTAGCTTTTCTAAAGGTGACCCTCACCCATCTTATAAAAAGGCACTCCTCCTTATCATTAATTAACACCTTCAAAGACTTTTTGTTCAGAAAAACTCTACCCTAATACTCTCTCAACTTCCCTCACTTCATCCTAGAGGCCTTCCTTTAGTCAGAAAGCCATCCTAAGGGGCCCTTTTGATCAAATCAAAAGGAAGAACCCGAAGAAGAGGTAATGATTTCACCACCCCTTTTCGTGTTCCTTTCTTCTTCAACTTTTTCTTTCTTTGTTATTTCTATTATAAAATAATAACTACAGTATCTTATATATACTGTGATGTTATTATAAATATTGTACAACCATATTCAGTATTCTATCCATCCATTGAATGGCATGTCACCATACGTGCGTACGTACGGCTTACCGTCTCCACATCGTGGTGTAATTGTCATTCAACAAATTATTATTTGGATGTGTATAATAATGATTTGTATTTCATGTAAATAATAAATATAACATGATAATTATACTGTATATATGATATAACATCCAATTATATATTATTTTAACATCAAAAGAATGATAATGTCGCTCGTGCGTACGTACGGACTACCGTCTCCACGAACGCAATGAGATTCATTCTCCATCGTATCCATTCAAGTCTAATTATCATTTGAAGATTAATAATAATGTTTAAGGACTTAATATAATTCTGGATATGAATAAGATAAAACCTACCCATAAAAAACATGGCTTACATAACAAAACATATAAAAGAAAATTAGTAAGTTAACACCCGAAACGACGATAATTATAAAATATTATTAACAAAGAAATGTTAAAGGATCATATATGATATCATATTAATATATATGATTCTTTTATAATCAATAACAATTAATTCAATATTATACAGGAGGTTAAACTACCGTCAACCAAGGAAAAATTACAAAGTAAGGGGTTTCTCATCTCACTTTTAAATTCGTGACATTTCCATTATTCACCACTTATTTATTGCATGTGGTGTGTGTATTGCCCATGTATGTATTCATTGTGTAATATAATTTAATTCATGTATAATTAAATCATCATTGTATGATCCTTCTTTCATGGGAGCATGTTTCGTATGTTACCAAATTGGTAAGGGAATTACAAATTTTAATTTCCACTCATTCAGCTTTACGCATTCTTCATTGATTATTTTACTCCAATATTATGTGTGGAATAATTATTCATTTTCTTATGTCATAATTTCCACTCCCCTTTCCATGGATATAATTTTGATACACATAATTACTCCATTGATAAATTCTCAAGATATCGGCATGAACTTGATAAGAGTAATTTTTAAATCAATCTCTATTTGTTGAGTTAAATATCCAATTCATTTGTGTTGTTTTTACAAGAATATGTGTGAATGTACTTTTATTCTTTTACAATGAATATTGAATCATATTGAGTGTATTTATATTTTTCACACATAATTATGTCATTGATTTATCCTTAACCTAAGGATACAGCCTTTATGAGAGATTTCATCTCAATTTACATTCCATTGAGACTCCTTTATTATTATACACCTAATCACTTTTATATGGTGTATATAATGTACTTTGACATAATATGTCATGAATCCCTTTATTCTCATGATATTACAATATTTTTATTTCTTCAAAAAAAATTTCAAGTGTCTCTCTATTGTTTAGGAACTCTAACTAAAATATGTTTTTAAAATTTTTTAAAGATTGATTATTCTAAATATTTGTCATTAATGTCCATGTTTTAAAAATGGTTTTAAGGATTTATTTATATGGACATTAAAGTTTTCAAATCAAAATTCCTTTTAAAAGTTTCAAAGTGGTATGTGACACTTTGATTCTAAAATCTATTTTAAAAGGATTATTGATAAATAGTGTGACTTTTAAATGTTTTCAAGAAAATGGGAGATATTTCACTCTAATTGTTTGATGATTATTTTCATCTATGTCAATATCCTTCATCATTCTTGATTTATGATATTATGATACAATAAAATCTTCCATATTGAATCGAATGAGTTATGTTTGACTATGGATGTGCTATTTTTATATCATTCATGGTTTGTTGATAAAGTATTGACATTTCGTATGCTAGTTTTAATATGAATGTTTATGTTATGTTTAAAAATTTTCACATAAGGAATGCATTGGAATTTGTAAGTGACGGGTGGAGCCCGCTATAGCTCCTCGATGCATCGGTAGGTCTCGTGAGACAAACTAGTGTCTTGGAAAAAGGCCCTGACAAAATCTTATTTGTAGTCTTGGCATGTGACCTTGGCTATGTGGTTATAATAGTCTGGCATTATGCATTCCATCATTATGAAAGTGGTTATTGATGTTGCATGTGATTGTTTGATTAGTAGAATATCTATGTGAATAAGTAAATGATATTATTTCATTTTATTTTTGCCATACTATTTTTAAGTTCAAGTTTAAAAGGCTTTTATTTTAGTTATACATTGACTTAAAGGATTATTATTATTTATGAAAGATTCCGCTATATTGTTATCCTTACTGGGCATTTGAGCTCACCCCTTTTGTATGTTTCATTTTACCCAGGATGTGATGAAGTAATTTATGAATGACCTACAGGGATATTATGAGGGGATAAGAGTGTGGACTATGGAGACTATATTGTTGTAGTTTTCATTTTATGATTTAATATAAACATAATTAATGTATCTAGCTATTACAAGGCTACTAAACTAATCGACCTTTCGATACTTGATCATTCTTGTGATCATGCCAATGTTATGTAATAATGCACCGACTCTGGGTATCTAGGGTCGGGGCATTGCAATAAAGTTATCTTGTCATAGTATCTACTGTTTAACTAAATTAATCACTCTGATACCAAATATAATTACACATAATTTTTATACATTGATATCACATATTAGTAGATTAATATTTAGTATAAAACCTAATTATCTATACAAGAAGTAGATATTAATTATGCTTTTGAAAAATTGAACATATAAACAGCTTGCTCATAAACAATCTATGCTACCACCCACTATGTTTATCATAACTCGAACCATTCCTAGACATATCATATTTAGTACCATTCATAAAAATATTGGGAATCAAAACATAAGAAATGTTGAGGTTAGGATCTTAGTAGGAGTGAACAAGGGAGATATGAATGATCACATGAACATAACATGAACATAAGTGTTTGAAAATAGAACTATGAAATTTGAAAATCATACCCTCCATATCAGAGATCATTATCTTGAGTCATTACATAAATCATAAAGTCTATATTAAATTAATCCTAAATAAATCAGTAAACGTGAGCCATGAGAGCATAAAATTGGAATAATACATATGTTTTTTTCACACAAACAAGCCTATATAATAATTACTACAGTAGATATGGCTCATTTCCAATACTATCATATTGGAATGGGTTCACTCCCAAAACAATTTTACTATTTAAGGTTCACTAACAAGATTATCAAAGTGAAATAATTCTATTACCGGACAAGGTTAACTCACCATTCTATTTCTATTTATCTCATGATATTTTAATCAATACCCAATGCATTATAGGGAGATATTAGTCCCTCAATTGTTTTTTATAACATGATTATATTCATATTTTATTAAATTTACACCATCATTGTGTAAATAATAAAAACTATCCTTTGTTAGAAAATAACCACCATCGTTGTATATAATGTAACTACATTACATAAAGAAAACCCTACATACTAGTGGGAGAAAATCTAAAAAAATGATAATTTTAGAACCTATAAAATGAAATGGTTTTCATAAACAATTCATCATAGTATAACCCGTGGAAAAGTAATGAGATTCAGATACATTTCATCATTTTATCATAGCGTAACCCGTAGAAAAGGAATTGATTTCATAATTTTTTTTCATTGTAATCTTAAACCATAAAGAGAGAGAATACTAATGGTATTGTTTTAACATATCAGTAGTAAATAATATGTAACATTAAAGGATGTTAGCACGGAAGTAGAATTCCATTAATGGATCATTTGAAACTATATTTAAGAAGATATCCATTTTAGGATGAAATAAAAATTTCAAAACAAAATAAATAACTAAATATTATGGAAACAATTTTTTTAATATGTATTTGAAGCATGATAAAATTGATAATTCATAATTGTGGGAAATTGTATTCATGTCATATATATTGAAATAAAACATTTCTTTCCCAATTTTTTAATTATATCAAGAATTTATTTAATTAGAAAATAAAAATATGATTCCTTTGAAAACATTTTTTTAAAAAAAATTTAAACATGTGAAAAAATACATTATACAATCATAAAACAGTTCTAAAAACATTGTTTATTTTTTATAAAACTAGTAGTTGTAAGCGAATGGTTTTCAAAATTTAAGAGAGAAATAAAGTTTAGTTCTAATAGAAAAATAATTTCTTCTATCATGAGTACATAATGTGGGAAAGATGAATGCAAAAATTTTATTTCTATGAAATAACATGAGGAGAATAAAATTTATGTGTTTCTTGATATGTTGATTATAAATTGTAATCATTGAAAACCGAATCCTAAAAATCCTTATAAAAATGTGATTATATCATAAAAAACTTATAACATTGGTAAGTTATAAATAATAATCCCTATTAAAGAACGAACCATTTACATATATGTATATAATAAAAATTTTGTGAGGTTAATAAAAAAATATATTCTTGGATAGTATATACAACATAAAAAATAATCATGTTTTTTATAAGATATTTGTCCCAAAAATATAAATGTGAGATGAAAATATCATCCATGAGTTTCTATTGATTCAAATGCAGTAAAATATTCTATATAATAAATATAAATTCATGATAAATATATATTTAATCATTTAAACACTTATAATATCATATATATTCATTATATACATGTATTTAATCATTCTTATAAGTTATAGATAGAAAAATGAATTACAACATTCATGGAAATGATATACCATATGTTTGCATGAACCCATTTTTTAAATTTACAATGATTTTATGAAAGAAAGGTAAATAATATATCACCTATAATGTATAATTATTTTATCATATATAAAATATAAATTAATTAAACTCATACTTGTTTCCACCATAGTAAAAATAATAAATCACACCTTTTTTGGATGTGTTTGTCTTCAAGTACACACGAACGATGTTATTGATTCCCAACGGGTTTGAAACTAAAAAAAGTAGATATTATATTATCATTCTGGAAGAATAATTATCTCATAAATTTCATATATAATAATTAAACCCATAATAACTATCTATTAAATATCTAAGTGAAAATGATTGTATCACTACATGGAGATGACAAGCTATATGTACGCACAAGCAATACGTGCACTTCAAATTTGAAGGAATGATGGTGAATAAAGGTGGTTTTATAATCAGACTAATATTTATGTTTATTTATGAAACTAAATTTATTATTTTATGAATAATTTAATATATTTGAAGTGTGAAAATGATGAATTAAAAAGAATGCTATTCGTTTAATGAATTTCTTATTCTTCAAAATTACTCAATTTGGTCGCCTCTTATGGCCTCTAAGGTTATTATTTAGGGAATAAAATTAACTACATAATCTATATAAAATACTATATAATAAAAAAATTTAGATGTTGTTTGATATAGAGGGTTCAATGTTGTGTTAAGAAAAGAAAGGAGGGGTGCCCTATATAATTGAGGAGAGGGGAACTCAAGAAATTTCTTGAAATATGTAACTATAAAAAAGGAATTTTATTGAAAAATTTGATCCAAATTAATAATATGTGAATATAATATATTTATGTGTTGAAATATTATAATTTAATTAAATTTCTAAATTTTTGGATCATATTATTACACTTATTTTTTTTGTTTTAACATTAGTCAACCCTTTTGAAAGTTAATATAATAATTAATTTTTCTACCATTTAATTACTAACCTACAAAAGGAATATAAATATTTAGACGACCCATGTATCATTTTCTAAACAATATCCCATTAATTTTCCTAATTCTTTAAAGTTTCTTACTTTTATATTATTTTAGAAAATATTATTACGTATAATATATCATTAATTTTAATTTTAAAACTATTAATTTAATTTGATATTAGATTCATGAATTAAAATATTGAATTATTTTTTAAATATATAGAAAATCCCAAATATGTTTTATTTATATAAAAAATTCATGGAGGATATCAAATTAGTCAAAATTATATTATTTTTAATAATTTTAAGATCATTTTATTTTTTAATTATAGAAATTGTACATGAGTGTTTCATTATAAGTTTAATCCATTTTATAATTAAAGGAAACTACAGATAAAATTATATCAAGAAATTTATTTAATTATGGTAAAAATAATCCCTCAAATTCATGTAATTTTTTTTATCAAGACACATAATTGATAATTAGAACTAAGAGAGTGAAATTTTGTAACATTATTTACGTTAAATATTATGAAAAACATTTTCACGAGAAATCGTCTATTAAAAATGATATTCTCAAGACAACGGTAATAAGGGTATAATTAAATTAAGTCAATTATAATTAATATAAAAAATTATAGCCTTATCACTTATTTTTAAACTATATTAACGTGATTTTCCCTTTACTAAGGTGATAAATTTTACTACATGTACCATTCATTTTTAAAAAAATACATATTTATGAAATATGAAACTCATGTTTTCAAATATAGAATCCATTTAATAATAATTTCAATAGAATTGGCATAAATATATTTTAAAACAAACATGAAACATGTGACGAAAATCACTTTTTAGAAAACCACATTTTTAACATAAAACATAGCCTAATATTATAACATGGAAAAAAAATATTAAATTATTTGTAATTTATTTTATTAAATGAATTATATATAATTCATTAATATCATTTAAAAATAGTCAATTATTAATTTATTTTTAAACATACATTATTTGCATAAAAACACTTGTTCCAAAAAATATCTCTTTTACTATCAAACAGTTTTTAATTTTTATTTATAAATAAGTGGTAATAAATGAATTTATATTAAACATGTATAAACTAGATATTTTTTATAATTTTTTTATTATTATTAATAATTTTTTATCTAATGTATAAGAAGTATCTAAAACAAAAAAAGTATTTTAATTGTATATCCCGATTCATTAAAATTAGTTATTTCATGTAATGAAATATTTTTAAGGGGTCAAATTGATTTCAAAAAAATATTTCTTAAAATATCATAGTGCTATAAAATTGATTATTAAACCACCTTTATCAATGATCACATGTATGATATTGTATTTTTAAAGATTGTTTTATATTCCTTTTGTGATACCACAATTTTTATTAAGAGTTATTGCCCCATTTTTATAACAATTTACCTTAGTTTCTCCCCCATTACTTACAACAAATCCACATTAAATAGTGAAATTATAAAAAAAATGAATCCTTCACAATATCTGAGGTAGTGATACACTTAACCTCATATTTCAATTCCCCCATGTTTTATTTTTTGGATCTCTTCCAACTAATACCTCCAAATTTTTGGGGAAAAAATCCACATTGATATCTTATGTTATGTTTTTTCAAATTGAATACAAGACTATGTGTAATAATTTCTTAATTTTCTTCCCCTACTCAAAAGTAAAATAATAAATCATTTATACTCCAAAAGTAATTTATAATATTTATTCAAACAATCTAGAGACTCTCCCCCATATTTCATTTTCATTTACTAGTTATTTTCATAGCCTAAGTGCCATCAAGTAAGGTATATAGAATATAAGACATGATAGAACCTTTGTAGTATATATAAATAATTATATCTATCTTTTATAAATCATTTTATAGATTAAGAATCATACTATGATTCATAAAATGAATCTTAATTAAAGACCATATTTTTATGTTCCCCATGATAAACCGCTTTAGCAGTATACAAATATATGAATTTTGACATAGTTTATGAAAACACATAAATATATCTCTATAGATAATAAAGACTAATATATATAATTCTTCACCCATTTCTATCGTTGAGAAATTCTTTCCTACCGAAACCTTCATAGAATTGTGTTTTGGGATGATATATCTGATAGGTAGTATGCCATTAACATATAAAATTAGAATTAATACTACAATCCAACTAACCATTTATATATGAAATAATCGACTGTATTTGTGATGAATTCAAAAATATTTCTTTTAAATAAAATAATATATTCTTACTCGAAGAATATTTATTTAATCTATAAATTTAAATGTGAAATTCCCAATTTTTTTTGTCTCACGTAGGTCATTAAAACCTTCAAAGTTTGTCATATAAACAACCTCAAAACAATTGCTATTATATAAAGTAAATTTTAATTCCATTTTATATTTATTATTAAAATAATAATAATCTATGGATAAGAAAATCTGAATGGATTTTATCGTAACAAAAAATGAAATATTCCCAATATAGTATAAAAATGAAATAATGTTAAACTATTCTCCACCAAGAATACATTTTTTTTGATAAATGTACTACCCATGAAGGCTTCCATAATGGAATCCCACTTTCACCTTATAGTTATAACCCCTTTAAGTGCATCCACCATATGTCAAACATGGATTGCGAATATTGATTACATCTCATAATACATGGATTTTATGTTTTTCATAGAATTTGAACTCTTAATATAATATCACTATTAATAATAATTATCTCCAATGGATGTTACATCATCATTATTGGCCATGATAAACCGATATCACTCGAGAAATTGTTGAGTAATATTAGAAAACCAAGGTTATTATACAAAAGTAGTATCTTCTTATAAGGAACCAGCCTAAAAACATTAAATAATCTTTAATTAAATGGATAATTTACATTGAGAATCATTTCAGGTATAGAGATTTAGATAATTAGGCCATAACTATTATATTACTTCTCAAAAATTACAATGTAGACACTTCTAATCAGTTTGCATTAATTTTATAAAATAAAAACTCTTGAAAAAAAGCGCCATGTCTAGTTCCATGTTTAAGACAACATGTCTTTTCAATGACCCCATCCTTGAACCCATTAACATACTTACCTTTTACCATTCACAGAAACGTAGGGAGTTACATTTGAAATACCCATCACAATATATTCTCTAAATCTCATAGAAGAAACATTCACATTTACCTCCATCACATTACACAATACATTGGAGAGCTATCTCGGGCTCACCCTCCCATGTTTATCACGGAACCACTCGTATACGTAAACAATGTCAAAGAACCATAATTTATTCATAACACAAAAAAAAAACATAATGGAAAGATAACATTTCCAAATTTCAATCACAATATACCATTCAAATATATTGACATAATAAATCCATTTTGAAATCCAATTTCAATACCAAAATATGTAAACGAACATATTGTATTTATTTCCCTTTTAAAATAATTTTTTGCTTGCTAAAAATCCAAAGATCAAATAATACTCATGGCGGCGGAAAGGGTGTTGTTACTGCATATGTTAAGAAGAAACGTTTTGTTCATTTAATAAAATTATTCGTATAAAAAGATTCCCTTTGAATGAAAAGAAATTTCAATGGTGTTTATACACTGTATAAAAGAAAGTCATGTATAAATAAAAATATTCCTCAATGAAAGGTGATTGAGATGAAGTCCCTTATAATGATCATATCCTTAGATTAGGTGATAATCAAAGACATAATTATGAGTGAAAATAATAATATACCCAGTATAAGTGGATATTAGGTGTTAAAAAATCGAAGTTCATTCACCCATAATCATAGCGTGACATAATCAAGAACTATATGTTTAACCCAGTGAATTGAAATTGGGTTAAGAATTTCCCTTATAGAAATTTGAAAGCCTAACAGTGTCACATTAAAAATCAGAAAATTAGATGATGAGAGAAAAAATGGTCTCTCATCACATGGACATAAACTGCACACTAATAAGGATATAGAAGAACATATCCCAACATAAGAAAAATGTAAATTTAGAAGACATAACATAAAAGAAGTCTTTGAGAAAAAGAGTACAGTGAATGGTTCCCTTATCGATTTGGTAACTTACAAAACAAACACCACATGAGAGAATGACAATACAATTAGGATTTAAATACCCTTAATTTGAATTATATTACAAAATTAATATAATCATGGGCATTACACACACCACACAAAAGGAAATTGTGGCAAATATAACATGAATCTCACAGGAATAAAAAGTGATATGAAAACACCTTACCATGTTGTAATCAATCAAGTCCTGTGACCAAAAGTTAATAACCACCAAATAAATCGTAGAATACAAAGAATATAAATATAATTAGGATAACATAAATCAATTGGCCGTAAACAATACACCACATGTAATAAATAAGTGGTGAACAATAGAAATCTCATGGAATTAAAAGTGAGATACGAAACCCCTTACCTCGTGTCCGACTTGAGTTTTATATTCCATGTTCTTCCTGAATAATAAACTAACGTTAATTTAAACTTATATTATAAAATTTTTAAATTTTATTATTCATTTTATATCACTTATTACCTTACAATAACAATTAGTTCATTTTTTGTGTTCATATCAGACATTTTGTCGATGTTTATAAAGTTAGTCAAAAAATGAACTTGTTATAATTACAAATTGTCCATGTGGTAAAAATTACATTATATACAGAATGATATTATTGATTTAGATATAATATATATCATATATATCTTATGTATATGTATTTCTAATATTCCATTTCATTTGGAGTTATGTAATGAAACACACCATTCATGGAGACGGTAAGCCACACATACGCATGAACACAAATTTAATATCTATTTTATATTTAAAGGAATTAAAACTTAATAATACATAGGTATATTATAATTATATTAAAATATCCATGTTATGTAATTTAATTTAATCTATCCTTTATACATTCTTCGTATGCCATGAATGCATCTTATCACATTAAGGGGGTGGTAGTCCACAATTTCTCAAATGAAATTATCCTTTTTACCCATATGAAAACCATAAAGAAATGATATAAATGAAAATTAAAGAAGGATAGAGACAATATAAATATAATATATGTCACATTTAAATACTTTTCAATTTTAATGTCCTCTATAATAGCTGTTAAGAGAAGATAGAACAATCATTGTTTCATGATGCAGTAGATCGTCGTCCATAGAATCAGTATATTCTTTCCCCATTAGATGGATGTGTGTGTGTAAGATTAGTTCTAATAATTCTCATAAATACAACCTTTTATATTAATGATACTTGTGTTTTTATAAAATAAATGAATAAAAATATTTTACGGGGCTGGATATGTAAAATAAAATAAAAAAACTTATGAGAAAATATTATCTTTAAATTTGTTAACTCCCTTTGGAATGAACCAAATGGGTTTCTTGAAGTGTCTTATGCCTAAGGTAAGGCTTATAGATAAAATATAAGGATCATTAGATTTTATCTTGGCAGATGATGGATGAACTAGGGGGATTGAGATTTGTGAGTAATTGTTAGAGGTGATGGAGTTTTATAAGGGGCAGGAGGGGCTCTTTAAGAAGGATTGAAAGTATTTTTTTTAATATAATGATTCTTGGTTTATAAAATTCCAAAACACATTAAAGTCAAATATAAGATTACTATTCTTTGAAATAAAATCATCCAATAATAATTGGGTAGGGTTTGGAAATTGTTTTAAATTTTATAACCTTATTTATTTAGATCATTCATTAATGAGGTAAACCCAACATCATTATTGTGTCATAAATAATTTAATTTATTTGATGTCTTAAAATAATAAAAAAATACCTTGATGTACAAAATATTTTCAGATTTCATTTAAATATTTATTTTCAAATTGATAAATTATATAACCCCATGTAAAAATTTATTTTCAAAAATATAAATGTTTATGTCATTTTTTTCTTTACATTAAATTAATTAATATAAAGTGTCATTATCACTCTTATGTGGCTCCATGGGGTCCAACAATAGACCCAAGGATGGCCATGGTTGGAAATGTATCATCAAATAGCATTAGGACACATGTTACATAAATTTAATAATATTAATATAATATTTGTTTACCTTTATTTACCAGATTTACCCTTTAACCATGTTAAATAAAATATTAACCGAAGTAAATAGTCATAATGTCTAAATATAAAAGTTTCCTCTTTAAACAATTTGGAACTCATAATTCTAAATATTTAATCCATTTTTCCATATTAAAAACATAGAATTTGTTGTAATTAATTTAAAATTAATTCCCACGATCAAAACTAAAAGCGTGTTTTTAAGAAAAATAATAACTATAAAAAATTTTCAATTATTTATATCAAATTTCAGAGAGAAATTCATTTCAATTACCAAAAATTGATAAAATGTAATAGTATAATCTAATTACACATTAAATCCAATTAAAAAAGAGTTTAAAAATATAAATAAATTTGATTAAAAAGTTGTTTTGAATTAAAATATAATATTTTCCCAATTCATTGAAAAATGAAAATTATTAGAAAAATACACAAATTTCATCCAAATTAAATTTTGATGTCTTGATTATAAAGATTAATGTAATTATTTTAAATAGAACATATAAAAGTGACAAAAATTGTATTTAATAACTGTTATCCATCAAAAGGATGTAAATAGAACCTTTTAAAAATATTAGAGTATTTATGATGAAAATTAGATTCTTTCTTATTTTAAGCCTCTAAAATTTATTGGATAAATGTTAAAAAAACTAAAAAACGTGTATTACCATATTGTAGTTTGTTTTCATTCCCTCCATTACAACAGCTAAGAATTAACTACCATTTGAAATTATAATATTATATTGTTATTATTCAGTATTATTCAACATTATGTGCAATGTAAGATTTCAAAGAAACCCATTGTTGTGTATTAGGTACGCCATTGAACACAGAATCCCATTTAAAATAAAATTAATATTTAATTCAAAAATATTAATAAGTATAAAAATATAACATTTCATTATTTACCTCGGATGTCACATCCTTCTACCCTTTTAGAAATTGTGTACTCACAATTTTTATTCACCTATAAAATGAGTGGGGGTATTTATCCTTCATAGTATTTTCATATTCCCATGTTTCCTTTTTAACCATATGGTTTTTTTTTCATAAAACCTATATCTGATGAATTACCTTATTCCACAACACTTTCTCTGTTTAGTCAAGAATCTGGACCAGTTGATCCTCACAAGGGGGGTTCTTTTCCAACTTAACTACCTCTGGGCTCAAAACATGAGATGAATCTGGCATATAATTTCTCAGCATTTAAACATAAAAAGAATTATGTTCATGGGATAAACATGGTGGTAGAACCACTATTTAGGAAACAGATCCAACTTTCTTCAGGATTTCCTAGGGTCAAATGAACCTCAGACTCACCTTTCCCTTCGTACCAAAATGCATCACACTTTTACATATAGAAACATTGAGAAAGGGATGATCACATACCTTAATAGAATGATCCTTCCACTGATAATCCATATAACCTTTGTTCCTTCTTTGTGATGTTCTCATGTTCTTCTGAATCAACTGAACATTTTTTCTTTATCTTCTACTAATTCTGGTCCCATTAGATCCCTTTCACCTAATTTATCCTAAAAAGGTATAGTTTGACACAGCTTCCAATATAATTCCTCAAATAGAGCCATCTTTATACTAGAATTAAAACTATTATTTAAGAAAATTCAACCAAAGAAAAATGATGGTCCAAAATTTCCAAGTAATCTAGTGATCAAGCACATACCATATCCTATGAGGTATGAATTGTTAATTCTGAATGCCCATTAGATTGATGATGAAAAGCTATACTAAAATTTATTTTATTATCCAATGACTTTTTATGGCCTTTCCAAAAGTGAGAAGTAATCCTTGAATTAGGATCCGATTAAAGGGAGAGGGTAAATCCATGAAACCTGACTATATCGTTAACATACAATAGATAAAGATTATCTAGAGACACAATATCTTGAATAGGAAGGAAATGAGAAGATTTAGTCAATCTATCAACAATTACTTAGTTCTAATTATTACCTCAAGATGTCTTTGGTAATACCACAATTAATTCCATGGATATATTTTCCCATTTACACTCTGGAATCGGTAAATATTGAAGCATCCCTTTCGGTAACTACAACTTTTATTTAACCTTTTGGCAATTCAAACACATTACAGTAAAATACACAATATTTATTTTAATTCAATCCCACCAGTAATACTCCCAAAGAACTCTGTACATCTTGCTACTGCTAAGATGAATTGAAAAAAGAGAACTATGAGATTTACATAAATAATCTTTCTTCAACTATGAATCAAAAGGCACACATAATATCTTCCCAAAATTCACAAAACAATCATTATAAATGTCAAAATTAGGAAACGTACCCTTATGATACAACTCTAAATTTTTCTGCAACTCACTATTTTCCTTTTGTTCTTGCATAATTCTCTCCGATAGAGGGGATTTCATTAACACCTAAACCAAAAAAGAAAAATTTACTACACCAAAAACTTCTATTCCAATGTTCATCAAGTTATTAATCAAAGGATCTTGTTCTAAATGTAACATGGTTACGGTAGTAGTACTTTTCAGACTCAAAACATCATCTGATTTATTTTCTGTTCCTCGATGGTAATGAATTGTGAAATCATAATCCTTGATTAATTTGATCCATATCCTCAGTATCATTTTCAATTCTTTCTGAGTGAATATATACTTCAATATTTTGTGATCAGTATATATTTCAAACCTTACTCTATACAAACGATGCCTCAATTTTTTTTAAAACAATAACATCAACTAATTACAAATACAGAGTAGGGTAATTTATCTCATCAGGTTTCAACTGATGTGAAGCATACATGATCATTTTTCATTATGACACAACCAAATCCCTCCAATAAAGCATCACTGCAGATAAAAAACTCAAAATTTCTGGAAGGCAGTGCCAAAAAATCAACATTCACCATATTATTTTCAATTCCCAAAATCAATCATCAAATTCTTTTGTCCAAATGAACATAACACCTTTTTTCGAGTTAACTTAGTCAATGGGCTATATAACCGTGAAAAATATTCAACAAAACCCCTGTAATATCCAGCCAGACTGAGAAAACTACGAATCTCAGTTATATTGGTAGGTCTTTTCCATTATTCATCAACTTTTGTTTTAGCAGGATAAAGAGTTATGCAATGTTTGGAAACAATGTGACCAAGGAATGAAATTTTTTGTAACCAAAACTCACACTTTCTGAATTTCCAAAACATATTGATTTATTTTAATGTATGAAAGAAAAACCATAAGTGACTCTCATGGTCCTCTTCACATGTAGAATAAAAAGCAATATCATCTATTAAAATAACACCATTTATCACTCAAGTCAAATGATCCATTAGAGCAACAAACTGTTCAGTCTAGATTCTGACCATATCAGGTTGCTGATTTGTATTATCATTTCCTTCTCTATTCCATCCCAACATAGTTTCCCTATTTTCTCTACTAAAAACCATTGTGAACACAAAAAATCATTGGCGAAGAAATATGGAAATATTTAAATTCTTAAATCTTACAATAAATTAAAAACAATTTATGGATATTAAATTAACAATATCCTAACTTCTAAAATTGTCTAAACCGACCCCTAATACCAACTATAAGGACCCAACCTTAAATCATTACATAATCATTAATTAGGTGGATAATTCACTTTGAGGATCTTTTCAGGTATATTGTTTTATACAATTAAGCCATAAATATTATATTACTTCTCATAAATTACAATAGAAACTCTTCTACTTTGTTTACATTTTTCTCATAAAATAAAAACTCTTGAAAAAAAGAGTCATGTCCAGTTCCATGTTTTAAATAGCAGAAATTTTCCTTGATCACATCTTTGATTCTATGCATCTTTATATCCCATGAAAAAAAATCAAAACTGGGGATGAACATAAAAATCATAGTAAGGGTAATAAAATAATGAAATAAAACATATAGAGAGTACATGGTTCCCTAAAAAAATTCGAAATCCTAACTTTGTCACATTAAAATTCAGAAAATGAGTTGATGAGAGTAAAAATGGTCTCTCATCAAATGGAAATAAAATATATATTAATAAGGATTTAGCATAACAGATCCTAACATATTAAAAATGGAAATTTAAAATAAAAAATAAAAAATAATTCTTTAACTAAGAGAGTACAGTGAAAGGTTCCCTTACAGATTTGGTAGATTACGAAGCATACACCACAAGAAAAAAGGGTCATACAATTAGGATGTAAATACCCATAATTTAAAGAATACTACATAATTAATAAAATTCTATGAAGTACATATACCGCATAAAAGTAAATAGTGGAAAATATAGCATGAATCTCACAGGAATAAAAAGTGAGATGAAAACCCCTTGCCATGTTGTAATCAATCGATTCGTATGAACAAAAGTCAATAACAACCAAATGAATCACAGAATACCAAGAATATAAATAGAATCCTGATAATATATATCAAATTTTAGTACACAATATACGACATTCAATAAGTAAGTGGTGAACAATGGAAAACTCATGGAATTAAAAGTGAGATAAGAAACCCCTTACCTCATGTCGACTTGACTCGTATGTTCCGTGTTCTTCCTTAATAGAAAAATTAGTTAATTTATGCTTCTTTAAGAAATTTTTTAAAATTTACTATTCCTTTTATATTACTTATTACCTTGCAATAACAATTTGTTATATATTTCAGTTTATATCAGACATTTTGTCAATGTTTGGAACTACAATAAAAAATGAACGGTTATAGTTATAAATTGTCCATGTGGTCAAAATTATAATATCTCAAGAATTATATTAATGATTTAGATATCATATATATCATATATTTTTAATGTTTATTTATATAAAATATTCCATTTCATTTGGAGTTAAGAAATGAAAGGCAACGTTCCTGGAGACAGTAAGCCGTACGTACGCATGAACACCACATTCATTTCTATTTTATATTTAAAAAAATGAAGACATAATAATAAATAGATATATTATAATTCCACTATAATATTTGTGTTATTTAATTTAATTAACTCCATCATTTATACGTTCCATGTATAGCATGAATGCGTAATATCACATTGAGGGGGCGGTAGTCTGCATTTCCTCAAATGAAATTATCGTATTCACCCACTATAGAAACGATAAAGTTATGATATAAATGAAAAATAAAAAAGTATAGAGAATATATAAATCTAATATATATCACATGTAAATACAGTTCAATATTATTAGCCACCATAATAGGTGGTAGGAGAATATTGAACAATCATCTTTTCGCGTGGTAGTAGCTTGTAGTCCACAGAAACGGTATGTTCTTTACCCATTAGATATAGGTGTGTGTAAGTTTAATTATAATCGTTCTCATATAAACAACCAAGTATATTTAAGATACTTTTTTGTTTATAAAATAAAGTAATAAAAAGAGTTTATGGTGTTAGAGAAGTAATAAAAAAAGGAAAGAACTTAAGAGAAGATGTTACCATTAAATCGGGTAACTCCCTTTGGTTTGAACCAAATTGATTTCTTGAACTACTTTATGATTAAGGATATGTTTCTAGGTGGAAGATAAGTATCTTGAGAGCTTATTTGGGTAGCGTTTGTGCATTCCAAGGGGATTTATAGGTTTGACTAATGGGTTTGAAGTGAGAGATTTTTATAAGGGGGAGGAGGGGCACTTTAAGAAACTTTGAAAATATAATTTTATTATATAATGTTTCTAGGTTTATAAAGGTAAAAAACTAAATAAGTTCTATGATAATATGACTCTTGTTCGAAATAAAATCATCCAATATGAATTTTACAGATTTTGGATATTGTATAAGTTTTTATAGTATTATTTATTTAAATCATTTATTAATGAGGTAAACACTGCATCGTTATTGTGTCATAAATAATTATATTTATTTGATGTCTATAAATTATAAAAAAATGATATGATTTAGGAAATAGTTTTACCATTAAAATGTATATTTATATTATAAGTTATAACTTACATTACCCCATATAAAAATTTATTTACTAAAAGATATATGTTTATGTGAGTTTTGTCTGTGCTTTAAATTAATTAATATAAACTATCATTGTCACTTTTATGTGGTTTGATGGGGTCCCAGAATATAACCATAAAAGGAAATTGTCAAATATTTATCAAAAAATAGTATTAGGAAACATGTTAGGATAATTGAATTTTATTATCATAATATTTGTTTACCCTTATTTACCATATTTACCCATGGTAAATTAAATATTTACAGAAGTAAATATTCATAATGTATAAAAAAAGATATATATTTACCCAATATGGGATACCAAACTCCAAATATAGAATCCATTTTAACAAATTCAAAACATAAAATAGAATTAAATTAATTTAAATTTAATTTCTATTCTCCAAACAAAAACCGCTTTTTTAATAAATAATCACTATAAAAAGATTGACCGTTTTTATGTCAAATTTCAAATGGAAATTTCTTATAATAAACAAAGTTGGATTAAATAGTAATAATATAATATAATTAATCATTAAAATCAATTAAAAAGGTAATATAACCATATAAATAAATTAGATTAAAAGACAGCTTTGAAATAAACTACAGTATTTTTCAGTATTCATTAAAAAATAATTATTATTATAAAATACAAAAATTCCATCCAAAGTAAATTTTGATGTCCCGATTCTAAATAAAAATATTATTTTGTCAAATAGATCATATAAAAGTGACCAAAATTAGATTTAAAACTGGTTCTCTATCAAATGGTGGAAAGTCAACCCTTTAAAAAATATTAGAGTATTTAAGCTTAAAATTAGATCTGTTCTTATTTTAAGCCTATAAAATTTATTATATATGTGTAAAAATATTTTAAAAACATGTATAATAATATTGTAGTTAGTTTTATTCCTTACCAAAATTAAAATGACTAGGTGTTAACTACCATTTAAAATAATTATATTATATTATTATCTTTCAGAATAACTCAAAGTTGTGTTCAACGTAAGATTTCAAACAAAACTGTTGCTGGGTATCCGGTAAACCATATAACATAGAATCCCCTTTAAATTAAAATTAATATTTAATTCACAAATATTAATAAGTATGAAAATATCAAATTTCTTTATTTACCTTGGGTGTTAGAGTTCTACTCCAAATACTATTTATAGATCCGAATCGACATCCATATTATGAACAATTCTTATTGATAGGTATTTAAATTCTCCGTTTTTGAATTTCCTTAAATTAAAACCTTTAATCATTTATTTTATATAAAATAAAACACGAAATCTTTTAAAAAACACATTTTATTTATTAGGGTTATAAAATTAATAATATATAGTTTCATTGGGACAACTAACAAAGGTAAATTTATCACATTTAGTATAAATTTGATTAGTTGTCAAACTTGATATGTAATTTTGACAACCACAAATATTTAATAAAGTCATATTGGGTTGTTTCGGATTCCATATTATATTTTATTCCATTATAACCACATTATATGGAATTCTATTTCGTAAGAATGAAAGAGTCTTAATATAATTATCCAAGAATGGGATATGAAGGACCCATAGACTTATCATCGATCATAACATGTCTAAAAGGTTATGATTTATCCACTGATACACAACATTCCATTTTTTTGTTCTTGGAGGACTGAGTTGTGAAAAAAAATCAATAATATTCTAGATGGTATTTGAATTTTTAGCATAGTATTATCCTCCCCATTTGGTCATATAACTTTAATAATTTATCCATATGTATTTTTTTTCTATTTTTTGGAAACTCATTAACCTTTTAAAAAGTTTCATATGAGTATTTCCTAACAAATAGATATCCATATTTATAACAACCCATACTTTACATACATTGTTATTAATACAAAAATTAAGCATACTTATTACAACATATAACAAAACCATGAAAGGAACATATAGGTATAGTGTCTTTAGAAACTGGGAAACATAAACAACTGGTTCATAAAGCTTCTACACAGTCTCCCATTTATTTCATCATATCTATAGTCCCATTTGACATATCTTACTTAATAACCTTCTTCCTAACATGGGGAAAGAAAACATACAAAAGGGTGATCTCAAATGCTCAGAAAGGGTAAACAAAAGAAATATCAATCACATCATATTCATAAGAACATATCATTTTGGAAATCTTATCCTGCAAAAGAGAGCATAATTTCATAACATGGGAAAAATCATAGTAGTGAAATGAAATCCCAATAATCACAAATTAAATCATGAAACATTGTGTCATACACACATAATCATAGATAATCATTTCTTATTAGTCAAGACTCATGGCAAAGACAATCTTAGTGGACAAAGTCCATTTCTGAACCGAGTTCACTCCTCGTTCCAGTCCTATTTCACTGAACCGGTTTAACCTGCCGTTCCAGCCATGTCTATCTCATGAGATATAAAATATTTACCCAATACATTGGAGGGAGATATAGGTCCCACCCATCTCATAATGATACCATTCTTATGTGTGCCACAAAATCATAAATCATACATCATTTCATAACCCATGTAATAAAAATGGGATTCTTAAACAACATGACATCATAAAACAATTAATATAAGATAAAGGAATTCATAAAAATAATTCCATTACAATATAATAAAATCAATGTAATAATAGGGATAGAAATAGAACCCTATATTATCTTAGATGGAAAATAATTTTTCTAAAACACTTGAACTCCATTCTTGAGGAAAATATCTTTTCTACTCCAAAAACATTTTCCTTTCTTAACATGTCATACAATTTTAAACTAAAAGAATTTGATTAAAAATAAACTTGAAAACTTGTAAAGTAAGCTTATTGTAAATAATGTTTTAAAAATCCATTCATGCCGTATAAGTTTAATTAAAACATTCTTCTCGTACTTTTGTCAGAAAAGTCAAAAAGTACCTCGTACGAAAAACGACAAAAGATTCCTTTTATATATTTTACTAAAATTTCACCGAAGGGTAAAATTGGATTTAAACAATTTTAGGTGGATGGAAATAATATTAAATATTGAAGAACATGGATGTGGATGATAAAATACACCCCAGTAAATACCAATGTATAAACAATCTCAGATAAAATGAGATTGTGATATTTTCACTTACCTTAGGTCCAATTTACTTCGTAAGTGTCTGAACATCCTGTATAATGATTTAAATAATGTTATTGACTTATTCCATAATCATACTTATTTTTATGATATCATATATTGTCATATTCTTAGCTTCTTATTAGTAATATTTCATTACTACTTGTTATTCGGGTGTTTATTACTTTTTCTTCTTATGCGTGTTTTGTCGAATAAATTCTTATTCTTATTTTTAGGTTATAGATACCTCATTTACAGAATGTTATTAGTGTAATATATATCATATTAATTAATTCAATTCATTTATATAATCATTATGCAATGAAGATCATGTAGAACGAGTCGCATCACATCGTGGAGATGGTATTCCGTACGTACACACGAGCGATGATATCGTTCCCATGATCGTGGAATTTTATTGGAGTGTATGTATACTATTTCCGAATCAATATCAATTTACAATAATCAAATATATTCATTCTTTACACCATTATACCCATCCAAGTACGGTGGTGGTGGAAAATAGATTACACCACGGCGTGGAGACGGTATTCCGTACGTACGCACACACGGTGATTTCATTTTCCGTAGGATTGATAAATGGTGAAAAAGGGTTGTTTCATTCTTATAATAAAATTTAAATATATGATTTATACTGATTTTATTACTTCATAATGAAACATCTAATGAAGAAGAAGAGGAAGAAGAAATAAATATGAAAGAATCGGTAACGGACATTATCTCTTCTTTGAAGCGCTTCTTTGAGACCTCCTTTTAGGGCACTAAAATTGGTCGTTGAAGAAGACCAGGACATCTAGGATGTCTTTAGGGAAGTGGAGAGAAGAACATGGCAGGGGTTGGCCAAGCTTTAAGGCTCAAAGTGGTGTGAGGAAGAGAGGGAGGAGGTGCCCTTTTATAAGGGAGGAGAGGGGATCCTTTGGAAAAACTAAAAATATTATTTTATTATAAAGCCCAATTCGGTTTTAAATAGCTCCAAATTGATTTATTTCGAATATAAGGTGGGTATGGGTCGAACTAATCTCATCCAATAGAATTTAGACATGTTTAGGTTCCTATTTTAACCTTATCATTTAGATTTAACATTAAGTTAAATAATTTTACTTTTACCGTGTCTTCTTGTGTTCTTACACTATAAGTTTAATAAACTTACTATAACAAGCCAAAAGAACCCAAAGTTGTTTAGTATTAATATATATAACCTTTTCTATGTCCTTTAGCCGAGCCTTAGATTTTTAGGAATAAAATAACAATTAATAATATAATATTTGTCTTAAAAACTATTTTATGTCAATTTTGACACTATTTAGTAATTGATTTTTTGAAACACTTAACATAATGATTAGTTCGAACCAAGTTAATTAAATCAATACTAACATGTCATATTAAACTAAAAAAGTATTTTAATTCATAAAAAGTATCAAATTACATTTATTTGGGTGTTTATAACATCAATTATGTCAATATTTCATTAATAAGATAATTACTGCATCATTGTTGTGTCATAAATAAATTAAATTAGTTCATGTGTAAAAATTATAAATAAAATACCATTATGTAGGAAATGTTTTCATCTTTATAATGAATATTTATAGTCGAATTTATCTTATGTATAACCCCATATTAAAAATTATTTACTTATTAAACGTTGATTTTAACTATTTTCACCCTTCTTCAAATAAATTAATAATAAATGACCTAATCTAATCCAAGTGGGCCAAAATGGTCATATTTTATTCCTAAGGTTGTTTTTGGTCGAATTACACTTATCGAATAGAATTAGGACATGTGTTAGGGTAATAATAATAACACCTTTGCCCTTAATTACCCTATTTACTTTTAACCGTGGTAAAAAAAGTAAAAAGTTACTATTCACAAAAAATTATTTTCATCTCATTGAACAACATTTTAGTCCTCGATATTAACCGTGCCTCTCGGATTTTCAAAATTCCACTCACAGAAGCGGTAAAATTAAGTTTTATGAAAAATTCAGTTTTTTTAACTACCACTTAGTGGTTTCACTATTCATCAAAAATTAAAAGTTTTCAGAAAAATACAAAAATTTCATTCTAGGCTAATTTTGATATTCCAAATCCAAAAATGTTGTCCATTTTGAAAAATAAAATTTCAAAAATTTCAAAAAGTTGTTATTACTATTCATAACGGCTAGTTTTAATAATATTTTAATAGCATGTCGTTGTTTAGTGAAATTGGTGTTACGTACGACACAAGCTATCGAGGAAGGCCGCGATTGCGTGTAAAGAAAGCCAATATAGTGTTGTGTGTAGTGAAATATCCCTTTTATGATTTAAAAACAAAATATTTCTCATAAAAGTCTTGGGTGTTACATTCTACCCCCCTTAAAATGAATTTCGCCCTCGAAATTCGTCACTTTGTAACAAAAAGATGAGGATACCTCTCCCTCATCATATCCTTAAGCTCCCACGTAGCTTCTTCTAATTGGTGGTTCCTCCATAAAACTTTTACCAAGCGAGTGGTCTTGTTTCGTAGGACTTTTTCACTACGATCCAGAATCTCTAACAGCTGTTCTTCATAAGAAAGATCTTGCTCCAGCGGTACAACTTCTGAGCTAAGAACATGTGAAGGATCAGGTATGTACATTCTCAGGAGAGATACATGGAACACATCGTGAACTTGAGAGAGATTCGGTGGATGCACCAATCGGTAAGCTACCTTTCCAACACGATCTAGTATTTCAAAAGGACCGATATATCTAGGGCAGAACTTCCCCTTCTTTTAAAATCTAATGACGCTCTTCCAGGGAGATATTCGTAAGAACGCTTTATCACCCACTTCAAAGTCTAGGTCTTTTCTTCGGTTGTCAGCATAACTTTTCTGTCGACTCTGAGCTGCTCTTATGTGTTGTTGAATAGATCGGACCTTTTCTGCCATCTCATCAACAAGATCAGGTCCTAATAGATTTCTTTCCGCAACTTCATCCGAACAAGTTGGAGTCCGACATTTCTTTCCATAGAGACCATCAGAAGGAGCCATCTGAATACTGGAGTGAAAGCTATTATTATATGAAAATTCCACCAAAGGTAGGTGTTTATCCCAACCACCATTTACATCCATAGAGAAAGCCCTCAATATATCTTCTAGAGTTTTAATTTTTCTCTTAGACTGACCGTCTGTCTGAGGATGATAAGTTGTGCTGAAACTGAACTCTGTATCCAGAGTATGTTGAAGACATCTCCAGAACTTTGAGGTAAATCTCGGATCCCGATCAGATATAATAGAAAGTGGTACTCGATGCAATCTTACCACTTCCTTTACATATATCCTAGGAAGCTGATTCAGAGATAAATCCTCTCTAATAGCAATGAAGTGTGCAGACTTTGTATGACGATCAACTATGACCCAGATAGCATTATTTCGTTTGGATGTTTTTGGAAGTCCTGTGACAAAGTCCATAGTGATGTTTTCCCATTTCCATTCGGATATGGCTGATGGTTGTAACATCCCCTTGGAATTCTGTCTCTCAGCTTTAACTTGCTGACAAACCAATCATCGAGAGACCTATTCAGCAACATCTCTTTTCATGCCATCCCACCAAGAGTACTCTTTCAGGTCCCTATACATCTTCGTGCTTTCAGGATGAATAGAGAATGAAGAACTATGAGCCTCATCCAGCAGATCCTTCTTTAATTCGGGGATGGGAGGAACAGAAACCCAATTCCTGAACTTTATTATCCCATCACAATCAAGGTTGAATTCAGGAACATTTCTCACCTTCTTTTGTAACTTGACATCTTATTTCTATGCCTCTTTAATCTTCACATGTATAGAAGGTTGAACATTCATTTGAGAAAGATACTATTTTTTCCCTTCTATTTTAATTCCAAGATCCATACTTTGTAAATCCATAAATATTGGATCTTTTGTGATCCTCATCATGGATAAACTGGCATGGTCTTGTCGACTTAATGCATCTGCCACCTTGTTTTCTTTCCCAGGGTGGTAATGGATTGAGCAGTCATAATCCTTAATCAGCTCCAACCATCTTCTTTAGCGCATATTCAGCTCCTTTTATGTGAAAATATACATTAAACTTTTATGATCAGTATAAATGTCACACCTTTCTCCATAAAGATAATGCCTCCAAATATTTAATGCAATGATTACCCCAGCTAACTCCAAATCATGTGTTGGGTAATTTTGCTCATGTATTTTCAACTGTCGTGAGGCATAAGTTATCACCATATCATTTTTCATAAGAACACACCCCAACCCCTTCTTGGATGCATCACTGTAGATCACAAACCTTTCTACACTACAAGGCAGTGTGAGCACAGGTGCACTAGATAACCTTCTTTTCAACTCCTTGAAATTCTCTTCACATTCCTCTGTCCAAACAAACTTAACTCCTTTTCGAGTCAACCTAGTGAGTGGATTAGATAATCATGAAAAATCTTTCACAAAACATCGATAATATCTAGCCAAACCAAGAAAACTTCGGATCTTGGTTACTGTTGTTGGTCTTGACCATCTTTCGATAACCTCTGTTTTTGGTGGATCCACAGATATCCCCTCTCATGAGATTATGTGACCCAAAAATGCAACTTTTTGAAGCCAAAATTCACACTTGGTAAATTTGGCATAAAGATTCTCTTTTCTGAGGGTCTTCAATATAATTCTCAAGTGATCTTTATGTTCCTCCTTGCTCGTTGAATAGACAAGAATATAGTCTATAAAGTCTACCACAAATTGATCAAAATAGACTCTAAAGACTCTATTCATCATATCCATGAAGATAGAAGGGGAATTAGTAAGACCAAATGGCATCACTATAAATTTATAGTGTCCATACCTTGTATGGAAAGCCGTCATTGGTATATTCTCCCTTTTGACCCCTAATTGATGATACCATGAACGAAGATCAATCTTGGAAAAGTATTTAGCTCTGTGTAGTTGGTCAAATAAGTCATCAATGCATGGGAGATTATATCTGTTCCTATTAGTGATCTTGTTAAGTTCACGATAATCAATGCAGTGTCTCATTGATCCATCTTTCTTCTTAAAAAATAGACCAGGTGCTCCCCAAGGTGACACACTATGGCGTATGAACCCCAAATCAAGATTCTCTTGGAGTTTCTTCTTCAATTCCTGCAACTCAATTGGGGCCATTCTATAAGGTTTCTTTGAAATAGGTAAAGCAGCTGGTACGAGTTCTATTGAAAAATCAACTTCACGATTTGGTGGAAGACCTGGCAATTCCTCTGGAAACACATCATCAAACTCCCGTACAATGGGCATATTATTAATCATGAGTTTCTCACCAACCATTTGAGATAAATAACCTTCATTTCGTGAAATCAAGACCCATAAGATGGAAGAAATTTCCACTGGAAGGTTATGTTCATCATTGCATCGATAGACGATCATAGATTGATCTGGAATATGAAATGTGACTTCCCTTATTTGGAAATTGATATGAGCTCCATATAAAGAAAGCCAATCCATTCCAAGAATCACATCAAATTCTACTATAGGAAGGATCACAAGATTTGCAGGAAGCACATTCCCACAAACTTCAATCGGGGAAGAATTATAAACTTTTGATGCGACTGTTGTGCCATTAGGTGTTGTCACAGCTAATTCAACATCTAATTGTTGAGGTAATACGGTGATACACTTAGAAAAATATTCAGAAATAAAAGAGTGGGTGGATCCTGAATCAAATAAAACATTTGCTACTTTAGAGTGGATGGTAAGTGTACCTTTCACCACATCGTTATCGTACTCCACATTGCTGATATAAATTGCATGTGACTTTCCTTTGCCTTTAGCCTTATGATTTTGTTGATGTCGATCATCATCAACATCCCTTGGATTAGGGCATTTATAGGCATAATTCCCCATCTCCTTGCACTTGAAACATTGAAGTGTAGTAGGTTCATTCTGTGTATCCCTTCCTTTGTTTGCATCATTAGACATATTCTTCCCATCATTGCGGCATTCAAATTCATGATGACCTTCCTTTCCACATTTGAAACTTTTACTTGTCCCTTTAAGACAACTCCCTCCATGTTTCTTTCCACACTTTGAGCATATGGGAAAGCAAATCTTCTTTTCAGTTTGCTCTTTAGATTTTCCTTTGAATTCAATTTTCCTCTTCTTATCAAACCCATATGACTGATGGGTTACTCCAATCTCCATCTCAACTTTGAGAGCACATCGAACTATTTCCTCATAGCTTTTAAAGTCACTTATGGATAAGGCCCTTCGAAGACTTGGTTTTAAGCCACTAAAGAATCGATCGATCTTACTCTCAGGTTGGATAATAATACCAGAAGCGTACCTTGCAAGTCTTGTGAAATTTGCTTCATAGGTACCAACATATTCATCATCCTTTTTCTTTAGTTCAAGAAACTCTTTCTCCATCTTTTTTCGGAGAATACGAGGGAAGTACTTATTGAAAAATAAGTTCTTGAACTCATCCCATTCCATGGACTCAATTTCATCTCTTTGCCTCGTATTCTTGATAAGATTCCACCATTGATCAGCATCACCTTCCAAACAATACACTACTAAGATGAATTTATCATGTTCAGAACATTGAAGAACTGAAAATATCTTTTCAGTAGTACTAATCCATTGTTCATAAATTAATGGATCAGTAGACCCGCTGAATGAAGGTAGACGCTGCCTCATGAAGGATTCAACAGAATGTTGCACCTTCCTTTGCTCGTTTGGAAGTCCTGCATGATAAATAGCTTGAGAACGTTGTGTGAGCATGGATAAAAGATTTTGCATTACAGCTCCCATAATGTTTGGTTGCTCAGGGGGACAATCATTGCATTACCCATCGCATTCCGCAATAACACGGTTCCTTCGGGTTCCAGCCATTGACTAAAACCAAGAAGAATAGTGTGAGAATCAATATTTATAATAGGAAAACCACATAATCAAGAATAAAATTTCACACTTAAGGTATTATCCTCGGTTATTCATGGCCATTTCTAAAACACTAAGATTGTGTTCTATGCTTAGACTTATCCTTAGGGTTCTTACAAAGGCTTTCACATCCTAGTTTCCAAAGGTTGACTATACCTTTCCTCTGATACCAACTATAACGGCCCATACTTTAAATACATTGTTATTACATCAAAATTGAATCATACTTATTACAACATATAACAAAACCATGAAAGGACCATATAGGTATAGTGTCTTTAGAAACTGGGAAACATAAACAACTGGTTCATAAAGTGTCTACACTGTCACCCATTTATTTCATCATATTTATAGTCCCTTTTGGCATATCTTACTTAATAACCTTCTTCCTGACCTGGGGAAAGAAAACATACAAAAGTGTGAGCTCAAATTCTCAGTAAGGGTAAACAAAAGAAATATCAATCACATCATATTCATAAGAACATAACATTTTTAAAATCTTAACCTGCAAAAGAGAGCATAACTTCATAACATGGGATAAATCATAGTAGTGAAATGAAATCCCAATAATCATAACATAAAACATTAAACTTTGTGTCATACACACATAATAATAGAGAATCATTTCTTATTTGTCAAGACTCATGGCCAAGACTATATTAGTTGACAAAGTCCATTTCTGAAACGAGTTCACTCCTCGTTCCAGTCCTGTTTCACTAAACCGGTTTAACCTGCCGTTCCAGCCATGTCTATCTCATGAGATATAAAATATTTACCCAATGAATTGGAGGTAGATATAGGTCCCACCCATCTCATAATGATATCGTTCTTATGTGTGCCACAAAATCATAAATCATACATCATTGCATAACCCATGTAATAAAAATGGGATTCTTAAACAACATGACATCATAAAGAAATTCATATAAGATAAAGGAATTCATAAAAATAATTCCATCACAACATAATAAAACCAATTTAATAATAGGGATATAAATAGAACCCTATATTATCTTAGATGGAAAATAATTTTTCTAAAACACTTGAACTCCATTCTTGAGGAAAATATCCTTTCTACTCCAAAAACATTTTCCTTTCTTAACATGTCATACAATTTTAAACTAAAAGAAGTTGATTAAAAATAAACTTGAGAACTTGTAAAGGAATATTCTTGCAAATAATGTTTTAAAAATCCATTCATTCCATATTAGTTTAAAAAAAACATTCTTCTCGTACTTTTGTCGGAAAAGTCAAAAAGTACCTCGTATGAAAAACGACAAAAGATTTATTTCATATCTTTTACTAAAATTTCACTGAAGGGTAAAATTGGATTTAAACAATTGTACGTGGATGGAAATAATATTACATACTGAAGAAACATGGATGTGGATGAGAAAATACACCCCAGTAAATACCAAAGTATAAACAATCTCGGATAAAATGAGATTGTGATATTTTCCCTTACCTTAGGTCCAATTTGCTTCGTAAGTGTCCAAACCACCAGTATAATGATTTAAATAATGTTATTTACTTACTACAGAATCATAATTATTTTTATGATATCATATATGGTCATATTCGTAGCTTCTTATTAGTAATATTTCATTACTACTTGTTATTCGGGTGTTTATTACTTTTTGTTCTTATGCGTGTTTTGTCGAATAAATTCTTATTCTTCATTTTAGGTTATAGATACCTAATTTACATAATGGTATTAGTGTAATATATATCATATTAATTCATTCAATTCATTTATATAATCATTATGCAATGAAGATCATGTAGAACGAGTCGCATCACATCGTGGAGACGGTATTCCGTACGTACGCACGAGCGATGATATCGTCCCCATGATCGTGGAATTGTATTGGAGTGTATGTATACTAATTAGGAATCAAAATAAATTTACAATAATCATTTATATTCATTCTTTACACCATTATACCCATCCATGTAAGGTGGTGGTGGAAAATAGATTACTCCACGGCGTGGAGACGGTATTCCGTACGTACGCACGCGCAGTGATTTTATTTTACATAGGATGGATAGATGGTGAAATAGGGTTGTTTCATACTTATAATAACATATCATTATATTATTGATAATGATGTTATTACTTCATAATGAAACAACTAAAGAAGAAGAAGTGGAAGAAGAAATAAAGATGAAAGAAGCGGTAACAGACATTACCTCTTCTTTGAAGCGCATCTTTGAGACCTCCTTTTGGGGCACTAAAATTTGTCTTTGAAGAATACCAAGACCTCTAGGATGTATATGGGGAAGTGGATAGAATAAATAGGTAGGGTTTGGCCGAGCATGAAGGCTCAAAGTGATGTGAGGAAGAGAGGGAGGAGGTGCCCTTTTATAAGGGAGGAGAGGGGCTCCTTTGGAAAAACTAAACATATTATTTTATTATAAAGCCCAATTCAATTTTAAATAGCTCCAAATTGATTTATTTCGAAGATAAGGTGGGGATGGGTCGAAATAATCTCATCCAATAGAATTTAGACAAGTTTAGGTTCCTATTTTAACCTTATCATTTAGATTTAACATTAAGTTAAATAATTTTACTTTTACCGTGTCTTCTTGTGTTCTTACACTATACGGTTAATAAACATACTATAACAAGCCAAACGAACCCCAAGTTGTTTATTATTAATATCTATAATCTTATATAAGTCATTTGGCCGAATATTAGATTTTTATTAAGAAAATAAAAATTAATAATATAATATTTCTATTAAAAAATATTTTATGTCAATTTTGACACTATTTAGAAATTGATTTTTGTGAAAATCATAACAGAATAATTAGTTCGAAAAAAGTTAATTAAATCAATATTAACATGTCATATTAACCTATAAAATTATTTTAATTCATAAAAAGTCTCAAATTACATTTATTTGGGTATTTATAACATCAATTATGTCAATATTTTATTAATAATATAATTACTGCATCATCGTTGTGTCATAAATAAATTAAATTATTTAATGTCTAAAAATTACAAATAAAATACCATTATGTAGGAAATGTTTGTATCTTTCTAATGAATATTTATAGTCGAATTTATCTTATGTATAACCCAATATTAAAAATGATTTACTTATTAAACATTGATTTTAACTATTTTAACCCTTCTTTAAATAAATTAATAATAAATGTCCTAATCTAATCCAAGTGGGCCTAAATGGTCATATTTTATTCCTAAGGTTGTTTTTGGACGAACTAAACTTATCCAATAGAATTATTACATGTGTTAGGGTAATAATAAAAACACCTTTACCCTTAATTACCATATTTACTTTTAACCGTGGTAAAAAAAAGTAAAAAGTTACTATTCAACAAAAATTATTTTCATCTTATTGAACAACATTTTAGTCCTTGATATTAACTGTGTCTCTCTTATTTTCGAAATTCCACTCACAGAAGTGGTAAAATTATGTTTTATGAAAAATTCAGTTTTTTTACTACCACTTAGTGGTTTCACTATTCATCAAAAATTGACAGTTTTCATAAAAATACCAAAATTTCACCCTAGGCTAATTTCGATATTCCGAATCAAAAAATGAAGTCCATTTTGAAAAATAAAATTTATAATATTTCAAAAAGTGGTTATTACTATTCATAACGGATAGTTTTAATAATATTTTAATAGCATATCGTTGTTTAGTGAAACTTGGTATTGCGTACGACGCAAGCTATCGAGGAAGGCTATGATTGCGTGTAAAGCAAGCCAATCTAGTGTTGTGTGTAGTGAAAGATCCCTTTGATGATTTAAAAACAGAATATTTCTCATAAAAGTCTCAGGTGTTACAATATTGGATGAAATAATCAAAAATATAATAATCATGTAAACCCACCTTTTTGTGTACTAATTTGTCAAAATACACAACTATATATAAGACCCACATATCCCATTACCCCTCTAAAAATTTCCCCCAAAAATTGAATTTTTTATTTTTCCCAATAAAAATATTACTCCATTATCAAATAATCCATGATCAAGTGAGTCCAAAAATACATATATATGGTGTTTTTGAATGTGTTTCTAATTTTTTTTGCCAATGGTAACTATGTAAAAGTGACATGGGATTTGAATCAACCGTGAATACCAAATTATGAATGTAAAAAAATAAGAATATATATATATATATATATATAAATCATTCATTATATTCCCAACACCGTATGAAAATTAATCATTATATATAAAAAAATCTTGAAATAAATAATGACCCAAAATCTAATCATTTAGAAACAATATAATGATTTCAAGTACCCATTTTCAGCAGGAACTAATATAAATTTTCAATAATAAATATATTTTACTTCGTAGACTTAGATCATAAGTGCAAACCTCTAATGTAAAAAATATTTCTCCATTTCTAAAAAGATGAACTACTACAGCATTAATCCGTTGCATCTTACCTCTGAGTCTATGTTCATCAGTAGAAATACGAGATACACACCTAATATCTAATAATCCTAAGACATTTATTGTGGAATTAATCCCTATAACATTCAAATTTAGATTCTTATATTATTTCTCCTAGAGGAAGAGTCTTATCCTTAGATTCCAATATTTAACTACTTCACATTCCATATATATATATATGATTTCAAAATTATTATGATTAAGTATTTCATAATCATTAACAAATATATATCATTTGGATAATATCATGTACTATATCATTTCATTATGGACTATTAATGATATTTCACCCACAGAAATGATAACACCGTACATCATATACAATTTTTAAGATAAGATTCAATATTTCATCATGACATGCCTACTTTCCTCACATAAATAAAACATGATTATTTATATTGGGAATTATAATAATCCTAATAGTTATGATTCTTGGATAATTGAATAGATAAATATTTATCCAATCCATCATATCATTTTATAAGTCTCTATTCTATTAATATCTTAACTATTGGGGTTTCCCAGTTAGCGTAACTAACATGAAACCACATGAATAAACAAAAAAATTGAAAATTATGGGATATTAAAATTGATATATGCATACCCAAAAAAATATAGATACTTATGTAATGTCTTAACCAAGACGATCACTAAACTGTTAGTCGGACTGGTGGGGGTCACATGGATCCAACACACCTCCCCACATGCCAGAGCTTGCTGACTAGAAATGAGTGTTAAATGAGTTGATTGTGGGCATACAGTAACCTCATTATAAGTGTTTCACAATGGAATATCATAAAATAAATTATAGAAAACAATGAAAGAAGTAATAAATGAAGGAAAAGTAGTGGAAGAATAATATAATATCAATATAAATGGATGTTCAATGCCAATGTACAGTATATGCATGCATACCCTGATGATGATACACAATATAAAATAGTAGACACACAATATAAAAAAAAGATAAAACATAATAGAAAAAAAATTGTAAAAAAACCCCAAGGGTTATCTCTAAGGACATGCTGAGCTATAAGTCAGTCATATGATCCTAACTCATCCGTACATCCAAATGAAACATGCTAACATCCATGTTCCTTTTAATATACAATCTACTTGGGCACCCAAGTGCAATGGAGGCCCAATAAGGGAACAAGATATAAATCCCTGAAGGTTAACACCAATAGTTTCCACAACTGAATCCTGTCCATGAACAAAAATAATGTAGTGTACATGTATAATGAAAAATAACCCAAACAGAAAATATCAACAACCATCCCGCCCAAGATCCTAAAGGACACATGGAAGCTCTACCTAATTGGGCTCATAGAAGGAAAGAATTTATGATCATGAAATAATAGTAATAATATATATATATTGTTGTTCTATATTTCATCCACCTATATAAACCATGTACATGCAGACGTATGTAGCTGTATACCTAGAATACAAGGTTCTAGCTGGACACGACATAACATAGTCATCTATAACCAGTCTGATCGAGCCTATAAGAACAAGATAATCGGTCTATGACATATATCTAATAATGAGTTTTATAATTCATTATCATCACTTGATATGGTGAGTGTACCATCTTTTCATCACCTATGAAAGTGGTGATTGTGTCGTCATTCCAAAACTCACCCAATAGTATGGTTCATCATGCCCACCATCCCAATAATGTCAACGGTGATAGATGCCATGAATCAACACCCGATGTATAGTAGCATGATACCTAAATTCAAAAAAAAAATATGCCTTATCTATAACGCCCCGACCCTAGATACCCAGAGTCAGTGCATTATTACATCACATTGGCATCATAACAAGAAAGATCAATCCTCGAACGACCGATTAGTTTAGTAGCCTTGGAAACACTTGATATATTCATAAAGTTTACATTACATCAATAAGTGAAAAACTAAAACAACATATTTTCTCCATATCCCCTCATACTATCCCTGCAGGTCATTCATAAAATACTTCTTCACATCCTGGAAAAAATAAAACATTGAAAGGGGTGAGCTCAGATGCTCATTAAGCATAACAATATAGTAGAAACTGTCATAAATAAACATAAAAATTTAAGGCAATGTATAACTAAAACAAAAGACTTTTAAACTTGAACTTCAGCATAATATGGCAAGGATAAAATGAAATAATTTCATTTACTTATTCACATGGATATTCTACTAGTCCAATAATCACATGAAAATATTAATAACCACTTTCTTAATGACGGAATGCATAATGCCAAACTAGCATAACCACGTAGCCAAGGCCTCGTGCCAATACTAAAAATAAGATTTTGTCAAGGCCTCGTGCCAAGACACTAGTTTGTCTCATGAGACCTACTGATGCATCAAGGAGCTATAGCGGGCTCCACCCATCACTTGCTATGTCCAATGCATTCCACATATGAAAGGTTTTAAATACAACATAAACATTCTTATTAAACTAGCATACGAAATGTCAATACTTAATCGACAAACCATGAATGTTATAAAAATAGCACATCCACAGTCAAACATAACTCATTCGATACAATATGGAAGATTGTATTGTATCGGATTAATCTCAATCAAGAATAATGAAGGATATTTATATAGATGAAAATAATCATCAAACCTATTAGAGAGAAATATCCCACTTTTTCTTGAAATCATTTAAAGTCAAACTATTTATCAAGAAGCCATTTAAAAATAGATTTTTGGATCAAAGTTTCCCATACCACTTTGAATCTTTTAAAAGGAATTTTCATTTGAAAACTTTAATGTCCATATAAATAAATCCTTAAAACCATTTTTAAAACATGGACAGTAATGAGAAATATTTCGATGAATAAATCTTTAAAACACTTAAAAATGTATTTTAGTTAGAGTTTCTAACCAAAAGAGAGACACTTGAATAAAAATAATTGAAGTAATAAATACATTATAATATCATGAGAATAAATGGATTCATGATATACTATGTCAAAGTACATTATGTACACCATATAAAAGTGATTCGGTGTATAACAACAAAGAAGTATCAATGGAATGTAAATTGAGATGAATTATCTTATAAAGATCATATCTTTAGGTTAAGGATAAATAAACGACATAATAATGTGTGACAAATATAAATAAACTCAATATGATAGGATATTTATTGTAAATCAATCAGATGACATTCACACATATTCTTGTAAAAACAACACCAATGAATTGGATATTTAACTCAACAAATGGAGATTGAGTTAAAAATACTCTTATCAAGTTCATACCAATGAATTGATAATTTATAAATGGAGTGATTATTTGTATCAAAAGTATATCCAGAGAATGTGGAGTGGAATTTATGACATAATCAAATGAATATTGATTCTACACATAATCTTGGAGTAAAATAATCAATGAAGTATGCGTAGAGCCGAATGAGTATAGATTTAAATTTCAAATTCCCTTATTGATTTGGTAACATAAGAAACGTACAACCATGAATGAAGGATCATACAATGATGATGTAAATACCCATAAATTAAATTATATTACACAATGAATACAATCATGGGCAATACACATACACCACATGCAACAAATAAGTGGTGAATAATAGAATTCTCACGAAATTAAGAGTGAGATAAGAAACCACTTAGTTTGTACATTTTCCTTGGTCGACGGTAGGTTAACCTCCTGTATAATGGTGAAATAATTTTAATTGAATTATACAAGAATAATTTACATTAATATTATTTCATATATGGTCTTTTAATATTGATTGGTTAATAATATCTTAGTATTATCGTCGTTTCAGGTGTTCACTTACTCATTTTCCTTTATATTCTTTGTTACGTAAGCAGTGTTTGTTATGGATAGGTTGTATCATATTCATATCCAGAATTATATAAAGTCCTTAACCATTATTTTTAATCATCAAATGAGAATTATACTTTAATGGATACGATAGAGAATGAATCTCATCGCGTTTGTGGAGACGGTAGTCCGTACATACGCACGAGCGACAATATCATTCTTTTGATGTTAAAATATTATATAATTGGATGTTATATAATATAGACAGAATCATTATTAGGTTATATTTATTATTTATATGAATTAAATATCATTATTATACCCATCCAACTAATAATTTATTGAATGATAATTACACCACGACATGGAGACGGTAAGCCGTACGTACACACGTATAGTGACATGCCATTCAAAGGATGGGTAGAATACTGAAATATGGTTGTAGCATGTTTATAATAACATAAAAGTATATATAATATACTGGAGTTATTATTTTATAATGGTGATAACAAAGAAATAAGAAGTGGAAGAAGAAAGGAACTTGAAAATGGGTGGTGAAAACATTACCTCTTCTTTGGGTTCTTCCTTTTTAATTGATCAAAAGGGCTTTCTAGGTTGGATTTATGATCAAAATAAGGCCTATAGGTTGTAGTGAGGGAAGTTTAGAGAGTAGTTTTGCAGGGGTTGGCCGAACCAAAAGGCTTTGAAGGTGTTAATTAATGAGAAGGGGGAGTGCCCTTTTATAAGAGGGGTGAGGGGCACCTTTGGAAAAGCTAGAAATATTATTTTATAATAAATTCATATTCGGTTTCTAATGGCTTAAAAGTGTATTATTTAAAGGATAAAGTGGGGATGGGTCTAAACCCACTCAGCCAATAGAATTGAGACAAGTTTGGGTCATTATATTAACCTTATCTTTTAGTTTTAACTCTTTGATAATTAGTTTGACACTTACCATATCACTTTTTATTTTTATATTATATAGTTAATAAACATACTATATACCTCTAAGAGACCCCCAAGTGGTCCATTAATGATACACATATCATGATATAAGTCTCTTGGCCGAACCTTAGATTTTTAGGAAATGAATATCAATTAATAATATAATATTTCTTCTAAACAATCTTTTAGGTCAATCTGAAACTATTTGGAAAAATGATTTTTGTGAAAATCATAACAGGATGATTACTTCGAAAAAAGTTACTTAAATAATTAATAACATGTCATATGAACCTAGAAAATTATTTTTATTCATAAAAAGTCTCAAATTATATTTATTTGGGTATTTATAATATCATTTATTTTAATTTGTCACTATTATGGTAATTAATGCATCATCTTTGGGTCATAAATAAATTAAATTATTTATTGTATAAAAATTATAAATAAAATATAAATAGTTAGGAAATAGTTTTATCTTTCTAATGAATATTTACAATCGAATTTTCCTTATTTATAACCCTATATTAAAAATGTTTTAGTAAATGAACTTTGAATTTAACTCTTTTAACTCTTCTTTGAATTAAATAAAATAAATGTCATAATCTAATCCAAGTGGACCTAAATGATAATATTTTTCTCCTAAGGTTTTTTTGGCCGAGAAACACTGGTCAAATAGAATTAGGACATGTGTTAGGGTAATATTAATATCATTTTTACCCTTAATGACCCTATTTACTTTTATCCCCGGTAAATAAAAGTAAAAAGTTACTATTCACAAAAAATTATTTTCATCTCATTGATCCACATTTTACTCCTTGATATTAACCATGTCTCTCGGAGTTTTGAAATTCCACTCACATAAGCGGTAAAATTACGTTTTATGAAAAATTCGGTTTTTTAACTCCCACTTAGTGGTTTCACTATTCATCAAAAAATGAAAGTTTCCAGAAAAATACCAAAAAATATGCCTAAGCTATATTTGATATTATGAATTCAAAAATGATGTCTATTTTACCAAATTCAAAACATATCAGTTGTATTAATTAATTTAGAAATTAATTCCCATCGTCAAAACAAATAGCGTGTTTTTAAGAGATAATAACTATCAAAAGATTGACACTTGTTTATGTCTGGTTTAAATGTGAAATTACATCCAATGACCGGAATTATATTAAATGGTAAAAATATATTCTATATATACTTTAAAACCACTCAAATTAATAATTTATCACTACTAATTATTTCGATTAAAAAATATGTTTTTAATTAAAATTTAGTAATTTTCACTATTCAGAAAAATATTAAAGTTATCCGAAAAGTACCAAAATTTCACCCTAAGATAATTTTGATATTATGAATCCAAAAATGAAGTCCATTTAGAAATATCAAATTTATAAAATTTCAAAAAATAGGTATTACTATTCATAATGGCTAGTTTGATTGGTTGTGGTGTGTTAGAATATCGAAGTTGCGTACAATGCACGCCATTGTATTAATCAAAGGGAAACATACTACGGAAGAATGGGGTGTTACATTCTCCCCTCCTTCAATAAATTGCGTCCTCGCAATTGTTTTTAAAATTGGGCATGAGAATATAATGGAAAGTTCCACATCCGAAAAAGAGTCAATAAAACTATAACTTTAAAAGAAAGAGAGGTATAAAGGTCACCCAAGATAACCCATACTAGGATTCCATGTAGGAAAAAATGGATATGGTTGATAAACTAAGTGTTAACTTCTGATGGAGAGGGATAGAAATCACGACCAGGAGAAAGTTAACAATAAGAAAATCACAAGTTTGTGTTGGGACAAACGGTTATTAGTCTCCCAGTAGGAAAAGTAAACGGACAACATTTTTTTTAAGTTACATTACATCAGGATGAAGAATTCATTTTTGATATTGACTGAGAACATAATGAGATATACTTACTTTTTATGTAGAGTTTCATTCTTTAATAAATTTTTACCACTAACTCATTTTTTTGAACAATGAGTATTCAAGAAGACTTGGTCACAATGGAAGAGATAGAATAAACTTCTATATAAATACATGATCCACATAGGATAAACTATATATTTACCTTGTCTTTAGAGATTATTACAAACCAAAATGGTTAGTATAATATCTGATTATTACACAAATGGATATTCCATTAGAGAAAAAAAACACTAATCTTAATTTCTAAAATTAAACCATCAATACCCCAAATATAAATAAATAACATTCAATAATAAATTGTCCACAAAATCATTCAATATAATCCAAACTAATATTGAAACCCAAAACTTATAAGAATTTAGTCTTCTACGTTAATTTGTATCTCCAAATGACATTAATTACTCTTAAAGTCACATAGTTAAAAGTAATTAACATAATTATTTCCATAAATAACCAAAATCACTATAAATAATCAATAAAATCATAGATAAAAATCCACCATTACACCTCAAATGAAATCCCATACTATTCTATTTTCCTTGGGCATATAGTGTTCACAAAAAAGCAAACAACATCCAAAATAACATTTATCACTTAATCACCAAAACATTTTCCTATACTAAGGGTATACATTTGATAAGACATAAGATCCCAAATCAAATAATTATTGATCAATAAAATCATTTAACTAGAAATAATATTCACACTAACCAGGGACTTCATGTAGTCCATTGGTAGGTTATAAATCCCAATCGCACTTTGGTTGTGGGTTCGATTCCAACAGATTTGTCCGACACGACGGGTTATCACACGGTCTGTGTGTTGTCCTTTTTCAAAAACTATATTTTATAACATTACCAAAATGAGATAAATTCCTCAAAATAACCATAACATAATTTAACCACAAATCTTATCTCTTACCTTGCATTTTCATCCCAAATTATAATAACTTATAATTGACTTAAACCCAATGTTCATATAAAACAAAATGGTTATTTATAACTATATCCACAAGAGAAAAGATAATTCTTCCTCAAATATCATTCTCACATGGCAAAATGTTGGGTAAAAAATACAAGAGAAAATTATTCCAATGTAAACCCATCAACAAGGACCACTAATACTTTTTAAACATTTCTCCAACCATTTATTTCCACATAGCTTCTTCATTGTCCAATAAAATATCCAATAGAATAGGGCATTCACTCAGGTAATGCCCAGGTCCCCTACATTTACGGAAAATGACTGTAAATGGATTCTTCGGACCATTTTTATCTTCTTCCATAGTACTCTTCATATTTCTTCGGCAATTATTCACATTATGTCCTTCCTTCCCGCACATAATGCATTTTTTGTCCCATTGAGACACTTTACAGGTTGTATCCTTCCACATTTCCAATGTGATGGAAATTGAGGATTCCTTTCTCCATGGTCTCCACTGCTGGAGATCTTATCATTCATCACCTTTCTCTTCTTTGTTGAGTCCAGGAATTGGTTAATATATATATCTTTGATCATATTTTTGGAAAATTGATTTGTCATAAAGATGATATATTTTACTCTTATCAACATTAAATTTTGTTGCTCATTGCCACCACAGTTCCAACCTTGTACATCATTCTCAAAGTCACTATGACTTCCTTGGAATCCATCCATTGACTAAAACCAGAAAGCATTGTGTGAGTAACAGTAGTCATAAAATCATTTAGAGATTAACATGTCACCATATTCTCAATTTGAAACACATTAGGATTAACCAAGGTCATTTACCCTCATCTTATATATACAATACTTAAAATTGGTTTGTAAAGAAAATGTAAATTATCCTATGCATATCCCCCGGGATTGTCGTAACCAGGAGTGCAGAAAGGCCCGTTGTCATGCACCAGTTCCCGTTCGAGTCTATCTCAAAATGGTGTTTTTGGGTTTTACCCCAAGGTACAACTGTGATAGAGCCGCCTCTACCTACTCGTATCAAGACAGGGATGTATTGCTCAAAAAACTCACAAAATCTCTAAAATACCAAAATTATAGGAAGGTCTTCTATACTAATCCTCAAAGTTCATCATAGGTCTACGTGCTCTAATCAGAGTTCATCTAAATCTAGCTTCCAAGGTTTGTACTAAACTTCCTATGTTACCAACTGTAACGCCCCGACCTAATATACCCAGAGTCGGTGCATTATTACATAACATTGGCATCATCACAAGAAAGATCAAGTCTCGAAAGACCAATTAGTTTAGTATCCTTGGAAACACTAGATATATTCATAAAGTTTACATCACATCAATAAGTGAAAAACTACAACAACATATTGTCTTCATATCCCCTCATACTATCTGTAATGGCTCGGACCCTCCTTCCCATTACTTTGCCAAAGTGAGGCTCCACCAAAACGGTGGCACCGTGAGGGTGACACCGGTCATAGTGGTACCGTGATGGTGGCACCGTGAGGGTGGCACCGTGACTATGGAACCGTGAGGGTAACACCGTGAGGGTGGCCCCGTGACGGTGGCTCCATGAGGGTGACACCATGAGGGTGTCACCGTGAGGGTGACACCGTAAGGGTGGCACCGTGACGGTGACACCGTGACGGTGGCACCATGTCCCCTCGCTGAGCCTTTCATTCTTCTTCCAGTACCTAACTTTTCTGCTCCCGCAACGTATGTTTTGACGTAAATTAATTCTTTTACTCCTTTTAAAACTATTTAAAGTCCTTATTTATCCCTAAAAATCCTGAGAAACCTCCCCGATGTGGGATATTAAAAAAACCTTAATATCATCATGTGTAACTGCCCAACTGCGTGGTCAACCCATGACCCCCACTCACGCGATTTCACGTTCTTATCTCAACTGTCTGCGGCCCTATTAACTAAAGGGTTCGCCCTGGGTTTCTTCTTTTTCTCGATCACCCTCGGCGAGCACTTTCATCCAGACAAGCTGATTTTTGTACATTGGGAAAGAAGAATCATTTTGTGTAAAGTTCCGTGACCGACCTAAGAATTGATAGACGAAGCGAGTTTCATACAGGCGAGCCGCATCACTATCCGTAAAGTTCGTCCCCCAGCCTCACTGTTGATCGTTGATCTAACAAGCAGGGAATTTTCTCCTTCATCTCCCTATTTTGTGTATCTTGCGGGGTGGGCATGCTTTTATTTCCGTAGAATCGGATAAACCAAACCTAAATAAAGGTAATCAACATATTCTATAAGGAAATAAGGGGGGCTTTGATCGTTTATGTTGTTCATATTATGATTATCTTTTTGAGTTATTCTAGCTTACGCCTTTTAAAAATCGAGGTTGTTGGTGGTCGTTGTCTATGCACAAATGAACCCATAGTAGTGCTTTATATGGATTGTTTTGTAATTGTAAACTCCTACTGTGAAAAGTAAATCGGTTAATCATGTATACCCGGCTGAATAAATTTAATGCACCAGGATTAACCCTTCTGTGATAACCCCCTGTTAAAACACACGGAAATTGAAATCATGGAGTGTGTAAAATCATTAAATCTGGAAATACCACAGGGGCCTGTTTTGATTGATGGTGGTGGTTTGTTTGTTCTTCTTCCATGGGTCGGTTGCTGGAGATTTGGGAGGGGATGGGATCCACTGTTTTTATACTCTAGATGGTTGTGGAATTGGGAATGGGATTCCCTGTTATTACGGATTCGGTGGTTGTGAGTTATGTGGCCGGGTGGTTACCTTGTTATATCACGAATTGGGGTGGCATCCCCTGTTGATGAAAACACTTTTTGGGGGAGGGGACACGAGGCAGTGTCTCAGGGTTGTCTGGTTCCAGTACTTCGAAGGTTCTCACTTTTCCTTTGTTTTTGTGACTATACAAGAGAACCCAGTGTGAATGTTTAAATTGACATTTGGCTGGATTCTCTTCCTTGGTTATTCTTATGGTTTAGTTTCCCAGTAGTGCTTAAACTTATTTTAATGTTATCACTGAACAAGAAACAATAATGGGACAAATGGGTTTTGTCAGCGAGAGTTGTAACTTGTACTTGAGTGCTGTTGTGATCTGTAGGCTGTCTGAAGAAAAACCTAGCATTGGGTGAGTTCTTGTTACCCATATATATACTTGTAGCTTGGTGTTTCTTATTTGTGCCCCATGCAAGTTGATCACTTAGTGCCGAAAACCCCCATTTCCTGGGGGAGGGTGTTTTTTCCAACACTATTCTTAGTGGCTGGTTATTAGCTCATTTTCTGCTCCCTTTCCCAGATAGCCCAAGTATCTTCGGGTAGGCTGTGATGGCCTGAGGTCCATTATTAGCCCAAGAACCTTCGGGCGGGGTAGTTTGGTGGTTGTCCAGGTGTGTATGGCAGGTGGTTTCCAAAGTGTCTTTTGGATGAGGCCCAGGTGTCTTCGGGCGTGGCAATGGATCCTCTAGGCCCATGTGTCTTCGGGCGTGGTGGTTGTTGTTTTGGCCTAGGTGTTTGCAGGCGTGGGTACGTGTGACAATTGTGGAACACATGTTTGCGGGAGGGATTCGGTAGTGGGACTACGTGTAGTTGTGGCCCTGGTGTTTGCGGGCGGGATTCGGTAGTGGGATTGCGTGTGTTTGTGGCACAGGTGTGTGCGGGCGGGTGTGGCAGTGGGACTGTGGTGAGAATGGAGGGATTGGTTCGATGCGTAGGATATCTCAATAACCAGTAGGAAAGTGGCACGGGCTACCCAAACATCAATGTGCTCTTATTATATATATTACTTGACTAGCGTTATTTGGGGAGTGTGCCTTGGTGAGGCTTGGGTGGATAGTTTACCTTGATAGGTGTTTGGTTTACTTCTTTTCTCATGGGAATTTAGTACATTCCTCCACTTGTGCAGAAGAGTCTTTGGTTTTCCCTACTGAGTGTAATTGTATGCCCACCCTATATAAATAAAACAGCTTTTAGGTTTCCAGGAGGACTTCGGGGATCGCGCGGGACCATACAAGCTCGGACCTTTTGGGGCAGTTGCAGTTGCTATTTTTCTTTCTTTAGTACATACCTTTGTATTTACCTTTTTGTACCTATGGCTTTTACTTTTGGAACATGCATGTGGGAATGCTTTACTTTTGGTTTCACTCTTCTTTTACCTTGGTGTTGTTGAGTTTCATCATCTTATATCTCGATCCTATAAAACAAAAAAGAGTAATGCCTTCCATTGGTGAGAATTTTCTTTACCCTTGGTGCTAGTCGCAACTCCGGGACCTATGGAAGGCGGGTCTCAGGGGTCATTATCTCTCCTTCAACTTAAAAAAGGAAGGGCCTGGAAATCTGCTGACCCTTCCCTCCTTTTGGTGAAGGCGGGTCATGAAATAATGGTATTAGAGCTGATGGTTGAGAGATAGGATGGATTATGGAGTTAGGCACAATGAGGATTGCATGGGATGGTAAGGAAACGGTGTTGGGTGACCTCGGTGCGTGAATTAGGCCGGGGAAGACTGGCTAGGACACGGGATTTTAGGGCCCCCCGTGATCCGATGCAAGGACTCTGGACCAAACAAACGACCAAGTGAGGCCACGCTGATTACAGGGTGGAGACCCTAGGAAAGGTACATGAATCATAATGAAATGTGTTCTCGTGTTTCTAGGATTTCTTGGGAATTAATAATAAATTAAAATTTTTAGAATTTTTAAGAACGATATTCTGCACTACTTGGGCTTAGGCATTCCTTTTTTACCTTGCAGCTATGGCACCTGGAAGGAGACCACGTGTGGTACAGGCGATCGAGGCCCCGGAGACTACTTTTGGCCGATCGGCAGAGAGCTGATTGAGAGGAAGAGTACGACTAGTGGTAGAAGACTCTTCGGACCTTCCAGCGACAGACCCTCAAAAAGTACGAGGGCAGCACCTCTGACATGAAGACGAAAGACTAGCTAGAGGAGCTAGTGATTGCCTTCGGCCTGATTCGGGCCCCGACCGATTACTGGCTTCCACTAGCCGTCAGCCAGATGCGGGGAGCTGTGCGTCAGTGGTGGACGCTTTACCTGGGGGAGAGGAGAGAGGATGAGGTGGCATGGGCTAATTTCGAGAGGGAGTTCCGGGCGGAATTCCTCTGCTCGACTATGAATGCAGAAAAGAGACAAGAGCTACTCTCCCTCCAACAGGGGAGTATGTCCGTGAGGGAGCTAGGGATCAAGTACAAGGACCTCCTACGTTTTTCTACGGACCACTTTCCCAACGAGGAGTCTCGGGCAAGACGTTTGGAGGAGGCACTCCAACTCTCCCTCCAATATGTTGTTACCCCCTTTACCATGCTGATGCACTTGGAGGTCCAGAAGAAGGCCGAAGTGGTGGAGAGGATGCATGCTCTAAGAGGAGTGTCACGAGAGGGGATCCAGCTAGGACCATCGAAGGGGAAGGCCATAAGCACCATGCCTCCAGCGTCAGGACCCTCCAGGTTCCAACAAGTAGGGAGCAGACCACATCAGTTTCAGTTTCGATCCCCCTTTCCTCGCCCTTTTCCTTCGGGCCCGGGACTGCGGTGCTTCGTCTGTGGGAGCCCTGGAGATCTCTGGAGTCAGTACCCAGACCGGATGCAGTACGACAGTGGCGGACAACCCCAGCACCCGCCCCAGCAGCAGCTTCCAGCTAGACCTTTCCAGCAACAGCAATAGGGACAGCGAGCTCCCGCTCCTCCGAGGTCAGACATGGGTGGAGGGGGCCGACCTCAAGGTGCTCCTCAGGGACCTCGACCAGGGCGTGGTTGGGGAGGTGGCTGATAGCCGAGGGGCAGAGGAGCCGGGCATGGATAGCTACATGCCGAGGAGGCAGCAGTTCCAGCAGGGCCAGAGGTTGTTTGAGGTACGATCAGTTTGTTTAGTACCCTTGCTTATGCCTTGTTCGATACCGCAGCTTCCCCCTCCTTTGTTGCACCTAGTCTAGCCCGTGCCTTGGGTCTAGATGCTGAGATAATTCCAGTTCCCCTAGTGTTGAGCACACCAGTCGGAGGTCAGACCGACTTGTTGTTTGTTTTTCGGGGATGCATACTGATGATAGGGCCACATAAGTAAGTTAGGGATCATCTTATGCTATATATACACCCATACGATGTCATCATGGGCATCAATTGGATATTCTCGGTGTGTGCCATCATCGACTGTTTCGAATGAAGATTTGTGTTCTCGGATTTGGGTGGTCGGCGTGTTACCTTCACCGGAGAGTGGAGTGGTCATAAGGGCAGTAGGTGAGAAGAACCCCTCCTCTCCTTGTTAGCCGAGCTGTCAGTAGAGTCCGTAGATGCTAAGATGGTGGAAGTGCCAGAGATCGTCTGTGGGTTTATAGATGTATTCCCTGAGGAGGTGACGACTCTACCCCTTCGACGTGATATCGAGTTCGGGATAGACATGCAGCCCGACGCTCGTCTGATCTCGATGGCTCCATACCGGATGACACCTTCAGAGCTGCGGGAGTTGTGAATCCAAATTGACGGTCTGCTGAAGAGGGGTTATGTTCGCCCGAGTGCGTCATCGTGGGGCACTCCAGTCTTGTTTGAAAAGAAGGCAGATGGTGTTCCCAGGTTGTGCATAGACTACAGGAGGCCGAATCAGGTGACGATCAAGAATCGCTACCCACTTCCAAGGATAGACGATCTTTTCTACCAGCTTAAAGGGGCAAGATGGTTCTCGAAGATTGACGTGAGGTCTGGGCACCACCATCTGAGAGTGAATAAGGGAGACATCCCGAAGACGGTGTTCAGCTACAGATATGGACATTTCATGTTCGTATTCATGCCCTTCGGTGTTACGAACGCCCCGAATGTGTTCATGGGGCTTATGAACTCCATCTTCTGGGAGTACCTAGATCGGATCGTAGTTTTGTGCATCGATGACATCCTGGTCTACTCAAGATCAGAGGAGGACCATGCAGAGCACCTGGGGACGGTTATGGAGCTCCTCCGACATCATCAGATCTATGGGAAGTTGTCAAAATTCAAGTTTGGGACATGAGAAGTGCACTTCCTCAGGCACGTGGTGCCCGAGCAGGGGGTAGCGGTGGACCCATCGAAGGTTGAGACAGTTATTTCTTGGGCAGCACCCAAGAATATGGTAGAGGTCTGTAGTTTCCTCGGGCTGGCAGGTTACTATTGGAGGTGCGTACCCAACTTCTCCCGAGCAGCAGCCCCTTTGACAGCCCTGACCAAGAAAGACCAGGTTTTCATGTGGAGTGAGCAGTGCGAGTCAGCCTTCAGTTATCTTAAGGAGAAGATGGTTAGTGCCCCCGTGCTGAGATTACCAGAAGAAGGGGCGGCGTATGAGGTGTTCTGCGATGCTTCAAGACAGGGTCTGGGATGTGTGTTGATGCAGCAACAAGGGGTGATCTCTTATGGGTCCCGGAAGCTACGCCCTCATGAGCGTAATTACGCCACCCACGACCTGGAGCATGCAGCGGTCGTTTTTGCACTAAAGTTATGGCGGCACTACCTCATCGGAGAACGCTTTGTGGTCTTCACAGACCACAAAATCTTGAGGTATATCTTCTCCCAGTGGGACCTAAACTTGCAATAGCGGAGATGGGTGGAGTTCCTCTAGGATTAAGATTTCGAGATCTCTTATACAAAGGGCAAGGGAAATGTAGTGGCCGATGCCTTGAGCAGGAGGATGTAGAAGGATGCGGTCTGAGAGTCGGAAGACACCTGGAAAGCGATGGAGGAGTTGGCTTCCTTACACCTGGATGCGAAGATAGATATCAGTAGAGGTTTCCTATGTCAGATGACAGTGCAGTCATCTCTGTTTCAGCAAGTGGAGGAGTCTCAATGGGGAGACCTAGAGTGCGAAGTAATGCGTGACCGAGTCAACTAGGGAAATGCTCCGGAAGGATGGACAGAGGATGGTCAGAACCGGATTCTTTTCCAGGTAAGGTTGTTCGTTTGGGAGGCGATGCATGGCAAGGTTCTTAGTGAGTTCCACAACTCACCCCTGGCGGTACACCCATGAGTTTCCAAGATGTACCAGGGACTGAAGATGTAGTTTTGGTGGCCCAGAGTTATGGGAGCCGTGGAAGAGTTTTTGGCCAAGTGCTTAGTATGTCAGTAGGTAAAGGCTGAAAACCGAGTTCCAGATGGTCTACTGCAGACCCCCTAGATTTCTCCGAGTAGAAGTGGGATGACATCTCAATGGATTTTGTCATGGTACTACCCAAGGTCCAAGGGGGATACGACGCCATCTGGGTGGTAGTGGAAAGGTTGACGATATCGGCTCACTTTCTGGCGATCAAGGAGTCGAGTGTTGTGGATGCTCTGGCACGAAGGTATATAGATGAGGTGGTGCGGTTGCATGGGACTCCGTGGTCTATAGTCTCGGATAGGGATGCACGGTTTACCTCGCGAGTCTGGAGAGGATTGCAGCATGTTTTTGGCACCCAGCTACCCTTTAGCACTGCTTTCCATCCCCAGACAGATGGACAAACTAAGCGCACCATCCAGACCTTGGAGGATATGCTAAGGGCATGTGTTCTAGACTCAGGAGGATCATGGGTTCAATACTTGCCTCTAGTAGAGTTTTCCTACAATAATATCTACTACTCTACCATCGGTATGGCCCCGTTTGAAGATCTGTAGGGAGGCCAGGCCGTTCACCTATGTGTTGGGCCGAAGTAGGAGAGGCAGACATCCTTGGCTCGGAAGTGGTGCAGAGCACGACAGAGAAGGTTCCACTCATATGGGAAAGGATTAAGGCGGCCCAGGACCGACATAATTCATATGATGATACCAGGAGGAGGCCCTTGGAGTTTGAGTTTGGAGACCACGTGTTCTTGATGTTCTCCCCTCGGCGTGGGCAGCGAAGGTTCGGCAAGGGGAGTAAGCTTTTTCCCAGGTTCCTCAGACCCTTCGAAGTATTGTGGCGGGTCGGCAAAGTGGATTATCAGCTAGCATTACCACGGCCGATACTGAGGATACATGATGTCTTCCATGTGTCCCAGCTCCGTCGGTACCTAAACGACGATTCACACATCCTTGATTGGGGTGAACTTGACATCGAGGATGACGTGGCTTTTGTGGAGAGACCAGTGATGATCGAGGATCGCAAGGAGAAGGTGCTTCATAGGCAAACCATTCCCTTGGTTCGTGTGTTGTGGAGACATGGTGGGCTTGAGGAGAGTACGTGGGAAAGGGAATCAAAGATGTGTGCCTAGTACCCAGAGTTGTTTTGAGTTTTGTTCCTTGTTGTACCTGTTGTGGTAGAAAATTTTGCCTTGTTGACTATGAAATACACTGGTTTTCTTCCTCTGAATGCGTGTTAAAAGCCCTAGATATGGGAGAGGAGAGAACCCGACTCCTAATCAAGACGCATTAAGGTGGATGCAATTAAACCCGTGCAGGCGAGTCAGTGCTGCCCAAAGAGGATAATATCTTGACATGGGGGAGGAGACTCTCCAACCCACTTTCCTGGGCAGTTTGGCATGGTATGTTTCTTGGTTCTTGAGAGGGAAGTGTTTTTAGTTAGCATGTGTTCACTTCTAAGAGGTATCTTTCAAGGAGGTTGTTCGGAACCTCTCTTTCCTTCTTGGGTTATTTTGATTCTCGAGGGAGAGAATCGTTTAAGAGGTATTTAATGTAATGGCCCGGACCCTCATAGACCATTACTTTTCCAAAGTGAGGCTCCACCAAAATGGTGGCACCTTGAGGGTGACACCCACCGTGAGGGTAACACCGTGATGGTGGAACCGTGACGGTGGCACCATGAGGGTGGTGCCGTGACGGTGGCACCGTGAGGGTGACACCGTGTGGGTGACACCATGAGGGTGCCACCGTGAGGGTGGCACCGTGAGGGTGACACTGTGTCCCCTCGCCGAGCCTTTCGTTCTTTATCCAGTACCTGACTTTTCCGCTCCCACAATGTATGTTTGGACGTAAATTAATTCTTTTACTCATTTTAAAAACATTTAAATCCCATAATTAATTCCTAAAAATTCCGAGAAACCACCCCAGTGGGGTATATTAAAAAACACCTTAATATCATCGTGTGTAACAGCCCAACCACGTGGTCAACCCGCGACCCCCGCTCACGCAGTTTCGCGTTCTTATCTCAATCATCCGTGGCCCTATTAACTAAAGGGTTCACCCTGGGTTTCTTCTTTTTCTCGATCACCCTCAGCGAGCACATTCGTCTAGACGAGCTGATTTTTGTGCATTGGGAGAGCCACATCATTATGCATAAATTTCCGCACCCAGCATAAGCATTGATAGATGAAGCGATTTTCGTTCAGGCGAGCCGCATCGCTATCCGTGAAGTTCCTCCCCCAGCCTCAGCGGAGATCACTGATCCAATAAGTAGGGAATTTTCTCCTTCGTCTCTCTGTTTTGTGTATCATGCGGGGTGGGCGTGCTTTTGTTTCCGTAGAGTTGGATAAACCAGACCTAAATAAAGATAATGAACAGTTCTATAGGAAAGAAGGGGGGTTGTGATCGTTGATGTAGTTTATATTATGATTATCTTTCTAGGTTATGCTGTCTTATGCCTTCTGAAAATCGAGGCCGTTGGTGGTCGTTGTCTGTGCACTAATGAACCCATATTAGTGCTTTAAATGGATTGTTTTGTAATTGTAAACTCCTACTGTGAAAAGTAAATCGGTTAATCACGTATACCCGGATGAATAAATTGAAATCACCAGGATTAACCCTTCTGTGATAACCCTCAGTTAAAACACACAAAAATTGAAATCATGGAGCATGTAAAATCTTTAAATCTGGAAATACCACATGGTCCTGTTTTGATTGATGGTGGTGGTTTGTTTTTTCTTCTTCCACGGGCCGGTTGCTAGAGATGTGGGGGGGGGGGATGTGATCCCCTATTTTTATACTCTCGATGGTTGTGGAATTGGGATGGGATTTCCTGTTGTAACGGATTAGGTGGTTGTGAATTTTGTGGCCGGGTGGTTACCTTGTTATATCACGGATTGGGGTGGGATCCCTTGTTGATGAAAACCCTTTTGGGGGGGAGGGGACACGTGGCAATGTCTCGGGGTTGTCTGGTTCCAGTACTTCGAAGGTTCTCACTTTTCTGTTGTTGTTGTGACTTTACTATAGAACCAAGTGTGAATTTTTAAATTGACCTTTGGCTGGAATATCTTCCTTGGTTATGCTAATGGTTTAGTTTCCTAGTAGTGCTTAAACTTATTTGAACGTTATCACTGAACATGAATCAAGAATGGGAAAAATGGGTTTTGTCGGCAAGAGTCATAACTCGGACTTGAGTGCTGTTGTAATCTATAGGTTGTCTGAAGAAAAACCTAGCTTTGAGTGAGTCCTTGTAACCTATATATATACTTGTAGCTTTGTGTTTCTTATTCGTGCCCCACCCAAGTTGAGCACTTAGTTCCGAACACCCCCATTTCATGGGGGAGGGTTTTTTCCCAACACAATTCTTAGTGGCTGGTTATTAGCTCTTTTTCTGCTCCCTTTCCCGGATATCCCAAGTATCTTCGGGCAGGCTGTGATGGCCTGAGGTCCATTATTATCCCAAGAACCTTCAAGCGGGGTAGTGTGGTGGTTGGCCAGGTGCGTGCGGTAGGTGGTTTCCCAAGTGTCTTCGGGATGAGGCCCAGGTGTCTTCGGGAGTGGCAGTGGATCTTCTAGGCCCAGGTGTCTTCGGGAGTGGTGGTGGTTGTTTTGTCCTAGGTGTTTGCAGGCATGGTTACGTGTGACAGTTGTGGCCCAGGTGTTTGCGGGCGGGATTCGGCAGTGAGACTACGTGTAGTTGTGGCCTAGGTGTTTGCGGGTGGGATTTGGCAGTGGGACAGCGTGTGGTTGTGGCCCAGGTGTGTGCGGGCGGGTGTGGCAGTGGGACTGTGGTGAGAATGGCGGAATTGGTTCGATGCGTAGGATGTCTCAATAACCATTTGGAAAGTGGCGCGGGGTACCCAAACATCGATGTTCTCTTATTATATATATTACTTGACTTGAGTTATTTGGGGAGTGTTCCATGGTGAGGCTTGGGTGGATAGTTTACCTTGATAGGTGTTTGGTTTACTCCTTTTCTCATGGGACTTTAGTACGTTCCCCCACATGTACACGAGAGTCTTTGGTTTTCCCTACTGAGTGTACTTGTATGCTCACACTACGTATATAAATCTGCTTTCAGGTTTCCAGGAGGACTTCATGGATCGCACGAGACCATACTAGCTCGGACCGCTGGGGCAATTGCAGTTGCTGTTTTTCTTTCTTTAGTACTTACCTTTGTAGTCACCTTTTTGTACTTGTGGCATTTACTTTTGGAACATGCATGTGGTAATGGTTTACTTTTGGTTTCACTCTTCTTTTGCCTTGGGGTTGTTGAGTTTCATCATCTTATCTCCCGATCCTATAAAACAAAAAGGGGTATTTCCTTCCATTTGTGAGAAATTTCTTTACCCTTGGTGCTAGTCGCCACTCTGGGACCTATTAAAGGTGGGTCTCGGGGGTCATTATCTCTTCTTCAACTTAAATAAGGAAGGGCCTGGAAATCTGCTGACCCTTCCCTCCTTTTGATGAAGGCAGTTCGTGACACTATCCCTACAAATCATTCATAAAATACTTCTTCACATTCTGGGAAAAATAAAACATTGAAAGGGGTGAACTCAGATGCTCAGTAAGGATAACAATATGGCAGAAACTTTCATAAATAAACATAAAAATTTAAGGTAATGTATAACTAAAATAGAAGCCTTTTAAACTTGAACTTCAGCATAATATGGCAAGGATAAAATGAAATAATTCCATTTACTTATTCACATGGATATTCTACTAGTCGAATAATCACATGAAAATATTAATAACCACTTTCATAATGACGGAATTCATAATGCCAGACTATCATAACCACATAGCCAAAGCCTCGTGCCAAGACTAAAAATAAGAATTGGTCAAGGCCTCGTGCCAAGACACTAGTTTGTCTCATGAGACATACTGATGCATCGTGGAGCTACAGCGGGATCCACCCGACACTTGATTAGTCAAATGCATTCCACATATGAAAAGATTGAAATATGAAATAAACATTCATATTAAACTAGCATATGAAATGTAAATACTTAATCGATAAACCATGAATGGTATAAAAATAGGACATCCACAGTCAAACATAACTCATTCGATACAATATGGAAGATTGTATTGTATCAGATTAATCTCAATCAAGAATAATGAAGGATATTGACATAGATGAAAAAAATCATGAGAACTATTAGAGAGAAATATCCCCCTTTTTCTTGAAATCATTTAAAGTCACACTATTTGTCAAGAATCCATTTAGAAATATATTTTTGAATCAAAGTGTCCCATACCACTTTGAATCTTTTAAAAGGAATTTTAATTTGAAAACTGTAATTTCCATATAAATAAATCCTTAAAACCATTTTTAAAACATGGACAGTAATGAGAAATATTTAGAAGAATAAATCTTTAAAACACTTAAAAATGTATTTTAGTTAGAGTTTCTAACCAAAACAGAGACACTGAAATACAAATAATTGAGGTAATCAAAACATTATAATATCATGAGAATAAATTTATTCATGATATACTTTGTCAAAGTACATTATATACACCATATAAAAGTGATTTGGTGTATAACAACAAAAAAGTCTCAATGGAATGTAAATTGAGGTGAATTCTCTTATAAAGACCATACCCTTAGGTTAAGGATAAATCAATGACATAATCATGTGTGACAAATATAAATACACTCAATATGATTGGATATTTATTGTAAATCAATCAGATGACATTCACACATATTCTTGTAAAAATAACACCAATGAATTGGATATTTAACTCAATAAATGGAGATTGAGTTAAAATTTCACTTATCAAGTTCATACCGATGACTTGAGAATTTATCAATGGAGTGATTATGTGTATCAAAATTATATCCACAGAAAGGGGAGAGGAATTTATGACATAATCAAATGAATAGTGATTCTACACATAATCTTGGAGTAAAATAATCAATGAAGAATGCGTAAAGCCGAATGAGTGGAAATTGAAATTTCAAATTCCCTTGTTGATTTGGTAACATACGAAACATACAACCATGAAAGAAGCATCATACAATGATGATGTAAATACCCATAAATTAAATTATATTACACAATTAATACAATCATGGGCAATACACATACATCACATGCAATAAATAAGTGGTGAACAATGGAATTCTCACGAAATTAAGAGTGAGATAAGAAACCACTTACTTTGTACTTTTTCCATGGTTGATGGTAGGTTAAACTCCTATATAATGGTGAAATGATTTTTATTGAATAATACAAGAATAATTTACATTAATATGATATCATATATGATCTTTTAACATTTATTTGTTAATAATATCTGTGTATTATCGTCATTTCTGGTGTTAACTTACTCATTTTCCTTTATATTCTTTCTTATGTAAGCCATGTTTGTTATGGATAGGTTGTATCTTATTCATATCCAAAAGTATATAAAGTACTTAAACATTATTTTTAATCATCAAATGAGAATTATACTTGAATGGAAACGATGGAGAACGAATCTCATCGCGTTCGTGGAGATGGTAGTCCGTACGTACGCACAAGCGACAATATCATTCTTTTGATGTTAAAATATTATATAATTGAATGTTATATCATATAGACAGAATAATTATCAGGTTATATTTTTTATTTACATGAATTACACATCATTATTATACCCATCCAAATAATAATTTATTGAATGGCAATTACACCACGACGTGGAGACGGTAAGCCGTACGTACGCACGTATGGTGACATGCCATTCAAAAGACTTATAGAATACTGAAATATGGTTGTACAATGTTTATAATAACATAAAAGTATATATAATATACTGGAGTTATTATTTTATAATGGTAATAACAAAGAAATAATAAGTGGAAGAAGAAAGGAACTTCAAAAAAGGGTGGTGAAAACATTACCTCTTCTTCGGGTTCTTCCTTTTGATGTGATCAAAAGGGCTCTGTAGGTTGGCTTTCTGATCAAACTAATGCCTCTAGGTTGTAGTGAGGGAATTTGAGAGAGTATTTGGGCAGGGTTTGGCCTAACCAAAAGGCTTTGAAGGTGTGAATTAATGAGAAGGGGGAGTGCCCTTTTATAAGAGGAGTGAGGGGCACCTTTGTAAAACCTAGAAATATTATTTTATAATATTTTCATATTCAGTTTCTAATGGCTCAAAAGTGTATTATTTAAAGTTTAAGGTGCGTATGGGTCGAAAAAAACTCAACAAATAGAATTTAGACAGGTTTGGGTCATTATATTATCCTTATATTTTTGTTTTAACTCTTAGTTAATTAGTTTGACACTTACCCTGTCACTTTGTATTTTTATATTATATAGTTAATAAACATACTATATACATCCAAGAGACCCCCAAGTAGACCATTAATGATACACCTATCATGATATAAGTCTCTTGGTGGAACCGTAGATTTTTAGGAAATGAATATCAATTAAAAATATAAGATTTCTTTTAAAAACACTTTTATGTCAATTTTGACACTATTTGGAAAAATGATTTTTTTGAAACTCATAACAGAATGAATACTTCTAAAAAATTTAATTAAATAATTCATAACATGTCATATTAAACTAGAAAATTAGTTGTATTCATAAAAAGCCTCAAATTAGATTTATTTGGGTATTTATAATATCAATTATTTTAATTTTTCACTATTATGGTAATTACTGCATCATCTTTGTGTCATAAATAAATTAAATTATTTATTGTATAGATATTATAAATAAACTATCATTATGTAGTAAATCTGTTTATATTTCTAATTAATATTTACAATCTAATTTACCTTATGTATATCCCTATATTAAAAATGTTTTAGTAAATAAACAATGATTTTAACTCTTTTAACTCTTCTTTGAATTAAATAATAATAAATGTCCTAATCTAATCCAAGTGGACCTAAATGATAATATTTTACTCTTAAGGTTGGTTTGGACGACATAAACTTGTCCAATAGAATTAGGACATGTGTTAGGGTAATATTAATATCATTTTTACCCTTAATTACCCTATTTACTTTTATATGTGGTAAATAAAAGTAAAATCTTACTATTCACAAAAATTATTTTCATCTCATTCAACCAAATTTTACTCCTTGATATTAACCGTGTCTCTTGGATTTTCGAAATTCCACTCACAGAAGCGGTAAAATTATGTTTTATGAAAAATTCGGTTTTTTAACTACCACTTATTGGTTTCACTATTCATCAAAAAATGAAAGTTTCTAGAAAAATACCAAAAAATAGGCCTAAGCTATATTTGATATTATGAATTCAAAAATTATATCTATATTACCAAATTCAAAACATATCAATTTCATTAATTAATTTAAAAATTAATTCCCATCATCAAAACACATAGCGTGATTTTAAGAGATAATAACTATCAAAAGATTGACACTTGTTTATGTCTGGTTTAAATGTGCAATTATATCCAATGACCAACATTGTATTAAATGGAAAAATTATATTCTATATATACTTTAAAACAACTCAAATTAATAATTTATCACTATTAACTATTTCGATTAAAAATGTTTTTTTAATTAAAATTTAGTAATTTTCACTATTCATCAAAATATGAAAGTTATCTGAAAAGTACCAAAATTTCACCCTAAGCTAATTTTGATATTACAAATCCAAAAATGAAGTCCATTTCAAAAGATAAAATTTATAAAATTTCAAAAAGTATGTATTACTATTCATAATGGCTAGTTTGATTGGTTGTGGTGTGTTAGAATATCGAAGTTGCGTATAATGCACGCCGTTGCATTATTCAAAGGGAAACATACTGTGGAAGCTTGGGGTGTTACATTATCAATATTATAAGCCTATATAATAATCATAATTATATTTATAATAATATCCATGATGCATTATCTCTCATTATTTACCTTTTACTAGTTCATTATAAACAAGGGAATCAATATTAAAACAATACATTAGTCATGATTGTTTATTTATAAAAAGTGGCATGGTCATACCACACAATTTAGTTCTATTTAAATTAATTCATTTAATACATACAGGGAAATAAATCCACTAAGAAGATGTCATTCCGTTTAAATCACTTAACACTCATGATAGGACTTACATAATTACTATCTATTTCATTTAAGGCCTTCCATTTAAACTAATCAAGCATGTAAAACCATATTACATGGTTAAAATAGATACATAGTTGGTTCCAGGAACAATTGGTAACTTACCTACTTTGGAAAAAGGATTTATATAGTAATCCAAACCCATAGGTGGATATTTTTTCATTTAGTCACTTAGGTAAGAGTAGTCCAAGACGTTCAATTAATAAGTCATGTCACACACATAAAAGGGAATTTAGTTCATTATGAATTTATATATGAAGGGGGAATTCTTTTTATAACTTAAATAATTTCCTTGTCACAAACATTTCATATACTAATAAATAACATCAAATAATATAATAAATACCAAAAAATTACAGCCAAGAAGGTTATAAAACACTAAACATCAATTGGTAATTTCGAAATAGTAATCCTAATCTGAAGGGTTTATTATAAAAACGTGATATTTTAGAAAAACTCCCTTGATTACAATTTATGTATAAATTTCATGATTCATAATAAAATTCAATTGAAAAATCACTTAATAAGTGGATGATCATAGAATAATGAAAATAGGTTTTCAATATGAATATTTGGAGGTGACGTTACCAATTGGACAATTAATAACAAGGTTAAATTCCATTTTTAATCCAATATGATCACATAGGAAGCATTATATTCATTATTCTATTGGATCCTAGTTTCCTCCGTTCAGAGCTTCGCCTTCGTGATGCCCTAGCTTCATGCCGCCAAGATCTACTCCCCCCTCCCTATCTGTGGGGGGAGATTCACACTTGTTTCTGCCTGTAAGGGAGGATGTTGGCACTTATACACCTTTCCCTAAGATTTCACATGCCCCGAAAGTGCCGAGTATATTCCGGGAGGCGCCCCAACTTTCTTTTCTTCCATCGGAGGTTAATAGCACTTCGAATTTGTGTAAGTTCACCTTGGTGGCCCTCTTTCATCCCCAAAGGCCCTCAGTGGAGGCATTTGCGTAGTTCGTCTCTAAATCTAGGGTGTTTCGTGAGAATGCGGTCGTCAGGTTTCTTGATAAGCGGCACCTCATGGTTCGATTTGGCTTGAAGGAGGACATGATAGTTTCCTGGTCAAGCTCTCTAAGAAGGTGTGGTGCTTCTTTCTTTTATTTCTTTCGCTGGAGCTTTGAGTTTCATATGTAGCGCGACCCTTCCTTGATCGCGACATGGGTAAGCCTCCCCGACCTTCTGCTTTCTTTTCAAAATCCCTCAATCCCTTGTGCAATTGGTAACATGGTTGGCCAATTTCATTGTTCTAATCAACGAACAGAATCTGTGTCTCATCCAATTTGCCCGAGGATTTGTGTCGAGGTTGATGTCGCGAGGCCTCCAGTGCGCTGTGTTTGGATTACTGATGAGCATGAGTTTCGCTGGAGGTAGGAGGTTGTTTTTGAGTCATGGATGAAGTTCTGTGTGCACTGCCAGAGGTTTGGTCATCTGGAATCTGTTTTCCGGAATGGTGGGAGGAGTGGTAGACCACGGGTGATGGAAGGGATGTGTGAATAAGGATGTGCTATCCGTAGTGTTTTTCGGCCGGTTCAAGAGGTAGTGAGGAATGGATGTGAAGATGCTGTCATGAGTGCCGATGTTTCATCTGAGGTGTGTTTCAGGGCCAAAGGTGGTTCTGGACAGGGAGGTCGGATGGGTGCCCCTTGCAGTGAGGATAGTCTGGTCAACGCTGTACCAAAACTGGAATGTGGTGTGAAGGAAACTCAGACAACCTTGAACCCATCGGTATTGCAAGTATTTGACAGTTTGAAACATGGTCTTGCAGTGGAGTCTTGGCCTACTACGGAGGGGAGTGCATTTCATCTGCAGGAGTTTACTTCCCCTAAGGAGAAGTGGGTCATTACGGTGGGAGATCATAGGGTTTGGAACCGTTGTATTGCAGGTGATGAGGAGGAGGTTTTAGAGAAGGGTGCTGCTGAGGTAAATAAATGCTCATCTGTGGAATTGTTGGACATTCAGGAGGGGAATACTGGTCTTGTTTTGGTGGAGGAGCAGTAGGAACCAGGCCCTTTGCAGGGGGTGAGTTGTGATGCTACTGCTTTGGTGCCCTCTGGACAGTTTGTGGTTGAGGATGTGGGTTTCTCTGGTCACCAGACCCATTTGCAGGAGGTGTCTTACAACTCAGTGTAGCCAGAGTTGGTGTTTGGTTCTGTTTTGAGTTTGGATGCCCATGTTTCGGGGGTTGTGGAGGTTTGTATCCCAGAAAGTCCGATTGGTGATAATGGGGGAGTAGAGATCATGATCTCCACTGGTAATAGTTTTATTGAATTGGAAAATGAGGAGCTACTACCTGACAAGGAATCAGATGTGGCACAGGAAACTAGTCTCTTGCAGACTGCAGTTGATCCGCTGGATGCTGTAAATGGGGGAGGAGTGATGGACGTGGTGGATCGGCCACAATGTCTTTCTATATCTGTCAACAGTCCGGTCAAGAAGGATTGTGGTTTGGAAGCTGGCTTTCAAGATGTTAAAATACTAGGAGCGTGGGGTGATATCTCGGAGAGCGACAGGGAAGAGGATAGTGGTGTGGTCCGGCCTTCATACATTAATGTTATTTAGGTTTAAAGGATGAAAGTGAAAGAGGATGATAGTTCTATGGCTGCCCCACCACGAAGAAGAGCGAAGAAGGACGATTCTTATCATCCAAGGCCATGGTCCACTAGATCTTCTATCGGGTGGGACAGTTGGGCTATGCAGTCTTCAAAGGAATTTCTCACCTTGTAGAAGTTGAATCTTAGAAGGAAATATGACAAGGTTCTTAATAACTATGAAAGCTCAGAGTGGGAAATAGATAAAGCAGATTACTTAATCTCCAAAGGGGGTGGTGATGAGTATGACATCGATGATATGTAGTTGTTATGGACCTCTTGTAACTTCTTTGCTTTTTCTTTTATTAATAAATGGTCAGAGGCTTGCCTCTGGCAGAGCATTTCTGGTATTCAATATTCAATTAGGTATAACCATTAAACATAAGCAGACACACCCATGGGGTGTCTGTGATCAATGTTGACATCATTGAATTACTAATCAATAATCATAGGGAGTACATCTTGGTATGTAGACCAATTTGATATGAAGAAATCAATTAAATGGAGGTACTCAAAATATTCTAGAACATGAAAAAATGAAACTATTCAATAATGAATATAAATTTAGGAAAAATAGGTAGACTGCATACCTTTTAATTAGAATGACATACTTGTCTAATCTCAAGTTCTGATTCTGCCTATTTTGGATGAAATTGATTGAACAAACATTCACCCTAAAAATCGGGAAAATTATATTGCACCATGATATATTGTATATGATGAAACTAAATGAATAATTATTCAATATTATGACGATTTTAAAAAGAGGAATTTATATGCACTGATGAGATTCAATTCATATAATAGATAATGGATTTACCACTATGCCAAGACTGGGCTTGAGGAGGGACCAAAGGTTGTAATGGAGAGGTTTCACATGGATATAGGATGAGAAAAGGGAGGAAAACGAAACATAAAAATAATTAATGAAATTTTGGTTATTTCAACCTAAAATATTGTTCACACAGTTTGGATGAATGTTTTGGAAAAACAGTGCACTAGCTATGTGGCTACCAATGCCATAAAAACCCATTTTGCAGGGTTGTTCTGCATAGTTTTTATAACCATGTGATGACCATGAATTTAATAGTTCAAAGGTAGTTACTAAGTGACACGAACCATGTGGTATGGGTTCATGGTTTGGGTAAACCTTGCATAGCCCATGAAGTTAAAATATTCTCCACTGATACAGGCCACAAAATTTCAAAAAATCTATTTTCCCTATTCATAAATTCAAAACATGTTATTTTTGTACCTCAGGGATCTTGAAACTCAAAGTAGCTCCACAAGGACCCCTCTAATCATTACCCAATTATTAAAGAAACACATTTATGTGTTCCCACTATCATAATTTCATTTAAATTCATGATTAATTAAACTACCCATCCATTAAATGCCAAAAATCAAATTCTATCGGAATTTTACCTTGGCTAAAAATAGGGGTCAATACAACGTCACCCCCCAAGAACTTCTCATCCTAGAGAAGCCATGGGAAAAACCAAAAACATCAACCAACTTTTGAGGGTCATGAATTATTATTCAAATGGTCATGTTTCATTTCCAAAGGTTAAATTAAACTATAATAATTACATAAATAAAGAAACATAATCCTCCAAAAATGGATCCCAGGCTCATTGTTATATTGATACAACTAAACGGAGCCAATCTGAGCCCGTTTAGATAGAAACACAATTATCTCATCATATATTTTGAAATTTGGATAAATTTACTCCCCACATGAGGATTTAACAATAAAATGTTCCAATTTTAAGTCATATACTTCCACCATTACAATTTATTTAAAAATCACACCCATAACCATTCCAATTATGCTCTTGGGTGGTTTCAAAATGAAAAAATAGTTGATTATCTATTAACCTAATTAGACATAGTTGATTTTGATTCTAGGAAAACTCAGATTAAAAAATATTTTATTCTTATATACCTAAAAACATTTTATAAATAGCTCCACTAAACTTACACAAAAAAGAAAAATAAGGACAACAAGAAAAACAACACCAGATGACCATTCTCAACAATGTTGAGCTTAGTCGGATGAGGTATACCAAGATAAACTGCAATTAATTCCTCAAACTATTATCTTGTATACCATGAAAATTTTAAATTAATTCCATACCAAACATTATGTTATGTTCCTTGATAAATGCATCACCATAAATTTAAACATTCGTGCTTGAAAACGAAAAAGTGTGTAATCAAGATCCGTCAAACCTTGCATTAAAACCCTTTAAGAAACACCACTAAGCCCGATATAAAGTCCAGGATAACCATAGATTAATCTAGTAGGGTCCATGTAACTAACCCAAGGTGTTACATACACTATATTTAAAATTGATATGACTATTGAAGTCAAAAACATCGAAATCAGCTCATTGAATGAGCCCAAAGTGGAATCCTTCTAGTGGTCAAGTTGAAGAAGAACAATAGGTGTCCATGTGTTCTTCCAAGGCATTACTAACCAAGAACCCTAGTATAATACAAGACTATACATCCCTCTTTAAAACCCTATCATCCAATGGAAAACTCTAATATTGATCACATCCCATGCCCAATATCATTTAAAACATAATCATGACCTAATATCGTCACTCTCTTTGTGCATCAAAGAGTACAGTAAGATAGGGTACACTCTTTTCTCTTCTAGAAAAGTACACAAAGGCGATTTAAAAGATTATAAATAAGGTTAGTTAAACCACCGGTTTATATCCTATAAAAGAAGCTCAACGTCACCTACTGACACATCATCAGCCGAACCATAATGCATTTACCACTTGAGGACTCCTATGATCATTCATGTTTTTACCACTGATTTTCATATAATCCTAATATAGTTTACAAAGGACTCAAACAAAACATCATCTTCCTTTTCAACACAACACATAGAATATGTCGACCATTTATTTATGAGTTGTAATGTTTCATCCTCTCTTTGGATGGCAGCGAAACAACTCTTCGAAATCCAGATTCCCTACAGCAGTACGGTCTGAACGTTTCTCACTAACCTGTTTAATGTCACTATTTCCCAAAAAAAATATGGTTCTATTTCAAGTGGCCCATGCCGATACTATACATTTCTTACAGAGCATCAGGAATGTCATTGTACACAACAGGTCCTGATTTACTATAGAAAGAGAGATGGGCTCTATCACTGCTGCTGTTCAAGCTGCTAACATCCTGCATTTGGTATAATGCAACAATTCAATTGATGACTAGGTTGTCCTCAGGATTTTGAATATTGATGGAAAATTTCTTACTCCCCTACACACTTTGTATGTTTTCTGAAGACATCATTTTGAATGCTGGGTCAAATTTAATACTGATGGTGCTTCGAGAGGGAATCCAGGCCCCTAGGGTTTTGAGGCCCTTTTTAAAAACGCAAATGGGAATGTTATTGAATGATTGTGTGGTAACTGTGGAACTTCCACTTCACTTGGGTTAGAGATGATGGGGCTCATAATGGTAGTTGATATTTTAGTCCAAATAAAATTGTAATAATTTCTATTTCGAATGTGACTCCACCACCCCAGTACAAGCGGTCAGAATGGGGTAGAAGCACCTGTCCTGGAAGTTGGATGCAAAATTGGTGAACTTCCATGACAAGATCTCCTCTTTGAAATACTTCATCAACCCATGTTTTCTGGGAGGCCACCTATATTTCTGATGGGATAGCAAATAAAGGGGTAAATACAGAAGGAAGTCATCATTTTACCACCTTTCCCGATGATATGGTGCCTAATCTACATTGGGATAAATGGTGAATTCCTTCATTTCACATTTTATAACTCTTCTTTTGTTAATTCAAGGGACTCAACACTCACTTTTCTTAAAAAAACATCCATTTCAACATCATGCTTCCAATATAGCACTGACATGATGAACACTATAACCAACCAAATTATTCCCACCTTAGGAGTGTTCTATTCATGAAAAGGAGATATAGAATAGCTAATTAGAAGCATAAAATATTAAAACCACCATAAATATATATGTGGTTTTCCCCTATGATTCATGTTCACCATGTTCAAGCATCTGCTAATTTGGAATGAAATCCTTAACCAAACTAGCTGGAATGACAAAACACTTGATCCTCTTAGAGAGTCATCCCAAACATTTGGACGATCATAATATTTTAATTCCCAGTTCACTCTACTATGGAGATGACCTAAGAATTCACTAAATAGATCAAATATAAATTATTCTATCAAACTCATCTGGATCATTATAGAATTTAAAAACTCGTAGGTACCCCATATATCAATGAATACAACCTTGTGATTATAGAAGAAGGGAAAAAGTACCTCGATACTATCTATAGGCTATCCACACTATGAATTCATGTATTTTATGTCTCATGTAGAACAATGTCTCACAGTCATATTATCCCATATGACTATAAAACACAATGAACAACACTAGAGTTTCCAAATGAAAAACATGGCCACAAGACTTACTAACGCGACAACCATTCCCTAGGAATGCCTAACCTACCGCCACCGAGTATTACTCAATGATCACTCCCATAAAATGGTCCCTGATACCCTGAACACCTATTAAAACAATGGTTTCATTTACAATCTAGAAGTGCTACAAGTTATAGTGTCCCTGAAATTACCCCACACAAGATAAAACTCACAAAATTAAGAGTGGAATTAAAAATTCAAGGGTAATAAATACCTCATAATATCCCAAAAAAATAATAATATTTCAACCCATAACAAGGGAACATGAAATAAATATTACGGGTCCATACACCTATCATTAATGAATTTATAAAAAGAGAAAGGACAAGAGAAATTGCTCATGTTTCTATTCCAATGAAAATTAAGGGGAAATGTTTAAACTACCCATACAATATGGGATTAAATAATGGAAAGAACATATGACTCCATTTTATGTCATTACATATATTAACATTAATCATTAATCATATACAATATTCAGACAAAACATCTTGTACATATTATAGAAAATTAGCTCTTGGTACACGATTTAGATAGCACATTAAACAAAAATAGGCAAGTATTACCAGACATCCTTTTTACACATTAAAAAATTATTAACATCCCATAAGAATTGGGAAATTTATCATATAAATTCCTTATTAATAGATAAAAAACCTAGAAGGATCCCATTTAACCAACCCGAGTTAATCAAAATGCAACCCAATAGCAGTTGTTTAAATTATTAAAATTCTAAAACACAAAAAGTGGGATATCTCATTGGAATGATGAACAAAATAACCTACATGGGGGAAACTATGCATTTTAAAATTTAATCAAATGATATATGTGCCTGTTTGACAGAGTCATAAGCATTTACAGTGGAATCCAATTCAGTTTAGATCAATATAAAACAACCTTTTCATTTATAACCATTTTAGACTATAGTATGGCCATGAATTATGGATTAGTTATATGGGATTCCCCTACCAATACATAAATTTCTCATACATTTTACATTTTGGTATTTGGATCCCATTAACTGAAGTTAATTCACTTAAAAAATTCATCTATATCAACCATTACTTTTTCATTTTAACAAAGGTCTCTAGATATGCACATACAAATCCAAAAATATTGTTTGAGTAAATGAGTTATGTTTCCCCCATTATAAGGTGACCATAAACCTTATAATAGATTATTAGACCCTATTTAATCGACACTAATTAATGTGTAAATTCATATTAATGAAACCTTTTAATTTTAAAAATTGTATTTAAAGATGTGTAAAGATCAAGGATGGTTTGAGTACACATGTAACATTTTCCCAAACAAAAGGAATCCATAACCAAGACAATTTAAAACAAGATCCCATTTACTCACAACCCATATATTTAGGCCAAAAATCCATTTATATATATCTAAATCAAAATGAAACATGTTCTGAAAATAAGTAACATCACAAAGCATGCTAATAAGAATAAAAGAACATTATAGTGGTAAGAAATATTACGTAAACTGGTAGCATGACATATAATCACATGGTTATGTTATAAAATCCTGGATGATAGAGGAAACACAGTTTGGAAGAACACTCATGGATTATAATATAAACAACATGAAAACTAAACATGAAACTAAATGGAAGTTAATATGCTTGACATGTGAATTCTTGTTTGCCTAAAATTATTCATGTAATTCTAATTCCTTTCCATAACAGGGTAGGTGTAAAATTCTAGAATCACATAAATAAATATGTAGTGTAATGTACACCATTCAATATAGGTGAAATTAAAATCAGTAGTAACAATAAACAACATTAACTATAGGTCCATCCATAAACACTTGGACATTTATAAATGGATGGGGTGATCAGTCCCATACATGACTATTAACCAAGTACTGAGAAATTCCTAATATCATGTATACCAATTACCAAAATGGTAATACATAAGAAAATAATCTATAATACCTCTTTGTAATTTCCTAACCCAAATATAGAGAAACCATTATTTAGACTAGTGGGTCATGTGCCCTCAAGCATACCTCCCCATACACCATTGGATGCTAAATAGTATAGGTGGTATAATGAGGTGTTATTTTGGAGACTAAACCCACATGATCAGAGTACCATATTTTTTTATTAGATAATAAATTATAAGAAAATGTTGATCTAGTTATAAATGAAATACAGAATAGCACAAGAATAATAAAAATTTAATATAAAAGGTTGGAAAATGACAATGTTCAACATATACACGCATGTGCTAATGATGATACGAAATATAAAACAACAAAAATAAAGTTTGTAATAAGATACAACACAATAAAAAATAAATAAAATAAAATACCCTATGGATATCTCCATAAGAATCCCATGCTCTACCTCAGTTCGTGTTCTCTTAACTTCCATGTACAAGAAAACAACACAAAATAACATCCATTGTCCTATGGATAATAGATATACTCGATCTCCTCGGTGTAATGACATCCTAAGAAGGGTGTGAGATATAAATTCCAATAAGTTACACAAAAAATTATCCAACTGAATCCATTCTATGTGTTTATATAAAGCATTGTATAAGTATAATGAACAATAATCAAAACGTAAATAAATAATAACCCTTAAACTCTTGTTCTTAAAGGAAACATGATCGCTCTACCTGCTTCGGCTGTTGGATGGAATGAACATCTTATTAGAAACAATATATATTAATAATATATATATTATATTTATATACTTCATCAACCTATACAAACCATGTACATGTGGATATAAGTGGCCAATATCTAGAATACGAGGTGCTGGATGGACCATAGTGTAACTTAGTCACCCATAACTAGTTTGAACAAGCCTATAATCTCTAGACAAAGGGTTCAAGCCCTATATCAAATAATGATCGGGAGAAGTCCTTCTCATCAATCATTCTAGTGAGTGTGATGTCATGTCAACATTTGGGAATGTGGTGAGTGTGACATCATGCCAAAAATCACCCAGGAACGCAATGAATCATGCCCACCATCCTAATAATGTCAACCATGTGAGATTCCATGGATCAACACCTGATGTAATGGAGTGTGATACATCCATGTCCAACATAACCCTTACCACCATTAAACATCATATATTAAGGAATTATCATATTTATAATAATATCCATGTGGATTAAATCTCATTATTTACATGTCATAATCCAAATATAAATAATTGAATTACAATTATAAGAACACATAAGCCATTCTAATTTAATTATAATAATTTGAATGTTCATACCAAAAAATTATGTTTCATTTCAATTAATTCATTTAATACATTAATGGAAGGAAATACATCATGAATAGGACATTCATTTAAATCACTTAACACTAAAGGAAGTCATTCCATTATGACATTCCATTCCATTTTTGGAATACCATTTAAAATAATCATGCATGGAGATTAAATATATTCGATTAAAGGAGATACATTGAAGGTACCAAGAAAAATGAGGAACTTTCCTACCTGGGTAATTCCATTTATAATGAAAGAAAACATCTTAGGATGAGCTATTTCCATTAGTCAATTATGTTGGATTGGATCATGATATTAAATTATTAATGAAGGACACACACTAAGAAGGTGATTTGGTTAATTATACATATATATAAGAAAGGTAAATTAATTTTATAACTTCAATAAAATACAGTTCACCAAAATGACATATAATTAACAAAAACAGCACTACATAGATGAATGACCAAATCATTATGACCATGAAATTTATAAACCACTAATCATAACTTTATAATTTTAAGGACAGAGCACCTCATCTGAGGGGTTTTATTAAAAAAATGTCATTTTTTTCAAAAAATTCCCTGAGAAAAATTTAAGAATCAATTTCAAGAGTCATAATACCATTCACACAAATAATCACATAAGAAGTGGACGATCATAGAAAAACAAACAAAATGATTACATATTTTTTATAAGAGGTGCCACTATTCATTACACAGTTTATTATATAGATAAATTCTATTATTAACTAAAGTAAAATGCTTATAAGGTGTTCCAGGAAATATTAAATTATTTATAAAGGGGAAATAAAAACCGAAACACCTATGGGGTATCCGTGATATATGTTTAAATCCATCCATTACTAAAAAATTCCTATAGATAGTGTATCTATTTACATTGATCAATTTGATATGAAGAACTCAATAAAATTTTGATGCTCAGAAAATCCTAGAATGGGAGGCAATGATCCTATTCAAAATTAAATGTAAATATAGTTAAAATCCATATACAACCAACCTCATACTTTGGATGATCTAATTGTTAAATATCATAATCTGATTTGGTCTAGTTTAGAAGAAATTGATAAAACAAACATTCTTTTAGAAAATAGGGAAAACCATCTTGCACCACAATAACTCAGTCAAGAAGAAAATAAATGAAGACATATTTAAAAGTAATTGATATCATAGAAAGAGGAATACATCGGTCTAAAAACATTTTATATAGACAACCGATAATGGAGTTATCACCTTGCCTATGTTATTCTTGAGGAGGAACCCATGGCGATAAAGGAGAGAGATCACATTGCTGAAGGAGGATAAAAAAGATGGAAAAGAAACTTAAATCTCATTAAAATTATTTTTCTCATTTCACCCTCAAAATATGGTCACAAGATGTGATGTACCAGACCTACATGCCACATTAGGGTGCCCCGATCCTGGTGGGCCACATGCCCTCAAGCGTATCTCGCTGAATGTCAGAGGACACCGACTTGCAGCGAGAGCCTAGTGTGTGTTTGTGGGGAGACAATGCCCTCATTACCAAAGTGTAGTGTTTTGGGTGAAATTTAAAAATTGTAAATAATGGAGGATATATAATTAAACATAAAAATTTGAAAATTTAGAAAATAGTGATAACAACTGATATAACTATAATAATATTTAAAAGCTATTCATGATATGTCATGTCACTAGAAAACCAAAAAATACGGATACAAGATAGTAGGCATAATATGTTCCAAAAAATTAAAAAGGAAATATAAATTCTACTCGATGAATCTGGAGTTCCAACTTGGTTTTCGACTATCATGCTCCATACATATCAACATGAAATCACATGTTTGAGGAAATATTATTCTCTTTATCAAAACCTACAACCATGTAATCTTGCCTAGGATCCAAATGGTTCGCATAGAGGGAGTGAGATAAATCTCAATGGTCCACCACCAATGGTGTCTATAACATCCTGACCATGTAATGGAAATGTAGCAGTTTTCAAGAATGCATATACAAAGTAATGAAGTACAATGTAACTAAATTCCAAAGTACCTAATTCTTCCCTCAGTTGGGGTCTGAACTTGTAATCAGTTTATTTAATTATCAAATTATCAATTTTGGATTAATAGGCCTCGTGACGCATAACCAACATAGACATCACCTCGTGATTGTATAATCAATGAAGGTTTCAAGATATAATACGGAAACACGTAATGATCTTTAATTGTGATGTCGCAAGTTAATAAACAAGGTGACATTGAACTAAAGGGTCTCTAATTCAGGAATAACCATAGCCTTGAATGGGTAAGGGTTTAATCCAAGGTGTGTAATCCATGTCATTCCATAATGAGGTGCCTACCGAGTCTAAGGCGGTCGACCATGGTAAAATGAGGATAAGCAGAGGCAAGGCCTTATGGGATATAATCATGGAACCTACAAGCCAATGATGTATCCAAGGAGTGTATATGAGGCATCATTTGATAATATTAAGGGATCCTATAGTGTCCTACCAGGCATCATTGAATAGAAAAGTATCATGATATAAGTTGGTATCAACCTTTGCAATACATATCCTTGAATCAGAATGGGGTTCTCGAGTGCTCATGGGATTCTTTGATAAAAATCCAAGGCATGATTGAGTCAATCCATTCCTCTTTAATTATGAAGTCATGCAATATCTTTATTGGTTCATTCCTTGAATTTAATTACTTTGACATGTTCATGTAACAATCAACCTTTTCATCTAGTCATTTGGTTCATGGTTTTCCTTTCATTAGAGTGAAAATGAAAAGTAGCATGCCACCATTTAAATACATTATAGGCATATTACATATTATATATTCATTCGTGTGCCTTCCATTAATGTGGTAAGGGGTACTATGGATATGAAACCTATTATTCATTTATATTTAATGCCATGTCATATACTTTTTATACCTTCCAATTAAAATTTCAAATTTAATTACCAATTGAAGCACTTACATTAGATGGGTCAAGTGGTGAGAATACATGGTACATTATAGTATGATAATCACAATATAAATTAATACATTTAATATATAAAATATTACCCTTAGAATGATTAATAAAAGCCAAACCTGAATAGTGGCTCAAACATGTCAAATAAAAAAAACCCAATTATGGATTAACCTTTGACAAGGAGGGGATGGAGTCCTAATTATAACCACCAACAATTAATCACATATATGTATATAGAATATCTATATGCTTATAATTATTATAATCATGACATATAAATTTCATAAACGACGCCTTATGAAATTGGTGGGACCCACACGACAAATAAAAAATCATTGATATTTAGTGATGAGTTATACACCACACACATTATTCATGTATGAATCTATCCCTCTAGAATAGACATATGATTTAACTTGAATGATTGTATATATTTGAAAGGGTTTAAAATAGTCAAACCATGATAACTAGGTCGAGAGAAAACAAGAGCAAGAACATCTCAAACAGACTCGAGTACATACCATTGTGCATACAACATGACCAATAGAAGCTCAATCAGTTTTCAGATGAAGGAGATCCTTTAATCCATAGACTTTTCATTCAAAAATATCCAAAATCATAACCATGGAAGTAAATCCCACATAATATTAGATTAGGAAAGAAGGTGTGATCTGCATAGATCCTTAAGGGAAAAGTTTTAAATTTACCTAGAAAATTTGCCTCTATACGGTTTGTTAACACATTTTGAAAAACCATTCCCAAACAGTGTGAGGATTTCTAGGAAGATGGGTAACATTACAATATTAGGCTACATAGCCATGAACAACCTATGAGAAGTGGTTCTATACATAAATTTCAATCTATATTGTTAGGTAAACCATCTGCCAACCATGTGATAATTGTGCGACCGGTCATGTTTTCCCAGATAGATGGGTATCCGACTCGAAAAGTTTTCCGGAGTCCCCATGGACATTTTATTACATGATATGAATCCTTATTATTTCCAAAGTATAGATTTACACAAAAATTAAAGGTTCCATACCTGAGTGAAAACATGGTTTTATTGTGTTCCCCACATAAAAGAACACATCCCCGAGTTCACCTTTCAAGGTGGGAGAAACATTATCTAAGAAAAACTCTGGCCAGTGCGCACATATGTCGGATTCCCTCTCCTATGTATCATCTTTTAATCGACCATGCTACCATATCTCCCATACCAGGGTGATTTATTGGCCTATGAAAGCCTTCATGCTCCGGTTGACGATGTGTAATGGATACCCCTCAAAGGAATCATCAACATATAACTCAATGTTCGTAGGATCAAAAGTATGATATGGGTCGGCATGATATTATAAAAGCTATGAATCATGAATTACATTATGAATAGAATACTACCACTGAGGTAGTGGCAACCAATAAGATAACAACACAAATGACTCTTGAATTTGAAAAGGCCATACAAAACAATGTAACATCTTTCCATACTTTCGTAACCATCTACTCCCTAGCTTGGGGAATACCTGCAGAAAAACACAATCCCTGACTAAGAACTCAAGGGTCCATCAACGAAAATCCACATAATATTTCAATCTAGACGGAGTAGTTATCTTACACTTTATGATCATCTAAAAATGTTATGATGTATCACGAACAAGATGAGGACCCTATAGGGATGCCTCACCTACCTGTAGCGAGCACAAGGGTGATCAACATAGCCTACCAAATAAGGTCTCAAAAGGAGCCAACAGAATTGTCATCGAAACTTTCTTATTATAGGTGAACTTTATGAGGGGGATATGATTCTGCCAAGAATCTCCAAAATCAAGAACACAATCTTGGAGCATATCCTCAAGAACATATATTGTTTGTTCTGTTTTACCATTGATCTGAGGGTGAAAAGTTGTTATTAGAAGCACTTAAGTCCTTAAAACCTTTTGTAATCCTTACATGAACTATGATTTGAAATGAGATTCCTGATCTGAAACGATTATACGTGGGACCCCATTTAGTAATATGATCTAATGGATATATCTTCTTCCCAGTTCATCGACTAAGAAAGTCTCCAGAGTAGGAATGAAGTGGGATGATTTAATTAGTTATTCAATGACAACACAGACAGAATCACTAACCCTCGATGATCTAGGTAAAAAAACTATAAAATCACAACAACATATTCCCATTTCCATACAAGGATACGAAGGGGTTGTAGAAAGCATATAGGTTGCTGGTTCTCTGACTTTACCTATAGACAGGTGGAATACCTTTTGATAATTCCATCTATCTAAAATTTCATCCTAGGCCAGTAATACTAGTGTCACATATCTCGATATATCATGGATATTCCTATATGAAATGTGAACTAAGAAGCATGGGACTCTTTCATCAACTCCACTCTAATATCTATAAAAACCCAGATACATCCACTTAGATGCAGGATGTTGTCTCTATCCACAGAACAATCTGGTGGTAGAATACCTCCTAATATACACTCATGGAGTACCAAGCCTTCAAGATCATACAGTTCTATAGTCTTCACCATCTCGTGGTGGGAAGATGTAAGTTTCAAAGAAAATAGATACTACTTCTTTAGTATATCATGGAACTCTTGATGCAACTCAGATAAGAGTTCCATTAACATCCATTAATCATTGGATTCTCATTCTACATGTGCTTATATTTTTCAACTCAGTACATCTGTAACTACATTTACCTTCCCAAGAATATAGGAAAGCTCAAAATTAGAGGATTGTAGATATTTGAACCATATCCGCTTACCACGGTTCAAGTCACACTAAGAAAAGATATATTTGAGGCTCTTGTGGTCCACGTACACCACAAAATTCTCACCCATCAGATAATGTCTCTTGTAATGTAAGGAATGAACAACTAATGATCGATCAAGGTCATGCATAAGGTAGTTTCTCTCATGAGGTATCAACTACAATGATCCATAAAAAATGGCTATTTCCTCCTACATCATCATTGCTCCAAGGGAAATTCCAGATGCATAATAGATGACAGTATAAACTAAACATGGCTCGAGAAGAGTCAGAATAGGTGTTAAAAAAATACATCCTTTCCGCCACTAAAAGGATTCATCACATGCTTCTGACCACAAGAACCTAGCACCATAATTTTTCATACTAGTAAGAGGTGATTCAAGGTGATAAAAATTTTGTATGAAATGTCAGTAATATCTATCCATCCCCAAGAAACTCTGTATATCAAACATGATCATGGGATACTACCAATAATATACAACACTAACCTTTTTTGGGATAAAAGATACTCCGTATTCCAATATTATATGACCGAAGAAGTGAACATTGTCAATCTAGAAGTGGTAATTTGCAAGCGTGGACTTAAGGGGATTTTTTCTTAGTGTCCTCTGAATGATCTCATGATTTTTGGAATGGGCACTATGAGTGAAAGAGTACACCAAGATGTTGTCCACAGATACCATGTCATAAGAGTAAAAATATGGATAGAAAACCATATTAATCAAATCCATGAAAATGGTGGTCATGTTTTTAAGACTGAATGACATAAAAAGGTACTCATACAAACCATACATTCTACAAAAAGGTTTACATGGTATTTATGATGGTCCAAATCACACTTGATGATAACCCTATCTTAGGTTGATATTGGGGATGTCCTTTGCTTCTCAGATCTGGTCATATAGATCATCACTTCGAGGAAGTGGATACAGATTCATGATTGTAAGCTGGTTCAACCTTATGTAATATATGAATAGTAATAAGTATTCATCCTCCTTGTTGGTGAAAAGCAAGGGATAACCCCAAGAGGATGCACTGGGACACATAAAATCTTTAGACTTTATGTTCTCTAACTAAATATTGATGTCTTGAAGCTTTGTAGGTGCCATCCCATATTGAGTAGTGAACACTAGAGAGGCACACGAACCAAGATAGATTTTATACCATACATCTCTCTCATGAGGTAGGCCAGAAAAATCTTCGGGACATACATCCCTTAAATGATCCACTACTAGAGGGAAATCAGCTTGACATAATCCTTAATCACCCATGAAGTGATTTTGAATCTATGGAGTCACTCCACATAGCCCATGATTCTTTGGTCTAGCTATACCATCCTGGACATCCCACTCACCCTTATGTAGATAATTTCTACCCTAGAGTGATGTAAAATTACCCAACCATGATAGCAGTCCATAAAAGCATGAATTTGAAATACCCAATCCATATCGAGAATGAAATCAAATCCCATTATCTAAAGAAAAAAATCGTTCAATGACTAAGGGTAACTACCTATATCAAGGGGAGAATCCTTACACCACCGTATACCCTCTATTTGTACCCCTAATGGAATATATAAGGTCATTACCCCATAATGATATTGTATCTCTAGTCATAGACACTCCATGATAGATACATAGATAAAATAGTTTTAATAACATGTATCTACTAAAAAATATATTATAGTATAGCCTATTATAATAGTACCTCATAATATGGATGGTCCCGCAACCCGATCCTTAGGTATTGACTATAGTTCTTTTAGATGACCTGATCCATGATTCAATTCAAAGATAGACTACCATGATCATAACTACTTTGTTAGTACTGATGGTGATAATAGGTCTGGCTTACATGACCATGAAATATTCTTATGCTAGACTTGTGGGTTATCATCCAACTCCCCACTTGATGTAGTGTAAAAGGATTCACTCTTAATGGTGGAGATGGTGTAGATCATTTTCAACTCAATGCTGGTGGAAAGGTCCTACAAAAATGCAGAAGATTCCCCAAACGGATGCAATCCCATCACTCCATTACATCACTATCACACTAAGGCATTGAATTGCCACATCATCCACACTAATAACGCACCAAATAGAGATCAATAATTGCACTCTAGTTGTCACTTCCCCGATGAGAAACTTTTAAAGAATGTTTCCTACCACTGGAAGAACTAATAGCCTGATGCGGCACTGGTCCTTTATACCTAATACTAACTTCATCCCTCGGGTTTCACTTAGTTAAATGATCATGATTGAGAAATATAACAAAATTAGACTAGAAACATACATTGACCTTCATACGTATGGCATACTAGATCCCATCCTCAAATTGTCTAGAATAAAAAATCTCATCACCAGCATTGAGTGGTGCAATGTGTTGCAACACTGTGAAATGCAATGAACACTCCATTCGTGACATAGAACCATGAACAAGATGTATGAACTATTTGGATCTTTTATCTCTCAGTATTTGAGGAGAGAACTCCTCCTGAAATGAAATCTGGAAATCAACCCATAACATTCCCTAATGATGACCATCTAGGGTAATCACATCCATTAACAATTGGCCAAATTATAAAGCATGCATGTGGTGAGCTTGAAGCATCACGATAGAGGCCTCTCCAGATACTCAATGATAGATATGATGGATTCAAGCTAAGAATCAGTATCCTATAGACCTTTATCCTCTAAAAAGGTAAGAGGATGCTGCTACTATTTATCATGAGTCAGATCAGCCATTGTGGGTACCAACTATGGAGCACCATGTATGGACTGCATCAGATATAAGAAACTATCACAAACTTGGGTATCAGTGCTATGATAAGGTACAAAAAGTGCTACCCAATATATGACTGGTAGTTCAAGGCCCACCACATTTAGAGCATGGTTGTCACCACCCTCCTCGAGTTAGATACAAGTACATCATGGCGGCATTGGTCTACAAATTCCAAGAACACGCCTCACAAAATGATTAGAAGCAATGAGATATCATCACTAGTAGATGATGAATGTATGAAAACTCACTACCAAAGGTATACTACCCTAACTACCCACTTATACAGATAGCTATCAGTATGATCTAAAGTAAATGATTAATTTAATTTAACAGTTAATTACCAGGTTCACTCCTATACCTTTCATAACCATGAAAAGGTGGGATAAGGATGTGAAAACATTTCATATTACAATTCATGATTCAATTAATAATTGATTTTAATTTCCAATTAATCAACTCCCATACACCAATCACCTGAAACGACACCCATTTATTTATAGTAAAATGGATTGACTCAGTAAATGAATCATCTGAACCCATGAGGGGCCATACGCCTCATGAATTGAGATAGGTAATCACTCAATCGCAGCCAAGAATAATACAAGAATAACCAAACTATCACATCATCACTCAACAATAACAGAAATATCAAGATATTGAAATGAGGGAAATGCACATATATGATGTGGAAATATGCATGACATATAAATTTTAGATGCCTATAATAATTCATGTTACAGTGATCCCTACCATCATATCATGGTGTTGAGGATGAATGAAATCCCACAAAGAGATTAATAACCAATAACAACACACAACATGTGCGTCACCCAAAGGTAAAATAATATCAACTGTAATAGGGAAAATCATAACAACATTATCAGTTTAGGAAAATTGGTTTGGGATGCCCAGGGATGGCTTATGACCATGTCCCAATCATTCATAATCTATAATATATTATCTACAAATAGTAGATCATGAAACGAAACCACCTTTGATACCACTTTGTGACATCTCTGACCCGGATTTGACATTTCGGTGTCACGAGCCTGGTGGTTCACATGGCCTCACGCGCATATCCCCAAAATCCAGTGGCTACCGACTAGCAGCAAGGTCCTATGGTGTGTCAGTTGGTAGAATATTTCCTCGTTACCAAATTGTAGCGCAATAGGTAAAAGTAAACATTGGTAAATAGAGGAAGTAATTGAAGTAAAATTAAGGCATAATGAAAAATAGAGACAATAGTAACAATGACTGAAATAACTATAATAATATTCCACGACTAATGATGATATTCCATGTCACTAGAAAACTGGAAAACATGGATACAAGATAATAGGAAAAATATTATCATCAAAATTATAAAGGAAATATAAAACTATCATATGAATCCTGAGTTCCAACTCGTTCCTCTCCTATCATGCTCTATACAAAACAGAATAAAATTATGTTTTTGAAGCCATATTGTTTCCTTTGTCAACACTAGTAACCTTGTCATCTACCTTGGGTACAAAAAGGTTGTTGAGGATGGTGTGAGAGAAATCTGAACGTTCCACAACTAATGGTTTCTATAACATATATCCCGTGTACTAGAAATGTAACAGTGTGCAAGCATGCATATATAAAGTAATACAATACAATGTAACTAAATACCCAAGTACCTACATCAGTATCTATTGGCATTTGAACATCTTCCCTATTCATTTAATTATATAAATACTAATTTTAGATTTACTGGCCTCATGAGGCATATCCAACACGAACACCACCATGTGATAGTATAAATAATGAAGGTTTCGAGATGTAATAAGGAAACTAGAAATGATCTTCAATAGTGATGTCCTAAGGTAATAACCAACGAGACATAGACCTCGACAGTCTCCAACTCAGAAATAAACATATCATGTCATGGGGAAGTGTGTAATCTAAGGAGAGTAATCCAAGGCTTTCAACAATGAGGCGCTTATTGAGTTTGAGGTGATAGACTAAGTTAAAACAGAGCTAAATAGAGACAGGGCCCTATGGGTCGTAATAATGGAACCTAAATGTCAATGCTGGATCCATAGAGTGTATCCAAGGAATCCTATGATATTATTAAGGGACTCTACAATGTCATATTGGGCATCCAAAATAGACAAGGATCTAGATCTTGGTGGGTGTCATCCTATGCAAGCTTTATCCTTGAATTGGAATGGGGTTCTTGTGTGGTCATGGAATTATATGATCACTATGGAAGCTGAGATCGAGTTATTCCATTCATATATAATTATGATGTCACCTAATATCTCATTTGGATCAATACATTCCATTGATTATTGTGATAAGTTGATGTAGCATGCATCCTTTTGATCAAGTCATTCGGTACAAGCCTTTCCTTTTGTTAGCGTGACAAGTAAAAGTAGAATGAAACCATTTTAATCCATTTAAGTCAAATTACATATTCAAGGTTTATTACTCTACATCCCATAAATGGGGTTTGGGGTTCTACAGATATCAAATATACTATTCATTAATATTTAATTCCAAGTCATATACTTAGTATACTTTACGATTTATATTTGATATTTAATTATCAATTGAAGCACTTACCATAGACGGTCAAGTGGCGAGCATACATGGTTCTTTCCATTAAGTCAAAAAAATATAAATCTAGACATTTAATATAAAAAAATATTACCCAAATAAGTTTCAAGCAATGTCAGATTCGAATGATGGATCAATGTTTTCAAATACTAAAACCCAATTATGGCATAACCTTCGACCAGGTAGGGATGGAGATGTTATCATAACCATCAACAATGAATCACATATTTGGAAATAGAATATTCATATGACTAGAATGATTATTAACATGTAATATAAATTCCATAAACAACCCCTGATGAAATCAGTGTGACCCCATGACAAATCCATAATCAATCAAATTTAGGGACGAGTTATAGTCCACCAACTGTGGTCTTGTACAACTCTCCTCCTCTGGTATCAACCACTATTTTTTCTCCAATGAGATTAGATATAATAAAATGTTAAAATCACTCAAACCAGGATAACTAGGTTGAGATAAAATGAGAGAAAAAACGGATAAAAAATACTCAAGTACTTATAATTGCGCATCCAACATGATGAACAGAAGGTTGATCGGTTTACGGATGAAGGATATCCTCTAATCCCTAGCATTGACCTTCAAAAAGATCCAAAATGAGATCCATGGAGATAAATAATGAAATTTTTTGTATTAGTAAATAAGGAATGAGCTTAATAGATCATTAAGATCAAATTTGTAAATTTACCCAAATAATTATTCTATGCACTATTTGTTTGCATGATTTACCAAATTGTGCACAAACCTTGTCAGGATTTCTGGGTAGAAGGGGAAAATTTCTTGGTTATGCCACATGGTTGTGTAAAAAATATGCGCAAACTTTTTAATGTGGTTCAATCCATAACTTTCAAGCTTATCTGTTATCCAAACTGTGTGTTAACCGTGCGACATGTCCAGTTTTTCAAAAAATATGGTTTTTGCAATAAAAAATGCACCAAACACCTCTAAGACCATTTATTACATGAATGGAATATTTATTTAGTCTAATCTAATTATTTAGACTGAAATTTAAAGGATCAATACATGAGTGAAAAACTGGGTTCTTACTCATGGTTTTGAAAAATAGTTTGCCGACCATGTGGATCCCACGTCTATGGAAACCCCTCTTGCTTGGTTCTGGAAAATTGTTTCTAGTAATGTGACAAACATATGATTAATAGTTCTTAGTTACTTCTTATGATCCAATAACTATGATGGATAGGTACACAATTTGGGTAAAAAATGTGTATCCCATTCCCTTCACATATACTACTCTGATACAGGCCTCACGGTTTGCTGCTGGGGGCCACACAGTTTCAGAAAATCATTATGCCCTATCCAGACCTTCAAACCATGATATTTCCGAGCCTGATTCTCAAAAAACACAATAGAGAACTCATGGTTACACTTTTACATTTACCCAAGTTAGAGAACAATCCCATTGAGTTTTCTAACTCTCAGAATTCTGTTCTTAAGCTCAGTTCAAAGAAAATACAATCCAATAAACAAAATAAATAAAATTCCCATATAATTTGACTTTATCAGAGAACATGGGTCATTAAAAATTATATTATTGTACCCCAACAAAATATGATCAATGTGTAATAATGATAAGCTCAAAAACACCCGATTGAATGACTGAGTTCATAACAAGTGTCTCTTTGGAAAGAATCTATATATTATTATTTTATGGGGTTTTAATCATTCACCAATTTAATATAAATCATATGTATAATAAATTCATAAAAATAAAATCTTATTTAATATTCATATTTCAATTTTTTTCTTTTTTATGTACGCATGATTCAATAATTTTAGTTATCCAGTCTCTATTTGAATCAAAAAATAAATATGTTCACACCACATTAATGTGAAATTGTTTACCAACACATACTATTGTATTAGTCATATAAAAATACAATATAAGAATATTCATAATTATCTGAATGCATTATATATATATGGTTCATGAATTATTCATACAATGGAATATATTTATATGAGATTAAAATCATCCACATGAGTATGCCTAGAGTGATAGATATCCAAACAGATTCACATTTCAAATTTCACGACCCCCACTCCACAAAGTGTACCCTTCCTTGGCCGGAAATGTGAGAAGGGAGATAATGACCACCGAGTCCCACCTCCAGTCAGCCCCAGGTTGCCGACTAGCACCGAGGGTATAATACCACACAAATGGGAGGCATTACCCTCTAAGAGAACACATGCAGGAGAGAGAGATAAGATAGACACCAATCAAATCCAACTTAGAACTGGAAATATAATAGATACCCAAGTTCACAAATGGAATTTCATGCAAAAGTACTGCAACAAAAGGGGGTAAAACTTCAAGTACCCAAAAGAAAGTAAAAAGAGCAGCAACCACAAGCCCGAACAACTCCTATAACCCCAAAATATTAGAAACTAGCTTTATCTCCAACCTGATCCAAGTGATATGAAAAACAGTTTATATATATGTAGGGTGAGTATAACATTATACTCAGTAAGATCCTCCCTGAAGCCTCTCAATGAAAAGTAAAGAGAGCATGCGAAAATAGAGTGAACAACAAGTGAAACTAACTCGTCACCTAAAAAGGTATACTATGTTCCCAACCTCACCATGGCTACTCTCACAATTTAACACATACAAGATTATATAATATAATAAATAATATCAAGGGTACCCCACTACTACATCCCCACTGGTTTTCCTCTTTTCCCCAACATCGCACGTCCTAAGCATCTCTCTCCAAAAAGGCTTGCCCACAGACACCTGGGGGAAGTACCACAATCTGCACCTCGTGCAGCACAAAGGCTCACCCGCAGACACCTGGGCGAAGCACCACACCATCCTCACAACCAAAAGTACCAAGGTAGTTTCCAGGAGCCACCACATCTCGTGTAACATGTATCAAACGTCGTGTATTATACCTCAAGCCATTATAGCCCATACACCGAGTAAGGATCCTCAAGACATCACAAACTATACTTGTTACACCTATAGTGGTCCATAGGATACTATATCCAGAATATATGTGTGTGAATAAACACAATCCATTACAACCCTCTACACACATATATGGGGAAAACAACTGTTGTTCCTAATGGCACAAGTATCTACCAAGAGAAGATAGTGTGGCCAAAGTGGGTAGTCAACCATTCATCCTCCCACCAGAATGATGGGGAAAACACCCCCACCCTAGGGCTCAGAATCCCCGAGGTGTCAGTTTCCCTTACTAACAGGGTGTAGTAGCGTATAGAAACACAAAAGTACAATAATATATTATAACTCAAAACCACACTATGGGCATAACCTAGTCTTAGACACAACTGTAGAAAACGTCTCTCAGACTCTGGGCTTCCACTTCTAAGACTAGGTATCCTATAAGCACACAACCATTTAAAAATATTTATTAGATTACTTCAATACCTTTTTCAATTCAAATGTACATTAATTAATTCTTTAAACATTAATAAACCATGCAAAAATCCACAATAAATTAACTTATCATCGCACCAAATGTCAATTGTTCCTTCAAAAGATTGCAACCTCATAATTATTTTTTAGAGAAAACCAACACCATGGGTTAACACCATTTAATCAAAAATTTCTTACAGAAACACACTCCCATATTCCCAGGTATTCAAGAAAAACAGTCTATGATACTGACATAAGGGGGATCAACATGGTGAGTAGATGTACTACCCGTCGAGTCTTTTCCACCTATAACAAGAGCATATACCCATCCTCCCCTGAGAATCTAGACACGGAAATCTTGTGGTATAACCTGCGCGTCTTCGCCTCCTTCAGAAGAAGGGTAAGCAAGACCAGCTTCCTTGAGCAGTGGGGAAAAGTAATGCAGATAAATAAACAAATAACCCACAAGCATCCAAAAATCACATCAATCCTATTCCATCATCCCCAGTGTCCTCCCCAACACCCACATGCCTAATCTAATGCATCTCGCCACTCTAGGAGTCATCCTCTGCCACAACCAAAATGCCTCCATGCCCCCACATATCACAACAACCATCCAAGATCACATCACAACACAAGTAGCAGGAAAGAAAACATCACATCAATTGGGCTCTTGGCCCTTTAAAAATTAAGAGGATAACTCAGAACCCTTCAAGGAATTATCAAACTATCAAATCTTTAAAACAACTTGAATTAACAGATTTATAATCTGTTGGTTCAAAAATCGGGAACCTAAGCAGTAAGCTATCTCAAATGATTACACTTTCTTACTATGCCAATTTGATTAACATCACATTACCACAAGAACAAGATTCATTTTCGTGACACTTTAACTCTGGCCATGCAGATATCAATTAGTCCATGTTTACATTCTTTACCGATTTCCATCAAGGAGAACAGTTATGCAAAGAAATCATAGATATCAAACCATCTAGAAAAACACGTGGCAATAACATACGATCGATACAATTTCTTTATCCGGTTCAAAATATTTATTATTTCAATTATATTTTCTTTCAGTTGGATTAAACATGCTAACAATACAGTTTCACTTAAAATAAAGAGAAGCAACGAATCCCCTACCTCGATGGTTTTTGAGGAAAACCACAACGGTTGAAGAACGCTCAAGAAACCCGGCTCTATTATCCAAAACCCATACCTTAGATCTCTCCTCCTAGAATGATCAAGACCAAATATCATAATATTTGACATCCACACACTAATATCTACCCCTTACGGGTGTAGATCTATGAATCCGAGAGAAGAGGAGGAGTAGATCTAAATAGATATAAGAAACCAAACAAGAACGATCACATACATCAAGAAACCGGCTTTGATCCTCCAAGATAAGCCTTCTAATCACCTCCAAAATGCTTGGGAGAGGTTCTCCTACCTTCGAGGAAGATTAATCCCAAGTTATGGCTGCTTAGGGGCTTAAACAAGCAAGGTAGAGGCAAAACGGTTGACATCCACAATTTTAGGATCTAGATTTAAGAGCCTGCATGGTTTTCTCACACGGTTAGACAAACCGTGGGCTAACTGTGAAGTTGCTACTACCTCGTCAAACACTCCTTGCATGGTTATGCCGTAGGGTTAGAAAAACTGTGTGCTAACCGTGTGTTAGACACTACCTCTAACACCAACCTCGCACGGTTTGGCTGCACGGTTTAGACAAATTGTGCGCCTCCCGTGCGAAAGATATAGCCCTTTACTTTTCCATAAATATCCACCCAAACGCACCCCATGTCACCATAACCTACCAGAACACCTCAAACACCGCATTTTCATATAGTAATGGACTAGAGAGGTCTGTGCCATTACATCAGATACCTCTCAAAACATTCTTATCCTCGAGAATCCAAAACGCACCTAATGAGAAAATGAAACAGGGTCTGAACAACCACCCCTCGAGATAACTCTCAAAAGAGACCAAGCCACAAAAACCACAAAGGAAGCCATCTCATAAACAAGAAAGTTTCATAACCACATCATCTAAAACGATAAATTAAAAGAGTTAAACATCAAACAACTCTGGATACTGAGCACGTATCTGTGACTCACGTTCCAAGGTACTCTCTTCCAAGCCACCATATCACCACAAGACATGAACTAATGGAATACAATGCCAATGCAATAACTTATCCTTGCGGTCTTGGATCTCCACAGGTTGCACGTCAAAGGTTTCATCATCATAAACATTGATCTCTCCCCAATCGATGATGTGAGAGTTTCCATAATGATAACGGCGGATCTGTGATACATGGAAAACATCATGTATCTGACTCATCTTAGGGGGAAGTGCTACTTGATATTCCACATCTCCAACAAGAGCTAACACCTTGAAAGGACCAACATGTCGGGAAGAATGATTACTTCCATGTCCAAACCTTCGCTTCCCACAATAGGGATTCACCTTCAGAAACACATGATCCCCAACATTAAACATTAAGGGTCTCCTTCTTTGATCGGCATATGCTTTCTGACGATCCTGTGCTGTCTTCGTCCCCTCATGAATCACCTGAACCATCTCTGTTTTATTCTGCACTAGTTTCGGTCTGAGGATTGATGACTCTCTGACCCTAGTCTATCACAACAAAAAATGGCAAGGCTGGCCATACAAGTCTTCAAACGGCGCCACGCCGATGGTGGAGTAAAAACTATTTTTGTAAGCGAACTCCACCAAGGGTTATTGACTTTTCCATGAGCCTACAAAATCCAGAACACAAGAGCGTAACATGTCTTCAAGAGTTTTGATGGTTCGCTCTGTCTGACCATCCATTTGAGGATGAAAAGTAGTGCTATGTTATAGAGAACTGAAAGCATGTTGGAGACCTCTCCACACCCTGGAGGTAAAACGAGGATCTCGATCAGAAATGATCGTCCTAGGGACTCCATGAAATCTCACCACCTCCTCTAGATACTGCCTCGACAAATATTTGTGGATGTTAATTTCCATTACAAAGTCTAATGACTGAAAAAGGGGAATACCTTAAGCATAAAGAGATTCATCCTTTGAAGAACATAATAAATTGACAAAGGCATGAACAAGGATTTCTCTGAAGCGTGGGTCGCACAAGTTTCACTATGGCCACACAAGTACACTAGAGCGCCACATATTGGTCGCACATGTGACTTGAGCACCTTAATCTTTTTTTCACAGGGTCCTCAATGGCCTATAAATACCCCTTGTGGGCCCCTCATTTCGAGGATGAAAATTTCCAAAAGTCAAATTTAATCTCTCGGCGCCCTAGTCTTTACATGATGTTTTCCGAACACTTCTAAGGTAATTTCAAACCTAGAATGAAAGATCAAAAGAGGTGGAACATGGCCTAAGTGTTGAAATTCATCAACACATTCACGCCTAATTGTCTAACCCTTAAGGGATATGGCCACACTTGCGCACCACCTTATCCCTTCAACAGAACTTTCATGCCACCCTTTTGGAAGCCCTTAGGGATAATACTAAGAGCTTGATCCAAGTGTCACCCATGTATTACCCTATTGGTTAACCATTTACCAAGTAAACTCATGTCGTGCAAGTATACTTGCGCGACCAGGACTTGCGCCCCAGACAAGACTTGCACGCCTGCATGTTTTTTGGTGCCTCTCCAGCCTATTCACTTCTTTTCTTCAAATCCACTTCTCCTATTCAAGATTTATCCTTCAAAACCCACTTTAAAGACATTTATGACATGGTTCCTTTTTTGGATTCCTTTTCCCAAAAGAAATATTTGGAATATATCCCAAAACCTCGTGATTTACATATCTTTATGTCCCTGAGGTTAGTGATTTCATTAATTTCAACCTCGTTGTTTAAGATGATAAGATATTTAATCTGAGAATCCTCCTTATGAGTAAGTCCCAAGTTCCCTAATTTGGTAATCCTCATTAAGAGTATGCCCCAATCATAATTTCTCTTAACCTGGACCTCCTTTTTAGGATTAATCCTTAGATCTCAAGTCCCCTCAACCTGGGCCTCCTTTTCAAGAGTAAGCCCCAGGATTAATTTCTTTTGACATGGTCTTCCTTCTCTGGAATAAAACCCAATCATAAGTTCACCCAAATTTGGGCATCCACCTCAGGAGTATGCCCCAAGTTATAGTATCCAAATCTGGCTAAAGAATGAATATCTTTTATGGACCTTGCTCTTGGGCTTCTTTCTGGAACTAAGTCCTGATATTCATTTATATGGGCAGTCACACATACTTAAGCCCCATATCATTCCTTGTGACCACATCTTTCATGGCACAAATCGTCAGGTTTTACTAATAAATCTAGTTTCTCACACCGAGCATGGCTCATGTGAGCTTAGAGTGTTAAAGTAATTATGACACCTCTCTTTTGGCCATTAATCATATGTAATCCCTACATTTCTTAATCGAACGATGTGGAATTTGATCTCTACATTAAATGTATAGTACATAGGAGGAATTTCTAAGGTTCAATCCCATCACCCATTAATTCTCATTTGTCCCATGTGATGTTGAACTATATCTTAATTCTCGAACTACGTGGGATCTAATTCCTTTATTAAGAAGGATACATAGGTAGCCCATCCGTGGGTTCGATCCAAACTCTAAAATATTACATGTCCTTCTGAATGACAATAAACTTCAAGTGCCCCACTGAGTAGATTTAAAACCAGTATGGTCATCATAATGACCAAGAGGTTTCTATATAATATATTGATGGATACCATTGACTAAGAGTCTCCAATAAAAATAGACGATTCTTCATCGATGAATAACCTGAAATACATATAAAAGATTCTCTAGAGTTCATACATATCAATCCTTGATTGCAAGATCTAAAGGAAAACTCATTTTCATTCTTTGTAAATTAATAAGGATTAAAGAACATAACTCAAATAAATAAGAGAGTCCCGGAGTAGAAAATAATTCCACCCAAAAAGGTGTGATGAGTTCGACCTCCCATCCTCTCGACCAATAAAAATTCTTAAGCCTCATCGGTCCACAACTAATGAGCACCTACCTTTGGAAAGCCGGTCCAAATGGATATAGAATCATTGGATGTTTCCGGTTTTATGAAGAAACCCATTAGAAAATGATTGGAATGTTTGATCCTTAAACAAACGAGGTCATCCCTATTTCCAGAGAAAACAAAATTCCACTATGCTTGACTCCTTGATTGCTATAAAGTGGAACAATTTTGTTAAACGATCCAGTACCGCCCAAATAATATCATTTCATCCCGATGTTCGAGTAAAACCAGTAACGAAGCCCATTGTGATGTCCTCCCACTTCCAATGTGGAATCTCTAATGGATGAAGAAGACCACCTGGAACACGGTGTTCAGCCTTCACCTTCTCATAGACTAAACATCCAGACACAAACTTCGCAACCGCACTCTTCATCCAAGGCCACCAAAAATGACTCCCCAAGGATCGGTACATATTTGTAATTCTAGGATGTACCGCTAAAGGTGAACTATGGAACTATCAGAGGACTGTATCACATATCATCAAAGGAACAAAAATTATCCCGTGATGCAACACTATGTATTGTTCATCCTCAGACCATCCATCAGGGGCCTCACTAGAAACAAATATGTCTCTCCAGACTTCCACCTGTAGATCCCCCAATAGGTACTCTTCTACCTTATGCATCAGGGATGACTGTACCATCATTTAAAAAAGACATCCTCTACCCCCAACTTCTCCCATATCAATATGTAATGCTGAAAGTTCTTCTATTACTCTCCTGGAATCACCAGATTCGTGCACAACAACACTATGTGAATTTTGGATCATCTCATCAGCTACAACATTTCATTTTCTAGGTGTATACGATATTTCAAAGTCATATTCCTGCAAGAACTCCATACACCGATTCTATCGAAAGTTCAAGTCACGCTGGGAGAAAACATACCTCAAACTCTTATGATCGGTGAAAACCACAAAGCCCCCACCAATGAGGTAATGTATCCACAACTTTAGAGAAAACACCATGGATGAAAACTAAAGATCATTGGTGGAATAGTTGCATTCCTGGGGATGAAACTACCAAGACCCATAAGAAAAAACTGGCCTCTGCTTCATGAGAACACAACCTAACTCCAGATGTAAAGCATCACAGAAAACATCAAATTGAACTCCCTCAGCTGGAAGACAAAGGACTAGAGAACATACTAACTTCTCCTTTAGATACTAGAAAGCTACCTGACATTGATCAGTCTATATGAATTCCTGATCTTTCATGGTCAAAGCTGTCAGAGGAGTTGCAACTCTAGAAAAATTGGCTACAATCCTCCTGTAGTAGCGTGTGAGACCAAGGAAACATCGCACATCTGAAACTGCCTTTGTGGATTCCCAAGACACAACTGCTTCTATCTACAATGGATCCACAACAACTCGTTGTTGGGACACAACATTCCCCAAGAAATGGAATTCTCGATTCCAAAACTCACACTTTGACAACTTCCTGAAAAACTGATGTCAACGAAGAACTCTCAAAATGGCTTGAAGATGCTCTGTATGATCCTTTTCAGACGTGGAGTACACAAGGATGTCGTCGATGAAAGCTGTCATGAACATGTCCAGGAACTCTCAGAACACAGTTTTCATCAATACCATTAAGAAAGATGAAGCATTAGTCACGCCAAACGGCATTACAACGAACTCATAATGCCCATGACGACAACAGAAAGAAGTCTTCAGAATATACTCATCCTTCACACGCATCTGATGATATCCTGACCACAAGTTGATCTTTTAGAACCAACTTTCACCCTTTAGTTGATCGAATAAGTCATTAATTCATGGAACAGGATAGTGATTATTTATTGTCAATTTGTTTAAGAGGTGATAATCGACACACAACCGCAAACTGCCATCAGACATCTTCACGAACAAAACTGGTGCATCCATGGTGACCCACTTGGACAAACAAAATCGCACTGTAACAGACCATCAAGCTGTATACATAGCTCTCGCAACTCATAAGGGGCCATCTTATATGGATACATAGATATAGATGAAGCTCATGGATGTAGCTCGATCCCGAACTCGATATATCGTCAAGGGGGTAAGGCTACAACCTCTTCTGGAAAGACTTCAGGGTACTCCTCTACGACCTGAGGAAATGACAACTGTTGAACCTCTGAAGAACTCAGCATCATCTCGACCATCATCGATGATAAGGATGGAACATGCAAATGACCCATCCGAGGATCTCGCTCACCAAAAAACACCACTTGTTCTCAATCCACGCAAAAGAAAATGACCTTCTTCCTAATGAAATCCACGATATCTTACAACGAATACAACCAATCCATGCTGAGGATGACATCACATGGTTTTATTCGTAGACATAGGAAATCTCCCCAAGATCGATGTTTCCCCAACACTAGCTCATTGTCTTTACATATTTAAAACAATTCAGCTCAACATCCAACTAGGGTAGTCAACGCCAAGGGCAATGGAAGCCTCTCTACCTCAAGTCCCAAAGCATGGACCAGTGTAGGTGATATTAAGGAGTGTGTCGCTCCTGAATCAAGAAAGGCATACACCAAGGTAGAAAACAAGAAAAGGGTACCTCAAACGACATTTGTCTCGTCTGGTGCTGGCAACGCAAGAGCAAGAAGATAAACACGACCTATTCTATGGACTCTCTGACCCTGATGACAATGACCACCACGGCCGGGCTCTGCTCTCTGAGGATGAGGAGCATCAAGGGGCTGTCCTCTGCCTGCCCCATATACCATCTTTTGATCTAAAGCTGGTACAACTGGCTGTTACTGCCTCGACTGGAACTGCCTCAATGGAGGAACTTGGAGCATAGCACCCGGTGCAAAATAACCACTCTGAAAGGTCGGGCACTCCCGCTGCTGATGGCCACAAACACCAAAAGAAAAACAGGTGCCTGATCCATTGGAATATGCTTGAGATTTTCTGCCTCTGGAGAAATGAGATGTGAAGGGTTGGGACCTACCGCCAGCTAAACAAAAACTCTTCTACCCTGAAAACCGGGAACCCCGGACCACAACCTTACTTCATGAGGGATCATGACGATACCCCACTCGTGATGATCTGTTCCTAGCAAAGGTTATCTCAACAACCTATACCCTTGCCAGCACATCAAGATATGTCTTCAGCATAAATGGGGTGACCTGGGGTTGGATCTCTAGATTAAAAGCCTCCTCGAAATGCCTCGCCCTATCCTCATCATCTGGTAACAGGTCCAAAGCATATATTAAAAGGTTCTAGAAATGTATTCCAAACTCTTGAACAGTAGAGAACCCTTATATAAGGGTAAGAAGATCATGGTGACTGGACGCCTTCACAGTCGAAAAAAAGAACTCGACTCTAAACTTGTCTCAGAACTCCTCCCATGAGATCGCTGATTCCTCAAAATCCCAGAGAAACAAGAACCACTACTGCCTCGCTTCTCCACGCAGCATTGTCACAGCTAAGGACACCCAGTGATCGTTATAAGAATGGATCTAACTGAAGCCTATCTCGAACTACTCCAACCAGTCTTTCATGACTACATCTGAACCAGAGCCCTCATACTTCTTCAGACTCTAACGCTGAAACTCTCAGTGTGTCTTACTCCAAGTGTTGTCATCATCTTCCTCAACCCTATGATGATCAACTGGAATAGCCTACTGGAAATTTTCTACGAAATCCTGACGAGGACGTTGACCTGGAGCCATACCTGTAAAATAACTGACCGTTAGAGCTCCTAAACCTAGAATATGGAAGATTCAACATTAATTAATTAATTTTTCTCTTTTATTCATTTTAGGTTAACCAATCCCAAGGTCTACCCATTCAAACACAGGAACAAAGAAGAATGATGCATGATCCTTTCCTAGGTCTCTACCCTGAAACTAGTATCACCTTGTTTAGTAGCCATTGTAAACCTAAAGGTCCATACATTAGATCATAGGGGGCCCTAACCGCCTATGTATCAGCTAGTCTCCAGTGTTTTCCTCACTTTCTAAACATGAATGACATTGTATCCCTGCCAACCCATGAAACCTCACCTGTGCTTAACTCCATGCTCCATCCTATCCCTCAACTAGGTCTTTGATACCACTCTGTCACAACCACCCTCCCCACAAAGTGTACCCCTCCTAGGCCAACAATGTGAGAAGGGAGATAATGACCCCCATGTCCCGCCTCCAGTAGGCCCTGGGATGGCGACTAGCACCGATGGTATAATAGCACACAAATGTGAGGCATTACCCTCTAAGATAATACATGCGAAAGAGAGAGATAAGATAGAAACCAATCAACTAAAACTCAGAACAGGAAATATAAATGAAACCCAATTGCAAAAATGGAATTTCATACAAAATTACTACAACAAAAAGGGGAAAACTGTAAATACCCAAAAGAAAGTAAAAACATCAGCAACCACATGCCCGAACAGCTCCTACAACCCAAAACTAGTAGAAACTAGCTTGATCTCCAACCTGATCCAAGTGAACTAAAAAATAGTTTATATATACGTAGGCTGAGTATAACAGTATACTTAGTAGGATCCTCCCCGAAGCCTCTCATGCAAAATTAAAGAGAGCATGCTAAAGCACAATGAACAAAAAGTGAAACTAACTCGTCACATAAAAAGGTTATACTAAGTTCCCAACCTCACCATGGCTACTCTAACCATGTAACACATACCATAATATTTCATATATTAAAGAATATCAAGTGTACCTCGCTACTACATCCCCACTGGATTGCCACTTTCTCCAACACCGCACATCCTAAGCATCTCTCTCCAAAAAGGATTGCCCGTAGACAACTGGGCGAAGCACCACAATCTGCACCTCATGCACCACAAAGGCTTGCCCGTAGACACCTGGACGAAGCATGACACCATCCTCACAATGAAAAGTGACCATGTAGTTTCCGTGAGCCACCACAGCTCGCATAACGTGTATCATACGTTGGGTATTATACCTCAATTTATTATAGACCATACACTGAGTAAGGATCCTCAAGCCATCACAACCTATACACATTACACCTATAGTAGACCATAGGATACTATATCCAGAATATATGTGTGTCAATAACCACAATCCATTACAGCCCTCTACACACATATATGGGAAAAACGAAAAGTTGTGCCTAATGGAACAATTATCTACCAAAATAAGAGAGTAGGACCAAATGGGGTAGTCAGCCATTCATCCTCCCACCGGAATGTTGGGGAAAAAACCCCCCAGGACTCAGAATCCCCGGGGTGTTAGTTTCCCTTACTGACAGGGTGGAGTAGAGTATAGAAACACAAAAGGAACAAAAATATATTATAACTCACAACCACACTATGGGCATAACATAGTCTTAGACACAACTGCAGCTAATGTCTCTCGGACTCCGGGATGCCACTTCTAAGACTAGGTATCCTATAAGCACACAACCATTTAAAAAATCATTATTAGATTACATCATTCCCTTTTTCAATTCCACTATACATTAATTAATTTTTAAGCATTATTTAACCATGAACTAATCCACATTAAATTTCATTAGCGTCACACCAAAAGTCAATTTTCCCTTCAAAAGATTACAACCTCATCATTATGTTTCAATGAACACCAACCCTATGGGTTAACCCCATTTAATCAAACATTTTTTTACATAAACACATTCCGATATTCCCTGTCATTCTAGAAATACAATCTATGCTACTAAAACAAGGGGGCTCGACATAGTGAGTAGATATACTACATGTGGAGTCTTTGCCGCCTATAGCAAGAGTATAGACCCATCATACCTTGAGAAGCTAGACATTGAAAGCACGTGAAATACCCCATGTGTCTTCACCTCCTTCGGAAGAAGGTTAAGCAAGACCATCTGCCTTGAGCAGTGTTGAAAAGTAAACAAGATAAACAAACAAAGAACCCACAAGTATCCAACAATCACGTCCATCCCATTCCATCATCCCTGGTGTCCTCCCCAACACCCCCATGCATAATCCGATGCATCTCTCCACTCTAGGCATCTTCCGCTGCCATAACCAAATGGCCTCCATGCCCCCACATATCACAACAACCATCCAGGATCACATCACATCACAAGCAGTAGGAAAGAAAACATCACATCAATTGGTCTTCTATCCCTTTAACAATCTAGAGAGTAACTCAGAACCCTTCAAGGATTTATCAAACAATCAAATCATTAAACCATCTTTAATTAACATATTTATAATACGTTGGTTCCAAAATCGGGAACCTAACCAGTAAGCTATCACAAATGATTATACTTGCTAACTATGAAAATTTGATTAACATTACAACACCACAAGAACCAGATTCATTTTAATGCCTTTTTATCTTTGGCCAAAAAAATATCAATTATTCTCAGTTTACGTTCTTTACTGATTGCCATCATGAACAACAGCTAAGAATAGCAAGCATAGATATCACACCCTCTAGAAAAACAAGGAGAAATAACATACAATCGATACAATTTCTTTATCCAATTCAAATTATTTATTATTTCAATTCCATTGTCATCCAGTGGGATTAAACATGTTAACAATACAATTGCACGTAAAAGAAATAGAAGAAACGAATCCCCTACCTCAAAGGTTTCTGACGAAAACCACAACGGTCAAAGAACTCTCAAGAAACTCGGGTCGATTATCCAAAAACCCACCTTAGATATCTCTGCCTAGAATTATCAATACCAAAGCTCATCATATTTGACATCCACAAACTTAGATCTACCCATAACAGGATTAGATCTAAGAAACTGAGAGAAGAGGAGGAGTAGATCTAAGTAGATCTAAGAAACCAAATAAGAACAATCACATACCTCAAAAAACGAGCTTTGATTTTCCAAGATAAACCTTTAGATTGCCTCCAAGATGCTTGGGAGAGGTTCTCCTACCTTCGAGTAAGGGTAATCCAGAGTTATGGCCGCATAGGGTCTTAAACGAGCATGTTAGAGGCAAAACAGTTGAGATAAAAAATTTTAGGATCTAGAATTAAGTTCCCGCATAGTTTGCTTGCACGGTTAGAAAAACCGTGCAGTCGCTACTGCCTTGTCAAACACTCCTCATATGATTAGGCCGCACGGTTAGACAAATCGTGCGCTAACCGTGCGTTATCCACAGCCTCTAACACCAACCTCGCACAGTTTTGCTGCACGGTTTAGGAAAACCATGCGCCTCGCATGCGAAATCTATATCCCTTTAGTTTCTCTAAAAATTCCACCCAAACACACCCCATGTCACCATAACCTCCCAAAACACCTCTAGCACTGCAATTTCACAAAGTAATGGACTAGAGAGGTCCCCACCATTACATCAAACATGGAAAATTTATCTTGTCTAGTAGGTGACCAGAATCAATGTCCCACTACATGGGGATAAATTAAAAATTAGAACATGAAATTCCAGATATCTCTAATACCCAACGATAAAAAAATATTTAGAATTATTTTTAAAATCATAATATCCAAAAAACAAAAGTCAATAGAGATGAAATCTAATTTTATGGAGTCAAAAATACATTTATAAATGCTGTATAAAATTTAAAAATATAGTAATAGTTGAAAATAAACAATATTCAATATTCACATTTCATAAAAAATTATTAAAAATGAATAGAAAATGAATTTAAAAATTAAATATTCATTTTATTTATATCTCAAAATATGAGATAAAAATTCATGTACATTTGATAAATAAATTCAAAATTTATAATTTTTATAAATTATAAATAATACAAATATTTTATATACATTTTAATAATAAAACCTTTATATTTTCTATAATATCGAATTTAATAAATAATTCATAAATTATAAAAAAAATTAATTTTATTTCTATTAAAAAATATTAATTAATCTAATTTTTATATATTTAATACTTTATATATAGTTTTGAAATTTAAATTATATTTTCTAATAAAACCCCTTTTATTTCTATATCATTAGGAATTACATATAATTTTGGAAAAAGGAATTTTAATATTTTTATTTTATTTTTCAGAGTATAAATATTTTATAATCATTTAATTAAATAATTATAAACCATTTATAATTAAATAATTTATTTATAAATTCAGTATAATGTAAATATTCCCAAATAACTTTTATCATGGTTTTTAAGTATATTATAATTCATTAAACCCTTTGAATTATTTTAATAAAATTGAAATCAATTTCTACTAACCCTTTTGAAGAATTCACATTCTCTTTGTGGGAAATCTACCACAACACTTACATAGGGGGTCTACATAGAGGTAGATATCATTGACCCTCACATAGTGCAAACTATGTAAGATATCTCACCATTTACCTTTATATAGAACCATTATATAAAGATAAAAGGTTGACTACCCTAAAAAACCCGTCACATAAATGTATGTTATTGATTATCTACACGCACAAAAACCATTATATAAATGTAAAACATGGCCTATAGTTACATTAGCCTCTCATGTATGGGTAAAAATTATATTTCCATTATCTGGATAGAAAAATACTACATCTATTTTAATCATTAATGATTGGGTAATTAGATATTGACCTTTACAAAATCTCATTGGTGTAATGGTAACCCATTTTATATAACATTATATTATATATTTTTCTTCAAAACCCAATAAAATAAATGAACTTAATTCTATAGAAACTCACTTTGCAACCACTCATGTGTTTCTATTGATTATTTAATGATCATTGTTAGTGGAAAAGAACCAAAAACACAACATGATATATCTTTAAGAAAGAATTTATAAGAATAATCCAAAAAATAATATAGTGTACCAGAAATTCCCATGTTATATTAGCTTCCATCTTCATTGATCTTAGTAAAATATTTGAAGGAAGTTATAAAGCAAGAAATCATATGCTTGTTTACTCTATTGAAGACACTGAACAAAGGATCCTTGATCGTAAAAAGAGTATCCCTGTTGAATGAAGGTGTGAAACATTCATCTTCCATCAAGACAAAAATAGATGCTTGAAAAATGATATCTCCATCCAGATCACATTAAAAGAGTACAATGATTTAAGGGATCACATATTATTATATTTTCATCATCGAAGCTCTACATTTCATGAGGATGATGACCATAACAAAACATAATGGGTTCTATATCACGACACCTGAGAGTTATACTAGTTGGAGTGATCATTCATTGAACACTTTATTGAATAATATACATGTCATTAGTGAAATGAAATTTGGTTCATAAAAACTAGACCAATTAAGGAATTTTTGAATAATAACTATATCATATATATATATATATCTATATTTTTCCACATATATTTATATTATTACATTCATCATATGCATGAATATATATGTGAATCATATTAATGTATTAAATATACATAATATAGATGAAATATCTTATATCATATATATATATTGTATAATATGAACGTGTTCATGAATGTTAGGCATGTAAATTTTAATGCCCATCTAATAGGTACAACTTTTTAGCTCTATCTTGATGATTTATAGAATCCAGCAGTCCAAAAACTCTATATATGTATGATCAATTTTTTTAATTTACATGACCACTAATCGACTACAAATAATGTAAATTATGTGATCATTTGATGATTTCAAGATAATATGAAAGTATATCATCATTATGCGGTCAAACAGATATTTATTAACTATAATGGAATTATAAAAATTCTAATATTATATACATCTAGAATGGATATTATTTTAAAGTGTTATTACTGCATAGATTTTATATGTTTTAGATTGGATGTAAAGGGTACTTAAATGAAGAACTAATGAGTGATGTAATGGGTGCTCTCAAAAAATTATATCATTTCTATTTTAGTGATGAATAACTGCCGGCCAATGACATCTCTCTAGAGGATCCTTGCAATCTATCTCTCAATATTAAAATTCAATTTACCATATATTTGGTATTTTATATATTTTGAAAATAAAAATGGAAAGTGTTTAAATTTGGGTGATAGATATAAGAATATGAATTTTATGTAGCGTCATAAAAATGTTATTGAGAATGAATAAAACAAAAAACTTTTTTAAAAAATGAAGGAAGGGAGAAAAATGTTTATTGTAAAATAGATAAATTAAGAATATAATTGATCTATACTAAACCTACATGATTAATTAATTATAATCCCTTATTTTTAAGTCAATTTAATTTTGTCCCCATGGTCATTTTAACTACAATAACCTATTGAAATAAACATGACTAAAATTATTCGAATAATTGAACACATCATGAGTTTAGGATCACCAATCATGACACCCAACATTGATTGTGATCCAAAATCTAGCAAATGATATATAGGAAATTAGGGAAGAAAATCCACCGTGAAAATGATAGTTATTTGGGTTTGGTAATTTTAAAGGAAAATGCTAACTATATTTCATGTTTATTAGACATATCCATTAATGTTTCACCCTCACGATTGAAACAAGGATGACCGCACAGTCAATATGCTTATAGATCATGTTTTCTAAGAAAATGTAATATAATTAGTTAATCATTATTTATGAATTAACATTTTTCACGAATTCAAAATAAATATGTGATGGTATTTGTAATTATATCTACTAGGAATAGAAATAACTCTTTCATGGGTGGATTTTTCACCATGATAAATATTTTCAGAAAAATTGTTCGAAATGGTAAATCAAAATCACATATGTACTATTTGATTCTATAAAAAATATAAATTAAAACGTAAAATATGGAGATAAGAAGAAAATGTATTTTTTATTCACGTGAATTATATATTAAAATTGAAGATATGATCCTGAAAGTATAAATTGAATGTCTCTTGGAAGAGATTCTTATAAATAATCTTTTAATATCCTAACTAATAAACATAATTTAATAGAACAAATATCTCCCCTAATAACACTTTAAAACTTGAACGATCCCACCCAAAGAATAATAATAACACTTTTTTGAGTGGAGGGTAGACTTGTGTAATAAACTAAAAAAATGTTAAAAATCAGGTAAACAAATATCTATTTTTGTTGAATGAGTTTTAAAATGTCAAAAAGTTAACCAGAGGTGGAATTGGTTGGTTATTTTTTCTTATTTTCATCCTCTCACATTATACACAATTCCATAAAAATCCAAAAAATGATAAGTATGTTATATCTTAACAATTTAAGTACGGTCTATATTGAAATATCCAGTCCAACATTGAATTATAAGATCATGTTCTCTATAAAATATTACATTCATACCATGTTATTTAAAAAAAGCTTGAATTCCATCATATTTCGAAATCATTTTAAAAATTTCTCATTAAAATCTAACTCATATAAAATTTTAGAACATAAATACAAATTTTCAGTTGAATGGGATAAACTGAAATATATACACATTTTTTAAATTCCTAGTCTAATTGAAAATACTGGTTAAATCATAATTAAAACACAATTTTTTTGTGAAATAATTCAATTATTATCAATTAAATACTAAATAAAATCACAGTTTATCATATCTCTAAAAAATTCCATTTTTCACTGATGGGAAAACTATTGTCTTGTATCTATAACAAATTACCATTAAAACTAATAATGATCAAATTTATGAGATCATTCCCAAAATAATATCTATAATTTTTCATTTATAAAATGAAAATTTTTATCTTTTACTTATTACAAATTATTTTTTTACAAACTTATGATTCCATCTACGACTGAATCACATCTTACCACACTATAAATTCAAGTCATTAACCACCCTCAAGTACATGTTCCTAACAATAGGCTTGAATTTAATCTCAAACATCCAAAAAGTAATGAATAAATTAAATATCAATCATTAGGATATAACAATTATAAAAAAATATATCTAAACAAGAGAGTGGGAAGGTAATTACATGGAATACGATAAAGCTCAAAACAATGGTTAAGTCTTAACTACATTAGAAGATATTCGATAAAGTAATTTATTGAAATATCCGCTATTAAAGATAAAATTTCCACATTTCATGAACTCAAATTAAATAATCATAAATAATCAACTATGTAAAATGAATGATACACCATCGTTTTTTTATTTTATTCATCATTTTTCTTAAATTTTCACTTAGGAAAAAATATACGAGTCATATCTGATCCCTTGTTTGGTCATTTCATGATGCTAATTATAATTATTATAGAAAGGACATAGGTTTAGGAATAGATCTTTTAGATTCCCCTGATTTTGACCATTGTATTTATTTTATTTGTCATTTTTACTATTTTTGATGGTGAAAAAAATAATTAAAAGGTAAATACAACATAACCATCTTCCCAATATCCATTTATGAAACACCCACCCTTCTTCTTAAATGTAAGGAATCCCTTTCCATAATATTCAACCTCTCCCCACCCTTAATACCTTAAATATTTTTAAAATACCCATAATAGGGTAGGAAGGATAAAATAGTCTTATAATATGGTTTTCACAATCATGGTCATTCCTGAATTATATGGGTTTAAATAAAGATAAAAAGTGTAAAGGTAGGTATCTGTATGAGTAATTTAATAGAAAATAAATCAATCATATTAATTTTACTTTTTTTGTCATGTATTTGATAATATTTAAATAATGTTATAGTAAGAAAAAAATGACTATGTTTCTCTCAATATGTCAGTATTATAAAAAATATGGAAAATTTGGTTTTGATTCCTTGTATGATGGGAAAAATTACTTGGGTTTGTGCTTTATGGGTATGAATTTAAAAAACTGTACAAAATTAAGAAATTTTTGGAAATTGATTTATAAGAAAATTTTCCCATATTAACAAATATTTAAATATCCATTTCATAGAAAAACAATCTAAATAATTCAAAAATTATTTCATGTGTGAAAAAATGATTATAGATATTTATCGAATTTGAGATTTCCTAAATAAACTCAAATAAATAGAAAACAAAACATGCACATAGAAAAATTAACAATATTTTCCTAGACTAAAACTGTTACTACCACATTTGATTCAAAGATTATTTTATCAGTTTTTCATTATGAATTTGGTAATTTCATAGCAATTAAATTGGTGAAAGGAATGATAAAAACTGAATTTTTGGTTGTAAAATAATTGAGCTATTATCTTAGGTGCTACACAATGAAAACTAATAAGTTAAAAACTAAAATAATTAATTTATTTTATTCCAAAATAACCTGGAAAAAATTATAATAGGAAATATAAAAGCAATCAGAAAACTTTTCGTTTGACCCAAAAGTGTGTAATGAGTTATGTCTTCTTAGAGAGGCAGCACCAGCTGTTATACAACATTTGATGATAAGTGGAATTTTTTGAGAAAAAACTCCAATATAGCTTTTATATATCTAAAAAATATCAAATTTTTTGTTAATAACTAAGTGGATAGATTATTAAAGATCCATCCTCATTATAATATTGTATATCATGCATTATGGGGGTATGAGAATGATTGGGTCCCTAATGTTAACTTTGGCTACTATTTATCTTGACTCCTATTCCTTATCTATGAATTTATTAATTTCATATGCTGAATAGTTTCAGTTTATAGAATGTGAAAATTTATTTAAATTTAAAATAATTAAAAACATGTTTCATTAATATAGAAATACACCCTAAAAAATTATATCATGATAGAATAGCCATATGAATGTATTTGTCTTCAAATTGAATATCATTTTATCTCCAATGGTGAATTATTTAAATTTTTGATCATTTTATATGGTTATTTATATCTTATTAAAATATATAGTTTTAGTACAATGTTAGTGGGAAAGTGATTCCAAATAATGATAAATCAACTATACATATATCTAATGAAACCTTCTCTCCCTTGAATGATCTACCCTCTTACAATTCCCTTCAATACCTTTTTTTAAAATATATCTAAAATATAGGAAAATGGATGATAATAGAATTAATTCTCAACCATGGAAATATACTCATAAAAGGTTATAGGGATTGAAGTACACTCTTTTGGTTTATTGGTCAGTTGTTTATAAATATATGATAAATATTAGTAGAACATAGTAAGTACCCTAACCAAGGTGTCTAAATTTGTTTGTTTTAGGTCATTTTTAATGTTCTTATATTTTACCATGGAATTAACTATCTCCAAGATTGAATTTATAGATTTCCACACCATTAGAGGAATTAATAAAACAATTTCATCCACTGTGAGGCTGAGTTGAGTTTTTTATTATATTTTTTAAAACAAAGTTATCTTATTTAGGAAAATGAAAAAAATAAGACAAATATTGATTGGGTTATTAAGAATGACACCAAATTTATTATCATTATTTTATGAAATCACAAAAGATTTTATAATTTTTTTAGTTGTAGAGTAAGTTATTACTAGTTCATCTCCCTTGAAGAGAATTATTATTGATCACTCAATATTATAATTCACATTATTATATTTTTGGTATATTAAATATTATCAAAATTAAAATGTATGGGTTTGTAATTTCTTTCATGGAAATATTATTGTTATTATAAAATGGTTTTAAAAAAATTAATTCATAATGAGAATGGGATTTTTTTATAAAATTAAAGTGAGCAAGAAAATTTTTTTGAGAACAAACTATATAAAAAAATTGATCAAATTTAGCTATTCACTAATAATAATTCATTATAAATTTTATTTAATTAATTTTTTTTATCTATTATCCATTTGAAGAACAAAAACATTTTGCAATTAGCGCAACCAAAAATATAGGATGAATTAATCCTTATGATGACTTTTGCACTTCATAAAACGAAAAACTTTTTTTATTGATTTATAAATGACATCCTACTTTCTGTGAAGAATTAGGGATGAATTTATTCCATAGAGATGAGATTTATTTTAGTTCGGGGATAAAAACGTTAATACTTATATTTTATACTATGTTGGTTAGATTTTTTTATTAAATTTTCAGTGTTTCTATTCACCCATATCCACCCTCACATTCTATATTCATATCAATTAGGGTTTTTAGAAAATTAAATTAAATTAATTAATCACAAGTAATGAAATATTTTTTTTTCAGGGATTAAAAATTCATAATTTAAGGGAGTATGAACTAGATTAACGTTTAATGAGAACTAATTATCTATGAGTAGAGTTGTTGATGTGTAAATGATTTTCATAACCAACAGTTTGAAATATTAGAAAAGTCTCACATAAAATCATTGATTCCATTTAAATAAACAAAATAAAAATAAATTTTAGGTGAGGTAATGAAAAAAAATTCACAAAAAAATTATAATAATTACAAAAAAATAATATTAAAGAAGAATGTGAATTCCATTTGTAAAATCTCCTCATCCACACACCCTCTTTATACCTATTAGATAAAAAAGTGGAATGTCACTACTATCTTGGATATTTTCTATACAATCCATAAACACTCCCATATAAAGGTGAATAATATACATTTATAATGTGAAGGGTATGATTGGGTATCAATGTTATAAAAAAATAATAAATCAAGAAAAACAAAATCCATCTTTTTGTGTAATACTAATGAACATAAAAAATATAAAATGATAGGAGGATCTAGTTAAAAAAATAATTATATTTTATTCTTTTGTTGTTCAAAATTTCATAAAACTCTGATCACATAAAAAAGATTTTATCTCAATCATTTACATATGATCCATATTTATAAATCCAATCCACATTTGAATTATTGGCCAATGTTCTACACTAAATATTTGATACAAATCACTTTATTAAAAAATATTTATTAACATAATATATTTTTAATTTTATATAAAAATTTAAATTGTAAATTATACATTTATAGAATTATACAACAAATATACTAACGTTTAATTGGGAGATAAAAACTTGATTTTCCATTAATTTTGTAATTCATAATCCCATTACAGATTTACATATTGTTGACAATTAAATATCAATGTGTGAGAATAAGATAAATTATTTGTAATATAATATTTAATATAATCATGGGTTATTACCAATAATTTATTAAGATAGTTTTATGTTTATTCATACAGAGATAATTAACATTTTATAGAACATTCCATTACTTATGTTGAATATGTATTAATTGGAAGTTGTTATGCTCTGTTGCTAGGAATATAACGGAAACACACTAATTTCATTTGGAGGTTATCTTAGTCTCAATTTTTTTATTATGAAAGTTTTTATTTTATTATATAATAATCCAAAAATCATTTCAAACTGAAACAAATTTATATAAGAAACCCCTTTTAGATGATACACACAAAGGGTGTATAATCCAAAAATTTCTCAGAAATGAAAATCATCTTACTAATATATTTAGCGGTCCTTAAAATATAGAAAAATTATAATACAAGAAATATAAGATAGTAATTATTATATTTATGTGATCATTTTATATTTCCTCTTTTACATTTTATAAATATTGTAAAACTCCTCAAAAAACGATATATATTAGTTTTTTTAAAGATCTATTCACTGTAAAAGAAACATATAGGCTATTTCTACTTAGAATTTTGTCTTAGTAGATTAAAAATATGAGATATACCAATAGAATATCATCTTTCCTAAAAAAGTAATTTTATTTCTACTTTATATTGAAATGTGGACTAATAAGAAAATACATTTTTCTTGTTATATTTGTAATTTATTAAAAAATAATGTGTTACCTCTTTCATAAGAATTATTTATTCATATAATTAGTTGATCGTGTATATTCCATTCAGGTTTTTCACCATTGGGTTATGATTATTGAAGGATATAATTCTTCTTGTAGGGATCCACACATTTTTCTTTGATCTCGATGCATCACTAATGGTCTTTTAGGTGCTAACACGGTGGTAAAGATCATCTTTCTTCACTACCTATGAAAACTACAAAAATTAATTCCATTTTTAAAGATTATATCATGGTATCTCTAGATTTAGAGGATATAAAAAAATTTCAATTGTCTCCTTCGTAATAGAACCCCTTGTGATGTTATTGTTACAGAGAAATCTCTAGGGAGGCTAGTATAGGTGTTGTGAAAAGAAAAGTCTAACCCCTTAAAAATGACATAATTATGTATATATAGTTATAATTTTTGGGATTAATATTAAATAATTAATTATATTCTATTAATCATATAATAAAAACAAAATATAACCCATTTTACATAAAATAATAATAATTTATCATCTCATGAAATGCACTAACCCTCAAATGGTAAATATCATTTTACATTCAAGTAAATAAATATTTATAACTTGACCAAATAAAAATTTTCTAATAATCCTGATCATTTATTAAATTTGAAAATATTTATTTTGAATAAATAATATTTATTAAATAAATAGAAAATATTTTAAACATTCCTGGCCATGTGAATAAATATTTATTTTCTTATTTTTGATAAAAAAATTGCAATTAAATTTTACTCCCTAGCCTATGAACAATATTTGTTCCAATAATTAAAGTCAAATAGAATTTAACTGAGATCAATATAATCTAAAATGGTGTTACCAGAAATAATATTTGATTGAAAAAAGTAATTATGTTTACTTATTGTAAAATTTTATTTTTGAAGATAACATAAATACACCAAATTATAAGAAGATAATGTCACAAAATCAAAAAACACATAGAAACCATAATAATGTAATATAATCCCTTTATCTCTATATCACAACAAGAATGATTTACACTCCCATCATCTTCATGTATGATTGATACCACTTCATTTCACTTAATAAAAAGAATTTATCAAATTATCATAGACATGGAATTTAACGCGACTATTCTATTCCAATAAAAGGCAAAAGATATCAACTTTCACAATGTGGAATAGAAAATTCCTTCATCGAATTATTCATTATTATCTTTTCATTCAGAAAACACCAAACATACCAAAATTTTCTTTGAGAATATTACATTTAGGATTATGATAATATATCTATGTACATGAATCTCGTTAAAATTTTATAATAATATTAATGGAAAATGATTAATAAACTAAATTATATATAGTAATAATCAATGAGATGTAAAAAAGTTTAATTATTGCAAGTTGTTATGTCCCTTTAATCTATATTATTAGATATTAGCTAGAGAGAAATTCATGAGATGAATTCCCATATAATTAAGAGTACTCCCAAATAATGGTCAGTAGTTTTTTACTCTCATGAGATGATTTATTATGATAACATGACTATATTTGAGAATACCATTATAGTATTTCAAGGTTTTCATTATTATATTGAACTTATAATGACATTTTTAATGTGATAGATATTCTAGGAAATTATTACATTAAAATTCACAATATAATTATCAATGCATATAATTTATTAATATCCACGTCATCGAATATATATACATGTAATATAATGTTCATAGAATTTGATCCAAGATTATCATATCCCACAAACTCCCACCTATACTATAGGAAAATGCTATGTAATTTTAGTCGAGTACCCTCACATGATAATATATCATCTACTAAAAAGGGATTTAATATATGGGGCATTCACATTATTTTCTATGGAAACTATATTGACTATGGCATTACATCATTGAGAAAAATCCCTCAATATATGATATTTTTTGTGTTTGTTCTTGGTTTACCAATTTGATCTTAACTTCTTTGAAACAGTCACATTTACAGTATTATAATAGTATGGTGTGATAGTGGTTTTAATTTTAGGTAACACTTCAAGGTCATTTAGGAATTTTCATATCACTAACTTTATTTTCAATATTCAAATCCAAAATATACTCAAAATCTATTGTTGAATCTGAAACCATAGATTTCTTTGAGCTCCTCTAGAATAGAACACCAGTCTTTGACATTGAATTATTGATTATGATATTATATTTTCTTGACCCATTTAGATAATAATATATTTATATACCCAAATCACTAGATCAAAATAAACTCTATGAACATGTTAAATATCCCAAGTACACTTAAGATATTTATGGATAGTTTTTAATGAAATCCATTGGATGTCCCCTAAATATACCTAATCATTACCTACCATTCTTATGGAAGAAGATAAATATATCTAGTTATAATAGATATCAAATATGATTGAGCATATTCTAGTTGATTATGTCACCCTTTTCAATATATTTCTTTCCTCTTATGCATGAGGGTACATTTTATTGGAAATAATAATGCTATGTGACATTGGAAACCATCCCTTTTTGTATTGATCTATACTAAAACTTTTATTAAATTTTTAAGGAACATATTGTGACTTAGCCCAAGAATCCACTTTGGATCTTTCAGGATAGATTTTGATCCCACATATATATTATATTTCATATAAATCATTCATGAAGAATCGTGTTTGTAACCATGTCTTGAGGGAAAATAAGACCGGTAACTCATTAAAGATATGTGAAATATCATTAACAGATTCAATAAAGAAAGAAATTGTACTCCTAATAAACCACATACAGACATAAGTCACACGTTCTTCCAGTTTGATTCAAATTTTTTATGGATACAATAAATAAAATAATCAATTAAATCAATTATTCCTTCTATAAGTGAATGGATCTATACTTATGGTAACCTTATTAGAAAAATCTAGAGGCATAAAACCTTTTAGTTTACTCATGTATATATCTTTTTGAAGTTTCCCACTAAGTGGAATTTTTTTTTGAAATTCAACTATGAAATCTCATAATCATGGTATGATTCGATGAAAATTAACTTTTTATTCAATTTTTTTCAAAGTAATAGTTGAAAGTATTTCAACATATTTTATTCCATGAAGGTATTTAAATTTTTTTAATCCATTCATAAATTATATATACAAACATGTTCATACATGTATATATTATTATTGGGTAGCCTTTCCCAACATAAGATCTTTATATCCATTTGAATATCTACTAAAATCCAAACCTTGTTTTTGTATAAGGAATCCATATTATAATTCATTGATTCATTCCATTTATAATACTTTGTTCCACTTAATACATAATTTTTGGTTATTTGTCAAATATTATCAAGTAATATTGATTAATCGCATTCCCATATTAGATGATCATATATTTTACGTTCTCTGACAACCATTATAATCATACTCAGAACTTGGGTCTCTAAAATTTCATCTTACATGGGTCTTTAGGAAATGTAGTACCATTACAGATCCTTTGTATCTTGATACATGAATTCATCGATGTATGTATCACTCAAACTATATTATTCAGTGATATATCCCACTTCTTTAAAGGTGGAACATATATCTACCCAAACTTATTTATTCCATTTCATCATGCAATTAATGTATCATATTTTCCATGTATTATTTTTGGATATTATATAAATTATTTTCAAGAATAGGAACATAGAAAACATGAAATTATGAGTCTTAATGTTCTTGGAAAAAATGATTCAAATATATTTAAAAATATTAAATAGTAGGAATAAATAGTTTTCATGAAAAATTTGAATAAATTCTAAATTTATTCTCTAATCAGAAATATGAGGGTTTTGTAAAAATCATAATTCATGGTCTACCTTATGCATGAATTAAAACTTGTCTGCATGGGTTGTTTTTTGAAAAGAAATCACAAGGACAGAAAGGAATAAAATTATATTTTTAAACTGTTGTCATATTGATTGACATGTATTTATAAAAAAATTATGGAGAATTTATAGGGTTATCTCCATAACAATTGAAATGTTGGAGAGATGTTAGAGTGAGATTTAGGGATTCTATCTTTGGAGAATGGTGACATATTGTGAAATTACGATAAATGCACCTCCGATTCGATGGATCTTGACAATGATGATGAAAAAGCATTGTTATGAATCATTGATACAAACTCCCAGACTGCAATATTTTTTTATTTAGTTTTCCCCCATTTGGGATTTCATCAATGAATATAGACCAATCAATGACCATATTGATCTTTGGATAGATTATCTTGTGGAATGGCCTTATTTGTAGTGTCTTGATGTGAGATTTATTTTGTGGTCTAATCTGATTAGATTATAATTATAATATAAATGAACAAATATCAACATGAACATCTATCATGGTTTATTCCTCTTGATTTATTGTGCTTTCTCTTGTTATTCATTCTTCATTGTTAGTGTTATTCCTTTGTCCCATGATTCAATGGTTTATCATTGAATCAATTGTTGTCCACACATTTCATGTCACAACAATCAATGATTATAGATCTAATATCAGTATGACTCAATAAAGTTACAACGATGGTAGAAGTGAACGAATCAGACCGATTCTAAAACCCCCTAATTTTATAAGGAGATGTGTGGAAGATTATATAGATGAATTATTTCGTTTTTTGATCAGATTCGACGGCCAGAGAACATTGCTCATTGATTACAACTCTAGACCGAGGTATATCCATGAATCCTAGAGAGATTTTATCCATATTTCAAGGTGACGATGGTGAAAGCATGAGTAGGAGGAAGAAACAAGGTTTCTAGAAAATTATGACACCCATGGTGTGTAATTCAAGATAATGTGGTATGTGGGCCCCCTTGCGGTGGCTAGGGTTTTTGGGAGAAAGGAAATTATCACCTGGTGTGTGACCATGTCTCTCTCAGATAACTTAGTATGTACTTTGTTAAGTTCATGGGAATTAGGTGGAGTACACAGGTTTCCTATATGAAATATAGCCCCCCACATAACATGGGTTGGACCAAGTACATGGTCTAATCCATGTAAAAGTACACATAGATGGGTAAATGGGCTAAAGCCTTGTACTGACACATGGGTAGAGTAAATGGGATTCCTACACGGAATTTACTACTACACGATCATGGTTTTATGATGTGTTCCATTTACACGGGTAGGATTTGGGGTTAAGTGACACAGTTTTTAACCCATCTACATGACGTGTACTCTTTCTTACATGGCATAGAGTGTTTGTTATATGTTCCTTGGAAATTTTTCTTTATGGTTCACTCCCCTTATCCTATCTCCGATGGTTTGTATTGTATCATTTTCTACTCCCAGGACCATAATCCCTATATCAGAACTTCCTTGATAGAGTCATTTGAATCCCTCTAAGAGCCTCTAAGTGTGATCCTCTATTTATCTTTGTGCCCTACGTGAATTGATTGGTATCAAGGTGACCAAAAATACCCACGCATCGATCCTATACTTAGTAGGGTAAATCCCAATTGAGTTTTTTGGAATCACACCATGTAATTGGAAATGATCCTCATCTATGTATCATATCTCTTCAAACTATCAGCATGAAATTTCTCATGAAGAGACTCGTTGAGCAATACCTGTCAGATGAACATCATCAGTGCTATCAGGCTTAGGTTTGTGTTCTCCCAGCTGGGTTCTTTGTGGAATCATTGAGCTAGAATAATATGGATGATATACTTCAGTTGTGGCTTAACTCTATAATTTGTGTCTTTAATTGAGTATATTTGAGTTTTTTTATATATGTATTGTAGAAATATATTTATATAGAGTTGACTGGGATTTATATTTTTGTATACTTGTTAGTTTCATAGTGAATTACATAGTATTTTTATAATCACCCATGCATTGGATTTTCCTATACATGTCAGGCCTTGTGTAGATGATTGACATTTTGATAGATTCCTAGGTGGACTAGGACCATATGATACTTAGCGAGACCTGAATAACTGTGGTGTGTTACTGCAGCATCCAGAAATCATTCCTAGTACTTTTACATTTTGTTTGAACTTATGTTACAGTCTCTTTATGGTGGGATTGTATTTGGCCATATTTACTTTTCTTTATTTCATTTCGTACATTGGTAGTGTGATATATGGGTGTGGATTCATTAGTTGTTTAGTTTTTTTATCATTTTATCATTTAATGGGATTGGATATGTGTGCATGTATACATATACTTAGAAAATGACTACCATGTTATTGGTATGCATACTAGTTGCTAGTCACTAGCCCCTGGCATATTGTAGGTAGGATTGTATAGTCATGGAATAAGCCCCACAAGGAGAGGTCGGGAAGAAGTATCATCAGAGGGTTGTTTGGTCTACCATAGGACCTAGAATCTATGATAATTGTTTATGGAAACAATGTTAACTGTTTTGTGTTTGGATTTCAGTCTAGAGACTCCAGTGTTGGTGCGTCGGTGAGCAAATCAATACTCCAGGGATCCAATAACTTTCTTTTGGACATGGTACATGAGAATAATGATTGTAATGGAAAAATGGTACATGCATCATATATGAATATGTTTCGTTTCCCATTTCATTTTGAGCCATCCCTCATGATATTCTCATTGATCATAATATATATATTTTTCTGTCTAGATGCCTCTATGATGTATACTAGATAGTATTTTTCATGGTGATAATGATGATGATACCCTCAGTGACGAGGCCTCGATACATGGACTAGTTCCTGAGATGTTACCTCTAGGTGTTTCACCATCCTTACCACTAGTAGTGTAGTATGTGGTACCCATATTACCAATGGATGAGGATCATAATATGATCATGCTTCATGAGTTTCAATAGTATATAACCCCCATGTTCTGTGGTGAGCCCAACCTATAGGTGCATGGGGACTATCATGAGGCTGTGACCTGAGTTTTCTATCTATTTAGTATGACAACCATTCATATGGTGTTTCTGGTAGCAACAATTTTCCATTGCTCTATAGAACTATGGTAGGGTTTATTTACCCAGTCATATGAAGATGTGACTCTTTCATGGAAAATGTTAGAGTGTATATTTAGAGGGGAGTTTTCAGTACCTATGATGAGGTATGTACATATCTAGGAGGTTATTATACTCTAATTGTGTATCATGATAGTGGACGATTATTCATCAAGGCTAAAAACCTCTCAAGGTACTCGATGAATATGGTGCATGATAAAATTTCAATAGATCATACCTTTTAGTGAGGACAATGTATGGATTTATGAGCCAATGTTATCCCTCTACACATTCATAACAATTATGGTGTGCTAGATAGAGATTTAGAGGTCAAAAGTTCATTGGATTATCACATACATCTAGTGGTTGTAAGTGGTGGGAAAGTAGAGGAATAGGACATTACAACATGGGGCCAATGATAGTCATAGATACTTGGGAATGTGATTTGTTTCTGAAGGAGGGATTATGATAGATGATATTCTATTCGAGGCTCACAGAGTTGGTCTAGTCATCCCAAAGGGAGGCAGTGATACTCATGTGATGGATGAGGATATATTTTATGATATTATCACACCCATCATACAATAGATAGAGAAACCATATATGGGCTACCAATGTAGAGATAAAAGTATGAATAGGATGGTTTTTAGGGTGGCTTATGTGGAAGAGAAGTTTTGGGAGTAGTAGGATGTTGTCAATGTTTTATCTTATTGCCACAACTACCACAACAGGTCTACACCTAGCCCAAGGAGCTAGAGGACAAGTTCTGGGACACCTGTAGGTGGTTGAGGATTATGACCCATGGTCTTTGGGAATGATTATTGGTATGATATGTGTCTTTTAAACTTTATTTGGGATACTGATAGACAAATGTGTTGGTAATTATTTTCTTAGAACATATATTGTTTGATATATAGAGATCCATGTTGAACCGTATACTCTACCCTTACACATGGAGACTCAAACTAGTGAAGACTCTATGATCACACCCTTATGACGATAGTGTGAACTAAGTCTTGGATGTGATAGTTTCAATTTAGTTTCTCTTTGTTGTAGTTACAAGGCCTTACAAATCATTATTGGTATGGATTGGTCATCCAAAGTTCATGCCTATACTGACAGTATAAGGTGAAGGGTGTGGTGTGTCCTTAGTGACAAAACCATGTGTTCTTTTTTTGGATGAAAAGGAATCTTAGGCAACAATGGTTGGATTTTATCATGGGAGGTTATAGAAAATTACTTATCAGTTGGATAGAATAGACCTTTTTTCAGTGGATGTTATGAGTTTCTAGTTTCCTATATTGATGGAGGAGTACAAGGATGTATTCCTTGATGATTCTCTAGGTTTCCATCCCCACTGAGAGATAGACATATGTATTGATCTACACCATGAGTCTACTCTAATATCCATGCCAGTATATCAGATGCCTCCTGCAGTACATCGTGAGCTAATGTGCAGTTGGAGGACATACCTAATAATGACTTTTTTGACGCAGTGCTTCACCCCGAGAAGCCCATGTTTTGTTTGACAAAAAGGATGTCGAAGGCTTGAGGTTGCTTATGGATTATTGGAACCATAATCAAGAGACTATGAGGTATATTTATCCAATACCAAATAAATATAACCAATTTGATTAATTAATAGGGGTAGGATGGTTCTCAAAGGTTGATCGTAGATTAGGATATCAATAGATATGAGAATGAGATGAGGATATACCTAATAAGAAAATTAGATTTCTCTATAGTTACTATGTGTAATTGGAGATGGCCTTTGTTGTGATGAATTTCCAATTAATGTTCATGAGACTCATTAATTGGATCTTCCATCATTTCATAGATCGTTTTGTGGTAGTCTTTATCGATGATATTTGTACTTGGAGTCTGAGGATGAGCACTTGAGACACATAAGGATGGTTTTGGATATAATATAAGTGAGCCAGCATTAAGAAATAATCTCTATGTACTAATTCTTGATTTAGATGTACCACTTTCTAGGACATGTTATCTTAAGCAGATGAAGTGTCAGTGGAAACAAATAGGTTTGAGGCACTGTTTACTTTGGAGCCACTTAAGAGTGTAACGGAGGTGTGAAGCTTCATCAAGTTGGATTGCTATTACATGGGATTCATTCTGGAATTATCCAGGGTATCAGCACCCCGGACATATATGACTCAAATGGGGAAGCCTTTAATGTATACATAGAGGTGTTAATAGTATTTTTAATTATTTAAACAGTGTTTTAAGAGTGACCCCATCTTCAGATTTACAATGTAATGTGTGGAGTACGTAGTTTTCTGAAATCCATCTAGAATCAATCTTGTTTGTGTTCTGATGCCGAGGAAAGAGGTGATAGAATATGTTTTACGCCAGTTTCATCCCCATGATTAGAGATACATGACCCATGACCTTGAGTTATAAGTATTATTATTTGATTTGAAGATGTGGAAACACAACATAATGGGAAAAAAAATTATCATCTACACCAATCATAAAATTCTCAAGTATATCTTCTCTCAAAGGGATCTCATCTAGAGATTGAGGCAATAAATGTATTTATTATAAGATTTTGAAATCGATATTGACTATACTTCTGGGATGGGGAATGTGGTAGAAGATTATATCAAAATGAGATCATGTTCGTAGTCACTGAATAGGTTGTTAGATCATTTTTCATCATTGCTATACTCTATATATGGACTTGGAGAAACATATCTCCATTCAATGGTTGTAACCACTTAAACTCTTATATAGATTATATGAGGAAAAACATGGGATACCATATTTATGACACTATGTGAATAGATATCCAGAGGGCATGCACCATATGAATTCTCAAAAGCTATGGAGCATGTAATTATTTTATAATGATGAACAATTGTAGTATTGATAGTGTGGGAATAGGTTCTATGGGATTTTAATACATATAATTTGGATATATATACTAGTGTGGGAATCATTTATCAGGACCTATGACCTTTGTTTTTGTGGACAAGGATGTTGAAAGGTGTTATAGAATTCATTTCTCGATAACTAACTTGATATAAAGTGACATATGAGAACAAAGATCCAATGGATTTGACCCAAATCCTTGATGTTCCATAAAAATGTGTCATGTGATATCTATAGACTTCATTATGAACTTACCATGTACATACAAGTGACATAAATCCATTTGTGTCATTATAGTGAAGCTTACCAGGTCCACCAACTTCCCATCTATATGAGAGTAGGGATTAATAGAGATCATGGGACACATCCATGTGAAACAGATAGTATGACTCTATGGTGACCCATCAATGACTATTACTAACCAGGATGATCAATTTACATCCAAGTTGTGGTAGGGATTATAGGATGCATTTGGGACCCAATTACACTTCAAAATAGTGTTTCGCCACCAAAATGATGGGCAGATTATGTAGACCATTCTGAATCTGGAGGACATTCTATGAGAATGCATGATGGAATTTAGAAGGAGTTTCGAATATCTCTTACCCCATCTATAGTTTTTGTATGAAAAAATATACCATTCCAACATCATTATGACACCATTAGAGTCCTTGTACTAGAAACCCTACATGTCTCCACAATGTTGGAATGACCTAGGAGAGTTAGAAATCATGGGCCCGAAGATGGTGCAAGCTACAAAAAAAACGGTGTATATCATTCAGGAGTGGATTAATACTGAATTGTTTTATAAAAAATATTATGTTGGTAGAAAAAAAACCTTTGGAGTATGATGAAGAAGGCCATGTGTTCCAACGGGTTTCAGCTCGACATGAATTATAGAGGTATGGATGACATGAGAAGCTATATCTGAGGTTCATCATCTATTTTTAGTTACTTTTTAGTGTTAGGGGGGTGTCATACCACTTAGATCTACCTCCATTGTTATACTGGGTACATGGTGTATTACACGTGTTACATATGAGGCGGTACATGTGTGACCTATCATAGGTTTTCGACTTGGGAGAGCTGCACATCAAAGATGCGGTGACCTTTTCTGAGTACCCAGTAGAGATATATGATGTATTAGAGTGGATAATTTATGGGTGACCAATTCCATTTGTGTGTGTCTGGTGTAAGCACAATAATTTTTAGGATAACACATGACAGTCGGAGTATTGGATTCCTTCTCAGTACCCACATATTTTTGAGTATCTATTATTTTGTATTTTTGGGGATCTAAAGCCACAAGCTATATATAATTGAATATCTAGAATTTTCCATGTATTATGTACTGATATTATATGAATTATTTTCATGACCTGGAGCTGAGACAACCTATGATTTGGAGGCCCGACTTATCCATAATAAATGTTTGAAATATATTAAATATAATAAATAGCACGCCCACATTGTTTTTATGGAATAGTAGAATATATTCAAAATAGTTTCCATGATATGAAAATTGATGGTAAAATTGAATTCAGAATGTATGGTTTACGTTAGGTATGACTTAACAGTAGTAATGGAAGCTAATTTGTGGAAAAGGCATCATTGACTGAGAAATGCATAAAATTATTTTGTTTTAAATTATTGACATAGATATTGATACTTATTTAGGCATACAATTATTAAGAATGTTGATGGTTTATGGCATAACCCTAGAAAAATTGTATAGATATTGGGCTGATCCTTGAGGATTTCCTCTCTGAACAATGGTGGCAAGTCATGGATTTATGATCAATTCACCTTAGATTTGATGGATCTTTTTGATGACGCTGACGCCACATCATTTTTCATAAATGATCAAACCGAATCATTTTAGGGAGTGAGTTTTGATTTAGTTATTCCTGGTTCTTTAATTCATTGATGAAGGTGGAATAACCAATGAATAGATTGATCTATGGTTTTATTGTATTGTGGGATGGGATTATTTTTTAGGATTTTATGGGATATTTTTCTGGCGATTTAATATGATTCAATTTCATTCTAACGAAAACAAACCTAGATCGACATAAAACATCGATTGATGTATATTTATATTGATTGAATATGATTTTCTGCCGAATTCATCATTAATCATGGGAATTATTTGTTTGGTATGTGGTTCAATGATTTAATGATGAATTGATCATTGCACATGCATTTCATGGCTTAATTGTCCGAGATTGTAGACCGAAGTTCAGTATAATGCCCCAAAATTGAAATGGTGGAAGGAGTGAATGAATTAGACAAGTTTAGAAACCCGTGTTTTAGAGTGAGATGTGTCGAAGATTATTCATTTGAATGGTTCATTTTCTATCATATTCGATAGACGGAGTGCGTTGCTCATCGATGGTGATGATCACCCAAGGTAGATCACGAAATCTTAGTGAGATTAGAGCCAGTTTCCAATGGTATAGTGGAATGGTCACAAGAGGGAGGAATAAAATGAGTTTTTATAAAATCATAATACAAAATATTTTAATCTAGGACTGCTGGAATGGGGGGCCTTACGTTATCAAGGGTTTTTAGGAGAAACATAGGTATTACCCAGTGTGTGTCTTTTAACACATGATTTTTTCGTCTCTCCCGAGAAACTCATTATGTATTTTAGGAATTAAATGGGAATAGGGTAGAGTAAAAACGGATTCCTACACGATGTGTACTCCCACACACAACATAGGCTGGCCCAAGTACACGAGAAAAGCTGTGTACTGGTACATAGAAAATGGTACACGGGATGAAGCCTTCTGCTGTCACATATTTAGAGTACACAATATTTATACACTACGTGTACTACTACCCGGATATAGTTTTATGACATGATCCATTTAAACAGGTAGCGCCTGAGGTTATGGGATACGCCACATAACCCTTCTACACACCATTTACCCCTTATTATATGGCTCAGCTTTCTCGTCCACATTGACTTGGGAAAACATTGTTATGATTCTTCCTCTTATCCATTCTCTTATAGTTGGTATAATATAAATTCATAATCTTATGAATATGATCCTTCTATAAGGACATCATGTATAGAGTTGTTGGAATCTATCTAAGAGGGCTAGAGAAAGATCCACTATTTATCTTCTTTCCCTAGGGGGAGTTCGTGATATCAACCAGACTAACACTACCCAAGATATGATCCTTGACATAGTATGGATAACCCATATTGAGTTTGTTGGTATCACCCCAAGGCCTCAACGATGATCCTCATCTATGTATCATATCTCTTTAGACTGTTGGCATGTTCATTCTCATGATGAGACGCGACAAGAAGTACATCTCAGTTGAACATCATCAGTGCTATCGATATGCCTACTCTGAGCTAGTCACTAGCCCCTGTCATCTTGGAGGCAAACTTGGGGAGTCATGGTCTAGACCCCACTAGGAAAGTTCGTGAATATGAATTTTATTCAATTTAGTTATTTATATGATTTTGATAAATAAACCAAATAATAAATAACTATGTATAATTTAGAATAAAACATGCATAATGGACATGTGATTTATTCATAAGTTATTTTATTGAACAAACAATAAAAACCCACTAACCACAGGGGAAAACCACTATGGGTTCATCTTTTCTTGAGTTTTAGCATTTCATCTTTTTTCCATGTATATCATGGGATTGGTTCAACATAGATCAATTATAAACATTTTCATATATTTTTAGATAACAAATTTATGAAATTATTTAATCACACAGATGTTAGGGAGACCAATGAAATAGTTAAAAGGGGATTTACATTAATGAAACAATGGACACATAGGTTCTTACATAGTAAAGGGATGGGATTCCACACATTAAATCATTTTAATATAATAATAATAATTGAATATAATAATGACATAAATATATTTAATGAAATTCAATAAAAAAAATATGTTTCTAAAGCTCATAATTTATATTAATTCAACTAATACACATTTAATACCCTATAATTCTTTTCAATCAGTATGAAATGAGATAAAAAAACATCAAATTAATTAAATATCATCATTAATTTATTTCCTAATTTAACTCAATATTATATGTATATAGTCCTTGAGACTCTCATTCATTTTTAATTATGTCAAATAAATTAATATTATTTGGAGTTTTTCACATCCTTAATAATATACGATTAGGTAACAAGTCAAATACATGTCTTAACAACCCAACAATGCCATTATTGTGTAATGTAAACTCATGTGAAATATAGAATATATGTATGATCATGTGTTTAAATAAAATGTACAATCAATAAATAACACATGGGAATACATTTTAATTTCTGATGAGTATGTTTTTAATAAATGTTAATTATATGTTGTGTAAGAACCATATATACTAAGTATATTATACAAATTATATAGAAATTACGTATCAATGTAATATATATAAAACCCGTCACATTTTGTGTAATGTAACAAAAAATCAAATAAGGATTCATTTTAATTGAGTAATTATTTAATTTTAAATTTTCAAAAATATTTTTCATGCACAATACGTACTTTCTATACACAAAAGGTGTTTTTCAATTCACCATCTATCGAAAAAAATACCTAGGGACTAGGCATGTATATTGACCATAGAAAAGTATGATGTAAAAAACATGTACAATAGTTGAATGCCATGTTACCATAGATTTACACAACTATGAGTCACACAAACAATGAAATAAATATGAGACTCCCCATAACTATTTGATTTCCACTATTAAAACATGTGGAGTACACCAAGTGTAAGCTTGTTACATGGTGTGAGGATTGAAAAATAATTTTATTAGACAACATGGTATACATGAATAATGAATTTAGTACATATAATACATATATAATCCATGATGAACCAAAGTTTTCATGGATAATGCTGGTGTAGTGTACACAATCACAAAATATGTACTAATGGGCTACATGCCATGTAATATTTTAATATCTATAAAAAATTCATGGAAACTAGTGATGTGATTTTAGGATTTTTATCGTGTGTGTTATCATTTTCTTGGTTATACTGTTAATAATGAATAAGAAAAATAAAATATCATGACTCTAAGATTAAAAGAATAATTTTCATTAAAAGGAATCCAAAATATTAATGCATATGATGATAAATAATTAGTAAATAATGAAATATTATAACTTGACTATTGAGATACCACTTAAATATTCTTGATGTAGTGAAAGAGTTTTTTGTGCTATAAACATCTCATATTTCAGTCAAATCAAAAGATAATATGGGATATGGACAAAAAAATACTATCTGGAATAATAAATTATTTGGAATATTATTTTTAATAGACTATATAATTCATAAGTGAGGATACTTTACAATAATTTTTTTTTGAAATTATAAATAAATAATTACCTAAGTCTTTGTAATTTATCCAATCTGTATGAGGTTGTTCATATAGAATCTCATTGATTACATCATCAATATTCTATGATAATGATAGGAAAAATCTCTATTGTGGTGTCCACATGTGATCCTTTGATCTATATGATGTTTTAATGGTAATATGAGTTCTAGAGTAGTGATAATGATCTTCTTACATTAATCCACTTGATCACTTCCATAATCAGTTCAATTTTGAATGATCATCTGTTATCTCCCCTACATGAGAGTAAGATGGGATAATGGAATGTCTCTTATTCTTCATATAAACCCTTGAGATGTTTTTAGTGACGAGAAATATTTCGGAAGTCGAGGGGATGTTTTCTCCACAAAAACAAATTCCAATCCATCTCAATTGAAATAATAGGGAATATATAAAGACAATCATATTATTTAATATTTATTAATTGAAAAATTTCCTTCACAATATATATTAATCTCATTATACACTAAAATATATATAATAATACTAATAATAAAAACAACATAAATTTTTCTTATTATTTTTACTAACTCACATAATATTAGATAATATTTTATAAGCTAGTAAATAAATATTTATCATTGGACCCAAATATTTTTCTAATTTTCTACATAATCAGTTTATGAATTTTCAAATAAGTGTTTGAAATAAATATTATTCCTTTATAAAATAAATTATTATATATAATATTAACTATCTTGTGAATAAATATATATTTAAATATTTCAAATCAATAAATCTGGAATATTTTTTTTATCTTTTACAAGGGATTTATAATAATTTCCAAAATAAAATATATAGTAGAATATCATCTACATCAATAGAAACACAATATATGTGTCCCTATAGGTTTCTTACTCAGTTTAATTAATAAAGTTAACCTAAAATCCTATATTATCATTAATAAATATATGAAGCAACAAATGTGGAAGAAGTAAATTTTGTAATTTTGACAACTAGATATAAATACTTATTGGGTTGTAAAAGTCCATTTTCATGATATATCACCATGAAGGGTTTTCACTCATATCATCAACCTGTATGTTTGATTAATACTTATATGACATCTTAAAGAAATGGAATTTATTTCATGGTTCAAATATAGTAAAAGTGTTGAGCTATTAACTTCCATAAGGGGGAGTGGAAAAATCCACCCCTGACATATTCCTTAATAAAATATCATTCATGAAATACCCAACATACCCAAATTATCCATGAATATATGTAATCACATTTTATTTTACAACATTATTGTAACCAACTCGTGATATGCATTAATAATAACTTTTAAGTATATAGATCTTGACAGACTCTCACATGCCATAATATCCAATGATATTAAAACATGTGGAATTATTACTAGTGTATCTATCCCCATAATCTATGGTTATGAATATTACAATGTGTGAACTTCATGTGATGAAGTATTATATTGATATGAGTACTCCCACCTCGTTTATTTCATCATCTATGACCCATGAGATGATAACTTATGACCATATGACTATGTTTTAGAAACTTATACTTGATCTTCATGGTTGTTATCATTTTAGAGTATTACTTATGAGTTTATTAATATTATTGATACTCTAGGTCAGTATGACATTAATTTTATAAAGTTTAAAAATCAATAATGTGATATAAATATTATTCATATTCACTAATTTGAATATATATATAAACAACTTACCAAATTTAGAAAAAGGTTTTATAGAACCAACACTAATAGTTTTAATATATAACTCTAAAAACTATTTCAAAAATAATAACTTATATTATATAAAAAATTTAATGGGATCTAATTATGTCTTATTATTACATATTCTCTAATAATATATTTCAAATACACATGTATAATGTTACATATATTCCAAATAGTAGACTTTGTTTCAATTGTTTATATTATACATTTTTTCATGAGGAACCCATCACTATAGTTGTGATTATTCTTATTCACCTATGTCTCTTCTATGTTATATTATTACATTACTAAATTTTTATTTAAATGTGTCTCTTATAATTTTAATTTTTATGTATATAGTGGAAGTGGATCGATTTAAGTCATATGTGTTTTAATTTTTACACTTGGGTGGCTTTAGCTTGTTAAATTAACTTGGAAAATTATTATAGTTCTAAAATCATGATTTTATTAATCTAATAGTGGGAAATGTTTAGGGAATCCCAATGGGGGATAATGGTGATATTTTGTTGAATTTTTAGAAAGGAGGTTCTTTCGTGCTTCTACAATGTAGTTTCATTTTGGGGGAGAAATATAATTTTTCCCATTTCCTTTATGGGATTCAGTTTAATTAAGGAACAAAGTGTTTTTATATTTTTTATTTTCATCTATAATTACCATTTTGTTTTTTCATGTGGTTTTCTAAAAGTGTGAGAATGTTGAGACATTTTACTTATAAACATCTTATGGATAAATTATTTTGATAAATAAAATTTAAATTTTACTGTTACATATTTCAAAATTGAGTTTTTAATTGTTCTATTTTTTAGACATTATACATTCAAAATCTCATATTCCAAAAGATCCAATTATATGAATTAAATATATTGAACATTGTGAACCCACTAGTTCAGTGTCTAGTTAAATATCATGTTAGATACTCCTTTTTTGTTAGTAGCGATAGATATACCACAAGTTCATAGAGTTTACTATTTTTATTTTTTAAAACAACTATATATAAGAAATTGATGCTTCAATGATCACTTATCACTAATGGCGGATCACGTTGAATTCTGTAATTTGTATGCTATCTGTTGGCCCAGAGATGTAGTTGTCCACTTTTCCTATATAAAGGTTTCAATTATCACAAATCATGTCATATATTAACATATATCTTAATTCATGTTAGATATTATATTATCACACAATGTTATATTTAATATCAGATCATATCAATCATATTATTATTTATGCATGCTTAAGTCGAAAAAAGCTTTTAATTGATTGTCTTTGTGTAATTAGAAGGATTTCCAGTTTCTAACTTTGTTCAATTCCAAGACAGACAGAGCATCTAAACTTTTCTGAGTATAATTCACCGATGCTGAAAAACAGATGACTCACCATCATACATAATTATTATTGGATGACATATCATGTAGGCATATTTTTCTATGTATTGAACACTGACATCGTTACAAAAGGCACACTGTTGGAATGACACGATAGACAAAAGACTCACTATTTCACATGCTACCTGTGCAATGTGAAGCTTTCACGGTTACACAAGACTCAACATTGGAAGTGAAACCTACAAACAGAAGACTCACCATGGAATATGCTACCAAACAAAACAACCTACTATTAGTGTATGTGAACTATCGTGGAATGATGTTACCATTGTATGGATACACCAACAGTTAAAATGAGACACCATTGGTTCAACTATCTCACTAAAATGAGCAAGGAATAACCGCTGATATGAGTCACCGATGGATTAGTCACCGATGGTAAAGACTCACCTATACCCTGAATCACCAATACTGATAGAAATGACTCACCGATGTTGACTGACCGATGATGGAAGACCAATTAAAATGAGTCCCCGATACATATGACTCAGAGATAGTCATAAAAATGTTTTTATATTATAAATTTAAATTTATATCAAATGGTCATATTTAAGAAGATTATGGTTTCTAACATTATTTAATGTTGTCTGTAGGTCTCTCAATAGACAGTACAAGGTATATACAAGTGCAGATATCTTCTTGCATGGTGGACCACAAATTATTAAATAATTACCCAATAGATCTTTTTACATATGACTAGGAATACACAACTAAAGTAAGATGTTTTAGAACTGGAAAACTCTTACTGCTCTCGATATTTCTTCAAAATCCCAGGAACTCAAAGTAAGAACATTTGGGTACTTCAATATGACAAGAAGGTCCTACAGAATTGCACTGAACATATTTCCAACGAGTATTTTAACACATTTCACTCATCGAAAAACTAGAACACAGAGTATTTGATACTCTATTTTGAAGCTGAATTCTTAAAGAGGACTGAAACACTATTTTCTCTATATCAGATGAGTCCAGAGCTTCATTGCACAATAAACAAAGACTTCTAAACTCTATTCTAAATCTTTATCTCTATTGTGTACTTTTGATTAAATTTTTGAGCAGTGTGGGTATCGATATTTTACTCACACACTGACTCCAATGCACAATAAGAGGATACCTGAAATCCTCAATCTCACTCTAATTATTATCTCATGTATCCCACATAGAATAGGGGAAGAGTTTATGTTTGACCTGTTTGTTATGTTTCCCATGAATATTAACGTGTGACCTAAACAATCCTTTGTACTGTTGAGAACCCCGATCCAGGGTGTGGATCAAATTTATTAATATAAACTTCTTGTTGGAAGAAGATCTCCATGTGAAAGGACTAAGTCTCAGCTTGAGACTGAACCTCTAGTTTATTTTGGGAGTGTTTTACTATTTAGTTTTACTATATTTCATCACCATTTCACAAAAATAAATTGAACATTGATAGTTTGTTTAGAAATAATTTATATCTGTTTTGAATAAGTACATTAGTTTAAAAAGTTATACCAATCTTCAGATTAGTAGAGCAGAGAACTAATAAATATTTTGAGAAATTAATTGAACATTTATGATGTTTATAAATTCAATAGAAAAACTATGATAATATTTTTGATTGGATGAAAATTTCAAGGAACTAATTTTAAAACATATATTTTTATAGTTACTCAATTCACCCTCCTCTTGAGTAAACACTATGACCAAAATTTGGTATCATAGGATGCTTTTATAAATTTATCATTTTTCAAAGCTACTTCAAATCATTTTCAATTGTGATTGAAGTTGTTTTTCAAATATCATAAGCTTTCTGTCATATATAAATTTTTATCTCTTTAAAATTATTTTACGATTCATATTAAGAACAATAGTTTAGAAGTATATGCTACTAATAGACTACCTTTTTTTTAATGGAACCATAAATACTCAATGGAATCTTTATAAGAAAATAAATCTAGAAATGACGATATTTGAAATCTGGGATGCTATTTATAGTAATCATGCAATTCATGAAACTTCTAGAAACACTTTGGATAAACCTACAATGGATTTATATGACAATAATTGTAAATAAATGAATGCAATATACTATGATCTATGACATGAAAAGTTTAATCGTGTTTCTGCTTGTAAAACTACCCCTGAAATTTGGGACACTTTGTCTGTTTCTCAGGAGGGAAAATCTAATATGAAGGAAATGAGACTTAATACTTATAATATTAAGTATTATAACATTAAAATGAATCTTAATGAATCTGTTTCTGATATGTATATTAGATTTAATGAAGTTGTAAACATAATGATTTATCTCAGATGAGATTTCACAGCCAAAGAACAAATCTTGAGGATTATCAGATGTTTACCTAATAGATGGAAAGGAACCTCTATATCAATTAGAGAATCATGTTACATCAGTAAATTACATGTCAAATAACTCATTTGAAAGATGAGGATGTACGAAGATGAAATGAATGTCAACATTGAGGAGGATGTTAAACCTAAGAAGAAGTCTATAGCTTACAGGACTACTACCTCGGAAAATAAATACAAAGAGATTGTTAAAGCTAGTATTGAAAGCTCCATTAGCGAAGAATCATCTTCATTTAGTGATAAAGAAATGGTCCAGCAGGCCAGGAGATTCATGAAATATTATTTGAAAAGATGTTTTTCAAAAATCCCAATTTCAAAGGAATGTATGATAACAAGGGAAATTGAAAAAGGAGTGGAGGAGAAACGATAAATTAAAAGATACAGTGTGATACGAATGCCAAAAAGAAAGGTCATGTCAATGATGAACGTCCAAATCTCAAATAAAAAATAAAGTATTAGAACAAGGATATAAAATATAAGAAATCCATGAAGGACAATTGGAATGACTATGAGGATAGGACCAGTAAATCTTCTTTTTCTCATGTTGAGAGAGAATTCATGGGAAATATGTTTTTTATGAAACACACATATGAGGAAATCTTAGACTGTTGTATTCAACATTCTAACTATTATGAAAATTAATGTGAGCGTGAGAATATGTCATGTGAAGAATAATTTGAATATTTCAACAAGCTGGAAGAGTCATTTAATGATCTAAAGGATAAGTATAAATCATTAAATAAACAATATTCTATTACTCTAATTATTAAATAAGATATTACTAATGAAAAAGAAAAGAATGATCAATAACTCAAGGAAAACATTGAATTAAAAATGTTTAATGTGAAATTAAAGAAGGATATTGAAATGTTTACCAATGAAAAAACACACTTACACAAATACATGGTAAAAAGATAAATCCTAAGTGAACTTTTGGAATATTATATCAACCAGGAAAAAGGAACTTATCAAAAAAACATTTTATGAAAAGAATGGATTATCTTCTTCGATATAAAAAACCATAATTTTTCTGCAAGCTCCACTTCTAAAAATTCTTTTACTGCACCCCTTTCATCTTGACCAAAAAAAATTTATTTTTAAAATACTTTATATGATGCATATAGAAAACCCATAAGACATGTTTGGTTCCTAAATATTTTGATACTAATGTTTTTCGACCCAGAAGATTATGGGTACCAAAATCCTTTCTTCGATAATTTTTTTTGTAGGTAAACTACCTAAAGAGTTCCTGTGGAAATATGAGTTATTTGGATAGTGGGTGTTCAAGACACATGACAGGGGATTACTCACGCGTCAATAGACTTATCAAAATTAATGGAGTACATGTCACATTTGGTGAAAATGGTAAAGGAAAAATCAATGTATATGATAGATTGGTAACCCTACATCTATTTCAATTTTATACGTACTTTATGTTAATGGATTAAAGTTTAATATGATTTGTGTATCTCAACTGTGTGATGATGGATTTTAGGTAAAATTTAAAAACGATTCATTCAATGTTTTTTATGCCAATAATAACTTAGTATTAACTTCTCTTATAAATAATAATTTCTATGCTATAAATTTAGACACACTAGCCTCACAGAATGTATGTTGTCTTAGTGCCTTTTACAAAGATTATTGGTTCTAGCATAGAATATTAGTGCATTTCAATGAACAAACTCTAATAAAACATACGTGAAAATGACTAGTCAAGGTTTTACCCTAATTAGAGTATCTAGAAAATAAAGTGTGGTATCCATGTCAAAAAGGAATGCAATATAAAATCTCTTTCAAATTGAAGAAATAAGTGACAACTTCTCAACCATTAGAGTTGGTTCAAATATATTTGTTTGGACCATCTCAAGTATGTAGTTTAAATTGGAAGCACTATGTATATGTTTTTGTGGATGACTATTCTAGGTAAACATGGACTAATTTCTTAGCACACAAAAGTGAATCCTTTACTTACTTCACCAAGTATGATAAAATTGTATATAATGATAGTGGTATTAGTGTTAAATCTCTAAGAAGTTATCATGGTCTTGTGTTTTAAATTTAAGATTTTGAATTGTTTTGATCCCACAATGGTTGTAGCCATAACTTCTATGACCTTATAAGACCTCAACCAAATGGAGTTATAGAAATAAAAAATATAACCCTGAATTAAATTTCTAGAACTATTTTTAATGAATATGTCATACCAATTTACTTCTTGGATGAAGATGTTAGTACAGCTTGTTATATAATAAATAGTTTCTTAGTCAGACTGTAACGACCCGAATCTAGAGCCCTTCCACTGGTGCCCCGTACCTGGTTCCCCACATGACCTTGGGCACATTTCCCCAAACGCCAGAGGCTGCCGACTAGCAGCGAGGGCCTTGGTAAGTTATTGGGGAAACTATGCCCTCATTTGGTAAGGTATACAAGGCAAGAAATCCACAGTCAATGGAGGAAGCAGTAAACAGCATACAAACACTGAAACTAAACAGCGGAAGCAATGAAAACATAAGGATAATGATAATGATGCAGTTGGTACAAGTATCTAAGGAAAGAAGAAAACACAACAACGTGCTGAAATACAAATGAAAACAAAGTACGAAAGTAACAGCAACTCCAACATCATCGAAAGCCTAAGCTCAGTCCTATTCTCTCCAGATCCAACTAGAAAGCACGTACCCGAAGTAGAAGGGACACAATCCCTATGCACACCTATAACGATATAACCTGTTTGGGCCGAAAAGCAGGACCCAAACAGGGTGTGAGATTAATCCCAGTAGGCAATCACCACGAGATCAGTGCCCTACTGTCAGTGAGTAATATAGAAAAAGTAAAGGAAATAAATGCCACAGAGAAACAGAAATACACTAAAGTATACAATCATACAAATCTCCATTGACATTTATTTAGCAGTACAGTACAATCATTTAGCTATCAACAAAGAAACCTAGAAACAGCTCTATACTCCCAAGGCAATCAAGTAATCACAACAGGTAACTCAAAAGTCTACCTAAACAGAAAGCAGTAAAAACCCAAGCTTGTTCTTTTTCTTGGTGGACTCATCACAACCAACCAAAAAATAATGCACTGACTCCCTTGGTGGCTCATACTAGAAAACCCCTCTAGTCAAGTAAGCGTACAAAGGCACAAAAACTCTTGGAATCTCTCACCGTCAAATCCCATGTGGTCTTGCAACGAAAGATATAGACTCTCTGAGGAAGCACTTATGTCTAATTCCCCCTATAGTCTCTCTACGTAACTAAGGACACTCTGAGGAAGAATAAAGTCCCATTCCCATAGGTCCTGCGATCGATACTAAATATAAAAAACTCTCTAGGGAAGCCCTTATCATCAATTCCCCCTTTAGTCTACCACACCAGGTTCACTCAGCCCTGAGCAGTTTAGCTGTATGTAATCGACTGTTAGAAGCCTATGTATGTTCAGAAAATACTTGGATAATAGCTACAAATGCATCCACAAGCATATAAACAGCAGACAATACATGTAATCAAGTCAACAGGCATACTAGCAATGTGCAAAAAGGGTTTCCTCGTAGGCAAACCGTGCCATGTGGCAATCAACAGCCAAAACAAGTTAAAACACCCATGGGGAGATCCTCAAACATGCTAAAAAGAAATTATTAATCATCTAATTACCTCAAGCATACAAGCAATCTAAGGCAGATAACAAAACAGGATCAAAACCCTAACCCGAGATACCTGATACATGGGTATCCGAAACTTTTTCACCAAACACTCAAAGACATTCAACGTAGGTAAACAAACCACCTACCTTAATCCTTGGTGTTCGATACTCTTGATCCTCATCCTGTGAATCGACCTAGAACGGATTAAATCTACAAAAACATCTGAAACGTTCAACCTCAGATAACTTCTCACAAGAGAAGGAATCAAGAAACATGGCCAAAGAATAACCGGGAACTCACCGCTGTGATTCTATCGCACCCGACGACGTTCGATTTGTACAACCAATGAAGGATCAGTTCCTAGGAGAATAATCGGCCCTCTAGGTCACTCTAGACGTAATTAGGCGGAGAAGAAGATGAAAACATGGATTAGGCGTGACCCCGGTCCGATTAATGAAATAAAAAGAAAATTACACGGCGTGTACTTCATGAGTACACGACATGTAGTCCCCTTTTTTCGTACGTTTTATTAATCGAACTCCACCTCATTACTACACCCCATGTGACAGGCCCAGACATGGAAAACACATGGCCTCATGCAGAATATTAGTACACAATGTTTACTAGTAATGTACCCGGCGTGTACTTACAAAATTTCCAGATTCTCCTATTTTTCTCAATAACGGCCAGAAAAGGAAAACATACCTGAAGAAGAAGGTCTGGGTTCTTAAAAACTTCCCTCCTTAATGAAATTCATCCCCAAATTTCCCTAGCAAGGCGTTGAAGAAGAAATCTCGACCAAATCTTGCCAATTTGATCGCATATCGGCCTCCCACTCCCAAGTCTCATCCTGCAAACAGCCATGCTGCCATAACACCCGTACTAGAGGAACAGACCGACCATAGAGTAATTTTGCGCTACGATCTACAATCCTGATAGGATGCTCCTTGAACGATGCGTCCTGCTCCATCTCAACCTCCTAGGGATGAAAATAGGGACGGGTCTGAGAAATAGCGTCGAAGGTGAAAAACATGGAAGACGTCGTGCATAGCCTAATATCTCTGAGGTAACTGCAAACTATAAGCAACCAGCCCGACTCTCTACAGAACCTCGAACGGCCTGACGTATCTCGGAGAAAGCTTACCCAGTCTCCTGATCCTCTTGTGTCCCAACCTTGGGGTAACACATTGGAAAACCTGGTCACCGACCTCGAACTCCAGTGGTCGTCTCCGCTGATCAGCATAAGACTTCTGTCGAGACTGCGCTCTAGCCATCATCTTCTGAATCAGCTATATCTGCTCCAAAGTGTCTTGAAAAAGATGAGGTCCCAGCAAAGCTGCCTCTCCTACCTCCAGCTAGAATAAAGGTGATAGGCATGTCCTACCATACAAATCCTCATAGGGCGCCATTTGAATGGTCTCTTGAAAACTGTTGTTGTAGGTGAACTCTATCAGAGGAAAATGTTTCTCCCAAGAATCGCCAAAGTCTATGTTGCACGCTCAGAGCATATCCTCAAGCACCTGGATCGTGCGCTCGGGCTGGCCATCAGTCTGGGGATGGTATGTTGTACTCAAAAGTTCATGTGTACCCAAGGAATTCTGGAGTCCTTGCCAGAACCGAGAGGTAAAGCGCACATCCCTATCTAAAAAAATGGAGTGTGGAACTCCATGCAGATGAACGATCTCTCGAATGTAAAGTCATCCCAGATCATCGACACTGAAAGTCTCCTTGATTGGAAAAAAGTGAGAAACCTTTGTAATCTTGTCGACGACAACCCACACCGCATCGTTTCCTCTCAATTTTCTCGGTAACCCTTTCACGATGTCCATCACGACATCGTTTGACTTCCACTCTAGAATGGGTAGCTACTCTAAAAGCCCCATTGGTCGCTGATTCTCTGCTTTCACCTGCTGACAAGTAGAACATTTCATGAAAAAACCAGCCATATCCTTCTTCATATCTGGACACCAGTACTGGCGATGAAGATCCCGATACATCTTGGTGACTCCAGGATGAGCTGCCCAATCTGAGGAATGGAAGTCTCGCATCAGCTCCTCGCGTATATCTATTGGCACCCATACACGTCCTTGGAAATTAAAGATCTCATCCTTGACAATGGTCCACCCGGGAAGAGGGTCCTATCCTGAAATGCTTTACCATAGGACTAGCCCTTATGAATCTTCCAGCTGCCTCATCCAAACTCGGTCCAAAAGTGCAGAGGTAACAGCCATATAAGATAGGAAAGTTTGACCCTGCCTATCGTGCACCTCCAAATGAATCTTCGAGAACAGAGCCATCAGTTTCCACTTACTACTGGCCTCCTGAACTACATGAATCTGAGTTTTCTTTCCCATTACATCGGCCACTGCGTTGCCTTTACTAGGCGTATAGGAAAGCTCGAATTCGAAGGATTGGAGATACTCAACCCAACTCCGCTGTCTCAGATTTAGGTCACGCTGCGTGAAGATGTACTTGAGACTCCTATTGTCAGTGTATACCACAAAATGTTCTCCCAGAAGGTAATGTCTCCAGCAACGTAAATCATGAACAACCATAGCCAACTCCAAGTCATGCGTAGGATAATTCCTCTTATGAGGCCTCAACTACCGAGATCCATACGCAACCACTCTGTCCTCCTGCATAAGCACTCCTCCAGTCAGATTCCTTATGAATAACAGAAAACTGTATAGATCTTGCCTGGTTCCGGAAAAACTAGGATCAGTATTGAAGTCAATCTCCCCTTCAGCTCCTCGAAGTTTGAGTCACAGGCTTCTGAACAAACAAACATCACCCCCTTCTTAGTCAAGCCTGTTAGCGGTGTAGCTAGGCATGAGAAGTCCTGTATAAACCACATGTAGTAACTAGCCATCCCAAAGAATCTCTGTACCTTGAAGACATTTTTCGGCTACACCTAGGTAACTAATACTCTCACCTTTTCTGGGTCTACTGATACTCATGTCTCCGAGAAGACATGACCCAGGAGGTGAATCTCGTCCATCAAAAAGTGTCACTTCGAGAGTTTAGCATAAAGCTGATTCTCCCTCAATGTACTCAAAACGATCTCAACATGGGTTGAATGGTCGTGTCGAGTGTGAGAGTACACGAAGATATCGTCCACGAAGACCACGACGAAGGAATCCATGTAAGGATGGAACACTCATTTCATCAGTGCCATGAAAACTGCTGGCGTGTTCGTAAGACCGAACGACATAACCGTATACCTGTAGAGGCCGCACCTGCTCCTGAAGGCTATCATATGTATATCTGAAGGTCAAATGTGCAACTGATGATAACCAGACCTCAAATCGATCTTCAAGAAAACCCGAGCTCCTCGATGCTGATTGAAGAGATCATCAATTCTCGGGAAGGGATATCGGTTCTTGAGCGTCAAATGGTTCAGCTTCCGATAATCCAATCAAAGCCTAAGGGTACCATCTCCCTTCTTCGTGAACAAGATAGGGGAACCCCAAGGAGAAGTACTGGGTCGGATGAAATCCTTTGCCTACAAATCTTCCAACTGCTTATTGATCTCCTGCTACTCAAGTGTAGCCATCCTATAAGGATCAATGGACACCGGTGCCGCTCCTGGCACGAGCTCAATCGAGAATTCTACCTGACGCTCTAGAGGCAAACCTGAAAAGTCTTCTGGAAAGACATCTATAAAGAAATGAACCACTGGAGGAAAATCTAACTGAGAAGTCCCCTAGTCATCCAGATAAAGACTCTCAATCTGGACCATAACTCCTCCTATCCCATGATGCTCGAGTCTGTCTTGACTCGCTTGAACATCCCACTCGCCTTTATGAAGGAAAGATTCACCCTCTGGTGATACGAAACACACCCTACAGCGATAGAAATCGACTACTTCCTGGACGGGAACCAACCAGTCCATACTGAGAATGACGTCATAGCCCATCATATTCAGGACGTAGAGGTCCAATAAGAAATGATACCCTGAAACCTCGAGAGGGAACCCCTTGAATTGACGTACGCTAGATGTCCTCGTTCCCAAGGGTGTGTCGAGAGTCAACATGTCAGCAGACGAAAAGAAACAGAGCTCAAGGCTCTCCACGAAAACAATAGAGATAAAGCTATGTGAAGTCCCAGTATCGAGAAGTGCTGAAGATAAAACTGAGGCTACTAAGATCGTACCTCAAACTGTTGAGGGTCCGGGATCCTGCTTTTGATGAATCTACTCTACAGCAAAAGTCTGGCATGTACCGCGGCCCTGTGTAACAGCCGGAAAACCCTGAGCTGCTCCTCCCTGAGCCTGACCACTACGTCCATGGCCTCTACCCTGACCTGAACATCCTGAAGAACTCCAGCCACCAGTCTGTTTCATAGCGGGTAATCCTGCTCCTGTACGCGAGGTCGAAACTGATCCTCCTTCACTAACCTCTAGAAGGGGAACCTTGCAGAAACGCTGCAGGTGACCCATCTTGTCGCAGTATCGGCACTCTACTAGGTCCCTTGGAAACTGGGGATTCTTATGCCCCTCCTCCCACACTGATAACACACCACTTGGGTTCCATAAGGGGCATCTCGTCTACCAGAAGGAATAACTCACTTCCTCGGGTCGCCTCGGGTAGACTCTCGGTGGCGTTTCCTGCTGTCTGTCTAGAGGGAATCAGGCTTGGATGCTGTACGGCCCTAGTCCATAGATCTAGTCTCCCTTAGGTTCCTCTCCATAAAGAGTGACTGGTTTACTATCAGAGTAATTTAAGTCAACTGAAAGACATTCACCTGCGATCTGATCTCCGGTATGGGGCCTTCCTCAAAATTCCTCGCAAGAAACAGCTCATCATTCCCCAGGACGGGAGTGAATTGATGTAACTCAGTGAAGCTGGAGGAATAATCCATAAATGAGAGAGTACCCTGTTACAGGCTCATGAACTCCCTGGCTCTGTCAGCCCTCAGCATCGCTGGGTAGAAGTAGTCGTAAAACATATGCTAAAACTCATCCCAAGCCATAGCCTGCTGGCGCCCCGTCTGGGAGACTACGTCCCACCATCTCTTGGCGGGATCTCATAGTATATACGTCTTGAGCTTCACCCTCATATCTGGAGGCATCTCCAAATACTTCAATATGGACAACATGGTTTCTAGCCATGACTCTGCAGCCTGAGGTCCTCCATCTCTTGTGAATGTTGGAGGATGTTCTTGTTGGAAGACCCGCGTCAGCTCTGTGATATAGGGGGCAGGATGCTGAACTCCCTAGAAGGTCTACATGAATCTCATGAAGCCCTCTCTATGGTATCACTGAAGGTGCCATGTCCGGAACAATGGGCAGAACTACTGGCTATCCCTGATCGGTCGTATCAGGCGTACGATCAATGCTTGGTTTTTGTCGTCCAACATAAGGACGTCTCGGTGCCATAGCTCTGAAAGTCCAAAACACACTTTCATTAAAGAGGAAAACATTTGCAACATAGGAGAGTAAAACAGAATAGGAGGGAAAACCATTAAATATGGAAAAACCGAAATACACGACATGTAATACCGATATACGACGTGTTTCCAGAAATCCTACCCAGGGCGTGTACCCTGTCCATACATGGCTATGTAAACTAACCAGATACATGACGTTTTTTAAACTACATGGCATGTAATAACACATTTCTCCCTGCCCAGTTACTCCTACATGACTAAGTCACACAAACTGTCCCAGCTGAAGACTACACGGCGTGCTTTGATGCAGACACGGCGTGTGCTGGACATGCCTTACCTGGCTCATGTTGTCAGCAACATGTCCTGACACACATTCGACACTACACGACATGTTCCTATGAGACACGGCGTGCACTTGAAGGTAAACCTTGTCCCATGTTGTTCGTGACACGGCCGGGTACTCGGCTGATCCTTACACGGCGTGTTCCGAACAAACATGGAATGTATATGAGAAGCAACATAGAGCCATGTTTTTCAAGACACGGTCGGGTACCTGGGAAAGGATACACGGCGTGTGCATACCAAACATGGCATGTACTAAACATGCATTAACTGGCCCGTGTTGTTTGATACATGGCCAGGATCCTAGTTAACCCCTACATGGTGTGTACCTAGAGTACACGACGTGTTCCTGAAAACCATTTACAGCTCCGTGTCCCTGTTCACACGGTCAATGACACGACCAAAAAACTACACAACGTGTATATATAATGTACACACCGTGTATTCTAGGGTTTTCCGGACAGTATCCTCAGAACTGCACCGGAGCCCAGAAAACACAGAAAAACAAGGTTTAAGTTGCCAAATTCCGATCCGTGGGGGCCCATACTCCCCGCGAATCAAAGCTTGGCATCCTAACAATGCATATAACAAGAAAATAGTACAAGAACTCATGACCCACCAAATTCCGATCCTCGAGGGTCCATAACACCTCTTAGAACAAAGTTTGGCATCCATGATAAGAAAGCTCCCAACAACGATACCCTATCAACATAGCAGGTATTCTATCACAGTAGCTATCACAACAACATGCATTATCTTTCACAAATCCTATCACAACAGTATGCAATCTCTAATGAAACCTAGATGGCATGGAAAGATGCATGGCATGTGATCTTCTAACATGTGCCTATATGATACATGAGATGTCATACCCTCATCTCATCGGGTTGGAACGAAATAGAACCGCAATCATAAAAACAGTAATAGCACAAAACAAGTGCATCACCCAATGGTGAAATCAACTAAACTGTAACATTCCCAAAACTCAAAACATTCAATAATCTAGGTAATATGGATTTTCCCTATACACGGGTTCTATAACGCCCGGGCACAGCTATTTACCATTCACCTATATCGTCTTATCCCTGTCCAATGTCGCTAAACAGAAAGTCAATAGATAAGGAAATAACTCCTCTGATACCACTTCGTAATGACCTGAATCTGAATCCCTTCCACTAGTGCCCCGTACCCGATTCTCCAGATGACCTCAGGTGCATTTTCCCAAATTCCAGAGGCTACCGACTAGCCGCGAGGGGCTTGGTAAGTTATTGGGGAAATTATGCCCTCATTTGGTAAGGTATATAAGGCAAGAAATCAACAGTCAATAGCGGAAGCAGTAAACAACAAACAAATAGTGAAACTAAATAGAGGAAGCAATGAACACATAATGATAATGATAATGATGCAGTTGGTACAAGTATCTAAGGAAAACAGAAAACACAACAACGTTCTATAATACAACTGAAAACAAAGTACGAAAGTAACAGTAACTCCAGCAGCCTTGCAAGCCTTAGCTCGGTCCTATGCTCTCCATCTCCAACCAGAAATCACTTACCCAATGTAGAAGGGCCACAAGCCCTATCCACACCTACAACCATATAACCTATTTGGGCAGAAAATCAGGAACCAAACAGGGCGTGAGACTAATCCTAGTTGGCAATCACCACGAGATCTGTGCCCCACTGTCAGTGAGAAATATAGAAAAAGTAAAGGAAATAAATACAACAGAGAAACAGAAATACAATAAAGGAAACTATCCTACAAATATCCATTAACATTTATTTAGCAGTTCAGTACAATCATTTAGCTATGAACCAAGGAACCTAGCAACAGCTCTATCCTCCCAAGGCAAGCAAGTAATCACAACATGTAGCTCAGCCGTCTACCCAAACAACAAGTAGAAAAAACCCAAGCTTGTTCCTTGGCATGGTGGACTCATCATAACTAACCAACAAATAAATCACTGACTCCCTGGGGGGCTCCTACGAGCAAACCCCTCTATTCAAGTAAACGTACAAAGCCACAGACACTCTGGGAATCTCTCACCATCAATTCCCATGTGGTCTTGCAACGAATGATATAGACTCTCTTAGGAAGAACATACGTCTAATTCCCCCTATATTCTCCCTATGTAACTAAGGGAACACTGAGGAAGCACAAAGTCCCATTCCCATATGCCCTGCGATATATACTAATTATAATAGACTCTCTAGGGAATCCCTAATCGTCAATTCCACCTTTAGTCTACCACACCAGGTTCCCTCAGCCCTGACCAGTTCAGTCGTAAGTAATCGACTGTTATCAGGCTAAGTATGTTCCGAAACTACTTGGATAATAGCTACAAATGCATCCACAAACATATAAACAGTAGGCAATACATGCAATCAAGTCAACATGCATACTAGCAATGTGCAAAAAGGGTTGCCTCGTAGGCAAACCATGCCAAGCGGCAATTACCAACCAAAACAAGGGGAAACACCTGTGGGGTGATCCTCAAACTTGCTAAAAAAATTATTAACCATATAATAACATCAAAAATATGAGAAATCTAAGGCAGATAACAAAACAGGATCAAAACCCTAACCTGAGAAACCCGATACATGGGTATCCGACACTTTTGCACCAAACACTCAAAGGCATTCAACGTAGGGAAATAAACCACCTACCTCAGTCTTTGGTGTTCGATAATCTTGAACCTCGGCCTGTGAATCAGCCTAGAACGGAGTAAATCTGTAAAAACATCTAAAATGTTCAACCTCAGAAAACTCTCACAAGAGAGGGAATTAGGAAACATGGCCAAAGAAGAACCGAGAACTCACTACTGCGATTCTATTGCACCCGACGACATTCGATTCAGAAAACTGGAGAAGGATCGGTGGATCTGAGAAGAATCGGCCATCTAGGTCGCTCTGGACGTAATTAGGCGGAGAAGAAGATGAAAACAGGGACTAGGCGTGACCCTGGTCCGATTAATTAAATAAAGAAAAGTACACGGCGTGTACTTCATGAGTACACGACGTGTAGTACCCTTTTCCGTACGCCGTATTAATCGGACTCCACCTCATCGCTACATCCCCTATGACTGGCCCAGAAATGGCCAGCACACGGCCTCACGCGGAAGAGAACCACATGGCGTGTACTAGTAATGTACATGGCATGTACATACAAAATTTCTAGATTCTCCTCTTTTTCTCAAAAATGACCAGAAAAGGAAAACATACCTGAAAAAGAAGGTCCGGGTTCTTACACATACCTATCCTAAAAATATACTCCCTATGTGTTATGGAATAACAGGAAACCCAAAGTTAGTTATTTCAAACAATTTGGATTTAAATTTTATATTTGGAATATTATAGACAATCTACAAAAATTCACATCCAAAAGTGATGATGTAATATTTGTAGGTTACCTAACCTCATGTAAAGCCTATAGAGTCTTTAATAAAATAACAATGTGTGTGGGAGAATCTGTGAAAATCAAATTTTATGAAGTAGATCCACATGATCATAAAAACACTCTAGAAATACATGAAGATGATATATCAAATATTGGCATAAATTAAAAATCATTTAATCTTTATGTCATTCAATATGTGAAATCAATTTTTTTTGGAAATTCTCTTAAATCTAGCCATAATGAACCAGATCAAAATATTGAACCAGAAATAACTAGTCCTACCATTTCCTGTCTAACTAGAACCATTAAAAACCATCCCTTATATACTGTTGTTGGTGATATAGATGAAGCTACTCCAAATATATTTTCTCTTAGAAATCAGTTTGAATATAAAGCATTATTTTTATAACATGAACCTAAAAATATCAATGATGAATATTGGTTGATTTCTATGCAAGAAGAACTCAATAAATTTGAAAGAAATAATATTTGGAAACTTGTGGATAGACCCAAAGACACGTTGATCAATGTAATTAAGTTGGTGTTTATAAATAAAGTAGATGAAGATGGTAATATTGTTTGAAATAACGATAGATATGTTGCACACGGCTATTGTCAAGGGGAAGGAATTGACAATGAAGTAACCTTTTCACCATTTTCTAGACATAAAGCCATCAGAATCAAGCTTGCTTATCCCGACGATCATAATTTCAAACTGTATCAAAAGGATGTTGAGAGTGTATTCCTAAATGGATATATAGTTGAGGATGTTTTTGTTGAAAAATCATTGGATTAACAAATCCTCATTTTCCAAAATCATGTTTTCAAATTGAAATAAGATTTATATGGTGTTATAAAAGCTTTAGGATCATGGTATGATAGATTGATCAATTTTTTTATTTCCAAAGGTTTTACAAAAATAATTTATGATCCTACTCTTTTTATCAAGGGAACGTTTAAATAGGTATTATTAGTCCAATTCTATGTTAATGAAATTATTTTTGGATCTTCAAGAAAAGTTTTATGCATTTATTTTTATAAAATGATTCAAAATGAATTTGAAATGAGTTTAATGGGTGAATTGAAATTAATTCTCTGATTTATAATTTTTTAAAATTAAGAAGGTATAATTTTAAATCAAAATAAGTATACAAGATATATATTAAAAAGATTTGTCTTTGATAAAATTTAATGTAGCAACACTCCCAAGAGTACTACTTGTAAGATGGATATTAATGAAGATAATAAATTTTTTGATCAATCCACTTACAAGGGAATGATTGGAAGCTATATTTACGTAATTGATAGTAGGTCAGATATAATGTTTTGTGAGTGTATGTGTTACTGTATTCAAGATAAACCCAATGAATCTCACATGAATCCTGTTAAAATAATTTTATAATTCCTCACAAATACTATCAATTTAGGCTTTATTTACCCCAATGGACAATCTTCTGATATAGTGAGTTATTGTGATGCTGATTTTAGTGGATGTAAGTTATAGAGAATGAGATCCTCTGGGACGTGCTACTTTTTTGGAAATTTTTTGGTTTCATAGTGTAGTAAGAAGAAAAATTATATTGCATTATCTTCTTCCGAAGCTGAGTACAAAGTTGCTAGTGGCTATTGTATATAATTTATGTTGATAAAACACACTCTTAAAGAATATGGATAACAATTTAGACATAAACCTATAAAATGTGACAACACAAGTTCTATTAACATTTCTAAGAATATAGTTTCTCATTATAGAAGTAAATATATTGATGCGAGACATCACATTTTGATAGATCATTTTCAAAAGGGTGATATAACATTAGAATTTATTGGAACTGAATATCATCTTGCTGATATATTTACTAAGACATTAAAATCTAAAATGATAAATTACATCATACATGATTTAGGAATGATCAATCAGTAAGACCCTATGTTTATATATCCTTTAATCTTTTTCTCTGATGTTGTCATTCCCTCATATTGAGGTTTTTCAATGTCTGTCATTCTGAAACTCACAACTAATCACTTTTTTATGTATTATATTTCTATCAAAATGACATTGTTTCATTAATTCTAGTTAACCTAGTTTATGATATTTCCATTGTAAAATCCTAAAATCCCGAAATAAAATAAATTTGAAATGATCCACTCTACTCCCATTACTGCTACTCTCTCTAACATTTTTCTACTGTTCTATTTTTCTATTCACAACATTTCACCTTCTATCCTTTGAACTGAACTGATCAGATGGCACGATAAAAGGGATATCTGGAAGAGGGTGAGTCTCATCATTCCATGAAACAAAATGGGGAGTCAAGAAAATTGACATATGGTAAATCCTGTTGTAACTTTAGAGAATGAAGTTTTTGTTGAATGGATCTTGGAGAGAAAAGAATTGTTGTTAAAAGTGTTGAAAGATAAACGATGACTTTTATGGTTTGAAAATAATGATATATTCTTTTATCCAATTAGGTTGTATGTGTTTTATATTAATTTGGAACATTGTCTAGAAGGAAGTGATGTTTCAAAGATTTTGTCGATTGTAAAAGGAAAGAGAATATCATTCTCTTCATGGCAATGGGATGAGTGTCTTATGGTAGCTCATGAAGTTAGGTTTGACGATTAATAAGGTACTTATTATCCTGAAAGTGATTTTTTGTATTATGAGACTAATCTAAAAGAGATAAAAAGATTGAATAGCAGAGGAGACCCATCACCTAATAATTGAATGGTGAGTGCAGAATTCATTTCAAGTGTATTCAACATCATATTTTTTCCAGGAAAGATGAATTTTCTTCTCTCAAGTATCAAGATGTATACTTGGTTTACTTGCTTCATAAAAATGTAAATTGTAATATTTTTATATATCGGATGGTTAACATCAATGAAATGATAAAACCATGGGGTAAATATAATTCAATATTCTACTCAAGAATAATTTCAGCTATGCTGAAGGAGAATGGTTGTGTAAATGAAGTTGATTATGTGTCAGTTAGTGAATACATTGGGATCTTCTTATGCTCTGACATCAGAAAAATAATGATGATAAATGGGAACCCTTGGAAGAAATAATGTGTTAGTGATGAAGACCGATTCAATGAGAAGTTGAATCCCATAGACCATCCTATTTGACCAAGGGATCTAGTGGATCCTAGTTTCGGTCTAGATGAACAAATAAACAATTATTAAGGTGAGTATGAAGAACCTGTTAACCCTATTAGAGATGCGGGATCACCATTTGATTATCAAAGTGACCCAAACACTACTGGACCATAGAGAAGAATCTCTATTGGACCCACAAGTCCACCTCTGGATTTTACCTCTCATGAACATATTCTCAAATCATCTGGTAGTGGAGAAAACACAGTTGAAGGCAGTGTATATAAAGTTATTGAATCTAATGAAGAAGATGTTGAAGAAGAAGATGATGTGGATAAAACTGGATGTGGTGAAAATGGTTTAGAAATAGGATGAGAAAAATGAGTGGAACAAGATGAAGATGATCAGAATAAATATGGTAATAATGAATATAGTAGTTAAATGGAATGTTACAGTAACTCGATCACCCAGATGAAAATCCAGACTATGTGAGTATCAAAGTTAGTGAAGCTAATAATTGTGTCTCTATTGAAGGCGTTGTTCAAGTATAAAATGTTAGATCAAATGAACTTACTACTCAGTTTTTTACACAAGGAAAATAAGTCTTCTTAAAGAAAAGCAATGTATCTGAGAATCCTTGACTGAGGCAGAGCCATCTGTCCTAAGAAATGAAACTGAGGGGGAGCCTCAATTACCAGTTTCTCAAGATGATGAAAAGCATAAAAAAGTAAGTGTAAATATTAATACTACTTATCCATTGGATTCTGATTTTATTTCTTAATGGATAAGGAATCTGTGTTATTTATATTTGGGATTTGATTATGATGATTCTGATGATGAAATTTTTCCCTTGCAACAAACAAACCCTTGGATGAGACCACTTCTAGTGACATTGTAACTAAATCTGATTTTTCTGAATTCAAGGAATAAATATTTTCCTTCATTAGACACTCAATATAATTTCAAATGGGATATGAGAGTGATGAATCCATGAGATAGAATACTGATGTGATTGAGAATTTAAAAGCAGTCATATCAATTGTTGATGGTGTAAAGCTTGCTGGCGCCTCTAGATCTTCTCCAACCCTAACTAGTCTCTCTGAAGCTGATGTTGTTTATATTTCAAAGATATAGATAATATAGATTCATCCAAATCTAATCACGACAACAAATACAATTGTGAAGATCAATTCCAAGCTCGTAAATGATATAAATAAGTTGACAACTATGATCAATGCTCTAACCACAGAGTATAGGAATAGAATGGAAGCATTCATGAAAGGACATGGTAACCTTGTTTCTCATTTAATGTTCTTGAGTTTTAAAAACTGAGAAAACATGTTTAGTATATCACCTATTTGGCTCTAGCTTCATGTTCTACTCGACCTACAAAGCCCTCAAAATCTGTAGATCTCACTACAATTAGTTTAGTGTTCAAAGATGTGCTACAAAATTTTATTGCACGTATGGCCAAATTTGAGGATACATCTGATAAAGTGCATGATCAAGTCATGTATTATACCAGATGTAATTATCACACTCAGAAAGAGATGACCAAAAGTCTTAATGAGTATTTATACAAACTCACCACAAAGCACAAAATGAATTGGTTGTTCAAGTACTTGGACACAAATCTTACTCTTCCTCTAGTAAAGAATGAATTTAAGGATCAGATATAGATACTCAGAGAATTTACTACTTGGGTGGATATGTTTATAGAAAACAAGGATGATTTTGAGAAGGCCATGAAACATGGTGGGGATATCATTGATGAATTCATCAATCTATTGAATTTGTATCCTCTTTTCCACAGTGAAGCCATTGTAGTACCTCCTGCAGTTCTTGGGCCTACTAGTTTTGTGGATAGTCAACCTCAAATATCATTTTCTCAGGCCTTATATAACATCAGTCCTGTCATAATATAAATTGTTCCATCTCAGGTTCTTTCTCAATAAAGTCCTGCCCTTGCTTCAATAGTTCCTGAAGGAGTACCTCTGTCACCTCTCTAAATCAATTTTGACCCTCCTCCTCCACAACCTACCCCACTGATCAACATTCTATTGATCCTTATTCTACGGGGAATGACACCCTTTATCCAACCACCTGATCTTATCATGTACTGTGGAATCTTTTTAAATCAATAGGGCTTTGTTCCTTTATGTTTTTTTTGAACTAATAGGTTTTTGAATGCAATTTAATTTTTTTACTTTACTGTTTTTCCTGTTCTTTTTTTCTATCACATTTTTTTAATCCCAAAAGGGGGAGAACATTATAAAATTTGACAATACCATGATTTGTGATTTCCAGAAAAGGAGGAGATAGGTGTCACATAGATGTCGATGGAAACTATCTATAACTAATGGTTTTAATAATAAAAAATCATGTCATATATTAACATATATATATTTTAATGATTGATATTATATTATGAAACGACATTAGCTTGAATATCAGATAATTTCATTCATATAACTATTTATGTGTTCTTACGTCTAAACAAGCTTTTAATTGATTATCAATGTGTAATTATGAGGATTTCCGGTTTCTCACTTTGTTGAATTTCAATACAGATAGAACATCTAAAATTTTGTGAGTATAAGTCACCAACACTAAAAAAGAGATGAATCAATGTCATACATATGTATTTTTGGAAGAAGGATAAAACAAGAATATTTTTTAAGTATGAGAAGATGCCACCATTAAAAAAGACTCACCATCAGACGTGACACTGATAGAGAAAAGACTCACCATTTCCCATGGTACCGACACAATGTGAAGATGACTCGTTTATAAAATACTCATTGTTGGACATGACACTGGAAGACAGAAGATGCATCTTTGCACATACTACCAATGAAAACAAACTACTATCAGTTCATGTGACCTACCACTGCATGATTCTACCGATGCATTTACTCACCGATAGTTAAAATGGGTCACCATTGGCTCAACTTTTTCACCGACATGAGGAAGGAATCACTGCTGGTATGAGTCACCAAAGAATGATTCACTCAAGAAAAAGACTCACCTACACCCTATGTCACCATTACCAATAGAAATGACTCAACGATGTATACTGATAGATGATACAGACCAATGCAAATGAGTCACCGATACTTATGTCTCACATATAATCATCAAAACTATTTTTATATTATTAATTAAAATTTATATCTAATGGTAATATTTACACAAATTAATGTTTCAGAAATTATTTAATGTTATCTGTAGGACTATCAGTAGAAAGTACGAGGTACATACACATGTGAAGATCTTCTTGGCAGCTAGTCCATAAATCATAAAATAATTTCCCAATGAAAATTTTTAGATCTAAAGAGGAATATGAAACAAAAAGAACATATAAGAGAATTGGATAACTCCTATAGCTCTCAAGAATTCTTCAAAATACCAAGAACTCAATGCAATAACATACAAGGGAATCAATAAGTGGATAAATTCCTGCTAAACTACACTAAATATCATTCCACCTTGGATATGACACTTCACACTCCTCAAAAAACCAGACCATATAGTATGTGATACTCAGTTTTGAAGCCAACTACCAGAAGTTGGCTCAAACTTCATTTTCTCCACATCAGACGAGTCTAGAGAATCATTTCACAACACACAAAGACTTCTAAAGTCTAATGTACATATTTATCTCTGTTGTGTTATTTTTTTAACAGTTTTGAGCAGTGTGTGTATCTGTCTTTTACACACATACTGACTCATGTGCACAACTAGAAGATACCTGATATCCATAAATTAACTCTCATTATTATTTCTTGTATCCGACGTAGAATAGTGGAAGAAGTCATGTGTAACCTATTTTTTGTTTTTACAACGAATAACTATGGAAGAGGTCATGTGTGACCTGGACAGTCCTGTATACTATTGAAAACCCATATCTAGAAATTGGATCATGTTTATTAATTCAAACTGCTTGGTGGACGGTGATCACCAAGTGGAGAGGACTAAGTCTCAGCATGATTCTGAACATCTTGTTTATTTTAGCTATGATTTACTATATAGTTTTACTCTGTCATATCACTATTTCATATAACTAAATTGAACATTGGTAGTTAGTTTAACAATTTTTTATATCTGTTTTGAACTGGTAATTTAGTTTCAAAACATATACCTATCTTTAGATTAGTGTAGCTGAGAACAAATAAATTACTTGAGAAATTAATTGAACATTCAGAACTTCTGTAAATTTACTACGAACTGACTTTGAATATATTTAAAATTTGGGAAAATGTCAAAGAACTAATTTTATTATAGAAATTTTTATTGTTACTCAATTCACCCCTTCTTCAATAATCTACTCTGACCAACACTATCTTTGTTCCTCAATGTCATGATAAATTTCAATTGTTTTTGTTTTTAGTGTGTTAATAAATCAATAACACTATGAGGAATTAATTTTAAAATATCTAGGATTCATATTGTATTCAATTGATTTTGATTATCTTTTGATACTAGAATTCTTGTTATCGAGACTACTATGTCTAAGAGTCGTATTTTATAAATTCATAATCACAGGTTAGAGGAATATTCATCTAAATATTAATCAATATGTCTAGGGGTATGACATGATATTTTTATTAATTTATCATTGAATTTTTATGTTTGAAAATATTGTATATCTTTTGTATCTAGGTATGATTTTACTTGAATATTTGGATTAAAATAATATTTTTTATTTTTATGGGAACATGGATATAGGTTAAACATATTTTCTATAAGTACAAATATTTTTATCTATAAGCTTTTCTATTTCCTAAATAATTGTTATTTTTATTAATACCTTATCTAATTAGTTTTTAATTTATATAATTTATTAATTCTAAACAGTTTTTTATAATTTTTTAACATTTTCTTATTTTTGAGGATCCCTAAGAGGTGGGTGAATCGATGTGTTAGAATATTTAAAAAATTTCACCATTGTTCATTCCCCCCATATGTTTTTCATTTGATTGAATGATCTCCTTTTAATATTTCACCATTTTTCCATTAACACATTCATCCAAAACATATATCATGCATATGTGAAGAACGTAAAGCAAAAAATGATATAATGATTTTACTTGGCACCCCCAGGGTAAGATATATGAAAGGTTAATATATTCATTAGTGTTCTGGTATAAAAAAATACACTATAAACTCATTATTTTTTAGGGATACAAGGTTCTGGTGAAGTTACTTTTCACAATGGCTGACTACTTGTATAAGTGTAGGTTAATTCACTCATCACTAATGTTCACTTCCAATTGAATGTTATATAGAATAAATACCTCCCTATAAAGGGTCTCCCCTTCTCCTTCATTATACAATGATGTACAGGATAACCGTTTATATTCTTTTAGGTCTAATGTTTATAAATTAGAATCATTGTCACTCCATGTTCAACAACTGGAAACTACATCATAATTTTATATGATTTTTCCAAAATATAATCCAATTTCATATTCCAAATTCTATTTATTGATATAATTAATTTATTATAAAAATATTTCAGTATTTTATCATAATTGAAACATTAAATTGGAAGAAACAACAATCCCTAGATTAAATAATCCATGTATAATAATTATATAGAATTTATTATTACATGGTACAAAAAACACTATTTATTAATAATAATAAAAAAGTTTAATATTTTATAAAAAAATAATCAACTGCAAATCATACTCTCTAATTTGGTTATCCAATAAATCCCATGTGGTTTACTATATAAAATTCTTCCTTCCTATAATAGATAATTCCTTCCCTTTTTTTCTTTATTATTATCTATAAATAAATCATAGAAAATGGATATCTTCCATATCTTAATATTTAGAAATTCAAATTCAAACATGTATCTACCTCTTAACAAATTACTTTATATACCATCCATGTGTTAATTCATCATCAGAAAAAAAATTCAATGGTATTAAAATGTTTGTTAATAACATCTAAACAACTTAAAAATAGTTATCAGAAATACAATTCACCGGATCTATTGATATTACCAATGATAAATAATTACCAATATGAAAAAATGCATCATTGAATGAAAGTATTGTTTCAACTTTAATGTATTATTGTATCATTGTGTGACGTGGAACCATCATAGTATTCCTTCATAATTCAAAAGAAAAACATAACAACTTGTTTTCATTTAAAAAAAGATGATATAATTCATTATAGAATATATATTTTCAATCATCACTATCTCAAGCAATAACCATCACAACATCAATAATTCCAATTATAATATACCAAATTTTATACATATATTTTTCGATTCATATCACCATCTTCCACATAATAACATGAATTTTATCCTCATTTTACAACAACCATGTCTTATATAACATCATAGACCATGTTTTCTCTATGTTTTACTATCAATCCGTTTACATAATTGACATTGTTGAAATATCAATCATATTGTAGTAGTGTTAATCTTTAAAATTTAACATCATGTAATTATCATTCTTCCCTATGTGTGACTAACACTTATTTTATATTTAGTCCCTCATCACAACATTCCACACTTTATCATGACATGGGATTCTCTTAAAATTTTTAATATATTGAAATTCGACTATAACATTCAAAATATGAATTTTATGGCATGAAATACAAGGTTCATCAATGTAATGCCGAGTAACCCTTATATATCAGCTATTATATCTTGCTACACTTACATATGTTCCTAGTCCACTATTATGTATAAAGGTGAATATAGGCTCCATCCTTTTTTAATTTTTTAGTCTTATTCTTCTAAACCATACACATACTACTATTCACCTTTAGGGATAAAATCATGAGTATATTTACACTCGATAGGGAGGATTATTGTGTATTTTACATATAAATGTACATTTCTACTTTTCAGACATAGAATAAAAATTACATGAATATAATTTTACTAAATAACTACTTACCATTACAAATCACTATTAACTACATTCATTCCATCTCTATCCATCCATATATTGACCTTTACATACGTAATTCTTAATACTTTTACATATCATAGTGAGGATTCTAGTGACACTTATATAAAGAAGAATAACCTATAAAATTTATTTTGATAGTTTTCATTTCATTGAATTAATTAGATACATACAAGGTTTTTTTGGTGTTTTTTACTTTACATCATTTATAAGAAACATAAATTTATGTATAATAGGTATTTTCATTGTCTTATTCAGTTATGGTTACCCTTATATATATAGGAAATAATAAATAGTTGTCAAATTTCATAATTGTTGATGAATATATTCATCTTCTAAATATCTGATTTTTGTACATGTAATAAATCCTTCACAATGATTGAAACCTTCAGTCATACCATTTACCAGATATAACTTATAAAAATCATAGTGATTCTTAATCGATTTGTTGAACTTTTAGACATATAACATCTGGAACATTCAACATAATCATTCATTTCCAAAAGTTATTTTCATTCATCATAAACTACCTTTATTGTTTTTATTTCAATATCAACAACTATTAAACATTGTAAAAAACAAAAACATACAACTTCATTGTTGTAGTCATATCCTCCTTTTGATTTTTTTGAAAATTCATCCATAATTTCCATGAACCAAAAATATATTGAAACAAACTATATACATTAATTTTAAAATCTATGATCTTAAAATAATTTTAATTTTATAAACATCTCCTTGATCTACCTTTTTCATTATAATTAATAGTGTTCATATCACAATATAACTTATTACTACAATTTCACTATATTCAATACACTATTTTCAATAATCTCTTAACACTATAATTTTCATGATATATTAACATCTTTACAATATTACAATTATCACTATATAAAATGAGAATATACTCAACATTGGAAATCTATATCTTCAATGGATTCAAACAAATTATTTCACCATTAAATAATATAGGTTCATTTTTATCCACTTGTTGAATATCATTATAAACTATGATCCTCTAACAACCATCCATTATTGCTTCTTCAATTTTAACTTGAAATCTATTTCTTTTTCATTTTTATTAAAGAATTCACATGAGTGAATTTTCCACAAGTAAATGAGTTATCAAAATATAATTTAATCCTACTGATTCGTAACATGATATAATAAATAAGATTCCACGTTAATTAGTTTAATATTATCCATTAACTCAATTATTTCAATATAATCATGTAGAAAATAATTTTACGATCTTCCAACACTAAAATGCCTGTGATTTCAATCACACATACACAATAGTATTTGTACATAAATAAAAAATAATAATGAGTGTGATATATGGCACATTATTAACCAATATATAAAACACATTTATGATAAAGTTTTGATACCACTTTTTATCCATGACCTTCCATTTTTAAAGAGAATCTATACTCTTAGATATTTCTAATCAACCATTTAATATTTATCACCAACTCCCCACAGTTATTTTAGTTCATAACACCGAATGTTATGATAATGTGCATCCTATGGAAACAAATTATTATTCATATATATTTGTTAAATTAATATATTAGTAACATAATGTACAATAGTATGATATAATATTTTTTCAAGAGGAAAATAAAACATGTATAATTCTATAAATTAATTTGATACATTACTAAGATATAAATATTATTCTTCAGAAACCAAAACCACTAAATAAAAGACTAATATAATATTATTTAATTCCAAAATCCATTTGACATCATTTTAAAAACTCAAATATGATTTTTACCAACATATCACTCTAAATATAGATCTCTACCATTTGAAATTACTCATATCAGTATGTATAAGAGGGTTTATCTTTGAGTATTCATGTTGGATTCTTGAAAATACTGGTTGATCAATTTTCTCTTGACACCATATAATGTTCTTCTTCATTGAATGTATATGTAGAGATATCTATGTTCTCTTATCAATCTCTATTAACCCCCTTGATGTATCATATTTCAATTTGATATCCTCTATGGCTACATCCAACCCCAGTTATTTCATTTTATCCACTATATATGTAATCAATTAATAATAAAGAATCAATCATCTTACCAATAATTAATCCCCTTTTATGCATATATAAGTTTAAATTAATTTGTGTTCATTTAATTTATTCTCTTCAAAGATTTCATATACACCTAAAACTAGAATAAATAAAATAATAAGATATGAACCATTAATATGTGTGAGAGGGATACCCAAAAAAATACCTAGGTAGAAAAAATATTATTTTCTATGACTATAAAAACCTCTTTACCCATTTTTTATCCATGGATTTATAGTTATTTTAATTTCATTATCCCACTCATACAAGCCACCATCAAAGTATTTTATTTAAAATTCCTTGTATTACTTAGCTAGGATACCATTTTGAAATTGTGGTTAATATAACTTATAAAATATATTAGTTTTTTATTCCCCTATCACTACTTACTTTCTTCTTAAAATTTGTTTTAGTGGTATGTATTAATGTGATATGACTAATATATTTTTCCTCATCTGTCTATTCATTCCCACTCTTCTTATCCTATGAAATTATGTACATCCCATGAATTAACATTTTAAAATTATTAAATTTTTGAAAGATTCATTAAATTTGATAAAAATACATCATCAATTAGTTCTAAAAAAATATGATATTTCCTTTTCATATTTTGAAAACTGACTTTTTATTACTTCTTCATTATAGGCTACAAGAAAAATTTCTTCTTGCTTTTTAAATTTCTAGAATTGATATTTTTCCCATCCATAAATAATGTCTTTCCAAAATATCTGTTGATATTTGGAATAAATATATTTGATACGCTATCTTACATTTACTCATTCACAGGTAAAAGTTCTTTAATATAATAGATTTTATTTCAAGGCGAATATTTTTTCCATAGGTTTTATGAGTAGTATTCTTCATATTCATTCCTTATTTATTAATCATATTATAATACCTTTATGTTTAATATTTTTAGAAAAATTAATAGAATCATTTACTATAATGATTACTGATTTATCACATCATCCTTGAATTGCAACCCATAAATCAAAATGTTTATTTTTTTAAAAATAAAATACTATTAAAAATGAAAATAAATTCCTATAAATGTTTATTTTGAATTCAATTGTCTTGGAATTATATTTCATTGATATTTTAATCCATTTATAATTCAAAAAAACCAATTTTTTTGAATGATAACTAAAATTTTAAATTTTATACCTTCTATATTAGGGTTTAGATGATTTTTATATCCCTTTACATTCATAATCTTAAATCAGCCGAATAGAGTGTTGAGAAAAAGAACATTATATGACTTAGAATCCTATTACAAAAATGAATGTCTTAATATTTCATCCTAAGAATGGAATTGTTTTATTCAACAACTTTATTCTCTTTATTTCTTGCTTCCCTTTCTAGAAATTTTTTAAATCCTGTTAATTCCCTTTTTTATTTCATCTGAGGTTTCTTTTTTTTATGTTATGTCTCACCAAACCTAAAAAACTGTATTCCCCAAAAAAACTATTATATGTTATTAAATAATTTACTCATACTTCATCAATGAATAAAAATAATATAGTAATTGTTTTCAATAATAGAGTCATGAAATTTTTTTAAATTTACCACCATGCCAAAAAACATTACATAAAGTCAATATATTTCATCAAAAAATTATTTGACATTATATTTAAATTATATTTTTAGATTATTCAGTTTATATTCATTTAATTATTTTATATATACTAAATATAATTCATATTTTGATCTTATTTACCCTTATATTTAATAAGGCTTTTTGGAAGACTCTTCCTCATTTTAAATCACCTTTACATAAATTAAATTTTTCATTGAGAGTATCGATGTAATAATTTTCTACAACTCCAATATTGTTAGAAACGAAATTATCAATAAGTAATATTAATTGGACTTCATTTTTATGATATTATAATATATCCTTATAAAAGTATAATAAAATTATTTTACTAATTTATACAAATACTTTTCTAATTTATAATTATTTTCCTTATAAAAATTAATTTAAACCTTGACCATCTCTTCTTTATCTGTAATTTAATAATATATATATATATATATTAATCATCCACATTCTTAAAACTCCCCCAAAAAATTTACATTTACATAGATCATCATTTGACTAATATTAAAAATTTAACCTTTTAAACATAGACATATATTCATGAAGAGACCCAATTATCTCATTTTATTATTCAATGTAAGAACTCAAATAATAAATCAACTTAGATTGTTATTGTAAATTTTTATTAGAATTATAGAATGATTTGTTATCTTTAATAATCAAATTTTTTTATTAATAAATCTTTCAATAGATGAAATTTAAACCTCAGGTTGTTTAACATACTCATAAGTTTGTTTCGATAGTACATAAATGTATTATTAATTATTTAATAGAATTTAAAATTCTTTTAGATTACCCACTATCTCATCTTTGGTATAAACAACTCCATGTAGTTCATTTTAATATTGGTCTATTATAACTTCCTTTCAATATATATGAAAATTATAAATTAAATTGAAGATATTTAAGGTTGAATATAAATTAGAGAACATGGTTCTAATTCCACTTATTATTACATGGAATACCCTAAGCATGTATTTAAATCAAGGTTTTATCATATTATTAAATTTTAACATTTTTTACTTCCCTTCAGATCTTGCTCCCACATTAATAATGTCAGTTTCAGGCATAGTGGAAGCACATGGAATGGGGTACCAAACATTAATTTTAAAATTAACAATGATCAATCTAGGATATATCACAATGATAAATTGCATGTTCATTTGAATATAAGGATAATCAAAAATGAGAGAGGGAATTGTTGGAATTATAGTGTATATCATCATATGTTGGTTTTAATTAAATTAATTAAAATAAAAGAATTACCTAGATGGAATTATCTCTCCATTGATATTTTCATTCATGATTTGATGTGACCCGTCATTGGTCATAGAGGTCAAGTGTAGGCTTCCTCTTCAGGTGATCTACACATGCTTCACATATCTCTGGCCATTGATGAATGGATCTCTAGCTGCTAGCACAGAATAACCTTCTCCTCCAATATCAACCTTAAATCACCTTGATAGCCGCTTCCAGATCACTCTCCTTAATCTCATGGAAGAGGATATCTCCTGTAACTTGAGAGAGTTCATAGAGGTAAGGAATTATCTCTGGGATTGAGATTTTTCTCCAAATATGTTGTGCACAACCACAGGTAAATGCTAGTATTAATGAAAATAATGTTATTGGGGGTTTTAATAATACAAATAATGAAATTAAATAATTACCCCTATGTGTTTATTTATTTCAGTTAATTCTTCATAAAACCCCATGTCTAATTATAGAATTTTACTATTATTATTACTTGACATGCTCCAAGAAAATTACACCTAATATTATTTAATTAAATAAATAATTTTAATTCTCACAAATCCCCAAAAAAACTACACAGTGTGTATATACTAATATACAGGGTATGTACTTTTTTTTCTACCATTTTTTTATTTACTCCACCACATTAATTAGACCTTGAAAAATGAATATTTATTTTTGAAACTAATATAACTACATTACATTCTATTAAATATATTATTTAACCTATAATATATTCTCTCAAATAACTTGTGTCAAAATAAATGATATCATGTATCCCTGAGTAATTATTAAACCATAATTGGGAATAATAATTATTCAACTTGTTAAGTTAATATTTAACTCAGATGCTTTGACACACATAGTGTGTGACCTATTGGCCTCTTTCTCTATGCCATTTGGCGGAGCCTACCCAAAGTCCAAGGTTAGCATCTAGAAACACATCAAGAAACCAATTGAGAATGTAGTCAATGCTATAAAGACATGTCACCTCATATGAATGCTTACTAGGCAATGAGATCATTTTGTCCTAATATCTCAAATCAAGTGGGTTTCATGCTAGTTCCATCAACCCATGAAATCGATTATTCTTTCTTTGACTTTCAAGAATTGAACATTCCCATTCCTTACCATGGACATGGAATTATTTAGGGTATATCAATTCCATCAAAGGTCCTGAGATATCATCTTCTATTGTGGAATAGATGGGAAAAATCCTTTCTCACATTATCTATTAATAAAGAATTACTTGGGACACACCTGTCATATCCTACATCGATTCAAACAATGTTTCATCACATTTTTCATCAATACATCTATGTGTGCTTGTTTTAAAACCCATTAATAATAATGTTAATTTCAATGGACCAATACCCATATTCGCAGATAATGACATCTAAAAACACTACGAAATGCTGATTTTCTAATGGAGGGCCTCATTCTCATAATATGATCCTCGATAAAACCATGGTCACACAACATGAGAAGGTTCTTCAAATTTTTATTTGTCCTCACCAATAATGACCTGTATTATTTTTGACCCTAAAATAATATCATCCACCAATAGAAAATATATTCTAGAATAGTGTTTTGGTACTTCTGGGTTCTCATCATAGTAGGGATCCTCTATGAACCATTTTTGAAACATATATCTATAGGAAATTATCACATGAATTTTCATGCATAAGAACAATCAATATATGAAAATGTTTTTATTAATATTCCAATTTAGGTATAAAAGTTTATCAAAAACTAAAAATTAGTTAGTTATAGGCCACCAACTCCAAAAGACTACAACTAAGACTAGAGTCAACTAATAACAAGCATTGACCTTCTAGATCTCACATTATTTTCATTATTCTTGTTGAGATATGCGTTTAGTCATGGGGTCCACCGCATTCTCTTCCGTGGACACTCTGCTCACTGCAACTTCACCCCTTCAATATAAATCACTAAAGAGATAATATTTCTGGAGAATGTGATTCTCCTTTGATGTTACAACAATTTGTTTTCAAGATACACCCCTATAGTATTATAAATGTACAATGTGATAGGGTCCTTACTTATAGGCCTCACATCATGATCTTGTACAATGTTCCAAATTGAGATGGATTCCCTAGATTCATTAGAAGAAGATAAATATTTGGACTCCGCTATAGAATCGGTGACAAGTGGATTCTTTGAACTATTCAATCTCACAGATCCTCCATTAAGGTAGAATAAATATCCTAATTGTGTTAATAGATCATTATGATCTATATGAAAAATAGCATCAGCATACCCTCTTGTGAAAATCTCCTCGTCTCCAAATTCACTAGGAACATATCCTTAGTTGTTCTAATATATTTAATTATAGTCATAACAATAATCCAATGATTTTCTTCTAGAATATATAGATATCTTTATACCATGCTCCTGGCATAGGCAACAACAAGCTTGGTACATAACATGGAATACATTATTGATCCTATAGATGAAGATTATTGTATCTTACTCAAGCTATCTTTCAACTATATTGTCTGGGGAAACATTATTTTAGAATGATTTAATCAATGTGACACTGGAAGCAATTCCCCTTTGTATTGTTTCTTAAAAAAAATATTTAGTAACTAGTCAATGTATGTACCTTGACTTATTCCAAGTAGCCTCATGGATCTATCACGAATGATATTGATCCCAAGAATATATGATGCTTCAACAATGTCCTTTATGTTGAAAAACATGTTCAATCTGTCCTTAACTATCTGTATGACTGGTATATCATTTCTAATAAGAAATATGTTGTCAACATATACTATAATGATAATGATCAAATTCCCATTAAACCAATTATAAACACATGACTCGAATTTATTATTATTGAACCTAAATTCTTTTATGGATTCCTAAAATAAAATGTTACATGACCTAGATGATTTCATTAATCTATAAATCAATTTCTTTAACATTAAAACCTATTTGGATTTACCTGCAGTTCGAAAATCTTCTAGTTTTTTCATATATACATTTAAGGAATGTTCCCACTAAGGAATGTAATTTTGACCTCAATTTTTTAATTCTCATAGTCATGGTAAGCTGCAATGGAAAATATGATTCTTATGGATTTAAACATGGAAACTAGAGAGAAGGTTTCATCATAGTCAATTCTTTGACGTTGTCTGAATCCTTTAGAAATGATGCTTTCCTTATAGGTTCCAACGTGACCTTACAAGTCCATGTTTCTCATGAACACCCATTTTAATCCAAGAGGATTTACATCAACTGGCTCATTGACTAAAGCCCCATACGTGGTTCTGATACATGGAATCAATCTCAGAATTCATTTCTTCTGGACATCTTATAGCTCTCAAGATCTCTACTACTTTATTTCAAGATATAGGTTCATCATTTTTAAACAATTATGATTCACCATATTTTGTTACTAGAAAACCAAATCTCTTTGGATACCTTACCCTTCTTGAGCACATACACTGTACTTGCGCTTTTTGAAGCTTTACCATGAGAACCTATGTAGCTTGTTCCTATACCAACTCTTATGTATCATGAGCATCAAATTTATTGAATTCAGTATTTCTCCCACTATCATTTATTAAGATCTAGTCCCTCTTATTAATGATGACATGTCTGCTGACAATCACTTTCTTGTCTGAAGGGTTTTATATGTAATATCCTTTTTTCCATGGGATATCATATAAAGATACACCTCGTGCACCAGGGTGCTAGTTTGTTTCTTAATAAGACATTAACAAAACCCTTATATCCCCATAGACATGTGTGCAAAAAAATGGGTTTATTTCCATTCCATAACCCAAAGGTAATTCCATTTTCTGCCTTAATTGGTACTCGGTTTAATGTCTATGCTTCAGTTTGTAATGAATATCCCCAAAACAATAATAGAATATTTTAATGACTCATCATCAAGAACATAACATCCAAAAGGGTGTAGTTCCTCTTTTAACTAACACTATTCCACTTAGGTGTATCAGGAGGATGGAGTTGAGATAGAATCCCAGAATCTCGTAAATGGTCGATGAACTCTAGGTTCAGATATTCTGCACCTCGATCCGTTCGAAGCATCTTTACCTTTTACCAAGATGATTCTCTACTAAATTAATGTATTCATTAAATTTAACCAAGGAATCTAACATATACCTCATTATTTATATGTCTCTATATCTGCACAAATCATCAGTAAAAGTAATGATGTAAGAATATCTACCTCTGGCTTCTACTGGGAAAGGTCCACATAGATCTGTGTGTGCTAATCCTAGTAGCTCTGTGGCCCTTTCACCCTATCTACTGAAAGTCATCTTTGTCATTTTACCTTGTAAACAAGTGTGATATCTATCAAGTGGTTTTAGCTTAGTAGATTCTAAATAACCATCTTGGAAGAGCTTTGTCAAGAACTTCTCATTTACATATCCGAGATAGTGATTTCCCAACTGGTTGTTGTTTAAGTCAAGTTAGTTTGTTTCATTATCGATTTTTAAAACATGGTTTTCTTATCTTCATACATACAAACTATTATTTAAATTCACAATTCAATAACATATATTGTTATTATAAAATAAACAACCCTTATTTCCAAACATGAAAAAAAATTCATCCATATCAAAAAATGTTACCAAAATTATGTTCTTCGTAACACTAGGAACAAAATAATAGTTATGTAAAACCAATAGCATCATAGTTGGTAATATGAGATAGTAATCACCAATGGAAGATGCAGCTAGCCTCGTTCCATTGGCAGCTCAAAGATCCACCTCTCCTCTAGAAATATTTCTTAATCTACATAGTTCCAGCATTTTAATTATGATGCAAGCCCCAAAAGATGTATCTAATACCCAATGTGTATAAATTGAAAGACTATACTTCAAAAACAAAATAATTTTAGTATCCCCTTGCTTCTAGGTGAAATTCATCTTCTAGTGGCATGGCTTTCCACATTCCAAATATTTTTCATCTCAGCCCAGGACCTACCCCTAGAACTTTCCCTTCTTAGAGGGATGGTGATCGGGGGCTTCAGACCATTTATAAACCCTTATCCCCATTTCCTTGTCATTTTACTTCTTTTTCACCATAAGGAACTTGGGTTTGTCATTCCCTATGTCATTATCTACCTTGAGAATATATGTTAGAAGATCTGATATATTCTTCTCATTATATTTCATGTTTTAGTTGACATTGAAGCTATAGAAGGTCTTTGGTAGTGATGATTGTATTAGATATGTATGCAAATAATAAAAAAAAATACCTAATTTTTCCATGCATTAATTGTATCCAATAATATTGACTATATGAAGCTCTATTGGAAGAGACTCTCTAAGCTTAGTTGTGAACAAAGTTTTGGAGATATCATATCTCTTTTTTCTCTCCTAATCTTGATTGAGATCCTTAAGATGAGACATCATGATATACACGTCCATGTTTTCATATTACTTCAAGAGGTCATTTGACATGGATGATATAATGAAACATTGTAAATATCTGAAATCATTTATATTTTTTATATTTATAGATATTTACTCATCATTGGACTTATATCTACGCACAAGTGGAACATGCTCCTCTAACACATTCAATTTCTTATCATGGTGATGGATGACATCTAAAAGCCTTTGTCTCTCTTGTAAATTGGTTTTAATTAGAAGGTTTTACTTCACGAGTATGGTTCACAACGATATGTTGGATTTTATTTTTCTTGCGGTTTCTAAAAATTAATATGAGAAAAGATTTTGTACTTTAACATTATAAAACAGAGAGAAATAAATTAATTAATTCTTATTATTCTCCCACTATTTTATCTAAATCCAACAACCCTAACTATTACTTTGAATATTAGGTTTCCATCATATTCTAGTGAAAATGATATATATTTCCCTTGGTATTACCTCAAATAGGTTCATTCAACAACTTGAATGGTTTTAGGTTGGCATTCCAAATGCCAATGGGATAAACTCGTAACTCATTGATCTGCTGATTAGACTCCCCAACACAGAAATCCTTTTATTTTGGATTTTCTCAACCTTTATCACCTAGTCACAAAAAGTCCTACTATAGTAGTCAAACCTTGAATTGAACCAAGTCATTTCAACCCAAAACCTAAAATTATAATTCCCCAACAATTGAAATAACCCCAACTAGGTTTGGTCAAGCACTTTGAACTATGGTTCGGTTCTAACTAAGATTATGGAAGGCTATACCGACTTATTATTTCCATCAAGGAATTTATTCTTATATATCATATTCTATTTTATTATCTTTCATAAATGTTTTTTTAATATTATGTGGGATATAATTAAGGGACTAACCATGTCTATGATAATATTTACATAAAAAGCAGTATTATTTTAGTTCCATATTGCATGATTGTTTAATTTATTAATTTTGAGATCGTGACCAAACAACTAAAATAAATAAACCATGAAACTAAAAGAAATAAAAATAAATTGAATGATCATGAGATTTTTTATGGGTAACTTTATCTAGTAGTTGATAATCCAACCCCAAACTTAGGGGAGAAAACACTTGGAACCTTTTGGGTACGTATTTACAACATTCCAGTTGTCCACCTTTTTATCTACATGGATTTGTCTTGTCTTGGATCCAAACATGATATGCCTCCACTAGATTAGGAGATCCATCAACTACATGTGATTTTATCTCACATGCAGGTGAGGGGTAAAATGAGGGTTTACATAAATGAAAAATTCAGCATGTATGCCTTACATATTAATGAGGAAAAGGAACGCAGTACAACAAATTTAATTTAAAGAAATAAATTAAATGAAACCATCAACATACAAAGGTCTTAGTCTTGGACATGATCATCCATACATGCAATTATATTTTGTAATAAATAAAACTAGCATTAAATTCATTAATCATTTGATAAGATAAATCAATATTGAATCAATTAATAATCATATTTAGTAAATAAATCCTTTTATCTGAAACTCTTTTTTTAATTTCCTTGAGATTATCATCCATCATAATTTAATACAAATAAAATAATTTAAAATTATATTCATATGTAAATTGTACCTTGGAGGAAACCTAGTGAAATATAGTTTAAAACTACCCAATTAATAGAAATAAGAATTATATAGATGTCAATTTAAAACCTTATATATAAAAAATATATCATGTGTTTTATATCATATTTATGTCTGCACCATGGTACACGTCTAAAGGGTTTCTATAATATAATAATATATTTGAATAATCGTGCTTAATTTGGATGATTACACGACATATAATTCCAACTACATGGTGTGTACTATTTTCACCATCCATCCGAAGTAGACACCCTATGAAATGACCTGTAGATGTACGTCAGAAATCATCAGAGTCCACAGAGTGTTCAGTGGGCCACACACCGTGTAGTATCCATATTACAGGATCTCCATTTGGGAAAGACGTGTACAGGGTACACAGTCCCAACCTAACCTGAAGGGGAAAAACACCATGTCCAGTGGGTGACATGGTTTGTAGGCCGGAAACCACATGCCACCTCTTCCTGGTAAACACACTGAGTAATGTATGACTTAGAAAAAATCCAATGACATGGCATGGTTTGGGGGACTTGTACTGATGCATTGTACCTTGTCTACATGGAATGTACTTCCGAATACACGCTATGTGTTCTAATTTTTTATGACTATGAACCTTTGTCACCTCCATATGATATCCTCTATTTTATTTTAATCAAAATTAAAAGAAAATATTATTTATCAAAGGTGAATAAGAAATGAAAGAGGAAAAAATATCAAGAATCAGATTTGTAGAATGATTAAATTGAATTGAAACAACTAAATTATTAAATGCATAATTCACCAGAAAAAACATAAATGACAATAATCAATGATATAACCCCTCTACTACAACTTATAGGTTCTAGGTAAAGTGGAAGAATGTTGATGGGTGTACCCAACATTAATTTTATCATTAACAATTACAAATATGAGATCTGTCACGATGATAAAATGCAAGATCATTGGAATAGAAAGAAGAATAAAAAGGAAATAGTGATGTCCTAGATCTATAGATAAGATAATCATATGTTTGTTTTAATTAATTTAATTAAAATTAAATAATTACCTTGATGGAATTCTCTTTCCATTGATGTTTCTGATCATTATATGATGTGATCCGTCGTTGCATCGTATAATCCATGCATGGGTTTCTTCAAGTGGTAATCCACATGCGATCTACATGTCCATGGACATCATCGAAGGTATCTATGGGAGCTATATTTAAAGATCCTTCACTTACGATGCCCACCTTTGATTGTCTTGAGAGCCACTTCCAATTTGGTCCCTTTTTCCTCACAGATCCCTAGAGATGAGTCAATAGATTCTTATATTGTGAATAATAGTGGTCCCTTAAGTTGATTGACTACCAATCTATTGAAGTATAAAGTTATCAACTAATAGTGATGTAAAAATTTCCCTCAGAACTATGGGATAAGGTGCATATACTTTAACCAGAATCATAACTATAATTAATTGCATATTTCATTATTTTAGGGAAGGGTATGGGGGTAGGATTTCTGAATGACTTATTGACATGGTATGTAGATATTTTTTTACTATATCTTTTTATGATAATTACTTCACCATTCAATATAAAACTCTATCATGATCAGGTTACAATGTAAATTTTGGTTTATCTATTTGATAGGTGTTATTAGGAAATATTATTTACCTAATGAGGAAAATCATTTCACAATATGATATTTTGATTAATCTTTTGGAATATGGATGTATTTTTTTAAATTTATCATTATTATATATTTTATCTCTTATGATCTATAGTGAAATAGTAAAATTATTATATTAGATAATTTTTATATCGTGGGAAAGGACTAGAGACCTGGAATGATGAAATGTTGTAGAAATCCTTCTCTAAAAAATGTTGAAGAAATTTAAGTGGAGGGGAATTTTGATATCCAAATTCACTACACTCACTAATTCATATATGAGACAAGGAACATTGGATTATTTTATATAACATCTTTATATTGTTGAGGTAGAAATTTTGAAGACATTTCTACTTATTTTTTTATTTGTGACTATCAGGAATCTAAATAGAAACTAGATCAACATTGAGGAATATATCATATAATACCATCTGGTGATTAGAATAAATTTTGTAGAAAATTTTCAAAGATATAAGAAAATAAAACGTATTCTAATCTTTTCAACGGATATGAGGAATACATTCTTCTTTGAAGGTATTGGGGATTTCATAATGGGGGTGTGAAAATGGATGTAGAAAATACTTGTAAATTATCATTAGCTAGTTCCCTTTTCATGAAACTATAATTTCTCTCATGTTCTAGGAGTGTATCTTCAACCTTCTTGTACCATAATCATAAAATCCCTTCAATTTTATTAAGAAGAGTGATATAATTTTTAATATCATCTATAATACGATGTTTTTAAAATTATAATGGAGGAATCATTGAATATCATTTAATTAGTTTTTCCTTTTGTACGGATGAAATAATATTCATCAATGGTGGGGTATGAGATATTGCGTGACTTATTTTTTGATTACATATCTGTACGAATGAATCATTGGATCCACATAGACATTGATTGGACTTTCTTTTTGTGAATTTTTGTCACCGTGATGAGGACCCTCACAACGAGAACCATATATTGAACCTTTGATTGGATGCTAAAATTGCATAATTTTTTTTTTATTTTGGATGATTTCAAATGTGCATCAACATTCGTTAATTCATAGGTTACATAAACATTCAATTTAATATTTTTATTCATATTACGTGAAATATTTATTAAAAATATATCAATCTCAGCCAATTTAAACATCCACTTATGTAACACTCTTTGTTCATGATTTTAATTTCATGTTTTTGGAATATATTACTCAATTTGAGGAAATAATGTTTGTTTACTAGAATAATAAGATATTTAAAAATGAATATGAACATATTTTACCTCAACTATACATACATCACATATCTATTACCATCGATGAAGGGATATCTGGGTGCTAGCGCGGAAGAACCATCGCCTGCAATGTCCACCTTTGATCACCTTGATAGCCACTTCCAAAGTACTCTCTTTATTCTCTTGGAAGAGGATATCTTTTGTAACTTGAGAGTGTTCATGGAGGTAAGGAATTCTCTCTTGGATTGACATTTTTGTCAAAATATGTTGTGCATAACCACAGTAAATTTATAGGATTAATGAGAATAATGTTATTGGGAATTATAATAGTTTGAATAATGAAATAAAATAATTACCAATAGGTATTTATTTATTTCATTTAATTCTTCGTAAGACCCCATGTTTAATAATATTATTATCACTTGACTTAACCCCAGTTAATTACACCTAAAATGATTTAGCTAAATAAATATTATTATTTTTCATAAATCCCAAGGAAAACTACAAGGTGTGTAATTTTTATTATACATTTTCTTTATTTACTCCACCGCATTAATTAGACCTTGAATAATTGATATTTATTTCTTAATCAAATATAACGACATTACTTGCTAATTAATATATTATTTAACCCATAATATATTCTCTCAAATAACTTGTGTCGAAATAAACGTGATCATGCATACTTGAATAATTATTAAACCATAACTGGGAATAATAATTATTCAACTTGTTAAATGAATATTTAACTGACATGCATAGACACAATTAGTGTGTGACCATATAGGCCTCTTTCTCTATTCCATTAGGCAGAGCCTGCCCAAAGTCCACCGTTAGCGTTAAGAAAACACACAAAGGAACCCATTGAGAAAGTAGTTAACTCTAAAATGACGTGTCACCACTTATGAATGCTTACCGGGTAATGTAAATATTTTTTCATGATATCTAATATCAAGCGAGTTTCATGCTAGTTCCATCAACCCATGTGCTCGATTATTATTTATTTTACTTTCAATAATTGAAAATTACCATTCCTTAGCTTGGACATGGACTTATTTAGGGTATATCAATTCCATCAAGGTCCTGAGATATCATCTTCTACAATGGAACAGAAGAGAAAAATCTTTCTCACATTATCTATTAATAAAGAATTACTTGTGACACTCCCATCATATCATACCTCTATGTAAACAATGTGTCATAAATGTTCTAATCAACACATATATGTGTGCATAATTTAAAACCCATTAATAATAATGTTAATGTATAATGACCAATACCCACATTCACAGATAGAAAAATATAATTGCAGTACGAAATGCAGATTTCTTACTAACGGTCCTCATTCTCATAATATCATCCAGTATACAACCATGGTCACATATAATGAGAAGGTTCCTCAACGTATTTTGAGTCATCGCTGCTAATGGATTTTATTATTTGTGACCCACAAATAATATCATCCATCCATAGAACATATATTCAAGAACAGTGTTTCGACTCTTATGGGTTCTCATCATAGTAGGGATCCCCTATTAACCATTGGTGAAACAGATATCTATAGGACAATATCACATGAATTTTCATGTAGATGAACAATCAATATATGAAAAGGTTTTTATTAATATTCTAATACATGAATACATGTTTACCAAAAACTGAAATGTAGTTAGTTCTAGGCCACCAAATGAAACAAAATCCCTCATAGAACAGAGTAAACTGATAACAACCATTGAATTTCGAGATCTCACTTGATATTAATGCTTCTTATTTAGAGATGCATTTAGTCATGGGAAACACCGCATTCTCTTCCTTGGACACTTTTCTCACTGCAACTTCACCCATTCAATATAATTCACTCAAGAGGTGATATTTCTGAAGAATGTGATTTGTTCATTAATGTGACCATGGTTTTTTTCAAGATCCACCACTGTAGTATTATAAAAATACAATGTGATAGGGTCTCTACTAGTTGGAATCACATCAAAATCATGGACACTGTTCCAAATCAAGATAGATTCCCTCGATTCACTATAAGCCGCTAAATATTTATACTCCACTACAGAATCGGTGATAACTAGATTCTTTGAACTATTCAACCTCACAACCTCTCCGTTGAGACATAATACATATCGAAATTGCATCATTAGATCAGTATGATCTATATAAAAACTAAAATCAGTATACCCTCTAGTGACAGGCTTCTCGTCTCCTCATTCACTGGGAACATATCCTTAGTAGTTCTCAGATACTTAAGTATAGTCACAACAATAGTCCAATGATGTTCTCCTGGATCTTCTTGATATCTTCAAACCATGATCCTAGCATAATCCACACAAAACCTAGTACATAAGTTGGAATACATGATAGTTCCTATAGATGAACCTCTTGGGATCTTAGTCAACCTATATTTCACCTATTTTGTCTGAGGACACATTCTTCTATGAAGATGTAAGACACATGACACTGGAACCAATTCCAATTTAGATTGTTTCTTAATAAATTTATTTAGTATCTAGTAAATGTATGTACCTTGGCTTAGTCCAATTAGCCTCTTGGATTTATCATGAACGATATTTTTCCTTAGAAGGTAGGATGCTTATCCTATGTCCTTTATGGTGAAAAATTTGTTCAACCGGTCCTTAACTTACAATAAGACCGGTATATCGTTTCTAATAAGTAACATGTTGTCAATATATACTACAAAAATAATGACCAAATTCCCATTAAACAACTTATAAAATCATTTCCCACAGTCATTATTAACTAACCCAAATTCTTTTATCGATTCATCAAATCAATTGTTACATGACCTGGATGATTTCATTATTCTATAAATCGATTTCTGTAACTTTCAAACCTATTTGGATTCACATGCCACCAAAAAACCTTCTAGTTTTGTCTTTTAGGCATTTACTGATGGTTCCCGTTAAGTAATGTTGTTTTGACATCAATTCTTTAAATTTCATATTCATTGTATGCTGCTATGGAAAATATGATTCCAATGGATTTAAACATGGAAACTAGAGATAAGGTTTCATCATAGTAAATTCCTTGATGCTAACTAAATATTTTAGAAACCATCCTTTCCATATAGGTTCTAATGTGACCTTCCATGTACATATTTATCTTGAACACCCATATGAATCTAATTGGATTTACCTCAACTGCCTCATGGACTAAAACTCATACTTGGTTCTGATTCATGGAATCCATCTCATAATTCATAGATTATGGACATCATGCAGCTTCTAAGCTCTCTACTTAGTTCTTGTAGGATATAGGTTCATCATTGTCCAACAAAAATGATTCACTATCCTTGGATACTATAAAATCAAATATCTCTTGTTCTCTTACCCCTCTTGATCTCATACACAGTACTAGTTCTTTTTGAAGCATTACTATGGGAACATTTGTAGCTTGTTCCTGTACCAACTCCTATGTATCTTGAGCATCAACTTTGTTGATGTCAATCATTCTCCCCCTATCAATTTTCAAGAACCGTTCCCTCTTAATAATGACGACTTGTCTAGCGACAATCACTTTCTTGTCTGAAGGTTTATATAGGTAATATTGTTTTTTTCCTTGATATATCCTATAAAGATACACCTCATGCCACAAGGTGCCAATTTTTATCCTCATAAGACATAAAAAACCCTCGTATCCCCATGGACATGTGTGCAAAAAAAGGGTTTATTTACATTCTATAACTCAAAGGGAATTCCATTTTCTGGCTTAGTTGGTACTTGGTTTAATGTGTGTGATTCATTTTGTAATGAATATCCCCAAAAGAATAATAAAAGAATTCTATGAATCATCATCGATCTCAAAACTTCCAAAAAGATGCAGTTCCACTTTTCAATTAAACTATTAAACTATGTTCTATAAGGACAATGGAGTTGAGATAAAATCCTAGAATCCCGTAAAAGGTTGATGAACTGTAGGTTCAGATATTCTCCACCTTTATCTGATCGATGCTTATTTACCTTCTTACCAAGCTGATTCTCTACTAAATTGACGAATTCAATAAATTTATCTAAGGAATATTACATATACCTCATTAAGTAGATGTATCCATATCAAATCAAATAATCAGTTAAAGTAATGATGTACGAATATATACCTCTAGCTTCTACTGGAAATGGTCAACACCAATCCATGTCTTCCAATCCTAGAAGCCATGTGTCCCTTTCACCCTTTCCAAGTAAAGGAAGCTTGGAAATTTTACCATGTAAACACGTGTAACATCTATCAAGTTGTTTTGGCTTATTAGATTCTAAATAACCATCTTGGTAGAGAATTTTCATGTGCTTCTCATTTACATGACCAAGATAGTGATTTCAAAACTTGGTGGCATTTAAGTCAAGTGATTTTGTTTCATTATCGATTGTTAACACTTAGTTTTGTTAATTTAATACATACAAATCATTATTTAAATGAAAAATTCCATAACTTATGTTGTTCTTATAAATGAAACAACACTTATTTCCAACCATGAAAATAAATCCATCCATATCAAAAAATGATACCAAAATTATTTTATTGGTAACACTAGGCACAACATAATAGTTATGTAAAACCAATAGAATCCTAGTTTTTAATATGATATAGTAATCTCCAATAAAAAAATTTATCCAGCCTTGTTCCATTAGTTGCTCAAATATCCACCCCCATCTATAAATCATTCTTAATCTACTAGTTTTCGTCATTTGAATTCAGATTCAAGCCCCACAATTTGTATCTAATACAAAATGTGTAGAAGTAGAAAGAATACACTTCATAATGAACAAAATTTTAGTATCTATGTGCTTCTAGGTGTAGTTGATATTCTTGGTTCATGGCTTTCCACATTCAATAAATACTAAATCTCATTCCTTGACCTACCCCTGGAACATTCCCCTCTTGGATGGATGGTGATCGGGGGCTTCCGACCGGTTATAAACCCTTATCCCCATTTTCTTGTCCTCATTCTTCTTTTTCACCATAAGGACTATGGGTTTGGCACTCCCTATGTCATTATCTACCTTTAGAAGCTATGTTAGAAGATCTGATTGATTCTTCTCATTATTTGTCATGTTGTACTTGACATTGAAGCTATAGATGGTCTTTGGAAATGATGATTAGATTAGATCTATACACAACTCATCGAAGAACATAATCCCTAAGTTTACTCGGCATTCAATGTATCCAATACGCTTGACTATATGATTCTTAGATGGTAGAGACTATCCATGTATAGTTGTGAAAAAATCATTGGAGATATCATATCTCTCCTTTATCTCCTTCTCTTGATTGGGATCCTTAAGGTGAGACATCATGATATACACGTCCATGTTTTCATATTACATCAAGAGGTCATTATACATGGATTATAGCATGAAAAATTGGACATCTGAGGAATAATTCAAATGTTTTATATTGATAGATATTTCATCATCACTGGCCTCATATGTAGGAGGAACTGGAATAGGCTCCTTCAGCACATACAATTTCTTATCATGGTGAAGGATGATGCATAAAAGTCTCTTCCCCTCTTGTAAATTGGTTCTAGTTAGAAGGTTTTCATTCATGAGTATGGTTCACCATGATATTTTGGATATCATTTTTCTTGCAATTTCTAAAAATCAATATGAGAAAATATTTAGAACTTTATCATGATCAAAATACGACAATTAAATAAATTAATACTTATTAATCTCCCACTATTTTATCGAAATCTAATATCCCTCCCCATTGAATTTGGAATATTATATTTATGGAATATTCTAGTGAAAAGGAGCCATATTTCCCTTTATATTACCCCAAATAGTATTTGTCAACATCATTAATTGGTTTAGGTAGGCATTCCAAATTCAAACTGCATAAACTCGCAACTCCTTGATCTGTTGATTAGACTCCCCAATTCTGAAATCCTTTAATTTTGGATTTCATCAACCTTTATCACTTGGTCACAACAAGTCCTACTTTGTTAGTAAACCCTTTATTTGAACCAAGTCATGTCAACGCAAAACCTAAAATAATGATCCTCAATAATTGAAATCACCCCAACTAGGTTTGGACAATCACTTTGAACTACGGTTCAATTCTATCCATGATTATGGAAGGCTATACTGACAAAATATTTCCTTGAGGGAAATTATTATTTTATATAATATCCGTTTTTATTATCTTTCTTATACATTTTTAATATTATGTTGGATATAATTAAGGGATTACCCATGTCTAAGATAATATTTACACGTAAAACGGTGTTATTTTAGTTTCATATTTCTTGGTAGTTTAATTTATTAATTTTGTGATCATGACAAAACACCTAAAATAAATTAACCTTACAAATAAAAAAATAAAATAAACTGAATGATCATGAGATTTTTTATTGTATATTTAATCTAGCAATTGATAAACAAACCCCAGACCTAGTGGAGAAAACACCTTGATCCTTTTGGCTATGTATTTACAATATTTCACCTGTCCACCTTTTTATCTCCTTGGATTTCTTATCTTTACTCATATCATGATCTACCTCCACTAGATTAGGAGATCCATCCACTACATATTCTTTTATCTCACATGTAGGTGAGGGGTAAAATGAGGTTTTACATAAATGAAACATTGGGCTCATAGGCCTTACATATTAATTAAGTGAAGGCACGTAGTACACCAAATTTAATTTAAAGAAACATATTAAATGAAACCATCCACATAAAAAGGTATTATTATTGGTCATGAGCATACATAAAAGAAACTATATTTATTCATAAATAAAACTAGCATTCAATTCATGAATCTTTTTTAAGACAAATCACTGTTGAATCAATTAATTATCATCTTTAATTAATAAATAATTTTATCTTAAACCCATTTATAATTTTCCTAGAGATTATCATCCATCATAATTTTAAAAAAATAAAATAATTCAAAATTATCTTTGTATATAAATTGTAACATGGATGAAACCTAGTGAATTATAGTTCATAACTACCCAAGGAGTAGAAATAAACATTATGCAGATGTCAATTTAAAAACATATATACAAAAAACCCATCACGTGTTGTACCACATCTTTACTTATGCACAATGGTACACCTCTAAAGGGTGTGTATAATATAATAATAAAATTTAATAAATATACTTAATTTGGATGAGTACCCGAAATATAGTTCCAACAAAATCATGTTTACTATTTTTCACCATCCATCCAAAGTAGACTCCAAGAGAAACTTCATGTAGAAGTACGTCATAAATCATCAGAGTCCATGGAGTTCCCAAGGGGCCAAACATCATGTAGTATCCACATTACATGATATACATCTAGGAAAGCCATGAATAGGGTATACAGTCTAACCCTAACCTTAAGGGACTACACACCATGTCCAGTGGGCCATATGGTTTGTATTCTGGAAACCACATGCCACATATTCCTGGTAAACACACAGAGTAATGTAAGACTTAGACAAAATCCAATGACATGGCTTGGTTTGGAGGACCAGTAATGATGAATTGTACCTTGTCTACATGGCATGTACTTCCAAATACACGTTGTGTGTTGTGGTGTTGTACGACTAGGAACCTTTGGCAACTCCGAATGAGATCCTCTATATTATTTTAATCAAAATTAAATGAAAAGTTTGTTTCTCAAAGGTGAACAAGAAATATAAGAGGAAAAAATATAGAGAATATTATATATAGAATGATTAAATTGAATTTAAACAACTATGTTATTAAATTCATAAATCATCAGTAAAAAAAATAAATAACAATAATCAACAATATGGTCCCTCTGATACAACTTGTAGGTTCTGGGCACAGTGGAAGCTCGTGGATGGGAGTACCTAACATTAATTTTATCTTTAATAGTGATAAATCCTAGAAACATCATGATGATAAAATATAATGACCCATACTTTACATATATTGTTAATACTTCATAATTGAAGAATACTTATTATAACATATAACAAAACCACGAAAGGACCGTATACGTATAGTGTCTTTAGAAACTGGGAAATGTAAACAACTGGTTCATAAAGCGTCTACACTGTCTCCCATTTATTTCATCATATCTATAGTCCCTATTGGCATAACTTAATAACCTTCTTCCTGACCTGGGGAAAGAAAACATAAAAAAGGGTGACTTCAAATGCTCAGTAAGGGTAAACAAAAGAAATATCAATCACATCATATTCATAAGAACATAACTTTTGGAAATCTTTACCTGCAAAAGAGAGCATAATTTCATAACATGGGATAAATCGTAGTAGTGAAATTGAATCCCAATAATCATAACATAAAACATGAAATTTTTTGGCATACACACATAACCATAGAGAATCATTTCTTATTAGTCAAGTCTCATTGCCAAGACTATCTTAGTGGACAAAGTCCATTTCTGAACTGAGTTCACTCCTCGTTTCAGTCCTGTTTCACTGAACCGGTATAACCTACCGTTCCAGCCATGTCTATCTCATGAGATATAAAATCATTACCCATTGCATTAGAGCGAGATATAGGTCCCACCCATCTCATAATGATAACATTCTTATGTGTTCCAGAAAATCATAAATCATACATCATTGCATAACCCATGTAATAAAAAAGGGAATCTTAAACATCGGGACATCAAAAAAAATTCATATAAGATAAAGGAATTCATAAAAATATTTCCATCACAACATAATCAAATCAATGTAATAATAGGTATAGAAACATAACCCTTTTTTATCTTAGATGGAAAATAATTTTGATAAAACACTTGAACTCCATTCTTGAGGAAAATATCCTTTCTACTTCAAAAACAATTTTCCTTTCTTAACATGTCATAAAATTCTAAACTAAAACATGTTGATTAAAAATTAAACTTGAAAATTTTTAATGGAAGATTCTTGGAAATATTTTATTAAAATCCATTCATGTCGTATAAGTTAAAAAAACATTCTTCTCATACTTTTGTCGGAAAAGTAAAAAAGGTACCTCGTACGAAAAACGACAAAAGATTCCTTTCATATCTTTTACTAAAAACTCACCAAAGGGTAAAATTGGATATAAAATATTTATAAGGATATAAATATTACATATTGAGGAAACATGGATGTGGATGATAAAATAAACCCCAATAAATAGCAAAGTATAAACAATCTCGGATAAAAATGAGATTGTGATATTTTCTCTTACCATAGGTCCGATTTGCTTGATAAGTGTCTGAACCTCCTGTATAATGATTTAAATAATGTTATTGACTTATTCCAGAATCATAATTATTGTTATTATATCATATATGGTCATATTCCTAACTTTTTATTAGTAATATTTCATTACTACTTGTTATTCGGGTGTTTATTACTTTTTGTTCTTATGCATGTTTTGTCAGATAAATTCTTATTATTCTCATTAGGATATAGATACCTCATTTCCATAATGGTATTAGTGAAATATATATCATATCCATTCATTCAATTAATTTATATAATCATTATGAAATGAAGATCATGTAGAACGAGTCACATCACATCGTGGAGACGGTATTCCGTACCTACGCACGAGTGATGATATCATTCCTATGATCATGGAATTGTATTGGAGTGTATGTATACTATTTTAGAATCAATATCACTTTATAATAGTCATATATATTCATTATTTACACCATTATACACATTCAAGTATGGTGGTGGTGGAAAATAGATTACACCACGGTGTGGAGATGGTATTCCGTACGTACGCACGCACGGTGATTTCTTTTTCTATAGGATGGATAGATGGTGAAATAGGGTTGTTTAATACTTATAATAACATATCAGTATATGAGTTATACTGATGTAATTACTAATAATGAAACAACTAAAGATGAATAAGTGGAAGAAGAAATAAAGATGAAAGAATCTGTAACAGACATTACCTCTTCTTTGAAGTTCTTCTTTGAGACCTCCTTTTAGGGCACTAAAATAGGTCTTTGAAGAAGAACCGAACATATAGGATGTTTCTAGGGAAGTGAAGAGGAGAAATTGGCGGGGGTTGGCCGAGCTTGAAGGCTCAAAGTGGTGTGAGAAAGAGTGGGAGGAGGTGCCCTTTTATAAGGGAGGAGAGGGGCACCTTTGGAATAACTAAAAATATTATTTTATTATAAAGTCAAATTCGGTTTTTAATAGCTCCAAATTGATATATTTATAAGCTAAGGTAGTTAGGGGTTGAAATAATCTCATCCAATATAATTTAGACAAGTTTAGCTATCAATTGTAACCTTATCATTTAGATTTAACTTTAAGTTAGACAATTTAACTTTTACCGTGTCTTCTTGTTTTCTTACACTATAAGGTTAATAAACTTACTATATCAAGCCAAACGAACCCCAAGTTGTTTATTATTAAAATATATAACCTTATCTAAGTCATGTTTCCGAACCTTATATTTTTGGGAATAAAATAACAATTAATAATATAATATTTGTTTTAAAAACTATTTTATGTCAATTTTGACATTATTTAGTAATTGATTTTTGTGAAAATAATAAAAGAATTATTAGTTAGAAAAAAGTTACTTAAATAAATAGTAACATGTCATATTAACCTATAAAATTATTTTAATTCATAAAAAGTCTCAAATTACATTTAATTGGGTATTTATAAAATCAATTATGTCAATATTTCATTAATAAGATAATTACTGAATCATCTTTGTGTCATAAATAAATTAAATTATTTAATGTCTAAAAATTACACATAAAATACCATTATGTAGGAAATATTTTTAGCTTTCGAATTAATATTTATAGTAAAATTTAACTTATGTATAACCCATTATTAAAAATGATTTACTTATTAAACTTTGATTTTAACTTTTCTAACCCTTCTTTAAATAAATTAATAATAAATATCCTAATCTAGTCCAACTAGGACTAAATGGTCATATGTTATTACTAAGGTTGTTTTTGGTCGAATTACACTTGTACAATTGAATTAGGACATGTGTTAGGGTAATAATAATATCATTTTTACCCTTAATTACTCTATTCACTTTTAACCGTGGTAAAAAAAGTAAAAAGTTACTATTCACCAAAACAATTATTTTCATCTCATTGAACCACATTTTACTTACTGACATCAACCGTTTCTCTTGGATTTTCTAAATTCCACTCAAAAAAGTGGTAAAATTATGTTTTATGAAAAATTATGTTTTTTAACTAACACTTAGTGGTTTCACTATTCATCAAAAATTGAAAGTTTTTAGAAAAATACCAAAATTTCACCCTAGGCTAATTTCGATATTCCAAATCCAAAAATGAAGTCCATTTTGAAAAATAAAATTTATAAAATTTCAAAAAGTGGTTATTACTATTCATAACGGCTAGTTTTAATAATATTTTAATAGCATATCATGGTTTAGTGAAACTCGGTATTGCGTACGACACAAGCTATCGAGGAAGGCCGCGGTTGCGTGTAAAGCAATCCAAGATAGTGTTGTGTGTAGTGAAAGATTCCTTTGATGATTTATATAACATAAAAACAAAATATTTTACATAAAAGTCTCAGGTGTTACATAAAATGCATGATATTCGTAATAGAATGATGAAAGAAAAGGAAATGGGGATGTCCTAGAACCATAGAGAGGATAATCATATATTGGTTATAATTAATTTAATTAAAATAAAAGAATTACCTTGAAGGAATTCCCTTTCCATTGATGTTTCTGATCATGATTTCACGTGATCCATGGTTTCATCGTAGGTGCCTTGTGTGGGTTTCCTCTATTGGTAATCCACATGTGATTTACATATCCCTGGACATCACCAAAGGGATATATGGGTGCTAGCATCGAAGAGCCTTCGCCTTTGATGTCCACCTTCGATTTCCATGAGAGCCACTTCTAAAATGCTCTCCCTGATCTGGTGGTAGAGGATCTCTCTCGTAACATGAGAGAATTCTTAGAGATAAGAAATTCTCTATTGGCTTGAGAGATTTCTCCAAATCCATTACAGACAACCACCGATATTGACTAGGCTTAATGAGAACAATTTATTTTCAATTTATAATACATAAAATAATGAAATAATATAGTTACCCATATGTATTTATTTATTTCATTTAATTCTTAGTAAGTCCCCATGTCTAATAATAGAGTATGACTATTATTAATAGTTTACATGTGCCCATGGAGTTACACCTAATAATATTTAATTAAATAAATAATATTATTTCTCAAAGATCCATAGATAAATGACACGACATGTATATATTTATATAAACAACATGTACTTTTGTTTTTCCATTATCATCATTTCCTCCACCATATTTATTAGTCATTGAATAATGACAATTTATTTCTTAAATAAATATCACTACATGACTCACAAATAAATATATTATTTCACTAATAATATATTCTCTCAAATTACTAGAATTGAAATAAATGTGATCAGACATCCATGAAAAATTATTAGGCCACAATCGTGAATAATCTTAATTCAACTTGTTTAATGAATATTTAACCGAGATACTTAGAAACACATAGTGTGTGACCCTCTAAGCCTCTTTCTCAGTGGAATTAGGTGGAGCCAACCTAATGTCCAATGTTAGGACCTAGAAACACACCATGGAAGCAATAGAGAAAGAAGTTAACACCACAATGACATGTCCCCTCCTACAAATTCTTACTGTGTAATGTAATCCCTTTGTCTGGATATCCCGGATCAAGCATGTAGCATGATATTTCCATCAACCCATGTGCATGATTATTGTTTCTTTGAAATTCTGAAATCGAACTTTCCCATTCATTACCATGTTCATGTATTTATTAAGGCTATATAAATTCCATCAAGGGGCTTGATATATCATCTTCTATTATAAAAAAAGCGACAAATCCTTTCTCACATTATCTATTAATGCAGTATTACTCATGACTGCCAAACATATCCTACCTCACTACAAGAAGTGTGTCATCATAGTTTTCATCAATACATATATTTGCACGTGTTGTATTACACATTTATAATAATATTATTGTCTAAAGACCAATGCACACATTCAATGATAGGAACATCCAATGACACTGAAATGTGGATTTCCTACTATTAGGTCTTTTTCTCATAATATCCTCATGAATACTACCACGAGATCACACCATGATTAGGTGGATCAATTTTTTATGAGTACTCATCACTAAAGGGTTGTATTAGTAGTGTCCCTCAACTATCATCTTCTGGCCATAGAACATATATTCAAGAATAGTGTTATGGAACTTTTGGGTTCTCAACATAATAGGAATCCACTATGACCCTTTGGTGTAACAGCTATAATTATGAAATTATCACATGCATTTTAATGAAGAAGAAAAATCAGAATTTGATAAGTTTTTTTATTAATATTCAAATACATGAATACAAGTTTATCATAAAGTTCAATGTAGTTGGTTCTAGGCCACAAAATCTGGAAAAAAATAACCCTACTCAGCCCTTGATTCTATTTTCTTTAACTATTCATTAAATATTAGATATCATTCATATGTGAAGAAAGATATGAATTTAGTGACTCATATATTTAACTTGGTACACTGTCAAAGAGATTAATATAAGAATTAGAAACTCAATAATGGTTTGGTGTACTAATAACTATACTTATTCCACTATTTTTGTGGATAAAATATTTAGGTAATGTAAATCCTTACCAAGGATCACATCCTATTGAATCGTTTAAGGAATTTATCACTACCTACGTAGGTTTAATCAACTATCCTAATTTATGAACAACTGAAGAAGATGTCAGTTTAAATATTTATAGGGATATCATTTTTTTACATGAAATATAGTCTCGTTTTACCATATAGAAAACACATCATAATTATAGATATTTGATATTTTAATGTAAACCATGTGGAAATTATAATTTAACTTCTTTATATAATCACCTCAATGGGAGATGATTTAATTCATTAATCTTCAATTTAACTTCATAAACTAGAAATCAATAATCCCTAGATTGAATAGTTTGAACATTTAAATTATCTTTAATATATTCTTCCATACTTAACAAGAATAACTGGGGTATTTTATAACAATACCAAACTTAGATATTAAATAATTCTCATTTCAACCCAAAATCATTAAATATAATTTAGATATAAAATAAATCCCATGTTATTAAAGATATATCCTTCTAGATTTTTTGAATACATAGTTCCCATACTATTTTATACAAGCCCATTTTTTATATATATAATCTTGACAACATTTTCTCATATATATATATTAATATTATTAAATTCAAATTCAAAAAATTCATTTTAGATTCCAATAGACATTACTATAAGTCAATCCATTGGATATTATTCATTTAAATATCCTCTATCAGAAATCAAATGATTACTTTATAATATATCAACAACATCAAAACTATTCTATGAATACCAAGTCACCATATCTAGTTGAACAATCATGGAAAAAAATTATGGAATGAAAGTGTTCATCACAGTATGGTTATACGTATTCCTATTCAACTCACTACTATATCATAGTGTGATAGGGAACATTCACAAAATTATTTATTCTATCATGAAATGGATGAAACAATATAATTCCTTTAATAAAATAATGACCATTTTAATCATGTTGTGGATTTTATAAAACAATCATTATCCCTCATGACACACATCTTGACATCCATAACACTAATGATATTATATCTTATTTCAATCTAAGAATCATTCAATGAAGAATACCAGATTCCATAGAGTGGAATAAATCATATCCCAATTTTTTATCCTCTATGGTTTTCTCTATATCATGGCCCACATCATCTCCATGTCTCACTGTCTATATGTTTCTATAATACTATTTGGATTGAATCTCAATTTTATTTTATGATTGTTAAACCATAAAATATTCTATTCTTAAAATAGGAATTCATCACTTGTTTTGGTAAACTCTTATGATTGAGTAAATATCATATCATTTAATGACACAATATCTGATATTGAATGCTTTTAAAAAATATAGATCAATTAGATTTCACATTCCTATTTACTATAGAGATTATAAGGCACTATGTAAATGGTTTACATTTATAAAATGATCAACCCTGACATATTAGCAATTCAATCTAGTTGATTTGATTTATGAGTTATTTATTATTTTTTATGTAGGGAAATTAACATTCTTTCCAATTTTATATTTCACAATTTACTTATTGACCCTTAAAAATATAGTTGATGAACAACACACATAAAATTATAAGTACCATTACACAAGATTGAGTGGATTATGATGTGTTATACTTATATATATAGGTATTATTAAATTTCATAATACCAAGTCTACTCTATATAGGAATACCTTCAGAAAAAACCACCACTAACCCTTACACATCATTATAAACAACATGAATGTTTCTTTTTTTCCATCTACCAAGTGACCATTAAATATTATTTACTAAATACTATTATGAATCACAATTATGATCATTCTGAATCTTAAATATAATCGAAATCATTATAACTTAACTATTTTATATTACATGAAGAAATGAATTGATTTTTTTATATGAGGTCTATTTTGGGATTTTGAAATATTTTCACATATCTATAAATTTTACCATCATACATTTTCAGAATGTTATTACTTTTATATTTTATTTAGTTTTGAATACCAATTTATATATATATATATATATGTAAATTAAATTAGTTAAATAATTTTTTCATTTTTTTAGAATATATTAATTATTAAAATTCTAATGAAACCTTTATAAATTATAGAATAATTAATAATAAATTGAACCAAACCCAACCTCTCACAACATAAATGAATTACCATTGCATTATTATTCTCTAGAAAATAAAAAATAAAATACTTAAAACTATTATATCAATTTCCCTTATTGGTTTTATTTCATCATCAACAACCTCTAGTGGTTTTATTTCACAAAAATAAACATTTCTAATTTTCAACGAATACAACATACAATGTCCTAGTTCTAACACTATTGTTACCAATAATAGTTCATAACTAATAACTTTTTAAATGTACATACGATCCCATTGTTTATAAATAGTATACTTTTTCATGAAATAAATATGTATAATATTGCATTATATGCATAAAACACATAGAAAAACTAGAAAAATAATATTTAATAAATGAAAATCATCACATAAGTATGAAATTACACCCATGAAATTTGTAAATATTATAGGAAGGTAAGTAACATAAAATATAAAAACTATAATGCTAAAAATTGATCAGCCCAGTCTACTTGAATCATCCTTCCACCAAACAACACTATTGAAATTAAAAATATATTAATAAACCAATAGGAATTATAGAAAATATAAATATAGAACATTGAGGGGAATTGTGTTGAATAATGAATTAAGGATTGGATATGTATTTACATGAGTCAATGTGGCCATTGGAATAGTAATTTAATCATTTTAATAGTAATGTGACTATATGAATAGTAATATGACCAATGAGAATATTAACCTGAATATTGGAATAGTATTTTAACATAAAAATAATAAATTGTGATATAAATAATATTTGTCTTGAGTAATTTATGTATATATATATATATATATAGTAGTCAGGATAAAAAATTATTCTGAAATAAATAATATAATTTTTTAAATCCTCATGTTGATATTTTCTTATGGTGATTTTAAGGTATTCATATAAGATTATTCAATTTTTAGGTGAATAATAAAATTATAGTTTTCTCCTATAACTTGTGTGCCTTGAATAATATTGTTCATATTGTAATACTAACGTAGTAATTTATAGAAATTGTGGATCCACCAATAATATTTAATATTATTAATGATTCATTAAAATAAAATAAATATTTTTTTATATAACTATAAATTAATTTCCATTGTTTAAAGTCAAATTCAGTCTTTAAAAAATCTCATTTTTTCACTTTTTTTTAAAAAATAAAGTGAATTAGAATTATAAATGGGTTTAAAGTCCAAATAACATTTTATTTTATATATTTATAATTCATTATGTCAAAAATATCACTTTTAAAGGTTTACTTTAGATATGATATTTTAATCAACATTTTAACTCTAAATAGCCCACTCCTCAAATATAAATAACCCTCTCCCTCCCCTTAGAAAACAACTTTTACCGCACATAATAAATACAAAAATCTACTACAATTATATATATTAAACCCTTAAAAACCATATGGATATAAGTGAGTAAACTAAATCCATTCTTAAAAGAATTTTAGTGTTTTATAATAGTAACAATATTTAAAAAAGAGTATGTTTTATCAATTTTTCTCTTATTTAACCCACTCTTATTCCCCAATTTCCCTCAAAACCAAATATTATAACATTAATTTGGTATTATTTTAGAATTATATTAATGAAACTAACATAATTTAAAAATTACACATTTTACTAATTTATATTTTTTAAGTCAATTTCTACTCCTTGGAAAATATTTCTGATAACTATCGGTTAACCACTAATTATGACATTTCCAACGTATTTCCATATAAGTAACCTTATGTTTTGTTATAATAAATTTATTATGATATATAATATTGTAAATATACTTATTTTATACTTCTTTATTTAATCCTACTAATATGTAAATTAAAATAATAAAAAATGTGAAACAATAAGAAATATTTAAGGAAAATAATATATAAAATATTTACCCTGAAAAAAGTGTTTAAAAAATAATCCAATGCTTATAATTTATAAATATTGAAGAAATTAAAATATTTCACTTTAGTTTCAATAATAATTTTTTTGTTATTCAAGATATGGAAAAACAATAAAAAATAATTGGAATTATGTTTAGGTCATTCTCAAGCCCAATCCCTATCTATTAGGTTAACACCTATATCAAATTGATTTCAATATAAACATTTCGATAATATAAAGAATATCATTATATATTATTTGAGTTTTTTTAGTTATAAACACGTCTCTACCCTTGAAAATTATTTTATAAGTGATTTAAAATTCTTGTTCACAAATACAACAATCTCGAAAACTTTTCTTGAATCATATTTTGTGTTTCAACCTTTCAAAGAAGAAAATATTTTTTATAACTAAAGTATGATCTCCCTTATTGATTTGAGAATCCTAAAGTTAATTTTATAAATTATTTTATATTAAATTTTCAAAAAACACATTTATTTATATGGGATAGTTTAAGACTACAATTCTTATATGTTCTATGTGTCATGCATGATTTTGAGCATTTATGATGTGATGGGCGGTACCTAAAATATATATCCAACCAATAAAATGGGTAAAGTGGTATATCTCATTAGATTATCAGTATTATGCATAAACATGATGTTATGAATATTTTTAATGATGATTTTATTCTTTATGGTGTGACACCCCAAAACCGAATGCTACTTAACAGGATCCTCGATCCCATTGGGACATATTGACTGAAGTAAAAATCCCCAAACAACAGAGGTTTTTGACCAGAAATGAGGGCCTGGGGTGTGTTCTTGGGGAGTCTGTTATATCATTAAGAATGTGTGGCACAATAGTTAAATGTAAACTATTGTAAATTGCAGAATAAATATAAGTAAACATATGGTGAAACTAAAATAGAGGAAAAACAATAAAAATAAGTTAAATAACTGAAATAAAAAAAATTATTGATGAAATGTCATGTATCTTGAAAACTAGAAAACATGGATACATGACATTAGGATTACATGTTCTATAAAAGTATAATGGATATCAATAGACTATCCCAAGCATCCCAAACCCTGAATCAATTATCTTATATCAAGATCGATCCAAAATTGAAAGCTATAAAGTGTTTGAAGTTGTATGCTTCCATTTTTCAACACCGTCTATCTTGTAATCTACTATGGGTATCAAATGGTACCTGTAGAGAGTGTGCGATAAATTTCAATCGGAAACTACCAATAGAGTCTATAACATCAATCCTGTGTAATGAAAATGCAACAATGCGCAAGAATTCCTATATATAAAGTTAAATAGTACAATGTAAATAAATACCCATGTACTTGCTTCCGTCATAGGATGGTGTCTTAACATATTACCAGTGAATAAATTATGTAACTACCAATTTATACAAATATGTCATGTGTGACATAGCTAGCAATGCCATCACCTTGTGATAGTATAAATAGTGATTGTTCCATGATGTAACAAGGAAACCATTATTGATGATATTTAGTTATGAACTTCCATGGTAATGAACAAGGAAACCTAGACCTCAAGGGATTCTAACTTTGTATTATCTTTTTCAATCTAAGGGTAAAGAGTGAAATACAAGGATCATATTCCAATGAATTCCCCAACAAGGTGCCTACCGATTTCGAATTATCTCTCAAGGTAAAACAGTGATATGTAGTGATTGGGCCTTTCAGGATGTAACCATGGAACCTAATTATCAATACTGGATCCAAGGAGTGTATCCAAGGCATATGATAACACTATGTTGGTGATCCTATTATTCCATACTCAACATCCATGAAAAGAAAAGGATTAAGATCTAGGTGGCTCTCATCCTTTGAAAGCTGTATCCTAGAACCGTAATGAGGTTACTAAGTACTCGAGTAATTACCGGATAAGAATACAATGAAAGATAAAGTAATACAATCCTATTTAATAATGAAGTCATGATCAATTTAAATTGGTTCAAACCATGACTTTTAATATTGTAAATAGGTCAAGTAGCATGCAACCATTTTATCACGTCATAATTAATCAATAAGTCCAACTAGTTCAATCCTTGACTTTCATTAGTGTGACAATGACTAGTATAATAAAAACAATGTTAATAACATTTAAGGAAAATTCAACAATTAATGTCCAATATGGTACCTTGCATTAATGTTGTAATAGGTGCGACAGATATGAAAATTATTATTTATTTACATTTATTCAAGTCATGTCATATACTTTGTATAATTTTCATTTTCATTTTCACATTTAATTATAAATCTATGAAATGAACTTATGTGGATCAAGTGGTGAGAATACATTGTACTTTCCTTTATAAAATACATAATATAAATCAATCCATTTAATATAGAAAATCCTTCACTTAGAAGGGTAAATCCAAGTCTCACCCGAACGAGGGATCAATTGCGTCAAATACAAAATTCACAACTAGGGAATTACAACCTACATGGAAAGGATGTATTTTTGGGTTTACACACCAACAATTAGTCAAATATATAGAATGATCCTAACCGTATGGTTCTAATGATAATATTAAGGGAATTTAAATTCAATAAAAGGATCCCAATGAATTAATTGTCCCCAAAAGATAATTCCAAAATCAATTAACTATAGGGATGAGTTATAAGCAACCCACCATAGGGTTGTATGATCCATATCTTCCAATATGAGCCTATAATTCATCTTATAATGGAATGTATCAAAGAAAAAGGGGAAACAATACACCTTGATAACTAGGTTGAGGTAAATAGAGGACAAGAACCGATAAAAATGGCTCAGGTACTTACCATTGCACATTTAATGTGATGAAAAGAAGCTTGATCGGATCCCAGATGAAGGAGATCTTCCAATACCTTTTTTAGGCCCTCAAAGTGCTCCAAAATGTAAGAAATAATATTTCAATTCCACATAAACATTGATTAGGATGAATGTGGAAGCATAATTTTATCATTATGGGAAAAAAGTAAAATTACCTTGAAATTAGCTTGTGGAAGATTTGCCCGCAATGTTTTCTAAACCGTACATCAACCATGCATAGGTACTTAAGAAATTAGGGTAGCTTACACTATTATCCTGTATAATTAGGGAATCCATGCCCCAATCATGTGGTAAGGCTATGTCTAAAAAGTCACCATCTGTTGGGTTTGTCATAACTGTGCGGCCGTCCCACATGGTATACTCTGAAAGGTGTGCCAGACCTGTTTTCCAAAAAAGATCGTTCCTAAGATTTGAACAATCCCCAAAAAACATTGAGACCATTACTAACTCATTAAGCACCCAAAATAGTCCCCTAATAAATTATTATAAGGAAATTTAAATGGCCCATACCTATGTGAAAAACCGGGTTCTTAAAGTCTTCCACCTTTAAAAGAACTTGTCCTTCAGTTCACCTACATAGAGTGGAGAAATACTCTATGATAATTTCCCCCACAACATTGTATGTATGTCAACCTCCCACACCCAACTCTCATCCTTGAAATGGCCATGTTTCCATTGCATATTTATTAGAGTGAAATATTATCCTTGGTGAAACTCTATGATCTATTCAACTATGCATACTAGATACTCCTCAAAGGTAGCGTCAACATCTATCTCATGATTCTCAGAATCAAAGGTATGAGATGGGTCATTATGATACTGGTGAAGCTGTGAGATGTGGAAAACATTGTTCTAGGAATGATACCTTTAAGGTAGTAGTAAGATATTGGCTGCAGGCTTGACTCTCTCCATAATTTCAAAATATCGTACATAATGGGGAAATAAATTCCTCTAGTTATGTCACATTATATTCCCTATCCAGACTGATAATAAAAAGAAAAAATTATTCCAAACCTATAATTCTATATGATGTAGACGATGATTGTCATATGATTTCGGTCTATACTGAGAAGTGGTCATAAACTTTCTGATTAGTTGATCTTTATGTGGTGTCTCTTGAATGAGATAAGGACCCTGTAGGGATTCCATAACTGCCTCCATCATGAATAGAGGTGAACGACATGGTCTATCATATAATGCCTCAAAATGATCCATATGAATTGTTTCATGAAATCTATTTTTATAGGCAAACTCAGTGAAAGAGTTATGCTTTTACAAAGATTAGCTGAAATCTAGGACATGTGCTTGAATAATTTCCTCTTGAACCTATATTATCCATTTCAATTTTCCATCAGTATGAGCATAGAAATCTATTTTTAGAAGCACCTGTGTTCCTAAATCCTTGTACAATCCATTCCAGAACCATGATTTAAAATAAGCATCCCTATCTGAAATTATAGTATGAGGGACCATGTTTAGTAATATCATCTCACAAAAATACAATTTTCCTATCTCATCGACTGATAAAGCCTCCCAAATAAGAATGAAGTGGGGTACTTTCATCAGTCTATCAATCCCAACCCATACAATGTCACTACCTCTTGGATACCAAGGTAAAATACCTATAAAGATTATAGAAACAACATTCCAATTCCATTTCGGGATTTGAAGTAGCTGTAATAAGCATGCATGTCTCTAGTGCATCACCTTCACCAATAGAGAGGTAGAACACCAATTGAGAAAGCCTACTATATGATTCTTCATCCCTTGCCACCATTCCTAGCATCACATGTCTCGATAAATTATTGAGATTCCTAGATAAACTACCCATTGAGAAGTGTGGGACTCTTTCCATAACTCCTCCCTCATATTTATTGGAACCCAAACACATTCATGAATAACAAGATTTCTTCTCTTTACATAGACCAATCTCAAGGTAGTTTATCACCTGATATACTCTCATGGAGAATCAATCCTTTACGATATGAATACTATATAATTTTTACCTTCTCAAAGTGGGTTGAGGTAACTGAAAAATAGTAGAGATAAATATGTTCATGACAATCACGAAACTCTAGATGCAGTTCCTTAAAGATGAACATTAGATTCCATTTTTCATGTGATTTCTATAAATACATATGTTTTCATTTTCTGACTTAGTGCATATGTAACCACATTTCCCTTCCCAGTAATATAGGAAAGATCAAAATCAAAGGATTTTAGACACTGAACCAATATTTACTATCTTAGGTTCATTTTATGCAGAGTAAAGATATATTGTAGGATTTCGTGTCTGTATACACCACAAAGTGCTCTCACAAAAGGTAGTGTCTCTAGAAATATAAATCATAGAAAACTACAACAAGAACAGGGTTCTGTGTTGGGTAATTTATCTCATGATTCCTAACCTACTATGATCCATACTCAATGACTCATTGAACATAATTATAATATGTGATGAGACAATAATTATAATAGGTGATGAGACAATAATTATAATAGGGTTGTGTGTTGTGTAATTTAGCACCACTCGTAGTTTGATTTCTGATGCATCATAGAGAAAGTTGTTACTTTGACGAGGCTATGAAATAATTATAATAGGTGATGAGACAATCCCCTTTCACCTCATTGAATTATTTCTCACATTCTTATCAGCACATGAACATAACAACCTTCTTGTTAAGGCTACTATGTGGTGAAGAAATATATGAGAAGTCTTGTATGTAATTCTTGTAATATCTAGATAACTCAAAGAAAATATATATATCAAACATGTTCTTGCGCTAAAAACATGAATATACAACACAATAATTTTACAGGAAACAAATGTGCCTAATTGTTAGATAATATAACCAAAGAGGTGAAATTTTTCGATCCACATGTGGCACATACTAAACTTTGTGTGAAGTTGATGCTATATTAGTATACTCAAAATGATCACAATATTTTTGGCATAGTCACTAAGATTATGAGAATACACCAAGATATCATCCAAAAAGTCCACGACATAAGAATCCAAAGCGGGGTGGAACACCCTATTCATCAGAGCCAAGAAAATAGAAGGAAAGTTTTAAAGAAGGAATAGCCTAGAAAGGTAATCATACATACCGAACCTACTACAGAAAGTTGTATATGGAATGTTTGATGGACAATCCTACAAATGATTATAACCTAATCTCAGGTCTATCTTAAAGAAGATGCTAGCCTCCCTGAGCTGACCGAATAGATCATCTATACATGGTAGTGGAAACTAGTTCTTGACCATACGTTGGTTTAACATTCTGTAATTCATGAATAGATGTAAGGTTCCATCCACCTTCTTAGTGAAAATCATGAACAAACCCCAAAAGGATATATTGGACCATATAAAACGTTCGTCCTGTAAATTTTATAACCGATAATTCATAACCTAAAGTTCTATAGATTCCATCTTTTATGAAGGAATGGACACTGGTGATTCTCCCAACATAATCATGATTTAAAACTCTACCTCTCCCTCAAGATGTGAGACAAAAAAATCATTACGAAGTCATCCATAAAATGATCCACTACTGGAGGAAAATAATCTTTTTGAAAACCCTTATCATCCATGATGTTATTTTCAATCCGGGTGGTCATACCAAATAGTATATGATGCTCTTGTCCCACTCTAATATTCTAGAAATCCCACTCACCCTTTTATAGATAATAGTTTCTCTCTAGTGATCTAATTTATATCCTACGATGACAGCGGTATACAAAACCCTGACACTAATCCAATTAATCCATTCCAATTATGACATAGAATCTTTTCTTCAGTAGAATGAAGAGTTTCCATAGGAAGGGGAAACTGCCTACCTCATGGGGAAAATCTGTACACTGCCATATTCCTTGTGTTCATACCCTTAAATTCATATCTAGGGTCATTACTCCATTGTAATTTTGTATCTTCAGTCTGAGACATTAAATGATAGATACATAGATAAAAGAGTTTGAATCAACTATACCAAATAATAAATAAACTACATTATATTGAACAAGAATAATACCTCTTAATGTAGATGGTCTCATAGCCTAATCCTCAAGTATCGATTGTAGTGCATGAAACTAACCTAATCCACAACCCAATATAATAAATGGACTTCCATGATCATAACTGTTCCATTGGTGATATTTGTGATCAAGGGTCTAGATACCATGACCATGAAATCCTCCCAGATTCATCCTACCAATTCAACTCCAATCCCCACCAGATGCATTATAAAAGTACTTGATTCTGAAGATAGATATGGAACTGATCATTTTCAACATATAGTTGGTGGATAGGTCCTGCACAATATCTGAAGATGCCCCATATGGCTAAAATCCCGACACACCAGTGGATCTCTATCAAAAATAGGCCTTATATTACCCAATCCTCCATACTGATGAAACACTAAAGATATAATGAAATTGATACTATGGTTGTCACTACTATGATCAGAAACCTAGAGAGAACACTTCCTTCCACTAGAGGAACTAATGGCCTAATGAAACACTTTTACACTATGCTCAGTACTATTTATGTCCCTTGGGTTATGCACAGTGATAATGTCCTGATAGACTATTTCTGACAAATTCAAAAGGAAAAAGACATTCACATTCATATAGATGGCGTACTAGAGCCCACCCTGGAAACGTCTAGTGCGTGAAACCACATCACCAGCTAGAAGCGGTCCAGTGTGCGGTAACACCATGAAACATTATGAATATTCCATAATTGAGATTGACCACTTATTAAGATGTATAATCTATCGGTTTCTATCATCTATAAGCATATGAGTAATGAATTGATCATAAAAGGATGTTTGGAAATCAACACATAACAAACAATGACAACAACTAGGCTCAGTGAGCACATCCCACCAACACGTGTCCAAATACCAAACCATGTATGTAGAAAGCTCATATATCTTCTCTGGATGATTTTTGATATGCTCAAATATAGATAAAACGACCTCTAGCATTGACTCTGCAACCTATGGATCACCATCCCCTATAAAGGTAGAAGGATACAACTATTCGATTTCTTGAGTCTGATCAGCCATCATAGGTGCAAGATATAGAGCACTATGCATGGAATATATCATACATAGGAAACTATTATGAACATGGGAATCAGCTCCAAGATTAGGTACAATAGGTGGTGCCTCGTGTGGCACTCCTGGTAATAAGACTGGTTGTTTAGGGCCCACCATGTTTGGATCATGGTCTTCACCACCCTCTGAGCGTACGATATGATGATGTTGTTGGGACATTGGTCTAGAATTTCTAAGAAGTCTCCTCAGAACAAGATTTAACAAAATAGATAACATCACTTAAGAAAGATAAATAGGATAAAAATAAGAAACCAAGGTATACTACCCTAACTACATGCTTAGATAGAAAGGTATCGGTATGTGAACAAGTGTATGTTTAATTTCATTTTACATTTAATTTCCAGGATCACTCTTTACCATTAATAAACATGAAAAGGAAGGATAATTTCATGGAAAAATTTCATATTATAATTCATGTTTCAATTTATAATGGATATCCATTTCCATTGAGTTATTTACCACACACCCCAATAATGAAAAAACAGTCATTTATTTATAGAATAATGGATCAACTATGAAATTTAAGCATCCCAACCCATGAGGGACAATACAACTCATTAATTTAGACATGGAATCATGCATTCAAAATGAATAATAATACAAGCATAATCTAGCTATCACAAAATCACTCTACAATATCACGAATATCATGCAATGTAAAGGAATGGAGATATGCATGACATGTGAAATCTAGGTACCTAATATTATGCATGTGAATATGATCCCTTCCCTTATATCATCAGGGAAAGGATGAATTATAATATCAATCAAGACAATAATCAAGAACACAACACAATATGTGCGTCACCAAATATTGAAATAATGTCCACTGTAATATAAAAAATAGAACAACAATTATATTTTGGTTTACTTGGATTTTACCCTGAACATGTGTTTTAAATTCCCATGAAAGGTTTATGACCTTGTCCCAATAATTCATAATCTAAAATATATTATCTAAAAATAGTAAAGAAATAAAAGAAACATCTCTAATACAAATTTTTGATGTCATAGACCCAGATTCTACTTAATTGGTTCCCCGAGCCCGGTGGGACACATTGCCAAAAAGTCATCTACCCAAATGTCGGATGAAACAAACTAGTATTTCGGGACTAGGGTGTGTCCATGGAGAGACTATTAACTTCTAAGAAAAGGGTAGCACTGTAGCTAAATATAAACTGAGGTAAATAGAAGAAAAAATATATGTAAAAAAGAAGGAACATCTGAAACTAGAAATAACAGTAAAAATAACTGAAATAACTGGAATAACATAAAAAACTGATGACAACATGTCATGTATATAAAAAAAATTAAATCATGGATACAATAATTTAGGAAAAATATTAAAAAATAATGTATAAAAAAATAAAAAGTCTATTCCAAGCATACTAATCCCTGGTTGGGTCATCTGCTATCATTATCCATCCTTAACCACAAGTAATCATGTTTTAGAAGCTCTGTGATTACCTTTATCCACACATGAAACCATGGAATATACTTCGAGTAGCAAATGACACTTAGAGAGGGTGTGAAATAAATCTATATGGGACACCACCAATGGGTTTTATATCATCCATCCTGTGTAATGGATATGTAACAGTGTGAAAACATGCCTATATATAATGTAAAACACCACAATGTTACTAAATACCCATGTACCGGCTTAGAAATATGAATGTATTTGAAAATGTAACCATTTAATTAATTAATTAATTAAAAATTTATGTTTATATTTCATGTGAGCCATATTCAACACTAACATATACTCCCGATAGTATAAATAGTGAAGGGTATAAGATTCAATAAGGAAAAGATGATTGATGATATTTAAAAATTATGTTATAAGGGAATGAACTACGAAATATAGACCACAAGGCCGACAAAATCAGTAGTATATGAGTCCAGATAAGGGTTAAGAGTGTAATCCAAGGATCATGTTCCAAGGCATTCCACAGTAAGGTGCCTATAGAAATTAAGGTGATCATCCACGTTAAAATGGTGATACGTAGTGACTGGGCAGTATGAGCTGTAATAATGACACCTACTTGTCCATGTTAGATTCAAGGAGTTTATCCATGGAATCATATAGTACTATGTGAAGGATCCTATAGTTTCATTCCAAGCATCCAATAATAGACAAGTGTCTATATCTATGTGGGTCTCAACATAAGCAAGGCATATCCTTAAATCAGAATGGCGTTCTCAAGTGGTCGAGGAATTCCCTAATAAGAATCAAAGGAGAGCTTGAGTGACGACACTCCTATTTAATACAAATGGAATATTTAATTTCAATTTGGTTTAAACCTTACATTTATTTAGTTTTAATATTCCATGTATCATGAAACCATTAATAAATTTATAATTAATCAATAAGTCCATTTAGTTCAAGCCTCTCATTTCATTAGTGCGATAAGGCCATGTAGCATGTAACCTTTGTTAATTATATTTATGTCATATTCAGTAATTAAGGTCCATTCTGATTCCTTTCATTAATGTGTTATTGAATTATATAGATATGAAACTTATTATTTTTTTACATTTAATCAGGTCAATTCATATACATTGTATACTTTCCAATTTCTTTTTAATATTTATTTTTCAATTTTCGATATATCCTTAAGTGGGTCAAGTTGTTAGAAAACAAGGTACCTTCCATTATGAAAGTCACAATATAAATCAAGCCTTTTAATATATAAAATATTACCATTAGAAGGGTTAATCAATGTTATAGTCGAATGGTGGCTCAAATGTGTCAAAAAAACCCAATTACAGAAAAACACCACACATGGGATGGTTGAAGTTATGGGCGTACCCTCAAACATTTAATAACATATATGGAATGAGAATATACATATGGTTATAATTATTATATGCATGGAATATATATTCAATAAACAACTCCCCAAGAAATCGGTTGGCCCCAGATGATAATTAAAAAATTAACAAACTCGAGGGATGAGTTATATTCCACCCACCTTAGAGTTTTATGATCCCTCTCCTCAGATATCATTATCCAATTCAGCTTAGAACAAAGTATATTTGAAAAAAATAGAAAATTATCCCACCTCGATCACTAGGTCAAGGGTAAGAGAAGGTAATAACAACTAACAAGAATCGAGTACTTACCATTATGCATCAAACGTGAAGAACGCAAGCTCTATCAGATCTCGGACAAAGGAGATATTTCAATACCTAGATTATGCCTTTAAAGAGATCCCAATGCAAAGGAAAAACAGTTAATTCCAAAGAAACCTCATAGTAAGAGGAAGGATAAAGCTTTATTATATCATTATGGGAAAAATATTAAAATACCTTGAAATTATCCTAAGCAAGGTTTGGCCATACGATTATCCAAACTGTGTGCCAACCATACACGGGTACCTGGAAAAGAAAGGGAATGTGCTTGGTTAGGTCACATAGTTATGAAAACTATTCACCAACCGTGTGGTAAGGCTCTGAAAAAATGTCGCCATCCCCTTGGTTTTTCATAACCATGCAGCATTCTCAAAAGGTTTACTCTAAACCATTCGCCATGCCTCTTTTTCTAAAAAATATGTTTCCTGGGCTCTGAACAGTCCCCAAGAACCCTTGGGACCTTAATTAACCCATTAGGAATATATACTAGGGCCAAAATAATGAATTACCCTGAAATTTAAAGGATCCATACATGAGGTAAAAATCAGGATCTTACATATTCACATTTGTTATGTGTTACAATAATGAAATATTTTTTCAAAACTATGTGTGGTATTTGAAAAATATGACATGATGTTTCATTAATTTAAATATTCCACATTTCAAGCTATAATGAAATGTTTTACTAAATACATTGATGAAGATCCTATGCATATGATATGACAATGTTGACTATTCTCAGCCATATACTATTTATTCAACTCCCTTATTCCTCAACTACATGTATTTTAGATAAACCCTATATTTTATGTATATCCTTTTGTGAATACATTTACAATGGATATATTGAGTGATTTATAAAGATAAATTAGAATAATTTAAACAATAATTATGTTTTATTATCTCTAATTATTTAGTATCCTAATTTTCCAATGACACTAAAACATTAGATCCTAGATTGAATCAAAATTATGTTTTGTTATCTTAAAAGTGATGTAATAGTCATGTAAGAAATATTTAGGTTACAATAGTTGGTATCTGATCTATAATTTAGTTAATTTGTGAATTAATATTAGAATTCATTTGTGAATATAATGAGTATATGTCTATGTATAGAAAAAAATTCTAGAATAATCACAATAGAAAATAAATCCACATTGAGAACACATATGATATGAATTTATATTTAATTTATGAATAAGAATAAAATATTTTTCCCAAATTATTTGATATATGATTTTATCAAACTATTTATATTTAAGAAAATGGTGGGAACATGGAGAAACTAGACCAAGAACCCATGTGAGTGAAAATGTAATGATTTTTCAAATGACATACACAAATCCATGTGATATTTAGCTAAAAACATCTAGGATATGATTATCTAGCTATCTGAGGCTAAGAAAAATAAATTTAACCATATGGAACATCCCCCTTTACCAATGAAGTAGAAACAAGATAGTAAATAATTTATGAAGCAAAAATCACCATCATTTGGTGGGTCATTAGATGCGCTTGTCACTTAAGAGTGGGTTAAATCAATATAGAAGAACATTTAAATTCCTAAATATTATGAGATAGAGAAGTTGACTATTACCTTCTATCATTTTTCTGGAGAGGCCGGTCAATGGAGTGCAATGATAAAGAATATATAGAGAGAGTATGAAATGAGATATATAGAGTGGGAAGACGGTAATATAATATTTCAATAGTATTACCTTTGAACACAATGAATATATATGGAGAGATAATTTCTAAATACTATGAAAATTTAGGGTTAATCCTTCACAACATATGGAGAAATATTCAATAGTCTTGTAAGATATTTCTACGGTTATTTTTTAACAATAATTTAAAAAAAGATAGATTCTTTAGTGGTTTAAAACCGAACTTTGAAAGGCTTTATGTACATAAGACATAGAAATTTATGAAGAATTTGTTCAATGTACTCTCAAAGAGATATTTATTTTAGATAATGGTACAATAGTTATGGAGTTAAAAGTGGAAAAATAGAGTTTGATGATGGTTCATATGATTAAAATGGAGTAAATAGGATCTAACCACCCACATTTCAAAATTTTGGGAAGAATAATAATGTAATTGATCTCAAAGGGATGGGGAAATGCGTCAAGTGTGGGATAATGGTTCTCCAAGATCATGAATTTTGATGCTACATTAATATCATGGCAGACATGATAGAGGAATGGAGGGAACCTCTTAATGCACCACCCATGGTTCAATGCTTCAACTATAAGGAGCAAGGGAACTATGCATTACAGTGTACAAAACCACAAGTTGATGAGGGTAATAATCTTCAACAACCACCAAATCCAGAGGATATACAAAAGTTAATTATATTACTACTAGTAAACTGGAGTGAGAAAATAAATTCTTATAAGGTAGGATTTTTATTTCTTCTATTTTGGAAAATATTTTATTTGATTATAGTTTTACACATTCCATGATACCGTTTTTTCTAGAACTATAAATTCAATTATTCAATACCATTAATTAGATATATATATATATATATGTACATATATATATATAAAGACTTATTGGTGATTTCATTGAATCCCAATTATTGGACTCTTCGCTAGTTAGCATATGTGAGAAGATTATTCAATAAAATATCATAATCCTTCCCATTGTGTAATTTGATTCGTTACTAAGAAATGATTGGATCTTGTTATATAGATAACACATCCATTTTTTAGGGAACAAAAACGTCATTCTATTTTATGAAATATCCCATAATTCTAAAAAATTAAAAGAAGATCAACAATCCCCTTCGTAAAATCCCTCAATGGTGTGGGTGTTGATACCCTATGTGGATGTATACCATTACCAAATAGTTGAGAAAAAAGAAGGTATCAACTTTGTGTCAATTTCAATTGTGAGGTAATAAAGTAATATATTTCATTAATAGTAACATGGAATTCCTCTATATCATGAGTTAGAGTTCATAATATATCTTATGCTTGGAGCCACTATTATCTGCAAATTCCCTTATAAAATATCCACTATCAAATTTAAGGAGTTAAACTAGTAGCTTGAATAAAATTTAGAAAAAAAATCATTCTCTATACTAAATATCCTTGGGGTCTTCCAATGATCTTTATAATGAAAAAGGATATATATATATATATATGTAAAGATTATCAATAGTTAAACTAAAACACCATAAAGAACATGTTTCCCTAATCACGTATTGATGAATTTATTGATAAAAAAACAGGATATTAGCAATGATAAAATATGGATTTTTATTATGGATATCATTAATTGATGGTTAATAAAGAAGATCTTTAGAAGATAACTATTCAAACCAGTTATGGTCCATATGAGTTAATAGTGATTACATTAGGAATTAATAATGACCATGTTGTCTCCATGGATTCTATGAATAGTGCATTTAGAGACAATATAATTTATTTGTAATCATTATCAATGATATTCTCATTTACTTCTAGCTAAAGGAGGAATATTAATAGAGTCTAATTATTGTTCAAGAATATTTGAGAAATTAAAAAAATACAATCTAGGTTTATAAAGTGTTACTTTTGGATGCAACAATTCACATTTATGAGGAACATGATCAATAGTGAGGGAATTTATAAGGACAATTCAATGAAGAATGAAATTGAGGAAAGTCACAAACCCACTAGTGTTTTAACACGATGTGTTTTTGTGAAATAATTATTTTGAATGAAAATAATATTGTTGATATTTTCATTTCATGCACCCCATGAATATTTCCCGTGTTATATGAAATAGTTACTTTATTTTTTACATTTAAACTTAATCATATTAATATTTCCTTATAAAATACCCCATCATACTTTTATTCTACTTCAAAGTGAACTTTTCTTTCACTACACGCAACACAGACATGGCATTTGTTACATGAAAAACTATGTTTCTACGAATCACCATTTTATTGTTATAGTTATATAAACAAGATAATTATAACATAATCATTAAATTTAGTAATATTAATATTATCAACTTCTTTTAAAATTTTATTAATAATAGTGGAAATGAATAATATATATATTTTTAAAGTTATTAAATGTTTAAAAATTATATTGTCTCAAAGAAACTTCTTTTTTTTATTTCTCTGAAAAATAATAAAATTAATTTTAGTTACATATAGAAATATTATTTTATAAAAAAATAAATTTTTTGAATTCATAATATCAATATTATAATGTTGTGTCGTTTTGTGATTTTTTTAGAAACATCAATTTTGGATGAATATTGAAAAATATTGAATCTTAATTGAAAACAACTTTTTCAATTAATTTATATATATAATCAAAATATATTATATGTTAGTTTTAATGAAAAATTAGATCAATTATAAATATATTAATCCAATTTAATCATTTTAATATTTTTATATTGAATTTATATATAAAATCATAATCATCTTTTAAACATTATCACATTAAAAACCCACGTTATTTCCACGTTTATGAGATTATCATGAAACATAATTTTTATTCAATTTTAAAAAATTGGAAATAAATGATTGTAATCAATATTATACCTATAGTATAATAATATAATCTTATTTTTTGACAATAAATATTAGAGAAATTGATTATAATTAATTACAATGATTCTGGTAAAATAAAGCATAACAATTTAATAAAACATTAACATACGTAAAAAATGTCCCATGAACTTTTAGAAAACCCATTCTTTGTACGAATATCTCCCATAAGACTTTTAGTATTTTTTGTAGTTTTTTATGAATTTTTTGAGGTAAAAAAAGATAATACCTAGCTTGTTTTAAAAAATTTCAAGTGTTCCCCCTCCCTTCCCTTTAAAAGGCCACACTCCCCTCATCTCCACACCTCTCAAAACACTTAGGTTCAGAAAATATATTTAATATAAACTACATTAAATCCCTCCCATACTCATTTAATACTATTTTTGATATAAATCCATCCATGGAATCCCTTTGGCCCAATCCACAAAGGTGTTATCCTAAGAAGCGGTGACATCCTTCTCAAAGTTATATTATATTATCTTCTTTCTCCACAAATTTATTTATTATTATTTCATGAAAACATAATAGAATAATTATCATTAATATACTCAGATTTTTTTTATTTTAATAGTTATACTTTCACTTACACGCACTTCCATATAATGGGTAATAAAGATACCATTCTTGTGTATGGAGAACTACCACCTGAGAGAACGATGTTGTTCGTTTTAACTTTACCACCTATCATGGTTTTTAATTATGATTAAAAATTGTTTTATATGATATATATTATATTTATTACATATTTATAATTATATATTTATTATATAAATCATCCCTCTTTGATTTACATTTTGTGTAAATATGATAATTTAGTTGGGGGATGTGTGGACTACCGCCCCCTCAAAGTGGGGTGATTCATTCAAACACTACATAGAATGTATCAATGATGGGGTTAGTTCTATTATATTATATATATAACTTAATAATAATATTTTAGTAATATATATATATATATATGATTATATGTTTTTTACTTTCTTCCTTTCAATATTACAATTAAAAATGGAAACAACACTCATGCATACGTACAACCTACCATCCCCATGAACGGTGTATTCCATTTCATATTTATATATAATATAAATTTTTATAACTAAACATATAATAAATATAAATTATATTTATATCATCATTTACATTCTTTAAATCATGATATAAATATTATTTCTAAAAATAAAACAAATTAAGATGCATGTGAAAAACAAAGCATATAATACCCACAGTTAAATTTTTTACTTGGAATAATTATTAATTGGGTAATATAAAGTCATAATAAAACATTATATGGTATAATAAATAATAATATTGGACTTTCAATTATTTATAATAAACTTATATTTATTATGCATGAGGATTGTATGATTACGAAGAGAGTCAAGACATAAGGTAAGTGAATTTCATCTCATGTTTTATTTATGTGAGATACATTCTCTATACACAATTCATTTACTTTTTGTGGTTTATATAATTCCCTTGAATGTATTATGTGAATCGTATAATTATATTTATGTGTATTTACATATTTATTTTTTAGTTATTCTCTCTTGTGGATTATGTTTCAAAAGATATTAAATATGTAAATTAATTTCATCTCAAATTGCTTTTATTGAGACAGATGCCATGTTATGAACCAATATTTTCCTATGAGGTGTATATAATTCCTTAGAAATGTTATATATTTAATTTTATTCTTTAATGATATTTTTAAACTACATATAATTTTATTTTCTTAAATGGGGTTTATGATTTGGAGTTACCATGTTGTAAGTGTTTTTTAAAATAATCTAATGAATTGACGAGATTATTTATGATTATATTTTCATTCATGAAATATTATTATAAATCTACCAAAAACTCTGCTGAGTTTTCTTAAACATTGTTTATTAATGTTATATCCATGTAATTGTAAAATTCTTCCACTCTTTGGTACACATGATGATCGAGAAATTATTTTTTTTATTAAAGTATGGATTTACCAAAATGATATTTATCATTATTTTTATCCATGTTTTACCTTTTGAAAATGTTTATTCAAAAATGAATATTCTCTTCATTTACTATTCAAGGCACTTTTCTAAACTTTTTATGGATAAAAAGGAATCTTTAGTATGTATGGATTTAAACACAGTCATAAAAGCCATTCCCTTGAAATAAATTGGTTTTCCATATATTAGGGAAATTTTTTGTTTTTAATTTGTTTTTAACGAAAAATGTTTTCAGAATGTTTTGTCTCTAATTTTATAAGTTTTGAAGAAAAATGTTTTAAAAATGTTTTTGAGAATTCTTTCAATGTTTTCAATGTAATTCCTATGAAAATTGTTTTCAAAATGGTTTATGATTTAAAGGGACCTTTTCAAAAAAGAAATAATATTTTCCAACTTTTTAAAAAAAATGTATTTTTAAAAAAATTCCATCTAAGATAACGTATGTTTATGTTACTCATTACATTATAGTAAATGATATAAAGGTTCAGTCCATATTATTTCTTGAATGGTTTACATTTAGTGGGATTATTGTTATTACACTTTTTTATTGTCCAGGGGTTATATGCTTTTGAAACCTGATTCATTTCATGGGTTATTCTTTTATTAAATGACTAGGACACGAACCTTTTTTTATAGGTTATGATGTGATGAAATGTTACTGATACCAATATCATTTCATGGGTTATGATTTTATGTTTATCAAAACCATATATTTCTTTGGGTCATGATATGATGAATGTTTTATTATATTTTAGCACATGTATAATAGATTTTTTATTGGATGGGTGGGACCTATATCTACCTACAATGCAATTCGTAATGATATGTTGTATATGTGTGCAATGGGTACATGGGTTGTGGCCCAATATTGAATATTGTATGGTACACAGGTTGTATCCCAAGACTAAAATTAATAGGGAATATAGGTTATATCGCAATCCTAAAATTAAGATGGTGCACAAGTTACAGCTGAACCCTAAAAATAACAAGGGGCATGGGTTGTGGACCAATTATAAAATTTAGTTGGCACACCAATCGTAGACGAATCCTAACATGTTATAACGTTCTTGTAATGTAGCATTTAAATAATATTTTCTATTATTGTGTGTATTACAAATATTCCATAACATATTAATTAGTCATTCATTCATGGATTATACTCTTGATTAACTTGTTATTCATGTCTTATGAACTGGAAACATTTATTTCAGGGTTAGTGGTTATGATCTTTGATATGATTTGTTTTATCATCGAATGTTTTTCTCATGTTCTCATACACATATTTTCATGTTATTCTTACATATTTTCTTTATTTAATTTTATTGAAAATTAGAGCACATTCCTTTATTATGATTCAATTCCACAGGTTATGAAAAATATATTTTATGTAGGATTACCAACGGGAAAGATTATTTTGATAAATATTGATGATTTTTATATGAGTTAGAATATATTTTTCTAATCTTACAAAGGAACCAATATAACATGGTCTTTGGGGGTCTATTTTTGTAATGTATTATGTATTCCACAAAAAAAATGATGTGGATTTGGAACATAAGTACCTTGGAGTAACAACTCTGACAAGGTGCGTCTGTCATATCTCATCGTAACCTCGTAGACGATAACAACACTTGTTGTACACCATGTTTGACACTCCAAGGGTATTTTTTTGGGAATTCAAACACTCTTCATGAAAAAGTATAAAGGATTTAAATATATTTTGTATATGAATATCCTAGGAAAAATATAATGTTTCATAGATTTAAGAAGGTCTCAAAATGTAGACATCTTATAAGTGATTGTTTATGAATATGTTGTTCCCCAGTTTGATAATTAATTCATACACAATGTCTATAGTTTTAGACGGTGGTGGGGACCAGAAGGAATTGGGTTAAAATTAATTGTGATGGAAAATTACATGTTGAGGAGTCAAATGAGATAGTTACACCAGTGAAGGATGTAGTGATTAGGCCAAGTCAGTTTTCACATAACATGATCAATAATGCTTACCTTTACCAACTCTTAGACTCTCAAAGGAATAGAACAATGAATTTCATAGATATTTAAATTAATGGAGACCATGGATGTATAACGATTCAGTTACCTTTGTTTCATGAATTTTTAATAAATCACCCAATAGAATGTATTAGAGGAACAAGTTGATGATTGTACTATGGGAAGAAAGGACACAAATAAAGTAACTACAAAGGAAAAAATATGGGTATAGTTAACAAGATGGATGTAAATATTGGCCTCCATAAGAAATACTAAATGGGAAATTATTTAATTATGGAATGAAAAGTCATTATGAAAATGAATTTTCTAAGAGGAAATATCTGGAAGAGAATCCGAATATTGGTACAAGTAATAGTTATATTTTTGCTTATGATGAAACTAAATAATAAATGTTAAAGGAAAGAGGTAGTAGGAAGTATGATGATGGATCCATCTTATGGCTTATGGATCATCCAGAATAATCAATGTTTCTATAAATTTGTATTAATGAATTTTGTTATATGAATTAGTAAATATAAAATTATCTCCTTGTTTCTTTTTTCAAAACAAATTTGACATGATTATGTCGAATGTTTTTGATAGTCTTGAAAAGTGATTTCATGATAATGTGAAATTTTGATTAATGTAAGATAAACCTTAATATATATCTTATATTAATATAATGTTATTTGGGTAAATATATGTTGGATATGAATATGTAAATTGGATGGTACTGATTACCATAGATCTTATAATGTTTTTTTTTGGAAAATGTACTTTATATTGTAATGGATGAAGTTTAGAACATCTTGGAATTAAGGGATATATAAAAAAAATCATTAGAATAAGGATGAATTAATGTTTTAAAAAAGGATTTAGGGTAACTCATGTTCATATCATGTTTTAAGAGAATATATGATGAGTATATTTACATGTTGTGAATGTTATAATGAAGATATACATTCTAATATATGTTGGGATCAATATAAATATATTTTGCTGACCTTCATTCTAAATCTTGGGATTTTAATCTTTTAGATGGTTTATATGGTTTACCATTTATGGAATGACTAACTTAATATTTAAATGTGGTTTGTAAGATTAAATTATTTTCTCACAACATGGGGGTTATGCATATTGAATAACCTTATCTAACAAATTTCTCTTGATGCTGATTGATTAAATATTGGATGAATTATTCGGGATCTCATGATATGTTTGTTCTTTAAGATTGAAAAATTCACATTCCTTTTGGATTAATGGATGTAGTTGAAATTGGAAAGATGTGACCAGTGGGTGAGATTTTACTTATGAAATGTTATAAAATCTAGGAATTATAACTTCTCATGAAATTTTTAAACTCTAGTGAGTTAATGTTGAAATGAAAAAATAGATATTCTAGTTCATTATTTAATGATAAATCAAATGGTCCCTTAGATAATCACAAATTGATGGTATTTTTTATTGTAAACTTTTTCCTGACCATGTTACCTATCATAGTTCTTCTGAACTATATAATTAAGTTTCACTTCTATGTCCATGATCACACTTTCCAATTATGTTTTTCTATATAGAAACCAATATATTAGTTACTTTGGGTAACCATTATGGTTCCATAATTCCATTTTTAAATGAAGATTCAGTATAAATTTTTACAACGTTGGTTTATATGAATGTGAAATTAATGTATTAAACCTTTGATAACCAAGATGAATTTTGAGGGAAATATCATTTTAAAATGATTATAATGTAACACCAAGCGTTTTTTTCGAAATATTTTTCCCATTAATTTATTCTTTTTTATATTTTTCATTTCATGTGAAATTGAATATATACTCTGTTATGTGAAATAACCATATTATTATTTCCTTGTATTATAAGACATGTTAATCATTCATTATATGATATCGAATATAATTTTTCACTATACAGAAAACCAATTTGTCTTAAGCTATACAAAACATCAACTTGACATGCATTAGATGAAAAATATGTTTCTATTAAAAATAATTTCATCATTAGAATTATTATAACAAGATAATTATAACCTAGTAGTTTAATTTAGTAATATTAATAGTAATAAATACTTTTTAAATATTATTAATAATGGTCATATTGAAAAATATATGTTTTTGTAAAGTAATTAAATGTTTAAATGTATTATTTTCTCAAAAGAACTTCTTTTTATATAATTCTCTGATATATAATAAAATATATTTTAGACACTTATTGAATTTATATTTTATAAAATAAATAACATTTACTAATTCATAATGTTAAAATTATCATATGGTGATGTTTTCGAATTCCATTGAGAAACATCATTCTTGGGAAAATAGTGAACAATAAAAAATATTAATTCAAAATTATTTTTCTTATAGTTTATTTATATTGCTATATTATATTTAAAGTTGGTTTCAAGTAAAATTTGATCAATTATATATCAATAAAACAAATTTAATTCACTGTAATATATTTAAATTTAATATAGATACAAATGCTTAATGAAATTTTGAACATTCTCACATTAAAAACCAGATTTGTAGGTAGATTAGTGATAATAAAATTAAAATATATTATAAATATTGTATGAATTTAATTTTAAAAAATGTATATAAAGTTTTAAAAAACCAATATATTTATATTCTAATATGAGATACTTAATTTTTCATAAAAAATATTAGTGAAAGTGATTAAGATTAATTAGAGTAATTAATGTAATGTTAAACACCAAAAGGGAATAAACCATAAACATAAAGGCCAAAATGAATTATACAGTCATCCAAAACCCACAATATAGAAAAATTTATGCCATAAAACTTCTATTATTGAGTTTAGTTTATTTTATGGATTTTTTTAGGCCGAAATTGGGGAACACCTAACTTGTTTTAAAAAAAATTAAACTATGTCCCATCCCTTCCATATAAAAGGCCAACAAATCTCCCCCAACATCAAAAATATAAAAACAATTAAGATATTCCCCTAATTACCTCATCCTCTTCCAAAAATATATATTATACTCCTTGAATTCCCAATTTTGGATGAAATCCTTCCAAGGAATCCTATTGGTGAAAACTACAAGTAGTAACCCAAAGAAGAGGTAACATCTTCCTCATGAACCTTTAGTTAATTTTATTTCTACACAACCTAAATTATTCCAATATCATGCAAAAATAATGACCTTACTATATATAATATATTGATATGCTATTATGTTAGGGTTTTTACATGAACTTAACACACAACCATCTAAAGGGTAACGAACTTACGATTTTTGTGTACGACGAACTACCACCTCACAAAATGATGTTGTTAGTTTAACATTTTCCACCTAAAAGGATTTATAATTATGATAAGAAATCATTTTTATATGATATATATTATATTTGAGATGTATTTACACTTATTAAATTATCACACTAATCCTACATTCATGATTTTTATTTTGTGTGATTATGATAATTTTGTTTGGGGATGTGGGGACTAACTCATCCTCAAAGCGATGTGGTTCGTTCCAAAACTACATGAAATGTTTTAAGAATGGATTAAGTGAAAATAAATGATATATATGAAATAATAATTATACTATAATAATATTATATATAATTATAATTATAATTATATTTTTGTTTACTTTCACTCATTCAATATTACAAAGAATAACAAAAACAATGTTCATGCGTACATACGGTCTACCGAATCCAAGAATGGTGTATTCAATTTTTTATTTATATATAATATAAATTATTATAAATACATATATAATAAATATATATAATATTCATATTATGTTTCACATTATAGAAAGCATAATATAAGTAGGAATAACAAAAATATAACAAATTAAGACACATATGAAAAACAAAGTTGATATTACCTATAGTGAATCCTTAACATGGAATCATTAATAAGTAAGAAATATAATATTATAAGAAACCATTAACGTATTATAAATATTAATATGGTTCTATAAAATATGTATAATAAACTTATATTTATAATATAGGTGGTTTTTATGAGTACAAAGATATTCAAGAAAAATGGTAAGATAATTTCATCTCGCATTTTATTTTCTTCCGATATATGACATATACACCTCTAATTTTTTTTCACTAAATATACTTCCCATAAATACATTATGAAAACATATAAATTATTTTATTGGTGCTTACATATTATGTTTATTATCTTTCTCTGATAAGGTTTATGTTTCAAATGTTACAAAATCGGTAAAGTAATTTCGTCTCAATTTGACTTCATTGATACAAACACCAAATTATGCACAAATATTTATCTTTGAGGTTTATATAATTTCTCTAACAAGTTGTCTCTTGAATATTATAATTTTCTTGATATTTTTATTCTCGTTTTAATTTAATATTCTTACATGGGGAGTATGTCTACAATTTACCATGTGGTAACAGTTCATTGAAAAAATCTCATCACTTGTCGAGATTATTTGTGTTATTGTTTTTATTGATGAAATAATATGATTAATATCTCAAGAAATATCATGAGTTTTCATAACCTATTTTTATTCATGTTATATCCATGTAATTGTACCATATTTCTAGTCATTGCTAAATGAGATAATCCTGAATGAGTTTTTTAAAAAGTTTGACTTTACCTCTCTCTTCAGTCGTTCATCTATGTTCCTTCAAATCCATGTTTTATAATAGGTTTCCAACAAATAATCTACTATTATAAAATGGTATTTAATGGTCACTTTTATCCATTTATTAACTATTAAATAATAGTGTTTATAAATATTCCTCTATTTTTGATTTTCTAATCGAGGCACATTTCTTTACTTTCTATTGTGAAAAATGAATGTTTCGCATGTACAGATTTACATGCAGTTATGATCTTAATTGACATCAAGCATCTTTTACATGACTAAAAAGTTATTTTTTTATTGAAAATGTTTTCCTCATATTATATAAATTCTTTTATTCAATTGGGTTTCAAATAAAAATGTTTTAAAAATGTTTTCAATATTCTCTTATATGTTTTCAGGGAGAACAGTTTTGAAAATGTTTTAATAAATTATTTGAAGGATTCCAATGTAATTTCAATGAAAATAGTTTTCAATAGTTTTTATGTTTTAGAGAACATTTTTCCATGAATAAATGATTTTTTATTTAAGAATTGTTTTTAAAGATATTTCAAAATTACTGTGCATATAAGATAACATCTATTGATGTTTCTCACGACAAAGAGGGAAATTATCGAATGTCTAGATTCATAATAATTCTTGAATGGTTTATGATTTGATGTAATAATGCTTATTACACCCGTTTATCTTCCATGGGTTATATTATTTTGAAACGCACTTCTTTTAAAGGGTTATAATTTAATGAAGTTATATGGAAACCGATCTATTTTATAATTGTTATGATGTGATGAAATGTAAATGATACCAAATTAAATTCGTAGGTTATGATTTTATGTTCATAAAACCCATATCATTTTTTGGTTCATGATATAATGAACATTTTATTATGTTATGAAGAATGTATACTTGATTTTATAATGAGATGGTTGGGACCTATATCTCCCTCTAATGACTTATGTAATGATATGTTGTTTATGATCACAAAGTATAAATTGGTTGTAGAACAAGCCTTAAAGTGAAAGTGTACATAGGTTGTAGCCCAATATTGAATGTAATAGGGCACATAGGTTGTATCCTAATCCTAAAATTAAAAGGGTATATGATTTTTATCCCAAGGCCAAAAATTGAGAAGATTCATAGGTTTTAACCCACACCTTAAAATAAACAATTACATAGGTCATAACCCAAGTATAATATGTAACAATTCTCTTCATAGGTTTCTTTAACATAAGATTTTATATTCTTCTGTGTATGCCAAAAATTCCATGCCATGTTCCTCATTAATTATTTCTTAGATTATACCCTTGATTTAAAAATGAATCATTTCTTATGAACTACAATACGTTTTTCCATGATGAATGTTTATGGTATTTGATATGTAGTTTTTTATCTTATAATGTAATGAATATTCTCTCATACCCTTATGTCCATTATAATATTACATATTTTCTTTATTTACCATTATTGATCGTTATAGATCCCCCATTTCATAGGGTTCCTTTCCCCAGGTTATGAAAAATGATTTGAATGTTGTATTAGTAAGGTTAATGATATTTATGGGAAAAATTAAAGATTTTTCACTAAGATATATGATTTTTCTTCCAATATTCGAAAGGCACTTAACTAACACAATCATTGGGTGTCTATTTTAAAATGTATTACGCATTCCCAAAAATCTGATGTAATGTCTATGTATGAAAATCAAGGGTCACTATAAGTGTCTTGGAAATATATATTTTTCTTGTTTTTTAGGGTACTACATAAGTATTTTTTGAAATGATTATAATTATATTCTAACCTGATAACCAAGTTAAGATAAAAATGGGTAAATTATGTCTAGACAAAATAATGTGGTGAAATATTTATCAAGCTCAATAACAAGTTAATCACTGCACCTTTACACACACTACTATGAGAGGAGAATATTTTATTATATATATGGATTCATTAAAGAAAAAATTGGGTTGTTTACTCATGAAAAATTAAATTACGATAGCATATTTATCTCAACAACTAATGATCTAGAAGAAGAACTACCTAACACATGATCTGGAGTAAGCAGTTGTGACCTTAAGTTGGATGATTTAGAAGAAATACCTAAATTGTGAGAAGTGTGACATAAATAACAATAACAAGATGCTAATGTATATATTCACATTGTAGGAGTTCAATAATAAAAAAAATCATAGAGCTAATAATGGAATATGATATATTTAGTCACAACTATCTAGGAAATTTGAAAAAGTTAGATGATAATATTTGTATAAAAGAACCTAATACTCTATCAATGATGAAGATTGAGAAAGACCATAAAATTATGGGAATGAAAATAATAGATCAAGAAATCAATAAGAAATGTAAAATATCCTACCATGCCCAAATTATTTCCCAACTATCTCTCTTAGAGAAGATCAAGGAGGGAAAAGGGATAATCGAGAGCTTAAAATTTTTTTAAAGTAATTATGGAAGGGATGATTTATTAATTCGATATTAATGATGATATTGTGATCCATATTGGAACTATGAATTGTTTTCATTTGTCACATGAGATAAATATGGAGCTATTTGATAATTCAACTATCTCATCGTTATCTATCCCTCCTAGAAGTTACAAGATATAAAATGGACATTGAGAGAACATCTGGAGTGAAACACATGGAAGGATATAGATGATTATATATCATGGTTCTTAGTACATCACCAAGTTGAAGAATAGAAATAGAGGTTGAAGGAGATTATGCGACCATTTCTTATACCCATGTGGAAATAGGAGAACATCACTATAGACTTTTTCACTAGTCTCCCAAAGACTTATAAAAGAAAAAAATGCTATATGGGTGGTGTGTATCGAACCACAAAGACTACCAAATTCATTTCTATTCAATAATATTTATTTGTTGGAAAACTTTTAATGATATATGTAATGAATTAGTGTGGTCAAATGGGGTGAATATTTGAATAATATGTGATCATAAAACATGGATCACTTATAAATTTAGGATAAGTCTTCATCATTCCTTGAATACTAAATAGAATTTCACTACAACTTATCACCCCCAAACTAATGGCCAATATGAAACTGATATTTAGATAATTAAGAAAATATTGAGATCATGTTTAATATAATTTTATTAAGGATTAAATCAATATCTCTCATTAGTTAAGTTTTCATTCAACAACAACTTATAATTGATTATTCAAATTAATCCTTATGACGTTCTCTATAGAAAGCGATTTATAATTCCTACTTGTTGAGATAAAGTTATGAAATGAAATTGACTAGGACATAATGATGTTAAATATATGATAGGGAAGATTCACACAATCCAACAACATAAAAAATTTTCTTAGAGTTGGGATGATAGCTATAAGGAAAACCATCAAATACATGCAGTGTATGAAGTTGGAGAAATTGTTTTCTTTTGAATATCACCAAGGAATAAAGTCAAGAAGTATGGAAATATAGTGAATCATACCCCTTGGTACATAGGACCCTTTTGGATCCTTGATTTTATTGGAGCAGTAGCCTATCAGCTCACACATTACCCAAATATGGATCATCTTCAATATTCTTTCCTTCCCTCTCTCGTGAGGAAGCTCAGTCCCATCCTCTCAAATAAACTAGATATCATGGTTGTACAACTTGAGAAATACCACTTGTATGAGGTTAATCGGGTGAAACTATTAGACCATAGTGGAAAAATTACTATGATATATGAAACCTAACCATTTATATGTTATGTGGATAAACCATATGCATCAGGGGACAACGTAGGAACTAGAGAATAAAATGTAACATAAGTACCGTCACCTATTCTCAAAAAAATATCAGTTGAAATTTCAAGGATGTAATTGCTAAAGATAGGGAGAATGTGGAAACAAATTTTTTATAAATGAAATTAATTTCTTGAAATAAATTTTATTATATTATTTTATACTATATTATACAGTATTATACACAGAAAAACATAAAGAATAAATTAGAAAAAAATAAAATGTAAAAATATGGATCGCCCCAATATGCTAATATAACCCCTCTTACGAACAACACTATTGAAAAAATGAATGTATCATTAAAAAAACATGATTATGAAAAAATAAGTATAAAATTGAGGGTAATTTAGTTGAATAATGGATGAAAAATAAAAATGTATTTCTAAGAGAAAAAACAATTGTTGGAATAGTTATGTGACTTTTGGAATAGTAATGTGATCATTGGAATAGTAACCTGATTACAGAGAATAATAACCTAATAATTGGGAATAGAAAACAACCCATTGGAATATTAATTTAACCTCAAAATAATAAATTTGATATAAATAATATTTATCATGAGTAATTAGTAAATTTAAATCCATTAATGCAAAAAAATATCAATGTTAAAAAAACAAAATGAAAATATAAACGTATTTTCATTATACTATATTTCCAGAAAATACACTGTTTTATATTAAAATGTAATATTAAATATTATATAAAATTATGTTGATAAAAATAAAATCAATATTTAAATTAATAAATGAAAATTTATAAAATATTTTTTTGGTAATTTTATATATTACTTTAATTTTCAAGTCAATAGTAAAAAATATAGTTTTTATCATGAACCATTTTATCTTTACCAAGGAAGGAACAAGGCAAGGTTTAATGTCTGATCCTCTAGAAGAATTTATAAAATAAAAGTTTCAGAACAGAAAATAGGGGAGTGAAAGAGCTAAGAACAAAGAAAGTGAAGTTACTTGTCCAAGTAATCAAAATCTACACCTTATGCAAAATTAGAGGTTGCACCAGCATCAACAGATTCCCAATCAGATTTTGAATTATAATGTTTGAAGAGATTGATATATTGGTCTTTGCGTTTTAACAACTCTGATGTGATGTTATGTTTGGAGGATTTTTTTCAAGCACACCCACACATGGAATCACCAACATTATTCGGTGCAGCCTTAGAATTGGACCTGGTAACAATAGTTCTTGTCATGTTGGAGTAGTCCTTCCGGGGTCTTCTGTTTTTTTGAGAATAGTTCATTTCCAAGTTGTCATTCTCTTTATTTTCTCCACTCATGAAAATGGGAATGTATGACACCTTGGCACAGCTCACCACATTTTCATCAAAACTAAAATTCTCTTTATCAGCATTTGATACATTACCCCATTCAGTTGAGGTGTGCACATTCTTCCAACCATCATTATACACTTCACCACTTGGTGTTACCAAAGGCATTCCCATATTCATTTACTTCTCAAATCCATTTCCCATCAATTGAGTCTGTCAGTTAGGATCAACCAATGTCGACACATGATGTCATTCCCCGTTATCATGGTAATCACTTGCTTCTCTACACTCAATTCAATCAATAAGCTGGGTAGAAACTTGAACCTCCATACTCATCTTCTCCCCATTGATAGATTTATTTCCATGTGATCTAGTATCTATAACCTGTTGAGAGACACGTTGATCGAAATGTGGATCCTCATTTTCCGGCACTACAAACTGGTTTGCAGTCTAAACCATGGTCGATGTCCATTCCTTCCCAACCGAGAGTCCATGTCCATCACAACCACCTACACACGGAAGCTCAAGACCGCCATCATGTTCCACTGAATCAAAGGGTTCCTCCTTCTCCACATTCCGATCAACAACATATTTCAGTTTAGAGGGAGGGTTTTCCAAATAATTAATATCCTCAGAGCTAGCCCCTTATTTTTGAGGACCAACCATCATTGAGAGATCAACAATCAAATACACATCCCTATCTTTCTATATAGTTGTATCAGTCCCACCAATAATTCCATTATCATCCATAAAATTTTCAATCATAATATCCCACTTTAGCCTGTCAAACACATCATAGACCCTCGACTTATGAGGCACCACCAGACTAGGATTTAACCAATCTGTCTTTCCAAGATCACCACTATCTAAGACGACCATTACCCGATATTTAGAGATCAAATCATGATCCTCATGAAGTCGGTTATCCGTGATTTCCTTCTCATTTAGATTTATACATTCTATTGCAGCATCATGGGAAATAAAATCATAAAGCACTATCTTTTTCACCTCCCATCTCAAAGTTATACTATTACATACCTGCTCAAGGTGACCTATACTATAGTAGGAGCTTCAGAAATCAAACCATGACTTAAACATAACTGTTTGCCTCCACCAGAACTCTTGACTGTCAGTAATCCGGACCCAATCAACCAGAGGTTTGGATACATCAACCTCCTCCCAAATGTGAGGGAAAATTGTTTGACACACTGCTTTAGTTCTACTACGAGAACATAGATAGCGACTAACCATATTCCCATTGATACACAAAAAATAAGGATTTTGAAAAGGATGTGGATGACCAGGGATACTTACCTAGATCTATGAGCTCCGATTATCCCATCACATGTGGAAATCAATATTCGACTGATGGAAAAATAAAAAGGAGCCATGACATCTTTGCGGGGCTTTGGACCAGGTGCTTATGTGGTCTCCATTGAACCAAACCAAATCATAATGTTATTTTGATCAGTAAGACCAACTATCACAAGATATTTTAGGTCCCTGGATATGAAGAAAAATCTACCAAATGCATCAACTGACGGATGTCAATGACGAAACCGAGCCACCTAATTCAAATTGAACACGTCTGAAGCATTCTAGAACTTTGCAGGCATAAGGGAATGAATGGGTGAACCACGGTATAGATCGGTAACTTTCCTTCAAATTGGAATTTCTGAAAAGTGGGGAATGAGCTCATGATTAGAGAAAGGGGTGAAGTTGGAAGGACTCTTCTGGGGAAATGATGGAAAAAGAACTCCCCCATCAAAATGGGAGGGGGAGTTGGTCAGTCTACCATCGAAGCTAGGTCATCGCAGTGAGAATAGGTCCGAGAAGATGCCATCCTCTTCAATTTTATCTTTAATGACATCATTCATGATGTAATAATGACCTTATAATTTCTTGAAATGTTGGATTGAAAAATATATTTAATTTGATAAATGAATAATTAAAATAAAATAATCAAATTTTCAATCCTATAAATTACATGGCAACATTTATAGAAAATTGTATTTATTAAAACAAATTCTCAATTTTTCCACATTCAATTTTAATGAACTAGTGAATTCGAATTATTATAGGATTTAATATCATAAAAACATCATATTTTATTTATTTTTTATTTATTATTGAAATAAACAATTTAAAATATTACCCTATATATAGTAGTTAACTCAATATTTTATCTCGAAAAATATCCCTAATTTCATGAAAAATTACCCTCTCCCTTTCTTGTAAAAAAAATCATCTCTCACTTAATAAATCTAGATATATTCCAAAATATTCTCTATTATAATCCTAGTAACCATATAAATATGTTAGAGTAGAATAAATACAGTCATAAATGAATTATAGTGGTGTATGAGAGGAGATACATTGATAAAATATTAATTTATTATCAACAATTCCCTCATTTCCTCCACTCTTATATTTTACCCGATTTCATTAAAAACAGTCATCCAAGACTAATTAATAAGTAGTTTAATGTTATATTTATGAGTTCAAACTATTGTAAAAAATTATATTATAGATTTATTAAATTTTATGACTCTTTATATACTCATTTGGAAAATTTTCCCAGTAATGGTTGGTTAAACACAAACAAAAATGTTTACCGCTTATTTATTTATCATAGACATTATGGATGGTTATAATAAAATAATTAAGATATAGAAAAGTGTAAAATTATGTATTTTATGTCTCTAGATTTAATCATATTAATGAATAATTATCCTTAAACTGAAAATTGGAAGTTGATGAAAAAAAGAAATATTTATGGAAAACATGATAGATTAATGTTTACCCATCAACCAATAGAATAATAGATATGCAATAAAATTATTATAAATTGTAAATATTTAATATATGATAATAATTAAATTCTAATTATATTTATTACTGAATCTATGTTTATTATTAATCATATGTAAGAGGGATGAAATATATAATGAATTAATGTAAGGGTATTCTCTAACCAAAACTATTTTCTTTTAGTTTGTCTCCTATTTCACATTGATTTTAGTATTAATATTCCTATAGTACCAATTTTTTTTTTTATATGTTCATTATCTTTTCACATAGGTATATATATATTATTCCACCCATGAGTTTTTGGGATCCATTGAAAATGATTTTTTTAAATAATTCAATTTATAAAACATACCATGAATCTGATTGAGTTATATTTTTTTAATGATGAAAATGATCTTTTATGGTACATGAAGATCGCAATTCTTCATTTTGTAATCATAATGTTTATTTCATGATGAATGGTATGTGAAATATTATTTGAAACCAAGTCCTTTCAATGGATTATTCCATGAATAGGATTGTTATACATTCTATGTGGCATGCATGATTATGAGAATTAATGTTTTGATGGGTGGGCCGGGTATTATATAGCAATCCAATACATAGGGTAAAGTTATATATCTTAGAATATTATGTGTATTATGAATTAATATTATTACATCATTGTTAATAGTGATTATTTTATGATTTATTAACATATTTAATGCATTAACCTGGTGATAGATTTTTTCACAACTGTGTGTGGTATTTGACTTGTATGGAATGATGTTTCATTATTATGAATATTTGGCATTCCATTACTTTTTAAAATGTTTCCCTCATGTTGTGGATGATGATATTTTTCTTATGACATGTTGATGTTAATTATGATCGTAAATGTACTATTGATTTTTGTCCCTTATTCTTACCCAACTTGGATTTTTGGTCACCCCATTTTTGATATATATCCTCAGGTTAATACATGAAGGAATTCATGATTGAAATAGTAGGATAAATATTAAGAAATTACATCATATTTATTTTTAAGTGTGTATAATTATTCTATGAACATTATTTTCCAATGTCACTAAACCTACAGATCCAAGATTATATCATTATTATGTTTTTTATCATAAAAGTGTTGTAATATTCATTTATTAAAAAATCGATTTACTATACATAAACATCCAAAAATTCTTTTTTATGTTTTCAAAAACATCAATCCACCATATCTCTAGAATATACTATTCTTGAGTTTCCATTAATATTATTTGGGAAATATATATATATATATATAAACCTAGTTTTAAGACTATGAATAAATGTTAGTTTTCATACTAATTATTTATATACCCTTTTTATAGGTGGAAATAAGAGGGTATGACCACTTTTTAATTGAAATGAACATGTTTCTATATTGATATAAATTAAGCCTCAAATCCTCAATTATATTTCCCACTAGTCATTAAGATTCACCATAAAACTATATTTCCAATATTTGGGACGTCCCATATACATGAAAAAATTATTCATCAAGCAGATCCTTCCCCCAAAAAAATTCCTCTTTATTAGGTTGTACTATAACTAAATAAGATAACTCTTTTCCATTGAACAGTTTTGGGGATTAAAAGTCTATTATTATTATCTATAGGGTAACAATCCATGTTAAAAATTATCAAAAAACCATGGAAATAAAAATTATACACTTGAGAAAAACTATAATCTAAATTAGAGGTACCATATGATTCTCTAGTTAATGGTAATTATTTTGCACCAAAAAGATAAAGGTGATACAATTCATATCAATATTAGTGTATTGGGTCTTAGGATACCACATTTCCTTATAATTTTTTTTTTATTTTGTTTCCATTGGATACATAATTATTATGAATAAGGATAGAAAAAATAGACCTCTCTGTAATGATTAATAGTTTCCCCTTTATTGTGAGAATCAATATAGGGTAGTACAGAAGATTCCTCTTGAAGAATTCAAAGGAATTATAATAATTTTCATCAATATAATAAATCAACCTTGTATTAGTTACCACCATAAAGGAAAAAATTTATCATTATGTTTTACTATAAAATATTTGATATAGTCATAACTCCCTTAAGTACATCATATCTATCTACAATTTCAAGGTTAGGGATTATAAATTATTTTATGGATTTCTTAGGGATGAGTTTATTTTCAGGATGGAATATCACGAAACTATATAATTTTATTAATGTAACTATATAGGTTAATTTTATGGATTTTATTTTTATATTGTGTAGATATAACTTATTTAACAGTAAGTCATGGAATGGTTATCATGAAATGGTTGTATTTTTATATAATATCTTCAAATTATATCTCTATAGTTTTTTTTGTGGGAAATTCTTGATACTATGGTTTATGAAACATGATTATATATCCAATTTATTATAAATGTGAAAGTTAACCATCCAATAATAATACACCACATAAATAACAACTATTTTATTCACCCTAGGTATATTTAGATTTGGTTGTCACTTGAATAAATATTTATGAAAAATAAGGATTGAAAATTAAAATTTTTATTGATATGTAGATCCATGACTATAATAAGAAAACCGTTCATTAAGAAGTGTTGATTCAAAAACTCAATGAAAAAAGACTATGAATTTCACATGCTTCACCTTTATTGAAATAATTTTGGTGAAGCAAATATATTATTAAACCATCGGGATGAAATTTCACTTGATCAACCTATCATTTATATCTTTCACACTAGCCTCATGAATTTGGTGTATTCTCTTGACCAAATGTTTATAACCATGGTGGAAATTTAGTAATACAAGAGGATGAGTGGATATATGAGTGTCTTACCATGAAATTTATATAAAATTATATGTGAACACATTTTTATATTTCATAGGGAAAGAGATATATTATTTATATTGTTCAAGGGATATGTATATAATAATTATCAAAGGTCTTAAGTACTCATTTCAACCTAGATTCTCATTTTGGTGTTCAATTATGATGAAAAAGGCACCAAACTCAAGAACATATGGAGTATATTTTATCTTTTTATATTACCTCATTTTAGGAGTGACCTATAGACATACTCAATTAATGTTTAGAGACATTTCTAGATTCCCATCATCTCCACCAAGATCAAAACTGTCTAATGAGTGTGATGTTTTTTCAAGAATAATTGACACTATATGAATAGAGGTAAAGGTTCCCAAACCATGTGTTATTAAATTGGGGGGGGGGGGTCATAACCTACAATTCAAATATTTTTAGCTATATTAAAAAAATATTTCAAACCCACATTTATGAACATGCACTCTGATGGAAGATTGGTTATCAATGTTTACATGGGGGTCTCTTCCTTTTTAATGTTTTTTCTTAACATAAACATATTTTATACAATCATATGTGAGTAATGTGATTTTATGTTCCATGTAACTTGATTTTATAACTCATTGATTCATGAGGTATATATTTATTCCTATAATGTGGTTGATTGGAAATAAAAAATCATTACTCAAACTCCACAATGGATTGTTTTGGAAAGAATCATGACCATTATGGGTAATGAATTGAGTAGAATAAATCATTAATGATTTTAGGTCAATTTTTTATCAACATGAATCTATTACTAAGATTAGATGTATTCCAAGGTGATTTATCACCATAATGTATCATAACCATCTGATCAACTAATAAATATTATGAATTTTTTATATGAATTGGTCATTACTAGATGAATTTGATACCAAAAGATTCCCAACAAGGAACTGAAAATGTATCATATTATACCACCATTTACAGTGAGTGACACACAATGTGTATGAGTTGGTTCGCTAGCTTTATAATCTATAGGTACAGCCACTGAATATTCTCATACCCCGAAATAATCAAAATAAAACAAAACAATCCAACTTCACAATTGAAAAATTATTTGAGGGTATAGATTGGGATTATTTTGATTCTTGAACCATTGTCAACATTTCTATGAAATATACTATAATAATTAATATATATATATATATGGTCATGATTTTACCATGTATATTGGTTTCACAGTATTTTTTAATGAATGTAATGACAATGTGAGACATATTGGAGTCTATTTATATATAATATATATAAAAACCCACTTCAATAAAATTTTACTGATGTTTTGAAAGAGTTTCAATAAGAGTGCTCCTGAACATTAGAGTGGGATTGATCATGGAATATATAAAATAAAATATGGATGAAAATATGTATTTTAATATATTATTTAAGTATTTATTTTCTAAAAAGTTATTTTTTATGATATTTTTGAGTAAGTTTCAATGTTTTTGTTGAATTAACCCCATCCAATAGTCGTAGTTAAAAATAATCTCTATTTTTTATGATTAGAATATGATGTAATTCCAACATATCAAGGTTAACCGACTGATATCTTTATTTCGAATTAGTATTCCAATATGATTATATAAAGATGATCCCAAGAGGACTAATAATTAGATTGATTATCCTGTTGTGATCTATGGAGTTATTGAATTGATATCTTATATGCCTATATGATTTTGGTGTGAATAATTCCTAAAAAATGGGGTCTACCACAGACTCACCACACTATGAATTTATGGTCTCCTCCATGAAATTTCTTGATATACCCAACTACATATAAAGATTTGTCCTTATTTTAGTGTTCCACTTTGAAATAATAGTTAATAGAACTATATTGAACATCATATTCAGAGGAAGAATTATATTTTTGTGGGTGGTTATCATTCATTTGGTTATAGAGGAATAAATTCTAGTATAGACTATACCATCTCAGGTGCACATAACATCTTTTCTAGTGATTTTCTCCATGATTAATAAAACATTAACTTTTAAAATACTTTGAAGAAAAAGGCATAATACTATGTATTTAAATGTTAGTTGAGATCACATATGGATGATTAATTCATTTTCTTATAATGAGATATGTACAATTGGAAAATTTTCAGGTAAAATATGTATAATAATTATGGGATTTCGTGTGTGGGACTTCATTACATTGTATTTATTACTATATTGAAGCAGCTGACACATGAGTCACTTATTTTTAGATATTACATAGCTTTAGTCATCCACTCTATATTATATATTGTTGAATATATTCAAGGAAAATGAAATCTTGGCTGTCATTTTGTAACACCCATGGCACGGGAAGTGATCATGAAAATAATTTAACCACAATTTATTAGAAATCAGGATTTCTAAAAGTTTAAAAATTTTCTCCTCCATCGAAGTATAGAAATTCCCCCAGTGTTTCTCCTTTTAGAAGAAATAAACATTTTTCTTCCTATCAGAATTATTCCATCAATTAAGTAAATTATTTGTATCTAAAATTGATTTTTATTTTTTTTCCATGTGAATAATAAAAGTTTTATATTTTTCTTGCTTATGAGTTGGAGGTGGAACTGGCACCAAAGAAAGTGTTATAGAAATGAATTCTACCTTTATAGATCTTTTTATTTCATTAAGGTCATCACTTTTGATTGTGATTTAGAACACCGAAGTGAATCTTATAGCCATTTTAGCAATAATAGGAACTCTTAAAATATACAAGGATTTTTAATATGGTGAGAATAATATTGGGTATATTATTTTTTTATACATATATATAGAAAATGATCTTGAGGGAGCTGTATAATAGAGGTATATTTTAACTCTTTGCTCCTTGTTAAGAATGTGGGATCTATATGACTATCATGTTTTTATAATTTCATTGATAAATAAAGTTAATTTTATTCAATAATGAACTAAAATAATAAGGGAACTAGGAAAAAATTTATTCATATGTCTTCATATATATGATTTCTAGACTATTACACACACAAAATGTAGTCCCTTCTAAAATCTACACAAAACATTAGATCTCACTACTCCAAAATTCTAAAAATAGTTCCTTATAGAGACATGAAATAAATAAGATGTTGTATAGGTATTTTGTTTCATTGAACATTGGTAAAAATGCATTCTTTCTGTTGGGTGTATTAGTATTCACATTATTTCATTCAGGTTATGACTTTCTCTCAAGTTATATTAGTGTTCATAAAAACTCTATATCCTCTATTTGAAAATTTTGATATTTAAAAAATTATACAAATTATTGAAATATTATTCCCTGTGTAAAAAATATAAGTTTGAATTGATTGCAAAGCTATTTATGGATAACTTGTTTTTATTGGTTGTCGATAGATAGACTGAGTGGGTCTAGGGAAATTCTTATGAATCAAGGTGGGATTCTACCTCAATTGAGGAATTTACTAATATTTTACAAAAAATAGGGTAGTGTATATTGGTTTATTTAATCTTATGTTAAGGACATTAGTTGACTCATACCTTATTAGTTTTTAAATATCATCTTATTATTGAGGTATAACAAGGTTGGGTAGCTTTGACCAGCAAGTTTCACTCACTAAGGGGGTTTCTAGGGATTTATTCTTTATTGAACTAAAATTGCATTTCTAAATTAGTTTTATACTGAGTAATTTTCACATTGGTATAAGTTTTTTTATATTCATTGGGAATAGTTTGGGATATTGGCATTTAAAAACCTCTAAATATTTAATTGTAAGTGGATCATATACTAGATAATGAAGGAATTATTATTAGATCACTCAAAATAATGATCCTTCATTTGATATCAAGTTAATGAAACATATTCATTTACCTTAGTTTAGAACAAATTAATGATATATTCCTCTTAATCATGTACCTTATTCGGAGAAATATGATTTCATAGTTTCTATAGTTTTCATCGATAGCATTTATCGATATCAGTCACAAAAAAAATTAAATCTACCTTTCCACATTTGAGTAAAAATGTCCTCATCCACATCTAAGTACGATATTCAGGTTCGAGTTTAGTTTTCATTTAATTTTTTCCTTTAATAAATATATCAAGGACTTACGATCCCTTGGAGGTTGATCACTAGTTTATCTTATTAAGATGAAAAAGAAAATCATTTCTGGACTAGGATTTCAATATAATCACCTATAACATTAAATGAACATAACCATAATGGGAGAGATGAGTCATTATATTCTCATATTGTGAATAATAGTGTTCCTTTAAGTTGACTGACTTCTAATCTAGAGAAGTATAAAGTTATCAATTAATAGGTATGTAAAAATTTCCACCAGACCTATGGGATAAGTGCATATATATTAACCAGAATCACAGCTATAAATCATTGCATATTTTATTATTTTAGGGTAGGTTATGGGGGTATTATTTCTGAATGAATTATTGACTTGGTATGCAGATACGTATTTACTATATCTTTTTATGAAAATTACTTAACCATTAAATATATAACTCTATCATGATCAGGTTACAATGTAAATTTTGGTTTATCTATTTGATAGGTGTTATTATGAAATATTATTTACCATTTGAGGAAAATAATTTCACAATATGATTGTTTGATTTATCTTTTGGAATACTGACATATTTATTTAAATTTCTCATTTTTATGGATTTAATATCTTATAAGCTCTAGTGACACAGTAAAATTATTATATTAGATATTTTGTATATCTTGGGAAAGGAATTGAGACCTGGAAAGATGAAATGTTGTAGAAATCCTTTTCTGAAAAATGTTGAAGAATTTTAAGTGGAGGGGAATTTGGATATCCAAATTCATTACACTCACTAATTCATATATGGGACAAGGAACTGATGATTATTTTATATAACATCTTTATATTATTGAGTTAGGAATTTTGGAGACATATCAACTTCTTTTCTTATTTGCGATTATCAGGAATCTAAATAGAAACTAGATCAACATTGAGGCATATATCACATAATATCATATCGTGAATAGATTAAATTTTGTAGAAACTTTTCATAGATATAAAAAAATGAAATGTATTCTAATCATTTCAATGGATATAAGGAATACACTCTTATTTGAAGGTATTGGGGATTTCATAATGGGGGTGTGAAAATAGATGTAGAAAATACTTGTATATTATCATTAGCTAGTTCCCTTTTCATGAAACTATAATTTCTCTCATCTTCTAGGAGTGTATCTTCAACCTTCTTGAACCACAAAGATAATATCTCTTCAATTTTATTAAGAAGAGTGATATAATTTTTAATATCATCTATAATATCATGTTTTTAAAAATCCAAGGGAGGAATCGTTGAAGACCATTTAATTAGTTTTTACTTTTGTACGGATGAAATAATATTCATCAATGGTGGGGTCTGAGATATTGTGTGATTTATATTTTTGATTACATATCAGTATGAATGAAACATTTGATCCACTTAGATATTGAGTGGAACTTCTTTATATGAATGTTTATCCCCGTGATGAGGACCCTCGCAATGAGAACCATATATTGAACCTTTGATTGGATGCTAAAATTGCATAATTTTCATTTATTTGGGACGATTTCCTATCTGCATCAATGTTCATTAAATCTTAGGTTACATAAACATTTAATTTATGATTTTTATTCATAATATGTGAAATTTATATTAAAAATATATCAATCTCAACCAATTTAAACATAAAATATGTAACACTCTTTGTTCTTGATTTTAATTTCATATTTACGGATTCTATTACTCAATTTGGGGAAATAATCTTTCTTTAATAGAATAATAGGATATTTAAAAATGAATATGAACATATTGCACCTCAACTATACATACTTCATGAATCTATTTCCATCGCTGAAGGGATATCTGGGTGCTAGCGCGGAAGAACCATCACCTGCAATGTCCACCTTCGATCACCTTGATCGCCAGTTCCAAAGTACTCTCCTTAATCTCGTGGAAGAGGATCTCTCTTATAACTTGAGAGTTTTCATTAAGGTAAGGAATTCTCTCTTGGATTGAGATTTTTCTCCAAATATGTTGTGCAGACCCACAGGTAATTTCTAGGATTAATGAGAATAATGTTATTGGAAATTATAATAGTTGGAATAATGAAATAAAATAATACCAATAGGTATTTATTTATTTCATTTAATTCTTCATAAGACCCGATGTCTAATAATAGAATTTGACTATTATTATTACCTGACATGACCCTAGTAAATTACACCTAATATTATTTAACTAAATAAATAATATTATTTTTAAAAAATCCCCAGAAAAACTACACGGTGTTTATATACTAATATACACAGTGTGTACTTTTGATTATCCATTTTCTTAATTTACTCCACCACATTAATTAGACCTTGAATAATGAATACTTATTTCTTAAACAAATATAACTACATTACTCGCAAATTAATATATTTTTTAACCCATAATATATCCTCTCAAATAACTTGTGTCGAAATAAATGTGATCATGCATCCTTGAATAATTATTAAACCATAAATTGGAATAATAATTATTCAACATGTTAAATTAATATTTAACCGACCTCTATAAAAACAATTAGTGTGTGACCCTATAGGCCTCTTTATATATTCCATTAGGCGGAGCCTGCCCAAAGTCCAAGGTTAACATCAAGCAACACACCAAGGAACCCATTGAGAAAGTAGTTAACTCTACAATGACGTGTCACCTCCTATGAATTATTACTAGGTAATGTAAATATTTTGTCTTTATATCTCATATCAAGCGGGTTTCATGCTAGTTCCATCAACCCATGTGCTATATTATTATTTCTTTGACTTTCCAGAATTGAACATTCCCATTTCTTAGCATGGACATGGTATTATTATGGGTATATCAATTCTATCGAAGGTCCTGAGATATCATCTTCAACTATGGAACATAAGGGACAAATCCTTTCTCACATTATCTATTTATAATGAATTTCTTGTGACACACCAATCATATCCTACCTCGATGAAAAAAATTTGTCATCACAGTTTTCATCGATACATCTATGTGTGCATATTTTAAAACCCATTAATAATAATGCTAATATCTAAGGACCAATACCCACATTCATAGATAGAAACATCTAATTACACTACGAAATGTGGATTTCATACTAGTGGGCCTCATTCTCACAATATCATCATGGATACAACTAGGGTCACACACAATGAGAAGGTTTCTCATAGTTTTATGAGCTGTCACCGCTAATGGATTGTATTATTTGTGCACCACAAATAATATCATCCATACATAGATCTTATATTCAATAACAGTGTTTCGGAACATCTGGGTTCTCATCATAGAAGGGATCCTCTATGAACCATTTGTGAAACAGATATTTATAGGACATTATCACCTGAATTTTCATGAAGAAGAACATTCAATATATGAAATGTTTTTTATTAATATTCTAATCTATGAATACAAGTTTATCAAAAATTGGAAAGTAGTTAGTTATAGGCCACCAAATCCAACTGACTCCCACATAGAATAGAGTAAATTGATAACAACCATTGACCTTCTAGATCTCACATGATATTAATACTTCTTGTTTAGATATGCATTTATTCATTGGCTCCACCGCATTTTCTTTTGTGGACACTCTTCTCGCTACAACTTCACTAATTCAATAGAAATCACTCAAGAGGTGATATTTCTGAAGAATATGATTTTTCCATTGATGTGACCATGGTTTTTTTCAAGAGCCACCACTTTATTATTATAAAAATAAAATGTGATAGGGTCTCTAAAAGTAGTAATCAAATCAATATCATGGACAATGTTCTGAATCAATATGGATTCCCTCAATTCATTAGAAGCCAATAAATATTTGAACTCCGCTACAGAGTCAGTGATAACTGGATTATTTGAACTATTCAATCTCACAGCTCCTCTGTTGAGACATAATACATATCCTAACTGCATCATTAGATCAGTATGATATATATGAAAACTAGAATCATCATACCCTCTGGTGACACGCTTCTCGTCTCCTCATTCACTAGGAACATTTCCTTAGTAGTTCTCAGATACTTAAGTATAGTCATAACAATAGTCCAATGATGTTCTCCTGAATCTTCTTGATATCTTCAAACCATGATCCTGGAATAGGCCACACAAAACCTAGTACATAACTTGGAATACATGATAGATCCTATAGATGAAGCTTATGGGATCTTACTCAACCTATATGTCACCTATTTTGTCTGAGGACACATTCTTTTAAGAATATATAAGCCACGTGACACTGGAACCAATTCCAATTTGGATTGTTCCTTAAAAAATATCTTTAGTATCTAGTCAATGTATGTACCTTGACATAGTCCATATAGCCTCTTGGATATATCATGAATGATATATATCCCTAGAATGTAGGATGCTTCACCTAAGTCATTTATGGTGAATTTTTTTTCAAACAGTCCTTAACTGACAGTAAAACTTGTATATTGTTTCTAATAAGTAACATGTTGTCAACATATACTAAAAAGATAATGAAAAAATTCCCATTAAACAACTTATAAAATCATTTCCCACATTCATTATAAACTAACCAAAATTCATTTTTGGATTCATCAAATCAAATGTTACCTGGCCTGGATGATTCCATTAATCTATAAATCGATTTCTGCAACTATCAAACCTATTTGGATTCACCTACCACCAAAAAACATTCTACTGTTTCCATATAGACATTTACTAATGGTTCCTGTTAAGGAATGTTATTTTGACTGTAATTTTTTAATTCTCATAGTCATGGTATGATTCTATGGAAAATATGATTCCTATGGATTTAAACATTGAAAATGGAGAGAAGGTTTCATCATAGTCAATTCATTGATGTTGACTGAATATTTTAGAAACTATCCTTTCCTTATAGGTTATAATGTGACCTTCCATGTCCATATTTATCTTAAACTCCCATTTGAATCCAATAGGAATTACTTCAACTGGCTCATTGACTAAAACTCATACTTGGTTCCGATACATGGAATCCATCTCAGAATACATAGATTATGACCATCTTGTAGCTTCTAAGATCTCTACTTCTTTCTTGTAGGATATAGGTTCATCATTGTCCATCAATAATGAGTCACCGTCGTTGGTTACCAGAAAACCAAATCTCTCTTGTTACCTTACCCCTCTTGAGCTCATACATAGTACTTGTGCTTTTTGAAGCATTACTATGGGAACCTATGAAGCATGTTCCTGTACCAACTCTTATGTATCTTGAGCGTCAACTTCGTTGAAGTTAATAATTCTCCCACTATCAATTTTCAAGAACTTTTCTTTCTTAAAAATGACGACTTTTCTAGCAACAATCACATTCTTGTCTAAAGTGTTATATAAGTAATATCGTTTTTTCCTTGAGATGTCCTATAAAGATACACCTCATACCACAGGGTTCCATTTTATTTCCTAACAAGACTTAATAAAACCCTCATATCCCCATGGACATGTGTGCAATAAAATGGGTTTATTTATATTCTATAACTCAATAGGAATTCTATTTTCTCCCTTAGTTCATACTCGATTTAATGTGTATGATTTGGTTTGTAATGAATATCCCCAAAATAATAATAGAAGAATTGAATGACTCATCATTAATCTCACTAACACTATTCAACTATGGTGTATAAGGAAGCTGGAGTTGAGATAGAATCCCAGAATCCCGTAAAAGGTCGATGAACTGTAGGTTCAGATATTCTCCTCCTCGATCCGATCGAAGCTTATTTAAATTCTTGCCAAGCTGATTCTCTGCTAAATTGTTGAATTCAATAAATTTATATAAGGAATCATACATATACCTCATTAAGTAGATGTATCCATATAAACTCAAATCATTAGTAAAAGTAATGATGTAAGAATATATACTTCTAGCTTCTACTGGAAATGGTCAACACAGATCCGTGTGTGCCAATCCTTGAAGCTATGTGGCCCTTTCTCCCTTTCCATGGAAAGGCGGCTTGGTAATTTTAACATGTAAACAATTGTATCATCTATAAAGTGGTTTTAGCTCAGTAGAGTCTAAATAACCATCTTGGTAGTGCATTTTCATGCACTTATCATTTACTTGACCAAGATAGTTATTTAAAAACTGGGTGTCGTTTAAGTTAAGTGAGTTTGTTTCATTATCAATTGTTAACACTTAGTTTTCTTAATTTAATAAATACATACTATTTTTTAAATGCACAATTTTATAACTTATGTTATTATTATAAAAGAAACAACACTTATTTTCAAACATGAAAATAAATTCATCCATATCAAAAAATTATACCGAAATTAAGTTCTTGGTAACACTAGGCACAACATAATAGTTATGTAAAACTAATAAGATCCTAGTTTTTAATATGATATAGTAATATCCAAAGGAAAATGAAGCTATCCTTGTGCCATTAGCAGCTTGAAGATCCACCTCCCCTCTAGAAATCATTCTTAATCCACTTGTTTTCTTCATTTGAATTTAGATGCAAGCCCCACAAGTTGTATCTAATACCAAATGTGTAGAAGTAGAAAGACTACACTTCATAACGAACAAACATTTAGTATCTCTGTGCTTCTAGGTGTAGTTCATCTTCTAGTGGATTGGCTTTCCACATTGAAAAAATACTGCATATCGTTCCTTGAACTACCCTTAGAACTTTCCCTTCATCAAGGGTTGGTGATCGGGGCTTCAGACCGTTTAGAAACCCTTATCCCAATTTTATTGTCCTTATTCTTCTTTTTCACCATAAGGATTGTGGGTTTTTCACACCCTATGTCATTATCTACCTTTAGAAGATATGTTAGAAGATCTGATTGATTCTTATAATTATTTCTCATGTTTTACTTGTCATTGAAGCTATAGAAGGTCTTTGGTAGTGATGATTGGATTAGATCTGTACACAACTCATCCAAAAACATAATACCAAAGTTGTCTAGGCATTCAATGTATCCAATAAGCATGACTATATGATTCTCAACTGGTAGAGACTCTCCATGCTTAGTTGTGAACAAAGCATTCGAGATATCATATCTCTCCTTTCTCGCCTTCTCTTGATTGAGATATTTAAGGTGAGATATCATGATATACACGTCTATGTTTTCATATTACATCAAGAGGTAATTATACATGGACAATATCATGAAAAATTGGATATCTGAGGAATCACTCATATGTTTGATATTGATAGATATTTCATCATCACTGGCCTCATATCTAGGCACAACTGTAATAGGCTCCTATAGCACATACAGTTTCTTATCATGGTGAATGATGGCGCGTAAACACCTATGCCACTCTTGTAAATTGGTTCTAGTGAGAAGGTTTACCTTCATGAGTATGGTTCACCATGATATTTTGGATGTTATTTTTCTTGCAGTTTCTAAAAATTAATATGAGAAAATATTTAATACTTTATCATGATAAAAATCAGACAATTAAATAAATTAATACATATTAGTCTCCCACTATTTTATGGAAATCTTAATTCCCTCCCCATTGACTTTAGAATATTATATTTAAAAAATATTCTAGTGAAAAGGATCCTTATTTCCCTTCATATTACCCCAAATAGGGTTAGTCAAAAACTTGAATGGTTTTAGGTAGGCATTCCAAATACCAACTGCATAAACATGCAACTCCTTGATCTCTTGATTAGACTCCCCAATCCGAAAATCCTTTTATTTTGGATTTCATCAGCCTTTATCTCATTTTCACAACAAGTCCTAATTTGGTAGTAATCCCTTAATTTTAACCAATCCAGGTCAAACCAAAAACTAGAATTATAATCCTCAATAATTGAAATCACCCCAACTAGGTTTGGTCAAGCACTTTAAACTATGGTTCGATTCTATCCATGATTATGGAAGGCTATACCGACATAATATTTCCTTGAGGGAAATTATTCTTTTATATAATATCCCATTTTATTATCTTTCTTAAACTTTTTTAATATTATCTTGGATATAATTAAGGGATTACCCATGTCTATGATAATATTTAAACCTAAACCGGTGTTATTTTAGTTTCATATTGTGTGGTTGTTTAATTTATTAATTTTGTGATCGTGAAAAAACACCTACAACAAATAATCCTTACAAATAACCAAAATAAAATAAATTGAATGATCATGAGATTTTTTTATTGGTTATTTTTTCTAGCAGTTGATAAACTTACCCCAGACCTAGGAGAGAAAACACCTTGATCCTTTTGGGTATGTATTTACAATATTCCACCTGTCCACCTTTTTATCTCCTTGGATTTATTGTCTGGGATCCTATCATGATCTACCTCCACTATCTTAAGAGATCAATCCACTACATATGATTTTAACTCACATACAGGTGAGGGGTAAAATGAGGCTTTACATAAATGAAACATTGGGCACATAGGCCTTACATATTAATGAAGAGAAGGCACGTAGTACAACAAATTTAATTGAGAGAAACAAATTAAATGAAACCATCCACATACAAAGTTATTGTAATTGGTCATGATCATCCACAGAAGAAACTATATTTATGCATAAATAAAACAAGCATTCAATTCATGAATCTTTTTTAAGATAAATCACTATTGAATCGATTAATTATCATATTTAATTAATAAATCCTTTTATCTTAAACCCATTTCTAAATTTCCTTGAGATTATCATCCATCATAATTTTAAAAAATTAGAATAATTCAAAATTATATTTGTATATAAATTGTATCTTGGAGAAAACATATTGAAATACAGTTCATAACTACCCAATGAGTAGAAATAAACATTATACAGATGTCAATTTAAAAACTTATATATATAAAACTCATCATGTGTTGTACCACATCTTTAGGTCTCCACCATGGTACACCTCTAAAGGGTGTGTATAATATAATAATAAATTTGAATAAATATAATAAATTTGGATGAGTACCCGAAATAGAGTTCCAACTAAATCATGTCTACTATTTTTCACCATCCATCCAAAGTAGACGCCTAGAGAAACTACCTGTAGAAGTACGTCATAAATCATCGGAGTCTATGTAGTGTTCATTGGGTTAAACACCGTGTAGTATCCACATTACATGATATCCATATGGGCAAGTCGTGTATAGGGTATACGGTCTAACCCTAACATGAAGGGACTACACACCATGTCCAGTGGGACACATGGTTTGTAGTCTAGAAACCACATGCCACCTATTTCTAGTAAACACACAGAGAAATGTAAGACTAAGACAAAATCCAATGACATGGCTGGGTTTAGAGGACCAATAATGATGAATTGTACCTTGTATACACAAAATGTACTACCGAATAAACGTTGTGTGTTCTGGTGTTGTATGACTAGGATCCTTTGGTATCTTCTACTGAGATCCTCTATATTATTTTAATTAAAATTAAAAGAAAAGATTGTTTCTCAAAGGTGAACAAGAAATGAAAAATGAAAAAATATAGAGAATCTGATTTATAGAATGACTAAATTGCATTTAAACAACTATGTTATTAAATGCATAAATCATCAGAAAAAAATAAATAACAATAATCAATTCTATGACCCCTCTGATACAACTTGTAGGTTCCAGGCACTGTGGAAGCCCGTGGATGGGTGTACCTAACATTAATTTTATCATTAATAGTGATCAATTGGAGATACATCATGATGATCAAATGCATGAACTTCATAATAGAATGAATAAAGACAAGGAAATATGGATGTCCTAGATACATAGAGAGGATAATCATATATTGGTTATATTTAATTTAATTAAAAGAAAAGAATTACCTTGATGGAATTCCCTTTCCATTGATGTTTCTTTTCATGATCTGATGTGATCCGTGGTTGCATCCTAGAAGCCATGTGTGGGTTTCCACTAGTGGTAATACACATGTTGTTTACATATCCCTGGACAACACCAAAGTGATCTATCGGTGCCAATGTTGAAGAGCCTTCTCCTATGATGTCCACCTTCGATTTCCTTGAGAGACACTTCCTAAATGATCTCCCTAATCTGGTGGTGGAGGATATCTCTCGTAACATGAGAGCATTCTTGAAGATAAGGAATTTCTATTGGCTTGAGAGATTTCTCCAAATCCATTGGGCACGACCACCGATATTGACTAGGCTTAACAAGAACAATTTATTTGGTATTTATAATACATAGAATAATGAAATAATATAATTTCCCATAGGTATTTATTTATTTCATTAAATTCTTAGCAAGTCCCCATGTCTAATAATAGAGTTTGACTGTTATTAACACTTTACATGTGCCCATGGAGTTATACCTAATATTATTTAATTAAATAAATAATATTATTTCTCATATATCCCCAGATAAATGACATGACATGGATATATTTAAATACACAACATGTACATTTTTTCCCATTTTCATTATTTCCTCCTACATATTTATTAGACATTGAATAATGACAATTTATTTCTTAAATAAATATCATTATATGACTCAAAAATAAATATATTATTTCACTAATAATATATTCTCTCGAATTACTAGAATTGAAATAAATGTGATCAGACATCCTTGAAAAATTATTGTTCCACAATCGGGAATAATCTTTATTCAAATTGTTAAATGAATATTTAACTGAGATACTTGGAAACACATAGTGTATGACCCTCTTAGCCTCTTTCTTAGTGGAATTAGGTGGATCCATCCTAAAGTCCAACGTTAGGGCCTAGAAACACACCACGTAACCAATAGATAACGAATTTAACAACGTAATGACATGTCACCTCCTACAAATGCTTAAAGTGTAATGTAATCCCTTTGTCTGGATATCTCAGATCAAGCATTTAGCATGCTATTTCCATCAACCCATGGGAATGATTATTCTTTCTTTGAATTTATGAAATTGAACCTTCCCATTCATTACCATGTTAATGTATTTATTAAGGCTATAAAAATTCCTTCAATGGGCCAGATATATCATCTTCTATTATGAAAAAAAGGGACTAATCATTTCTCACATTATCTATTAATGCAGTATTACTCGTGACTACCAAACATATCCTACCTCACTGTGAGTAGTGTGTCATCATAGTTTTCATCAATAAATATATTTTCACATGTTGTATTACCAATTTATAATAATATTATTGTCTAAAGACCAATACACACATTCAAAGATAGGAATATCCAATGACACTGAATTGTGGATTTCCAACTAGGAGGTCTCGTTCTCATAATATCCTCATGGATACTACCTTGGGCTCACAACATGATTAGGTGGCTTAATTATTTATGATTACTCATCCCTAAATGTTTGTATTATTAGTTTCTCTCAACTAACATCATCTGGCCATAGAACATATATTTGAGAATAGTGTTATGGATCTTCTGGGTTCTCAACTTAAAAGGATTTTTCTATGACCCTTCGGTGTAACAACTATCCTAATGACATTATGACATGAATATTCAGAAAAAAATAATAATCAACATTTGATATGTATTTTATTAATAAAAAATACATGAATACATGTTTTTTATAAAGTAAAAAGTAGTTGGTTATAGGACACCAAATCTAACAAAAAATAACACTATTTAGTCCTCGATTCTGTTTTCATTAACTATTCCATCAATATTTGGTATCATTCATATGTGAAGAATGTTATTTTTTTTGTGACTCATATATTGAACTTGGTTCACCCTAAATAGGATTTATATAGGAATTATACACTCAATAATAGTTTGGTTCACTAAGAACTATATTTATTTCGCTATTTTTTGTGGATAAAATAGTTAGGTATTGTAAATCCTTACCAAGGATCAATTGCTATTAAATGGATTCTGGAATATATCACTACCTATATAGCTTTAATCCATTATACTCCTTTATGCATTACTCATGATTATATCAGTTTAAATATTTATAGGGATATCATTTGTTTTAACATGAAAGTCAGTCTCAATTAATCATATAGAAAAAACATTATAATTCTAGATATTTGATTCTTTAATGTAAACCAAGTGGAAATTCTAATTTACATTTATTGATATAATCCCCTCATTGGGAGATAATTTTATTCTTTAATCTTCAATTTATCTTCATAAACTAGCAAACAATAATCCATAGATTGAATAGTTTCAACATTTTAATTATCTTCAATATATTCTTCCTTCCTCAACAAGAATAACTGCGGGGTTTTATGACAATAACAAACTTAGATATTAAATAATTCTCATTTCAACCAAAAATAATCAAATATAATTTAGATATAAATTAAATCCCATATTATTAATGATATATCCTTCTAGATTTTTAGATTACATAGTTCTCATAATATTTTATACATGTCCATTTTTTATATATATAATCTTCAAAAGAATTTCTTTTATTTATATATATATATTAATATTATTAATTTAAAATTCAAAAAAGAAAAATAAATTAAATTTTAAATATTATTTATTAAAAATTAATCTATTGGATCATATTCATATTGATATCCTCTATCGGAATTCAAATTATCGGTTTATAATATATAAATAACTTCAAAACTATTCTATGATTTCCATGTCACTATATCTGGTTAAACTATCCTGGAAAATCAATTTATGGAATGATAGTATTCATCACGGTATGGTTATACATATTCCTCTTCAACTCACTACTATATCAGAGTGTGACATGGAACATTCACAACATTTCATATTGTTTCATGAAATGGATAAAAAATTATGGTTCCTTTAATAAAATAATAACCATTTTAATCATGTTGTGGATTTTTTAAAATAATAATTATCCCTCATGATAACATTATTGACTTCCATAACACTAATGATATTATATCCTATTTTACACTAAGATTCATTCAATGAAAAATACCAGATTCCATAGAGTGGAATAAATCATATCCAAATTTTTCAACCTCTATGGGTTTTTCTATATCTTTACCCACATCATCTCCATGTATCACTGTCTATATCTTTCGATAATCCTTATTTTATATAATCTCAATTGTATTTTATGATTGTTAAACCATTAAATTTTCTCTTCATTGCATAGCCATTCTTAACTTATTACGGAAAACTCTTATGATTGAGTAAATATCATATCATTTAATGACACAATATCTCATAGTGTATGCATTTAAAAAATATAGATTAATAAGATTTTCTTTTCCTTCTTTAAAATAGAGATTATAAGGGACTATGTAAAGGGTTTACATGTAAAAAAAGACCAAAACTTACATATTAGCAATTTAATCTAGTTTATTTAATTTATGAGTTATTTATACACTTTTTTATATAGGGAAATTATATTCTTCACAATTTTATATTTCAATATTTTCTTTTTGACCCTTACAAATACTGTTGATAAACTTCACACATAAACTTCTATGTGCCATTATAGAATATTGAGAGGGTTTTGATGTGTTATACACACACTCACACACAGAGACACACACACACACACACACACATATATATATATTTAAATTTAATAATACCTAGTATACTCTATATAGGAATACCTTTACACATAAGCACCACTGACCCTTACACATCATTATGAACACCATGAATGTTTTTTTTCATATACTGAGTGACCATTAAATATTATTTACTAAATTCATTAATGAATCAAAATTATGTTCATTGTCAGTATTATATAAAATGGAATGCATTATAAATTTACTATTTTATATTCTGTGTAGAAATGTACTAATTTTTTTATATGAGTTCTATTTTTGGATATTGAAATATTTTCACATATCTATTAATTTTACCATTTTACATTTTTAGAATGTTATTCTTTTTATATTTTATTTTGTTCTGGTTACCCATATATATATATATGTGTGTGTGTTTAAATTGAATTAGTTAATTTTTTTTTCATTTTTCTATAATATCTTAATCATTCAACTTTTAATGAAACCTATATTGATTCTAGAACATGTCATGATAAATTGAATGAAACAAAACCTCTCACAACATCATGTAATTTCAATTGAGTTCTTATGTTCTAGAGATTAAAAAATAAAATACTTACGACAATCATATCAATTTGTTTTAGTGGATTTATTTGATCATGAACAACCTCTAGTGGTTTTACTTCACCAAAATCACCATTTTTTATTTTCAATGAATCCAACATACAATTTCCTTGTTCTAACACAATTTTTACAATGAATAGTTCATAACTACTGTCTCTTAAAGTATATGTACGATCCCATTGTTTACAAATAATATATTATTTTCATGAAAAAATGTGTATAATATTGTATTATTTGCAAAAAACACATAGAGAATCTAGAATAATAATATTTAATTAATTAAAATCATTACATAAGATAGAAATTACACCCATTAAATTTTTGAATATTATAAGAGGATAAAAAATATAAAATATAAAAACTATAATGAAAAAATTGATCACTCCAATATACCTGAATCAACCCTCCCATGAACAAAACTATAGAAATAAAAAATATTAGTAAACCAATGTACATTATAGAAAATAGAAATATCAAACATTGAGAGAAATAGTATTGAATAATGAATTAAGGAATGAATATGTATTTACATGGGTTAATGTGACAATTGGAATAATAATTTTATCATTTTAATAGTAATGGGTCTATATGAATAGTAACCTGACAATTAAGAATATTAACCTGAATGTTGGAATAGTAATTTATCCTAAAAATAATAAATTTTGATATAAATAATATTAATCTTGAGTAATATATATATATATATATTACTCATGATTGAAAATTATTCTAAAAAAACTAATATCATTTTCCATATCCGCATATTGATATTTCCTAAGGGTTATTTTATGGTATTTTTATAAAATTATTCACATTTTTGGTGAAAGATAAAATTATAGTTTTATCATATAATTTGTGTACCATGAATTATATTTTTCATTTTGTAATACTAACGTATTAATTTATAGAAATCAGGGATCAAAAAAAATATTTATTGTTTTTAATGATTCCTTAAAATACAATAAATATTTTTTTCCTTAACTATAAAATAATTTCCAATGTTTAAATTCAATTATGTTTTTTTTAATCCAATTTTTTCCCTTTTCATCTAATCAAACAAGTGAATTAGGATTATAAATGGGATTAATGTCCTAATACCTTTATATTTTATTTATTTATTATTCATTATGTCCAAAATATCACTTTTAAAATGTTTACCTTAGATATAATATTTTATTCAACATTTTAACTAAAAAAATCTCAGTCATCAAATAAAAATAACCATCTCCCTATGCTTAGAAAACCACATTTACCTCACTTAATAAATCCAAAAATCTACCAAAATTCTGTATATTAATCCCTTAAAACCCATAGGGATTTTATTGTGTTATCAAAATCCATTCTTAAAATAATTTTAGTGTTTTATAGTCTAATCAACATTTATAAAAGAGTATGTTTTATCAAATTTCCTCTTATTTCACCATATCTTCTTTATCCCCAATTTCCATAAAAACCAAGTATTATAATTTTAATTTGGTATTATTTTATAATTATATTAATGAAACTAACATAATTTAAAAATTATACTTTTTACAAATTTATATTTTGTAACTCTCTTTCTACTCCTTGGACAATGTTCCATATTACTATCGGTTAACAACTAATTAATACATTTACAACATATTACCATATCATTAACCTTATGTTTGGTTGTAAGAAATTAATTATAATATATAAAAGTGTACATATACTCATTTTATTCATCTTTATTTAATCCGACTAATGTATAAATGACATTGAATAAAAAATGTTAAAAAACAAAAAATTTTTAAGGAAAATAATATATAAAATCATTTACCCTAAAAAAAGTGTTTAAAAAAATAAAATAGAGTGCTTATAATTTAAAAATATTAATAAAATGAAAATATTTCACTTTAGTTTCAATAATATTTTTTTTATTATTCAGGATACGGAAAAACCATAAAATATAACAGGAATTAAGGTAAGGGAATTCCCAAGCCCAAGCCCTGTCTATTAGGTTTTCACCTATATCTCATTGATTTCAAAATGAAAATTATGATAACATAAAAAAAATTCCATATTATTTCTATTTTATTTTAGTTATAAACATGTCTCTACCCATGAAAAATATTTTATAGTCCATTTAAAATTATTGTTCAAAAAGACAACAATCTCTAGAACATCTCTTGAATCATATCGTGTTTTTTATCCATTCAAAGAAGAAAATAATTCTTATAGACAAAAAATGATCTCCCTTATTGATTTGGTAATCCTTATGAAAATTTCATAAATTTTTTTATATGAATATTTGAAGAACACTATTTATTTATATTGGTTAATTTTGCACTACAATTGTTATTCGTTCTTTGTGTCATGCAATATTTTGAGCATTTACGATGTGACGGGTGGTACCTAAATTAGATATCCCACCAATTCAATGGGTAATGTGGTATATATAATTATTTAATGTGTATTACGTATCAACAATATGTAATAAAAATTTTTGATGATGATTTTATGCTTTATGGTGAGATTCCTCGAACCTGGATGCTACATTACAAGTTCCCCGAGCCCGTTGCAACATATGGCCTCACGTTCAAAACCCCAAATGCCAGAGGTTGTTGACTAGTAGAGAGGACCTGGGGTGTGTTTTAGGGGAGATTATTCTATCATTAGGAATGTGTAGAACTTTAGTTAAAAGTAAACTATGGTAAATTTCAGAATAAATATAAGTAAAAAAAAGGTACAACAGAAATATAGGTACAACAATAACAATATGTTAAATACGTGGAATAATAGAAAAAATAATGATAATATGTCATATATCTTGAAAAATAGAAAATGTGGATACCTAAAATTAGGCATACATTTTCTAGAAAAGTATAACGGATATCAATAGACTATATCAGGAATCTCAAGCCCCGAATTGGTTATCTTCTATCAAGATCCATCCTAAATTTAAATCTATAATGTGTTTGAAGCTATATGCTTCCCTTTTTCAACACCTTCAACCATGTAATCTACTCCGGGTACCAAATGTCACCTTGAAAGAGTGTGAGATAAATTTCAATGGGACACCACCAATAGTGTCTATATCATCCATCTCGTGTAATGAAAACGCAACAATGCCCATAAATTAATATATATAAAGTAAAATAGAACAATGTAAATAAATACCCATGCACTTTCTTCAGCCCTAGGATGGTGTCTGAAAATGTAACCAGTGCATTAATTATGCAATTAAAAATTTAAACTAATAGGTCATTTGTGGCATAGCTAGCGCTGACATCAACTTGTGATAATATAAATAGTGAAGGCTTTATGATGTAACAAGGAAACCGTTACTGATGATATTTAGTTATGAACTTCCATTATAATGACCAAGGAAACATAGACCTCATGGGATTCTAACAATGTATTATATTTTTATATCTAAGGGGGAGGAGTGAAATCGAAAGATCATGTTCCAATATATTCCACAAAATGGTTCCTATAGATTCCAAGATTATCACTCAAGGTAAAACAGGGCAAGGTAGTGAATGGGACTTATGAGATGTAACCATGAAAAAAATTATCTATATTGGATTCAAGGAGTGCATCCAAGGAATCTGATAACAATATATTGTTGATCCTATGATTCCATACTTAGCATTTATTAACGGAAATGGATTGAGATCTAGGTGGGTCTTATCTTAAGAAAGATGTATCATGGAATCAGAATGCGTTTACCAAATGCTCGAGGAATTACCTGATAAGAGTATATAGAAAGATCAAGTCTTGCCACTATGATTTAATAATTTAGTCATCTTTAATTTAAATTGTTTCAAACCTTTACTTTCAATATTGTGAATTGGCCATGTAGCATGCAACCATTTTATCATGTCATAATTAATCAATAAGTCTAGCTTGTTCAAGCCTTTACTTTCATATGTTTGACAAGGAAAAGTATAATAAGACCATTTTAAATTAAATTTATGGAAAAGTCAATAATTAAAATCCATTATGGTACCTTACATTAAGGTGGTAAGGGGTGATATGGATATGAATATTATTATTTATTTACATTTATTCCAGTCATGTCATATTCTTTGTAATTTTCCAATTTCATTTTCACATTTCATTATCAATTGAAGAGATGAACTTAGGTAGATCAAGTGGTGAAAATATATGGTACATTCCATTATGAAATTCATAATAAAAATTAACCCATTTAATATATAAACTCCTTCCCTTATAAGGGTAAATCCAAGTCTCACACGGACGTTATCTCAAATGCGTCAAATACTAAATTCCCAACTATGGCATTATACCCTACAAGGAAAGGATTTATTTTTTGGTGTACACAAGAAACAATTAATCAAATATATTTAATGATCATAACCATATGGTTCTAATGATAATTGTAATGGAATTTAAATTCAATAAATGGCAGCCAATAAAATCGGTTGGCCCCACAAGATAATTCCAAAATTAACCAACCTGAGGGATGAGTTATAGACCACCCACAATAGGGTTGTTTGATCCAAAGTTTCCAATATCAGTCTATAATTTTGATTATAATGGAATATATCTGACAAAAATGGAAAACATTACTCTTTGATAACTAGGATGAGGTAAAGAGACGATAATAACCGATAAAAAAGACTCATGTAGCGTCCATTGCACATCCAAAGTGATGAAAAGAAGCTTGATAAGATCCAAAATGAAGGAGATATTCCAATACCATTATAAGGCCTTCAAAGAACTCCAAAATGTAAGAAATTTTTTTTCAATTCCACATAATCATTTATTAGGAGGAATGAGGAATATTAATTTTATCAGTGAAGAAAAAATATTAAAATTACCTTGAAAATAGTTTCTGGAAGGTTGGCCATCGATGCATTCCAAACTGTGCATTAACCATGCATTGGTACCTAAAAAATTAAGTGAACGTCCACTATTATCATGCATAGTTAGGGAAACCATGAACCAACCATGTGGTAGGGCACTATTTAAAAATTCACCATCTTTAGGGTTTGTTATAACTGTGCGGCCTTCCCACATGGTATACTCTGAAACATGTGACATACCTATTTTCCAAACAATATGGTTACCATGATCTGAACAAGCCCAAAACACCATTGAGACCTTTACTAACACATTAAGAATCCACAATAGGACCCTAATAAATTATTATAAGTAAATTTAAAGGGCACATACCTATGTGAAATGATGGGTTCTTATAGTCTTCCCCCATAAAATAACTCGTCCCCAAGTTCACATTCCTAGGGTGGAGAAATACTATCTGATAATTTCTCCAAACACTATGTATGTATGTCAGACTCCCACACCCAAGTCTCATCCTTCACATGTCCATGTTTCCATATCATCCTTATTAGAGTAAAATACTATCTTTGGGGAGCCTCCAGGCTCTGGTCAACGATGCATACTAGATTGTCCTGAAAGGTATAATCAACAACTATCCCGGCTTCCACATGATCAAAGGAATGAGATGGAGTAACATAATACTATTGAAGGTGTGAGATGTTGAATACATTGTTTTGGGAATGATACCTTTAAGGTAGTAGTATGATATTGACTACCAGCCTGACCCTCTCCATAATTTCAAAAGCCCATATATAATGGGGAAATAAATTCCATTATTTATGTAACATTCTATGCCCCAACCTGGTTGATACTCAATAGAAAACTGATCCCAAACCTTGAACTCCAGTGGATGTAGATGATGGTTGTCAAATTATTTCAGTCTAGATTAAGAAATAGTCACACACATTCTGAGCATCCGATCCTTATTTGATGTCTCTTGAATGAGACGAGGACCTTGTCGGGATACCTTAACCGCCTCCATCAATAATAGAGGTGAACAACATGGCCTACCATATAAGGCCTCAAAATTATCCATATTATTTTTTGCATGAAATCTATTATTATAGGAAAAATCAATTAAAGGGATATGCTTTTCCCATGTTTAGCTGAAATCAAGGACACATGCTCGAAGAATGCCCTCTATAACCTGTATAATTAATTTCAACTTTCCATCAGTATGAGCATAGATATATGTTTTTTGAAGCACCTATGTTCCCATAGCCTTGTTCAATCCATGCCAAAACTGTGATTTAAAACAAGAATCCCTATCATAAATGATAGTACAAGGGACCCAACGTAGTCATAGCATCTCACAGAAATACAATGTTCTTAGCTCATCAACTGATAAAGTCTCCCAAATAAGAATGAAGTGGGATGATTTCATTAGTCTATCAATCACAACCCATACTAAGTCACTACCTCTTTTAAACCTAGGTTAACTTATTAATATTTTTATAGAAACATCATTCCAATTACCTTATGTGGTGGTAAGAGGCAATAATAATCCTGCATGTGTCTAGTGATTCACCTTCACCAACTAATAGGTGGAACACCTATTGAGAAAGCTTACTATATAATGCTTCATCCCAGGCCACCATTACAAGTGTCACATGTATTGATACATTATTGAGATTACTGGATGAACTACCCATTGAGAAGTGTGGGACTCTTGCCTTAACTCCTCTCTCATATTTGTAGGAACCCAAGCACATCCATGAATACACAAGATTTCACCAATTTCAATAGATCAATCCAGAGGTAGTTTATCACATGGTATACTCTCATAGAGAATAAACCCTTTAGGATATTAAAACTATATAATATTAAACTTATCATAGGGGGAATAGGTAACTGGAAAAGAGGAGAGATAAAAATGTTCACGACTCTCACAAAACTCTAGATGTAGTTCACTAAAGATGGACGTTAGATTCCATTTGTCACTGGCTTCCTGTAAAACCTATGTTTCATTTTTTTGACTTAGTATATATTCAACAATATTTCTCTTCCCAGGAATACAGGAAAGATCAAAATCAAAGGATTGTATATATTCAACCAATCTTCACTATCTTAGGTTCATTTCATGTAGTGTAAATATATATTGTAGGATTTTGTGTCTGTGTACACCACAATGTGCTCACCTAAAAGCCACTATCTTTATAAATGTAAATATTGCACAAATATAGTAAGAACAATCTTGTGTGTTGTGTAATTTCTCTCATGATGCCTCAAATATTATGATCCATATACAACAACTCTATCTACCTACATTATCAAGACTCATATTCTGATTCCTGGTTCATCATAGAAGAAGGTGCAACCTCTATCGGGCTATGTCAAAATTATAATAGGTTATGAGACAAGCCCCATTTCACCTCCTTAAATTATTTCTCACATTCTTATCACCACATGAACACAACAACCTTCTTGTTAAGTCTACTAAGTTGTGATGAAATATGTTAGAAGTCTTGTATGGAATGCTTGAAATATTGAGATAACACTATTAATCTCTATATATCAAACATATTCTTGGGATAAAACCATAAAAAATATCACTAACCATATAATCAAAACAAATGTGCCTAATTATGAGATAATATGACCCATGTTGTGAAATTTTTCAATCCAAATGTGGCACTTAGTAATGTTTGTGTGAAGTTGATGCAATCCTAGTATACCCAGAATGATCGCAATATTATTTTTAGTCACTAAGAGTATGAGAATACACCATGATATCATCCACAAATACCACGAAAGAAGAATCCAATGAGGGGTGGAACACCCTATTCATAAGAGCCATGAAAATAGAATGACAATTTTTAAGAAGGAATATCCTATAAAGGTACTCATACATACCAAACATGTTATATGAAAGCTATATGTGGTATGCCTGATGGCCTAACCCGCAAATGATGATAACCTATCATCATGTCTATCTTAAAAAAGATGCTAACCTCTAGGAGAAGGTCAAAGAGATCATCTATACGAGGTAGTGAAAACTAGTTCTTGACCATAAGTTGGTTTAACATTCTATAATCCATGCATTGATGTAAGGTTTCATCCGCCTTCGTGGCGAAAAGCTTGAGGAAATGCCAAAAGGATATATTGGACCATATAAAACCATTGTCCTATAAATTTTTATAATAGATAATTCATAACCTAAATCTCTATATGTTCCATCCTTTAGGGAGGAATGGAAACTGGATCTTCTCCCAGAATAATCTTGATTGTAAACTCAAACTCTCCCTCAGGAGGTATGCCAAAAAAAATCATCGGGAAGTCATACCTAAAATGATCTACTACTAGATGAAAATAATCTTTTCATAAATCCAAATCCTACATGATGTGACTTTCAATCTGGGTGGTCACAACACATATTCAATGATGCTCTTGCCACGCTCTACTAGGATAGACATCCCACTAACCCTTATATTGAAAATAGCTTCTCTCTGGTAATGTAAGCTATATCCTACGATGATAGTAGTATACAAAAACCAGATACTAATCCAATTAATCCATTCCAATAATGAGAGAGAATCTTTTCTTCATGAGAATGGAGAGTTTCCATAGAAAGGGGAAACTACCTACCTCAAGGGGACAGTTTGTACACTGGCATATTCCCTCTACTCATACTCCTAATGACATATCTTGGGTCATTCCGCCATAGTAATTTTGTATCTTCATTTTGAGATATTATAAGAGAGATACATAGATAAAAGAGTTTGAATCAACTGTACCAAATAATAATGAAACTATATTATATTGAACAAGATTAATACCTCTTAATGTAGATTGTCCCGTAGCCTAATCCACGTGTATCAGTTGCAGTGCATGAAACTGACCTGATCCGCAACCTAATAAAATAAATGGACTACCATGATCATAACTGTTCTGGTGGTGATATTGGTGATCATGGGTTGGTAGACCATGACCATTACATCCTCCTAGATTCATCCTACTGATTCTAATCCAATCCCCACCTGATGCATTATAAATGAACCTGATCATGAAGGTAGATGTGAAACTGATCCTTTTCCACTCGAAGTTGGTGGATATGTCTTGCACTATATCTGATGATGCTCTATATGGCTACAATCCCAACACACCAGTGGATCTATATCAAAAATAGGAATTATATTACCCCATCTCTCATACTGATGAAATAATAAATAGATAACAAAATTTTTACCATGGTTGTCACTACCATGATCAGAAGCCTCGAGAGAACGCTTCCTACCACTAGAGGAACTGCAATCATAATGAAACAATTTTATGATATTCTCAATACTGTTGATGTCCCTTGGGTTTTTCTCAGTGATATGGTCCTGATAGATTATTTCTGATAAATTCATAAGGAAAAATACATTCACCTTCATACAGATGGCATACTAGAGCCCATTCTCGAAACGTCTAGCACATGAAACCCCATCACTGGCTAGAAGCAGTGCAGTGCACTATAACACAATGAAATGTTGTGAATATTCCATAATTGACATAGAACCTTTATTCAGATACATAATTTATCCAGTTATATCATCTCAAATAATATGAGGAATGAACCGATCCTAGAAGGAAGTTTGGAAATCAACCAATAACAAACCATGACGATGACCAGGATTAGTAAGCACATCTGTCATTAACCGAATTTGGTCGCCACCAAAAATGGCACCAAACCTAGTCTGGGACAAGGCTCGAAGGGCTTTCTCGATCCCCATGGGCTGGAACAAGTGCATGGGTATCAAAAAATGAGAATTTGAAACGATTTACCCAAGTTTATAAACATAAAACAACAAAAGAATCCAATAAAAAAAATCTGGATTTTTCAAACCAAACAATATTTTACAAAAAATAAGAACTGAATTACATATTTTAAAACAACTCAATAAGACTATAACAAATTTACAAAACCCAAAGAATGCAGCTCAAGAACCCTAATGGAAACGGGCACTTCCCTCAATCCATCTCCACACGACTTCACCTCCAAGGACTATCTAGAAACCCAAACCACTGGAACTAAAAAAATTATAACCAACCTGCGACAAAAAAAACCAAGTATACTTACACCCAAGGGTGTAAGTTATGGTGTGAGCAAAAGGACATTAGTATAAAACCAATAAGATATTCCTGGCGATAAACATTAAAAGATGAAAAAAATCACTTTTTCAAAAACACGTAATTTCGTGTTACAATTTCTAAAAGATGAAACATAAAAAATCAGTTTTCAAGTGGGATAATTTCAATAATAAAAAAATTTAAAATAAATTTCAAAGATACTGAATTTTATAGAAAAAAATACCATATGCTGATGGTAAATATAATGGATCTAATGAGCACAAGCAATAGGAAATAACCCATAGGCACTAGCTCGTTATCGGTTCTAGGTACCTTGTATCTCTGTGAGAGTAACCATCATGAATTTCTGTTCTCATGAACTATCCACTAGTATGGAACATACCCATAAACTAATGGTCCCCAATAATCATCAACATAGTTTAGTTAGAGTTGTAAGCATAAATCTTGCTAAGTGAAACTGAGGAAAGACCCCACGGATTCACTACCATAATAGTACGTGTCCACCCACCTAGATACCCGGGTTTTCCCTTTGTGCTCAAACAAGTTAAACAAGTCAAGAAATATTATTTTCACATGAAAATATCATTTCCATATCAAAAATTCACCGAACATCCCACATGTATACCACACAAGTCACAAAAGTCCACATTTCATTCAAATTTATTTTGAAATCTGACTCCCACCAAAATAGCCCACAACACTTTTCACATTTCATTTACACTTCCAAAAATCTTTTAAAAAAATTTTATTAACCATTACAATACATTATAAATCACATAACAACCCACTAAAATATCATATAATACCTCTTTCATCAACAAAATTCATTTTCCACAACACAGTCACACAAAATAGCCAACAACCATGTTTTGCAGCTCTCTTCCAATTTTCTAAAACATTACAACATTTTATAAAACATTCTAAAAAATATTTGACATCTTAAATAACCATGTTACCATTTAAAAACACATATTAGTTGAACACCCCCACCCCAAAGTACATATACACCATTTTACCAACTTTGTTTAACCAAAAAAAACATTCACAATTTTCATAAAACAAACTCAAGGGGTGTAACTCTGTCTTGCACAAAAAACCCATTTCATAACCACATTTAAGACAAAAAAACATAACAATTACTATCCAATAAAGAATTGGAAGCACTATATATATTTATAAAACCACATTCAATTGTTATAAAATAACATTGAATAATACCACAAAAGATACAAATGAAAACACACATTTTCAATAAAATTATCACAAGATGTATAACAATGTTTAACACTTCAAACCTATTCTAAGACCTTATTTTTAGGACCTCATAACACAAATAAATTACCAAACATGAATTTTCAGTCCAAACAATATTTATTAAACCAATTCCATAAGTTATAAAATACACCCCAATAAAAGCTCATGAGTTACACATGAAAACACTCAATTTCAAGTTAAAAAGAAACTATAAAATTTAACACTTAAGAAAATAAATAATAAACACTTTTCTCACCACACCCAACATATAAAGAATAAAAAAAATGAGTAAATACTGCATGTTAACTCATCAATATTTTTTTACACAAGGAACTACCTACCTTTTGAGTCAAAACGCTTGAATCATGGTGAGAAACGTCAACCACACCTCCGCCGCACCACAAGTAAGTAAAAATGAACCCTAAACCTTAATATTTTACCTTAAATACCCCAAATCAAACCCTAGGTATTATAACTAACTTCTGTACACTATATAAATTTATGAAAGAGGGAGGAAACCTTTTGGAGAATGAAGGAATTGAATAGAGAAACATGTACCCAAAACAATCTTGAAGAAAATAATCAAAAATCCACCAGAATCTGAATTTTAAAATAGATAAAAATATAACGGAGATTTGAAAAAGGATGAAGAGATCATGTAAGAACTGGAATGGGGGAAAGGAGTAGAAATAGAGGGAGTTATGGAAGGATCAATTCACATATTCAAATCTGGGTGATTCGTGAAATCCATAGAAATTTTTCCCAATTTCTCGATTCTATTTAGCTCCAAATTAGGGGAGGAGAAAATGGAGGCACAGCTTAGGTACATGGGCTCAGGGGGGGAGTTCGAATCACTGAAAAACCATAAAAATAGAATGATTTACTAAAGGATTTTAAATTGTGCTTAATGCAGGAAATGGGCTTTCGGGCAGGCCCAATTCATTAAATAAAAACTAAAACCCACCATAATTATATATTTTAAATAGTCCAAATTAATTTTGTGGGGTTTATAGGTCAGGGTATGAAAATTAGGAATTTGAATGGATAAAAAAGGTTTAAAATGATGCAGTTATAAAGGAATCAAAATTTATTTTTAAATCTGGAATTGGCTCACGGTTTTGCCCAATTCATGAAAACTCACCCATTCCTACATAAAATCTTGGGAAACCCCCAAAACAAAGAATTAATTTAAATTAAATGAAATTTAACTTTACAATATTTCATTTATATGACAATTATCCCCACTAAGAAGAATTTATGTCCCCATAAATCCAAAGAAATGCCAAAACAATAAACAAACCCTACTGAGAAACCAAGAGGTACTCCCTTGCTAGGTTTCACCCCCATAGACCAAAACACCTCTAATGATCAATTATATAAGGATTAATCTCACAAACCAAACTTATACAAAATTCTTGTAATGATCCTTCACATTCATACTTTATCCCAAATGAATAATCCTCAAACACTATCCTAACAAGACTCAAGCAATTCACCCAAACGAACAACAACTTCGAACAAGGTTACACTTACCTTACATTGACTAAACCATTGGGAACTCTCCAATAAAAACGTTTACTCATGGAATATGTTGGTATCTAGATAGTTATGAATGAGACTACCTGCCGCTAAGCCAAGACCATGGATAAATATGAGTTATTGGTATGGGGTGGACACAAACAGGCTCCCTGCCAAAAAAGGCAACCAATATTTTTTCAAGACAGAATCAGGACACTAACATGGGAGGCCTGGATGAATTCTCTAGTAAAAAGGGTAGAATTCCAGTCAATGTTTATGAAGGAATGTACCTGAGAATCATAGTGGGTCTCCCCACCGTAATAACCAACCATCTTAACTGACCAGTATGGGTTGACACAGAAAGACCCAAATTTTGTTTAATGATTTGGGTTGGGCATAGGGTTAGTCCGCATGGTTTGGGAAACCGTACACTAACTGTGTAGATCATTATTTCTGCATGGTTTCCTACAACACGGTAACTACTAATCATGCACAAACTGTGTCTTCAGCACATCTATCAAAATATTCAACCATTCTCTAATGACTCAATGGAAACCAAAGTTGGTGGGAATGACATTAGGCACTGTCAGGGGTACAAGTCACTCCACCTATTTCCACCGAACGAGAACAACATAGAAAAGATGATGACACCAGAGGATTAAAATCTTACTATCATTAATTCTTAGGATTGGACATTGACAAAGGGTTTAAACGACCATGGGATTTACCCTGACTATAAGACAAATTCTCTCTGAGACCTATGGGTGGAGCTCAATGATTGAAGCATCTTTGGCCTCACAGTTAGGCTTTGTAAACCCCATGAACGAGAATTATTCCTTCAGTGAAACCAAAAACTACACTGAAATCCCTGAAACGTTTTCAAAGACATAACCCATTCCAAATGCACTTTACCCAAACATGATATTTCACTGAAACAAGGGATTAAAAGATGCACAAACATCACACCTTGATTGTTCGGCTGAGAAACAATAGACGTAAAGAACACCTATGTAGAGGCCCTCTTAGACACCATCGAGACACTCATCCACACTAACAACCTCATACCACTTCCACCTTCATCGAATCAAGTAGCTTAATAAACTAAGGCCTCTTTCAACCTTCTACGTGCACTCTTTTTATATAAAAGGATTATGAAAACCTAGAAAGGTGATGGTGTAGACTCAATCTACAGAGTTTGAAAAAAAATATTCCTTATATTGATCAACTAGAGTATTTTTCAATGGAGAAACAATCTGGGTTGCACTTCAGTCGTGAACTAACCCTTAATGGGGCGTACCGAATCCAACGATTGGACCTAAGGACCCAACAAAGATGGTACATTAGTCAAGACACACCACAAACCATATCCAATCACATTAATGGAACCAATTTAAAGGCATCCCAAGAAATTTCTCAGAAGAGACCACTTACCGGCCCTTAAACATAGCTTACCGAACAAACACAATCCCAACACAATGTTCAAACAGGAGGGTTCTTGGACTCAAAACATCCCACAACATCAACATTTTCAAAAACAAAAAATACACAGCATCCCAAAATGGTCATCCTATATTCATGTTTTTCCTTTAAAATCATCTTTCTTAAAAAAAACAGTTCATTGGTTAGTGTATCCACCAATGGTACCCCATGGGTCTCATATATGCATGTTTCTATTCCACACTAGGAACCCTCCTCAATATCCATCCCGAAACTCATCTAGTAATTTCATTAACAATCCATCATCCCATATAAACCCATCCACGTGGACTCTCATGAAAATACCAATGGTTATTAAAAAAATGCATTCCACATTTCAAAACCAAAACAATCACCCGAAGCTTCCTTTTTCTCAAGACCGCTAACCACAAAATCGAACCCAAATTACTACCTTAAAAAAACTTTTCAGAATAGAAAAATCATTCCAATGAGAAATCACTTTCAACATATTCACATCAATTTAAAAACATCGCATCCCATTAAAAAAACTTTCGATATTTTAGAAAACTCTATGGAAAGACATTTTCAAAACCAACATTGACATAGTTCATGCTTTCAAAATAGGTGAAAACATACCATTTTACATTCCAATAAAATTCTAAAAAATCAGTTCTCCATTTTCAAAAATCTATCCATTCCCACTTTATTAGTTAATAATTTCACTAAAACTTTCTTCTTCTTAAAACTGAGTCACTTTAAAACCAATGTTCCATGATTTCAAAATTAAAGAACACAAGATAATACGAGAGGAATCTAGTTTCTGTGGGTGACTTGGACATATGGTTGGCGGCCATATTCCAATCACTTCACCATCAAAGAGAGTGTTCTAGGAAAATATCCCTAGGTCCACATGGCTTTCCAAACCCTACGAGCTCACTGTGACCATTAACCCAACTCTATTTTCATTTCCACTAATCATCATCAAACCAAGAAAACCGAAGGACTCAGAAAAGTCTCGACTTCCCCTGGTGTATTGAATCCCTTCATGAGGTGTGGTGATCAGCCACACTACTCCAAACCAAATTTCAATGTCCTGAAAATAAAAACATCAGACTATCCTAATTTTTTCCCAAATTATATGACCAAAAGAGAGTGAACCTCCTTTGATACAATTTTGTCACGAACTGAATCTGGTAACCACTGAAACTAGGACAAATCCCAGATGGTGATAAGTCCTGAAAGGCGTTTTTGATCACCATGGGCTGGAACAAGTGCATGGGTATCAAAAAATGAGAATTGGGAATGATTTACCCACGTTTATAAACATAAAACTACAAAAGAATCCAATAAAATGAATCTAGATTTTTAAAACCAAAAAACCATTTACAAAAATTCAGAACTGAATTACATATTTTAAAAAAACATAACAACACTATATAAAAGTTAAAAAACCAAAAGGAAACTACCCCTGAACCCTCATGGCAAGGGGCACCTCCCTCAAGCCAACTCCATAGGACTTCACCACCAAGGACCTGCTTGAAACCTGAACCACTAGAACTAAAAAAATTGTACCCAACCTATGAAAAAAAATAACCATGTCTACATACACCCAAGGGTGTAATTATGGTGTGATCCAATGGATATTAGGATACCACCACTAAGATATTCCATGCGATAAACATTTGAAGAGGAAAAGCATGCATGTTTTCAAAAACATGTAATTTCTAGTTAAAATTTCTAAAAGATTCCACTAAAAAATCTGTTTTCAAGTGGGCTAATTTAAATAATAAACACTTTTAAAATAAATTCCAATGCTATTTAATTTTCCATCCAAATATAATGTATGATGATAGTAAGTAAAAATGATCCAATGAGAACAAGAAATAGGAAATAACACCTAGGAACTAGCTCGTTGTGGGTCCCAGGTAGATCATATCTCAATGAGAGTAACCATCAAAAATATGAGTTCTCTTGCACGAGCCACTAGTAGAGAACATACCCATAACCTAGTGGTCCTCAATAATCATAATCATAGTTTAGTTAGAGTTGTAAGCGTCAATCTTGCTACATGAAACCAAGGCCAAACCCCACGTTTTCACTAGCATACTAGTACATGTTTACCCACCTGGATACTTGGGTTTTCCCATTGTGATAAAAGAAGTTCAAAAAGTCAAGAAATATACTTTTCATATGAAAATATCATTTCCATTTCAAAAATTCACCTAACATCCTACATGTATACCACACAAGTCACAAAAGACCCCTTTTTTTTCAAATTGATTTTGAAATCAAACTCACACCAAAATAGCACACAACACTTTTCACATTTATGTAACACTTACACAAATCCTTTAAAAAAACATTATTTACCATTCTGATACATTCTAACTCACATAACATCCCACTAAAATATCATATCAAACCTCTTTCATCAACAAAATTCATTTTTCACAACACACTCACACAAAATAGCCAACAACCATGTTTGGTAGCTCTTTTTCCATTTTCTAAAATATTTCAACACTTCATAAAACATTCAAAAAAAATTAAAATCTTAAATAACCACATTACATTTCAAAAACCCATATTAGGTGAACAAAACCCCCACAAAATAGTACATATACACCCTTTTACACACTTTGTATAACCAAACAAAACATTCATAATTTTCATAAAACAAACTCAAGGGGTGTAACTATCTCTTGCACACAAACCCATTTCAAAACCCCCATTTAAGACCAAAAACATACTAATTCCTATCCAATATATAAATGGAAGACCTAGATATATTTATAAAACCACATTCAATTGTTATTAGATAACCTTGAATAATACCTCAAAAGATACAAATAAAAACACACATTTTCATAAAATTCTCTCAAGAAGTATAATAATGTTTTACCAATCAAACCTATTCGAAAAACTTCTTTTTTAGGACCACATTATAGTAATACATAACCAAACAATAATTTTCCGGAAAAAAAATATTTATTAAACCAATTAAATAAGTTATAAAAAATACCCAAATAATACCCCATCAGTTACACATTAAAACACCAAATTTCAAGTTAAAATGAAACTATGAAATTTAACACTTAACCGGATCAATCATAAACAGTTTTCTCACCACAACCAATATACGAGGAATATGATAAATGAGTAAATACATCAATATAACTCATAAATAATTGTTTACACATGGAACCACCTACCTTTTGAGTCAAAACCCTTGAATCATGGTGTGAAACCTCAACTGCACCTCCGCTGCACCACAAGGAAGGGAAAATGAACCCTAAACCATAATAATTCACCGAAAATACCCCAAATCAAACCCTATTTATGATCCCTAACTTCTAAAAAATCTATAAATTTGTGAAATACGGAGGAAATCTTAAGGAGAAGGAAGGAATTGAAGAGAGAAACACTTACCCAAAACAATCTTGATGAAAACGGCCTAAAATGCACCAGAATATGAATATTAAAACAGATAAAAATTTAAGGGAGTTTCAAACAAGTATGAAGAGATCATGTATGAACTGGAGTGGGGGAAAAAGATTAAAAATGTTAAAAAATTAAGCAGTTATAAAGGAATCAAAATTTATTTTTAAATCTAGAATTGGGCTCACAGTTTGGCCTAATTCATGAAAACTCACCCATTCCTCCATAAAATCATGGGAAAACCCCAAATCAATTCATGAATGGAAATTAAATGAATTTTACCATTATAATATGTCATGTATGTGACAACATACCACCAACACTTGTCCAAATCCCAAACAATGTATGTAGAAATCTCATCTCTCTTATTTGGAGGAGTTTCCAGATGCTCAAAGATAGATAACACGACCTTTAGCAATGACTCAATAGCCTATAGATCACCATCTCCTATAAAGGTAGAAGGATGCTTCTATTGGAATTGTTGAGTAAGATCATCCATCGTAGGTACAAGATATAAAGCACCATGCATGGACTACATCAGACAGAAGAAACTATCATGAACATTGGAATCAGTTCCAAGATCAGGTACAATAGTTGGTTCCTCCTATAGCACTCTTGGTAATAAGACTAGAAGTTTAGGTCCCACCATGTTAGGAGCTTGGTCTTAACCACCCTCCATGAATACGATATGAGGATGTTGTGGCGAAATTGGACTAGAATTTCTAAGAATTCACCTCAGAAAAATATTTAAGAAAATAGAAAACATAACTTAAGGATGATAAATAATAAAAAAAACACAGAACAAGGTATACTACCCCAACTACCTTATTAGATAGATAGGTATCAGTATGTGATCAAGTGTATGTTTCATTTCATTTTTCATTTTATTTCAAGGTTTTCTGTTTTACATTTAAGAAAAATGACAAGGTATGATAAGTGCATGGACCCATTTCATATTATATGTCATGTTTCACAATATAATGGATATCCATTTCCATTGAGTTAGTGACCATACACCTCATTAATGGAAACAACTATCAATTATTTATATCATAAGGGATTGACTTAGAAAATTAATCATCATAACCATTAACGGAAAATACACCTCACTAATTGAGACATGAAATCACTCATTCAAAACCAAGAATAATACCAGCATAAGCTAACTATCATAGCATCACTATACAATAACAAAAATACCATGAAATGTAATATCATGTATATATGCATGACATGTGAAATATAGGTACCTAATATGATGCATGTGACTATGATCTTTCCCTTATATTATCAGGAGAACAATGAAATAGATTATGAGTCGGAACCATAATCAACAACACCACACAACATGTGCATCACCAAATGTTGAAATAATATCCATTGTAATATAAAAATTGAAAAATGATTATATTTCTATTAACTTGTATTTTCCCCTGAACCTATGTTTTCAATTCCTAAGAAAAAATTATGACCTAGTCCCAAGCATTCTGAATCTACAGTATATTATGTAAAAATTATAAATAAGTAAAATAACCTTCTCTAATACCACATTGTGATGACCTAGACCCCGATTCCAATTAATTAGTGCCCCAAGCTTGGTTGGAAAAATTTCCTCAAGCACATCTACCCAAATGCCAGAGGCTGCAAATTAGTAGTGAGGGACTAGAATGTCCCCATTAAGAGACTATGAACTTATAAGAAAATGGTAAGACTGTAGTGAAATATAAAATGAGGTAAATAGCTGAAAAAATATAAGTAAAAATAAGGGACATCTAAAAAATAGTAGTAACAGTAAAAATAACAGAAATAACTGTAATAACATACAAAAACTGATGAAAATATGTCATGTATCTAGAAAACATTAAAAAATTGATATAATATGGTAGGAATAACATGATTCATGAATGTATAAAGGAAATAAAAAGACAATCCCTATCATACTAATCCCTAGTTGTGTCATCTACTATCATGATCCATCATTAAAAATAAGAAATTTTGTTTTTGAATATGTATGCTTCCCTTTATCCACAGATGAAACCATGGAATGTACTTTGAGTACCAATGAAAACTCAGAGAGGGTATGAAATAAATCAATATGGGACCCAAAAAACGTGTTCTATATCATCCGGCTTGTGTAATTTAAATATAACAGTGTGAAAGCATGACTATATATAATGTAAAACACAAAAATGTTACTAAATAAACATGTACCAGCATAGAAATATGTAGGTATCTGAACGTGTAACAATTTAATTAAATAATTAATTAACAATTTATGTTTATAGGTCATGTGAGGCATATTCAGCACTGAAATCTACTCCTGATAGTAAAAATATTGAATGGTCTAAGATTTAACAGGGAAAACATGAATGATGATATTTAAATATTACGTTCCAAGGGAATGAACAAAGAAACATAGACCACAAGGTCCACTAAATCAGTAGTATATGAGTCTAGATAAGTGGTGATAGTGTATTCCAAGGATCATGTTCCAAGGCATTCCATAATAAGGTGCTTATAGAATCTAATGTGATCTTCCAATGTAAAATGGTTCTACGTAGTGACTGGGAGCAATGAGGTGTAACAATTACACATACTTGTCCTTGTTAGATCCAAAGAGTGTATCTAAGGCATCCTATAAAACAATGTGAGGGATTCTACAATTTTATTCCAAATATACCAGAATAGACAAGGTTCTAGATCTATGTGGATCTCAACCAAAAAAGGAATATCCTGAAATCTGAATGGTGTTCCTGAGTGCTCATGGAATTCCCTGATAAGAATCCATGGTGAGCATGAGTGAGGAAACACTTATTTAATAAGGATAGAATGTATAATTTTAATTGGCTCAAACCGTACATTGTTTTAGTTTTAGTATTCCATGTATCATGAAGCCATTAATAAAGTCATAATTAATCAATAAGTCCATTTAGTTCAAGTCTCACCTTTCATTAGTGCGATAAGTCTGCGTATCATGTAACCTTTGTTAATTCCATTTACGTCATATTCAATAAATAAGGTCTATTCTGCTTCCTTCCATTAATGTTTTATGGGATTCTATGGATATAAAACATATTATTTATTTATATTTAATCTGGTCAACTCATATACATAGTATACTTTCCATTTTACAGTTACCATTTAATTATCAATTTAAAAACTAACCTTATGTGGGTCATGAAGTGAGCATACATGGTACCTTCCATTATGCTAGTCACAATATAAATCAAGGCATTTTATATATAAAATGCTACCATTAGAATGTTGAATCCATGTTACACATGAATGGTGGCTCAAATGTGTCAAATAAAATACCCCAATTATGTAATAACACCATACATGGGATGGTTGACGTTATGGGTATGCCCTCAAAACATTAATCACATATATGGAAAGATAATATACATATAGTTTCAATTATTATAATAATGGAACATGAATTCAATAAACAATACCCCAAGAAATCAGTGGGCTCCACATGATAATTTAAAAATCAACCACCCACCATATGGTTGTTTTATCCTTTTACTCCGATATCATCCTCCAATAAAACATATAACAGAGTATATTAATGAAAAAGTGGAAACTCCTCCCACCTCGATAACTAGGTCAAGGGTAAGAGAAGGGAATACAATCTAAAAGGACTCGAGTACTTACCATTTTTCATCAAACATGAAGAACATAAGCTCGATCAGATCCCAGACAAAGGAGATCATCCAACCCCTATATTATTCCTTCAAAGAAATCAAAAAGCAAAAGAAAAATTGGATATTCCTGAATAAACATAGATTAGGAGTAAGGATAATTCTTCATTAGAACATTATGGTAAAAATATTTAAATTACTCTGAAATTATCCTAAGAAAGGTTTGGCTACACGCTTTTCCAAAACAAGTTCGAACCATGTATGAGTACCTAGAATTGAAAGGGAATATGCTAGGTTAGGTCACATAGTTAGTGAAACTATTCACTAACCGTGTGGTAAGGCTCTGAACAGAATGTCACCATCTGCATGTTTTTTCATAACTATGCGGCCTGCCCAAAATGTTTAATCTAAACTATACGCCAGACCTCTTTTCCCAAAATGATGTTTTTTGGGCTCTGAACAATCCCTAGACACCATTGGGACCTTAACTAACCCATTAGAAATCTACATTAGGTCAAAAAAATGAATTACCCTGAAATTTAAAGGATCCATACTTGAGTGAAAAATCAGGATCTTACATATTCAGGGTAATTCATTATTTTTGACCTAATATAGATTTTGGAGCCTAAGTTTCCAAAGACACTAAAACTTTAGATCCTAGATCGAACCGATATTATTTTTTTTCTTAAAAGTGATGTAATAGTCATGTAAGAAATATTTAGGTTAAAATATTTTGTGTCTGAGCTATAAATTAGATAATTTTTGAATTAATATTAGAAATCATTCGTGAATATAATAAGTATATGTCTATGTATAGAAACAAATTATAGAAGAATCACTATAGAAAATTGATCAACATAGAGAACACATAATATTTGAAAGTATATATAATTTACGAATAAAAATAAACTATGTATTCCTAATTAGTGGATATATAACATTATTAAGCCATTTCTATTTATGAAAATGGTGGGAACAAGGAGAAACATGGACAAGAACCCATGTGAGTAAAAATGTAATGATTTTTCAAATTCCATACCCAACAAAATGGGATATGTAGCTAACAACTTCAAGGATATGATTATCTAGCTATCTGAGGCTAAAAAAATAATCTAAACCATATGGAACATCCATTATCACCAATGAAGGAGAAACAAGATAGTTAGAATTTTATGCAGTAAAAATCACCATCATTTAGTGGGTCATTAGATGCACTTGTCACTTAATAGTGGGTTAAATAAATAGAAAAGACCTTTTCTATTGCTGAATAATATGAGATAGAGAATTTGACTATTTCCTTATATCATTTTGATGGAGAGGACAGTCAATGGTTGGAAATAATAAAGATAATATCAATAAAAGATAAAATTAGATATATAGAGTGGGAAGAAAGTAATATAATTTTTTATAAGAAGTATTACCCTTGAACTCAAGGAATAAATATGGATAGATAGTTTCTAAATACTATGAAAATGTATGGTTAATCTATCACAACATATAAAATAATATTCAATAGTCTTGTAAGAGATTTATATGGTTATTTTTTAATAATAATAGAAAAAAAGATAGATTCTTTTGTGGTTTAAAACCAAACATTGAAAGGGTCTAACTATATAAGACATAGTGATTTATGAAGAATTAGTTCAATGTACTATCAAATAGATGTTTATTTTAGAGAATGGTCCAATATTTATAGAGATAAGAGTGGAAAAATAGAGTTTCAAGATGGTGCATATGATGAAAATGAAGTAAAGTGGATATAACCACCCACATGTCAAAATTTTGGGAATAATAATAATGTGAATTACCTCAAAGGGATTGTAAAATGCATCAAGTTTTGGATAGTGGTCCTCCAAGATCATGAATTTTGAAGCTGAATTAATATCATGGGTAACATGATAGATGAATGGAGGGAACCTCTTAATGCACCACCCATTGTTCAATGCTTCAACTATAGGGAGCAAGTGAACTATGCATGCCAGTGTACAAAACCATGAGTTGATGAGGGTAATCATCTTCAAAAACCACCAAACCCAAAGGAGATATGAAAGATTATTCTATCAGTACTAATAAAGTAGAGCGAGAAAATAAATTCTTACAAGGTATGATTACTCTTTCGCTTGTTTTGGAATATATTTTATTTGATTATAGTTTTACACATTCCATGATACCCTATTTGTTTTATTGTACTATTGGATCAATTCCCCAATACCATTAATTTGATATATATATATATATAATGACTTAGTTGTAAGGTCATTGATACCCAATTATTAAACTCCTCACCAATTAACGTATGTGAGAAGATTATATAATGAAACAACATAATCCTTCTTATTGTGTTATTTGATTCGATAGTAAGCAAAGATTGGATCTCGTTATATAGATAACACATCCATTTTTAGATAAAGGAAATATCATTCTATTTTATGAAACATCCCATAATCCATTAAAAATTAAAGAAGATCATGAATCCCTTTTGTAAAATCCATCAATGTTGTGGGTGTTTATACCATATGAGGATGTATACCTTTACCAAGTAGTTAAGTAAAAGGAAGGTATCTACTTGGTTTCAATGCCAATTGTGATGTAATAATGTAATGAATTTTATTAAGAGTAACATGGAATTATAAGATATCTTGATGTTGAATTCATAATATAACTTATTCTTAGAGACACTATTATTGGAAAATTCCTTTATAGAATGGCCACGATCAAATTAGAGGAGTTAAAATAGAAGTATGAATAACATATCGAAAATAATTCATTCTCTATAATGAATTTCTTTGGGGTATTATAGTGATCCTTTTAAAGAAAAATGATATATATATAAATATATATGTATTTATTTATTATCTGGAGTTAAACCGGAACACCATAAAGAACATGTCTCCCAAATCATGTATTGATGAATTTATTGACTATCAAAAAAGATATTAGTAATGATAAAATAGAGATTTTCATTTTGGATATCATTAATTGTTGGTTATGAAGGAAGATATTTAGAAGACAACTATTTATATTAATTATGGTCCCCATGAGTTCCTAGTGATTCCAGTAAGAATTAATAATGACCCTGTTGTTTCCATGGATTTTATGAATAGAGTATTTAGAGACTATATTTTTTATTTGTAAACATTATCAATGATATTCTTATTTACTAATACATAAAGGAGGAATATTAATAGAGTCTAATGATTGTTCTAGAATCATTGGGAAAGGAGAAAATATAATCTAGGTTTATAATGTTTTAATTTTGGATTAAATAGTACACATTTATGAGGAACATGATCAATAGTGAGGGGATTTATATTGACCATTCATTAAAAAATGAAATTGTGGAAAGTCCCAAACCCACTAGTGTTGTAACACCATGAGTTTTGTGAAATATTTAATTTGATTTAAATTAATATTTGTGATATTTTCATTTCATACACCCATGAATATAGTCTGTGTTATATGAAATCATTATTTTATTATTTACATGTAAAGTATGTCATATTAATATTTACTTATGAAATATCCCATCATAATAGTATTCTACTACAAATACAACTTATCTTTAACTACACGCAACACCAACATGGAATTCATTACATGCAAAACTATGTTTCTACGAATAATCATTTTATTGTTATAATTATATAAACAAGTTAATTTTAACATAAACAGTAAATTTATTAATGTTAATAGTATTAACTACCTTTTCAATTTTATTTATAACAGTTTCAATGAAGAACATATATTTTGGTAATGTTATTAAATTTTTGAAAATTCTATTGTCTCATTAGAAAAGATTTTTTATATATTTATCTAATAAATAAATAAATAAATTTTAGATACCTTTAAAAATATTATTTTATAAAAAATAAAATTTTTGAATTCATAATATCAATAATATATTAGTGTGATGTTTTGTTAATTTTTTGAGAAACTTCACTTTTGGAAAAATAGGGAAAATATTGATTCTTGATTGAAAACTAATTTTTCAATCTATATATTTATATTGTTAAATTATACTATAAGTTGGTTTTAATGTCTAATTAGATCAATTATAAATATATTAAACCAGTTTTTTAATTTTATTATTTTTATATTGAATTTATATATAACAGCATAATGAACCTTTAAACATTCTCACATTAAATACCCACATTATTTCCATGTCTATGAGATTAGCATGAAACATATTTTTTATTTTATTTTAAAGAAATTCCATTAAATGATCGTAATTAATATTATACATGAATTTTAATAATATAAACTTAATTTGTGACAAAAAACTATTACAGAATGTGATTGTGATTAATTACAATGATTACGGTAAAATAAAGATAAAAAATTTAATAATACATAAGCATAAGTTAAAATGACCTTAGAAATTTTAAAAAACCCATTGTACGTAAAAATATAGTTTATAAGACTTTTAGTATTGTTTTGTGTTATTTTTTTCAATTTGGTGAGGTAAAAACATGGTAACACCAAGATTGTTTTCAAAAATTCCATGTGGGACCCCTCCCTTCCCTATAAAAGTCCACCCTCCCCCACATCTCCACACCTATCAAAACAATTTGTTTCATAAAATATCTGAAATATACACTACATAAAATCCCTCTCTAACTCATTTAAGACTCCTTTGGATAGAAATCCATCCATGGAATCCCTTTGGCACAAACCAAAAATTTGTTACCCTAAAAAGCGGTGACATCCTTTGCAAAGATACTTTATATTATTTTATTTCTCCATAAAACCATTTATTATCATTTAATGAACACATAATAGCCTAATTATCCTTAATATAGACACATTTTTTTAAATAGTTATACCTTCACTTACATGCACTTCCATCTAACGGGTAACAAACATACCATTATAGTGTTTGGAAAACTACCACCTCAAAAAACGATGTTGTTTGTTTTAACATTATCACCTATCATGGTTGGTGATCATGATTAAAATATTTTTTATATGATATATATGGTATTTACCATATAAATCATCACCAAGTCCGGCCTCCCTTATAGATTTAAGACGTTGTTCGTGAAACTCTTCCCAGCGCTATATCTTCATGGATGCTGGTAAATTACACTGCTTCTCTAGGGACATTCCAAAGGGTCAGGTCAGGGCATAAACCTTTGGTTAGGGGAGTAGTCACATTAGACATCGCCGGCGTGTCTAGATGCAAGAACACTGGTGCGTCTAGGTTTCTTCCCCTTATTATAGGGCTTCTAGAGGGTGCAGAATCCCGAGGAATCCCACGTCGAATGAATGGAATCATATGTCATAGCCATGTCTCAAAAGTTTTCCTCAGCTTCCCATGTTTTACATAAGGTATGCCATGAGTTTAAAAGCTAGAACAGATTGATTATACTGATTAGAACACTGATTAGAGTGGATCATATGGGCACAACCCCTAGAGGAAACACTGATGTTGGGGCCAATGCGCGGTTAGCTTCCCGATTGTTGTTATGGAGAATCAGGAATGAGGTGGCATGATCCCACCGGGATGTGGCAGTCTAAGTGAGAATCAAGATGGTACACAAGTTATAGCTTAACCATGAAAACAACAAGGTGCAAGGGTTATAGACCAAGCAGAACATTTAGTAGGCACACCAGTCGTAGACCAATCCTAACATGTTAGAAAGTTATTGTTAGGTAGCATCGAAATAATATTTTATATTATTATGTGTATTGCAAAAAATCTATATCTTATTAATTAGTTTTTCATTCCTGGATTATACTCTCGATTAACTTGTCATTCATGTCTTATGAACTGTAGACATTTATTACATGGTTTGTATTTATGATCTTTATTATGATGTGTTTTATCTTCGAATGGTTTTCTCAAGTTATCATACCGATATGTTCATGTTATGATTACATATTTTTTAATTTAACTTTATTGAGATTTAAGGCTTAACCCATTATTATGATTCAATTCCATAGGTTATGAATAATATATTTTTTGTTTGATTACAAAGGTGTAAGATCATTTTGATAATTATTGATTATTTTTCTATGAGTTGGGAATTTTTTTTCTAATCATACAACGGCACTAATATAACATGGTCTATGGGAGTCTATTTTTGTAATGTATTATTTATTAAACAAAAATGAGGTGGATCTGGAACATAAGTATCTAGGAGTAACAAATATGACAAGTAGAATCGGTCTTGACTCATCGTAACCTTATACACAATAATGGGCCTTGTTGTACACCATGTTTAACACTCTGAGGGGATAATTTTTTTGGGAATTCACACACTCTTCATGAACTGTTATAAAGGATTTAAATATATGTTGGATATGAATAACCTAGGAAAAAATTAATGTTTCATAGATTAAAGAGGGTCTCAAAATGTAGACATCTTATACCTGATTTTTCATGAATATGTGGTTCCCCAATATGATAATTATTTCATATACAATGTTTTCTAGTTCTCGTTAGTGGTGGGAACTAGAAGGAATTGGATTTATGTTAAATTTGATGGAAAATTTTATGATGAGGATTCAAATGAGATTGTTACTCGAGTGAAGTATGTAGTAATTAGGCGCAGTCAGTTTTCACAAAACGTGATCAATAATGTGTTCCTTTACAAACTCTCAAACTCTCTAAGGAAGAGAAGGATGGATTTTATTGATATTTAGATTAATGGATACTCTAGAGGAATGAATATTCAGTTACCATTATTTCAATAATTTTTAATGAATCCCTTAAGACAATGTATTAGAGGAACTAGATTATGTTTGTACTAGGGGAAGAAAGGACACAATGAAAGTAACTACAAAGGGAAATTTAATGGTTCAGTTAACAAGATGGATGCAAACATTGGCATCCATAAGAAATCATAAAATGGAAATTATTTAAGTGTGTAATGAATACTCATGATGAAAATAAATTTTATAATGGAAACTTTTAGGAGGAGAATCAGAATAATGGTACAATTGATGGTTATATTTCTGTTGATGATGAAACTAAAGAATAAATGTGAAATAAAAGAGGTAGTAGGCAATATGATGATGTAGCATTCTTATGGATTATGGATAATGTGGAATAATCAATGTTTATATTTATTTGTATTAATGAATTTTGTAATATGAATTGGGAAATATAAGAGTACCTTCTTGTTTCTTTTTTTCAAAAAATATTGACATTATTATGTCGATTGTTTTTGATGGGCTTGAAAAGAAATTTCAGGATAATGTGATATTTTGATTATTGGAAGATAACCCTTAATATATACATAATAATAAGATAATGTTATTTGGATAAATATATGTAGGATATGAATAAGTAAATTGGATGGTACTGATTACCATAGAACATATAAAGCCGTCTTTGGAAAATGTAGTTTATATAAAAATGGATAAAGTTTATAACTTTTTGGAATTATGGGATATATCAAAAAATCATTATTATAATAAATAATTAATGTCTTCAAAATGGACTTAGGGTAATTCAGATCCATACCATGTTTTTAGAGAATATATGATGAGTATATTCACAAGTTTTGAATGTGATAATGAAGATATAAATTATAACATATGGTGGGATCAATGTAAATCTGTTTTGTTGACCTTCTTTCTAAATCATAGGATTTTAATCATCTGGATGGTTTATAAGGTTAACCATTTTTTTAATGACTAACTTAATATTCCAATGTGGTTATGAATATTGGATAACCTTCTCTAAAAAATTTATCATGATGGTGACTGAAGAAATATTGGATGACTTATCATGGATCTCAGGATATGTTTGTTCTTTATGAATAAAAATTTCACCTTCCTTTTTGGATTAAGGGGTGTAGTTGAAATTGGAAAGATGTGTCCAAAGGGTGAGATTTTACTTTTGAAATGTAATAAAATCAAAGAAGTATAACTTCTCATGAATTTTTTTAACTCTAGTGAGTTAATGTTGAAATGAAAAAATGGATATTATAGTACATTATTTTATGATTAATCAAATGGTCCCTTGGATCATCACATATTTATGGAATTTTGGATTGTTAAATTTTTCCTGGCCAAGTTATCTATAATATTCCTCCTAAAGAATATAGTTAAATTTCACTTCTATGTCTATGTTTTCACATACCACCTATGTTATCCTATATGGAAACCAATATAAGTGTTACTTTGGGTAACCATTATGGTTCAAAAATTATATTTTTAAAGAAGGTTTAATATTCATTTTTACGATGTTGGTTTATATGAATGGGACATTAATGTATTAATCCTTCGATAAAAAAGATGAATTTTGAAGGAGAAATTCATTTTAACAATAGTATAATGTAACACGATATGGTTTTTCAAAATATTGTTTTCCCATTAATTTATTCTTTTTTGATATTTTTCATTTCATGTGAAACTGAATATAGATTGTCTTATATGAAATAACAATGTTATTATTTAATTTTTTGAGAAAACTTGTAAATCATTCATCATATGATACCAACGTAAATTTTTCACTACAAAGAACACCTACTTGTCTTACACTACACACATCATCGACTTGACATGCGTTAGATGAAAAAATTGGTTTCTATGAAAAAAATTTCATTATAATAATTAATAAAACAAGATAATTATAACCTAGTAGTTCAATTTAGAAATATTAATAGTAATATATACATTTTATATATTATTTATAATGGTTATTATGAAAAATATAAGTTTTGGTAAAGTCTTTAAAAGTTTTAAAGTATTATTTTCTCAAAAAAACTTTTTTTATGTAAATATATGATAAATAATAAAATTAATTTTAGACGCTTCCAGAATTTAACTTTGATTAAATAAATAACATTTTTTATTTCATAGTGTTGAAATTATCATAAGGTGATGTTTTGGAATTCCTTTGAGAAACATCCTTCTTGGGTGAATAGTGAACAATACATAATCTAAATTCAAAATTTCTTTTTTGTAATTTATTTATATTTCTATATTCTATTTAAAGGTGGTTAAAAGTAAAAGTAGATCAATTTTATATCAATTAAAAAAAATTCACTGTAATATTTTTATATTGAATTTAGATACAAATGTTTAATGAAGTTTTGAACATTATCACTTATATAACTGTCATTCCTGGCACATTAGTGAGATTAGAATTAAAATTTATTTTGCAGATTATATGAATATAATTTTAATAAATGGACATAAAGGTTTTAATAACCATTATATTTATATTCTAATATGAAGAACATAATTTATTATCAAAAATTATAAGTGAAAGTGATTAATATTAATTACAGAGATTAATGTAAAGTTAAACATAAGAAAGCAATAAATAATAATCATAAGTCTCCAAATGACTTAGACACTCCTCCGAAATCCATTTAATAGAAATATTTAGTCCATAAAACATCAATTGTTGAATTTAATTTATTTTATGGATTTTATTAAGAAGAAATGGCGGGACACCTAACTTGTTTTAACAAAATTCAAATATATCCCATCCCTTCCAAATAAAAAGGCCAACAAATATCCCCCTTATTTACAAATCCAGAAACAATTAATATCTTCCCATAACTACCTCATCTTCTTCACAACATCCATATTAGAATCCTTTAATTCCAACTTTGGGATGAAATCCTTCAAAGGAATCCCATTGGTGAAAACTGGAAGGAGTTACCCAAAGAATAGGTGACATCCTTCCTCTTTGATCCTTTAATTAATTTCACCATTGGTAAAAACTAGAAGGAGTTACCCAAAGACGAGGTAACATCCTTCCTCTTGATCCTTTACATAATTTTATTTCTACACTAGCTCAATTATTACAATTTCATGCACAAATAATGACCATATTATCTTTTATATACTGATATTCTATTTTTTAGTGGTTTTACTTGAGCTTATCACACTTCCATCCAATGGGAACAAACATACTATTTTTGTGTACAACGAACTACCATCTCACGAAATGATGTTGTTCGTTTTATGTTGTCCACCTAACATGGTTTATAATTATGATAAGAAATCAATATTTATATGATATTTATGATTTATTTTTTACTTATTAAATTATTACACTAATCCTATAGTCATGATTTCTATTTTGTGTGATTATGATAATTTGGTTTGGGGATGTGGGGAATATGGACTCCTCAAAGAAATATTATTTGATCAAACACCACATGGAATGTATTAAGAATTGGTTCAGTGAAAATAAATTATTTATATGAAACAATAACTCTACTATAAAAATATTATATATATATATATATTTCCCTTACTTACATTCTTTCAATATTACAATGAATAACAGAAACAATGTTCTTGCGTACATATGGTCTACCGTATCCATGAATGGTTTATTCCATTTCTTATTTATATATAATATAAATTATTATAAATACATATATAATAAGTATATATAATATTAATTTTATGTTTCACATTCTAGAAATCATGATATAAATAGGAAGAACAAAAATATAAAAAATTAAGACACATGCAAAAAACAATGCAGATATTTCCTCTAGAGAATCCTTAACATAGGATCATTAATAAGGGGGAAATATAAAGAAACAAGTAGACATTAAGGTATTATAAATATTAATATGGTTTTATAAAATATGTATAATAAACTTATATTTATTATATAGGTGGTTTTTATGAGTACAATGAGATTCAGGACATAAGGTAAGATTATTTCATCTGGCTTTTTATTTCTGTCTGGTATATTCCATATACACCTCAAATTTCATTTTTCACTACATATACATCCCATTAATAAATTATAAAAACATATAAATTATTTTATGGGTATTTACATATCCAGTTTATTTTCATTCTCTGATAGGGTTTATGTTTCAAATGTTACAAAATCGGCAATGTAATATAATCTCAATTTTCCATCATTGAGAAAAACTACATATTATGTACAAATATTTGGCTTTGAGGTGTATATAATTTATTTGACATGTTATATCATGAATATTATAATTTTCATGATATATTTATTCTCCTTTTAATTTCATCTTCTTACGCGGGGAGTATGATTTTGAGTTACCATGTGGTAACTTTTCATTGAAAAAATCTCATCCCTTATCATTGACAAAATCATATGATGAATCTCTCAAGAACTATCATGAGTTTTTATAATGTCTAATTTTTCATGTTATATCCATGTAATGGTACCATTTTTCCACTCATATAGGTAAATCATATGATATCGAATGTGTTTTTAATAAAGTTTGACTTTACCTCTGTTTTTAGTCATTCATCTATGTTCATTAAAATCCATGTTTTATAAAAGGTTTCTAAAAAATAAGCTGCTATTATACAATGGTATTTAAACGACATTTTTACCCATGTATTAACTATTAAATAATATTGTTTATAAATATTCTTCTATTTTTCAGATCGAGGACCATTTTTATACTTTCTATAGTGAAAAAGGAATGTTAGGCATGTACGGATTTACCCGTAGTCAAGATCGTCATTAACATGAAGCTTCTCTAACATGATTACAAAGTTAATTTTTACAGAAATTGTTTTCCTAATATTATATAAATTCTTTTTTAAAATTTATTTTCAAATAAAAATTTTTTAAAATATATTTTCAATATTTTCTTATATGATTTCTGGGGGAAAGGTTTTGAAGTTGATTTTATGAATACGTTCAAGGATTCCAATGTAATTTCAATGAAAATTGTTTTCAATTGTTTTAGTGTTTTAAAGAACCTTTTTCCATGAATAAATGATATTTTATTTTAGAAAACTTTTTATGATATTTCAAAATTATTTTTCATATAAGATAACATCTATTGATGTTTCTCACGACAAATCGAGAAATTATCCAAAGGTTCCATTCATATTATTTAATTAATGGTTTATGTTTTGATGGAATGATGCTTATGAAACTCGTTTATCTTCTATGGTTTATATTATTTTCAAACAAACTTTTTTTTTCAGGTGTTCTAATTTAATGAAATTATAAGGAAACCTATCTATTTTCTAAGGTTTATGATGTTATTCATTGTTAATGATACAAACATCATTTCATTGGTTATGATTTTATGTTTATAAAACCCATCTATTTTTGGGTCATGATATAATGAAAGTTTTATTAAGTTATGGAGCATGTATAATTGATTTTATTATGAGATTGTTGGGACCTATATCTCTCTCTAATGAACTATGTAATGATATGTTTTTTATGATCACAATGAGTAAATAGGTTGTATAAAAAGCGTAAAATTAAGTGGTTACATAGGATTTAGCCCAATCAAGAATGTAAGAGGGAACAGAGGTTGTATCCCATGCCTAAAATTAAAAGGGTACATGATTTTTATCCCAAGACCAAAAAATGAGAAGGTTCATAGGTTTTAACCCACACCATAAAATAATTAGTTACATGGGCTATATCCCAACTGTAATATGTAATAATTCTCTTCATAGGTTTTTTTATCATAAGATTTTATATTCTTCTATGTATGCCAATAATTCCATGTCTTGTTCCTCATTAATTATTTCATGGATTATTCCCTCGATTCAAAAATGAATCATGTCTTATGAACTCCAAATCCTTTGTCCACGATGCATGTTTATGATCATTAATATGTATTATTTGATCTTATAATGTCATTCACATGACCTCATACACTTATGTCCATGATAGGATTATGTATTTTCATTATTTACCCTTACTCAGCATTTGAAATCACCCATTTCATAGGGTTCCTTTCCCCATGTTATGAAAATTGATTTTGAAGTTGAATAAATAAGGGGAATGATATTTCTGGAAAAAATTGACTTTTTTTCCCTGAGTTAGATGATTTTTCTTCCAATCTTCCAAAGACACTAAACTAACACAATCATTGGGTGTTTGTTTTTATAATGTATTAAGTATTCCCAAATTATGATGTAATGACAATTTATGATAATAAAGGGTCACAATAAGTGTAATGTAAATTTATAGATTTATTTTTTAATAGGGTAGTACATATGTATTTGTTTATAAAATTCTCATAAAATTCTAACCTGCTAACTAAGTTAACATAGAAATGGGTAAATTGTGTCTAGACTAATTAATGTGATCAAATATTTATCAGCCTAAATAAGAGGATAGTCACTAAAAAAGTACACACACTACTGTGAGAGGATAATATTTTATTATATACAGGGATTCATTAAAGCAAAAATGGGTTGTTTACTAATGAAAAATGGAAATATGATAACATATGCCTCACACCAACTAATAATCTAGGAGAAGAACTACCTGACACATGATCTAGAGTTAGCAGTTCTAACCTTAAGTTGGATGATTTAGAAGAACTAACTATATTGTGAGAAGTGTGACATAAATAAAAAACAAAAGATTCTAATTTATATATTCACATTTAAGTAAATCAGCAATAATAAAAAATATTTCATAGAGATAATAATGGACTATGATATCTTTAGTCACCACTATCAAAGAAATGTGACAAAGTTAGATGATGATATTAGTATAAAAGAACCTAATACTCTATCAATGATGAAGATTGAGAAAGACCATACCTTTATGGGTATGAAAATTATATATCATGAAATCGAAATGAAATGGTAAATATCCTTCCATTCACAACTTATTTCTTAACTATCTCTCTTAGAGAAGATCAAGGAGGAAAAAGGGATGATCTAGAGCATCAAAAAAAGGATAAAGTAGTTATATATGGGATTATTTATGAATTATATATAAATGCTGATAGTGTGATTCATATTGGAACTAGGAATTGTTTTCATTCATCACTTGAGATAAATATGGATTTATTTGATAATTGAGGTATTCCATCATTATATATCCCTCCCAAAAGTTACAATATATAAAATGATCATAGAGAGAACATATGGAGTAAAAAAAGATGGAAGGATATAGATGAGTATATATCATGGTTCATGGAATATCACCAATTTAAATAATAGAAATAGAAGTTGAATGGGATCATTCGACCATTGCCTATACCCATATAGAAATAGGATAACATCACTATATACTTTTTCACTAGTCTCCCAAAGACATCTAGAGGAAACCATGTGATATGGGTGGGGTTTATAGAACCACAAACACTAAAAAATTCATTTCTATTCAAGAATATTTATTTATTGAAAAAATTTAATGATATATTTAATGAATTGGTGTGGTAACATGGGGTGAATCCTTGAATAATATTTGATCATGATCCATAGATCACATATAAATTAAGGATAAGTCTTCATCATTCGTTGAATACTAAATAAACTTTCACTACAGATTATCACCCCCAAACTAATGGCCAATATGAAAGGGATATTTAGATAATTAAAAAAATACTGATATCGTACTCAATGAAATTTTATTAAGGATTCGATCAATATCTCCCATCAGTTAAGTTTTCGTTCAACATCAACATTTAATTGACTATTCAAATGAATCCTTATGAAGTTCTCTATAGAAGGTTATTTATAATTACTACAAGTTTAGGTGAAGTTAAGAAATGAAATTTACTAGGACATAATCCTATTCAATATATAATATAGAATATTCACAGAATCCAACAACATTTAAAATTTTCTTAGATATGGGATGATATCTATGAGGAAAACCATCGAATAGACATTGAGTATAAAGTTGGAGACAATGTTTTCCTTTGAATATCACCATGGAATGGAGTAATGTATTATGGAAATATAGCTAATCTTATCCCTAAGTACATTAGTCCCTTTTAGATCCTTAATTTCATAATATTAGTGACCTATCAGCTCGCACATCAACCAAATATTGATAAACTTCAATATTCATTCCTTACCTCTCTCCCGAGGAAGCTCAATCCTAACCTCTCAAATGAACTGAATATGGTGGTGGTACAACTGTATAATTATCACTTGTATGAGGTGAATCTGGTGAAACTCTTAGACCAAAGAGACATATTCCTATGAAGTAAGAAACCTAACAATTTCAATGTTCTGTTGAGAAAAAATATATACCATGGGATCACTTAGGAACTAGAGATAAAATGAAATATAATTACCCACACATATTCCCAAAAAGAATATTACTTGAAATTTCAAGGATGTAATTTCTAAATGTTATGTGGAAAAAAACTGATTATAAATGAAATTGTTTTCTTGAAATAAAGTGTATTATATTATATTATACTATATTATGTTCTATTATACACAAAAAAACATAAAATATAAATTAGAAAAAAATAAAATGTTGAAATATGGTTCACGCAAATATGCTAAAATCATCCCTCCGATGAACAACACTATTGAAAAAAATGAAAGTATCTGTAAAAACTCATGATTATGGAAAAAAAACCTATAAAATTGAGGGTGATTGAGTTGAATAATGGATGAAAAACAACAATGCCTTTATAGGAGAAAAAATGGCTACTATAATACTTATTTGTCTTTTGTAATAGCAATGTGATCATTGGAATTGTAACTTGATTGCTGGGAATACTAACCTAACAATTGGGAACAGTAACCAAACCATTGTAATAGTAATTTAACATAAAAATAAAAAATTTGATATAAATAATATTTATCATGACTAATTAGTTTAATTTAAATACTGTAATGCAAAAAAATAGCATTATTAAAAAACAAAAAGAAAATATAGGCATATTCTTAATAAATTTCATTTCATAAAAATAAAATGTTTTATATTAAAATTTCATATTATATATGATAGAATATTGTATTGATAAAAATAAAATCATTATCTAAATTAACACATGAAAATTTCCAAAATGTTATTTTTTGGTAAAAATATATATTAATATAATTTTCATGTGAATAGTAAAAATATAATTTTTACTATAACCATTTTATCTTTACCAAGGATCACACAAGACTAGGCATAATGACTGATCCTCTAGAAGTATTAATATAATAAAAGTTACAGAAAAGAATTCCAGGGAATGAAAAAGAAGAGAACAGAGAAAGTGCAGTTACATGTAAAAGTAATCAAAATCCTCAACATAAGGATAATCAGAGGATGCACCCACATCAACTGATTCCTAATGTGATTGTGAATTATAATATTTGAAGATATTGATATATTTCTCCTTGAATTTTAACTGCTCTGATGTGATTTGATGTTTGGAGGATTTGTTTCTAGCACACCGACACTTGGAATCACCAATATTATTCTTTGCAGCATTATAATTGGACATGGTAACCACAATTATTTTCATGTTGGAGTATTCCTTCAGGGGGATTATCTTTGGTGGAGCATAAGCTGTTTCCTTGTTTCCATTCTCTCTATGTCCTCCACTCAAGAAATTAGAACTGTAGGACACCTTGGCACACCTCACCAACTTTTCATCATAACTAAAATTCTCTTTATAAAAATCTGAGACATTCCCCCATTAAGTTGAGATGTTCACATTCTAAAAACCATCATCAAACTCTTCACCACTTGGTTTCGACAAAGGAATGACCATCTTCGTTGACTGCACAAATCCATTTCCCATCAATAGAGTCTATCTATTAGGATTATCCAATTTCATCACCTGATGATGTTTCCCGTTATCATGGTAATCAATTTCTTCTTTATACTCAATAAAATCAATAATATGGGTAGAAACTGGCTCCTACACACTCACCTTCTCCCCATTGACAACTTGATTTTTATGTGATCCAGTCTCTACAACCTGCTAAGGGACACGTTGATCCAAAGGTGGATACTCATATTCCAGCACAGAAAACTTGTTTGCAGTCTGAACCATGGTCGAACTCTTTACCTTCCCAGTAGAGGGTCCCTGTCTATCAGAACCACCAACTCACATATGATAAAGACCACCTTCATGTTCTACTGACTTAAAGGGAGCCTCCTTCTCCACATTCCAATCAACTGCAGATTTCAGTTCAGAGGGAGGGTTTTACAAACAAATGACAACCTCAGAGGTTGCCCCTTATTTTTGAAGACCAGCTATCATTGAGGGATCAATAGTAAAATACTCATCCCCTTATTCTATTAGAGTCCCATAAACCCCACCATTAATTTTATTATCATACATAGAAGTTCCAATCTTCATATCCCACTTCAGTCTATCAATAATCCCCAGGACCCTTGACTTACGAGGCACCACCAGACTAGGTTTTAAACCACCAGTCCTTCCAAGATCACCACTATCTAAGATGACCACTACGTAATATTTATAGATCAAATCATGATCCTCATGTATCTGGTTATATGTGACATCCTTCTCATTCAGATTTATAACTTCTGTTTCAGCATCATGCGCAATATAATCATCGAGAACTCACTTTTTCACCATTATTCTCAAAGGAATACAATGACATACCATCTCAAGGTTACCTAGCCTATAGCGGGAGCTACAAAAATCAAACCGTGACTAAAACATTAGAGTTTTCCTCCACCAGAACTCTTGACTATCAGTAATCCGTACCTAATCAACTGGAGGTTTGGATACATCAACCTCCATACAGATGTGGGGGAATATTGTGTGACACACCGATTTAGTTCTACTATCAGAGCACAGATAGCGACTAACCATATTCAAAGAGATATGCAAAATAGAATGATTCTAAAATGGAATCGGATGACCCAAGTTACGTACCTAGATCGTTGTGCTCCAATTATCCCATCCCATGCGGAAATCAAAATTCCACCGAAGGAGAAACAATGATGAGCCATCACATCTTCACAGGGCTTTGGACCAGGTGCTTATGAGGTCCTACGTCGACCCAAACTGAATCATAAAGTACTTTTGATCAATAAGGACATTGATTTCATGATATATTAGGTTTTAGGATTTGAATAAAAATATATCAAATGCATCAACTGAAGGACACTGATGAAGATTCCAAGCCACCAGAGTCAACTTGAGCAAGTTCGAAGCATTCTAGAACTACGAAGGCACAAGGGAAAGAATGGGTGAACCATGATACAGTTCTGTAACTTTCGGACAAATTGGAATCTCTAAAAAGTGGGGAAGGAACTCAGGATTGGATAAAGTGGTGAATTTGGAAGGATGTATTAGGGTAACTGATGGAGAAGGAACTCCCCCATCCAATTTGGAGGGGGAGGTGGTGATTCTGTCGTCGAAGTTAGGTCATCGTGGTGAGCCTAGGGTAGAGCAGACGTCGTCCTCTTCCATTTTATCTTTAATTACATCATTCATGACGTAATAATGACCTTATAATTTCTAGAATTGTTGTATTTAAAAAAATACTTATTTTGATAACTTATTCATTAAAATAAAATAATAAACTTTTCAATACTATAAATTACATGGCAATGTCTAAAGTAAATTGTATTTATTAAAAAAATTATCAATTTTTCCACTTTCAATTTTAATGAACTAGTGAATTCGAATTATTATATTGTTTAATTACATAAAAACATCATATTTTATTTATTTTTGATATATTCTTTTACAAAAAAATAAATATTACAGGTTTTAACTTAGATATAGTAATTCATTCAATATTTTAACTTGAAAAATATCCCTATTTTCAAGAAAATTTACCCTCTCCCATCAATTAAAAAAACCACCATCACTGAATAAATCCTAATATATTCCAAAATATTATTTAGTATGATTTTAATAACCATATGAATGTGTTATAGTAGAATAAATACATTCATCAAAGAATTTTAGTGGTGTTTGAGAGGAGAGACATTGAGAAATAGAAATTTATTATCAACATTTCCTTCATTTTCCTCCACTCTTATATTTTACACTATTTCATTCAAAAAAATATTCAAATATTAAATAATAATTAGTTTAATATTATATTAATGAGTTAAACCTATAGTAAAAAAATTATATTATAGATTTATTTATATTTTATGACTCTTCATATACTCATTTGGACAATATTCCCAATAATGGTTGGTTAAACACAAACAAAAATGTTTACCTCCTCTTTCATTATCAAAAACCATGTGGAAGGTTATAATAAATTAATTAAGATATATAAAAGTAAAAAATTATATATTATATATCTCTAGATTTAATATTACTAATTTATAATTGACATTAAAATGAAAATTTGAACTTCATGAAAAAAATGAAATATTTATGGAAAAGAAGATATAATAATGTTTACCCATCAACCAATGGAATAATAAAATATAATAATATTATTATAAATTATCGATATTGAAAATATAATAATAACTAAATTCTAATTAAATATATAACTAAATATTTGTTAATTAATAATCATATGTAAGAGTGATGAAATATATAAGGAATTAAGGTCAAGGTATTCTTTGACCAAAACACTTTCTATTAGTTTATCTCTTATTTCACATTGATTCTAGTATTAATATTCCTATAATACACAAAATATTTACTTTATTTTTTCATTATCTTTTCATAGAGGTATATATATTTGATTTTACCCATGAGTTTTTATGATCCATTTCAATATTTTTTTTAAAAATAATTCAATTTATAAAACATATCATGAATCGTATTGAGTTGTATTTTTTCCATGATGAAAATAATCTTTTATGAAACATTAAGATCGCATTTATTAATTTGGGAATCATAATGTTTATTTCACGATGAATGGTATGTGAAATATTTTATGAATCTAAGCCCTTTCAATGGATTATTCCATGAATTTGATTGTTATATGTTCTATGGGGAATGTATGATTATGATATCTAATGATGTGATGTGTGGGTCTTGTAATATATAGCCATCCAATACATTGGGTAATGTGATATATATTAGGATATTATGTTTATTAAGAATTAATATTATTCTATTATTATTAATAGTGATTATTTTATGATTTATTAACATATTTAATGAATGAACCTGATGATATATTTTTTCACAACTGTGTGAGGTATTTGAAAAATATGGAATAATGTTTCATTATTATGAATATTCTGCATTCCATTCCTTTATAAAATGTTTCCCTCATGTTGTTGATGATGATATTTTTCTTATGACATGGTGATGTTAATTATGCTCATTAATGTACTACTGATCTGTGTCCCTTATTCTTAACCAACATGGATTTTTGGCCACCCCATTATTTGATGTATATCCTCGGGTTAATAAATGATGTAAGTATTTCATCATTGAAATAGTAGGATAAATATTAATAATTTAAATCATATTTATGGTTTAGTATGTATAATTATTATATGTACCAAATTTTCCAAAGTCACTAAACCTATGAATCCTAGATTATATCTCAATTATTTTTTATCATAAAAGTGTTTTCATATTCATGTATTAAAATATCAATTTACTATAATTCAAATTTCCTTAAATGATTTTTTTATGTTTTCAAAAACATCAATCCATCTTATCTCTAAAATATACCATACCTGAGTTTCCATTAATATTATTTGGGATATATATACATCACTAGTTCCAAGACTATGATTAAAATTAAGCTTTCATTAGAATTATTTCTATAACCTTTTTATAGGTAGAAATAATAAGGTATGACTACTTTTTCATTGAAATGAACATGTCAATAAAGTCATATCAGTTGAGTCTCAAATCCCCTTTTATATTTCCCACCAGTCATTATGATTCACCATCAATCAATATTTACCATATTTTGAACGTCCCATATATATGAAAAACTTATTGAGAAAGCATATACTTTTCCAACAACAATTTTTATTTATTAGGTTATACTATAATTAAATAAGTCAACTCTTTTCCATTTATTAGTTTTTTGGATTAAAAGATTATTATTAATATCTATCAGGTAACATCCCATATTTACAATCATCCAAATAATATTGAAATAAAAATTATACACTTGACAAAACCTATACTGTAAATTAGGGGGACCATATGAAGCTCTAGGTAATGGAAATGATTTTACACCAAAAAGATAAATGTGAAACAATTCCTCTTAATATTAGTGTATTGGGTCTTAGGATACCAAATTTCCTTGTAATAATTGTATATATTATTTTCATTGGATACATAATTATTATAACTAAGGATGGAAAAAATAGACCACTCTGTAATGATTAATAGTTTCCCCTTTATAGTGAGAATCAAAACAGGGTAGTACAGAATATTCCACTTTAAGTTGTCAAAGGAATTCTAATTATTTTCCTCAATAAAATAAACCACCCTTATATTAGTTACCTTTATTAGGGGAAAAAATTTATAATTATGGTTTACTATAATATATATCATATAGTCATAGATCCCTTCAGTACATAATAAATATCTATGTTTTCAAGGTTGGGGAATAAAAATTATTTATATGGATTTCATAGGGATGAATTTAATGTCACGATGGAATATCACGATTCTATATAATTTTATTAATATAACTCTATAGGCTAATTTCAGGGATTTAATTTCTATATTGGGTAGATGTAACTTATTTAAAATCACTTGTTAGTTGTAATTTTTATCATGAAATGGTTTTATTTTTTTATATTATCTTCAAATTATAAATTTTTAGTTATTTCTAGGAAATTGTTGATTATTTGGTGTGTGAAACAAGAGTATGTAGACCATTTATTCTAAATGTGAAAGAGAATCATCCAATTAAAATACACTACTTGAGGAAATGATATTTTATTCATCTTTAGTATATTTATATTTGTTTGAAACCTGAAAAAATATTTATTAAAAAGTGGGATAGAAAATTAAAATGTTTATTGATATGCAAATCCATGATTATAATAAGAAGACTGTTCTTTAGGAAGTGTTGATTCAAATACTCAATGATACAAGAAGATTAATTTCACATTCATCGCCTTTATTGAAATAATGTTTTTGAACCAAATAGATTATCAAACAACTAGGATTAAATTTCATGTGTTGAACTTCTCATGTATATCTTCCACACTAGCATCATGAGTTTTGTGTATTCTCTTGACTAAATGTTTATAACCATGGTAGCTATTTAGTAATCCTAGAGGGTGAGTAGATATAAGAGTAGCTTACCATGTAATTTATATATAATTTCACATGAACACATTTTTATGTTTCATAGAGAAAGAGGTATATTATTCCCATTGTTTAAGGGATATGTATATATTACCTATAAATTGTCTTAATTACTCATTTCAACCTAGATTATTTATTTAGAGTATGTTTGTGATGACAAAGGCACAAAAATAAAATACTTCTGGATTATATTTTATCTTTTTAACTTCCATAATTTTAGGAGTGACCTATAGACTTACTGAATTAATGTTAAGAATTATTTCATGATTCCCGTCCTCTCCACCAAGATCAAAAATGTCTAATGAGTGTTATGTATTTTCAGGAATGATTGACACTATATGAATAGTGGTAGAGGTTCCCAAACCATGTGTTATTCAATTGGGGGGGGGGGGGGTCATAACCTACCATTAATTGAGCATTGGCTATATTGAAAAAGTATTTCAAACCCACATTTATGCACATGCACTCAGATGGATGATTCATTATCAATGTTAACTTGTGATTCTCTTCGTTTTTAAAGGTTTTTTAACTTAAAAATATTTTATACAATCATATGTGAGTTATGGGATTTTTTTGGTCCATGTTACTTGATATCATAACTCATTGATTCATGAGGTTATTTTTTTTCCTATAATGTGGTTGATTAGAAATAATGAATCATCACTCACACGACACTATGGATTTTTTACGGAAGAATCATGACCATTAGGTGTAATGAATTGGGTAGAATAAAACATTAATGATTTTTGGTCCATTTTTTAACAACATGAATCAATTACTAAGATTAAATGTATTCCAAAGTGAGTTATCACCGTCTATTATCATAACCAAGTCATCATCTAAAAAATGTTAGGGATTTTTTATATTAAGAGGTCATTACAGGATGATTTTGATGCCACAAGATTCCGAACAAGGAACTGAAAGTGTATCATATTATACCACCATTAAAATTGAGTGATACACAATGTGTTTAAGTTGGTTCTCTAGCTTGATCATCTATAGTGACTTCCACTAAATCTTCACATACATCGAAATAATCAAACTAAAACAAAACAATCCAACTTCACTATTGAAAAATTATTTGAGGGTACATATAGGGATTATTTTGATTCATGAATCATTTTCAACATGTCTATTAAAAATACTAATATAATTAATATTTATAGATATATATATAGTCATGATTTTACCATTTATATTGGATTCGTAGTATTATTGAATTAATGTAATGACAATGTGAGACATAGTGGAACCTATATCTATATAATATAAATAAAAAACCACTTCAATATCATTTTAATGAGGTTTGGAAAGTGTTTCAAAAAGTGTGTCCTTAAATTTTAGAGTGGGATTTATCATGGAATATATAAAATTAAATATGGATGATAAATATGAATTTTAATATATTATTTAATGATTTGTTTTCTACAATGTGGTTTTTTTATATTTTAGAGCATGTTTCAATGTTTTTTATTGAATTAACCCCATCCATTAGTCATAGTTAAGAATAATCTCTATTTTTTATACTTAGACTATGATATAATTCCCACATATTAAGGTTGACCGACTGATCTCTTTCTTTCTAATTATTATACATATATGATTTTATTGAGATGATCCCATAAAGAATGAGGAATGGATTGATTCTCATGTTGTGATCATTAGAGTGATTGACTTGAAGTCATAGATGAATTTATGATTTTGGTGTGAATAACTCCTAAAAACTGGGGTCTACCACAGACTCACGACACTATGAATACTCCATCTCCTACAGGAAAGTTGTTGAAAAAACATACTACTTAATAGAATTTATCTTTGGTTAAGGGTTCAACTTTGAAGAAACAGTTAATAGAACTATATTAAACATTGTATTTAGAGGAATATTGATGTTGTTGGGGGTGGTTATCACTCACTTGGTTAGAGGGGAATAAATTCCAGTATATTCTAGACCATCTTAGGTGCACATAGCATCTTTCCTAGTGATTTTCTCCACCGATTCCTATTACATTGACTTTTAAAATACGATGAATAAAAAGTCACCACACTGGGTATTTAAAGGTTAATTGAGTTCACAAATTGATGACTAATTCATTTCTGTATAATGATATATGTAAAATTGGATTATTTTCAGGTCAAATATATATAATACTTATGTGATTTCCTGTGTGGGACTTCATTACATTGTATTTATTACTATATTAAAGTAGGTGACACATGAGTCACCTATTTCTTGAGATTACACAGCTTTAGTCATCCAATCTCTATTATATATTGTTGAATTTATTCAAGTAAAATGACATCTTGGCTGTCATGTTATAACATCCCATGGTAAGGGAAGTGACCTTGATAATACTTAAACCAAAATTTATTAGAAATTAATATTTTTAGAAGCTTAAACATTTTCTCCTTAATCGAAGTATCGAAATTCCCATGGTGTTTCTCCATTTAGATGAAATAATCATTGTTCTTCCTATCAGAATAATTCTATAATTTTATTAACTTGTTCGTATCTAAAAGAGGTTTTTATTTTTTTATGTGAATAATAATTGTGTTAAATTTTTTTAATTATGATTTGGAGTTGGAACTTGCAATAAATTAAGTGTTGTAGAAATGAATTTTACTTTAACAGGTTTTGTTCCAATCACTGAGGTCATCAATTTTGATTGCAATTTGGAAAACTAAAGTGAATCTTACAGCCATTATACCAATAATATGAACTCTTACAGTATACAAGGAGATTTTAATATGGTGAGAATAATATAGGGTATGCTATTTATTTTTAATATAGATCTCTAGAAAATTATCTTATAGGAGCTGTATAATAGAGGTATATTTTAAACATTTGCTCCTAGTTAAGAATATTGAAACCATATGACATTCATGTTTTTATAATTTTAGAGATAATTAAATGTAATTTTCTTTAATAATGAACTAATATAATTATGGAACTAGGAATAATTTTTTTAAATATCTTAATATATTTTTTTTCTAGACTATTACACACACAAAAATTAGTCCCTTCTAAAATATACATAAAACATTTGATCACAAAACTCCAAAATTCCAAAAATTGTTCTATATCGAGACATGGAATACATAAGATGTTGTTATATGTATTTTGTTTCATTGAAATTTGGAAAAAATGGATTCCTAGTATTGGGTGTATTAGTAGTCACATTATTTCACTAAGGATATGACTTCCTCTCAAGTTACATTAGTGTTCATAAAAACATTGTATCCTCTATTTGAAAATTTTTATATTAAAAAAATTAAATAAATTCTTGAAATATTATTCCATGTGTAAATAAATTATGTGTGAATACATTGGGAATCTAGATATATATGACTTGTTTTTATTTGTTTTCGATAATTAGACTGAGTTTGTCTAAGAAAATTCTTAAGAATCAATTGGGGTTGCTACCTATGTTGAGGAATTTAATAATATTCTATAAAAACCAGGGTAATGTAAATATGTTTATTTAATCTTATGTTAAAGAAATTAGTTGAATAATACCTTTCTAGTTATTAAATCTCCACTTATTATTGGGGGATAACTAGGGTGGTTAGCTTTAACTAGAGAGTTTCACTCACTGAGGGGGTTTTTATAGTTTAATTTTTCATTGAACTACAATTACATTTCTAAATTAGTTTTATACTGAGTAATTTTCACATTGTTATAAATATTTTTATATTCATTGGATATAGGTTGGGATATTTGAATTTAAAAACCTTTAAATATTTCATTGTAAGTGGATCATAGAGTAAATAATGAAGGTTTTTTTTAGATCAATAAAAATAACGATCATTCCTCTAATATCAAGTCAATGAAACATATTCATTCACCTTAGAATTGAACATATTAATGATATATTCCTCATCATCATGTACCTTATTATGATAATTCTGTTTTCATATTCTCTATGGTTATCATCTATAGTATTTATCGATACGAGTCACAAAAAAATAATATTTACATTATCCACATTTGAGTAGAAAGGACCTCATCGGAATCTAAATACCCTATTCAGGTTATATTAGAGTATTAATTTAATTTTTCCTTCAATAAATATTTCTAGGACTTATGATACCTTGGAGGCATCAATTTGATCACTAGTTTTTCTTATTAAAATGAATATGAAAATCATTTATGGACTATGGTTTAAATATAATAACCTATAACATTAAATGAACATAAACATAATGGGAGAGATGAGTCATTAGATTATAATATATTGAATAATACAGGTCATTCAAGTTGATTGACTACCAATCTAGAGAAGTATAAATTTTTAAATTAATTGGTATATAAAAATTTCCCCCAGACTAATTGGATAAGGTTAATATATTCTAACTAGAATCACAGCTATCATTCATTATACATTTGATTATTTTAGTGAAGGTTATTGGGGTATGATTTCTGATTGACCTATTTACTTGCTATGTCGATATGTTTATACTATATGTTTTTATGATAATTGCTTCACATTTCAATATATAACTCTCTCATGATAATCATACTATGTGAATTTTGATTTATCTATTTTATATGTTTTATTATGAAATATTACTCACACTTTGAAGAAAATATTTTCATAATATGATAGTTTGATTAATATTTTTTAATATTGATGCATTTTTTCAATTTCTCATTCATATGGATTTTATCTCTTATGAGATCCATTGATGTATTAAAATTATTATATTATATATTTTTTAAATATTGGGAAAGGACCTGAGACCTGGAATGATGAAATATTGTAGAATTCCATTTTTGAAAAATGTTGATATACTTTATGTGGAGTGAAAATTGGATATAAACATTTTCTACACTAACTAATACATATATGGGACAAGGAACTTTGGATTATTTTATGCTAAAACTTTATATTATTGAGGTAGTGATTTTGGAGACATTTCTACATCTTTTTTAACTGTGATTATTAGAAATCTAAATTGAAACTAGATCAACATTTAAGCACATATCATATAATACCATTTGTTTATTATAATAAATTTCATAGAAAAACTTCTTATATATAAGAAAATTAAATGTATTCCAATCACTTCAATGGAAATGAGGAATACATTCTACATTGAAGGTATTGGGGATGTCATACTAGGGGTGTGGAAATAGATGTAGGAAATACTTGTATATTACCATTAGCTAGTTACCTTTTCATGATACTATAATTTTTCTCATCTTATAGGATTGTATCTTCAACATTCTTGAAACATAAACATAATCTCCCTTCAATTTTTTTAAGAAGACTGAGATAATTTTGAATATCCTCTATAATATCTAGGTTTTAAAAATCCAAGGGAGGAATCATTGAAGATCAATTAATTAGTTTTTCCTTTTGTATGGATGAAATAATATTAGTAAACGGTGGGTTATGAGATATTGTGTGATTTATATTTTTGATTATATATCATTATGAATGAAACATTGGATCCACTAAGACATTGAGTGGACCTTCTTTTTGTGAATTTTTGTCACTATAATGAGGACCCTCACAATGAGAAACATACACAAAACATTTTATTGGATGCTAAAATGGAATAATTTTCATTTATTTGGGATGGTTTCATATGTGTATCAAAATTCATTAAATCCTAGGTTACAGAAACATTCAATTATAACTTTTTATACTTAATATGTGAAACTTTTATTAAAAATATATCAATCTAACCCAATTTAAACATCCACTTATGTATCACTTTTTGTTCATGATTTCAATTTCATATTTCCGGATTATATTACTCAATTTTGGGGAAATTATTTTTCTTTACTATAATAATAGGATATTTACAAATAAATATGAACATATTGCACCTCAACTATACATATTACTTTGTTAAGGAGATTGGACCAGATTCCACTAAACTTTATGTATATCCCACAATTCACTTACAATGAAATTTATTAATTATATTAAGATATATGAAATCCTATGTAAAAAAGTCATCTAAATGATTCCCAAGATAATAAAATTCATTATAAGGTGATCCAATGACTCAAAGATGACATATATACTCTAGGGTAGATTTAAGGACCAAAATAGTTATCCCACTATATAGACCGTGATATCCGAATAAATCGTATAATTAGGATGAAACATATTTATCTATTATATGTTGTTTATATAAAAGTTTTCCTTCAATAATGAAATTATATTCTTTTTGAATTAAATTTAGTTATGAAAATTAGGTAGGAGAGAAATATGTATGCATTATTTCATAGGAATTATGGAAATTAAATCCCCAATATCTTTTACTAACATTGTAGTGGGCCTATTTAATATGTAAAATTTGTAGTATATGGATCGATTAAATGAGAATCATATATAAATTTATGTTATTTTCCATGGATGAAGTAAAAACATTTTATTTATTTTCAATCTTTTTATTTTTAGGTTTTAATTATGTTGTTGTAATCGTGTTATTCAATTATATGTTACTATAATTAACTAGATATTTATAATTATATGTCATTATTCTCTTAATTAATCTTCATACATAATTTTACAATATAATACAATGTATTTTATTATTTTAATTCATTTACACAACATTAATATAGTGATCATTATTTTTTCCATCATCGATCCTATTTAAATTAGTCGATCCTCGTATTCAATGGAAAGTTCAACATCTATAGAGGGAGAACCATCTTATATTTTGATTTTAGGTATCTTCATTGGTATTTACTGGGTGTAATTTAAGTTTCTATAAACTTCAAATTAGTTTATTAATTTTAGAGTTTTTTTGGTGGAATTATTATTTTTTAATATTTTCCAATTTCAAATACAATTTATTTTAAGTGCTAATATGATCAAATCTATTAACGGATCATCAATGTGTTCCTCTATGTGAGTTGGTGATTACACATGGGATTGTATAGGGATAAAATTAGTGAATTTTGGTGTTTATTTATATAATTTATTGGATACTTCTTGAATTAATAAGATTCAATTTTGTAATAAGAATAATTCAATTAAATACGACCCTAGAAGGAAATAATGATCAATCAATATTTAATAAATTTAGTAATTGAATTTTTTTTCTATTTTGTCGTAAAATTAAATCCCATAAAATAGTTTCCATGTTCGTTTACAAAACACTCAAAAACATTAGTGACTAAACATTTACATCATATATCTCTGAGGAATTGGAACATTAATTGTGGAACAAGAGACCACTTTTACACTTAGTGTAAATTTGACTGAACTGAAATTTATACCAATTTCCAATGCACCAAGTAAGTAACATATATACTCACATTCTTTTCCCACCCTAATTTATCTTTTCTCCCTCAAATTAATCATATCTATTCCCCTTTATATCTATGAATGTTCTTTTTCACAATAGATCATTACAAACACATAGTTAGGGGAAACATGATAACCTAGTGGTATTCTATGTTTATATACAAATATTTTTGAGAATCAAAAATGAAAATTATAGTTAATTCCAAAAATAAAAGTTCATTTAAAAAAACCCTTAACATTGAGAACCCCTCACAATAAAGATACAACTCAAAAATGAAATTGGAAGCGTAATGTTTTTATATTTAGTATCATATGGTATTAATTATAGAAATTTCATGGATGATTGATGAAATATACCATAGGTAATTCCATAATGTTCATATTGTTAACCCTATTTTCTCTATATGTAGAGAACATATGGATAGGAAATTTAATTTCAAAAAAAATTCATTAATCAATGATGTGATTCATAGTGTAACATATCTAGATGTCAATACTATAAATTTAAAATTCTAAATATACCAATCAATTTCAATCAATGGTACAATTTATATCATTAACTTTATGGGTAAAACTGAAAAAACCAATTCGACATCATGTCTTGAATACCCATCCTAAAAATTAAAGATAATTAATAATAAATATTACTATTTAATATGAATTAAAAACCATTAAAATTATTAACAACTCCACATCCAATCAAGATGTTTCATCTATATACATAAATGGGGAATCTTATAACAGAAAAAACTCCCAAGAACAATTCAACCATATGATTCAAGTTCCAAAAGATCATACAGTCACACTGATGGGTGGGGGTGGGGTAAGGGGGGTGAATCAGGAGTGACAATTTTTACTAAATTATTTTCCAACTTTTTATTCAATCATCTTTCACATGATAAGATGATTGGATCATGTATTCAATGATGAATGTAAATGTAACACAACACATATTATTTTTACATGGATCAGCAATAAGACAAGAATCCTTGACCTACATATTAGAACACAAAACATGGATTATCCACCAAAATCTTTTTAGAACCTACAATGGTTTAAAAATAAATTGGTTATACACCCCAGTAATAAACCCTACAAGTGATTTTGATTATACCCCCATTAATCCAAATCTCCTTCCTTAGTTGGTATGTCACCCCAACCGTTCAACTACATAGAATCCCTAGTCTCTACATCCGCTTTAACAACAGATTAGACCATATAGTCATAAGATAGTTTTTTTAATTATAATATCTTATACGAACATAGGATGATCAATTAAAGATCTACCTCTATGATATTTATAGATCAGACTAGATCTCGTAAAACTCCATGTTCTTTTTCACTGTAGCTGGACTTGATCAAATAATTAGGAACACATGTAAATAGTTATCTTCCTTAGTACAATAATGATTGGGAAATTATTTATTTTTCTTAAGACCCAGCCTCCCCAAATAGAGAAAACATGGATATTAAAATTATTCTAAAATAATGACAATAAAATTGACTTGGATTTAGTCCTAGAATAACTATACATTGGTCATTCAATTTATATTACATCTGAACTTGTGAAACGTAATGCATTTATAAAGTAAAATGCATGGTCATCTTACATTATGAAATACCTCACATATATAGGATCCTCAGTTGTGTTCTTTTATTCATAACACACACATCAAGTAAACACACACTATGAAATGTTCATTTAATTTGGGTGAAATGTATGTGTTTATGCATGTGAATTCATATATGCATAGTTGTACATGAATGTGTGCTTGTTTTGTTTTTATTATAGAATCCAAACAAGTTTTCTATTTTTTAATGTAGGAACCACTTTAATTGTATAATAACTTCATAATGATAACCAAAAACTACATTTCCTATTTCACACAAATAAATTGGGAATGCCACTATTTCTTCTTTTCTAGAGAGAACAATTTATACAAACCAATTGAGCAGTTTTCACACCCACTATTCACATACACCACTACTAAAAATTCGAGCATTAGTGACCCCCATTAGAGGTCACTAATGGTCTTTGGAGACTCATCGGTGACCGCCAATGGAGGTCACTAAAGGGGGACAAAAATTTGACATGGATCAACCACCAGGTGGTCACTGACCTTCTGCTCGGCCGTGCAATTTCAACCATCAATGGAAGTAACTGACCTGCTGCTCGGCCGAGCTAAAGAGATGACCAATGGAGGTCGCAATCGTGCTACCTGGCCAACCTATAGGGAATGCCAATGGCGGTCACTATCTTGGATATTTTTTTAAAAAAAAATTCACTGATAGTTCCCAAACAGAAGAAATTGGATAAAAATCATAAAAAAACAAAACAATTCCAAAAGTAATAAACATCAGGATCCTCATAAACAATTAATGATAGATGTGCTTCATATTCAACGATCCAAACATGTCCAATCCATTTCAATATTCTACTTCAATAAAACTACTATAAGATACAAATAAAACAACTAAAAAACAAATGTAAATTATACTTATTTATTCATTTAGTGTATATATACATAATAATATTATGTTTGACATGAAATCAAGCGTTCTATAATAATTTAAACCTCCCAATTTAAGAAATGTTATCATTTTAAGAAATGCAATCAATTTAGAGTGCACAAAAGAGTTAAAAACAACATATTTAGTCATACTGTGCACACTGCAAGTTCGATTGACATATCGTCACCTTCTACATGTCATGAAAAATATTTATATCATTTTCATGTGATTTCAAGTCAATCTGAGGTTGTTTTCTCAGAATTTGACAGTTACATGTTGTTTTGGTGTTTTTTTACTTCAGAAATGTGTTTCCAGTCACCGCGGTCAAACCAAACCTCCAATTGATGTACCGTCTACCTAAAAATTTTACAATTCACAATAGGGTTGTTGTAGTATGATTTTATTACAATATGAGGTCTTTCATCTAGTTTTGACCACCCAACACACCCTTTTAAGGCACACCAAACTTTTAAAAACAACATATTAGGTCGTTCCACGGACACCACACATCCTATTGATTTTATGTCTCATAATAAATGTCAAAAATAATATTTATATTGTTTTCTTATGAATTTGATAGTTACACACCGTTTGGGTGTTTGATGACTCCAAAAATGCATTTTCGGTCACCGAGGTCAAACGAAACCTCCGATTGACGTACCGTCTGCCCGAACATTTCACAATTCCCACTAAAGATGTGGTTGTATAATTTCATGGAATTCTAAAGTCGTTCTACTAGTTTTGGCCACCCAACACACCCTTTTAGAGCACGCCAAACAGTTAAAAAACATATTCTGTCATATCGCGCACACCGCACGTCCGATTGACTTGTTGTATCCTCTAACATGTCATGAATAATATTTCTATTGATTTCATGTGAATTCAAGTCATTCTAAGAACGTTTTCTATTAATTTGACTGTTCCATGTCATGTTGGTTTTTTACAACTCCGAAAATTTGTTTCCAGTAACCACAGTCAAACGACACCTCTGATTGATTTCATAACATTCCAAAGTCATTCGAATGGTTCTGACCACCCAACATACCCTTTTAGAGAGCGAAAACTGTTAAAAACAACAAATTAGTCTGTACCAGGCACACCACAAATCTGATTGATGTGCCTTCTCATCTTACATGTCATAAATAATATTTCAATTGTTTGCGTGTTTTCCAGACATTCTGAAAATGTTTGCTCTGAATTTTACTTTTTCACGTTGTTATGGTGTTTTATGAATCCATAAATGTGTTTCCCATCACAGTGATCAAAGGAAACTTCCAATTGACATATAGTCTACCCGACCATTGCACAATTCACACCATGGTTGTTGTCATATGACTTTATGACATTTGGAGGTCATTCGACTAGTTTTGACCCCCCAATGAACCCTTTTAGAGTGCAGCGAACTGTTAAAAACAACATATTCTCTCATACCATGCACACCGCATGTCCGATTGACGTGTTTTCTCCTCTTACATGTCATCAATAATATTTCTATCTTTTATGTGTGATTTCAATTCATTATGAAGATGTTTTCTATGAATTTAATCGTGACACTTTGTTTTGGTGTTTTATGACTCCAGAAATGCATTTTTGGTCATCGTGGTCAAACGACACCTATGATTGAAGAACCATCTACCCGAACATTTTACAATTCACACCACTGTTGTTGTCATATGATTTATGGCATTCCAAGTTCGTTCAGTTGGTTTTGACCACATAATGCACCCTTTTAGAGTGCGCCAAACTATTAAAAACAATATATTTGGTCGTACCATGCACACCCCACGTACTATTGATGTTTCATCTCCTCCTACATCTCACGAATAATATTTCTATAGTTTTCATGTGATTTCAAGTTATTCTAATGATGTTTTCGCTAAACATGAGCATCACACGTCGTTTTGGTGTTTTATGACTTCAGAAATGTGTTTCATGTCACCGCGGTCGAACGACACCTCTGATTGACGTAACGTATGCCTGACCATTTCACAATACATACAATGGTTCTTTTAGTATGATCTCGTGAATGTTTAAGGTCGTTTGGATGGTTTTTACCACCCAACACACCCATTTAGAGAGCACCAAACTGTTAAAAACACCGTATTCATTTGTACCGCGCACACCACACGTCCGATTGACATTTCGTCTCTTCCTACATCCCACGAATAATATTTATATTGTTTTTGTGTGATTACAAGTCATTATGGGAATCTTTTCTCTGAATTTGATCATTACACATCGTATTGGTGTTTTTTGACTCTGAAAATGAGTTTCTGATCAACACTATGAAACGAAACATCCGATTGGCATACCTTCTACCCGAACGTTGCAGAATTCACACCACTATTGTTGTTGTATGATTTAATGAAATTAAAAGGTCATTTGGAAGGTTTTTCACCACCCAACGCACCCTTTTAGCACGCGCCAAACTACTAAAAACAAAATAATCGGTCGTACCGTGAACACCACATATGTTTTACAATTGGAATAATGGCGTGTTGTCTAGTTCTACAATTGGAATAATGGAATCATGGCCTAATGGAAATTTTTACTAACATTCAATTGGAAAATTGGACAAATTTCCAATTTCCTTAATGTCCTAACACCATATTGAACAATTTTCCTAATGAACTAATGGTCAATTTTCCTAATTAAGCCTTGTAAAAATTGACTAAGGATATATTTTCCAATAGATCAAACAACATTATAGGCAATTGTTTTAATTTATAAATAGCCTAATGGAAAAACATCCAATGACCTAATGGCATAATATGCAATTTTTCTAATGGCCTGATTAGCCAATTGGACTAATGGAATAATTGGATAATGAATAATTGGACAACATTTCTAATGTCATGATGGCCAATAAACTAATGTAAAATTATCTTAATGTCCTAATAGATAATTTCCCCAAACAATTCCCACCGGACAGCCCCCTCTGCAGCCCCATCTCACCTGATAATAGAAATCTACAGCCCCCCTCCCTTGAAACTCTCTTGATTAGAAATCACTTCAGTGAAGATGTTGAATTTAAATATGATTGGTTGTTTCCTTGAACGGATATCAAAATATAACTAATTAATTGGACTTTTTTAAATCACTACGAATTAAACATGAAAAGTGAAAATTACTTAAAATTGGATTTTTGATTTTAATGAAAATGTGTCGGGGATGGACATTCATGTGGGGCGTTAAACCTTATTCCCTATTGTGTTGTGTTGTTAATAATAACCCACATATACAAGTTTCATTTTGTGTCATAACTCCCTTGGTCTGGTTAGTTCTGATCAAGTCGGTAGGAATCAATCACTTGGTCTTGAAATTGATGTCTACTAACTCTAAATTTAGGAACCACCCTCTAGAAATGACAAGTATATCCAAACTATATGGATATCCTTGTCGCAATTCTTCCAAATATCCCTAGAAATTATCTTCTTGATCTGATATAGGTTTTCCAGTGAAATAAGAAACAGAATATGGGAGAATTAGGTGAGAGGCAAAAAATAGACATAATAATAGAGAAATTGGTTCTAACGAACCAACATTTTCCCCCAGCCCCAACACATTGGGGGTTAGCTACTCATAATGAAAATGATAAGAAACTTACTAATATTAATCATAGAGTTCATTAAAACAAAAAATAATATAATCTGAAGTACAACAAATCTACAAGAACCAATGCCTAAAACCTTCTTTCTCCCTCTAAGCTTAGTACCCACCCTTCTTCTTCTTCTTCCCCCAATCCCCCCTTGTCCCGGCTCACTCCCAAAGTCTTATTGGTCAGGAAGGGCCTTTTTCTTGTTGTCCCAAAGAAGTTAGAAAAGGGAATCCCATGATAAAGAATGGGTGAAAACTGAAAATGAAAAAAAGGAAGGTTGTAGTGTTTCGCATAGTTTGGGTGCATGGTTTGGTAGACCGTGCACTAACCATGCAGATGCTACTGTCTTAAATCCTTGAGCTGCATGGTTTTCCTGGATGGGCCGCATTGTTTGGGTAGGTCCTGCGCCAACTTTGCAGAGGGTATTGTCAATGGTATCTTCTCCAGCAGGGTTTGCACATGGTTTCGATAACAGTTTGGCAACCATGCGAGTTTCCTATATCATTGAAATTTTTAAATTCAACCATCCTTCATGTCTAGTTCTTGATCCAGGTGACTCCATTCTGACATAGTCAGGGGAAAAGTGTCTATAAGCCTCCAATTTCCTTCTAAATCTCCCAAATTCATAGACTCCATGCTTTATCCTTTAGTGACCTAAAAACAAAGAACATGGTATATAAAAATTGTGAAACTCATGAAAAACCATCCACAAAAACCATTTTGTATATATTAAAAAAAGTGGACACGACTTATGCACATAGTGCATCACCTAATATCCAATTGGACAATTGGCCAAATGACCAAATTCCCAAATGGCCTAACAGCCTAATAAACAATTGACCTAATGAACTAATGGTCAATTGTCCTAATGAACTCTTGTAAAAATGGACTAATGATATAATTTCCAATTGATCTAACTGTCTCTTAGAAAATTGTCTTAATTGATAAATAGCCTAATGGAAAAACATTCAATGACCTCATGGCCTAATGGAAAAGATTTCTAATGGCTCGATTAGCCAGTTGGCATAGTGGAATAATGGAATAATGTCTAATTGGCTAATATACCTAATGGAACAATTTCCATTGACCTGATGTAAAATTGTCCTAATGGCCTAGTGGATAATTGTCCAAAAAACTCCCACCAGATAACCCCCTTCGTTGCCCCCTCTAATAGGACAAAGCCAATCTGCACCCCCCCAGACAGCCCCCACCCTGAACATCCCCCCTCCTTGTCCACCAGACAGCTCCCACCCCCCCCACCAACCTGAAAAGTCCACTCCATACCCCCCCCCTCGAAAAGTTCCCAACACCTTCGGACAGAATGTCCATGAGTATCCATTCTTATCCTGTCTCTAAAGAAATATTCAACCACATCGATTAACATGAAACTCACCAAAAGAGTGGCCTTCCTAAAAAAATCATCTTCTTCTTGATCATCACCACAAAAATGAAATTTACCTTTTGAAACATTAATAACATCCCAACCAATAAAAAAATAAAAACGCCTTGTGAATATGATGTGTCATGCATGGTCATGACTGCTACCTCCATCCGGTGGGCCAGGGGCCGACATCAAATAAAAAATATGAAGATTTTCATAAAAATAATAATAAAATGTAAATAAATAAATTCAGTATAAACCTGCGTCATATGAACCCTTCAACCATAACCTAGATGCACATATTCTCGCAGTCTTCAAACCTCAGTGATGAATTGCGCATTTACCTCCTCGGAAGCATGCAACCGTGCCTTGAAACCTGAGAACTGCTATATCATATGAGCAATAGTAGGATGGAAAACTGCCATACATGATACTATAGAATGAGGAATCCTTGTTCCATAGGTCAAACTATATTTATGCCTATCCCAACCAATAATGTGATGGAAGATCTCATCACCTCACATGGGAAGTTGTCGCTGGTCCTCTGGCAGCTGTTCTAACTCATCTTCAAATTTATCCTGTGTAAAATGAAAATATATATACATATATATATATGTTAATATATATATTTATTTAATTATTCGAAATGATTTCAATAACTTACTATTAATTTTGCAGCCTCTGGATGATTTCTATAACGAGTCCTCATCCACACCCAAATTTTATCAGTTAGTGAAACTTTCTCTCATAACTGTATACAAATAGAATATAAACACAAAACCATATTAATAAATAAATTAAAAAATGAATAATAAATACCTCATGTTGGATCTGAGACACGTGACGAGTCCTGAGCCTATGAGGTGGTCACTGCAATGATCGATTCTCAGAATAGCGTGATGACATCTCCTACATTCAATTAATTCAAATTTCAAACAAATCACACATTGTTTAAAATATATATACCAAAATATATATACATGGCGCAACACCCTCTATAGACCAATATGAAACTATGTCACACCACTGAGCTGGGAGAACACCTCTCTGTACTTTTTCCAGAATGTCTGGGGCACCAATATTTGGTAGCTAGTGGTCCCTCTTGACTTTTCCTTGATAATATTTCCACATATTATAGAATTTGCTCATACACACAGTCCAAAACACACTGGGGAATACTTTCAGATTATTCAATTTATGAAAAAAAATCACATATGATAGTATTGTTTATATATAGGGAAGAAATTAAAATGGTCTTCTTACATAAACCTCCCTCCAGAGATGATCTAATGTGTCCTGAGGGATAGAAGCCCAGTCACGTGTGGTCAATGGGAATTGATGTGAGTCATGTATGATATGACCTAAATGACAAATAAATTCATAGGAATTGGATCCCACAGAATGAAATATCTCATCAAAGGAAATATCAAACATCGTGTCTGAATTTGAAGATAAAATACCATGACCAAGGCCTCTCTTGCATGAGGAAGAAGCGTTCAGTCTGATCCTATTGAAAAGAAGAATATGTATAATTTTAAAAATGTTATATATATATATATATATATTTATATATTTTTGTCAATTACATATAAAAATAAACACAATTACATTCAATCATTCCTCGACCCTGAGACTTAGATGGATCAGATGGATGATGTGGATCAGCTGCATCTTCCCCTGACATGCCTGCAGTCATAGAAAATATTAGTAAGGCGACTATCCAAAGTTTCCAAAAGATAAATTGGATTGTTTTTAAGAAAATAAAACTTGTACAGTTTTTAAACAGACAAAAAGGTATTGAATAATTATTTGTAAATGGATTTTAAAAAATCAGAATATTAACAAAACAAATATAAAATTATGTACACAACCAATCAATGCATTACCGAATATCAGATTGAAATAATAAAATATCAAGCACCACATGATCCAAATTAAGAATACCTCAATGGAAAGATACACTGACAATAACATGAAGATACCAAAAGAAAAATCACCCTAAATTTTTATAAATCAAGAATCTTATAAAAGTGAGGATTAAAACAAACATGGATTTATAAAATAGATAGATAATTTATGATATCCTATGACACTCAATACTGAATAGCGGGAAAAAATTATACCTTTCATTAAACATGAAAATCAACCATTTCTACTATAACAGCCGCTCTGACCCAATTAATATCTTCTTCATTTTGAACTATGATATGTTGATTGAGATGCTGGGAAACAAAGGGAACAATATAGGGTTTAACTTGTTCAAATAAAAAGACTCCTCATTGGGACATTTTCGCAACAACTTTCTAACTTGTATTCGAAGGCAATGTAACAAAGAATACGTTTTCTTTTTGTGATGTCGAAATGAAAGGTTCATTATCAACTCTTTCATTTATGTATAACACAATGTTAGAATTTACTAATGGAAACTGATATTTATCGACTTTACATCCACGCACTAGATCAACAAAATTAAACTTTAACAATATGTACTTCAACCTCGTGCGTATACAACTTAAATGATGTCTATCAATTGACCATAGTAATAAACAGAATCGATGAATGGAAAACTGATGCCACTATTTTTTGTTTCTCGTTTTTCTCCAACATATTTAATATGAAATCAAAAACCATTAGCATATATAGATTTTTAATGATGAGCCATTATAGATGTACCCTCGTCCAGTTAGATAAATTCTTCAGTTAGAGTAGGGTCCCCTAACTCCCTCATCTTATGAACCTACATAATTCATAAAATTAAAAAATGATTTATGTTGAAAAAAATTATAATAATAGTTCACTCATAATGAAAATCAATTTATACATACAAAATCCTTGAACCAATCATGAAATGACGCATAATGATATTGTTGGATTTGATACTTAGTCGTACGATACATCTCTTATTTTATCTCATTAATGTGTTTCCTGCAAATGATAACACGATTTTTAAATGATCAACTTATGCAAAAAAACATGTAAATGTTTAACAATATAAGTGATAAGACACTTACTGCATTAATAGTGCAACTGATAGAGTATTGAACAAGATATATCGATGCGTTTATATCCACACAATGTTGTCCATATCAATTATGGTTCCTTATCCAACTGGACTATCATGAATCAGAGAGGGTTATCTAATTTTGTTTCAACATCCATATGATATTCTGCCCAAAAATTAGTACACTCATCTATTAAACAGGCATTCGATGTTGATACCTCTGGATGAGCTTTGTGGTGTACAAATCGTTTTAATGTACTCAAATACAGCTCAATATGATACTTCCACCTGAATTGAACTGGACTATAAGCCATTAATTCATCTGTTAGGTGAACTGTCATGTGAATCGTAACATAAAAAAAATGAGGGGGGAAATAGTTTCGCAAAGTGACAAAGCGTAAGTACAATTCGTTCCTGAAAACTTTTTAAATCACTCAATAGTTTATTTCTTAAACAAAGCTGTCCAAAACAATTACTCGTCTCAATCAATAACTAAACAACATTGGGGGATTAAAAATCAAAAACTGAAATTGGAATCAACTGTAGGAGTAGTAAGTGATTGTCATGACTTTTCAACCCTTGTAATGTCTTGCTCGTCAGATTCACACACGTTGAAATATTAGAAGAGTAACCATCAGTCACCTTGATCATCTTCAAAATGAATATAAATGTATCTTTCTCATTTGCAGTCCTCGTAGACTATGTAGCAGACATATATTCCTTGTTTCCCATAGCTAACTATAAAAGCAACTATTTCCTTAAACCCATTTCTTCCCAATCACAACATGCATTAACATGGTCCTTTGATTTTCCCTTGACATCTAAAATCGTCCAAAATATATTATCAGAAACATTTTATTCAATGTAAATGACATCCAAAATATTCCTTGGCATGTTAGTTTTCCGATACATAATACTAAATACTTTTCTTTTTCCAATTATGACTACACTGCCTACCCACAACACGAATATTACATAATGTATGAGCCACCAAATCCTAAATTTCATATACCGTGCGGATGTTTTATTCCTCAATCTGAGATAACATTTCGACTCCTATCATGATCTTTGGTGTTAGGATGAACTCTATAGAACCATCAAATACCACTCTGTCCATTCTGAACATGTGCTAATGGGGGAGAAAACATCTGTGACCGATGTATTTCCATTTTTTGAATGTTTAATCCATATAGATTTTTTACTGTTTTTGCAATAAGGGAAAGAATATTCTCCCTTCGTACTCCATCTTCATAGATTTGAATAAGTAGGGAAGTCATTTAATATAAACAATAAAGTATCCTGTTGTTTTAAAATTTCATTCGTTTCATAGTCATAATTCATCACACCATCTCCCCAAAATTTATTCAACTCATCAATCAATGGCTGATGGTAAACATAAATCTTTTCCTTCAGACATCTAGGTCTATGAATAAGAGTGGAAAGTAATATAAATTTATTCTTCATACAAATCCACATAGGAAGATTATATGGAACCCACACCACATTCCATGTGCTATGAGATGCACCAACCATAGACTTGAATGGATTGAAACCAGCTGCTATAATGCCCAATCGGACATTACGAACATCTTTAGAAAAGTCGGAATGTCTCTTATCAAAATCCTTCCTTGCATGAGAGTCTGTAGGGTGGGTTAACAAATAACTTTAATGAATTACTTCTGCATTCCGTCTCTTAAAATTATAAACTTTAGATGAAATAAAATATCTATTCATCTTCAATTTAAGGGGAAAGTTACGCATTGTCTTTACAGATATGGATTTCCCCTATATCACAACTTGAATTTGATGAGTCTAATTTCCCCTATTCTCTTTCCACCTAGATTCCCCACAAACAGTAGAAATATCCAAAGGGAAATTTCTTTTCTAAACAACATATAGTTGTTTACACATGCATCTATGGTCTCATATGTAAAACCTATGTTCCTTGTCATCTTACTTTCATGGTAATACGACTTGTAAATATTAACGTCAATAGGAAGAAACATTTTCAATAACACCAACAGTATGTCAAATGATGTGTCTGACCACTGATTCAATGTTTTCTAATGAAACAACTCCACGATAAATTAAAATTTATTGTATGAAGTACATGCAGGATATAATTCTGTTTTTCCATCATCAAGTGCTTCATAAAACCTACTCAAATCACAATCTTCACCAGAGCGAAGACTTAACTCACCGATCTCAAGATTATGGATGTAAATGCCTTCAGGATCTAACCCATATACCATTTCAGAAATCATTTCATGCATTGGATCATTCATCATGGCATCAACATCCATCTGAACTGCATCTGTATTTTGAAAACGAACATATTCTTCTCCATGAAGAGTGAAACTCTTATAATTTTTCATAAATCCGTTAAAGAATAGGTTCTCCCTCATATTATCTCGTGTGATTGGATATATATACACACATTTTATACATGTAGAACTAATATAATCACTTTCAAATCCTCCAATGAACTCAATAAACTGCATAATTCCATTGAAATATTCTTTAGACGTTCGATTTGGATGTTCTATCCAACTCTTATCCATAATAATATCCATATAAAAATCATTTAAACAAGACATATTACATGATTTTTTCCTATCAAATTTATTTAAAATAAATAATAACCAATTTCTTGTGAACCATTGATAAAATAATCAAATTATATCTCTGAATAATCAAAAGGAGAATATATAATGGAATGTAAGTGAAAGCCCACGTCATCTTTGTCATTTGGTACAGTAAATCTAATATTTATTTTATATTAATGAGTACCTAATAAGTTTTTGATAAAATAGTGAATACATCATGCAAGAAAATGTATAGTCTTCTCAAACTCCGAGAAACTGTATCTTTGTACAGATAAGGTCTCACTACCTCTTGGATTCACACTACCTTTGTGTCGTCAGAGGTAGTACATAGTAACCATCAATGATGACAATCAATATCTAATTTATGGAAAACTGACTAAACTATATTTATGATGAAATCAAATATATACAATTCCAGAACAAAAAATACCAATCTATCATGTATTGTGATATCTCAGAACAATCTTCATGGAACATACATCATCTTATCATGCTCCCCCTTAAGGGATACTGAGCCACAATAAGTACACTAGTAACATTGGTACCATTCATTAAACAACACAATATAAAATATATACAATGTACGTCACATTAAAACATATAATATCATATTGATTAAGAATATATAATATTAATAATAATATACACAATCGAAGCACACATATATGATCAAACTCAAATAGGTGTCTCATGGTCTCTACAAGCACACACATGTTGTCAAACCTCAATCATTTTCTCAGGGGATACACACACATATAGACATGTGATAAATCTCAATAATGGTATTAATCAAATAACAAAAAAACTTAATATTTGTTCAGTCAATATATACATGGACTCAAACATTGTATATAACTTCCAAACCTTATGTAATGTGTGAATTCTCTCATACACACACTGTCAAGACACATTGTTTCATATTCACAGAAGCCCGTATACACATGAACTTCCATTTCACACTTTTTATATGCACACAGTATTCATATAATCTTCATGCATGAAACATTTGTGTTGTAAATTGTCCAAAATAAAAACTCTTAAACAGAAATTAGGGCATACCTGATTGAGCTATAAACCTAGACGGGTGGGGAGCTGAAGGTGGTGCTACGAGGGAGAGGAGAGGCATCAGAGGGTAGCCGGAGCTGGAGGTGGTGCGTCGAGGGAGGGGATGGGCGGTGGCAACGACGGTAATCTGAAGGAATAGGCGGTGAGGTGGAGACGGTGCAGCGAGGGTGGGACAACGAGGCAGGGGATAGAGGACAATAGAGAGCTGGAGCAGACAGGTGGCAGCAACGAGGGGATTGGAAGCGGCTGTGCGGAGAGGGAGGGGACCTGGCAGCAGAGGTGCGACAAGGGAGGGAACTGTGAGGATGTGGATGGGAGGCGGTAGTGCAGTAAGGGAGGGGACGAAGTGGGAGGGGATATGGGATTGCAGGGAGCCGGATTAGAGGGAAAAGAGGTGGTGGAGGGCGGTGAGGGAACGAGGGAGGAGGGACGGGCAGAGGGCAGCAATGGGATGGGGGACGGGTGACGAGGGAGGGGTGGAGAGAGGCGAGGGGATGGGGTAAGTGTGACGTGCGGAGGGTAGAGGGTGGCGAGGGTACGAGGGATGGGTGGTGACAAGGGGACATGAAGAGTAATCGTGGGGGGTAGGGGAATCGTGGGGGGAGGTTGGGGGGGGATGAATGGTTTTTTTTCCAAAACCCATCGACTACCTTTGGAGGTCACTATAGGCCCCCTATAGCGACCACCAAAGGCGTTGCCCATCTTAGGGGGCTTTAAAGCCTATTTCTCCAGTAGTGTATAATCATTGAATAGACCACATTCATGTACAATATTCATGAAATATTCCTATTTGTGTAATTTATTAGAGGTTTCTTTCACAAAAAATAACATAACATATAGGATTTCATGGTTTATTGTGTAGTAATGCATGACTCTATATTCCCTTGTGAATGAACTGTATTTCATTCGATAATCGAGGATTCATAAAATTCTTCTTGGAATCTAAGGAAAATAAGAAATATATATTCCCATTTCTTCTTAGAATGCTGTTCTTCATAATGAAAATGGGTGTGAAAAAACACATTTTGTCTGCCCACGATCTTCACAGAAAATATAGATTCATGGAACCTTATCCTCATGAAATAATTATTTTTTGGTCCTCTATTTCTCCTTTAATGTAACGCCCCGACCCCAGCTACCCAGAGTCGGTGCATTACTTCGTAACATTGGCATGATCACAAAAGATCAAGTCTCGAAAGACCGATTAGTTTAGTAGCCTTGGAAACACTAGATACATTCGTAAACGTTACATTACATCATAAAGTGAAAAACTACAATAACAAAGTCTCCATAGTCCACACTCATATCCTCTTCTGACTATCCCTGCAGGTCATTCATAAAATACTTCTTCACATCCTGGAAAATATTAAAACATTGAAAGGGGTGAGCTCAGATGCTCAGTAAGGATAACAATAATGCGGAAGCTTTCATAAATAAACATTAACATTTAAGGCAATGTATAACTAAAACAAAATCCTTTTAAACATGAACTTCAACATAATATGGCAAAAGTAAAATGAAATAATGCCATTTACTTCTTCACATGGATATTCTACTAGTCGAATAATCACATGCAATATCAATAACCACTTTCATAATGAGGGAATGTATAATGCCGGACGTTCTGAAACATTTTGTCAAGGCCTCGGCCAAGACGTCTAAAATGATTAAGGCCTCGGCCAAAACCATAAATCAAATTGGGAAAGGGCCTCGGCCAATTCCACGTCTAGTTGTCTCATGAGACCTACCGATGCATCGAGGAGCTATAGCGGGCCCCACCCGTCACTTATTAAGTCCAATACATTCCTCATATGAATAGGTTTAAACATATCATAAACCATAACATAATCATATCACATAAAACATGCATAAAGGAAACATAACATTTCCACATTCCAATCACAAGATATCAATACAACACATTGATATAATAAAAACGCTTTCAAAACCATTTTCAATACCAAAATAAAAGTAAGTTAAAACTTTGTATTTATTTTTCATTAAAAAAAGTGATGGCTTGTAGAGGAAGCCGAAACTCAAATAATGGTCACGGCGGCGGAGAAGTTGTTGTCGCCGCATAAGTACGGAAAGAAAAACATTCCCTTTTTGTCTTTTAGTAAAACGATTCGTGTAAAAAGATTCCTTTTGAATAAATGTAAAAGTCAAAGGGGTTTATACACCGTATAAAAGAAAGTTGTGTATAAAATAAAATATGCCTCAACGAAAGGAGATTGAGACGAAGTCCCATACAAAGATCATTTTTAAAATAAAATAGATATATTATGTGTATTCACTATAGGTACACATAAATAACATAAAAATACAAAATAGGACATAATAATATCATGACATAATTTGAAAGTAGGAGATTAACCCAAAGAATGGAAGTTGGGTTAAGAAGATCCCTTACCTCGTGTCTGACTTGACTCAACCGTTCTTTAACCTCCTGAATAATAAACTAGAGTTAATATATACCTTATTAAGAACCATTTTCAACTTCATTATCCTTATTATATCACTTATTACAATGATATGAACATTATGTAATTATTTAAGTTAATAATGTTCATTTTGTCGGTATTTGGTTCTTAAGTCAAAAATAGGCTTCTTACACTTACATGTTGTTAATTTGGTCAAAGGTTCATTATATCCAGAATGGTATTCATGATGTAGATATCATATATGTCATATATATCCAGTACATACATTCATTTATAATATTACATCACATTTAGAGGTAAGAAATGAAATGCACCGTTCATGGAGACGGTAAGCCGTACGTACGCATGAACGCTACTTCCATTTCTATTTCATATTTTCTGGAATGGAATCATAATGATATGAGAGTATATTATAATTCCAGTATAATAACATATATAATATCATTAACTTTATCCTTCACACATCCCACATATGGTATTAACGAATCAAATCACTTTCAGGGGGCGGTAGTCCGCGCTTCCTAAAATGAAGATATCGTGTTTTACCCATAATGGAAACCATAAAGGTATGCCCAAAATGAAAAAAACAGAAGCTTAAGGAAAAAATAACATATTATATATCATATATAAAAATAGTGACATCATAATGGCCACCTTTGAAGGTGTTAAATGAGTGTTTAACAATCATCGTTTCGGGAGGCAGAATTTCGCCATCCACGGAAACCTTATGTTCTTTAACCATTTGATGTAGTTGTGTGGAAGTGTAGCTCAAATAAATCTTATAACAACATCCTAGTATATTTAAGATACTGGTGTTGTTACAAAAGAAGTAAATAAAAAGAGTTTAGGGGGTTGGAGAAGCAAAATAAAACAAAAGAACATGAGAGAATGAATTACCTTAAAAAGTGTAACTCCTTTTGAGTTGAGCCTAAAGGCTTCCTTTGAAAGGATTCTGCCCAAAGGGAATCCTCTAGGATGAGGAGAGGGATGTGGAGAGAGCAAATGGGCAGGGGTTGGCCGAGCCAATGGCTTGAAGAGTGTGTGAAATGAGGTAGAGGTGGGGGCCTTTTATAAGAGGAGAGGAGGGGCACTTTTGGAAAGTAAAGGAACATTACATTATTTGAAAATGTGTTTCGGTTTTAAAAGGTCCCACATTGATAGAATTCGTGGATAAGGTGATAAGGCATCGAAATCCACTCATCCAATTGGTTTTGGACAAGTGTAATCCTTGGATTTTGCATTATCTTCTCATTTTATTTAAATCGTTAAATAATGAGGTCATCGCCACATCATAATGATGTCATAAATAATTTAATTTATTTAATGTCTAAAAATTATAAAAAAAATACTATGATGTAGGAAATCTTTTTAGCTTTCTAATGAATATTTATAGTCAAAATTTGGACTTGTGTAACCCTACTTAAAAATTGTTTTAGTAAAACACTTTATGTTAGTGTCATTTTCACTTTAACATTAAATAAAAAGTAATTTATGTTATTTCCCAACAAAAGTGGATCCATGGGGTCCCCAAGTTAGGCCATGGCTTGTCTTGGTCGGCCATGACACAACCAATGAGGTTGGGACATGTGTCTAGGTCATTTAATATTATTAAAGTATTATTTATACCTTAAACTACCCTAATTACCACTAATCGCGATTAAGAACTTAATAAGTTACTATTCACCAAAAAATTATTTTTATCCCATTGAACCACATTTTACTTCTTAATGACAACCATGTATGTCGGATTTTTGAAAATCAAATCACAGAAGTGGTAATATTTCATTTAAACGAAAAATCAGTTATTTAACAACCACTTAGTGGTTTCACTATTCATCAAAAATTGAAGTTTTTCAGAATAAGGCCAAAATTTCACCCTAAGCTATAATTGATATTACGAATTCAAAAATGATGTCTATTTTACAAAATTCCAAACATATTAGTTGCATTAATTAATTTTATAATTAATTCCCGCTGTCACAACAAATAGCGTGTTTTTTAGAAACAATTTATATCAAAAGATTGGCAATTGTTTATGTCCAATTTCAATGTTAAATTAATTCTAATGACCACCATTGGATAAAATGGTAAAAATATATTCTAATTATACTCTAAAACCACTCAATAGTATAATTTATCACTATGAATTATTTTGATTAAAAAAGTTGTTTTACGTATTTTTCACTATTCATAAAAATTTTGAAGTTCTCAGAAAATTACAAAAAATTCAACATAGGCTAATTTCAATATTAGGAATACAAAAATGAAGTCCATTTTGAAATATAAAATTTCTATAATTTTTAAAAAGTGGTTATTACTATTCATAACGGCTACTTTGATTTTTCGCGATGTTTTAGAACTCGAAGTTGCGTACAATGCAAGCAATTGCATTATTGAATGAGAAGCGTATCGTGGAAGCTCGGGGTGTTACATTCTCCCCTCCTTCAATAAATTGCGTCCTCGCAATTTGATATAAGAGGTTGAAAATAGAAAATACCTTTGTGGAAAACCCACATCATAAATAAGGTTAATAAAATTTAGCCTTAATAAGAGGGAAAATGGAAATAAGAAAGTCACCACCAAATTATGATCTCGATAAGGAGAACATTGGTGGCAATTAAAGACATATAATTGGAGGAAAAATGTAAATATTTGTAGGGAGTGGTTGAGGTCATCAATCACAATCAACTGTCAAATTGAGGGCCTCAAAGCCTTCAATCTATGTTGATTTAAAATATCATCAGTTCAACCAGACATAAGGTATTAGGATAACACATTTTTTGTTTTAATATCTCTTTACTAAAGTTTAAGAATTAATTTATTCATTGAATAAGAGATAGGTATATATATATTTATTCTTGACAATTAGAGTTTCAACCTTCAAATCATCTTTCACTCAAAAAGATAATAGAACTAAAAAAAATATTATACTTATCCTAATTGTATAAGGTTCCAAATGTTAACACATACCCTTTAAATTAGTAAAATTATTTGTAAAAACCAGGGACTTCCTGTAGGCTAGTGGTAGGAAATAAAGGCCTGTCGCACTTTGATTGTGGGTTCGATTCCTACAGCTTTGTCCGACGTGACGGTTTATGCCCCACCCTGCAGGTTGTCCTTTTCCTAAAACTATAGTATTATAATACTCCAAAAATAATCTTCATAAATTTTTTAACCTTAAACCATACTATCCAAAAATCAACTTAATCCACTCCAACCTTTATAGTTATCCAAAATAACTCTGTCCAGACTTTCTCTAAAATGTCTCTTAATTCCAAAATCAATTGTAGCATCAGATTCCCCATACAAAGAAAAGTTTCTCTTATTGTCACATACTAAAAATATGATTACCTTAATCATATTAAAACCTTACTGAAATCAAAAAGTAATGCAGTACAATCCATATATATATATTACATTATTCTTATAACCAGAATATAATCCTTGAGTGCAAAAGCACCAATACATTAGTTATTCTGCTTCAACTGTAGTAATAGCATAAGATTGTCCTTGATCCCTTGGCCTTTTCTGAGGTAAGTTTCCTTGACGCTTAGGACATTCATTTGCATAATGACCCATTTCTCTACAATTGTAGCATTCAACTTTGACAGCCTCTTTCTTTCCCTTGCAATCACGTGCCTGGTGACCTTTTTCTCCACATTTATAACAGACTCCCATTCCTTTTAGGCAAGTACCAGGGTGATTCTTCCCACATTTATCACATAATGGAAAATCCTTCTTTCCCTTTTTCCCTTTATCTGTCTCTTGTTCCACCATTCTCTTCTTCTCTTGCTTTACTTTGTTGTCATAAGACTTAGAGAATTCCTTTTCTGTCTTGATAGCACATGAGACTATATCTTCGTATGTTGAGAAAGATTGTGACACTAGAGCTCGACGGAGAAATGGTTTTAACCCATCAAAGAAACGATCAATCTTACTTCTTGGGTTACGTATATAATCTGCAGCATGCCTCGCTAACCTTGTAAAGTTAGCCTCATACTTTGCGACATTCTCATCCTCCTTTTGTCTCAGACTCAAAAATTGCCTTTCCATATCCGCTCGATGGTCTCGAGGTAAGTATTTTTCTAAGAACAGTTCTTTGAACTCCTGCCATTCCATGTTTGTTAATTCATCATCTTCCTTTGTGTTTTGAATTAGTGACCACCATTGATCGGCATCTCCAGTGAGGCGGTAAACTGCCATGACAACCTTCTCCCTTTCACTACTCCCCAAGGCATGGAATATTTTCTCTAAGGAATTTATCCATTGCTCAGCTACTGTAGGATTTGTACTCCCATTGAAGGTTGGCGGTTGTTGCCTCATGAAACGGTCTAGCATTGATCCTCCACGTTGCGGATCAGGGTGCTCCATACGAGTAAGGTTGTTATTCATAACCTGCGTGAGTTGTCCCAGTATGGTAATAAGTTGATCAGCACCAGTTGTATCTTCAGGTCCACAATAATTATCTTGAGCAGGAGGGCAATCCCTACACGGAGTTCGTGCATTGATACAGTTTCCATTCCTTCTACTAGGCGCCATTTCTAAACAATGGCATAAACTAGATTAGTTTATGAATCAAAATACATAATTCCATACTTGTAAAATACTTAACATAAATTGAACTATTTATGGATATAATCCATAATCATAAAAAGGTTTTATTTGAGGAAGTATATACTCATAACCGTTCATAGTGGTTTGTAAAGAAAATGAGAATTATCCTAAGCGTATCCCCCGGGAGTGTCGTAACCAAGAGTGCAGCAAGGCCCGTTGTCGTGCACCAGTTCCCGTTCGAGTCTAGCTCAAAGCGGTGTTTTCGGGTTTTACCCCTAGGTACATCTGTGCCAGAGCCGCCTCTACCTGCTCGTATCCAGACAGGGATGTATTGCTCGGAAAACTCATATCATCTCTATAATACCAAAATTCTAGGAAGTTCTTCTATACTAATCCTCGAAGCCTATCTTTGGGCTATGCGTTCTAATCAGAGTTTATCTACATCTAGCTTCCAAGGTTAGTACTAAACTGCCTCTGATACCAACTGTAACGCCCCGACCCCAGCTACCCAGAGTCGGTGCATTACTTCGTAACATTGGCATGATCACAAAAGATCAAGTCTCGAAAGACCGATTAGTTTAGTAGCCTTGGAAACACTAGATACATTCGTAAACGTTACATTACATCATAAAGTGAAAAACTACAATAACAAAGTCTCCATAGTCCACACTCATATCCTCTTCTGACTATCCCTGCAGGTCATTCATAAAATACTTCTTCACATCCTGGAAAATATTAAAACATTGAAAGGGGTGAGCTCAGATGCTCAGTAAGGATAACAATAATGCGGAAGCTTTCATAAATAAACATTAACATTTAAGGCAATGTATAACTAAAACAAAATCCTTTTAAACATGAACTTCAACATAATATGGCAAAAGTAAAATGAAATAATGCCATTTACTTCTTCACATGGATATTCTACTAGTCGAATAATCACATGCAATATCAATAACCACTTTCATAATGAGGGAATGTATAATGCCGGACGTTCTGAAACATTTTGTCAAGGCCTCGGCCAAGACGTCTAAAATGATTAAGGCCTCGGCCAAAACCATAAATCAAATTGGGAAAGGGCCTCGGCCAATTCCACGTCTAGTTGTCTCATGAGACCTACCGATGCATCGAGGAGCTATAGCGGGCCCCACCCGTCACTTATTAAGTCCAATACATTCCTCATATGAATAGGTTTAAACATATCATAAACCATAACATAATCATATCACATAAAACATGCATAAAGGAAACATAACATTTCCACATTCCAATCACAAGATATCAATACAACACATTGATATAATAAAAACGCTTTCAAAACCATTTTCAATACCAAAATAAAAGTAAGTTAAAACTTTGTATTTATTTTTCATTAAAAAAAGTGATGGCTTGTAGAGGAAGCCGAAACTCAAATAATGGTCACGGCGGCGGAGAAGTTGTTGTCGCCGCATAAGTACGGAAAGAAAAACATTCCCTTTTTGTCGTTTAGTAAAACGCTTCGTGTAAAAAGATTCCTTTTGAATAAATGTAAAAGTCAAAGGGGTTTATACACCGTATAAAAGAAAGTTGTGTATAAAATAAAATATGCCTCAACGAAAGGAGATTGAGACGAAGTCCCATACAAAGATCATTTTTAAAATAAAATAGATATATTATGTGTATTCACTATAGGTACACATAAATAACATAAAAATACAAAATAGGACATAATAATATCATGACATAATTTGAAAGTAGGAGATTAACCCAAAGAATGGAAGTTGGGTTAAGAAGATCCCTTACCTCGTGTCTGACTTGACTCAACCGTTATTTAACCTCCTGAATAATAAACTAGAGTTAATATATACCTTATTAAGAACCATTTTCAACTTCATTATCCTTATTATATCACTTATTACAATGATATGAACATTATGTAATTATTTAAGTTAATAATGTTCATTTTGTCGGTATTTGGTTCTTAAGTCAAAAATAGGCTTCTTACACTTACATGTTGTTAATTTTGTCAAAGGTTCATTATATCCAGAATGGTATTCATGATGTAGATATCATATATGTCATATATATCCAGTACATACATTCATTTATAATATTACATCACATTTAGAGGTAAGAAATGAAATGCACCGTTCATGGAGACGGTAAGCCGTACGTACGCATGAACGCTACTTCCATTTCTATTTCATATTTTCTGGAATGGAATCATAATGATATGAGAGTATATTATAATTCCAGTATAATAACATATATAATATCATTAACTTTATCCTTCACACATCCCACATATGGTATTAACGAATCAAATCACTTTCAGGGGGCGGTAGTCCGCGCTTCCTAAAATGAAGATATCGTGTTTTACCCATAATGGAAACCATAAAGGTATGCCCAAAATGAAAAAAACAGAAGCTTAAGGAAAACATAACATATTATATATCATATATAAAAATAGTGACATCATAATGGCCACCTTTGAAGGTGTTAAATGAGTGTTTAACAATCATCGTTTCGGGAGGCAGAATTTCGCCATCCACGGAAACCTTATGTTCTTTAACCATTTGATGTAGTTGTGTGGAAGTGTAGCTCAAATAAATCTTATAACAACATCCTAGTATATTTAAGATACTGGTGTTGTTACAAAAGAAGTAAATAAAAAGAGTTTAGGGGGTTGGAGAAGCAAAATAAAACAAAAGAACATGAGAGAATGAATTACCTTAAAAAGTGTAACTCCTTTTGAGTTGAGCCTAAAGGCTTCCTTTGAAAGGATTCTGCCCAAAGGGAATCCTCTAGGATGAGGAGAGGGATGTGGAGAGAGCAAATGGGCAGGGGTTGGCCGAGCCAATGGCTTGAAGAGTGTGTGAAATGAGGTAGAGGTGGGGGCCTTTTATAAGAGGAGAGGAGGGGCACTTTTGGAAAGTAAAGGAACATTACATTATTTGAAAATGTGTTTCGGTTTTAAAAGGTCCCACATTGATAGAATTCGTGGATAAGGTGATAAGGCATCGAAATCCACTCATCCAATTGGTTTTGGACAAGTGTAATCCTTGGATTTTGCATTATCTTCTCATTTTATTTAAATCGTTAAATAATGAGGTCATCGCCACATCATAATGATGTCATAAATAATTTAATTTATTTAATGTCTAAAAATTATAAACAAAATACTATGATGTAGGAAATCTTTTTATCTTTCTAATGAATATTTATAGTCAAAATTTGGACTTGTGTAACCCTACTTAAAAATTGTTTTAGTAAAACACTTTATGTTAGTGTCATTTTCACTTTAACATTAAATAAAAAGTAATTTATGTTATTTCCCAACAAAAGTGGATCCATGGGGTCCCCAAGTTAGGCCATGGCTTGTCTTGGTCGGCCATGACACAACCAATGAGGTTGGGACATGTGTCTAGGTCATTTAATATTATTAAAGTATTATTTATACCTTAAACTACCCTAATTACCACTAATCGCGATTAAGAACTTAATAAGTTACTATTCACCAAAAAATTATTTTTATCCCATTGAACCACATTTTACTTCTTAATGACAACCATGTATGTCGGATTTTTGAAAATCAAATCACAGAAGTGGTAATATTTCATTTAAACGAAAAATCAGTTATTTAACAACCACTTAGTGGTTTCACTATTCATCAAAAATTGAAGTTTTTCAGAATAAGGCCAAAATTTCACCCTAAGCTATAATTGATATTACGAATTCAAAAATGATGTCTATTTTACAAAATTCCAAACATATTAGTTGCATTAATTAATTTTATAATTAATTCCCGCTGTCACAACAAATAGCGTGTTTTTTAGAAACAATTTATATCAAAAGATTGGCAATTGTTTATGTCCAATTTCAATGTTAAATTAATTCTAATGACCACCATTGGATAAAATGGTAAAAATATATTCTAATTATACTCTAAAACCACTCAATAGTATAATTTATCACTATGAATTATTTTGATTAAAAAAGTTGTTTTACGTATTTTTCACTATTCATAAAAATTTTGAAGTTCTCAGAAAATTACAAAAAATTCAACATAGGCTAATTTCAATATTAGGAATACAAAAATGAAGTCCATTTTGAAATATAAAATTTCTATAATTTTTAAAAAGTGGTTATTACTATTCATAACGGCTACTTTGATTTGTCGCGATGTTTTAGAACTCGAAGTTGCGTACAATGCAAGCAATTGCATTATTGAATGAGAAGCGTATCGTGGAAGCTCGGGGTGTTACATTTAAAATCTTGAAAATTCTCTCAGATGAGAGATAAACTCATACAAGTTATTGGCTTAACAACCAGTGTTTATAGAAAATGTTCATTTTCTCATAACAATCCAAAATCACAGAGGCCACTAACTTCCTTTAAAACCAAATTCACGAGAGATAACCATTTTAGGATAATATTTAGTTTTTTGATGCATTATCTTACTGATTCTATCATTATAATATTATGCACAGAAATTATATGTTGATTTTGGTCATCAGTGAATTTTTAAAACACTCAAACGATGATCTAATACTTCTAGTCAATCACTGGATCACATGGAATTGAGATTCAATGGAAAGAATTTAATTGATGAGGACAAGGTTGAAGAAGACAAGATTGTTGTGATTGAATGACCCAGATAAAAGATTGAATAATTCTGATTGTTGTTGAGATCGACTGAGATGATCAAACAGACATAATTAAAAATTTGAGCTATTAGACGGTCCCAAATCATTCTTCACTATAGTAAAATGATCCAAAATTGAAACACATTCAGTTTAATCCCCTCTTTATAATACAGTACGTGGCATCAATCAGTCATATATGCATGATGGCATGTACATCCTCCTACATTTTTTATATTTGAATTTTCTTAGTAGGCTCCCTTATATTTGGTTGATCCTTAGGGGTCTTACATATGGCTAGGGCCGATCTAGCTGGGTCTTATATTTGGGAATTCTAATTTTTGGATAAGGTACTACATGAAGTTCAAGACTAGCCAAAGAAACACAATATTTATAACTCAATGCCATAATTCAAAAAAATTACACCAAACAACATGAAATCTTCCATATCTCATTTTTCATGGCGTCTTCTTTTTTTATACTTGAATAATTATTTTATACATATTTTGAATTTAAAAAACCAATGAAACATGTATTTGGTACATAATACCTTCTATAAAATCATCAAAATAGAATTCATTGAATTTTCATATTATTGTGTTATTGATATCATTTGCAATTTAACCAAACCACATTTGCTCTTCAATATCCCCATTTGGATTTGATTTTAATACCAGATTCATCTTAAAATTAAATGATATCTTCACCCCTTATTGGAAATAAAACAAAAGATAAATGTATGGGAACGGATTATCATTTCTAAATTTAAAATTTTACATAAATTAACTTCTCTTATGAAAATTTTAATTATAGTTACTATAGAGACTTATAGAATAACTAGTAGTTTAAAAAGTGTTGAAATTTATAATATACAAGTCTATGTGAGAAATGATCTGTGTGGAAAATAATAGTGATCAAGTTTAATATCAATATTGTCTATAAACATTCAGTATGTGTTTCCAATCACTAAAAATCATTTTTAGGAATTGATTAAAATATATTTAAATAATCTGGTCAACCTAACTTCTAATATTCATATGATATCAACTGAAACAGAAAAAATGGGTTTTGATATTCTTTCTTCCCCACCAAGATATGAAGTTAATTCTTATTCATCATGATTGATTTCGTTCAAGAGTAAAACCCACAAATCTTTAGATTTTTTTTTTGATATGTTGAAAGGATACAGTGAAATACCACTATCCTTTGTTAATGGATGACTTACAAAATGTAATAAATTCATATCCATTATCAAATTCATGTCTTCCCCTAAATACATTATTTACCTTCAATTCACTGTATAATAAAACAATATATTTATATTGAAATAATGTGGTTATTCAATGATCTTTAGTTATAGAAATGGGGTTGAGAGTTTCTTATAAACCAAAAGAACTTCATAGATTAGGAGTATATCTTAACACTTTCTAACAAATAAGTTTCAATTTTCTCTTCTTGTTCTAATTTTCTTTCCTCTACCAATTTCACTAGCCATAAGAGAAAACATTATTTTGGAGAAATCTTAATATTTACTTAGTGTGTATAGTTATATTTCCCAACAATAGGAGTCCAAGACGAGCTCCCTTTCTTCTTCAATAATTAATCTTGAACAAATAACCGTGTTTAAATTCTTACTTGAATTTCCATTCATATTGTACCTTTCGTCAAAAAAATTAGAATTCATTAAATTACCAATTTTAGGGAACTTTTCAGATTCTTCATTAGAGATGTATTTAAATTGACTAATATTTTTATTTTTCTTCAACATGACCCTTTTATTGATTTCTACTTTCTTCTTTTAGTATTGATATTCATGGATGATTTTCAATGATCCATGATGTGACCTATTTTCCAATAATAAAAGATTAATTTCTTTGGTGAGACACTCTTCACATAATTATTCACACACTTGTTGGGATTAGTTTCTTTATAACTATATTATTCAATTCACATCCCTAGGATGACTTATCATATTAAGTTCTAACCCTCTTCACTTATTATTTTGGTATTGATTTCACATCAATAGATAAATTTTGCATGATTTGATCATGACATCACTGATCATAATAATTACCACCTCATTTTCATTCATCTTTGAAATTTTTAGAGTCATATTTCATCTTGACTAATTGATTTTATTTATATTAATTTTGATTCTATTGTGTAAGTTTCAAATTCTCTTTAGTTTTCCCCCACAAAATGTAGAAATTTTTTAGTTTTAATATAATGAAATATTATGATAACAATTAATTATCTTATTAACACACATCTGAGAACAATAATAGTAGCCAACAAATATTGATTTATTCCTTTAGAATAAATTTTGACTATCATGTAATTTTTTCTTTTTTTTTGTTATAACATTTTGTTGTTCATGTATTGTCTCAACAATGGTCAATAAATATTATTGATTTTGATGCTCAAAGATACCCTTGTTTTTATTAAAAATAATTTTATTTTGAGTGCATTTCAAGATATTTATACTATTTATAATTATTATATTGAAATAATATTATACTATTTATTTTCATGAAATATTTTTTAATGTGTTCTGAATGCACTTAAGAATATTCTATAAACACAATTCAATGTTTTTTTGCTGGAAATACTATTTATTCAATACATCAATAAAAGTAATGTATGGAAAAAACCTTACGTTTATATTAAAGAAATAATTATTATGGTTAATAAACCTTACATTTGAAGAAACATATGGTTAAGGAACATTATGTTTGGATAATAACATTGCTTTTTTCAGAAAGAAAAAGTATGATTAAAGTAACCTACAAAAATATATAACTTTACAAACATATGGATCATCAAGCTTAATTTTCTAGTAAACCATACAGAGTCAACCTTACATTTGGGAGAAGTAAATGTATGGATATTCAATGTTACATTCAGAGATCTATGCTGACATGGATAAATATATAGATCATCAACCCTATATTATAATGTTGAACCCTGTATTTTTTCTTTTTTTGTTTTGTGATAAAACCTCACGTTTCACTTTTCAACTCCTTAAAATTGAATTGATGTATTTATCAAAACTTTTTTAAACAATCTTTATAGATTATTAGGACAATTTAAATCTCATTGATGACTAATTCGAAGATCATTTTATGTGATTTAATGGTCCATTAACAAAATAGTTTTTTAATCATATTCTTATGGGATATTATGCCTTCACTAATCTATTTATTTGTTTTTGAATCTTGATGATTTATCAGACATCTTTTTCAGATCTAAAATCTTGATGGGGATGTATTGTTATATATCTGTCTAAGTATCATCTATGAAAAAACCCCAGAACTGTGAATACCTCTCAGATATCTGTGTAAATATTATTCGTTTTATTTTTCCTGTGAAATTAGTTTATAGTTCTATTGCGATCAATCATCACAAAAATGAGAACTGCATTTTGAAAATCTACTTTTCTATCAAGTGAATGTGATTCTCTATTTTAGTTTTTTTTCTTAAAAACAATGATCTTTTGAGAAACCAGATCACTTTATAAATTCTTTAAATTATATTTTCTTCTAAATTCAAAGATCCTTCTTTTATCAGTTGTGTGTTGATTGAATTGTGAGATATATCGTTTTCTCAACAGAGAAAAATCTTATATATCTTGAGTTTTTGCTACATGTATTCCGTCATGGTGGAGTCTCAACTTCTCGCAATAAGCCATGATTTTAACAGTTCCTTGTTAATGATTAAGAAGGATCTATTTTATTAAACTTTGTTTGTATGGGTGATTACATCCTTCATTCTTTTGTGGATAGGTTTTATGATATGAGGACCTTACTAGTTAAATTCACAAGCCTACATAGAGGGTAATTGGTGGAGTGGACTAGGGGATCTTTGTGCCCCAAACCACTATAAATTGTTGTGATTTTTTTCTTCTCATATCAGTTGCATATAATCGTTTACAGAAACATTTACATTTATTATAATCTATTTGTGTGAATAAGAAAAATCGTAAAATTTTGAAAAGGACACAATTCACCACCCTCTGGTTTAATCATTATATCCCTTTAGACCTAACATTTGGTATCAAAAGTTGAGCTTTTCAATAGAGCTATATCATTGTTAAGCCATAAGACGTATATTATTGATGGAAATGGAGAATCTCAAAGAAGGAATATCAATGGTTTATGCTCTATATTTCAATGGTGTGAATTATGGATTCTAGAATCACAAATGATAATCTAATTCAAAAATCAGGGATTTAGAGTATACACAATGAGTTTTACTCATTACATAATTCCCAAATAACCTGAAACCCAGTTTACTACTACAAAGTTTAAGTATGATATGAATTAAAAAGAAATGAATACTATTATTTGCGGTATTGGGCCAGATAAATTCATCTGTGTATCGCAATGAACAACAAACTATGAAAGTTATTTGAAAATCTCAGTTGCCTATAAAGGTACAGAAAATTCTAGACATATGAGATATGCTACATAGAAATTATAGTTTGATATATTTAGAATGTTTGATGTTGATAGAAACACATAGATGAATAAAAGGATGACAGAACTTCGTAATAATATGACATCTTTTGGTGATCCTTTCAGCCAACCTAAGAAAACATTGATTGTTGTAAGAGTTTTACCTGTGAATTGGAATGGAATTTCATCTACAATCTACCAATCAGCACCTGTTAGGAATCTGAAAATGAGATAATTGAATTGATATTTAAGGATTTATGTGGCTGAAATTCAATATGAATTTGAAGATAAAAAATTCCTAGTGGGAATGGATAAAACAAAGTTAAAAGATACATCCCAAAAGTAGATCAGAAAAATGAAACAATAATAAAGAAATTCAGACTCATCTGATTCAGAAATTTATATGGCTTAATTTGCTAGATAAATAGGTAAATTTTATAGGAAGAATAATGTATTCATAAGAACCATAAAAATTTAAGAGAAAGTCCCAAGGGAAATAAGATTCTATGAATGAAAAAATTGGGTCATATAAGAGATGATTGTCCTACATTGAAAGGAGATAGGAGGAAGACATAAAAGAAAAATAGGAAGAATTATGATTTTGAGAAATTGAATAAAAGAATATTTAAGGATTCCTAGAGTATATCTGATGTATTTGGTACCCATCTAATACTAATTTAGATAAATAATAGTCTAATATAAAGGTTAATATCTTCCTAATTGATAAAAAGATAACGTACAATATGACTATTCATCATATTATGATTCTAGATATTCAAATGATAAAATGAATTCCTATTGCAGTATACATGAAGAAAAATAGGATTCCATATTAATGAAACTTGAATCATTAAAGAAAATTCACAATTATATTATAGGTTAAATAGGTACATTACTAAAACAACATCTAGTGCTTGTTGAAAAATTTAAATCAACTACTACAAACTGTACTGCTCATAGATGTAATATTTAGACTCTACAAGAAGAAGTGGAAACCTATAAATCTGCTACTCTTGATTTAAAAAAAGGAAAAAATTAATTGAATCAAATTCTTGGGAAAATTGTTGTTAAAATGGAAAGGTTTGGTATAGGAAGTAAGGATGAAAAAACCAAATTGTACAAAAACTATTTTGTTCCAGGTTCTAATAGCAAAGGGATGCCTATTGTTAAATGTTTTTATTATAGTATTAATGATAATTATGCTAATGATTTATATTTATAAAAACCTAATTTATGTTGTGTCATGCATGTTCATCATTCAAACCCTTTATTTAGTTTTATTTATAACATTTTTGATCAAAATACATATTTTTAGATTCCTAAGTCTTCGATAGGTAACACTACTGGACCCCAAAAGATATGGGTACCAAAAGGATTTTTTTAATTTTTCCTTGTAAGTAAAAGGTCACAGAAAAGGATAATATATATGGTATATGGACAATGATTTCTCAAGAAACGTGAGTGTAAATTCATCAAATTTATTTAATTTTACTAAATTAGATGAATCCGTTGTCACATTTGGTTATAATGCCAAAGGAAAAATCATTTGACACAGAATAGTTAGAGAACCAATTACTATCTCAATTTATAATATAACTCATGTACAAGGATTGAAGAACAATCTTATAAGTATATCTCAACTTTGTGGTGATTTATACATTGTTCATTTTTTAATAATTCATGTTCTATTATTATCGACTATTTTCTTAAATATTGATCACCCAGAACAGATAAGGTATACACTTTGAATTTAAATTATTTGTGTAAACGGAATGTGAAATTTTTAACTGCTAAGGTAAATGAGTCATTGATTTGGCACATAAGACATGTTCATTGTTATATTTTTTAATTACATAAGTTATATATGAAATAATTAGTTTCATATTTATCTAGTCTCAAATTTAACTATGATAGATTTTGTGATGCATGTCAGATTATAAAGTAACACAAATATTCCATCAAATCTCTTAAAAAATTGATACTTCAATTCCCTTAGAACTTATTAATATGGAATTGTATGGACAATATATTTTTTCAGGTAAATTATATGTATATGTTTTAGTTGATGATTCTTCTATATTTACTGGGTATCTTTTCTAAAACTGAAAAATGAATATTTTTCTATTTTTGAATATTTTTGTAAAAGTTTTCAAAATGGAAAAAGTTTATAAGATAAATTCATTAAGATGTGATAATGGTTGAGGTATTGAGAATAAATATTTTAATTATTTTTTCTCAAATATGGTTATTAAACACACCTTCTCTACACCAAGAACACATAAAGAAAATGGAATTGCAGAATGAAGAAACAAAACTATTCAATAAATGGTTTATACTATGATAAATGAATACAGTATTCCTACATAATTTAGGGAAGAATTTATAAGCACAGCCTTCTATATTATAAATAGATTTTAAATTCAACATGTTTTCATAAAGACTCTTTATCAAATTTGGAATAAAAGAAAGGATGTGTTAAAGTAAATTATTTTCTTTGGATGAAAAGTATTTATATTGAACACCAAGGCTAATCTTGGAAAGTTCAATCCAAATTCTGATGAAGAATGATTCTAGGATATTATGAATCATTTAATGTTGATATAATATTTAATAAAAAGTCAAGGATTTTTGAAGAATCATTCAATGTGAGGATTGATGAAACATATCCTTTTAGTAAAGAGAAAGATCAAGCAGAGGAAGATGATAATTCTTCTAACAACATGAGTCTGGATAAATTGAATAATGATTTTGAAAATACCAATAAAATTCAGTATATTTCAAAATAACGTGATACTAATGAAACTAAAAGTGCTCTGTCTAGACAGTCTACAATTTGAATGAATCACCCTTTATAGACTATTATAGGAAAACTAGACATAGGAAAAAATATAAAAGAAGTGTAGGAAACCTAGTTGATTTTTCTTTTTTTTATATCTCATCTAGAGCCTATATCTTTTGATGAATCCTTAGAAGATGAAAGTTGGATGTTAGCAATAATAGAGGAGATAAATCAGTTTAAAATGTACAAATATCGAAATTAGTGGGAAGACCATTGAATGATCCAGTTATAGGAACTAAATAGGTATTTAGGAATAAACAAATTGATCAAGGTATTATAAATAGAAACAATGATAGACTAGTATCCAAAGGGCATAACCAAGAAAAGGGTATTGATTATGATGAAACATTTTCGCCCATAGTTAGACTAGAAGATATTAGACTTCTTTTGGCCTATGCATATCATATGATTTTTAAATTATATTAGATGGATGTAAAAAATTCCTTTTAAAATTTATATTTAATGGAGAATGTTTATTTTGAGAGATATCCTGGTTTTGAAAACTTTCAAAATCCATATTTTGTTTTTAAACATACTAACACTCTATATGGCCTTAAACAAGCACTTATGGCTTGGTATGAAGTATTATGTTCCTTTATTTTGAAAAATTATATTACTATTTTCTTGGAGTCCCAACCCACTTTTAGAAAACAATTTTATCTAATTTATTATTATTTCATATCGATGTTGATAATATCATTGTTGGATCGACAAATAAAATACATTGTAATGTTTTTTCAGAACATATAAAAAATGAATTTAAAATGAGCATTATGGGAGAATTAAATTTCTTTTTTGGAATTAAATTTATCAAAAATATCATGGAAATGTATTAAATCAATGTAAATACATTAATGATTTTTTGAAAAAGTTTGGCCTGGAGAAAAACAATATATATTCAACTCCCATGTGCAATAATATTAAACGTGACTCAGATGAAGATATTAAACCTGTGGAAAACATGTTATATAGAGGTTTGATTGGATGTTTTCTATATGATACTACTAGCAGACCATATATTATTATTTTTAGTACGTTATTGTGATATATTCCAATCAAATCCAAAATAATCTCATCTTGCTGAAGTAAAAAGTAATTTGAGATAATTAAAAGGAAAAGTTAATCAATATCGTTTTTATCAAAAATATCCAGTGATTTTAATTTAATATTACACTCAGATGTAGATTGTTGAGGATGTAGATTAAATAGAAAATCACATCAAGAACATGTAACTTTTTAGGAAAATCATTAGTTCCATGGTCATGTAAACAAGAAACACTTGGTTTTACTATCAACAACCAAAGTAGAGTATGTATATGTAGGTAGTTTTTGGGCATATGTGTTGTGGATGAAAAACACTCAAATTGAATTTGGACTTAATTTTAAAAATACTCCTATTATGTGTGATAATACAAGTTCTATAAACCTTTCAAAAAGTCCAATAATTCTTTCTAGAAGTAAGAATATTGATATCAGAACACATTTTCTAAGAGATCATGTTATTAAAAAGGATATATCTTTTGAATTTGCTAACACTAAATATCAATTATTTTGTATTTTTTTAAACCACTTCCCAATTCTTTTTTTTGATTTTATTAAGGTGGAGTTAGGTTTATTTAATTTTTAATTAAATAGTTTATTTTTTATTTTATTTTATTTAATTTTTTATGACTAATTTATTTTTGTAAATCTAATTTTCTTTTCTTATTTTTATCTTATCGTATTTCAGTTAATCTATTTTATCTTAAATTAATTTACACCACGTAATTTTTAAATTTTATTCATAATTACTATGCGACATGAGAAATGAGGGCATGTGTCATATGTCAGAAACCCTTTGTCTACCTTACATGTTGTTTACCCAAAAACTATTTCACTTAACCCAAAATATTCATCTATTATTCCAAATCCTAGAAGCTGAAAAAATCTGAATTTCAGATCATTAGAATAGTATAAAATCATGAGAGTCAAAGAAGTATAATTGAGTGACACAAAACACCAAGAGTTACAGGTAGACATATTCTTCCGGGAAAGTGGTTGATCATGATTGGTTATATCAGACGAACTTACTCCAAAAATAAGCATTATCCTTTCAAGGACTCGAGTCATATTTTAGTGACATAAAATAAGAATTTCTATATGGGGTGGAATTGAATTATTTTAATAAGAGTGTATAGTTTATTTTCGATGATTCATAGGATATGATTTTTTCTAATATCGAAGATAGGGTTTTCTCAATTTCAACAAATGAGGTTGAAATGTGTTTAAAAATCCCACATGAAAAGGGGTTTTATCATTTCAATCTTAGATTGATAGGTGATAGGTGTAAAACCCTATGTTTCCACTGTACGCTTCTATTTGAATAATACAATAGCGTGTGTTGTACGTAACTCCTAGTTCTAACACAGCACAACCAATCAGATTAGCCTTTATGAATAGTAATACCCACTTTTGGAAATTTTATAAATTTTATCTTTCAAAATGGAAATTTTATAAATTTTATAAATTTTATCTTTCAAAATAGAAATTTTATAAATTTTATCTTTCTACCATATGCTGATGGTAAATATAATGGATCTAATGAGCACAAGCAATAGGAAATATCCCATAGGCACTAGCTCGTTGTCGATTCTAGGTACCTTGTATCTCTGTGAGAGTAACCATCATGAATTTCTGTTCTCATGAACTATCCACTAGTATAGAACATACCCATAACCGAATGGTCCCCAATCATCATCAACATTGTTTAGTTAGAGTTGTAAGCATAAATCTTGCTAAGTGAAACTGAGGAAAGACCCCACGAATTCACTACCAAACTAGTACACGTCCACCCACCTAGATTCCCGGGTTTTCCCATTGTGCTCAAACAAGTTCAACAAGTCAAGAAATATTATTTTCACATGAAAATATCATTTCCATATCAAAAATTCACCGAACAGCCCACATGTATACCACACAAGTCACAAAAGTCCACTTTTCATTCAAATTTATTTTGAAATTTGACTCCCACCAAAATAGCCCACAACATTTTTCAAATTTCATTCACACTTCAAAAAAACTTTTAAAATTTTTTTATTAACCATTGCAATACATTATAAATCACATAACAACCCACTAAAATATCATATAATACCTCTTTCATCAACAAAATTCATTTTCCACAACACACTCACACAAAATAGCAAACAACCATGTTTTGCAGCTCTCTTCCAATTTTCTAAAACATTACATCACTTTATAAAACATTCTAAAAAAATATTTGACATCTTAAATAACCATGTTACCATTTAAAAACCCATATTAGTTGAACACCCCCACCCCAAATTACATATACACCATTTTACCAACTTTGTTTAACAAAACAAAACATTCACAATTTTCATAAAACAAACTCAAGGGGTGTAACTCTGTCTTGCACACAAAACCCATTTCATAACCACATTTAAGACAAAAAAACATAACAATTACTATCCAATAAAGAATTGGAAGCACTATATATATTTATAAAACCACATTCAATTGTTATAAAATAACATTGAATAATACCAAAAAAGATACAAATGAAAACACACATTTTCAATAAAATTATCACAAGATGTATAACAATGTTTAACACTTAAAACCTATTCTAAGACCTTATTCTTAGGACCTCATAACACAAATAAATTACCAAACATGAATTTTCAGTCCAAAAAAAATTTATTAAACCAATTCCATAAGTTATAAAATACACCCCAATAAAAGATCATGAGTTACACATGAAAACACCCTATTTCAAGTTAAAAAGAAACTATAAAATTTAACACTTAAGAAAATAAATCATAAACACTTTTCTCACCACACCAAACATATGAAGAATAAACAAAATGACAAAATACTGCAAGTTAACTCATCAATATTTTTTTACACAAGGAACTACCTACCTTTTGAGTCAAAACGCTTGAATCATGGTGAGAAACGTCAACCACACCTCCGCCGCACCACAAGTAAGTAAAAATGAACCCTAAACCATAATATTTTACCTTAAATACCTCAAATCAAACCCTAGGTATTATACCTAACTTCTGTACACTATATAAATTTATGAAAGAGGGATGAAACCTTATGGAGAATGATGGAATTGAAGAGAGAAACATGTACCCCAAACAATATTGAAGAAAACAATAAAAAATCCACCAGAATCTTAATTTTAAAATAGATAAAAATTTAACGGATATTCGAAAAAGGATGAAGATATCATGTAAGAACTGGAATGGGAGAAAAGAGTAAAAATAGAGGGAGTTATGGATGGATCAATTCACCTATTCAAATCTGGGTGATTCGTGAAATCCATAGAAATTTTGCCCAATTTCTCGATTCTATTGAGCTCCAAATTAGGGGAGGAGAAAATGGAGGCACACCTTAGGTACATGGGTTCAAGGGGGAGTTCGAATCACTGAAAAAACATAAAAATATAATGATTTACTAAAGGATTTAAATTGTGTTTAATGCAGGAAATGGGCTTTCGGGCAGGCCCAATTCATTAAATAAAAACTAAAACCCACCATAATTATATATTTTAAATAGTCCAAACTAATTTTGTGGGGTTTATAGGTCAGGTTATGACAATTCGGAATTTGAATGGATAAAAAAGGTTGAAAATGATGCAGTTATAAAGGAATCAAAATTTATTTTTAAATCTGGAATTGGCTCACGGTTTAGCCCAATTCATGAAAACTCACCCATTCCTACATAGAAGCTTGGGAAACCCCCAAAACAAAGAATTAATGTAAATTAAATGAAATTCACCTTTACAATATTTCATTTATATGACAATTATCCCCACCAAGAAGAATTTATGTCCCCATAAATACAAAGAAATGCCAAAACAACAAACAAACCCTACTGAGAAACCAAGAGGTACTCCCTTGCTAGGTTTCACCCCCAAAGACCAAAACACCTATAATGATCAATTATATAAGGATTAATCTCACAAACCAAACTTATACAAAATTCTTGTAACGATCCTTCACATTCATACTTTATCCCAAATGAATAATCCTCAAACACTATCCTAACAAGACTCAAGAAATTCACCCAAACGAACAACAACTTCGAACAAGGTTACACTTACCTTACATTGACTAAACCATTGGGCACTCTCCAATCAAAATGTTTACTCATGGAATATGTTGGTATCTAGATAGTTATGAATGAGACTACCTACCGCTAAGCCAAGACCAACCATGGATAAATATGAGTTATTGGTATGGGGTGGACACAAATAGGCTCCCTGCCAAAAAAGGCAACCAATATTTTTTCAAGACAGAATCAGGACACTAACATGGGAGGCCTGGATGAATTATCTAGTAAAAAGGGTAGAATTCCAGTTAAATTTTATGAAGGAATGTACCTGAGAATCATAGTGGGTCTCCCCACCGTAATAACCAACCATCTTAACTGACCAGTATGGGTTGACACAGAAACACCCAATATTTTTTAATGATTTTGGTTGGGCATAGGGTTAGTCCGCAAGGTTTGAGAAACCGTGAACTAACTGTGTAGATCATTATTTCTGCATGGTTTCCTACAACACAGTAACTACTAATCATGCACAAACTGTGTCTTCAGCACATCTATCAAAATATTCAACCATTCTCTAATGACTCAATGGAAACCAAAGTTGGTGGGAATGACATTAGGCACTATCAGGGGTACAAGGCACTCCACCTATTTCCACCGAACGAGAACAACATAGAAAAGATGATGACACCAGAAGATTAAAATCTTACTATCATTAATTCTTAGGATTGGACATTGTCAAAGGGTTTAAATGACCATGGGATTTCCCCTGACTATAAGACAAATTCTCTCGGAGACCTATGGGTGGAGCTCAATGATTGAAGCATCTTTGGCCTCACAGCTAGGCTTTGTAAACCCCATGAACGAGAATTATTCCTTCAGTGAAACCAAAAACTACACTAAAATCCCCGAAATGTTTTCGAAGACATAACACATTCCAAACACACTTTACCCAAACATGATATTTCACTGAAACAAGGGATTAAAAGATGAACAAACATCACACCTTGATTGTTCGGTTGAGAAACAATAGACGTAAAGAACACCTATAATGAAATTCCTCTAAAATGGAATATTTTTAAGTTTTTCCTTGGGAGACATTCTCCCAACATAATAAGGACTCTCATATGATTGCACGACTTTTACCATTATTGTCAATCGAGCACATGACAAAAAAAGGAATCACTTAATATTACTATTACGACTGTTATAAAAAATGCACGGAGAGGGACCTTATACAACATCCCTAAACAACACACAATTCTAGAGAGTGTCCACAATATCCTATTATGACCATATTAGGTACACTAGTGGTTTATCGTGAACTCATGCTTCAAAGAAACTGTAAAGAATGTAGAGGCCCTCTTAGACACCATCGAGACACTCATCCACACTAACAACCTCAGACCACTTCCACCTTCAACAAATCAAGTACCTTAATAAACTAAGGCCTCTTTCAACCTTATACGTGCACTCTTTTTATATAAAATGAATATGAAAACATTGAAAGGTGATGGTGTAGAGTCAATCTACAGAGTTTGAAAAAAATATTCCTTATATTGATCAACTAGAGGATTTTTCAATGGAGAAACAATCTGGGTTGCACTTCAGTCGTGAACTAACCCTTAATGGGGCGTACCGTATCCAACGATTGAACCTAAGGACCCAACCAAGATGGCACATTAGTCAAGACACACCACAAACCATATCCAATCACATTAATGGAACCACTTTAAAGTAATCCCAAGAAATTTCTCAGAAGAGACCACTTACCGGCCCTTAAACATAGCTTACCGAACAAACAAAATCCTAACACAATGTTCAAACAGGAGGGTTCTTGGACTAAAAACATCCCACAACATCAACATTTTCAAAAAAAAAATACACAGCATCCCAAAATGGTCATCCTAACTTCATGTTTTTCCTTTAAAATCATCATTCTTAAAAAAAACGGTTCAGTGGTTAGTGTATCCACCAATGGTACCCCATGGGTCTCATATATGCATGTTTCTATTCCAGACTAGGAACCCTCCTCAATATCCATCCCGAAACTCATCTAGTAATTCCATTAACAATCCATCATCCCATATAAACCCATCCATGTGGTCTCTCATGAAAATACCAATGGTTATTAAAAAAATTCATTCCACTTTTCAAAACCAAAACAATCACCCGATGCTTCCTCTTTCTCAAGACCGCTAACCACAAAATCGAACCCAAATTACCACTTTAAAAAAACATTTCAGAATAGAACAATCATTCCAATGAGAAATCACTTTCAACATATTCACATCAATTTAAAAACATCGCATCCCATTAAAACAACTTTCAATATTTTAGAAAACTCTATGGAAATACATTTTCAAAACCAACATTGACATAGTTCATGCTTTCAAAAGAGGTGAAAACAAACAATTTTACATTCCAATAAAATTCTAAAAATTCAGTTCTCCATTTTCAAAAATCTATCCATTCCCACTTTATTAGTTAATAATTTCACTAAAACGTTTTTCTTCTTAAAACTGAGTCACTTTAAAACCAATGTTCCATGATTTCAAAATTAAAGAACACAAGATAATGCGAGAGGAATCTAGTTTCTGTGGGTGACATGGACATATGGTTGGCGGCCATATTCCAATCACTTCACCATCAAAGAGAGTGTTCTAGGAAAATATCCCTAGGTCCACATGGCTTTCCAAACCCTACGAGCTCACTGTGACCATTAACCCAACTCTATTTTCATTTCCACTAATCATCATCAAACCAAGAAAACCGAAGGACTCAGAAAAGTCTCGACTTCCCCTGGTGTATTGAATCCCTTCATGAGGTGTGGTGATCAGCCACACTACTCCTAACCAAATTTCAATGTCCTGAAAATCAAAACATCAGACTATCCCAATTTTTTCCCAAATTATATGACCAAAAGAGAGTGAACCTCCTTTGATAAAATTTTGTCACGAACTGAATCTGGTAACCACTGAAACTAGGACAAATCCCAGATGGTGATAAGTCCTAAAAGGCGTTTTTGATCACCATGGGCTGGAAAAAGTGCATGGGTATCAAAAAATGAGAATTGGGAACGATTTACCCACGTTTATAAACTTAAAACTACAAAAGAATCCAATGAAACGAATCTAGATTTTTAAAACCAAAAAATCATTTACAAAAATTCCGAACTGAATTACATATTTTAAAAAAACATAACAATACTATAAAAAAGTTAAATAACCAAAAGGAAACAACCCTTGAACCCTCATGGCAAGGGGAACCTCCCTCAAGCCAACTCCATAAAACTTCACCACCAATGACCTACTTGAAACCTGAACCACTAGAACTAAAAAAATTGTACCCAACCTATGAAAACAAAAATAACCATGTCTACAAACACCCAAGGGTGTAATTATGGTGTGATCCAATGTCTATTAGGATACCACTACTAAGATATTCCATGCGATAAACATTTGAAGATGAAAAGCATGCATGTTTTCAAAAACATGTAATTTCTAGTTAAATTTTCTAAAAGATTCCACTAAAAAATCTGTTTTCAAGTGGGCTAATTTAAATAAAAAACACTTTTAAAATAAATTTCAATTCTATTTAATTTTCCATCCAAATATACTGTATGATGATGGTAAGTAAAAAGGATCCAATGAGAATAATAAATAGGAAATACCACCTAGGCACTAGCTCGTTGTGGGTCCCAGGTAGATCATATCTCAGTGAGAGTAACCATCAAAAATATCAGTTCTCATGCATGATCCACTAGTAGAGAACATACCCATAACCTAGTGGTCCCCAATCATCATAATCATAGTTTAGTTAGAGTTGTAACCGTCAATCTTGCTACATGAAACCGAGGCCAAACCCCACGTTTTCACAAGCATACTAGTACACGTTTACCCACCTGGATACCTGGGTTTTCCCTTTTTGATAAAATAAGTTCAAAAAGTCAGGAAATATACTTTTCATATAAAAATATCATTTCCATTTCACAAATTCACCGAACATCCTACATGTATACCACATAAGTCACAAAAGACCCCTTTTTATTCAAATTGATTTTGAAATCGAACTCACACCAAAATAGCACACAACACTTTTCACATTTCTGTAACACTTACACAAATCCTTTAAAAAAACTTTATTTACCATTCTGATACATTCTAACTCACATAAAATCCCACTAAAATATCATATCAAACCTCTTTCATTTACAATAATTCATTTTTCACAACACACTCACACAAAATAGCCAACAACCATGTTTGGTAGCTCCTTTTCCATTTTCTAAAACATTTCAACACTTCATAAAACATTCAAAAAAATTATTTAAACTCTTAAATAACCACCTTACATTTCAAAAACCCATATTAGGTGAACAAAACCCCCACAAAATAGTACATATACACACTTTGTATAACCAAACAAAACATTCACAATTTTCATAAAACAAACTCAAGGGGTGTAACTATCTCTTGCACACAAACACATTTCAAAACCCCCATTTAAGACCAAAAACATACTAATTCCTATCCAATATAGAAATGGAAGCCCTAGATATATTTATAAAACCACATTCAATTGTTATTAGATAACCTTGAATAATACCTCAAAAGATACAAATAAAAACACACATTTTCATAAAATTCTCTCAAGAAGTATTATAATGTTTTACCAATCAAACCTATTCGAAAAACTTCTTTTTAGGACCACATTACAGTAATACATAACCCAACCATAATGTTCAGGAAAAAAACGATTTATTAAACCAATTAAATAAGTTATAAAAAATACCCAAATAATACCCCATCAGTTACACATTAAAACACAAAATTTAAATTTAAAATGAAACTATAAAATTTAACACTTAACCGGATCAATCATAAACAGTTTTCTCACCACAACCAACATATGAGGAATATGATAAATGAGTAAATACATCAATATAAGTCATAAATAATTGTTTACACATGGAACCACCTACCTTTTGAGTCAAAACCCTTGATGCTTGGTGTGAAACCTCAACCGCACCTCCGCTGCACCACAAGGAAGGGAAAATGAACCCTAAACCGTAATAATTCACCAAAAATACCCCAAATAAAACCCTATGTATGAACCCTAACTTCTAAAAACTCTATAAATTTGTGAAAGACGGAGGAAATCCTACGGAGAAGGAAGGAATTGAAGAGAGAAACACTTACCCAAAACAATCTTGATGAAAATGGCCTAAAATCCACCAGAATATGAATATTAAAACAGATAAAAATTTAAGGGAGTTTCAAACAAGGATGAAGAGATCATGTAGGAACTGGAGTGGGGGAAAAGATTAAAATTTTTGAAAAATTAAGCAGTTATAAAGGAATCAAAATTTATTTTTAAATCTTGAATTGGGCTCACAGTTTGGCCCAATTCATGAAAACTCACCCATTACTCCATAAAAGCTTGGGAAAACCCCAAATCAATTCATGAATGGAAATTAAATGAATTTTACCATTACAATATGTCATGTATGTGACAACATACCACAAACACTTGTCCAAATCCCAAACAATGTATGTAGAAATATCATCTCTCTTACTTGGAGGAGTTTCCATATACTCAAAGATAGATAACACGACCTTTAGCAATGACTCAATAGCCTATGGATCACCATCTCCTATAAAGGTAGAAGGATGCTTCTATTGGAATTGTTGAGTAAGATCATCCATCGTAGGTACAAGATATAAAGCACCATGCATGGACTACATCAGACAGAAGAAACTATCATGAACATGGGAATCAGTTCCAAGATCAGGTACAATAGTTGGTTCCTCCTATGGCACTCTTGGTAATAAGACCAGAAGTTTAGGTCCCACCATGTAAGGAGCTTGGTCTTAACCACCCTCCATGAATACAATATGAGGATGTTGTGGCGACATTGGACTAGAATTTCTAAGAATTCACCTCAGAAGAATATTTAAGAAAATAGAAAACATCACTTAAGGATGATAAATAATAAAAAATTCACAGAACAAGGTATACTACCCCAACTAACTTATTATATAGATAGGTATCAGTATGTGATCAAGTGTATGTTTCATTTCATTTTTCATTTTATTTCAAGGTTTTATCTTTTACATTTAAGAAAAATGACAAGGTATGATAAGTGCATGGACCCATTTCATATTATATGTCATGTTTCACAATATAAAGGATATCCATTTCTATTGAGTTAGTGACAATACACCTCATTAATGAAAACAACTATCATTTATTTATATCATAATGGATTGACTTAGAAAATTAATCATCATAACCAGTAATGGAAAATACACCTCACTAATTGAGACATGAAATCACTCATTCAAAACCAAGAATAATACCAGCATAAGCTAACTATCATAGCATCACTATACAATAACAAAAATACCATGCAATGTAATATCATGAAAATATGCATGACATGTGAAATATATGTACCTAATATGATGCATGTGACTATGCCCTTTCCCTTATATTATCAGGACAACAATGAAATAGAATATGAGTCAGAACCATAATCAACAACACCACACAACCTGTGCATCACCAATTGTTGAAATAATGTCCATTGTAATATAAAAATTGAACAATGATTATATTTCTATTAACTTGTATTTTCCCCTGAACCTATGTTTTCAATTCCTAATAAAAAATTATGACCTAGTCCCAAGCATTCTGAATCTACAGTATATTATGTTAAAATAGTAAATAAGTAAAATAACCTTCTATAATACCATATTGTGATGACCGAGACCCCGATTCCACTTAATTAGTGCCCCAAGATTGGTGGGAAAAATTTCCTCAAGCACATCTACCCAAATGCCAGAGGCTGCAAAATAGTAATGAGGGACTAGAATGTCCCCATTAAGAGACTATGAACTTATAAGAAAATGGTACGACTGTAGTGAAATATAAAATGAGGTAAATAGCTAAAAAATATAAGTAAAAATAAGGGACATCTGAAAAATAGTAGTAATAGTAAAAATAATATAAATAACTGGAATAACATACAAAAACTGATGAAAATATGTCATGTATCTAGAAAACATTAAAAAATTGAAACAATATGGTAGGAATAACATGATTCATGAATGTATAAAGGAAATAAAAAGACTATCCCTATCATACTAATCCCTAGTTGTGTCATCTACTATCATGATCCATCATTAAAAACAAGAAATCTGGTTTTTGAATATGTATGCTTCCCTTTATCCACAGATGAAACCATGTAATGTACTTTGAGTACCAATGAAAACTCAGAGAGGGTATGAAATAAATCAATATGGGACCCAAAAAACGTGTTCTATATCATCTGGCTTGTGTAATGTAAATATAACAGTGTGAAAGCATGACTATATATAATGTAAAACACAACAATGTTACTAAATACACATGTACCCGCATAGAAATATGTAGGTATCTGAATGTGTAACAATTTAATAAAATAATTAATTAACAATTTATGTTTATAGGTCATGTGAGGCATATTCAGCACTAACATCTACTCCTGATAGTAAAAATATTGAATGGTCTAAGATTTAACAGGGAAAACATGATTGATGATATTTAAATATTATGTTCCAAGGGAATGAACAAAGAAACATAGACCACAAGGTCCACTAAATCAGTAGTATCTGAGTCTAGATAAGTGGTAATAGTGTAATCCAAGGATAATGTTCCAAGGAATTCCATAATAAGGTGCCTATAGAATCTAATGTGATCTTCCAATGTAAATTGGTTCTACGTAGTGACTAGGAGCTATGAGCTGTAACAATGACACATACTTGTCCTTGTTAGATCCAAAGAGGGTATCTAAGGCATCCTATAAAACAATTTGAGGGATTCTACAATTTTATTCCAAATATACAAGAATAGAAAAGGTTCTAGATCTATGTGGATCTCAACCAAAGAAAGGAATATCCTGAAATCTGAATGGTGTTCCTGAGTTCTCATGGAATTCCCTGATAAGAATCCAAGGCGAGCATGAGTGAGGACACACTTATTTAATAAGGATGGAATGTATAATTTTAATTGGCTCAAACCATACATTGTTTTAGTTTTAGTATTCCATGTATCACGAAGCCATTAATAAAGTCATAATTAATCAATAAGTCCATTTAGTTGAAGTCTCACCTTTCATTAGTGCGATAAGTCCGCGTAGCATGTAACCTTTGTTAATTCCATTTAATTCATATTCAATAAATAAGTTCTATTCTGCTTCCTTCCATTAATGTTTTATGGGATTCTATGTATATAAAACATATTATTTATTTATATTTAATCTGGTCAACTCATATACATAGTATACTTTCCATTTTACAGTTAACATTTAATTATCAATTTACAAACTAAACTTAAGTGGGTCATGAAGTGAGCATACATGGTACCTTCCATTATGCTAGTCAAAATATAAATCAAGACATTTTATATAGAAAATATTACCATTAGAATGTTGAATCCATGTTACACATGAATGGTGGCTCAAATGTGTCAAATAAAATACCCCAATTATGTAATAAAACCATACATGGGTTGGTTGACGTTATGGGTATGCCCTCAAAACATTAATCACATATATGGAAAGATAATATACATATAGTTTCAATTATTATAATCATGGAACATAAATTCAATAAACAACACCCCAAGAAATTAGTGGGCTCCACATGATAATTTAAAAATCAACCACCCACCATATGGTTGTTTTATCCTTTTACTCCGATATCATCCTCCAATTAAAATTATAACAGAGTATATTAATGAAAAAGTGGAAACTCCTCCCACCTCGATAACTAGGTCAAGGGTAAGAGAAGGGAATAAAATCTAAAAGGACTCGAGTACTTACCATTTTTCATCAAACATGAAGAACATAAGCTCGATCAGATCCCAGAAAAAGGAGATCATCCAAACCCTATATTATTCCTTCAATGAAATCCAAAAGCAAAAGAAAAATAGGTTATTACTAAATAAAAATAGATTAAGAGTAAGGATAATTCTTCGTTAGAACATTATGGTAAAAATATTTACATTACTCTGAAATTATCCTAAGCAAGGTTTGGCTACACGCTTTTCCAAAACAAGTTCGAGCCATGTACGAGTAACTAGAATTGAAAGGGAATATGCTAGGTTAGGTCACATAGTTAGTGAAACTATTCACTAACCGTGTGGTAAGGCTCTGAATAGAATGTCACCAGCTGCATGTTTTTTCATAACCATGCGGCCTGCCCAAAATGTTTAATCTAAACCATATGCCATGCCTCTTTTCCCAAAAATATGGTTTTTGGGTTCTGAACAATCCCTAGACACCCTTGGGACCTTAACTAACCCATTAGAAATCTACATTAGGTCAAAAAATTGAATTATCATGAAATTTAAAGGATCCATACTTGAGTGAAAAATCAGGATCTTACATATTCAGGGTAATTCATTATTTTTGACCTAATGTAGATTTTGGAGCCTAATTTTCCAAAGACACTAAAACTTTAGATCCTAGATTGAACCCATATTATTTTTTATCTTAAAAGTGATGTAATAGTCATGTAATAAAATATTTGGGTTAAAATATTTTGTGTCTGAGCTATAAATTAGATAATTTTTGAATTAATATTAGAAATCATTCGTGAATATAATAAGTATATGTCTATGTATAGAAACAAATTATAGAAGAATCACTATCGAGAATTGATCAACATAGAGAACAAATAATATTTGAAAGTATATATAATTTACGAATAAAAATAAACTATTTATTCCTAATTAGTTGATATATAACATTATTAAGCCATTTCTATTTATGAAAATTGTGGGAACAGGGAGAAGCATGGACAAGAACCCATGTGAGTGAAAATGTAATGATTTTTCAAATTCCATACCCAAAAAAATGGGATATGTAGCTAACAACTTCAAGGATATGATTATCTAGCTATGTGAGGCTAAAAAAATAATCTAAACCATATGTAACATCCATTATCACCAATGAAGGAGAAACAATATATTTAGAATTTTATGCAGTAAAAATCACCATCATTTAGTGGGTAATTAGATGCACTTGTCACTTAATAGTGGGTTAAATAAATAGAAAAGACCTTTTCTATTGCTGAATAATATGAGATAGAGAATTTGACTGTTTCATTATATCATTTTGCTGGAGAGGACGGTCAATGGTTAGAAATAATAAAGAAAATATCAATAAAAGATAAAATGAGATATATAGAGTGGGAAGAAAGTAATATAATTTTTTATAAGAAGTATTACCCTTGAACTCAAGGAATAAATATGGATAGATAGTTTCTAAATACTAGGCAAATGTATGGTTAATCTATCACAACATATAAAATAATATTCAATAGTCTTGTAAGATATTTATATGGTTATTTTTTATCAATAATATAAAAAAGATAGATTATTTTGTGGTTTAAAACAAAACATTGAAAGGGTCTAACTATATAAGACATAGGGATTTATGAAGAATTAGTTCAATGTACTATCAAATAGATGTTTATTTTAGATAATGGTCCAATATTTATGGAGATAAGAGTGGAAAAATAGAGTTTCAAGATGGTGCATATGATGAAAATGAAGTAAAGTGGATATAACCACCCACATGTCAAAATTTTGGGAATAATAATAATGTGAATTACCTCAAAGGGATGGTAAAATACATCAAGTTTGGGATAGTGGTCCTCCAAGATCATGAATTTTGAAGCTGAATTAATATCATGGGTAACATGATAGATTAATGGAGGGAACCTCTTAATGCACCACCCATTGTTCAATGCTTCAACTATAGGGAGCAAGTGAACTATGCATGCCAGTGTACAAAACCATGAGTTGATGAGGGTAATCAGCTTCAAAAACCACCAAACCCAAAGGAGATATTAATGATTATTCTATCAGTACTAATAAACTAGAGCGAGAAAATAAATTCTTACAACGTATGATTCCTCTTTCGCTTGTTTTGGAATATATTTTATTAGATTATAGTTTTACACATTCCATGATACCCTATTTGTTTTCTTGTACTATTGGATCAATTCCCCAATACCATTAATTAGATATATATATATATATAAAATGACTTAGTGGTAAGGTCATTGATACCCAATTATTAGACTCCTCACCAATTAACGTACGTGAGAAGATTATATAATGAAACAACATAATCCTACTTATTGTGTTATTTGATTCGATAGTAAGTAAAGATTGGATCTCGTTATATAGATAACACGTCCATTTTTAGATAAAGGAAATATCATTCTATTTTATGAAACATCCCATAATCCATTAAAAATTAAATAAGATCATGAATCCCTTTTTTAAAATCCATCAATGTTGTGGGTGTTTATACCATATGAGGATGTATACCTTTACCAAGTAGTTAAGTAAAAGGAAGGTATCTACTTGGTTTCAATGCCAATTGTGATGTAATAATGTAATGAATTTCATTAAGAGTAACATGGAATTATAAGATATCATGAGGTAGAATTCATAATATAACTTATTCTTAGAGACACTATTATCGGAAAATTCCTTTATAGAATGGCCACGATCAAATTAGAGGAGTTAAAATAGAAGTATGAATAACATATCGAAAATAATTCATTCTCTATAATGAATTTCTTTGGGGTATTATAGTGATCCTTTTAAAGAAAAATGATATATATATATATAAATATATATATATATATTTATTATCTGGAGTTAAACAGGAACACCATAAAGAACATGTCTCCCGAATCATGTATTGATGAATTTATTGACTATCAAAAAAGATATTAGTAATGATAAAATAGAGATTTTCATTTTGGATATCATTAATTGATGGTTATGATGGAAGATATTTAGAAGACAACTATTTATACTAATTATGGTCCCCATGAGTTCATAGTGTTCTAGTAAGAATTAATAATGACCCTGTTGTCTCCATGGATTTTATGAATAGAGTATTTAGGGACTATATTTTTTATTTTTAAACATTATCAATGATATTGTTATTTACTCATACATAAAGGAGGAATATTAATAGAGTCTAATGATTGTTCTAGAATAATTGGGAAAGGAGAAAATATAATCTAGGTTTATAAAGTTTTAATTTTGGATTAAATAGTTCACATTTATGAGGAACATGATCATTAGTGAGGGGATTTATATTGACCAGTCAATAAAAAATGAAATTGTGGAAAGTCCCAAACCCACTAGTGTTGTAACACCATGAGTTTTGTGAAATATTAAATTTGATTTAAATTAATCTTTTTGATATTTTCATTTCATACACCCATGAATATAGTCTGTGTTATATGAAATCATTATTTTATTATTTACATGTAAACTATGTCATATTAATATTTACTTATGAAATACCCCATCATAATAGTATTCTACTTCAAATACAACTTATCTTTCACTACACGCAACAGCAACATGGAATTCATTACATGAAAAACTATGTTTCTACGAATAATCATTTTATTGTTATAATTATATAAACAAGTTAATTTTAACATAAACAGTAAATTTATTAATGTTAATAGTATTAACTACCTTTTCAATTTTATTTATAACAGTGTCAATGAAGAACATATATTTTGGTAATGTTATTAAATTTTTGAAAATTCTATTGTCTCATTAGAAATGATTTTTTATATATTTATCTAATAAATAAATAAATAAATTTTAGATACCTTTAAAAATATTATTTTATAAAAAATAAAATTTTTGAATTCATAATATCAATAATATATTAGTGTGATGTTTTGTTAATTTTTTGAGAAACTTCACTTTTGGAAAAATAGTGAAAAATATTGAATCATGATTGAAAACTAATTTTTCAATCAATATATTTATATTGTTAAATTATACTATAAGTTGGTTTTAATGTCTAATTAGATCAATTATAAATATATTAAACCAGTTTTGTAATTTTATTATTTTTATATTGAATTTATATATAACATCATAATGAACCTTTAAACATTCTCACATTAAATACCCACTTTATTTCCATGTCTATGAGATTAGCATGAAACATATTTTTTATTTTATTTTAAAAAAATTCCAATAAATAATCGTAATTAATATTATACGTGAATTTTAATAATATAAACTTAATTTGTGACACAAAACTATTACAGAATGTGATTGTGATTAATTACAATGATTACGGTAAAATAAAGATTAAAAATTTAATAATACATAAGCATAAGTTAAAATGACCATAGAAATTTCAAAAAAACCATTGTATGTAAAAATATAGTTTATAAGACTTCTAGTATTGTTTTGTGTTATTTTTTTCAATTTGGTGAGGTAAAAACATGGTAACACCAAGATTGTTTTCAAAAATTCCATGTGGGAACCCTCCCTTCCCTATAAAAGTCCACCCTCCCCCACATCTCCACACCTCTCAAAACAATTTGTTTCATAAAATATCTGAAATATACACTACATAAAATCACTCTCTAACTCATTTAAGACTCATTTGGATAGAAATCCATCCATGGAATCCCTTTGGCACAAACCAAAAATTTGTTACCCTAAGAAGCGGTGACATCCTTCGCAAAGATACTTTATATTATTTTCTTTCTCCATAAAACCATTTATTATCATTTAATGAACAAATAATAGCCTAATTATCCTTAATATAGACACATTTTTTTAAATAGTTATACCTTCACATACATGCACTTCCATATAACGGGTAACAAACATACCATTATGGTGTTTGGAAAACTACCACCTCAGAAAACGATTTTGTTTGTTTTAACATTATCACCTATCATGGTTGGTGATCATGATTAAAATAAGTTTTATATGATATATATGGTATTTACCATATAAATCATCACCATGTCCGGCCTCCCTTATAGATTTAAGACATTGTTCGTGAAACTCTTCCCAGCGTTATATCTTCATGGATTCTGGTTAATTACACTGCTTCTCTAGGGACATTCCAAAGGGTCAGGTCAGGGCATAAACCTTTGGTCAGGGGAGTAGTCACATTGGACATCACCGGCGTGTCTAGATGCAAGAACACTGGTGCATCTATGTTTCTTCCGCTTATTATAGGGCTTCTAGAGGGTGCGGAATCCCAAGGAATCCCACGTCGAATGAATGGAATCATATGTCATAGCCATGTATCTAAAGTTTTCCTCAGCTTCCCATGTATTACATAAGGTATTCCGTGAGTTTAAAAGCTAGAACAGATGGATTATACTGATAAGAACACTGATTAGAGTGGATCATATGGGCACAACCCCTAGAGGAAACACTGATGTTGGGGATAATGCGCGGTTAGCTTCTCGATTGTTGTTATGGAGAATCGGGAATGAGGTGGCATGATCCCACTGGGATGTGGCAGCCCAAGTGAGAATCAAGATGGTACACAAGTTATAGATGAACCATGAAAACAACAAGATGCATGGGTTATAGACCAAGCAGAATATTTAGTAGGAACACCAGTCGTAGACCAATCCTAACATGTTAAAATGTTATTGTCAGGTAGCATCGAAATAATATTTTCTATTATTATGTGTATTGCAAAAAATCCATATCTTATTAATTAGTTTTTCATTCCTGGATTATACTCTCGATTAACTGGTCATTCATGTCTTATGAACTGTAGACATTTATCACATGGTTTGTATTTATGATCTTTATTATGATGTGTTTTATCTTCGAATGGTTTTCTCAAGTTCTCATGCCCATATGTTCATGTTATGATTACATATTTTTTAATTTAACTTTATTGAGAATTAAGGCTCAACCCATTATTATGATCCATTCCATAGGTTATGAATAATATATTTTTTGTTTGATTACAATGGTGTAAGAACATTTTGATAATTATTGATTATTTTTCTATGAGTTAGTAATTTTTTTCTAATCATACGAAGGCACTAATATAACATGGTCTCTGGGAGTCTGTTTTTGTAATGTATTATTTATTAAACAAAAATGAGGTGGATCTGGAACATAAGTATCTAGGAGTAAAAAATATGACAAGTAGAATCGGTCTTGACTCGTCGTAACCTTATACACAATAATGGGCCTTGTTGTACACCATGTTTAACACTTCGAGGGGATTATTTTTTTGGGAATTCACACACTCTTCATGAACTGTTATAAAGGATTTAAATATATGTTGGATATGAATAAACTAGGAAAAAATTAATGTTTCATAGATTAAAGAGGGTCTCAAAATGTAGACATCTTATACCTGATTTTTCATGAATATGTGGTTCCCCAATATGATAATTATTTCATATACAATGTTTTCTAGTTCATGTTGGCGGTGGGAACCAGAAGGAATTGGATTTATGTTAAATTTGATGGAAACTTTTATGATGAGGATTCAAATGAGATTGTTACTCGAGTGAAGGATGTAGTAATTAGGCGTAGTCAGTTTTCACAAAACATGAACAATAATGTGTTCCTTTACAAACTCTCAAACTCTCTAAGGAAGAGAAGGATGGATTTTAGTGATATTTAGATTAATAGATACTATAGAGGAATTAATATTCAGTTACCATTATTTCAATAATTTTTAATGAATCCCTCAAGACAATGTATTAGAGGAACTAGATTATGTTTGTACTAGGGGAAGAAAGGACACAAAGAAAGTAACTACAAAGGGAAAATTAATGGTTCAGTTAACAAGATGGATGAAAACATTGGCATCCATAAGAAATCATAAAATGGAAATTATTTAAGTGTGTAATGAATAATCATGATGAAAATAAATTTTATAATGGGAAATTTTAGGAGGAGAATCAGAATATTGGTACAATTGATGGTTATATTTCTGTTGATGATGAAACTAAAGAATAAATGTGAAATAAAAGAGGTAGTAGGCAATATGATGATGTAGCATTCTTATGGATTATGGATAATGTGTAATAATCAATGTTTATATTTATTTGTATTAATGAATTTTTTAAAATGAATTGGGAAATATAAGAGTACCTTCTTGTTTCTTTTTTTCAAAAAATATTGACATTATTATGTCGAATGTTTTTGATGGGATTGAAAAGAAATTTCAGGATAATGTGATATTTTCATTATTGGAAGATAACCCTTAATATATACGTAATATTAAGATAATGTTATTTGGATAAATATATGTAGGATATGAATAAGTAAATTGGATGGTACTGATTACCATAGAACATATAAAGCCGTCTTTGGAAAATGTAGTTTATATTAAAATGGATGAAGTTTATAACTTTTTGGAATTATGGGATATATCAAAAAATCATTATAATATTAAATAATTAATGTCTTCAAAATGGATTTAGGGTAATTCAGATCCATACCATGTTTTTAGAGAATATATGATGAGTATATTCACAAGTTTTGAATGTGATAATGAAGATATAAATTATAACATATGGTTGGATCAATGTAAATTTGTTTTGTTGACCTTCTTTCTAACTCTTAGGATTTTAATCTTCTGGATGGTTTATAAGGTTAACCATTTTTTTAATGACTGACTTAATATTCCAATGTGGTTATGAATATTGGATAACCTTCTCTAAAAAATTTATCATGATGGTGACTGACGAAATATTGGATGACTTATCATGGATCTCATGATATCTTTGTTCTTTATGAATAAAAATTTCACCTTCCTTTTTGGATTAAGGGGTGTAGTTAAAATTGGAAAGATGTGTCCAAAGGGTGAGATTTTACTTTTGAAATGTAATAAAATCAAAGAAGTATAACTTCTCATGAATTTTTTTAACTCCAGTGAGTTAATGTTGAAATGAAAAAAATGGATATTATAGTACATTCTTTTATGATTAATCAAATGGTCCCTTGGATCATCACATATTTATGGAATTTTGGATTGTTAAATTTTTCCTGGCCAAGTTATCTATAATAGTCCTCCTAAATTATATAGTTAAATTTCACTTCTATGTCTATGTTTTCACATACCACCTATGTTATCATATATGGAAACCAATATAAGTGTTACTTTGGGTAACCATTATGGTTCAAAAATTAAATTTTTAAAGAAGGATTAATATTCATTTTTACGATGTTGGTTTATATGAATGGGACATTAATGTATTAATCCTTCGATAAAAAAGTTGAATTATGAAGGAGAAATTCATTTTAACAATAGTATAATGTAACACGATAGGTTTTTTCAAAATATTGTTTTCCCATTAATTTATTCTTTTTTGATATTTTTCATTTCATGTGAAACTGAATATAGACTGTCTTATGTGAAATAACAATGTTATTATTTAATTTTTTGAGAAAACATGTAAATCATTCATCATATGATACCAACATAAATTTTTCACTACACAGAACACCTACTTGTCTTACGCTACACACATCATCGACTTGACATGCGTTAGATGAAAAAATAGGTTTCTATGAAAAACATTTCATTATTATAATTAATAAAACAAGATAATTATAACCTAGTAGTTCAATTTAGAAATATTAATAGTAATATATACATTTTATATATTATTTATAATGGTTATTATGAACTATATAAGTTTTGGTAAAGTCTTTAAAAGTTTTAAAGTATTATTTTCTCAAAAAAAAAATTTATGTAAATATATGATAAATAATAAAATTAATTTTAGACGCTTCCAAAATTTAAATTCGATTAAATAAATAAAATTTATTAATTCATAGTGTTGAAATTATCATTAGGTGATGTTTTGGAATTCCTTTGAGAAACATCCTTCTTGGGTGAATAGTGAACAATACATAATCTAAATTAAAAATTTCTTTCTTGTAATTTATTTATATTTCTATATTCTATTTAAAGGTGGTTTAAAGTAAAATTAGGTCAATTTTATATCAATTAAAAAAAATTCACTGTAATATTTTTATACTGAATTTAGATACAAATGTTTAATGAAGTTTTGAACATTATCACTTATATAACTGTCATTCCTAGCACATTAGTGAGATTAGAATTAAAATTTATTTTGCAGATTATATGAATATAATTTTAAAAAATGGACATAAAGTTTTTAATAACCATTATATTTATATTCTAATATGATGAACATAATTTTTTATCAAAATCTAGAAGTGAAAGTGATTAATATTAATTACAGAGATTAACGTAATGTTAAACATAAGAAGGAAATAAATCATAATCATAAGTGTCCAAATGACTTAGAAACTCCTCCGAAATCCATTTAATAGAAATATTTAGGCCATAAAACATCAATTGTTGAATTTAATTTATTTTATGGATTTTATTAAGAAGAAATGGGGGGACACCTAACTTGTTTTAAAAAAATTCAAATATATCCCATCCCTTCCAAATAAAAAGGCCAACAAATATCCCCCTTATTTACAAATCCAGAAACAATTAATATCTTCCCATAACTACCTCATCTTCTTCGCAACATCCATATTAGAATCCTTTAATTCCAACTTTAGGATGAAATCCTTCAAAGGAATCCCATTGGTGAAAACTGGAAGGAGTTACCTAAAGAAGAGGTGACATCCTTCCTCTTTGATCCTTTAATTAATTTCACCATTGGTAAAAACTGGAAGGAGTTACCCAAAGACGAGGTAACATACTCCTCTTGATCCTTTACATAATTTTATTTCTACAAAAGCTCAATTATTACAATATCATACACAAATAATGACCATATTATCTTTTATATACTGATATTCTATTTTTTAGTGGTTTTACTTGAGCTTATCACATTTCCATCTAATGGGAACAGACATACTATTTTTGTGTACAACGAACAACCATCTCACGAAATGATGTTGTTCGTTTTATGTTTTCCACCTAACATGGTTTATAATTAGGATAAGAAATCAATATTTATATGATATATATGTTATTTAAGATTTATTTTTTACTCATTAAATTATTACACTAATCCTACAGTCATGATTTCTATTTTGTGTGATTATGATAATTTGGTTTGGGGATGTGGGGAATATGGCATCCTCAAAGCAATGTGATTTGATCAAACACCACATGGAATGTATTAAGAATTGGTTCAGTGAAAATAAATTATTTATATGAAACAATAACTCTACTATAAAAATATTATATATATATATATATATATATTTCCCTTACTTACATTCTTTCAATATTACAATGAATAACAGAAACAATGTTCATGCTTACATATGGTCTACCGTATCCATGAATGGTTTATTCCATTTCATATTTATATATAATATAAATTATTATAAATACATATATAATAAGTATATATAATATTAATTTTATGTTTCACATTCTGGAAATCATTATATAAATAGGAAGAACAAAAATATAAAAAATTAAGACACATGCAAAAAACAAAGCGGATATTTCCTCTAGAGAATCCTTAACATAGGATCATTAATAAGGGGAAAATATAAAGAAACAAGAAGACATTAAGGTATTATAAATATTAATATGGTTTTATAAAATATGTATAATAAACTTATATTTATTATATAGGTGGTTTTTATGAGTACAATGAGATTCAAGACATAAGGTAAGATTATTTCATCTCGCTTTTTATTTCTGTCTGGTATATGCCATATACACCTCAAATTTCATTTTTCACTACATATACATCCCATTAATAGATTATAAAAACATATAAATTATTTTATGGGTATTTACATATCTAGTTTATTTTCATTCTCTGATAGGGTTTATGTTTCAAATGTTACAAAATCGGCAATGTAATTTATTCTCAATTTTACATCATTGAGAAAAACTACATATTATGCACAAATATTTTGCTTTGAGGTGTATATAATTTCTTTGACATGTTATATCATGAATATTATAATTTTCATGATATATTTATTCTCCTTTTAATTTCATCTTCTTACGCGGGGAGTATGATTTTGAGTTACCATGTGGTAACTTTTCATTGAAAAAATCTCATCCCTTATCATTGACAAAATCATATGATGATTCTCTCAAGAACTATCATGAGTTTTTATAACGTCTAATTATTGATGTTATATCCATGTAATGGTACCCTTTTTTCACTCATATAGGTAAATCATATGATATCCAATGTGTTTTTAATAAATTTTGACTTTACCTCTCTTTTTAGTCATTCATCTAAGTTCATTAAAATCCATGTTTTATAAAATGTTTCTAAAAAATAAGGTGCTATTATACAATGGTATTTAAATGAAATTTTTACCCATGTATTAACTATTAAATAATATTGTTTATAAATATTCTTCTATTTTTTCGGATCGAGGAACATTTTTATACTTTCTATAGTGAAAAAGGAATGTTAGGCATGTACGGATTTACCCATAGTCAGGATCGTCATTAACATGAAGCTTCTCTAACATGATTACAAAGTTATTTTTTACAGAAATTGATTTCCTAATGTTATATAAATTCTTTTTAAAAATTGGTTTTCAAATAAAATTTTTTTAAAATATATTTTCAATATTTTCTTATATGATTTCAGGGGGAAAGGTTTTGAAGTTGATTTTATGAATACGTTCAAGGATTCCAATGTAATTTCAATGAAAATTGTTTTCAATTGTTTTAGTGTTTTAAAGAACCTTTTTCCATGAATAAATGATATTTTATTTTTGAAAACTTTTAATGATATTTCAAAATTATTTTTCATATAAGATAACATCTATTGATGTTTCTCACGACAAATTGAGAAATTATCCAAGGGTTCCATTCATATTATTTAATTAATGGTTTCTGTTTTGATGGAATGATGCTTATGAAACCCGTTTATCTTCTTTGGTTTATATTATTTTCAAACAAACTTTTTTTTCAGGTGTTCTAATTTAATGAAATTATTAGGAAACCTATCTATTTTCTAAAGTTTATGATGTGATTCATTGTTAATGATACAAACATCATTTCATTGGTTATGATTTTATGTTTATAAAACCCATCTATTTTTGGGTCATGATATAATGAACGTTTCATTAAGTTATGGGGCATGTATAATTGATTTTATTATGAGATGGGTGGGACCTATATCTCTCTCTAATGAACTATGTAATGATATGTTTTTTATGATCACAATGAGTAAATAGGTTGTATAAAAAGCGTAAAATTAAGTGGTTACACAAGATTTAGCCCAATCAAGAATGTTAGAGGGAACAGAGGTTGTAACCCAAGCCTAAAATTAAAAGGGTACATGATTTTTATCCCAAGACCAAAAAATGAGAAGGTTCATAGGTTTTAACCCACGCCATAAAATAATTAGTTACATGGGCTATATGACAACTGTAATATGTAATAACTCTCTTCATAGGTTTTTTTATCATAAGATTTTATATTCTTCTATGTATGCCAATAATTCCATGTCTTGTTCCTCATTAATTATTTCATGGATTATTCCCTCGATTCAAAAATGAATCATGTCTTATGAACTCCAAATCCTTTTTCCACGATGCATGTTTATGATCATTAATATTTATTATTTGATCTTATAATGTCATTCACATGACCTCATACACTTATGTCCATGATAGGATTATGTATTTTCATTATTTACCCTTACTCAGCATTAGAAATCACCCATTTCATAGTGTTCCTTTCCCCATGTTACGAAAATTTATTTTGATGTTGAATTAATAAGGGGAATGATATTTCTGGAAAAAATTGACGTTTTTTCCCTGAGATAGATGCTTTTTCTTCCAATCTTCCAAAGACACTAAACTAACACAATCATTGGGTGTTTGTTTTTATAATGTATTAAGTATTCCCAAATTATGATGTAATGAAAATTTATGATAATCAAGGGTCACAATAAGTGTCATGTAAATTTATAGATTTATTTTTTTAATAGGGTAGTACATATGTATTTGTATATAAAATTATCATAAAATTCTAACCTACTAACTATGTTAACATAGAAATGGGTAAATTGTGTCTAGACTAAATAATGTGATCAAATATTTATCAGCCTCAATAAGAGGATAGTCACTACAAATGTACACACACTAAAGTGAGAGGATAATATTTTATTATATACATGGATTCATTAAAGAAAAAATGGGTTGTTTACTCATGAAAAATGGAAATATGATAACATATGCCTCACACCAACTAATGATCTAGGAGAAGAACTACCTGACACATGATCTAGAGTTAGCAGTTCTGACCTTAAGTTGGATGATTTAGAAGAACTAACTATATTGTCAGAAGTGTGACATAAATAAAAAACAAAAGATTCTAATTTATATATTAACATTTAAGTAAATCAACAATAATAAAAAATATTTCATAGAGATAATAATGGACTATGATATCTTTAGTCAACACTATCAAAGAAATGTGACAAAGTTAGATGATGATAAAAGTATAAAAGAACCTAATACTCTATCAATGATGAAGATTGAGAAAGACCATACCTTTATGGGTATGAAAATTATATATCATGATATCGAAATGAAATGGTAAATATCCTACCATTCATAACTTATTTCGTAACTATCTCTCTTAGAGAAGATCAAGGAGGAAAAAGGGATGATCTAGAGCATCAAAAAAAGGTAAAAGTAGTTATATATGGGATTATTTATGAATTATATATAAATGCTGATAGTGTGATTCATATTGAAACTAGGAATTGTTTTCATTCATCACTTGAGATAAAGATGGAGTTATTTGATAATTGAGGTATGCCATCATTATATATCCCTCCCAAAAGTTACAATATAAAAAATGATCATAGAGGGAACATATGGAGTGAAAACACATGGAAGGATATAGATGAGTATATATCATGGTTCATGGAATATCACCAATTTGAATAATAGAAATAGAAGTTGAAGGGGATCATGCGACCATTGCCTATACCCATATAGAAATAGGATAACATCACTATATACTTTTTCACTATTCTCCCAATGACATCTAGAGGAAACCATGTGATATGGGTGGTGTTTATAGAACCACAAACACTAACAAATTCATTTCTATTCAAGAATATTTATTTATTGAAAAAATTTAATGATATATTTAATTAATTGGTGTGGTAACATGGTGTGAATCCATGATTTATATTTGATCATGATCCATGGATCACATATAAATTAAGGATAAGTCTTCATCATTCATTGAATACTAAATAAAATTTCACTACATATTATCACCCCCAAACTAATGGCCAATATGAAAGGGATATTTAGATAATTAAAAAATACTGATATCGTACTCAATGAAATTTTATTAAGGATTCGATCAATATCTCCCATCAGTTAAGTTTTCATTCAACATCAACATCTAATTGACTATTCAAATGAATCCTTATGAAGTTCTCTATAGAAGGTTATTTATAATTACTACATGTTTAGGTGAAGTTAAGAAATGAAATTTACTAGGACATAATCCTATTCAATATATAATATAGAATATTCACACAATCCAACAAAATTTTAAATTTTCTTAGATATGGGATGATATCTATGAGGAAAACCATCGAATAGACATTTAGTATAAATTTGGAGACAATGTTTTCCTTTGAATATCACCAAGGAATGGAGTAATGTATTATGGAAATATAGCTAATCTTATCCCTAAGTACATTAGTCCCTTTTAGATCCGTGATTTCATAATATTAGTGACCTATCAGCTCGCACTTCAACCAAATATTGATAAACATAAATATTCATTCCTTACCTCTCTCCCGAGGAAGCTCAATCCTATCCTCTCAAATGAACTGAATATGGTGGTGGTACAACTGTATAATTACCACTTGTATGAGGTGAATCTGGTGAAACTCCTAGACCAAAGATACATATTCCTATGAAGTAAGACACCTAACCATTTCAATGTTATATTGAGAAAAAATATATACCATGGGATAACTTAGGAACCAGAGATAAAATGAAATATAATTACCCACACCTATTCTCAAAAAGAATATTAGTTGAAATTTTAAGGATGTAATTTCTAAATTTTATGTGGAAACAAACTGATTATAAATGAATTTTTTTTTGAAATAAAGTGTATTATATTATATTATACTATATTATGTTCTATTATACTCAAAAAAACATAAAATATAAATTAGAAAAAAATACAATGTTAAAATATGGTTCACACAAATATGCTAAAATCATCCCTCCGACAAACAACACTATTGAAAAAAATGAAAGTATTTGTAAAAACTCATGATTATGGAAAAAACCTATAAAATTGAGGGTGATTGAGTTAAATAATGGATGAAAAACAACAATGTCTTTATAGGAGAAAAAATGGCTACTATAATACTTATTTGTCTTTTGGAATAGTAATGTGATCATTGGAATAGTAACTTGATAGCTGGGAATACTAACCTAACAATTGGGAACAGTAACCAAACCATTGTAATTGTAATTTAACATAAAAATAAAAAATTTGATATAAATAATATTTATCATGAGTAATTAGTTAAATATAAATACTGTAATGTAAAAAAATAGCATTGTTGAAAAACAAAAAGAAAATATAGGCATATTCTTAATAAATTTCATTTCATAAAAATAAATTGTTTTATATTAAAATTTCATATTATATATGATAGAAAATTGTATTGATAAAAATAAAATCATTATCTAAATTAACCCATGAAAATTTCCAAAATGTTATTTTTTGGTATAAATATATATTACTATAATTTTCATGTGAATAGTAAAAATAAAATTTTTACTATAACCATTTTATCTTTACCAAGGATCGCACTAGACTAGGCATAATGACTGATCCTCTAGAAGTATTAATAAAATAAAAGATACAGAAATGAAAACCGGGGAATGAAAAAGAAGAGAACAGAGAAAGTGCAGTTACGTGTAAAAGTAATCAAAATCCTAAACATAAGGATAATCAGAGGATGCACCCACATCAACTGATTCCTAATGTGATTGTGAATTATAATATTTGAAGATATTGATATATTTCCCCTTGAATTTTAACTGCTCTGATGTGATTTGATGTTTGGAGGATTTGTTTCTAGCACACCGACACTTGGAATCACCAATATTATTCTTTGCAGCCTTATAATTGGACTTGGTAACCACAATTATTTTCATGTTGGAGTATTCCTTCAGGGGGATTATCTTTGGTGGAGCATAAGCTGTTTCCACGTTTCCATTCTCTCTATATCCTCCACTCAAGAAATTAGAACTGTAGGACACCTTGGCACACCTCACCACCTTTTCATCATAACTAAAATTCTCTTTATAAAAATCAGAGACATTCCCCCATTCAGTTGAGATGTTCACATTCTACAAACCATCATCAAACTCTTCACCACTTGGTTTCGACAAAGGAATGACCATCTTCGTTGACTGCACAAATCCATTTCCCATCAATAGAGTCTATCTATATGGATTATCCAATGTCATCACATGATGATGTTTCCCGTTATCATGGTAATCACTTTCTTCTTTATACTCAATACAATAAATAATATGGGTAGAAACTGGCACCTACACACTCACCTTCTCCCCATTGACAGCTTGATTTCTATGTGATCCAGTCTCTACAACCTGCTAGGAGACACGTTGATCCAAAGGTGGATACTCATATTCCAGCACAGAAAACTTGTTTGCATTCTGAACCATGGTCGAACTCTTTACCTTCCCAGCCGAGGGTCCCTGTCTATCAGAACCACCAACTCACATATGCTCAAGACCACCTTCATGTTCTACTGACTTAAAGGGAGCCTCCTTCTCCACATTCCAATCAACTGCAGATTTCAGTTCAGAGGGAGGGTTTTACAAACAATTGACAACCTCAGAGGTATCCCCTTATTTTTGAAGACCAGCTATCATTGAGGGATCAACAGTAAAATACTCATCCCCTTCTTCTATTAGAGTCCCATAAACCCCACCATTAATTCATTATCATACATAGAAGTGCCAATCTTCAGATCCCACTTCAGTCTATCCATCAACCCCAGGACCCTCGACTTAAGAGGCACCACCAGACTAGGTTTTAAACCACCAGTCCTTCCAAGATCACCACTATCTAAGATGACCACTACCTGATATTTATAGATCAAATCATGATCCTCATGTATCTGGTTATCTGTGACATCCTTCTCATTCATATTTATAACTTCTGTTTCAGCATCATGCGCAATATAATCATCGAGAACTCACTTTTTCACCATTATTCTCAAAGGAATACAACGACATACCATCTCAAGGTTACCTAGCCTATAGCGGGAGCTACAAAAATAAAACCGTGACTAAAACATAACAGTTTGCCTCCACCAGAACTCTTGACTATCGGTAATCTGTACCTAATCAACTGGAGGTTTGGATACATCAACCTCCATACAGATGTGAGGGAATATTGTGTGACACACTGATTTAGTTCTACTATCAGAGCACAGATAGCGACCAACCATATTCAAAGAGATATGAAAAATAGAAGGATTATAAAATGGAATCGGATGACCCAAGATACTTACCTAGATCGTTGTGCTTCAATTATCCCATCCCATGCAGAAATCAAAATTCCACCGAAGGAGAAACAATGATGAGCCATCACATCTTCACAGGGCTTTGGACCAGGTGCTTATGAGGTCCTACGTCGACCCAAACTGAATCATAAAGTGCTTTTGATCAATAAGGCCAGTGATTGCATGATATATTAGGTTTCAGGATTTGAATAAAAATATATCAAATGCATCAATTGAAGGACACTGATGATGATGCCGAGCCACCAGAGTCAACTTGAGCATGTTCGAAGCATTCTAGAACTATGAAGGCACAAGGGAAAGAATGGGTGAACCATGATACAGTTCTGTAACATTCGGACAAATTGGAATCTCTGAAAAGTGGGGAAGGAACTCAGGATTGGATAAAGTGGTGAATTTGGAAGGATGCATTAGGGTAAATGATGGAGAAGGAACTCCCCCATCCAATTTGGAGGGGGAGGTGGTGATTCTATCGTCGAAGCTAGGTCATCGCGGTGAGCCTAGGGTAGAGCAGACGTCGTCCTCTTCCATTTTATCTTTAATTACATCATTCATGATGTAATAATGACCTTATAATTTCTATAAATGTTGTATTGAAAAAAATACTTATTTTTATAACTTATTCAATCAAATAAAATAATAAACTTTTCAATCCTATAAATTACATGGCATTGTCTAAAGTAAATTGTATTTATTAAAAAATTTATCAATTTTTCCACTTTCAATTTTAATGAACTAGTGATTTCGAATTATTATATTGTTTAATTACATAAAAACATCATATTTTATTTATTTTTTAGATATTCTTTTACAAAAAAATAAATATTACTGATTTTAAATTAGATATTGTAATTCACTCAATATTTGAACTTGAAAAATATCCCTATTTTCAAGAAAATTTACCCTCTCCCATCAATTAAAAAAACCACCATCATTGAATAAATCCTAATATATTCCAAAATATTATTTAGTATGATTTTAATAACCATATAAATGTGTTATAGTAGAATAAATACATTCATCAAAGAATTTTAGTGGTGTTTGAGAGGAGAGACATTGAGAAATAGTAATTTATTATCAACAATTCCCTCATTTTCCTCCACTCTTATATTTTACACTATTTCATTCAAAAAATATTCAAATATTAAATAATAATTAGTTTAATATTATATTAATGAGATAAACCTATAGTAAAAAAATTATATTATAGTTTTATTTATATTTTATGACTCTTCATATACTCATTTGGACAATATTCCCAATAATGGTTTGTTAAACACAAACAAAAATGTTTACCGCTTCTTTCATTATCAAAAACCATGTGGAAGGTTATAATAAATTAATTAAGATATATAAAAGTAAAAAATTATATATTATATATCTCTGGATTTAATATTACTAATTTATAATTGACATTAAAATGAAAATTTGAACTTCCTAAAAAAATGAAATATTTATGGAAAACAAGATATAATAATGTTTACCCATCAACCAATGGAATAATAAAATATAATAATATTATTATAAATTATAGATAGTGAAAATATAATAATAACTAAATTCTAATTAAATTTATAACTAAATATTTGTTAATTATTAATCATATGTAAGAGTGATGAAATATATAAGGAATTAAGGTCAAGGTATTCTTTGACCAAAACACTTTCTATTAGTTTATCTCTTATTTCACATTGACTCTAGTATTAATATTCCTATAATACCCAAAATATTTACTTTACTTTTTCATTATCTTTTCCTAGATGTATATATATTTGATTTTATGCATTAGTTTTTATGATCCATTTCAATATTTTTTTAAAAATAATTCAATTTATAAAACATATCATGAATCATATTGAGTTGTATTTTTTCCATGATGAAAATAATCTTTTATGAAACATTAAGATCACATTTATTAATTTGGGAATCATAATGTTTATTTCACGATGAATGGTATGTGAAATATTTTATGAATCTAAACCCTTTCAATGGATTATTCCATGAATTTGATTGTTATATGTTCTATGGGGAATGTATGATTATGATATCTAATGATGTGATGTGTGGGCCTTGTATTATATAGCCATCCATTACATTGGGTAATGTGATATATCTTAGGATATTATGTTTATTAAGAATTAATATTATTCTATTATTATTAATAGTGATTATTTTATGATTTATTAACATAATTAATGAATGAACCTGATGATATATTTTTTCACAACTGTGTGAGGTATTTGACAAATATGGAATGATGTTTCATTATTATGAATATTCTGCATTCCATTCCTTTATAAAATGTTTCCCTCATGTTGTTGATGATGATATTTTTCTTATGACATGTTGATGTTAATTATGCTCATTAATGTACTACTGATCTATGTCCCTTATTCTTAACCAACATGGATTTTTGGCCACCCAATTATTTGATGTATATCCTCAGGTTAATAAATTATGTAAGTATTTCATCATTGAAATAGTAGGATAAATATTAATAATTTAAATCATATTTATGGTTTAGTATGTATAATTATTATATGTACCAAATTTTCCAAAGTCACTAAACCTATGAATCCTAGATTATATCTTAATTATTTTTTTATCATAAAAGTGTTTTCATATTCATGTATTAAAATATCAATTTACTATAATTTAAATTTCCTAAAATGATTTTTTTATGTTTTCAAAAACATAAATCCATCCTATCTCGAAAATATACCATACCTGAGTTTCCATTAATATTATTTGGGATATATATACATCACTAGTTCCAAGACTATGATTAAAATTCAGTTTTCATTAGAATTATTTCTATAACCTTTTTATAGGTAGAAATAATAAGGTATGACTACATTTTCATTGAAATGAACATGTCAATAAAGTCATATCTGTTGAGTCTCAAATCCTCTGTTATATTTCCCACCAGTCATTATGATTCACCATCAAACAATATTTACCATATTTTGAACGTCCCATATATATGAAGAACTTATTCAGAAAGCATATACTTGTCCAACAACAATTTTTATTTATTAGGTTATATTATAATTAAATAAGTCAAATCTTTTCAATTTAATAGTTTTTTTGATTAAAAGTTTATTATTAATATCTATCAGGTAACATCCCATATTTACAATCATCCAAATAATATGGAAATAAAAATTATACACTTGACAAAACCTATACTGTAAATTAGGGGGACCCTATGAAGCTCTAGGTAATGGAAATGATTTTACACCAAAAAGATAAATGTGAAACAATTCCTCTGAATATTAGTGTATTGGGTCTTAGGATACCACATTTCCTTGTAATAATTGTATATATTATTTTCATTGGATACATAATTATTATAACTAAGGATGGAAAAATATAGACCACTCTGTAATGATTAATAGTTTCCCCTTTATAGTGAGAATCAAAACAGGGTAGTACAGAATATTCCACTTTAAGTTGTCAAAGGAATTCTAATTATTTTCATCAATAAAATAAATCACCCTTATATTAGTTACCTTTATTAGGGGAAAAAATTTATAATTATGGTTTACTATAATATATATCATATAGTCATAGATCCCTTGAGTACATAATAAATATCTATGTTTTCAAGGTTGGGGAATAAAAATTATTTATATGGATTTCTTAGGGATGAATTTAATGTCACGATGGAATATCACGATTCTATATAATTTTATTAATGTAACTCTGTAGACTAATTTCAGGGATTTAATTTCTATATTGGGTAGATATAACTTATTGAAAATTACTTGTTAGTTGTAATTTTTATCATTAAATGGTTGTATTTTTTTATATTATCTTCAAATTAGAAATTTATAGTTGTTCATGGGAAATTGTTGATTATTTGGTGTGTGAAACAAGAGTATGTAGACCAAGTATTCTAAATGTGAAAGAGAATCAACCAATTAAAATACACTACTTGAGGAAATGATATTTTATTCATCTATAGTATATTTATATTTGGTTGAAACCTGAAAAAATATTTATTAAAAAGTGGGATAGAAAATTAAAATGTTTATTGATATGCATATCCATGATTATAATAAGAAGACTGTTCTTTAGGAAGTGTTGATTCAAATACTCAATGATACAAGAAGATTAATTTCACATTCATCACCTTTATTGAAATAATGTTTTTGAACCAAATAGATTATTAAACAACTAGGATTAAATTTCATGTGTTGAACTTCTCATGTATATCTTCCACACTAGCATCATGAGTTTTGTGTATTCTCTTGACTAAATGTTTATAACCATGGTAGCTATTTAGTAATCCTAGAGGGTGAGTGGATATAAGAGTAGCTTACCAAGTAATTTATATATAATTTCACATGAACACATTTGTATGTTTCATAGAGAAAGTGGTATATTATTCCCATTGTTTAAGGGATATGTATATATTAATTATAAATTGTCTTAATTACTCATTTCAACCTAGATTATTTATTTAGAGTATGTTTGTGATGACAAAGGCACAAAAATAAAATACTTCTGGATTATATTTTATCTTTTTATCTTCGATAATTATAGGAGTGACCTATGGACTTACTGAATTAATGTTAAGAATTATTTCATGATTCCCATCCTCTCCACCAAGATCAAAAATGTCTAATGAGTGTTATGTATTTTCAGGAATGATTGACACTATATGAATAGTGGTAGAGGTTCCCAAACCATGTGTTCTTCAATTGGGGGGGTGGGGGGTCATAACCTACCATTAATTGAGCATTGGTTATATTGAAAAAGTATTTCAAACCCACATTTATGCACATGCACTCAGATGGATGATTTATTATCAATGTTTACATGTGATTCTCTTCGTTTTTAAAGGTTTTTTAACTTAAAAATATTTTATACAATCATATGTGAGGTATGAGATTTTTTTGGTCCATGTTACTTGATATCATAACTCATTGGTTCATGAGGATATTTTTTCCCTATAATGTGGTTGATTAGAAATAATGAATCATCACTCACACGACACTATGGATTTTTTAGGGAAGAATCATGACCATTAGGTGTAATGAATTGGGTAGAATAAAACATTAATGATTTTTGGTCCATTTTTTAACAACATGAATCAATTACTAAGATTAAATGTATTCCAAAGTGAGTTATAAACATCTATTATCATAAACATATCATCATCTAAAAAATGTTAGGGATTTTTTATATTAAGAGGTCATTACAAGATGAATTTGATGCCACAAGATTCCGAACAAGGAACTGAAAGTGTGTCATATTATACCACCATTAAAATTGAGTGATAGACAATGTGTTTAAGTTGGTTCTCTATCTTGATCATCTATAGTGACTTCCACTTAATCTTCACATACACCGAAATAATCAAACTAAAACAAAACAATCCCACTTCACTATTGAAAAATTATTTGAGGGTACATATTGGGATTATTTTGATTCATGAATCATTTTCAACATGTCTATTAAAAATACTAATATAACTAATATTTATAGATATATATAGTCATTATTTTACCATTTATCTTGGATTCGTAGTATTATTGAATTAATGGAATGACAATGTGAGACATAGTGGAACCTATATCTATATAATATAAATAAAAAACCACTTCAATATCATTTTACTGAGGTTTGGAAAGTGTATCAAAAAGTGTTTCCTTGAATTTTAGAGTGGGATTGATCATGGAATATAAAAAATTAAATATGGATGAGAAATATGAATTTTAATATATTATTTAATGATTTGGTTTCTACAATGTGGTTTTTTTATATTTTAGAGCATGTTTCAATGTTTTTTGTTGAATTAACCCATCTATTAGTCATAGTTAAGAATAATCTCTATTTTTTATACTTAGACTATGATACAATTCCCACATATTAAGGTTGACCGACTGATCTCTTTCTTTCTAATTATTATACATATATTATTTTATTGAGATGATCCCATAAAGAATGAGTAATGGATTGATTCTCATGTTGTGATCATTAGAGTGATTGACTTCACGTCACAGATGAATTTATGATTTTGGTGTGAATAACTCCTAAAAACTGGGGTCTACCACAGACTCACGACACTATGAATATTCCATCTCCTACAGGAAATTTGTTGAAAAAACATACTACTTAATAGAATTTATCTTTGTTTAAGGGTTAAACTTTGAAGAAACAGTTAATAGAACTATATTAAACATTGTATTTAGAGAAATATTGATGTTGTTGGGGGTGGTTATCACTCACTTGGTTATAGGGGAATACATTCCAGTATATTCTAGACCATCTTAGGTGCACATAGCATCTTTTCTAGTGATTTTATCCACCGATTCCTATTACATTGAATTTTAAAATACGATGAATAAAAAGTCACCACACTGGGTATTTAAAGGTTAATTGAGTTCCCAAATTGATGACTAATTCATTTCTATATAATGATATATGTAAAATTGGATTATTTTCAGGTCAAATATATATAATACTTATGTGATTTCATGTGTGGGACTTCATTACATTGTATTTATTACTATATTAAATCATGTGACACATGAGTCACCTATTTCTTGAGATTACACAGCTTTAGTCATCAAATATCTATTATATATTGTTGAATTTATTCAAGTAAAATGACATCTTGGCTGTCATGTTATAACATCCCATGGTAAGGGAAGTTACCATGATAATAATTAAACCAAAATTTATTAGAAATTAATATTTTTAGAAGCTTAAACATTTTCTCTTTATTCGAAGTATCGAAATTTCCCAGGTGTTTCTCCATTTAGATGAAATAATCATTGTTCTTCCTATCAGAATAATTCTATAATTTTATTAACTTGTTCGTATCTAAAAGAGGTTTTTATTTTTTTATGTGATTAATAATTGTGTTAAATTTTTTTAATTATGATTTGGAGTTGGAACTTGCAACAAATTAAGTGTTGTAGAAATGAATTTTACCTTAACAGGTTTTGTTCCATTCACTGAGGTCATCAATTTCGATTGCAATTTGGAAAACTAAAGTGAATCTTACAGCCATTGTACCAATAATATGAACTAATACAGTATACAAGGATATTTTAATATGGTGAGAATAATATAGGGTATGCTATTTATTTTTGACATAGATCTCTAGAAAATTATCTTATGGGAGCTGTATAATAGAGGTATATTTTAAACATTTGCTCCTAGTTAAGAATATTGAAACCATCTCACACTCATGTTTTTATAATTTTAGTGATAATTAAATGTAGTTTTATTTAATAATGAACTAATATAATAATGGAACTAGGAATAAATTTTTTTAAATATCATAATATTTTTTTTCTAGACTATTACACACACAAAAATTAGTCCCTTCTAAAATCTACATAAAACATTTGATCTCATGACTCCAAAACACCAAAAATTGTTCTATATCGAGACATAGAATACATAAGATGTTGTTATATGTATTTTCTTTCCTTGAAATTTAGAAAAAAATGGATTCATAGTATTGGGTGTATTAGTAGTCACATTATTTCACTAAGGATATGACTTCCTCTCAAGTGACATTAGTGTTCATAAAAACATTGTATCCTCTATTTGAAAATTTTTATATTCAAAAAATTAAATAAATTCTTGAAATATTATTCCCTTGTGTAAATAAATTATGTGTGAATACATTGGGAATCTAGATATATATGACTTGTTTTTATTTGTTTTCGATAGTTAGACTGAGTTTGTCTAAGAAAATTCTTAAGAGTCAATTGGGGTTTCTACCTATGTTGAGGAATTTAATAATATTCTATAAAAACCAGGGAAATGTAAATATGTTTATTTAATCTTATGTTAAAGAAATTAGTTGACTCATACCTTACTAGTTATTAAATCTCCTCTTATTATTGGGGGATAACTAGGGTGGTTAGATTTAACTAGAGAGTTTCACTCACTGAGGGGGTTTTTATAGATTAATTTTTCATTGAACTACAATTACATTTCTAAATTAGTTTTATACTGAGTAATTTTCACATTGTTATAAAGATTTTTATATTCATTGGATATAGGTTGGGATATTGGAATTTAAAAACCTTTAAATATATCATTGTAAGTTGATCATAGAGTAAATAATGAAAGGATTTTTTAGATCAATACAAATAACGATCCTTCCTCTAATATCAAGTCAATGAAACATATTCATTCACCGTAGAATAGAAAATATTAATGATATATTCCTCATCATCATGTTCCTTATTATGATAATTCTGTTTTCATATTCTCTATGGTTATCATCTATAGTATTTATCGATACGAGTCACAAAAAAATAATATTTAATTTATCCACATTTGAGTAGAAAGGACCTCATCGGAATCTAAATACCCTATTCAAGTTATATTAGAGTATTAATTTAATTTTTCCTTCAATAAATATTTCTAGGACTTATGATACCTTAGAGGCATCAATTTGATCACTAGTTTTTCTTATTAAAATGAATAAGAAAATCATTTATGCACTATGGTTTAAATATAATCACCTATAAAATTAAATGAACATAAACATAATGGGAGAGATGAGTCATTAGATTATAATATATTGAATAATACAGGTCATTCAAGTTGATTGACTACCAATCTAGAGAAGTATAAAATTTTAAATTAATTGGTATATAAAAATTTCCACCAGACTAATGGGATAAGGTTAATATATTCTAACTAGAATCACAGCTATCATTCATTATACATTTGATTATTTTAGTGAAGGTTATGGGGGTATGATTTCTTAATGACCTATTTACTTGTTATGACGATATGTTTATACTATATATTTTTATGATAATTGCTTCACATTTCAATATATAACTCTCTCATGATAATCATACTATGTGAATTTTGATTTATCTATTTTATATGTTTTATTATGAAATATTACTCACACTTTGAAGAAAATATTTTCATAATATGATAGTTTGATTAATATTTTTTAATATTGATGCATTTTTTCAATTTCTCATTCATATGGATTTTATATCTTATGAGATCCATTGATGTATTAAAATTATTATATTATATATTTTTTAAATATTGGGAAAGGACCTGATACCTGGAATTATGAAATGTTGTAGAAATCCATTTTTGAAAAATGTTGATATACTTTAAGTGGAGTGAAAATTGGATATAAAAATTTACTACACTAACTAATTCATATATGGGACAAGGAACTTTGTATTATTTTATGCTACAACTTTATATTATTGAGTTAGTGATTTTGGAGACATTTCTACATCTTTTTTAACTGTGATTATTAGAAATCTAAATTGAAACTAGATCAACATTTAAGCACATATCATATAATACCATTTGTTTATTATAATAAATTTCATAGAAAAACATCTTATATATAAGAAAATTAAATTTATTCCAATCACTTCAATGGAAATGAGGAATACATTCTACATTGAAGGTATTGGGGATGTCATACTTGGGGTGTGGAAATAGATGTAGGAAATACTTGTATATTATCATTAGCTAGTTCCATTTTCATGATACTATAATTTTTCTCATCTTATAGGATTGTATCTTCAACATTCTTGAAACATAAACATAATCTCCCTTCAATTTTTTTAAGAAGACTGAGATAATTTTGAATATCCTCTATAATATCTAGGTTTTAAAAATCCAAGGGAGGAATAATTGAAGATCAATTAATTAGTTTTTCCTTTTGTATGGTTGAAATAATATTAGTAAACGGTGGGTTATGAAATATTGTGTGATTTATATTTTTGATTATATATCATTATGAATGAAACATTGGATCCACTAAGACATTGAGTGGACCTTATTTTTGTGAATTTTTGTCACTATAATGAGGACCCTCACAATGAGAAACATACATAAAACATTTTATTGGATGCTAAAATGGAATAATTTTCATTTATTTGGGATGGTTTCATATGTGTATCAAAATTCATTAAATCCTAGGTTACAAGAAACATTCAATTATAACTTTCTATTCTTAATATGTGAAACTTTTATAAAAAATATATCAATCTAACCCAATTTAAACATCCACTTATGTATCACTTTTTGTTCATGATTTCAATTTCATATTTCCGGATTATATTAATCAATTTTGGGGAAATTATTTTTCTTTACTATAATAATATGATATTTACAAATAAATATGAACATATTGCACCTCAACTATACATATTACTTTTTTAAGGAGATTGGACCAGATTCCACTAAACTTTATGTATATCCCATAATTCACTTACAATGAAATTTATTAATTTTATTAAGATATACGAAATCCTATGTAAAATAGTCATCTAAATGATTCCCAAGATAATAAAATTCATTATAAGGTGATCCAATGACTCAAAGTTGACATATATACTCTAGGGTAGATTTAAGGACCAAAAGAGTTATCCCACTATATAGACCGTGATATCCGAATAAATCGTATAATTAGGATGAAACATATTTATCTATTATATGATGTTTATATAAACTTTTTCCTTCAATAATGAAATTATATTCTTTTTGAATTAAATTTAGTTATGAAAATTAGGCAGGAGAGAAATATGTATGCATTATTTAATAGGAATTATGGAAATTAAATCCCCAATAGCTTTTACTAACATTGTAGTGGCCCTATTTAATATGTAAAATTTGTAGTATATGGATCGATTAAATGAGATTCATATATAAATTTATGTAATTTCCCTGGATGAAGTAAAAACATTTTATTTATTTTCAATCTTTTTATTTTTAGGATTTAATTTTGTTGTCGTAATCATGTTATTCAATTATATGTTACTATAATTAACTAGATATTTATAATTATATGTCATTATTCTCTTAATTAATCTTCATACACAATTTTGCAGGATCCTCATATTCCATGGAAAGTTTAACATCTATAGAGGGAGAACCATCTTATATTTTGATTTTAGGTATCTTCATTGGTATTTACTAGGTGTAATTTAAGTTTCTATAAACTTGAAATTAGTTTATTAGTTTTAGAGTTTTTTTGGTGGAATTATTATTTTTTCATATTTTCCAATTTCAAATACAATTTATTTTAAGTGCTAATATGAACAAATCTATTAACGGATCATCAATGTGTTCCTCTATGTGAGTTGGTGATTACACATGGGATTCTATAGGGATAAAATTAGTGAATTTTGGTGTTTATTTATATAATTTATTGGATACTTCTTGAATTAATAAGATTCAATTTTTTAATAAGAATAATTCAATTAATTACGACCCTAGAAGGAAATAATTATCAATCAATATTTAATAATTTTTTTAATTCAATTTTTTTTCTATTTTGTCTTAAAATTAAATCCCATAAAATAGTTTCCATGTTCATTTAAAAAACACTCAAAAACTTGAGTGACTAAAAATTTACATCATATATCTCTGAGGAATTGGATCATTAATTGTGGAACAAGAGACCACTTTTACACTTAGTGTAAATTTGACTGAACTGAAATTTAGACCAATTTCCAATGAACCAAGTAAGTAACATATATAGTCACATTCTTTTCCCACCCTAATTTATCTTTTCTCCCTCAAATTAATCATATCTATTCCCCTTTATATCCATGAATGTTCTATTTCACAATAGACCATTCCAAACACATAGTTAGGGGAAACATGAGAACCTAGTGGTATTCTATGTTTATATACAAATCTTTTTTAGAATCAAAAATGAAAATTATAGTTAATTCTAAAAATAAAAGTACATTTAAAAAAACCCTTAAAATTGAGAACCCCTCACAATAAAGATAAAACTCAAAAATGAAATTGGAAGCAAAATGTTTTTATATTTAGTATCACATGGTATTAATTATAGAAATTTCATGGAAGTTTGATCAAATATACCATAGGGAATTCCATAATGTTCATATTGTTAACCCTATTTTCTCTGTATGTAGAGAACATATGGATATGAAATTTAATTTCCCAAAAAAATTCATTAATCAATGATGTTATTCATAGTGTTACATATCTAGATGTCAATACTATAAATTTAAAAATCTAAATATACCAATCAATTTCACTCAATGGAACAATTTATATCTTTAATTTTATGGGTAAAACTGAAAAAACCAATTCGACAGCATGTCTTGAATACCCATCCTAAAAATTAAAGATAATTAATAATAAATACTACTATTTAGTATGAATTAAAAACCATTAAAATTATTAACAACTCCACATCCAATCAAGATGTTTCATCTATATACATAAATGGGGAATCTTATTACAGAAAAAACTCCCAAGAATAATTCAACCATATGATTCAAGTTTCAAAAGATCATACAGTCACACTGATGGGTGGGGGTGGGGTAAGGGGGGGTGAATCAGGAGTGACAATTTTTACTAAATTATTTTCCAACTTTTTATTCAATCATATTTCACATGATAAGATTATTGGATCATGTATTCAATGATGAATGTAAATGTAACACAACACATATTATTTTTACATGGATCAGCAATATGACAAGAATCCTTTCCCTACATATTAGAACACAAAACATGGATTATCCACCAAAATCTTTTTAGAACCTACAATGGTTTAAAAATAAATTGGTTATACACCCCAGTAATAAACCCTACAAGTGATTTTGATTATACCCCCATTTATCGAAATCTCCGTCCTTAGTTGGTATGTCACCCCAACCGTTCAACTACATTGAATCCATAGTCTCTACATCCTCTTTAGCAACAGATTAGACCATATAGTCATAAGATAGTTTTTTTAATTATAATATCTTATACAAACATAGGATGATCAATTAAAGATCCACCTATATGATCTTTATAGATCAGACTAGATCTTGTAAAACTCCATGTTCTTTTTCACTGTAGCTGGACTTGACCAAATAATTAGGAACACATGTAAATAGTTATCTTCCTTCGTACAATAATGATTGGGAAATTATTTATTTTTCTTAAGACCCAGCCTCACCAAATAGAGAAAACATGGATATTAAAATTATTCTGAAATAATGACAATAAAATTGACTTGGATTTAGTCCTAGAATAACTATACATTGGTCATTCAATTTATATTACATCTGAACTTGTGAAACGTAATGAATTTATAAAGTAAAATGCATGGTCATCTTACATTATGAAATACCTCACATATATAAGATCCTCAGTTGTGTTCTTTTATTCATAACACACACATCAAGTAAACACACACTATGAAATGTTCATTTAATTTGGGTGAAATGTATGTGTTTATGCATGTGAATTCATATATGCATAGTTGTACATGAATGTGTGCTTGTTTTGTTTTTATTATTGAATCCAAACAAGTTTTCTATTTTTTAATGTAGGAACCACTTTAATTGTATAATAACTTCATAATGATAACCAAAAACCACATTTCCTATTTCACACAAATAAATTGGGAATGCAACTACTTCTTCTATTATAGAGAGAACAATTTATAAAAACCAATTGAGCAGTTTTCACACTCACTATTCACATACACCACTACTAAAAATTCGAGCATTAGTGACCCCCATTAGAGGTCACTAATGGTCTTTGGAGACTCATCGGTGACCGCCAATGGCGGTCACTTAAGGGGGATAAAAATTTGGCATGGATCAACCACCAGGTGGTCACTGACCTTCTTCTCGGCTGTGCAATTTCAACCATCAACGGTAGTAACTGACCTGCTGCTCGGCCGAGCTAAAGAGATGACCAATGGAGGTCGCGATCGTGCTGCCTGGCCGACCTATAGGGACTGCCAATGGCGGTCAATATCTTGGAGATTTGTTTTAAAAAAAATTCACTGATAGTTCCCAAACAGAATAAATCAGATAAAAATCATAAAAAAACAAAACAATTCCAAAAGTAATAAACATCAGGATCCTCATAAACAATTAATGATAGATGTGCTTCATATTCAACGATCCAAACATGTCCAATCCATTTCAATATTCTACTTCAATAAAACAACTATAAGATACAAATATAAAAACTAAAAAAAACAAATGTAAATTATACATATTTATTCATTTAGTGTATATATACATAATAATATTATGTTTGACATGAAATCAAGCGTGCTATATTAATTTAAACCTCCCAATTTAAGAAATGTTATCATTTTATGAAATGAAATCAATTTAGAGCGCACAAAAGAGTTAAAAACAACATATTTAGTCATACTATGCACACTGCATGTTCGATTGACATATCGTCACCTTCTACATGTCACGAAAAATATTTATATCATTTTCCTGTGATTTCAAGTCATTCTGAGGTTGTTTTCTCAGAATTTGACAGTTACACGTTGTTTTGGTATTTTTTTACTTCAGAAATGTGTTTCCAGTCACCGCGGTCAAACCAAACCTCCAATTGATGTACCGTCTACCTAAAAATTTTACAATTCACAACAGGGTTGTTGTAGTATGATTTTATTACAATATGAGGTCTTTCAGCTAGTTTTGACCACCCAACACACCCTTTTAAGGCACACCAAACTTTTAAAAACAACATATTAGGTCGTTCCACGCACACCGCACATCCTATTGAATTTATGTCTCATCCTAAATGTCAAAAAATAATATTTATATTGTTTTCTTATGAATTTGACAGTTACACACCGTTTGGGTGTTTGATGACTCCAAAAATGCATTTTCGGTCACCGAGGTCAAACGAAACCTCCGATTGACGTACCGTCTGCCCGAACATTTCACAATTCACACTAAAGATGTGGTTGTATGATTTCATGGAATTATAAAGTCTTTCTACTAGTTTTGTCCACCCAACACACCCTTTTAGAGCACGCCAAACAGTTAAAAAAATATTCGGTCATACCGCGCATACCGCACATCCGATTGACTTGTTGTATCCTCCAACATGTCATGAATAATATTTCTATTGATTTCATGTGAATTCAAGTCATTCTAAGAACATTTTCTATTAATTTGACTGTTACATGTCATCTTGGTTTTTTACAACTCCGAAAATTTGTTTCCGGTAACCACGGTCAAACGACACCTCTGATTGATTTCATAACATTCCAAAGTCATTCGAATGGTTCTGACCACCCAACATACCCTTTTAGAGAGCGAAAAACTGTTAAAAACAACAAATTAGTCTGTACCAGGCACACCACAAATCTGATTGATGTGCCTTCTCATCTTACATGTCATAAATAATATTTCTATTTTTTGTGTGTTTTCAAGACATTCTGAAAATGTTGGCTCCGAATTTTACTTTTTCACATTGTTATGGTGTTTTATGAATCCAGAAATGTGTTTCCTATCACGACGATCAAAGGAAACTTCCAATTGACATATAGTCTACCCGACCATTGCAAAATTCACACCATGGTTGTTGTCATATGACTTTATGACATTCGGAGGTCAATCGACAAGTTTTGACCCCCCAACGAACCCTTTTAGAGCGCAGCGAACAGTTAAAAACAACATATTCCTTTATACCATGCACACCGCATGTCCGATTGACGTGTATTCTCCTCCTACATGTCATCGATAATATTTCTATCTTTTACGTGTGATTTCAATTCATTATGAGGATGTTTTCTTTGAATTTAATCGTGACACTTTGTTTTGGTGTTTTATGACTCCAGAAATGCATTTTTGGTCATCGTGGTCAAACGACACCTATGATTGAAGAACCATCTACCCGAACATTTTACAATTCACACCACTATTGTTGTCATATGATTTATGGCATTCCAAGTTCGTTCAGTTGGTTTTGACCACATAACGCACCCTTTTAGAGCGCGCCAAACTATTAAAAACAATATATTTGGTCGTACCATGCACACCCCACGTCCTATTGATGTTTCATCTCCTCCTACATCTCATGAATAATATTTCTATTGTTTTAATGTGATTTCAAGTTATTCTAATGATGTTTTCTCTAAACATGAGCATCACATGTTGTTTTGGTATTTTATGACTTCAGAAATGTGTTTCATGTCACCGCTGTCGAACGACACCTCTGATTGACGTAACGTATGCCCGACCATTTCACGATACATACCATGGTTCTTTTCGTATGATCTCGTGAATGTTTAAGGTCTTTTGGCTGGTTTTGACCACCCAACACACCCCTTTAGAGAGCACCAAACTGTTAAAAACAACGTATTCATTTGTACCACGCACACCGCACGTCCGATTGACATTTTGTCTCGTTCTACATCCCAAGAATAATATTTATATTGTTTTCGTGTGATTTCAAGTCATTATGGGAATTTTTTCTCTGAATTTGATCGTTACACATCGTTTTGGTGTTTTTTGACTTTGAAAATGAGTTTCTGATCACCACTATCAAACGAAACATCTGATTGGCGTACCTTCTACCCGAACATTTCAGAATTCACACCACTATTGTTGTTGTATGATTTAATGAAATTACGAGGTAGTTTGGAAGGTTTTTCACCACCCAACGCACCCTTTTAGCGCGTGCCAAACTATTAAAAACAAAATAATCGGTCATACCGCGCACACCACATATGTTTTATAATTGGAATCATGGCGTGTTGTCTAGTTCTACAATTGGAATAATGGAATCATGGCCTAATGGAAATTTTTACTAACATTCAATTGGAAAATTGGACAAATTTCCAATTTCCTTAATGTCCTAACACCCTATTGAACAATTTACCTAATGAACAAATGGTCAATTGTCCTAATTAAGCCTTGTAAAAATGGACTAAGGATATATTTTCCAATAGATCAAACAACCTTATAGGCAATTGTATTAATTGATAAATAGCCTAATGGACAAACATCCAATGACCTAATGGCATAATATGCAATTTTTCTAATGGCCTGATTAGCCAATTGGCCTAATGGAATAATTGGATAATGAATAATTGGACAACATGTCTAATTTCATTATGGCCAATGAACTAATGTAAAATTATCTTAATGTCCTAATAGATAATTTCCCCAAACAATTCCCACCGGACAGCCCCCTCTGCAGCCCCATCTCACCTGATAACAGAAATCTACAGCCCCCCCTCCCTTGAAACTCTCTTGATTAGAAATCACTTAAGTGAAGATGTTGAATTTAAATATGATTGGTTGTTTCCTAGAACGGATATCAAAATATAACTAATTAATTATACTTTTTTAATTCACTACGATTTAAACATGAAAAGTGAAAATTGCTTAAAATTGGATTTTTGATTTTAATGAAAATGTGTCGGGGATGGAAATTCATGTGGGGCGTTAAACCTTATTCCCTATTGTGTTGTGTTGTTAATAATAACCCACATATACAAGTTTCATTTTGTGTCATAACTCCCTTGGTCTGGTGAGTTCTGATCAAGTCGGTAGGAATCAATCCCTTGGTCTTGAAATTGATGTCTACAAACTCTAAATTTAGGAACAACCCTCTAGAAATGACAAGTATATCCAATGGATATGGATATCCTTGTCGTAATTCTTCCAAATATCCCTAGAAATTATCTTCTTGATCTGATATAGGTTTTCCAGAGAAATAAGAAACAGAAGATGGGAGAATTAGGTGAGAGGCAAAAAATAGACACAATAATAGAGAAATTGGTTCTAACGAACCAACATTTCCCCAGCCCCAACACATTGGAAGTTAGCTACACATAATGAAAATGATAAGAAACTTACTAATATTAATCATAGAGTTCAATAAAACAAAAAATAATATAATCTGAAGTACAACAAATCTACAGGAACCAGTGCCTAAACCCTTCTTTCTCCCTCTAAGCTTAGTACCCACCCTACATCTTCTTCATCCCCCAATCCCCCCTTATCCCGGCTCACTCCCCAATGTCTTATTGGTCAGGAAGGGCCTTTTTCTAGTTGTCTCAAAGTAGTTAGAAAAGATAATCCCATGATAATGAATGGGTGAAAAATGAAAATGAAAAAAAGGAAGGTTGTACTGTTCCGCATAGTTTGGGTGCATGTTTTGGTAGACCGTGCACTAACCATGCAGATTCTACTGTCTTAAATCCCTGAGAGGCATGGTTTTCCTGGATGGGCCGCATGGTTTGGGTAGGTCCTGCGCCAACTTTGCAGAGAGTATTGTCAATGGTATCTTCTCCAGTAGGGTTTTCACATGGTTTCGATAACAGTTTGGCAAGCATGCGGGTTTCCTATATCATTGAAATTTTTAAATTCAACCATCTTTAATGTCTAGTTCTTGATCCAGGTGACTCCATTCTGACATAGTCAGGGGAAAAGTGTCTATAAGCCTCCAATTTCCTTTTGAATCTCCCAAATTCATAGACTCCATGCTTTATCCTTTAGTGACCTAAAAACAAAGAACATGGTATATAAAAATTGTGAAACTCATGAAAAACCATCCACAAAAACCATTTTTTATATATTAAAAAAAGTGGACACGACTTATGCACATAGTGCATCACCTAATATCCAATTGGACAATTGGACAAATGACCAAATTCCCAAATGGCCAAACAGCCTAATAAACAATTGACCTAATGAACTAATGGTCAATTGTCCTAATGAACTCTTGTAAAAATGGACTAAGGATATAATTTCCAATCGATCTAACTGTCTCTTCGAAAATTGTATTAATTGATAAATAGACTAATGGAAAAACATTCAATGACCTCATGGCCAAATGGAAAAGATTTCTAATGGCCCGATTAGCCAGTTGGCATAGTGGAATAATGGAATAATGTCTAATTGGACAATATGCCTAATGGAACAATTTCCAATGACCTGATGTAAAATTTTCCTAATGGCCTAGTGGATAATTGTCCAAAAAACTCCCACCAGATAGCCCCCTTCGTAGCCCCCTCTCATAGGACAAAGCCAATCCTCACCCCCCAAACAGCCCCCACCCTGATCATCCCCCCTCCTAGTCCACCAGACAGCTCCCAACCCCCCCCCCCTCACCAACCTAAAAAGCCCACTCCATACCCCCCCGAACATCTCCCAACACCCTCGGATAGAATGTCCATGAGTATCCTTTCTTATCCTGTCTCTAAATAAATATTCAACCACATCGATTAACATGAAACTCACCAAATGTGTGGTCTTCCTAAAAAAAATCATCTTCTTCTTGATCATCACCACGAAAATGAAATTTACCTTTTGAAACATTAATAACATCCCGACCAATAAAAAAATAAAAATGCCTTGTGAATATGATGTGTCATGCGTGGTCATGACTGCTACCTCCATCCGATGGGCCAGGGGCCAACAACAAATAAAAAATATGAAGATTTTCATAAAAATAATAATAAAATGTAAATAAATAAATTCAGTATAAACCTGCGTCATATGAACCCTTCAACCATAACCTAGATGCACATATTCTCACAGTGTTCTAACCTCAGTGATCAATTGCGCATTTACCTCCTCGGAAGCATGCAACCGTGCCTTGAAACCTGAGAACTGCTATATCATATGAGCAATAGTAGGATGGACAACTTCCACACATGATACTATAGAAAGAGGAATCCTTGTTCCATAGGTCGAACTATATTTATGCCTATCCCAACCAATAATGTGATGGAAGATCTCATCACCTCGCATGGGAAGTTGTCGCTGGTCCTCTGGCAGCTGTTCTAACTCATCTTCAAATTTATCCTGTGTAAAATGAAAATATATATACATATATATATTTTAATATATAGATTTATTTAATTATTCGAAATGATTACAAGAACTTACTATTAATTTTGCAGCCTCTGGATCATTTCTATCACGAGTCCTCATCCACACCGAAATTTTATCAGTCAGTGCAACTTTCTCTCATAACTGTATACAAATAGAATATAAACACAAAACCATATTAATAAATAAATTTAAAAATGAATAATAAATACCTCATGTTGGATCTGAGACACGTGACGAGTCCTGAGCCTATGAGGTGGTCACTGCAATGATCGATTCTCAGAATGGCGTGATGACACCTCCTACATTCAATTAATTCAAATTTCAAACAAATCACACATTGTTTAAAATATATATACCAAAATATATATACATGGAGCAACACCCTCTATAGACCAATATGAAACTATGTCACACCACTGAGCTGGGAGAACACCTCTCTGTAATTTTTCCAGAATGTCTGGGGCACCCATATTTGGGAGCCAGTCGTCCCTCTTGACTTTTCCTTGATAATATTTCCACATATTATAGAATTTTCTCATACACACAGTCCAAAACACACTGGGGAATACTTTCAGATTATTCAATTTATGAAAACAAATCACATATGTTAGTATTGTTTATACATAGGGAAGAAATTAAAATGGTCTTCTTACATAAACCTCCCTCCAGAGACGATCTAATGTGTCCTGAGGGATAGAAGCCCAGTCACGTGTGGTCAATGGGAATTGATGTGAGTCACGTATGATATGACCTAAATGAAAAATAAATGCAGAGGAATTTGATCCCACAGAATGAAATATCTCATCAAAGGAAATATCAAACATCATGTCTGAATTCGAAGATAAAATGCCATGACCAAGGCCTCTCTTGCAAGAGGAAGAAGCGTTCCGTCTGATCCGATTGAAAAAAAGAATATGTATAATTTTAAAAATGTTATATATATATATATATATATTTATATTTATATATGTTTGTCAATTACATATAAAAATAAACACAATTACATTCAATCATTCCTCAACCCTGAGACTTAGATGGATCAGATGGATGATGTGGATCAGCTGCATCTTCCCCTGACATGCATGCAGTCATAGAAAACATTATTAAGGAGACTATCCAAAGTTTCAAAAAGATAAATTGGATTGTTTTTAAGAAAATAAAACTTGTACAGTTGTTAAAAAAACAAAAAGGTATTGAATAATTTTTGAAAATGGATTTTAAAAAATCAGAATATTAACAAAACAAATATAAAATTATGTACACAACCAATCAATGAATTACCGAATTTCAGATTGAAATAATAAAAGATCATTCACCACATGATCCAAATTAAGAATACCTCAATGGAAACATACACTGACAATAACATGAAGATACCAAAAGAAAAATCACCCTAAATTTTTATAAATCAAAAATCTTATAAAAGTGAGGATTAAAACATACATGGATTTATAAAATAGATAGATAATTTATGATATCCTATGACACTCAATACTGAATAGCGGGAAAAAATTATACCTTTCATTAAACATGAAAATCAACCATTTCTCCTTTAACAGCCGCTCTGACCCAATTAATATCTTCTTCATTTTGAACTATGATATGTTGATCAAGATGTTGGGAAAAAAAGGGAACAATATACGGTTTAACTTGTTCAAATAAAAACACTCCTCGTTGGGACATTTTCGCAACAAATTTTTAACTTGTATTCGAAGGCAAAGTAACAAAGAATACGTGTTCTTTTTGTGATGTCGAAATGAAAGGTTCATTATCAAATCTTTCATTTATGTATAGCACAATGTTAAAATTTACCAACAGAAACTGATATTTATCAACTTTACATCCACGCACTAGATCAACAAAATTAAACTTTAACAATATGTACTTCAACCCTGTGTGTATACAACTTAAATGATGTCTATCAATTGACCATAGTAATAAACAGAATCGACGAATGGAAAACTGATGCCACTATTTTGTGTTTCTCATTTTTCTCCAACATCTTTAATGTGAAATCAAAAACCATTAGCATATATAGATTTATAACAATGAGCCATTATAGATGTACCCTCGGCCAGTTAGATAAATTCTTCAGTTAGAGTAGGGTCCCCTAACTCCCTCATCTTATGAACCTACATAATTAATAGAACTAAAAAATGATTTATGTTGAAAAAAATTTGAATAATAGTTCACTCATAATGAAAATCAATTTATACATACAAAATCCTTGAACCAATCATGAAATGACGCATAATGAGATTGTTGGATTTGATACTTAGTAGTACGATACATCTCTTATTTTATCTCATTAATGTGTTTCCTGCAAATGATAACACGATTTTTAAATGATCAACTTATGCAAAAAAACATGTAAATGTTTAACAATACAAGTGATAAGACACTTACTGCATTAATAGTGCAACTGATAGAGTATTGAACAAGATATATCGATGCGTTTATATCCACTCAATGTTGTCCATATCAATTATGGTTCCTTCTCCAACTGGACTATCATGAATCAGAGAGGGTTATCTAATTTTGTTTCAACATCCATATGATATTCTACCCAAAAATTAGTACACTCACCTATTAAACAGTCATTCGATGTTGATACCTCTGGACGAGCTTTGTGGTGTACAAATTGTTTTAATGTACTCAAATACAGCTCAATATGATACTTCCACCTGAATTAAACTGGACTATAAGCCATTAATTCATCAGTTAGGTGCACTGTCATGTGAATCGTAACATAAAAAAATGAGGGGGGAAATAGTTTCGCAAAGTGACAAAGCATAAGTACAATTCGGTCCTGAAAACTTTTTAAATCACTCAATAGTTTATTTCTTAAACAAAGTTGTCCAAAACAATTACTCATCTCAATCACTGACTGAACAACATTGGGGGATAAAAAATAAAAAAATGAATTTGGAATCAACTGTAGGAGTAGTAAGTGATTGTCATGACTTTTCAACCCTTGTAATGTCTTGCTCGTCAGATTCACACACGTTGAAATATTAGAAGAGTAACCATCAGTCACCTTGATCATCTTCAAAATGAAAATAAATGTATCTTTCTCATTTGTATTCCTTGTAGACTATGTAGCAGGCATATATTCCTTGTTTCCATTAGCTAACTATAAAAGCAACTATTTCCTTAAACCCATTTCTTCCCAATCACAACATGCATTAACATGGTCCTTTGATTTTCCCTTGACATCTAAAATCGTGCAAAATATATTATCAGAAACATTTTATTCAATGTACATGACATCCAAAATATTCCTTGGCATGTTATTTTTACGATACATATTACTATAGAAAATACTTTTCTTTTTCCAATTACGACTACACTGCCTACCTGCAACACGAATATTACATAATGTATGAGCCACCAAATCCTGAATTTCATATACCGTGTGAATGTTTTATTCCTCAATCTGCGATAACATTTCGACTCCTGTCATGATCTTTGGTGTTGGGATGAACTCTATAGAACCATCAAATACCACTCTGTCCATTCTGAACCTGTGCTAAGGGGGGAGAAAACATATGTGACCGATGTATTTCCATTTTTTGAATGTTTAAGCCATATAGATTTTTTACTGTTTTTTCAATAAGGGAAAGAAAATTATCCCTTCGTACTCCATCTTCATAGATTTGAATAAGTAGGGAAGTCATTTAATATAAACAATAAAGTATCCCGTTGTTTGAAAATTTCATTCGTTTCATAGTCATAATTCATCACACCATCTCCCCAAAATTTATTCAACTCATCAATCAATGGCTGATGGTAAACATAAATCTTATCCTTCGGACATTTAGGTCTATGAATAAGAGTGGAAAGTAATATAAATTTATGCTTCATACAAATCCACATAGGAAGATTATATGGAACCAACACCACATTCCATGTGCTATGAGATGCACCAACCATAGACTTGAATGGATTGAAACCATCTGCTACAATGCCCAATCGGACATTATGAACATCTTTGGCAAAGTCGGAATGTCTCTTATCAAAATCTTTCCTTGCATGAGATTCTGTAGGGTGGGTTAACAAATCACTTTAATGAATTACTTCTGCATTCCATCTCTTAAAATTATAAACTTTAGATGAAATAAAATATCTTTTCATCTTCAATTTAAGGGGAAAGTTTCGCATTGTCTTTACAGATATAGATTTCCCCTATATCACAATCTGAATTTGATGAGTCTAATTTCCCCAATTCTCTTTCCACCTAGATGCTCCACAAACAGTACAAATATCCAAAGGGAAATTTCTTTTCTAAACAACATACAATTGTTTACACATGCATCTATGGTCTCATATGTAAAACCTATGTTCCTTGTCATCTTACTATCATGGTAATACAACTCGTAAATATTAACGTCAATAGGAAGGACAATTTTCAATAACACCAACAGTATGTCAAATGATGTGTCTGACCACTGATTCAATGTTTTCGAATGAAACAACTCCACGATAAATTAAAATTTATTGTATGAAGTACATCCAGGATATAATTCTATTTTTTCATCATCAAGTGCTTCATAAAACCTACTCAAATCACAATCTTCACCAGAGCGAAGAATTAACTCACCGATCTCATGATTATGGATGTCAATGCCTTCAGGATCTTACCCATATACCATTTCAGAAATCATTTCATGCATTGGATCATTCATCATGGCATCAACATCCATCTGAACTGCATCTGTATTTTAAAAACGAACATATTCTTCTCCATGAAGAGTGAAACTCTTTTACTTTTTCATAAATCAATTAAAGAATAGGTTCTCCCTCATATTATCTCGTGTGATTGGATATATATACGCACATTTTATACATGTACAACTAATATAATCACTTTCAAATCCTCCAATGAACTCAATAAACTGCATAATTCCATTGAAATATTCTTTAGACGTTCGATCTGGATGATATATCCAACCCTTATCCATAATAATATCCATATAACAAACATTTAAACAAGACATATTACATGATTTTTTCATATCAAATTTATTTAAAATAAATAATAACCAATTTCTTGTGAACCATTGATAAAATAATCAAATTATATCTCTGAATAATCAAAAGAATAATATATAATGGAATGTAAGTGAAAGCCCACGTCATCTTGGTCATTTGGTATAGTAAATCTAATAATTATTTTATATTAAAGAGTACCTAATAATTTTTTGATAAAATAGTGAATACATCATGAAAGAAAATGTATAGTCTTCTCAAACTCAGAGAAACTATATCTTTGTACAGATAAGGTCTCACTACCTCTTGGATTCACACTACCTTTGTGTCATCAGAGGCAGTACATAGTAACCATCAATGATGACAATCAATAACTAATTTATGGAAAACTGACTAAACTATATTTAGGATGAAATCAAATATATACAATTCCAGAACAAAAAATACCAATCTATCATTTCTTGTGCTATCTCAGAACAATCTTCATGGAACATACATCATCTTATCATGCTCTCCCCTTAACGGCTACTAAGCCATAATAAGTACACTAATAACATTGGTACCATTCATCAAACAACACAATATAAAATATATACAATGTACGTCACATTAAAACATATAATATCATATAGATTAAGAATATATAATATTAATAATAATATACACAATCGAAGCACACATATATGATCAAAATCAAATAGGTGTCTCATGGTCTATGCAAGCACGCACATGTTGTCAATCCTCAATCATTTTCTCTGGGGATACACACACATATAGACATGTGATAAATCTTAATAATGGAATTAATCAAATAACAAAAAAACTTAATATTTGTTCAGTCAATATATACATGGACTCAAACATTGTATGTAACTTCCAAACCTTATGTAAAGTGTGAATTCTCTCATACACACACTGTCAAGACACATTGTTTCATATTCACAAAAGCTCGTATACACATGAACTTCCATTTCACACTTTTTATATGCACACAGTATTCATATAATCTTCATGAATGAAACATTTGTGTTGTAAATTGTCTAAAATAAAAACTCTTAAACAGAAATTAGGGCATACCTGATTGAGCTATAAATCTAGATGGGCGGGGAGCTGAAGGTGGTGCTACGAGGGAGAGGAGAGGAATCAGAGGGTAGCCGGAGCTGGAGGTGGTGCAGCGAGGGAGGGGATGGGCGGTGGCAGTGGTGATGATCTGAAGGACGAGGCGGTGAGGTGGAGACGGTGCAGCGAGGGTGGGACAACGAGGTAGGGGATAGAGGATAGTAGAGAGCTGGAGCAGACAGGTGGCAGCAACGAGGGGATTGGAAGCGGCTGTGCGGAGAGGGAGGGGACCGGACAACAGAGGTGCGACAAGGGAGGGAACAGTGAGGGTGTGGATGGGAGGCGGTAGTGCAGTAAGGGAGGGGACGATGTGGGAGGGGATATGGGATTGCAGGGAGCCGGATTAGATGGAAAAGAGGTGGTGGAGGTCGGTGAGGGAACGAGAAGGAGGGACGGGCAGAGTGCAGCAACGGGATGGGGGACGGGTGACGAGGGAGGGGGTGGAGAGAGGCGAGGGGATGGGGGAAGTGTGACGTTCGGAGGGTAGAGGGTGGCGAGGGTACGAGGGATGGGTGGTGACAATGGGACATGAAGAGTAATCGTGGGGGGTAGGGGAATCGCGGGGGGAGGTTGGGGGGGGGATGAATGGTTTTTTCCAAAACCCATCGACTACCTTTGGAGGTCACTATAGGCCCCCTATAGCGACCACCAAAGTAATTGCCCATCTTAGGGGGCTTTAAAGCCTATTTATCCAGTAGTGTATAATCACTGAATATACCACATTCATGTACAATATTCATGAAATATTCCTATTTGTGTAATTTGTTAGTGGTTTCTTTCACAAAAAATAACATAACATATATGATTTCATGGTTTATTGTGTACTAATGCATGACTCTATATTCACTTGTGAATGAACTATATTTCATTTGATAATCGAGGATTCATAAAATTCTTCTTGGAATCTATGGAAAATAAGAAATATATATTCCCATTTCTTCTTAGAATGATGTTCTTCACAAAGAAAATGGGTGTGAAAAAACACATTTTGTCTTCCAACGATCTTCACATAAAATATAGATTCATGGAACCTTATCCTCATGAAATAATTATTTTTTGGTCCTCTATTTCTCCTTTAAAATCTTGAAAATTCTCTCAGATGAGAGATAAACTCATACAAATTATTGGCTTAACAACCAGTGTTTATAGAAAATGTTCATTTTCTCATAACAATCCCAAATCACAGAGGCCACTATCTTCCTTAGAAACCCAATTCGCGAGAGATAACCATATTAGGATAATATTTAGTTTTTTGATGCATTATCATACTAATTCTATCATTATAATATTATGCAGAGAAATTATATGTTGATTTTGGTCATCAGTGAATTTTTAAAACACTCAAATGATGATCTAATACTTCTAGTCAATCCCTGGATCACATGGCATAGAGATTCAATGGATAGAATTTCATTGATGAGGACAAGGTTGAAGAAGACATGATTGTTGTGATTGAATGACTCAGATAAAAGATTGAATAATTCTAATTGTTATTGAGCTTGACTGAGATGATCAAACAGACATGATTAAACATTTGAGCTATTAGACGGTCACAAATAATTCTTCAATATAGTAAAATGATCAAAAATTGAAACACATTCAGTTTGATCCCCTCTTTATAATATAGTACGTGGCATCAATCAATCATATATGCATGATGGCATGTACATCCTCCTACATTTTTTATATTTTAATTTTCTTGGTAGGCTCCCTTATATTTGGTTGATCCTCAGGGGACCTACATATGTCTAGGGCTGATCTAGCTGGGTCTTATATTTGGGAATTCTAATTTTTGGATAAGGTACTACATGAAGTTCAAGAATAGCCAAAGAAACACAATATTTATAACTCAATGCCATCATTCAAAAAAATTACACCAAACAACATGAAATATTACACATCTCATTTTTCATGGCGTCTTCTTATTTTATACATGAATAATTATGTTATACATTTTTTGAATTTAAAAAAACCAATGAAACTTGTATTTGGTACATAATACCTTCTATAAAATCATCAAAATAAAATTCATTGAATTTTCATATTATTGTGTTATTGATATCAATTTCAATTTAACCAAACCACATTTTCTCTTCAATATCCCCATTTGGATTTGATTTTAATACCAGATTCATCTTAAAATTAAATGATATCTTCACCCCTTATTGGAAATAAAACAAATGATAAATGTATGGGAACGAATTATCATTTCTAAATTTAAAATTTTACATAAATTAACTTCTCTTATGAAAATTTTAATTATAGTTACTATAGAGACTTATAGAATAACTAGTAGTTTAAAAAGTGTTGAAATTAATAATCTAAAAGTCTATGTGAGAAATGATCTGTGTGGAAAATAATAGTGATCAAGTTTAATATCAATATTGTCTATAAACATTCAGTATGTGTTTCCAATCACTAAAAATCATTTTTAGGAATTGATTAAAATATATTTAAATAATCCGGTCAACCTAACTTCTAATATTCATATGATATCAACTGAAATAGAAAAAATGGGTTTTGATATTCTTTCCTCCCCACCAAGAGATGCAGTTAATACTTATTCATCATGATTGATTTCTTCAAGAGTAAAACCCATGAATCTTTAGATATTATTTTGAAATGTTGAAAGGATACAGTAAAATACCACTAGCCTTTGTTAATGGATGACTTACAAAATGTAATAAATTCATATCCATTATCAAATTCAAGTCTTCCCCTAAATACATTATTTACCTTCAATTCACTGTATAATAAAACAATATATTTATATTGAAATAATGTGGTTATTCAATGATCTTTAGTTATAGAAATGGGGTTGAGAGTTTCTTATAAACCAAAAAAACTTCATAGATGAGGAGTATATCTTAACAATTTCTAACAAATAAGTTTCAATTTTCTCTTCTTATTCTAATTTTATTTCCTCTACCAATTTCACTAGCCATAAGAAAAAAAAATTGTTTTGGAGAAATCTTAATATTTACATAGTGTGTATAGTTATATTTACAAACAATAGGAGTCCAAGACGACTTCCCTTTCTTCTTCAATAATTAATCTTGAACAAATAACCGTGTTTAAATTCTTACTTGAATTTCCATACATATTGTACCTTTCATCAAAAAATTTAGAATTCATTAAATTACCCATTTTAGGGAACTTTTCAGATTCTTCCTTAGAGATGTATTTAAATAGACTAATCTTTTTATTTTTCTTCAACATGACCCTTTTATTGATTTCTACTTTCTTCATTTAGTATTGATATTCATGGATGATTTTCAATGATCCATGATGTGACCTATTTTCCAATAATAAAAGAATAATTTCTTTGCTGAGACACTCTTCACATAATTATTCACACACTTGTTGGGATTAGTTTTTTTATCAACTATATTATTCAATTCAAATCCCTAGGATGACGTATCATATTAATTTCTAACCCTCTTCACTTATTATTATGGTATTGATTTCACATCAATTGTTAAATTTTGCATGATTTGATCATGACATCACTCATCATAATAATTACCACTTCATTTTCATTCATCTTTGACATTTTTAGAGTCATACTTCTTATTGACTAATTGATTTTATTTATATTAATTTTGATTCTACTGTGTAAGATTCAAATTCTCTTTAGTTTTCCCCCACAAAATGTAGAAATTTTTTAGTTTTAATATAATCAAATGTTTTGATAACAATTAATTATCTTATTAACACACATCTGAGAACAATAATAGTAGCCAAGAAATATTTATTTATTCTTTTAGAATAAATTTTGACTATCATGTAATTTTTTCTTTTTTTTTGTTATAACATTTTGTTGTTCATGTATTGTCTCAACAAGGGTAAATAAATATTATTGATTTTGATGCTCAAAGATACCCTTGTTTGTATTAAAAATAATTTTATTTTGAGTGCATTTCAAGATATTTATACTATTTATAATTATTATATTGAAATAATATTTTACTATTTATTTGCATGAAATATTTTTTAATGTGTTCTGAATGCACTTAAGAATATTCTATAAACACAATTCACTGTTTATTTGCTGGAAATACTATTTATTCAATACATCAATAAAAGTAATGTATGGAAAAAACCTTATGTTTATATTGAAGGAATAATTATTATGGTTAATCAACCTTACATTTGAAGAAACATATTGTTAAGGAACATTATGTTTGGATAATAACATTGCTTTTTTCAGAAAGAAAAAGTATGATTAAAGAAACCTACAAAAATATATAACTTTACAAACGTATGGATCATCAAGCTTAATTTTCTAGTAAACCTTACAGAGTCAACATTACATTTGGGAGAAGTGAATGTATAGATAATAAATGTTACATTCAGAGATCTATGCTGACATGGATAAATATATAGATCATCAACCCTACATTATAATGTTGAACCCTGTATTTTTTCTTTTTTTGTTTTGTGATAAAACCTCACGTTTCACTTTTCAACTCCTTAAAATTGAATTGATGTATTTATCAAAACTTTTTTAAACAAACTTTATAGATTATTAGGACAATTTAAATCTCATTGATGACTAACTCAAAGATCATTATATGTGATTTAATGGTCCATTAACAAAATAGATTTTTAATCATATTCTTATGGGATATTACGCCTTCACTGATCTATTTATTTGTTTTTGAATCTTGATGATTTATCAGACATATTTTTCAGATCTAAAATCGTGATGGGGATGTATTGTCACATATCTCTCTAAGTATCATCTATGAAAAAACCCCAGAACTGTGAATACCTCTCAGAGATCTGTGTAAATATTATTCGTTTTATTTTTCCTGTGACATTAGTTTATAGTTCTATTACGATCAATCATCACAAAAATGAGAACTGCATTTTGAAGATCTAATTTTCTATCAAGTGAATGTTATTCTCTATTTTAGTTGTTTTTCTTAAAAACAATGATCTTTTAAGAAACCATATCACTTTATAAATTCTTCAAATTATGTTTTCTTCTAAAGTCAAAGATCCTTCTTTTATCAGTTGTGTGTTGATTGAACTGTGAGATATATCTTTTTCTCAACAGATAAAAATCTTATATATCTTGAGTTTTTGCTACTTGTATTCCATCGTGGTGGAGTCTCAACTTCTCGCAATAAGCCATGATTTTATCAGTTCCTTGTTAATGATTAAGAAGGATCTATTTTATTAAACTTTGTTTGTAAGGGTGATAACATCCTTCATTCTTTTGTGGATAGATTTTATGATATGAGGACCTTACTAGTTAAATTCACAAGCCTACATAGAGGGTAATTGGTGGAGTGGACTAGGGGATCTTTGTGCCCCAAAAAACTATAAATTGTTGTGATTTTTTTCATCTCATATCAGTTGCATATAATCGTTTACAGAAACATTTACATTTATTGTAATCTATTTGTGTGAATAAAAAAATCGTAAAATTTTGAAAAGCACACAATTCACCACCCTCTGGTTTAATCATTATACCCCTTTTGACCTAACATTTGGTATCAAAAGTTGAGCTTTTCAACAGAGCTATAACATTGTTAAGCCATAAGACCTATATTACTGATGGAAATGGAGAATCTCAAAGAAGGAATATCAATGGTTTATGCTCTATATTTCAATGGTGTGAATTATGGATTCTAGAATCACAAATGATAATCTAATTCAAAAATCAAGGATTTAGTGTATACACAATGATTTTTACTCATTACATAATTCCTAAAAAACCTGAAACCCGGTTTACTACTATAAAGATTAAGTATGATATGAATTACAAAGCAATGAATACTATTATTTGTGGTATTGGGCTAGATGAATTCCACTGTGTATCGCAATGACCAACAACCTATGAAAGTTATTTGAAAATCTCAGTATCCTATAAAGGTATTGAAAATTCTAGACATATTAGATATGCTACATAGAAATTAAAGTTTGATACATTTAGAATGTTAGATGTTGATAGAAACACATAGATGAATAAAAGGATGACAGAACTTCGTAATAATATGACATCATTAGGTGATCCTTTCAGCCAACCTAAGAAAACATTGATTGTTCTAAGAGTTTTACCTGTGAATTGGAATGGAATTTCATCTATAATCTACCGATCAGCACCTGTTAGGAATATGAAAATGAGATAATTGATTTGATATTTAAGGATGTATGTGGATGAAATTCAATATGAATTTGAAGATAAAAAATTCCTAGTGGGAATGGATAAAACAAAGTTAAAAGATACATCCCAAAAGTAGATCAGAAAAATGAAACAATAATAAAGAAATTGAGACTCATCTGATTCAGAAATTTATATGGATTAATTAGCTAAAAAAATAAGTAAATTTTATAGGAAGAATAATGTATTCATAAGAACCATAAAAATTTAAGAGAAAGACCCAAGGGAAATAAGATTCTATGAATGAAAAAATTGGGTCATATAAGAGATGATTGTCCTACATTGAAAGGAGATAATAGGAAGACATAAAAGAAAAATAGGAAGAATTATGATTTTGAGAAATTGAATAAAAGAAAATTTAAGGAATCATGGAGTTTATCTGATGTATTTGGTAGCCCATCTAATACTAATTTAGATAAATAATAGTCTAATATAAAGGTTAATATCTTCCTAATTGATAAAAAGATAACGTTCAATATTACTATTCATCATATTATGATTCTAGATATTCAAATGATAAAATGAATTCCTATTGCAGTATACATGAAGAAAAATAGGATTCCATATTAATGAAACTTGAATCATTAATGAAAATTCACAATTATATTATAGGTTAAAGAGGTACATTACTAAAATAACATCTAGTGCTTGTTGAAAAATTTAAATCAACTACTACAAACTGTACTGCTAATAGATGTAATATTTATACTCTACAAGAAGAAGTAGAAACCTATAAATCTGCTACTCTTGATTTAAAAAAAGGAAAAAAATAATTGAATCAAATTCTTGGGAAAATTGTTGTTAAAATGGAAAGGTTTGGTATAGGAAGTAAGGATGAAAAAACCAAATTGTACAAAAACTATTTTTTTCCAGGTTCTAATAGCAAAGGGATGTCTATTGTTAAATGTTTTTATTATAGTATTAATGATAATTATGCTAATGATTTATATTTATAAAAACCTAATTTATGTTGTGTCATGAATGTTCATCATTCAAACTCTTTATTTAGTTTTATTTATAACATTTTTTATCAAAATACATATTTTTAGATTCCTAAGTCTTCGATAGGTAACACTACTGGACCCCAAAAGATATGGGTACCAAAAGGATTTTTTTAATTTTTCCTTGTAAGTAAAAGGTCACAGAAAAGGATAATATATATGGTATATGGACAATGATTTCTCAAGAAACGTGACTGTAAATTCATCAAATTTATTTAATTTGACTAAATTAGATGAATCCGTAGTCACATTTGGTTATAATTCCAAAGGAAAAATCATTTGACACGGAATAGTTAGAGAACCAATTACTATCTCAATTAATAATATAACTCATGTACAAGGATTGAAGAATAATCTTATAAGTATATCTCAACTTTGTGGTGATTTATACAATGGTCATTTTTTAATAATTCATGTTCTATTATTATCGACTATTTTCTTAAATATTGATCACCCAGAACAGATAAGGTCTACACTTTGAATTTAAATTATTTTTGTAAACGGAATGTGAACTTTTGAACAGCTAAGGTAAATGAGTCATTGATTTGGCACATAAGACATGTTCATTGTTATATTTTTTAATTACATAAGTTATATATGAAATAATTAGTTTCATATTTACCTAGTTTCAAATTTGACTATGATACATTTTGTGATGCATGTCAGATTATAAAGTAACACAAATATTCCATCAAATCTCTTAAAAAATTGATACTTCAATTCCCTTAGAACTTATTAATATGGAACTGTATGGACAAGATAGTTTTTCAGGTAAATTATATGTATATGTTTTAGTTGATGATTATTCTATATTTACTGGGTATATTTTCTAAAACTCAAAAATGAAGATTTTTCTATTTTTGAATATTTTTGTAAAAGTGTTCAAAATGGAAAAAGGTTATAAGATGAATTCATTAAGATGTGATAATGGTTGAGGTATTGAGAATAAATATTTTAATTATTTTTTCTCAAATATGGTTATTAAACACACCTTCTCTACACCAAGAACACATAAAGAAAATGGAATTGCGGAATGAAGAAACAAAACTATTCAATAAATGGTTTATACTATGATAAATGAATACAGTTTTCCAACATAATTTATGGAATAAGCTATAAGAACATCCTTCTATATTATAAATAGAGTTTAAATTCAACCTGTTTTCATAAAGACTCTTTATCAAATTTGGAATAAAAGAAATCATGTGTTAAAGTAAATTATAGTCTTTTGATGAAAAGTATTTATATTGAACACCAAGGCTAATCTTGGAAAGTTCAATCCAAATTCAGATGAGGAATGCTTCTAGGATATTAGGAATCTTTTAATTTTTATAGAATATTTAATAAAAAGTCAAGGATTTTTGAAGAATCATTCAATGTGAGGATTGATGAAACATATCCTTTTAGTAAAGAGAAAGATCAAGCAGAGGAAGATGATAATTCTTCTAACAACATGAGTCTGGATAAATTGAATAATGATTTTGAAAATACCAATAAAATTCAGTATATTTCAAAATAACGTGATACTAATGAAACTAAAAGTGCTCTGTCTAGACAGTCTACAATTTGAATGAATCACCCTTTATAGACTGTTATAGGAAAACTAGACATAGGAAAAAATATAAAAGAAGTGTAGGAAACCTAGTTGATTTTTGTTTTTTTTATATCTAATCTAGAGCCTATGTCTTTTGAAGAATCCTTAGAAGATGAAATTTGGATGTTAGTAATAATAGAAGAGATAAATCAGTTTAAAATGTACAAATATCGAAATTAGTGGGAAGACCATTGAATGATCCAGTTATAGGAACTAAATAGGTCTTTAGGAATAAACAAATTGATCAATGTATTATAAACAGAAACAATGATAGACTAGTATCCAAAGGGCATAACCAAGAAAAGGGTATTGATTATGATGAAACATTTTCGCACATAGTTAGACTAGAAGATATTAGACTTCTTTTGGCCTATGAATATCATATGATTTTTAAATTATATCAGATGGATGTAAAAAATTCCTTTTTAAATTTATATTTAATGGAGAATGTTTATGTTGAGAGACATCCTGGTTTTGAAAACATTCAAAATCCATATTTTGTTTTTAAACATACTAACACTCTCTATGGCCTTAAACAAGCACTTATGGCTTGGTATGAAGTATTATGTTCATTTATTTTGAAAAATTATTTTACTATTTTTTTGGAGACCCAACCCTCTTTTAGAAAACAATTTTATCTAATTTATTATTATTTCATATCGATGTGGATGATATCATTGTTGGATCAACAAATAAAATACATTGTAATGTTTTTTCAGAACATATAAAAAATGAATTTAAAATGAGCATGATGGGAGAATTAAATTTATTTTTTGGAATTAAATTTTTAAAAAATATCATGGAAATTTATTAAATCAATGTAAATACATTAATGATTTTTTGAAAAAGTTTGGCCTGGAGAAAAACAATTTATATTCAACTCCCATGTACAATAATATTAAACATGACTCAGATGAAGATATTAAACCAGTGGAAAACATGTTATGTAGAGGTTTGATTGGATGTTTTCTATATGATACTACTAGAAGACCATACATTATTATTTTTAGTATGCCATTGTGATATATTCCAATCAAATCCAAAATAATCTCATCTTGCTGAAGTAAAAAGTAATTTGAGATAATTAAAAGGAAAAGTTAATCAATATCGTTTTTATCAAAAATATCCACTGATTTTAATTTAATATTACACTCAGATGTAGATTATTGAGGATGTAGATTAAATAGAAAATCACATCAAGAACATGTATCTTTTCAGGAAAATCATTAGTTCCATGGTCAAGTAAAGAAGAAACACTTGGTTTTACTATCAACAACCAAATTAGAGTATGTATATGTATGTAGTTTTTGGGCATATGTGTTGTGGATGAAAAACACACAAATTGAAGTTGGACTTAATTTTAATAATACTCCTATTATGTGTGATAATACAAGTTCTACAAACCTTTCAAAAAGTCCAATAATTCTTTCTAGAAGTAAGAATATTGATATCAGAACACATTTTCTAAGAGATCATGTTATTAAAAAGGATATATCTTTAGAATTTGCTAACACTAAATATCAATTATTTTGTATTTATTTAAACCACTTCCCAATTCTTTTTTTGATTTTATTAAGGTGGAGTTAGGTTTATTTAATTTTTAATTAAATAATTTATTTTTTATTTTATTTTATTTAAATTTATATGACTAATTTATTTTTTTAAATCTAAGTTTCTTTTCTTATTTTTATCTTATCGTATTTCAGTGAATCTATTTTATCTTAAACTAATTTACACTGCGTAATTTTTAAATTTTATTCATAATTACTATGCGACATGAGAAATGAGGGCATGTGTCATATGTCAGAAACCCTTTGTCTACCTTACATGTTGTTTACCCAAAAACTATTTCACTTAACCCAAAATATTCATCTGTTATTCCAAACCCTAGAAGCTGAAAAAATCTGAATTTCAGAGCATTAGAATAGTAGAAAATCATGAGAGTCAAAGAAGTATAATTAAGTGACACAAAACACCATGAGTTACAGGCAGACATATTCTTCCGGGAAAGTGGTTGATCATGATTGGTTATATCAGACGAACTTACTCCAAAAATAAGCATTATCCTTTCAAGGACTCGAGACATATTTTAGTGACATAAAATAAGAATTTCTATATGGGGTGGAATTGAATTATTTTAATAAGAGTGTATAGTTTATTTTCGAAGATTCATAGGATATGATTTTTTCTAATATCGAAGATAGGGTTTTCTCAATTTCAACAAATGAGGTTGAAATGTTTTTAAAAATCCCACATGAAAAGGGGTTTATCATTTCAATCTTAGATTGATAAGTGATAGGTGTAACACCCCCTGTTTCCACGGTATGCTTCTATTTGAATAATACAATAGCGTGTGTTGTACGTAACTCCTAGTTCTAACACAGCACAACCAATCAGAATAGCCTTTATGAATAGTAATACCCACTTTTGGAAATTTTATAAATTTTAGCTTTCAAAATGGACTTAATTTTAGGATTTGGAATATTGAAACTAGCTTAGGGTGAATTTTTGGTATTTTTTGAAAATTTCAATTTTTGATGAATAGTGACAAACACTGAGTTATAGTTTATAACAAAATTTTTATTTAAATAATTATTTATTTTATTTAAATTTATTTTAGATAAAAATAAATACATGATACCTATATATGTTCAATGTAATTCATTGGAATCAGTTTATAATAATTTTAGATATATAAATATTTTATTAAACTTTTTATGGTATTTTACCCACCTCCTATGAGTTTCTGCAAATTTACAAAAAACATAATATTACCGCTTCTGTGAGTTTAATTTTAAAACTCGGAGAGAAAAAGTTGATATCAGTAAGTAAAATGTGGTTCAATAAGATGAAAATAATTTCTTGTGAATAGTAACTTTTTACGTTTATTTTCCTCGGTTAAAAGTAAATAGGGTAATTAAGGGTAAAAATTATATTATTATTACCCCCAAAGATGTCATAATTCTAATAGATGTGTGTAATTCGACCAAAAACAACCTTATAAATAACATATGGTCATTTAGGTCCACTTGGATTAGATTAGGAAATTTATTATTATTTTATTTAATGAAGAGTTAAAAGAGTTAAAATCAAAGATTATTAACTAAAAAATTTTTAATATAAAGTTACACATTAGATAAATTCAACTATAAATATTCATTATTAATATAAAAATGTTTCCTATATAATGGTATTTTATTTATTATTTTTAGACTCTATATGATTTATGTTATTTATGACACAATGATGATGCAGTAATTACCTAATTAATGAAATATTAAAATAATTGATATTATAAATATTCAAATAAATATAAATTGAGAATATTTATAAATTCTACTAATTTACTAGGTTAATATGAAATATTAGGGTTGTTTATATGAAATTTTTTTGAAGTAATAATGTTGTTATGATTTTAGCAAAAACAAAATACAAAATAGTGTCAAAATTGACATAAAAGAGTTTTCAAAACAAATATTATATTATTAATTTATATTCTATTTCTAAAAATCTATGGTTCTTTCAAAATAGTTATTTAATAATAGGTGTATCATTAATTAACTACTTGGGGTTCTCTTGGAAGTATATAGTATGGTTATTAGCCATATAATATAAAAATACAAATAGACATGGTAAATGTCAAACTCTTTAACTAAGAGTTAAATCTAAATGATAAGATTAATATATTGACCCAAACCCATCTAAAACCTATCGGTTGACTGTTGTAAGACCCATCCCCACCTTAACCTTTAAATAAATCATTTTTTATCCATTAGAAACCGAAAATCATTTTATTATAAAATAATATTTCTAGTTTTTCAAAGGTGCCCCTCACCCCTCTTATAAAAGGTCACTCCCCCTTCTCTCTAATTCACACCTTCAAATCCATTTGTCTCAGAAAAACCCTACCCAAATACCCTCAAACTAACCTCCATTAATTCTAGATGTGTTCTTCTAGTTAGATAGCCAACTTAAAGATCCTGTTTGATCAAATAAAAAGGAATAACCAGAAGAAGAGGTAAATATTTAATCACCTCTTTCAAGTACCTTTCTTCTTCCACGTCCTCTTTTTTTGTGGTTTCCATTCAAAAATAAGGACTACAGTATCTTATAAATACTGTGATGTTATTATAAATATGATTAAACCATATTCATTATTATATTCATCCTTTTAGTGACATGTCACCATACCTGTGTATGTACGGCTTACCTTCTCATCATAGTGGTGTAATTGTTATTCAATACATTATTATTTGGGTCGGTATAATAATGATGTGTAATTTATGTAAATAATAAATATAACATGATAATGATTATTTATATATGATATACCATCATATTATACATTATTTTAATATCAAAAGAATGATATTGTTGCTCATGTGTACATACGGATTGTCGTCTCCCCAAAAGCGATAAGATTCATTCCCCATCGTATCCATTCAAGAATAATTTTCATTTAATGAATAAAAATATGTTATAAAGACTTGATATCATTCTGGGTATGAATTAGGTAAATCCCATCCATAAAAAATATGACTCACATAACAAAGAATATAAAGGAAAATGAATCCATTAACACGAAAAATGACGATAATACTAAGATATTATTAACAAAGCAATGTCAGAAGATCATATAAGATATCATATTAATGTATATGATTCTTGTATAATTTAGTAAAAATTATTTCACCATTATACAGGAGTTTTACCTACCCTCTACCATGAATAAATACAAGGTAAGGGTTAATTTCACAATCTCTTTATTATTCGAGGTTGTTTTTACGTAAGTATCTTGTGGGATCTCTTTATCATCCACATCCATGTTTCTTAAAAAATTATTTCAAAACATTTTTAAAATTTACTAGAAAATGTGGTAAATTCATTTATACCCTTATTTGACCTTATATGTTTTGAAAGCAATCCTTCGATCATTTTCCAAACAAGGTACTTTAGGACCTTTTCGTCAAAATTATGGTAAGAATGTTTTTTAACTTATACGGAGGGTGCAGCTATTTTCCACTGTTATAACATTGTCGAAACTTCCCTTATAAGATTATATGAATATTGTCAAATAACTTATTTCTCTATAATCATGTGACTATTAAATGATTTTAAAATAGAAGCATATATTTCTCTGAAAAATGTTTTTATTTCATCTATGTCAACATCTTTTTATGGGTTTAAAATTTATTTGAAGTAGATTGATTATTATACAAAACATCCATATTGTATTGAAGGTTATGTGATATGTTTTACTGTGCATGTGCTATTTTTATACCATTCATGGTTTTTGAGTAATGTATTGAAATTTTGTATGATAGTTTTAATACAAATGTTTATGTTATATTTCAACCTTTTCATACGAGGAATGTATTGGACTTAGTAATTGATGGGTGGAGCTCGCTATAGCCCCTTGATGTATCAATAGGTCTCATGAGACAAATAGATGTGGAATTGGCTGAGGCCTTTCCCATTTTTATATATGGTTTTGGCCAAGGCCTTAATCATTTTTAGGCGTCTTGGCCGATGCCTTGACAAAATGTTTTATAATGACCGACAGTATACATTACCTCATGAAAATAATATTGATAGTTCATGTGGTCATTCGACGAGTAGAATACCCATGATTATGTTTTATTATGTCATTATTTAGTCATCTCATATTCCTACAATAAAATTATTCATGTTTATTATTGGTAAAGGCATGTGGTTTCAATTATTCACTATTCATAATATTTATGTTATCTTCCGCTGTATTGCTTACCCATACTAAGAATTTGGGCTCACCCATTTTTTATGTTAAATTTTCCCCGGATATGAAGAAGTTAGTTTGGAGTGACTTACAGGAATAATCTAGGAGGTTTCGGTGTTTTTAATGGAAAAAATTCATGTTTTATTTTTTTCAATTTGTAATGTTGAACTTATGTATGAATCTTGTTTCCAATATTACTATACTGGTCGGTCTTTCGAGACATGATTTCCGTGTGATCATGCCAATGTTATGTAATATTGCACCGAATCTAGGTTACTAGGGTTAGGGAATTATAGTTGGTATTAGGGGAAGTTTAGTACAAACTATGGAAACTACATTTAGATAAACTCTAATTAGAGCACATAGCCCTAATATATACATTGATGATTAGTATAGAAGAACATCCTAGAATTTAGGTATTGTAGAGATTTTGTGAGTTTTCCAAGCAATACATCTCTGTCTGGATACGAGTAGGTAGACGTGGAACTGGAACAGATGTAAATATGGGTAAAACCCATAAACAATGCTTTGATCTAGACTCGAACAGGAACTAGGGCACAACAACTGGACTTGCCGCACTCTTGGTTACGACACTCCAGGGAGATATGCTTAGGATAATTCACATTTTCATTAAAAACCATTATGAAGGGTTTATGAGGGTATACTTCCTCATGGAAAACATTTTTATGATTATCTATTATATCCATAAACTTTTCAATTTATGTTATGTGTTTTACATGTTTGGATTTATGTATTATAATTCATAAACTAATCTAGTGTATGCCATTATTTAGAAATGGTGCCTAGTAGAAGGAATTGAAACTGTATTAATACTTTCTGTACATGTAGGGATCTTCTTCTTACTCAATATATTTATAGTGTAGCTGGTGATACAACTGGTGTTGATCATCATATCACTATATTGGCACAACTCACTCAGGTTAGGAATAATAACCTTACTCGTATGGAGCACCCTGATCCACAACGCGGAGGATCAATGTTAGACCACTTCGTGAGGAAACGACCACCAATATTAAATGGGAGTACAAATCCATTAGCGGCTGAGCAATGGATAAATTCCATAGAGAAAATATTCCACACCTTGATGAGTAGCGAATGGGAAAAATTTGTCATGGTAGTTTATCGCCTCGCTAGAGATTCTGATCAATGGTTGTCATTGATTAAAAAAATGGAAGATGAAGAAGTGTCCAGTATAGATTGGAGGGAGTTTAAATAACTTTTCATAGAAAAATACTTTCCTCGTGCCCATCGAGTGGATATGGAAAGGAAATTTCAAAGTCTGAGCCAAAAAGAGGATGCAAATGTCACAAAATATGAAGCTAACTTTACAATCATTGGAAGGAATGGTGCATATTAAATATGTAACCCAAGAAGTAAATTTGACTATTTTATTGATGGGTTAATACCATTTCTCCTTAGAGAATAAGTATCACAATACCTCTCATCATATGAAGATATTGTCTCATGTGCTATCAAGACAGAAAAGGAATTCTCAAAATCATATGAATTTAATGTAAAGAAAGAGAAAAAGATATCTGTTGAACACTCTAGGAAATGAAATAAGGAAACCGGGAGTATGGGGAGAATTGATTTTCAACCCTGTGATAATTATGGAAGGAAGCACCTTGGTTCCTGTGTAAAAGGAAAAGGATTATGCTACAAATATGTACAGAAAGTCCATCTTGTTGGTGATTGTAAGGGAAAGAAAGACACTACAAATATTCAATGCTATAATTGTAGGGAGATGGGACATTATGAAAATGAATGTCCTAAGCATTAGGGAAACATACCTCAGAAAAGGCCAAGGGATCAAGTCCATGCTTATGTGATCACCACTGTTGAGGTTGAATCCCCAAAAGACATGGTGGAAGGTAACGTAATGGTTTCCTCAAGTTTAGCCAATACTTTATTTGATTCTGGATCATCGCATTGTTTCATATCTTCCTAGTTTTCTAAGAAAATTATATAATTCCAATTTGATTTAACAAGGGAGTTGTCAGTCAAAACACCTAAGGTAAGTATCATTACTACTATGTTTTCTGAATCAGTTCCTATTAGGGCATATAAATGTTATTATATGCTGATCTCATCATCATACCCATGATTGAATTTGATATAATCATTGGTATGGATTGGATTTCAGACCATGATGTAAAACATTATCGTTAGAAATAGATTACTATTTTTGATGATGATGTTAAGCAACACATTATCTTTTGAGAAGAATCATCACCACCTAATTATTATCTAGATCCACCCCCAGTAGCTCCACTAAATTCAATTTTTGTGGAGGAAGAGGCTGACATAACATTGGGTGAGGAAAATAAGGTTCAAATATAGGATGTACCTATAGTGAAAGTTTATGTTAACGTATTTCTAGAGGATTTACCTGGACATACTCCAGAACAAGAAATAAAGTTTTCCATTGATTTAATTCCTGGTTCGAGGACCATATCAAAGTCCCCTTATAGAATGGCCACTGTGTAATTAGTGTAACTTAATAAACAACTAGAGAAATTGAGTAATAAGGGAATTATTCTCCCTAGTGTTTCTCCACGGGGAGCCCCTATCCTTTTTTAAGAAGAAAGATGGATCTATGAGGTTGTGCATTGACTACATGGATTTCAATTCTACAACAATAAAGAACAAGTATCCCCTACCTCACAATGATGATTTATTTGACCAACTTCATGGAGCTCAATATTTTTCAAAGATTCACCATTGATATGGATATCATCTGTTGTGTGTGAATAAAGAAGGCATTCTGAAAACATCATTTTGAATAATGTACGAGAATTATGATTTTACAATAATGCCTCTTGGGCTAACTAATGCACCCTCTATTTTAATGGATCTAATGTAAAGAGTTTTCAAGGAATATCTTGATGATTTTGTAGAATTATTTATTGATTATATCCTGGTATATTCCAAAATCTATGATGATCATGAATATCTCTTACGCACCATTCTGAAAACCCTCAAAAGAAATAAATTATATGGGAAGTTTAGAAAGTGTGAGTTTTGGATTTAGGAGATTTCTTTTCTTAGTCATATTTTCACTAAGTATGGAATCTCTAATGACCCTTCTAGGACAAAGCAAATCTGAGAATTTCTAGCACCGACAAGTATAACTGATGTACGCAGTTTTATTGGTTTAGCAGGTTATTATCGACGTTTCGTCCAGAATTTTTCCGGGATGGCAAACCCATTAACAATGATCACACGAAAAGGGGTTATTTTTTTTGGGAAAAAAGAGTGTGAAGAATTCTTTGAAGAACTAAAGAGAATATTAGTCAATGCTTCTATCATGAATCTACCATCAGGGAATGATTTGTTTGTTATTTATAGTTATGCTTCAAAGATAGGACTTGGTTGTGTAATTATGTCGAATGATAGAGTTATTTCATATGCATCATGATAGCTAAATATTCATGAGAAAATATATCCTACTCATGATCTTGAGTTAGCAGCTATAATCTTTTAATTTAATATATGGAGACATTATCTCTATGGTGAAAAATGTGAGATATATACTGATCACAAGAGTTTGATGTATATTTTCTCACAGAATGAACTCAACAAGAGAAAAAGATGATGGCTTGAACTACTAAAGGATTATGATTTCATGATACACTACCACCCAGGGAACGAAAATAAGGTGGAAGATTCATTGAGAAGAAAAGATCATGGAGTTTTGAACAAGATGAGAGTTGAAAGGGATACTGTTTTCATGGATCTAGTAAATATGGATATGGGAATAACCATGGAAGGCGGATCATCAATAATTTTTCAAATGGTTTCTAATCCATCTTTATTAGAAAGGATAAAAAGTTCTCAATCTGATGATGAGGAGTTTCAAAAGAAGATTAAAATGTGAATGATGGGAGATTGAGTGACTTTTTGTATGTAGATGGAATTTTGAAACTTGGGAAGAGATATTGTGTTCCTGATATTCGAGATCTAAAAAGGGAATTATTGGATGATGCTCATAGTTCCAAGTTCCATATACACCCTAGTAGCACCAAGATGTATAGGGATTTGAAGGGACAATTTTGGTGGGACAACATGAAGAGGGATATTGCTGATTTTGTGTCATGTTTTATGGTTTATCAACATGTGAAAGCTAGAAGGAAATATCCAGTAAGAGTTATGAAACTTATTCCCATATGTGTGTGGAAATGGGATAATATTATGATGGACTTTGTCATTGGACTACCAAATACTTCTAGAAGGAACGATGTAATATGGGTCATTGTTGATCATCTTACCAAGTGAGCACATTTTATTTCTTTAATAGAATATTTACAACTTGAATGTCTATCATGAATGAATATTAATGAAGTCATGAGACTTCATGGAGTACCCCAATCGATTGTTTCTGATCGTGATCCACGTTTTACATCAAGGTTCTGGAAAAGTATTCCAAAATCCCTTGATACTGAAATTCATTTCAACATGGCCTATCACCCCCAAAATGCTGGACAATCAGAACGGACTATTCAAATGCTAGAATACATGTTGATATCATGCTTACATGAGAGTCAAGGTATGTGGGATCAATATTTACCTCTGGTAGAATTTTCCAATAACAATAGCATCCATTACAGTATTCAGATGACACCATATGAAGTGTTATACGGAAAGAGATGTCGCACACCAACCTGTTGGGATGATGTTGGTGAAAGAAAACTCATTGGCCCAGAACATTTGCAGGAAATGATGGAAAATGTGAAGGTAATCCAAAGCCAATTCAAATCCGCTCAATGTAGGCAGAAGAGCTATACCGATAACTGAATTAAGAATTTGGAATTTCAGGTAGGAGACCATGTTTTCTTGAAGGTATCTTCATGGATGGGTGTTATAAATTTCGATAATAAGGGAAAATTATGTCCTAGGTACGTCAGACCTTTCAAAATTCTAGAACGAATTGGGGCTGTAGCCTACCGTTTGGAAATGCCGCCAAGTATCTCCAATATTCATGATGTATTCCACGTATCACTATTGAGAAAATACAGCATGACCCAACGAATTTACTCACCTATAAGGAAGTAGAACTAGAACCTGATCTATCTTATTGTAAAGATCCTGTCAAGGTGCTACATACAATAGAACAAGTGTGGAGAAACCGGACGACTCGTCTGGTAAAAGTTCTATGGAGAAACCATAAGATGGAAGAGTCAAAGTGGGAACCCAAAGAACTTATAATGAAGAACCACCTGAGTCTTTTTATGTAGCAATAATCTAGAAGTTTTGAGTATGAAATTATTTGATTTAGGGGAGAATGAAACACCCGAATCTTCCACGATACGCTTCTTTATGAATAATACAATATCCTGTCTTGTACGCAACTTCGAGTTTTAACACACCACAACCAATAAATTTAGAAGTTATGAATAGTAATACTAAATTTTTGAAATTTTATAAATTTTATCTTCCAAAATGTACTTTATTTTTGGTTTCGGAATAACAAAATTAGCTTAGGGTGAATTTTTGTTATTTTTCTGAAAACATTCATTTTTTGATGAATAATGAATAACCCTGAGTCATAGTTTAAAACCGAATTTTTATTTAAATAATTATTTATTTTATATAAATTTATTTTAGGTAAAAATTGATACATAATACCTATATAAGTTCAATGTAATTCATTGGAGTCAGTTTTTAATAATTTTAGATATATAAAAAATTTATTGAACTTTTTACTATCTTTTACCCACATCCTATGAGAATTTGAAAATTTACATAAAACATAATTTTCCTGATTCTGTGAGTTGAATTTCAAAAGTTGGAGAGACACTGTTGATATTAGTATGTAAAATGTGGTTCAATAAGACGAACATAATTTTTGGTGAATAGTAATATTTTACGTTTATTTACCACGATTAAATGTAAATACTGTAATTAAGGGTACAAATGATATTATTATTACCCTAACACATGTACTAATTCTATTGGATAAGTTTAATTAGACCATAAAAAACCTTAGGAATAAGATATGATCCTTTAGGTCCACTTTTATTAGATTGGGACAATAATTATTATTTTATTTAAAACAGAGTTAAAATAGTAAAAATCAATGTTTAATAACTAAAACATTTTTAATATAGGGTTACACATTATATATATTCGACAATAAATATTCATTAGAAATTTAAAACCATTTCCTACATAATGGAATTTGATTTATATTTTTATAAATTAAATAAGATATTTTATTTATGATACAATGATAATGCAGTAATTACCTAATTAATGAAATATTAAAATAATTGATATTATAAATATCCAAATAAATATAATTTAAGAATTTTTATGAATTCCACTAATTTTCAAGGTTAATATTGAATATTAGGGTCAGTTAAATAAATTTTTTTCTAAGTTCTAATGCTATTATGATTTTAACAAAAACAAAATATCAAATAGTGTCAACGTTGACATAAAAGGGTTTTTAAAACAAATATTATATTATTAATTGATATTATATTCCTAAAAATCAATGATTTGGCCAAAATTCATATATAATGATTGGTTTATCATTAATTAACCACTTGGTGTTCCCTTGGAAGTATATAGTATGTTGATTAACCATATAATATTAAAATACAAAGAGAGATGGAAAATGTCAAAGTGTATAACTAAGAGTTAAATTTAAATGATAGGGTTAATATAGAGACCCAAACCTGTCCAAAACCTATTGGTTTAGTGGTTTTTGAATGATCCCCACCTTAGACTTTAAATAATCCATTTTGGAGACATTAGAAACCGAGAATTATTTTATTATAAAATAATATTTCTAGCTTCTCTTAAGGTGCCCATCACCCCTCTTATAAAAGGGAACTCCCCCTTCTCTCTAATTCACACATTCAAAGCCATTTGGCTCGGCCAATCCCTACCCAAATACCATCTCAGTTTTTATCCCTTCATCCTAGAGGCCTTCCTTTAGTCTAAAGGAAACCTAATTAGCCCTTTTGATCAAATCAAAAGAAAGAACCCGAAGAAGAGGTAAATATTTCATCACCTCTTTCAAGTTCCTTTCTTCTTCAACTTCCTCTTTCATTGTTGTTTCCATTCTAAAATAATAACTCCAATATATTCTATATATTCTGATGTTATTATAAATATGGTAAAACCATATTCATTATTCTATCCATCCATTGAATGACATGTCACCATACGTGTGTACGTACGACTTACCGTCTCCACGTTGTGGTGTAATTGTTATTCAATACATTATTATTTTGGTGGGTAGAATAATGATGTGTAAATAATGTAAATATTATATATAACATGACCATGATTCTGTATATATTATATAATATTTAATTATATATTATTTTAACATCAAAAGAATGATATTGTCGCTCGTGCGTACGTACGGATTATCGTCTCCACGAATGTGATGAGATTCATTCCCCATCGTATCCATTGAAGAAAAATTTTCATTTGATGATTAAAAATAATGTTTAAATGATTGATATAATTATGGTAATGAATAAGAAACATCCCATCCATGACAAATATGACTCACATAACAAAAATATAAAGTAAAATGAACTCGTTAACACCCGAAACGATGGTAATACTAAGATATTATTAACAAATCGATGTTAAAAGATCATATATGATATAATATGAATGTATATGAATCTTGGATAATTTAATAAAAATTATTCCACCATTATACAGGAGGTTAACCTACCCTCGACCATGGATAATTACAAGGTAAGGGTTAATTTCACACTCTCTTTATTATCTGAGGTTTTTTTTACGTAAGTATCTACTGGGAACTTTTTATCATCCACATCCATGTTTCTTAAAAATGTATTTCAAAATTTTTTTACTATATATTGGAAAATGGAGTAAAGTCATTTATACCCATATTTGTACTTATATGTTTTGAAAGGAATCTTTCCTTCATTTTCCAAACAAAGTACTTTATGACCTTTTCGACAAAATTAAGGTAAGAATGTTTTCTTAACTTATACGACAAGTGTGGCTATTTTCTGCCATTATAACATCACCAAAGCTTCCATTACAAGCTTATAAGAATATTTTCAAAATAAATGTTCTCTCTATAATTATTTTACTATTACATGATTTCAAAATAGAAAGATATATTTCTATAACAAAAGGTTTTGATTTCATCTATGTCAACATCCTTTGGTGGATTTTATGTTTATTTGATGTCGATTTATTATGATACAAAACGTCCATATTGTATTGAAGGTTTTTTGATATTTTTGAAAGTGGATGTGCTATTTTTATACCATTCATGGTTTATGGTTAAAGTATTTACATTTCGTATTCTAGTTTTAATACGAATGTTTATGATATATTTCAACATGTTCATATGAGGAATGTATTGGATTTAGTAAGTGACATGTGAAGCCCGCTATAACCCCTCAATGCATCGGTAGGTCTCATGAGACAAATAGTCATGGAATTGGCTGAGGCCTTTCCCATTTTAATATATGGTTTTGGCTGAGGCCTTAATCATTTTTAGACGTCTTGGCCGGGGCCTTGACAAAATGTTTCAAAATATCCAGCATTATACATTCCCTCATTATGAAAATAATATTGATATTTCATGTGGTCATTCGACTAGTAGAATACCCATGATTGTGTTTTATTATGGAATTATTTACTCAGATCATATTCTTTCCATTAATGTATACATTCTTATTGTTGGTAAAGGCTTGTGATTTCAATTATTCACCATGCTTAATACTTATGTTATCTCCTACTGTATTTCATACTCTTATTAAGTGTTTGAGCTCACCCATTTCTTATGTTTCATTTTCCAAGGATATGAATATGTTAGTTATGAGTGACTTGAAAGCATAATATGGTAGTCTTTGATGTTTCTAATGGAATAAATTCAAGTTGTATTTCTTTTCAAGTTGTAAAGTTGAACTTATGTATGACTCTTGTTTCCAATATTACTAAACTGATCAGTCTTTGGAGACATGATTTCCATGTGATCATTCCAATGTTATGTAATAATGCACTGAATCTGGGTATGTAGGGCCAGAGTGTTATAATAAGGAACATTTTTCTAAAGACATCAAGTATTTTTCATTCAAAATGATGCATAGAAGAAAGATGTTTGTTAAGGATTTAGAAGATGACCATAAGATTCTGGTGACTTTGATTCAGACTGGAATAGTTCCTAGGATAGCTGAGATGGAGAAAATACTTTACCCAGACATGTATGTCATGTTTCTTTTTCTGAGATATTTAAATTGATTTTTTACGGTATTTATGTTAGTACCTTCGTTACAGCTACTCACCAGATGCAAGAACGAATTTCTATCTATATTGATGGATAATTTAAAGGATTTTATTTAAGAATGGCATGATCGGATTGGTTGATGTCAGAGTTAAATGTCATCATAGTAATGTTTTGAATGATAGAACATTAAGAAATCTTGGATTTTTCATAGGGAACTATAAAAGGAATGATTTTTCCTTTTGATGTTGAGGAAGAACAGAGTTCAGGAGCTTTTGCTTAGGGGGGTGGGGGACGAAGGTGATTAAAAGGAGGGTGTTGTAGAATTACAAATAGATGTAGGTATTCAATCATCCAAGAGATGACTTATATATATTACACATAAGTATAGAAATTATGTAAAGAACCAAGTTAAGACAAACTTATTATGAAACCAATGAATAGTAAAACTCTTCCCATTGAAGCGGAATTTTTGGCTTTTCAAGAAGAAACATTCTCGGTTCATTTGGAAGATAATATTTTTGAAGAGAAAATTCTAGTAGAGAGTCAAGGTAGAGAAATTCCTATTGTATGCCTAGGGAATGAATAGGTTCAAGAGAAAATTTTGGTAGAAATAGTTTAGGAAAAGAATACTTAAACTAAAAATGTTAAATTAGAGATTGTCATAGAGGAATTTACTGAACAAAGATTTGTTCAAGAAGAGATGAATTTAATTAAATCAGTTTCATAAATTTGACCACTGACTATAGATCAGACTGTGGGATAAGAAAATCCTATTTTAATGCTCAGATTGATGTTTTAGATAATCAAACATTTTCATGTGAAGAATCAGTAATGCAAAATATTCAAACATCCCTTTCCTACTGATGGTGAAAATCAGGATATTAATGAAGATGAGGGAAATTTTGATTCATTATCTCATCATGTAGAGGAGATTGTTGTTATGTATATCAAATCTCAGGAATAGATTTCAATTCTGAGAAAAGATCATCAAAGATACAAGAAGAAGATTAATGAAGTCAATGAGAGTACCTTTTCGAAAAATTATTTTGATGCATTTAAAATATAAACACTGGATGAGTTTGGGAAACTCAAGTCTAAATTAGTTTCAAAGATTGATTTTACAAATTGGAAGTGGTATTTGGGAAGTTAGTTAAAATCAGTAAAGTTCAGTGTGGGTCAATCCCATATATATGTTCCTATACCTACTATATGTCCATATTAAACTATAATATTTCAGGCCATTACTTTGGTTATGGAAAACATAAATATTTATCTTGAATATATGATGTGTAATAGTACACATCTATCTGTTCTTATAGAGAATTATAAATTTCTTTTTGATCAGTTAACTCTCAGAGAGCCCAGTATTAGTTTGATGTTGAACCAGATTTCAAAGAAGTTGGAGCTTTTCAGGAAGTTAGAGGAGAGCCTTCATAATTTTTTGAAGGTCAACATAGTGGAGAATCTGCATGTCAATAAAGACTCCGGGTTTTTTCTTGATCAACTAAGTGACAGTTTGATGAAGAAGCTAAAATTGCAGATGGAAAAGTTGAAGGAGATGTTTTAGGCCATTCAATATTCATACCTATCAAATCCATAGCCTTCTCCCTACCGTGAACCATTAAAATGATTATTTTCAATTTTTATTAACAATTTTTATTATATTAATGTATTTATTGATGAATAGAATTTTTTGTTGTCTATATGTTACATTTCATTATTTAATCTGCTTCTTTATTTTATGCTGATAGCCAAAATCCAATTATCTTTATCCATTACAGTTACATATATCATTCACTTGTCATTATATTCAATATTAAATGTGTTTTAATATGTTTCTATACTTTCTTTTTGATATCAGAAAAAGGGGGAGAAATTTATATAACACATCATTCCTTTTATTTGAGATATTTGTGTAACAAAATATTTGTTTTATTTGATAAATTTAGACATGAATAAATTTTTCATCGAAAATTACCTTTTGGAGTGAAATTTATATATTTATTCTTTATCAAAATCACTATGCCAAATTGAAATTATTTTATTTTTATTTTTATAAAATTATATATTATATTGCTAATATTATAGTTTTAATTTATGGGTTTTTTGATAATCAAATAGGGGGATTTTTTTGGTCATTTATTATTGATTTGGATGATCACAAATATCTTTTTTTACTAGTGATTTTATTTGGATTCTATTTCAGGAATTTTATATTAGTTATAAATCTTCTCTTGAAATAATATTCAACTATTTATTTAAATGAAATGTTTGATAATTTTTTTGAATTATCTTAATCATATTCTAGAAACAATGTTCACCATTTTTCATTTACATGAAATACTATTAATTAAAAACATCGAAGAAGTAACATATGGAAAAAAACCTACTTTTATGTTGAAAGATCATCATGTATGTTTAATCAACCTTATGTTTGAAGAATCATATGGTTAAGGAACATTGTGTTTGGATATGAAAATCACATTTCTCAGAAAGAAAAAGTATGGTTAAAGAACACTACGTATGTATGAAACAGTACAACTGTATGGATCATCAACCTTATTTTTTTAATCAACCTTACGCTATCAACTTTACATTTGGGAAAGTTTATTTTTGGATAACTGATGTTACCTTAAAATATCTATGTTGACATGGATAAACATATAGATAATCGACCCTACATTATGATGTTGAACCATAAATTTGTTATTTTTTTATTTTGTGATGGAACCATACATATACTTTTCAACACCAAATATTTGAATTTAAATCTTTATCAGAGCTTTTTTGGAACAGTTTTTGCGGAATATTTGGAAAATTTAAATCTCATTGTTTCCTGATTCAAATCTCATTATATATGATTTAATTATCCATTTAAAATAGATATTTTTACTCCTATTTTTAAGGGATATTACACCTTAACAAATTTATTTATTTAATTTTGAATCATGATGATTTATCATGGATCTTTTGTGGGTTTGAAACTCTAACAGAGATTTATCATTATATATCTCTATGAGTATCAGTTGTAAAAAAACCCAGATATGTGAATACCTCTCAGATATCTATTTAAATATTATTCATCAAATTTTTTATTTTGAAATTGTTTACAGTGCTACATTGATCACGCTTAAAAAATGAAAAATTCAGTTTGAAGAACTAATTTTCAATCCTATGAATGTGACACTATGTTTCAGTTGATGTTAATAAAGGGAATGATCTATTGATAAATCAAATCACTTCAGACATTCTTCAATGTTTATTTTCTTTTGAAAGTTGAAGATCGGTCTTTTATCAGTTGCATGTTGCTGCAACTGTGAGCTATATCTGTTTCTAAAAAACAAAATCTTATCTAACTACAGTTTCAGATGCTCACATACAGTCATAGTGGAGTGTCAAATTCTCTCAGTAAGTTTTGGTTTTGCCGGTTCCCAATAAAATAAGCAGAAGGCTCTGTTTTATAAGCCTTTATTTATAATGGTGAAAACTTCCCGCACAGAGTTGTGGATCAGTCTTACGTTATGAGGACCTTACTAGTGAAATTCACCAAGCCTATAGAGAGGTTAATTGGTGGAGTGGACTAAAATATATTTTTTACTCCAACCACTATAAATTGTTGTTCTTTTTATTCTGTTCATATCCTTTGCATATACTCAGTTATAGAAATGCAGACAGTTATTATGTTCTATTCTTGTGAATCAACAGAATGGTAAATTTCTGAAAGGGAAACAATTCAACCCTATTTTTTTATCACCACAACAATTATAATCTAACACATTTCTTCTTATTTACCTTCATATTGGAACAAGAATTTTTGATAACCCATGCACTATTTCAAAAAAAAATTTATGTCAGTTATTTTTCACTTTTTACATTGGTTTTGGGATGACGTTATTGAAAGGTACATCATAAATTTTATTTACACGGTTTATTTTAAAACAGACATAAAAAATAGAAAATTGAAGCCATTTTCACGTCATTTCCATAAAAACTGATGTGGAAAACAGTTAATTGCCATGATTTATTACGTCAATTTTTAAATAACCACCATAATATGTTGTTTGTTTTATTGGTTATTAAATAACTGACGTAATAAACAACCCATATGATGTTTTTTTCACATCGGTTATTAGAAAACCGATGTGAAAAAAAGGTTATCAAGTTGGTTATTTTCATAACTGATGTGATAAACTAGTCTACAAATCAGTTTATCACGTCTGTTAAAAAATAATCGATATTAAAACATATATACTACGTTGTTTATTTAATAACCTATGTAAAAAAACATTTCCCTTGAATTTATTACATCGGTTATAAAATAATCAACATAAAAACACAATTTTTTTTAATAATACAGTTCAATCATTACAATGTGCAGCCAAAGAATACCTAAAACAAGTTGCAAACAGACCAAAACCAGAGCAAAACCACTAGACAACCCCCACCCCCTTAAAACCCTCTACCCCCTTGGACATCCCACACCCCCATGACACCCCTACCCCCTAGACACCCTCCCACCACATGGAACCCCCACCCATGAACATCCCCCACCCCTGGAAACCCCACCCCCATGGAAACCCCACCCCTGGACACCCAAACCCCCTTGGACACCTGCCCACCCCTTGGACACCACCCACCCTCTGAATAGCCCCTCCCACCTCGACACCACCTCCCCTAGAAACCCCTACCCCCTAGACACCCTCCCACCCACTAGACAGCCCCACCAACCTAGACCCCCCTACCCCCTTGGACACCCCCCACACCCCTGGACAACCCCCACCCCCTAAACACCCTCCCACCCACTGGACACCACTCCACCATGCTAGATATCCCCCCACACCTGAACACCCTCCCACCCCATGGAAGGCCCCCACCCACTAGACACCACCCCACCCCACTAGACACCCCCCACCCTGACAACCATTGATAGCCCCCCACCCCTTTGGACACCCCACCACCCATGACATCCCCTCCCACCCCCTGGAAACCCCCACCCGGGAAACCCCCCACCCCTAGTCACCCTCCCACCTAGTAGACAACCCCCCCCCCCAAGATCGCCCAACCCCCTTGGACACCCCCAACCCCTGGAAAATTCCCACCCCTGGAAAACCCTACCACCCCCGAGACACCCCATCCCTTGGAACCCCCCCCCCCCCACTGGACACCCCCACCCATGGAAACTCCCTACACCCGGACACCCTCCCAAATACTGGATAGTCCCCACCCCCTGGACACCCCCAACCCCCTTGGAGATCCTCCACCCCTAGACACCCCCACCCCCTAGAGAGCCCTTCCACCCCCTGGACACCCCCACCCCTGGACACCCCCACCCCCTGGGCACCCTCCCACCCACCGGACTACCCCCACCTACCATGGGCACCCTTACCCACTTTCACAGCCCCCTCACCCCCTTAGACACCCCCACACAATAGACAACCCCCACCCCTGGACCCTCCCACCCCCATGAACACCCCCTACCCCCATAGAAACCCCCACCCCTAGACTCCCCCTACCCCTTGGATAACCCCCTAGACACCCCCACCACCATGAAACCATTAATATGCTCATCCAATGTATGAAACAAGCTGAAATCGGACTAAAATCATACCAAAACCAGGAAGGAATCCAAACTAGAAAAACCTTAGAACTTGACCAAAACAAGATGAACCTGAGAAAACTTAAACATGTACATATATAACATTTAAAACATACAATTTCAACTAACAAAAACCTAAATACAACCAAAAAAACTACCAAATACACAATTATAATTACAATATTAAACATTAAATTTTACACTTCAAATAAACTAATATCCAATCAAGACTATAAAATAATTTGACCATTCCACTTTTAAGTGTTTGACATCTTGAGAGCTATAGGTTTGGGGGTCATCAAATAGCTAAAATATAAAAGCACAGATGTTAACTTGTATAATAAATAAATTACGTGAAATATTATGGAAATGTTTATAAGGAAATCTTACCAGGTCAAACATCACAATTGTTCCAGTTGTAATTATTTCATAAATTATTTCTTAACCAATAATATCCACATTTGACGACACCTTGTTGTTCATGACAATTATGTTTAAATGAGTGTCAATTCAAAGTATCATTTTTATATATTACATCAAAATGTACGAATTATAAAAAGACATTTACCTTTACTCTTACATATTTGATCTTGGAACTCTTTTTCATTTATTTAGAAATTAGTCCCATCCGCTATTAGAAAATAATACGAATGGGAAAATTTTAAAATTTATTATAATATAAACAACTACTAAGAATTTGAAACTTACTTTTCCAAAATATTCTAAAAACTTACTCGTACATCACCGTGGATAGATATTATCAAGTAAAGTGTTTTCTCCCTTGGAAAAAAAAACACATAACATCCAATGGTCACTGATATTAATGAAATTTTTTTATTTTTTGTTTTTTCGTTAAAATATAATGAACATTTTTCCTGATATATGTTTCATAACCCTCACAAATAAGGCATCATCCAACACTACATGATTATTTTCTGTTGAAAATTTTCAGCAATATAAAGTGTTCTTTAGTCCTCATCCAATGCATGTCCATCAGGGAAAATCAATTGTGGGTCCATGAATCCATATACATCTATCAACTCATTCTTCTCACACATATTATAAAGATACCTAATAACAAATAGAAAAAAGTATACATTTTTTGTAAACATAACAGAGTGAAAGGTGTTAATACATAAGTGGAAAAAAATTGCACCATGTTGATGCCCAACTTATCACTAGTAACATTCTCCATGATATAATTTTTCACAATGCCCATTTTTATTGCACATCAAAAAAAAATGAGCTTCCATTGGATACTAATAATCATCTTCCAACAAATGTGAATATCATAACAATATTTAAAGACTACTAGAATCTGTATCTGATTTCATAGCCATTTTTATCTGTTTTAGTCTATATAGTATTTATATACATTTGAATTATTCCTTTAAAAATAAATAGAAAAATATATTAGTTTTCAAATGTTTAAAATTTTATAAAAAATAAAATAAAAGACATAGCATACATACCTTTATGATAATTAGTCGTAGAAGTTTGAATGGAAAACCTAAAAAGTGGCTGATAATATGTCCAACTTACATCCCCTCATCTATAGGTAATGGTAGTCGAGATGATCTATCTATAATATCATGTATAGTGACCTTATGATGCTCTACCTCTAACATTTGATGATGAACTATATCTCTTATAAAATATACCAGCCCATATGCAACTATACGATGGTGAGGATCATCAACATACATCTCACAATATGTAGGAAGCTGTGGTGGAGGATTATTAAAAAAATGGGGTCCAAAGGCTGAGTCGGGGGAGTGGGAGATACTGGATGAGGTGGTGGAAAAATAATGGGGCATGTAGGGGGAGGTGGAGGAGTGGGATCTACAGTCCGAGATTCTCTTTGCATGTCTATAAAAATAGACTATATTGATGCTCTAATCTTTTCTTCCATCGTTGAATTACTATTATTAAATTCAGCCACCAAGGATTCTATATTTTTAAAAACACTCTAAATAGATGATGTTGGAGAACATGGAAACACTTTTCTTACTGATAAACCCGTCGAATATCCTCATACATGGCAGGGGTGTTCGGTCTTTCCTAATACTTTAGATAAAATATCTTGCCTCCCAGCAACTGTAAATACCACCATTGAGATCTGTTTCTCAATAGAATCCTATATTAATTAATTGAACATTTCTATTATGATTCAAATTATATAAAGAATGTAATTAACTTAAATAAATAAAATTAATATCTGAAATCCACTCAACTATGAATCTTGATTCTTCTGAAAGATATTTCCCCTTTTTTCTCATCCTATCACTTTTCAATTTTTCATGTCTAGATGGAGGGGATAGAGGTGAAACATCTCAACATATTGAAGACCCAGCTCTCTGTTTTTTTAATTTGTTCTCCATTATTTTTTTTCCAATAATGCATACCCTCACCAAGATAAACTATGAAGGTATACATTTTTTGAATGGATCTCCTGATGAGAAATCCTTATTTTCTATAAATTAAGAATAAGATATTAGTAACTAAACATTAATAAGTCCATTTATATAATAACTCTCAAAAAAGTTTACATTTACCTTACCAAAAATGAATATTTTATTCAACTTTCAGCAAATTTACTCCATGTGTCTTCATCTATGAAAGGATATATATGACATAGATTGTCAGGATTCCTATGACCAAAAATTAAATCAGATGTGAGGGTGGATTTGAAATCCATCCATCTCCTCACATCCAATGATAAAAATTGGTTCCTAACTCCACCATTTTCAGGAATATCAATTGTCATCTGATAAAGACGACGTACAACATATTATACTAAAAAAAATTAAAGATTATTCAAATAATAGTAAATGATCATACAAAAATTGTCTCCCAAAACTGATATATTATCACTTTTCCACACTTCTCCATTAATCATACAAAAGGATTACTTTTATTTTACCCAAAGTTGATACAAAAATTTTAAAATCATTTTCATTTGGACCTCTAAGAATATCATTATCATCAAACTCAAATAGTATCTTCTGGTCCTGGCTATGATCAAGTGATAATTTTGGTAAACCTATTTAGCCACGTTTACCAACACTTGAGCTCTTCTTCATCGGTATGGGGGAACATGAGGAAGATTGTGGAAAAAAATAGGAGCATGTGAATATTCCTCCATAGTGGTATGATCATGATTATCATCTATAGAATCATGTGGTTGATAAACTGATTGATCATTCATTATCCTTAAAATCATAAAATAAAACATTAGTTCAAAAATATAAAAATTCAAATATTACAATAATAATGTAAAAAAATAGAAAACCGAACTATGTTATGTAATAGTAAACATGGTAAATTTGGTAAGCATGTTAAAAAATGATAAATATGGTAAACATGGTAAATATTGTAGTGTAATTATCCTTCAACAAGATCAATAAATATATATGTTACGTAAAGGTAAAAAATGGTAAACTATGGTAAACATGGTAAAATGGTAATGTAATTGTCATTTAAAAAATCAATAGATAAAAGTTACATAATGGTAAACATGATAAAGAATAAAAAAAAATTAAAAAAAAAATATTTCAAGTTATTTGTTTTGATACGCATTTTAATTAAGAAAAAAATTACAATATCTAACATTTTATGAAAATAATAAGTTTAAACAAGAAACAAATATATGATACATGAAAAATTAGGAATTTACAAATGGGATGTCTTCCAAAATTCTTTTGTCATGATTATTCCTTATGGAAGAAACCTTTTCTTCATCATGTTCATCATCATTTTCTATGAATCATTCCATGGAAGTAGGGATCGCGCATAAATCACCATCTTCATCAAGTTGATCCTCAACAATATATTTTTTTCATTGTAAAACAACAAAACACTTAATATTTCAATGATAAATTACATTGAAAATCTATTTTCCATGTGCTGCTATTATAAAAAAATCTGATATATCCTCCAATCTATTCAGATTAACCACTGTTATTTCAAACTCATCGTGTCTGACACTGTTGTTACAGATAAAACATTTGTAGTTAAAAACATGAAATTTAATTTTAATGTAATTAACCTCCCATATTTCTTCAATGACAGCATAATATGCACATGATGTAGAAATTGAATTTTTTTCTTTTAGAATGTGAAAAATTCATTACTTCTACAAACACCAATACACCATTATTCTAAATAGCACTTCTGTTGTCTTAAGAATTTGTATGAAATTTATATCCATTTATCTCATACCTGAACCTTGTTTTCACATTTAAACTTGGAAAAAACACTAACCATATCAATGTCTCTAATACATCTGATCTACAGATTAAGGACTTTTTAAACCATTGAAAAAATGTTTTGTTGTGCTCATTTAAAAGCCACATTTCTTTCTTCTTTGGATGACATTGTTTCAGCTCATTAATATGTGATGTGATGTACAGTTGAGCATCAGCTGTGTTATTCAAGATGTATAATTATACATTCTTTTCCAGCTTAGTTGAAAAATATTATACTTTCAAGCCATGACACCCCTACCATCATTATTAACTCATTCATGGCGAGATGGAGGCAATCCTATGTGCACCTCCATAGCCATGTAGCTTGTAGAAAACCCCGCAACCTCATCAGAAATACACTTTTTAATAATGGAGGCTTCAGGTCGATATGGATTCATAACACATCCCTTTAATACTTTTATATACCTTTCAAAATGATACATCCAATGAAGATAAAATGGTAAACAAAGCATTATTTCTCGTACCAGATGAACCATTAATTGCACCATTATATAAAAAAATGATGGAGGAAAATACATTTCAAATTGACAAAGTATTGAAATTGAATACTTTTCCAAAAAGTTCAAAGCATTCAAAACAATCACCTTATTACAAATTGAATTGAAAAAATAACACAAATTCATTATAGTCTTTCTGGCATGGATGGGAAATATTCCACGCAATGCAACTGGTAGAATATGTTTAATCATGACATGACAATCATGAGATTTCATACTTGTCAACTTCAAGTCATTCAAAGTGGCAAAATTTTCTACATTTGGAGAATAAGCTTGAGGAACTTTTATATCATAAATACACTGAAATAAACTAATTTTCTCCCTCTTGGATAATGTATGACAATCCAAGGGAAGAAATTTTCATCTTCCATTAAGAGTGGGTGCTAACTCCGAACATATTTCCATTGAATGTTAAGTCTAATATTGCTTTCAAACCATCTTTAGTATTTCCATTAATACCTATAAATGCTCCAATCAATGTGTCATAGATATTCTTCTACATGTTCATGACATCAATATAATGTTTCACTCCATGTTATCTCCAATATGGTAGCTCAAAAAAATTTGACATTTTTATCCAAATATTTCTATCATTACCATATTTATGTGTATTTCCCAATGACACATCATGGTTTTTCACCCTCTCAAAATAAAAATCATAGGATAATGTTTTTGGAGAAATATCAAATTATTGTGACCCACTGAATGACTTTTTTATCTTCTATAAGAGTGATCCATAGGAAAAAACATTTGATGAACCATGTATATTGTTTTACTCCCATGATTAATTGACAATAATATTTCTGTTGTTCACAAATTGGAGATGTTTTATGCCCCTTAACATTGTATCCCGACAAATTTCCATACACAAGGAAGTCATTTATAGTGAACATAAGCACTGCATTCAGTTGAAAACATTCAATTTTATGAGAATCATACACCCTAATATCATCCTAACATAAATTTTGAAAATCATCAATCAATGGTGACAAGAAAACATCAATATCATTTCTGGGTTTCTTCAAACCAGAGATCGTTATACTAAACATGAAACATTTAACCTTCATAAAAACATCCAGAGAGGGGTTTTATATTACCAATAAAAAATGCCATTAACTATGTGTGCTACTGAGGGTTTTGTGTGGATTCATTCCATATGTAGACAACCTAAGTCTCAGATTTTAAATTTCATTTCCAAATGTACGATGCTTCTTATCAATTTTCATCTATTGTGGAAAATCAGATGGATTTCATATTTTTCAATCACATATCTTCTCATAAGCATGCCATATTCACCTTTTTTCATACTGTGAATTATGAAATAAATGTTTCAAATGATAAATTATAAGAAGATACCAAAATACCTTGGTAGGGATCTTTGTAATCTCTACATCATGCTGTAATTTTTCTTTCAACTTGTACCGTGATGTCCCACATTTAGGAAACTTAAGAGAAATTCATATTCCTTCCTACATATCAAATATTCATTCAGTCATGAATGTATTTTCATGAATCCCAATCCAATCAGGCATAATATTTTCTTTTACATATAATATCAATCCAGAAGATCGTTTTCTTTTGGAATGATTTCTTTCAACAATTGAAACAGCTCTGTAAAATGTTGGTCACTCCATCCATGTTTCTCCTTCAGGTTAATCAATCTTAAAATCACTAAAAATACTGTAAAATCCAAAAAACCAGGATATAATGGGTTTTCAACATTACCATATAGATGTGAATAGGTCGGTTCAATTTCAATTTTCTTGGGTGTAATGTCACAAATCATTTATTCAATTCCATCGGAGTTACCATATTTAAAATCGTTATCATTAGTAGATATGACATTGTGTCCAGTTTCACCATGCCAAATCCAATGGTTGTAACTCATATTAAAACAAATGATGAATCAAATGATCTTTTATCTCCCTAATTTTCAACTTCATCATATTCAAACATTTTAGGCATGGACAGAAAAACATGTCACTGCTTGGAACATTTCGTTTAACAAATTACAAAATGGCATCAACACCATCCTCATATTCATTACTCATTTGTTGTGTTGTAATCCAAATTTGACTCATTATTACCTATAATAAATATAAAAATTAAAATATTAGCCAATTTTATATGTATATGAAAGGTATCATAATTTGAAAGTAAAAATACTTTTGAAATATAAAAATAACTATGCGTATTTGAAAAATATATGCATGAAAATAACTTTAAAAAGAAAATATAGTTAGATATGATAGTTTTAAATTCATCTTGGATCCTTTCTTATCGAGGTACACAAATATTACATCCTGGTGCAACGAGATACCAAATTCACCCTTCTGTAAACTAGAAATAAGAAGCATAAATATTAAAATATATATACATTCACTACTAAAAGTTACACATATCCCAACGATTTGAAACCACTAGGATAGACCCTGAAACTATTGGGAAAGAATATCCCAATGGTTTTACACATAGTTTGGATGATGGTCATTACAATATCCATATATGAATGGTTCTACAAGAACTATTGGTATAGATTTCTTGATGTTAATATATGCCAATGGTTTCAATGAAATCATTGGGATATATATATACCAAACTAGTGTCCGATGGGGTAGGGGCTATCCAGGGGTGGTGGGGGCTGTCCAATGGGTTATGGGTTGTCCAAGGGGTTAGGGGGTCATCCAGGGTGTCCAAGGGGGTAGGGGTGTCCATGAGGGTTGGGTTGTCTGTGGGGCGGGGGTATACATAGGGGGTGTCCAAGGGGTGGTGGTGTCCTGGGATGAGGGGGCTATCCAACCCCCGACCCCATTGGGCACCCCTCCCCCCTTGGTGACCCCCTGAACACCACCACCCCCATGGACAACCCCCCACTTCATGGACAGCCCCCAACCCCTCTTGACAGCCCGCACACCCTGGAGACCCCCACACCCTTGACATCCCTACCTCCATGGACAACCCACTCACCCGCTAGACCCCACCCCTCACCCCATTACACCCCACCCACTAGACACTACCCCCCCTTACCCCCCTTGGACACCCCCTAAACACCCCCACCCACTGGAAACCCCCCACCCCCCACCCCTTGTACACCACCCACACCCCCTGGACACCCCTAACCCCTTGTAAAGTCACCTTACCCCCCTAGACACAACCCCCACCACCTTGGACACCCCCGTGACACCACCACACCCTTGGATATCTCACACCCCCTGGACATCCCCCACCCCTCTGGACAGCCCCACACCCCCATGACTCCCCCACCCACCTGGACACAACCTACCCCCTTGGACAACCCACTCACACCGCTGACATCACCCCACCACCTAGACACCTACCCCTTGGACATCCCCCACCACTAAACTTCCCCCACTCCTCAGGACACCCCCACCCATGGATATACCATACCCTTTGGATAGTTCACTCCCCCACCCACTAGATTCCCCCACCCCCTAGACACCACCACCACCACCTACCCCCCTAGACACCCCGACACCCCATGGACACCCCATCCCCTAGACAACCCCCCTCACACCACTGGAAACCCCCACCCTCTGGAAACCCCCATCCCATTGGAAAGCCCCCTCACCCCCATAACACCACCCATAGACACCCACTAACACCACCACACCCTTGGACACCCCCACCCCGAAGACAGCCCCAACCCCTCTGAACAACTCCCCCGGACACCCCTGTAGGATGCCGAGACACACTGAGAGGGGAGGGGTGAATCAGGGTGACAATTTTTTCTATTAATGTGATGGATCTTGTTCCCACATTGGTAGAAACTTTTTAAACCTGTAAGATTGATATGATCAGAAAGAAAACATTAACATGAAGAGATATGACACAACTCTTTTTACTTGGTTCACCACTAAGGGCTACGTCCAAGGAGCATACGCCGACAGGTTTTTGGGCGTACCTAATTCCACTAAACATCACTAGTTGTGGATTACAAAGGTTCGGGCATAGTCACTCTGTCCCAGGCTTACTACCTTCACAAAAGATCAGGGATAGCTCACTACATCCCTCAGGTCACTCCTGTTGACTCCCCCTGGCTCACTACCTTTGGTGAAGTCCCACTCAGTTTATCTACAAGATGGTCTTTTAATCATCGCTAATGAATACATCCTTTGTTGTATGTAGATGCTCTGTTGAATTCCAAATTCCACCCATAGACGAATCTCACTTTGCACCAAAGGTATTGGGAAAACTTCCAGATTTTTTACAGCTCCAAAAAGAATGGCATGCTTCAATACATACATGGCGCGCTTCTCCAAGCCGACGCACAAGTTTTAAAGACGGCACACAAGTTCACCTCTACTACTTGCTTGAGACTTGATTTTTCAACCTCAGACTTGCACAACTCACACTCTTTTCCACCCAAACCAGATTTGGCGCGCAATTGAAAAATTTCAGGATTTTTCAAATCCTAGAATGCAAGTTTCACCAAAAAAACTGTGCGACATCTCCTTCGCCAACTACAAACTTGGGCGACTCATCCCCTTTCTTGCCCAAACCACCTTGGACGCACTGAAAATAATTATCGCACAAATTCTACTTGCGCTACCCACAACCACTTGCACGACCACTACACATGCGTGAAGTGGGCTCTGATGTTCTATAATTATGAACTTCGATGCAAATGAAGAGGGTTTGAAATCTATTTATATGCATTTGGATAGCCTGCGGGATGGATCGCAAGTCTTCGGCACGCAAGTCTCTGCCGCGTAAGTCACTTGTGCGACCAAACATAAGACATGGGAGCCCTTCTCCCTTTCCCATATTTTAATGTTCTGATATTGAAAAACATATGGCGTGCAAGTTTTTTCTCCTTCAAGACAACGGCGTGCAAGTCTATTTTCAAAAACTACATTTCTCTGTTTGTCAATTTTTAGGCCCATGAATTTGGAAAACACTGAAAAATGGTACAACCTTTAATAGTGTTATCTGCTTTTTCTGTATGATCACGTTGCTGGAACATATTCTGAACTTCCCCTAAGGATTGTCACCAAACACAAACCATACTCCAATTGATGCAATGAAAGACCATGGTACCAACAATCTCCCCCTTTGGATTTGTTGGAAATCAGTAAAACAAATTCAATAGAGCACTAGCCTTATGAAAACCACAAATGCAAGAATCAACTCAGCCAACACTCTATGTCTACGTGAGCAATTATTAGTGTAGAAAACAAGAGAAGAAGCTTGAATTGGGTTCCAGTCCAATGTATTCCTTCTCATCCTATCACCGACACTAAATTCTCAATGTGTCACAAAAGCATTACATGCCTGAATTTAATCCTTTCTCCCCCATTGACAATAATCCAAAAGACCGGTAATTGTTTATTGTTCAGCTCAAACCACACTCCCCCTAGATAGTATCTCCACCACAAACCTTCATCGCATCCATAAAAAGATTAAAAACAATTAATATAATTGGGGAGAGGGGTATTGTGTAACCTCCATATGCCATGGGAGGTGGCTGAACACCGAGGTTCAATCGATGCTTCTCAAACATAGCCACTTATAGGGGCTTGGTCAGGATATCATCCACTTTCTCATCAGTTCCCAAATGATCCATTCTAATCACGCCATGATCAACTTTTTCTTTGATAAATTGATACTAGATTTCAATATGTTTTGTATGAGAATGCTGAACATGATTAGTCGTATGATCAATTGCGCTCTTGGTATCACAGTAAATTACCATTGGTTGCTTCACCTCAACACCAATATTTTTTAGCTGTTGCTTCATCCATAGCGGTTGATTGCATGCCTTTGTGGTAGAGATATACTCAGCTTCATCAGTACTAAGATAAGTACTTTCTTGTTTCTTTCTCTACCAGCCAACACATTTATTCCCAATATAGAATGCTCCACCACTATTGGAATTTCTTTCCACTACATCACCAACCCATTTAGCATCAGAAAATGCTGATAATTCAATTTCTCTTCCAGCATTAAATTATAAGCCACAATTTTGAGTGTGTTGAATATACCTCATGATTCTTTTTTCTGTTGTCATATGTTCTTCCTTTGGATTACATTGAATACGGGCTGTTGGACAAGTTGCAAAGACAATATCTGGACGTGTCACTGTCAGGTACAGTAGGCTCCCAATTATCCTCATGTACATAGTGGGGTCTATAAATACCCCTTCCTCATGCGTTCCATGTTTGGTTCCAACTGCAATAGGAGTTGATATTGGTTTGGAGTCTTGCATATTAAAATTCTTTATCAGCTCTCTTGCATACTTTTCTTTAGAAATGAAAGTGTAATCGTGCATTTGAATTACCTACAGCCCCACTAAATATGTGATCTACACAATCATAGACATTTACAATTTTGATTTCATGTGATTGGAAAATTCAACCACTTATTTCTTCTTGCTGCCACAAAATATAATGTCATCAATGTAGACTAGAACCATGAACTGATCTACTGGATAATTCTTCACCTATAGATTGTGTTCTACTCCTCCTCTTTTGAATTCCAGCTTCTTGATATATGAGTCCATATAGGAATACCATGCTCGTGGTACCTGCTTCAATCCATATAGATCTTTCTTCAGTTTGTAGAACTTTGGTTCATCAGTACCCAGAACAAAACCCACTGGTTGTTTAATGTAGATTTCTTCTTAGAGTACACCATTAACGAATGCTATCTTGACATCCATTTGATATAGTTTATATCCTTTTGGAGTTTCATGGAAAGGAAAATCATTATTTACTCTAGTCTAGCCACTGGAGCAAAGGTTTCTTCAAAATCAAGGCCTTCAATCTAGGTTTATCCTTTACATACATGTCATGCCTTATTTCTAAAAACACTTCCATGCTCATCAAACATGTTCTTGAAGATCTATTTTGTACCAATCACATTGTGACCTTTGGGACTCTGCACAAGATCCCATATCCGATTCTTGTCAAACTAATCTAACCCTTAATTCATGGCTTTCACCCATGATTCAACCATTATAGCTTCATCAAATAAAGATGGCTCCACAAATGACAGAAATGCTGATTGCGTGTTATTTCTCATCCTCCTTGTTTGTGTGGGTGCACTCCTATCCCAAATTATGTTATATGGATCAATCTCATCTCTTCGATTTCTCCTGTGAGGTTCAGTTGCATTCTCTTCAGCCATAGTTTCTTCAACAGATTCTTCTTCTAAGTCATCATCATGATGCTACTGCTAGTTGTTTCTTACAGCTTCCTCTATTTCTGTATTTGTATTTACTCTATATTCAAATTCATCATCATCTCTATCTCCTCAATATATGAATTATTTGAATAATTTGGGGTTTTTCCTTCATTGATCTTAACATAATTACTTTCCACAATCCTCCCCAAGCATTTATTGAAACACTTGAAGGCTTTTATGTTCGTTGGATAACTAAGAAAAATTACTTGATCATCATTGTCACCAAACATCACTTGATTTCCTTCTTTATTTAGGATGAAAAATTTTCTTCCGAAAACACGAAAATATTTCAACGAAGGCTTCCTTCCATTCCACAATTCATATGGTGTCTTAGTTTCTCCCATATCAAGCCCTGTTCGATTCTGAATGTGCAATGTAGCTTCAACAGCCTCTTTCCAGTATTGGCGAGAGATACAACTCTCAATCAGAATCGTCCAGGCCATATTGTTGACCTGTCGATTCCGACGCTCAGAAACTCCATTTTTTATGGAGTTCTTACAATAGCTACCCCATGCTGTATTCCCTGTTTTTCTAGGTAATTCTTAAACTCAATGGATGTTTATTCCCATAAATTGTTAGATCATAGGACTTTTATTGTCCATCCAGTGTCATTCTCGGCAATTCAGCGATAGGTTTTCAGGCAATCAAGTACTTGTTTCTTCCTTTGAATCACCATTACACAAGACATCCTACTATAATAAACAATTAAAAGGACTAAGTACCCCTCTCCATGTGTTCCAGAAACATTTATCGATCCACATTTGTTTGTATTGATTAGATCCACATTATTTGATTCCCTTTTCTTTTTTGGTCGATATGAATTACAAACTAGCTTCCTCGTATGAAAGCATAACAAGTCTTTTCCTGTACACGTTTCAGAATAGGGATATCCATGACATTCTTCAGCTTAGATATCTTTTCCATGTATTATTGGTTTATGTGTCCCTACCTTTGATGACAGAGGTTGTTTTCTTCTTTAATAGACAAATAGAAAGAGTTAACTTTTCTGTCAACCTGATATAAGTTTCCATATGTTTTACAGCCTTTCATAAGAGAATTATCTATTTTTTACTTTATAGTACAGACTTTATGATTGAAAGTTACTATGAGCGATGAGTCAAAGAGTTAACATACACTGAGGAGATTGTGGCGTAGACTATCCACATAAAGAACTTCAGTTTTCTTCAGCTCTCCATTGGAGAGACCAGTATTCCTGCTTCCTTTAATCATCAATGCATCATCATTACCAAATCTTATTGTTCTATCAACCTTACTTTCAATGTTCTTCAATAGGTCATCATTTCCTATCATATGTGAAGAGCATCCAATATCAAGAATCTAGGTGAGGCTTCTCTTTGTAGCTTTCAAGGCTAATTCTGCAGGATTGGATTTCTCCATCTTCCCTTTCTCTTTCCATGAGGTATTGGATTGAGTATAAGATATTGATAGCCTTCTAATTATTTCTTCCACTTAACCAGAATCTTAATACCCATAATCTTCTTCCATAGGATGAAACCTATTTTTGAAATCAACACTATCAGGCGGATGATTGTTGACCCATTTCTGAGAGTTGTATGAATCTATTCTATCAAATCTCTGACTGCAATACATAACATTATGGCCAAAGTTAGAACAATGAAAACTGTATCCATAGAAACTATTTCTTCTATAAATTGGAGGATATGAAGTCAGTCTCCTTTGTTGACGTCCCAGATCATCCCTATTCAATTTGATACTAGCCTCTTTTCAATATGACATGGTATGGCCCAAATAGCCAAAGAACTGACACTTCATGAAAGGAAATGTCTTCTCACTTGAATTTATCCTCATACCTTCTTCAGTGGGAGAATAGTTAGACTGCATGTCATTTCTGAATGTTTGAGGATACCTTTATGTTCTCTTTTTAGTTTAAATTGAGGGTTTCGTTTGCAGCACTTCAGGAAATGTTTAAACATGTCCAAATTTCATTTTGTCTTTCTTTTGGCTCTCTTCACTTCCAGCAGTTGATGTCTCAACTTCATAGACAATACCACTCTTTCCCATGCAAGTGGGTCTTTGATCACTCAAGATTTTTCCAACCCCATCTGAACCACACTTGGATCTGGCCAGTAATTCTTCATCTGAGAGTCTTCTAAAATGAATTTTCATCTTACCATCATTTTCATTTGATTGACATTCAATTTTACTCTTAAGAGTAATAACTTCTTCCTAAAAACCCTCAACAATCTTGGAATTTTCTTCTAGTCAAGATGAAATGTCATTTATGACCTTTTATTGTTCTTCAATTCTAAGCTTTAGTTCCACACTGTCATCTGTGATTTCAAGAATTAAAAACTATACTTTCATGAGTTCTTCTAGTCGTTCAATTTCTGCTTCAAGCTCATCGAAATATTCTGATGATTCATCCACCATTTCCTTCCACTTATTGCATCTCTTGCATTTATTCCCAAGCTTTGGAAAGGGATTCCTTAATTTGAATCATTGGATCACCATTAGCTGTAATCTGATTATCTCTGCCTTTGTTGATCGAGGGTTCTGTCTTTTCAATAGTAGCCATCATGGAAGCATGGTTTCCTGTTTTAAATTCTAGATCTTCTTCTTCACAAAATTCAATATCATCATATTCCTCTTTATAGACAATACTCTTCATCTGAATTTTCATTCCAGATTTGAAGTCTCCCTTTTTGAAAAACATTTACTGAGGCCTCTCGATGTCTTGTGCTTCACTTTCATCATCATCAAACATTCTTTGGCACTGAGAGGAAATGTGCCCGACTCTTCCACAATGAAAACATGCCAGAGGTAGATTAACTTTAAATTTACCTTTTACCTTCTACTACATCTTGGAGATGAGGGAAAGAATTTACTTTTCATCTTCATCTTCATGACCACAATCTTCTGAAATTTTCAGTTTGTCCATGGATTTGAATTTCATTTCCTTACGTACATGAGTCGTGGAATCTTCGGTTTGACTCTCATCTCATATTCCACTAGACTACTTAAATGATCATCCAGAGATATTTTAGATAGTTCTATTTCTTCAAGGGATGACATATTTGCATTGTACATAGGAGGAAGTCTACTAAAGGTTTTCTTTATGATATCGATGTCTTTGATTTCTTCTCCAAGACCTCTAATTGCTCCCACAACTTTAGTAATTTGATTAAAGAATTAATTTTCATTCTCATTAGGATGCATCTTTAGGACATCAATCCTGTTGTGTAAGACTTGAAGTTTCGCCTCCTTCACATTGATGTCTCCTTCATAAATGTTTTCACGTTATCCCACATAGACATTGCTGAGGTGAACTCATAACTTTTAGATATATCTAATCTGAGAGAGCCACAATGATAGCATTCTGAGATTTAGCACATGCGTCAAGAACTTTCCTGTCTGTATTAGTCATAGAAATCCCTGATGGATCAATATCTTGTTTTCCTTGCACAGTATCAAAGAGGACTTCCATTCCAAGGGATCTTAAATGAGATTTCATTTTGTTCTTCCAAATATGAAAATTACTTCCCTCGAAGTGTGGTATTCCCCTAGCACTGACTGAATTCTCCATGATGACAAATGAGAGATCTAAAACCATTAACCATCCTGTGATACCACTTATAGGACCCTGGGACACCCTGAGAGGGGAGGGGTGAATAAGGTTGACAAATTTGTCTTTTAATGTGATGGATCTTGTTCCCACATTGGTAGGAACTTGTTAAACCTGTAATATGGATATGATCAGAAAGAAAACATTAATATGAAGAGATATGACACATCAATTTTTACTTGGTTCACTACTAAGGGCTACATCCAATGAGCATATGCCGACAGTTTTTCTGTCGTACCTAATTCCACTAAACTTCACTAGTTGTGGATTACAATGGTTTTGGAACAATCACTTTTTCCTAGGCTCACTTCCTTTACAAAAGATCAGGGATAGCTCACTGCATCCCTCGGGTCACTCCCGTTGACTCCCCATGGCTCACTACCTTCGGTGAAGCCCACTCAATTTATAGATGTGAAGGTATCTTCACCATCGCTAATGAATACATCCTATTTTTTTATGTAGATGCTCTGTTGAAGTCCAAATTCCACCGGTAGACGAATCTCACTTTGCACAAAAGGTATCGGGAAAACATACAGCTTTCGCGTAGCTCCAAAAATACTGGAGAGCTTCAATCAACACCCCGACGTCCTTCTCCAAGACGACTCGAATGTTTTAATGATGATGTTCAAGTTCACCTCTACTACTTGTGCGACACTTTCTTTTTCAACCTCAAACTTGCGCGACTCACACACTTTTCCACCCAAACCAGTTTTGGCGCGCAATTTTCAACTGTCGCACTTCTTCAATTCCCGGCGCACAAGTGTTACCAAACCACCTGCGTGACACCTCCTTCACCAACTCCAAACTTGGGTGAATCACACCCTTTCTCTCCCAAACCACCATGGACGCGCAACAAACAACTGTCGTGTACCTTCTACTTGCGCGGCCCACAACAAGTTGCGCGACCACTACATCTGCGCGATGAGAGCTCTGATTTTCTCTAAGTCTGAACTTTGATTTCAATGATGAGGGATCGATCTCTATTTATAGGCATTTGGATACCCTGCGTGATGACACGCAAGTCTTCGCTCAGCGCTCTAGTTTTGGTGTGCATGTCTCTACTGCATAAGTCACTTGCGCGACCAAACATAAAACTTGGGCTCCCTTCTCCCTTTGACACATTTTCATGTTATGATCTTGAAAAACATATGGCATGCAAGTTTATTATCCTTCAAGAAAATGGTGCACAAGTTTCTTTTCCAAAACCATTCTTCTTCATTTGTCGATTTTCATGCCCAAAAATTTGGCAAACACTGGAAAATGGTGCCACCTTCAATAGTGTTATCTACTTGTTCTGTATGATCACTTTGTTGGAACATATTATGAACATACACTGAGGATTCACAAAAAAAACAAACCATACACCAATTCATCCAATGAACGACCATGGTTCCAATAAAACCCACCCATGGACACACCCTACCCCCTTGGACAGCCCACTCACCCATGGACACCACCCCCATCCTTGGACACCCCCACCCCCTAGACACCACCCCACCCACACCCCCTAGGACACCCCACTAAACACCCACAACCCCCACAGACACCCCCACCCCGGGAATCCCCCTCACCCCTCAAAACCACCCCAACCCCCTGAACACCCCTACCCCATTATAAAGATAGCTCACCCACCTTGGAAATCACCCCCACTACCATGGACACCCCTGGACACCACCACCCTCTTGGATAGCCCCCCCCCTGACAGCCCCCCTCCACCTTAGACACCCCATCCCCTTGATTCCCCCAACCACTTGGACATCCCACTCACCCCACGTGGACACCACCCCACCCCTTGGACACCCCTACACCCTTGGACATCCTACACCCCATAAACAACCTCCAACCCTTAGGACACCCCCACACCCTGGACACCCCTACCCCATTGATACCCCACCCACCTTGGAGCCCACTCACCCCCCTAGACACCACCCCCACCCCTAGACACCCCTACCCCCTTGTACTTCCCCCCTTACCCCCTGGAAACCACATCCACCCCTTAGACACCCCTACCCCCATGGACATCTCATGCACCCCCTAGACACCACCCCCACCCCCCTTGGACACCACCTAGACACCCCACCCCCTTGTACATCCCCCACCCTTGTACAATCTCACACACTGGACATCCAGCTACCCCTAGACACCCCTACCCCATAAGAATGACCTTGTCCCCTTGGACACCCCCTGTACATGCACACAGACATGATAGAACACACAAAAATTATAAACATTCATGATATCACTTACATGGTTTATTTTAATAGAAAAGAATTTATCCTAGTATAAAAGAACTCTATGACACTGACTATGATAGAAAGAACAATGATTAAAAAATAACATCTCAAAAAATTAGTTTAAGGAATCACAAAAAAAAAAAATTGAAACTGAGCCATGTGAGGCTTACTTAAGTGTTGCGAGTCGGCCTGATAGATCAGGTGATAATAATGATGATGAATGATTTTGGAAAAAAGTGGTTGGTGAGCATGAATACGAAGAATCCTTTCAAGGTTTACCATGCGAGAGAGACGAGTCATAGGTCGCCGGATCAAAGAAAACATAATGACTGAATATAGGGCATGATAAATCATTTAAAAGAATTGTCACATCGTTTATTTAATAGCTTACATGATAAAATATTTTTTTATGTTTATAATGGCAGTTATTTAATAGCAAACATAGAAAATTATTCATCATGTCGGTGCTTTTATAAGCAACTCTATAAAGAGTTATTTATCACATCTGTTGTTTTATGACTGATGTGTTAAATTTCTGAAATTTTTTTATCACATAGATTATTTTATAATCGAAGTGATAAACATTAAAAAGTCAATATTTCATATCGGTTATAAAATAACTGATGTGGTATTGCAAATATTGGTATTTTTTATGTTAGTTATTTTACAAACAAAAAAAAATTGAGTCTCAGCAATTTATCACGTCAGTTATTTTATAACCGACTTCATAAATGAATTTTACAACTTTTAACATCAATTATATACAATAGAATTGAAAAATGAAGATGTGTTAAGAAATTTTTCAGTAGTGATGTATGTCTAGAATTTAAATTTAAATATTCACTAGTCATCAAAGCAAAATTTCTACAAAATGTTTTATTATGATGAAGGGATCCATTCATAGATGATTTATCAATAGATTTATATTTAGATAATTTCTATCACTTCTTGCCACTAGATTTATTCATTTCACAAATAAGTCTCAGATTAGATGAATCCATGGAAAACAATAACTATCTCATCATTTTGAGAAGTCCGATATTTTTCCTCTTTTATATTACTCGGTTTCACTTCTATTTCAAGGCACATTAAGTTGATAAAATTATTCTAATATTAAAAATATTTTATTCTTTATTCCAATAGAAATCTCATTTTCTAAATCTCATCTTCATGTATATATTTTCATTAGTAAAAAACTAACAATATTCTTGATTATATCTGCTCGATCATGAATCTTGTCCACTATAACATTCATTGATGTCATATAAATCTTTTTATGTTCATGAATAACTTTTATATAATAAATTTCAAAAAAATATTTCTAAAAAATTTAGTTTTGAATTCGTATATAGCTCCCACATATGTTTCATTTCAATGAGTAATTATTTCTTCCTTTTATTTCACAAGTTTTTTTAGAGTGTTCTCTATTCCTAATATTTTGATCAGGCGTTTTCTATAGAATTAGCCACTTTTTTCTAGCAATAATTATTTATCCTGTTGTCCATTGAAATCATTGATCAGACATGTGAACTCATCATTCTATTCCTTCTTCATATGGTCTATAATTTTAGAATCGACCACAACTTCATCAAATATTGATCTTAATTAATCCAAAATATAACCACATGATTTCACTGAAAAATTCCCAGTCTCTGTTCTTCTAGTAAACAATTGATCTTCATTTGTCTTTGAATTCCTTATTAGATTAATTTCTAATTTTTTTCATATTTTTTTCTAGGACTTGACTCAAATATCATTATTTCTATCATTTTCGAGTAGGGGTGGGTTTTCCCATCTAAATCCCTTATGCATTTCCTTAATTATCAAAACCAAACATTATATGATTCTGATCAAAACCTCTGGGAAAGGAAAGTTGATCCTATTATAGGTGGATATTATCTTATACCAATAAATGTGTCTAATAGATCATGTAGTCACACTGGGAGAGTGGGGGTGAATTTGGTGTGATTCGTTTTAATGAATTATTTTTTACCTTTTAATTCACAAATAATTTACCTATTATAAAGAGTGGATTATGTATGAAATGCATTAAATAAATGCATTAAATCACAAAATATTCTAACACGGTTCGGTATGAAGACATTAATCCTCGATATGTTGGTTAGAACACCAAAAATTGATTATCAACTATAACATTTTTATTACTTACACTGGGTTATGAAGATACTATTTATTATCCTTAGTATTTGATCCTCCAATTGATTCTAGTTATACCCTTATCAATCCAATTCTTCTTCCATGTTTAGGTTGGCACTCCAACCGTTCAACTAGATAAACCCCTATTCTCCAGATCCTCTTCAGAAACCGGTAAGACCCGCCATTCACAAGCTACTTATTCTTATTAGAATATCTAATCCAAAGATAGGATGATCCAATGATGTTCCTCCTCTATTATATTACTAGATTAAACTAGATCATGTACAACTTCAATCTCATTTTCAATATTTATAGACATGATATAATAATTCTAAACACTTGTAAATGGTCAGATACCTTTATAAAACACTCCTTGGGAAATTATTTATTCTGCTATAGTCCTGGCCTCACTAAACATTGAAAAATGGATACAAAAATTCATATTAATTACTTCTAACAAAGCATTCCCAACTACAGTATAAAAATAACCACAAAATGACCGTAAAACATTCCTTTGTCATTGTGGGATGTTTTGATTCCAAGAACCCATCTTGTTTGAAAGATGTTTTGGGATTGTTTGTGGTCGGTATTCTCGGTCGATGTACCAGTTATGGATCTATTTTGAGAAATGTTTTTGGATGCCATTGCGGTGGTACCCTTCATGTGTTTGGATCTGGTTTGTGGTATTTCTTGACCAATGGACCAACCTGGTTGGGTCCTTGGGTTCTCTCATTGGATATGGTACACCAACATTAATGGTTAGTTCACAATTGAAGTGAATCCCAGTTTTATTCTCCGTTTGAAGATCCTCCAGTTGATCAATATAAGGAATACATTTATCATGTGTTATAGATTAAGTTTAAACCATTTCATTTCATTGTATTGTGGAAAATTATTTAGTAGGAGAGTTCTTATAGAATGTTGAAGGAAAACTTAGTTTCTTATGTTACCTATTATATCAAATGTGAAATTAATCTAGGGTTGTTAGATTGGATTGTGTCTCAGAGGGGCTCTGGTTCCTTCATAGTCTCTTCGAAGCAGGAGTTCACATAAAACAACCAATGTAGAAAATTTGTCCATGAGAGGCTGTTATGGCCACTTTCTAAAATTGTGGGATATTTGGGGATGTTTCATAAGGTCTTTCTATATGAATTATTTCTATAAATTTCAATGGTCATGTTCAGTGACACCTTCTGATGTCAGGTGCTCATTCGACTATAAAGGTGAAGGTCGTGTAATCTTATGAGAGTCTCTATTATGTTTGAAGTATGAATCCCCTTTAAAACATCAAATTACTCTATTTTATAGGATGGTGTTAATATGTTTCCTTTCAATATATTATTCCTCACCCGAAGAAAAATGGTTTGATGTGTGTCCACCCTATAAGCCCTTGTTTCAGTAAAAGTTCAGGTTAGGGTAAAGTGTTTCCTGAATGTGTTATGTCTTGGTGAACCCATCTGGGGTCAGGGTATAGTTTTCATGGAACTGAAAGGAAAAGTTTCATTCAGGGGTTTCCAAAGCCTTACTGTGAGGTCGAAGATGCTTCAATCCATTGAGCTCCAGCAATAGGACTCGAAGAGAAGCTGGGGCGTAGTCAGGGGAAATCCCAGGGTTGTTGAAACCCTTGTGTGATGTCCAATCCTTAATATGATATATGTGAATAGTTTTAACCTATGGTTTCATCATGGTTGAGCACATGGATCATGCATGATTATTAGTTATTGTGTACTGGGAAGCCATCTGGAAGGAATAATCTGGATGGTTAGTGTACGACTTCCCAAACCGTGTGGACTAACGGTGTGGTCATCCAAACTCTTTATGTTTTGGGATACTTTTGTGCCTAAATGTGCTGGTCATCTATTATTTTTGGTTCTTATGGTGGGGAGACCCACTATGAATTTTATTTATATTATTTTGGAAAGGTCTAATATGAATTTTCCCCTTGTACTGGAGAGTCTGTTCGGCCCTCCCCGTGTTAGTGCCATGATTATGTCTCATAAAATTTAGGTTGTCTCTTATGGTGGGGATCCCATTGGTTTTTACTTATAAAAGTGACTCAGATTTGTGCTTGGACATAGAATGACGGTTGTTAGACTCATTCAGAGCTATCTAACTATCAACATCATCCTTGGTTAAACGTCGGGATAAGAGAGTACCCAATGGTTTAGTCAATGAAAGGTAAGTTTAACCATATTCATTATTGTCTTTTGTCTCGATATATTTCTAAAGTTATGTTCATATAGTGTTTGAAGACTTTTATTTTGGTATAAAGTCCTAATTTTCTTGATTGTTTCAAGAAACTTGTGTATGTTTTGGTCTATGAGAGAATTTCTTCCTTAATTGATCACTGGAGGTGTTTTGGCCTTTTGGGTGTGAAGCATGGAAAATGAACACATATTGGTTTATCAGTTGGGTTTGGCTTTTTTCTTTGCACCTGTAGTGGAATTTCAGGGGAAGAAATCATTTTTGTGGGTATAATTTTTCCACTTATATTTTCAATTTCATGCTTTTTTTCAAATCACCTTCTGGTTCTTAGCATTCTTTATGTTTTCAGGTGATTCAAGTTTGAAATTTTGTTGTCTATTATGTTCTTGATGTATGAGTTTGGAATATAGGGTATTTTATAATAAATGGACTCATCATTTTTTCAAAATTATGGTGTTAGGTTGTGGTGTTTTGTAGTTGGTGTTGTGACACTCTTAGTGGCACAACATGTGGGGTAAGTTGTTGAGGTGGATTCTACCCAAGAGTTGGATGAGTATTGTGGTAAAAAGAGTGCTTTATTTTGGGAATTTTTCCCCTATATCCTTGCCATATCATCCCCCCTTGGTTTCCCCCTTGAACCCCCATGAAATTTGAGGATAATGGATGGATTTTGGGTGCCCAAAACAGACTGCATAGTTTGGATGCACAGTTAACTAAACCATACAGCCAAACCATGCAAGGTGTCCAGGTCATTAAAAATATTTTTGAAATTCAATTTTTTCCTCTTGGATATAAACATAATCCTCCAAAATATTCTCCAATTAGACCCTAACAGACATGGTAGGCCTCCATGCTTTTCAAACCTCCCACATAACTCATTTTTTATAGAGGATTTGGTGGAGAAACCTCAAAATACTTCAATTAAGTGAATTATTTCTTGGTTTCCACCACCTTCTTTTAGTTTTGTTTCCACTTTCATGAAGTTATTCATGTCCAGAAGTTTGGGTTCGAACCTTGGGTTTGATTTTGTGTCTTATTGTTTAAATCTGGTGGTCTAGGTCTCAATTTCACTCCTTTGTGGTGTGGTTGAAGTTTCTCACCATGATTTTGCTGCTTTTGATTCAAACGGTAGGTGATTACAAGTGTATGACTATTTTCATGAGTTGGATTGCCAAATTTACTCATTTTTAATATTCCACATATGTTGTATTTGGTTCAAAACCCATTTGTTTGTAGCATTAGTAATTAATTTTAAATTAAAATTACATTTTGGATTAATGTTGTCTATTTTTCAAATGTAACTCAGGGGACATCTTTTGTGGTAGTTTTATAAAATATGGAAGTTATTTATTGGTTGTTGAAAGGGGCTACCAAATCTGGTTGGGTAATTCTTTAGTGTCATGTGGGCCAATAAGGGGGAATTTTTAATGGGTTTTATGTGTAAAACCTAGTTATACTTCATAAATGTGTTATATGGAAATGTGTGTTTTTCTCGATTATCTTTTCTAATATTATTCGATGTAATTTTATAACAAATGATTGTGATTTAATAAGTGTTTTTGTGGTTTCCAATTCTATTTTGTATTGGTATTGGTATTAATTTGGCTTTGAATGAGGTTTTGGAAATTGGTTTTGTGTGCAAAACATGGTTATACTACTTTGGTTTGTTTTATGGAAATTTACAATGATTTTGTGAGATAACCAATGTGGTAAAATTATGTACATGTACTTTTTTTGTGATTTTATTAATTAAAAATGGTGTTTTGAAAAGTAAATATGTGATTTAAGATGTCAAAAAAATTTAGACTGTTTTTAAATTGATGATTTTTTTTATTAAATTGTATTGTGGGTGAGAAAGATGTTTGTGAGCTATTTCATGTTAGTTTTATGAAAAAATGAATTTGAAGGTGAAAAGGGTATTTACTGAAATTGGTTTGGGATGTTATGTGATTTTTACTATCTTTGATAGGTTTTACAAAATTTTAAGTGGTTGGTTAATGTGTTCAATAGTTTTGAAAAGTGTTGTGGGATTTTTTGGTGTGAGTATGATTTCAAAATACATTTGAATGAAAAATAAAACTATATGAATTTTGTGATATTAATATGGTATGTTTGGTGAATGTGTGGTGTGGAAGTGGTATTTTCCTGTGAAAATTATATTTCATGGCTTTTTGAATATGTTTGAGTATAAGAGGGAAACCTGAGTATCTATGTGTGTGGACATGTACTAGTATGCTTGTGATCCCATATTGTTGGACATCAGTTTCATGTAGAAATATTGACAATGACAATAATAACTAAACTATAATGATGATGATGTTGGGGGAACACTTGATTGTGGGTATGATGCCTACTAGTGGATCATGTGAATGGGAACATATATTTTGATGGTTACTCTCACTAAGATACAAGGTTCTTGGGACCCACAACGAGGTATTTCCTAGGGTTTATTATTCGGTTTCTTGTGATCATAAGTTACTTTGTGCTTACCATTAGAATACGGTATGGTTGGATAGAAAATTCAGCTACGTTGGCATTATTTTTAAAAGTCTTTATTCTTTAAAATATTCCACTTGAACAATATTTTATTTAAAGTTGCATCTTTTAGAAATTTTTACTAGTATTCCATGTTTATGAAAACATGCATGATTTTCATCTTTACATGTTTATTGAATGGAATATATTAGTGGTGGTATCCTACTAGGCTTTGGATCAAAACCTACGAACACCTTTTCATGTAAGTAGACTGGATTATTTTTGTCACTGGTTTGGGTACATCTACTTTTTCCAATGTTTTGGGTTTTTCGTGGTCCTTCATGATGGAGTGTAGTGGAGATGGATTGAGGTTGTTCTTCTTTCCATGTGGAGGTTCTGAGGCTGTATTTTTTTGTCTCATATCTTTTTATTGGTCTTTTAAAAAAAATTTAAATGGAATTATTCATTTCTTAATTTTTGTAAAATATGGTTTGGTTTGAAAAATCTAGATTTGGTTCATTGGATTTTTTTTTGTTTTGTGTGTATAATCTCGAGTAAATCATCAACAAAATTTATTTTATGATACCCCGTGCACCTGTTCCAGCCTATGGGGATTGGGAACGAGCTTCGTCCCTTGCCACATGTTGGGTTAGGTGCCATATTTAATGGCATCCGGATTTAGTTTGTGACATGAAACACCTATATTGTGAATGAAATTCCTCAAGAAATACAAATTCAAAGTTCCACTTTGGCACAAATAAATAGTACATAAAGTTTTTTCTTCCTTCTATTTTATACACTTTTCACAAACCCACAATTTAGTTTTCACAGTCACTGTACAAATACAAAATATTTTAAAAAACCATGTGCATGTACAATATGAATGAAACCTTCTTATTCAAGTATATAATGAAAATTTTCTTACATAAATCACCCAAAAGTATATGTGATTTCAAGGATCATTATGCATGAGTGAAATACTCTATCTTCACATGTGAATGAATTGTATTTCATAAGAAATGTGTGAATTCAAAATATTTTTGAAAAATCCACGAAAATGAAAATCATGGTATAACGAGTGCTTCAAAAAACCATGTTACCGATGAAGAAAATGGTTATGAAAAAGACATATCATCTTTAAATTACCTTCTTCATGAATGCTTAATCTTTACAGGACTGTCTCTTGATGATAAACTTGTTTCAAGATCCTCTATTTCTCCCAAAAACTCTAATTAATTCTCTAGTTTGCGAGATAAATTCATAAAACAAATGATCTTTAACAGAAATATTCATAGGAAATTTTCATCATCTAATGATATTATAGAATCATGGAGTCCACCCATTTTATTCACTGCCTTCTTCACAAGTGATCACTGTTGTCAGATAATAATTATTTTCTCCACAAATTATCTTAGTGGTTTGATCTTTGTATTATTATGAAGAATAAATAAATAGGTGATTTTGACCATGATATAATTTTTAGAGAACTCATATGATGATATGATTATTTTTATTAGTCCCTAGTTATGTGGAATGGATATTAAATGAACAATAGGTCTTCAATAAGGCCGAAGATGAAGATGATGTAGATGAATTGATCAGACGACCAAGATAAAATATACAATAGATCAAATGGTTATTGAGCTCAATAGAGATGATAAAACGTACATGATAAAACATTCATGTGATCAAATGGTGAAAAATTATTCAGTGATATAGTAAATTGATCCCACATTGAAAATATTTTGTTTTGAGAACCTCCTTATAATACAGGATGTGACATCAACAACACATAAATCTAAAACCATATAACCCCATTACTTCCTAGAACCACCTCCACCACCATGCCTCAATTCATGATGGATCTCTGCTTTCTATATGAGATCACACATGTGTGTAACTCCACCAACCAAGCCGCCTATTGTCTTAGCCAGGGCTGGCTCCCTCAGCTGTGGTTAACCATCTAGGGTCCCATATAAGGCAAGGTTTGAGCTAGCTATGACTTTATTTTGGGCTCTCTATTTCTTTTGATACGAGAAAACAAAAGGTTCATTATAATCCAATGAAAAAAATTTAGAGAACTCAAATAAATCATTCAAAAAATGTACCAAGGGAAACATGAAATCCTCCTCATATCATCTTATAATAAATTGTATTACTATTTACTTCAATAAATGTTGTATATATTATGTCAAATTTAATAACCAATGGCACATGTCCTTACGACTTCTTAATATCTATATAATCATCATAATAATACTCATTGACTATTCATTATATGAAGGTATTGACAAAAATTCGATATTAACCAATGTATTTGGCATCATTAATGGAAATTTTATGATTTTGTTAAGAAAATGGAATACTAGAAAAAATGATTCCTAAAAAATCATAGTCTTCAAAACCTCATGATATTATAGAAGAACCATAAAAAAAATAATTGAAACATAATACGCTTAATGAAATTAATGGGACAAGAAATGATAAAGGTAAATATGAGGAACATCAAAGTGTTATTTTAGGGTTTGTATGTCATTATCATATTGGTTTCATTTATTTAATTGGGGAAATATTTCCTCCTTAGATTCAGAATATTATATACATCACCATTTATGATTTTTGAACACCACTAATCAATTTAAAATTTATAAAAAACCAGAACTCTGAGTCTATAATGATTCCCAACATTGATCTTGTTATTTTTTTCACTAAGAAAACATTTATAAAAGAACCAATTTATTCAATTATTCTTGAATAAGAAAATATGTTTGGATAAAATTATCAATATACATTATGAAATTTAAACTAACCCATAATCAAATTTAATGTCCTACCTATGAAAAAATATTATTTTCTGATTGGTTAAAATAGACACCTTAATTTTTACATTTTTTATTTCCACAATTATATCCATGAGGGAATGAAACTATATATATAAATTAAGAGTATTAGAGCTCTTCGATCCACCATTTTTTATATCATGCGGTTTATCCCACTGATTAGGATGCATATTATTGTACGTGAATTATAGTCTAAGCTATTTTCAATACAAATATTACAAAAGGGGTGAAAGGAAAATAATTATGATTTTGAAGGATGGTGCTAGGTACATTTTGGGATCCATGTAGTGAAAAATACTTTTTTTATAATTGATTTTTAGGGGGAAAAATATTCTTCTTAGTTGTTTTAATTTAAAATTTGAAATTTTTTTCCATTAAGGAGATAAAAAATGAAAAAAATGTGTTTTTTAATAATTCATTTATTTTTTGACTAATTTACATTATAGAATCCCTTTTAGTACCCATATTTATCTAATGTTATTTTTGTGTGAGATACTGAAGAAAATAAATTGGTGGATTTTAAAATGATCTAAATTACTTCAAGAGTTTGAACTCAACCGTTAATCATTTACAAGGAGTATAAATTTGAAAAAAATCCCAAGTTAAAAAAATCTTGTCACTTTGTCTTTATCACTAGACTAGGTGATTTTCGTCCATGATTTTATTTAAAGTCCCATTCTTGAAATTTTCTCCCCCATAGTATTCCAAATTACAAACCTGATGTGGCCTTAAAACACCTGTTTAGCCACATATTTTTCATTAATTTTGTATGATTTAATTGGATATTTTTTTACTTTATACTAAATATTAACACTTTTTTATTCTTATAAATAAGCTTATAAATTAATCATGTTTTATAATTAATAGTGTGTTTTATGTTTTAAATTAGTTAATTTATATCTCACTTTAATTTTATAGTCTAATGATTATTTAATAGTTTAATAATTGTTTTCCACATTATTGAAAATTTAACATTAATTGATTAATTTATTAATTTGTCCTATGTACATAATTAATATAGTTTTAATCTCACATTTCATGTATTAAATATTAATTTATTTAATATAACATGGTCTAGTTTTTAGTTGTCATTTAACAATTTTTTTATATAAATTTATGTTCACAAACTCACTACATCTATTTTATTAATTAACAAAATGGTTTAATAATATTATAACTCTATGTCTACCTTAAATTAATTTAATTTGATATAATAACTATTTTAAAAAATTTAACATTGTCTTATAAATGTTTAAATTTTATGTTAAATTTTAATAAGATAGTTTCTTTTGAATTTTAGTTTCAATTTTCTAGCAATTGAAGTTTTATAAAGTGATTTTATTAATATTTTAAGTCTAGTTTATTTGGTTTTATAAGATTATTTAAATTGTAATTTTTTAATTGATTTTTAGTTGTTATTAATTATTTTATTCAGTTTTATTAATGTTTCAATTTATTTTGTTTGTCTATTTGTTTTTCTGTGTTACGGTGCCACAACAACTACAGCCTATCAGTGTGCCTCCATGCACCGTATCCCCATTCTTTAATGGTCTCAGTACTTTACTATGGAAAAGTGTCATTTCTTACCTTTACTGTCTCACCATCACCCTATTCCCCTTTACGGTCCCTCTTTCCACTATAACCACTTTACAGTGCATCCCTACTTACGGTTTCACATTTCCTACCGCCGTATTCAATTTCTCAGTCCCATAGCCACTGTGACTCTCCTCAGCATTCCCATCTAGGTTCTCGTGTTTCAGTGACCGAATCCTATTTGCACTGTTTTCCCCTGCATTCATATCCTCTTCACTATCCCATCCATCATTGTCTCACCATAACTTTCCCACATTCCTCAACCATGACACCGTCGTTCCTTCCCAACATCTCCACTACTTCTCCACCACAAATCCATCAAACCATGGCACAAAAAATCATGAACAAATAAAATCATATCTGCAATCATTTCTAAACCAAAACCATCCAGATTTCCAAACTCCTCACCGCTGGAATTTGTTGAAGCTTCCGCTAATGGAGGAATAACTTTTGTCGTTGTTGCAAGAAGACCGCGACACCGTCTTTCTACGGAACCGTATTTTCTCAGCCACCATCTTACACCAAGACAGATCCACCATGAACCTTTGACTCATCAACCGAATAACCCTAACACCTTATAATTTCATGTCAAACACTCCAGAAATCTGAATCACAATTGATCCATGCCATTGTAGATCCGGGTCGTGCACCGCCTTGCTGCCACGAACTAGACCAAATCACCATCGTCCGACTAGGATGCTATTCCATGGAACATCTACTAGGTGAACCATCAGGTCGTGATGTAGCTGGATTAGAGGAGAAGGGAGCTGCGACCCATGTTCCAGCCGCTGAGAAGGAGGGTTCTATTGCTACACCTGTAGTTGCGCAGCCCACCCGCCATTGTGTTGCATCCAGGAGAGGAGCGATTGCACTTGAAGGATACCACGCCATGTCACTGGAGTAGTTTTGTGGAGCCGTAGACCTACTTCCTAGAGAAGAGACCCTTCCCCCTGTAGCACTAATTTTTGGGGAGGAGTTAATGAATTAAAAAAACTATAACTAATAAAAAAACTCATTAAAAACCTAAATTAAAAATAACTAAATGTAAAACAATATCAATTATAAATAAAAAATCAATAAAAATAATTTACATATAAAATAGAATTAATAATTTAATTAACATTAATAAAAAATTAATTAATCTATAATCATAAATTAGAATTTTTTAATTAAAATTAAAGTAATTATAATTTAATGTGGCATACTAAATAATTTTTTATAATAAAATTAAATACTTAATAATAATTTATTGTGAACTAAAATATGATAATATAATTAACAAAAAATATTAAATAATTATTTTTCTTAATTAACAATAAATTTTATAATTGACTGTAATACTTTAAATCAATAACATAATTAATAATAACATTATTTAATCTTTTACGAATTTTAATAAACTAAAGTCTTTAATTATTAATTAGTTATTCTTTATTTTGTGTGTTTTTCTTGTGCAGGTTCATTCATGGGACATAAACACATCCATATTCATTTAACCAACTCATCAGGAGTTAGTAACGAGAGACAAACTAGCATCATGTGCCAGTCACGAAAAAACTAACATGTGCGGTGCATAAATGAGTGACTTTTGAAGTCGGTGGAAGATGGTCGGTGAAAAATAGTCGATAACAGTAAGATTAAAAGTAGAGTACAAGCTGATACTTTTTTGGGACATCTTGGGGACTCTCATCGGGATGCTCATTCACAAGAAACACACAATGTTTTTGAGAGCGAAGACTTCTGGGAGATAGCAGAGTAACACTGGAGACAAGCTGGAGGCCATGGAGCCCGACTGCAAAAAAGTTTTAGGGGAGTTTTTCTTCACTCGTGATGGAATTATTGTACTCTGTTCTAGTATGTTTTAATTTACTGTATTGATAATTAACAGGTTAATTGGCTAAACCCTTGAACTCGGAGATATACTACTTCTACTGGTCACTTTTCTTCCTTTTTTACTTTAATACATTAATGTGTTCAGTATCAATCGGTGAGATTGATACTGAGTTCATTCAATTGCCTTTCACCACTAAAACATAATTTTCAGAACTCCACAATCAAATTGGGGAGATTGATCATGGACTGGCCTTTCGAAAAAATAATAAACTCACAAATACTTCGTGACATACGGTGAGTTCATCCGGTTGTCATTTTCGTTTCGAACTTTTCACAGTTGATTTATTTTGGAGTGGCGAACTAAGAAATCGATCAGCCGGTGTGACTTAGCTCCTAGCATGGGAGGTAAGTCACTCTCTTTTGGTGGTTCACTATAGTAACTTTTAAGTGAATTGGATTATTTTTAAAACTAGAAGAACATATTCTTTTCCCAAGGAATTTTACTTGATTGTTCATTTATCAACATTTTATATATCTATTTCTTATTGTTTTTAGCATTTTACTTGTTTCATTACTGATTAGAACCAAAAAAACTCAAAAAAAATTATTGTTTTATTTGTGCACAAAAAAAAGTTTTAAAAAAATATAAAATCTTTCCCACAGCTGAGAACAGTGGGATCTTTTGGAAGTTTTTAGAATAATAGTGGTCAAATTTTCATTCTCTGTGGGTTCGACCCTACTTTCCACATATAGTTTAGTTCATAGTATTATACATTTTAAATATTGAAAAACATTAACGAAAAATGGCACCATGTTTTTGGAGCTGTTTTTGGGGGAGGCACGAGCCATTATTCTAAAAAACACTAAAAAATGCATATATACAAATCTTTAATAAAATTTGAAAAATTTGAAAATTGTAAAAAAAAATGTTTTCACTTCTTGCTGAATTGTTACTATTCAGTACATTTTGTTCCTATTTGTATGAGCACACGAAAGTCTACTATTAGATTAGATCCACTGAACTTATAAATAGACACATATCTCACTCCTCTAAGAAAGAAGAACAAAACTAAAATGGATAACTTAGATAATAGAGTTTTTTCACCTAACAACTTTCCAAATCAACCAGAACTCCTAAAAGAAAATGAATGGCCTAGGATGAGGGAGTTTCAAATTCCTCAAGTTTAAAGCAATCCATCATCCATTAGGTTATCACCTAGATCAAGACATTATGAACTTAAACAATCACACATTTCTCTATTTCATGCTTTTAATGGGATATCTAATAAGGACTCTATTTCCTTCATTAGAGACTTATATAACAATGTCTAGTAACTACCTCTTCTAGGAATCACATAAAATGAACATAGAATGAGAGTATTTTTTTCCTTAATGGGAATTCTAGAAATTTTTTTCTGAGTCTAGATGAGAAATTTTTTGAAAACTGGGTTCAAGTGTATAACTATTTCATTATGAAATTTTATCCTCAAATAATTAAAGGTGAACGTATAACTAAGGTCACTAGTTTCTCTCAAGAGGATGGAGAATATTTTCATGAAGCATGAGATAGATTCAGGGATCTAATTAGGAAGTGGCCCCATCACCAACCCCCATCACACCATCTTATGGATACATTCTATGAAGGGATATCCTCTTCTAGACAGAATCTAGTAGACCATGATGCTGGGGGTAATTACAATGATAAAACATATGAATAACTTAGAAATTTTTTTAATAACCTTGCACTAAATTCACAACATAAAAATTCAAGAAGTAAAAGAGTTAATAGAAATGTTAACCCAAACACTGGTTCAATGAATGAAACTCAAATTAAACTTTCTAAAATCACCAACCAACTTCAATCCTTAATGAACCAGAATTCAAATGAATTTGTTAACCAACTTCGATGTCAAAATACTATACAATATTTAAGGGAACAGTGTGTTCAGTGTGGTATGTTTTGGATACTGAAAAGTTTTGTACTAATTTTGATATGACATCCCAACAACAGGAAAAATCAAACTTTGTTAACTATGGTCCTAGAATTCTTTCTAAAGAAGATAAATTTTCAAACAATTATAATCAATGATATAGGAACCATCATAATCTGTCCTGGAAAGATCAAGGCTTAATTAAACAATCCACTACCCCAAATTACTCTAATCAACCAAGAAACAATTTTCAAAATCAACAAAATGGTGAGTCTTCCAATGTACAAGGAAACAATGATAATCACATGTCTTCTAAGCTTAATCTAATTTTGAAAAAAATCAACTCTCATGAAGAAAGATACATGACTCAGTTATCCAAACAAAAAAATCAATATAAGTCAGAAAAAATGCAAACTGATTTGAGGTTGCAAAACATGGAAAAACAACTTGGTCAACTTGCTATATATTTTTCATATAAGGAAAATGGTAGACATCCAAGTACCACTGAGCATATCCCTAGAGAGAATTCCTTGGATATTTTAAGTAAAAGTGGGCTTAATACTCAATCTTTTACTTAAAAATATTATGAAAATACCCAAAATAAAATTCTTCTACAATCTGGAAATAAAAATATCATTTGCACACATACTGAAAATTCACAGAAAAGTAATGAAAATGATCAAAATTTGAATTTTTCACCAGAAACTCATGTTGAAACTTCATTTAAAAATCAATGTAATCTAGGAAAAGAAAAAGTTTATAAAGATGTGAGGGATATAACTACATTCCTCAAAATTTTTCCCCACCCACCCCTTTACTTGAGAATCTGAAACCAGAAAGTAATACCAAGGTTGAAATTCTTCAGTTCCTTGGTCTCCTTTCCAAAATTAAAGTGAACATTCCTTTCATTCAATCTTTAATTAAAATTTCATCTTATTTAAAATATCTTTAGAAATTTATTTCAAAAAAAAACTCTAGAAAAATTTGCTACTTACAGCCTCACTAAAGAGTGCAGTATTGTACATCAAAAGAAAATCCCATATAACTGAATGTAACAGGTAGATTTGTCATACCTTTCACACTAAGAAACTTTGATCAACTCAACTGTTTGTTTTATTTAGATGTTAGCATTAATCTTCTCACATACTCCCTATTTCAATAGTTAAGGTTGGATGACCTCATCTCTCCATAGTCATAATATAGTTAGCTGATAGATCATTCACTCATCCTGTGGGTAGGGTAGATGACATGCTAGTTGGAGTTTGGAAGCTGTTTGTTTCTACAGACATTATATTATTAGATATGGAATGTGATAAAGAGGTTCCCATCATCTTGATTAGGCCCTTCTTGGCCACATGTGGTGCTATAATTTCTGTCTCTAATGGTCAACTAATTTTTTAAATTGGAGAACAACAAGAAGAGTTCAATGTGTTTAAAAATGTTAATGAACCAATGTTTTATGAAAACTGTTCAATGAAAGATTCCTTAGAAGATGATTACTCAGGTGAAAGTATTGAAAAATCTGAAAATCAATCCTCCGTGGAACAAAATATTTCTGAATCTAAAAATCCAGTTCAATCTAATTTAGAAATTGAATATTCTGCTCAAACCCCAAATCTGGAAAATTTTCCAAAACTGGAAAATTGCCCAGTTTCTGCTGTGGAAGAGTCCACAGTTTCTGAACATTGAAGTTTTTGAGAGATTTTTAGGGTGTTTATGTTAACAAAAACCTTTTTGAAAACTTTTATGATATTGAGGGAGAACTTATAAGACAAATAGATGATTCTTCTCTGATAAATTTTTTCAATTTTGATCTGGATAGTCTAGAGAGTGTACATCCCACTTTGGATAGCAGTATTGTTACTTCTGAATCTGAACATGAAATTGAATATATTTTAACTTTTAATACTCCCTACAAGAGGTATGTCAAATATCTTAGACCTCCTAGGCCTAAGAGTCTTCCTTATAGTGTATACCCACCAACTGTTGAACTGAAACCAATCCCTACCCATCTTAAATATTCATTTCTGGGTGAGTTATCCACTTTCCCTGTAATAATTTCTACTGAGCTCTTGGAAAATCAAGAGGAAATATTGTTTAATGTTTTTAAAATGTTTAAGTCTATCATAGGTTGGACAATAGAAGATATCAAGTGTAATAGTCCCTCATTTTGTATGCATAAAATACTTATGGAACCTGACTATAAGCCTAAGGAGGAATGTAAAAGAAGATTAAATCCTAACATGAATGAAGTAGTGGGAGAGGGAGTGCTCAAACTGCATGATACTAGAATGATATATCCCATGTATGATAGTACTAGGGTCATCCCTATTCAGGTTTTCCCCAAGAAGAAAGGTTTTAATGTAGTTAAAATGATAAAATTGAAGAATTCCACGTTAGGAAAGCCACAAAATGGAGATTTTGTATTCATTATAGGAAGATTAACGCAACCACTAGGAAGGACCATTTAACAATGCCCTTATGGGACCAAATTTTTGAGGGGTTTACTGGGAATGAGTTTTTCTATTTTATGGATGAATATTCTGGTTAAAACCAAATTCCTAATGCTCCAAAGGACCACAAAAAGACCACTTTCACATGCCCCTTTAGAAAATTTGTTTACAGGAAGATTCCCTTTAGTTTGTGTGGAACTCAAGCCACCATTTAAAGGTGTATGATGGCTATCTTTTTAGATATTACTGTGATAATTATTGAGGTTTTCATGGATAATTTCTCCATTGTGGGTATCACTTTTGATACTTTCCTTGGAAATCATGAATTAGTCTTGGAAAGATGCATTGAAACTAACCTTGTTCTTAATTGGGAGAAATGTCAATTCATGTTCACATAAGGTATTGTTCTTGTTCATAATGTGTCAAGGAGAGGATTAAATGTTGATACTACAAAGATTGATGATATTCAAAAAACACCACCTCCTGTTAATTTCAAAGGTGTTAGATGTTTTTTAGGGCATGCCCGTTTCTACCAGAGATTCATAACGTATTTTTCCAAAATAACTAAGACCTTGTGTTCTTTTCTGGTCAATGATGCACCTTTCAATTTTTATGATAAATGTTTGAAATCATTTAATCTGCTTAAATAAAAACACACTATGTCACACATTATCACTACACCTGACTAGAAACAACAGTTTGAACTAATGTGTGATGCTAGTGATATGGCTATTGGTGCTATCCTTGGATAGAGTAGATATAGGAAGTTTCCTATGGTGTATTTTGCTAGAAAACTGTTAGATGATGCCCAACAGAATTATACAACCACTGAAAAATAATTGTTAGCTATTGTGTTTTCTCTGGAGAAGTTAAGAAAATATCTGTTAGATTCAGAAATCATTTTTTCACTGATCATTCTTCTTTAAATTACTTTATTTCTAATAAGGAAGCTAAACCCAAGCTGATTAGATTGATTTTATTACTTCATGAATTTGATTTAGAGATTAGGGATAGGCAGAGAGCTGAAAATTTAGTTGATGAACACTTATTTAGGATTCCTCTAACTCAATCTCAATCTGAAGATCCTAGGGAGATTAAATATTTCTTTCTTGATGAGAAGCTTCTTACAATGTCAACCAGGAAAACTTCCTGGTTTGCATATTTGTCCAACTTCATGGCAGTAGGTGTTTTTCCAAAAAAAATTTCCAATAAACAAATAATTAAATTCATTTATAAACATAAATACTACCTTTGGGATGATCCTTTACTGTTTAGGAGATGTGATTATGGTATTCATAGGATATGAATACCTAAGGAAGGAATATTTTCTATCTTAGAGAGTTGTCATTCATCAGCTTCGGGAGGTCACCATGGTTGTGAGAGAACTACTCAGAAGGTTCTACAGTCTAGTTTCTATTGCCCTATTCTTTTTAAGGATTCCAGTAGATTTGTTTTTGGTAGTGATAGATGTCAGAGGCTGGGTGATGTGGGTAGGAAGCAAGAGTTACCCAAAAAATGAATTCTAGAAGTCGAAAATTTTGATGTATTTGGTTTATATTTCAGGGGTCCATTTCCATCATCTCAAGGGAATGAGTATATACTTGTTGCTGCTAATTATTTTTCGAAATGGGTTGAGGTAGTGGAACTACCCAATAATCAAGCCAATTCTATAATAAAAGTTGTGAAAAGGAACATCTTTACAAGATTTTGAGTCCCAAGATCTTTTATCACTGACAATAGAACACATTTTAAGAACTATAAAATTAATGCTTTAATGGAGAAATATGTTTGTGTTCATAAAACTGGTACTCCTTATCATCCACAATTTATTGGACACGTGGAAATTTCAAATTGGGAACTGAAACACATTCTTGAGAAAACTATGTCAAACTCTAGGATATAATGGACTCTTAAATTGGATGAAGCATTATGGGCATATAGAAGTGCTTTCAAGACCCCAATAGGTTTGTCTCCTTACAGGATTTTGTTTGGGAAATGATTTCATTTACCTATGGAGTTGCAACACAAGTCCTATTGGGTAGTTAAGGCACTAAACATTGACTTTAAGAGTGATGGAGAGAGGATATTACTTTAGCTGAGTGAACATGATGACATTAGGAGAGAGAGAGTTGTGATAATTCAAGGATTTATAAAGAGTGGACTAAAATCTTTCCTTATTCTATCATTCTAAACAAATAATTCAATCATGGATGGAAGTTCTTTCTTTTTAATTATAGACTTAATCTCTTTCTTGGAAAGCTGATGTCCAAGTGGTCTGGAACTTTTACAGTAGTGAGAGTGCTTAAGAATAGAGTTGTTGAATTTGTAGGTGAAGAGAATAAACCCATGTTAGTTAGTGGGAAGAGACTGAAATTTTATTTTGAGGGATATCTGAAGGGAATGGCTGCCATTAAGATGCATGAAAACTGTTCTTGAATAATGTCTGGTAGTGGAATTTAAATCTAGAATTGCATGGCAGGCAGCCCATGGTTCCTTTTGTCTTATGTTGTTTCTTTTTAAACTTGAATAAAATGCTGCTTCTGTGCTCTGTTTTTGTGAAATACCTGTTACTATGTGTTCTTTGTTTTATAGTTCTTTCTCAGGTTGCTCCTGGTTCAGTCAATAACGGAGTGGAATTCCCATGATCATTTTTTGACAAGAACATATTCAGGGAAGTATTTCAATTTTCTGTATTTATTTCTTCTCTTGTTTCTGATTATAAAATTCTACTCACAGAAAAATTATGCTTGTATTAGAAAACTCTGCAACATGTGTACTGAAAATTATATTTCATGACTTGAATTATATTAAATTTCAACACCATGTCTTGCTAATGAAAAAAAAATTATTCATATGTTTAAAATTCTACATGAATTGGAATTAAATTGTACTGTATGTCACTACTTAAATAAAACATTCGGCATGTGCCTCTTGTTGAAAATTAAAATTCATTGATAAATATTGAAATATCTTTTCACTTCTTGAAGTTAAGTGTGGGGGGTGGTACATGAATTCTGGTTGTTGTGTTTTTTGTGGAATGTGCTTTACTATAGGGTGTTAGGAATTCTTGATTTATGTGTAAATTAATATTCAATTGAATCTTAATTTCTGAAATTCCTTACACCTAATTATATCTGTACAAACAAGTTATATGCATTGTTTAAACATTAATTTAAAATCATTATCAATGAACTTAAATGATAGTCCATGTACTTTCTAATCAACCTAGTGTATTTTAATTTTTGTGGGAAACAAGATTTTTGAACATTAATGTGACCTTTATACATGTCATGAATCTACTTAATTGAAAATCAGTTTTGAACATTAATTTTCAAATTGTTCTTCTCCATATTTGGATGTCAAATTTGAGGAAAATGTTGAGTTTTATGTGTGGGGGAAGGGGTCAATTCTGGACTGTGCTAATCTGTGCTCTAATGAGATCCCATCAATTCCCACTGAAAATTAAATATTTTTGTTAAAAAAAGGGTAATTTATTTTTTAGAAAAAATCATGCAAAATTTTAGGCTTCACATTGTTTTTTAAATGGTTATTTCCTATGAAAATTTTATTTTTGGTAGTTAAGTTGTGCATTGAGTCTGAAATTAATGATAATAGATTATTCTGATTCTAGGGTCCTCATTGATCTTTTAATTATTAAAAGTAATCATCTTAATGAAACAATGTAAATGGTTTTTATAAAAATCTTTTGAAACTGGAGTGATTTGGGAATCTGGGATCCCACTATGAATCTTTGAGACCCTAGATGTTGGGTGTGATTCTTTTAACTTTTAGCCTGATGTTCACCATGAATAAGTGCATTGCAAAATGCTTAGCACAGTGATACATGTCTTGGGAAAAATTAAATAAAGTCTCTAGGGTCAAAAATGAGTTCATTAGGATGAGGGTAATTATTAACTTTAGATGAAGAAGGGAATATTGGTTTATATGGATGTTGTTTAAGTTGTATCATTATGGTGATTCAAAAAAATATTTATCATTTCGAACCTAGGTGAAAAGTCAAAATAGAGTTCTTCTAGTTATGTTCTTAATTGTTTTGAAATTTTACCTTTAGTCACTCTTGGATTTAGGACTTAATCCTAGATTGTATTTAGTCGTTAAGTAGTACCACATATGAGGTAGAAAATCTTCAATGATTAATGATTCATTGCACTCTAGATTACTATTAATACATTGTTTAAGGCAGGACATGATTTGATTTATCTTTCCTAAAGCCTATTGAATTTTTTCTATCCTATCTTTCAAACTGATCAACATGTTATATTTTGACCTGAATCATATACATACTTCTATGTTTGAAGGTTAACAAACTGTGGGATTGTTTGAGGACAAAACATGCAAATGTGCAGGGGAATTTGATGTGGCCTAAAAAACACATGTTTTTCAACATCATTTTCATTAATTTTTAATAATTTAATTTGTTTTTTTGTACATTGTACTAAATATTAACACTTTTCTATTATTATAAATAAACATATAAATTAATAAATTTTTATAATTAATAGTGTGTTTTATGTTTTAAATTAGTTAATTTATATGTCACTTTAATTTTATAGTCTAATGATTATTTATTAGTTTAGGGATTTTTGTCTGCATTATTGAAAATTTAACATTAATTATTTAATTATTTAATTTGGACTTTGTAAATAATTAATGTAGGTTTAATTTAACAATTCATGTATTAAATATTAATTAATATAATATAACATTATATAAATTTTAGTTGTCGTTTAACAATTTTTTTATATAAATTTATGTTTACAAACTCACTGCATTTCTTTCATTAATTAACATAATGGTTTAATAATATAATAACTATCTATCAACCTTAAATTAATTTAATTTGATACAATAACTATTTTAAAAAAATTATCTCTCTCTTATAAATGTTTAACATTTTTTTTTAACTTTTAGAAAGTTAGTTTCTTTTTAATTTTAGTTTAAGTTTTTTAGCAATTTATGTTTTATAAAGTGAAGTTAATAATATTTTAACTATAGTTTATTTGGTTCTATAAGTTTATTTCTATATTCATTTGTTTTTAATTAATTTTTAGGTGTTATTAATTATTTTATTTAGTTTTATTTATGTTTCAATTTATTTTGTTTTTTTTCATGTTTTTCAGTGTTAAAGTGCCACAACAACCGTTGCTTGTCACAGTTCCTCCACGAACCTCTTCCCCATTCTTTGAAGGTCTCACCACTTTATAGTGGCACCGTGTCATTTCATACCTTTACTATCTCACCATCACCGTATTCCCCTTTAAGATCTCTCTTACCACCGTAACCAGTTTACACGATATCCCAACTTACTATTTCACATTCCATGCCACCATATTCAATTTCACGGTGCCACACCCACTGTGACTCTCCTCACGGTTCTCATCTAGCTATCGGTCACCATTTATTCATTCTCTTCCACAAAAGTTTCAGTCACCGTATCCTCTTTGCACTATTTCCCCCTGTGTTCATATCCTCTTCAAGGTTCCATCCATCATTGTCTGACCGTAAATTTCCCGCATTCCTCATCCATTACACCATCGTCTCTTGCCAACATCTCCAATGTGACTCTTCCAAAACTCCATAAAACCACAACACACAAAATCATCAACAAATAAAAACATATATGAAATCATTTCTCAACCAAAACCATGCATATTTCTAAGCTCCTCACCGCTGGAATTTGTTGAAGTTGCCACTGTTGGAGGAATAACTTTTGTCGTTGTTCCAAGAAGACCACACCGTCATCTCACTGTGGCCCCGTATTTTCTCATCCACCATCTTAAACCATAACGGATCCACCACAATCCTTTGAATTTTAAACCGAATAACCCTAACAACTTACAATTTCATATCAAACACTCCTGAAATCTGAATCATAGTTAAGCCATCGCATTGCAGATCCGGGTCGTGCGCCGCCTTGCTACCATGAACAAGACCGAATCACCACAGTCTGACTAGGATGGTGTGACGTGGTAGATGGACTGAGCGTACCATCACGCCATGCCATCGCTAGATTATGGGATAAGGGATCCACGAGCCAAGTTCCATCCACTAAGAAGGAGGGTTCTATTACTACCTACACCTGTAGTTGTGCCACCTACCCACCATTGTGTTTCATCCTAGAGAGGAGACATCACGCCTGAAAGATACCATGTCGCGTTGCTAGAGGAGTGTTGGGGAGCTGTATACCTTCTTCCTAGAGAAGAGTCCCTTCCCCCTATAGCGAAGATTTTGGGGGTGGAGTTCATGAATTAAAAAAACAGAAAAACTAAACCTAAAAAAACTGAAATTAAAAACCCAAATTAAAAATAACTAAATGTAATACAATATCAATTATAAATAAATAATCAATAATAAATAATTAACTTATAAAACAGAATTAATAATTTAATTAACATTAATAAAAAATTAATTAAAATAAATAAGTAAATAATAATTTCTTAATTAAATTGAAATTAATTATAATTTAATGTGGCATACAAAATAATTTTTTTAATAAAAATAAATACTTAATAATAATTTATTATGAACTAATAGAAGCTAATCTAATTAACTAGAAATAGTAAATTATTTAATTTTCTTAATTAACAATAAATTGTATAATTAAGGGTAATATCTTTAAATCAACAACATAATTAATAATAACATTATTAAATATTTTATGACTTTTAATAAACTAATGTCTTTAATCATTAAATATTTATTATTTGTTTTGTGTGTTTTTCTTGTGTAGGTAAATTCATGGGACATAAACAAATCCATATTCATCTAACCAACTCATACAGAGTTAGGAATAAGATAAAAAAAGTGTGATATGCCAGTCGCGAAAAAACACAAGTGTGCGGTGCACAAGTGAGGGACTTTTGAAGTCGGTAGAAGATGGTCGGTGAAAAAAAATCAGATAACCAAAGGACTAAAAGTAGAGTATCAGTTGAAATTTTGGGGGGACATCTTGGGGACTCTCATTAGGAGGCTCATTCAAAAGGAACTCACACACTTTTGGAGAGCGAAGACTTCTAGGAGATAGTAGAGAAGCAATAGATAAAAGTTGGAGGCCAAGGAGACCGAGTGCAGAGTAGTTTTAGGGGAGTTTTTCTTCCCTCGTGTTGGAATTATTTTACTCTATTCTAGTATGTTTTCATTTGATGTATTTATAATGAACAATTAAATTAGCTAAACCCTTGATCTCGGGGATATATTTCTTCTACTGGTTACTTTTCTTCCTTTTTACTTTAATACATTAATGTGTTTAGTATCAATCAATGAGATTGATACTGAGTTCATTCAATTGCTTTTCACAACTAGAACTTAATTTTCAAAACTCCACAATCAAATCAGGAAGATTGATCATGGACACATATTTCAAAAAAATAATAAATTCACAAATACATCAAGACATACGATGAGTTCATCATGTTCTCATTTTCATTTCAAACTTTTCACAGCTGATTTGTTTTAGAGTGGCGAACTATGAAATCAATTAGCCTGTGTGACATAGCTCCTAGTGAAGGAGGTAAGTCACTATCTTTTGGTGGTGCACTATAATAAATGTTAAGTGAATTGGAGTATTATTAAAACCAGTAGAATGGAGACTTTTCCCCATGAATTTTACTTGATTGTTCATTTATCAGCATTTTATATCTATATTTCTTACTATTTTTAGCCTGTTTCTTATTTCATTACATTTTTGAACAAATAAAACTCAAAAGTCTGTATTGTTTCATTTGTGAAAAATAAAAAAATGGTTTCAGAAAATATAAAATCTATCCCACTACTAAAAACATTGGGATATTTTGAATGTTTTTAGAAGAATAGTGGTCAAATTATTTTTCTCTACGGGTTCGACCCTGCTTGCCACATATAATATAGTTAGAAGGATTTTAAATTTTATACTTTTACCAACTTCAAAAACCATTGGCACCAGGACCCTACATTATTTTCTCTTTCAACACATTGGGAAGTGAAATTCTATGTTGTGTTGGGATATTGATAGTCTATGGTTATGAAAAACATAAAAAATAAGATTTGAGTGAAAATTTATTTCCTGTTTCCTTTCATGTTATAATTTTTTAGAGAAACATGAAAATAGATTGTAAAATTATTTAACATGACCTGATTATTATATTTGTCAGCATTTCAGTTTATTAGAATTATTTCAGAATATATGATTTTCCAATGAAATTTCCCACCTATATCATTTTCATCCATTTAATTTAAATGTCAAAATTCATTTATATGGGATAACGAGTTCTGATTTTTATAATTTTTAGTCCATTCATCAATACCTATGAATTGAGATCACATTAATATTAATTTAAGGATCCAAAAAACATTAAAATTGGACTATGTGTATGGTGAATTTGAATAATATGATAGGATTGTGCCTACGATATGCATTTGAAAAATACTTTTCTAATGAATTTTTTTTATTAACAATTTTTTGATGTTAGATGATTTGGGAAATCATTTAATTTTTAAATTTGTTTGGGTATGGTAATATAATTTTGATATTTTTATTATGCAATATTCTATGTACTATAAAAACAAAACCTGGGGGTGACGATCAACTAAAATTGAAAAATTATAGTTGTATTTTCATGAGTATTAATGTGAACCACTATTCCTAAACTCATAAGTTAATTAATTTTACAATTTGAACTTCATTTTTCATCATATGTGTAATTATTAATCAGAATTTAGTAATATCAACTCATTTAAACATCACCTTATGGAAAAATATATATTAATGATATAAATTCAAAATTTAATTATTATATTACATAATTTGTGGGAATAATTTATTTCTTATGAACTGATGATTGTTTCATAAATAAAAATGAATATATTTTCCCACAAATGGAGAAATTTATTGTAAAATGAGGCTAGTCCTAGTCCATTAAAATATTTTTTAGTTCCATTATCCACTTCAAATGATGTGGAAAATTTATACATTGATTGATTATGTCATCCTAAACATTAACCAACAGTTCTTATTTAACTAATTTTCTTATTTAAAATGATTTTTGGCACACCCATGTTGATATATAAATTATTGGATAAATCCCAGGTCCCAAAAATATATCCCACCATTTTGATCCTAACACTCAAATTAAAATTTTACCTATGGTTTTTTAGATACAAGATTAAATATGTTAAAAATATTGTTATTCTATGACCCTTGGCAATTCTCTCCTTATAAATTTCATTTTAGAAAATCAACCAGGAGAGAGAAAATGCATGCTTAATACCATAGGCATTACAAAAAATCAATTCCCACCCATATTACACTACCTTTTGGTCTACCCTATTTTCTTTTATTTAAATGACATTAATCAATAAAATATCATCCAAATATCTATTTAAGGAAATTGGAATATAGGAAATGATAAATTCTTTTAACTTATCTTCCTTTGTATTATTATGATTCATTTTGTTGATATTTTTTTCACATTTAAGTTCTTCAAATTCATTATATATTTCTATATAAATTAATAACTATAATTATTTCTAATTCATGTAATCTTTATCAGTATCTTAGAATTTATTTCTTGGTCTGAATTTATTTAATCAATAATGGTTGGGTGTCCATTTAGTTTTTTTATTCAAATTTGTACATTCTAGTGGAATAATGTCTTTTCTTGAAAGGTTTGAATATATGGAGGACTTACCCTCTTATGGAATGATTTTAGAATGTGTAATTTTGTAATACTGGTTATAATTTGATACGATTAAAAATTATAATTAGTTATTTAATTTGAGGGTTCTATTTGATGATTTATTTTCATCTTATATCCTTGGTGATTTAAAAAAATAAATATTTTAAGTGTTAGTAAAATATAATTACATGGAGTGATAATTTAAATTACCTTTTATTTTCATTAGTGACAATCCATGTAATTGTATAATCATTAAACTAGTGAATTATATGGTTTAATTTAATTTCATTGAATAAAATCCTTCTGAATTAATGAGATAGAATTTTCTAATTTTTTATCATCCAACCTTTATCTAGAAAGAACCATTTTTAGACCCACCTACATTAACAATTTAAAATTAAATATTTATGTGAACATTTGTTTGTGGGAAATATTGAATCCACTAGGAAATGAGAAAAAAAATTTACTTTAGAGATGTATCATGTTGATTATGATCTGCATAATAATAACTATGTATCTATAATCAATGGTTGTTGATTTTGGATTCACCATCATAGGCAGGACATCCACCCTGATTGTTTAAATGACCACTCTTGGGATTGTTTCTATGATTATTTATTTTTAAATTGATTTTTTAGTGTGGGGATCCACATTAAAAAAATAATTTTTCACATGGGATACCTCTATAATATAATCTTTATGGAATACCTGTAGAGATTTTTTCTAGACCACTATGGGGAGATACTCTATGGTTTTTTATTTTTTTCCTAGATTGGGAGTATATATGGGTCATTATTTTAATTATTAAAACCCAATTTGTGGAAATTCAGGTTTTTATATTTATAATTAACTTATAAATGTTGGGCCACTTTCTTAGTTGAGCTTTGTGATGTGGAAATGATCCTTATAGATGATATCATGTGGAGGCCATATGTGAATTTTCTTAGTCTAATTTATACCATAAGGAGGAACTTAATGGTTTATATTCAATTCATTATTGGGATTATATTCATAATAGGAATTTATGGAGAACCATCAATGCTTCTCAACATATATACATGGGGAGGACCACATCAATGGTTATTGTACTCCCTTGCAGATATGGTGTTTCATGATGTACTTAATGAATTCATTTCTAAACATGATTATTCTCATTCATGATGATTATAAAGAATATTTTGGAGACTATTACAACAATTCAAGGATCTTCCTGAGTATGGACAATACAATGGTTTTAGATCTACCCATGCTCATTTCTATTTTAATTTCCCAAATGGGATCTATATGGTATTGTAGGCTGGTAGATAGGTTTGGAATATAAATAATAGATTATAAATATATTTATGTTAGTTTATAGTGATGATATTAGTTAAAGGTACCCCTTCTATTTGAATCCTAAATCATTCGATGCTTTATTTCCCCAGTGGGCCCTCCCTATGGGTGTTTTAGTATGAACGATTTAGGATATGGACTCAATAATAGCCTTATAGGAAAAGAGGTGGAACTGAATATGGTTGACAAGATCCTTACAATGAAAATCATATACTTCTATCAATATGTGGGGTACATTCTCATCTAACTATTTAACATAAATATTTCATGTGTTCACTTATTCCATGGATAATTTCCCAAAATTGTTTGATGTAGAGACATGGGTCACATAAATCCCACTGTATTGTGATTGGTTATATACCATATGTGGTATCAACTCAAAAAAACCTTGATTTTTCTCTTCTATAGTAATACATGATTCATTTTGATTATATTCCCAAATGAGGGTATTAGCTTCCTTGTGTTGGATATTTTGGAAGTTTGACACAACCTATTGATATTTTTAATTCTTTGTAACCATTAAATCTTCGGCATATATCTAGGGAGAAATTTTTTGTTGATATAAAATAACCTAGGAGACTAAACATTACCTCGAGTCTTTCAAAAATATTTTATCCTTGATAGTACAATTTTTGAGTATGATATGTGGACATGAAAGGACGACATGATCAATAAATTACTCTGATCAAGTAATAATAGGGCATTAGTTTCCCCAAAAGATGAAAAATGACTAAAAATGTTTCCCTTTATTAGAAGAGATGTATAAAAACTTCTCTCTATGACGATATTGGATAAAGAAAGCCATAAGATCTTGAAATTATCATAGAAATGGAAGTAAAGATTAAGAGTATTCAACTGCACAATAATGATTCACAAATTTTGTAGAAGAGGTATACAGAAAATATTCTTTGAGACCTAGAGTTTTTGTGTGGAGATGTATTATTCCTCCACATATTCCGAGTTGTGAGATTAATGATATTTCGGAGGAAGGGGAATCTATGTCCTAGATACGTTGACCCCTAAGATATTCTTGAACAAATTAGAGTTTTATCATATTAATGTAATCGCACCAACCATGTCTCATGTACATGATTCATTTGACATATCCCCCATTAGAAATTACATAAAAGATCCCATAAATGTAACCAAATCAAAGGTTTCATAACTGGAAAATGATCTATATTATGACATGAATCGGGTGAACATCCTAGACCATAGTGAAAAATTTCTATTCAAAAAGACAACTAAGCTAGTAAAAGTACTATAGTGAAACCCTAAGTATGAGGAGGTGATGTGGGAGCTAGAGAAATTCATGAAAAAATGTACCCACATAAGTTTTCAACAAACTATGTAAAATGAATCTTTTAGGGTAAAAATTATTAAGGTAGGAGAATGAAATGATATAGAATTGAATCAATGTAGTGGCCCTTATGAATAAACAAATTGTGTTATGTCACAAAATATAATATTATATAATTAAAACATAACACAGGATAAAACAAATAGTTTTTTAATAAAAATTAAATATAACATTTATTGAATAAAAATGGATCTAATAACTAAAGATATTAGTATCAGAAAAAATATAAAATAAGATACCTATAATAAGAAGATTTCTATCTCCCTAATCAACCAAAATAAGTACACTTAAAAAAACATTGTATATATGAGAAAAAATATTAATTAAAAAATATTTTAATAAAAAAATTTAAATATAATTTTAGAAAATATATAAGTGAATTATGAATGAATGAAATATGATTTATTAATAGAAACTAATGAAATTGAATTTTTATAACAAATCAAAAAATTGGAATAATAGTTTGACCTTTGGAATAATATTAAGACTATTTGGAATAGAAACAAGACTCATAAAATAGTAATCTCACATATAGAGTGTAAAATAATATTTTTTTAAAATGAAAATATAATATTTATATATAATGATAAAAGTAAATTAATATTGTATTGTATTATAATGATATTATTTTTAGGTGTCCTTTATTAATTTTATAAAGGGCCATGAAAATTATCATAATATAAAAATATGTAAATTTAAAACAAATGTTGATTTTAATTAAAATTGAAATTATAATATTTATGAAATAATTTTATAATTTTTTTGGAATATAAATTTCTAAATAAAAAATATGTTTAAACTTTTTATTTTTTTAAAAAATTTTAATTATTATAAAATATTAAAATACTATACTAAATAGTATATGTAAAATAAATTACTTTTTTAGTAATGGATGATGTAAGAAAACTTTTTTTCAAGCCAAATGCATTATTTAATATATATATCCACACTAGTAAAAACTGATGATAGGCTAAAACCAAAATATTAATATAATGACTATAATATTCAAAAACACCCCTCTCCTCCCTATATAAATACCACCACTACTCATTTTAATATACAAGCAATAAAGATTTAAAAACATCTAATGAATAACTTTCTCAGTTCTCCCCAAAATAATAGTTTTTATGGTCTCATAACATTATAAATCCATTATTCCTTAGTGTAATAACAATAGGATACATCCAACGAAGATGGTAATTCACTAAACTGATTATTTTAATTTTTCTTCAACATTATCCTCCAAAACAATTCCACAAAACATTGAATAATAATGAGTGTACCATTTATATATAATATAATTTTATAGTTCTTATGTAATATCTTACATCTATCATCTTCTCCTATCATCTGTGATAAAATTAAACAATTTTCCATATTATATTGGTTCATCGCGTCAGTGGATATTGAGATTTCATTTTCCAATACAACATTCGATTATAACCATATAAATATTATTATCATTAAATAAGAAAAAAATAATTTTATTATAACTTATTTTGTTCTTTTAAAGTTAATTAAGGTAGAAAATATTAAAATAAATGAATGAATCTTTTAAAAGATGGTAAAATCTTCAAACTGAACTAACCATAAAACATTATGGTTTTTACTAAATGAATCATCCATGTATCATAAACAAAATATGGATATTTGAGACCATGTACATTTATATATGGTCATGAATATGATTTTCTTTCAATTCATGTATTGTAGATCCATTTTAGATGAACATCAATACTTATCCAAAAGTGATCCAAAAACGGAATGCTGAAACGAATGTCCCCAGAACAACAAAATTGAACTTCATATATCACTAAAATGGTCACAATTGAACATAATAAAATTAAAATAAACCAAAAATATGTGGTTCCATTTATTAATTTAGTAATTAATGAACTAAATTTTTTTCAGGACATTAAGCAAAAACAAATAAAAATTCTATAACCTAAGGCGAGGGATTCTTTCAAACCACTATTATAAATGGGTTATTACATTTTCTCTCAAACTCAATTTATCTATCCCTTTTTTTATGAAGGGATCCTAAATTATGTATATAGGTAACTATAATATATACCTATATTATTCCCTTTTCCATTGATGGTTAAACATATTCCAAATTTTCATTTCTAAAATGACTTATCTAAAACTCAATCCTAATTAATGATACTATTATATCCATCAATCAAATCATGCATCCATAAATTAAGGTATTTATTTTAAAATGAGAAACTTATTTTGAGACTTATTATGAGATATATCTATATAGAAATATATACCATTTAATTATTTTTTCTCTTTTCAATATATATTAAATCTCATTTAATTATGATGTAAAGTAATATTACGCAACACTACTATTTCTATGTTTAATTTTTTATGGAATTTGATTTATTTCCTTTTTTGGAACACATAAGAATGTATATGTTATCAGGGGTGTTCCGAGATACACTCTAATGTATTGGGTAATAGTTGTTTTCTCCTGAGACATAATGTATGGTAATATTGGGTAAACGTAATCCATGATGGACTATGTCAACCATATAATGTTGTCATAGAATTTATCCTTACCTTATGCTTTTTTCAAGTTTTATGATACCTCAAATTTATAATGATACAATGATATTATTGCACCATGTCTATTATGCTATGCTCTCTTGTGTTAATTTATGAGAATTCTCTCTTATGATGTCACATTATAATATTTTATCCCATGTTATACATCATTATCATATTTGATCCATTGATGTTCTTTACAGATCACCCCATTAATTAATCTATTTCTTTTATGATCATATGTAGTTTTCAGAACAAAAAATCATTTAAGTTCTCATTGTAGAGAATAAAATAAAATTTTTTATTATAGTTTATTTTTTATGTGTTATAGACATAGTCTTCCAAATACACTAGGAATCATAATCATTGGGTTATTTTTAACTGATATTTATTTTAAAAATCATGTAAAAATATTTATTAAAGGATTGTGTAATTACACAGGTTTCAATTTAATATGTAGAATTAAATATGATTTATAATTATCAAATTTAATTACCATCTAAATAAAATGATACTACATATTGGAAAAGTAAAGGAAGAACATATGTAATTTTATTTTAGTTAGGTCCAATGTAGTCCTATATAAACTCTATGAGAGATAAATTATCCACTAACTAATTTTTCAATAGGAATTATAAAAAAATTACAACTTATTTTTTTAGTGGTTGTATAATCAAAGACACAAGGATTTTTTTGGTTTCACAACCTATAAAAAATACTGAATTTAGAATATGGTAGTTTCAACTTAAAGAGAGGATGTTATTTGGTTGAGAAATAAAATACTAGATTATGTAAGATCTTGTAATAAAATTCTAATTAATTAACATTGACATAGAAAAAACCATATTAAATAAGTAGTTGAAGATAAATTAATCAAATCATCTAAATTATTGATAAAAGAATCAATATTTCTTATAAATATAGTAATTAAAGTCTAAAACGTTTTTGTTTCCTTCTTGAGAATACCCAATAGATAAAAAACATTCATAAAAAATTATAAAAATCAAAAAATGCTTTTTATTATTTTATATCACATTTAATGTTAATGTTTTACATCAATATAAAAATTACACAATAGTGAAATATTATTAACCTTTAATTGAGTCTTAATACCCTATAAATATAACTATAAAACAACTCCAGAAAACATATAAATCAATTATATAATTAAAAGAATATTTAATCGAATTTAGAGAAAAATAAAGATTATCATTCCAAAATAATCCTTATAATTCCAAAGCATAAAAAAATTAAAATTATTTAGAAATATTTTTAAAAAATTTAAAAAATTTATATAATTATAGGTTAACAAATACCTTAAATATCACATCACTCCATTATTTTAAATTAAAAATTCACTTATGAAAAAATTAAAAATATTTAAATACAAGAAGATATAAATAATAAATTGAACTTAATTAAATAAAATTTCATTAAATTTCATTTTTACCAGTTAAGATTTATTTACAAATAAAAAAATAGATTAATCAAAAAAAATATTCAATATTCAAAATTTCATGTTGTATGTTGATGTGTTAAAATATGAAAACGAAATAAATCATTAGATAAATGTGTTTAAAATATTATAAAATCAATTCACATAGTCTATGTATTTTTAATATGAAAATTTGGAATCAATAAATCAATAAAAACATATACTATAAAGTGGAAAGAAATGGAAAATGGAAAATACATGAAAATAGATTTGTAATTAAATTTCATATTCATAACAAAAAAATAACGTATTGAATTAAACACACATAAAAGAATGTGAAGATCAATTGTGAGGATCAAATAACATTGAAGGAAGAACAATTATATGCACAAATATTAGTTGACAGTATAAAAAATACAATTTTCTACTTGAAGAAATATTTATTTTACCACAAAAAAAAATTCCATTGACCATATGAAAGAAATATAGATCAACAACATAAAGGAATGACTGGAAATAAGAGAAAAACAAAATACCATTAGGAAGTTACCTACATTGAAATGTTTTTGTATGTTAAGTGACTATAAGGATGTGTAGTGGGTTAAGGGATCGTGAGAGTCAAAAAATGAGTAACCACAATGAAATTATTACAATAAATTCCTTTATAGGAAAACAAAATATAGAAAAAACATGAATGATAAATAAATAATTAAATATACGATGCTGAAAGTAATTTTAATTATTCATGGAAAATATGACAAGATCTATTAGGAATCATCAAATGAGTTATTATTTGAGTTTTTTTAATATTAAAAACAAAAATTATATACATAAATATATACTAGAAACCATTAAAAACCCCAAAAATAAACAATGGACACATGTGTGGTGTGATATTATGAGAAAAAAGTTAAACTTACACTAGATTAGAAACCAATTTTGTTTCTATATCATTACGTTGAAATAAAAAAGATGACCAGATTCCTGAGAACTATAGGGCCCATTTTAATTTATCCACGATGATTATATTGGATGAAAACAAGACTCATTGATTCCCTAAGAACATTGAATCTAATTATCAATGAAATTATTTATATACAGTATTCTAGTTATCCAATCAATTATGGAGGACAACCAGATGAATTTTTATACAATGTTTTTGATTCCCATTATTAAAAAAATACTCGATTGAAGGTACCACATAAAGGTGGATAGTGAGAAAGTAATATAAATCATTTAGATTTAGACAAGGATATGATATAATTATATTTTCAAGGTTATAACAAATAAATACGGATACTCGTGATCAATTTTATCCCACCAAAATGGAATCAATATAAATAAATATTTTTAAAGGCATAACCCTTGGTATAATGTTATATGAGACTAAAAAATTATGATTTTAATATAAAATACTAAATAAATATACAATTATTATAATAATAGAATGCTCACATAATAAAATGGTGTCTAAATACGGTAATGTAGTTAATAGGTAGAGATCATGTAATATTTTTTTGGACATACCTCCTTGAAGAAACCAGATGAGATAATAAATAATGGTCCCCATCCAAAATATATAGACAAAAACCAAAAAATATATTACATTAAAAATTAATGGCCATGAAAAAACATGAAAGGAGAACTACCCCCATACTAGACATAAATTTAAATCATAATAATGTGAATTATTCTTAGAAGACATGCTCATGAAGTATTCTCTAAAAATTGATGTTATTTTTCAAAATTTATTTCTTTAGAAGCAAATTATTCTCTAAAAATACGGTATTTATGGGGGTTTATTTATATTAAATTTCAGGAACCACCTGAACTAATATATTTGGAATTACAACCAAATTTAAAAATTATTTAGACTAATTAATGTGTCCTCCTCAGTGTCCCAAATGATTGACCTATTGAATAAGATTCTTGAACTCATTGAGGTGGTCGAACTTTGTTCCATAAACGAAGCACTTACAACTATCAATTTTATATTCACAAGGAAAACATTACCTCATCTCTAAAAAAGTCTAAGCCACTAAATGAAGTCCATGTAGCTTCAAAACATCACTACCTGGTTACAAAAAATGATGCATTTGATGTCCATATTTATAATAGTTGAAAAAAACCCCCATGAAAAAATAAAACAATGATGTTTATAATTCCTATGAATTTAGGTATTAATATTTTTTTAGTCATTAACCTTTACGTTTTTTTTCAAATAATACTTAAAAATCATTAATTTTTTTAGGTATAAAAAATTGTTATACAATGTGTCAATTTGAATGATGTATTTTTTTGTCTAGTATATTGTGTGAGGATGGCATAAGTATAATTTAGAAGAGAATAATAAAAATTAATCATAGCTTGGATTAACTATGGTATGTTATCTTTTTGATCTCATGTGATTATGATATAATAAAAAAAATATAGAAGTTATTGATGATTCATGATTAAAAATGGGAGTAATGTGGTAATCACTAATTGATTACTGAGGAAAATATGTTTAAGATTAATAAATACCATTATTATTTATTATGGATGCAACTAAAATATGTGACAAGTTATTTAACATGTAACTAAACTAACTTTAAACACCATGTTAAACATCATGAAAAGTATAAATCAAAGAAATAAACTATGTCATATTGTTATTCGATAATTCAAATTTATGTAGGGATGATGATAATGAATTATGTAATATTTGAGTGTTGACAATATTTTAAGAGTATAATAAATCAGAATATTTTCTCCTTTTAACTCACATAATTATCTCATGAATTTTTTGTAATATTGGTGTAATATAATGAGCTGGATTGGTGATCCATCCCTTTTTTATGTGTTTACATGTTTTTTTGTTATTTCTTTCCTCACACTAAATGTTTAGTTAAAATGAATTTCGTGTTTTTATTTCAATGTATTTTTAAAATATTTTATTTCATCAATATGTTATAAAGTAATTATTTTTTGGTAATAAGCGTAGTGTGTGAAGGATTTATTTTGATATGCTACAATATGTATGATGTTAATTATTTTTTCTTACTAAATGAATTGGTGACACCATTTCATGGTGAAATATTCTTTTTCCATGAGGTTCATGCCATTAATGGGGATTCTTGTATATTTGGTAAGATGATTTTCTTCTGATGTTTATAGAGGTGAAGATATTTCACTATTGTTGGAGAAATTATTGTGTGGAATGTTTGGTCAAGATGAGAAATAACATGTTTAAGAAATAGGTGGGTTTATCTACGATTTGTTATTGATATGTAGGAAATTAACAAGTTTTAAGTATTTGTTTCTAACCCTTCATTCTTATGATGTTGTAATAAAGGAATGTAGATGAAGTATCATTAAGTTGTTGAGTTTTAGAAATTGAAAGAGGAATCTTTGGATAGATTGTTGTTAATATTTTTATGCTAAGTATCCAGTACAAAAAATGATGTTTCCCAACCTTTTTTGGCATTTAATAGTCGTTTAATGTAACACCCCGATATTTTATGAAACATATTCTTTTTAATTTCATTAATGTCTTGTGTTGTATGCTACACAAAAAGGATCATGCACAACACTCATCCCTGACTTTCCTTGCATTACACACAATCACGACCTTCCTCGATAGTGTTTGTAGTACGCAATACTTAATTTCACTAAAAGAGATATTATTATAATATTATTATGAACTAGCAGTTATGAATAGTAATAACCAATTTTTGAAATTTTATAAATTTTTTCTTTAAAAATTGACTTCATTTTTGGATTCGGAATATCGAAATTAGCTTAGGGTGAAATTTTGGTACTTTTCGGATAACCTTTATATTCTGATGAATAGTAAAAATTACTAAATTTTAATTAAAAACAACTTTTTTAATCGAAATAATTAATTGTGATAAATTATTAATTTGAGTTGTTTTAAAGTATATTTAGAATATATTTTTATAATATAATACAATGTCGGTCATTGGATGTAATTTCACATTTAAACCAGACATAAACAAGTGACAATCTTTTGATAGTCATTATCTCTTAAGAACACGCTATTTGTTTTGACGATGGGAATTAATTTTTAAATTAATAAATGAAACTGATATTTATTGAATTTGGTAAAATAGAAATAATTTTTGAATTCATAATATCAAATATATCTTAGGCTGAATTTTTGGTATTTTTCTGGAAAAATTCATTTTTAATGAATAGTGAAACCACTGGGTGGTAGTTAAAAAAACTGAATTCTTCATAAAACATAATTTTACCACTTCTGTGAGTAGAATTTCGAAAATCCGAGAGACAAAATTAATATCAAGGACTAAAATTTGGTTCAATGAGATGAAAATAATTTTTGTTGAATAGTAACTTTTTACTTTTTTTTACCACGGTTAAAAGTAAATAGGGTAATTAAGGGTAAAAATGATATTATTATTACCCTAACACGTGTCCTAATTCTATTGGATAAGTTTAATTCATCTTAAAACAACCATAGAAATAAAATATGACCATTTAGGTCCCCTTGTATTAGATTAGGACATTTCTAATTAATTTATTTTAAGAAGGGTTAAAATAGTTAAAATCAATGTTTAATAACTAAATCATTTTTAATATAGGGTTATACATAAGATAAATTCGACTATAAATATTAATCAGAAAGCTAAAAATATTTCCTACAAAATTGAATTTTATTTGTAATTTTTAGACTTAAAATAATTTAATTTATTCATGAAACAATGATGATGCAGTAATAATCTTATTAAATAAATATTGACATAATTGATGTTATAAATACCCAAATAAATTTAATTTGAGACTTTTTATGAATTCCAATAATTTTCTATGTTAATATTACTTGTTAGTATTGATATAATTAACTTTTTTATAAATAATATTTCTGTTATGATTTTCACAAAAATAAATTACCAAACAGTGTCAAAATTGACATAAAATAGTTTTTAAAACAAATATTCTATTATTAATTGTTATTATGTTCCTAAAAATATAATGTTCGGTCAAGATACTAATATCATGATAGTTTTATTATTAATGGACCACTTGGGGGTCTCTTGGATGTTTATGGTATGTTTATTAACTATATAATATAAAAATACAAAGTGACATGGTAAATGTCAATCTAATTAAGTAAGAGTTAAAACTAAACGTTAAGGTTAATATAATGACCTAAACCTATCTAAATTCTATTGGATGAGATGATTTCGACCCATACCCACCTTATCTTTTATATAAATCAATTTAGAGCTACAAAAAACCGAATATGACTTTATAATAAGACAATATTTTTAGTTATTCCAAAGGTGCCCCCTCCACCCTTATAAAAGGGCACCTCCTCCCTCTCTTCCTCACACCACTTTGAGTCTTCAATCTCGACCAACCCCTGCCAATTTCTCTATCCACTTCCCTAGAAACATCCTAGAGGTACTGGTCTTCTTCAAATCCCAATTTTAGCGCCATAGAGGAGGTCTCAAAGCGGCGCTTCAATGAAGAGGTAATGTTCGTTACTGATTCTTTCAACTTTATTTCTTCTTCCACTTCTCCTTCTTAGGATGTTTCATTATGAAGTAATAACATAAGTATCACTAATATACTGATATGTTATTATAAGTATGAAATAACCCTATTTCACCATCTATCCATCCTACGAAAAACGAAATCACCGCGCGTGCGTACGTACGGAATACCGTCATCCACGCCGTGGTCTAATCTATTTTCCACCACCACCTTACATGGATGGGTATATTGATGTAAATAATAACTATATATGATTATTGTAAATTGATATTGATTATTTAATAGTATAAATACACTCCAATAAAATTCCACGATCATGGGAACGATATCATCGCTTGTGCGTACGTACGCAATACCGTCTCCACGACGCGATGAGATTCATTCTCAATGATTAACCATTCATAAATGATTATAATGTATATATAATAAGTAATCATGAAATATATGACATAATAATGATACTGGATTTATGTATATATATATATATATGTATTTCATCCAATTAATTCCATTCAATTCAATGAGGAAACAAGAACAACGTTCATGCGTAAGTACGGCCTACCGTATCTATGAACGGTGTATTTATTTCCATTTATCGATCTATTATATATATGTATATTCTGAATATATATTATATATAAATCTTGTTATATATTCTGGAATTAATTAATCATGATCTAAGTAATCATATGAATAATTACAAGTCAAACACGGACGACAAATGAAACGATTTTACCCAAAATGCTCTTTAACATGGAATTTACAAAAGAATGGGTAATATAAAGTCATATGTGAACCATATATGATATCATAACAATGAATATGATTCTGTAATAAGTCAATGAAATTATTTAAATCATTATATAGGAGGATTGGATACGTACGAATCATATCAGACCTAAGGTAAGGGATAAATATTCCAATCTCATTCTTATCCGAGATTGTTTATTCATAAGTATTTACTGGGGTTATTTTTATTATCCATGTACATGTTTTATAAAGATGTTTTTATGTATGTTTAAATTCCTTTTTACCCATTTTTGATATTTACTACATGGTATGTAAGGAATCTTTCTTTTGTTTACGTTACGAGTTACTTTTTTGACTTTTCCAGCAAAAGTATGAGAAGAATGTTTTTTTAACTTATACGGCACGAACGGATTTTTTCGGTTTTATGGAGCCTTATTTTCATGAAGCTTCATCCAAAATATTTCATGACTATTTTCAACAAAATCCTTTTCTTTTAAAATTTCATGACATTTTGTGAAAGGAGAATGACTTTGAAGAAGAATGGATATTTTCCTCAAAAATTCATTTCAAGTGTTTTATCAAAACAATTTTTCATCTACGATGACATTATTTCATATGTGCATGTTTCAAGAATCATGTATATATGATTTACATGGTTTCAATTTTCTTATTATTAAATGATATCCATTTCTTTTATATGGATTATTTGATAATGGGATTATGTTTATGAAACCCATTTTATTTATTGGGTTATTATGAATGATGTATGTTTATTTTGTGGCACAAGTAAGATTGATTTCATTATGAGATGGGTGGGACCTATATCTCCCTCCAATTCATTGGGTAAAGATTTATATCTCATGAGATTGACATGGCTAGAATGGTAAGTTAATCTGGTTCATTATTACAGGACTGGAACGAGGAGTGAACTAGATTCAAAAAGGGACTTTATCCACTAAGATGGTCTTGGAAATAATGTCTTGGATAATATGGAAATCATTACACGTGCTTAATGGATGCCACAATTACATGTTTTATTCCCATGCTATGTTATCATGATTTATGTTCCATTATGATATATTCCTTATGTACTTTCATGTTTTAAGTCGTTGCTCATGTTTTGATGTTTAAACATTATGTTCATGTTTTTAAGTTCTAATGTATATGGTATATTTTATTTTATCCATGCTTACCCTTAATAAGTATTTGAGCTCAACCTTTTTATGTTTTATTTTCCACTAGGATTAAAAGAAAGGTTTTAGGTAATGAAACAAAAAGTGGAAGATCTTTATGGGAGATGTTGAAGATCTTTCACCTCGATTAGAAGATTACGTTCCAAGTTTTCAAAGTCACTAAACTATTATAGTACTTGTGTGTCTGTTTTTGTTATGTATTATGTATTCCGAAAAAGTATTGTAATATCTATGTACGTCAAGATTTGGGTCTCTACAGTTGGTATCAGAGGAAAGTTTTAGTCAACCTTTGGAAACTAGGATGCGAGATCTTTAGTGAGATACCTAGAGATATTTCTAAGGTATGTCTAGGGATGTCCCTAAGGTTATGTATAAAGTAGGTTATAGTCCTAGAATTATGGTAATGATATTATAATTAAACCTAAGATGTTAGATATTGATGGTACTCCCCCTTTATTATATTGATTTCTCTAGCTTGATTTTTGCCTCTCAGACTATTCTTTTTGAGTTTTAGACGACGGCTGGAACCCGTACGAACCGTGTTGATCAATGCAATGGACAATGCAATGATTTTCCTCCTGAACAAACAAATTTTATTGGAGATGGAGTGAAAAATCTTATTTCTATACTTACACAAGCTAGGAATCATTCTGGACTTCCAAATGAGAAGTGAAGGGAACAATATTCTATTGAGTACTTAATGAGGCAACGTCCACCTTCTTTCAGTGGGTCTTCTGATCTACTTGTTACTGAACAATGGATCAGTACCACTGAAAAGATATTTTCAGTTCTTCAATGTTTTGAACATGATAAATTCATCTAGGAAATATATCGTTTGGATGGTGAAGCTGATCAATGGTGGAATCTTATCAAGAATACGAGGCCAATAGATGAAATTGAGTCCATGGAATGGGACGAGTTCAAGAACTTATTTTTCAATAAGTACTTCCCTCATATTATTCGAACAAAGATGGAGAAGGAGTTTCTTGAACTAAAAAAAAGGATGATAAATCTGTTGGTTTATACAAAGCGAATTTTACAATGCGTGCAAGGTATGCATCTGGCTTTATCATCCAACCTGAAAGTAATGTTGATCGATTCTTCAGTGGCTTAAAACCAAATATTTGATGGGAATTGGCTATAAGAGACTCCAGTAGCTATGAATAAATTGTGCGATGTGCTATCAAGGTTGAAATGGAAGTTGGTGTTACTTATCCATCTCATAGTTTTGACAAGAAACGAAAGATGGAGTTCAAGGAGAAATCTCAGAATAATGGTGAAAAGAAGATGAATGTTTCCTTATGCTCAAAGTGTGAAAACAAGCATGGTGGAGATTGTCTTAAAGGGACTAGAAAATGTTTTAAGTGTGGTAAAGAAGGTCATCGAGCAGCGGAGTGTTGAAGTAATGGAAAAAGGGTTTCTAATGATGTGAATAAAAAAAATATTGCAGAGAACCCACCGCCAACACTTCAATGCTTCAAGTGCAAGGAAATGGGGCATTATGCTAATAAATTCCCTAATCCAAGTGTTAGTGATGATCGACATGAGCAACCACTTAAGGAAAAGGACAAAGGGAAGTCACATGCGATCACTATTGGCGATGTTGAATATGACAACGATGTGGTGGAATTATTAAGTGATTATGTAACGGGATTCCAAAATAATGTTGTATATAGTATCGTGGAATATTGGAATATTTATGCATTGGTCAATTGTGGTTTTCAATAATTTTATGGTACCAGTAACCATGGAAAGTGATTGAGATATTTTTGGAAAAAATTTGATATGCTCATAATGAAGGGATAAAGAGAAAATGAAATGTTTGACAGTATTCATGAGCTCATGACTGATATAATGAAATAGTTATATCATGGTTTGAGGTTTTGGTATGTGAAAAGAGTTATCTTTTGACAACACTCATTTTTTCTCTAAGATTAAATGGGTATTCATTTTGCAAGAGAATACATGATTAAGGACTTGAAATGTTTGAAATGTGACCAACAAGACACATCTCATGATACAGGGGGATCAACGATGGTATTAACGTGCTTGTTATATGAACTCATTGGTAATCGTATTCATTATAATACGAGATTGGACAACAGTATTTTGGATAAGCCTAAAGATTAGAATGGATTATGTTGGACATAATTAAGTATTGTTTAAGGATATAAGTTTTTTTTCGATATTATTGATTGGATGTTATGGTAATTTAGTTTAAGAAAAAGGAAAACCTGCAGGATGGGCGACAACCCATCGCGTCGGACAAGGCTGTGGGAGTCGAACCCACAACCGAAGTGCGACTGGCCTTTATCCCCTACCACTGGCCTACAGGAAGTCCCTGTTTAGTAGAAACTAGTTTTATTATATTAATCAGTATGATATATGAAGTATAAGTGCATTTTAGGAACCATATATGATTAATCTCACTATAGATGGACTTATGTATTTTTTTGATAACTTTTATAACCTTTTGTTTGAGATAGATGGAATGACCCATCATTCTATCACATAATATGCTAACACATCACGAATGAAAAATTCAACTTCATTTCTTTAAGAGCTGAAGTGGAAATTGTCCAAAGAACGACCAATGGTGAGACAGTACCAAAATCACGAAAGTATTTCTTCTAATTCCAATTTCATCAACTTTAGGGAAATGATCTTAAAATCCAAAAATGTTGTCCTAGTGCTCTTATATCCGATGAATCAGATGGTACCTTAGATCATCACAAATTTATGGCTTTGTGATTGTTGGATTTTTCATAGCCATGTTCTCTACCACTCTCCATCAGAACTTGATGGTTATATTTTTCTTCCATATCCATATTTTCACCAATGTTCTCCTACGTGGAAACCTAGTGATGAGTTAATTTGGGTAACCGTTACGTTTCATACTTTAGTTTTTAAAGCCAATTTTTGGTATTCCTTTTTTACGATTTGGGTTTCTATTAAAGAAACTTTCGAGTAGTAAACCATTTATAACCATGATGAATTTCGAGGGCGAAAATCATTTTAAGGGGGTTAGAATGTAACACCCCAAGATTTTATGAGAAATATTTTTTTAATTTCATTAATGTCTTGTATTGTACGCTACACCAAAAGAATCTTGCACCACATGCATCCCTGACTTTCCTTGCATTACACGCAATCACGACCTTCCTCGATAGCGTGTGTAGTATGCAATACCGAGTTTCACTGAATGAGATATTATTATAATATTATTATGAACTAGCTGTTAGGAATAGTAATACCCACTTTTTGAAATTTTATAAATTTGATCTTTCAAAATGGACTTCATTTTTGGATTCTGAATATCAAAATTATCTTAGGGTGAAATTTTGGTACTTTTAAGATAACTTTCATATTCTGATGAATAGTGAAAATTACCAAATTTTAATTAAAAACAACTTTTTTAATAGAAATAATTAATAGTGATAAATTATTAATTTGAGTGGGTTTAAAGTATATTTAGAATATATTTTTACAATTTAATACAATGTCAGTCATTGGATGTAATTTCACATTTATACCAGACATAAACAAGTGTCACTCTTTTGATAGTTATTATCTCTTAAGAACACACTATTTGTTTTGAGGACGGGAATTAATTTTTAAATTAATTAATGCAACTGATAGGTTTTGAATTTGGTAAAATATACACCATTTTTGAATTCATAATATCAAATATATCTTAGGGCGAATTTTTGGTATTTTTCTGGAAACATTCATTTTTTGATGAATAGTGAAACCACTAAGTGGTAGTTAAAAAAACTGAATTTTTCATAAAACATAATTTTACCGCTTCTATGAGTGGAATTTCGAAAATCCGAGAGACACGGTTAATATCAAGGACTAAAATGTGGTTCAATGAGATGAAAATAATATTTCTTGAATAGTAACTTTTTTCTTTTTTTTACCACGGTTAAAAGTAAATAGGGTAATTAAGGGTAAAAATGATATTATTATTACCCTAACACATGTCCTAACTCTATTGGATAAGTTTAATTCGGAGAAAAATAACCTTAGTAATAAAATATGACCATTTAGGACCATTTGGATTAGATTAGGACATTTATTATTAATTTATTTAAAGAAGGGTTAAAATAGTTAAAATCAAAGATTAATAACTAAATCATTTTTAATATAGGGTTATACATAAGATAAATTCGACTATAAATAATAATTAGAAATAAAAAGATCTTTCCTACATAATGGTATTTTATTGTTAATTTTTAACCTTAAAATAATTTAATTTATTTATGACACAATGATGATGCATTAATTATCTTATTGATGAAATATTGACATAATTGATGTTATAAATACCCCAATAAATGTAATATGAGACTTTTTATGAATTAAAAAAAATTTCCATGTTAATATGACATGTTAGTATTGATTTAATTAAATTGTTTCGATATAATCATTCTGTTATGATTTTCACATAAATAAATTACCAAATAGTGTCAAAATTGACATAAAATGGTTTTTAAAAAAATATATTATATTATTAATTGTTATTATATTCATAAAAATCTATGGTTCGGCCAAGATACTTATATCACGATAGTTGTATCATTAATTGACCACTTGGGGGTCTCTTGGATGTATATGGTATGTTTATTATCTATATAATATAAAAATACAAAGCGACATGGTAAATGACAATCTAAGTAACTAAGAGTTAAAACTAAACGTTAAGGTTAATATAATGACCTAAACCTGTCTAAATTATATTTTATGAGAGGATTTCGACCCATTCCCTCCTTATCTTCGAAATAAATCAATTTAAAGATATTAAAAACCGAATATGACTTTATAATAAAATAATATTTTTAGTTATTCCAAAGGTGCCCCTCTCCTCCCTTATAAAAGGGAACCTCCTCCCTCTCTTCCTCTCACCACTTTGAGCCTTCAAGCTCGACCAACCCCGGCCAATTTCAGTTCTCCACTTCCCTAGAAACATACTAGAGGTCCTGGTCTTCTCAAATACCAATTTTAGTGCCCTAAGAGGAGGTCACAAAGAGGAGCTTCAAATAAGAGGCAACGTCCGTTATCGATTCTTTCAACTTTATTTCTTCTTCCACATATTCTTATTAAGTTGTTTCATTATGAAGTAATAACATCAGTATCACTAATATACTGATATGTTATTATATGTATGATATAACCCTATTTCACCATCTATCCATCCTATGGAAAATGAAATCACCGCGTGTGCGTACGTATGAAATATCGTCTCCACGCCATGGGGTAATCTATTTTCCATCACCACCTTACTTGGATGAGTATAATGGTGTAAATAATAACTATATATGATTATTTTAAAGTGATATTGATTCTGTAATAGTATACATACATTCCAATAAAATTCCACGATCATGGGAACGATATCATCGCTCGTGCGTACGTACAGAATACCGTCACCACGACGCGATGAGATTCATTCTCAATGATTAACCATTCATAAATGATTATAAAGTATATATAAAAAGTAATCATGAAATATATGACATAATAATGATACTATATTTATGTATATATATATGTATGTCATCCAATTAATTCCATTCAATTCAATGAGGAAACTAAAACAACGTTCATGTGTACGTACGGCCTACCGTCTCCATGAACGGTGTATTTCTTTCCATTTATCAATCTATTATATATATGTATATTCTGAATATATATTATATATAAATCATGTGTTATATTCTGGAATTAATTAATCATGATCTATATAATCATATGAATAATTACAAGTCAAAAAACGGACGATAAATAAAACGATTTTACCCAAAATGCTCTTTAACATGGAATTTACAAAAGAACGGGTAAAATAAAGTCATAAGTGAACCATATATGATATCATAACAATGAATATGATTCTGTAATAATTCAATGACATTATTTAAATCATTATACAGGTGGTTTGGATATGTACGAAGCATATCGGACCTAAGGCAATGGATAAATATTACAATCTCATTCTTATCCGAGATTGTTTATTCGTAAGTATTTACTAGGGTTATTTTAATTATCCAAGTACATATTTTATAAAAAAAATCATGTATGTTTAAATTCCTTTTTACCCATTTTTGATTTTTACTACATGGTATGTAAGGAATCTTTCTTTTGTTTACGTTAAGAGGAACTTTTATGACTTTTCTGACAAATGTATGAGAAGAATGTTTTTTTAACTTATACGGCACGAACGGATTTTTACGGTTTTATAGAGCCTTATTTTCATGAAGCTTACTCCAAAATATTTCATGACTATTTTCAACGAAATCTTTTTTCATTTAAAATTGCATGACATTTTTTGAAAAGAGAATGATTTTGAAGAAGAAAGGATATTTTCATCAAGAATTCATTTCATGTGTTTTATCAAAACCATTTTTCATCTGAGATGACATTATTTCATATGTGTATGTTTCAAGTATCATTTCTCTATGATTTACATGGTTTCAATTTTCTTATTATGAAATGATATCCATTTCTTTTATATGGATTATTTGATGATGGGATGATGTTTATGAAACCCATTTTATTTATTGGGTTATTATGAATGATGTATGTTTATTTTGTGGCACAAGTAAGAATGATTTCATTATGAGATGGGTGGGACCTATATCTCCCTCCAATGCATTTGGTAATGATTTATATCTCATGAGATAGACAAGGCTAGAATGGTAAGTTAATCCAGTTCAGTATTACAGGACTGGAATGAGGATTGAACTAGATTCAAAAAGGGACTTTGTCCACTAAGATGGTCTTGGAAACATTATCTTGGCTACTATGGAAATAATTACATGTGCTTAATGGATGCCACAATTACATGTTTTATTACCATGCTATGATATCATGATTTATGTTCCATTATGATCTATGCCTTATGTACTTCCATGTTTTAAGTCGTTAATCAAGATTTTGATGTTTAAACATTATATTCATGTTTTTAAGTTCTAATGTATATGGTATGTTTTAGTTTATCAATGCTTACCCTTAATGAGCATTTGACTTCACCCTTTTTATGTTTTATTTTCCCCCAGGATTAAAAGAATGGTTTTAGGTAAGGAAAAAAATGTGGATGTTATTTATGGGAGATGTTGAAGATCTTTAACCACAATTAGAAGATTACGTTCCAAGTTTCCAAAGCAACTAAACTATTACTGTCCTTGTGTGCCTGTTTTTGTTATGTATTATGTATTCCGCAAAAGTAATGTAATATCTATGTACGTCAAGCTTCGGGTCTCTACAGTTGGTATCATAGGAAAGGTTTAGTCAACCTTTTGAAACTAGGATGCGAGAAATTTAGTGAGATCCCTAGAGATATTCCTAAGGTATGTCTAGGGTGTCCCTAAGGTTAAGTATAAGTATAGGTTATAGTCCTAGAATTACAGTAACGATCTTATAATTAAACGTAAGATGTTAGATATTTAAGGTACTCCCCCTTTATTATGTTGTTTTCCCTAGCTTGATTTTTCCCTCTCACACTATTCTTTTTGGGTTTTAGACAATGGATGGGACCCGAAAGAACCGTATTGATCAATGCAATGGAAAATGCAATGATTGTCCTCATGAACAACCAAATGTTATTGGAGATGGAGTGCAAAATCTTATTACTATACTTACACAAGCTATGAATCATTCTGGACTTCCAAATGAGCAGTGAAGGGAACAATATTCTATTGAGTCCTTCATGTTTCAACGTCCACCTTCTTTCAGTGGGTCTTCTGATCCACTTGTTGCTGAACAATGGATCAGTACCACTGAAAAGATATTTACAGTTCATCAATGTTCTGAACATGATATAGTCATCTTAGCAGTATATCATTTGGAAGGTGAAGCTGATCAATGGTGGAATTTTATCAAGAATACGAGGCCAAGAGATGAAATTGAGTCCATGGAATGGGATGAGTTCAAGAACTTATTTTTCAATAACTACTTCCTTCGTATTCTTCGAACAAATATGGAGAAGGAGTTTCTTGAACTAAAGTAAAAGGATGATGAATCTGTTGGTGTTTACGGAGCGAATTTTACAAGGCATGCAAGGTATGCATCTGGCTTTGTCATCCAACCTAAAAGTAATGTTGATCAATTCTTCATTCGCTTAAAACCAAATCTTCTAAGGGCATTAACTATAAGAGACTTCAGTGGCTATGAAGAAATTGTGTTGTGTGATATCAAGGTAGAAATGGAAGTTGGTTTTACTTATCCATCACATAGTTTTGACAAGAAATGAAAGATGGAGTTCAAGGAGAAATCTCAGAATAATGGTGAAAAGAAGATGAATGTTTCCTTATGCTCAAAGTTTTGAAAGAAGCATGGTGGAGATTGTCTTAAAGGGACTAGAAAATGTTTTAAGTGTGGGAAAGACGGTCATCGAGCAGTTGAGTGTCGAAGTAATGGAAAAAGGGTTTCAAATGATGTGAATAAAGAAAATACTGCAGAGAACCGACCACCAACACTTCAATGCTTCATGTGAAAGGAAATGGGGCATTATACTAATAAATTCCCTAATCCAAGGGTTAGTGATGATCGACATGAGCAACCTACAAGGAAAAGGAAAAAAGGGAAGTCACATGCGATCACTATTGGCGATGTTGAATATGAAAACAATGTTTTGGAATGAATAAGTGTTTATGTAATGGGATTCCAAAATAATGTTGTATATAGTATCGTGGAATATTGGAATATTTATGTATTAGTATATTGTGGTTTTCAATACTTTTATGGTACCGGTAACCATGGAAAGTGATTGATATATTTTTTGAAAAAATATGATATGCTCATAATGAAGGGATAAGGAGAAAATGAAATGTTTGACAGTATTCATGAGCTCATGACTGATATAAGGAAATAGTTATATCATCGTTTGAGGTTTTGGTATGTGAAAAGAGTTAACTTTTGACAACAATCATGTTTTCACTAAGATTCAATGGGTGTTATTTTTTCAATAGAATACATGATTAAGGCCTTCGAATGTTTGGAATGTGACCAACAAGACATATCTCATGATATAGGGGGATCAATGATGGTATTAACATGCTTGTTATATGAACTCTTTGGTAATCGTTTTCACTATAATATGAGATTGGACAACAATATTTTGGATAAGACTAAATATTGGGATGGATTATGTTAGAAATAAGTTAGTATTGTTTAAGGATAGAAGTTTTTTTCGATATTATTGATGGGATGTTATAGTAATGTAGTTTTAGAAAAAGGAAAACCTGCAGGATGGGCGACAGCCCATCGCATCGGAAAAGACTGTGGAAGTCGAACCCACAACCGAAGTGCGACTGGCCTTTATCACCTACCACTGGCCTACAGGAAGTCCCTATTTAGTAGAAACTAGTTTTATTATATTAAGCATAATGATATATGAAGTATAAGTCCATTTTAGGAACCATATATGATTAATCTCACTATATATGGACTTATGTATTTTTTTGATAACTTTTCTAACCTTTTGTTTGAGACAGATGTAATGACCCATAATTCTATCACATTATCGACTAACACATCATGAATGATAAATTCAACTTCATTTCTTTAAGAGATGAAGTGGAAATTGTACAAAGAACGACCAATGGTGAGACTGTACTAAAATCATGAAAGTATTTTTTCTAATTCCAATTTCATCAACTTTAGGGAAATGATCTTGAAAACCAAAAATGTTGTCCTAATGCTCTTATATCCAATAAATCTGATGGTACCTCAGATCATCAAAAATTTATGGCTTTGTGATTGTTGTATTTTTCATATCCATTTTCTATACCACTCTCCATCAGAACTTAAAGGTTATATTTTTCTTTCATATCCATATTTTCACCTATGTTCTCCTACATGGAAACCCAGTGATGAGTTAATTTGGGTAACCATTAAGTTTCATACTTTAGTTTTTAAAGCCAAGTTTTGGTATTCCTTTTTTATGATTTGGGTTTCTATTAAAGAAACTTTTGAGTAGTAAACCAATTATAACCCCGACGAATTTCGAGGTCTAAATTCATTTTAAGGGGGTAGAATGTAACACCCTGAGATTTTATAAAAAATATATTTTTTTAATTTCATTAATGTCTTGTGTTGTACGCTACACCAAAAGGATCTTGGACAACACAGATCCCTGACTTTCCTTTCATTACACGCAATCGCGACCATCCTTGATAGCGTGTGTAGTACGCAATACCTAGTTTCACTAAACGAGATATTATTATAATATTATTATGAACTAGCTGTTATGAATAGTAATACCCACATTTTGAAATTTTATAAATTTTATCGTTCAAAATGGACTTCATTTTTGGATTCGGAATATCGAAATTATCTTAGGGTGAAATTTTGGTACTTTTCGGATAACTTTCATATTCCGATGAATAGTGAAAATTACTAAATTTTAATTAAAAACAACTTTTTTAATCGAAATAATTAATAGTGATATATTATTAATTTGAGTGGTTTTAAAGTATATTTAGAATATATTTTTACAATGTAATACAATGTTGGTCATTGGATGTAATTTCACATTTAAACCAGAGATAAACAAGTGTCAATCTTTTGATAGTTATTATCTTTTAAGAACACGCTATTTTTTTTGACGATGAGAATTAATTTTTAAATTAATTAATTAAACTGATATGTTCTGAATTTTGTAAAATAGATATTATTTTTGAATTCATAATATCAAATATATCTTAGGAAGAATTTTGGGTATTTTTCTGGAAACATTCATTTTTTGATAAATAGTGAAACCACTAGGTGGTAGTTAAAAAAAATGAATTTTTCATAAACCATAATTTTACCGCTTCTTTGAGTGGAATTTTGAAAATATGAGAGACACGGTTAATATCAAGGGCTAAAATGTGGTTCAATGAGATGAATATAATTTTTGTTGAATAGTAACTTTTTACTTTTTTTTACCACAGTTAAAAATAAATAGGGTAATTAAGGGTAAAAATGATATTATTATTACCCTAACACATGTACTAATTCTATTGTATAAGTGTAATTAGGCGAAAAACAACATTTGGAATAAAATATGACCATTTAGGCCCACTTGGATTAGATTAGGACATTTATTATTAATTTATTTAAAGAAGGGTTCAAATTGTTAAAATCAAATTTTAATAACTAAATCATTTTTAATATAGGGTTATACATAACATAAATTAGACTATAAATATTCATTAGAAAGCTAAAAGGATTTACTACATAATGGTATTTTATTTGAAATTTTTAGACTTAAAATAAGTTAATTTATTAATGACACAATGATGATGCAGTAATTATATTATTGATGAAATATTGACATAATTGATGTTATAAATAACGAAATAAATGTAATTTGAGACTTTTTATGAATTACAATAATTATATATGTTAATATGACATGTTATAATTTATTTAATTAACTTTTTTTTAAATAATCATTCTTTTATGATTTTCACAAAAATAAATTACCAAATAGTGTCAAAATTGACATAAAATTGTTTTTAAAACAAATATTATATTATTAATTGTTATTATATTCCTAAAAATCTAAGTTTCGGACAAGATACTTATATCATGATAGGTGTGTTATTAATGGACCACTTTGGGGTCTCTTGGATGAATATGGTACGTTTATTAACTATATAATATAAAAATACAAAGTGACATGGTAAATGTCAATCTAATTAACTAAGAGTTAAAACTAAAAGTTAAGGTTAATATAATGACCTAAACCTGTATAAATTCTATTTTATGAGAGGATTTATACCCATCCCCACCTTATCTTAGAAATAAATCAATTTTTAGATTTTAGAAACCGAATATGACTTTATAATAAAATAATATTTTTTGTTATTCCAAAGGTGCCCCTCTCCTCCCTTATAAAAGGACACATCCTCCCGTTCTTCCTCACACCACATTGAGCCTTCAAGCTCGTCCATCCCCTGAATATTTATCTTCTAAACTTCCCTAGAACCATCCTAGAGGTCGTGGTCTCCTTAAAAGACCAATTTTAGTGCCCTAAGTGGAGGTCTCAAAGAGGCGCTTCAAAGAAGAGGTAATGTCCGTTACAGATTCTTTCAACTTTATTTCTTCTTCCACTCATTCTTCATAGGTTGTTTAATTATGAAGTAATAACATCAGTATCACTCATCTACTGATATGTTATTATATGTATGAAACAACCCTATTTAACCATCTATCCATCCTACGGAAAACGAAATAACCGCGCGTGCGTACGTACGGAATACCGTCTCCACTCCGTGGTGTAATCTATTTTCCACCACCACATTACTTGGATGGGTATAATGGTTTAAATAATAACTATATATAATTATTTTAAAGTGATATTGATTCTGTAATCGTATACATACACTCCAATAAAATTCCACGATTATGGGAACGATATCATCGCTCGTGCGTACGTACGGAATACCGTCTCCACGACGCGATGAGATTAATTCTCAATGATTAACCATTCATAAATGATTATAAAGTATATATAATAAGTAATCATGAAATATATGACATAATAATGATACTGGATTTATGTATATATATATGTATGTCATCCAATTAATTCCATTCAATTCAATGAGGAAACGAAAACAACGTTAATGCGTGCGTACGGGCTACCGTCTCCATGAACGGTGTATTTCTTCCCATTTATCGATCTATTTTATATATGTATATTTTGAATATATATTATATATAAATCATGTTTTATATTCTGTAATAAATTAATCATGATCTAAGTAATCATATTAATAATTACAAGTCAAAACATGGACGACAAATGAAACGATTTTACCCAAAACGCTCTTTAACATGGAATTTACAAAAGAACGGGTAATATAAAGTCATAAGTGAACCATATATGATATCATAACAATGAATATGATTCTATAATAAGTAAATGACATTATTTAAATCATTATACATGAGGTTTGGATAAGTACAAAGCATATCAGACCTAAGGTAAGGGATAAATATTCCAATCTCATTCCTATCCGAGATTGTTTATTCGTAAGTATTTACTGGGGTTATTTTTATTATCCATGTACATGTTTTATAAAAATGTTTTCATGTATGTTTAATGTATTTTTTACCCATTTTTTATTTTTACTACATGCTATGTAAGGAATCTTTCTTTTTTTTTACGTTACGAGGTACTTTTTTGACTTTTCCTGTAAAAGTACGAGAAGAATGTTTTTTTAACATATATGGCACGAACGAATTTTTATGGTTTTATAGAGCCTTTTTTTCATGAAGCTTCGTCCAAAATATTTCATGAATATTTTCAAAAAAATAATTTTCTTTTAAAATTGCATGACATTTTGTGAAAAGAGAATGATTTTGAAGAAGTAATTATATTTTCCTTAAGAATTCATTTCAAGTGTTTTAACAAAACCATTTTTCACCTAAGATGACATTATTTAATATGTGTATATTTCAAGTATCATGTCTCTATGATTTACATGGTTTCAATTTTCATATTATGAAAAGATATCAAGTTATTTTATATGGATTATTTGATGATGGGGTGATGTTTATGAAACCCATTTTATTTATTGGGTTATTATGAATGATGTATGTTTATCTTGTGGGACAAGTAAGAATGATTTCATTATGAGATGGGTGGGACCTATATCTCCCTCACATGCATTAGGTAAAGTTTTATATCTCATAAATATACATGGCTCGAACGGTAAGTTAATCCGGTTCAGTATTACAGGACTAGAACGAGTATTGAACTCGATTCAAAAAGGGACTTTGTCCACTAAGATGGTCTTGGCAGCAACGTCTTGGCTACTATGGAAATCATTACATGTGCTTAATGGATGCCATAATTACATGTTTTATTCCCATGATATTTTATCATGATTTATGTTCCATTATGATCTATGCCTTATGTACTTCCATGTTTTAAGTCGTTGCTCAAGATTTTGATGTTTAAAAATTATGTTCATGTTTTTAAGTTCTGATGTATATGGTATGTTTTATTTTATCCATTCTTACCCTTACTGAGCATTTGAGCTCCCCCTTTTTATGTTTTATTTTCCCCTAGGATTAAAAGAAATGTTTTAGGTAAGGAAACAAAAAGTGGAAGATCTTTATGGGAGATGTTGAAGATCTTTCACCACGATTAGAAGATTACATTCCATGTTTCCAAAGACATTAAACTATTACGGTCCTTGTGTGTATGTTTTTGTTATGTATTATGTATTCCGAAAAAGTAATGTAATATCAATGTATGTCAAGCTTCGGGTCTCTACAGTTGGTATCAGAGGAAAGGATTAGTCAACCCTTGGAAACTAGGATGCGAGAACATTAGTGAGATCCCTAGAGATATTTCTAAGGTATATCTAGGGATGTTCCTAAGGTTAAGTATAAGTATAGGTTATAGTCCTAGAATTATGGTAACGATCTTATAATTAAACCAAATATGTTAGATATTGAAGGTACTCCCCCTTTATTATGTTGTTTTTCCTAGCTTGATTTTTTCCTCTCACACTATTCTTTTTGGGTTTTAGATGATGGCTGGAACCCGAAGGAACCGTGTTGATCAATGCAATGGACAATGCAATGATTGTCCTCCTGAACTAACAAATGTTATGGGAGATGGAGTGAAAAATATTATTACTATACTTACACAAGCTATGAATCATTCTGGACTTCCAAATGAGCAGTGAAGGGAACAATATTCTATTGAGTCCTTCATGAGGCAACGTCCACCTTCTTTCAGTGGGTCTTCTGATCCACTTGTTGCTGAAAAATGGATCAATACCACTGAAAAGATATTTGCAGTTTTTCAATGTTCTCAACATGATAAAGGCATCTTAGTATTATATTTTTTGGAAGGTGAAGCTGATCAATGGTGGAATATTATCAAGAATACGAGGCCAAGAGATGAAATTGAGTCCATGGAATGGGACGAGTTCAAGAACTTATTTTTCAATAATTACTTCTCTCGTATTCTTCGAACAAAGATGGAGAAGAAGTTTCTTGAACTAAAACAAAAGGATGATAAATCTGTTGGTGTATAAGAAGCGAATTTTACAAGGCTATCAAGGTATGCATATGGCTTTATCATCCATCCTTAAAGTAAAGTTGATCGATTCTTCAGTGGATTAAAACCAAATCTTCGAAGGGAATTAGCTATAAGAGACTTCAGTAGCTATGAATAAATTGTGCGGTGTGCTATCAAGGTAGAAATGGAAGTTAGTGTAACTTATCCATGTCATAGTTTTGAAAAGAAATGAAATATGGAGCTCAAGGAGAAATCTCAGAATAATGGTGAAAAGAAGATGAATGTTTCATTATGCTCAAAGTGTGGAAAGAAGCATCGTGGAGATTGTCTTAAAGGGACTAGAAAATGTTTTTAACTGTGGGAAATAAGGTCATCGAGTAGCTAAGTGTCGATGTAATGGAAAAAGGTTTTCTAATGATGTGAATAAGGAAAATACTGCAGAGAATACACCAACAGCACTTCAATGCTTCAAGTGCAAGGAAATGGGGCATTATGCTAATAAATTCCCTAATCCAAGGGTTAATGATGATAAACATGAGAAACCCCTTAAGGCAAAGGACAAAGGGAAGTCATATGTGATCACTATTGGCGATGTTGAATATGAAACTGATGTGGTGGAATGATTAATTGTTTATGTAATGGGATTCCAAAATAATGTTGTATATAGTATCGTGGAATATTGGAATATTTACGTATTGGACTATTGTGGTTTTAAATCTTTTTATGGTACCAGTAACCATAGAAATTGATTGAGATATTTTTTGAAAAAAGATGATATGATCATTATGAAGGGATAAGGAGAAAGTGAAATGCTTGGCAGTATTCATGAGCTCATGACTGATATAAGGAAATAGTTATAACATGGTTTGAGGTTTTGGTATCTGAAAAGAGTTAACTTTTGAAAGCACTCATGTTTTCACTAAGATTCAATGAGTATTCATTTTTCAAGAGAATACATGATTAAGGCCTTCGAATGTTTGGAATGTGACCAACAATACATATCTCATGATATAGGGGGATCAACGATGGTATTAACATGCTTGTTATATGAACTCTTTGGTAATCGTTTTCACTATAATATGCGATTGGACAAAAGTATTTTGGATAAGCCTAAAGATTGAAATGGATTATGATGGACATAAGTTAGTATTGTTTAAGGATAGATGTTTTTTCGATATTATTGATGGGATGTTATTTTAATGTAGATTTAGAAAAAGGACAACCTGCAGGATGGGCGACAGCCCATCACGTCGGACAAGGCTATGGGAATCGAACCCACAACCGAAGTGCGACTGGCCTTTATCGCCTACCACTAGCCTACAAGAAGTCCCTGTTTAGTATAAACTAGTTTTATTATATTAAGCAGTATGATATATGAAGTATAAGTCCATTTTAGGAACCATATATGATTAATCTCACTATAGATGGACTTATGTATTTTTTTGATAACTTTTCTATCCTTTTGTTTGAGATAGAAGGAATGACCCATCATTCTATCACATGATCTACTAACACATCATGAATGAAAAATTCAACATCATTTCATTAATAGATGAAGTGAAAATTGTCCAAATAATGACCAATGGTGAGACTTTACCAAAATCACCAAAGTATTTCTTCTAATTCCAATTTCATCAACATTAGGGAAATGATCTTGAAAAACAAAAATGTTGTCCTATTGCTCTTATATCCGATGAATCAGATGGTTCCTTAGATCATCACAAATTTATGGCTTTGTGATTGTTGGAATTTTCATAGCCATGTTCTCTACCACTCTCCATCAGAACATGATGGTTATATTTTTCTTCTATATCCATATTTTCACCTATGTTCTCATACGTGGAAACCCAGTGATGTGTTAATTTGGGTCACCGTTACGTTTCATACTTTAGTTTTTAAAGAAAAGTTTTGGTATTCCTTTTTTAAAATTTGTGTTTCTATTAAAGAATCTTTTGAGTAGTAAACCATTTATAACCCTGACGAATTTCGAGGGCGAAATTCATTTTAAGGGGGGTAGAATGTAACACCCCGAGATTGTATGAAAAATATATTTTTTTAATTTCATTAATTTCTTGTGTTATACACTACACCAAAAGGAGCTTGCACAATACGCATCCCTGACTTTACTTGCATTACACGCAATCCCGACCTTCCTCGATAGCGTGTGTAGTACGCAATACTGAGTTTCACAAAACGAGATATTATTATAATATTATTATGAACCAGCCAGTATGAATAGTAATACACACTTCTCGAAATTTATAAATTTTATCAATCAAAATGGACTTCATTTTTGGATTCGGAATATCGAAATTATCTTAGGGTGAAATTTTTGTACTTTTCGGATAACTTTCATAATATGATGAATAGTGAAATTACTAAATTTTAATTAAAAACAACTTTTTTAATCGAAATAATTAATAGTGATAAATTATTAATTTGAGTGGTTTTAAAGTATATTAAGAATATATTTTTGAAATTTAATACAATGTCGGTCATTGGATGTAATTTCAAATTTAAACCAGACATAAACAAGTGTCAATCTTTTGATAGTTATTATCTCTTAAGAACACTATTTGTTTTGACGACGAGAATTAATTTTTAAATTAATTAATGAAACTGATATGTTTTGAATTTGGTAAAATAGAAATCATTTTTGAATTCATAAGATCAAATATAGCTTAGGACAAATTTTTTGTATTTTTCTGGAAACATTTATTTTTTGGTGAATAGTGAAACCACGAGGTGGTAGTTAAAAAAAACAGAATTTTTCATAAAACATAATTTTACCGCTTCTGTGTGTGGAATTTCGAAACTCTGAGAGACAGGGTTAATATCAGGGACTAAAATTTGGTTCAATGAGATGAAAATAATTTTTGTTGAATAGTAACTTTTTACTTTTATTTACCACGGTTATAAGTAAAGAGGGTAATTAAGGGTAAAAATGATATTATTATTACACTAACACATGTACTAATTCTATTGGATAAGTTTAATTCGGCGAAAACAACCTTATGAATAAAATATGACCATTTAGGCCCACTTGGATTAGATTAGGACATTTATTATTAATTTATTTAAAGAAGGGTTAAAATATTTAAAATCAATGTTTAATAACTAAATAATTTTTAATATAGGGTTATACATAAGATAAATTAGACTATAAATATTCATTAAAAATATAAAAAGAATTCCTACATAATGGTATTTTATTTGTAATTTTTATACTTAATATAATGTAATTTATTAATGACACAATGATGATGCAGTAATAATCTTATTGATGAAATATTGACAAAATTGATGTTATAAATACTCAAATAAATGTAATTTCGGACTTCATATGAATTCCAATAATTTGATATGTTACTATGACATGTTAGTATTGGTTTAATTAATTTTTTTCGAAATAATAATTCTGTTATGATTTTAACAAAAATAAATTACCAAATATTGTCAAAATTGACATAAAATAGTTTTTAAAACAAATATTATATTATTAATTGTTATTATATTCCTAGAAATCTAAGGTTCGGCCAAGATACTTATATCAGGATACGTGTATCATTAAAGGATCTCATGGGGGTTTCTTGGATGTATATGTTAAGTTTATTAACTATATATTATAAAAATACAAAGTGACATGGTAAATGTCAATCTAATTAATTAAGAGTTAAAACTATAAAGTTAAGGTTAATATAATGAACTAAACATGTCTAAATTCTATTGTATGAGAGGATTTCGACCCATCCCCACCTTATCTTCGAAATAATACAATTTTGAGCTATTAAAAACTGAATATGACTTTAAAATAAAATAATATTTTTTGTTATTCCAAAGGTGCCCCTCTCCTCCCTTATAAAAGGGCACCGCCTCCCTCTCTTCCTCACACCACTTTCAGCCTTCAAGCTCGGACAACACCTGCCAATTTATCTTCTCCAATTCCCTATAAACATCCTATAGGTCCTGGTCTTCTTCAAAGACCAATTTTAGTGACCTAAGAGGAGGTCCCAAAGAGGCGCTTCAAAGAAAAGGTAATGTCTGTTACCGATTCTGTCAACTTTATTTCTTCTTCCACTTCTTCTTCTTAGGTTGTTTCATTATGAAGTAATAACATCAGTATCACTAATATACTGATATTTTATTATATGTATGAAACAACCCTATTTCACCATCTATCCATCCAACGGAAAACAAAATCACCGCGTGTGCGTACGTACAGAATACCGTCTCCACGCCGTGGTGTAATCTATTTTCCACCACCACCTTACTAGGATGGGTATAATGGTGTAAATAAAAACTATATATAATTATTGTAAAGTGATATAGATTTTTAAACAGTATACATACAATCCAATAAAATTCCACGATCATGGGAACGATATCATCGCTCGTGTTTACGTACGGAATACCGTCTCCACGACGCGATGAGATTCATTCTCAATGATTAACCATTCATAAATGATTATAAAGTATATATAATAATTAATCATGAAATATATGAAATAATAATGATACTGGATTTATGTATATATATATATGTATGTCATCTAATTAATTCCATTCAATTCAATGAGGAAACGAAAACAACGTTCATGCGTACGTACGGCCTACCGTCTCCATGAACGGTGTATTTCATTCCATTTATAGATATATTATATATATATGTATATTCTGAATATATATTATATATAAATCATGTTTTATATTATGGAATTATGTAATCATGATCTAAGTAATCATATTAATAATTAAAAGTCAAAACATGGACAACAAATGAAACGATTTTACCCAAAATGCTCTTTAACATGGAAATTACAAAAGAACGAGTAATATAAAGTCATAAGTGAACCATATATGATATCATAACAATGAATATGATTCTGTAATAAGTCAATGAAATTATTTTAATCATTATACAAGAGGTTTGGATACCTACGAAGCATATCGGACCTAAGGTAAGGGATAAATATTTCAATCTCATTCTTATCCGAGATTGTTTATTCGTAAGTATTTACTGGGGTTATTTTTATTATCCATGTACATTTTTTATAAAACAAAATTCATGTATGTTTAAAGTCCTTTTTACCCACTTTTAATTTTTACTACATGGTATGTAAGGAAACATTCTTTTTTTATGTTACGAGGTACTTTTTTGACTTTTCCGGAAAAAGTACGAGAAGAATGTTTTTTTAACATATACGGCAGAAAAGGATTTTTTCGGTTTTAGAGAGCCTTATTTTCATGAAGATTCCTCCAAAAGATTTCATGAATATTTTGAAAAAAATCCTTTTCATTTAAAATTGCATGACATTTTGTGAAAATAGAATGATTTTGAAGAAGAAATGATATTTTCTTCAAGAATTCATTTCAAGTGTTTTATCAAAACAATTTTTCATCTAAGATGACATTATTGCATATGTGTATGTTTCAAGTATCATGTCTCTATGATTTAAATGTTTTCAATTTACTTATTATGAAATGATATCCATTTCTTTTATATGGATTATTTGATTATGGGATGATGTTTATGAAACCCATTTTATTTATTGGGTTATTATGAATGATGTATGTTTATTTTGTGGCACAAGTAAGAATGATTGCATTATAAGATGGGTGGGACCTATATCACCCTCAAATGCATTGGGTAAAGATTTATATCTAATGAGATAGACATGGCTAGAATGGTAAGTTAATCCGGTTTAGTATTACAGGACTGGAATGAGGAGTGAACTCGATTCAAAAAGGGGCTTTGTCCACTAAGATGGTCTTGGAAGCAATGTCTTGGCTACTATGGAAATCATTACATGTGCTTAATGTATTCCACAATTACATGTTTTAATACCATGCTATGTTATCATGATTTATGTTCCATTATTATCTATGCCTTATGTACTTCCATGTTTTATGTCATGGCTCAAGATTTTGATGTTTAAACATTATGTTCATGTTTTTATGTTCTAATGTATATGGTATGTTTTATTTTATCCATGGTTACCCTTACTGAGCATTTGAGCTCACCCTTTTTATGTTTTATTTTCCCCCAGGATTAAAAGAAAGGTTTTAGGTAAGGAAACCCAAAGTGGAAGATCTTTATGGTAGATGTTGAAGATATTTCACCACGATTAGAAGATTACGTTCCAAGTTTCCAAAGACACTAAACTATTACGGTCCTTGTGTGTCTGTTTTTGTTATGTATTAAGTATTTCGCAAATGTAATGTAATATCTATATATGTCAAGCTTCGGGTCTCTACATTTAAACTGGCATTAAATGATACACGATTCTTTAGAAAAGTATATCATATTTTCATTTTGGGGAACTTTTGTGCGGCTTTTTGTGCAAAGGTATTTTTGAGTGCCTTTTGTTGGACGATGATTTAAACAACCACTAAATATTTAGTGGTAGTGTTTTTTGGTTTTATTATTTTTTTAATTAATATTTTTATTTACATAATTATTTAATGTATTATTATTTTTTGTCATAATTAAATAATTAAATAGTATTATTTATTATTCATTATTATTATATTTATTATATATTTTTACTTATTACTTATTTGTTACTATTCATTGTTATTTTATTATTATTACTATTTATTTTTTTGTTATACTTAATTATTATTAATTTTTTCTTATTTTTTATTATTATAATTTATTTATTATTTATATATTTATTACTTATTTATTTATTTATAATTTACTAATTATTATTTTTTAATTTTTACTTACTTGTTTTCTATATATAATTTACTTATTTTAATTTACTTACTTTTTTTTATTATTGTCACATATTTTTTTACACAATAATGAATGCATATTTCATGCATGCTATCCATAAATATTTCATATATATGCGTTGAGACTGATTTTAACCCCTTACCTCTTGGATATACTATAAAGGGTTTACCACTCTAGAAATCTATTATTGTGTTGAGAAAACTATATGTAATATACGTGTACATATAATGTTAGAAAACAATTATTGATATTAAATTATAATAAATAATGAATATATAATAAATAATATATATATACATATATTAGGTGCTTGGTGTTACAATTACATTCAAACAAACACACACAACGCTCACACACAACCCCCAATTGTAGGTTATGGCCCCAAAAGGGATAACCCACCCAACCAGCCACAATATATTTTTGACCAAAACACCCAATGGGCATTAAGCCCATTACATGTCTCATAGGCCCCAAATGTTCGCCTAAAGGCCCATTATGTGAATATTTATCAGCTCATACAATACTTACTACAGTACCCCCACCACTATAGTGTCGCCCACCACTCCTACAACACCCGCCCCTACTATAATTCCCATTGCTGCTACAATAGTGCCTTGTGCCTAATGGGTTTTAAACCCCCAACCTCATGTAGTATTATGAGGTCGGGTAACCATGAATCCAAACCACAACTACATAAAGAAGTAATAAATAAATAATAAATTAATAAATAAGAGATAATAGATTAATAATAAGTAGATTCTAAATAATTATAAATTAAATAATAAATATGTAATAATTAAATAAATATAAAATATTAAATAAAAAAATAATATATGATAATAAAAATGTATAATAAATAATTATAATAAATAATAATAAATAATAAGGGATAATATGTAATAAATAATAATAAACTCTAATAAATAATAAATACTAAAAAATAACAAAAAATAAAAAATACCTAATAAAGAAATAATATATAGGAATTAAAAAATAAATAAAACGTTAATATTAAATGAATAAATAATAAATAATAAATAATAAATAATAAATATTAAATAGTAAATAATAAATACATATTTAGTAAATAATAAATAACTAAAAAATAACTAATAATTATATATAAAATAAATTAATAGTAATTAAAATAATAGAAAATAAATATATAGTCAATAAATTGTAATAAAAATAAATAATAAATGATAATAAGTTATTATAAATTATAAATAATAATAAATGATACTAATTGTTTTGTCATTTTGAATTGATATTTTAGGAAATATTTTTTTGTGAGGAATTTTGTGTTTTTCTTGGATCTGCTGGAAGACAATCCTCAAATAGCAAGATTGTTTAAGAAGGAAATACCTTCGATATAAAAGACACTGCCTCAATTCAGGATGTTCATGGAGAAGAATATGTTTTATCAATCATGGATGAACATGATGAATCATGGAACCCCCTAAAAAGGGAAAGAGAGGTAGGAATGTGAGATATTGGGGTGGCTCTCGAGGGAGGGGTGGAAGACAAATGAAAAGGTGGAACATCTATTTAAATATATTGCTTTGTCTGGGACATTTTTTTTACAGCCCCATCTTCATTTGTTTGTATACATTATATTTATTAAGAATCATTTCAGGATCATTGGTTCTAACCCATGGTTCAAGCTTTTTCTGCTATATATAAATATATAAAAAATAAAAAATAAGTACCAGATAATAAATCAAAAAATACAATTAATAAATAGATAAATAGATAATGAATAACGTAGTGAATAATTAAATAAATTAAATATTAATAATAAATCACTAATAAAGAATAAATTTAAAATAATGAATATATTAATAGTAAAAAATAAATTAACAAAAAAAATAAATATTGAATAATAATAAGTAATAATAAATAATAAATAATAAATATTAGTAATAATATATCCTAAATAGTACATAAATATTAAATAATAAGTTAATAATAAATTATTAATAAATATTAATTATATATATAATAAATTCGTAATAAATGAATTAAAAATAAATGACTAAATAATAAATAATAAATAATAAATGATATGAAAAAATAAAAAATGAATAAGTAATAAGAAATAAAAAATAAATAAAAAAATATCTAAAAAATAATAAATGGAAATGAATTTCTCTAAATAAATTTACATATAATGAAATTCCTGTAATTATATATAAATGCACATTAATGTTACGTAATTATATATAAGCTCGAATAAACACACATATATATAACTTTATATGAATAAATATATATAAACATAAGTATATATATATAGTCATATAATATATAAATGTAAATATATATCTACATCAATATGTATCAATATTTTCAAATGTATATAAATATACATAAATATTCATAAATTCCTATAAATATCCATGCATGGATAATTTTTTTAAATTTTAAATAGATAATGACAAATATGTGTAAATTACATTTAAATATGCATAAATGTATAAAAGCACACACACACACACATATAACAGATACTAAATCACTAAAAATAGAAATCACAATAACCAAAACACCATCATATCAATTAGAATGTAAATTAGTGGAATAAAATAATAGATGGACTACAAAAATGAATACCCTAAAAAACAGAGATAAAATGTCATCAACTATTTAAAAAACATGAAATATGCACAAAAAAGTCAATTTCAGAGGCCTTATGGGTCTTTTTTTGGCCTCGAAAAACTTGAACAGGTTTGCTTGACTTAAATATGTTTTCTATATCATTATAGGATTCGATTTGAGAAGTGTTATTCCAAAACATACACAAGGAAGAAAATATAGGACCGTTTCAAGTTGATGTTTGATTTTTAAATTTTGTTAAAATTATATTTAATTTCATTCTATTAATCATTACCAAATTATTATACATTATGGTTGTAGATTATTTTATATTATTCGATTTGACATGTTTTGGATCAGAAATATACACATGGATCACAAGTTACAGTCCAGTGATATTGAATTATTATTTTTAATTTATTTAAGAATAAATTTATGTTTCATATAAATATTAACTTATAATTATATATATAATGAAAAACTAACACATTATAAATAATAAAATATTAATAAAAAATAAGTGAGTAAAAAAATTATATAATACTTATTATGAATATATCATAATTCAATTTTTTATTTTTTTTCTCATTAAATTAGTGGTTGTTTTATAGGAACAATCACTATGTCAAGGTAGTTTTCATATACATTTGCTAAAAATAATAACATTTTTTTGAACAATTAAAAATTAAAATTAGAATGGGATTTTAAACCACCACTAAAAACCACTACGAAGAAAATATAATATCCTAAAATAAAACAAGAAACACATTTAATTTAGGTTTTAAGAACCACTGCTAAAAAACCACAGTGAACTTCTTTATTTCTTATGGCGAGCACTAAGGATTCTCAATGTAGTGTTAGTCGATGAGGCTAAGGAATAGTTAAGGAAAATTTATTTTAACCTATAATTAGTGTAGGTTCAACCTTGATATTTTTTTGACATGAAAATTGGATTTTTTATGAATGTGGCATGATGATGGTGGATGTTGAATAATGAAAATCTAGATGAGAGGACATTGATAAAGTTCTTGTGTTGATGAAAAATGTTTATCCCATGTGTATGAGGATATCTGTACTTATGATCTATATGATAAATATGATATAGAAGATAGTGTAATAATATTTAAAATCATTTCATGAACATTTTTTTCATTTTCTGTGTTTTTGAGATACATAGAGGAGGGGGAGAAATATTTTTATTCCAGTTTTAGGTTATAAATTCTATGATCCATCACAACTATGTATTTGATGTATTCTATATATGTGATATATTGATTTGAAATCATAGAGAAAGGATGATCCATAATAAAAATATCTAATAGTGTCCCATCTCAAATTGTTATTAAGAGTGAGATGAAATCTCTATGTCTGTTCTTTTGGATCACATGAGTGTAAAAAAGGGTGTTTTTAGGGTTTGAAATTGTTTCAAATATCTAGGTGTGGGTAATTCATTTTTTCCTTTGTTATGAGAGTTAATATGTTTACATTATAATTTAATGGGGCTTTGTATGCATTAATTTCTTAAGGATCAACACTGTTCTATATCATATATGGAATGATAGTGGATTTCATTGAGAGTGAGGTGTGTATTTGAAGTATAATTTTTTACAAGTTTTCTAATTGTTATTTTTAAATTTAAATATAATTTAATTTTAATTGAAAAATTGATTTTAATGGTTGTGTATATTTGTATCCTACTTAGTATTATAATGTTGAAGTTGTATCCTTATCTGTAAAATATTATAGTAATTGTTTTTTGTAAAAGACCATGGTCAGTTTGGACATTTCATTTCAAAAAATTTAAAATTGTGTTTTGATATGGAAAGGAAATATTTCTTTAATTTTTTTTATTCAATTAATTCAATGATTTAATGTTTTTGTTAATATAAAATCCTGACCTTTCTCACCACTAAATAGGTGGCCTGACCGGTCACCACATGACCTCATGCGCGTCTCCCTGTATGCCAGAGGTAGCCGACTAGTAGCAAGGGTCAATGGATAGTCATTGGGGAGACTATACCCTCATATCAGAGTTCAATAATAGATAATGGTAATAAACCTAAAAAGAAGTCAAAAAATTTATAAATTAGTGGAATACAAATAGTACACATTTTATAAATGTGGCCAATGGAAATTATACAACAGATGCATGCATAACATGTTAATGATAAAAAATGGAAAGTAGTGAACAAAAAAACATTCTTTACATTCCAATACAGAAATAAATAAAAATCGACTCAAAGCCTTGATGGAGGTCTCCACATGTAGCTCAAGCTTACGTTCAGTCCTCTTCTCTTATCTCCGATGTATATTCAAATAGAACAATCCTGTAACAAAATAGATTCTTCTCGAGTACCCAGTGCAATGGCGGCCTGAGTTGGGTGTGATATATAAATCTCAGTATGCTGAGAATGTTGAGTAAATATGGTTTGCTTATAATATTTTCATTCCTTTATGTTTATAAAATCACAATCACTATATCTCATGGAAAATTTTATTTCCCTGAATATTTTTCTTAAAAAGGATTTTTTTTCCTTCCCCAAGGAATTTTCTCTAATTATTTGTTTTCATTGTTCATGATTTAGTTTCTAACTCTTTCTATTTCTAAAGTGTAAAAAAATATTATCTAAAACATCATAATTATATAAATACGTTGATATAGAGTGTTTTGTTTTTAGGTTCTGAAATTCAGGATTTGAATTCTCTGAAATTCAGAAACCAAATTCTATGAAATTCAGAATATGAATTCTCTGAAATTCAGAATATGAATTCTCTGAAATTCAGAATCTGAATTCTCTGAAATTCAGACTCCAAATTCTATGAAATTCCAAATATGAATTACATGAAATTCAATCACCAAATTCTTTGAAATTAAGACTTTGAATTCTTGGAAATTCAGACATTGAATTTTCTGAAATTCAGAGTCTGAATTGTTTGAAATTCAGACTCATAATTCTCTGAAATTCAGTCTCTTAATTCAATGAAATTCATACACCGAAATCTCTAAAATTTAGCTTCTGAATGCCTTAAAATTCAGGTTCCAAATTCAATAGATATCAGGTTCTAAATTCCTTAGAATTTAGGTTTTTTATTCCTTAGAAGTCAGGATCTGAATTCCTTAGAATTCAGACTCTGAATTTCATATAATTAAGGTTCTGAATTACTTATGAATTCAGATTCTGAATTCCTTGGAAAACAGAATCCAAATATACATTTAATATAGACTCTGAATGTTTTCCTCTCAGACTCTGAATAGTATTTTTCCATATACTCTGAAAAATAAATTTGGTTGAGAAACCATATTTTACTTATCTTTTTTATTGATATGAAATGATGTCGCACATTCTGTTTCTAACCAACCATTGTTTGAGTGACACATGTATAGGTCCCTCTGAGATTCAAGAAAAAATATGACCATTGGAGGAGGGAGCCGACCATTGGTAAAATTACTATAAATAGAATTTCCTTTGAATGAGCTCATTACTTTTGAAAATATTGATAACTCAAGAGACCACATGCAGTTGAAGTGATTTCTAGAGAGAGAGATACTCTCATGCCTTATGCATAATGAGAATCTTGTTCATCTTTCTTAGTTAGACTACAATTATTTCTGTGTAAAATCGAATGCTTCTGGGGATATAAAGTCAGAGGTGCTAACTACCTTGACGTTCAAGGAATTCCTTGATAAGGAAGACAAAGGTGCTGACTACCTTGAAGATTGAGGTTTGGCAGGGATAGAAAGATAGACTCCAATATTCCTATCGAGGGAATACCATGGTGTGGGAAAGATAGACATTCGTGAAAGTATAAATCAAGGGACCTTTATCCAAGGTTGTTGGATACCATTCTCTTTGGGTTAAATGATTTCATACTTTTTACTTGTACTTTTTGATTTTTTTCCACTGGATTTTGATTAATAATGAAAGTGTAACTATCTTATAATTTCTTATAGTTGTATACTTTGATTAGTAAGATTCTGTATGCTTTATGTTAGAATCGTTGTTATTGTAAACTTATCATAAGTTTCATTTCAGGGAAAATATTTTTGGAATCCAGCATGTTTTTAGAACTAATAGGTCTTGCGAATTTAACTTGTTTAACATTGTTAAACAACAGAATGTTTTATACTATCTTTGAAAGTTAAAAAAGAATTTTTAAAGTATACAATTCATCCACCTCTTTTATTTTGAGTATCTACTTGATTATTTAAATCCTAAAATTAGTATCAGAGGATATTTTTGAAATACTTATATTAATATATAAGTTTTCTTGATCATGTTTTCATTTTTCATATTATTTTCCTTTCTTTGTAATTTTTATCCTTGTTTACAAACATTTATTACTAACAAGTTTGTGTGGAATGAAATTTTCTTTTAGATTACCAGAATGAGTGTTGGTTCGATTGACAATCTTAATCATACTATACCACCTCTATTTGATGGGAATAATTATTAATATTGCAGAGATCATATGAAGACTATTGTCATTAACATTAGAGTAGACTATATTGTTATGATTACTAGAGAATAAAATATTCTTGAAAAGAATGTCAGAACTTTTACTAATAAAGAAATTTTAGAATATCAACTAAACTACAAGGTAAGCAACTCATTTCTTTGTTTTGTGACTAGAAATATATATATCCAAATTTCTTATTGTGAAGCATAAAATTGTATTTTTATGAAGCATGAAGTAACTCACTTTGGAAATTCAAATATTATTGAAACTAGAAGAACTATGCATGGAGATGAATATCATGGTTTATTATTTCCTTATGGAGAACCCATATGTAAGGTAAAACAATGATTCATGACTATTGTTAATAGTTTACAATCTATGGGTGAGAAAGGATTTGAGGACTAATCTCTTGTGAAAAATCATAAATATCATGCCTAAGGAATGGGAATCTAAGAGGACAGCTATATATGAAAATAGAAATGTTACCCAGATTTCTCTTGTTGAGATTTTTGGAACTCTTGTTCAACATGAGACAAGAATGAAGAGTTATGCTGATATAAATAGGAAAAGGAATGGAAATGGCACTATTGTACTTACAATAACTTCAAATATTATAAAAGATAAGACTCCTGAGAGTGTAACAAGATCCAAATCTAAGAGGACTGTGATTCAATCCGAATCTAGTGGAAGTGAATCTTCAGAAAACGAGTTATCCAATCTTTCCCAAAGGATGAACATGATTTTTTCACAGAAGAACATTCAATCTAGATACAAGAAGAAAGAAAGAAAAGACAAGAATGATTCGGATGTCACTAGTTTTGAATGATAAAGAGCAGGGCATATAAGGCTAGATTTTCCTATACATATGAGAAAATATTTAAAGGAAATGCATTCTAAGAGGAAATGAATGAAGTACTACAAGGCTAAATCTAAGAATTTTTGAAATCCAATAACACCTGTAGTGCTAGTGGTGGTAACTCCTCTGAAGAATTCTCAGAGTATGAAACTTAAGAACAGAACAATCTTGGTCTATTTACATAGTTACCTATTGAAAATAATTTTTTAATGGCTAAGGTACACAATTTTGAATCCATAACCAATGTATCCTTGAACTCTAATTATAGTGATAGTAAATATTATGAATTCTTGGATGAAGATTCTTCTTCTGATAAAGATAATACATTAACTACATATAAATAAGTGTCTAGGTTTTCTAATCTCATTGAGAAAAAAAATATAAATTAAAGAAAAAACATCATAAGGAAAACTATAGAATTACTATTATTACTAAGGAAATTTAAGATCATTATAATGATCTTGATAAGAAAATCATTGTTTTTTAAATTATTTCAAAAAATCATCAGGAAGTTAATTCTGAGAAGGATAAACTTTCTAAGGATCTAGAAAAAGTAATTTATAAGAAAAATGTTTTAGGGACTACCTTTAGTTCTAAAACAAATGTATTTAGGATAAAATCTTAGTTATTAAACTGAAGTCATAAATATTTTCCTTGAGGTTGTGTTTTTCAAACTTTACATTTGGTAAGGAAAACTTTGATAACATATATTCCTAAATTCTACATATAAAGAATAATTCTGGTTTTGGTAATACTAGTTCAAAACCTATTTTTTAGAAACAATTATTTTGTACCACAAAGTTCTCTATTCTAGACTAAGTGTCAATGTGGTGGGCATTGGGAAAACAATTGTTCCTTAAACAAAACTCATTCTTTAGGTTTTCATATAGCATAATTTTTTAATGAAAATGTGGATTCCTAAAATTTTTCTTTCTGAAGTTTCTATATCCAAGAATTTTTGGTTTTCGAAAGTCTAACACATATTTTTAGGAAATTAGCGATTTCACTGACAACAATACATGGTACATAGATAGTGGATGTTCCAGGCACATAACTGGTAACAAAATATTCTTTGATAAGATTATAAAAATAAATGGAGGAAAAATAACTTTCAGAGATAATGCTCTGGGAGAAATTATGGTATAAGAAACATTGTTCTTCTTGAAAAAACTTTTATTTTAAATGTTTTATTCGTTTAGTGTATTAAGAACAACCTCATTAGCATAAGTCAATTTTGTGATGAAGGTTACCTTGTGAATTTTTGGAATGACAAGTGATTAGTACACAATTCCAAGTAAGATTTTGTTATTTCTACTGATAGGCACTAGAATGTATAAAGAATAAACATAGAAGACCATAGGAGCCAAGATCTATCTTGTATTAGTGTAAAGGAAGATCAATCTTGGTTATGGAATATTTGGTTAGGACACTGTAACCTTAGGAACCTATAAAAAGTCTATGAAAATACTAGTTAAGGATCTACCGGAGCATAGTTTTGATTCTTTAAATGATTGAGATCCTTGTCAATATGGAAAGAAACAAAAATCAAGTTTTAAATCAATCAGTGAAGTCTCTCATACTGATGCATTATAGTTGGTGCATATTGATCTTTTTGGTCCAATATAATTTGGAATCATTGGAGGGAAATATAATGTATTAATTCTTGTTGATGACTACATTAGATTTACATGGGTCTATTTTCTATAAATAAAATATGAAGCCCTTTCTTATTTCAAATGTTTTTGATCCCATGTTAAAAATGAGAAAAATATTCCATTCATAACTATTCATAGTGATCATGGAGTGGAATTTCAAAATTCTAATTTTGAAAATTTCTCTAGAAAAAAAGGACATACTCATAAATTCTCACCACCGAGATATCCTCAATAAATGGTGTTGTTGAAAGAATAAATAGTATTATTAAAGAGATAACTAGAACCATGTAGAGTGATTATTTGATAGCCAAACATTTTCTGGATGAAGCTATAAGTACTGCTTATTATACTATAAATCGTGTTTTGGTTAGACCTTTTCTTAAAAAAACCCCTTATGAGTTATGGGATGGTAGAAAACCTAGACTTTCCTACTTCGATGTATTTTGATGAAAAGTATTCATATTGAATACTATAGATAATTTATATAAATTCGCACCCAAATCTGATGAAAGATTTTTCATAGGATACTCCACAACCTCTAAGGCCTATAGAGTTTTCAATAAAAATACATGTACTGTTGTGGAAACATTACATTTTAAATTTGATGAAAGTGGTCCTTTTTCATAAACCTCATCCAACATCCTCTGATGTGTTTTCAAAAACTTATTATCAACCCTTGATAGAAGATCCTTCTAATAAAGAAAAAGTCTAAGAAAATATTTTTGAAGCATTTACCCCAGAAGATTTGCTACCATATGTGGATGAACAGGCTTCACAAAACCCAAATCAGTTTCTTCTTAAAATCATCCAAGTGATAGTATCATTGGTGATGTAAATCAACCCGTAAGTACTAGAAGTTATTTAAGAAGTAAAATATAAAATCTAGTTTTCCTTTCCCAATTAGAACCAAAAAGCACCAATAAAGATTTAAGTGATGGTGATTGGATAAAATCTATGCAATATGAGATAAATTAATTAAAAAGAAACAAACTATGGACATTGGTTGAAAGACCCAAGGAATCTTCTTTTATTGGAGTAAAATGGGTTTTCAGAAATAATTGTGAGGAAAATGGAATCATAGTATGAAATGAATCTATATTGGTTGCTAATAGCTATAATCAAAAAAAAGGATAGAATATGAAGAAACCTATGCCTTAGTAGATGTACTTGAATCCATTCATATTCTACTTTCCCTTTCTACATTATTAAATTTCAAACTTTTGAAAATTGATGTTAATTGTGATTTTTTTAATGGTTATGTCCAAGAGGATGGTTTTGTTGGACAACCACCTAGTTTTAAATATTTAAAACATCATGAACATGTTTTCAGAATCACAAAAGCTTTGTATGGACTTAAAAAATATCCTAGAGCCTGGTTTGGTAGACATTTAGGATTATTGACTCAAAAAAACTATATTAAAGGAAATGATGATCCAACCATTTTTATAAAGAAAGATAAGAAATATTTTTTGATTGTTAAAATTTATGTTGATAAAATTATATTTCGTTCAACACAACAATGTTTAACTGATTCTTTTGAGGATCTAATGATATCTGAGTTTGAAATGAGTATGATGGGTGAGTTCACATTTTTCCTAGGTTTTAAAATTTCTCAAAAATAAGAAAGAATCTATTTATCCCAATATAAGTATAATAAATATCATTTAAAAAAGTATGGATATGACATCACAACAAGTATTAGTACTCCCATTGGTAATTCAAATTCACTTGATTATAATGAAGCTTGGAAACCAATGGATCCAACAACATTCAGAGGTATGATATGAAGTTTACTATACATGAAATCTACTCGACCATACATAAAGTTCTCAGTATGATTATGTGCATGATATCAATCCAATATTACGGAATCTTATTTAATGGCAGTGGAAATAATTTTTCAGTACTTATTAGGAACCATGTATTTAAGACTCTTTTATACCTCTGAAAAGTATTTTTTTTAAAATAATTTCATATGCTAACTTTGGTGGATGTATAATGGATATGAAAATTAAATCTAGAACATTTAATTTCATAAGAGATTCATTAGTTTCTTGGTCCGGCAAAAATCAATACTCTGTAGCACTTTCCACTACTGAAGTTGAATATGCACCAGCTGGAAGTTGTTGTGATCATGTATTGTGGATGCAACACACACTCACAAAATTTTTTATGAGTTTCACAAAAACAAAAAAAAATTGTGTGATAATACTAGTGCCGTTGCTTTAAGAAAAAAACCTTCACATCACTATCATGAAAAATACATAGATATTATGCATCACTTTCTCAGGGATCACACACAAAAAAGAGATATCATTCTTCAATTTATCGAAACTAAAGATCAACTTGCTAATATTTGCACAAAATACTTACCCTCTGATAGATTTTAATACATTAAAAAGAAGCATGGAATGATAACCGTAAGGTAATCTTCCATATTAACATCTTGTTAAAATATATACCCTTATATAAATAAACTCCTTTTCATAGAGGGAGTACACTTTCTTATTAGTCAAATTTTTCATAATCAAATTTGTTTGTCTAAATTACTTTTTTCAATAAAAATATTCGGAATCTAAATGTATTCAAGAATTTTTTCCCTCATTATAAATAATCTTCCTAGAAATCTGGAGGGTATGTTTTTCTTTCCTAATATTTTGTAATCATATTTTTACTTGTTGTTTTTATCTTGTTTAAGAAACATTCTCGGATTCAATTTTTGTAAATACAAATGTTTTTATCTAAAAAAACCTCAAAAAATCGAAACCTATGAAAATCCGTCTTCAGTTATCATATCAACCTTCATATTCAATCAGATGGTCTTCTACTAATGGATTATATTTGGATGTTGAATAGTTGCCTCAATTGCCTATATAATTCCTCCACGATGATTATCCCACATCATTTATCAAGCATCCACGTGCTGAAGCTTTGTCTATGTTTTTATGGCCATTTTGGATATTTTATGTTTCCTTAGTCCCGAATGTCTAAAAAAGCCTCTCCTCAAAAAGAAATGTCAACTGAAAAAGAAATCCTTGAATGACAGATTTATCATGTAAGGTTGGTAGACTCAGACTTCTTTAATAAGTATGATTGAATCACCTCAAAGAACATCATGTTAAATGGGTGGGAGAGTATAGCTATATCTAATCCCAAGACAGAGGATCCATTGATTCCAGAGTTTCTAGTGGAGTTCATTGAATCTTTATCTTTTTTCAATCAATGAGGAAAATAGAAATTTTCTTTCGAGAGTTATGATAAAACATATTCTCTTTCTTATTCTAAGGTAGTCAGTCTAATTGGAATACCTTACGAAGGAGAAGTTAAATTTCTTTAGCATAAGTTACCTGATTTTAAAGGGACGTTCTGATAAGGAAAAGCCCACACAGTGTCTTTGTTTGGTTTGAGTTAAGACTCCAAATATTCTTCATCTTTCAAAAAATTGGTGGATTCTTGAATCATGGGTTCAAGGTTTTATAATTCCGAGGAAAGGAGATAAACATACCTTGAAGAAGAGTGATATTTATATTTTGGATTTCTTATTGAATATATGGTAGATAAACTTGGTAAAAATTGAGAATATCATGAATGAAAATATGAAGTCTTAGATTATTATTTATCCGGCCATTCATTCAAGGATCATTGTTCCTTGACTTTAGCCATTCAAAATCCCATGTAGTTCTATGCTGAGAAATTATAAATTCATGTTTCTTAGTGATGAAACATTAAGGGGAATGATTATTGGGATTTCCAGTGAATCCAGAAAAATCAATGGCCATTCTGAAGATGAGTTAAAAGCATTGTCAATGAATCTGAAAGTGATTGAAACCTCTATAAAATGTGGAAGGAAGGGAAAAGATAAAGAGGTGGAAGGGATATTGAAAACCCATGTGGACAAGAAATCTATATCGTCACCTCCAAAGCCAAAGAACAAAAAATAATATCTTGAAGAAAGTATGGCTATATAGAGAGATGATAATAAGAATCAGAAGGAAGGGGACCCTCAGTTTCGTTTTTCCCCTACTGATGAAAAATCATTGAAGGAAATGGCTGCTGAGAATCATGGAATGGAACAAAAAGAAGAGAAGAAAATGAAGAAATTTTCAGAAGCAGATGTCGTTCAATCCCATCTCAAGGCTACTAAAAGAGCCTCTGAACAAATTCTGGTACTAGAATATTTTTTGACTGTACCATTACAAGAGACTTTAGGAATGAAATCCGTGGATCTAGAATCACTTCAAGAAGAAGAAATTGATCATTAAGTGGATAAATAAATAGAAGAATTAGAGGAGGTGGAAGAATAAGTAAATGAATCTGATTATTTTTTAGAACAAGTTCTAGAGTATCATGTGAAGGAAAGTCCATTTGTGAAATTATGAATCTGGACTTCCCATGGAAAATCCTCAAAAATTGCTACACTGGAAAAAGACGAGAAGGGTGAAGATGAAGTGAATAAGACAATAGATGATGAAAATAGTAATAATGATTTTATTCATCTAAATGATCTAGTGGCTGATGCCGAGAAATAAGATATTGAGGAAGAAAATATTGATTAGCTATCTGATAGTGAGCATGAATCTCCTAAAGAAAAGATATCATTCTATGATCAAATAAGGGAAAGCATGTGGTTATAGGCACACCATGTAAAACCATAGTGTGGAAGAAAGATGACAGTGCCTCATCAAAGAGGAAAGATGATGATATAAAAAAATAATCCTCACCATCCAAACTTTTGGATTCAGAAGCATCTTCACTCGGACATGATTTTGTTGTCCAGTCATTAAAAAAGCATGTTGATGCTTTTTCGTTATTTATAATAATCGATTCAAGATGTCAGATGATTTAGCATTTATTATATCAAAAAACAAATTGATTATACATTGTGATGGATAATTGTGCCAAACTAGAGGTAGATTTGAAGACATTCTTCATTGGTTATAAGGAATATAAAAGATCATTCTGGAAGTTGACAATCTGGTCAAAGACTGTTATTGATGAAATGAGATTTTTTATGAATTTCATGATATTGAAAAGGATGATTTTGATACTGAAGATGGGAAGATTAAAGATATTTCAAATAGTTTTGAGGAAAATTTATGTCTTGAAGAGACTACTCAGAAGTAAGATGTTAATGATTTAAATGGAATGATTAAATATATTAACATGAATTGGAAAAGGAAAAGAGATCGTAGAATGGAGATTAAAGAAAAGATTACTAAACAAGAACAAGCCTTGAAGGGTTAGGCTGACATTCTTAAGGTTCAGGAAGATAAAATTCAATCCTTAGAGAAGAAAATTGATGACCAGGACCAGTTGCTAAAGAAAGTAGAAGAGGATCACAATGATCTCAAGAAACTAAAAACTATTGAGAAAAATATGATGCTGATGGAGAAAGAGGTATAATTTCATTTCAAATCTGATATTTATTTTTATTTCTCTAATTTAGAAATTCTTTCAAGTCATAATGAAATTTTTGGAGAACTTTATTTTTTTGGTTTTTTATTGCTAATATTTTAGGTACCATATTTTATTTTATATTACATTTATTCTTTTTTGAAAATCACCAGGGGAGAAAAAAATGTCAAAAATAATACTATGTAAAGAATAAATTTCCCTAAGTAAGGGGGAGTTCATCTTAGGGAATGTTTTATCATGAAGATTTTTTTATGCTAGAAAATGTAAAATCTCATTCAGGAAGTCAAAAATATGATCCTTAACGATTTAAAAACCTAAGGGGGGTGTTTTTCGTATTCACTATGATCTATAAGTAAATGGAGTTATGTTTTTATTTTCAAGACCATAAAATTTCTATATACTTAGATTCTTTTCAGTAAGTATGTTTGTGATTTCCAAAAATGGTTAGATTGTTGAGTCAATGATAATTCCTTTAGAATTTTCCATTCTTTTATGTTTTGAAAATCACAATCACTCTATCTCAAGAAAAATTTTATTTCCCTGCAGATTTTTCTTAATAAGTAATATTTTTTCCATCCCCAATGAATTATCTCTTATTCATTGATATCATTGTTCATGATTTAGTTTCTAACTATTTTTATTTCTAAAGTGTAAAAACCGGTTTCATATTTAAAACCTCATAATTCTATAAATACATATATATATATATATAGAGTATTATGTTTTTATGTTCTGAAATTCAGACTCTGAATTATCTGAAATTAGAAATCTGAATTCTCCGAAATTCAGAATGAAATTTCTCTAAAATTAAGATTCCAAATCTTCTGAAATCCACAATCTGAATTCTCTGAAATTTAGACTCCAAATTCTCAGAAATTCAGAATACAAATTCTATAAAATTCAGACTCTGAAATCTCTGAAATTCAGACTCCTAATTCTCTAAAATTCAGACTTCAAATTCACTGAAATTTAGAATATGAATTATCTAAAATTTAGACTCCAAATTATCTGAATTTCAGACTCTGAATTATCTGAAATTCAGACTCCGAATTCTATGAAATTTATATTCTGAATGCCGTATAATTTATGTTCCTAAGTCCCTTGAATTTAGGTTCCGAATTCTTTAGAATTCAGGTTCCAAATTCCTTGGAATTCAGGTTCCGAATTTCATAGTATTCAGACTCCGAATTCCATATAATTAAGGTTCCAAATTCTTTGGAAAAAAGAATATTAATATCCATGTAATTTATACTCTGAATGATTTCTTCTCATACACCTAACATTATTCTTCCTTAGACTCCAAAAAATAAATTTTGTTGAGACACCATATTTTACTTATCCTAGTTAATGTTATGAAACGATGTTCGATATTCTGTTTCTAACCAACTGTTGTTTGAGTGAAATATATACAAGTCACTCTGATATTCAAGGGAAAAAATGATCGTTGGATGAGGGAGACGACCGTTTGGAAAATCTCTATAAATAGGAGCTCATTTGAAAGAGCTCAATACTTTTGAAAAAGTTGATAACTCTAGAGACCACATGCTATTGAAGTGATTTCTAGAGTGAGAGAGATACTCTCATGTGTTGTGCATACTCTCATTCCATTTTCAGCTTTCTTCTTGCGACTCTGATTGTTGTTGTGTACAATCGAGGGCTTCCAGGGATAGGAAGACAGAGGTGCCGACTTCCTTAAAGTCAGAGGACTTACTTGATAAGGAAGATAGAGGTGTCGACTACCTTGATGTTCGAGGGCTTCTGGGGATAGCAAGATATACTCTGATATTACTATTGATGGATTAACCAGGTGTTGGTAAGATAGAATTTCATAATAGTATAAATCAAGGGACCTTTATCCAAGGTTGTTAGATACCCTTCTCATTGGGTTAAATTATTTCATACTTGTTACTTGTATTGTTTGAAGTTTGTTTTCCATTTCATTTTGATTAATAAGGAAAATATAACTATATTGAACTTTCTTATACTTATATAATCTAATTATAATGATTCTATACACTTTAATGTAGAATATTTGTTCTTGTAAACTTCTCATAAGTTTCATTTCAAAAACCATATTTCCATAATCTGGCATGATTGTAGAATGAAGAGGTCTTGTGAATTTACCTTGTATAACATTATTAATCAATAGATAGTTTTATACCATCTTTGAAAGTTACAAAGGAAATTTTTAAGTATACAATTCATCGCCCCTCTTGTATTTTGAGAATCTACATTCTTATTTTGATCCTACAGAGAGCACTAGTGTCTACCCCAAATCTATACATTTAATAAATAATCTAGACTGTGTAAAAACAAGCATAAATAAAGTAAGCAATAAAATGTTACTATATATCTATGTACCTGATTCATACCCCAGTTGGTGTATGAACCTACATTATACATTTATCATGCGTACTCAAAAATCATTACACAATCATTTTCATTTATCAATTATTCATCCACATTAAATTATGAATGTCTCAAGATTCATCTTAAGACCAACATCCCCCATATAAGTCACTCAACAGAGATGTCTCTAATGACAATCTATGTAATCAATGTATATTGCAAATCCATGCTTGTGATTTGGCTTGGATAATGCGTCATAATATATTAAATTATCCTTTCATATACTATGTATGATCCCATCCGATAAAATAGTGATTCGATCCCAGGTCCGTCCATTAATAGTGATTCACCCAATCATTAATAAGTTTAAATCCTTCCTCATATTCAGTACCCAAATCCTCAAGTCACAATAGTTTTCATTAAACCTTAATTCATTCCATGTACGACCAATTGGAACCAAAATCCAATGTCAATTAATGGGTGTAGAACGTTATGTCTAGAACCCTCATGAGTATTTGAAGCATCAGTCCTTGTCTCACAACCCATGGGTATTGGGAGAATATGTCATTTTCTAATAAAAGAAATCATGCAAGAAATGTGTATAACACCATGTCTAGCACCCCTTGAGTATTTGGAGAATCAGTCCCTTTCTCATAACCCATTTATCAATCATACATACATATTTATTATCGGTGCATAATTCTGTGTATAACACCATAAACAAATCCATTAATTATTTCATAAATTAATTAATCTAGCCCGTTAATTAATTCATCACCTAATTTAGAACTTAAATCTATCATAAAATAATTCTACCATCAATTAACAATTCAACATATCAATAGTTAATAATTAATTATCTTTTAATTAATCTCAATTAATTATCCCAAATCATTAACAAGTCTGAACCTGTCTACATAAACTACATTTCATCCAGGACATTAACAATTAACATGCATGTCGTAAACATCACTAGTCAAACATGCTAAACAAGGCCCACATATTTAGCAACATTCTCACACATCATATCATAATTTTTATAAAAATCCATCCTAAACAACTTAAGAGATAGAAAATAAAAATGCATAAAAATATTATTATCCAAAAATCATAACAATCAATCAATTCACAATCTTAACTTAATGCATGAAAATTAATTTTTTTAATAATAAATCAATTAAATAATATATCTAACCAGTTCATCAATTAATTAACCATTTATAATTATTAATGTAATAATTAATCCATCCATTAATTATTAATAGTTTCCAATTTATATTCCGAATATGTCAAAATATTCAATTTTTTCAATATTCGGTACATGCAACAATTTTTCCAACTTATGAGTAAATTATTAATTCTTCAATTTATTCCCCTATTACCCATCCTTACACAATCAATCATTTTATTTGAGAAATGATAAATCATCATTTTCATAATTTACATTCCATGACATGGGATAAAAAACACACAATAAAGGGTGTCCATGTCCAATACTATTTATGTCTCATTTACAAGGAAGACCCTTGGGTACCTATTGTTTAACCATTTTTTATTCTGTCCATAAGATCAACATATTTTAAATTACTAGAAATAAATTCTTAACACAAAAACATGGTTCTTTCCTCATTTATATGGGATATATACAAAAACCCAACCTTAAGAAAGCATGGTATGACATTACCACCAAACAAAAATTTATCATTAATTATCATTTAAATAAAATTTAGGTATCCTAAAATAAAATAAACTCATACACGCAAATTATTTAAAGAAGAAAATAATTATTAAAAAATGTGATAGAGATTTGGGACCCTACTGTGGCGTGGAACTAGAAAAATATTCAACGACATGTCATACGACGACAACCAATCCATGGTTGGTCTACAACCACACACACACACAATTATCTATATAAATCTATACTTATATATAGACATGTGTGCGCCCTCTACATTGATCAAAACCAATTTCAATAAAACTTAGATTCCCAAAAATGCAACAACAAGACTCAACACACCACTAATAAAGTATTAGTGACTCATATAATTTGACAGAATCTCAATTAGATGGGGAAAACAAATAGCAGAAATGCATATCCTTACCTGAAGAAATGGTGGAAAGGAAAAATGAGTCCATATGCCTCAACCTTGGAAGAGGATGATGGATTATGGAATAATGGGTCTCGAGCCAACATTCACATATCCTAAAAATAGGGGAATATTATGATTAGATTAATCCTGAACCTTAGGGTTTCATCTAGGAAAACACGGGGGGAGAGAGGAGTCAAATGGGCCATGTGAATGACTAGTTATATGCTGATCAAATCACCTTGATGAGGTAGACTAGATTCTTTAAGAGTCTGAGAGGATCTGTCATTCACAATGTGGAGTTCAAGAGAGGGGGTGGCACACTACATGTTCGATCCCGGAGTGTTGTGCACTGCTGGGAGGGGGTCCTGCTAAGGGAAACACACATGGGAGAAGGGGCCATGCATTTCTAGAGTTTGCGTCATAGGGAAGGAGCATGGGAAGCTAGAGTGGAAGGGTGTTGAGCACATGGTGCGTCGCCTAATGAGGAAGAAAACATGGGGCATCTACTCCTCACCTACAGGTTGCACCTCACTTTTTTTCTTTTCCCCTAAATTTAATCTAATTAATTGTATTTAATAATTAAAAAAATAATACTAATTTTATTATTATTATTATACACATTAAACAAATATCCAATAAGTGAAAAACTCTCCACTTATTTAAAAACACTTTTTCATTTACTATTCTCTTAATAAATGTTTCATAATTAATTAAGAAACTCCAAATTGATCATTTAATTAAATTATATTAATATTTTTTTAACTAAATAATAATAATAATAATAACATCATCATTATTATTATTCCAATTTTTTTTTTTAACCCAAACCCCCTTTTTATTACAAAATCATTTATATGATAAAACTCGAACCAATAACCCTGAATTTAATTGTCATAACAATAATTATTATTACCTTCATAAAACTGAAAAAATAATTATATAATTGTTAATATTCATCAAAGCTTTGATAAACCCAACACCACTTTTTAATATCAATTCTTAATTAAATATAAAAAACCTCATTTAATTAAACATTTCTTTGAAAAGATCAAAAGACATAGTAAATTCTCATAAATGTTACATTATTTTAACATAAAATTAAAATCTCAAAGCATCGAAATAATGTATGAAACCATAAAAACCATAATAAAATTATTATTATTAGCACATTACTCTATTTAAACGCAAAAAAACCCATTTAATATTATTTAATTAAAATAAATAAAATATTAAAATGGGTTAGATACACAGGTTGGACCGCAACCGTTTGCATCCCGTGAAGATCCATTAAAGTGATCTTTTCTAAATTCAATGCTCTCAAGACTCATTGGAACACCTTCTAAAATTATTAGGTAGTTACACATGTGAAAAAACAACACCTTTTGGTGTTCTAACACCCAGAATAAAGTTCTTGAGCTTGGTTTAAAAACAAACATATTGATAAACTAAGAAAAAATTCAAAAACTTTTGTTTTTTAACCTGGTTCAAAAACGCGGAACCTTAAAATCTAACCAATTTAAAAATTATCATCCCCGAGAATCCATCTATAACTACTAAAAAACCCACCAAGGTCATTTAATCACATTAGATATTTATTGATGTGTTCCCAATGCCAAACACACCTTTAACACTTCACAAGCCTAATGAATATGCCTTTAAAAACTGATTGATTATTCACTTTATGGAATAAACATTCAAACAAAGATTATATATGAGGCCATTACAGGGACCTCATCAATGAAAGATGTTGTATATTGATCATCCAATAGAACAGGTTGCACAAGCTTCCCTCAAAAGATGTCATGAACCTAGAAACCACATTCTCCCTTTATCTAACGATGTGCCTTTTAAAACTATTGAAAAAACATTTCATGTATAACGAAGCCCCTACCTGTCCTCTGATGAAATTTCCAAGTCAAGCCATCACAAGGCTATTTAAAAACAACAAATTTCCCCAACATAACTAAAAGAGTAGACTGAAGAAACAACGAATCCTACTTACTTCCCAGATAACAACTACTCATCGAGCACAAGAACTTTTAATCTTTACTGCGGTATATGGACAATGATATCATAGTGTCTCCATGATGACGTCATGATAGGAGACATGCTCGTTATATTCAAAAGATTTCACTATGTGAAAACAATGGTCCTTAAAAAGATCAGATGAACAACTTTTGAACGACTCTATTCAAGAAATGCTCAGCGTCACCTGCCGACACGTTTACTGAAATCGATGCAACACTACCCACCTTTGTATTGTCCATTAAGTTGAAATAAAAGATCAGACACTCTCCAGCATGCTATTTCAGAACAACTTAATGCATTAGTATGACGTTTCTTGAACCATGATCACCACATCAAACATTGATAAAAAACCATTACAAAAACTTATCGGCATTCTATAAGACCCGAGTACGAAGAAGTCCTCCCGAGCAACGGAACAAACATACTTTAACAACATAAACAGTCTAAAGGGAAAACCTACCATGGGTTAGCCCCATAAAAAACATAAACATTGACCCTCTCTCTTGGTCTCAAAAAGCTAAAATCATGAGGTTCAAAAGCCCCTTTTTCATTTCAACCATTTAAATTAATTTATTTTAAAATTTTAACATTTGAATGAATTTCAGAAAACACAAAAGTAATTTTTCTTGACAAGTAACTTGTTTTTCAAAATAATGCTCTATGGAAAAATAGGAATTATATCACAAACATCCTCTTTAATCATTTATCATTCAGTGTTTTTCAAATATAAAAGGCAATTTTTCATCAAAATTAATTTTACTGAAAAAAGAGACATATTAGGCTCCCATTTATTCAATCCATGTTCTTCAAAAAGAAACCCAACAACAGTTCATTTCTATCCAAAATCAAGAGTTTTACATTTATACCCATTTTCAAACATATTGTGGATATATAAGGTTCAAGCACAAGGGTGTCCATCTACCAATCAATAAGTCTTCCATACACCTTAACGTTGGAATTTTACTCCAATTTATCAAAACCATCATTCATTTAACATTTTTCCTTTAGAAACTCCTTCATATATCAAACATTTATGGAATGTTAGCATAAGAAGTAACAAGACAACATGCTATAACATAGAATCCTAGAACAACATCAAAAAATGAAAATAACTGAGGTAGTATGGTACATAATAACTCAATCATGTTAAATATATCAGTGAAACATGAAATAAACAGAGGCATAGTAATGTAGTTCAAAACATGGAATTGCACCCAAGGAACCCAATCCAAATTTGCAGGGATCATTCTATTGAGACTAAATGGAATGTTAAAAGCATGGAATGTGTATCTCTACATTCCTAAGATGATGAATGTATGAAAATTCTTTCCCCTATCAGGACAAGACAATTTGTTTTTCTTCAAAATTCCTAAAAATAAATAATAAGAAAAAAACACCAGTCACACTTGGTGAAATCATATATACTATTACCTTAAATACAACAAACATAAATTCCAATTACTGGACACTTGGTCATTTCCCACAGATGGGGTGATCAGTCCCATGAAAATCCATTGATATAACTATATAACATCCAAAACCGACTCAGCACTAAACTGGTGGCTGGACCGGTCGTCACATGACTTCAATTGTGTCTCCCCATATTCTAGAGGTTGTCAACTAGCAGTGAGGGTCAATGGATAGTCAGTGGGGAGACTATACCCTCATATCAATGTTCAATAATAGAAAAGTAACTAAATAGCAGAAGCAGTCTAACAAATGATAAAGTAGTGGAAGTAAAATAGTATTCATTTAATAAAAGTGTCCAATACCAATTATATAGCAGATGGATGGATGACATGCTAATGAAAAAAATGGATATTAGTAAACAAAAAAAATGATTTTCATTCTAATAATGAAATAAATAAACAATGGCTTGAAGCCCTGAGGGTTGTCTCCTCGAGCATCCTGATCTTCTGCTCGGTCCTCTTCTCCTATCTCCCATGTATATGAAAACATCACAATCCTATAACCAAATAGAATCTACATCGGTACCCAATACAATGGGGGACCAACTTGGTTGTGAGATTTAAATATCAGTAGTCTGGGACAACCGGTGTTTACCCCAAATCAAGACATTTATAAAACTATTTAAACCGTGTGAAATCATTCATAAATAATGTAAGTAGTACATCATAGCTATATATCCATGTACCTCCTATAGCCCACAACTAGTGTCTGAACCTGCATTATATATTTATCCTGCATACTCAATAATCATTACATAATCATTTTCATTTATCAATTATTTTAATCCCATTAAATTATTAATGTCCCGAGATTCGTCTTAATCCTGACATTCCCTGTATAACTCTCTGAACACAAATGTCTCTAAAGACCATCTAAGTAATCAAAGTAACGACCAAATCCATGCCAATGAATTGGCTTGGAAAACATGTAATAAGATATTAAATTTAATGTTTTGTATTCTATGTCCGAGCCCATCCACTATAATAGTGTTTTGATCAAGGGTCTATCCACTAACAATGATTCACCAAATCATTAATTAGTCAGAACCCTTCCTCATATTCAGTTCAAAAAATCACTATGTTATGAATGTTTTCATTAACCCATAATTCATTTCAGGTCCGACCAATTAGACCCACAATACAATGTCAATTAATGGGTGTAGATCTTTATGTCTAGCACCCTTGTGAATATTTGGAGTGTCTTTCCTTGTCTCACAACCTAGGAATATTTGGTGAATCATTCCATGTCCCATAAAATAATATTTTCTTACAATATGGGTGTAGAACACCTTGTCTAGAACCCTCTGAGTATTTGGAGAATCATTCTCTATCTCACAACCAGTTTATCAATCATACATACATATTTATTATTGGTGTATAATGCCATGTCTAACACATCAAACCATCCATTAATTAAGTCATTAATTAATTAATCCAATCTGTTAATTAATTCAACAACTAACAACTACATAAATATCCCATCAAATAATACTACAATAAATTATCCATTAAACATATCAATAGTTAATAATTAATTATCAATTAATTATTCTCAATTAATCATTCAATATCTTTAACATGTCTGAACCTTTCCACTAAAACATTGTTTTGTCTAGGACATTAAAAATTAACATGCACATCATAAATATCGCATGTCAAACATGCTAAACAAGGGCCATATATTTTGCAACCATCTCACATATCATATTCAATTTTTAACCAAATCCATACTAAGCAACTTAAGGAATAGAAAATAAACACGCATCCAAAAATATGATTGGCCAACAGTCATAAAAATCAATCAATTCACAATCTTAACGTAATGCAAGAATATTAATTAATTCAATTATTAATTAATTAAATAATATCTATTTGACCATTTCATCAATTAATTAACCATTTATAATATATAATGTAATAATTAGTCCATCCATTAAATTTTTTCAATTTCTTATTTATATTAATAAGATGTCACAATATTCAATGTTCTCAATATTAAGTAAATGCCACAATTTTTTCAAATCTTGACTAGATAATTAATTCATAAATTAATTACTCTATTACCTATCCGTCCCTATTAAATAATTTTATTCACTAACTGATAAATCATCATTTGCATAATTAACATTCCATGACATGGGTTAAAAACACACACTAAAGGGTGTCCGAGTTCAATTCCATTGAAGTCTTATTTCCAAGGAAGACCCATGGGTGCTTCCAATTTAACAAATTATTATTCCAGCCACAAGATCAAAATATTTTTAACAGCCAAAAATAAAGGATTACCAGCAACACATATTTATTTCCCCATTTATAAGGGATACATACAAAAACACAACCATAAGAAAGCACGGTATGACATTACCATCAACCAAAAGTTCATCTTTATTCGTCATTTAAAAAAAATATTGTAGTTCCAAAATCAAGGAAACTGATCCTCTCAAATTATTTAAAGAAGAAACTAATTCTTAAATAATGTGATAGAGATTTGGGACCCTACCTCAGGGAGGAACCAAAACAATATTCAGCGGCTTGGAATTTGATGACAACCTATCCACAGCTAGTCTGCAACCACACACACACAACTATATGTACATAAATATATATATATATATATACATTTGAGTGTCATATAAATTAATCAAAACCGACTGAAACATAACTTATAATCACCGAAATGCAATGACAAGACTCAGCACACGTCAAATAAAGTACTAGGGACTCATATAAATTTTCAGACTATAAATTAGATGGTAAAAAAAATAGTGGAAATGCATATCCTTACCCGATGATGTAGATACATGAAAACATGAGTCCATCCAGCACACCCTTGGTGGAGAATGCTAGATTATAGACCAATGGGTCCCGAGTTAACGTTAGCATATCCTAAAAATATGGGTACATAATGATCATATTAAAAATCTACCTTAGGGTTTTAGCCGAGAAAACATGAGGAGAGAAAGGAGTGAAATGGCCGATGCGGATGATGAGTTATATCCCGACCGACTCACCTCGAAAAGGTAGACAAGATTCATGAATAGTCAAAGAGGAACCATCATGTTCAAAGTGAAGTTCGAGAGAGGGGGTGGGGCGCTACACATTCTGCCCATGAGTCTCATGTGCTACTGCGAGGGGGTCCGTCCGAGGTTTGTACACTAAGAAGAAGGGGCCACCCACTGCTGGATGTTTCACCAAAAAGAAGGAGTTAGAGTAGCTGAAGCATGAGGGTGTTGCGCACCTAGTGCATCGCATAAGGGGGAAGAAAACGGGGGGGGGGGGGGGGGGTCGTGTGCCTCACCTACAGGTCGTGCCTCCCCTTTTTATATTTTTTTCTTTTCTGATTCCCCAAAAACAAATCTTATTAATTGGAGGTAATAATTAAAATAAAACTTCTCATTTTATTATTATTATTATTATACACATTAAACACATATCTACTTAGTGAATAACTCCCTATTTAATTACAAATACTTCTTCATTTACTATTAGCTTAAAAAATGTTTCATAATTACATATGAAACTCTATATTGATCATTTAATTAAATTATTTTAACATTTATTTATCAAAATAACCACAATAATAATATTAACATCCTCATTATTATTTCTCCAATTTTCATTTATTTAAAACAAAAACCCCCAATTTGTTACAATATCAATAATATGATAAAAACTCCAACCCAAAACACCTAAGTTAATTTCCATAATAATAATAATTATTACCATCATTAAACTAAAAAAATAATAATGTCAATATTATTATTTTTTAAACCTTTGATAAACACAACACCTTTATTCAATAACACTGATTCATTAAATTTGAAACAACTCATTGAATAAAACGTGTCTTTGAGAATCTCAAAATCCACATTAAATTATCCTTAATGTTACACTCTTTTAAATGCAATTAAAATAAAAAAGATACAAAAAAAATTTATGACACCATAATAATAATAACATTGTTATTATTAGAACATTCTACTATTTAAACACGAAAAAATCTATTTAATATTATTTAATTAAAAAAATTAAACTGGATAAGCTGCATGAGTTATACCGCAACCATGTGTAGCATATGCAGATCCATTAAAGAGAAGTTTTCTGAATTTAGTGCTCTCAAGACTTATTGGGACACCTGACAAAATTATCAGGTAATTACACATGTCCAAAACTGACACATTTAGGTTTTCTAACACTCGGAATAATGTTCCGGGTCTCATTTTAAAAACTAATCTATCGATAAACTGAATTGTTTTTAAAAAAACCTTCATATTTTAACCAGGTTTGAAAAACATAAAACATTATTGTAAAGGAAATAAAGTTCCAACTAGGGGTTTCTAGAGTGTTTTTGGGGTTATTGTTGCAAATTATTCTATTTTGTGTTTAAACAATATTAATGAATCCATTCTTATGTAAATAAACATCATATGATGTTTAGAGTTTTTAGACGTTTTTGGATTTAGTAGAGTTTCAATGTTGGTGGTGTGTGTTGATCTTGTTTGTGAGATATCTTTTGTAAGTTCTATGTTTAATGTTTTCCTTGAGTTATTGATTTAATTGTATTAGGGCATAGAATAAATTTATGGGTTTATAATATAGAATCCCATGTTTTCATAAACCTGTAATTTTTTTTATTTTGTGTGTTTGGTTATAATAAATGATTATTAAGTTGGATTAGAGGTGAGGATGAATGTTTCTATATTTAAACCCAAAAATTGATGAATGTGGTTACCCCACTATAATGTTTTGATATTATTTTTTATCATTTTAGGATTGTCTGTGTGGAAAAAAGGATTTTTTATATAGGTTAGTATAAGATGATTATATCTATTTTGTAAGTGTTATTATTTTATATTTTATTTTATAATCTATATAAAACCATGTATTATTATTCCTAGATCTATGTATGTTTCGGAGGGATATCATTCTACCATCGTCGTGTGGGAAATTATAATTTCTTTACCCATGGTGGGATTATTCCCTAGTTTAGTGGAGTAAATTTGTTTTCATATTATTGGCCCATGGGTCAATTAGTGTAAATGTGATAAACAATTGGAGTTATGCATCATGGTTATTATGGAATGAGGACTAAAAGTGTAATATAAAAGGTTTTAAATTCTGTTATATATAATTATGTCAAGGTGGAAGAAAATTTTGGACTGCAAGAGGAGAAAAAGGACTATCAGAAAGGGGGAAATGAATTCATTTTCATTGATTTATATAATGTATATGTGTTATTTATGTTGTACCAATATATGGTGAAGTCCCATTATGCCACAGTAAAGGCCTTATATATATTATAATATGATTTAAATTATTATATATTCCTTTAAAAAGTTGGGACCTAGGTTGGATCTAGGTTATCCATTGATGAAACATGGGTTCTATAGGAGGATATCTTTAATTGATATTATATTTATATCTCCAATAGGTAGTAATGGAGAAGTTATTGAATAAACATTTTATAATAGTGGATTTATTTTTCCTTGGAAGTGGTCAAATACATTGATTTAAGGTTTGGTAATGTTGAAATCTACTTATATCACTTATAATAATATAATTTTTTCACCTTTACTATATTAATTTTATGTTAACCCTCATATCCCTTGTCCTTTTTAACTCATTTTATTCCAGAGAGGAAATCATGGTTGTAAAATCTAGTTACAATTTGATTTTTGTTCTTCTAATTATGTGTGATAGAATTTAGAATAGATATTTTAATGTTTACAATGACCTAATTCACCTAATATAAAATATTATATTTTATTAAGACATAGGATAAGGGGATAAAATCATTTTTTTAGTTTTATCTCATTTTATTTTCATGTCTTTGTAGATTTGTTTTTTGCTAGGCATGCAATGGTTTTTCCCTGATAATGATAATATATTGAATATAAATTATGTGAGAATACCTAAAAATATATAAATTAATATTACAAACATTTGGATGAATATTAAAAACATATAATAATAATTAATACCCATGAAGGATAAAAAATTACTGTATTTGGAGACTATATAAACAAAATACAAATTTCATGGAAGATATTTAATATCTTTAACAAATTTATTCTAATGTAACACCCTTCATTGATAGAGAATGTTAAGAAAAATATTTATAACATAAGTAAATGGAAACATAATAAAATATTGGTTTATATTTCTAGTAAGGGTAAAAAAGGATACATTAATCAATTACCACATGTGTTAATACGAAATGTATTAATGTGTGAAAAAATGTAATAACTATCAAATGTCATACCCAATCAGACCTTGGTCGTTAGTCATTAATAAGGGAAAATCTAAAGACCTGGAAATTTCAAGGATTTTTTTTAAATTTTTTTTGGAAATTTACGAGTCTGTGGCTTTTAATGGCACTAGATTCTGAAGCCTGGTGTGCCCGGAATCAATTTGCGATGTTTAGCTCATGTACGTTCAGTGAACGAATGAGTGAGTTTTTCTATATTTTGAACCTGTGCTCAGAATTGAAATCTGAGGGCACCAATGAACTCACAGCGCTGGTAATTGCTTAAGGGGACCTTTAGCGTAGTTTCATTTTAAGCGGGTTGAGAATTAATTTTTAGGGAATTAGTTTAAAAATAAATAAAATTGGTTTGTAAAATTTTATTTATATCTACGGTAGTTAAATCATAAAAAGGAGAGTTAGGGGTGAGACCCACAACCACCAAACTACCCTTGTGTGGATATTTGGGAGGTGGGGCCCACACGAGCCACCACATTCCACCTTCCATAACACATTTCAAATCCCTATTTAAAATCCCCAAATATCTCCCATAAACCCATTTTTAATTTACTTGTTAACTCCTCAACTCCCCTATTAATGAGAATTCTTCACCTCCCTCTCCCCCTCTTAAATGCATGTGATCACATTTTAATTAAGGAGACAAACCTCTTAAATTAATAAAAGAGTTTGATTTATTTTTAAATGTAATGACACATCTATAAATTGGGAGAGCATTTTATATTATGGGATTAAAAAAAATATTTTTTTTTGTGGGGGAAAACTCTGGAGAATTAATGATTAGTGTTCTTTTGTCAATGAAGAACATCATCCACTCTCGACGAAGAACGAATTCGATGAAGAACGCAAAGTCACCAATGACGTGCCCTCTCTTCTTCTTCATATGCATCAGGGGAGGAGACACTACTGCATGGAACATCGCCAATGACGATGACTCTTCCTCTGACGTCAACAGAATCAACACCGATCTTCTGTGACGTCCGATCACCACGATGTTCATCATCCGCGGTTCGACGATGTGCAACGTCTTATCGAGGTAGGGGGTTTTCGTATATAGTGTATATGTGATTTATTCCTTTGTTCATGGGTATTTAATTGTAGCATGTTTGTATAATTTATTTTGAATAAATTATACCCTAGCCATTGATGAATTCTGGATTGAGCCTCTAATGCAGAGGGAACGTGCTAACGAACAAGCCTGACCTCTCTGAAGATTGTTTTTCTATGCATGGATTGACGGGAAACAATGAAACGGGACAGAAACGGTGTTTGGAAGATGTCACAGTGAAGAACGGGTCCCGGGAGAGCCATAGGCGCAAGCGGTGGGTGAATCGGACCACCAGAGTGCGTCCGGTGGTCCGCGGAAGCTGCTACCGGCCCGCCCCGCCGGCACGGCGGCACTGGCGTCCGGCGATGCCCGCATCCGGTTGTGGCGGTGTGACAGACCCCACGGCCACGCGGGATCCGTGAGGCGGGGCGACGCCAGCTGTCGCCGCTGGTATCAATCAACGGGGGGCCGCACCCCCTGCTCGGCCAACCCGCTCGGCCAACCGGCCGAGCCGCAACCCACCACCTGTCTGGGCCTCCAACGCCGGGCCAGGCAGTGTTGAGCGGGCCGGGCCGCGCCCTATCGGGCTAGACCCAGACCCGGGTCGAGTCCCCCTAGTTTAGGCCGACCCAGGGGGTGTTGTGCCAGGTCGGACTAGGCCAAGACCCCCTATTTTCGGACTAATTTTGGTTAAACAGGAATATCTTGAGCTACATACCTCCGATCGACACACCGTTAATTGTGTAGGATTCCTTGGATCGTGGTGGTCCTTTAGATATATTACACTAATGGTTTCGGTGAATTTTGGGTACAAACGGGTTGGTTCAAACCAGAAACCAACTGGGACCTTGGAGCGGAAACACATTTAACTTGAGGACCAGACGTCCGATTGACGTGTCGTCAACTACGTTGGATATCTCATGATGAGACAGTTCTTTTGGAATACTCCACTTGGGGTTTGGATGTGGTTGGAGTATGCTCATATTGGTTTAGCCTATAAACCAACCAGGCCCGTAGAACGGAAAAGCTAATAACTTTCAGATCGGCCGTCTGATTGAAAAATTGTCAGTGGCATTGGTAAAATTATTGAGAAACGGTTCCTTTGAGTACACCCCATGGGAATTCGGGGTACAATTGAGATATTGCAGCCATGGTTCGTACATGAAACCAACCGGGCCCCTTGGACAAAAAGGCTAATAACTCACAGACCGGGCTTCCGATTGACGTGCCGTATGTTGCGTTGAGATCCCTATGACGTGACGAATCATTGTGATACTTCTTCTTGGGAATTTGTGACACTTGGAGTGTCGACCAGTGGCTCGTGGAGAGGATCCTCCCAGAGATGAGCACACAGAGTATGGTGACTTTGTAGCTGGCTGAGACCTGCTAACTACTTGTCCGATTTGATTCAGAGTGACTTATATAGCCCACTGTGGAGCACTACTTTGTGAGGTGGCATACCCATAGTGGTGGAACACTACTTTGTGAGGTGGCTGACACTCGGTAATTTACAGGTGGAGTACCTCTGTAGGCTATGAGGGGGAGACCTACTGTGTGAGGTGGCAGACCCATGGTGGGGGAAGCACTACTTTGTGAGGTGGCTGACCCGCGGTACTCGACTGGAGGAGTACCTCAACAGTCTAATGTTATTGAGTAGCACCTCGAAGTTGTGACAGGACTACTATGCTCGACATAGGTGGAGTTCTCCAATGGACATGTTTTCGTCATCATGAATAAAAATCATGGTTAGAGCTGAGTCAATGACCTTTGTGTTTTCCTCATGACTGAGATGAGTTATTTGATAACATAAGTATATGTATGGGCATATACCTAAGTAAAGGTTATCTATTGAGATCATTCATTGTGTTTTATCCTAGTTGGATTTTGTGAGACCTTGAGGGTCTCGGGGTCCCTACTGAGTATCGTTATACTCACCCCTACACAGGTTATGCCCACACTTGGTTGTATTGGATGCAGATGGAAGACAACGGTGACCGAGGAAGAGTGTACGAGGACTGGACGGTACCCGGTAGAGGACACTCGGCGTGACGACACACGGAGTGGACCAATAGACGCAGAGTGCTGAGGAGGACATATATACCTACCCTTCAGGTAGGAACCCATAGCACAATCCAGGAGCTGCTTTTATCACTCAACTATTTTTATTTTCAGTTGTACTTTCATTCAGTTGTAGCTTTACCTTTCCCTTAGGTTTGTATTTCCTGCCCCTTTGTACTTTCAGCACACTTCTTACTGCTTTACTTAGTGTTTTCTTCGTCTTGTACTCTGGTTGTGTGTGAGTTTACGTTTTTAAGGCTAATGCCTTCCCAGTTATAGGGATTTGCGCCTTTGGTTCTAGTCGCCATCAACTAGCCTATAGATTGCGGGAATGTGGTAGTTACGACCTTGGCCCTAGGGGATGGGTCGTGACAAATTGGTATCAGAGGAGTCAGTTCTACCACAAAACATATAACTCTGATATTTCTTTTCTGTGAAGCAATAGTGTTAAGGGTACCGAGTGTGTTTTTTAGTTCAGGGAGTCCAGTGTTGGTGGGGCGGCCGACCTATCCATACACCAGGACCGTGACTTCTTATTTCCGACTCAGTGCACGAAAACACTTATTGTGTGTGTGTTTTCAAAATATTTCTTATACTCAGCTCAACCAGGTCATGTAACCAGGTTTAAATCATTTGACCATGTCACATCTATTTAGGATGCCTCCTCGCAGATAGTCAGTTGGAGTTCCAAAAGAGTAATCGATGACGACCCACCGAGCGATGAGACTCCGGTGTAGGGCCATTTTTCTATGTTGGCACCTTCGTGTGGTGTACCAACAACACCACCACCCATTAGGCAGCAGATGCCATCAGTCGTACTAGTGGACAATGCTGGCCGACAGAGCGCATTTCACGAGTTCCAGCAGCCGAGGCCTCCAATGTTACGAGGCAATATAGATTCCCAGGCAGCAATGGACTGGATGGAAGCGATTTCTAGAGTTCTACACCTAGTTTAGACACTAGTAGAGAAGATGGTGATCTTAGCTACTGGTGTTTTCTCAGTTAGTTACCATGAGGTTTGTCCGCATAGTGATGAGGCTTCGGTATGTTGACCGATGCCTGAGATAGTACCTTCGGGTAGTGTGCCAGCTATATCACTACCTGTAGGTCAGTAGTTACAACCAGTGGTATCGGTAGATGACACATGTTGTCTTAGTGCCTTACACGTGTTTCAGCATCAGATACCCCTCAGGTTCTGAGTTGACCCCGACTCACAGGCTGCTAAGGACTAGCTGTAGTAGGTGGCTTAGAGTTTTCTAGAACTTATACTACTTCGGCAGGACGACATGTCGGTAGCTGTGTATTCATCGGGGCATACTGACCATTCCTGGTACTCGATGAATACGATGCGATTAGTGCTTTAGGGATCGAACATCTGAGAAAGGTGTGTTTAAATGACATCCAAGCCAACACTTCTTCCTTTATGGATTCCTACTTATGCTTGGGTGCTATAGAGAACCTTTGTGGTTGAATTTTATTTGGATGAATGAATATAGCTAGTGAATGTAAGCAGTAAGAAAAAGAAAATTGGCGCCAATCTCAGAGACTTGGGTGTGTAAAATGTTTCACAAAGAAGATGTGTTAAGGACAGATGAATCTGTAGAGCAGCATATGTGGAAGTAGAGCTAGGAGAGTAGCATGAGTGGTGAACATTTCGACATGTTACAACCACTCAACTTTGTAGTCCCCGCTAGGTTCACAGAGCTGGAGGGCATGGGAAGAGTGTAGCTGCATGTGGTCAAGGAGTGCAACCTAAAGGCTCCAGGGATGATTCGAGGAACGATCTATGTCTACTATTAGCTACCATAACAATAGACCTTGATATGAATATGGACTTCCTTACACGAATCTTGTCCCAAACCCAGAGTTTCCGGTATAGCCGTTGACATGAACCTCACTTCTGGAGATACCATTAGGAGGAGACTCGATAATCACGCTTATTCCGATAGTGATATCTGACCCTTGAGGCAAGAGTTTTGGTTGGAACCTCTTAGTGGCAGCATCGAGGCCTTATGATGTTAGTTTGGGTATGGACTGGGAAACTACAGTTCATACACCGACTGAGTGTATTAGGAAAAAACGTTGTGGTTTACCTACGACGTTGGGATGGGTTTTTCCAATGTTGGCGAAAAGGAAACCCCAGGCAGCACAAGACGGAATCATGCATAAGTGGGTGCAGTCGATCACTCATGAGTCGGCCAGACCTAGATTTGTGCCAGACATCTCCAGAGTTGCTGCACCGCCTTAAGCTTTGACGGGGAAGGGAAACTCTTCATGTGGTCAGAGTGATTACAGTAGAGCTTTATAGGATTTCAGGCATAGGTTGACTAGTGTGCCCATCTTGAGGGTACAGGAGAAGGTGCAGATCATCCAGGAGCAGATGAAGAGTTCACAGAGCAGACATGAGTCCGATGCTGATAAGAGACGGAGACCACTGGAGTTTGAGGATGGAAACCACGTCTTCCTACGAGTCTCACATCGACGAGTTCTACGGAGATGTTTCTGAGGTGGAAAGTTAACTACAAGGTTCATCGTACCCTTCTAGGTCTTCAGAAGGGTAGTAAGGTGGCTTACCACTTGACCTTTCCACCACAGTTGTACTTGGTGCATGATGTCTTCCATATATCTCAGTTGAGGAGATGTGTTCACGACCTTTCACACATCATCGACCATAGAGAGCTGGACATCGATGATGGGGAGACATTCACGAAAGTTCCAGTGGAGATCGAGGATCGACAGGAGCGGGTCCTACATGGATGGTTGATTCCTAAGGTGCACTTTCATGGGCAGCATAGGAACCTCCAGGAAAGGAAATGGGAGCGGAAGACTCATATGCATGCTGGTACAACTTTTGTTTTCACTAGTGTGTGTTGAATCTTTACAGGGATGTAAATCCCTGAGGTGGGAGTAATGTAAAGACCCAAAAACTTCAAGGGAATTTTTTTTAATTTCTTTGGAATTCTATGAGTCTGTGGCTTTTGATGACAGTTGATTCTGAGTCCAGGTGTGCCCAGAATCAATTGATTATGTATAGCTCAGATACGTTCAGTGAACGAATGAGAAAGTTTTTATATCTTTTGAACCGGTGCTCAGAATTGAAATCTGAGGGCACCGATGAACTCAAAGCGCCGATAATTAATTAAGGGGACCATTAGCACAATTGTGTTTTAAGCGGATTGAGAATTATTTTTTGGGGAATTAGTATAAAAATAAATAAAATTTGTGTGTACAATTTTATCTATATCTACGGTAGTTAAATCCTACAAAGGGGAGTTAGGGGTGAGACCCACAACCGCCTTACTACCCTTTTGTGGATATTTGTGAGGTGGGGCCCACAAGAGCTGCGACCTTCCACCTTCCATAACACTTTTCAAACCCCTATTTAAACTCCCCAAACATCTCCCTTAAACCCATTTTTATATAACTTGTTAACTCCTCAACTCCCCTATTAATGAGAATTCTTCACCTCCCTCTTCCCCTCTTAAATGCATGCCAACACATTTTAATTAAGGAGAAAACCTCTTATATTAATTGAAAATTTTGATTTATTTTGAAATGGAATGACACTTCTATAAAGTGGGAGAGATTTTTTTATTATGGGGTTAGAAAATATTTTTTTGAGGGGGAAAGCTCTGGAGAAATAATGATTGGTGTTCTTCTCTCAACGAAGAACATCATCCAATCTAGACGAAGAACGACTTCGACGAAGAACACGAAGTCACCGATGACGTGCCTTCTCTTCTTCTTCCGCCACGTCAAGGGAGGAGACACCGCTGCGGGGAACGTTGGCAAATATGATGGATCTTCCTCCGACGTCAACGGAATAGACACCGATCTTCCGCGACGTCCGATCACCGCGACATTCGTCTTCTGTGGTTTGATGACGTGCGACATTTAATCATGGTAGGGGGTTTTTGTATATAGTGTATATGTGATTTATACCCTCGTGCATGGGTATTTAAATTCAGTGTGTTTGTATAATTTATTTTGAATAAAGTATACCCTTGCCATTGATGAATTATGGATTGAGCCTATAATGCGGAGGGCACGGGCTAATGGACAAGCCCAAACTCTCCACAAATTGTTTTTATATGCGATTATTGATGGGAAACAATGAACTAGGACCGAAATGGAGTTTGGAAGCCGTCACAGTGAAGAACGGGTCCTGGGAGATCCATAGGCGCAAGCGGTGGGCAAATGAGACCACCGGAGCGCGTCTGGTGGTCCATGGAAGTCGCTGACGGCACGCCGCCAGAGGAAATCCTCCATGGAAACAGCCATGGTGGCAGTGCGACATACCTCGTGGCCGCGCGGGATCCAGGAGGTGGGGTGGAGCTAGCGGGCGCCGCCAGTATCAATCGACGGGGGGCCATTCCCCCCCGCTCGGAGCAACGCGCTCAGCCAACCAGCCGAGCCACAACCAGCCACCGGGCCCGGCCGCCAGCGCCGGGCCGCACCGTGCTGGCTGGGCCGAGCCTTGCCAGCTAGGATGGGCCCTATCTATTGGGCCGGACCCAGACCCGGGTCCGGTCTACTCAGTTCAGGCCGACCCAGGGGGTGTTGGGTCGGGCCCAGACCCCCTATTTTCAGACTGTTTTTGGTTAAATAGATATATCTTGAGCTATGGACCTCCGATAATCACACCGTCAGTTGCGTAGGATTAATTGGATCTAGACGGTCCTTTTGGTATATTACACTCAAGGTTTCGGTGATTTTTGGGTATGACCTGGTTGGTTCGAACTCAAAACCAAACGGGCCTTCGGAGCAGAAACACTTATAACTTGAGGACCGGACATCCGATTGACGTGTCGTTGACTATGTTGGATTCCTCTTGATGAGGTGGTTCTTTTGGAATAATTAACAAGGGGTTTGGATGTGGTTAGAGTATGGTCAGTATTTTTTATCTTATAAACCAACCGGGTCCCTAGAATGGAAAAGCCAACAACTCTCAGACCAGACGTCTGATTGACGAATTATCAGCGGCGTTGGGAATATCATTGAGAAACAGTTCTTTGAGTATACCACATGGGAATTCATGGTATAGTTGAGATACGGCCGGGTTGGTTCATACACGAAACCAACCGGGCCCCTAGGACAAAAAAGGCTAATAACTCACAGACCGGGCGTCCGATTGACGCGCCATCTGTTGCGTTGAGATCCCTATGACGTGACAGATCTTTGTGATATTTCATCGTGAGACATTGTGACACTTGGAGTGTCGACCAGTGGCTCGTGGAGAAGATCCTCCTAGAGATGAGCATACGGGGTATGGTGACCTTGTAGCTGGCTAAGACCGGATGACTGCTTGTCCGATTTTATTCAGAGTGACTTGTATAGCCTAGTGGGGAGCACTACATTGTGAGGTGGAAGACCCATAGAGGAGGAGCAATACATTGTGAGGTGGAAGACTTGTGGTACTCAATAGGAGGAGTACCTCTGTAGGGTATGAGGGGGTAGCACTACTCTGTGAGGTGGAAGACCCATGGCGGGGGATGCACTACTTTGTGAGGTGGCTGACCCGCGGTACTCGACAGGAGGAGTACCCCAGCAGTCTAAGGTTTGTGAGTAGCACCTCGGAGTCGTGACAAGACTTCTGCGCTCGACAGAGGAAGAGTTCTCTAACAACCATGTTTTCGTCATGATGAATAAAAATCATGCTTAGAGCTGAGTCAATAACCTTTGTGTTTAACTAATGATTGAGATGGGTTACATGATAACTTAAGTATATGTATGGGAATATATCTAAGTAAAGGTTATCTGTTGAGATCATTATTTTTGGTTTATCCTTGTTGGATTTTGTGAGACTTTGAGGGTATTGGGGTCCCTATAGAGTATCGTTATACTCACCCCTACACGGGATATGCTCGTACCTTGTCGTGTTGGATGAAGACGACAGACAGTGCTGACCGAGGCAGAGTTTATGAGGACTGGACGGTACCTGGAAGAGGACACTTGGCGTGACGGCAACGGAGCAGACCGATAGACGTAGAGTGCTGAGGAGTACATCTGTACATACCCTTCAGGTAGGAACCCAGAGGATGATCCAAGAGCTGCTTCCATCTCCTAATTGTTTGTCTTTTCAGTTTTACTTTCTTTCAGTTGTAGCTATACCTTTACGTTGGGCTTGTATTTGCATCCCCTTCGTACTATTAGCACACTTGATATTACTTTACTTAGTGTTTTCTTCCGCTTGTACTCTAGTTGATTGTGTGTTTACATTTTGTAAAGGCAATTCCTTCCCAGTTATAGGGATTTACGCCTTTGGTGCTAGTCGCCAGCCCCTGTCCTATGGAAGGTGGGCTTGGGGTAGTTACGACACTGGCCTCGGGGGATCGGTCGTGAAAAAATAAGTATTATTCAAATTGTTAAACATATGTAATAAGTTTTTGGAATAATAAAAATCATGATCCATAAGACAATTTCATTACAAAAATGCATATATTTTTTAAAAATAAATAATCATTGAAAATAATTTTTATATCCAATGTTCATTTATGTGATAATCATAGTGTAAAAATTCCCATAGTGTATCAGGTTCACTCCCCATTCCATCATTTCCTTATTCAAGGTTCACTTATAATATTATTATAGTGGACATGTTCCACTACTAAACTTGGTTCATTACCAATTCTAATTATCTTTATCACGTGGTATAAAGATCATTAACTAATGAATTAGAGGGATATATAATATCGATCCAACCAATAAACTAATGGGAACTATACATTAGTGTTCCATAATTTCATACATAAATATGTAATTTTATAATAAAAGAACCCAGGTAAAAACAATGTTCCATAATTTTTTTTAGTACATAAACATAAGCCATAAAAATAAAGGAATTTGACGGTATCCGAAAAACAAATATTATATCCCCATAGAATAATTAACACATGAGAAAGTATCAAGTTTTACGGAATCCTCTATAAAATACAAATCATAATAATTGATCAAAAGGAAGGATGTTAATGTATCATCAGAAAAAATACCCATTAAATTATAAAAACCCTCATATGATATTGACATATATGAAAAATACCTTATATGAGTATTTCACCATGTCATTTTAAATAAAAAAAATATCCTTTTATTTCAATATTGTGATAAACTAAAAATTTACAAAATACTATTAAAATGATATTGATAAAAAGAAACCATGTAAACATGTCATGGAATCATCAGTGAAAGGAGTATTCATGAAATATTTAAATTTTATTTTATCTGTATACATTAAAAGAATACATTATTTTCGTAGATTAATAAAAATTCAAAATTATGTAATATTGATTTTGTTGAAAATATATCATGTATACCTTTTTAATTAAATTTAAATGTACTAAAATTAAATTTCTTAAAATTTTTTTATTTATAAATACATTAATAAATTATACTGATGAACATAGGCTCGAAACAAATAATTCTTCAAATGAATAATAAGTAAAGTCGACATTTCAGAAAAAAGACTCAATCTTATTAATTAACACAGAGGGTAAAATGATATATATAATTTAAAATTATAGAAATATACATAGTAGAAGAAAACATATGGGGTGTAATGTTTAATTATCAGATAATTTACTTAAATTTAAATGCATCATAGACAATATCGAAATTAAATTAAATTGTAAGATAAACCCTTTCTCATGGATCATTCTCACATCAAATGTGTTAAAACCTCATATATAATTAATATAGATATATTATAATTTTTTTACAAAAATAATTTCATATAAAAAATACTATATACCATTGGATTAAAATTCTGAATTTCCCTTTTATTATGAATAGTTCAATAATTTCTATTTTAGGAGAAAACTAGTCCATTTTCCATGTGTGTTTGAGTTTGATAGTCTAGTTCCTTTCACCGTGGTAATTATTTAATCATATCAAGAATAATATTATCTTTTATGAATAATAATTTTTCATTTTATACAGTTTACCACCTTTTATATAATATTTTGATGAAAAATAATTTCATCACTTTGTGTATATAATTGTTTATATATACACAAAATATTTGTTTTCACTTTTTGATGGATGAAACTAAAAAATTGTACAAAAAATAAACATTATAAAATAATAATTGTATATTTTATTTTAAATATATTATTTATATCTTTTATGAACACTATATATGAAAATAATAATTAAAAAATTGATCATAATGCATCCTGGAGGTGCTAGTCCACACATAAATACATGGGATGTAATCATTTTCTAGATGATAGAGAGGAGATAGAAAAGGACAATAATATTTAAAATATCTTAGTATTGTTAATATTCAGATGAAATCATTTTATAATGTTTTTTTAAAAACTTTTGAGTATTTTTATAAACAAATACTAAAATTATTAGTAAGAACATATAAATTTGTTTCAGGTATCTCTAAGGATTATATGATTAGTCATTGGGAAGAAAAAATCTAAATATAATGGCTAACTATGTTTGGAGTATATTTCGTTTCATATTGGTCAAAATAAAAGGATAAAATAGTGTTTATTATAGTGTATTTGAGGATTCAATTTTTTAGAGGAGTGGAATACTTGTAAATATTAATTATAAGAAAATATAATAATGTCACACTCTATGTAAAATGGTCTATATTATATAAAGATCCAATAATATACGATATAGGACCTAAATTCATTCATAATAAAGGACGTAGATTGGTTCATGTTCTTTTTAACCCTTATCTCATCAGTTTAAGACCATTTTAATCGTTTCTTCCTTTATTGTAGTAATGGATTTTGACATTAGTTACTATTCATAATCGATAAAAATAGAATTTAACTCATTGTAATGTTTGGAAAACATCAATCAAAGTATTGAAAAATTTGTATATATTCAATTTCTATAAATTTAATTAATTATTTTCCAAATAACTGTATAAACCCATTTTAAAATCATTTATAAAAAAGGTATATTTAATCATAAATATAAATTTATTCTTAGTAATGCGAAACGGGCGGGGAAGGGTTGGGTGCGCCAAGCCCACACGGTTTTGAGCCCACACGGGTTTGTCCGCAAAAACCTGTATATAATGCAAACAAAAAATTTCAAGCCCGACCCGCCCCCTATAAACCTGCAGGTTGCCCGCGTTCTTACCTACATTTACAAAAATAATAATTTTTATAATCATTTAAATACTGTATTCATTTTCATTTTTAAAGATATTTGTGGGTAGAAGTTTGATTTAATAATAACTAGTGTTTTAAAGGATGTGATAGAAAATTTTTTTGTGGGTTAATGCTGGCATGCAGTAATATCGATGTGGTGGCGAACTGTTGCAATAGAAAGTAGGTGAGTGATCGGTGATGGGTGATGAATGATAATGTTGGTTTTGTGGTGATGTGAACAACTAAACCTGTGAAGGAATGATGTCTCTCTAGGTAATGATCGGTTTTAGAGGAAGCTATTAGTGTTTTAACGAGGTTCTATCCAATTATCTTAATAACAAAATAAAATTAAAAAATAACAAAATTAAATCGACCAAAAAAATATTATGATTATAATAACTCTTATAGAATTGAAATCATACACAGAGGAAATGAGTTCCATTTGTCGAGAGATGGGTTGACACACTATGTGAATATGGTTTATAATTACTATATAAATAATGTAATATCATATGAAAACAATAAATATAGGCCTATTTAAAATTCACAAGTGAATAAATGGTGAATTAAAATGACCGTTATGGTGAGAAATTATATGTCACCATTTAACCATGATTTTTTACTAAAAAAACTTAAATTTTAAAGAAACATATATTGTAAAAATAATATATATTTTTTTAAATCAAGCCCGCGGGCAAGCCCACACCCACGAGGGCTCAACCCGCATTGGCCCTCACCCTCGCGGTCTCAACCCAAATGGGCCCGCACTCTAAACGGTCAAAATTTTTGGGCCAACTATGCCCCACTTCCGCCCCATATCCGCAAATCCAGTGGGTCACGAGCCCGCTTTGCATCGCTATTTATTCTTATTCCATGACTAGTAAAAACTATTATATAAATGTTAATATATTTTATTTTACATATTATCCAAGAATTTAATTAGAATAAATTATAGATAATTGTTAATATTCTGTATTGTGATAAAATACACTCCATAAGTAGAAGTGGTTCTTTTATAAAATTATATTTTTAACCTTGAAATTAAAGTATCATCCTTTAAAACCTATTTATAACCATCATTTTAATGATTAATAATTTGATGAGATTTAACACAAATATATTTCAGTAAAATCCATGTCAACTAGTTAATAAGACATATGATATATAGAATAATTTAATACTCAAACAAATTTATCTTATAAAATATTATGATATTATTATTAATATTTAAAACATAGTAATTACTTCATAAAAATTAATCAATAGATTGTTATTAATGTAACATATTATACATAATTTTCATAATTTATTTAAACATACTCATAACCAACAATGTAATGCCTGTACAATAATATTTATATTTAAGATTAATATTCTAATAGTATATCATCAATTGTTTATACTTAGCATTCCATTTAAAAAAATGCAACCAAACATATAATTTTTTTGGAGGGAAATATGTCAATAAATATCAATCTATTAACTTAATTATTTTTATTAATTAAATATGGTAATGCGAATGGGAAGTGAAATCCATGTAATATTATTGTTAAACATTAATTAATAGATGAATGGATTCAAAGATTCTTGTTATAATAAATTTTATCGAAGTGGAAATAATGGTGTCATTATCTTATTGTGGTCACATTTTAGGTTTTATGTTTATGTTTTACCATGCTATTTTATTTATGGAAGTATATTATTTATTTGATTTTATTCATGTTCATATAGGGGACATCATAGTGTCCTTATGATAATGGTTGATAGATCGAACAAGTCTTATGGTTACACTAATAGGGGTGAATCTATGTAAAAATTTCATTATTTAAACATTTTCATCAAATAATACTCTTCAATAGGTTATATGAGGAATATACCAAATGAAAATTATTCTCTCCACCCAAAAAAATAAAGAAACAAATGAACATTGAACTTGATAATTTTTACAAGGTTCATCCACATTATGTGAGCTTACACATTTCGACATCTGGTTTAGTTTTGAAACAGTATTTTCTAATATAATTTAATAATAATATAACAATGTGTAGGGATAATCACCCTTGAATTATAGTTTAAAATAATCACACTAAAACCATTATAAAATATTCAATTGGTAATACTCAACACACGAGAAGTTATAATGAGTCCTGAGAAACAATAATGCTCCTTGGAAACTCAGGGTTTCTTCACAAACTAATGAATTGATTTTTTATAATTGTTAAGAAATTCAAGTTAAAAAAATACAATTTTTATGTATCCTATGTATATATACTACTCTAATGTCAAACTAAAATCACATTCTTTTGATACTTGAGATCATGTTGATATAGATCAAAACATTAGAATAGAAATCATATGACTTTATTCTTATTCAAAATAGTTTTTCCATATGAATAATTATTTATTTTTTACATTATCTATTCTATTCTTGTTTATTCTCAACCCAAAATTTTATTTATCTATGTAATCGATTTTATAATCAGAGTTCACATTAATTCTAAACATTATTTTCATATACCCTATCTAGTATATTAGATGGTGTTAGGAGGCTAAAAATAGTATGGACCACGAGTATATTGATTTTTTATGCTTCCACATTTGTAATTCATACGACTCATTAAAGACTGTAACATGGGTCTTCTTCCTCATGTCCTCGTGAGAATTCAAAAACTACATCATATTATACATGGAACTCAGAGTGGCATCTAGATCCAATAATGTAAAAAAAATGTATTTAATCACATTATAAATTCATTGAAATGATATTAGTTTCCTAGGTTAACATGATTTAAAATATATTCATCATTCTTCAACATAAAGATAAAAGTTGTGGAACAACTCATATCAATGAAAATCTATAATATTAAAAATACTCCCTTAAATCACTATACTATTAAAATGAGATTTTTGTAAAAGGAGTGTATCAATGAATTGTACCAATGACATTCCATTTTTAATATTTTGATATTCTTCCCCAATAGACCAAAAATAAAAAAATCAACATCATTTTATTGAACTTAAAACATCTCAGGTACTTTATAATATGTGTATCATTGATTATTCATATTTATTGTATCATAATTTACATCTTCTGTTTTATTAACAACAAAATAACTTGTGAATCTTCTAAATTTTATTCAACTAAATATTATATTTTATGGAAGTATATATTTCACAAACAAAAACCTTAAATTTTTTTAAAGTATTGAAGTCTTATATTTTTAATTAAATGTGTTAAAATGATCAAATACATGTGATGAAAAAATACACTATCTCATGAAATTACATTTGACCCTTCAAATGCATATAATCGAACATGAATTATTTAAATCCACAAAATCATATATTTAGTTAAGTATTATGATAATTCTAGATCCTAAATCAGTGTGATATCATTAATATAGACAGGGGTTGGATTATTGTACCCTTGTTAAAAAGTACATTTTACAAAAAAGTCTCCATATCTAGTTAAATCCATAAACCACTCTATTTTTTACTCACATCTACACCTAAAAAAATGAAGTAAATAAAATATCTAACCATAATTATTTACAAGGTTTGTATATAATGTGATCCCACTACTTTCAATATTGGAAAACCACCCAACAAATAATATAAATTATATCAATCAATAACCAATACAATATTACACTATATAACAACATGTGGGTTCACATAAGATGATCATTAAACAATTTCACATAGTTTTACCAGAGTCTACACCGACCTTCTACTCCCGAGTCCAAAAAATAGTGTCTTTATAATACATCATATAGAAACCTCCTCTTAGAAGCTTGATCAATTATTGGATGATCTGTTTATATTATTCCATGATCTTGTTGGGAATTACATGATTATATACACTTATTAATTTACCATTATAGCATTATTATCTTTCTCAAGTATATTTCATGTCTTTTGTTTTATTTATCATGTCATTGAAATAATGATCAGTAAATTAGTCCTTCAGCTGATGATTCATGAAATCAATTAAATGCATGAAAATGATGCACACAATTTCTCAAATGTACTTCATGGCAGATTTTAAATGGATTATTAAGGATATAAACCATATAACGTTCACTTATAATTATTATTATTATATGAGGTGAAATATTAATATATTTATTCAGATTAGTAATTATTTCAATATAGTTCACAATTTACATGTTCATGACATATGTATGTTTTCTTATTCAAATTCATGCATTCATGAACAACTGTCATAGAACATATAGTTTTCTTTACATAAGATCTGGCATAAGAAAAATATCAAATAATTTTGTGCAATCATGGTATCTCAAGATGTTTTTTTTGAAAGAGGCATACATCATGGAATATATCAATTATGTGGGATAATATTCATTGTGAAAATGTATGATTGTTGGATCCGATCATTTCTAAATATAATGAATTTCACAAAACATAGAATGATATTCACATAATAGTTTACACTGAATGTATACCATTTCATTCATATATACCTAAGATGATTGAAAAAGATATGTATTTCTCAATAATGAAGCATATAGACCATGTCTTATTCAAGAAAATGTTTCAATGATATATTTTTTTTCTAGAAAACAAGATCCCTCCCACAATTAGAAAAACATACCTAGGCATTATAAATTCTCATTTTATAGTCATTTTCAACCACCTCTCCTTTAATAAATAATGAAGCTAGTAGTAAAAGTTTTATTCAATTTCAATAAAACATTTAAAATTCACAAAGATATCAATTTTTTTGTTTAATTTAACATGGGTTTCTAACAAACAACATCTGTGACACTTAAAAACATGTAATCATTTCTTATGTGATTGAGCCTCATATGTATACAAAATCTGATTGTAATATTCATCAAAAAAATGCATACTCATCACGTATAACTTTATTTTATTATCATTAGATGGATTTGGAACATCCTTATATGTTAATTTTAAAACATTATATTTCATGAATGACTACAATATTTCTCATTAGAGATGGAATCGATCAACAAGATACCTTCACGGGTGAGACACACTTACTCAAGATAGTCGATCAAGGATGAACATGTCAAGACATATTAAACTTCTATCAACTATATTACACTTTCATTTTTGGAGGGTGATGTTAATTTATTATGAAGCTAATAAGTCTCACATCAGTTGTACTAATTTTCTATGTTTATATTCATAATAGTAAAATATCAGTGAAAAGTTCACCATAGACACTCATCCCACATAAAAGTTCCCTTATTTTATGGTTCACTTTGTAAAATATTCTGTTTTATCACTATACAGGATAGTATTACTGTGGTATATTTCTGATACCCTTTGGAACTAAACCATGATAAAATTCTCTTCTAAAACCATGCATATCCATATGGTGGCACCACAAACAATATATAGTCTACTCTATGTATATAATATTCTTCCCATGTGGTAATTCTTCTAGAACTCATGATCAATGATCTAACTCTCCTACATAGATGAGATCCTCCTCAGATAGGGGCAGGATGGATTTGATTCCTAGCTCAATTCATTGGCCAATTAAAATTTATAAAATATATGAAAAACTATATATTAAACATGAAATATAAGATTCTATAAATAAAAATGACAAGTATAATTTTTCATATTCTATCATATTATAAATCATTTAATTTATTTATATAAAATCATAAGCTCATATTCAATAACCTTTTTAAATTCTGAAAAAATTATCATTGTGTTTCTAATTTTCATCTACATCAATTTTCTCCATATTGTTATTGTAAAAAGTGTGTCATCATTGACACATTCTTTGACATTAAAGGATAGATCCACAATCATTGCGTATGAACCACACAAAGTGACATTGCTTTTAATCACCATGATTACATATCCTATTGAATATAAATTTCTCTAAACATCACTTTTCTCAACAATCTATCATCATAAATATCTTGTCAGTACCAAAAATATCATAATTTCAATGTGAGGATCTATATGAATTTATTCTCCCCTATCTTAAAATTAAATTTATTAGTTTATTTAGGGTTACTAATTTAAACATAGACTTCAAAAAAAAATTTATATTTACATCACCTCATGTAATGGAATCAAATTTTTTAAAAAAAATGATCATTTAGTTAATCAACTCAATATATACAATGGTAACATGAATTAGAAAAGACAAGTAATATTACCAACACATCAAATCCATGCATAAATTACTGAGTAATTTTATACAATTATCAACATCATTCCTCCTTTTTCATTTCAATTTTTACTTGAACATTATTATCTTTATACTTCCTACAAACATATTCATATTCATAAAAAAATAAGTAAATATAATAATATATTACTCTATAATGGTCTCTGTTATCTCAGGATTCATATCTCCCCCTTAAACAGTAGTTCAGTATAATAAAAGAATATTTTTAGCAGTGATGATCATATAGAATCATTAATATTAAACATAGTAAAGGGATACAAACCATTCATCATCATGGAATTAGGTGTTATTCATGTTTTAAAACTATTCCACTTCAATTATCTGCATTTTATATAATATAAAATGTGTATGGGAATATAGAGGGACCTCTAATGTTGTAGAGGACATATTGTGACTGATATTTTTCTGTCAATATTTATTTAATTTTCTTCTTCTTTGGGTAATATTAGTATTATCCTTTATTATTAGTGATCTTAGAATATATGATTGATTTTTCAACACCAATTGACATTTTTGGTGTTGTTGTATTTTCATATTAATTTCAAAAATATTAATTTGTCGTTTCTAAGTATTTTTCCTTCACTATTATTAGGATAGTATAATTTTCAAACATTATTTTGTGTGATGAAATTTTTTTTCACACCTTTCAAACATCATATTTTTCATGTCACTATTTGTATATAAAATATCATAATGTTTCACCTCATTTTTATAACCACCATTTTTCCTCTAGTTATATAATTTTTTTCAACTTATTCCAACGGTTTATCCAATTTTAATGGATATTTATAACTATGTATTGACTCTTTTATAACATTATTAGACAAATCAAAATCATAACATTACATACTACTATTTTTTAAATTATCATACCTTTATAACATAAAGAATATCTCTCGCTAACTTGTAATATAATTATCAGATTTGTGGAATTCTTGACCAAGTTTTCCATAAATTTCATTCAATCACCTATCCTTATTTGATGTTTCCCATTTAGATGTTATAATTGTCATAAGATTATCTTTATAAAAATATGATATCATTTTTTGGAATAAATCCCACTGGATCCATTCATAATTACTAGCTATGAAATGTTAAACAATAATAGAATCAACCTTTTCATGTGGAACCTTCTTCTGTGAAACATGAAAAGATTCATTTATTAGGTCAAATGCCTTGGTATATTTTTTTACACATTTATCAACTGAGTTTTATTTTCTAAGATAATCATTTTTATCTTTAATTATTCTTTATATAAATTTATAAGTCTATCATCAAAAACATTATCCATATTTTTATGTTTAGATATCTTTAACATATTTTGTTTTTTATCATTTACAAATGAAATATCCTTCATACAAAACTATTTCCTACAATTTTTTTTCATTATAATATATTAGATTTATGTTTAATTCATTAAAATTATATATATATTCCCTTATCTCATTACATAATTTATATTCTTTATTAAAACACCATACACAATCCTTTTATAGTTTTATTTTCTATTTATTGTGTATGATAATATTCTCAACTGTAGATTTCTATTTATCTTTTTTATAGTAATTCAAGTATAGTTTTCACATCACATTATACATCTTCAAATTTGTATTTATCTATTTTTTATATAATACTTAAATATAGCTAATTTCTTGGATATAATTCATATTTTGTCCCACCTCTGGAAAATGAATATTCATTTACATCCCTTATAATAATAATTTTTTCTATGTTTTTGAAAAACTATTATTTTTCATCTCATTGATACAGTTATTATTTTTTTATGATTTTTTATGTTAGTAGTATCTTTCATCCGGATTTTTGTTTTCATTCGATTTCTTCTGTTGATAGTCAAACAAAAAACATCCACTAACATTATAGTTTAAGACAATTTATAGCTTCTTTAATTATCATATTTTTCATTTGTTTGACATAATTTTAATTTAAGCCATTATTTTATCAAAATACATATCTAATTCTCAGTCATCAGTATCACTTAACACAGATTATTCTTTTCTATTAACATTACCATTTATCAGGGAATCAAAATCCATCGCAAATATTTTTATTTTATTCTTAATGGATTTTATTTTTCCCATTTCATATACCATGAGAATATTTTAATTATATTCTAGTGACCAATATTTTTGGTATTCTAGTACATGAATATTTTGATTACATCTATATGGTATGTTCACATTAGCTTTTGTATAATTAGTGAGTTATCCATCCTATTTTGATAATCTCTAATTCTAATAATAATATCAATTTCTATTATAAACTAGTTTTCAATAATTTCCTCATCTATATTTTAATATTTTCAAATCCTTATCTTCTCACATGTAGTTAGGATTCCCTAACATTAATCTGTCCCCCATAATTGATCGTTATTATTTCCCAAATCTCTATAATAGTTGAATATCCGTAAACATTTTTTGTAAACCATAATAGAGAGTAAAATCAATATGGTATTATGTGATTTTATATCAATTATCAGATAAATTTATCTAAAAATGTCATTTTATAATTCTAATTAATGGTGTGGAAATCCCACTTTATATACATCTATCACTTCTATCCAAAGAGAGATGAGATAAAAATTCATCACATTTATCCTGTAGCATTTATTTTACACAATTTAATGTGGGAACACACCTTTAGTTTTTGGAATTATTTTCCTGCATTATTAGTAGAATTTTGGATCCTTCCTAGGAAACCTTCACACTTATACCTATCAGAGTTCATAGAGTAGTGTGAGGTCACTAAGTGTGGGAGGGTGAGATTCATTTTTCCATTTTTTATTTAATAATTTTATATTTTTTATCTAAAACTCATTTTTAAATTTAATCTTATATTATCAATTGTTTTAAATCACAACCTCTCTATTAACGATACAATAAATGAAATCTTGGAACATAGTGTTTTACAATTTTGGAATCTAATTTTATCATACTCTTTATTGTTTCGTTTTATAACCCCCCAAAATAAAACAATATATAAATTAATCTCCAATTCAATGTAATAATATATACCAAATACTAATTCCACATAAGAGGATCATTATAATACTTGAAATAGTTTTACCAGAGTTCAAACTATCCTTCTACCCATGATTCCACACATGGTGGTATTTATACTACACCACACAATACTCACATCATCGAAGCTTGATCAGTACATGATTATTTATTGGCCTTTCTCTATTTTATTACTAGATATGAATTTCTATTTTATAACTATTAGAATCTTCTTTAAAACATTATTTTCTTTCCAAAATATATCTGATCACCTGTGCCTGATCAATTACCTCAAATCTATAATGTTTGTTAAATAATTTCTTATATTAATAAAGTCCCAAAATCAATTAAATATGTGAATATGATACATGCATTTTATAAATGTAACATAATCCTATGAATATCATGGTATTAAATAAGTTATAAACCCTATCTTATAAAAATATCAATTTGATTATTTTATCTTCACTCTCAATATGTTTATTCTATTACATGTTTCTTTTGAATTTTACTACACATTTTTATGTTCATGAAATCATCTATTTGTTATTTTCACAATTGTGCGATCATGCACAACTAAAACTACCCTTTCTTTTCTCCTAAATAAGGATAATGGTTGACTCAATTTTTTTATAATTATGTAAAAGCATGAGGTATATTTTAACTATTCATGAATGTAGAGTGATTAATGTAATATATCATTAATGTATTACCTTCTTATTCATGAATATTTATCTACATGATATTTAATCCTTCAAGTATCCAATGAGTTTCATGCAACTCAATATGATATATTCACAATAGTCAACATTAAAACATGAAAAATTTCAACTTAATTACCTAATAGTCTTGTACAATCCTTCTCATAAATGTGAATTAATCACGTGGCTCTCTTCTATAGAAAACAAAAGCTTCAATGTATATCTATTTCATTAGAAGATGAGAATTATCTCTCAAAAAGACATTAAGTCCATTAGGAAATGGGGATTTTCCATTTATAGTAAGGCTCACATACCACTACATTAATAATTTGTAGTCCTAGTACACCATTTTTAGGCCAATTGAATGATCATTTTTTATTTCATGAAGATATCAATATTTCTTCGATTATTTAAACATTGGATTCTAACTTACCAATTTTATGGTACTAAAAATCCTTGATTCCTTTCATATTTGATAAATTCTCATGTGAATATGAAAAATGAATATATGGATAATTATTAACCACAAATATTCATCGTATACATCCTTTTTTCATTATAGTTTCATTGTAGTTGAATATCCTCAGATGGTCATTTGCGTGCATGATATATCTTGAATGCATAGTATCTTTGTTATCTGAGCTAGTATTGACCACTGAGAATACATCACTAGTGTAGAATAGTTACAAAAAATATTTAATTTATGATAAACGCTTCATGTTATGCTTACCATCTGGCATTCAAAAAACATTTTATTAGCTCGTAGTTGGATAATTTCACTACTAATGATTATATGACTCATATTGGTTGGAGTGAATGACAATTAATATTTTAATTACATTTTAAAATAAAAGAACATTACCCCACATGTACTAATCCCACATTAAAAATCCCATCATCCATGGACTTCTTTATAAGTGATCATGTTTCAACATTTCTCTATACGAGAGTTTTGTGGTCCACACTAAATAACGCACAATAACCAACCCATGCCAGCAAGATCATCTACCATCATGCTTCCGCACAAGATTTCACCACCACTTTTAATTTAAGTCCAATCCTATGAACACCTTTATACACAAGCAGACATCCTATAACCCTGATAGCTATGCAATATAGCTCTTCTCCATGGGTGAGGTGCTCCTCCCAAATATGTAAGAGGGAGCTATATCCAAGATGAAATGTTAGCCAAATTTTTATTACAAAAGGATAAATATCTATGAAAAATATTGAATATATAAAATTTAAAATATATATTCCAAGAAATATTAATGACTTTTTTTTCAGAAAACATAGAATCTATTTATATATATTAAAAATATTAAATTTTAATTCCACTTTTTAATTCCGAAATATTTTTTTACAAAAGTTATAATCAAATTCCTCATAAATTGTATTCACCATCTTGTGTTAAACACTCATTCATCATTGGAACATGTATTTTACATGAAAGGATAACTCAAAAATCATTATAATTGAACTACACATAATCACATCATTCTTCAATCTCCATGTTGTCAAACCATATCGAAAATCCAGTGGAAATAAACTTCATTAGACTTGATAATAACAACTCTAGTAATCACACCCATACTCAATGTATTATTATTGATAATTATAGGAAATCATATGTTTTCATTTATATCCAGTATTTTTTAACCACATTATAAAATATTTATATTATATTTAACAATTCTGAAATAGAATAAAACATTAAATATCACATCATAAAACTCTAGTGATACTTAACATCCATATAGAGAAAATTCAAACCAACATTAAAGTAATCAAATGTTCATTTCTACATCATTACCATTTTATAGTAATAATAAAAATATTCCAAATAGAATCATATATATATATTAAATGTCGTAAAATATTTCGAGAAACATTAAATATGTTTCATTGTAGATTGATAATTGTCTCACACACCACAACCAATTAACATAATGTTTTTAAGATAATTACATCTCTCAATGAAAACATTGTGTGGATAAGGGACATAAATAAACCCTCCTTTATTTATTTATCCATTTATTACTTCCAAAATTTTCACATATATATCAATTTTAAAATATTTAGACAAACATTTTGTAAACACCCTCTATTCTAGAGTTGGGTCATTATTTTTAATATAATTAATATTTTTCAAAACCATAACGGGGTTATGCAATATTTCCTTAGGTGAGTTGGGAATTATGTACAAGAAGTTTCAATATGAAGTCATGACATTTCTCAATTGAAGATACTTTTGTAAAAATGTCTTCAACATAGTTCTTGGTAGCAATAAATTCAAATATTACATTAAAGTTTCACATATTTTAATTGATTAATTGATAATTGAGATAAATATTTTTAATCTCAAGTGATGAACATGAATCATAGAAAAATCAAAAACACATTAATAATCACTAAAAATGCACATTGGTCTCTTTTCAACAACAATCAATTCATCTAGGCAAATATGAATATGTATCATATGTGTATAATACTATGTTGTAGTATAGTACAAAATATCAATTTTTCTTCTTAAAACTAAATTATTATTCTTCTTATTCCCTCAAACTCACCTACCACCAAAAAATACATTCCACATGAGGTGGATTTCCTATCAAAAAATCCTCTAACACAACTAGAATTAGTAAATCCTTACATGATAATATCTCAAAAGTATATATGAAATAATATAAAAATCAATATATTTTTGTTGTATATGAGTATTGTTTTAGTGGATTGTAGGTGGGTCTCCTTTCAATCACATTTTAAACTTGTACATAATGTCATAATAAAAAATGACATGTTTGAAAGATATAATGTATATAAGGATTCTAATTAATTTCATAAATTATTTTTGACTTAAACATATGTCATAATCATCCTTAGCTTATTCCCAAAAAAATTAACAAAGATCCCTCTACATTCTTCCATTCCAAAATAATTGATAAATTCCACAGAGTACTATTATTGGGAAAAAAATATTCTCATATCCTTCTATGACTTATAACCCATAAAAGTAGGACATGTCACCCAACATAGAAATATCAAGACTGATTTTTCATATCCTTGGAAAATTCCTCCCAATGATACTTTTGTTTAACTTGTAAAATTATTCAATTATAATATATTTTAAAAATAACGGGATATGTGGATAGTACCTTAACATAAATATTACAATCAATTTTCCTTTTGAAATATATAATATTCTCACATAGCCATGAATCATGGTATAGTAGGCTCGTGTAAACTATCTAAACCATTGAAAACCATTAGTGATTTTCATACCATTATACAATCATTATTATGTATAAATCCTTAATTTTATTTATTAAACACGCCTTTTTTAATTCATTTTTTTGAAAGGTAGATTTCTCTTCTATTTGACATATGGGTTCTATTTTCTCTACTACTATATCCAAAAATATCATGATCATATAAATGATTTGATGGTGTGAAAACATTTCATCAATGTCAACTCCATCTATATAATATTATCCTATTCCAAATAGCCATTATTCATTTGGTGTGAAAATACCTATGTTATTCATTTTATATCGAAATAACCCCATAGATGTAATTATATTATTTTTATAAGGTATTGGTGCAATGAAATATTCACAATAGCCTTAAAAAATAGGCGAAGACTCGGAAATTTCATCAAATAGAATATGAAATGAAATCCGGATAGAGAAAAATTTCTGAGTACTATAGTAGTTCTATAGCTGGCACTATATTATGTATTGTTCAGTATTGTATCTTCTATAACTACTCATCTCTTTGGAAATTCGGGCCACCAGTTTGGTCCCCAGGTACATCAAGTCCTTTGAGTGACCTCAAGGCCTCTTGGATACATGAAAATTATGCATAAATGGACTAGAGAGACTCTCCAAGGAGCAAGATGTAGAAGAGGATTTATAACAGGAACATTCAACAGAGAAAAGCTAATGGATTTGGAAGAATGATATGGTATGCCAATTTCAATCGAGACATATCTTTCCAAACATAGGAATCCTAGTTGAACAACCATGTGATGGTGGAGAGATGGAATTGAGATTTAGACACTAGGGATGATAAATTTCAAGTTTTTATAGTTTGGATTATTCCTATATGAATTTTGGGTCATGTAATGTAACAAAGCCTACATGCCATGTAAGGGTTCCCGTTAAACCATTATATATCGGATTATGAAAAAATGAATAAAAAAGAAAGCCTTCGGGCCATTAAGGGGATAAGGTTTTGGTTTCAGTACCATAGTATTGTTATCCCTATTTTATCAATCCATGAATTCATTATAGAAAACCATTCATCATTTTCAACTTCATCAATAATAATTTGAGGCTCAAGATGTAATATAAGTGTATGTTTTTATTATCTAATTTTTATTTGGATCATTCAAGGTGTATCCCACTGACCAACGAAATTATCATATTCAACAAATATTTTTAGACAAAAATTTAACTCCCAATGATAATCAAGGCCTTCATTATCACCAGTAACTATTGAATCAGCATATATCAAAGTATATTTGGTTTTATATTTTCAACAATTAGTTTTCTATAATTAAATAAGCGTCTAGAACTATAGGTTTCACAATTAGTCCAAACATATATAATTATTTTTATTGATTTCCTATTATTTAAACATCTAGATATCTATCCAAATTATTTATTTATCTAGTATTTATTACTAGATCAATTGGAATGATAACATAAAATGTTGATTTTTCATACTTTTATTCAAACATACCCAAATATTTTTTGATGATTTTCATGTAATATGAAATATTAAGGATATTTTCTTATTTTTTTGTTTATTATTTTTAATGAAACATTTTATATATAGTTTTATTATTTTATTGTCTTAACATTCACATTTTGTAGATATTAATAGTGTTGTAGATGACCGTTCTACAAAATAATTGTAGAAAATTGTTCTTAGCATCCAGGGTTCACATTATTTCTAAAGTAGTTCAGTTTTTTCATTTAGTAAAACCATTTTTATGGATGGTATGGTGTGCCATATTAATTATTTATAATTTTTTTTTTGGGTTTTTCTCAGAAGAACAACTCATGTATTCTTTATCATTTTATTACTGTTTTATTTTTTATGAACATTTTTCTCTTTAGCTGTGTGTCTTCTAAAAACAATGAACATTTGAGTAACATATTATTAGTGTTTCATGAATAACGATATTATTATACAATTATAGTCTGTAGGATAGAAATAACAACGTAGGTGCTCAATATACAAATGGGGGGGGGGGGGTGAATTGTATACTTTAAATATTCCTTTGGAACCTTTAAAGTTGGTTACTGATAACTATATTTTCCTTAGATAAGGAAAATTATAAGTTTAACGAAGTTAAACTATGAAAATTCACAACACCTCTAATAAACTACTAGAGAATTGGAACCAAGATTTACAGAATAATATTATACCATAAACCGTATAAAATCTAAACTAATTAGAGTACAAGTGTAAGGAAATATAAGAAGGTTATACTTTCCTTACAATATAATATGCAGCGGAAACAAACAAGTAGTAAAACTACAAGTAACAACATATACGTCTTTTAACCCAAAGAGAAGGGTATCCAACAACCTAGGATAAAGGTCCCCTGATTTATAGTTTCAAGAAAATCTATCTTACCCACACCAGGGTAATCCCTTGATACGAAGATTGGAATCTCTATCTTTCTATCCATGTAAGCCCTCAACTTCTAGGTAGTTGGAACCTCTTTCTTCCTCAGCAAGGAAGCCCTCAAACTTCAAGGTAGTCAGCACCTCTGTCTTCATATCCCCAGAATTCCTCGAATGTAATCACTAACATTTGGAGTCTCACAAAGCAATCTGAATGAGCGGTTCAGTATGCACAAGGCATGAAAAGCTTGTCCCTCTAGAAATCACCTTAACAATATGTGGTCTCTAGATCGATCAACTTCATTTTGAGCTCTATCAAATGAGCTCTTATTTATAGGAAAACATCCAACGGTCAGCTCCCACTTCCAATGGTCATATTTTCCATGAAATTTAGAGGGACCTGTACACGTGAAACTTAACCAACGGTTAATTAGAAACAGAATAGACAACATAATTTTATAACAAACCATGTATAACTGAATGCATGAAATCGTTTCAAAATGAAGCATATGTAAGTAAAAGCTAATCAATATTTCAGAGTGTAAGCAATTAAAAAGTTCAGAGTCTAACCAAAATGAAATTTGGAGTCTATGTTATGAAATGTTTGGATTCTGTTTTATAGGAATTCGGAGTCTGGTTTCACCAGAGATCGGAATCTGAACTTGTAGAGTTCGGAGTCGAACTACTTAAGAGTTCGGAGTTGAACTTCATAAGAGTTCGAAGTCGAACTGTTTAAGGGTTTGGAGTCGAACTGCTTAAGAGTTCGGAGTCGAAAAGTTTAAGAGTTAGGAGTCGAATTGCTTAAGAGTTCGGAGTCTAACTGCTTAAGTGTTCGGAGTCAAACTGCTTAAGAGTTCAGAATCGAACTTCATAAGATTTCAGAGTCGAACTGCTTAAGAGTTCGGAGTCTAACTTATGAAAGTTCAGAGTCCAAAATTTGTATTGGAACTGCATAACAGTTCACATCCAGAATTAGGATCCTAAAAACAGAATCATCCAAATCATTACATTATATGGCTCTAGGATTTTGGGTATGAATCTGTTTTTTTTTACTTAAGAAAAAAAATATGGCTTTGTATATGAAAATCTAGGTTAGGGTAAATTTCCTTAAAGATGTAAATTTTCCTTATGAAGGTAAAATTTATATTTCCTTATGTATAAGGTGTCTTTGATTTTCAAAACAAGAAGGAATGGAAAAGTCATAAGGAAAAACATATTGACTCAACAATCTCCCCCTTTTTGGAAAGCACAAACATCATTACAAAAAAGAAAATAAGGAATTTGAAAAATTTTATTAGACTTTGAAATTAAACACATAAATCCCTTCTTTCATGGATGAAAGTGAATACAACTAACGCCCCCTTTGGAATTGAAAAATTAAGGATTGTACTCTAAATTTTCGGAGTGAAGTTTCCATTATTGTAAAAATGAAGAACTTCGTAGTGGGAAACTCCCCCTTACTTTAAGAATATTCCTCTTAGAAATTTTCCTTTCTCCTCCTTAGGAGTAGTTCTTTTTCCTTCTCCCCTTTGTGATTTTCAAAAATAATTGAAGGGAATGGAAAACAAAGTATGGTACCAGAAACATTAGTATATGATAAGATACAACCAACCAAATAATCATTTCATTAGAGTTGGAAAATTTTACAAAGAAAGAAAATTACAACAAAAGATTAGAGTGAGTTCATTTGTCTTCCTTTTCCTTGGGAATGAGTTTCTTTAACAAGGTTTTGAGTTTCTTCAAGTCTCTTTGGTCTTCCTCACGCTACCTCTCCAAGGCTGTTACCTTTTCTTCTAAGACTTTTAAAGCTTCTGCCTGAGCCTCCAAGTCTTCTTTCTGCAAGTTTATTATCTCATCTTGATCTTCCATCTTCTGCTGAAACTCAATCCAGAAATCTATTTCAGTTTTCCAATTCTGAGATACTGAGTTAAGCTTCCCATTCAGATCCCTGACCTGTTGATTCCGAGAATTTTCTCCTGGGTCAACTTTTCATAAATCTCATTAAACTTTTTATCCTCCATTTCAAAAGAATTTTGAACTTCAGCCTGAAAATTCTTAAAGTGAAATAAATCTTCATCAACTCTCTTAGACCACTTGGTTACCTTACTGTAGGACTTTCTATGCACATCATAATCGATAAGAAAACTTTTCTGTTCAGCTTCCATCATCACAAACTTATACATAACCATGGATAAAGAATCAGATTTATGATTCATAGTTTGTTGCATTATCTGGCATCTGGAATCTATTGTTGGAAGAATTGGAATTGTGTCCACCAACTTCCTAAAAGACTGAACCACAAAATCATGCCCATGAGATGATGATTCCGTATCAGAAAATATGCTTGGAGACTGATCTTCTTCATATTTCACCAAATTTCTTCTAGAGGTTCCACCAACCTCTTTCTTCCAAATGACATATTATATAGGTGTCTCCATGAGAGTTTTCTTCCCCTTATCAGCTCTCAGAATAGGTTCCTTATTAATGGATACTTCCTCGGATTCAGATACTTGAACGATCTGGTCTTCATCTAGTTTTTTTTTCTTGTCCTTCCTCAAGAAAATTCCTTTCATAAGATTCTTCCACATTATACAAGACATTCTCTTCTTCTTCTTTATGTTGCTTGCTAGCTTCCACATCTCCCTTTCCTGGAGTAACTAACTTTGCGGATTCAACCTTATCTTTATAGTCTTGTACTTTCTTGATCCGGGTATCTAAATCTTCACATTCCTCATCCTCCTATTCTTCTTCTTCCTCATCTTCTTCAGAAACTTGTTCAACAAACTATTTCTTAACATCTTCAATTATTTCTTTACCCTTGGATCTATTCGGAGAGACATAGTTCTTGGCTGGAGTTTCTGTTAAAGAAGGTTCAGCACCAAATGTTTCTGGAATGAGAAGTATTCTGAAATCCAACTCTGTAACTTTCAGCAAAGATTACACCACTTCAGCTTCGGAAATCTTCTTTTTCATTTTATTCTCATTTGCTTGTTTCTCTAGATCATCCGCAGCTTTTTCTTTCAAGGCCTTAGCCTCCGCAGGGTCTAGTATGAATTGAGGATCCCCTTCCTTCATCATTTATTTATCTTCCCTCCACATGGCTGCCACATCATCCATATATGTTTTCTGCTTCTTCGGCTTGGGGGGAGAATATTGAGTTTCCTTAGTCTGAGCAATTTCTTCATCAACGATGACTTCCTTAACCTTTATCTTCCTCCTTTTCTTTTTGGATGGTTCTAGAGAGTTTGTTTTTTTTTGAACTGCTTCAAACTCTTCCACAGATTGAGGGTAAAATTCTTCGGATTTACTGGAAAAACCCATCTTCATCCTCTTGAGAGTATCATCACTCACTAGTATGAGCTTGCAATTCCGGATCTTTGATTTACAGGCAACCGTGAAGCATTCTAAGAACCGAAAAATCATCTTAGATAGTAAGGCATCAAAGATGATAATCTGAGCTCTCAAATTTCATTCTTTTATATTCTTGATCATAACCAAGACATTCGTCATCAGATTTATCTTTCTTAGATTTACCAAAAAATCTAAGACATATATATCACTTTTCATTAGATTGTCTTTATCAACTCTCCTTGGAACCAGAAATCCTTGCACACAAAGCTAATGAATTCTATTATTCAGAGTGAGATGAGCAATATTGATAGTTGAATCATCCTTAATCCCAAGACACTTCAGTGCCTTCTCCTTGTTGAAACTACCTTGCACATCGGGAAGTTTGTGTGAGAAGAATTCAGCTTCTACTTCATATGAAAAACCAACCAAGCTTGCGGCCTTGGTGTAGGAAAGCTTATAAGTCTTCCCATAAGACTTGAAAGAAAACCACTCTCTTCTATCTTCCATCAGGAAGGAAACAGACTCGTAGAACTCCGGCATCAAATCAGCATAAACCAGATCCTGTTTATCTGACTTTGCTACGTAGACATCTTCCCATCCGTTCAGATTTATATTCTTGGAAATAATGGAATCAGGCCTATAGAAATCTAGATGAACTAACCTTTCCCTACATACTAACCACATAGGGATTGGTTTCGCAGTTGACATATCTTGAGATGTTGCTTCAACAGACATTCAGAGTGATGAAATATGAAAGATTCGGATCAGCTTTGCAAAGTTCGGAACCGGCCTTAAGAAGAGCAACAGGGCTTCGAGATGCAAAAGGTTAAAAAAGCGATGTGGGACGAGTCTTGGGGTCCCCATTTTATAGGAAATGGATGTGACCGTTGGTCTTCCAAAATCCATCTAATAGTTGAAAAGTCTTTGATCTGATCTGACAGTTTAGAAAAATCCCGCATGAAAAAATTGACACCGATATTTTGAGGCTTTTAAAGAAAACATTCGGATTTGAAGAAAACTAGAATCTGATATTTAAAAAACATAGGAAAATACCATCAAGAAAAATATGATTATGAAACTATAAGTAAGGAAATCAAAACTCTCTGATTGGGTAGAACCACTCTTCGTAATTGGTAAAATTCTTCTTGTAGAAAAAGAAATTTAAAAACAATTTCATTACGAAACTTCTAGTACTAAAATCTCGTTACGAAAACTCTAGTCCGAAAATATCCATTCCGGATGTTCCAGTAAGAAAATATCCATTTCGGAAAATTTCAGTATGAAAAATTCCATTCCGGAAAATTTCAGTACGAAAATATCGATTCCGGAAAATTTTAGTATGAAAATCACCATTCAGGAAAATTGAAACCATGGTATTTAGCTCTAATCATAGCTCTCCTAGTTTCAATCACATTAGAAGTACCAAAGTGTGTAACTTCTAAATTCTTCAAGATAGAATTATATTCTTCACAAGAAGAAATTTGGGTATATATATTTCTAGTCATTTAACATAGTAAATTATTGCGTCCCTTATAATTGAGTTGATACTCTTGCTTTTCCTGGTTAGTGAAAGTTCTAGCTTCCTTATCAGGAATTTTATAATCACCAGTAAGCATAACGAAGTTTTCCACTCCAGTATTGATAAAAAAAGTCTTCATTAGATCTCTCTAGTACTCATAGTCATTACCATCAAATATTGGTGGTCTTGTAGGATTTATATTGTCAATAGAACCAAAATTGACTCCTCCCATTCTTAAAAAAACATGGCAACAGAACTTATTATTAGAAAAATTTTGTAACCACAAAGTTCAGAATGACAATGTTTAGAATGATAAATTTTGGAATGACAATGTTCAGAATGAAAATGTTCAGAATGATAATGTTTTGAATGATAATGGTCATAATGATAAATTAAAATTTCTAAGTAAATAGGAAGAATAAAGAACAAAATTAGAAAGAAAAACTTATACGTGAGTATGAGTATTTTTGAGACCACCTCTAATACCAATTGTAGGATCGAAATAAAAATGTAGATGCTCAATATACAAGAGGGGGTGAATTGTATACTTTAAAAATTCATTTGGAACCATTATAGTTGGTTAATGATAACTATGTTTTCCTTAGATAAGGAAAATTCTATGTTTAACAAAGTTAAACTAAGAAAATTAACAACACCTCAAATCACCAACTGGAGAATTGGAACCAAGATTTAGAGAATAAGATTCTACCTTAAAGCGTATAGAATCTAAACTAATTAGAGTACAAGTGTACGAAAATATAAGAAGGTTATACTTTCCTTAGAATATAATATATAGCAGAAACAAACAAGTAGTAAAACTACAAGTAACAAGATATACATCTTTTAAACCAAAGAGAAGGGTATCCAACAACCTAGGATAAAGGTCCCATGAATTATACTTTCAAGAAAATATATCTTACCCACACCAGGGTAAGCCCTCGATTCGAAGATCAGAATATCTGTCTTGCTATCCCCGCAAGCCCTCAAATTCAAGGTAGTTGGAACCTCTATCTTCCTCACTAAGGAAGCCCTCAAACTTCAAGGTAGTCGACACCTCTGTCTTCCTATCCCTGGAAGTCCTCAAATGTAATCACCAACATTCGAAGTCACACAAAGCAATCTGAATGAGCGGTTTAGTATGCACAAGGCATGAAAAGATTCTCTCTCTAGAAATCACTTTAACAGCGTGTGGTCTCTAGATCGATCAACTTCTTTTTGAGCTCTTTCAAATGAGCTCCTATTTATAGGAAAACTTCCATTAGTCGGATCCCTTTTCCAACTGTCATATTTTCCATGAAATTTTGAGGGACCTGTACACGTGTGACTTAACCAATGGTTAATTAGAAACAGAATAGATGACATCATTTTATAACAAACCACATATAACTGAATTCACGGCATCGTTTTGAAATGATGCATATTTAAGTAAAAGCTAATCAATATTTTGGAGTGTAATAAAGTCAAAAGTTCGAAGTCTAACCAAAATTAAATTTGGAGTCCATGTTAAGAAATGTTCAGATTCTGTTTTATATGAATTCGGAGTCTGGTTTCACCAGATATCGGAATCTGAACTTGCATAGTTCGGAGTCGAACTACTTAAGAGTTCGGGGTTGAAATTCATAAGAGTTCAGAGTCGAACTATTTAAGAGTTTGGAGTCGAACTGCTTAAGAGTGAGGAGTCGAACTGCTTAAGATTTCGGAGTCGAACATCATAAGAGTTCAGAGTCGAACTTCTTAAGAGTTCGAAGTCTAAATGCTTAAGAGTTCGGAGTCGAACTGCTTAAGAGTTCGGAGTCGAACTGCTTAAGAGTTCGGAGTCGAACTGCTTAAGAGTTCGGAGTCGAACATTATAATAGTTCGGAGGTGAACATCTTAAGAGTCCAGAGTCGAACTTATGAAAGTTCAGAGTCCAGAATTCGGATTGGAACTGCATTACAGTTCACATCCATAATTTGGATCCTAATAACAGAATGCTCCAAATCTTTACATTATATGGCTCCAGGATTTTGGGTATGAATCTGTTTTTTGTACTTAAGAAAACAAATATGGCTATATATAAGAAAATATAGGTTAGGGTAAATTTCCTTGAAGAATTAAATTTTCCTTATGAAGGTAAAATTTATATTTCCTTAAGTATAAGGTGATTGTGATTTTCAAAACAAGAAGGAATAGAAAAGTCCTAAGGAAAACCCTATTGACTCAACGTAGTCATCTACTAATGAAATTATGTAAATATAAAATGTTATTTATAATTATATTTTTATATTATATACATATGAATATATAATTTTTAATTGTCATATAGATTTCATGTCCACCATACTATGCATATTTTTCTTAATTTTTCTTTTTTGATATATATCATAAATAGTATATATTTCATTATTGATTGTAGAATTATGTTTTATAACAACATTGTCAGATATCCTTAATATATTTCAAATCATATGGTGACAATGTCACATATACCATTGATCATATTCATTATTGGAGCTCATATAGAACAAGATGTATGAGTCACGAATGTAAAACAACTTTCCACTTATTCTTTGACATCTTTTAATATTTATTACATAGTTATAAATTTTCATAACACATGAGTTATTTTGAAAGGAAGATTAACTAACCAAATTCTATATTTAGAAAAAAACTATAAAAATTATGTTATTTCCCTTTCCAAAAAAGGGAATTTTTTCACTTGATTTCTTCATATTATATCTAAGTAGTTCATATAACTTTGATCATTAGTGAGAAGAAATTTTCAAAAGTACCAACTCCCCTTTCATTATGGTCAATGACTATCATAATTTTATTGTCTCTAGACATATTTTCATTAGTCAAATACTTATGTATCCAGGGCCTCTCATTATTTATTGCCTTTATAGAATCCTATGCAATTAATCACATCTATTTGGTTAAAGCCATTAAATCAGTTGAAAAAAAGATTTTATATTTGTTACTATGAGTATTCTATAACATACTAAGACTAAAATAGACATCATATTTAGTGTTTTTATTTGTTCTCGTTTTTATGAAAATCCAAATGATTCACTTTTAAAATATCTAAAATGAATTTTTTGTAAAAATTTATAAAAAATATTTAATATTTGATTAAGGAACATATTTTTATATTTGAAATTGTTTCATCACTGATTTTAGGTGATTTGAACTATATGGGAAATGTGAAAGTTGTATTTTCACATTCTTTTACACTCTTAAATATATTTTAGTAGAAAATGGATATTTTTTTCTCCTATTTCTATAATAAAAGTAGAATATATACACTCATGGATTTTTTTATCCAAATTATATGGATGAAAAAACTCTTAGATTTCAATATCTCATTTCATAATATTCATGTAAAATTTATAAGTTCTAGTTCCATTAGCATATATATAAGTCATGTTCATTATACACTCACTAAGCATCTTGATTTTCAAAATCTCTCCTTGGGAGTCCACATTCAAAATAGAGATCTCATTTTATAATATACTAACCCAATTATTCATTTTGAAGATAAACTCAGTAACCAATTTCTTTATAATGATGTAATATTGTTGTCGGGGTTATAGTAATAGTGTCACTTATTATATTTGTATATTTTTTTATATTAAAATATTTATTATGTTATTATAATATTTTATTTTCTTAAAACATCATGTTAAAATCGCGTTTTTATGATATATTATATTATATTACGCTAGTTTTATCTCTTATATATCAAACTATTTTTGTATTATATGAAATTTTTAAACAAAAATGGAGAAATTGTTATAATATGAGTTTGTAAAATTTAAAAATAAAAATTACTTATTTTTTTAAAGTGGGAATAATTCATCATGAAATGATCAAATAGATTATTTCCTCATAATTTTAAATATTGAGAAATAATTAATCATCAAAGGGGAAATATTCTTATTTTACAAACTGAATTGTTTAAATTTAATAGAAATATTTTTATTCTATGGGAATAAAAATTAATTAAGGGAATGAAATATTTATAAATATTTTTTCATTTCTCCTCTACAATGTCTTATTCTTTACATTTTAATCTTCACAAAAATATTATATTTGTTTCATTATAATCATAAATTATTTTTTATCATAAAATATTTTTAGATCGATGAACCTATAAAATTATTTTATAAAAATAATAAATAAATTCATTTCTATTATTTAATTAAATTAATTTTAGTTATAGATATTATTCATTATCATAAAGAATTGTTAGAGAAAAATGAAATCACAAGGAGCACAAAGCTTCACATTTGAGACCCTCACTAGGAGAAATACGACCTAATGGTCAAAGACCACTAGCTAACAGATAGAGAAAATAAAAGAACCTTCAACTGTGTGAATATCACTAGCTAGCTAGTAGTGCTCACTGGCTACCAAATTGATTCTTTATAAACCCATAGATCTACATGTGTCTCACTAAAATATTGGGGGATCATTTGACTAGCCTATGGATTCAAACCATAGTAGTAAAAATATAATTAATTATTAGTCAAAGTATTAATGTTGATTATTAGTGTATTGACTTGACAAAAGTCTCATCCAACTCATATTATGTCCATAAATATTCATCAATGGAGGATTGAATATATTCAATGAAAACTACATGCACATGAATAATTCATGTTTAATCTATGGTGTAAAATTTAAAAATGTTATCATGAAAAAATGGATTCACTATCCCTAAAATGGAATAATTATTCATGTTATTCAATTCCATTTTCTTGTGACTACTTGATTTTATCTTTTTTACTCTATTTATTTATCTTTATATGAATTTTCTATCATCGTATCTCTATCTACCAAACTCTCTCTCTATGTAGTTTTCTTTTTCTTTATATATTATATAATGTTTTGAGTTCTTTGTAATGTTTTTGCAATGAAAAAAATCTCTCTAATTAATTATATTATTTTCATGTAGACCACCATTAAAGTGAGTGTTTCATGGTTTCTAGGTCTCTATTTGAAACAATTAATTAATTTATTATTTATATTTTTGGATTCCATGAAAACAGATGGATTTGTTTCTTCTTTAATTTCTTGATTACCATTAAATTCAATGGTGTAAAAATTATGACCCCGGTATCCCCAACATGGTTGCTAAATTAATTATTTGGCATATGATATAAGAAATTACATCCTATAATATTTATTAGATTAGTAGACATAGTAAACTACATACATACATGTATATGAAATTACCTTTTAAACATTAAAATAGAATTTTGTGAATGTAAATATTCTACATCAGTAGACTCATTAAAAGTTTTATGTTTCATAACTTATGGAAAAGTAACTAACAATAGGATCTGATCAAATTATTTGTAAGGGTTTTGTATAGTTAGATATATCTTGATTAAATAAGGAATATTCAATTTGGAATGGTAAAAATTTTAAAACATATTCCTTTTAATAAATTACTTGAGAAAAATGAAAAATATGGTTGGAATAAATTGTGATAAAATATTTACATATAAATAATCAAATTAGATTGAAACATACTTATATATATCAAAACAATTCCAATAATTGCAATGTAATCAAAGAATATTCTAATAATTATGGAATATTTAATTATAGACATTATATATATAATCATGGAATAAATGAAAGAAATCATATATAAATTCACAAGGTCTTGAACAAATAACCAAACTATTTCCTATGATGATACCAATCGTTCCATCGAGATTTATAGTAGGCACCCTCTAATAACTTTTTTTTCCAAATATATTTAAGATATAAAAGGATTTTCTGTTAATAAATATATAAATTCACATGAAAAACTAGCATATAAAATGCCAATAATTTCACTAATTAATAAACATAATCAAAAACCATCAAGATTAATATGGATCATTGTATCAAAATAATACACCCCCTATTTAACTACTCAAAAAATGATTAAATAACAAATAAGGTATCATCAAAAATTATCCTTAGTAGATTATAATTAAAATAATGGGTTTTATCATTGATGGATATAAATATCCTGAAATTGACACAAAAAAAATCACGAAGGAAACATTCTAATTACATTTAAAATATATTCTAAAATTAAATTTTTTTTTAATATTATTAATTATGGAACATAAATCAATTTTTTTTCATCCGATTAAAAAATATTCCTTTTACATTTTTAGTAGAAGTAAAAATGTTATACATTTATAAAACATTTGAAGGATACATTAAAACCATTTTTTTATTATTGAAACAATGTTAAAAATTTCATTAATAAATAATTATTAAATATTAAATATATTAATTGGTTTTTTTCAAAAACATTTACATGAAATAAATTATTTTTGACTAAGCAAGAAATAATGTTTATGTTTATTAAAAGAGAATTTTTTGATATTTTATATATAAACGTGGAAAGTGAGAGGAAACAATTGATTCATAAACAATAAACAAAGGATTAATAATTTTAATTCGTTTAATATATAAATATCATATAATTAACCCATCGAAGGGTTTATCATTTGAAATCTCAAATAATGATGAGATTTTGAAATAAACCCTTACAACATTCATATCATTCAAATCTAGAACCCCATGACTGAAATAACATAAAATTAATATTAAATACCATTAATATAAATATATTCCTGATATTAATTATAAAATGGTTTGTAGATATTCGTCACTAATGAATATTGGTTTATAACATAACATGTTTCTCGATGAAGATAATTTGAGATGTAGAACTCTTACAATGATCACAACATTATAGTGACAATTAATCCATATATTTATTTGGGTAAAAATTTTATATCTAAAAAATAAAGTGAAAATTAATAATAAATAAATTAAATTTCACTTCACCCATAATCTTGATGTAATATAATCGATGATGAATTATTATACCTCTACTAAAGAAAATTCAGTTACAAAACAATTACCACATGGTGACATTCTTGTAAAATCTCCATAGATGATATCAATTTAATCGATACAAAAAATATAATTAAAAATTAATAATATATCATATAAAATAAAAGAGGATCATAATATACGTACTATAAAAAAACTAATTTTATAATAATAAAATATGCCTTAATGAAGGAAAATTGAGATGAAATCCCACACCACAGGCCTCAGAAAATTTATAGATTTCAAAACCACAAATATAATAAATTTATATTTATAATAAATATATTGAATAAAAACAAAAATATATATTAAAACTTATATTATTAACATAAAATCTTTTTCAACCTATTTATTAACAATTGTTTTGTTAAAATAACTATTCCAGCTAATAACTGCTTCTTTTTTGTTGTGGGTTTTGGTTCAATAGTTCTGGTTCTTGTTCTTTTATTACCAATAAATCATATATTAAATATTAATAATTAATTAAATATAGTTTATATTCATTATATACATGTTTATATTCATCTATGAGTACTATAGGTAGAACAATGAATTAGACGGGTACTAGTGAAGGTAGGTTATACATACACATTGACGATATTTCAATTTTTTCAAAGTATGGAATTAAAGAAAGGAAAAAAATATTGAATCATATTTATATGATAAATATTATATATATTAAATAAATCAATTTTTTTACATCCATTTAAAAATAAAATGAAAAATATTTCACATTGCTTCGAAGAGGTGGTTGTCCAAACGTACATTTGAAAGATGTTATCATCTTCTCTAAAGTTGTAATGTATCAATTTAGTTGTGATATTAAATTAAAATAGAATAACTGTATCATAAATATCTTATATATATATTAAAAATATATCACTATATTCATCTGTGAGAGTATGTGATGGGAAATTAATTACATCATTTCATGAGGTGGTAGTTTAGCTTACACAAGATCAATTTTTTTATTTAATGTAAGAGGGTTGGGATATAAGATATTCAATTAAAATAATAAAATATAAGTTTATATAATATACCCATGTAATTATTTTATCATATTTGGATAACATTTCAATGGTGTAGAGGAGGAAATAATAAAAAGACCCATGGTTTGAAACTATACCACTTATTCCAAAAACAATTTTTAGTTTACTCATAAATCCTTCAGAGGATAGTTTTTTGAACAATTGAATGCCTATATGGGGTGTTAAGGTATGTATTTAGGGGATATAGAAATGTATTTTAAAAAGGAGGGGCTCTTTTACTATGGAGAAGAAAGGGGATGAATTTTTTTTATATGTGGACGATATGACACAATTGGATATCTCTTAATGAATAAAATATACCAATGTTTGAAACTATAAAAATTTCCACAAAATAATTGATTCAAAAACCACAGATTTTATAAAATCTGACTATGGACCTAAAAGAAAAATTATACAAATTATTAGGTGATTTACAAATAATATGATTTCAATTTTACTTCAAGTAAACCTATTTTATCTAAAAGTGCGTTATGAAATTTTTTATTATTTTTAATTTTAATAATAAGAATAAATTAAGGTGAAATTTTTAACTAAAATGAAATTTTATTTTTAAAAATAATTTATCCATTCTACTATATTTAAGTTAGAGAGTTGGTATAATTTAGTTCAAAATATACCATGTAAAAACTATGAAAAAACGGTGTTGGAGGTAAATCATTTTTGAATTATTAAAGTAATTATACCAAAATTAAACATGAAATTGATTTCAGTAACCTGATGATGATTATCTATAATATAAGTGATCAAATTTTTTATTTAAATAATTCTAGAATATTATGATGCTTTCTAATTTAGTTAAATACCAAGGTCGTTCTCAATAAAAATTATTATTTTCAAGATTTATAAATTAATTAACCTTTTAAAAATATTCTCAAAAATTAACTATTGAATAACATTTATATGGTAATTTCAAAAATTAATTAAAATATTTCAAATAGTTTTTCTATAACTGGTAAAAAATAATTTTTAATACAAGAGTTTGTACAAAATATAAAACTATTTCCGGGTGAAAATACATTATTCAAGGAAAAGATGATTATACATCAACTCTAAGATTGTTAATATTTGTAATTAAAATTTAATTTAATATAGATAGATATATAATCTATATTTTTTTAAATAATTCATCATTTTTTCCAACTAAAATTGATAAAAATTATTTACAATGAAATAATTTAAGAATATAAATTTTAAAAATAAGAAATTATTTATACCAAAATCATAGAAATTATTATTTGAAAAGAAATAATTAAATTATTCAAAATATAATAAATTAAAAAAAATATATTATTAAATTAAACTAATTAAAGGCTTGAAGATATAGTTTTTAAAAAAGTTAATATTTTTTATTATTAATTATAAACCCAATAATTTAATAGAAACGTGAAAATTTAACCATATGATCATTTTGATTTTAGTGTTTGAAAAATGGTATCCTTTTTATAAAATAGAATTACTAAAATTGGTATAAATTAAGTATTTTATTAGTGTATAAAAAGTAACGTAAATGATTTTGGAATAAATCATATCTTTTGAAGAATAAGTTGACTTTACTGAAATTAGGGTGGTTATATACTAAGAATTTTTCAATTCATATTTTTTGTGTAATAACGTTATATATATTTCATTAATAATTTTAACTTATTCATACATGAAAATATTATATCTAATTTAAAATGTTATTATTTAAATAATATATTTCACGTGTCTTTTAACCGTAGTGTTGCGCACAAAATACAAAATTGATGATGTGTTAAATAGAAAATCGATTCATCAGAAATAAATGATAATTTATTATTTTTATCTCTTATCTTGTGGGCTGTAATATTTATAAAAATATATTAATATAATTCCACTAACATTAAAAAATATTATAATCATTGTACAAAATAACAACAATCATCAAATCACTTTTTAAATAACAAGGTTTTCTATATAGTTTATTTTTTCAAAAAATAAAAAAAATATTAATTTACTATTATTACATTTACATAAATTAACATATTAAGTATAAAATTTATAAAAAAAATTAAAAATAAAAGTATGAAATTCTTTGTGGAAGAAAATTTCACATTGAACATATGGATTACCTATACCTCAATCCAATAAAACATCTCAAAAGATTTCATTAATCACATGAAAAACATATCATATAAAACCTCCAAAGGGGTTTCTAAGAATTTGATCTTGTGATCAACCATAAAATCATATCCCAATGTGGAATCTATAACTCTGAATTAAATATCATGTGAAAATATACAAGCTTTCATAATTTAACACAATCATTAAATTTTCTATGATTCTTAGAAAAAAAATTACATGGATCAAAATATTTCTACGACATAATTATTAACTCCAAATAAATAAACACTTATACCCTTTAGCATCAATAATTGGTTTAAAAAAGTTCATGCCTTCGTCTAGAAGTTTTCATTTAAAAGATGTTATAAACTTAAACAATTCCTAGGTTCCCCACTTTTAAAGAATCAAACTATAAATTGATCTATGGTACACAATTTATATATCTTTATTGAACAACTTCACCTTTCCTATAAAATTCATTTTGATATGCCTTTATTTTCCAGAAATAAAAATTTTAATAACCGTTTGACACTTTATACTTTGTGTATATTTCTAGATTTATGAAATAAGGTAAATTGATCCATCACTCCTTTCTGGTGTCCACCACTCAAACTCTTAGCAGACACCATTAATATCTTATTTATTGAGTCCAAAATATTTTTAAGTTATATTTTTTAAATAAAATAAAAATATATATGATTAATATTAATCCTAATATAGTTTAATTTAATCATCTTACCATTTTTCTTCTAAAAATGACCATATTGTTCATCACATTCACCATTAAAATCATTCCTAATGGTTCTGGCCATTGAAAAAAACCAAAATCATATTGTGAGAAACTATATTTTTATGAAAGTCATTTTTATGTTTTATAAATCATGATTAAACATTCTCAATATATGAAACCGTTGGATTAACATTGGTCATCCATGGTTCTCAACTATTCAAATATGTTTTGTGTTTTCATAAAAGATATGTTAGTTTACCCTAGAATACCCATAAGAGGGTCAAATTAGGTGTGTTTCCATGCCCGTTGATGTGAAATAGGTGATGATCATGTTATATTTGAATTTTCCCATTTAGATGTTATTAAACCAAGGAAAAATTTTCAAGACACCCATCTAATTGTAATTTTCATAGTCGAAAATATTTAAAGGAAAACATTATAATTTATTTATTTTCCAAAACTATAGGACGTTATCGAATATTCATACATATTCCCAAACCCATTAATAATGATATATTCATAATTTATGTTTTCCTAAATCTAGTTCCCATGGTTTTTTATAAATTTTCTATTATACGAATTATAAAGACCTCGAATCTAGTATTATAGATCATATGGTAAAATAAAAAATATGGAATTAGAAATAATTGATTAAATATGTATGAAGTGAATAGATTAGTTTTGTTTGTAAAAATTATATATATTAGAATATATTTTAAACATTGAAAATATAAAATAATTAATAGTGAGTTTCAATATTCTATATCACTGAACTCTTTCAAGGATTCCTTCGTCCTATCGTGGAGAAATGATATAATATAAGGTATACTTTTAATTTCTCTATTAGGGTCACATACAGTAGATATTACATTGATTAAATAATTAATTTCAAGTATATAGAGGTAAATAATTAAAAAAATACCATTTAGTCAACAACATGGTCATAAAGAATAATATGGCATCAATAGATGGAAATAAAATAATGTAATATAACTAATCACACAAACATGGAACGTATCCATGTATATCATAACTATTAAAATAAATTAAATGTAAATCAATAATTAATATACATTATTTTAATGATTATTTAAATAAAATATTTATTAATTATTTAAATATTTACAGTCATCCAAAAAGGATAGAGATAAAAAACAAAATTACACCATTCATAGAGACGATTGGGCATACATAAGGAAAAATGTTGATTCCATTTTTTCAAGGGATGGAATGATATTAATATAAATAATAATCCATATCTAAATAATCATTATCATATCATACATATAATTTTTTAAATAGATATATACATATTGCCATCCATTTGAAAATGAAATGAAAAATGGTCCATATAGCTTCATTGATGCAGTACTCCACATGTATGCATGCACGACATTATCATATTCTAATAGACTAGAAGGTAAGAATGTATATGTGTTATTTTAATTACAAGAGTATAGATTCATAAGAATATTATTTATATATATTAAATCCATCATTATATTCATCTTTGAGAGGTGGTGATGGTAAAAAATTACACTGGTATGCGAGGATATAGTCCACTTTATACACAATAAATGGTTTCGTTTCCCATTTGATCTAAAAGGGAATGGGTATTTGTTATACCATTTAAATAATAAAATATTATTATATTTAATGTATTTGTTTTACAATTTTATCATATTTTTAGAATATTTTAGGGTATTAGTATGTGTAATTGAACACAGACACATATTTAAGAACTATACATCTTATTTGGAGGACCTCTTTCTGCTTACAACTTATGCCTTTCTAGGATAGAGTTATGATAAAAAAATTGAATATAAGTTTTTAGTAGGGATATAAAGATATTATTTGGGAAATTATTTAGTGAAACTTATTCTCTTTAACTGTTTATTATATATGGAAATTAATATTAATTTACAATATGGGGAGAGGAAATTTTTTGAAATTTTTAAAAATAATAAAATATTATCATGTTTTACACTCACCAAATGGCCCCAAAATTATAAATAACCAAAACAATATATGATTTAAAGAAAAATATAGTAATTAGATATAAATTATACAACTATTTATGTGATTTAGTCTCTTATCATTGGAGTTTGACCCATAGTATACCCGTTTTAACCATAATCATAGTAACATATTATTTACTATTTTTCCTATTAATTTTAACGAAAAAGTAATTTTAACATATTATGTAATATTAATTATTATAAATAAAATTATGTAATTAACTATATTAAATTCAATATGATGAATTATTATTAATTTATTTAAAATTAAATTCAAAATTATAAGGAAAAATAAATTTTCCAATGAAATAGTTCTTATAAGTATAAAATTATTTATTTAAAAATTGAACATGAGATTAATTTGAATAAAATAATTGGATTATTAATTATATTATTTAACTAATTTAATATTTAAAACATTTTAAAACAATATGGAACATTGTAAATACTCTAAATGAAAAGGCATCTTTCAATATAGATAAAACAATTTCTCTATTTATCTAAAAAGTGTTTTTAGCAAAAATTATAAAAACATAAAAGTTGGATTATTTTGATTTTGTTTAATTTTTTTTCATTTATTAATATATTTATTCAGAAATTGGTAAAAACTAATTTTTAATTATTTATAGAAAATGTGATGTAAAAAAATTCCTTTAAAAATTAATTTTTAATTGAAAAGATGATTTTACACTTACTCTATGAGTATGAATCTTAATTATATGAATTTAAATTAATAATTATATATATATATGTTGTAAAAATAATTTCAGTCATTAATAAATATAGATAATAATAATATAAATAATTTATGAATATAAAAATAGTTTTTAGAAGAATTAAAAATTTAAACAAAAACATAAAATTATGCAAAATTCATGAAAATTACGGATTCCCTTGAAATTAAATATATTATTATAAATAAAATGGATCATGTTTGATGTTTTAAAAAATGAAATATAAATATAATTTCAATTACTCTATTTATTATAAATAATATCTATTTTTTAAAAAGTGAAATTTTTACTATTCACTAAAAATCCAATCCTTTTAAAAAACACATAATATCAAAATTATGGTAAATTTAGAGTTCTAATTTTGAAAATGTGTATTTATAAAATAAAATTGACAAAAAATTTACAAATTAATTATATTATCCATGAGGAAGAATTTATAGAAATCATATTTTGAATAATAAATTTTTTTTAATGAATAATGTGACCTTACAAGTATTTGGGTAATTTTTTACAAAGACATTATCAATTATTTTATATGGTGTTAGATCATATATATATATATATATATTTAAAAATTCAATTAATACTATTTATACCTTCTAATTTAATGACTATGTTATAATAGTCATATTTAAATAATATATTTCACTTGTTGTTTAAGCTCGATGATGTATTTTTTAAAGACGACGAACAAAATGCGATCTATTTAAAATATTAAGGTGTTAGATAAAGGAAAATATAACCCTCACAAAAAAATATTTATAGAATTATATGATTTTTATCTTTATTAGGCTATTTTTGAACTCCTTTTCAATGTGTACCTTTTAATTTCATAAATTTATTTTTCTCTATGCTTATATTATAAATTTTATCTATGATCAAATTACATAGATTGTTTCATTATTAAAAAAATTATTTCATGACAATAAATATTATCGTATAGATTTATTTTGAAATTCTTTTAATGTCAATTGAACCCACATCTTTCAATATCCTCTATGACCAAAATTTATAAGATCATTTATAGTCTAATCTTTTCCATATTATTAATAGAAACATTCAATGTGAGGTAAAAAATATTGATTGTCAATAGAATTTGAAGGTATTATTTTGGCTGAAAATTATGCAATGGAATTCAATGCTACTGTAGATATCTTGACCATGACCATAGCAGATTTATTGAAGGCCCCTTTCACTCTTTTCATTTTAGATTTAGATTCAATATTTATTTATTCTAGTTTACTCGGCTCTACTTCCTTAAAGATCTATTTATCTTCACTTTTTTATTATTATTTATCATTCTCATGAAAACATAATGTTTATATCTCAAATTACTCTATTTTTTTAGTTTCATTAATTATAAAATATTTTTTTGATCCAACATTTTTTTTCATATTACCTTTTATGACTCTTAACTACCACCTTGATAATTTTATTTTTCTCAAGTCATGCTTCTAAATTTGATATGAAAATATTACCCATATAAGTTTCTTCTCTACCATAATATTCATTTAATCAAGTGGTTTATTCCATGTCTAATTGCTTCATAATGTTAATGAACATTTGATTTTATTTCTCTTTATAATAACTACAAGATAAAGTGTCTTTATCATCTTTATTTTTTATTAATATTATTTCATTTAATACACCAAAACATCTTCATGAACTCATAGTATTTATTTTCATTCGTTTTTTTCATCGACCACATATTCATATTTAAATTTAAATCATTTTAATCAGAATTATATTCAATATTTTATTTGTAGTTAATTTATACAAAATTTAATTCAACATCATAGTTGACTCATTTTATAGGGAGTTCAAAATTTTACATACCATTTCTTTTTTTAAAATTTAATTGGTATAAGATACATGATTATCATTATCTATTCTTTTTTTGATTATCACCATATGAATCCTAATAATTATTAGTCTCTAATTCTTTTAGATTTAACTTTTTAATGGAATTAAAATCCATATCATAGTTATCTTTATTATTAAAATTAGGATTAAATATTATTTAATAGGTAATGAGGACATTATTAATTTCATCAATGGAATAGCCTTCAAAGGCTTATATAGTAGAATTTTTTTTGAATCATGTATGAAAAATTTATCATGATTATCTTTATATTGGGAAAAAAATATTGAATTTCACTATATATTATTAAAAAAGGTATACCATATCATCTTTAAATTTGACATTAACTTCACTTTTTCATTATAAAATGTCCCATAATTTAATGGTAGTCTATAATCATACCACCATGGAAAAAAATTTCTATGATAGGTACAAGAAAATATAATTCCATTCTTTTCAATCAATATTACAATTTCTATTATCATTTATTTTCATATGATCACATATTTTTGTAGTTGTAAAGATGAATATAGTTCCATCATGAACTTTATGGACAAGTTGAAATAAATAAGAAAACAAAGTATTTTTATAGCTATGGAAATTATTTTCTTTTGAAATCAAAACTTTTATACTATATATAAAATTATTTTTTTCCATAATTTAGTTCATAAAGTGTGTTCTGATATAGGTAACCTTTTTCTCTGATACCACTTATTAGAACCATTGTATTATAAATTTACAATTAGTAGTGGTGATACAATGTTTATTTTTTATGTGTTATTAATCATGAAATAAATCACATCATCTTGTTTTAGAGTGAATCTCTCACAATATTATTATGCTCATAGTCAAACACTATAATGTATTATAATAATTGAATATTGAAGAAAATAATTATAATAGTGTATAGAAACATTGTGTGAGCCTACAAAATGATGATTATAACATTTTATGGTTATATATTTTCTACTATAATTGAATCATAAACATATAATAGGTAAGGAAAAAAGAAATTCTCACCTACAGTTTCAAAAAATCACATAACTACTATCACATAACAATATGTTTGTTATACTCATAATATTATTGGTTATTCTGAGTCATTTCCAATGAAAAATACCCCGATGATCTGGGTTGATTCATAAATTGATAAATATCATCTTCATGAGCATTAAGAATATTAATATAGCAACTCACATATTACATTATCTCAGGTATATCTTCTTCTCCATTTGAATCATTAAATATAACTCACATGATTCATGATCTCATGAAGTTGAATAAAAGAATATTTAAACATTACACACATGAATATATTTTTCTACTCAATATCTTCCCATATAAACACTTATGCATTTCTTGATCTATGACTTTTTTATTTATTTTTATCAAACAAAATTCATTTTCATAGAGATGTAACTTTTATGAATAGAATTTCAATAATTCCACATATAACTTATATATTCCAAAATTGGTGTCTGTTATGGTGTCTTCGGAAAACCAACCTAATGTTCAATAAATAATTTATTATATTTACAATACAAGATTGTTCGACCAAAAACTCATTAATCATTTACCAGTTTTCTTCTAATTCCTTGTGTTCTTATGAAAATACCAAAATTTCATTCATATTCAACCACATAAATAGACTAAAATCAAAATCATAAAAATTATCAATATAAATGTATCTATGTTCCTGAAAAAACTTATAAATTATTAACACTTTAGACAATTGGCCCTATGTTATTTAAGAAAACATTATCCTTCATTAGTATGTGGCTCACTGTTATAGCACAACCATTGTCACATAAAATATCAAAAATTAAAAATGATAAACTAGAGCCACTACACAATTAGAATTTGATTTTGTGAATTTAATTGTAACAAATAATCATCCAAATGAAATTATAAATATTATGTACTATTGAGTAAAAAATAATTATTTTCATTTGATTTATTTCATTATATATTTTATTCTTCAAAATAGGTGATTCAAGTATTTTTAATCTATATTAAATACAAATAAACATGTTTTGTTTTAATGGATTAGTTACAACATGGGAATAATTTATATCATTACACTAGAATATTCAGTTTCATCAAACACATTTTCCACCCTATAAAAACATAATTTTTGGTGTTAAAGTCTTATCCATTAAAGGAATATTCTTATCATTATTTTAGAATTTAAAAATAAATATTACACCATCTCAAAGACATTCATTAGGATCTTCAAAAGCATATGATTGAAAATTAATTCATTTGATCCTTAAAGGCATACATTAGTAGAATAATTACTATGAAATATCAAATAATCCTGATAATGCTCAAATACTTATTATTTTTACTATTTCAAATTTTCAAATCTACATAGTATCTATTCAGTTTTAGAAGAACATCATAACCATGATAAAGTTTCTCCAACAATATCAAAAACCATCAAATCACTTAAAAAATCATCTAAAAATCCTTTGGTGAAACACAATATTTGTTGAAAACAGATTCATACATTCAATAACTACATTAAGAAAACAAGGGATACTTAAATGGTGATTAGTTATTTATTAGTGTGGTTATAATTTAAATAATAATTATTCTGTGTGTGTTTTAATTTATTTATTATGGTTTTTTTCCTCAATAGTTATTTTCTCTATATCGAGCCTCTTTTACTTGGATTATTTAAGTGTATTAAAGGATGAGTATAGGTGGTGAATAATTTTTTTGGTGAGAAATATGCATTTTAAAATATTTGTAAAATTTTGATTATGTTATGAATTCTTTCCAAATCTATTATTTTATTTTTTTATATGATTAGAGAGTGTAAGTTGTTGGTGAAAAAAATAAATTAATAATGTTCATATGGAATTATAGATAAAAATTTTATTAGGTTAGGGTTGAATATATTTCCAGTTTTAATGTTAAGGATTATTTTGGGTTTTATTTTATGTTTTATGTTTTTAGGATGAATTATTAGATTTTTATGGTTTTGGTTGTTTAGAATATGAATTGTTCTCCTTTGATGTAACTGATTTTTTCATGAGATGAGGACTATTTTTATAAGGAATGATTGTCAGTTTAAGTGAGTGTAATTCCTTGTTTTTGTTACAAAAGAGGGAATCAATGTTGTGGAAAAATGATGTGGCATTAGATTATTATATTTAATTTTTAATTTTTTAAATTATGTTGATTTCTATGTGATAATTTTACTAAGGTATATTTTATCTTTGATTTTTAAGAATGTCAACTTTTTAATGTGATGACATGTCTTTATATTATCATAGGAAATAGAGTATAATAAAATATATTTACTATAAATATGAAGATACGATGATATTATGAATATGATGGTGGTTTAAGAGGTGATATTAAGGTATGTTTTTTGTTTTCTATCATGAGGTTGATATATTGAATATACATTCTTTGGGAGTAATCCATGTGGTTATTGTCCTTTATAAAACATCTATATGGTGATGTGGTTATGGATATCTTAATATGGTGTCATATTAGATATCACAGTGTATTTCTTATGGTATGATAACCCATTGGTTATAGTGGTATGGTTAATGGTGTCATTGTTCTTGTTGTCCAACTAATTTAGTGATTGGCTATACAACTATAGATAACTACAAAGAGGTTAATTAGAGTGATCTATGAACTGATAGGTAATAATAGTGATTTCTTTTTAGGGTTGTTCCTTTCCTATTATTTTTTAATATTTTTGATTGTGATGTAGCTAATATAAGAAATATGGATATCAGGGTAAAATTTGATGTTATGTGATGATATATTTTATCTATATTTTTATTCTTCTTCTCTCTATAAATTCTTGGTTTTTATCAAGATGATTTCATAAATTTATATTATTTTGTATTAACTTCAAATGGATGATGAATTTTTGAGGGTTTAATCCTAAAATACAAACCCCGATTGTCACCCACTATAAAATTACATTGATTTTTTAAAGTTGTTTTTGTGGAGATTTGTGATATTTTTGAGGTATCTTAGGATTAGTCTTAAGAGATAATACTTATATATATATATAATTGTTTTAAAAATTCATATATCTTTATTGGTTTTTAGTAAATTTTAAATTTATATGATCAATGTATTTGATTGGTTGTTTCATTTTATCCTCTAGGTTTTTAAATGTTTAATTCCAAAAAAAACAATGTTTGATTAAACCTTTGGTTTTAGTCCCTGACCCACAAGATGTTGAAGAAAATAATTAGTTATAAAAATTTTATTCTCACACATCCTAGTGGGTTCTGGTAATATTGGTTATGAGAAATCACGTAACCCTGGAGAACAATGCATATCAATCCCATATATCAACTCAATTGTGTTTGATTCTCTATGATTAGAATAACAAGATATATGAACACATAACTTTTCATTAATCCAAATTAATGAGTAAATCATATACTCCATTTCTAACAGATAATCACAAAACATGTCACTATGTTAGTTATGAAAATAAACTCATTCATTATTTCTCAATCAGTATCCCTGATGTAAAACACTTTGCATGAGAGGTCAATTTCTAACAAAATTGAACTCAATCAATGAATTTATTAGAAACAGACCCAAACACTCCTTTGATTATCTTATCCTTAATACTAATATAATTAAGGTATAAAAACATAAAGGTTATATTTCATGGAATCATATCTTTCTTTAGCTTGTGAATTCTATTATGAAACATTCCAAACCTAGTTTTTGAATGCCATTGTGTATGAAACTATGTGGAATTCATTATGGTTCATCATTGATAAAAATATATTTTTTCTATCTCATGAGAATATTTCATATACTAATATGATTTCCTAAAAATTATATTCATATAATTTTTCTTACTAAATATAATACTCTATAGATAACATCATATTGTTATAAGTCAATGTCATGTTTTGAAAGGTAAATTATCATTTACATGTATGTAATATATAAACTCAAAATGATATATTATATATTATTGAATTAATTTCTGTAATAGTAATAAAAAATATTTATTTCCTAATATAATCATATCATATATGATATACTACCAAATAATACCTTTTCTTCCACTTTTAGGGATTTATTATACTTATTACATATCTATGTAATTTTTCACACATTGTGATGTGGATATCTAATAAAACCTCCAATCAAATTCTTTTAGTGAGTAACTACTATGAAGAAATATATGTGAATAAAGGTGGTTCTAGGAATTATATTCCTAACTCTTATCTCTTTGAAAAATTAATCAAACATATTATTTTCGAAACATTTATTATAATGTTGTTAATAACATTTTAATTTTAGAGAGAAATCATTAAACATTTATCATCATAGTTTTTATGAATTTTTTCATTTAAAAATATCTATAGGATCATATTGTTAATGGTATGTAATACATTACATTTTAATCTTTACTGATACACCATATAATTTATTTGGATAATGTGAAATCCAATTTTTGTATTTCATATATTTTGTTCTTATATATGACTAAATATACCCACATGAGATTGTAGGGAGATATATTATCTATAGAATATCATTCTATATTATATTATATCACTTATGATTGGAAATAAATTTTGTTTCCATTAATGAGAATATTTAACAAATAAACTATTAAAACCCACATCTCATATGGTATTATAGATTTTTTGATCAATCTTAAGAAATTAATTCTTTAGTCTCTATATTATTCTTTTGATGGGAAGTGGAAAATATTTACCTATTATTTTAACAAATTAAAGGGAATATTTCCTCATTCTAGGATACAATGCTATTTATCCAAGTCATCGTTTAAAACCATGTTATATAAATTGGTTAAACCATATCCTTGTTTATTTAAATTAGAAACTCATTTATTTTTAGAAACTGAGGTGTATAATAACACCAATTATCTAATAATAGAAAGAAAGATAAAAATATACAAAAATTATTCTAATCCATCTAAGAATTATTGTAGCTCACAAAATATTACACCTTGATGTAACAATATATTTCCCACCAAATAAATCCATACTTGAAAATATTATGAAAATATATAACTTTTATTTAAATTTTCTACACATATTCATAGAACATTATAACATAAATTTGGTTTTATTTGGATTCAAATTATGAAAATTTATTTCTATAACTTTAATAAAAATTATTTGTCCTCCATGTATTTTTATTCAAACTCTTATGTATTAAATTGGGGTGGAACTCAAGTGATTATGAATTAAAAAATTGAAGAATTTTTCCACCCTAAATGACCCCTTATGTTCAATAAAATCAATTATATTATTGAATAATGAATTTTCTACATTGCAAAACACTATTAATTATTTAAAATTTATCATTTTCCATCTTTCTCTATAAATAGAGAATATGATCCTGGGACTCTCATGGTTTGATCAAATATCATAATCATATTTATAAGGTCAACTAATTTCATTATAATAGTTTTTTTATCATCTATAAAAAACATAAATGTGTATTATAGTAAAGATTATATAATTAGGTTGATGATTAGATTAATATTTAAATAGAAATTTATCTACTCCATGTCCTTCCATACCTAAATCTATCAATTAAATAAATAGAGAATAATTTTCTTTCAAACCTCTTAGAACTAAAGGATTCCTTTGATACTATGTATTTATCATGACTATCATGTTATTCATGTAGGATTTTTCAGAGTTTTACCTTCTTGGATTCACCAATGTATCATGTTTTCTTATCAATATAAGATCTATAGATACTATCATAATAGTGGTTTCATCTAAGAAACTATTAAAATCTTATAATAAACATCAATATCCATTTATTGAATTTCTTCAGTAATTATCTACCCATAATGGGGCTGCCTTAAAACATATAAATTTATTTCTTTCTAAAGATCTATCATTTTTCTATAGATATGTATGATGTCTCTGTCATTATTATTATAATTTTATAACATTTTCTTCAAAAATAATACTTGATAAATCTGATTCTTTTTTTTCTACAACATAATCTATAATTTATTGGGTATAATATTTCATATAATTTTTTTTGGTAAATTTAATAAATATACCCACACTAAACTAATAAATCACATTCAATTAAATCATAACCTAAGTCAAACTATATCAAAATTAATCTATTTAATGAATCTAATTTTGTTTTCCCATTACCCATTCACTATTTAGGTACAACATAATCTCAATCATATTTTATATGAATCTTTCAAGGCTTAGTAGATATCTCTTTATTTGTTTCATTTTATAATTTATCTTAAATTTAGTACTTTTTTATACTAATAATTATGGGTTTTCGAGTAATATGTAACAAAAACACAATCAATATATGGGAATCGAATATGGGTAGGATCACCCATATTTTTCTTTCTATATAGAAGTTAATTTATGGTCACCCAAATTTCTTGATCTAACTGGTTGGATGAACATGGAAATTATTGTTTTTTCTTTAGAAAAATTATAAAAAATATAAAATATAATTAGATTTATTATATGACAATCTTATACATTATTATCCATTTATAAATATGAATTCGGCTAATTATTTTGTTCTTGATCCTTATTTATGCCACTAAATTCATTGATCAAATGATAATGATGTGTAACTATTTATGTAACCCCTATCACATGTATCTAACCCAAATTAACTCCTATATTTTCTATTTATATAAAATAATCTTATGAATAACTAATATAAAACCATTCATGTAAATTATAAATTATATACTATAAAAATAATTATATTAGCTAGGTTAGTTAAATAGTTATCTAAGGCTCACTTTTCTAGGTACAACATAGGCACCTAAATTGGGAAAAGTCCAAACTAGATTCCTGCTTCATTTATTTCAGTAACCAAGAGATTCACCCATTCCATAATAATTGAAAAACCTAATATGAATAAATTATACATATCCTTCAAATTAATGCTCATGATTCCCAAAACAACCAATGCCATGGTAAATATAGAGCGAAGAAGTCATCATACCTAGCATAAAACTCTTGAAACACATGTATGATAATTTTATGAAATAATTTATACACATTAAACTTATGAATAAATCAATATATAACATGAAATTTTATTTTTTAAATTTAGATATATAAATATTAAAAAATAAATGATAATTTCCAAAAAATTGGTATAATGAAAACATTGATAATAAATTATAAATAAAGATATTATATATTTTTTAAAAATGAATAAAAATTATAGGCATTCCTTTAATAAATAATTATAATTATATTATATTTATTAATAATATGAAATCCTTTCATATTACAATTATATTAGGAAATTTATTTAAATATAGTATCTTTATGCGAAATAATTTTTTTTTATTTTTCATATGAACTATTCATACAACTTATGTAAATATGTTACATAAGAAAATTACCATACATTTTATTTTCATTTAAATATGAACATATTAATTATCCTAAAATAAGTAATAATTTGAAAATAATTTTTCAAAAAAGCACTATAATTGAATCATCTCAAATTAATAATATACAATTCAATATTTAAATATAAAATATTTATATTTTACTATATTTTAAAATTTGTGATGACTTTTTAAATTAATTATAATCAATATATAATAAGAACATTATTTTTAAATTACAATTCAAGCCACATAAATTAAATATTTTCAATACCAAAAACTATAATTGTGAATTCATAAATATTTTATGATTCAAAAAAATTAATATGGTTTCTATTAAAAAAGTATATTTAAATTATATATAAACACAATATTAATTAAATAAATAACCTCTAATTTCTTTTACCTATAAATATTAATTAATTTTTAGAAATTTCAAATTATTATGATTTATTAATTTTTTAGATATCATAATCCAAATATAACAATTAATTATCATTACCAACCAACAATTCATATAAAGAATCATTAAATTTCAACAACTATCAGTGTAATTTCATGACCCATATCTCTTTGGCTTCTACCTAAACTGGTTCATCATATTTCATTAGGCCCTCCACCCTTTATAGAAAAGTATTTTGACTAGCGGGGATGGTCTAATAGGAAACAACTAGAGACTATAGCCATGTTGTCATAGTGTAATAACAAAGAAAATGATAATAAATAATAAGAAGTCATTTATACATATAATATATTAATCCAAAAACTGGCTATATTCCCATAATCCAATAATGTAAAATTACATGCCACAATAATCTCATGTGTCAAAAGTAATCTCAAAATAAAGAAACATAAGGAAATCCCGTAAAAAGTACTTTAAATCAATCATATATTCTCACAAAATCTTTGTATGATGCGAACAATTTTATATCCACAACTGGGAATTTAGATTTATCCAGACCTACAATAACGAAGTCTGCTTTGGTAACCATAACAACACAAGAAGGGTGTGAGTATGATTTAGTAGGCCATCGCCAACAATGTTACAAAAAATATTATGTATAAAAAATAGTGTATTCCAATGTACAATAGAATAATAAATGGGGAAATAAATGAAAATGTTTTAAAAAATAAATAGTGTTCAATTATCCACCATATCCTTAAGGTTCCTAACTGACTCCTCAGATATCCAATCATACCACTTCCTATTCCAGACATATATACCATACACAATAAGAGTTAAATACATTTAATGAATGAAATATTATTAATAAGTAATTTAAAACTAGATATTAATGTGAACTAATCAATGTACTTCCCCCATGAGAAAATTTATTTCTTTTTGGAGCTTTAAGATGAAACCTCAATCTAGGTATACACAAGATCATGTAAATTTTTTCATATTAATGAGTCTGAATACACTGTAAACAAATCCAAATACAATGATATAGATATTCAAGTCCAATATACATATACATGGTTATATAGTGTCATGTAAAACATCTTTAATAATATCATCAATAACCAATTACAAAGGCCCTATATACTCGGCCTTTTAACACACCCTCATAAAACAAAATAATCATTTAAACATTAATCATTTATCAAGGGTAATCATACACAATATCTTTCTTTACAATATCACAATTTAAATCATTTCATCTTTTATTCATCTGGAATATTTGAAAAATATCCTTTAAAAAAATTAAGAACTTAAACATTCCCTTATATACATTTACTATTTCATCTCTTTATCATGTTATAAACAATTTAATTCATAAGCTATAAAAACCCCATTATGTCCTACTAATAATCCATGGAAGATTACTATGTAATTTAAACTCATAAGACCTACATTTAACATTTTATAACCCCATTATACCATATCCATGGAATTGGAACATCCCACAGGTGGCTGTTATTCTAGTCACATAGTAATCAAAAAACACAACTTGCTCCATGAAGGGTCTAAAACATCATTTAACGAACCATTTGTTTCCTAATTTTGAAATTAAACTTGAATCATGTAGGTTCCATAGAACATACTTTATTTAGATGAAATATTATCAAAATAATGGAAAATATGTTATAGACTACTTTATTTAGGCTCGTAGACAACCACTCATCCAACCCTAACCATGGATTCCTTTGAAAATTGATGCAAACTCAAGAGTAAACAAGTTATTTGAGACATGGTTATGAGAAATAAATAAATCAGGATAACCAAGTAGTGAATCTTCAATATAATGTATGTCAATAGACTCAAAGAGTTACAAAGGTTTTCAAATATAATGAAAAGACCCTAAAAACAAAATAAAATAAAAAAGGTGCACCCTTGGAATATGGGGAGAATCTTAAGTGTAATCCTAGAATAATGGGGGTAAAATGGTTGAGTAATTTGAGGGAGAGGGATATAATATGGTGGGATACTATAATTTGAATTTATAATCAAGAGAAAAAAAATAAAAAATCAGTTTTTTAACTATTTTCAAACAGTTCTATCACTTTTTTCTAATATAATCACAAGTCATATAGTCTTCTGAGAAATATAAATTGTTTTAAAAACTATGAAGAAGACATTCGAATGGATTTGGATCCATGTACCATAAATTTCGATCTTTTCATGCATTTTGTAAAAAAAATTTCCCACATAAATTGTTATACTCTTTCACATGGAGTGGTAAAAACTAACTATGCACTAACCATACACCATGTGACATGAGGAAAAGTTTCAACACATTTCATGTCATAAACCCCACGAATTCCCCTTTAACCTTCCCTACTCCTATAAATAATTTTATCTACTTTATTAAAATATATTTCAAATAATATTAAAAAATATATAATTTTTAAATGTTTATCATATTATAAAATTTAGGCTCAATGATTTCCAAGTAATACTATAGAAAATTCATTATAATTATTTTAGATGCAGATACTAATATTACTTGTTATTCATAGGATTGGGGAGCCTGAAATTAATTTTATGATATCATTAAATTTATTTTATTTCACTCACATGGATGTTTATTGAATTAATTGAATAACTCTACAACGAAGTCTTGGATAAGAAATATGAGACCATAGTTTAATTGAGAATATATAATTTACCATACGTGTGACCTAATGTTGGTTAGCAAGATACATTCCAAAGAGGAAACCCTCAGAATATCAATTATTTAATATAAAGAATTTATTTACTCATTTATTTTATTAATAAATTAAATTAAATTTTATATTAATAGCTTATGATTACATTTTTCTGTGGGTTATCCATATAAACCATATGAGAATTGAGAGGAGTAGGAGAGAATTATTCATCAGTGGATCAACATTGGAGGATTATATATGACCAGATCAAGGTGAATCAATAGTTAGAAAACACATTGGGATCATCAACATTATCATTAGTGGATGCATTCTTCGACAATGACTGATCTATAATCGAGGAATGTGTCATCATTTTTTATCCCTTTTGAATAAAAAATTGGGCATAGATTTTGTCTTCTTTTTATCAATTATAATAATAGGTGGATGATCATAGGTGGTTTAGGACCAGGTTGATAATCCCCATTTCCGGGATGATGTGTGGTGATGAAGTTCAGTTAAATGGGAATGGTTCTGAGTGGAGATCATGTGTGATGTCTAATAGAATAGTCATCTTTAAGAGTATGTGATGGTGCATCAATGGTTTGAGGGTCAAAGTTGGTGAAAAGGGTGGCTAACGCTAGATCTAGGTATTATTAATGGGATTTGTGATATTATTATTATTTTTATTAATCATAATGATGTTTTATTATTATAAATTTGTTTAATTTAAATATTTTATTATGATTTTGATTTTAATAATGATAATATTTATATTATAATTATTCAAAATGATAATATAAACAAATAAAAATATTAAATATGGAACTATGGTTGGGGTGTTTCTAAAGGCATGGGGGAAGAAGGAAATATGTGAGAAAATTAAATGGGATGTAGTTTTTGATAATAAACAAGAAATAAAGAGGATTCAACATGATGGGTCGGTATGCATAGAAAATGATAAAGTAGTTATTTTGATCGTGTCTCTAGAGAAAGGATTTTTATAATAATAAAACTAATAATGTAAAATATTATTAATTTTATTATTGGTTATACAACCCAAATCCAGACATAAATTATACATGTAGTGTTTGATTGAAAAATAACTAATGACATTGTGACCAAGAAGAAGATGTGGTTTATTGTATACAAATGATGAATACCTTTATCTAACTCATGGCTTAGGTCCATGAAGATCCCAATAATATATTTTTTATTTATTTTGTTATAGAATATAGTATAATATGTAACTTCTTTATATGGATTTTGAATGATAAAACATATACAGAATTTTGACCCCACTTTTGACATGGAATTTCCAAGACCAATATTAGTTATTTAAATCATACATGTGGATTATGACCATGAAATGTCATTCGATCATGATTCAATGAAATGTTTTTTTCTCTGGGTGTCAAATTTGGGAAAATAGTAGCCTATATAGAGTGTTTATATGTGAGGCGAAGAATGGTGTGATCCATTTGGGGATTCATGGACATTTTCAATGATATATCAGTGCGTTGAAATTTTCCCATCAAACTAGTAATGATCCTTATGAGTTCATCTATATTTTTTCCTACATTATATATGTATTACCCTTACACATTGTGTAGTTCTACATGGCTACAAAGCTATGTGATAGTGGGGAAACATCCGGGGAGGTGTGCATGTTCAAATGCAGTGTGGATCCCTTAAATATTTTATATTTATTAAGAAAAATATACCTCCTGTAACTCAGTATTCCTAACAAATGGCATTGGAATTCGATCAAATTATACAATTTGATTTTCTATATAGAATGTTATGGTTGCCTCTGTAGTAGAATTTAATATATGATTTGATATTTTCTGAGCACGAAGATTATTTAGGGGATACAGGAAGATGACAATGATTAGAGAGGTTAACCAGAGTGTGGCCCCCTAATGGAATTGTGTATGGATGCATCCTCTATCATCATACTAACTGGATACCACATACCATATTAGGGCAGTGGTTGTCTACCAATTTTGTGGCACCCTCCAACTATGATAATGTATAGGTTATTGGTTTACTAAGTGTAACCCTCTTATCATATTAGGTCATGGGTACTATACCTATTGAGTGGAACCCTACTACAATGAAAGTTCATTTTTCCTCTATCTATATTGTGAAACCCTCCATTCATATCAGGCATAGACCCAATACCTATTGAGTGGAACCCTATTACTATGGCAGGGCATGTGTCCTCTATATCTACATAGTGGAACTGTCCTTTTATGACCGAGAATAGGTCTTCTAGATACTGAGTTTTACACTGCTACCATATTAGGACTTGGGTCTTCTATAGATTTTGTGGAACCCTCTAGCTGTGATAGAGCATGGGTCCTCTTCCAATAAAGTGTTAGACACCTTTAGTGATCAGGCATGGGTCCCCAACATACATATTTTTATTCACCTGTTAAATCAAGGCATGGGTCCTCTACCTAGATATTATGTCCCCTTTACTATGCAATAGAATAGGGTGTTGTGGATACAAATTGTTACCTTTTCAGATAGACATATGAGATGCATGGAATTTCTGTTGGACTCTTAGATCCGTTTATGTACTCATTGTTCGTAATTGGGATGTGGAGATGGGGATCTAATTTCACTCTTGTTTTGGCTTCTTTTTGAGAATATCTAGGTTATGAATTATGTTTTATTATCTCATATACATATTAAAAAACCTTTTGGGGATGATATGACTACTTATATGATGTCTTATATCCCACCTTCTTAGTTTTTTCTGGTGAGTTATAGGGTATGTATAGATTTACATCTATATGAGATTTTCTGAAACATGTCATGTCTTATATAGATGATGAAAATATCTATGGTGATTTTATAGGTTCATAGAGACACCCTAGTTCAGCTTGCTGCATATTATGGTTGGGGATTATGGATTTCGAGTTGGGATCTCTTAGTATTTACTTTTCCTGTCATTGTATTGATGGGGCATCATTTATGGTTAGGAATTTATTTTTTTCATTCATTTTTGTATTAACTAAAGATTATTACATGAATTGTTTTACACTATATGTCCCAATATATTATAATTGTTTCTTTTTTTACTTTTGTATGTATTTGTTAGTGTTTATGAATATTGGTAATTTAGGAAAAGGAATCACATATTAGGTTTGAATTTCGGCACTTATCTCTAGCATCTAGCCGATGGAGGTGGAAATGGGGTAGTTACAACTCGACCATCAACTATCCTGGTAGTCCCCATGGGTTAATTTGTTATTTATTGGTATGAATGATGTTTATAACGTGAAATTTTATTTCAATTTTTTGACTTATGAGGGTTGGTTGGGATCTAGGAAATAGGGTGAATGCTTCTGAAGTGAGGATTTTAGTCTAGGAAACCATTTTTGGGGTGGAGACTAATATATCAATTCAACAAGACTATGAATACCTATTTTTTAACTCTTCATACAAAGACTTCAGTTGTCAATAACAATGGTGAATGCATCGAATAATATTGATTCATTTATTTATCTTTATCAAGTACACACCCAAGATATTCCCTTTGATAGTTGTACATAATGATGACTTTATTCAAGACTCTATGAATTTAAAAATATAATATTTATAGGTAGTTCCATGAAGTAAAATTTTTGGGTGAAGATGCCTTATTTTAGGGACCCAACCATGATGTGTTTTCTCTTGGCAGACACTGAGTAGTGCTACCACCTATTGAGTAGCACTTGTATCATTATGTGGATCATCTAGATGTCCATGCACATATTGATTAGTCTAATACATCAGTAGGTTAGTAAAATGGTACATGTAATATTTTATCATTATGTGATTTTCAGTGATAGAGACTGTTGACATTATATGATGAGATAGACCCTTGAAAAATATAGGTTTCACTCAATATAGTTGTAAACTTCATACAACATGTCTAGATTCACACTAATAAAATGGATGAATTGGGGACTAGTCTTCTATGTAGAGATGCTTTTGGATCTTGAGTTTCCAACTGATGATGTACATATATTGATAGCAACAAACTAGTCTTTGAGATAGACATCACCCAGGCTTTGTGGTGAGCCAGAAGCCCTTATAAAGAGGTAGAGGATTGGCTCAAACCAATTCACTAGATGACTCTCTTAGATAGGATCCCTCTACTTGGTGGTCATGGTGGTTATTCTTCTATTGTTTGACATGGGGAATCATTATATCTATGGTTTGGTGTTGTTTTGTGTTGATTCTGACATTCAAGGAAGAGGGAAGCATATCACACTAAGCAAAATTCTTATGACACGGTATAAAATCATCTAGGAAAGTCAGATCCATCCCAAATAGGATGTTATGATGGAATAGTGGATGATTTACTTGGAATTATGTGTTTTAGGTTATTATAATGGGAAAAGTTTTAGAGAGAGTTCTGGTTGTTGTGAGAAGGCGGTAAAGGGAATGCATCGAAATATATGGTAGGATCATGTGGATCAGTTTCTTCAAGTGTGGTCTAGGGTAAGTCATGTGTTCTCACAACTCCATGTATAGTTATATTATATATTTATAAGCCGCATCTCCCAAGGTATTTTCCATGTTTGGGATCGAACAATACTTGTGGGGTCTTTTTTTGACCGTTATGATGGAACCAACTATAGAAATGATTAGTGATCAACACTTTCCACTTACAGTGCGAACATGCTCTATAAAGATAGAGGGAATCACATGAAATATTCCCAATGTGTTAGTGGGGACCCTACAATGTTTCATTAGTATGGCATTTTAGTTTAATATCCTTGACTAAATGATTGTTTCCATTTTTTGTATCGGTTATTTATATTTTTTGGTATGCAGTTTTCACCTTTGATAATTATAGACCACCTAGACCGGTATGATGAGAACATTAGAAGGAGGTTACCATGATTTCTATATATTTTGGATTGAATCAACCTTGAATCAGTGAATTTCATGATATTTCAACAACCTATTATAGTGGAGGAGTATAATTTCATTCATCTTGTGGTCCTTATAGGCATACCTTTCCATCATAATTTTTCTATTGCTTGGTATTTCACTTGGGATGACATGATATTAGTATTGGTATATTAGAAGAAATCATGTAGCTATTAGATCCATAAGTGTGGATGGATGAGTATTTATATTGGGAGCTTCATAAGTGACAATGTTTTTTCCCGAGGAATCATTGTGTTTTTTTATCTAAAGTGTTGGATGATAATTTGAGGTCCAGTGTGGATTCGTTTTAAATATAATAGTTGATGTCCTAAATAGTATCCACTCCGTATAATCATTGGGTTCATTAACCTCTGGTATGGGGTGATGTGGTTCTCTAAGTTTGACTAAAGGATGGGTTATCACTAGCTCCATGTTCTATTGGTGCATGGATTGAGTATGAATTCCTAGATACACTATAATTTTATGAGATCTTGTAGATACCCTTTGTCATGTTCTAGTTCCCTAGTAACGTTAATGATAAATATGAGAAAGATCGTAAGAATTTATAGGATTTGTTATCAGTAGTGTTTTGTGATGGAACCCTCATGTCCTCAGTGTTAGAGTTATAATATGTGAGACATAGAAGTATAGTACAAGACATGTTCTGATAGTGATAGTCATATAAAATCTATACTGGACATATTTCATGATATAGGGGCAGACTTTTTAGTATATTCCTTCTCAGTAATGAGAGTGATGGTGGACCCAAAATTTATTGATGCAGCCCAAGCCTGATAGCCATCAAGGGAATGGTCATGGATGTAGATGATCATAGTGAGGTTTTCCATCTAATGTTTTCGAGAAAGTTGAGAGAGTCGTTGAACTTTTTATGGTTATATCATGTTCTCGGTGTTCTACACATACCAAAATGAAGTAATCATATGCACAAATTTTTTTAAAATACCAAACTAGGTAATCCAAATTATGAGACTAGAGTTTCAATTTTCAAGGAGCTAATTGAATGGAGAACGAAGATAGAAATACCCTTTAAGGGAAATTGTATTCCTTGGTTTCATGTTTTTCTAACATTGGAAACCATCGGTGGAGCTTCATGGCCTAGGATAGATATATACATGATTATTATCCCCACTATTTTCCTTAGATTATGAATTTTAACAAATAAAATATTTAATGTAAGGAATAATTCATAAACACGTTTTTGTGTGTATGTATTTGGAATATTTTAAAAAATATTTTAATAGAAATGAGTTGAGACGAAACATGATTTTAAGACATAGTGAAACCACAATTAATTTTATAAAACTGTAATATATATAAAATCACACATATAATCATTTCATGAAAAATAATATAGCTCCCAAGGATAGTCTCATATTTGAAATATAAGTTCATGGTCTTATTCAAAACACCGTATTTACCATATATTAGGGAGAATGTTGGTCAGTGTGGGCTCTTCAGATGAAGAAACACTTTAGAAGGAACATTTTATTACAGTAAATGATTTATTTATTTACTTATTTTATTAAACAACATAATTAAATCCACTATAAATGACCAATTATGAAAATTATCAATGGGTAGTTTATATAACCGATGATGGATCATAGAGAAGGTGAAGAGCATTTTATGTTGGCATATCGATAGTGAAGACATCTTTTGGTCAGATCAAGGCGAATAAATATGAAATAGATGTAGTGGGATCATCACCATCATCGATAGGGGATGCATGCTTAACCACTGATCAATCATTAATCAAGGAAGTAGGTATCATCATTTGTGGTTTTTATCTATATTCAATAAATTATTGAGCATGGATTTTAGCTGAATTTTATATTTAATAATCACTCATTGCATGATCTATGTAATTAATTGATTATACTAATGTGGTATAATTATTCCATTAATGAAAATGTTATCCACCCGTTTATAAAATCATTATCCAAGAATTATTTTCCATTGAAGGATAAAATTTTTAATGATATTTTCAAACTACGTTTTTCATGTTTTTAATCGTCGGCCGAATGGATTGTAGTTATACATTATTGGGGTAGGTTCAATCCTGTTCGAACCCCTAAATTCATTATAGTAGCACAAACGACAAGAGGATCATTGGTTTGTGGAAGGATTGATAAAAGAGTGTGATGGTTTATTGTTAACTAATTGGATCAGTACTATGGATAAGGGTTCATGATTAAGGATATGATTATGGTTTATGAGGATGATAGTTTAATGTATGCAGGTTGGGATTGGATCACAAAACCGTATTTTCAAGATTGACATGCGGCGATGAAGTTTAGTGTGACATGATCGGTTCTAAGAGGAGGTCATTCAAGGGATCTTAGTGAGGAGGTGTCTTAGTGTTGACATGAATGTGGATTGATGATTTTAGTTTCATTATGGATGTAGAGAATGTTGAAATATTGATCTATGTGTGATTAATGGGAGTTGTTTGATTATTATTATTTTTAATAATAATACTTTTGTGTTATTGTTATTTTTTAATAATAGTAATGTTGAATTATTATATTATTTTTAATAATGACAGTATTTATATTATTATTATTATTGTTAATAAGTTTATAATAAAATAAAAATAACTAATACGGATCCATGGACATGGTGTTTCTTGATGAATGCTAGAAAAAAGAGATATGTGAGGAAATTAAAAAGGGATTTTATTTTTTCAATAAAAACAGTATAAGATGGATACACCTGTAAGGTAATAAATACATTAGGACTATTGGAGGAGATCATTTGAGCATGTCACCTTATAATAGGTTTCATAAAAACAAATGATATTATAATTTATTATTATTATTTATGTTACAAAAACTAAATCTACTCATAGATTCTTCATGCTATGTCAGACAGAAAAATCATTAGAGGTTTTGTTATTCTAAAAAAATAATAAATTGAAGACCACTTTTTGATAAATTTTTCAAACTCATGGATAAATTACATGGAGAATTTAATAATAACAAAAATAAAATTTCAGTTAATGTTTTTGTTGAATTTATTATTAGTAGTAAAATCTTCATGTGGTGTCAGAATGAGGAATGGTCTATGGGATAGCGAACCTAATTTTGACGTAGCAATTTCATGAAAAATATTGGGAAGATAATTTGGACTTGTGTTCTAGGCCTATGTAACACCATTTTCACTATGTTTTCTATTTAGGATCTGGAAAAGAAAATATTAATTTTTTTCGATGAGGATCACGATGGTGTGGACATTTTTACCATTCATTTCCATTTTTAATGGCATTTCAGTTGGTTTATTTTTTTCCCATTTTACTAATGAAAAGACACATGAATTCAACAATATTTAGGTCGAGACACATCATGTGGTACTTTTACACTAATTATAGTAATATATGTCCTAAATGGTGTGTGTTTGAGAAGACACGACCGAACAGAGGTGTGAGACCTTATCCTATGTAGTCCCCATACCAGCTATCTACTTCCTCAGAAACTTGTAGCTCTAGTATTTCCTTAATCAAGATATATTTTTTTTTCTGTGCGTACATTATCCTTATGTTTTTTTATGGGGAACATGATGGTTTTTATCATAGTATAATTTTTGATATGATGCAAAATGTTCTAATCGTGACACATCTTAAGGTGATGTTTGATAATGGAAGTGATCAGAAAGGATCGATGTAGAGTGGAACAACTATAATAGTCTTCATTATTGATCATTTACCAACTGAGTGGCACCCCCAATTACACTATAAAGAACGAGTAAATTAATTATCAGCTGAGTTCCACCCTATTATTATATCTGGTCATGCGTTATAAACTAAATGAGTGGAACTCTTATAATGTTATAGGAAATGGGTACTATATATACTTAGTAGAACCCTCTTATCATATCATGGAATAATTCTTCTATCTACTGAGTGTAACTATCAATATATGAAAGGGAATGGATCATCTCTCTAATGGAAGGAACCCCCCCAATAATATCCTAGAATAGACCCTCTACCAACTAAATAGAACTCTCCTACTATAACAATGAATGTGTTGTAAATCTATCTACTGAGTGGAAACCTCCTATCATATTAAGGATTGTGTCCTCTACTTAATGGAAATGTCTTACTATGACTGGGAATAGTTATTCTATATAATTAGTGGAACCCTATATTCATAATAGGGAATTCTCACTCTACCTACCTAATGGAACACTCATGCTATAACAGGTCAAGGGTCCTCTATATACTAAGTGGAACCCTCCTAATCTAACTTGGAATAGGTAATCTACATACTTAGTAGACCTCTAGTACAGTGATAGAGAATAGTGACATTACATACTAAATGGAACCATCTGGTTGAAAAAGGTGGTGTGTCCTCTACATAGACATTATGTCCCCCTGACTATGCAATATATTGTCTTGGTGTGGATCCAAATAGTTACTTCTTATTATTTAAATGAATGATGTTGGGAATTGGTGATGGACTCCAATTGATATTTGAGGACTCATTGTTCTTAGTTGGGTTATAAAATGGATATCAAATTTCTCTCTCATATATACTTATTTTAGATAATTGATGGGTAATATATTGTAGTTTTTCTCTCACATTATTATTGACATTCATTATTTTTGGTAATATTAATACTTCTATCATTTATTAATCACTCCCTATTCGTTTTTCTACCCATCCCATTGAGTATGTACAGAATCACCCCTATATGTGATTTCCACTCACAATTCATTTCTTATACCGATGATGGATCAGTATACAATTATTTAAGAGGAGTATCTTGAAACCTCCAATGCATTTGAACGTGTACCGTGGTCATGGATTGATGATTTTGAGCATAGGTCACTCAAAATTAACATTTCTAGTAATTATCTCATTGGGACGTATTTTCTTTCTAGGCATGTATTTTAACCCATTAATTTTTATAGTATGTTGTTTTATCCTTTTGTATTCCATAGTGATTATTTCGTGTATGGTTGTTACTGTAGATATTACATTATTTTGTTATTATTCTTTTGAATTTTGGTTTTGAGATGGTTGGGTATGTGCATACATGTACATTAGGAAAAGGACCCCCAATTTATTTATTCTTTTTGGAAATTGTCTACATCCCCTGGTCTATGAAGCAATGCTTGGAGAATTTGCAGCTAGAACTTTTTCCATCATGTGGGCCCCTATGTGTCATGTAATTTCATAAAACCTCCCCACCATATGATTATCATATTAAAGAGGCACTATAAAACATCACTAGACCTCCAAGGTAAAAAAGGGTGGTCCAATATGCAACATATCATCCTCCCTCCACCAAGTAATCTCTTAAAAATTACCTTGATACTAAACCACTCTACCCAAAGGGAATATCATTCCTCGAAGAGTTTTCTAACTGTGATCTACAACATAAATCAGATTCTCCCCCAATGAAGTATAAAATGTGATACATACATTCTTAACATAAATCAAAATATAAAGGATAGAGAAATACAAATGGAGCTATAACACATGAAAATTTTCATTCATATCTCTATACAATCATGGAACAACAATTCATCATTGTTCTAGAGTAATTGTGTCTAAAATATCAAGATACCAAAAAATCTTTGGCACTGACTTACCGTTTTCATAAATCTAGCGGTGACCCCATATTTTAAATACAAAAAGGAATACATGATCACCCTTTGAAAACTAAATAGGCTTATGAAATTGATAATCTTATTGTTTTTTTCACTTTTATATGTGGTAATATGATTCAAAATAAATTAGATATTTTCTGATGTCTCCTAAATAAGACAAGACCCAAAAGACTCAAAATATTTTACATCCATCCAGCATATAGGTAATATAAATGGTCCATTCTAAAATACAAAAAATGTTCTATATATATAGTATCATAATATGTTATATTATATTATTACATAATATGTACTACGTGCTTGTCCAATGTTCCACCAAAACCTAGGATGCAAGATCTGGGTCTGTCCTCTGACAGTTAGGTAGTCTACTAAGATTCCCCATCCTTTTGTGGGTGGTATAATGTAATAATAAATATGATAACCTAGTTATATTCAAAATAAATTATAGAAACATAATGAAAAATAATAATCGCTCACTAAAAATACTCTGAGGGAGACCATGAAATTTTTCAATCACACAATCATATTTATCTTTTATATCATCAATGGTCAAGGTCTTTTAGATTGGTATAAAATTTGATACATTTGTCAAATGATCCATAATCACCCATATCAAATCACTTTTACAATGATTCCCCAGTATCCCCACAATATAAACTGTGGTATCATCTTCCCACATCCATTCCGGAGTGGGAAAAGGATATAATGGATAATTAGGATGATAATGTTTGGCCTTAAACTATGTAAATAGGTAGAATTGTATAAAAAACCTATGATTTCCATTTCCCTTCCTAAAAAAATATCATCTACATATATCACAACACATTTGGGGAATCCAATGTGCACCACCATTTTTGAAGCATTAAAAGCATGCATAAAATCATCTTTCATAGTCATTTGGAATTTAAATGTGTCCCCGAACATGGATAATCTTGTCACCGTTGATGTTCATGCAATGGTGTAGTTCCATATCATCAATGTTATCCGTTATCACCAAGAACACTGGAACACTATACTGCCTCCACAAGATCGAGGCCAAAAGATAGATCATAAAGGATAAAAATATGATAATATTATTTTGTCACTCATCTTGAACAAAAAATGCATATAAGATAACAATGAAACTATCCTGAACTCAAAACCTGACATATAAACTACATGTTTTGTGTGTTATGACTCAAAACTTCAATAAAACTAGTTTGTTTTCCAAAACTATATGCTAGCTCAAAAGCAAAAGATATTTTATGCTCAACTAATATATGTTTCTATATATTAATATTCAATTGAGGAAAAATATTTTTTAGGATCTTGTGATCAGAAGAAATAGTTATCCATTCACACAATAAAGTATTCTTCAAACATTTAAAGCTATGAACTCACACGATTAAATTCAGATCATTCATAGGATATTTTGATTAATATGGCGTCAACATCCATGATCTATATTACATGATACAATCTATCAAAATCAACAAGACACTATTACTTATCATAGATGTGTCAAAATATAAATTTAACTCTTTACCTAGTTTGGGATAGATTATAATCATACCAGCTATCAAATTCCTCTACATCTCTTTTAAATAATTATAATGTTACCTAATAAATCATATTCTATCCACTTCATGATCAATCATGTTAGAGTTTCCGAAAAAAGATTAAAGTCTATAATGAAACACTGGTAGTAACTCATTAAAGATAAAAATCTTTTGATGTCAATAATATTCTTGGGATACCCCATGAAAAAATTGTCCTTCCTTGTTTCCACTTATATATATTAATATGAAATGATGTGACCCATGATATAACAAAAATTAACTTTCTTTCCTATTTAATCATGATTTATTACATTAAAATGAAAATAATACAATCCATAAGACTAAGAGGTCTAGTTTCTTTGTGGTTAGGAACATTATAATATAACATAAGACATAAAATACAACAACTTTATCGAAAACTTATTTTACATAACTTCATGATTTTTTCATACTTAAAATTTAATTGGATAAACAGAAGAAATACATATGGAGAGGGTGAGCTATAAAGCCCAGTAAGGGACTAAACATATCATAAAATGTAGAATAAAATACATTCTATGAAATAAGAAATTAATGTTGTATAAGAGAAACATGAACAATATGGAATGATATAACAAGATTATCATAACATGGAAATGTGGAAAAAACGTAAAACACATCATTATTAACATAAAATTATAAGGTAAAATTTTATCCCAAAATGGTGGACAATATACTAAAATGAATCAGGAAAACCTTTTTCCAAGCATGAAGTATCACGATACAAAAAATTACCCAATGAATTGAAGCGCTATCACGTTGCACCATTCATAATCATTTCAATCTCATCCTTAAGTGTGGCAAATAGATGATATAACAGAGATTCATTCAACATCATTTTTTATTCCATTATAATGTAATGTTTAATACAAAAATGAAACATTATAATCAATATTTATATGATAAATAAGTTTAATATTCTTGATTTAGAAATTGGCATGTTATTCACAACACGATGATTTTGGCATGGAAAATCACGGGGCAATTTCTCCATCCTAACGACTTGTCATAAAAATTCCTAAAAATGGTTGATGAGAGAAAAATCTATCTATAATCATATATAAATTAAATGTATAGTATGTGTATCATACAAATACCTGTCCCAAAAAAATTAATTTGTAAATAGAAGGTGTAACATAATATAGAAAATTGAAGAAATAGGAGAAATGGAATTACTCTTATGAAATTTCAACATGGTAACATGTGTAGATGGGAGAGATTAATAAGATTGAAAGATATCTTCCATTATAAAAACATCATAAGGGAAGTATGAGGGAGGTTATAAAGCATACCTCCATAATATATAATTTAAAATTAATGGGTATAAAACTACAAGGAAACATGGATAAAAATGAGAAAGGAAGGAGACCCTTACATGAGTGTGTGACTTCAAAAGCTTGAAGACAAGATTCTTCAGATCTTGAGGTGGATAGTGGGGATTTTAGAGTGGGTAGGAGAGAGTAGGGAAATGTTTCAAATAATTTTATTGAATAGATGTGAGAGCATGGGTGGGGTTATATTGGAAATGACAGGGGGATGCTTTAATATTTCACAAACTTTGGTTTTGGAATCTATATAATTAAATTTTAAATACCAAAAACAATCCCATTATTTTTTAGCATAGTTTATTCCAAAGTGAAATGGAAAACATTATTGTATAAAGCCAATGCCTGTCCATATTAATATACTATCCTTTATTTTGTGAAGGTGAGTTACATTAATAATAAAATGAATTTAAAATCATAAAATATATTATACATTATGGAGAATTCAATACAACTATATAAAATAAGTAAAAAAAATAAAAAATCACATAAATGTTTATATGAAAAAAATATATTAGTACTAAAATACCCATTATAGTATTTATTACATCATCTTGAGTTCGTTATGATGTCATAAAACAAATATTTAATTTATATGATATTTAATTTTTGCCAACAAAATTCGACTGTCATTGAAAATTAAGAATGTTCACCATTGGATAATTTTGACGTCCTTATTTTAAAAATAATACTGAATTAATCTTAATAATTTTATATATATTTGAATTTAGGCGTTTAAAATGATAACTGACATTTATTGAAAATTAATGGTTTTTTGAAAAACAATTTTCAAACATTAATAAAAATTATGTTTGACATCATAAAAATTTTATACTCATTTATCATTAAATAAATTAATTTGATAATATTATTTTACTAAAATTTTAATTATTTGAAAAAAGTTTTTAATTCCTTAAATAAATTCGTTAATTAACAAAAATACACTTTCTATTTTATCATATAAAAATATTACTCTTATCAAAATGATTACATAGTAATTTATAGATAAATAATTGATATAATCATATTTTATAATATTTTTTTGCATATTATTAATAAAAACCCATGTATAAAATAATAATGTATATATTTTTTCAAATTTACCATTTTTATATAAAGAATGAATTTATTAAATTCTTATTTTTTTAAGAAAGACTATTCTTATAAATGAATTGATGGAATAAGACTTTTATTTAAAAAAAGGTGTCACAAAATAATAATCTAATATCTTGTTTCATACCGCCTTATAACAACCACATAAGTCCAAAATTTAAGTTGTGTTATGGTGAAAAACTCTTCGGGTGGCTCGAATAACATCGTCTGGGTATTCATGTCTATTAACGTAAACTTATCCCGTAGGCCATTCCATTCGAACTTAACACATTTAAGCTCATCCTGGGCCTGTTCAAGAGAATGTCCAAGTGATGCTACCTTTTTTCCATGCTCTGAAAAATGAGTTTTGTACGATATGATTTTTCTAGTTGAGGCCATCCTCTCCTTTGTCTGTGTCTAATTGAATTTTATTAAAACATTATATTTATTTCAGTTGTGTGGTCACTGTTCAACAATTATATTATCAATAGTAATGATACATACAAGTCATTTAAACCCAATAATAATAATAAAATGTTTATCAATTTTCTATATTCATTAGACATTTAATTAAAATAAAGGTAAATGTCTTCATAAATGATCAGGTTGTTTCAATCCTCCCCCCATAATGAAATTTCCACCCCAAAAGTTTTTTGTATATACTAAGGAGAAAAAAGGTGACAGTACTTCTCCATTATCACATCAATTAGGTCTTCAATCATTCTTGTTGCCATTTCCTTCAAGGAGAAAGGGTACATGCATCATTATGGTACCTCAAGACATTATCAAAATCATCGACATAATTTTTCCCAAAACACCTCATCCATCTTGGATTATATCAATGGAAGCATCAATAAGTCATAAAAAGTATTTCTTATATATAATTTGGAGACATTGTCTTGAACATGTTTTTACTAAAAAATTATTATATTTTTTATCTTCAAATAATTCAAAAATTGGTTTTAGGAAATCAGTTCTTGTATTTAAAAAAATTAATAAATCTATAATTTGATATAGATAAGATGCGTAGAGGCCTCCCACTTCTGATGTATTTATAAAATCATTTAGTTCATCATAATTTTGATATAATGTAAAGAATTTGTAAACAACCTATTGGTATACCTCATGCTTAGCATGCTAATTATTTTTAGAGCGGAAGATTCTATAATAGAATGTACATGATAGTTGGATGAATTATGAAATGCAAGAGGTATTGTATGCCTCATAAAGTTTTTTTCATGTAACATTGATATTTTAAAAAGTTTCAATATCATATTTGCATGAATTCATGATAATCATTCTATGTAGTTCTTTAAGAAGAGAGACAAGATTTTTTCATGATCTTCCTCCTTCCATGTTCTAACTAAGAGAAATATAATAATGTTTAGGTGTTTGAATAATTATGTAATATAAATATATAAAATAAAAAATGGAACATAGAAAGATAAACTCATATATAAATACTATATCCTAACTTGTGATGCCATATGTTTCATTCTAGGTTATCCATGATCTACTTAATTACATATATTCATATGGGTGCCTTATATTTTTCTATTAATAATGGTTTGTAACTATATTATTAATTTTAAAAAGAATATCCCCATGGAGTGTCGAACCAAGAGATCATCAAGACCCATTGTCGTGCTCCAGTTCCTATTTGATTCTAGTTCAATGTGATGTTTTCAGTTTTTACTTCGGGATACAAATGTGCCAGATCTATCTCTACTTATACATGTCTAGACAGGGATGTATTTCATGATAAAGCACATACTCTATACTAACCAAAATTTAGGGATACTTTTCCTATACTTAGTCTTATCCTTATGTCTTTCAGTTGAGTTTTCTAATCCTAATCCCAAAAATAACTAAACATATCATCTGATACCTATTCCAACGAAAATACACTTCCTTTCATTTTTTGACATGATTTTTTACATAAAATGAGCATAAGACAACCAATAATATGTAGATTTATAGTGTATTTGGGTATTATTAACCTTACATGAAAACTTAAAACCTAAAATACAACATCTTTATTGAAAAAACATTTTACATGACCACAACATTCTTTCATACTAAGCATTTCATGGAATAAGATTAGGAAATACAAAAAAGGGTGATCTATAAAGCACAGTAAGTGGGAAAACAATGCATAATATCAAAAATACAATAAATGTTAATAAATAGACCCATCAATGGAGCACAAGAGAAACATGAACATAATGGCATGATATATAATGGTTATCATAACAAGGAAATGTGGATACAACTTAAAACACTGCAACATTAACATAAAACAATCATGTAAACCCCTGTCCCGACATGGTGGAAAAAGGAACAAAAAGTAATCTGGTAAATTAATATCCCAACATTATATATCATGATACTAAACATTACCCAATGCAATGGAGTGCTATCAAGGCTCACCCTTCATAATCATTTCAATCTAATTCTTATGTGTGCCACATATACCATATAAAATGGATTTGTTAAACATAGTAATTTATTAAATGATAAATTAATTTTTAATACATATATGAATTTATATAATCAATAATTATTTGTGAATAATGGTGAATACCCTTGATAGAGAAATGGGGATGGTATTCACAACATGATGATTTTGGCATGGAAAATCGCGGTGAAATTTCGGTAGCCTAACGACATGATATAAAAAGTTATAAGAGTTTTTTATGAGAGAGAAACGGGTCCATCATCATATATACATGAAGTAGATAGTAAATAGGGTCATATAAATACATGTCCCAATACAATTAATTTGGATATGGAAGGTGTAATATAATAATGAAACTTGATGAAAGTGGGGAAATGGAATAACTCTTACGAAATTTTGGCATGGTAATGGGTGTACGTGGGAGGGATTAAAGAGAGAGAATGAGGTATTCCATAATAAAAATATAATATGGGTTTGGTGGGAGAGGTTAGAAAACAAACCCCGTCATTTTTATTTATAATTAAATGGTGTATCAATATAAGGAAACTTTGATAAAAATGATAAAGGAATACCTTACTTGAGTGTGTGACTTCAAAATCATGAAAAGGGGATTTATGAGAGCTTGGGGAGCCTTGGGGGTATTATAGATAGGGGAGGACTTGGGACGTGGTTCATGTATTTTTTTTTGTATATACGTGGGATGATGTGTGTATATATATAGGAAATGAGAAAGGAAATCTTTAATATTTTACAAACAGAGATTTTGGAATCTGTCTAAATAAATATTCAAAACAAAAAACCGTCCCATTATTTTCCCTAGGGTTTCAGAAAAGGATGATTGGAAAAAATTATTTTATAAGTCCATTGGTGGAACATATTAAAATATTATCCTTTCTTTTGGGGAGGTGAGTCACATTATTAAAGAAATGAATTTAAAATCATAAATTATATTATACATTTTAATGGATTCACTAAGGATTTAAAAAATAAGTAAAAAATATATAAAATCACATTATTTTAATATTAAAATATATATTGTGTTGAGAATCCCCATTATAAAATATATTACATTAATTTGGTGTCATTATGATGTCATAAAATGTATATTTTATTTCTATAGTATTTAATTTTTACAAAACAAATCGACATTCTGAAAAAATTAGGAAAAAAACGATTCGATAATTTTGACATCTTGATTCAAAAAATAATATTTATTTTGAATAAATTATTCTCTAAATATGTGAATTTTGTAAATTTAAAAGGAAAATTGACATTTATTGAAAATTCACCAGTTTTGAAAAAAACAGTTTTTGAACCTTAATAAAAATGATATTTGATAACCTTAAAATTATATAAAAACTTTTTATGAATAAAAAGATTTTGATAATAATATTTTTTTTAAAAAATAATTATTTAAAAATTTAATTAATTCCTTAAAATAAACTTTTTAATTAAAAAATAGACTTTATTTTTTTCGCATGAAAATAAAACTCTTGTCAAAATGATTACATAAGCATATATAAATAAGGATTTGATATAATAAGTATTTATAAGAAACTTTTTTATAGTATTATGAATGAAAACCATAGGATAATAAAACAATGTATATATTTTTCAAAAGTACCATTTTAACCTGAAGAATAAATTTATCAAATTCATCATTTTTTATGATAGACTATCCTCATAAAGGAATTGATGGAATAATACTTTTATTTAAAAAATGGGTTTACAAAATAATTAACTATAACCTTGTTACATATACCCTTCTAACTCTCACATAGACCTAAGCGTAATGTCTATGATGGGGACAAACTCATAGGAAAACTCAGATAACATCACTCTGGTGGTAATCTCTTTTAAGTTGAACTTACCCCGTATGTGGTTTCATCCAATCTTAATGTGTTGAAGCTCATCTTGGGCTTGTTTATGAGATATGCCCAGTGACGCGACCTCCTTTATATGCTCTGAAAAATGAGATTTGTATGGACCAAGTCAACTGCATGGGGCCATCCTCACATTTTTCTATAACGAAAGGCTTTTTTAGAAACCTTATTTTTATATCAGTTATTTGATAATTGTTCAATGATTATATTATCAATGGTAAGGATACATAATTGTCATTTAAACCCAAAAATAGTAAAAAAAATTGCATATGTTTTCTATATCCATGAGACATTTAATTAAAAAGGGAATTTTATTCCAAAATGATCAGGTCAGTACAACCTTCCACCTTAAGAAATTTCATCCCTGAAATTTCATTTTATATAAAAAGGATAAAATAAGTGAGATTAATTCTACTTTATCACTTTAATTAGGTCTTCAGTTATTCATGTTGTCATTTCATTCAAGGAGAAAGGGATCATGCATCATTATGGTACCTCAAAACATTTTCAAAATCAACTACTTCCTTTTTTCAAAAACACCTTATTCATCTTGGATTATATCAATGGATGGATTGATAATTCATAATTTGATATTTCTTATATATAATTAAGAGACTTCATCTTGTACATGTTTATTTTAAACATGTCTAACTAATTCATATTCAAATATTTCAATATATGGTTTTGGTAAATTAGTTTTTTTAATTACCAAAATAGATCAATCTATAATTTGATACATATAAGATGATTGAAGGTCTCCTTATTCTCCAGTATCTAGAAAATCATATTGTGCCACATAATTTTTAAATACTGTGATGAATCATAAACGACGCTGATGGTACTTCCCATGCCTAACACTGTAAGAATTTTGATCGCGCAAGATTATCAAATATATGGTACTTGATCCATGAATAATTTGGGAAATGATAAAGGTGTTGGTTTCCTAATAATGTTGTTTTCATGTAACATGGATATTTGAAATTTTTTCAAAGTGATCTATGCATGGCATTAGGATAATCATTCCATGTAGTTCTTCAAGAAGAGTCAGAAGAGCTTTTTGTGATCTTCTTCCTTCCATGTTTTAAATAATAAAAAGATATTAAAAATAGGGGGTTGGAATACGTTTCAAATAATAATTTAAAAAAACATTTCACAAAGAAGGATAAACATGAATATGAATAGTATATCCTATCTTGTGAAACCATAGGTTTTAATCTAGGTTATAAATGATCTAGTTTTTAACATATATTCTTAAGGGTATTTTATTTGGTTCCATTATTAATAGTTCATAATAAGATTATAAATCTACAAAATCATATCCTATATAGTTTCAAACCAATATTGCAGTAAGGCCCATTCCTGTGCACCTGTTCCCATTCAAGTCTAGTTTAAAGTAGTGTTTTAGGGTTTTACCCCTAGATACAATTATTCTAAATCCACATCTATTTGTTCGTATCTATATAGTGATGCATTTTCATGATAAACCACATACCTTATACTAACCAAAATATAGGTAACATTCTTTTATACATAGTATTATACCTATGATACTCACAATAGATTTCTAATTATAATTCCAAAAATAACTAAACTTTTCATATGATTCAAACTTTAATAACCCTACACATTATTTCATATTTATACACGATTTATTACATAAACATGTACTTAATACAACCCAAAAAACTAAGAGATTTAGGGTCTTTAGTTCATAGGATCATTACATGAGAACATAAAGCATAAAACATAACATCATTATTGAAAACTTCCATTACATGACCACAACATTACGTCATACTCAGCATTGCATGGGATAACCTAAGAACATAAAAAAGAAAATGGTGATCTATAAAGTCCATAAATGGGGTAAAATAGGCGTAAAATGAAGAGTACTGCAAATGGAGTGGGAAACAAATTAATAGAGATAAAAGTAGTATCTACATCTCTATGTTTTTTCCATAAAGACGCTATCGAGGCATTGAATCCAGCCTGTCCATCAGCATCATGAGTCTTCTTATGGATTACCTTGGTGCCCCAATCACATCAGGGAGGATCTGTATCAAACAACTGGATAAAGTGATGGGGATAATCTCTTCTCGCATCAACAATTGGAAAAATTGTTTCCTTTCCATTGGGGGAGGATTAATCTAGTTAATGGCATGCTCACATCGATCCCCGTGAAGGTCCTCTCGAAACTCAAGGTTCTCAAGGATATTTTTATGAATATTGAGGGGATTATGAAATCTTTTATCTGGGATTCCCATTCAGAGGGGCGGTGTTATTGGGCATCCTAGTCTAAAATAGACCTTCCCACAAATGAAGGTGGTATAGGTTTGACAAGTGTCTCTAAAATTATGAAGTGCCTACATGCGAGGCTTGAATGGGAGGTAGTTGTTGGGAGTAGCCAATGGGAAAGAGTTATTAAGGAAAAATATAGGCACAACCTGGAACAAACCAGCAAATCCTCCTTCCTTTGGATCACTATTTAGGGGCATATACCTCGCCTTCATTGCCAGTCTAGTTGAATCATCAGCCGTGGTGACATTATGTTTTGGCATGACAACTGGTTAGGGGATATTCATGGCTTTCCTGGCTACCTGGTCACTAACATCACCTTCAAGAAAGCAAGTGATCATCCTGCATCCATCCAAGACGTCTTGAATAAAAAACACTCCAGATTATTCAATCTCATCAAACTCTTGAATGACCCAGATAGGTGCATTTTCAAGGCTACCTCTTCAGGTTATTTTTCTGTTAATTCCTAGAGGTCTATCCTTTAGGATGCCCAAGATCAGGATCCCTGGGGTCACTACTTCTGGTGAAAAAGAATTCCTCAAAAATATAATTTCCTCACATGGAGGTTTCTTCAGCATGCAATCTTTACGGATGAGGAGATCCATCAGATAGGGGTCTCAACTGGTTCCAAATGTTCTTGCCATCAACCCCCCTATGTCGAGATCTGGTCTCATTTATTCTTCAAGAGAGAATGGGCCAGTGTTGTTTGGGAAGCAATTGGGGAGTTCTCCAGCATGTCATCTCCAATTGGTTTGGGTGATTCCTTCTGGCAGCGGTGGTTCCAAGTTGCTGGCGCTAATAACTCGGAGAAACACGCAAGGGAAATCCTTCTTTCAGATGGTTGTTGGTGAATCTGGGAGGCGAGGAACAAATCATGTTTTGAAGGAATTGAGTACTCGAAGGAGGGATTGAACGCTATATCTAAATGGTTGATTTCTAACATGTGAGTCCTCCTGATAAATTGGGAGGAAGCTCCTTCACTGAGGAATTTGATTCGGTACAAGGTGCAGGTTACCCACAACAGGATCTTGGTGGGTCGATGGATATGCTGGAGACCACCATCCAACGGGATGAAGATCAATTCTGATGGGTCCTATGCTATGAGAATTATGATGGGTGGAGGTGTGATCCACAACCCAAGGGGTAGTGTGGTAGCAGTGTACACAGCTTGCTTTGGCAGTGGAGAATCCCTTCAGGTCAAGGCTTGGTATCCTATAAAAGGAATTCAGTTCAGTCTGTCTAATCATCTAATTCTCTCAGAGATCAAAACTGATTCCAAAATCCTCTACGAAGTGCTGATTGACCACAGCTCCACTCCATGGAGCATTTTATACCATATCTGACACTACAAGCATCTCATGGATAACAACATCATGTTATTTCATACTTGGCACGCGGGAAACAAAGGGTCAGACTTTCTTGAGTCCCATTTTCCTCACAGTGATGACTTTTTCTCCTTCTCCATCCTGGGATCCTTGCCCCTAGAGTGTGTGAGTCTTGTTTTAGGTGATTCTCTAGGACTTTATTATTGTCTCCCCCCAATTTCAGGCCCCTCCGTGCCTTTTTTATCATTTCTTCAATAAAATTTCTTGATTGTGGATGGTGTTATCATGATTATCATAACATGGAAGTGTGGAAACAACTTAAAAAACATCATCATTAACATAAAGGAATCTGGTAAACCCCTATCCAAACATAGTTAGAAATTGTACTAAAAGGAATTAGGGAAAGTCCTATCTCAACATGATGTACCATGATACTAAAAATTAACCATTTTGTTAGAATGCTATCATTGTGCACACTTCATAACCATTTCAATTTCATGCTTGCGTGTGCCACATAGATCATATTACATGGATTCATTAAACATCATAATTTATTCCACAATAATGAAATGTGGAATAAATACAAGATATTATATAATAAATAATTATATGTTCATAAAGGAAAATACCATTGATATTGAAATGGTAATGGTATTCAATACATGATGATTTTGGCATGGAAAATCGCAGTGCAATTTCGGCAGCCTGACGACTAGATAAAAAAATTAATAAAAAAGGTTAATGAGAGGGAAAAGGGTCTTTAATCATATATACATGAATTGGATAGTAATTGGGTCATATAAATACATGTCCCAACACATTTAATTTGTAAATATAATGCATAACATAATAAATAAACCTGAAGAAACTGGAGAAATAGAATAACTCTTATGAAATTTTTGCATGGCAACGAGTGTACAAGGGAGGGATTAATGAGAGATAAAGTGGAATCCCATATTAGAAAAATAATAATGGTAGTATTGGTGGGGGGGTTCTAAAACATACCCCATCATGTATAATTTAATATAAAAGTGTTTAACAATATAAGGAATCTTGGATAAAAATGAGAATCGACGGAAACCCTTACATGAGTGTGTGAATTAAAAAGATTCATGAGGGGATTCGTGAGATATTTGGTCACCTTGGTGAACCTTGGGGGGATTATATAGAGGTTTGGATAGATTACGGGCATGATAAAAGAATTTTTATGGAAGATAATTGGGATATTTTGTGGTATTATATAGGAAATGAGAGACGAATTCTTTAATACTTCACAAACATTTGTTTGGAATCTATACAAATTAATATTATAAACCACAAAACATACCTTGTTTTTGTCTCTTTAATTTTTCTAAAAATTAGTGTAAAACATATTTTTATAAAGAAAAATGGTCAAAAATATTAAAATATTAACCTTTCTTATGTGGAGGCGAGTCATATTATTAATGAAAGGAATTTGAAATCATAAAATATGTTATATATTTTTGAAGAATATCTACGTCTTTATAAATTAAGTAAAAGAAATATTAAATCACATAATTTTTATAAGAAAAATTTATTGGGCCTAAAATACTGATCATAGTATGTATTACATCATTTTAGGGTCATTATGATGTCATAAAACAAATATTTTATTTAAAGAGTATTTTTTTAAAACTATGTCTCCGAAAATTATGAAAATTTCACCATTGGATAACTTCGATTTAATGACTCCAAATATAGTATTAATCTTATATAAATAAATTTAAAAATATTTACTTTTCAAATGTCAAAAAAATGATATTTATTGAAAATTCATGGTTTCTGAAAAAAATAGTTTTCAAAGCTTAATAAAAATTACATTGGAATCATAAAAAATATATACTCATTTTTTATTAATAAAATTAATTTGATAAAATATTTTATTAAAATATTATTTAATTTAAACTTTCATTAATTCCTTAAAATAATTTGATTAATTAAAAAAATACACTTTTTGTTTTATCGTATACAAATATAACTCTTATTAAATTCATTTTATAATCATTTATAGATAAAGAATTAATATAATCATCATTTATAAGAATTTTTCTTATTTTATTTTTAATAAAAAATTTATTTTAATATAATAATGTATATATTCCTAAAAAGATCCATTTTTACCTAATGAATCAATTTATCAAATTAACCATTTTTTAAGAAAGACTATTCACACAAATGAATTTATGGAATAAGACTTTTATTCATAAAAATGCGTTACATAGAATGTAACTAATACCTTATTAAATAACCCCTAATAACACCCACAAAAAACCTAAGGGTAATGTGGGTGATGGGGACAGACTCTTGGGGTGGTTCAAATAACATCGACTGGGTGGTAATCTCTATTAACATGAACTTCCCCCATATGCAATTTTGTTCAAGCTTAACATTTTAATGCTCAGTTTGGACTTGGTGAAGATAAAAGCGCAGTGATGCAATATCCTTTCTGATCTTTGAAAAATTAGCTTCGTATGACCTGAGTCTACTAGATGAGTTCATCCTCTCATGTGCCTATGTCGAATGGTTTTTTTAAACCTTATATTTATATTTTTTGTGTAATCACAGTTCAACAGTTATATTATCAATGGTAATGATACATAACTATTATTTAAATCCATTAATAATAATATAAAGTGAATGAGTTTTCTATATCAATGAAAATTTTAAATTAAATAAAGGGAAATTTATTCATAAAAGATTGGGTCATTTTTTATGAAATGTAGCTTGTCTATCCAGAAATGAAAAATTGACAGATTGTTGAATAATTGTTTCTCTAATAATGTAGTTATAATGATGTAATGTGGTTAGGAATGATCATATCTAGTTTTATAGTATAATAATATTTCTTCAATTAATACCCCACAAAATTATGTAAATACAAATGGATGATTTAGTTCTTCAAGGCCTTAAAATATAATTTCTTTTGATTTCTGAAAATAAATAACATCAAAATTATATAATCTATACATTCTTCTAAAAGTTGTTTCTGGGTTATCTATTAGGATCACCATAAACTAATGGTGCCCAGATCTCAAATCAATCTTGAAGAATAAAAATGTATTCCTCGTGTATATGAATAAAATTTCATCAATAATTAGATGAGGATACTGGTTATCAACTCTATATTTTGTTCAAAAATGGATAATCTACACTGAAGAGTGATGTTTTATCTTACTTCATGGAAAATAAAACTAGTGAACTCGATGGTGATGTACTTGGATGAAATATACCTATATGATTTTATTCCTCCAGTTGGGTCTTATGCTCTTTATCCTCTTTTGGTTATATTGTATAATTTTGAATATTAAAAAGACTAACATAGAAACCTATCCTATGCATAAGATAAATAATTCATTTTTATGACAATATAAATAATATATCGTTTAATAGTCTCATAATCTAAGTACTGAAAGGTTTACTGTCTGGGAAACTAGTAACACAGAAATTTTATTTTGTTATAATATAATTTTTTATATTAATTCTCCTCTAAACCTTTTATTATACATCTCCCATCATAGAATCCTATTTATAACCTAGGGAATGGAAACATAGAAAATGGTTGACCTCATACTCTCAGTAAGGGAAATGTCATGTCATATTATATTCAATCATAAACATGAAGAGAATATAAAGAAAAAACAGATATGAAAATAAAAGATTATAAGACCATATATAATAATCTTAAAACCTGATTGATACACAAAATATTATAAACATAATATTAAAGATACAAAAAAAAGATAAAACACATCATTTGTGAAAATGAATAAAAGAGATGTATACTTGAATGGAATAGTAATATAAACCAGAAATGTTATGTAAATTTAAGTCATTTTGAAACACAGAATAACATTATTCCAACTATTGAATTATTCATAAATTGATAATATTAAAAATTTATACCATCCATAAGCACATATAATCCTGTGACTGCTAACCCATTATCACAACACAGAGTTGAACAAACTTGTTTTATCTATTCCTGAAAATATGATAAAACATAGCAGGCACACACAAGTAAGAAAATATAATTATATAACTTATGAACTATAATATAAGATATATTTTTATGAAAAATCATTTTATGGAGATATATAACACAACATATCACATTAATATATATGACTTCCCTTTAAAATTCATTATCAAAACATAATAAAATCGTGAGAAAAAGATGTGTATCTTAAACCTCTGTATAATAAAAAATTAATAAATAACTAAATATCAAAATCTAGATGTCCAAAATAGTTATTAATGTTATAAAATGTAAACCAACAGTTCCTATATTATATTACTGTAATATGTTTTGAATATCAGGAGTCGAAAATCATAAAAACATTAATCTTGGTTAATAAAATTTGTATTGATATTCTTTTTTAACAAAATATAATCAATTAATCCCACTTAAAATTTCATTAATTTATGTTTATAAATACTTGTAATGTTATAATTACATTACATGGTAGTTTTTTTAATGATTCATGAAAATTAAAATGATAAAGTACTTTTTTTTATGTTACTGATATCGACGGATTACCATATAATAATCATTCCTAATTTTTTAGTTAAAATTAACCATTTTATTTATATTTTTGGGATATTAATATCATATATACTTATAAAATATAATAAAATATCATCCATGTTTTTAATGAAATGAAAACAAAAAATGCTTATTAATAGAGGAAATAATCCTCACAATACACAATTCAAATAGTATTTTTATAATTCATAAAGGGGAGGATTGTTAATATAGTAACATAAACTATTAATCTATATTATTACCTTATTATTAACAAAAATTCAAAAAAAAAATTGACAAATTTCATGACACCAACTGTCTCTAAGTGACTAGGTTAATAATAAATGAAAACGAAACTGATTAAAAATAACTTTATTATTCTTTATATTGAGATCTTAAGTACATTTTATATGCTAAAAATTCATAAGATAACCTGATAAATAAATAAAATAAATTGTTGAGTAATAAATCCCCTTATGAAAATAATTTGGATAATAAACCATAAAATTTGATTCAGAAGACATTACAAGATATCATAAAAGTGATGGATCGTGAATAATCACTTGGGATCATAACATATAGAAAATTGGATCACGACATCATGGAAAACATGAAATTGAAAAAAAATAACATGAAATAAACATAATTCAAGAATAACCACTAAGGATACATTACATGGTGGATGGATTCCCATCATAGATTAGGTTTACTCCACAATCCTAGAAATAAATTTTCATGAGATGAAAACATTTCCCAATGCATTGGATAACTCTCAAGGCCCACCAATAATAAAATGTACATGATTATTTTTGACACATAAAGAAATCAATAATAAGTAATAAACATTATAATAATTCCTAGGATGAAATGGGATGCATAATCATGAATCATATTATAACCAGATGAAATTTAATATAGATATTATTTGAGAGATGAACTTATTGAATGTATTATACTATCAAAGGAGGAGAGATTAAGATATGTATATAAGTACATGAAATATATAAACCATTTATAATAATTAAAAAACATCAATTTGATAGATAATTTTGGGTAGAGATTGAAATGTCACAACCATAAGAAAATTGGTGGTTTAAGGAAATCCAATACATTATATTTTAATCCTTGTTCCCATGAAAACAATTTCCAGAATAATAAAATTAAACTCCTTAACCAGTTAATTAAATTCTTCTTACTTCTATATTTTATTTATTATAAAGTATATTATTTTTTTAAAACCATTTCAATGTTAAATAATGATTAATTAATTTTTATAATAGATACATTTTCATTATTCCATGGTTGGATAACATGGATATTATTATTAATGTTCTTATCAAATTGGACTACATATATAAGAGAGAAATGGAATGGTATTCTTCACAATTAAAAAATTTGTATGGACCCATACAATCATATATGTACTGAAATTTGGATGATTTATTTAGTAGAATGTTAATGTAATATAGATATATTATATTAGAGGTTTTATCGACCATAATAAAGTAGTTTTGTATTTAATATTATGGATGTATAGTCATCAGAAAATACAAGAAACATATAATATACATATTTGGTTCATTTTAATCTAATATAATTGAATTTAATCTTTCCCTAATAGATTTAATGGTAAATGAAATCTCATCATCCCTATAGGTGGTAAACCAACATAATATGTATGATGTTTTATTTTTTAGAATAAGTGGAGAAAAGAAGATGTGGATGATATATATTCCATTAACACAAGTCATTCAATATATATATATATAATATTATATTTATTATGATTTGTATAATGGAATTCATTTAGATGATGAGGAGGAAGTAAATAATTATAAAATAGAGTTGAGGGTATTATCATCTCATTGGGATGTATCCTCTAGGGAATACACTTAAAGATAATTGGAATTGTAGTTTAATGAGACCATTGGAACTAGAATTGAGAGGAGAGGATTGGTAAGGGAATCATGTAGATATTTTTTTTAATATAAATTTCCCCTATTTTTGAGAAGAAGTTGTGGTCATGGGTGGTATTTATAAGATAAGGTTTGGTTTTTTTATTATGATAATCATTAGTTTATTAATTGTATAAAAAATAACAATAATATTGATTATTATGAATATAAAATATCAATGTGGCCTTTTAGTCTTAACAAACATGTTAATACATCAATCATGAATCAAAAGGTATTTTATTCTTCTTTAAATGATATTTATAGTATTATACTGTATTTTAGTAACCTCAAAAAATTTAACTATTTATAAAAAATACATAAAATTGGTCTTGTTTTTTTCCATGTATTTTCAAAAATAGAAATATATTTTATGAAAATGATTTTCTATATTTGATAAATTTATGTTTTTAAATAAATCTCCCATTTATTTTTAAAATACCAATTTTAATATTATGACTAATTTTCTTGCCATTAAAAAAAATATGGTCTTATTAATTTGTGTTATCATTAAATAAAAATTATTTTTAATTTATTAATAAATAATATAAAAAATATACATTCATTTAAATTATAATATATATTGGAAAATTATTATTGAAAAATTTATATTATATAAAAATAAAAACATGTAATTTACCATTATTAAAATATATTGTTAATTTTACCATTATATAAATATATCATACTGTCATTTTAAAAGATAACTACATATTATTTTATAATTCTATATGTGTGTAAATTATCGCAATAGTAAAGTTACTATTTATAATGATCATATCAGTATTTAAATGTTGGTTTTACTATTCCAATGTAGAAATTAGTATTCTAATGGTCGGATTACAATTCTAATTGTTATATTTTTCATGATAATTTGGGATCCCTAATTTCTAAAAATACCTTATATTTCATTCATTTTTCATTTATTCTTGGTTTCTATTAAGGTCATATAAATTTTCAATATCAAGATTATTATTTCATTACTAAAATTCTTCTTTCATTTCTAATATTTTTATGTGTGAAATTATTATGGTTGATCCATAATATATTTATTCTCACATTATAGTTATCTTATTTTATTTTTTTATCACTTTTTAATTTTTTCATTTTTTTTGGAATTTGTTTAAATTTGTTTTTTATAATAATATAATTATATATTGATGGTTTATCATGTGTTTCTAGATATTTATAATACATTACTAAATATAAAATAATTATAATAAGGGAAACTCCATAGATAATATTTTAGGTCATTACATTATTCACCCATAAAAAAGTTTCCCCCTTAAAAATTTCCCTTTAAAAACTATATTGAATATATTTGAGTGTATTTAAGCATTATAAATTTCTCTTGTTCAAATTAAACCTCCCCATACTTATGGATTCACCTGAAACATTTACTTGGTGTGTTTGTATTTTGTAGATAACATTATTACTATGGTCTAATATGTTCACGAACAACTCCTCATAAGAGATATAATTTTCGAACTACAACACCTTTGAATTTAGTACATGTGAGGAATCAAGTAATTACATTCTCAAGAAGTATAAATGAATTTTTCATGTACTTTAAAATGGTGTGGATGGAGTGGAGGTCGATATTCCATATATTTTATGAAATTGAGAATTTAAAATCGGCTTATGTACCAAAAATAAAATTTTCCATTCTTCCATAATATCATGTATCTCTTATAAGGAGATATATGGATGGATAATTTATCATAAGAATTGACCTCTAGGCCACACTAATTATTCTAATCATAGATATTATGTCAAATTTGAGCCTCTATGATTTACTATTTAATTTTCTTGACATTTTCTACTATTTCCATGATAATTTAAGGTTTAAAAAATCTTGTGATCCTAGAACATAGGTGTTATACATCTCATCCCATAATGATATTAATTTTGATCAATTTAGATTCTTAGGTGGAAAATATTATTGTACATGAATTCAACTAGAGGAATATATTGATATCATAACCTTTTTGTGTCCATTAAAAATGTTTTAAATAAGTATTCAAATGTATGTATATTCTTATGTAATTGGACATTAGTTTATTGGTGATAATCTATACCTAATTTCAAATTAGGATTTAGATAATACTATATAATTTTTTTACCATAGAAGAAAATATAATTTCATTATTTGATATAATCGATAATGGTGTCCATGCTACCTCAAAACATCAATGATTCATATACTAGGAAGTTTATTGATTGGTAAGTCATCTTAAATTGAGATGTATACTGTAGTTTTCATGAAACGATATACCAAAACCAATATATCATTATTTTATCTTGATTCCTCTATAAGATCATTGACATAGTCTATTTTGGGGTTTTCCCATTTCCATTTAGTTATCTTTAATGGTTGCATCATCAACTTAGACCTTTTCCTTTTATAAATATCATTTTGATATACCATGAAATTTTATTGGTATTCTGGGATCTCCATCATCACATTTTCCCACTAATATAGCTATTAGAGATATTGAAAATCATTATTCTCTATATTTTGACATAGAAGGTTGAGATATTTGCATCATTCAATATATCCATTGTCTTAGTATATTATTGTATAAATAGTCATGCCACAAATTTAACAACTAATTATTCATATATTTTTACCTTTGAGGATTTTTTTCCCTGCAGCTTCTATATTTTTTTATTTCCACATTATCTCTTCGATAATCATTTAACATCTCTAGAAAGAATGTTTGAGAAATCATTTGAGAAATTATTCATGTTTTTTCTTCCTTTATAACTACCATATATATACTTTTTATGAAATATAAGATTGGATCCCTATAAATTTCCAATATAGATATATATTTTTGATCCTTCTTGCATAGAGAATATTCCACTTTATTTTATATCACAAGATGGTATTGGATTGAGCTGTTATAATCCTTGTTCATATCTATCAATATTTTCTGGTTCATATTATGATCATTCTATGTAAAAATATTTTGGAATAACTTTGGATTCATATATATTTCATAATTATACCAATATAAGTAATGATGATATATTATAAACATTATGAATGCTACATCCAAATATAGATCATCTGTGGGGTATTATATTCATTAAAATTCTATGTCCAATAGGTATAGGCTACAACATTATAAGTCTACAGTAGTACACATATCAAGATCTTCTTTGAAGAATCGTTGTATATCAAGATATGATCCCCACTTAATGGAAACTTGAGGACTGGTGTAGTAATCAACATCTTCATAAATTACATAAACTCCAATTACATTAATTAGTCTAAGAAAAAAACACCCCATCCAGGTTAGTTTGTTTAAAAGTTTTTACAATCACGACATGTTTCTCCAAAATCATCTTTAATTCCAATATAATATAAATAAATAATGAATATACATTAAAAATGTTGTTCTAGGTAACTCCTTAATTTACATTGTCTTATAAAGGTCCTCAAATACCACTTTACAATTGATAAAATTATACAAGAATGATAATTATCAATAAAAAATAAAAATAAATGTATCATACATATAGTTTCTCAATTAATAATGCCTTATCATGGTATTCAAATTTTCTTCACACCACTCCATAGTATTGGGGTGTGTAAAAATATCAGCCTTAAAGACTGAAAAAGGTTTTTTGAGGTAATTTATAATGAATTTATTCCATATTTCCCTAAATATATATATATATATAGAATCGGTGAGTAATAATCTCATCACTATGAACTCATAGTGTCCAGACCATGTTCAATAGGATTTATTGGGTATATATTCATTCATCCCTTATAATTGGTGATACATCCATTTATGTCTAGACTAAGAGAAATACAGAGAACCATTTAATTATTCAACCAAGTCATATACCCATGGATGGTAATACAAGTTCTATAATGTGATTTTTAATGTTCTTGACAATCAATGAAGAGGCACTTTGAACCATCCTTCTTGTTTATGAAGATAACGTGAAAACACCCTGGAAAAGAACACATTAGTATATAACCATTTCTATATTCTCTTATAAATACATAATTTGTAACTCCATACCAATGGTGGAAATTATATATTGATTCTTGGATATAGCCATAGATATTAGTATATAATAAATGGATAACTAAACCTATTGATTTGATGATGGACTAGAAAACACTTCTGCAGAATGTACTAATATAATACCTTACAATTATTATGTCTTTAAACATCATTAAATCCTTGGTATTGATCATTTGATCTAGTTATTCTTTTTATATGCCAATAATATCTATAATTGAGGTGTTGATTTCAAAGTAGATTAGTCTTCTTACTCTCACATGTATATAATTGAAGGATGACTTAGGATGTGGAGAGTGATCTTCCTCTCCTGATAGTTATTAATGGATATATATAAGGATAGTCAACGAATGACCAATTTATCACAAATACCATAAAGTAGTAAAATGATATTAATAAGGTTCATTAAATGTTTATTAACTAGGTATGAGTTATATAATTGGGATACAATGAATTCACCATTTACTATACTCACTGATATCTCAACCTCCATGTTTTGAGGTGGTGTTTGAATAGTTCTACAAAACGTGTAAGATATAAAACAACTTATAAAACTATAAGGAAATAATATGAGCCCTATTGTTGAATGAATAACTTGCGTAAATACTAAAACACTATTTTCAGTATCCTTGGTATTAATAGTTATTACATATGAAATTTCATTCTCTCTAGGGAATGTGTGTTATATTTATTGATTGTATCTAAAATCATATAGCTCAGGGACTTAGTTATCAAAATTCATGTGTTTTTTTGAAGTATATATACTATAGTGTTGAATGATTATTGATTTGAAAGTTCTGTTCTCACATGAAATTTGTTGTTTTCTTGACTTCTGGTTGAAATTTATTAGAGTGATACTCCTTTTTTCTATATTTGAATCATGTCGATGTTCCATTGAGTATATTTTTTGGGATTCTTCCACCCTCATTTTTGAGCCATGGGACATTGGATATTCATTCCCCTACTACATTTATGAACTTATCCAATAAATCAAAACAATGTTTTACACTTTATATCCCTATAATCATGAGATAACATAGAGTCACTGATCTCCATTTCCTCATTAAGGGATCAATATAAATGCTCATTATAGGTGTTAAATTCTTGTAAAAGACCAACCCAGGTCAACCAGAAAATTCACCAATGACATCCCATTATAGGTTCTTTTTAGAAAAATAAAATTATAAATGACTTGAATATAAGAAAATTAAGGCCTATAAACATTTTATGAAGTGGAAATAATGTGATATACATTTAATACCAAGAGGCTAAATCATATTGTATGATAGGTCTAGACTAAAAAATATTCTTATGAAAAACTTCCACCTCCACAAAGCATCCAACCATGGAACAGTTACTTGAAGTGATGTTATCATGCTACACAATTATCATCCTTTTACCTGTGTCCTAAAAAAGGTATGTAGTTTACCAGGGGTATAAGTAGGATGTAATTAACTTAAGTTCATCAGTAATAACCAAATAATCTACTGAGGTTCTAATAAAAAGAATTAAAAATTTATAAATTTAAAAAATATTTTTTTTTTATAATTTTATAAATAAAATATAGTGACTATATCCTTTTATACATATAATTACATGATTATATGCATAATTAAAAATCAAATAAAAAGCCAAGGGTTGTAATGTCTAGTGTCTTGTAGATTAGGTACATAAATAAACATCAGAATTCGAAAATAAGAATAACTTTTTTTTAATATTCATGAAGAGATCTTGGATTTCATTGAACCTTGCCATATGCATAGGATAACCATGGGATACAATAAACAAAAGGATAAGTTAAAAATCTCAGCAATTGAATAAAAATTAAATTAAATCTTATCACTATGGTTAAAAGGAATAACATAATGGTATAAAAAGGAATGGAACATGATTAAATACTAGGAATCATAACATGGGATCACAAAATCATGGATTCATTGTAGTGTGGTTGGAACATAATTAATAAATTTAGTATGATTCCAGGGTCATTTAACTTTCATGAACATGATTAAATGCTAACCACCATGATAGTTGCATATTAAACAGGAATCAAGGATAAACACCAAGACCATTGCACATAACGTCTCATGAATATAAACATTACCCAATGCATAGGATTTATATCAAGGTGTACCCAAAATAACATGTTCATTAATATGTGTTCCACATAAAGATTCATACATATGTAATCAATCGTAAAAATAAGTGTTACCCATGGTAATAATTGGGCATCATAATCATGTCTAGAGGAATAACATAAGGGATTAACACAATGGTGTCCATGAATAAAAGTATTTAAAAAATAAATGGAATTAATAAGTTAAAATGGGAATATATCATGACTATTTATGGTATATTTATGTGATAACATTTAAAAATAGTATTAAATAAACATTAAAATTAAGCGATTTTAGTGGAGTTTAAGGAAAATATTAAAGAGAATTTAAATAAGAAAAAGAAATAAGGTTTTTTATAAAACAATATGTAACCCTAGAATGTGTTTTCATGATAAAATGAGTGATTTTAGAAATAAATATGGTGTATTAAAACATATTACAATGTGAATTTGGAAACTAGTAAGAAATTAGGACGTTCCTTTAAAATGGGCTTGCTAATCAGGAAGAATTGAGTAGAGATCCTTTTATAAACATGAATATCCTTGAAAAATTAGTATTAATGTATCTTAATACCTTAGTTTGGAACATATAAACATAAATCAAATAATTTACAAGAAAATAAAATAAAATTTCATTTGGGTAAAAAATATATAAATAATAACCCGAATTAATAATGGACATTAAGGTTGAATCTCTTACCTTATGTATGAAGGTGGTCTTCAATTGATCATAATGCCATGGATAGTAAAATTAGATTAATTTAATTATAATTATATATTCCTTTACACCAATATATTCTTTATTATAACATTATTATGTTCATTTATTGTCATGTTTATGGGTAAGGAAGTTCAATTTCATCGTTTAGGAGCATTGGTTTCCATGGTTTTCATGATCTTTTTACATGTATACTTATATGAGATGTTATATAAAGTGGGATTAATTATCCATAATTAAAGATATATGTTATAGATGAACCTATATTGTTTAAATTAGTCTTATATAATTTTTTGTTTTATTTCATGAGAACAAATCGTTAGATAAATAGTAAATAATAATTGTTGGGTTTATTTTGGTTGTTTTGGACCACAACGAAGTCATTTTACAGCATAAATGAATATGATGTGTAAAAAAGGATTCTATAACATTAAATAATATATCTATAACATATATTATAATCTAGTACAACCATAAAAAAGGTTTCATGACAATCCTTGAAGACATAATCAAAATATGAAAGCTCATCCTCACTAAAGGTGATAAATCGGCACCTCACAATGTTTTTTTTATTTATATAAAGAAAAAATGAGATGATAAAAGATTAAATGAATAATTATTCCATAATCATGATAAAATTATAGTATATTTAAGATTCAAGTGTTATTAGGCCACATGGATAAGGGGATATGAGGAGAATATAAGAAAACCAAATAACATGAAACAAAATTTAAAGAAATAGAAGAGAGTTTTACCTCCTGATTTGTTCTTCTTTAGAACCTCCACAGGGTATTGGTTATGGTATTTTAATATGACCAAAATCTCTTATATTTGAGAGAAAGGATTTTTTGGATACTTTCTTAAAATTTAGATAAGTCTCATAGCTTTATTAGTGTCAAGAGAAGCAGTGGTAAAGGCTGGTATTTGTAGTGGAGGAGAGTAGTGTTTTATCATTATTTAATACCTTAGTTTGTTATATTTCTCAGGACAACAAATAATTTAGATTCGTGAGACTAAATATAGTAATTAGATCATTTTATTTCTAACCAATTTCCAGTTACATCAACTACAACTCAATAACGAAACAAAAATTCATTTATTTAATTTTACGGTAAATTACTGTATTTCACTTTTCATCAATGAATGATATATTTTAGAAAAATCCAAAAAAAATTAAACCTAAACATATATTTTTTGAAGAATGATAAAATTAACTGCATTTTATGAAAAGAACTTTCTAAATATCATAAATTTTCATTTTAATAAAATCCATCATTTACATGGAAAATATATATTTTAAAATTATAAATGTTTTTATATCACATTAAAAATATTAAAAAATGCCTATTTAAATTATCTTATAATCATAATACATCAAAATAAAAAATTTTGAACAATTTTTTTGAAAATTAGTTTTCTCTAAAATCATTAAATTAGTCATTGATATGTAATTAAATATTTATGAATTAAAAAAATACATGCACTTAACTAATAATTTTTAAAATATATTTGTACATATATTGTGATATAATATCTCATATTCTAACCTATAAAATGGATAAATTTCAACTATACTTTTATTGGTTAGGTAACTATTAAATTTTCTGTTTTACTATTCATATGTTTCATGTTACTATTTATATGGGCATGTAACTATTGCTTTGGTATGTGTTCCTTAATATCTATAAATGCTTAATATTTCATTAATTAATAATTTATAATGTTTTTATTATGTTATCAATGTAAATTTTTGTGATAATAAAATATGAAATCATCATACAAAGGTAATTTCAATTGATATAATTCTGTGTTGTTACATTCTTCCCCTTAATGAAATTAAATTCGAAACATTTTCTATTACATTCAACGATAAAAACAAGTGTTGGTACGTTTCCTTAATTTCTTCCTCTAGTTCCCATGTTTCCTCTTTGTACTTATGTGGTTCTACCGTAGTACTTTCACCAGGTGAGTCAACTTATTGGATAGAACATTATATCTATTATCTATGATTTTGAGAAACATCTCCTCATAAGAAGGATAATTTTCCAACTAGACCACCTTTCAATTCTATAAATGTGAGGGATATGGTATGTACATTATCAAGAGGGATATGTGGAATAAATTGTGTACTCGAGACATAGACGATATAAGTTCAAGTCCACAGGCCAACATTCCAACACGATCAAGAATCACGAAGGGACATATGTTCCTTGGACTTAACATCACTTTATTTTGAAACCTCAAGATCCTCTTCCATGAATATATTTAGGTGAATAATATGTATCTGACCTTAAACTGGAGGTATTGTCATCTATTGCCAACAAAAATCTTTTACTAACTTTGGGAATTCTTGATGTGATTCTGAATGGTTTTTACCTTTTCCACTATTTCATAGACATTTTCAAGTCCGGGAATCTAATGTTGGCCATCATCATCCTATTATGTTAGTGTTCTACTCCATTTCCCATAATGAAATTTATATGGAGACATTAATAATCTTGATTTGATACTATTATTGTAAGATAACTCAAACATATGAAGGTTTCATCCCCATCATCCATTTAATTCCATAGAACAAGCTATCCACATGTGATCTAGTGTCTCAATAGATCACTCAGATTGGAAATCAGTTTTTGGATGATAGGTCGTACTGAAGATCAGCTCAGTGCTTAGAGCGTGTTAAAGAATATTCCTGAACCAAGAGTTTAATCTTAGATCTCAATCATATAAAATTTATAATGGTACTCCATGTAGCCTTACCAATTCATTGATATATATACATGCAATTTGATCTGGTGTGATGTTCTCTCTAATTGATATAAATTGACATGTCTTTTTAAGATTATCCACAATAACCATATAGCATTTTTTCTTTTGGATTTCATGGGATGTCCAGTGAAAATGTCCATGGAGACGTTCTCTTATATCCATGATACTATTGAGAATGGATGCACCATCCCTTTAGGAATTTTGTTTTCAACGATTACGTGAGGAAATACCTTTCACTTTGACATATATTCATCGACCACTATTTCATATTATCCCACTATGTTTCCCTTGGGGATCTTGATACATCTCTTTCCTCCCTGTATGCATGAGACAGTTGAACTATGTACATCATTCAAAAGATCTTTCTTTATCTCCGGATATGATGGTACACATATTCGGGACCCAAATCTTATGACTCCACCCTCATTGATCTTGATCTCAATTGATTTCCAATTCTTGATAGCTTCCACACTTATTTGAATTTCCACAAAATTTCATTTATCATTTTTTATATTATCCATACTATATTTTTGAGAAATAAATTGATATATGATTGATGTTGTTCCTCACTTAATGATTCCCATATTCATCCTTTGCAAATATATGAAGATTAGATCCTTCTAAATTTTAATAATTGATAATGATACTAGATCATTTCAATTCAGAGCATCTGCTACCTTATATTTATTACTAAGATGGTAGAGGATTGAGAAGTCATAATACAAAATTAGCTCTAACCATATTCTATGGTTCATATTAATATCATTCTATGTAAATATATATTTGGGACTGTTGATATCAGTATATATCTCACACATATCGCCATACAGATAAGGCCACCATACTTTCAATGCAAATATCACAACTTCCAACTAAATATCATGTAAAGGATTGTTTTTCAAATGAATTTCCAAATATCTAATGGTGTTGTATATCATTTTATAATTTTGTATCATTACACACACTAAGACATTAATTTAAGAATCATTATACTCTATAGAGTGTTTTCCACTTGTCAGGAGTGTGAGCACTAGCACAGAGATAAGCCTCTTTTTGAGCTCTTTAATGCTTTCCTCAAATTCTTGAGTCTACAAAAACATAACTCCCTTCCATGTCATCTTGGTTATTTATTTTTAAGATCATGATATATTGTTCACAAATCATCGAAAATACCCAACTAAGACAAAGATATAATGTGTGTCTATTATAGATGTTGGATTATGCCACTAAATGATTTTATTTTTCTTGGAAGGGTCTATAGATATTCCTTTACTGGTAATAAATTACCCCAATAATTATACTTACACTATAAAGAACCCAAAATTTCTATATTTTTCATAATATTTATCACTTCTAAATGTACTTAAGAAAGTATTCAAATACTCCTCATGTTCCTTTATTCTCTGGGAGTATATAAGAATATTATTAATAAATAAATACAAAAATTGGTCAAGGTGATATCTATAGGCTTTATTCATTTAATCCATGAAAATTGGTGGAGAATTACTGAGTCTGAAGGGAATAATTATGTACTCATTATGTCAATAACTTGTTTGAAAGGTATTCTTGGGAATATCTTCTCTACTCACCTTCAATTTTTGATATCCCAACTGAAGATCAACATTAGATAAATAACTATCCCATAAATCTGATAAAAAAATTCATTTCTACAAGGACTTAAATAGTTGGTCATTGTCTGGATTTTAATAAGATCATGATAACTAATGCAGATGTGCATTGATCCATCCTTATTTTTGACAATGGGATTGTAGTAGGGAACTATAGAAGGGCACTGTAGAAGTACAATAGCAGATACAGAACTTTTTAGCGACGACAATGTAGTGGAGAGTTACTATAGCGGGGATTTTAGTACCACCAGAATTGTATCAGGTATTGTAGTTGTCTTTGTACTATAGCAGTACAATTCATTGGAGGGCCCATTGGTCCATAAAAGGGATTGTATTCCTTGGGTACTCTAGGTTATGCAATGGGTCTCCCCCTACCCATAGAAAATGGGTTCTATGATATTTTTAATAAAAAATGAAAATCAAATCCTAACCTTTAAAAAAATAGGAATTGTGAAATCCGTTGGAAATCACTCATGAAAATAAAATCCTTTTATATATTTTCCTATAACTACTTCTTTAGATATTCGTTATCAATGGTGGACATTCAATAAAGTTTCTTTAATATATGGAATGATTTAGGAATAAGATCAATTGAGATATCAAACTATTTATCAGGAAGACCAGGAAATTCATTAGGGATTACATTAGTTTAATTCCTCTTGATGGGCATGTCTTTGTGCATGATCATCTCCATGGTCTCAATAATTTAACTAAGATATTCTTGATCAAAAGTAATTAATATCCACACTTGAAATGATTATTCAATTAGAGATTCATCTTCCTACTTACAATAGTAAATAATTAGATGATGTATTGAGATGTGTAGAGTGATCTCCCTTTCCTGATTGTTGATGCTGGCTTTGTATAGATATCACCAATCCAAGCCCAAAATAGCATTAAAATCTTCCAAATAATTTAATAAAAGTTTTTTGGTAGGTTAATTCGACAAAACCTTACCGTGGATGAGTTATATAATTTGGATTCCATAATTTCCCCATTTGTTGTTCACATAGATAACTCAATCTATATATTTTGAGGAATTATTGTTGTAGTTATCATAAACTTTAAATATATGGAAGAATTTATAAAAATATATTCAAATAGTATGTTCTATATTCTTTAATGAATAACATGCGTACCTTTCACTACATTATTGTTCAGCTCCACCATAATAGTAATGATTGTATATTACCTTCCTTGTTACAGTGGAGGTTGTTGTTGATTGCCTTTGGTAACGCTGGGATTAGGGAATTGGCTTGAAAAAGTACAATGTTCTTATATTTGATACATGATAATACTAGCTATGCATTTATATGAACTTTAATTTATTCCCCCATGTTTGTGGGATTGTTCGTATCCCTTTGGAAGTTCATAGAATGATTCCCCATTCTAACACATTTTTATCATTTCATGGTTCCCTTGAGACGGTTACCTGGATGTATCTTCCCACAATATTTACTCAGATGATATTAGGTCATCTTTCCAGCATGGGATTTATTTTATAATCCTCCCATATTAGCCTTTATTTTGTACATTTTTTCACCAGTCCTATGAGACCATCATGAGTATCCAACATCCATTTAAACTGTTAAGGAAAAATGAACAATCTCTTCATAAATATTAATGTCATGACTTTCCAACACTTTTTATCGAATCGGATTTCGTCAGCAATATTATTGATCCATCGTGCTTTCCTTGTTGATGAACAATTAGAAGATGTATCTTGGAAGACATGTAATGTTTGTTTCAAATACCCTAATAGACTCATCTTATTTCTTCATAAGTGTGAGGAACATTATTTCCATCATAGAATTGAGGGTTTGGGGAAAATATTTATTGGAAAACATTTTAATGTATTTCTCCCAATCCATGGAAACAATTTCTTCCTTGAAAATATTATTTATGATTAGTGTACACCACTGATAAAATTTCCCATCAAAATGATTGACCACTAACATAATGTTTTTTATTAGGATCACTAGAGGAGAGATATTATCTCTTCCATAGAGTTAATCCACAATACCATGAGTAGGGGATTATAAAATCTACCAAACATGGGAGGTTGTATCTACAAGATGGATTCAAAGACAAATTTCTATTTCCTTGTAGAAGGAGTAAATTTTATATGATTTTGACAATTATTCATATAATGAGCCAGATAAGTAGGTAATTTTGTAATGTTTTTAGAACTATTCCCATCATATTTGGAATATCCTTTGGGAAATCACCACATTTTCTATCACATTTATTAATGGCACATTTTCTTCTATTTCCCACCATTAACTAAGAAAAATTTAGTACAATTAGTGTTCTTGAATACATAGCAATAAAATGGAGTATTTAAATATATAAAGATAAAATTTTAGTGGAAAAATATATCCTAACTTCATATCCCATAGTTTTCAATCAAGGATATTCATGATATGTTTCCTAAATTATATTCTTATTGTAATAATAAATGTTTCCTTAAAAAAATTTCGTAATGATATTATGAATTTACCAAAGCATATCTCCCAGAAATCTCAAACCAAGTGAGCTGTAATGCACATTGTCTTGTATTAGCCTACCTTGATTCAGCAACATGATAAAATGTTGGTGTTTTCACTCGTAGTTATTTACGTTCCATAACCACATCAACTTATAGTATCAATATAGGAATGTGTTTTCTCAATAAACCTCATAATATGTACATAAAAAATTTTAGTGATGTTTTTATAGATTTATTATTTTCCCTATAATTATAAAAAAAGATCTATATTCCTAATATAAAAAATGGTACACCTTCCTCTAATACCAACTATAGGGATCCTAGAAGTTTACATAAAACTTTACATGATTTTATTTGTAATTGGACATCAAATTATAAGCCAATGACCTTCAAGTATAGTGTATTAGAGATTAGATCCATAAGTAAACATATTAATTCAAAAATAATAAAATATAGTATCTAATATTAGTAAAGAGATACTAATTTCTTTTGATCCCTTAAATCTGTATTGGATGATCCAGGGATAACATAATCAAAGGGATGATCTAAAAATCCCATAAAGTGAAATCACATTAAATTTAAGCCTAACACAAGGGTTATAAGGCATATCATAATGATATAAAAAGTCATGGGACCTGATTAAATATAAAGAATAATAACTTTTTATCATATAATAATTGATTTATTGTAATGTTTCATCAACAAAAAACATAAATTTTGATTTATTCAATGTTAATTTCACGTAGAGTATCAAGTGTCAAGGCTAACTACCAAAACTGTGGCACATGGATCAGGAGTCAAGGCTAATCGCCGATGCCATTGAACATAACGTCTCATGATACTAAAAATTACCAAATTAATTAGAGCTCTATATGGGTTCATCCCTCATAAAATTTCATGAATATGTGTTCCTCATGAATAATCATACATAGGGAATCGAACATAAACAGAAGGGTTACCCATGGTAATAATTGGGCATCATTATACAGTACAAAAGAAAAACAATGAGGGATTATCACAATGATATCCATGAATGAAAAAAGATAAATCATAAATTGAATTAATAAGAGAAAATATGCATATTTCATGGTTATTTAAAGAAAAACTAAGTTGATAACATGTAAAAATTGTATCAAAAATATTTAGAATTAAAATATTTTAGTACGATTTAAGGAAAACAATAACTATCATTTTATGTGGAAATGTGAATAAAATCTTATATAAAACTAGAGGTGAAACACGAATGTTTTTTCAGGATAAAATGAGTGGTTTTAGAAAAAAATAATGATTTATTAAAACAAATTATTGAGTGAGTTTGAAAATGGGTAAGAAATCTAATGGTTCCCTTAAATCAGGTTTTCTTATTGGGAATAATTGAGTAGGGGTCCTATTAAAAACATATATATCCCAAAAAAAGGATAAAAAGACCTTGATACATTATTTTTGGACATTTAAAAAGCATTTAAATGATGTAAATATTAATAAAAGATAATTTATTTTGCCTAAAAAATATAATGAATAACCTGAATGAATAATGAAGATTCAGGTTGAATCCCTAACCTTTAGTGTGATGGTGTTATTCACTAGATCTTAATGTACTAGATAATAAAATTAAATTCATTAAATAATAAAAAATATATGTATTTATACAAGTATTCAATTTATTATAACATTATTAAGTTCATTTATGGGAACTTTTATTGGTTAATAGGTTCAATTTCATTGTTTATGAGCGTTGGTTTCCTAGGTATTCATGATCAGTTTATTTGTTTACATGTATCAAAGGTCGTATAATGTGGGGGTAATAATCCAAAACTGAAATTATATTTTATTAATTAACCTATAGTTGTTAAATTGGTATATATATCATTTTTATGTAATGAGAATAAATCTTTAGACAAATAGTAAATTATAATCGTTTGGGTTTATTTTGGTAGTTTTCATTCAAAAAAAACTCATTTTGTTTTATATATTATTATTATGTGTAAAAAATACTTCAAGAATATTAAATAAGATATAATACACATATCGATATTTTTTTCATCCTAAATAATGTTTTTATGTCTACTCATGAAGATGAAATTGAATGCTGAAAGCATGTCATCCATGGAGGTTGTAAATAAACACATTAGAGACGATGTTTTCATTCATTAATTTAAAAGAGAGATGAGAAGATCTTCAATGTATAATTATTCTAAAAACATGATAAAATTAAATTATATTTAAGATACTATAGTTTTCATGAAACTTGGATAAGGGTATGTGAAGAGAAGATAGGAAAATATAATAACATGTAAAGAGATTAAAATAAAAGGAAGGGTGTTTATCTATTGATTCCTTCTTCTTAAGAACCTCCATAGAGGATTGGTTTTTTCTTTCAGCAAGACCAAACAATCATGGAAATGGTATAGGGGCTTAGAAGGTCATATTAGTAGAATCTAAAAACTCTAATGGCTTTATTGGTTTGAGGAGAATAGGTGGTGAGGGTTTGTATTTATGGTGAAGGAGAGGGGTATTTTCTCATTATTTGATTCATTAGTTTATTATTCCACTAAAGACAAGAAATATTGTAGATTATTCAGAATATAAATATAAATTATATTAGGTTTTATAAGATCAATGGTCAATTATATCATCCATGAATGAATAATGACTCAAAAAATCATTTGTTTACTTATACATAAATTACCGTATTTCACTATTCACAAAAAGTATAGTATTTTAGAAAACTACCAAAAATTTTCCATAACCATTTTTTATTTGTACAATTTAAAATAAAATTCATTTTGTGAAAGTAGTTTTCTGTATATGTTAAAATTTATTTTTTAAAAAAAATCATCATTTAATTAGAAAATACAGATTTTAAAATTAAAACATATTTTATATCATGTGGAAAAATGAACTAAGGTCTCATAAAATTCTCTTATAATCATAAGTCAACAAAATAATAATTTATTAGTACATTTTATGGAAGTAAATTCTTTTTAAATTATTAAATTTTTCATAAAATTATAATTAAATTATTATGACTTACAAGAATAACAACACTTAATTAATATTTTTTAAAATATTTATTTATATATTCTATGATACCATTATATAATATTTTCACTTATAATATGGATAAATTTTATATATACTTTCATTGGTCAGGTTACTATTAATTTTTTGGTTCACTATTCATAGGTGTCATGTAAGTATTCCAAGGGTTGGGTTACTATTCCTTTGGTATAGGTTCTTTAACTTATAGAAATGCCTTATATATCATTAATTCATCATTTATAAAGTCTGTATTCTGTTATATTTGTGGTTTTATGTTATATAGCATATAATATAATTATAAGAAGGGAATTTCCATTGATATAAATTAGGGACAGTATATAAGACATTTAGAAACCTGTTTTAAAATAATAGATAAGGTTTTCAAAGATTGAAAATAATTTTTTTAAAGGTAAAAATATTCATATTATAAAAAAACAGATAAACATGAAGAATAAAAAAAAAATACTGATCCCAAATCTATGAAATAAACTATCATGAAATATATAACTTGAAAAAACAACACAACAACCAATTGGGCTCTAGTATATGAGAAAATACGTATACACACTAACAAGAATAATAATAAATAAAGTCAGATCCAACTAATAGTTAGTCCTTCCAATGTTCATAGATATACAAGTTCTCACCCACTATTGGTGTTATGAAAATTAAGGCTACCTTTTTTCATTCTCTGTGCACCCAATACTCTCACAATGCAATGGTTGTCAATTTTTATTTTAAAAAACATGATCTCATTTTTATAAAACCATTTAAAAACATGAAAATAATTTTTGAGTTTTGAAAATATATTTCATTCCAATGAATGGAAATTTCGTTTTCAAAGAAAAACCCCACTTTAAAACATGAACCAATGATCTTTTAAATTTCAACACATGAAATTCCATTCCATATATCTAGGACCCAAAAATTAAATTATTAAAATCATGAAATTGGAACACATGAAAACATCCATAAACCATACAGATGAAAAAAAACATATCCACCATTGATAGATAGGGAAACAGACCACAAGATTGGCCTTCTAAAGACAAGTTATTATAAGAGACTAAATAGTATTGGTGGAAAACATAATTTTATTACAAAACCATATACAACACCAAAACCGAATGAGAAAAAAGAAGTAACACTTACCATATGAGGAATAATCCGACCAAAATGGAAATAAATCATTGAATGATGTGATATGGATTGAAGGAATTAATCAATGAAATATATGGGGCTCTCTAGGTTTAGAGAGGAAGTCTTGATAGAAAAATAATGAAACATATCACTCATATGACACTCTAAAAACATACACTACAACATTTTCATGGAATATAATCCACTTACACATCTTTTAATCCTTGAGGTCCACATATGAAAAAAACATGTCTTCTTTTTAATTGACAACCACATTTTTCCTCTTACATGTCATATTCAAATTATAGAGCATGTAATGAATTCAAACTATTTATTATGTTCCTATATTTTTATTACAAACAATTTTTTGTTGTGTACATAAATTACATGGATTTTTAGTTACTAGTAAGTTTTATAATTTCCATGTTTTATTTTGATAATACCAAAAAAATCCATGAATTCACCAATATAGGCATTTTCCTAGATCCATGTTTTTTAATACATTCTTGATGAAAATTGGGAAACCAAGAAAAAATATTAGAACATACATGATTGATAGTTAATGGGGTGTTAAAACAACCCCATAATAAAATGATTTATATCCAAAGAAAGTTTTGAAGATCATGGATCTACAAAATAGGAGACCACTACTACCTCATCAATGACTCCCACTCCTATGTTTCATTGTGACCCCATATTCACTTCCCCAAAACCCTGACAAGTGGGGGTCTTTTTACAATGAAGAACCTTATCCTAGTTTCCATTACCAAAATTGGCTACTCAACCATAGTGGTATCAGGATCAAGATCAACATCCTACCACCTAATCACATGGGAAGGATCTAGAATATTCCACCTCAACTATGAAATCTGAATATTTTGTGTATAGAAGTGATGATGTAGGAAAAGTCCAAAACTTAGTCCCCCTCCCTAGTTTCACCATGATATCAAAGGGACCCACAAACTTTGGTATCATCTTACATGGATTACCGAATTGATGATTTACCATGTATGGTGAAGCATTGGGAAATAATTGATCCCTAACCAAAAACTATAATGACTGATGAATATGGACTATAAATTATTTATGATGACATTGTGTCATGAAATATACCTCTAGAACAACTGGAACTTCTCTTTCACCTCTTAACAAATACACAACCCAATCATGTACCATTATTCCTATAATGCTCAACACATGGTAGATCGACGTGGCCTCCCATACAGAGCCTAAAATGGTGATATTCATATCGAATCGAGATAAATAATGTTATAGTAAAACTCATCCAATTGTAAATAAATGTTCCTAGATCCACCAAAATCATGAATTAAATATTGTAGCATGTCACCATAACCTAGATATCCATATCTATCTATCCATCCATATTTGGATAATAAGAAGGGATTAATTTCAACTGGGAACCCACTTACATGGAAACCCATTCCATAATCAAGATATCATCCTCAATTTACTATTAAAAAACTACAGAGGGAACTCAATAAAGTCCCACAATCTCTTAGATATATGTGTCCCAAACCCATTCCCCATTAATAGTTTCTTTTATTGGTAGGAAATGATATTATTTACTCAGTTTATTAACAATCGCTTAAATAAAATCCATCCCACATGGAGTCCATTGTAAAAAAATGATGAAATATATAGATATATCATCCCATTTACAATATAGAATGGGTAAAGGCTACAACCAATCTACAGGTATATGGTGTTCTGCAATAAATCGATGACAATTAATACACCACGATACAAAATCTGAAACTTGACACCTCATTTCAAAACACCAATACCAACATCTCAAATCATACTATATATTTTTATCTTTAGGGTGTATCAACCAACACGAATTGTTTACAGTTTCTAAGAATTCTTATTGTAGGAAAAAGAACAAAAAATTACTTTTTAAGAACATATCACTCTTTGTAGGATAAGACCGGTTTCCCGATTCTCCCCAAAATTTTGGATTTCTATTATGAAATGGATATTAGTTTCTATATTCTTATCTATTTTATATCACTCATAAATATATTATTCAATCATTAACAATGTCATGTACACCAATCCAGCAACCGCCTTCCCTCCCAAGCTCAACATAGTAAAAATACTCATAAGAGACCACAACTCATCTAATTGTTTCTTGGCTTGTGTCAGTAATTGTTTCCTCAAAGAATTGGATACCAAATTTACTTTCCTTGGGGCATATATGATATCAAAACCAATTGTCTGAATACACTCATTATAATGTATTTTTCCCAAGATCATATCCCTATGAATAAAAATATACTTCAGGATATTGTTATCAGTATACATTGTAAACTTCTCCCTAAAGGATGATGATCCATGTGTTGAGTGTGTCCATAACCATTTCAAACTCAATATCATGGGTGGGGTATTTATTTTAATGGGGGTATAAATGGTGATAAAAATATGGCATAAACAATTTCCCCTCTATCTAGATACATCCCAAACCTTTATGAGTGTAATTTCATAAATTAGCTGCACCTAAAGCTTGATGAAGAATAATAAATGAAGATGATGATGTCATACACATCTTCAGCTCCTCATAATATCTCTAACACATTCTGTTCCATTCAAAATTCACACCCTTATGGGGTTAAATTGTCATCCATGATGCGATATTGGGGAATTATTTTACGAACCATATGTAATAACCATCTATCCCCAAGAAGCTCCAAATCTAAAAAATGATTATGGAATTTTCCTAGGGAATAAATACATAATTATATTTAGGATCCACTGAGACACACCTCTTAGATACCATATTCCATTGAAATATCTACTCCTCGATCCAAAATCACACTAGGAATGTTTACCATGTAGAGGATTTTCCCTCCATGTTAGAATAAATGAGATCCAAATGGTCTACATGTTCATCATCTAACATAGAGTACAACAATATATAATCTATGAACACAACAACTAATGATTTGAGGAATCAGTGATAGATCCAGTTCATGAAACACATATAAACTGTATGAGTTTTAGTGAGTCATAAATGTTGGGGCCAAGTTTGATAGATAAGAATTTTAGAATAGTTTGCTTTTACAGATTGTTGTCTTTTATTGTCAAAGAAGATAAAGCAATTCACTTTATAAAAGACATGAAAATCAGATGATGCTTTTCTTATATGTATTTCAAAAATATCATAATATATGAGAACTTGTGATGCAATCCTTATAAAGGAGAGGTGGAGAAATGATGATGCCAGTCATATACAGTTATGATTGGAGGGAATGGTGCTGTAGGAAGATAGAGAAGTTTCAGTACTTCCCAATGATACTCTAACGATGCTAAAGAAGATCTTTCAAAGGATATATATCACAATAGAGACATTCATGATGAAATCTGAATAATGGATATAGATTTTTGTGAAGATAATCACAACAAATGAATGGATTATATGAAGGTGGCAAAAAATATTGTTTTAAGGTGGTGTTTTTTCCCAGTGTTTTCCAAATTTTAGGTCCTGAAAATCGGGAGATGAAGAAATGTGTTCTTGGAAATGGATGTTGCCCACAAGATTGAAGATGGCATGGTATGTTGCGCGCATGTGGAGTTCCATGATCTGAACATCGAAATATGGCAAAGGATAGGCTTGGGTGAAAGATTTTGTTTTGTGCACAATAAATTTTTTGCGAGCAAGATTTAATGGTGTTTGGAATCATTCATGCAAAGTAGTATTTGAGGTCCAAACATGAAAAAATGTAAAAGGAAAAAGTGAACAGAAGATCAAGTTAGTGAAAATGAGCCTTACGTGCCAAATGCGATGTCAAATTATGTTTTGTGCAACGTGTCAGGGTTTTGCGCGGGGTGATAGATAAAAATAATTGGGTGAATGATGAGGTTGGCGCGAAAGAGACTTACACGCCCAATGTGACGTCAGATGTAGTTTTTCATGATGCATGACTTATGCACTAAATATTGTGTCAAATGGTGATTTGTGCGATGCATCAGGATCTTGCGCAACACATTGTGGTTTTTCCATGCAGGGGTTGATGAGGTCTATAAACAAGAGGTGTCCCGCACACATTTGTATAGCTCTACACATAGAGAAATACCATGATATGAGGTGTGGAAAAATACTAATAAAATAAGGGTGCACGAATGAAATAGAGTTTCATGCATGAATGAGGAGCCGCACACTTTAAGATAGTTTCACGCAAGATTGAAGTTGCATGCAAGATGTGTTTCGTCAAAAAAGTAAAATCTTTTGTGTGTGGAATAAAAGATGCGCACAGGACACCTAAAAGGGTGCACAAAATATTTGAGGTTTTCACATGTATTAGATTGTGCGTAAGATGGTTCTTATAGGCTTATGGGTAAAAAAGTGAAGATGTGTACTTCAAAGAATACACCTGTTCAATTGTAAAGAAGCACAGAAATACTATAATTCTCTATTTGGGATAAGAGGGTGCACACAAACTTGCGTGTTGTTTTCCAAGTGCTACACATGTGTAAGGGTATATATTTTTCATTTCATTCCACATAAAAGGATTTTTTTTCTATTGGATTGTGTGGTACTAGATTATTTCCATACTATACCAAGGATGTAGCTAGTCTTGTTGAGTGGTGAAACTCAAAAATTTTTTGTTCTTGTGGTTGTCTGTGTTCATCAGGGAAGAAACTCTGTAGGATGATGTGAAGGTTATTTCAAAAAGAAGGAAATATAAAAAGAAAAAGATATCACTGATTCACCCCTCCCCCTCTCAGTGATACTTGGATCCTAACCGGGAACTTCACTAATGGCATGAAAAGAAACTCAAAATGTTTATATTGACTATGATACGCCATTTAGGTATTCCCTCAATAAGGACTAACAACTAATGGTACCATGACCTCAGGTCAGTCTTATAACACCAACAGTCACATCTAAGATGATCAATGATATCATCAATTCAGGGTAAATGATACTTTTTCTTAATGGTTATCCAATAAAACTTTTTATAGTCAATAATAATCTCTAGGCATCATTCTACATTCTTAGAAAAGAGTATATGCTATTACCAAGGGGACATACATGTAAAAATTGTTCCTTTCACATCTAAATCGAAAAATTGAACCTTATGTTCCACCAACTCATCATGTTCCATAATAAAGGTTCACATATAAATGAGAATCATTCTTGGGAAAAGATCAATAGTAAACACAATCTCTCTATATACAGGTAAACCAAAAATTTAAAATGGAAACACCTCTGGGTACACTCACAATACAACAGGTATTTGGCCTCCCATGAAAGGATCAATTGAATTGTAAATGTTTCTTGACAAAAATAAAGATATTATATTGAAATAAAGAACAATATACTCCTCCCTTCCAGATCTGGGGATGTAATCACCATGGAAGACATGAGTGACCCCATAAGAAGATACAAAAAATGCAAAGAGATAATATTAATATACATATACCTTTACTCTGATTATCCAATTCATTCATATAATCAATTCAAACATGTCCATATCATGAATTATGTAATCCCAAAACACATCAATGTTATCTATAATCATCTGAAACTTTGGTCACATGAAACCTTATTTGGACCGCTTTTACAAATTCATTGAAATATCCAATGGGAATAAAATAAGATACAAATTAAAATCCAACAAATAATCCAACATGAATGATATAAATTAATTATTAGAGACTTCAAAAATAAATTCTAGTATAGTAGAAGATGAAATACACATAAATCCTCTAATAGTTGCAATCCCTTCTTCATATTCCTATTGAACACAATCTATCACATAAGGTCAAATACACATATCCACCTAGAAATAACACTTGGTATGATGATGATACCCACCACTCTGTAGAGAATAATCATGATCCTATGATCCATTGGTGAAAGTTTATCCCACCTTAGTAACATTGGATATCATATTTTAGATATGTTTTAATGTACCTGATCTACCAAAAATTAGAAAAGTCATGTGATCCTCAGGTAAATGGGGGTTCGTATGTCCATGCCACCCAAAATAGTAGAAAATAATCGTTTTCTTCCCTAAAAAAGCTTATGAATCTTGTCCTGTAAAAAACTAACACTCTTTTTCTTAGTTTTCTGACCAAAATAAGCACCCAAACTAGTCATTTTACCCACTGATTCTCCAACCAAACCTGTCCTTCCATCTATGTATTACTTATCAAAATATTATTTATCTATTACCTCTATAATGGTCGGAAGGAATAAAAAACAGCATTGCCTAAATTTTTTCTTTCATACACATATTGATCATTTGAGCCTTCAGGTATTTTTCCACCATAAGTTCCACTCTCAGATGCACCGAGTTAGAAGAACAAGTTGAGTACTCTAGAATTATACACATTACTTGAACCAAGGATAGAATCTCTTTGGTATTTTCCTCTTGTAAAGACTTATAATAAATCATATAATTTATGAATTTATTTTTGAAAACCTAGGTAATATCTTCATGCATCATTTCTAGCATAGAATAATATCAATAGCTTCTTTATAGACCCTTGATTATATACATGGAAAATCCCACATGAGATTCTTCACCACTCATTAAAAATTTAATGATCCTATCAATACGTTCAAGACACTCCTCTAATTCTTGGGTCCCATACTCACCATGGATAATCGGTAGATTATGTTTGGTAAATTCCGAGCCATGATCCACTAATCATGGATCCTCTTTAGAAACCTTCCTCATGACATTCAGCCTTGTATTTATAAGATATATTCATTGGGGATTTTTCTATTAACAAAAAAATAATAACCAATTGATCATGAGAAAATTTAAAATAATTGAACTAAATTCTAGAATTAAAAATAATACTTAAAAACTATGAATTGAAAATAGTTATGAATTATACTAGGCATGTGAAGAACCATTTGAAATGTATAGGTATATCTATATAAATTACACTCTTAGTATATTCAAATTATTATGCACAGAAAAAGTCCCAAAAAATTGTAGATAACTTAATTTAAATAAATTTCCTATAAAATCATTTTAAATGAAGCTATGTAATAGGTCTTTGAGTTAGTAATAATTTCAAAACCACCCATGGTTACTATGATTCAGTCTTGGGAGGGATTTGGACAAGTTCGTTATCCACACATGCTATCCAGATTTTTTTGATCCTAATTATATCAAAAAATGACATGAAACTAACTCAGAAAGTGCTGACACACATTAGGTGGATTAAACCTACTTTTCATACCGAATTTCAATTTAACAACAAAGATAAACCATAACAGTCCCCCATGTCGGCCAATTACAAGGTGAGGTATAACCAAGATTAAAAAATGCATCAAATATCAGAAAAACTTTAACACCCAAGACTTTTATGTGAAATATTTTGTTTTTATGTTATATAAATCATCAAAGGAATCTTTCACTACACACAACACTAGCTTGGCTTTCTTTACACGCAACCGCGGCCTTCCTCGATAGCTTGTGTCGTACGCAATACCGAGTTTCACTAAACAATGATATGCTATTAAAATATTATTAAAACTAGTCGTTATGAATAGCAATAACCACTTTTTGAAATTTTATAAATTTAATTTTTCAAAATTAACTTCATTTTTTGATTCAGAATATCGAAATTAGCCTAGGGTGAAATTTTGGTTTCTTTCTGAAAACTTTCAATTTTTGATGAATAGTGAAACAACTAAGTGGTAGTTAAAAAACTGAATTTTTCATAAAACTTAATTTTACCGCTTCTGTGAGTGAAATTTCTAAAATTTGAGAGACACGGTTGATGTCAGTAAGTAAAATGTTGTTTAATGAGATGAAAATAATTTTTTGGTGAATAATAACTTTTTTCTTTTTTTACCACGGTTAAAAGTAAATAGGGTAATTAAGGGTAAAAATGATATTATTATTACCCTAACACCTGTCCGGAATCTATTCTACAAGTTTAATTCGACCAAAAACAACCTTAGGAATAAAATATGACCATTTAGTCCCACTTGGATTAGATTAGGACATTTATTATTAATTTATTTAAAGAAGGGTTAAAATAGTTAAAATCAAAGTTTAATAAGTAATTCATTTTTAATATGGGGTTATACATAAGATAAATTAGACTATAAATATTTATTAGTAAGATAAAAAGCTTTTCTACATAATGATATATTATTTTTAATTTTTAGACTTTAAATAATTTAATTTATTTATGACACAAAGATGATGAAGTAATTATCTTATTAATGAAATATTGACATAATTGATGTTATAAACACCCAAATAAATGTAATTTGAGACTTTTTATGAATTAAAATAATTTTCTAGGTTAATATGACATGTTATTATTTATTTAAGTAACTTGTTTTGAACTAATCACTCTGTTATGATTTTCAAAAAAATCAATTACTAAATAGTGTCAAAATTGACATAAAATAGTTTTTAAAACAAATATTATATTATTAATTGTTATTGTATTCCTAAAAATCAATGGTTCTTCCAAATGACTTAGATAAGGTTATATATTTTAATAATAAACAACTTGGGGTTCATCTGGCTTGATATAGTATGTTTATTAACCTTATAGTGTAAGAAAACAAGAAGACATGATAAAAGTTAAATTATCTAACTTAAAGTTAAATCTAAATGATAAGGTTAAAATTAATACCTAAACTTGTCTAAATTATATTGGATGAGAGGATATAGACCTCTACCCACATTATCTTTGAAATATATCAATTTGGCTCTATTAAAAACCGAATTTGACTTTATAATAAAATAATATTTTTAGTTATTCCAAAGGTGCCCCTCTCCTCCCTTAAAAAAGGGCACCTCCTCCCCCTCTTTCTCACACCCCGTTGAGCCTTCATGCTCGGCCAAACCCTGACAATTTCTCCTCTCCACTTCTGTAGAAACATCCTAGAGGTTCTGGTCTTCTTCAAAGAGCTATTTTAGTGCCCTAAAAGGATGTATCAAAGAATCACTTCAAAGAAGAGGTAATGTCTGTTACCGATTCTTTCATCTTTATTTCTTCTTCCACTTATTCTTCTTTAGTTGTTTCATTATGAAGTAATAACATAAGTATCACTCATATAATGATATGTTATTATATGTATTAAACAACCCTATTTCACCATCTATCCATCCTACGGAAAAAGAAATCACCGCGCGTGCGTACGTACGGAATACCGTCTCCATGCCGTGGTGTAATCTATTTTCCACCACCACCTTACTCGAATGGGTATAATGGTGTAAATAACAACTATATATGACTATTATAAAGTTATATTTATTCTGAAATTGTATACATACACTTCAATACAATTCCATGATCATAGGAACGATATCATCACTCGTGCGTACGTACGGAATACCGTCTCCACGATGTGATGCGACTCGTTCTACATGATCTTCATCTCATAATGATTATATAAATGAATTGAATGAATTAATATGATATATATTACACTAATACCATTCTGGAAACGAGGTATCTATAACCTAAAGAGAAGAATAAGAATTTATTCGACAAAACACGCATAAGAACAAAAAGTAATAAACACCCGAATAATAAGTAGTAATGAAATATTACTAATAAGAAGCTAATAATATGACCATATATGATATCATAACAATAAGTATGATTCTGGAATAAGTCAATAACATTATTTAAATCATTATACAGGAGTTTCGGACACTTGTGAAGCAAATCGGACTTAAGGTAAGGGAAAATATCAAAATCTCATTTTTATCAGAGATTGTTTATACTTTGGTATTTACTGGGGTGTATTTTATCATCCACATACATGTTTCCTCAATATGTAACATTATTTCCGTCCTCCTACAATTGTTTAAATACAATTATACCCTTCGGTGAGTTTTTATTAAAATAAATGAAAGGAATCTTTTGTCATTTTTCATACGATGTACTTTTTGACTTTTCTGACAAAAGTACAAGAAGAATGTTTTTTTAACTTATACGGCATGAATGTATTTTTAAAAAATTATTTCCAAGAAGATTCCTTTAGAAGTTTTCATGTTTATTTTTAACCAACTTCTTTTATTTTAAAATTGTATGACATGTGAAGAAAGGAAAATGTTTTTGAAGTAGAAAGGATATTTTCCTCAAGAATGGAGTTCAAGCGTTTTATCAAAATTATTTTCCTTATAAGATAATATAGGGTTCTATTTCTATCCCTATTATTACATTGATTTGATTATGTTGTGATGGAATTATTTTTATGAATTCATTTATCTTATATGAATTGTTTTTTGATGTCACAATGTTTAAGAATCCCATTTTTATTACATGGGTTATGCAATGATGTATGATTTATGATTTTCTGGAACACATAAGAATGGTATCATTATGAGATGGGTGGAACCTATATCTCCCTCCAATTCATTGGGTAATGATTTTATATCTCATGAGATAGACATGGCTGGAACGGTAGGTTATACCAGTTCAGTGAAACAGGACTGAAACGAGGAGTGAACTCGGTTCAGAAATGGACTTTGTCCACTAAGATAGTCTTGGAAATGGGACATGACTAATAAGAAATGATTCTATATGATTATGTGTGTATGCCACAAATTTTCATGGTTTATGTTATGATTATTGGGATTCCATTTCACTATTATGATTTATCCCATGTTATGAAATTATGCTCTCTTTTACAGGTTTAGATTTCCAGAAGTTATGTTCTTATGAATATGATGTGATTGATATTTCTTTTGTTTACCCTTACTGAGCATTTGAGATCACCCTTTTGTATGTTTTCTTTCCCCAAGTCAGGAAGAAGGTTATTAAGTAAGATATCCCAAAAGGGACTATAGATATGATGAAATAAATGGGAGACAGTGTAGATACGTTATGAACCAGTTGTTTATGATTCCCAGTTTCTAAAGACACTATACCTATAAGGTACTTTCATGGTTTTGTTATATGTTGTAATAAGTATGCTTCAATTTTGAATTATTAACAATGTATGTAAAGTATGGGTCGTTATAGTTGGTATCATAGGAAAGGTATAGTCCACCTTTGGAAACTAGGATGTGAAAGCCTTAGTAAGAACCCTAAGGATAAGTCTAAGCATAGAACACAATCTTAGTATTTTAGAAATGGACATGAATAACCTAGGATAAGACCTTAAGTTTGAAATTTTATTCTTGATTATGTGGTTTTCCTATTATAATTAGTGTTTCTCACACTATTCTTCTTGGTTTTAGTCAATGGCTGGAACCCGAAGGAACTGTGTTAATACGGAATGCGACGGGCAATGCAATGATTGTCCCCCTGAGTAGCCAAACGTTATGGGAGCTGGAATGCAAAATCTTGTAGCCATTCTCACACAACTTTCTCAAGCTATGAATCATGCAGGACTTCCAAACGAGCAAAGGAAGGAGCAAAATTCTGTTAAATCCTTCATGAGATAGAGTCCACCTTCATTCAGTGGGTCTACTGATCCATTAGTTGCTGAACAATGGATTAGTACGACTGAAAAGATATTTTCAGTTCTTCAATGTTCTAAGCATGATAAATTCATCTTAGCAGTGTATCGTTTGGAAGGTGATGCTGATAAATGGTGGAATATTATTAAGAATACGAGGCAAAGGGATGAAATTGAGTCCATGGAATGGGACGAGTTCAGGAACTTGTTTTTCAATAAGAACATCCCTCGTATTCTCCGAACAAAGATGGAGAAAGAGTTTCTTGAACTGAAGCAAAAGGATGATGAATCTGTTGGTACCTATGAAGCAAATTTTACAAGACTTTCAAGGTACGCTTCTGGTATTATTATCCAACCTGAGAGTAAGATCAATCGATTCTTTAGTGGCTTAAAACCAAGTCGTCGAAGGGCCTAAGCCATAAGGGACTTCAATAGCTACGAGGAAATCGTTCGATGTGATCTGAAAGTTGAGATGGAGATTGGAGTAACCCATCAGTCATATGGGTTTGATAAGAAGAGGGAAATGGAATTCAAAGGAAAATCTAAAGAGCACACTGAAAATAAGATGAGATTTCCCTTATGCTCAAAGTGTGGAAAGAAACATGGAGGGAGTTTTCTTAAAGGGACAAGTAAATGTTTCAAGTGTGGAAAGGAAGGTCATGTGGCATTTGAATACCAAGATGATGGGAAGAAGATTTCTAATGATGCAAACAAAGGAAGGGATACACAGAATGAACCTACTACACTTCAATGTTTCAAGTTCAAGGAGTTGGGACATTATGCCAATAAATGCCCTAATCCAAGGGTTGATGATGATGGTTGACGTCAACAAACTCTTAAGGATAAAGACAAAGGAACGTCACATGCAATTTCTATCAGCGATGTGGAATACGGTAACGATGTGGTGAAAGGTACACTTACCATCCACTATAAAGTAGAAAATGATTTATTTGATTATAGATCCACCCACTCTTTTATTTCTGAATAATTTTCTAGGGGTATCACCATATTACCTCAACAATTAGATGTTGAGTTAGCTGTGACAACACCTAATTGCACAGCAGTCGCATAAAAAGTTTATAATTCTTCTCCGATCGAAGTTTGTGGGAAAGTGCTTCCTGAAAATCTTGTGATCCTTCCTATAGTGGAATTTGATGTGATTCTTGGCATGGATTGACTTTCATTATATGGATCTCATATCAATTTCCAATGAAGGGAAGTCACATTTCATATTCCAGATCAATCTATATTCGTCTATCAATGCAAGGATGAACATAACCTTCCAGTGGAAATTCCCTCTACCTTATGGGTCTTGATTCCACTAAATGAAGGTTATTTATCTCAAATGGTTGGTGAGAAACTCATGATTAAGAATATTCCTGTTGTACGGGAGTTTGATGATGTCTTTCTGGAGGAATTACTAGGTCTTCCACCAAATCGTGAAGTTGAGTTTTCAATAGAACTCGTACCGGGTGCTTTGCCTATTTCGAAGACACCTTATAGAATGGCCCCAATTGAGTTGCAGGAATTGAAGAAGAAACTCCAAGAGAATCTTGATAAGGGATTAATACGCCCTAGTGCGTCACCTTGGGGAGAACCTGTTCTATTTGTTAAGAAGAAAGATGGATCAATGAGACTCTGCATTGATTATCGAGAACTTAACAAGATCACTATCAAGAACAAATATCCTCTTCCACGCATTGATGACTTATTTGACCAACTACGCAGAGCTCAATACTATTCCAAGATTGATCTTCGTTCAGGGTATCATCAATTAAGGGTCAAAAGAGAGGATATACCAAAGACGGCTTTCCGTACAAGGTATGGACACTATGAATTTATAGTTATGCCATTCGGTCTTACTAATGCCCTTGCTATCTTCATGGATCTGATGTATAGAGTCTTTAGAGACTATCTTGATCAATTTGTGGTAGTCTTTATTGACGATATTCTTGTCTATTCAATGAGCAAGTAAGAACATGAATATCACTTGAGAATTATATTGAAGACCCTGAGAAAGGAGAAGCTTTATGCCAAATTTACCAAGAGTGAATTTTGGCATAAAAAAGTTTCATTTTTGGGTCACATAATCTCAAAAGAGGGGATATCTGTGGATCCAGCAAAAACAAAGGTTATCGAAAGATGGTTGAGACCAAAAACAGTGACTGAGATCCGATGTTTTCTTGGTTTGGCTGGATATTATCGACGTTTTGTGAAAGATTTTTCACGATTATCTAATCCACTCACCATGTTGACTCGGAAAGGAGTTAAGTTTGTTTGGATGGAAGAATGTGAAGCGAATTTCAAGGAGTTGAAAATAAGGTAATCCAGTGAACCTGTGCTCACACTGCCTTGTAGTGGAGAAAGGTTTGTGATCTATAGTGATGCATCCAAGAAGGGATTGGGGTGTGTTCTTATGCAAAATGATATTGTGAGAGCTTATGCCTCATGACAGTTGAAAATCCATGAGAAAAATTACCCAGCACATGATTTGGAGTTAGCTGCGGTAATCTTTGCATTAAAGATTTGGAGGCATTATCTTTATAGAGAAAGGTGTGACATTTATACTGATCATAAAAGTTTAAAGTATCTTTTCACACAAAAGGAGTTGAATATGAGTCAAAGAAGATGGTGGGAGCTGATTAAGGATTATGACTGCTCAATCCATTACCACCCTGGGAAAGCAAACAAGGTGGCAGATGCATTAAGTCGACAAGACCATGCCTGCTTATCCATGATGAGGATCACAAAAGATCCAATATTTATGGATTTACAAAGGATATATCATGGAATTATAATGGAAGGGTAAAATAGTATCTTTCTCAAATGAATGTTCATCCATTTATACATGTGAAGATTAAAGAGGCACAGAAAGAAGATGTCGAGTTACAAAAGAAGGTGATAAATGTTCCTGAATTCAACCTTCATTTTGATGGGATAATAAAGTTCCAGAATCAGGTTTGTGTTCCTCCCATCCCGGAATTAAAGAAGGATCTGATGGATGAGGTTCATAGTTCTTCATTCTCTATTCATCCTAGAAGCACGAAGATGTATAGGGACCTGAAAGAGTACTTCTGGTGGGATGGCATGAAAAGAGAAGTTGCTGAATATGTCTCTCGATGCTTGGTTTGTCAGCAAGTTAAATCTAAGAGACATAATTCTAAGGGGATGTCACAACCATTACCCATACCCAAATGGAAATGGGAAAACATTACTATGGACTTTGTCACAGGACTTCCTAAAACATCTAAAGGCAATAATGCTATCTGGGTCATAGTTGATCGTCTTACTAAGTCTGCACACTTCATTGCTATTAGAGAGGATTTCTCTATGGATCAGCTTTCCAGGACATATGTAAAGGAAGTGGTAAGATTGCATGGAGTACCACTTTCAATTATATCTGATCGGGATCCGAGATTTAACTCGATGTTCTGGTGAAGTCTTCAGCATACTCTGGATACAGAGTTGAGTTTCAGCACTGCTTATCATCCTCAGACAGACGGTCCGTCTGAGAGAACAATTCAAACTCTAGAAGATATGTTGAGAGCTTGCTCTATGGATTTCAAAGGTTGTTGGGATCAAAACCTACTATTGGTGGAGTTTTCTTATAATAATAGCTTCCACTCTAGTATTTAGACGGCTCCTTATGAGGATCTCTATGGAAAGAAATGCAGGACTCCAACTTGCTGGGATGAAGTTGGGGAAAGAAAGCTATTAAGACCTGATCTTGTTGATGAAATGGCAGAAAAGGTTAGATCTATTCAACAACACATAAGAGAAGCTCAGAGTCGACAGAAAAGTTATGATGACAACCGAAGAAAAGACCTAGAGTTTGAAGTGGGTGATAAAGTGTTCTTACGAATATCTCCCTAGAAGAGAGTCATCAGATTTGGAAAGAAGGGGATGTTGAGCCCTAGATATATCGGTCCTTTCGAAATAAAGGATTGTGTCGGGAAGGCAGCTTACCGATTGGCGCTTCCACCAAATATCTCTCAAGTACACGATGTGTTCCATGTATCTCTCCTGAGAAAGTACATACCTGATCCTTCACATGTACTCAGCTCAGAAGTTGTACAGCTGGAGCAAGATCTTTCTTATGAAGAACAGCCGATAGAGATTCTGGATCGTAGCAAAAAAGTCCTACGAAACAAGAATACTCGCTTGGTGAAAGTTTTATGGAGGAACCACCAATTAGAAGAAGCTACATGGGAGCTTGAGGCTATGATGAGGGAGAGGTATCCTCATCTGTTTGTTACAAAGTGACAAATTTCGAGGGTGAAATTAATTTTAAGGGGGGTAGAATGTAACACCCGAGACTTTTATGTGAAATATTTTGTTTTTATGTTATATAAATCATCAATGGAATCTTTAACTACACACAACACTAGCTTGGCTTGCTTTACACGCAACCACATCCTTCCTCTATAGCTTGTGTCGTACGCAATACCGAGTTTCACTAAACAATGTTATGCTATTAAAATATTATTAAAACTAGTAGTTATGAATAGTAATAACTACTTTTTGAAATTTTATAAATTCTATTTTTCAAAATGAACTTCTTTTTTGAATTCGGAATATCGAATTTACCCTAGGGTGAAATTTTGGTATTTTTCTGAAAACTTTCAATTTTTGATGAATAGTGAAACCACTAAGTGGTAGTTAAAAAACTGAATTTTTCATAAAACATAATTTCACCACTTCTGTGAGTGGAATTTCGAAAATCCAAGATACACAGTTGATGTCAGTAAGTAAAATGTGGTTCAATGAGATGAAAATAATTTTTTTGGTGAATAGTAACTTTTAACTTTTTTTACAACGGTTAAAAGTAAATAGGGTAATTAAGGGTAAAAATGATATTATTATTACCCTAACACATTTCCTAATTTTATTGGACAAGTTTAATTAGACCAAAAACAACTTTAGGAATAAAATATGACCATTTAGTCCCGCTTGGATTAGATTAGGACATTTATAATTAATTTATTTAAAGAAGGGTTAAAATCGTTAAAATTAATGTTTAATAAGTAAATCATTTTTAATATGGGGTTATACATAAGATAAATTCGACTATAAATATTAATTAGAAAGATAAAAGGATTTCCTACATAATGATATTTTATTTTTATTTTTTAGACTTTAAAAAAGTTATGTTATTTATGACACAAATATGATGCAGTAATTATCTTATTAATGAAATATTGACATAATTGATGTTATAAATACCCAAATAAATGTAATTTGAGACTTTTTGTAAATTACACTAATTTTATAGGTTAATATGACATGTTAGTATTTATTTAAGTAACTTGGTTCGAAATAATCACTCTGTTATGATTTTCACCAAAATCAATTACTAAATAGTGTCAAAATTGACAAAAAAATAGGTTTTAAAACAAATATTATATTATTATTGTTATTTTTTTCCTAAAAATATAAGGTTCGGCCAAATGATTTAGATAAGGTTATATATTTTAATAATAAACAACTTGGAGTTCTTTTAGCTTGATATAGTAAGTTTATTAACCATATAGTGTAAGAAAACAAGAAGACACGGTAAAAGTTAAATTATCTAACATAAAGTTAAATCTAAATGATATGGTTAAAATTGATACCTAAACATGTCTAAATTCTATTGTATGAGAGTATTTCTACCCCTACCGACATTAACTTCGAATTGTATCCATTAGGAGCTATTAAAAACGGAATTTGACTTTATAATAAAATAATATTTTTAGTTATTCCAAATGTTCCCCTCTCCTCCCTTATAAAAGGGCACCTCCTCCCCCTCTTTCTCACACCACTTTGAGCCTTCATGCTCGGCCAACCCCTACCAATTTCTCCTCTCCATTTCCCTAGAAACATCCTAGAGTTTCTGGTCTTCTTCAAAGACCTATTTTAGTGCCTTAAAAGGAGGTCTCAAAGAAGCACTTCAAAGAAGAGGTAATGCCCATTACCGATTCTTTCATCATTATTTCTTCTTCCAATTCATCTTATTTAGTTGTTTCATTATGAAGTAATAACATCAGTATCACTCATATACTGATATATTATTAAAAGTATGAAACAAACCTATTTCACCATCTATCCATCCTACGGAAAAAGAAATCACCGCGCGTGCGTACGTACAGAATACCATCTCCACACCGTGTTGTAATCTATTTTCCACCACCACATTACTTGAATGGGTATAATGGTGTAAATATTGACTAAATATGACTATTATAAAGTGATATTTATTCTTAAATTGTATACGTACACTCCAATAAAATTCCATGATCATAGGAATGATATCATCACTCGTGCGTACGTACGGAATACCGTCTCCACGATTTGATGCGACTCGTTCTACATGTTCTTCATTTCATAAGGATTATATAAATGAATTGATTGAATGAATATGATATATATTACACTAATACCATTCTGGAAATGAGTTATCTATAACCTAAAGAGAAGAATAAGAATTTATTCGACAAAACATGCATAAGAACAAAAAGAAATAAACACCCGAATAACAAGTAGTAATGAAATATTATTAATAAGAAGCTAAGAATATGACCATATCTGATATCATAACAATAAGTATGATTCTGTAATAAGTTAATAACATTATTTAAATCATTATACAGGAGGTTCGGACACTTACGAAGCAAATCGGACCTAAGGTAAGGGAAAATATCACAATCTCATTTTTATCCGAGATTGTTTATACTTTGGTATTTACTAGGGTGTATTTTATCATCCACATCCATGTTTCCTCAATATGTAACATTATTTACATCCACCTACAATTTTTTAAATACTATTTTACCCTTCGGTGAGTATTTATTAAAAGATATGAAAGGAATCTTTTGTCGTTTTTCGTACGATGTACTTTTTGACTTTTCTGACAAAAGTATGAGAATAATGTTTTTTTAACTTATACGGCATGAATGGATTTTTAAAACATTATTTCCAAGAAGCTTCATTTACAAGTTTTCAAGTTTATTTTTAATCAACTTCTATTATTTTAAAATTGTATGACATGTGAAGAATGGAAAATGTTTTTGAAGTAGAAAGGATATTTTCCTCAAGAATGGAGTTCAAGCGTTTTATCAAAATTATTTTCCATATAAGATAATATAAGGTTCTGTTTATATCCCTATTATTACATTAATTTGATTATGTTGTGATGGAATTATTTTTATGAATTCATTTATCTTATATGAATTGTTTTTTGATGTCACAATGTTTAAAAATCCCATTTTTATTACATGGGTTATGCAATGATGTATGATTTATGATTTTGTAGCACCCAAAAGAATGGTATCATTATGAGATGGGTGGGACCTATATCTCCCTCCAATTCATTGGGTAAAGATTTTATATCTCATGAGATAGACATGGCTGGAACGGTAGGTTATACAGGTTCAGTGAAACAGGACTGAAACGAGGAGTGAACTCAGTTCAGAAATGGACTTTGTCCACTAAGATAGTCTTGGAAATGAGACTTGACTAATAAGAAATGATTCTCTCTAATTATGTGTTTATGACACAAATGTTAATGATTTATGTTATGATTATTGGGATTCCATTTCACTACTATGATTTATCCCATGTTATGAAATTATTCTCTCTTTTGCAGGTTAAGATTTCCAAAAGTTATGTTCTTATGAATATGATGTGATTGATATTTCTTTTGTTTACCCTTACTGAGAATTTTAGCTCACCCTTTTGTATATTTTCTTTCCCTATGTCAGGAAGAAGGTTATTAAGTACGATATAGCAAAAGGGACTATAGATATGATGAAATAAATGGGAGATAGTGTAGACGCTTTATGAACCAGTTGTTTATGTTTCCCAGTTTCTAAAGACACTATACTTATACAGTCCTTTCATGGTTTTGTTATATGTTGTAATAAGTATGCTTCAATTTTGAAGTATTAACAATGTATGTAAAGTATGGGTCATTATAAAAACAATACATATAAATAGTTTAAAAAGAAGAAACAATGGGAGATACAGAAACTCCAAATAGTCTAAACTAGGTAGTATGACATATATGAAAAAATAAGTTTCTATGTTACCATATGTCACCTCTAAAAAGTATCCAACAACAAAATAATGACCTAAAGGGAAGAAAACATGCTACAAAATAATATTAACATTACCTGTGTCTGACAAAATAAGGTCTAATGTGACCCAAAGGTAGGTGTAGGGTTTGATAAACAGAGCATTGAAGGAAACCTCCAATGAATCAAATCACATTTTAATAATAAGAATGCATATTTTCTAGCATAAAAATAGTTTTACAAGTATTAGGTCAACAAAACCACTCAAAAATATTTATCAAACAATCATTTAGTTTTTTTAGGAAAATTTATATATGTTTTTTATAGGTCAAAAAACATTACATTTATAAAACAATCACTATCCATGTACAAAATAAATATACATGTGATCCAACATGCATAAAATATTCTATCATGAAAATAAATAACCAAAAACAAAAATTCACCAACACAATCAGATATAATATATGATAAAATATATATATATGACACTCACAAGACTTACAAGGTATAAGGTTAGATCTAAATAATATTTATTTCCTCAATAGTCATTCGATATATAAGAGGATGCCTCCTATTGGTGCCACACACACTAAGGCCACCCATCTCTCTTTCCTGACAGACCCATTGTTCCCGCTATTCAATGTTTTTAAATTTATATTTTTAATACCCTTATCACATTATTATCAAAGTATTTTCAATCGAATAATATATTCTATATGGTTTAAAGATCATGTTCATTCCAAATAATGGAAAATCTATTTTCAAAAAAATCCCTTTCAAACAAAAACCTATGAATTTTTTAATGTCAACAAATGAAATTCCATTTTAAATATCCTGGAACTAATAAGAAGAACATGAAATTCCAAAAAATAAAAACATGAATAGATCCAACTAATTAAAAGATGCACAAAATATACCTAACATTGAATATGGTGGTTGGAAACCACAATACAATTCTTTATAAGACAATGAACAACAACATTCTAAAAATAATTGATAAACAACATGATCTGATTACGAAACTGCTACCTCCACCAAAACAAAAGGATAACTATAGTTAATGCTTACTCGGTGAGGAACAATACAACCACAATTGTGATCAATAACTAAACAAAGTAATTCAGAAGGTAAATAATCTCCCAATTTCACCTAGGGATCTCGCTAGGACAAGTAAAGAAGGCTACAAAGAGAATGAATGAAATATATCACTCATGTGACACTCTAAAGACCAACACAACAACTTTTACCTATCATGTAAACAACTTACATGTCATGTAATCCTCCGGGTGTGTGTACATAGAAAAAACCATTTCATTTTTAATAAAAAACTAGATTTCCCCATTACACAACATGTACAAATTTCAAAACCTTTCAATAGTTCACGTTGTGCATCCAATTAATAGCTTCTTACCAATTAGGAAATTTTGAACTTTATTTTTATTATTGACAGCAGAGCTGAAGAATTATTATGAATTAAATTCAATTTTTTCCTCATGTGCCCTGATATAATCAACCTCATTATTCTTTGGGATGAGGAATACCCTATATAATTTATAATGTGGATTTTGGGGAAAATATATAATGGAAATATTTATTTAAATCCTTCTCATTCAATGGAAACAATTTGCACTTGTACATCGTGTTGTTGATCAGTTTTCACCATAGATCACGTTCCCATTCACGATGATATACATCAAAATATTATATTTTTAGAATTGTAGGATAGTGAATATATTCCCAATATAGATAATAAATTATTATATGATGATGGGATCAAATGATCTGCTAAAGGTATAAGGCCTTTATCTTATAAATGGATCCACTAAAACTTATAATTTCTTTGGGGAAGGATGGTGTTCCTAAAAAATAATGAAATTTTTTATGAAATTAGTCGATTTTACTACCATTATGTTCCCATATCCTATTCCCATAGAGTTAGGCATAATGCGAGCATAATCATCATATTGACTATAAAGTAGGTTTCTACAACAATACCTCATATTTTCCACCGAAATTTTTTTTTGGCAAAACATAGATTGAAATGATATAATTAATATGCATATTATATTTATTCTATAAATTCTCATTAGTTTTATTTTATTTTCTAAAATATATTTAAATTTTTGATAACTTGTATTTCATGGAACACCGACTCTTAACGAATCATGATATACATTTAATATTATTTTTAATACAAGACCATTATTACATAGCCATTGCAATTAGTTGTATAAAATAGAATAAAAAACATTTTAAAATTAAATAAATATAACTTAGAAAAATAAAATAAATTTATACAAAGGTACTTAATTTTTAGACAATCCATTATATCCATAGAAATATTGTTTCTCATAAAATGATTTGTGTTTTTTGGAAAAAATATTAAAATAAATTTTTTACATATTTATTTTCAAAAATTAAATTTATTTTTTAAAATAATCAATACAAAATTATCATAGGGTGAGATTTTGATAATTTTCTAAAAAGAAATTTTTTTTTGATAAATAGTGAAATAACATATTTTTATTAAAAAATATCTTTTTTGTTTAAATTATTTACGATGGTTAATCATGTTTTATAATGACTTAAAAGTAACTTTATTAAATTTATGATATTATTAATCCAATTTTGATCATTGGAATCAAATTTTTGTTGAATTTTTATATTAAATCTATCTCTACATATGGACATTTTCACTTCAGAAAACAACTTTTGGTCACATATGTGATTTTATTTTTAAATTAGATTTCACCACATATGTGAATGAAATTTAGAAAAATGGATTTTATATTTGGAATAATAATAATTAATATTATATAATTACCTCAACATGATTTCTGAAACAAATAAATAATAAAAATAGTAAATCATAATTATCACTGTTAATGTTAAATTATGTTTATTGGGGGTTTAAACTACATTGTTATGGGGTAAAGTGACCTTGAAACTGAAAAAATATATTTATAAGTCATTTTATTACATTATATTATACAAATTCATCAATGATCCATTTTAGATCATTTTTGCCTATTTAAAATGCATGTGAACATTTTCCTTTTTAAAAATTCCAAATGTATTTCTTCCACCACGTAAGGGATCTTGTTGTCCTCTTCAATTTACACTTCCAAAACCAATAGTTTAATTTAATGAAAAACCAAATACATTCCATAGTTACATCCTAAAATCATAGTTCACTTATATTGATTAGGAGACCATTCTAGTAAGGCTTTTGGTTTAAACCTAATTGAGTTCTCCAATGAATTGGTACAATATTTAACTTTTCTTCTTCATGATATTTCATTTAATAAGTGCTCTATATAAGATTCAACTATGATGATATAATAAATTTTATATATCTAATATATAATTTTATTCTATTATGAGTAATTAATAACTATTATCTATCTTGTCTTCCTTGAAATGGGGAACTAAACTGTTGATCATGTGTACGGTGGACTTGCGCATCCCAAACCTAGATAATATTTAAACTAACTCTCTAGAATGTTTTTTGTTATTATAAATAAATTTTAAGGAAAATGTGAGAAACCAAATGTTCAAGCATAAAATAATATTATCAAGCCATTAATTATTTAACTCTATGAAATGAATAAATTTTCCAGTCCCCTACTTACTTCATGAAAATTTAAATTTTCATTTTATTTTTCTCTCTTAATATACTCAAGAGTCTAGTAGAATATTTTTAAGTGAATTAAACTATATTTCTCTATTTTGTCAAAAATACTTTCTCATCCATTTCTATGTCTTACTAGAATGCTTTGAAGAAAATTATCACAATTATTAAATTTATATTTAGAGAATTTTTACCCATGAATTATTTCATATTAAATGGATTTAATGTAATCATAATTTCATTTTCTAAATGATATTCTTTTTATATTTACCATAACTATAAAAATAATATAATGTGTACAACATGATGGGGTTTTCTGACATCATTTCCAGTAACTTTTCTTAATATTCCATCATAACTATCAAATATTATTTTAAAAATAAATTATTTTCCTATATTTTTTTTACCATGTAATTTTAAAAATGTTATTCTCCCAGTGAATATTTTCTTTTCCTCAATAAATGTCCCAGATGATATTTAAAAATCAATTTCCTTTTCTGATGATATCATTTTATATTACATAAGCTTTTTGGAGATGTAATCTAAGGATATAATCCTTAAATTTTTCTATATGGTTAATTTTTTATTATAAAAATTTATATAAGACACCTTCCCAGTTCACATGGGTTATGCTATGATGAAATATTTATTAAACCCATTCATTTTCCATGTGTGATGCTCCAAAAAGTGATGATATTTTTATGAATTGTGTTTATCAATAAATTTTATAACATAAAAAATACTTTATAATATTTTTTCACAAATAGGTATGAATTTAATTAAGTAATGTTCATGACTTTTAAATTTCTCTAATGCATTGGGTAATAATGGTTATCTCATGAGATAAAAATAATGGAGTGAAAATTAAACACAATTCAAAAAGGGACTCTATCCACATTGATAGTCATGAGAGTGAACCTTGACTATGAAAATGGTTAGTGGAGTAAACCCATTCCACTATGATATCCTTAGATTTATGCATTGAGTTCAACAGAATAGACATTTTATGATTATGTGTATTCTAGAAATATATCTATTATGCCAATGTTATATTCTATTGGCCTATTCTCTTTGATTCCATTATGATAAGTTCCTTCTAAAAATTCAATATTTATTCCATTAATCAGGTTTATGACCAAGGATAATCTTGATAGGGATTTCAAATGATATTATAATATTCGTAATCTATCTACTCAAATTATTTGGATATCTCATATGTTTAAACATATCGAGCATCTGGGAACAACCATTCAATTGTTTCCTTTACCCAAGTAATTATAAATAGAATATATATTAGAAGTATAATAAGGGTTCTATTTATGAAGAACATTGCAGGATATGAATCAATTTTCTGATCAACAAATTGTTTATGTATCCTAGTTTCGATAGGCCCAATACCTTAATGATTTTGGAATAGAATTTTATGTCATGTAATATATATTTATCAAAAAAAATTTATTTCAATGTATGATAATATTGGTTTATTATAGATGGTTCCAAATAAAAGATTTGTTAATCCATTAAAAACTGGGATGTGTTAAACATAGTGAGAACCATAATGTTAAGTCTATATATAAGAAAATTTCCCAAAATTTGGGTGAATATTATAGATAGTGTTTTCCATGAAATTATATCCAGGTCTAGATAAAAAAAATTGAGGTGGCTCAGGTTCATTTTTACCTAGTGGTAGTAACTTCTACATTGTAATGTTAATATTGATTTGATCATAACTAGGTCCACAATAATGGGATTTTTTACAAACCTGGTTTTCCTGTCCAATGAGATATGGTTTAGAAATTCACATAAACATTACATACAATTATGATGGATTTAATTAAATCATCACAACGAATAATCAATGTTAAACCAAAGGTGTAATTAATTTAAAAAGTATTCCCTTAATTATATATCCTCTGAATGATTTTTCATGATTTATCACCTTCATAAAATATTATTAAAGTTTATGAAATCCATTTTGGTTTCATATAGGTAGGAGATAAAATTATTATATTGTGGGATGATAAAATATTGAATTATAGTACTTGATCGTTGTTATAAAATATCATTTATATTAAAATTATTATTAAGTAATGTTAGTTATTATCTTTAATGAATAAATATAAAATTAAAAATTAAAAACCATAATTTAATGATGATCTCACTTCATTCCTATGAGTGTTTTCGAGTTAAATTTTGTAGGAATGTTCTCCCTATAAATGATGTTTTTCCTTGTGTGGTTTAATTGGATTTCACCATATCCATAGATTAGATTTCAATATATAATGATCATATACATTTTATGGGAACCTAATCCAAATGTTATATTTTAAAAAATCATTTAAACTTCTATAAGAGTAATGATAAATATGAGTTTCTTTTGAAATAAAATCCATTGTATGGTTCTTGATTATCATTCCAAAGAAATGTTTCTGTTATATGTTTGTAGATATACTAAATATATATATATATATACTTATTATATGGGAGTTATTTTATGTCATTTGGGAAGTGTTTCATATTTTTTCCCAAAATATTGAAGCAAATATCTCAATTGAACACATACAGAGTGTTACAAGATTTCAATGATTCCACATATACTATCACCAATCGAGTTTCTCAATGTGAAGAAAAAAATCAATGATAATATTTACAAGGGATTTATTTCTCCAAGTGCTTCAACTTCGGGTGTACCTATTCATTTAATTAAAAAATATGTATTTATTTAACATTATATTAACTATAAATATCTGAACAAGATCACAATCAAGGGGATGTACGATCTACACAGTGTTAAGTTATTTTTTAGTCAACTAGACAGATACCAATATTTTTCAAAATTTATATTCATTTGGAATGTCATACATTTATGTGTAAAGAAGGGGGATATTAAAATTATAGCATTCTATTCAACGTTGGGAAATATTGTGTATATAGTGATTCAATTAGGACTCACTAATAGCCCTACTATCTTCATGGGTACAATGATTAGAGTCTTTATTGATTCCCTGAACTAGTTTTTTGTAGTATTTATATATGACATTCTAATTTATTTAAAAAAAATTAATTTCGTTAAAATTAATTTATAATTTTACAAAATCTCAAATGTAAGGGGAAATTGATTTTTTAAATAAAATTGAATTTTGGATAAAAATAATTTTTTTAGTATTTATAATCTATATATGGGATATATCATTAGATTCATCAAAGACAAATGATATTGAGCATTATCGTAGACCAACAATGATGACTGATATCAATAGTTTCCTTGGTTTATCTAGATATTATTAATGGTTAGTGGATAATTTCTCTATATATATAATCCACTCTATAACTTATCACAAAGGTGATCTAAGTTACTTTAGACATGTGAATATATGGAAAATTTTATTGAACTAATGGGAAGGTTAGTTAGTGAAATAGTAATTACACCACTCTATAGTGGAGAAGGGGAAGAAATATATAGTGATGTATCCATGAATGTATTAGGATTAATTATCATAAATAATTTCATTTTTTTATACTTGTATTCATGAAAACATAAGGATTGTGATAAAAATAAACAAACTCAATATTTGGAGTTAGTTGGTTTGTTTTTTTATTAAATATATATAATCATTATCATTATGGAGAAAAGTGTAATAAATATTCCTACCATAAAATTTTAAAGTAAATTTCTAAAAATAAGTATTTCAATATGAACTAGGGATTATATTTGGATATAATTGATGAATATGAATTCTCAATACATTACCACCATGTGAAAGTGAAACATATAAATGATGCTTTGACTCCAAAACAATAACACTTGTTTATCATTATCTATGGTAGAACAATTTAAATTTTTTATTTATTTTCAGAGGATGGATCTTCAAATACTTGAATAAAGGGTATAAATATTATCTTTCTCACTTTTTTTAAAACAACTATCCATGATAGGATAAAAATGTGTAAAATGATGTTATTTGGCAATAAAAGAAGGTGGGAAATGTTCTTATCGTTAAAAGAGATCCTGATGGAATGATATGGTTCAAGGAACATGTATATATTCTATCCATAACTACAGTTCACCAATAATTTATTATATATTTATCTTTAAATAAATTCATTTTCTTCAATAGAATGTGGCATATACAACAGGAGGATTAAACAAAACAAAACACTATTTAAATTCTATTATGTAAAAGTAATCATTATAAATTAGATATTAATATAGATGGTATGAATTTTAATTAATAATTTTATGAAATTTTATATTGTTTAAAATTTTAAAAAATAAATTCTAATATTTCTTATTCATCATCAAGAAAATAAGAATCAATTGAAAAATATAGAGATGTTTTTGGGAAACAGTATTTTTTTAAAAGGTTGTATTGTTGTGCTATGAGAACATCATTTTAAATTAACGAATAAAATTTAAAAGATTATTTGAAAGAAGAAACATAATTTTTTGAAATATAAATGTTATAATTATCTCTATGGTATTGATTTATAATTTTTTGAAGAAAGTAACTTTTTGATGAATAATGGAAGATAATAAATTTTATTCAAAACTACATTTTAATTTTAATTATATAATAAGATAATATATATTTTGAATCTGTTTTAAAGGACTCATAGTTGAATAATATAAAAAACAACTTAATTTAATTCATTGTAATCAATTTCTAATTTAATTATGATATATTTCTTTTAAAATCTTGAATGTTCTTTTTTGGAAGACATAGGTTTTTATGCTTATACATGTTTATTTTAAAATAAAAATATAAAAATTTTGTGAATTTAATATTTTAAAATAGATTACCTATTTTAAATCTTAATAATTTATATTATCTGAAATTTTCAACATAATTTTTTACCCTAATGAATAGTATAAGTATTAAAAACTAACTACCATTGTTAAGGTAAAAACTTGTTTACCATGGGTTAAACTAAAAATATAGTGGTTACAAATTACCAAAAAACATATATAATTCTTATTATATGGTCATATTTAGATATATTATCATATAAGGATCTAAAATTTTCCATTTTGGAACCTTGTGGCATGAAAAAACGTGGGAGTAATTATGTTTTCCGAATAATCCATGTGTGTCAACTCGCCCACTTATAAAAGGCCACTCCCACTCATATCCTCTTAAATATTAAAAAATGCATTGTTTTAGTGAATAACTTCTCAGGAATCTTATTTAATTTACTCCACTAAACCTTATAATTTTTTTTATCAAAATCAATCCTAGAAATTATTTTATTGTAAACCTATATAAGTAGTTCAATAAAGAGGCAATGTCCTTATCCAAGCATTTTATTTTATTTCATCATTTAAATAACTAAAATATTACTAAACTATTTTGATATAATAATATCAGTGTACTATATATAATGATATATTTTTATGTTTTGGGTGCGACCTATAACCATATCCTCCCAGAAATGATAAACAAACCATTTATCTTTTGTATGTTGGTCTACCGCTACCTGAACCAATGTGAGTCCTTTTCAAAAATCTATTAGCAAAAATAGATATAATAAGGTTATAATTTATATATAACATATTTGTAATATAATTTTACTTATGTAATAATGATAAAATATATAATTCTTACATTTCATTCATTATAAAATATAATAACATCGCTTTTGTATATGACATACAACCTCCTCACAAAGTGATGTGATTATTTTTTCACTAATGATTTACATGGTTAGAAATTTAGATTTAATTTGTGTTAATATAATATATTAATTTATTTTTAAATAAAAATGGAAAAAAATATATCTTATTATTTCATAACTTATCCTCCACTGAATAAATGATAATGTTGTTTGTGTGTACGACACACTGCCTCCTCACAATGTGGTGTAATTCGTTTGTAATAATTCAGTATATGGTTTTTATTTGTATCAGTATTTAAATAAATAATATACTATTTATGATATATGTTTCATATCAAAATTTTAAAACAACACTTAAATTCATTCCATCATGAGAATTATAAAATTTAATTGTTACCTATGTGTATGTAAAGTCTACCGACTCCATGACTGTAACATAGTTTATTTTTCATAACCATATAACATGTTTGTTTTAATAAATATAGTTAATGTAAATTTGGATAATTATTTCATATTTATCAATTTTGAGGTGATGACTTAATAATATATGTTACCTTAGTTAACATACCGATGTGATTATGGATATATGAGTCGTTTATCATTAAAATATCCAACATGAAATTAATTATTAAAATATTTTATGGTGACATGGAAATAAATAAAATAAAAGGGATAAAAACATTAAAAAGTTTCTAAATAATTTAAATAATTATCATAAGTATATTATTCATGATAAATAATAATACACGTAATAAATCAGGATAGAGGAAATGGATCTTCTAACCCACCCTTTTCATCATGTTATGAGAATTCTCTCTCTACCAAAAATTATCTATCTTTAATGTTATGAAATGTTTCAAAGATATTTATATAAGTCTCTCTACTATATAAATATCTTATTATACCTCCCATTGATACTTTAATACATTCTTTATGTCCATATCTCAAATGATGACTTTTTGGAATCTTTTTTGATTATGTTATGAGAAAAATATTATGTAACCCATTTTTCCCATGCATAATTATAATTCAATGGACATATGATTTATACTTGTTGGTGAATAAATATGGATTTCCTTTATACTAATGTTATTTGTGGGAATAAAAAATTATTTCAGTCCAATTCATTGGGTAATGTTTTAGTTTCCTGATACATCATGTATGGGATTAGTGAGTGATCCTAATCTATTATGTTCTCAATCCGCCATGTGATGTTTTCATAGAAGTTTGGATTGAATTATATTTATGCAACGTTTTCGTTCATTAAAATTCTCTAATTGTTCCATGATCTTATTTTATAATTCAACTTATGTTATGCTTCCGGTTGATGGACATGTATCCTATATCTCAAGATATCATGTTATTATCTTAACTGTGATGCTAGTCTTCAGTATCTCATTTATTCAATTACTAGGCCTTTTGGATCCACCTTTATTTCATGTTTTCTCATGGTTATCATATGAATATTTTTAAAGATTTAATATATTCTATGATCTCACTATAGAGGATAAAATTATTATTAATGTTTAAATTTCAATTTGTGTATTAAAAACCAATTGTATTAAATATACTATGAATTTATGATCCTTGTGCGGTATTAATGGTTATCAATGTTTAAGAATCATGTAATAAAATATCTAAAAATTATGGGATCAGTAATGATAATTATTTTCCCAAACTTATTTTTAGAAAATATTTGGGAAAATTTTAAGACCAAGTGTTGATACGGCGTGTGATTATAAGGCCCAGTGTGCCCATAATGTTATGATTAAAATTTTATGTTTTTTTATTGAAAACGTGCATGAATATTCTAAAAAAGTGAAATAAATTTTAAATGGGTTAAGATATAATAAATAAAGGGAAATCATTGGGCTTTTGAAGTGTCTTTACCCTAGGCGTGGCTTTACAGTAGTCAATGCGAGCCTTTAGTGAAAAAACCCCAAAATGGCCTAATAATAAATAAAATAATTTTATTTTTCAAATCCTAATAGATCATAAGTGGAAACAATGATTGGAAATATAAGACCACCATTCAGTTCATAATGTTTTTTTCCTTAGTCGTGGCCTAACAGTGGTCGATGCATGCCAGTTGTGAAATATTTTTTTGTGGATAAAAATGTTATTATAATAATCTAATAAAAATATTTTATTCATAACATACTACATATTTTATTTTAATACATATCTTTTAGATGATTCAGATTTATTATCATAATACTAGAATTCTTATGAGGTAAGGATATGAATCTCCCTCGATGAACGATATAAGATCATGGATCAACGATAAACAAAAAACATCATATTCAGAGGATCGTCACCCATGACAACAACTTGATGAGTATTCCTCGTCAGTGATCAAACTAAATCTAGTTGTGTCATTTTTTGATTTAATTTCCTTTCCTTGTTTAGTATTTACACAATGAATAAAAACCAATCAGAAATAGATTGTCCTGTGGAGCAATCATTGTTCCGGGATTGGATTTTCATTTTTGGGGTTTTGATAGGTGAATCATCTTGTTATTATTTGTTTGATTTAGATTGTCGTTTTAACAGAAACAAACGACGATCGACATGAACATTGATCAAGATCCATTTATCATAGATGATGAATGAATTTCTTCCATCATTATTCATTCTTCATAATAATTCTTCATTTTGGCCACGACTCTATATGTTGTGATTGATCAATCGTTGATCTCTCGATCCTTGTCCCAACAACCAAATATCGTAGATATGGCATCAACATGTCATGATATAGGTGTGAAAAATATGGGGATAGATGTATCGAAGAAATTCAGGATATATCTATTTTTGAGTTATTTTTTGTTGGAATTAATCTTGACATCGATCTAATCCATGAAAAGTGAATAATGTTACCTGATGATCATATGTGTTCCTTCGTTTAAAAAAACGGAGCACAAGAGGTGAACCAATGGCTTGTCGGCATCAGCGAACAACACTGATGGTGCGCACTGTGCTAGAAGCAGTCATGTGATTATAGCGGGCTATGTTGGACCTACTATGGCAGGCGCAAGCAATGGCAGGAGGGCGCATGCCATGATAGGGGTCTGCGGTGCTAACAAGGTAGTGTAGTGAGGGGTTTCACGTTAACCAAAGGGCCACACGGCTGGGTTGGGAAGCTTTTCATGAGGAGGTCGGCCCGTGCACATGAGATCTAGACCTATTGGAGTCGGAAGACTCCAGAATCACTATTGGATGAGTTGGGTTGGCTGGGTTAGGTTCGGTCTGGCGGGTCAGGTCGGACTCAGACTAGACATGGATCAGGCCATTTCAATAAAATGGACATTGCATTCAAACAGAGTGTCCGATTGAAAAGTCATATATGTATTTGGAACTTTTACAATATGGACTACATTTTCTGATACCATAGTTGGTTTTTAGTTGGATATGTAGATGATGAGAGTGTTTTCTTCAAATTTTTCTATGAGGGTTCGATGCAGGATCTTGTTCCCACTATAAAAGGATAACCCAAATTCCTAACTAAGTTTCCTGAGCCCAGATTCAACAGTTGACTCAGTGGGCTGGAGCATCTATCACAATAAGAGGCCCGAACACTCCTCGCATAACTTTATGATACCTAATATAGGGTTTGTGGACATGGTTTGACCAATATTTACATCAAAACATATCCCCTATCTAGTTTGATGTTTCTAGTAGGGTGATGAGTCCTCCATGTGATCCCTGGGTGTGGATAACTCCCTATATGTGTATCGAGATTATATACATTCCATTCTATGTGACTGGATCAGATGAGTGTGATTCAGTATATTTTTATTGGTTTAATTTTCTTCTATTCCTTGGAGACTACAAAAATTGTGGGATGCATGACTTATAAACACTCCAGGTTTTACTGACACATTGTGTGTTATCAACACTCCGAGTGCTACATAAACTCTTTGTGTAATTGAAACTTCAGTTCTTCATGAGACTGGATGTATAAAGGAAACTACTAAACATTTTGGGACCCCAGTGTTATCTTGGGTTCATTTGGAGAACTGTTCTACATGCTTCTATAAGATAGCTCGAGAGGTGAGATCTCCCAAAATGAGCTTCCCACGAATAATATGGTGTTGCTGGAAATGGACGAGACCTTATGTCATGGAATAGTTTACGAGTAGAGGTAGTTGTTATTTTTATGTTTTATACTGATATATTACCATGTTGAACTGAATATACCTTCTTAGTGGTGTTTTCCCTTTGTGTTATTTTATTCCTGGTATATTCTTTGTGATTTTACCTCAATGGTATTTTGCTCTGCATTCCAATGTGTCCTACAATGTATTATTTTACTAAACCCTACTGGGGATTTTCCCAAATGTGTGGTGTATTATGCAAACCATTGAAATTTTGATTCCTTTTGAGGTGGACCAGCACTAGGAAATTATTTAAGAGAGACCAGATAGTTTATGTGTGATTCTGTGGATTCATACATCAGTTCCTATACCTACCCTTCAGGTAGGGTTTTAGGCGGACAAGAATCATGAACCTATGCTACAAACCCTTTATTTTTAGAGGGAATATATTCTATCCTAGTAGTACATTACTAAAAATTTCTTTCCTATTGTACTCTAATGGTTGTGATATAACGGTATGCATGAATTTTTTTAACATAGTGATTTAACTTTGAATCATTTTGGGATTAAAAATGCGTGTGTGTACATGTACATAGGAAAAATCCCCCCATTTGTTGGATATTCCTACTCGGTGCTAGTTTTCTACATCCATACTTTTAGAGGAGAGCTTTAGGTAGCCACGACATGGTCCTTTATGGGACGGTTCATGAAAGAGTGGTATCATATGAGGTCAAATCCACTTAAGGACCGAGAATCTATGAGGTTTTTTTGGGGAAACAATGTAATGTTTCATGAGTTCAACTTTCAGTAAAAGGATGATAGTGTTGGTATGGTGGCCGATTTCACTATACACCAGGAATATAGACACCTGATTCTCTACTAAATATATCGAAATAATGGTTGTAGGTAAAAATAAATGTACTCTATCATATAGGAATGAATTGTGTTTACATATCATTCTTGAGTTTACTCACCAGGTATAATCTTCTAATAGCGATAAATCTTGTTTTCATACCGGTTGTATTAATGATGCCATCCAGTGAAGATTCCATAATATGATAGGGTGTTTGACTTGATGATTGGCGAGGCCTCCCTAAGGGGAGCCAGCAACGAAGCTGTTTTTCATCAAGATGGTTAGTTTGTGGCTCTTTCTCATGTAGATCAGTTCCTAGACCCACCTATATTTTTTCAAGTGGAGGCATCTTTCCATACATATTCATTTATGGCTATTTTGATGTTATATGATAATACACAGGGTCCAATAGAATATCATAGGCTTTTGAGGCAGAAATTACCTGGGATGTAGTGTTAGTAGAACCTACCGATAGGAGGTGCACCACGTAAGGAAATAACACAGGGTTTTCAAAATTTTTGAGGTTATTCTAGTTCCCCGAGGAATAGGCATTGATGTAATTGTCATGGGAAGTTACATTCTGCGCAATATTTTCCCACTTTCCTAACTGCATTTAGAGAGGCAGTTGATGAACCTCCATGATGATGCAACAACATGTGAAAACATATCTTTCATGTAGCAGACATGGAGAAGGATCTAGGGAAGTAGTAGGTGGTAAAATACATTTTGATGTGTTACCACCACCACCCCAAGGTGGCCCATTAAAAACGTTTGGAGTTAAATGATAGGGGAGGAGATATATGCAGGTGTTCGGGGCTTATAACCCCATGACATCAATATTGGTTCATGGTGTGACGTGTGTATTTCTACATTAGTTGGAGTAGATAGACATATGTTCTAGTGATTTCCTCTCTTGAAACATTTATTATTTAATATATAAAGATTCCATCTGAACTGTTCACTTAACCCTAAAATTTAAATACTCATACTGGAGGAGACCCAATGATCAGACGCTAGTGTCAATAGTGTCACCTAATTCATATAGGAAAGAGTTTATTTTGGAATATCTTGGTAGTATCATCAAGTACATATGATATCAATATTAGTATTTACTAGTAGCCACAATTAATGAAATGATTTATTATTTTTTGAAAACGGTGTGGTTCGTCAGCAATAATAGAAGCATATTACCTTTTTTACCAGTGAAAGGAAAATCCTTACTCCTTAGGATGGACACATGCATAGGAGGGTGTAGAAAAATTTATCTTCATTCAGTTATCCTGACCCTAAGGATATTGGATTTTGATTATTTAATTTTCTGTGATAGTGGTAAAGTATAAGGATGTATTCCCTAAAGATGTTACAGCTTTACCTCTACACGGAGAAATTGAATTTGGGGTTTCTCTACTCCACGGGATGACACCAGTATCTACACCATCATATCAGATGGTTTCTGCAGAGCTTTGTGAGTCGAGATTAGATTTATATAACTTGTAGAGGAAGGTCATCATGATACCTTGGGTTTCACCATGATATCTCTAGGTTTTATTCATTTATCTCGAGCATATCATCTCAAGTACTAGAGTTATAAGGGATCCAGTGATGGTTGAGGCAGAGTTTAATGAGGGCTCCATTCGTGATATTTCCTTGAGGAATGTTTCATGTATGTAGTGTTCTTTTATGCATATGTAACCAGGAATGGGTGTGTCATGATGTAGGGGGAATTAATGATTTCATATAGTTCACATTATCTGAAATCACATGATCATAGAAATTCCACCCATGGTCTTGTGTTACTTGTAGTGGTATTTGCATTAATGATGCGATGAAACTACCTCATGGGCGAGTAGTTTATCTTCTCCTTCAAACACAAGAGTCTCAAGTATATATTCTTTCAGAAGGGCCAAAACATGAGATAGAGGTGATCGATATAGTTCCTCCAGGACTACGACTTGGAGATTTTCTATACTCCTGATATGGGGAACATGGTAGAAGATACTATTAAATGGTGATCTAGCATGCAGATTTTGAATGACGCATTAGAGTAGTTAGCCTCGCTGCAGATATCCATTGAGGATGGACTTGGAGAATCATTTCTCTAGTAAATGATTGTCACCTGTCAAATATTGTAGTGAGTCATGGAGGGGAAACATGGGGATACCAAATAAGAGGCTCTATATGCACAAATTTCAGTAGGCAATGGCCCTGATGGATATTCAAAATGTGGGGAGAAAATTGTATTTTAGAGGATGCATGATGATAACCATGGAATTGTGTGAGGAGGTTATAAGGGAGATTAATACATCCCCTTCAGCAGTATATCCTTATATGGTAATGATGTTCAGGGACCTTCAATGTCAGTTTGGTGTCTAGGGATGAAGATGGAATTTGTAGTGTTTGTGTATTGAGGCCTTACTTGTCGACAAATGAAGGATGGGCATGAGGTTCTAGTGGGTTTGAATCAACCCCTTGAGGTGGAGGAATATAAATAGAATTGAATAACAATGGATTTCATGATGGTTTTAACACATACAACTAGGGGGAATGATACCATTTGGGTGATCGTTTACCAACTCACCAGGTTGTCCCACTTCCAATATCCATGAGCAGAGTTGAGTAGAGATATTGGGACGTCTCTACATGTACGAAATGGTTATACTTTAGAGAGTTCCATCTATGATTGTTTTAGATCATGGTGCTTCCTTTACATCCCGGTTGTGTAAGGAATTACATGTGACGTTTGGGACACTGTTACACTTGAGGATGGAATCACATCCCACGACTGATGGATAGATAGAGAGAACCATTCAGGATTAAGAGGATAATATTTGGGAATGAATGTTATTTTTTGTCCATTGTTGGGGGGATCACGTACCTATGGCTGAGTTTTCATACAACAACAAATACCCATCCACCATTAGTATTACACCTTTCAAGGGTCTTTACGAGTGACCCTAGAGGTCACCTCCTTTTTTTGAATCATCCTAGAGATCTGGTGCTCATGGGATCAATGTTGGGGCAGAGGTCTATAGAGAAGGTGTGGGTCAACAAGGAGTGAATGAAGACTATACAGATCCTTCATAAGTTTTATGGGAACAGGTAACAATGGCCTTTGGTGTTCGAGGAGTGAGACAATGTGTTCCATCATGTCTCTAAACAACATGGGATACAATGTTTTTTTCGGGATGAAAACCTATCTCAGAGGTTCATCATCCCCTCCCGATATTGTGGTGAGTTGCTGAGGTGGTGTGCCACTTGAATATACCGTTTATGGAGACCAATTACATGATTCCTTCAACATGTCTCATCTTAGGAGATACGTGTAGGATCCATCATACATCATTTACTGGGGTGAATATTACAAAGACCCCGATAGATATAATGGATCGATAGAAGGGGATCCTTCATCGGTAGTTGATTCCTCTGGTGTGCGTTTAGTGGAAGAACATGAATATCTATAAGAGCACTTATGATTGGGCTTCTCATCTTCATTCTTAGTACACTAAATTTTTTGAGTATCCCTTCATTTTGGATTTTTGGGGGTATAAATCCCTAATGTGGAGAGAATTAAATAACACAAATTTTCCAAAAAAAAATTAGAAATTATTTATAAATATTCATAGATAATACACTGAGATAGTGTGTCACTCCATGGACCAGTGTTCCCAAAACGATTGGCTGAAAAATGTCACGTTTTTAGTAGCACATGCACACAAATTTTCTGAAAAAGTAAAATAACAATTTAATGAGTGCCCATATCAGAAATCTGATGGAACCATTGTGCTTATTGAAGTGGATTTACCAGAGGGGTGGCCTTCCATTAGTTAGTGTGGGTATTAAATGGAATAATCTAAAAAGGTAATAACTGTAAATACAATAATTAAATCAAATAATTTTATTTTTAAAATCCTAATAACTCTATGTTGTAACTCAGAATGGAGATCTAGGACCATCGTTCAGTCTGTATGGGGGTGTTTTCCTTATGTGAGTCATAACATCAATAGGAACGAGAAAGATGGGAATGTTATTTTTGGCACATAGACATCAATAAAATATTATAATAAGAAATTATTTTTCGGGAAACAGGGACAATTTTTTTTAAGTATTTTTCATAGTATTCAGGGTTATCAATATAAATGTAGAATTCATCCAAGGCATGGATAAATATCTCTATAGAAGAAAAATGGTGGATCGTGGATTGATGATCAACAAAAAACATCAGAATCAAAGGATATTGACCCATGACAATAAGACGGAAACTATTCTTCATCAGCAATCAAACTGATTCGAGGTAATGCATTTTTATATGATTTATTTTCCTTGTACATGAATTCTATATTGAATTCGAACCAATGATCAAATAGATTGACCCAAAAATTTATCATTTTTTGGTGATGGGATTTACCTGTGTTGGGTTTTTAGGGGAGAATTATCTTGTGATAATTTGAGGGATTTTTATTTTCAATCTAACATCAATAAAACATGATCGACACAAAAATTGATCATGGTACATTCCTCTTAGTTGATTCTTGTATTTCATCCATTTTTATTTATTTTTCCCGTGCATTATTTATTTGGAGTGTGACTAGAAATGTTTCGATCAATCAATATTTTCATACTCAATCCATGTCACAATGATCCGATATCAAAGATTTGTGATCTTCATGGCATGAAGTAGGTGCGACAACAACTATGACAGAAGGATCGAAGTTGTTCAGGGGGATATCACTATGTGAAGGATTTTTTTGAATGGATTGGGACATCGATACAAGACTAGGACAGTGAAGAATGTGACTTGAGGATATCAAGCGTTCAATCATTTCAAAAAAAAAGAGGCACCAAAAGTGACATGTTTACCCACAGAAGGGGCCACTGACATGCGGTGGCGGCCACATGGGGAAGGAGGTGTGTGATGCGACGATAGAAATTATATGAATGTGGTGGGCCACATTGTACTCAAAACGGTGATAATGAGACATAGTGGGAGGCTATGTAACTGACTAGGCAATGGGATGAGGTGTGATGCGTCGACCAGTGCAGCACGCGGTTTAGGTTGGCCACATGCGGTGAGGAGGTCAGCCCGCATGCATGTGGGCCTGATTGGGTGGTAACAAGTCAGGTTGGGTGATTTGGGTCAGGCTACTTTGGGTTGAAAGGAAAGGGTCATGTAAACCGAATGTCCATGTGGGGACTAGTGGGTATGGTTAGAGACTTATTGAACCCCGATCATGCCATTTCACAAAAATGTTCATATCTTTCCAACTGAGTATCTGATTGATAACCCCTTTATGGATTTGGGACCCTTGCTATATGGTGATCCTTATTAAATGGATTAGTGTGTTTTTATTTGGATAATAAGAGGTTTAGAGAATACCATTGCTCTTTTTGAGTGAGTTTCTAATGCAGTATATCAATACAGTTGTTGATGATGACCAGTATTCAGAAGCGAGGTGTCTCAATAAGGATTCGATTGTTGACTCAGTGGGTTGGATAATGTGTCACACAAATAGGAATGGTCTATAACCACTTAACATATTTGTTATTTTTATAGGGTTTGTGGATATGGTGTGAACAATTTTTACACAGGCACCTATCCCATATCTTGTATGATGTTTCTAGTTGGGAAATGAGTCTCCCAGTGAGCCCTAGGTACAGAGGACCCCATATATGTGTATCAAGATCATATTATTTCCAATCAATGTGACTAGAACTGACGAGTTCTATTCTTGTAGCTCTTAGTGTTTGAATATTGGATATGATTTGGTGATACTATGACATGGGGGCTTCATGGCTTATCAACACTCCATGTATTACTGATACCCTATATGTTACCAACAATCTGTGTGTTACTGATACTCTCTGAGATATCGAAACTCTGTGTATTTGTGAGACTATATGTATTAGAAAAACTAAATATCATCATGATACCCAAGTGTCATATTGGGTACTTCGGTTGACCTATTCTACGTGAATCTATCAGATAGCTTGAGGAGTGAGATCTCCAGGAACGAGCATGCTACGAACAAAACCGTGTAACTGGTAGTGGATGAGTCTCTTCATCACTGCATCCTTTACGAGTACACTTGGATGTTCTTGTTATATTTTTTATAGACATATACCATTATTTAGATTATTATATATTTATAGTGGTATTTTCCCTTTGTGGTATTTTATAAGTGGTATATTCTTTGTGGTGTTTCCACTGATGACTTTTACATTGTGTTTTGGGCTGTCCTACTGAGTATTGTTTTACTCACCCCTGCATGGAATTTTCTTACAACATTTATTTCATGTGCAGACCATCATTGTTTTGATAAAGTCCAAGATGGGCTAGGAATAGGTGGTGCTTATAGGGATACCAAACAGTTTAGGTGTTCTCTTAGGGATTTTGAAATTTATTCTTTTAACATCTCAAGTTTTTAAATGGAGGCAATTTATTCGATAGTGTACATAATATGCCACATCAAATTTTAGAATAATTATGCTACCTTATAACATAACTATTAAAATTGTGGGAATGAAAATTATTAATTTAATTTTGAAAATATTGTTTACATATGAATTTAAATAATTCTTTTGTAAAACTATTTATAAATTAAATTAAATTCATTTTTATTTAGAAGGAAATGTTTTTTAAAAAAACTATTCAAATGCCAATCAGTGAGTTTATAAAATAATAAAATAACTCTTTATGGATTTTATTAATTAAATATATATGTGATATATTCAATTTATTGTATAAAATTCATCATATATGTTTTCTATATATGATATACAATTAAATCCAAATTTTTGGGATAAAAAAGTATTAAAAAATAGTTTTACTGCCTTTTTGTGGAAACCCCATTATATATCATGTTTTTGTTAGATTTATATATTCTATTTGAAAATAAATTTTATTTATATGAAGCAAAAAGAAATTTAATTTTGTTGATTTTTTATATTTTTTGGAATAAATTCATTTTTAATGAATAGTGAAAATACTGGGTTTTAATTCAAGACTACCTTTTTATCTAATTTTTTATATAGTAATATTTTCCTCTAAATATGTTTTAAATTTTAATTGGATTACGTTTTAACAATTTAATCAAAATTTTGACATTGGATGTAATTTTAAATTGAAATTATATATAAAGGCACGTAAATATTTTGATGGTTATAACTTTTTAAATATCCATTTTATAGTTTAGACAACATTAATTAATTTTAAATTAATTACACCAAATTAAATACTATGAATTTTTTAAAAATGGATCCTATATTTATAATTCTATGCTCCAAATTATGTTAATAGTAATTTTTTATTTTTGGACATTATGAATAGTAACATCAGTAATTATTTTTATTTACCAAGTTTAAATGTTTAATGAGGTAAATACGGGTAATGAATAAAATAATAATAATTTAAAACTACCCTAATTCAAGTCTTAATACTATTGGATGAGATATGTCGAAGCATGATCTTCCTTGAGTCGATTTTAGGACCTCACGGGGACACATGTGTGTGGAAACGACAGGTTATAATAATTAATTTAAAGTAAAGTTAAATATAACATAAACATGCATCTTTTTTACTATAACAATTTGCATATAGAGTTATATAACTGATATATTAAACTAAAAATAGCCATTAAAATAAAAATATATTTCCAACATCACAGTATCTTATTTATAATTTTTAGATATTAATTAAATAAATTTAATTATGACATATTAATTATGTATTTATTACCTTATTAGTGAATGATTCAAATAAATGATTTTATAAATACTAAAAAAATGTAACATGAATATTTTGATTTCACAAACTAATTTTATGGATGATTATGACATTTTATATTTGATTTAACTTAGATTTTTTATTTAATATAGTTTTTATGTCTTTAAAAAAAATCAATTACTATGTTGTGTCAAAATTTATAATAATGATTTTTAAAACAAATACTATTTTATTAAATGATATAATAGTCATAAAAATATACGATTCATTGAAATAAAATATATAGTGTTAAAAATTTAATTAATGATCTACTTTAGAATATCTTATAAATTTATGGTAAATATATTAATAGTATAGTGTAAGAATACAAGAATACAACGTAAGAGTTTATTTATTGAACTAAGGGTTAAATTCCAAATATAATGTTTAATTTGTGATCTAAACTTGTCTAAATCATATTGGTTGAGAGTATTTTCACCCATAATCTTCGTATCGCTTAAATATATAAATTTTGAGCTATTATAATTATAAAATAAATTTATCATAAAATAATATTTCAAGACTATCCTAAAGTGCCCCTCCTTCCTCTTATAAAAGGTCACCACCTCTACCCACTTACTAAAATTAGTAAGTCCTATTTTATCACCAAAATGATTCTAAAATAAGCCCCCAAAATCCGTAAATTGATCCTAGAATCATTATATTTGGAATAATGCAACTCATGGAATCCTTTGGTTCAAATCAAAAAGTGTTAACTGTTTTAGAGGTAACGTCTTCTCTCAAGCTCCATTTATTTATTTTCCTTACCATAACCCCTAACATATATTTATTCAAAAATTTAATAAAAAAACCAATATACTAAATATTCTTGGTTGTTTTAATACTAATTGGTCTTCACACACTTACTCACACCTCTATATAATGGATATAGAACATACTATTTCTTTGTACGGTGAAATAATGCCTCAAGAAACAATGATTGTTAAAATTTCTCCAACCACCTCTCATGGTGGCCTCTATAATGGAACAGTATTTATATATTATATATTTCATATTTATATTATCTTTATGATTATATAATTTTTATTTATGAAAAACCTTTATGAATTTTATAATGTATAAACATGATAATTTCATTTGAATAAGTGTGGACTACTTACCCCTCACAGTGATATGACTCATTCATGCCTTACATGGAATATATAAAAGATGGATTTAATGAAATTATGTAACATATAAAACACATATATTATAAGATGATTATAATAAATAATATATATCATTTAGTTTTCATTCCATTAATATTATAATGGTATGAAAGTAGCATTATTGCATACATATGACGTACCATCTCCATGAACAGTTCATATCATTTTTTATCTCCAAATACTATGGAATATTTTAAATACACATGTACAATATATATATGATATTTAAAACATGAAAAATATTTTGTTGGTGATGGAAGTTTTACCACATGGAAAATTTACATCAAAACAAGTTCCATTTCAACTAAACTACCAAATATCGATAAAACGACTGATACAGTCATAAATAATTATTTAATGGTAATAAGTTATATAAAAATAAAAAATAACCATGAATATATTATCATCAAAGTATAAATTAGTCAAAAAAAATTATTCAGAAATATAAAAATTATATCTGATGATTTGTTCTCATGGAAAGGGAAATCATAACACAATTTCCATTAATTGAGATAAATATCCATGGAATTGGTTTTGTTTTTTCAAGAATATGTGTGAATGACAAATTATATTCTGAAAATTAATATCACCTTATAATTAGTGTATTTATATTTTTCAGACATAATTATTCTATTTAATTATTCATAATCTAATGATATGTTCTTTGTAAGGTACTTCGTCTCAATCACCTTTCATTGAGGCATATTTCTATAATATACACCACCACATTTTATAGGGTGTTTAATTATCCCCGTTGACAATTAATTTTATCCAAAGGGAATATTGTTTCTTTGAAGAATTTTACTAAAAGGAAAATGTAATGTTTTTAACATATATGATGACAATGAATTATCCATTTCCATAACTATTATTTGATAATTGGATTCCTCTATTAGACTTAATGAGTTTTTAAATCAAAATTAAATCCCTTTTTCCTTTTTTGGTGTTTTCATTTTTAAATTTATTAAAAGTGTATTTAATCTTAAAATATATTGATATGAATTCTTGTAATTAAAAATAAAATTTTATGAGTGAAATGGTGATAATTAAAATCGTTTACATGTTATGATTATATAATGGTACTTGGACATTTGAACGGTGGCTACGTGATAATACAAAGATGGGTGGTTACATGATTAAACAAAGATGGTTGGTTCCATGATAATCCAAGGATGGGTGGTTACATTATAACCTCCAATGCTTTGGGTAAGGATGTTGGTCATTTGGCTATTCCATTTAATGATATGTGTGATATTTGACCGTATGGTTATTCCATTTAAGTGTGTTAACATCCTAATTTAGCTTTATATGTTATATGTTGCTTTAAATGCGCATTATGCTAATATTTTGGTTAAAAAATGGTACGAAATGACTATATATTCAGTGAAATATATTTACTACTTCTTAATGGTTAAAAGAATTATATTATGATAAAGTATTAATTTTTACATGTTTTGGAAGGACTAACATTTTTCAATCCTTATTCATCCACAGGTGAGATTTTGGTTCTCATCCAAAGTTTCAAATTATTTTTCATATTAATTTTTGGAGAATATATTCAAGGACGGGATCATGGGAATGTTATTATGTTTAAATTGTTAAATGAAACCATGTTCTTTTTAAATTTTATTGTTTTATTAATAAAATTATAATGAGTTGAGGTGTATACTCTATAATAATCAAGTTTTTATGTATATGATATAAAATAATTCACTCAATCTCTAAACATGAAAATATTCTCAATGTGAAATAAATTCAAATTGTTGAATTAACTCTTGATTAAGTAACATTTAAGGTAGATTAATTATAGATCAGGTACCAAACATTCATGTTGAATTTCCAGTATATGAGCTTCATGACCTAATGTTATGGAGTTGTTTATTTGGTGGAACTATATTATAATGACCCCATGTTTTATAAATGTAAATTACTATCTTATAAATATAATGAACTAATAAGTTATAAGTGATCGTTAAACCTACGTTAGTCACATCTGTGTTTGGAATTTAAAAAATCTGACATTCACGGTTGCGATCGTTAGGTTATTTGGAGTCTGATAAAGAAAACATAATTTTTAGTGAATAGTAACATACCCTAATGAATAGAATCACACCCTTATAAATAGTGATATACCCTAATGAATAACAACCCTTCTTATGATAATATATATATAATATTCATGTTGAAAGTATGATATACTTATACTTTAGAATAAGTAAATGAATGTTTTAAAACTAGTTTTTGATAATAAATTTTGAATTTAATTACATATTAAAATAATCATATTCAGGAATTTGTTTTGAAAAATGGAATTCATTTTTCGATTCTACACATTGAAAAATGGTTCGGGTAAATTTTTGGGATTTTTCTGAAATAAATGAATTTATGATGAATAGTAAAATGTGATAATTTACCACAAAGGCTAAATAAGAGAATTATTGAGTCATTGATGATGATGTGCTGATGCAAGATCAATTATTTCGGGATGGAATGATAAATTTACTATAATGGGTCACTGAATAATCTTTATTACTTGTCTTGTGGGGAATTAATAAATTAATGAATTTTATATTGAAAAATACCTTCCCTTCTCCACTATAAAACCCCCTTCACTCCCTCTTCTCATCACTCCTCTAAAGCCTTGTGCCTTGTGAATATTCTGCCCAAATCACTCCCAAATGTCATACAACAAGTCCAAAATCTCACACCCTCTTCAAAATACAAAAACCTCTCCCCTTAAGAGGTTCTCAAAGGAGGAAGTCTCAAGAGGTAAATTCCTCTTTCCAATTCCTTCTTTTCTTTTAACTTCTTTTATTCTTTTGATCCTTTACTCACATCACATCAACAAAATTGTATAATAACTATAGTATCATTAATTTAATGGAATTCTATTATTCAAATGGAATACTTTATTATCTTCTATCCTTTCCTCTCCATTTGTTTGAATGAAATGAAAGAACTGTTTGAGATGTTCCAATTTAGCACATTCAAGGACAATGATTTATCAATTTTTATTATCATATTTAAATATGGTCAAGAAACCATTATTGTTATGGTTGAATCATATTATATATTTTTAATATATATATTTTTATTCTGTAATATTTTTGTACAAATGGTATTAAGCTATGAATCAAAACATGTTCTTTGTAATCAAACCCACCAATTAACAAAAACAGTTGTCACTATGGTTTTATGTAACAGTTTGACTTCAATATAAGTAACCAAATTAAATTCAAAACCATTTCATATCATGTTTGTTCAATAATAGAATATAAATACATTTCTTAACAATAACTTCCATCTTTCATGTTTAACTGAATTTGAATATAAGTGAACTGATCTTTTAAAACCAAGTAAACAAACGAGCCCGAACAATGAAATTGAACCTTATTACTAATTAAGAAGGCCTTTAATTAACTAAAAAGGGATTTAATTAATCAATTAAATATATAATAGGTTCTTTAATTATCAATTAATAAGCCTAATTTGTTTATTTAGGTCATTAATAACAAGTAGTGAACACCAATGGATTTAAGGTAAGGAATCCTCTCATTTAAACTCATAATCAAGATTGTTCTCTCTGCTATGCCTTTTTCTATGTAATTCCATGTGATGGGGCTTATATTATCACCTACCAAATACTTCCATAAGGTTTTATAACTGATGATAAACCCCACATCTCTCTCATCAAGCCCTTTTTGTTACACCTGATACCATGCTGATAAACCGTAATGGATTCTACCCAAACATCCTTTATTCCTTGAGGTTTCTCTATCATTTTTTTTACCAAATTTTAGTTGTATTTTATTTTCATTTAAAACTTATAAATTTCATTATTTGATCTAAAATCATGTTCCAAGATCCATCCCTTATTCTCTTTCTAGGATATACATGCTTTTATGTGAATCCATCCTCGATACTTTCCAATAAGGACACTCATTTTAAAAGAACTTCTCGAATTTTTACCCAATTTCATGTGCATTGTATCTTCTGCATTATGACACCATTGTATTTATAAAATCAGTATATTTATTATTAAAACCATTTTGGTTCAATTCAGTTTTTATATAAAATAATTTCCTCTTTAGTATTTTAAAAGCTCTATAGTATTTTCTGTAAAACCTCAAAAAAATGTTTTAATGCTATTGTTTACCAAATAAATTTCTTATATGTTGTTGCTTATATTGCTCACCACCTACCATTTTATATGACTATATTACCTTATAAACTTCCATGTATGTTCAAATCCCTTTCATTCATGGACACTTTCATGATACACTCCTTGGTTATGCTTTATGTCATGATTGTGGTACCCCATTCATTCCTTGGGAATCCTGATGTTTATGAAAGATTGATTATGTATGATTATTTATATGGAAAGAATATCTATGTGGAAAGAATATTTATGTGGAATGAATAATCAAGAAAATTTTGAGATGGCTGCACCCAGATAGCTCTCAAATGAATTGGGTAATGTTAAGTCTCCTGGGATGTGATGTAAAACGGGACATGCAGTTTTCCTTGACCCATACTAAAATGGGAAACGGGATTGGCGGTTAGCCCTGAACTGTTCAAAATAATTGTTTTATGATTATGAAACATTTATATGATTCCATGTTTATATAATCTCATGCTTATATGATATTATTTCATATGTTCCATGTTTTGTTATCATTATTCCATGCCTCCAAACTCACGTTCTTAAGATGTATCGTTACGATCATTCCCTTACTAGGCTTGTCTGCTCATCCCTTTGTCCATGTGTTCCCCATGGTACCCTATGTAGATGTAAGGGCTCAATGGATGGTATGAGCTCATTATGAATACTAAATAAAGAAGTGTTTTAGCCCCGTGTTATATGTTTTTTTTACCTTGTCTTCCAAGATAGTATATGTTACGATCCTTATCATGAATGCTGATGTATAATTATACATAAAATCATGAAATGTTGTAAGAAAAAAGCTAGAGTCTCTATTATTGGTATCAAAGGATGGTATAGTTTTTTTGGAGATCAGTAATAGAGCACCTTAGTGAGAACCGTAATAATAAGAATAAGTATATGAAAATAGTCCTATATTTTAGTGAGTACTGAGTAAGTTGTTTACTAAGCCAATACATACATGTCTAGATACGATCAGGTAGAGGCGGTTTTGGCACAGATTTACCTAGGAGTGAAAACTCTGACAAAGAGTTTCGGGCTTGGCCCAGGGTATCCAGGTACACGATAATGGGACTTTCTGCACTCTTGGTTACAACACTCCTATGGTATATTCTTCTATAGATTCATGAGCTTATAACAAATCATTATTAATGAAAAAAAACCCATAAGAAAATATGTTATGAAATAGATCGATGATAATATAGGTTTAAACCTAAGGAATCACAAATTAGGATATACTTTTTCTTTATAAGTATATTCTTTAATATTCAATGTTTTCTTAATATGATCAATAGCTAAGTATTCCAAACCTATAATTATAAGTTATATTTATTAGTTAACAGCGGGAAATAGAAGAACCCGTTCCAACAACCAATGTGATAGGAAATGTGATGATTTACCTAATGATATGCCTAATATGACAGAAGTGGGTGCCCAAAACATCATGACATTACTTGCTCAACTGGATCGAGTTATGAATAATAACATGAATTATGTGGAACTCCCTCCTCCTCAATGGAAAGTGCATGTTTCCATAGAATACATCATGTGGAAAATACCTCCTATGTTTAGTGGTTCTTTTGATCCCCACCTCGTAGAATAATGGATTAGCTCAATTGAAATGATATTCTTCCTCTTATAGTGCTCGAAAAAAGGATGGTTGTACTGAATGTATATAATTTTGATAGGGAAGCTGATCAATGGTGGGCACTGATCGAGAATAAAAAGTCCCAAGAGGAAATTTATTACATGGATTGGGAGGAATTCAAGAGGTTGTTTTTCAACAAAACGTTTCCTTGAACCCTCTATCTCAAGATTGGAAGAGAGTTCCTTGGACTCAAGTAGAAGGAAGATGACTCCATTGGGCCGTATGAAGCAATATTTACAAGGCTTGCAAGGTACGCCTCTGGCATTGTCCTGAACAATAAATGCAATGTGGATCGTTTCATTAGTAGATTAAAGCCGAGTCAAGAAAAATCATTGGAGATTATAGAGATAAAAATTTATGAGGATATTTCACATTGTACACATAAGGTTGAAATAGATATTGGAGACTTTGAGTGGTATCATGGTCCCAATGATAAAAATATGAAAATAGAGAAAAACATGGGTGATTTATCAAAAAAATCTCATGATGGAAAGAATACTGACTATTCCACTTGAGAAATTGTTGGAAGAAGCATCTTTGTAACTGTGTTAAGGCAACCGAGAATTGATCTAAATGTTGAATGTTTGGTCATCTGGCCAAGAACCACTGAAGGGATTTGAAAAATAATGCTAATCATGATGACGAAATGAAGCTTCAGATCAACACTCTACCAGTAGTATAGTAATAAAACTGTAAGGAGCATGGTAATTATGAAAACAATTTCCCTAAGCCAACGGTTGTCTGAGGCAATCAACAACAAGCTCTATGGAAACAATGAAAGGCTTATGCTATCACTACTGCTGAGGTGGAGCCAAAAAATGATTTGGTGACAAGTACTCCTGTTATTCATTCAAGAATAGAAAAAATACTATTTGATTATAGTTCGAAAAATTCTTTCATATCTTGCATGTTTAGTAGAAATATTCAAACACCACCTCAAAATTTGAAGGAAAAGTTAACTGTGAGAATAAAGAATGGGGAAAGTATTGTGTCCATGGTTTATAACTCTTCCCCATCTATCTTTTATGGAATAAACCTCTAATAAAATCTCTTCATACTTCCTTTTGTGCGGTTTTATGCTATCTTGGGCATGTATTGGCTATCTTTATACAAATCCTACATCAAATGTCATGTAAATGATATCACTTTTCACACCCCGATGTATCCTACGATTCTTTACATGTTTTAGGAAGAAGATGAATATCATTTAGAACCTTCACCTCATGTGTTTATATTTTTTCTTAGGGAGAAAGCTTATCTAGCTCAAATTACTGAGACAAATGAGAGAATCATGATTGAAGGCATGCCCATCATGAGATATTACACTGATGTTTTCCCTAAAGAGCTTCATGGTCTTACTCCTGACCAAGAGGTTGAGTTCACAATTGAACTCATCCCTGGATCTTTACCTATCTCAATGTCACTTTAATGAATGGCCACTGTAGAGCTAGAAGAGCTTAAGAAGGAATTACAAGATAATATGGAGATGAGTTTTATAATCCCAAGTGCTTCACCCTAGGGTGTTCCAGTCCTCTTAGTAATGAAAAAGGATGGATCAATGTGTCTCTGCATTGACTGTCAGGAGATCAATAAAATGACGATAAAGAACAAGTATCCCATATCACGAATATATTATTTCTTAGATCAGCTTTTCAGGGCCAATAATTGTTTTAAGGTAGATCTTCGGTCAGCATATCATCAATTAAAGGCGAAGAAGGAAGATATTCCCAAGACTGCCTTTTGAACAAGGTATGGATACTATGTATTCATAGTGATGCACTTCTAACTCATTAATGGTCCAAAAATCTTCATGGATTTAATGAATAGTTTTTTAGAGATTACCAGGAAACATTAGTGGTAGTCTTTATTGATGATATTCTGATATACTCTAAGAGCAAGGAGGAACATGAAAAGCATTTGAAAATCATGTTAAAGAATTTATGATGGGAGAAGTTGTATGCAATTTAAAGTAAATGTGAGTACTGGATGGAGGAAGTATCATTCTAGGGGCATGTTATTACCAGTATAGAGATATCTATGTACCCTTCTAGGATGAAGGTGATTGAAAAGTTTCACATTCCAACCTCTGTAAGAGAGATCCGTAGAATTATGTGTCTAGGTGGGTATTATCGACGATTCGTGAAGAACATTTCATTATTTTCATACCCAATGACCAAGCTGACACGTAAGGAAGTAAAGTTTGTCTGGACTCAGGAATGTGAAGATTGTTTCATTGATTAGAAAAAAAGGCTTATCACTGTGCCAATACTCACACTCTATATAAGTGTAGAACTCTTTTTTTGTGTATCGTTATTCTTCTAAAAAGGTATTAGGCTGTGTGCTAAGGAAAAATGATAAAGTATAAGCCTATGCCTCACGAAAACTAGAAATCCATGAGAAACACTATCCTACGCAAGGTCTGGAGTTGCCAAAAGTGATCTTTGCATTGAAAATATGCTAGCATTATCTCTATAGGGGGGAATGTGAAATATATACTAACCACCAGAGTCTCAAATATATATTCACAGAAAAATATCTTAATATGCACCATAAATGATGGATAGAGCTCATCACAGATTATTAATGCTCAATCGACTACCATTCTAGTAAGGCAAACAATGTAGCAGATGCTCTAGGTAGAAAGGATCCTACATCTTTATCATTTTTGAGAATTGAAAATGAAATGGTCTTCTTATATTTGCAAACAATGGACATGGGAATCATTAAGGTTGGAACATCCTAAGTTTTCTCAATAATCTATCTTGGATAAAATAAAGTATGCTTAATGAAAAGATGTGGAGATTTATAAAATGGTGGAAGCTATCAGAAATGGGAAATTCTCCAATTTAAAAATTGATGTCGAATAAATTGTAAGATTTGGGAAATATGACAACCCTGCTTTTTATTACAACTTAAACATGCTTTATCACATAAAAATTCACTTGATACAACAAAGAAGATCGAGAGGTTTAGTGTCTTTGGGGCTTAGGATCATTATATAAAAACTTTAAACTTGAAATACAACATCTTTATTGAAAACATCATTTACATGACCACTATATTCCTTCGTACTTAGCATTGCATGGGAAAACCTGAGGACATGCATAAGAAAAGGGTGAGTTGTAAAGCCCAGTAAGGGAGTACACATGGAATAACATGAGGAGTAAAATACATGTTAGGAAATAGGCATATCAATAGAGCATAAAAGAAACATGAACATAAAGTCATGATAAAGCATGGTAATCATAACATGGAATTTTGGCAACAACACTTAACATTGAATTAGCATGAGCCAAGGCTCATTGCACATGGAACATGAGTAAACCCTCATTGCACATGAAGCATGAGTAAACCCTCGTTGCACATGAATTAGCATGAGTCAACACTCACTGCACTTGACGTATCATGATACTATATTTACCCAATTCATTGGAGCGCTATAAGGGTGCACCCTTCTTAAACATTTCTTTTCATGCATAAGTGTGCCACATGGATCATAAAATATGGATTCATAAAACATAATCATTTATTCCATGATAAAGGAATGTGGAATTCATACATGAAACTTTATAGTCAATAAGTAAATGTTTATAAAGGTGAATACCCTTAATGGAAAAATGGGCATGGTATTCACTACACAATGACATTGGCGTAGAAAATCGGTGCGATTTCGGCAGCGTAACGGCGTGACATAAGAATTCATAAAAAATGTTGATGAGAGAGAAAGGGGTTCCACATCATATTTACATGTAATGGAAAGTGAGTAGGTTGTATAGATACATGTCCCAACAATTGAAATGGAATTTAGATTCATGATACAAAAGTATTGCTTGAATGTAGAAGAAGAGAGAGAAGTTCCTTTCGAAATTTCGGCATAGTAACGGGTGTACATGGGAGGCATTTAATGAGAGAGAAAGGGGTCTCCCATAATTCAAACAATAATAGTGCAGTATGGGGGAGGTGAAAAACCATACCCCAACATTCATAATTGAAAATAAAAGGGCAATACAACTTAAAGAAAATTGACAAAAATGAGAAAGGAAGAAAAAACCCTTACTTGGAAGTGTGATTCCAAAGGCTAGAGAGAGGCTTATGAGAGGCTTCTTGGGAGCTTGGGGCACCTTGAGAGGATTCTAGAGAGAGTGGGGAAGAGGTTGTACGAACACCAAGGGCTTTTAGTGAGGAGGATGTGGGAGCTTTGGTGGGTTTATATAGGAAAGGTGAGAGAATTCTTTATTATTTAGGTTTGGGACCCCTTATATTAAAATAATCCAAACCACAAACCATCCCATGGTATTTGCCCATGGTTTCTGGAAAAGGAAAGAGGAAAAAAATATTTTACAAGGCAAAGGTCCGAACTTAATAAAAAATTAGGGTTTCTTATGTGGAGGTGAGTCACACTCCCATGGAAATTAATTTAAAAAGGAAAAGTGTTGAATAAGTCTTGAGGGCTCCATTAATGCTATGAAAAGTAAGTCAAACAAACCCAAAATCACATTATTTTAATGATAAAACACATATTGGCCGAACATAAGGATTATGGTATTTTATTACATCACCATTGGGTCATTATGATGTCATAAAACACATTATATATTTAAATGGTATTTAATTTTTACCCAAAAATTTGACTGTCTCAGAAAATTATGAAAAATTCAGCGTTGGATAATTTCGATGTCCTGATTCCAAAAATAATATTTATTTTATCTAAATAATTTTCTAAATATGTGAATTTTCACTTTTAAAATAAAAACCGACATTTATAAAAAAAATTCACGAGTTTCGACAGAAATGGCTTTCAATCCTTAATAAAAAATTTAATTGCATTCATAAAGTTATAAGGTCATTTATATTTACTAAAAATTAATTGAATATTAAAAATATTATTTTATTAAAATATTATTTAATTCAAAAAATCCCTTAATTTAATAAAATATAATTCTTAATTAAATAATAACCATAAACACCATTTGTACTTTAAAAACAATTTACAATGTATCAAAAATGACTCGAAATTATATTCATTATTATATACAAAAATAATGCACATGAACATAATACTACTTTTTTGTTACATAACCCATTAAAATAACTGCATAAGACCTAATGGTAAGGTGTGTGATGGTGACAGACTCTTGGGGCGGCTCGGATAACATCGCTCAAGTGGTAATCTCTATCAACTTCCACTTTTCCCGTAGACGGTCCCGTTCAAGCTTGACATAATGAAGCTCAGCTTGGTATTGGTTAAGGGTGAAGCCCAAATATGCCACCTCTTTTTCGAGCTCTGACAAATGGGCTTCGTATGGGGCAATTCTACTGGATGAGGCCATCGCTTCCTTTGTATGAGTAAAATTGGGTTCGTTAAAGACATATATTTATACTACTCAAGTGATCACTGTTCAACGACTATAAAAGTAACGGTCACAAATCTTAACATAAAACTAATGAAGTTGACATCTTATAAAAACACTTTTCATAAAGAAACATTTAACTGGATCAAGAGGGATTTTCCATTAATGAAACTTTGGGTCATTACAATATTCCCCCCTTAAGAAATTTTCCCTCGAAATTTTCCTTTTCCCACACTAAAACAAATGTGGGTAACTCAGCTTCATCATATCCTCCGACTCCCAAGTTTCTTCTTCAAACTTGTGGTTTATCCACAACACCTTTACGAGGGGCGTTGTATTATTTCGTAGAACTTTTTCTCTACAATCTAAGATCTTCACTGGTTGCTCCTCATAAGAAAGATCATCTTCCAATTGTACCGCCTCGGAAGAGAGTAAATGTGAAGGGTCCGGTATGTACTTCCTTAAGAGGGATACATGAAAGACTTCATGCACCTTGGCCATAGTAGGTGGAAGTGCTAGTCGATAGGCCACAGCCCCAACACGATTGAGAATCTCGAAGGGGACGATGTACCTTGGACTTAACTTCCCTTTATTTCCAAACCTCATGACCTTCTTCCACAGAGATATGCATAAAAACACCATGTCTCCGACTTTAAACTCAAGGTCTCATCAATGATTATCTGCATAACTCTTCTGTCTACTTTGGGCTGCCTTGATATGCTGCTGAATGGTTTTCACCTTCTCCACCATTTCTTCGACCATTTCTAGTCCAAGCAGCTAATGTTCACCGACCTCATCCCAACATGCCGGTGTTCTACACCTTTTCCCATACATGGCTTTATATGGTGCCATTTGGATGCTCGAGTGGAAACTATTATTATAAGAGAACTCAACCAGAGGAAGTTGTTGATCCCATCCTCCTTTAAAGTCCATTGAGTATGCTCTCAACATGTCCTCAAGTGTTTGGATACTCCGCTCGGATTGGCCATCAGTTTGAGGATGATAGGCCGTACTAAAGTTCAGTTTAGTATTCAGAGCATGTTGTAGACTCTTCCAAAACATAGAGGTGAATCTTGGATCTCGGTCAGACACAATAGATAGTGGTACTCCATGCAACCGTACCACATCCCTGATATATATCTGTGCCAGTTGATCCAAAGGGAAATCCTCTCGAATAGAAATGAAGTGTGCAGTCTTTGTAAGACAATCCACAACAACCCAGATTGCATTGTTGCCTTTGTATATCCTTGGATGTCCGGTGACAAAGTCCATGGTGATGTTCTCCCATTTCCATTCTGGTATGGGAAATGGTTCCATCATCCCCTTATACTTCTGCCTCTCTTCCTTCACTTGCTGACACACCAGGCACATTGATGTATATTCAACAATATTCTTCCTCATATTTTCCCACCAAAAGTTTTCTCGGAGATCTCGATACATCTTTGTGCTCCCTAGGTGAATAGAGATAGTTGAACTATGTTCATCATCCAAAAGTTCCTTCTTCAGCTCCAGACTTGATGGAACACATAGTCTTTTCCCAAACCGCACAGTTCCTTCTTCATTAACATTAATCTCAGAGGATTTCCCCTTTTTGATAGCTTCCACTTTTTTTTGAATTCCCACATCATCATTTTGAGCATCCTTTAACCTTTCAAAAGATATGGTTGAGCAATAATTTGTGAAAGGATTGATGATGTTCCCTTCTTTATGATTCCCACGTTCTTCTTCATCAAGTCTAAGAAGATTGGATCCTTCTCAATTCTCATCATTGATAGAATCGCTGGATCCTTTCTACTTAGGGCATCCACCACCTTGTCCGCCTTCCCAGGGTGGTAATGTATTAAACAGTCATAATCCTTGATGATCTCTATCCATATTCTCTTGCGCATAGTAATCTCTTTCTGTGTGAATATATATTTAAGACTCTTGTGGTTAGTATATATCTCACATTTCTCTGCATAGGGATAATACCGCCAGATTTTCAAGGCAAAGATGACAACTGCCAACTCTAGATCTTGCGTTGGATAGCTTCGTTCATGGATTTTCAACTGCCTTGAGGCACATGATATCACTTTATCATTCTGCATTAGCACACATCCTAATACCTTTTTCGAAGCATCACTAAATACCACAAAAAGCTCCCCACATGTGGGTAAAGTGAGCACGGGTGCAGTGATAAGCCTCCTTTTCAACTCCTTGAAGCTTTCTTCGCATCCATCACTCCTAGCAAACTTTACTCACTTTCGAGTTATCTTAGTAAGAGGTTTTGACAATCTTGAGAAATTTCTCACAAATCCTCGATAATATCCAGCTATCCCCAAGAAGCTACGGATATCAGTTACCGATGTTGGCCTCAGCCAACCCTCAATTGCATCTGTTTTGGAGGGGTCCACAGATATCCCATTGCTTGTGAAGATATGACCCAAGAATGAGACTTCCTTCAACCAAAACTCACACTTGCTGTACTTTGCATAGAGCTTCTCCTTGCGCAAAGTCTCTAGTACAGTTTTTAAATGCTCCTCATGGTCCTCCTTGGTTTTCGAGTATATTAGAATATCATCTATAAATACTACCACAAATTTGTCAAGGTAATCTCTAAAGACTCTATTCATCAAGTCCATGAATATTACTGGAGAATTCGTGAGTCCAAAAGGCATTACTATGAATTCATAGTGCCCTTACCTTGTACGAAAAGCAGTCTTGGGGATATCTTCCTTCTTCTCCCTTACTTGATAATATCCCGACCGCAAGTCCTACTTGGAGAAGTATTGTGCTCCACGTAGCTGATCAAACAAGTCATCGATTCTTGGGAGAGGATACTTGTTCTTTATCATGATTTTGTTATGTTAACGATAATCGAAGCAAAGTCGCATTGACCCATCCTTCTTCTTGACGAAGAGGACTGGTGCACCCCATGGTGATGCACTTGGGCGTATAAACCCTTTATCCAGGTTCTGTTGTAGTTGTTTTTTAAGCTCTTCAAGCTCAACAAAAGCCATTCTATATGGAGTCTTGGATATTGGTAGAGCCCCAGGTATAAGTTCAATTGAGAACTCAACATCTCTTCTTGGAGGAAGACCAGGAAGTTCCTCAGGAAACACATCAGCGAATTCCCTCACAATAGGCATTTCTTCAAGGGTGGTTTCTTCCTTGGACTCAAACATCTAAGCCAGATAAGCGTGCTCATAAGGCAGTAATATCCATGCTTGAGATGATGGAGATAAAGGAGATTTATCTTCCTCCTGACACTTGTAAAGAATCGGGGGTCGATTCTCCATATGGAGTGTGATTTCCCTCTCCCGAAAATTTATGTTGGCTCTATATAAGGAAAGCCAATCCATGCCAAGAATTGCATCAAATTCCACCAGAAGGAGTATGATAAGTTTCTCCGGGAAATTCAATCCACAGATTATAACAGGGGAGGACATATACTCATGGGATGCAATGATTGCCCCATTTGCCGTACTCACCGACATCTTTACTTCCATGATTCGTGGTGGTGCTGGGATTATTCTACTAAACTTTTGAGATATAAAAGAATGTGTAGAACCTGAATCAAAAAGTATGTTCGCTATTCTTGAATGAATAACTAGCGTACCTATCACCACTTCTTTGTCGGGGTTCACTTTGGCAGAAGTGATGGAAAACGCTCTTCCTTACTGTCTTGGAGGTTGTTGCTTGCCTCTGAAAACCCTTGGATTAGGGCACAGATTTGCAAAATGACCCGGTTATTCGCATTTGTAGAATTAAACAACGCGTTGAGGTTCGAACGGAGCGTTCCTCTCCTCTGTCGCAGCTGCGGGTCCTTCTTGCTGACAGTTAATAGCTAGGTGCCCTTCCCTTCCACACTTGAAGCATTTTCTCGTCCCCCTAAGGCAATTTCCAGGGTGCTTCTTTCCGCACTTTTGGCAAGTGGGGTGCTGGAACTTCTTAGCGCCGTTGGATTTATCCATCGGACCACCAGCATTGAAGTCCACCTTACGCTTCTTGTGCCCATGATACCCCTGCGATTCTCCGATCTCCATTTCAACCTTGAGGGCACATCGGATAATTTCCTCATAGTTGTCGAAGTCACGGATCGCTAATGCTTTCCACATGCTAGGCTTCAGCCCACCAAAGAAGCGGTCAACCTTGCATTCGGGGGTAACGAAAAAGCCGAAAGCGTATCGTGCAAGCCTTGTGAAGTTTTCTTCGTACGCTCCCACAGATTCTTCATCTTTTTTCTTGAGGGAAAGGAAGTCCCTTTCCATCCTAAGACGGAGGGTGCGTGGAAAATATTTATCGAAAAACATCTTCAAAAATTCATTCCATTCGAAAGCCTTGATCTCCTCCTCAGGCTTCGTATTTTTGATCAACGTCCACCATTGATCAGCTTCACCCTCCATACGATAAGCCGCCAGGAGAACCTTCTCTTGTTCAGAACATTGGAGGATGGATAATATCTTTTTAATGGAGTTGATCCACTGCTCAGCGATCGTGGGATCATATGTTCCACTAAAAGTAGGAGGCCTTTGTATCATGAAACATTCAATAGCGACTTGTTCATTATTAGGGGGGGGGGGGGGGGTTGAACGTTCCTCTTGACCCGTGTTTCTATTCAAAACTTGAGTTATCTGAGAGAGAAGTGTGACAAAGTTCGCGATTCCCGCTCCCATTGGATTGGGTATCTCATTAGTACAATCGTCACACTGATCTTCACAACGGTTGTTAGCCCGAGTTCTCCTATTACCGGCCATTGGCTGGAATAAAAGGAAAGTTAGGGGTAACACATAAAGGGTAATCCAAAGACAAAAGTTGATGACATATAAATACACTTTAATCTCTTTAACTCATGAGTATATAGGATTCAATCTAGGCTTTTCATGATCTACCTTCTAACATATATTCTTAGCGGCATTTTTCCCTTAATAATGGTTCATACTAAGCTTGTGAATTTATCAAAACATATCCCCCAGGAGTGTCGTAACTAAGAGTGCAGAAAGGCCCATTGTCGTGCACCAGTTCCCGTTCGAGTCTAGCTTAAAGTGGTGTTTTCGGGTTTTACCCCTAGGATACATCTGTGCCAGAGCCGCATCTACCTGCTCGTATCCAGACAGGGATGTATTTGCTTGATAAACCACATACTCAATACTTACCAAAACATAGGGATGTTTTTGTTATACTTAGTCTTCTATCTAAGGCTTTACTAGGGTTTCCTAATCCCAAAAATAACTAAACCTATCCTCTGATACCAACTATACCAACCTAGCTTTTTATTACAACTTAAACATGCTTTATTACATAAAACTTCACTTGATACAACAAAGAAGATTGGGAGGTTTAGTGTCATTGGGACTTAGGATCATTATATAAAAACTTTAAACTTGAAATACAACATCTTTATTGAAAACTTCCTTTACATGACCACTACATTCCTTCGTACTTAGCATTGCATGGGATAACCTGAGGACATGCATAAGAAAAGGGTGAGCTGTAAAGCCCAGTAAGGGAGTACAAATGGAATAACATGAGGAGTACAATACATGTTAGGCAATAGGCATATCAATAGAGCATAAAAGAAACATGAACATAAAGTCATGATAAATCATGGTAATCATAACATGGAAATGTGGCAACAACACTTAACATTGAATTAGCATGAGCCAAGGCCCATTGCACATGGAGCATGAGTAAACCCTCATTTCACTTGAAGCACGAGTAAACCCTATTTGCACTTGAATTAGCATGAGTCAACACACACTCATTGCACTTGACGTATCAGGATACTATACTTTACCCAATGCATTGGAGAGCTATAAGGGCGCACCCTTCTTAAACATTTCATTTCATGCATAAGTGTGCCACATGAATCATAAAACATGGATTCATAAAAAATAATCATTTATTCCACGATTAAGGACTATGGAATTCATACATGAAATTTTATAATCATTAAGTAAATGTGCATAAAGGTTAATACCCTTGATGGAGAAATGGGCATGGTATTCACTACACAATGACATTGGCTTAGAAAATCGGTGCGATTTCGGCAGCGTAACTGCGTGACATAAGAATTCATAAAAAAGGTTGATGAGAGAGAAAGGGGTTCCTCATTATATTTACATGTAATGGAAATTTAGGAGGTTGTATAGATACATGTCCCAACAATTGAAATGGAATTGAGATTCATGATACAAAAGTATTGCTTGAATGTAGAAGAAGAGAGAGAAGTTCCTTTCGGAATTTTGAAAAAGTAACGGGTGTGCATGGAAGGCATTTAATGAGAGAGAAAGGGGTCTCCCATCATACAAAAAATAAGAGGGAAGTATGGTGTAGGTGCGAAACCATACCCCAACATTCATAATTGAAAATAAAAGGGCAATACAACTTAATGAAAATTGACAAAAATGAGAAAGGAAGAAAAAACCCTTACTTGGAAGTGTGCTTCCAAAGGCTAGAGAGAGGCTTGTGGGAGGATTATTGGGAGCTTGGGGCACCATGAGAGGATTCTAGAGAGAGTCGGACAGAGTTTGGATGATCTCCAAGGGCTTTGAGTGAGGAGGATGTGGGATCTTGGGTGGGTTTATATAGGAATGGTGAGAGAATTCTTTATTATTTAGGTTTGGGACCCCTTATATTAAAATAATCCAAACCACAAACCATCCCATGGTATTTGCCCATGGTTTCTGGAAAAGGAAAGAAGAAAACAATATCTTTCAAGGCCAAGGTCCGAACTTATTAAAAAATTAGGGTTTCTTATGTGGAGGTGAGTCACACTCCCATGGAAATTAATTTAAAAAGGCAAAGTGTTGAATAAGTCTTGAGGGATCCATTAATGCTTTCAAAAGTAAGTCAAACAAACACAAAATCACATTATTTTAATGATAAAACATATATTGGCCGAACATAAGTATTATGGTTTTTTATTACACCACCATTGGGTCATTATGAGGTCATAAAACACATTATATATTTAAATGGTATTTAATTTTTACCCAAAAATTTGACTGTCTCAAGAAAATAAAGAAAAATTCACCATTGGATAATTTTGATGTCCTTATTCCAAAAATAATATTTATTTTATCTAAATAATTTTCTAAATATGTGAATTTTCACTTTTAAAATAAAAACTGACATTTATAAAAAATTCCCGGGTTTTGACAGAAATGGCTTTCAAACCTTAATAAAAAATTTAATTGCATTCATAAAATTATAAGGTCATTTATATTTAATAAAAATTAATTTAATATTAATAATAATATTTTATTAAAATATTATTTAATTCAAAAAATCCCTTAATTTAATAAAATATAATTCTTAATTAAATAATAACCAAAAACACCATTTGTAGTTTAAAAACTGTTTACAATGTATCAAAAATGACTAGAAATTATATTCATTATTATATACAAAAATAATGCACATGAACATAGTACTACTTATTTGTTTCATAACCCCATAAAATAGCCGCATAAGACCTAAGGGTAAGGTGTGCGATGATGACAAACTCTTGGGGCGGCTCGAATAATATCGCTCGAGTGGTAATCTCTATCAATTTCCACTTCTCCCGTAGACGGTCCCGTTCGAGCTTGACATAATGAAGCTCAGCTTGGGCTTGGTCAAGGGCTAAGCCCAAAGACACCACCTCTTTTACGAGCTCCGACAAATGGGCTTCGTATGGGTCAATTCTACTAGATGAGGCCATCGCTTCCTTTTTCGGAGTAAAATTGGGTTCGTTAAAGCCATATATTTATACTACTCAAGTCATCACTGTTCAACGACTATAAAAGTAACGGTCACAAATCTTAACATAAAACTAAAGAAGTTGACATCTTATAAAAACACTTTTCATAAAGAAACATTTAACTGGATCAAGAGGGATTTTCCATTAATGAAACTTTGGGTCATTACAGGAAATGATTATGTGTACCATCCGATCCAGAGATAAAGATGGAGATATTGAATGATGCACATAGCTCGACTTTCTCTATCCACCCAGGGAGCACAAAGATGTATCGAGATCTATGGGAAAACATTTTGTGGGACAATATCAAAAGGGAGATTGCTAAATATACATCAAAGTTCACGGTATGTCAAAAAGTGAAGGCTGAGATGCCAAAGAGTAAGGGGATGATGCAACAACTACCCATACTAGCATGGAAGTGGGAGAACATTACCATGGACTGGGGCACTGGACATCCAAGGATATCTAGAGAAAACAATGTTATATGGGTCCTTGTGGATCATCTTACAAAGACAAATCAATTTATCATGGTTCGAGTGGACTTCTCATTGGATCAACCTGCATGGATTTACATCAATGAAGTGGTAAGGATGCATTGAGTTCCACAATCATTGTACTTGATCGTGATCTGAGATTCACCTTGAAAATTTTGAAAAGTCTCCAACACTCTCTAAGCACCAAACTGAACATCAGTATGGCTTATCATCCACAAAAATAAGGAAAATCTAACAAACTATTCAGATACTGGAAGACATGAATTCATGTCGAGAGCATGATCTAGGGAATTAAAAAAAATATGGGACCAACATCTTACACTGGTTGAATTCTACTACAACGACAGTTTCCACTCGAGCATCCGAATGGAACCATATGAAGCCCTTTATGGGAAAAGGTGAATAACACTGGCATGTTGGGATGAGTTCAGTTTGCGTTAGCTGCTAGGATGTGAAATGGTCGATGAAATGGTGGGGAAGGAGAAAATAATTTTGCAGTATATCATGGTAGGCCATAGTAGAAAGAATAGTTATACAGATAACTGTCAATGAGACCTTGAGTTCAAAGTTGGAGACATGGTATTTTTAAGCATATCTCAATGGAACAAGGTCGTGAGGTTTGGAGAGAAAGGTATGTTATGTCCCTTGTACATAAGCTCCTTCGTGATCCTTGATCGAGTCAGAGCTGTGGCCTATAGACTGGAACATCTACCTACCATGTCAAAATTACATAATGTCTTTCATGTATCCCACTTAAAAAGTACATACCAGACCATTCACGTGTACTCTCTTCAGAGGTGGTACAGTTGGAGGATGATCTATCTTACGAGGAGCATCCAGTAAATATATTGGATAGTAGAGACAATTATATGCAACAAGACTAATCATCTAGTCAATGTACTATAGTGAAACCATATGTATGAAGTGGAAACATTGGAACTGGAGGAAGCGATGAAGGAAATGTACCCACACCTGTTTTTTCTGAGAATTTAAAACGAAATTTCGAGGGAGAAATTTCATAAGGGGGAAATAAATGCAACGAACCAATGTTTTATAAATAGAGATTCTTCTCTTATAAATATAAATAACTACTATATTCTATGTGACCTTTAAACATATGTTTACCACTTTTGTTTTTGGAATTTAAAAAATCTGACATTCACAGTTGTGATCAGTATGTTATTTTGAGTCCGATAAGAAAAACATAATTTTCAGTGAATAGTAACCCACCCTTATGAATAGTAACATACCCTTATGAATAGTGATATATTCTATTGAATATTTACCTTACCTATGATAATATATAAATAATATTCTTGTTGAAAGTATGATATAAGTATACTTTAGAATAACTAAATGGATGTTTTAAAACTGGTTTTTGATAATACATTTTGATTTTAATTAAATATTAAAATAATCATATTTATAATAATATTTTTGAAAACTGGACTTCATTTTTTGATTATACATGTTGATCAATGGTTAGAGTAAATTTTTTGGGATTTTTTTGAAATACTTGAATATTTTTATGAATAGTAAAATGTGATAATTTACAATAAAGGCTAAATAGGAGATTTATTGAGTCGTAGATGATATTTTTCTAATGTAAGACAAATTGGTTCGGGATAACATGAAACAATTACTATTATTGGTCATGGAAGACTCACTATTCCTTGTTTTGTGGGGAATTAATAAATTAATGAATTTTATATTTTGAAATACCTTCCTCTTCCACTATAAAAAACCCCCTTCACTCTCTATTCTCTTCACTCCTCTCAGCCTTGTGTCTTGCCAATATTCTGACCAAATCTCTCCCCAAGATCCTCCCAACAACCAAAAGATTCTAGCCTCTTCAAAATATTAAAACCTCTCCCATTAAGAGGTTATCAAAGGAGGAAGTCTGAAGAGGTAAATTCCTCTTTCCAATTCCTTCATTTCTTTTAACTTTCTTTTATTTTTCCCCCACCTCTCTTCACCCAAAAGATATAATAACTCCAGTAGCATATATGTACTAGAATTCTATTATTCTATTGGTATACTTCATTATCTTCTCCCCTTTACTCACATTTATTTGAAAGAAATGAAAGCACAGTTTGAGATGTGCCAATTTAGCACATTCAAAGACAACAATTTATCAATTTCTATAATCATATTTAAATCTGGTCATGAAACCATTTTTTTAAGGTTGAACTAGATTATATTAATGAAAAATATCCTATTTTTATTCTGTTTTCTTTTTTTACAAATGACATTAATTTATAAATCAAATCATGTTCTTTGTAATCAAACCCACCAATTAACAAAAATTGTTGTCACTATGGTTTTAAATAATAGTTAGACTTCAATATAGGTAACCAAATTAAATTTAGTACCATTTAATCTATTGAATATTCACTAATATCATAAAAATTCATTTTTTGATAACCAATTCCATCTGTCATGTTTATCTGAACATGAATATAAGAGAACCGATCTTTTAACACCAAGTAAGAAAAGGATCCCAAACAATAGAATTGAACATTATAACTAATCAAAAGGACTTGAATGTACTAAAAAGGGTTATAATAAATCCATTACATATATAAAAGGTTATTTAATTATTAATTAATATTACTAATTTTTTTATTCAGGAATGTAATGACAAGTGGAGAACACCAAAGGATTTAAGGTATGCGACCCTCTCTTTTTCACTCTTAATCAAGATTGTTCTCTATGTTAGGCATTTTAATGTGTAATACCATGTGATGGGGTATTTTTTTCAAATCCCTCATACTGACCTAATTTTTTATAAGTGATGATACACTTTTTATCCCTCTCATCAATCCCTCTTAGTCACACCAGATACTGTGCTGATAAACTGTAATAGATTCTACTCAAACATCCTTTATTCCATCAGGTAGCTCTATCATTATTTTTACCAAATTTTAGTTGTATTTTATTTTTATGCAAAAATATATATTATATTTATATGCTCCAAAATCTTGTTCCCTGATCCATATCTCATTCCCTTTTAGGGACATACATGCTTTTAAGTGAATCTCTCCTCGATACATCACAATAAGTACACTCATTTTATGGAACTTCTTGAATCATTACCCAATTTAAAGTTAACTATATCCTCTACATTAAGACACCATAGTCTTTATAAAATCAGTATATTTATTATTAAAACCTTCATATTTCAATTCAGGTTTTATATAAAATAATATTCTTTTTTACTTTTAAAATCTCTATAGTATTTTCCTTAAAACTGCACATAAATGATTTAATGCTTATGTTTCCCAAAAACATTTCTTATATGTTGTCAGTTTTATATGTCACAAACTTTTCTATTATATTACCATATTACCTTTTGAATTTCCATGTATGTTATAATCTGTTTCCTTCATGGACACTTTTATGATACACTCCATGGTTGTGCTTTATGTCATGATTATGGTACCCAATTCTTTCCATGGTTATCCTTATGTTTATGAATGATTGATTATGTATGATTATTTATGTGGAATGAATATTTATGCGTCAAGAATATTTATGTGGCAAGAATATTCATGAAAATTTTGGTATGGGTGCTCCCATATAGTGCTAAAATTCATTGTCCGATGTTAAGTCCCATCAGATTGGATAGGAAACAGGATTGGCGGTTAGACATAACCGGTACTAAAATGGGAAACATGATTATCAGTTATCCTTGACCCGTACCAATTAACTGTTTTATGATTATGCCACATTTATATGATTCCTTGTTTTTATGATCACGTGATTATATGATATGATTTCATGTGTTCCATGCTTTGTTATCATTTTTTCATGCCTCTTAACACATGTGCTTAAGATGTATCCTTATGTTCATTCCCTTACTATTATTTTAAGATCATCCCTTTATACATGTGTTCCCTAGGGTACCCTATGCAGATTTAAGGCCACAAAGGATGTTAGGTTCTCATTATGGATGTTAAATATAGAAGTCTTTTTATCCCCGTGTTTTATGTTTGTTGTCCCTAGTCATCAAAGACACTAGATTTAACGATCCTTGGCTTGTACTCGGATGTATAATTATGTTTAAAAACATGAAATGTTTTATTAAAAATTGTAGGGTCTCAATAGGTATTCTAAACCAGTTGTACATTACCGCACTTTACTTTTTTTTCATACTATGTTGGTTGAGATATAAAAGTATGCTGGAATTTGTTTACATGGTATTCATACATTTCAAAATTTTAGGTTTGGATTGGTTTTTGTGTGTATAGGTAAATAGTAAAATTCATCCCATTTGTGGGTTATTCTTACTCGGTGTGAGTTTCTATGCCATGGCCTTTTGTAGGCGGGATTGGGGTCTTAATGGCATGGTCCCCCCAAGATGGGTCATGACAGTGTCACTATATTTTGTATTTGGGGAATGGTTTAGATTACAATTAAATATAGGTCTAGAAAACAAAGTCGCGATAACCATAGGTATACATGAAATGAAATGAATTAATATAAAAAATATCATTGAATTATAGTGAAGTATAGAGACAGTGGTTTCTAAGAAATGACATCCTCATCTGGATATTATAAGTGGACATTGTTCTAGCACATAGGTACCTAGGGGTAATTAATATGAAATTTTTATTTGGGATTGAATCAAGATTCCCCTGCTACACAACAATGTTCTTTACCAATTATGTAGTTTGAAAATAATGGGGGATATTATTTAAAAGTTCTCATACTTTTAATGAACCATTATGAATGGCTTGATCTAATTTTTATTTCAGAAAAATTCATAGAAATCCTTTATATGTATAACTAAGACTAAGACCTTCATTTCCATTATTTAAGGCATATATATAATTTTTATGTTATCTATATTGAATTTATAATTTTCCTTTTGGTATGATAATACATTCCCATATGGTTTATATGAATCATTTTAGTTAATAGTGGGAAATATGCAATTTAATTCTTACAACCACTTTGATGGAAAATGATCTGATTTCGTTAATTAGATACTTACCCTATAAGGAATATAAGTTAGACATCTTATGATAATTAAATATGAAATATATATAATTATGATCAAAATATAGAATATATTTTAATTTCAAACAAATTAAGGAAGATAATGATAGTATCTTATAGAAGTTCTAATAACAGAGATGAAAAATAATATAAAATTATAATTGAAACATATCAACAATGGGGAAAGGGGAATCATGTAAAATTACTTAAAGTAACTAAAAAATGATTTATGAGTATAAAATATATTCCCAAAACAGCAAATTGATGAAGTAAAATGAGTTGTTGTGTTAATAAGAAGAATAGAAAAATGATGAACCTAAAGCACCAGTAATGGTTCAATGTCGTAAATGTGTGGAACTTGGTAATTATAGGAGTAAATTCCCTAATCCATGGATTAATTCATATGGGATTATGTTATTTATATAATTTAAGATGAATTATTGAAGTTATTTGGTGATATAACTTGATAATCGTGTTGATATTGTGTTTTTTTGTCAATGTTATTCTATTTACCTGAATGATAGTGCTTATAAGGATTGTTCCATTATAGTTTTATTTAAAAATTAATAATAATTTTTTAAATCTATGAATAAACTATAAAATTGATTTATTAATAATTTTAGATTCTATTAAATAACAAATGATTAAGCAAAAGTTAATCTTGGAGATATTCATGCTGTTGTGGTAATTGTATTCCACTAAAAATAGTAGATTTGGTTAAAGGAATGAGTTTGACTGAAAACTATAGGGGAAAATTGGTAACATGATTACAAATGTTATTTTTTAATATTTTAAAAATATTATTAATTAAATTTTAATATCAAGGTTAATTAGGAATATAATTATTTAATATATATTTCAATAGTTATAGAACCTGGACAACCTGTAAGATGACTTACTAATCGTTGTATATGGAATGTCGATGGGGCATGAACCCACAAATAAAGGTATATAAGGGTGTCGTGGAAGCCATGAGGCTATATTATGTATTAACCCAAGTATCCACGATATGATTTTCACTGAATAATGCAATAAATTGGGTTATACGCAACATTGAGTTCAAGCACACCATGACCAATCAAATTAGCTGTATAGAAGTCATGTATGAATAGTAATACCCACAATTTTAAATTTTATAAATTTTATTTTTCCAAATTGTCTTTATTTTTGGATTCAAAATATCAAAATTACTTTAGGGTGAATTTTTGGTATTTTTTTTAAAACATTCAATTTTTTATGAATACTGAAAACCACTAGGTTAATGTTTAAATCTGACTTATTTATTTAAATAATTATTAATTTTATTTAAATTTATTTTATGTCAAAATAGATACATAGTACCTATATTAGATCAATGTAATTCATTGGAGTCATTTTATAATAATATTAGATGTCTAAAAGTTTATTCAACATTTTTTACGTTTTTTACCCACCTTCTAGGCATGTTAGCAAATTGGCGTAAAACATAATTTTACAAATTCTGTGAATTGAATTTAGAAAATAAGAGAGAAACGGTTGACATCAGTGAGTAAAATTTGGATCAATAGGATGAAAATAATTTTTTGTTAATAGTAACTTATGAATTTTATTTACCATGGTTAAAAGTAAATAGGGACATTAAAGGTAAAAATGATATTATAATTACCCCAACACATGTCCTAATTCTATTGTATAAGATTATTTTGATTAAAACCAACCTCAGGAGTAAAATATGATCCTTTCTGAAATACGTGGATTAGATTAGGAAATTTATTATTATTTTATTTAATGAAGAGTTAAAAGTGTTTAAATCAAATATTAATAAGTGAAATATTTTTAATATAGGGTTATACATAAAATAAATTAAACTATAAATATGCATTACAAATTTAAAATTATTTCCTACATCATGGTATTTTATTTTAAATAATTAAATTTATTTATGACACAATGATGATGCAGTAATTACCTTTTTAATGAAAGATTAAAATAATTGATTTTATAAATATCCAAATAAATGTATATTGAGACATATTATTCATTCCACTAATTTTATAGTTTAAGATGACATGTTATGATTGATTTAATGTATTTTTCGAAGTAATCATGTTTTTATGACCTTCATAAAAACCAAATACTAAATAATGTCAAAATTGACATAAATGAATTTTTAAGACAAATACAATATTATTAAATGATAGAATAATCCTAAAAACTCTGATTTGTCCAAATGACTTATATAGTGAAGTTTATTTCATTAATGAATTACTTGAGGTTCCATTCACATTTTATAGTATGTTTATTAACCATGTAATATTAATATACTAGAAGTCATCCTACAAGTTAAACTATTTAACTAAGAGTTAAATCTAAATTATAAGGTTAATATGGTGACCTAAACATGTGTGAAACCTATCTATTGAGAGTATTTCGACCCATTCCCACCTTATCCCTGAAACAAAATCCATTTTTAGCCATTAGAAACCGAAAATGATTTTATAATAAAATAATATTTCATGCTTTTCCTAAAGTGACCCTCACCTCACTGATAAAAAGGTACTTCCCTTTCACCGAATTTAAAACCACTAATTCCATTTGTCTCGGCCAACCCCTGATCAAATATCCAACCAACTACTCTCAATTCAACATAGTGTCCTTACTTTGATCAGAAATCCAACCTATGGAGCACTTTTGATCCAATCAAAACGAAGCACCTGATGGATAGGTAATAATTTTGTCATCTCTTCCAAAGTTCTTTTCATCTTCCAATACATATTTCTTTGTAGTTTCCATACCAAAATAATACCTCAAGTACCTTCTTAATAATTTGATGTTATTATAAATATTCTATAACCATATTCATTATTCTATCAATCTTATGAATTAAAAAGTCACCTATCATGCATACGTATGTCTAACCGTCTCCATGTCATGGTGTAGTTTGTTATTCAAAAATTAATTATGTTGATAATAATAATAATGAGTATAATTTACTTAAATAATAAATATTACATGTTATTGATTATATATATATGATACACCATCAAATTACATTTTATTTCACTATCAATATAATGATATTGTCGCACATACATATGTACGGATTACCGTCTCCACAAAAACAATTAGATTCATTCCCCATCATGAAAATTCAAGAATAATTTTTATTTCATGATTTAAAAATAATGTTTAAGAACAAAATATAAATCTATATATGAATCAAATTAATCCTATCCATAAAAAACATGACTTGTGTGACAAAACATATAAAGGAAAATGAATCAGTTAACACCCAAAACAATGATACTACTGAAATATCATTAGAAAATAAAAATAAAAATATCATATATGATAAAATATTTCTGTATTTGGTTCTTTTATAATTTAATAAAAATGAATTAACTATTATACACGAGGTTAACATACTGTCGACCATGTAAAATTTCAAGGAAAGGGTTAATTTTACAATCTCATTATTTATCAGAGGTAGTTTATATATATGTATCTACAAATTATTCATTATCATCCACATCCATTGTTCTTAATAATGTATTTCAAAATCATATTAATATTTAATAAAATATTGGTTAAATTCATTCATAACATTTTTTGAAATATAATAATTTTTTTCAAAGGAATCTTTCCATTGTTTACCAAACAATGTTCTTTATGACCATTTTGAAAAAATTAAGGAAATAAGGTTTTTTAACTTATACAGATGGTACAACCATTTTCCACCTTTATAACACTTTCGAAGCTTCCCTTACAATATTATATGAATATTTTTAAAATAAACATTTTATTTTATAATTACATGTTATTTAAAATATTTGAAAATAGAAAGATATATTTCTCTCAAATAGGTTTGATTTCATCTATGTCAACATCCATTGATGGAGTTTAATATTGTTAGAGTTTCCTTTATTATAACAAAATCTTCCATATTGTTTTGAAGGTTTTGTGAAATTTTTGAATTTGGATGTGTTATTTTTATTCTATTAATTGTTTATGGTAAAATTATTTTCATTTTTATGCTAGTTTTAATATGAATGTTTATGTTATGATTCAACCTTTTCATATGAGGAATTCATTGGACATAGTATGTGATGAGTAGATCCCTCTACAGATCCTTGATACATCGGTAGGTCTCATGAGACAATATAGTGTCTTAGCACAAGGCCATGACAAAATATTATTTGTAGTCTTCGCACGCGGCCTTGACTATGTGGTTATGATGCCCATCATTAGGCATTCCATCATTATGTTATTTTCTATTAAATTTACACATAATTATTCAACTAGTTGAATATAAATGTAAATAAATAGACGGAATTATTTGATTTATATTTTCTATATTATATTGATGTTTAAGATTAAGAGGCATGTGTTTTATTCTAGTACATTTCCTTAAATTTTTATGCTTATTTATGATTGTTTCTGCTATATAGTTATCCTTACTGATCATATGAGGTCACCCCATTCATATGATTAAAATTTCCTAGGATGTGAAGAAGTTTATTATCAGTATCCTATAGGAATAGGCTAAGGGATATGAATGTGTTCAAAGGGGACACAATGTTGTTGTTTTTCCATTTTATTATATAATTTAAACCTTATGTATGTGTCTAGTACTTCCAAGGATAATAAATAGATTGGTCTTTAGGGATTTGATCCCTTGTGATCATGCCAATGTTATGTAATAATGCACTGACTTTGGGTTACTAGGGTCGGGGTGTTACAGTTTGTATTAGAGAAATTTTAGTACAACCCTTGGAAAATAGATTTAGAAAAACTCGGATTAGATAACATTACCCTAAGATGAATTTTGAGGATTGGTAAAGAATAACTTCCAAGAATTTTAGTAATTTAGAGACTTTATGAGTTTTCCAAGCAATACACCCTTGTCTGGATATAATCAGGTAGAGGTGGTTCTTGCACAGATGTACCTATTATTGAAAACTCCCACAAGGAGTTTCAGGCTTGACTGGGGTATCCTCGTACATGACAACAGGCCTTGCAACACTGTTGGTTACGACACACCATGAGGTATATGCTTTGGTTAAATCACATTTTAGTTAAAAGCCATTATAAAGGATTTATGACTAAATACACCCACAAAAAACATTCTTAATGATTATGGATTATATAACTATACATTTCAATTTACATTAGGTATTAAACTAGTTTGGAATTATGTATTTCGATTCATAAACTAATCTAGTGAATTACCTTTTTTATAAATGGTGCCTAGTAGATGGAATGGAAAACATATCAATCCACGTAATCCATGAAGGGATTTACCTTCAAATAAATATAATTATAGTGGAGATGGTGATGCAACTGGTGCTGAACAACATATAACCATATGGAGCACCCTGATTAATAATTTGTTTTATCAATGTTATACCACTTCAGGAGGAAACAACCACCAACATTTAATGTGACTACAAATATATTTGTAGCTGAGTAATGGGTAAGTTCTTTAAAAAATATTTATTGTTTCGTGGAGTATAGAGAAGGAAAAAAATTTCGTGTCTGTTTATCGCCTAATAAGAGATTCAGATCAATGGTGGTCATTGATCCAAAACACAACAGAAGATGAAGAAGTATGAAATATGGGATAGAGGGTATTTAAAGGGATTTTCTTAGAAAAATACTTTCCGCGTGAACATCGAGTGGATATGGAAACGAAATTTCAGATTCTGAGACAAAAGGAGGATGATAATGTCACAAAATATGAGGATAACTTTACAAGGATAGAAAGGCATGCTGCAGATTATATACATAACCCATAGAGTATGATTGGTCAACTATTTTATGGGGTAAAATGATCTCTCTATCGATCATTATTCTCACACTCCATCTCATCGTATGAAGATATAGTCTCATGTGCTATCATGAATGAAAAATAATTATCTATGTCTTATGACATCAATGTAAAGAAAGTGATGAAGAGATCTTCTGAGTGCTCTAGAAAAAAAATAATGGTAGAAAGGGAATATTTGAACTTCTATCCTCTAGAAAATGTGGGAAGAAAAACCCTGGAACATGCCTGAATGTTGTGAGAGTTTTTTACAAGTGTGGAGAAAAAGGCCACTAAGATCGTGATTGAAAGGGAATGAAAGAGTTTGTGAATGTTGAATTCTACAATTGTAGAGAAATGGGGAATTATTAAAATTATTTTCCTAAGCATTAGAGAAACATACCACAGAAAATGCGAAGGGAAAAATGCCAATATTAAGAGATCATAACTGCTGAGGTCGATGCTTTGAATGACATGGTGGTAGGTACTGTAGTCATTTCTCAAAATAATGTGATACTTTATTTAATTATTTATCTTTGTATTCTTTCATATCTTGTAAATTTTCCTTGAAAATTAGATATTTCCTATTTTACTTAACAAGTGAGTAGGAAATCAAAACTTATAAGTGAAGTATCATTGCAACAATGTTTTGTCAGTTTGTTACCATTATGGATTATAAATTTTATATATATACAGATCATATTTTCATACCCCTGATTGAATTTGACATAATCCTTAGTATATATTGGATTTCAGACGTTGATATGAAAATTTATTTTAAGAAAAACAAGGTTACAATTTTTTATGATGATAATGAAAACCATATCATTACAGCAGAAACGTCCCCATCTAATACTTATCTAGATCCAACCCTAGTAGCTCTACAGAATTCTATTAATAGGGAAGAAAGGGGTTAAATAACTATGGGTGAGGAAAATAATGATCAAATAGACTATGTACTTATTGTGAAATAATATGTTGATGTGTGGCTAGAGGATTTACATGGACATAATCCATAAAAAGAAATTGAGTTTTCTATTGCCTTCATTCATCGTTCAAGGCCCATATCAAGGACCCCTTATAGAATTTCCATTGCGTAATTAGTGGAAGTAAACAAACAACTAGAGGAATTGAGTAATAAAGGATTTATTCTACCATGTTTTTCGCCACGAGGAGCACCTGTTATTTTTGTTATTATGAATGATTGATCTATGAGGTTGTGCATTGACTATAGAAAGATCAATGTTATAACAATAAAGAACTAGTATACCCTACCTCACATTGGTGATTTATTTGATCAACTTAATGGATATCAATATTTTTCTAAGATTGAGATTCGATCTGGATATCATCAGATGTGCGTAAAGAAGGAAGACATTCCAAATACATCATTTAGAACATGTTATGGAAATTATGAGTTCACATTAATTTATTTTTGACTAAATAATGCACCCTTGGTATTCATGGATATAACAAATTGATTTTTCAAAGAATATATTGATTACATTGTAGTGGTGTTTATTGATGATATCATACTATACTCAAAAGCTATGAAGATCAATAAAATCACTTACGCACTATTCTAAAGACTCTTAGAAGAAATGCATTATATGGGAAGTTTAGAAAATGTGAATCTTGGATTTAAGAGATTTCTTTTCCAATCCACATTGTCTCTAAGGATGGAATCTCTATTAATACTTCTAATACAAATTCAATCCAAGAATGTCCATCATAGATGTGTATAACTGAGGTACGTAGTTTTGTTGGTTTAGCAGGTTATTATCAGTGTTTATTCCAAAATGTTTCCCAATTGGCTAACCCATTAACCAAACTCACAAGTAAAGGGGTTAAATTTGTTTGGAAAATAGAGTGTGAATAATTATTTTGGGAATTGAAGAAAATATTAGTCAAGGCTCCTATTTTGACTCTACCATCAGGGAATGATGGGTTTGTTTTTTATAGTGATGCTTCGAAGAAAGAACTTGGTTGTGTCCTTATGCAGAATGATAGAGTTATTACCAATGAATCACGACAGCTAAAAAATCATGAAAAAAATATCCTACTAATGATCATGAGTTTGAAACTATAATATTTTCTCTGAAGATATGGAGACACCGTCTCTATGGTGAAATGTTTTGATATATTTTGATCACCAGAGTTTGAAGTATATTTTATAACAAAAAGAACTCAACATGAGGAAATAGAAATGGCTCGAACTACTCAATGAATATGACTGCACTATTCACTAACACATGGGGAAGTAAAATAAGGTGGCAGATGCTTTGAGCATAAATGATCATAGATTTCGGAACAAAATGAGAGTTGAAAGGGATCTTATGTTCATGGATCTAGTAATGATGGATATTAGAATAATAATAGAAGGTGAAATGTAGACAATTTTCAAATGGGTTCCAAACCATGTTCACTAGAATTGATAAAATGTTCTCAAACTTATGATGAAGAGTTTTAAATGAAAATTAAATCTTTGAATGATGGTAGATTGATTGACATCATATATGAAGATGGAATTATGATGTTTGGAAGGTTGATTTGTGTTCCCGATATACCTGATCTAAAAAGTATATTTTTGGATGATGCACATAACTCCAATTTCTCTATACACCCTAGTTGCATTAAGATGTTTAAATATTTGAAGGAAAATATTTGGTGCGACAAAAATAAGAGGAAAAATGATGATTATGTGTCAATATGTATGGTTTTTCAAAAGATGAAAACTATAAGGCAACATCCCAGAGGAATCATGCAACCACTTCCCAAACTTGAGTGGAAATGGGATGATATTATGATGAACTTTGTCAAGGGGCTGCCAAAGAATCCTATAAGGAATGATGCAATATCGGTCATTGTTGATCATCTTACCAAGTCACCACATTTTCATTATATAAGAGATGATTTACCACTTGAACGTTTAGCAAGAATATAATTTAATAAACTTTTAAGACTTCATGGTATACCGCTACCGATCATTTCTGATCATGATCTCCATTTACATTAGGATTCTTGAAAAATTTTAAGATATCCCTAGATACTGAACATCATTTGAGCGCTTCCTACCACCCTCAAACTAGTGGAAAATAAGAATGTACTATTCAAACCTTCGAAGGCATTTTTAGATCTTGTTCACTTGACATTAACAGTATGTGGGATCATTATTTACCTATGGTAGAATTTTCTCATAACAATAGCTTCCATTCAAGTATTCAGATGGGACCATATGAAGCATTATATAGAAAGAGATGTCAAACACCAACTTGTTAGGATGAATTTGGTGAAAGAAAACTCATAGGCCCCTAAATTTTATAGGAAACAATGAAAAATGTGAAGATTATGAAAGCCCACATCGAAGAAGATCAATGTAGTAAAAGGAGTTAAGCAGATAACCGAAGGAAGGATTTGGAATTTCAAGTAGAAGATCATGTTTTCTTGAAGTTATATCTATTAAAGTGTGTTATACGAGTCGGTAAGAAGGGAACGTTATGACTTATGTACATGAGACCGATCAAAATTATAGAATGGATTGGATTTTTAGCTTACCATTTTGAAATTATATCATGTCTCTCCAAGGTTCATGATGTGTTCCATATATCAATGTTGAGATAATACACGTGTGACCCAATGCATGTACTCACATATGAAGAAATAGTACTGGAACCCAATATAGATTTTTATGAAAAGCCTATCAGAATTCTTGATACCATAGAACATTTGGTAAGAAACTGAATGACTCACCTTGTAAAATTTCTATGGAGAAACCATAAAATAGAAGAGACAATGTGGGAACCTGAGGAACATATGATGAAGAACCCCCCGAATCATTTTATTATATACAATTCTATATTTTTCGGGGATGAAAATTTTTGGATGTCGGGGAGAATGTGACACCCCATGATTCTACGATACTCATCTCTCTGAATAATGTAATAGTTTGTGTTGTACACAACATCTAGTTCTAGCACACCATGTCCAATCAAACTAGCTGTTTACAAAGTAGTTATGAATAGTCATAACCAATTTTTAGTATTTTTTAAATTTTATTTTTCAAAATAGACTTTATTTTTTAATTTAGAATATAAAAATTAGCTTTGGGTGAATTTTTTGTATTTCTTTAAAAACATTCAATTTTTTATGAATAAAGAAAAACACTGCATTATTGTTTAAAACTGAATTTTTATTTAAATAATTATTTATTTTATATAAATTTATTTTAAGTCAAAATATATACATAAAACATATATTAGTTCATTGTAATTCATTGGAGTCATTTTATAAAAATGTTGGATAGATAAATTTTATTGAACTTTTAAATGACTTTTACCCACCTTCAAGGCACGTTGGAAAATTTGCATAAAAAGTAATTTTACCACTTATGTGAATTGAATTTCAAAATTTTGAGAAACACAGTTGGCCTCGGTATATAAAATGTGGTTTAATAGAATGAAAATTATTTTTGGTGAATAATAAATTTGGAATTTTATTTACCACGGTTAGAAATAAATAGGGTAATTAAAGGTTAAAATGATATTATAATTACCCCAAAACATGTCCTAATTATAGAGGATAAGATTATTTTTACCAAAATATACCTTAGGAATGAAATATGATCAAATTTGATCCACTTGGATTTGATTAGGACATTTATTATTATTATATTTAAAAAGAGTTAAAAGTGTTAAATTCAAATTTTAATAATAAAAACATTTTTATATCGGGATATACATAAGATAATTTTGACCTTAAATATTCATTAGAAATATTATCATATTTCCTAAATCATGGTATTTTATTTATAATTTTTAGGCATTAAAAAATTAACTTTATTTACGAAACAATGGTGATGGAGTAATTAAATAATTAATGAAAGATGAAAATATTTGATTTTATAAAAATCCAAATAAATGTAAATTGAGACATCTTATGAATTAAACTACATTAATAGGTTAAAATAACATATTAAGATTTATTTAAATGTTTTTTATTTATAATTAATCATGTTTTTCTGACTTTCACAAAAACTAAAAACTAAATAGTGTCAAAATTGACACAAATGAGTTTTTTAAAGAAATACTTAATTATTAAATGATATAATATTCCTAAAAATATAAGATTTTGCCAAAAGAATTTATATAATTATAGTTATATCATTTATTAACCACTTTAGTTTCACTTTAAATTTATAATACGTTTATTAACCACGTAATATAAATATACAAGAAGACATTGTAAAAGTTATAATATTTGACTAAGAGTTAAATCTAAATAATAAGGTTAATATGGTGACCTAATGTTGTGTAAAAAATATTGGTTGAGTGGATTTAGACCCATACCTACCTTATCCTAGAAATAAATCCATTACAAGCCACTATAAACTAAAAATGATTTTATAATAAAATAATATTTCAAAATTTTCCTAAAGTGACCCTCACCTCTCTTATAAAAGGGTACTTACCTTTTTATTAATTTCACAACTCCAAAGATATTTGTATTTGCAAAAACCTACTCAAATATCCTACCAATTACCCTAATTTCATCCAAGATTCCATACATTGATCAAAATTCCAACCTAATTAGGAATTTTTATCCAATAATAAGAAGCACCCCAAGAAGAGGTACTAATTTCAACACCTCATTAAATGTACTTTTCTTTTTTTGATTCCACATTCTTTGTTATTTCCATAACAAAATAATAACTACACTACCATTTATATACTGTAAATTTATTATAAATATCGTACAACCATATTTATTATTATATCCATCCTATTAATGACAAAGTCACCATATATGCGTATGTACGACTAACTGTCTCCACGTCATGGTGTAGTTTGTAAGTCAACACTTACTTCTTTGGATATGTACAATAATGAGTATAATTGATGTCAATAATAAATATAACATGTTAATTATTCAGTATATATGACATAACATCCAATTATATGTGATTTCCCCATCAATATAATGATATTTTCTCTCTTATGTAAGTACGGATTACAGTCTCCACGAACGCGATAAGATTCATTCCCCATCATAACCATTAAAGAATAAATTTCATCTGATGATTTAAGATTAATATTTATGAGAATAATATAATTCTGTGTATGAATCCAATACATCATATCCAAAAAAACATTACTTATTTAACAAAATATATAAATGAAAATGAATCAGTTAACACCCAAAATAATGATACTACTGAAATATCATTAACAAAGTAATATTATAAGATCATATATCATATAATATTTATATATGTGGTTCCTGTATAATTTAATAACAATGATTTAACTATTATACATGTGTTTTCAATACCCTCAACCAAGGAAAGGTAAAATGTTTATGTTAATATTACAGTCTCTTTATTTATCTAAGGATGTTTATACATAAGTATATACTAAGACTTTTTATCATCCACATCTGTTTTTCTCATAAATGTATTTCAAAAAAAATTTACATTTTACTCGAATATGGGTTAAATTCATTCATACATTTTTTTTTAAATTTTATAATTTTTTTGAAATATATCTTTATACCATTTTCCAAACAAGGTACTTTATGACCCTTTTAACAATATTAAGGAAAGAAAATTTTATAACTTATTCGAAGGGTATGACTATTTTATGCTGTTATATAACATTCGAAGCTTCTCATACTAGCTTATATGAATATTTTAAAAATGAACGGTATATTTTATAATTATGTGACTTTTAAATTATTTCAAAATAGAAATATATATATCTCTCATATAGTTTTTATTTCATCTATGTCAACACCCTTTGATGGATTTTATGCTTGTTTAAAGTTGATTTATTATGATACAATATTCTATATTGTATTTAGGTTTTTTGATACGTGTGACTGTGGATGTGTTATTTTTATTCAATTTATGGTTTACAGATAATGTATTAACATTTCGAATGCTAGTTTTAATTTTAAATTTTAGGTTATGCTTCAACCTTTTCATATAAGGATTGAATTGGACTTAGTATGTGATTTGCGGAGCCTGTTATAGATCCTCAATGCATCGGTAGGTATCATGAGACAAAATAGTTTAGTGGCACAAGGCCTTAACAAAATCATATTTTTAATATTGGAAAGAGGCATTTTATATTTTGTTATGATGTCCGGGGTTATGGATTTTATCATTATGAAATTAGAAATTAATTTTACATTTATTATTCGACTAGTAGAATATCCATGTAAATAATTAAATGGAATTATTTTACTTATATTTTCCATATTTTCTGTAGTTTATGTTTAAAAGGCTTTTGTTTTATTCTTATACATGTCCCTAAATGTCTATGATTATTTATGATAGTTTATGTTATATTGTTATCCTTATTGAGCATTTGAGATCACCCCTTTCTTCAGTTTAATTTTTTTTATGATATGAAGAAGTATATTTTTATTAACCTGTAGAAATAGGCTACGTGATATGAGTGTGGAAAATGGGGACACAATTTTTTTATTTTTCCATTTAAAAATGTAATTGAAAACTTATGTATGAATCTAGTAATTATAATGCTACCAAACTGATTGATCATTTAGGATTTGATCTCTTTTGAGCATTCCAATGTTATGTAATAATGCACCGAATCTTGGTAAATAGGGTCAAGGAGTTACATATGATGTTCTTCTTAGTATGATATTTTTCCACAAAATAGTTTTGGTGTGTAAATGTTATATTGACTTTGGGGAGATGATTAAAGTAATAAATATTTTTAAAATTTTAGAATTTTAGGTGATTAATGGTATTTTTGAATCATGTTATTAGGTTGAGATATATATAAACTTAAGGAATAATATAATGTATAATTTTAAGAAAAATATATTATTTCTTTGTATTTTTAACATGAATGGTTTGAGAGAATCTTTGAGGTTGAAACGTTCATTCATGTTGATGATATTGAGGGTATTTGGGATATAAGTTTACTTATATTATGAATTATCTATGTTAAAACATTTTATTTATTGATGAATTTTTTATATTAATATATTAGTATTCATTTTGTTTATTTTATTACTTTATTATAACTGTTTTGGTTTTAATAATGGCATGATTAAAAACTTGTTTCCCTTTTATGAATCTTATTATATGTTAAATTTTAATTTATCTACATCAGGAAAAATAAAAATCATATTACATATTCATTTACACAGAGTAATAGGTTAATACGAAATTGATCAAATCAAATTGGATGAATGAAAATGTGTTGAAGAAATAAAAATATATCAGTTATGTTTATGTTAAATCATTTTCTAACTTAATAACTTAGGATCTAACAAAAACATATGTATTCCAAAATAATTTTTTTGAAGGATAATATATATGTTCAAAAAAATAGAGAATTTCGATAGATATTATACTTTATATATATTAATTTTATTTACTAACAATTTTTTACAAAAATATTTATCAATTAATATTAATTATGAAAAACCAAAAAAATATTTTACCAATTTTAAAATATATATATTTATCATTATAATTCCATCAATTATTTAACCAATAAATTAATTTATTTATATTACCATCAATAAAAACTAATACAATAATAAAAATAAATATGTTATAAAAAATATTAATATAAACCATTATTTATATATATTATTATTTTTACAACCAAATTCAATATACATTTTTTGTGGTCTAATTAAAAAATGATAATTTATTTAGTATAGTTTTCTATTTTATCATGATATAAATAACTTATATATACTTTAATGTTGTTTTAAAAAGAAGTTAAATAATTTTTATAAAACAAAATTTAAATCCTTATGATATTTGAAATATTATCATATATTTTTTATAATATCTATATACATGCTAATTTAATTTTTATATTTACATTTAACAAGAATATTTAAATCAAATAAAAATTAATCTAGAAAATATATTATTTAAATATAGTAATAAGAAACATAATAATTAGTTGATTAATATTGCATTATTTATAATCTATATCAACATATTTAAATTTTATTTTATATTTTAATGTAAAGTTATTATTTTTTATAAAAATTCATAACATTCATACATATATGTAATATATATATATATATATATATATTTATAAAAATTGAAGAATATTTGTTATCTTTTTCATCTTATTTAAAATCACTACCCATATCCACAACCCTAATTCACCGTCACCCCACCCTATCGTGGTCAACACTTCCCTAAAAACATCACCACATCCTGTTCTATGACACCATACTTCCTATGCAACAACCACTACCCTCTATGACCCCATCCATGTATTCCTCCACTATCCACAGATGCCACCCGCATCCTCCATAAACTGGTACGTCTCCTAAAATACTCTTCATGAGCCTATACCTATATCACTTACCCCATGGACTAAAACCTACTTCTCTCTTTCGGTGACCATCATGTTTTCCTTATAATCCCGACCAGATGACCGCCATTATCTAAATTTAACCCCAATCATCCCTAACCCTCCATGATTGACACACAATACCCTTGACCTTCCCATATGATCCCCAAACTCCACATCCTTCCCAACGAGACCATGCCATCCTTGTATTCAGACTCCCCATATGGCCGAATTTTTCAATAGTGAGGTATTCCCAAATATATTATCCATTTAATAACCACCACTACGGGATTATTGAGAGCATGGTTTTAAAATTCGATCAAAATATTAACCAGTCTAATTCATCTAATAATAATGTTATCATTGATGTACAAGATAAGTAGAAGTATTATGGAACCATGTCCACCCTCTTGACGGTACCAGTTACCGTTTGCATTCCACCCCAGTCCAATTCTATCCCATTCTCAATGATTTAACTATTCAGATAAATGTTATAAGAGTTTTTTTATTTTGTAGAAAAAAACTAAAATACTACAATGGAGGTCTTAATAAAGGAATGTGATTATATAATTACAACATGTCATGTTGTTTAAGTGGATTCTTATTATAGTCAATCTATTTCATTTGTTAATATTTCACTTGATATTAATTTTTAGGATATTGAGGGATTTTAATATTTAACATGTTATTCTATGGAGTCCATCCCAAATGATGATATAATTTAAGGGGTATAAATACATGTTCCATTTTTTTGGGAATATATTTTTTCATATTTAGAAAATTCAATGAGTTGAAAAATATTCTTAAAGGGTCCAAAACTTATTCTTTGTTTACAAACCCCAAAATTCACTACTGATATGGATATGTGTAAGGATTCAATGGTGTATCTTAATATTTGTCTTCACATTAGAATTCAGAAACCCCTGATGAAATTCTGTATGAATCTTCATATCTAATGTATTGATTATTATTATAATTGGATTATTTTGTATAATGTTTCTCTCTATGGTTTCCTATAATAAATCATAAAGTTTTCTATTCAATATATCTCTATTTTTAAGCATATTGAATATTTTTTTCATAAATGATATCTATCTAAGTTAATATTTATTTTGTGGGGGTGATTCTATCATCCTCATCATTGATAGGTCATGTCAGTAAGATAGTTTGTTTATTAGAGTGTACATTCATATTCATATACATAATTATGGGGTCATAAAAGAATATGTAATACAAAATATATTGAGATGCCATTATTAATAATCCTGTCTTCAGCTTCATTCTTGATTTTTTTATTCTGGCGTCTATGTTGATATTTTATATTAAGTTTATATAAGGGAGGGCATGAAACATGGCTCAATAGGGTGGGGATTGTTTCATCTATAATATAATGCATTAGCAGCATCCCTCGGAACCTCAATATTTTTTTAATTTTTTTACCAAATTTTTTGATAGTGGGGGATTTACATATTTATTTGATACTATGATGTGTTTTTAATACTATAAATTTTATCACATTTATTGAGTATTAAAATTTTAAAAATATTAATGATAAAATAATTAACTATTTTTTTAAAATGATATTATCTAACTCTATTAAACAAAATATTACATTAATCATTGATCAAACTGATTGATGTTTATTGTGGTTTTAGATTTTCAGAGATACAATTATTGACTAATAGTAGTTCATTTTATACATTTTTGGGTCAAAATATTTTTCCTAAAATCCAATTCCTTTCTCTATTTTCCTACTATGGTGTTAAATAGTTTTTTAATGATATATAAATCAATTATTTTTGTTATGTAAATTATTTTTCATTCTACCAAATATTTTGTATATATTAGGAACATGTATTTTTTTCAATATCCTTGCGTATAATATTGTAATATCTTTTAAAAATTATATAATTGATGAAAATTGTCATTTTATTACTAATAAAATTGATGAAAACTAAAATTTTGGTCTCGTATGATTCATGAATGCTCTGATTAATGATATAATTTATGAACATTGTCCTTTTGACTTCTTAAAGGTTCTATCTGAAATTTTCATGAATTCTAAAGTAGTTCTGAAAAATATATCATTTTTTTTATTTTGTCATCAGTGTCATGTATCTGGATCCAGTATAATGCTTTGAGGTTACATCCAGAAATAATATCAAATTCTATATGTGTTTATGCAATGCAGGACTCATTCTCACCAGTATGCCATATCAGTATATACTCAACACAATGATTTTAGGGATCGTTACTATGAAATGATCTAATGATATTTGTTAAAAAAATTAACCTCATTTTAATTTTTTATTTGTTTGTGATTATTCAAAGAATTGAGGATAAAATTCATTAAAAACAATATATTTTCTTTATGAAATGTTCATAAATTATAAATTCATAGCTCATCAAAAAATCAATGTTGTCTAAACATTGAATAAGATTCATGTATCTTGACCCTAACTAATGTTTTGAGGGTAGATTAGAAAATTGAACCATATTTGACATGAAGGATACTTCTAGGAATGTTCATGGTCTTGTCCTCCTCAGATGCATGTTGAAAAATCATACCACATCAACCCTTTTAAAAGTAGGTTCACTATGTACCCTATACCTCACCCTATTTATGAAAAGAAAAAACAACCCAACAAACATGTAACCATCATCATCACACTTGTTATAAAAATGATATTTCAAAAGTTTAGTGTATTTTTTGGATAAATATAATGTTAAAAATGTATATTAATTCAATGAAATATTGAGGAAAACATTCCAAAGAATGTGGTATAGAATATCCCCTACACGCCGCTTGGAACATTAATGACATCATTGGAGATTTAATGAAGTGATCAACTATAAATTTGTGAGAAATTATTTAAACCTAAAAATTTTCCAAAATAATTATTAAAAAATATTTTTTGAATATATTTTTATTCCCATATATTTTGAGAACATTCTGAAAAATTAATTAAATCTATATATTATAATTTTTTTAAAAACATAACCTCTATGTAATTGTTATTTGTTAAAAAAAATTTATGTATCATATGGTGCTGAATTTTGACATTTATTTCATGGTTGTGGCCTCATATTTTTGGGTTTTTCTTTGGATTTTATTTCTATTATGTGTTCTTAATATTAAACATCAGAAACAGAACACTGTATATGTTTGAACATAAATAATCATTTTGACAAAAATATTTTATGATTTTATGTTTAATGTTATGATATTTTTGATTTTTTATTTATAACCACATATAGAAGTCATAGTTACTGTATAATTCTATATATTTAATTCATTTCATGTGCTAATATTTAGTGTTATATTATGCATTAAAAAAATATTATATCACCAATCAAATGATTTATAAAGATATAATGGAAGTGTATATTATCTATAAAATAATTATAATTAAGAAACACATACATTCCTAGTGTATATAAAAAAAATTCCAGATGTGATACCGTATCTGTAAAACTGGATGATTTCTTCCTTGAGACCTATGAATGATAAGTTTCCATTAAACTAAAGCCAATAATAACACTAAACATCAATAGTTATCCATAATACTAGAATCATTTTTACTAGTTGTAGGTGTAGAAATTGTAATTTATGAGACTTTTTGGTTTCATGTTAGGTTTATATTCATGTTCATTGACGTTCTTATAGGACATGTATAAAAGTTTACAAGTTTTCATGTTTTGAATAATTGAATTAGCTGGAATGATAAGAACAGTATATGAAAATATGGATGGGTTATGAGTTCCATGTTTCTAGATTTTCTACAAAAAAATATAAGGTTTTGTTCGTTAATTTTCAATTTTTTATAGTTTTAATAAGTATATAGGCCTCTCAATGATTTTTATTCTGATTTGTTGAAACTATTTTAAAAAAAATATAATTTAATTCTGTGAATTTATTTTTTCATTTTTTCAAATGTTCTATTTCTTATTTATCATAATGACGATCTCATAAAAAATACCAGTGATGATGTTATATATTTATTATTATTAAATAGTTTATGGAATTAATATATTTTTTTATAAATTCATTGAGAAAAAAATCATAAAAATATAATTTGATTGAATATTTAGATTGTCAATTTTATATAAGTACATATAATGATAAACTCAAGTGGATGAAGTATTTTCCAACATTCATCGATGTGTATTGGGGTTTTAGAGTTATAATATAATTGATCTTGTTATATTAATTCTTATTAGGTAAAATCAATTTACATTAAATCTTTGAGAAATAAATATCATGAATTCACTAATATGTGATAATTAATAAATTTGGGAAGTGGGAAGGATTTTATTCATCTATCCATGTATCACTCACAAGATTCTAGAGTTCAACGCTAATTTTTGGAATCATCCGTTTGTAGTATGTGGGGTCTTTTAAATTGTCTCATATTCTTCCATTTCATGTCATGGTATACAAGTGGAAGTCTCATTGATGATTAGTGATACTATAGGTATATATATAATTGACATGAAATAGGGCCTAAATGACTCATCTTGTAGTGATCATTAACCTAACCGACCCATTTCATTGGCACTCTATTAAATTTTTCCAGATAAATCCATTATTATGAAGATATTTTCTATTTGATGTGAAATATTAATTTTTAAGATCACCATTTTTGATTCTGTACCTGTTACTACAAATATAGAAAATCAGTTCAATATATGTTGGACCATATGACTAGGTTGTGTTTTGACTAAATTTCTATAATTATTTATCTCAAGATCATAGAAGGGACTTCTAAATTGTATCATGTTATTTATTTTCATGTCATGGAATGAATGTTGAAGTGTTATTGATATTCACTCCTATAATTAGTTTACATAAAATTGATTTGGAATTTTTCTTGAATAACTAATATGGAAGGGTGGCTATAAACTGAAGTATACTGATGACCCCCACTCATGTGTCTCCAATATTCGATCATGAGTTGTGTCAGTATCTATGAGCATTTACATAGGTTTGTTCAATAAAATGTTACTTATAGTTGGGATTTTCTAATACATTATTGTTCGAATACTCATGTATTAATCATGTTCTATTGATCACAAATCATATATATTCTGTAAACCCGGGTAATCCTATGTAATCTATTATAAATCATCTTCAGATTATTAGTATCCTTATGCTTTAGGTAAATTTATCCAATATCTTAATTTCTATACATTAGGTCTTAATATTGTACACTATATTTGATTTAATTTATAATGAGTTTTTTATGAATGATTAAGTCTATCCATTCTATGAATATCACTTCTTAATTTGGAATACATATATTTAGCTAAGTCTGAGACACCGTTTGTTTACCACCGGTTGTGATTTTTGTGGGAATGGACTGACACACCATGACCAGACAATGTGACCAGACATCGTGACCAGACACTGTGACCATCTTGACACGGTGACCATCTGGACCCCGTGAACATCCAGAAACCATGACCATCCAGAAACAGTAACCATCCAGACACACTGACCATCCAGACACCGTGACCATCCAGACACCGCGACCATCCAGACATCGTGACAATCCAGACACTGTGACCATCCGTACTCTATGAACATCTAGACACCATTGCAAGGAGACATCGTTTCATGGTGAAAATGTTTAAAAAAACTATGAAACCATTTATAATCATGTTTTGTTGTCTTTTAATATTATTTCTGATGGTCATATTTGATTCTTTTAAATGCACTAAAATAATTAATTTTTTGGAGACATATCATCTGACAGTACGATGTATGAGGTGCAGAATACATGCAACCTATCTGCTCCAACAGAACCACTCTAGGAATAAAATAAATAGTGCGGCCCAGAATCAATATAGTGTGATACAAAAAAAAGCATAATAATAGATAACACATGAGATTTCTTGAGAAAAAAATAGAAACATGAAACTCAACATTCATTAAGAACACATGAAGGATTATTTAATCAACAATATGGACACCATAGTTAAGAATAGTTGAGCACATCTTCACATTGTCAATACAACGAAGAACAAGAGCCCGATATGGCTGACTTGCGATACTATGTTTTACATGATAGGACTTGATTTCTACAATTGTTTCATCTCAGAAGTATAGAGCTGCCAAGAACAACACTCAGAGCACATCTAACCTTATCTATATACTTTTCACTATTTTTTAGTATTTTTCAACTTCCGAGTAGTGTGTGGGTGTCTGTATATAAACACCCATTATCTCCTACATTAAACTGGAGGATTCGTGATATCCTTTACCAGACCCCCTTTTACACTTGTGTATATCCACAGATAAGTGTGGAGAGGTTGTATGTAAGTTGTTTTTCATACCAATAAAGAATAGTGGAAGAGGTTGTGTGACTTGGACAATCTTGTGTACTGTTGTAATTCCAAATACAGGCTGTTTATGAAGTTTTTTTATTAAAACTACTTAGTGGCATCTGATAACCAAGTGGAGTGGATTTTGTCTCAACTTGAGACTGAACCACTTGTTTTATATCTTCTGTGCTCTCTATTTTAGTTTTCAATGTTTTACTATTTATTATAGAATTCACTAAATTTACTTTTATAGTAAATCTTGGAATTAAGTTATAATTGTATTATTTTAGTAGAATAGTTTAAAAATTGATTTTGGTGACCAATATTACGATTACTACGAATTAATCAATCTTCAATAGAATTTATTTAAATAGTAAAACATTCATAACAGTATAAGCTTCATTAATAGAGAAATATTTAACTATTGGGGAACCATTTAAGAAGACATTTTCAATCTTAAATTTTTAATAGATACTCAATTCACCCCCTCTTTAGTACTATACTCTGACCAATATTTGGTATTATAGGAGTGTTTTTTAATCATATTAAGTCTTTGTTTTTAATATTATTCAACTATGATTATTGTTGTACATTAAATATCTGTAAAATATTTTAATGAGCCTATTTAGAAGGATAGAAGTCACTACTAATGATTATTGTTGTACATTAATACCTCTACTATTTTATATGATAACATTAAAATGAATCATAATGAGCCTATTTCTATCATGTATCTCAAGTTGAACAAAATTTTCAACACAATGATTTATCATGGAAGAGAAGTTACTACTAATGAATAGATCATGAAAATTCTCAGATGAATACCTGACAGATAGAGAGGAAGCTCTGTCTCAATTTGAGAATCATGTGATATCAAAAACCTACCTTTAAAAGAACATATTAAGAAACTGATTATGTATGAAGTGGAGCTGAATGTCATCAAGGAAGTGGAGGATGAGCCAAAAAGAAAATATGTTGTGTTCAAGACCACTACATCTAAACATAATGACAAAGGGGTATTGGAAGTTATTGTAGAAAGATCTAATAGTGAACAGTCATCACCTGATATTGATGAAGAGATTACTCAATTATCCAGAAGGATCAAGTGATTTTACAAGAATAAGAACACTTTCATAAATCCAAACATCAAGGGAAAATATGATCACAAAGGGGGTTGGATTAATTATAGGAAATGAAGTGACAAGTTAGATGAGATTATCAGCATTGAATGTATACGAAAAGGCCATATCAAGGATGACTGTCCAAAGATCAAGTACAAAAAGAAATATGAGGGAAAATATTAAAAATATAAAAAGGAAATGAATGAATCATTGAGTGCATCTAAGGATAGTTCAAGAGACTCAGAATAATCACATGATGAAGAGGTTAACAAAGCTACCATGTTTTTCGGACAAACAGATCTGAGGTAAAAGTGGAATCTTAAGTACATAATTCATACTATTCTAAAGATGAGAGTGACTCTGAAAATATGTCTAACGATAAAATTATTGAATACTGTAATATGCTCAAATAGACATGCAGTGAACTAAAAGATAATTAAGATTCATTGAAGAAACATCACGTGAATGCATTGTCGAGCAAGTCAAATTAGTTTTTTAGTTTTAACTAAAATTTTGGCAGTATAGCTGCAACGCTATGATGCCTCTCGATAGAGCCATAAGTCGTTAATTCCGAAATGTGGTTAAAATTATTAATGTAAAAAAAGGTAAATGGGTGTTTTATAATACATGGGTTTGATGATTCAATATGACAATAGAAAATGAAATCAATAAAACTAAGTGCATGTAAACAAGATTAATTAATCATGATCAACCTGGGTTACTCTCATGATGCTCATCCTTCATCAATTCATGAGAAAGAGTTATGATTTTTTCATCCCTGGTTTTTAACACCTATAACCATAATTATACTAATTTTATACTAGGATAACTTCTAGGGTTAAGTTGAAAATGCACAATGATTCACTAGACACCGCTGATGATGGGTTGATTTGTGATCGACATCATACTCTAAACTCACCAATGCAACACATGAAAAACTCAATATGCTATCCAGGTTTGTATGTAATTTATTATTGAAATCATGAAATAAATGAACATTGCATTAATAGTTCTTATGCGAGTTCAATTGACCAATATGAACCACATAAACACCACAATTGAATGATTGAAGAAAAAGGGATGAACAATGTATAAATAGTCACATGAAAGGGTAACCACAAACATGGTCATTTGGGTTTGAGTATAAAATAGAAGGATATAACACGATTAAATAAAAAGATAGGATAAAGAACAACAACATACAAACCTGGAATTAAAAAAACATTCAAATATTACAACATTAATCTCGGTATTTACAACATGTTCCTCCTCGACTGATCAAAAGGGCTTTAGAAACCAATGGGGGGAGAGGAAGAAGAAGACTTTTATGTAGCACTTCACATAGCCTCAATAAAATAAAATATTAGTGTGAGAACTCCTTAGGGACTCTAAAATAGCAGCACCTTTCCTCTATTTCAAACTCCCAAATGAGGTGCCTAAGGTGCCAATTTATAGGCAAACTGGGAAGTGGTTTTGGGCACCATGATTTCACTAATCCTCTTCGTCCATGGATTTGGACCATCTGAAAGTCATAAATTACATTGGACAAAACTATAGAGTTGTTGGACGGAACCATTTCTACCACCATGTTAAATATGGAGGCCAGATATGGAATATAATAATAGATATTTTCAAAATATAGTGGAAATGTTTTGACCCCACATAGATCCACTTTATTGAACAGATCAGTTTGTATGGGCCTCTTAATGGAAGAATTGGGCTTCAGTTGCTTCAGATGAAATGGATATAATTAAATTTCTTACGAGCCCATAAAATGTTAGCCATGTGAATGCATGGTTTAGTAGTATAATGTGTTTATTCCAATGGTGTGCTTGGATCATGTGCAGATTGGCCCATTTTTCTTGGACTTCATCATAGGTCCTCCAAATCACCTCCACCTATAATATAATTATCAAAAAAAGTAACATTTCCATTTTTAATATTGTTAAACTAAATATAATTGAATAATATATGGTGTGAAATTTGTTATTATACTTGTAATTTTTTAATACAAAAGATGTTTAATACATTGGTATAAGGGTGAAATAAAATAGTGAATCCTGGTATGATCAAACCCCCACACCTAAACATTTACACTGTTGGGAAAAGTATAATATCCTAATCATGTCCCATTCCTAAATAAATGGTGTGAAAACATCCATGATTATTTTGAAATTAAATTCATCATGTATCTTTTATGGAATCAATTTTCCTATCATTTTTCTTTTCTCACATTCAAATTTTTTGAACTTCATTTGTTTACCCATGCAACATGTCACAACCAACCTCACTTAAAAATTTTACACATTCACTCAAGGAAAATATGATAGTTGATTTATTATCTTTTCATAGAGTTAATGTGATTTTACCATATGATTTCCAAGATTCTAATTTCTCTACCGGCAAAAACTAGTGTGCTACTCAAGAGGACTTTCAACAGGCTGTTCTGAGGTACAAAGGTTGGTGGAATTTAATGTTTAAAAATTTGAGGCAGAAGGGAGTGTTTAATATCTTATGTAAATAACATGTAAATATTCATCAACTGTTCATAATGTATATCACTTCCAAATCACTCTCCTCATTATCCATTTTTGTGGGTCACAACCAATAAGGGATAAATAATGAGTAAACATTCTATTTTGTCCATTTTCTATTTCGTTATATTTATTTAAATGTATAGAACTACTTTTTTTGTATAGTTTTTTTGGGATAATGAGGGAAACATTTATAAAACAATGATGTATTATGTCTTGTGAACCCATTGTCCAAGAAAAAAATGGGCACCATTTATATAAACACATAATAATGATTCTCTACCCAAAATTCCCATGGAAACACCCTATCACCCACACTTACTATAAATAAACAAGAATATACACAAGATATGGGTAGGTAGGGATAAATTATCTTGTAATCTGTCTACCTAGTAGGCATTTCATGGTCTCTAAGGCTTAATAAGGATAATATGTAAATGTGCCAAAAAATAGAGGATAATTGTACATAGGGATTTTCAATGAACGATTGCCTCTATCATGAATGTTGAATACATGATTCTTATAACTTTAAATAGAATCAAGGGAAGTTCTAGATTCGATACATGACCCAAAACACTCAATAAAGCAATTAAAAGAAAAAATGTTCAATAAATGTCTTATAATTTCTCTCAGGTATGGGATTAAAATAATGACCAGTGCTAATAAGTAATGGGGTTTAAAAATAAATTAAACTCCTAAGAAAGATTTGAAAATACAAATTATAGAAAACTATTACATATCAATATTCATTTGATATATTTTTTTGGGAAAAAATGGAATTTTCAAAAAATTTGACTCCTACATGAAAATAATTTTACATATTCTTTTAAGATAAATTTTTATTTAAGAACACAAAATAATGAAAAATGAAAACAAAAATGAAATCACAATTTTTTTGTTTTGTTTTTTGTTTTAATCCTTACTATTACATGTCAACCTCACCCACACCTAAAAGTTACATTGTCTACAATGAATGTATTTAATATAAATAGACAAGTAAATAAAGGTAGGGAGAAGGTACAACCTTCTAAGTGGTGTCATATGTGGCATCTATCAGTTTCATTTCCTCCATGGGATTCGTTGGAAAACTCTCATCGAAGTGTTTGATCCTCTTCCATTGACAGTAATCCTTTTCCACTATTCTCTTAGAAAACCTATATATCACTAAAAGGGTAAATATCAGTAACAATATAAGGACTGAGCCATCAAGAACAAATCTTACCTGGGTGGTGGTTTATCCTAGAATTATATATGAGAACATTATCACCAATATGAACCTTCCATTGATGAATCATGTATCATGGATAGCCTTTGTCTTCTCTATATAGATCTAATAATTCTCATATGCATCACGTCGAATATTTCCAACTCTTGAATCTACATCTTTCTATGCTCACATGCATCTGAAAGATTTATATTAAATTGTTTAATAGCACAGTATGCACAGTGTTATAACTCCACTGGGATGTGAAAATACATTCCAAAGAGAATTTTTTATGTTGACATTATGATTGTGGTTTAAAAATATTTACAGTACTCCCAAAGTGCATCATCCAAGCGCAAAATCCAATCTTTCCTCTTGGGTTGTTCTGTTTTTTCCAAGATTCTAATATCATATCAAATTGAGATTTCTGATTGTCAGTTAGTTTGGGGGTGATATTCTGGAGAGAAATTATGTACAACCCCATATTTACGATGCAAATTTTTCATGTTTCATTTGAAAAAATGGGAACCTTTGTCCCAAATGACGAATCTTGGAAAACCAAACCTACTAAAAATCTAGGACCTCTCAAAATCAACAACAACTTGAGAGTCATTGATCTGTGTAGCTTTTTCATCCACCCATTTAGATACAGAGTCAACAGAAAATATGATGTATATAAAGAAAAATGAATTTGGAAAAGGCCGCATGATGTAAATGTACCATGCATCAATGATCTCAAAAAATAACATATGTTGTTGGGGAATTTCATTCCTCATGGAGATATTTTATTTGAATTAACACCTAGTGAAAGACATACAAATTTGATGGGAATCATTATAAAATGTTGGTCAATAAATACATGAGTTAAGGACCTTTCGAGCTATACATTGAGAGCCAAAGTGACCCCCACAAGCCAAAGTGTGGCAGAAGGTCAACATAGAGGTGAACTCATGGCTTGGGACACACCGACGAACTACTTGGTCACCACTAATTCTCCATAAATATGGGTCATCCCAAATGCACCAATGATAATCATGTTTAAGTCCTTAGGATTGTGAAGTGTTAAAATTAGTGGGGACCCTAGATGTTGCTAGAAAATTCACAATGTCTGCATACTAGGGGGTAAGGTCCACAAAATCACAAAGGTTATCATGGGGAAAGAATTCACTAATAGGAAGGGGTGAGTCAGCATGATGTTTCAATGGTGGAAAATCCAACTAATGTGGTCAACTACCACATTTCCCTCACCTGTCTTGTCACGAATCTCAAGGTCAAACTCTTGGAGGAGGAGCATCCACCGAATGAGGTGGGTCATGGCTTCAGGATTCTATAGGATGAAACGAAGGGCAACATGATCAAAGAAAACAATGATTTTTGAACAAATAAGACATGAATGAAATTTTTACACAGAAAACACAATAGAAAAAAGTTAATTTTCGGTGGATGTGTGTTTTTCTTAGGATGGGTCAAGGGTACATGAGGCATATGTAATGACATGAGGAGACTTCTCTACCCTTCATGATAAAACTACCCCAATAGAAAAGGTATAAGCATCACATATAAGATCAATTAGTAGATCCCACCATGGTGGTTAGATGATGGGAGGTGAGGTGAGACTCCTTTTAGTAAATTTAATTCATCCTCAAATTATTTATCAAAAACAAATTCAGAATCATATTACAATAATCAGGACGAGGGAAGTGAGATATTTTTTAAGTATGTAATGAATCAGTAGTAAAAACATGAATGTCCCAAGAAGGATCTCACCTCACGAACACATTTTGTAAATGGAAGGGATGAAATTAGTTCATATTTTGAATTACCTTCTTGAGTTAACTCTTTTGAAATAAAATGCTCAAGAACAATCCCTTGTTCAACCATGAAATATCATTTCTCGTAATTCATACAAGATCTTTTTCTATGCAATGATGGATGATATAACCTAGGTGAGACGAACAGTATCAAAGGATGTTCCATAAAGTGTGAAATCATCCGTAAAAACGTTAATGTAATTCTATAGGTACTTAAAAAAATACTCAACATACAATGATAAAAAGTACCAGGAGCATTACAAATACAAAAAAGAATCCATATGTATGAAAATATTCCATATAGATAGTTATATGTTGTCTTTTCTTGATCCTCAGTGGCTATATAGATTTGAAAATAACCTGAATAGCCATCAAAGAAACAATAATGGGACTTACTAGCCAATATTTCTAACATTTGGACAATGAAAGGTATATGAAAGTGGTCCTTTTATGTGTATTGATTCATTCATTGGTAGTCAAAATACACTTGCAAACGGTTTTGCACACATGTTGAATGCAATTAATTCCTTTCATTTGACACACCTATAATTCATATTTTTAGGTACAATTTTCACTGGGTTAACCCAATTACTATCTGATATAGGTTAAATTATCCCCACAACAAGTAATTTACTCACTTAAAAATTTACCACTTCAGGGAGTGTAGGATTTAGCCATCATTGAGATTGTCTCACAGTCTTGTCTTCATCATCCAAAATTATATGGTGCATAAAAATAGATGGGATAATCATAAGAATATCATCCAATTTCCATTATATTTCCTTTTTAAACTCTTTTAAAATGATGATCAATTTTGATTCTTATTTTTGAGAGAGTTTATTTGAAATAATTGCGGGAAATTGGTCAATACCATCAAGATATGAATATTTTAAAATATATAGAAGTGGTTTTAATTCCAACACCTGGTGTTTATAGATAGAGGGAGGGGATTTAGGAGGAGTGAGGTCCATTAAACTATCTATCTAGTCATGTTTATTCTCTAAAGGTAGAGAATCTATGGAAATGTGATTTGGAGAATAATTGACGTTCTTGGGTACCTTAAAATGAACATACTCATCAATTAAAGCACAAAAGTTTCACATTTCAGAACCCCAAAAACACTCAAAACATGAAACAAAACTAAAATAATCCAATGGGGAAGAAGAGAAAAATGAATCTGAGTATGGGTTAAGGATAGAATTGTGTGTGTGTGTGTGTGCATCAGTTGAGAGCAATTCCCTAAAATAGATAGGAAGAGTGGAGTGCTCTTCAATGGGTTGTTTTAGAGCCTCAAGGATTTTATAACTTAATTTTTATCCTCCGAACTCCATGTACAACGTAGCATTTTGACCATTGATGATTTTTTTTTGAGGAATGACCTCACATGTATGAGAGGAGAATGTTCTTATGTTCAGGTATCATCCTTCTCAATAATGTATAAATCAGCAGGGAAGATGAGATTTTTAACACTTACAAGGACATCCTCAATCACTTATGTTGGATGCAGTGTATTCTGGTTGGAATGTTGCATGAAAATTCTTGTTGGCCGATGCTCTCAAAATTATAGATAATTATAAATGGAGTGAGGCATTACATTAATGGAAGCAACTAATTTTATCATAGCTTCAGAAAGAAAGGTCTCCCCTATGGTACATGGTATCGTGAATGTGTCTGGATACTTTCATTTTGTTGTTATTTCTAGTTGAATCAAGGCTGAAATATTTCTTCCTAAGTCGAATCTATTATTCCACTTCATCCTTCATCTATGGGTGAAATGTTTATTATGAAATTTGGCATAAGTGTGAATTTTCTTGACTCCATCCAATAATGGAATATTAACTAGAACATTTGTAAATGTATCCATTTTTTCATTATCAATTTCATTATCAATGTTTTTCTTAGATTTAGATAGTCTTTGGGGGAAAGGAAGTGAAATGGATTCTTCATTTGAATCTTTAGTGATAATTAGATTACTCTTTTTATTATGTTTTTCTTCATTGGAATCATTTATGGGTGGAGAAATATTTTTTTGAGAGGGGGACATACCTGCTGCATAGAATCAGTAGAAGGAGAAACAAATTTACTACTGCGACATGTAACAACACATGCATTACCCCTATCCTTCAGATTGGAAATGGGTTGGGAGAATAGTTTTCCAGAACCTTACATATTAAGATCACATATTGTGATTTCCAACTGCCCCACTTGATTATGTAGGTCTTGAATTGCTGATTTTTTGGTCTGTTGGAATTGGAGGTTCTGGGATGCCATTTGTATCACCATATCCTTGAGGTCTGGTTTAGATTTGGGAGGAGGTGGATGATTGTTTTGAGAAGTTGAATGATAATAATGTTTTATACCTTGGCCTTGTTGATACCAATTATTCGTGGGTTATCTTGAGTTTACTCCATATCGGTACTCGGGTTGTGCTTGTCACCGAGGGTTTGGATTTGTCCTGAATGGTTCATGATTAATGGGAAGTACTTGTTGGAATGAACTCCTTAATAAAACTGTTAAACAAGACTCTAGTGAATCATTACGTTGTTTGCACTGGTCATAAAACTGACTATTTTTCGAAAAAATAAAACAATGAAATATAACTAGAGGAGAGTGTGAGTTACATTGTGCTTGATCAAATAGCCTTATATTGGTATAAATATCATCAAGATTATTATATAAATTTTGTTCTAGGGATGAATGTCTTACCACATGAACTCCTCATGTTGGTTAAATTGCTCGAGCACCAAATTTTTTTTCATATTGAGCCATATTGGCTATTAAATCATGAGAAATAAATGGAGTTTTATCAACAAGGGAACCACCAATAGCTGCATCAATCATTCCACGATATCATACAAGTGTTGGATTAATAGTTGTTTGCTAATTTGGCAGTTAGGGAAACTAGAGAAAAGAATTTGGAATCTCTCACAGTGTTCATGAATGGTGTCTCCTTGTGATTGCATAATTCCATAGATTTCTTTCCAAATTTATTTAGTTCAAGAGGAAGGGAAGAAATTCTCTAAAATGATACTTTTATGGTTTTTAGAGCCCCCAATTGTGGTAGGAAAATAGTACAGAAAATCATTTTCTACACCATCAAGGGAGAAAGGGAAGGCCCGAAACATAATTAGGTTCTCAGATACATTTTGGGGTTTCAGGGGGGAGCACACTATGTGATAATCTTTAATATGTTTATGAGGGTCCTCACCGAGAAGACCATATCATTTTGGAAGAAGGTGGTTGAGGCCTAATTATTGCTCAATTTTGGCTGCTTCCTCTTGATATAGGATTTATACAGGTTGGTATTCCACATCTGAGGTGGTCAGTTATTTTAAGGTTCGATTATTTTCATCCATGTTTTCATGGAGTTGATTGTGTTCAATTTTTGATTAGTTTATGGCCATTTGAGGATCCAAAAGTGGTTCCTCAGTAATAATTGATTGACCATCTCTATATTCTTTCATTTGTGAATGGTTTGAGTGTTTAATTTCTAGGTCAAATTCATTTAGTGTTTCATTACCATATCTTGTCATGCAAAACTGATGTCAAATTTGATTGATTGATTGTTATTTTATTTTAAACTATTTTTATGGAAGAATAATGAAATAAAAATACTTTTTAAACAAAAATAGAAATGAAAAGATAATGTTATAATACAAATTTAGATAGATATTTAGAGAAGAAGAAGAAAAGGAGAGAGAGAGGAAGAGTGCACAAAAACAACCAAAAATTCAAAAAAAAAACAAAAAACAATAGAATGTGTGTGTGGTATTAAAAGGGGTAATAATTAAGAAAAAAAAATAAAAAATAAAAGGAAAAAATGAAATAAAATGATCTCGGTGCCTCGACAATGGTTCCAAAATTTGACTGTATTGTCGAGTGCATCAAATTTGTTGTTTAGTTTTAACTAGAATTTCTAGAGTATAGTAGCAATCCTTGGTCATCTCTCGATGGAGGCATGGATCATTAATTCCAAAATTTGGTTTAAATTATGAAATTAAAAAAGTGAAGTGGGGGTTTTTTATACTTGGGTGTGATGATTAAGGATGACAATATAAAATGAATGCAATAAAACAATGTAGAAGTAAACCAGATTAATTAAACGTGATAAACCTGGGATACTTTCAGGATGCTCATCCTTCATCACATCATGAGATAGAGTTATGATATTTTAATCAATGGTTTGTAACACCTAGAACCATAATTTTAATGAGTTTATACTTGGATCTCTCCAATGTTTCTGTTGAAAACACACAATGATTCACCAGACACCGCCTATAATTGGGGGATTTGTGTTCGACTTCATAAAAGAAACTCACCAAGGAAACACACGAAGAACTAAATGTGGTATCAAGTTCTATATTTTATTTCTTTGTGATATCTTTTCATAATTGTACATGGCCTTGATAGTGCTTACGTGAGTTGAATTGACCAATATGAACCACACAAACATCGCAATTGAAAGATTGAATAAAAAGGGTTGAATTGTCTGTGAAACATCCCATGAAAGGGTACCCCCAATCATGATCATATGAGTTTGAATATAACATACAAGTATATAACTCAATTAAATAAAAATGGAAGATGAATAAAAGAAACAGACACACCAAAAATTAAAAATATTATTCAAATATTACAACATTAAGCTCGATATTTACAACATGTTCCTCCTCATGTGATCACAAGGGGTTTAGAAACCCATTGTAGGGGAGGAAGAAGAATATGTTGATGTATCACTTACCATATCCTCTATAAATTCAAATGTTGGTGGGAGGACTCTTTTGGGACTCCAAAATGGAATCACCTTGCCTCTTGTTCTAACTCCTAAATGGGGTGCCCAAGGTGCCAATTTATAGGCAATGTGGAAGTGGTTTTTGGCACTCAGATTTCACTAATTCACTTGGTCCGTGGTTTGGTCTGGTGAAAAATTCTTAAATAACTTTAGGGAAAACTATAGAGTCATTGGGAGGCACCATGTCTACCTCAATGTAAAATTAGGCATACAGATATGGAATATAATAAGAATATTGGAAAAATATAGAGGCAACGTTTTTACCCCGTTAAAATCCACATTATTGAACAGATCAGTTTTTATGGGCTTCTTAATGAATTAATTGAGATTCTCTTCCTTCATAATGAAATGTATCTAATTAATTTTCGGACCAAACCACAATTTTTTAGCCCATTTGAATCCACAGTTTAGTAGAAGCATGTGTTTTAGTCAACTAGTGTTCTTGGATCATGTGCAGATTGACCCATTTTCTTAGACTTCATCATAGGTCCTCCGAATCACCTCCACCTACAATATAATTATCAAGAAATATAACATTATCCCTTTTAACAGTGTTAAAAACAAAATAATTGAATCAAACATGGAGTGAAATATGTTATTATACATGTAATTTTCAACACAAAACCAGTTTAATACATCGGTATAAGGGTGAAATAAAATAGTGAATCATGGTACGATCAAAATTCTCCCACCTCAACATTTAAAACTAAACACATTATAGAAAGGGTGAAAAAAGATCAATTATTCATAGAGAACAACAAACTAAAACTATCTAATGATCAATTGAAAAAGCTTCTTGAAACGTTTCTTAATGGTAAGGATACCTTGGAAAAAATTCATGGTAGGAATATTCATCTTAAATATACTACTGGAATTGGATACCAACCCGGTAAAAGAAATTTTGGAAGAACTAATTTTGTTTCTAAGTCTTGGAAAGAAATCATTACTCCCCGTTCTTGAAATTATTCAACAAGTTCATGTTATGAAAAACGTTCTACTATTTCATGATTTTATGAACCAAATAGAGTTTAGTTTTCAAATACTTTACATAATTCTTAAAGGAAACCTATGAGGCATATATGGGGTTCTAAATCACTTATCACAAGTATTTCTGGACCAAAACAAATGAGGGTACCAAAATCTATTTTTACTCGATAACTTTGTAGGAAATCTTCTTAAAGAGTTCTTGTAGGAGCATATGGGACTTGGACACAGGGTGATCAAGACACATGACATGAGACTAATAATGCTTAATAAATTTAATAATAATTGATGGAGGACATTTCACCATTGGTGACAATGCTAAAAGAAATATTATTGGACTTGTCCAAGTCAGTAACTCTAACTCAGTTTTTATTTCTAACGTAATGTTGTTGATGGATGGAATTATAATCAAATCAGTATCACACAATTATGTGATGACAGATTTCATGTTAAATTCCAAAATAATTCATTCATTGTTTTTAATTCGAATGATGAATTAGCATTTTATGCAGTAAGAAAGGAAAACTTTTATTCAGTTAACATATATTTTATTAGATTCTCAAATCAATTTCATTTTAAGTGTGTTTCAAAAAAATTCCTGGCATTGGCATAAGAGACTAGGACAATGTAAAAATCACTCTGTTAGCATGTTAACTACAAAAAGATTAGTCATATACCTACCCAAGCTTGATTTTCTAAATGGTAAAGTGTGTAATCCTTGTCAAAAAGAAAAGAAACACAAAATTTCCATCAAAAGAAATAACGAAATGTCAACTTCTCAACCTCTCGAATTTGTTCACATGGATTTGTTTGGATCAACTGGAGTTTCTAGCTTAAATAGGAAGCACTATCTTATTGTTCTGGTAGATTAATTTTCGAGATATACGTGGACTTTCTTTTGGGCTGACAAAAGTTAATCATGCTATCATTTTACCACATATGGAAAAACTGTAGAAAATAATAGTGGATACAAAATTAAATCCTAAAGAATAGATCATGGCGGTGAGTTTGAAAATCATGATTTTAAATAATTTTTCTCACAAAATGGTTGTAGTCATAATTTTTATGCCCCTATAACACCTCAACATAATTGAGTTGTAGAAAGATGAAATAGAACCCTACAAGATATTGTTAAATCCATGCATAGTGAATACGACCTACCTATTTATTTTTGAGCTGAATCTGTACATATATTAGACTATATAATCAATAGAGTGTTGATTAGAACTATTCATAAAAGGGCTCCTTATGAGTTATATCACAATAGAAATCCCAAAGTTAGATACATCAATGTTTTTGGTTAACAAGTCTATATCCATAACAATAATGAAAATCTCGAAAAATTTTCATTCAAGAGTGATGAGGGATTTTTTTTTGGATATTCAATTTTTCGTAAAGTCTATATAGTGTTTAATAAAATAACAAAATGTCTAGAAGAATATATCTATGTAAAATTTGATGAAATAGATCCAAATGAGACTATGACCGCTATAGAGAACTTGGAGGATGATGTATCAAATATGGACATTAATTAAAAATCTCCAAATGATGCTTTGAAAGAATATGTAAAAAACATACAGTTCAAGAAAATTCAAAAGACTGAAGTCACTATGAGCGTGAACCTGATGATGAACCTGAAATCACTGGTCATTCTTTTTCTAGAGCTATTATAACTCTTAAGAATCATCCTTTATATTATGTTGCAGGTGTCTTAGATAAGGTAACTAAAACTAGAGATTATCTTAGGAATAAGTTTGAACATCAAGACTTATAATGACAATATGAACAAAAAAAATTAATGATGCTATCAATGATGAATTTTGGGTGATGGATATGCAACAAGAACTTAATCAGTTTGAAGGGAACAAACTTTGGAAACATCTTGAAGGACCCAAAGACACATTCACTATAGGCACTAAGTGGGTGTTTATAAATAAGGTAGATGAAGCTGGTAACATATCTAGAAATAAGGCTAGATTAGTAGCACAAGGCTACAGTCAAGAAGAAGGAATTGACTATGAAGAGACCTTTGCACCAATATCTATAATTGAAGCCATTATATTCTGCTTTCTTATGCTGCACATCTGAATTACAAACTATATAAAATAGATGTCAAAAGTGAATTTATAAATTGGGATATAGCTGAGGATTTATTTGTTGAGAAACCCCCTGGTTTTAAAACCCTCAATTTCCAAATCATATTTTTATGTTATCAAAATCTTTGTATGGTTTAAAACAAGAACAAAGAGCATGGTTTGATAAATTAATTAATTACTTTTACATTCAATTAATTTAAAAAATGAATAGTTGATCCATCCCTTTTAATAAAACGTATTTACAATGATATTTTATTGTTTCAAATCTATTTAGAAGATATTATCATTGGATCGTCAAAAATATATTTATGTATAGATTTTAATAAAATGATTCAAAATGAATTTGAAATATGATTATTGGTGAACTATAAGTCTATCATGGATTAATAATCTTTCAAAATAATTATGGAATCATTTTAAATCAATTTAAATATACTAGAGACACTATAAAACGTTTTGGATTTCATAGAACCAAATGTAGTGATACTCCAATGAGTACAACTTATACGTTTGATCTTGATGAAGATGAAAAATCTGTAATAAAACCAATTAAAGATGAATTATTTGAAGTTTACTCTACTTAACTTCTAATCGGCCTAACATTATGTTTTGTGTGTGTCCGTGAGATCATTTTAAATAAAAATATATCGTAATATCATTTAAATGATAAGATAATTTTCAAATATCTCAAGCATACACACAGTCTAGGACTGTTCTACCCCAAAAGACAATAATTTTAATTAGTTAGTTATTCTGATGTTGGCTTTTTTGAATGAAAGTAAGATAGGAAAAGAACCTCTGGAAAATGTCACTTTTTAGGCAAGTCACTATTATCATGGTGTAGTAAGAAACAATATACAGTCGCATTATCTACTTTAGAAGCTGAATACATAGCTACTGGTAGTTTTCCTGCACCAGTTTTTTTGAATAAAACACACATTACTAGATTATGGATATCAATTCACGAATATACCTATAAATTGTGACAATAGAAGTGCTATTAAAATCTTAAAAAATTATTTTGAAAACACAAGGGAAAAACACTTTGATATTATACATCACTTTTTGAGAGATCATTATAATAAAGGTGACATCCCTTTAGATTTCATTTGAACTAAATGTCACCTTGCTGATATATTCAACAAAACACTAAATTCTAAAAGAATAGATTAAATCATACATGAATTGGGAATGATAAATCTTAAGTAGTTATCTTAATATTTCAAATCTTACTATTTAGTATCTTACTGTATCATATCTTACTGTTTCACACTTAACAATTTCACAAATCACTGTATTGAGATTACTATTTTACTCAAACAGTGATATATTTTTTCTATCTTAAAACATAATATTTAATGTTTGTGGTCTAACAGTTACTATTTCTTGCTTACTGTCTAACACTTAATGTCTCAAATAATACAATCACTCTTTTTTAAAAACCACATAGTTAGGGTCTCACCATAAACTCATGTTATGGTCTCACTGTGAATTCCTAATACTATATCACCATGAGAGTCAGTTACTATCTCACTGTAAAGATGCCTAATTGTTTTATTTATACATTATATCTCATATCGCGGTAATTACTTATTTTACCCTTTCACTTTTCCACACTTTTATTTTTGTGACGATTGGTATTTTAAAATGATAAAATAAAAAAAGTTTCTCTTGTTCTTCACTTGATCTCACTTCTCTTCTCTCAAATCATTTCTATTCTTCAAACCTTCACTCACTTGAACCTTCAGTGAAATCCCGGGATGAAATTCCCTTCATCGTTAACTCCTGAGTAAAACAGTTCAATGAAGAAGAATAAAATCATGTTGAAGATAGAACCTGAGGGCCCTCTAAATCTGAACTTATTGAACATAGTAGTGGTACCTGAAAAGGTGACTTTCCATAAGTGGAATCTATCGAGTATGTCTCTATTTTTTAAATTATTGATAGATAAAGAATGGTAAGATTGGTTTGTCAATGAGGATATGACTATTTACCTAAATTAAGTTGCATAATTTTACCAGTATGTTTAGTTTTGATTTGACAAGTAAGATGGATATGTTCTGAGAAGCTAGATAAATGGCCAGAGATGCGATTTTACCTCGATGTTATGGGTGGGATGCCTTATAATCCCTCATGAGGGTATTTGTGAGGACTATCAGAGATTTCTTCCACCTCCAAGTGATATTTTTATCTTCTAAAAATCATTGATAAGTTTAATTGGTAATGGAACCAAGAGGAGAGCCATAGCTTCATAGTAGGATGGATAAACCATACTACTATTTAAATTTATTCAGAATTTGTTTATCCACAGAAAAGTTGAATTCACTTTAGTCATGTATTAGGTTGTATTTTTGATACATCTAATGAAATATGAACATAAGATCAACCTTTTCAAATATACTATACACCATATGTGTGAGGTGATCCAAAAAACCTCTATGTCAACCTCCTTGATATATTCTACGATTATCTCAGCCATGATTCATTCCATAAGATTTATTGGACCAAATGAAGAAGTTATCAAGGATAATGTTTTTTGTTACTCAATTTTTATAGTAAATAAGATGAAGATAAGTTGGAATAATTGGAGAAAAGCATGGGTGGAAGAAAATGATAGGATCTATTAAAATATGAATCCAGTGTAACACCGTTAAATACCTAAAGATATATATGATATTGGTTTAGAACCAGATGAATTTTTTGAGTATCCTGAGGAAGAAGATCATAATGATGATGATGGGGTTGTTGCACCTGCAATAGAAAATTTCATGAATTAGGGGGACAGTGAACCGGTTCTTCAATACTTATTTGAGAAAGAAGTGCCTCTTCCTAAAAAGGTTGTTGATATGGAAGAATAACCTTCCTCAAAAAAAGATTATGTTGTTGTTGAAAGAGAAAAAGAAGTTGTTGAAAAACATATAGAACCATATATGTCTTTGTGAAAGAAGCTGGTGGTGAAGAACATGTAGAGGACCAAATTTTTCCTCATGTTATTCTATCTACTTAAGAAAGAATGGATCTATCCTTTTCATTGTCTAGATAAAAAATTGATGAGGAAATAAGGTATAAAATAGTAAAAATAAAACAAGGATAAAAATATAATTCTTTAGAAAGATGCTCTTATTGAGGGGGAGAAACACCCCAGTCTAGAATCTATTGATCTACCTAATATTCTTGATCCTAGTACACTGGATACATGGTATAAATTTCCTAGTTATAATGATGTGAATGATTCACATGAAGTCATAGTCAAATATCATGATATCTCTACTATATTTCAGCTGAGAATGACATCTTATCCTAAATCTTTCTCTACCAAAGATCATGATCCTGTCTCAGCTTCAATATTTGATCCTTCACAAGAACCTTCACACTTAGTGAAAAAGGATGATCTAAAATAATTTGGAGTTACCTTATTGGTTGGTGTTTAAATGAATAGGAATAATCAACTGGCTCTGGTAACAAATCTGAGTGAGAGTGTTGCTTCACTATTATTGGAAAAATTCATATGACCGAATCAACCCAAAATGATTTATGAGATTCAAGAAGTTAGAATTGAGAATAATCATCTTAGTGATGATGTAAATACTCTAAGGGGATTGGTTGAAGATATTCAGGGAGTACTGCACTCGATACCAGAACCTGCTTCTCATTCTATTGGGAATATTGTTACTCATACCCCATAGGATGTAGCCTCACTGATTCAACCTCATCTAACCTCTTCAGATGACAAAGTGGTTAAATGAATCAAGAAGATTGTTCAAGAGATGTGTGAAGTTTTAATTGGACTTTTTTTAGCAAACTAAGGAGTATAAGTGGTGCCTTTAAGAATTTTTAAATCAACTTAAATATTTTACCTCGGCAGTCATGACATCTAATGCTTCTGGAAAATTTTCTCAACCAACTTTAGATTGTGATATGCTCTGAATAGTTTTCAAATAGAAACTTCAAGGTGTTATTAGTGGTTTTAACAAATAATCTCTATATGAAGTTATCAAGAATAATGATGGAGTTCTTGATTTGGTGAGAATCTATTCCAGGAATTCCACTGATTCTCAAAATGAAATTTCCTTGAAAGTGGACTTCTACTTCAATCAGATATTCTATAAGATTCACACGACCAATCATTTCAAATATATTGTGAAAAAATGAGGATTCATCCTATTGCTCATGGTTTCAAAAATCATGTCCAAAAGCTCAACTGTTTTACTAGTTTTGTTGGAAAAGATTATGGAGAACAATGATGCCTTTTAAAAACCCATGCAGTATGGTGGAGAGATCATTACTGATTTTATCATGTTTTTAAGGAATTATATTCTAGATCAGAGTACTACCATTGTTTCTCCTTTAGCTACACCTCTGAGATTTGGTTTTCCTACCTTCACCTCTTCCCTAGCCTCTAAATCAATGTTTTTTAGTCAGACCCTGAGTCAAATAAAGCTAGTAATACATGATAAACAGTTGCCTCAGTCTTCTACTACTTCTACCTTGTATTTTTTGTCTTTGAAGGTCTTCCTTTACCTTCTCTGTCAACCAGTTCACTCTCTACTTATGATTAAAACTCTACTACTATGGTAGTTTCTTTTGAAGCTCCTACCAAGGGAAAATTAAAGACAAGTTAGTGATGAATAATTGTGACTACTATATTTTTATACCGATATTGTTTCATTTCTTTTGTTGTTTACTTTTTGTAATGACAGTCGTTTTATCTAATACATTTTGATATTTTCTAGAGAATTTCTTATTCACCTATTTTGATAGTCCCAAAAGGGAGTGAAAATATTCCCATTAATGATAGAATAGATAAATATGTATTTTATATGTAGGTGTGAAAATATACCCATTAAATAATGTATAGAGAAATATGTATTATTTATGTACACTATAAACATATGTATTATCTCATTCACTTGATTTTTGATCATCTAAAAGTGGGAGATTTTTGGAATCCTCAGGTATTAATCATGTTTTAATGATCACAAATCAAACATTTTTGAATAATACTGCTAATACTGTGTAATCTATCTTAAATCATGTACAGATTATTAATATCCTTCTACTTTAAGTAAAGCTATCCAAGATCTTAATTGCTATACATTATATCTGATTACTGTACATTATATTTGATTTACTTTATAATAATTTTATTGATGCATGATTAAGTCTAATACATTCTATGAATACCACTTCTTATGTCTGAATACATATATTTTGCTAAGTCTGAGACACTGTGAGTCTGCCACCAGTTATGTTCCTCAGGAAGAGGACCAAGACACAATGACCAGACATCGTGTCTATATAGAAAGTGTGTCAATCTAGACACCATGACCATCCAGAAATCATGACCATCTTGACACCTTGACCATCCAGACACTTTGACCATCCAAACACCGTGACCATCCAAACACTGTGACAATACAGGTACAGTGGCCATCCAGACACCACGACCATCCAGACACTGTGACCATCCTGACAACAAGACCATCCAGACACTATGACCGTCAGAAACTGTGGCTTCCATAAACCATGACCATATAGACACCATCTCATGGAGACACCGTTTCATGGAGACAGTATTTACAAACAAACTATGACACCGTTTCTAAACCTATTTTGTAGTTTTTTCATATAATTTATAACGATCATATTTTATTCTTCTAAATGCGCAGACATAATTAATGTTTCTTTGTAGACATATCATCAGATATTATAAGGTACATAGTTCAGAATACATGAAACCTGTCAGGTCCAACACATGCACTCCATGAATATAGAAAAAACTGGGGCTCCAAAACAATATAGTGTGATACATAGAGAGCGTAATAATAGAAGACACACAAGATTTCGTAGGAATGGAACAAACACATTAAACTCAAAATTCATGAAGAACATAAGAATGATTCTTGAATCAACATGTTATACACCATAGATCAGAATCACTAAGCACACCATCTCATTGTCAATACCATGAAGAACACTGGCCGGATCTAGCTGACTTACGATACATTATTTTCCACAAGAGGACTCGATTTCTGCATATCCTTCATCTTAAAAGTCCATAGATAAATAGACTAACACACAGAGCGCTTCCAACCTTATCTCAATACTTATGATCTATTGTGTACTATATTTTAGGTTTCGAGCAGTGTGTGTGTGTGTGTGTGTATAAAAACACACATTGTCTTGTGCATTAAACTAATGGATACAAGATATCATTTATCAAACAGCTTTTTAAACATGTGTATACCCATGGATATCTATGGAAGAGGTTTTATGTAACATGCTGTTCATACCCATGAAAAATTGTGGAAGAGGTCGTGTGACCTGGAGATTCTTGTGTACTGTTATAAAGACCAATAAATGACATGTATCATGTTTATTTATATAAACTGCTTTGTGGCAAGTGATCACCAAGGGGAGTGAATTAGGCATCGACTTAAGGCTGAACTACTTGTTTTATATCTGCTGTGATATCTATTTTAGTTTTATCTGTTTTACTATTTATTTCATAAATCACTAAATTTGCATTATATAGTTAATCATGGAGAGAAGTAAAAATTATATTTACTTATTAAATAGCTTCAAAAGTAATGTTAATAACCAAAATTACGATTATTGTGAACGAATCCATCTTCTAAGAAGTTATTTAAAGAGTCAAAATTTCATAAAACTATACCCTTGATTAACTGTGATGTATTTAACTATTCATGAACCTTTTAAGAATACATTTTTTATAAAAAAATTTAATAGATACTCAATTCACTCCCTTTGATTAATCTACTCCGACCAACAATTACAAATATATTTCATTCTTCCACACTATTCCTTATCAAATTGTAATAGAGTTTATTATATTAGTGTTTATTTGATTCAATTAACGTGGACATGTATTTTACAATGTTTTTATGTTATATTTGTTGTTTAACTGATATAGATTAATAAAATCATGGTTGGGGTATTTTTTTTAATGCTATTCAAGTCGATATCCCACTCCTTTAAATTTCATTCAATTTTTTTCTAGTTATTATATAATAATTATCAAAATCATATTATATATAATTATATTATAGCATACAATGTAACAGTTATGAGAATTGAAAAGATTTTGAAAAAATATATATTTAAAACAGATATCATTGTAGTTATTACATAAAGACCCAAAAATATACTATATATTGGAATTATTATAATTTCCAAAGAACTATTTTATCTATAATAATAATAGTTAGTGATATAGTTTTAATAATTTTTTAGTGATAGGGTAATATTTTTTGGTAAAACAATTTACTGACAGAAAATGGACTTTTAAAAATATATATACCCATGGAAGAAATAAATAAATATTTTTATTGATCCCTTAAATCAAGGAGAAGAATTAAGAATAAAAAATTTAAATCTATTAGATTTATATCTGATGGATGGGTTGTATTTTAATTCTTCATATATTTATGGTTTTATGGATGTTGAATTTATTAGAGTCATTCATTTTCTTTTGATCAGTGATCTCTATCACTATCTATTCCTATTTTCACTTTTATTTTATATTTGAATTTTTACATCCCACTAATTTTCTCCAACTTGAAAACATAGTCTTGTGTTATTCTATAAGACCATTTTATTCACATTTCACACATTTAAAAGGTTTTTATGCCTATTTGTTGATGGTAGTTTTACGAAAAATTATTTCCAAATTTATACTGTTATTTAATGAGAAAAAATAATATCATGATGATTAAATATATTTAAGTGTGGAATAATATAAACCCCATATAATTTTGAATATTTTTATCTTTAAATAAATTACATTTTTTTGAACGCATGTGATGGACACATGAAAAGGTTAAAATGAAACATAGTACTCTGTTGAAATATAATTATCTATTCATAACCATTATAACATAGATGTAATTTTGAATGGTATGAATAATAATAAATAAATTCTATTAATTATATTGTTTACACGTATATAATAAAAATTCAATGGTTATATATATTTTTGAAATAAAATAATAACCATTTAAAAGCATGTGAATATTTTTATATAATATTTTATTTTGGAAGAAGGTAGTTTGTGGTTCTTGGAACACATAATTTCAAATTTTAGGGAATTTTATTAATGAAATAAACATATACTTTTAAATAAAAGGGAATATTTTTCTTTGCAGAAATTTTGATGAATTTCTAAAAACATTAATTCTTTGAAGAATAGTGTGGAAAACAAATTTTTATTAAAAACTACTTTCTCATTTATATTATTTACATTATTAATTTATCATTAAAATTAATTTTAATTTATAATTAGTTAATTAAAATTAAATTAACTAATATAGTTGATTCAAATAAATTCCATATTAACTTGGGATAAAATGTTTTTTACGCTTTTGAATATTTTTTTGAGAAATATGTTTTCTTTATGCGTAAGCATGATTAATTATAAATTTTTATTTAAAAATTATATGATTTGAATAAAAAAAATATACCATATTTTTAATTATCATTAAATATATTATCTCATAATATAAACTTAATTTTAGATTATAAAAAATTGTAAAAATAATAAAAATTAACTATGGTGATTATTGTAAAAATGGGTTTAAATGGGGGTTAAAAATGAAAATGATTAAAATGAACCTAAAGATGTCTAATTAATATATTATGGTAGTATTTCGAAATTATATCATAATTTTTTTAAAAAATATACATTTTATATTCCTAGTTTCATGATAAAAAATGTGTGTAAATGTTTATTTTAAAAGATTTCATGTGTGTCCTCCCCCCACTAATAAAAGCCCAGAAATTCTTATATCTTCATTACAGAAAAATATATCATTTAATTAGATAATAAATCAAAAATAAATATCTTAATACCCTCCCATTATTCTACAATCCTTGTTTTGATCATATATATATCCTAGTAAGGATTTTAGTGAAAACCTAAATAAGTTTCCACACGAAGAGGTAAAGTCCTTCATCGAGTGTTTTATTTTATCTCTTATTAAAAATATCTGAAAAAAGATTAAAACCATATGATATGATAACCATAGTATATTACATATACTAAAATGCTTTTATATTATGATAATTACCTATAACCATATCCTCCTCTATCAAATGGAAACCAAAACCATTGATCGTGTGTGTGGTGGACTACTGCCTCACGAACAGACATAATTCATTTTCCATAATCCGATCTATAAAATGGAAATAATGATATATATAAGGTATTTATATTATATATATTATCTAAATATAATTGTTGAAAAATAAATTTACATAAATATATTTACATTGTATTCATTAACAATAAAAAAACATCGCTCATTTGTACGAAATACTACCACCTCATGATATGATGTGATTAATTTTTATAAAACTTCTCCTCGAAGGATATAAAGATTTATTTTATATTTATATATGAAATTAATAAAATTAAAATAAATTTATAAAATAAATATATTCAATACCTTTTGACAATATATTAAATTTAATAAATGATAACATCATTTATGTGTACACTAGACTACTACCATGGAATGTGATGTGATTTGTTATTATTAAAACATCACTAAGAAAAAAATGTGTACGTGTAATTAAAGAAATAATATGATATTTCCTATATATTTATCATCTTAAAATTTTAAAATTACTCTTACCCTTTATCCATCACATTCATCAATACAAGGAAATCCTATTCCCGTGTACCTACTAGCATACCTTCCCCATGATTGTTAGGTACTTAATTGCTTCATAAAAATAAATATAGTCGGTTGAAAATATATAATTTTTGTATAAAATTTTAAATTATATCATTATTAAAAATATATACATGATTAATTAATAATATAAATGAAAATTTAAAACTTACCATAGTTATTTTGGACTTATGAGTGGTTTTTCATCCGAGGATCCCATATGAAATTAATTGGTTAATTAATTGAATATGACATCAAAAAAATTAAATAACATAAATTATAAAATTGAATAGTTTCTAAATAATATAAATAGTTTAATGATTTTTTATAATATGAAATCTAAAGAATGTATGTTAAAAATACATCTAGATATGGTGGCTCTTTCTAATTCACCTTTTTCTTTAGTTTTTGATCACTCCAACTCTAACTAACTTTATATATGTATAAACTTACAGAATGATTCTTAATTATCTATATATTTCTTCCAGATGTATACCTAGATAATCCTCCCTTCCATTTATTATATAATACATAATCTATAATGTTATATAAAATACATTCATTGAGGAATCAATTTTTATTATGTTATGAGACAAGATTATGAATCAAATTTCTTTTCATGGTAAATTCTTATTATTATTACTTTTTAATGATATCAAAATATATATTTAATATTCATATATATTAAATTAATTTTATTTGTGGGAATAAAATTATATATAACTCTAATATATTGGTTATGGTTTTAGTCCAATGATATTTCATGTGTTGGATTAGAAAGTGAACCAAATAAATTTTGGGACTCTTTCAAATATATCATGTTGTCATAGAAATTTTCCTTGAAATATGTTTATTTAATATTTTATATAATTTTATTTTTCCAATGGTTCCATTAAATTATAAATTTGTGCTCTTGTTGTTATGCTTCCACAAAACTGTTTTTGTACCTTCTATTGTATGATATCATGTAATGTCATTGACTCAAATGTTATATTTCCTTATCATATTTATTCCATTATAGTATTTTCATTCATACATTTCATTCATGTATCCCCAATGTTCTCTGAAACATATTTTGGAGCTCTAATGGATATTAGTAGTTCAGTATGTATAATTAAATTAGGATTCTATGTTTTTGATTCCATTTATGAATTAAGAACATAGTTTTCTATGACACTAGGATATTATGATCAATGAAATTTATTATTGGATATAAATGTTTAATAATAATTTTATAATATGTATAAAAAAGATTGGGACTCTATAATATCCTATTTTAAGAAAGTTCTATAATAATAATCTCTTAATTATTCTTTCTCTGTCCTCTATAGGTGTTCAAGTTTATACAGATATCAGAAATGGTTAATCTATAAAGATAGAATGAAGTGTGATATTGTAGATTTTGTATGTTAGTTCATGGAATGTGAAAATATTTATGATAATGTAAAAATGTATAAGGGGATGTTATAACCAAAACCAATACTATAATTGATATTGGAAAGAATCACCATGTATTTTTCATTAGACACACCAAAACATCTAAAGTGAATAATTCTATACGTGTTATAGATGATCACTATGAAAATAATTTTTATCATTAGATAAACATTATATTAATTATATTAATGACGTGTTAATATTTTAGGGAATACCACATTCAATTGTATCTGATCATGTTATGAGGTTTATCTAGCCATTTTTGCTGAATATTCTAGAAAATTTCGATGTCAACTTATGTTTCATAAGTATGTATCATCCTAATACATATCTTCTATCACAGAGAACTAGTAAATCCCTATATGATATGATTATATCTTTTATATTGATTTCAAAGGTAGTTGGGATCAACACCTACCTCTAGTGGTGTTTTATTATTATAGTTGAATTCACTCACGATTATAGATGGATCATTATAAAGACACATATTGAAAAAAGTATAAAACCCAAACGTAGTAGGATTAATTTGTAGAATGAAATCTATTGTGACCTGATCATGAGAAATAGTTTTAATTGAATTTTAGATACATTAACAAACACATAATGGTGGGTAAGAAGTCAGCACAAAATTTATGTTGAAAATGTTTTGTGTAGTCTGGAATTTGAAGTGGTTGAAAAAGTGTTTCAATGAATTATTCCATGAATAAAGGTAATAATATTTATAATGAAGTAAAAAAATAATCCCAAGGTGTATAAAATCCTTTAAAATTCATGATCTTATTGTGTTGGTAGTTTATCGATTGTTCCCCGAACCTCTCTCAATTCCATGATGTTTTCCTTATATCTCTCCCAATGAAGTATTTACCTAACCCCTCATAGGTTATTAACTCAATGGTTATACCAATTAATAATTATCATTCCATTAAATAAAAAATTTAGGAAATTATGTACTTTATTGAGATCATTATATAAAACAATACAACACAATTTTTTAATGTTCTGTGGTGAAACCACCAATTTGAAAAAGCTATGTGGGAACCAAAAGATATGATGATGAAGAACAATCCTTATTTATCTATATCGGAGTGATGATTTTTTAGTGTGAAATTCATTTTATTATGGGTAAAATGTAATATGATGGTACTTTTATGAAATGTTTCTTCAAAATAATTTAGTTCATTGATAAATTGTTCTACAAGAAACACTATGTTTTAGTGAACCACGATATCCTACTATATATTATTATTATTGTTATTTAAACATGAAACATATTGCGTATCCATTATATATGAAATTATGAATATCTATAAAATCATTTTTCAAATCAAAAATATATATTATAGATATATAAAATAAATTTATAAATAAGTAATTAATATTTACTAAATTATTTATATTATTTAAAAATAATTTTTCATCAGACAAAGATTTTTATTTATTTTTTAGAAAAATGTAAAATTAATTTCTTACAAAATTACAATAAATTATTTTAAAAAATTAAATAATTTATTTGGAATCAATATGTTAAAATTATCTTGTAGTGTGTTTTTGAGTGTTTTCTGGAAATATTAATTTTTTGATGAATAGTGAAAATAGTAAATTTTTAACTAATAACTTCATTTCCATTTATATAATTTATATTGTTTTTTTAATTATTTAATAATGAGATTTGTATTATTATGGTACTTTAAAACCAATTTTGGTTATGGGAAAAAATTCATATTGACTTTTGTACTAAAACATTTTATACTTATGAAACGTCTCATTGTAGAAAAAAAACCTTCTCAACACTTCTGAAGTTATATTTTTTTACATTAAAAAGATCCTCATATGTAAATTGAATTTTTAGATACTGATTCCATATTATTATTTATAATATCTAATATTGTATAATTAGTTTAACTAATTTTTTTTTGAAACTGAATAGTTAAAGAAATAAAAATTAATTACTATAGTTAAAGTTAAAATGGGGTTAATTGCGGTGTTAATAAAAACATAAATGCCGTAAAATGACCAATAAAAATTTAAAAATTATTTTTTATATCCATCTTTTAACCATATCTCATCTATGGTTCTAGAAACAGCCATTAGGGATATTTTTGATATGTTTAAATTGTGGGTCCACATTTTTCATCTAAAATATTCCATGTGTGTCCCATATCTCATGTATAAAAGGTAACACCTTATTATTTCTTTTTCACACATCCCAAACCCTTTGTCTTGGAAAATAAATTCCCAATTCCTTTACATACATCTATCAACACATCCTAGATGCATTAGTTTTATTAATAAATATAAGGATTCATAAAAAAAACTTATTCTAGTGTTTTTCAACATGAATTCACATTCGGGGATCCTACCAGTTTAGAGTTATAGTAAAATAGTCCATCATTCCTAAATAAAAAACCAATAATGTACAAAGTGGAAACTTCCAAATAGAATCCATTTTTTCAAAAAATATAATTCTTTTAAAATAAAACAGAACTATTTTTCATGATAACGATATTCCTAACATTCATCATCACTTACTAATTTTTCGTACCCATCCTTATACACTATAAAAAATATTTTAAAAATTGGGATGAGAAAAATAATCTTATTAAGGGACATAAAGATATAATTTAATAGTCTACTTAAAACATAAAAAAATTAAAAATAATTTCTTAAAAACTCATTTGAATCCATAGAAAAATAAAGCTGGTTCCTTGGATTATGATTAACATATCACACAAACATTATCCCATAAAAAATTAAAAAAACATACAGTAAACTTCCATATCAGGAGTACCCCATGTCTTAGAGAGATATAATGGGAATCAACCATCATTTCATGAGCTATAACGGGATCAACCCAACATATCTTGGTCTACAATAGGTCTCAAAATATCATATCATAATATATAATGGGCTCAACCCATAATAAAAAATTTACAAGGCACATATCAGGAATAAAACCATTGATAACTCATTTAAACCCATAAGAAAAACCATTTCATATATCAACATACCCTTTTATTATAAAAATTTACTTCTAATATATAAAAACAGAACACGTAATTTTGAAAAAAATTTCATCTAAAAGAACAATGAAAATATATAAAAAACACATTAAAGTAATAGAGTTTCATGAACTAGATAGAAAACATTCTTTTTGTATATGTTTTAAATCATTCCATATATTTATTTTATGAGAGATGAATAATGAACCTAAAAAGGCCATTTTAAATGAATATCTATTACCATGGGTCTGAATCATCACATAATTTTGTTATATTCCTAGATAATAAATTTTGTTCAATTATTAGCTTGTTGTATAACCTTTTTAGATTTTTTATCCCTCACTATCATGTTTTAAAAAGCACTTAATTATGTTAGTTCATGTCATGAATTTTGATGATATTCAGTAATTGAGTCCAAAATGAACATAGTATGATGATAATCACTAAGGTGGTAATAAGGACATCATCCTAGGAATAATATTAATTAAATAATAATCTCTATTTTAAATCAATTATACTTTCAAATAAACAATCTTATGCATGGATATGAAAAATGAAAAATGATATAATCATGGAGATGATAATTTGTACGTATGCATGAATAACGTTTCTATTTTCCATTGCTCATTTATGGAAAAAGGTAATTATTATTTTATATTTACATAAATATAAATATATAATTAATATCATATTAATATTTTAATTATACTTATATATATCAACCATGTGATGTGGTGAAGAAAAAATAATCGCATCGCTTCATGGAAGTGATTGTTCACACAAACACATGAATCATGCTATCATTTTTATGTGAATTCAAATGTAAGAACATAATAGATACATTATTATTTATTAATTATAAATATTTTATTAATATCATATATTAACATTAATTTCATAATTATATCTACCCTTTATCTATGGTGATGGAGAAAAGAACTATTTTGGTGTGTGAAGTGGTAGTCTACCGCACAGACGAACGAATAGTTCATCTCCCATTTGATGAAATTGTAGATAGATTTAGGTGAATATATTAAAATAATAAAATAACAGTACATTTATGAAACTAGATTTAATATTTCGTCATCATTGAAAATGATTTTAATGAAGTTGATGAGGGAATTAAATAGAAACACCTAATTAAAAAAGATATATATCATTCAAAAAACATCCATTGATTATCATATTAACACCACTAAGGGGAGTTTTATTAAAAAAAATGAATCTATAATGTGGGTAGGGATTATAAAAATTCTTTTGAGAATATATAAGAAGATAAAAATAGGTTTTTAGGTGGGAATAATAGAAAAAATGGCTTCCCTTTATTGTAGAGGTGAGGGGCACTAATGGAAATATTGAAAATATGTCATTAATAAAAATAATATTCTTTTAAAAACGTGTGAAAATTAATTTATTTCTTATATAAGATGATTTATGTTCAAATACACTTTATAAAAAGAAATCTATTCATATTTTGATTATTTTATAATTATTATCTTTTTTGTTTTAATTCATTTTAACTCTTACAATTCTATCATGTAATTTGAAAATTGAGGGTAAATATAATTACTAGAAATGGAAAAAACCAATAAATGAGTAATTGAAAAAATTATAAGGCTAATAACAACTAGTTTAAAAAATATTAATTTTTTATTAATTTATTAAAATTTATGAAAACATTTCTTATTTAAAAAATCATTAGTTTTAGTTTTGACAATATTCAATATTTTATTTTTTAGAAATATCATAAAAATAAAATATCGTGGAAAAAACTACATCAAAACATTTATATCATGACAATGTAATCTGAAAAATACATTTATTTCATCAATTATATCAAATTATATTTATTTTAATTTTTTTAATATCATTTATTTGATTATTCCATTAGTGAAGCAATTACTCCATCATCAATGTGTCACAATTTAATAAATTAACAATTCTCAAAAAATTATAAATAAATTATCATGATATAGGTAATAATTTTATATTTATACATAAAATTCAAATTTTTAGATATCCTCAACACGACTCCATATTGAAAATAATTTACATGTAAAAACCAATGGTACACCAAAATTTGTCTTCTCTTTCAATATAATATTATAAATTTATTACTCTCACCTGAGTGACATGGTATGGCTATAAATTCATCCCAAGGATAATTTTAGTCTAGGAAAACTCATAAAATGATATTCGGAAATGTTTCTGGGTGATTTTATATTAGTCATAATGTTATTTTTACCCTTATTTATTGGATTTACAATTAACTATGGTAATAAAAATATTTACAAATTTATATATAAATGATTTCCAAAAAACTATGTCCATCTTCTTTGATCATAAATATCATACTAATAACAACCATGTATATACATTTTTCATAATTCAATACACAAATTTGGATATAATTAATTTAAAATTATTCTTGTTGACAGATTAAAAAATGGGGTTTTTTTATCATATATGTTATTGAACATAGTTTCTACTTTAGTAATTATTAATAAATGTGAAAATAATTATTCCTTCCATAGTATGCTTTTCAAATTACCCCACTTTTTTTGGAATTATTTTACCCTAATTGTTTTGACATGTAAAATAATTTGGTATACCTTTCCTTCATATAATTTTTAGATTCTCATATCGCCTTTTTAACCATCTGGGTTTTCCAGAAAAACATAACTAGGTGAATCAGATTATTACATAGAAATATCTATCTATGGTCAATAAAATAAACTTTTTGTTCTTCATAAGAAGTATTTTCTTCATACTAAACTACGTCTATACTCAGAAAATGAGATGGACCTAACATATAATTTCATAACATTGAAACATGAAAAATATTATTTAACTGAGATAAACAAAGAGGAAAAGTCACATGGTTGGAAACCCATCAATCTTTCTCAAGGATATCATTGGGTACAATGATCTAGGGACTTACCTTCCCATTTATTCTAAATATCATCCCATTTTTCATAGAGAATCTTTGAGAAGGCATAATCTCATATCAAAAAAGAATTATTATTCATCTGGTTATTCACATTATTTTTCTGCATGTTTGATCTTTTCTAAAATGTCACTGAATGAACATAAATTTATCTACTGTTTCCTCTACCAAATATAGTCCCACCAACTTCCATTACCTAAAATCCTCCAAAATATATAGTGTTCAACATTTCTTTCTATATAATTCATCAAATGGTTCCATATTTATTCTAGAATAAAGACGATTATTGTAAGAAATATCAACCAAAGAAAGATGTTCATCTCAGTTTACCTTGTAATACACTAAGAAGGCATGCATAATTTCCTCCAAGGTCTGAATTATATTTTTTGGTAACCCATCTGATTGATTTTCTATAGCTATACTACAATTTAACTCACTACCTGATTACGTGTGATGTCCTTTAGAAATGTTGGAAGTGAACCTTTGATCACGTTATAATACAATGAAAAGATGAACTCCATGTAACTTGACTATATCTTTTGGATATAACTGATAAAGTTGATATAGAGATAAAGTGTCTCTAATCGGAACAAAATGATTAGATTTACTCAATCGATCAGTAATAAACCATATCAAATTATTACCTCAAGAATAATTTAGAAATACCTCTATAAATTCTATTGATATATTTTCCAATTTCCACTCTAGAACATGAAAAGGATTAAGTATCCCATTTTGCAACTATCATTATACCTTAACATATTGAAAACTCAAACATAGCAGGGTAATGTTAGCAATATCTCTTTTACTCTATCATACTAGTAACACTCCCGAAGGTCTCTCGACATATTAGTTCTTCCTAGATGAAATGAAAAAGGAGAACTATGAGATTCACATAAAAACTATTTTTAGAAATTTGAATAACATGGTACAAACAAAATCTATTAAAATAACAAAATAAAATATTTATCCATGTTAAATTCTATCATCCTAACCACTAATTATTCCACTCATGTCCATCCTTCTATGCTTTCATAATTATTCCTAATAGAGATGATCTCACAAAAATAAAAATCATAAAATGGGACTTTCCTTCACCCAAAACTTCAAAAAAAATAAAATCATGAACCAAATTTCTATGTTCCAAATGTGACATTATTAATGTAGAATTATATTTTGACTTAATGTATCTGAAAATTTATTCTCATTTCTAGGATGCTAATAAATCATGAAATCATAATCCATGATTAGTTATATCTATAACCTTTATGACATATTCAATTTGTTCTGACTCAATATATTCTTAAAATTTATTTATTAGTATATGTTTCACACTTTACTATATAATAATAATACCTCCAAATTTTTAGTGAAAAAACAAAAAAAATATAATTTCAAAACCATGAGTAGGGTAATTTAAGTTATTAGGTTTCAACTGACGTGAATCATAAGAAATTATCTAATGAGTATTCATTAGAAAAAAGTCAATTCCTTTCAACGAAGAGTAACTATAGATGTAAAAATAAACACTTCTTAATGGTAGGTATAGAATTGGTTCATTCACTAAACTTCTTTTAAATTCTTGAAAATAACATCACATTCTTTTATACAAACTAAAATAACACATTTTTGATTTAACTTAGTCAGTGGGATAGATAACCATGAAAATATTTCATCAAACCTCTAGAAATATCATGTTAAAACAAGAAAACTATGAATCTTGGTTATATTTGATGGTCCTAGATATTATTCATCAATATCTATTTTAGTAGGATAAATATTTATGACATGTTTAGAAAAAATATGATTATGGAAATGAATTTTTTGCAAAAAAACCTCACACTTTCTAGGATTACCATATTGTTTATTTTCTATCATGGTTTTCAAAACCACCCTTATATTTCTTTTATGTTTTTTATTTTCTTTTTCAACATAGAAAAAATGTCAACAATAAACATACCCAAATTCATATCCAAGAAATAATGAAATATTATATTAATAAGATCCATAGATAAAATAACTTTTTTAGTTAACACAAATGTCATTAATACCAATACATAATGTCTATTTGTGGTCTGGAACATAGTCACAGAAATGTTGGCATTTTTTACATTCAACTAATGACACCCTGACCTTAAGTTAACCTTCAAAAAATACCACACTCCCAATGAATAATAAGAAAATCATTAATATTACGCAAAGGATACATGTTTATAATAGTGATGTTTTTCAAGGCTCTATAGTCAATACCAAGTCTCATTGAACCATATTTATTTTTTATAAACATGATAGGAGAACCCCATGGTTACATGCTAGTTCAGATGAAAACATTATCTAATAACCCATTATTATTTTTTGAAACACTAAAAGATTAATTTCATCCATTAAGCAAGGGGGTTTAAAATATTTTTCATCCAGACCTAATTCGATAGTAAATTCAAATTATCTATTAGGTATAATACTAGGAAAATATCCTAGAATATAATCCAGGTATTCATTTACCACAAGCACATCATTATTTTAAATATTTCATTCTTCCACAAAATGTTCAACATAACATTAATTTCAATAATTTATTATATGGTCATATTATTTATTTGTAATCAATTCCACGGTTTCATTGTTATATTCCAAGTGGAACCCTTTTTAGAATTAAAATAATTTAGCTATAAAGTAATTTTATCATGGTATATAGAAATCAAATCCTTATATAATATAAATTTATTCTTTATTCGAAGAAAAACAATAAGGATTTATGGTAAATTAATTTCACAAAAAAGGGGAAGATTCATATAATTTTTTTAATATTTTACCATGATATTGTTAGTATAATTTCTAGTTTCATTTTTTTAGTTGGAATTTTCAATTTAACCGAAACTTTCTATGAAATAAAGTAATGTGTAGACCATTAATAAAACAATACAATGGTGAAATTTGGAAAATAAAATATATACCTGATATGAATTCGTTTCAGGACTTAACATCTACTGATGTAGTTAGAAGGGATTTTGACACAACCACGTATTTCTAATCTTGCTGATTTCCTCCTTGAGTGACTAAATTTAGATACAAATTAAAAAAATGACCCAACTTCTTAAATTTAAGGCACCTACCCAGTGGTTTATCGTTATTTTTATAATATTTTTACTTGCACTCAGGACACTTGTGTCCACACTTTTCACATAATAATAACATCACACAATTCACATAACAATATCCTGGAATTTTTTTGAACACTTTTAACAGAAAGGTAATTTGATTTTCATACAACGATATTTCTTAAATGAACTATCCCCCCAATGCATTACAAAATGACCACTTACTATTATTTTCATCACGGGGCATATACATGTCAAAAAAATCTATCTCATCATTTTCAGCACAATGAAAAATTTTCTCGTATCTTTTAAACTCTCTTGAATCTGAATCACTTCATAAAAATGGTTTTGAAGTACAGTAAAATGTATTAGTTTTACTCTAAAGGAAATTAAGAAAATATAGTATGCACCAAGACATTATCATAAAATTAAATTCATACAAAACCCCCAGAATCATCAATTTTCTATCTCAGTTCTGAGAATTATTTCTCTATTTTGAGTTGATAAATTTTTTTAATTTTTTTTTCATAAAAAGACTCTTAAAATAATTCTATTATAGAGTTTCTAGATCACCAATTACTTTGGTATTCATCATTAGTTACCAAAACTGATCAACTTCAACATCAGAATGATAAATTTATAGTGTTATATTTGGGAGTTCCATACATTCCACGACATCATATATCTTTTCTAGATTATAGATCCATCTTTTAGCCACCACTGGATATAAGGTTCCGCCAATATATAGAGAACGTTTCCTTAGGAAATGATCCACTACTAACATATTCATCATTTTATAACCCATCTAATATCACTCATGGATACCACTTCTATTTATATAATTCTTCAATTTATCGATCATAAAAACAAATATTTTATTTTTGATTTTTAACATCTCTTGAACAATAATTGGAAGGATGTTTTCCTCCAGATGCATTCCCACCATAAATTCATTGTTTCCTCATCAGAAAAACAATCTGAACAAATATATAATTGATATAAATTCATATTAATATTAAAATGATATATCCCTTCATGTTATGAATCAAGTGAAAAAAATAATGGATATTCTATTGACAATATCCCAACCACTAAAGTTATCTTAATCGACAATTGATACCAACTATATAGACCCTGCCTTAAAAAAGACTTAATCTAGTGTTTTTCAAAAAGATTTCACATTCTAGGATATTCCTTGAGAATTCATTTCAATCCATAGAAAAATAGTTATTGTACCTTGGGAAATCATTGTCATATCAGACATATATTCACCCTTAAAATTAGATTAACCATATGTTCAAATTCCATCCCTAGAATACCATATGCATGAAAGAACTATAATGGGGATTATATGTCCAATCATGAGCTATAATGGGCTCAAACCAAAAAACAATGAGATATAATGGGGATCAACACATCATGTCAGGATATATAATCAGATGAACCAATTAAAAAAAATTCAAATGAATATATCATGAATATAACCTTTGAAAACTCATTTCAACCCATATAAAAATCAAATTTAGATATCAAAATACCTATTTCTTGAAATAATTAACTTTTAAAATACAAAAACCAGAAACAAAATTTTGAAACAATTTTCTTCAAAAAGAAAAAATCAAACACAAAATGAAAATATTAATTAAATAAAGAATCATGATGTTGAGTGAAACTGTTCATTCTGTATAATTTATAAATACACACTTTTTGTATTTTATATAAATAGATGAAAAGTGATCTTTAAAATATGGGTTTAATTGAATTTCTATTACCCAAGGTCGGAATCATCACATACAATCACGATATTACTATATAATAAACACTAGTAATTTATTTAATTCCTTTAGATCCTCTATATTTTGTTTATCTCTCATTATCATGTTTTTAAAATTACTTATTTACTTATGTTCATTTTAGATATTTTGACGATATTTGTTACATGACTCCAAAATGATCTTGGTATGATGTCAATAGTTAAAGTGTTAATAGGTCCATAATATACCAAATAGTAGTCATGAAATAATAATGAATTTTATAAATAAATTATACTTATAAATTAAACCATTTATGTGTGGTAAATAAAAATGAACAACATTATAATAATTGGGGCATTAGGCCATAAATAAGCATGAGTAACATTTTGTGTCTTTAGTGATTATTTATGGAAACAATTTAATTATTATTTTATATTTTAATATAGATCATAATATAGTAAATATAATTTTAATTATTTAAATATACTTATATATATATCATCCATGTGTTGTGGTGAATAAAAAACCATCACATCACTTCATTGAGGTGATAGTTCACATGTACACACGAACGATGTACTACTTTTTATGTGCTTTGAAAAAAACAAAATTGATATATTATTATTTTGTAATGATAAATTTCTATTTAATATCATATATAAACATTAATTTTATCATTATAATCAACCATGAAATACATTGATGGAAAATGAATTATTTTCGTTCACACGGTGGTCATCAGGCACACACAAGAACGACTAGTTCAATTCACATTAAATTAAATTGGAGTAGGATTTTGGGTTTTATATTTAAATAATAACATCAAACTATATATAGGATACTATATTTAGTATTTCATAATCGATGAAGAGTATTTCCATGAATTTATATAAGAAATAAAATATAAACACATATTCATTGAGGTGAGTGTTATGCCTATGTTAAAGGATCTATTATTTGAGGAGGGATTATAGTATGTTATTAGGGCAGATTTTTGCCAAATCCAATCATTTTTGAGGTGTTATAAATATAAGAGTATGGGTTCCCTTTTATTGGAGAGGGGAGGTGTAGTAACAGAAATATTCAGAATATTAAATTAATAGAAATAAACATTCTATTAAAAATGGGTTAAAATTTCTTTATTTTTAATATAGGACTATTTCTGGTCTAATATTCTATGTATAATGAAAGTTAGAAAAAATTATTCTTTTAATATTTATCATTTTTTGGACCCATTTATCTCTTACCATGATATCAGGTAATTTACAATTTGAGGGTAAATTTAATTACTATAACATGCTAACTCACCAATTAGTGAGTAATTAATGATATGATAAGACTTATATCAAATATGATTCCAAGTCTTAAATATATAAAAATTCTATATCATTTAATAAAATATTTTATATTTAAATATATCATTTATGTCAATTTTGACACAATTCAATATTTAAATTTTCTAAATTATTAAAACAACATGATATTTTATAAAAAATTAATTAAAAAATCCCTGATATGTAAAATATATCCATAAGAGTAATTTATGAAATCAATTACATCAAATCATATTAATTATAAATTTATTAATTGTTAAGTCAAAAGTCTTCTTTTGGCTTTTACATCATGTTTTGGAAATCACAAATATATTCTATGTCATGTTTTTGGAAATCTCAAATGTATTCTATCATATGTTTGTAAATAACAAATTGTCTTTTATATTGTTTATCGTATCGTACGATGTTGATCGTACCGACCAAAACGTATCGTGCTGACTCTGTCAAACGTATCGTACTGACTCTGTCAAACGTATCGTACTGACTCTGTCAATCGTATCGTACTGACTTTGCTATTCAGATGATCATTATTTGTTTTGGTACTTTGTCAAAAACTCTCTCTGCATATGAATCGTACTCATGTTTTACATTTCTATATATCTCTTATCCTAAGAAAACGATGTCGTTGAGTTAGTTATATACTAATCAAAACGATGTCGTGCTTTCTGTTTCAATATGACTGTTGGAGGCAATATGACCGTTGGAACCCGAGGCCTATAAATAGGAGGTCATTTGAAGCTGAGAAGACACTGATGAACGAAGAGACTCTGTGAACTACGAAGATTCTAGAGAGAGACACTGTGACTTCTCTCATCAGCCTTGTGCGTCCGATCATCGTATCGAGGGCTTTCAAGTAATTGAAAGACAGAGGTGCCGATTACCTGCAAAATCGAGGGCTGCCGGGGATAGGCAGACAGACGAGCCGATCATCGTATCGAGGGCTGCCGGGGATAGGTAGACAGACGAGCCGATCATCGTATCGAGGGCTGCCGGGGATAGGCAGACAGACGTGCCGATAATCGTATCGAGGGCTCACCAAGGTGTTGGTGAGACAGACCTTTTATCCTAGGTGAAAGGATAACCCTTCTCTTTGGGTTTAAAGAATTGTATTACTTTTACATTTCCGCTGTTGTATTAGAAAGGGATTTGTATTGTTTCCTTTCTTTACTTATTCAATTGTAATTGTTTCAATTACAATCATTCCATTACATATTGTATTGAATGGTTCTATACGCTTTAAGGTAGAATCATTCATATTTGTATTACTCTGATTATTGTGTTCACCTTGAATACAATTGTTTTTCTTTACAATAGTATTACAATATATCATACCTTTTACATTCAATACAATTGTGGGTGTTTGTATTTGTATTAGTTTAAAATCTTTTAAACTAATCTCTTTGTTACTAAAACTCAAGGTTTTTAAAACCTACAATTCACCCCCCCCTCTTGTATTGTTCCATCTAATAGACTTTTATATCAACTATTCGATCCAACAATTGGTATCAAAGGAGGTTTTCCACTGACTTGTATTACTAGCTTTATTTCTTATTACTTTCTTAAAAACTTACTACACTAACGTGTGGAGTGGAAAAGTTGTTTTTTTGTTACATTAGATGGCAGGAATGAATATCGGATCAATAGATAATCTGAATCCTTCTAGACCACCAATCTTTGATGGGAATGATTATGAGTATTGGAGAGATCGTATGAAGACTTTCGTCATCAATACTGGTGTAGACAATTTTATTATGCTTACTGGGGGTTACAAAATTCCTGACAAAGAAGTTAGTACTTTCACAAATCAAGAGAAGCAAGAATATCAACTGAATTACAAGGTACGAAATACTTTATTATGTTCTATGACCAGGAATATATATAGCCAGATATCTTCATGTGAAGCAGCCAACTGTATTTGGAAGAAATTAGAAGTCACTCATTTTGGTACATCCAAAGTTATAGAAACAAGGAGAGCAATGCTTCGAGCAGAGTATCATGGATTTGTTTTTCCTTATGGAGAGCAAGTATGTAAAGTGCAACAAAGGTTTATGACAATTGTCAACAGCTTACAATCTATGGGAGAAAAAGGTCTTGATGATGAAGCTCTTGTTGATAAGATTATAGATATTATTCCAAATGAATGGGAGTCAAAAAGAACAGCTATTGATGAAAATAGAAAAGTTTCCCAGATTACTCTTGATGAAATCTTTGGAACTCTTCTACAGCACGAGACAAGAATGAAAAGAGATGCTGATTTCAATAAGAAGAAGAATGGGAATGGAAGTGTAGCTTTTGCATCTAAAGCTAAAACACCTGAAAGGGTTACAAGGTCTAAATCCAAGAAAGTTGTTGTATCTGATTCAAGTGATTGTAATCTTTCAGACAATGAGTTAGCTAATCTTGCTCGGAGGATGAACAAGATTGTGGGAAAGAAAGATTTTCAATATAGATTCAAAAAGAAAGATAGGAAAGATAGGAAAGATTCAGAGGTAACTTGTTATGAATGCAAGAAAGCAGGACATATAAGGCCTGATTGTCCTTTACTGAAGAGGAAAGATAGAAAAGAGAAACACTCTGAAAGAAACAAGAAAAGGTTTTATAAGACGAAGAAAGGCTTGAAAGCAAATGATACATGGAGTGCAAGTGGTAGTGATTCCTCAGATGATTCTTCAGAATATGAGACGTCAGGACAAAGGAATATTGGACTTCTAGCCAGACTACCAATTGAAGATCATTGTCTCATGGCTAAGGTACACAATGCTGAAGCTGTTACAAATGTCTCTTTAAATGCAAATTATGTTGATAATAAATATTATGAATCTTCAAATGATGAACCCTCATCATCAGAAGATGATACTTTACCTTCTTTTGAAGAAGTCTCTAGATTTGCTAAATTACTTGAAAATGAAAATTCTAAACTCAAAAAGAGATTTGAAAAAGCAAATTCTAGAATTTCTATTTTGACTAAAGAAGTATCAGATCTTTCTAAAGATCTTGATGGGAAAACTTCAGATTTTGAAAGTATTTTGAAAACCCTTGAGAAAGTCAAATCTGAAAAAGATAAACTTTCTAAGGATCTTGAAACTGCTATTTCAAAGAAAAACATTTTAGAGTCTAACTCTAGTTCTAATTCAAATGTTTTAGAAAACAAGAATTTGGTTTTAAAACTAAAGTCAGAGATTTTATCCTTGAAAAAGTGTTTGTCAAACTTTACTCATGGAAAAGAAAACTTTGATAGGATGTACTCTCAAATAAGACCTTTGAGAAATCGTTCTGGTCTTGGTTTTACTTATTCCAAACCTATTTTTAGTAATAACTATTTTGTTCCTCAAAAAACCATTTTCTGTTCCAAGTGTCAATGTGGTGGACATTGGAGAAGAGATTGTTCTCTTAACAAAACTCAATCCTTAGGATTTCATAAAGCTCATTTTGCAAAACAAATGTGGATTCCTAAAATTCTTTTATCTAATCCTTCTGGATCCAAACAAGTTTGGATTCCGAAAATCTAATTGTTTCTTTTTCAGGAAAACGAGAAGTGTATCAATAAGAACATTTGGTACATGGATAGTGGTTGTTCTCGACATATGACTGGAAACAAAGATTTCTTTGAAAAGGTTATCAAAACAAAAGGTGGAAAAGTTACCTTCGGAGATAATGCTCAAGGAAAGATTGTTGGTATAGGTAATATCATTTTTCTTGGAAAAGTTCTTATTTCAAATGTTTTGTTTGTTAAAGGTCTTAAGCACAATCTCATCAGCATAAGTCAATTATGTGATGAAGGTTACCTTGTGAATTTTAGAAATGATAAGTGTCTAGTTCACAATTCCAAGGATGAATTCATTCTATCTGCCCATAGGCAAGAGAATGTTTACACTATTAACTTAGAAGACCTTAGAAACCAAAACTTACCTTGTCTAAGTGTAATAGAAGACCAATCGTGGCTATGGCATAGGAGATTAGGACACTGTAATTTGAGAAACCTAAGAAAACTCTCAAAGAAAGGACTTGTAAAAGGGCTACCGGATCTTAGATATGATTCTTCAAAAGTCTGTGATCCTTGTCAGTTTGGCAAGCAACATAAAACTAGCTTTAAACCAATTAATGAAGTTTCAACTTCTAATGCATTACAGCTTGTGCATATGGATCTGTTTGGTCCTTCACAATCTGGAAGCATTGGAGGCAAATATTATGTATTTGTTTTAGTTGATGACTTTACTATATTTACATGGGTCTACTTTCTCACAAAGAAATCTGAAGCCTTTTCGTATTTCAAAACTTTTAGAGCCCAAGTTAAAAATGAGAAAAACCTACCATTGATAACTATTCATAGTGATCATGGTGGTGAATTTCAAAACTCAGATTTTGAATCTTTTTGTAGTAAGAAAGGTATTACTCACAATTTCTCAGCACCAAGAACTCCTCAGCAAAATGGTGTTGTTGAAAGAAGAAATCGTATTCTTCAGGAAATGACTCGAACCATGTTGAGTGAATACTCAATTGCTAAGCATTTTTGGGCTGAAGCTGTAAGTACTGCCTGTTATACTATAAATCGTGTTTTAACTAGACCATTTCTTAATAAAACTCCTTACGAGTTATGGACTGGCCGAAAACCTAAAGTTTCTTACTTCAAAGTTTTTGGATGCAAAGTATTCATTCTGAATACAAAAGAAAATTTACACAAATTTGCACCAAAATCTGATGAAGGAATCTTTCTAGGCTATTCCACAACCTCTAAGGCTTATAGAGTTTTCAATAAAAACACTTGTACTGTTGAAGAAACAGTACATGTAAAATTTGATGAAACTAACCCTTTTGTTTTCAACCAACCCAATCCTACATCCTCAGATGTGTTTTCTAAAGATGTTTATCAACCTTTGTTAGAAGAACATTCTGATAAGGAAAATGTTCAAGAAAGTGTTCCTGAAACATTTACCACAGAAGATTTTCTACCATATGTTGATGAACAGGTTTTACAAAACCAAAATCAATTGTTTCTTAGGAATCATCCCAGTGATAATATCATTGGTGATATAAATCAACCTGTAAGGACCAGAAATTCCTTAAGAAATGAAATAGAACATCTTGCTTTTCTTTCCCAATTTGAACCTAAAAGTCCAAGTGAGGCTTTAGGTGATGATGATTGGATCAAAGCAATGCAGGATGAACTAAATGAATTTGAAAGGAATCAAGTCTGGACTTTAGTTGAAAGACCTAAAGAAACAACTGTAATTGGTGTAAAATGGGTTTTCAGAAACAAGTGTGATGAAAATGGAATCATTGTAAGAAATAAAGCAAGACTTGTTGCTAAAGGATATAATCAACAAGAGGGAATAGACTATGAAGAAACATATGCTCCTGTAGCTATACTTGAATCTATTCGCATTCTATTAGCCTTCGCAGCATATTTAAATTTCAAACTATTTCAAATGGATGTCAAATGTGCTTTTTTAAATGGTTTTGTTCAAGAAGAAGTTTTTGTCGAACAACCTCCTGGTTTTCAAGACCCAAAACATCCTGATCATGTCTTTAAACTTACCAAGGCTCTATATGGTCTTAAACAAGCCCCTAGAGCATGGTATGATAGACTTACAGGATTTCTTTTACAAAACAATTATAGAAAAGGTACAGCTGATCCAACTCTTTTTTATCAAAATGGAAAACAAAAATGTTTTGGTTGTCCAAATCTATGTTGATGACATCATATTTGGATCAACTCAGAAATCTTTAACCGATTCTTTTGCAAATTTAATGAAATCTGAGTTTGAAATGAGTATGATGGGTGAGTTAACATTCTTTCTAGGTTTTCAAATATCTCAAAAACCAGAAGGAACTTATATATCTCAACATAAGTATATTAAAGACTTACTCAAAAAGTATGGATTTGACAAAACTAAAAGTATTAGCACCCCAATTGGTACCTCAAATACTCTTGATCTTGATGAAACTGGGAAACCAGTAGATCAAACAATTTTTAGAGGTATGATAGGGAGTTTGTTATACTTGACAGCTAGTCGACCCGACTTGATGTTTTCTGTATGCTTATGTGCAAGATATCAATCTAATCCAAAAGAGTCTCACTTAAAGGCCGTAAAGAGAATCTTTCGGTATTTAAAAGACACTATGGATTTAGGACTTTTCTACTCTTCTGGAAATGATTTTGTTTTAAAAAGTTTTTCAGATGCTGACTTTGGTGGTTGTAGAATGGATAGAAAAAGTACATCTGGAACTTGTCATTTCTTAGGAGATTCTTTGGTTTCTTGGTCTTGCAAGAAACAACACTCAGTAGCACTCTCCACTGCTGAAGCTGAATATGTAGCAGCTGGAAGTTGCTGTGCTCAAGTATTGTGGATGCAGCACACACTCACTGACTATGGTTTGAGTTTCTCCAAAACTCAAATTCTGTGTGATAATACAAGTGCCATAGCTCTTAATAAAAACCCAGCACATCACTCTCGTGCAAAACACATAGATGTTAGGCATCACTTTCTTAGGGATCACACACAAAAAGGAGATATTGTTTTACAATTCATCGGAACGCAAGAACAACATGCTGATATTTTTACAAAACCTTTACCTTCCGATAGATTTGAATTTATAAAACAGAAGCTAGGAATGATTACAATAAAATAATCATTCATATCTACTTCCTGTTTTACATCTCTCCTAATAGTAAGAAACTCCTCGTAGAAAGGGGGAGGACATTTCTTTATGTCTTTATGTTTCTGATCTTTAAATATTTACTCTCTTTATATATGTTTCTTTCTGTTTATCGTATTGACCATTTCATTTTTTCTGTTTATCGTATTGAAATTCTTTTCCATCGTATCGTTCAAAAATTTTTGTATCGTCCGATGATAGTATTGAAATTCTTTTCCATCGTACCATTCAATAATTTTTTGAATCGACCGATGATGGTATTGAAAATCTTTTCCATTGTACCATTCAATATTTTTTTGAATCGACCGATGATGGTATTGAAATTCTTTTCCATCGTACCATTCAATAATTTTTGAATCGACCGATGATGGTATTGAAATTCTTTTCCATCGTACCATTCAATATTTTTTTGAATCGACCGATGATGGTATTGAAATTCTTTTCCATCGTACCATTCAATATTTTTTGAATCGACCGATGAAAGTTCTTTTCCATCGTATCATTCAATATTTTTTTTGTATTGACCGATGATAGTATTGAGATTGTTTTCCATCGTACTGTCGGTTAATGATAACAACTATTTTCCATCGTACAGTCCGACCATATTAATGACTTTGTTTTCCATCGGCATCATTTTTTTCCTTACGATTGTTTCTTTGATACTTACCAAATCCAGCAATCACCTTTTGTTCTCCGACAGGAATCTTTTTCAATTTTTATTTTATTTTCTTTCTTTGTTTTAATCCTAACCATTGATCTGGTATTATCTAATCTCGACCGTAGAAGTTCAACGGTCATCTCTTTTTTTGCCTATAAATACCCCCCTCCCCTCCCCAAACCCACATTGATTGTTCAGGAATTGAGGCGAAGCTCTGCTCCCCCAGCTATAAACAATCGTACGATCTTCTCAATCGGCATCATCTTTATGTCTCAATCCTCTGCCAACACTCCCGCTGAAATGTCTTCAAAGACTTTTACAGAGAAAGACTTTCACAGAGAAAGGTTAGTATCCCGAGAATTCTTCGATATGTACGATTCTACAATCAAGAGGATTATTTTGTTTCAAGGATGGGAACATCTCTGCGTGGAAAAGCCTGATACTCAAGATCCAATTCTTTTTGATGAAGTTTGTCAATTTTACAAAACCGTGTCTTTCGACAAAGATATGACTATAAACTTCGCTGTGTACGATAGAAAATTATCCATGTCTGTGAAACAAGCGGCACACTTTCTGAACGTTTCTATAGAAGGGGATTCATTCTGTCCATCTCACAAACTACCAGAGGAAGTTGGTACGTTTAATAGAGAGAGTGCTGAAAAATCTTTGTTTGTTGTTAATGAGGGAAAGAGGAAAGTTTATCATCTTTCACCGGACAATCGGTTTGTCACTTTATGGATGAAAGGTTTTCTTGTCCCAAGGAAAGGGGATAGAGAAACTCTTAAAGTTTCTGATGTCTTTATGCTCGATTATCTTGTGAATATGAGGAAAGTGAATCTCATGGGATATATTCTTGAAACCGTCAAGAATGTCAAGAAAGGAGGGATTAAATCCCAGATAATAATGTATCCAGCCATCCTTACAAAATTCATTCTTGAGAGTATGAAGTTTTGTAACATTCCTTTGAAAGGAAAACCTATGGATTTGTGGCCGTCTTTAATTAATAAGAGTACGATGAAAAAGCTGAATGTTTGTTTTGATTCAAATTCAAAACATTTTGTCAGAGATGTAGAAGCTGAATTGCCTGAAAATCAATCGGAACCTATGCCAGCAAAAGACAATCAATCCGCCGGTGTTACTCGAAAGTCTGATCCACAGACTAGTTCAAAGCCGAAGAAGAAGAAGCCGAGGTACAGTAAGGAAGTTGTAGCCAAATGGAGAAAGGACAAGGAACAGAGAAAAGAGGGTGATCCGAAGTTTGGTCTTGACCCTGCTGAGGCCTTTGCAGAAAGAATAAGGGTAGAAGAAACCCTTCAAGCTGAAAAGAAAAAGAAGACTCTTTTGAAAAGAAAGGCTCAGGACTTTGATATTTCTAAAGTCTTGAAAGCAGTTGAAGATGCTAGTGCTCAACTAACTGTGGAAGTACATCAAGAACCCATCGTACAGAGTTTTCCTGAGAAAGAAAAAGGAAAACAAGTGTTAGAAGAAGTGGAAGTAGAAGAAGGAGATTTTCTGTTAGAATTTCTTCAAAGTTCAAAGAAAAGTAGAGAGGAATCACTTCAAAAGCTGAGCGAAGGTGTTCAACAAACTCCTCATGCCGATCAGGAAAAATCTTCGGACAGGATGTCATCTCGAGAAAAGCAAGATGCTCAATCTTCTCAATCTGATAAAGTAGTTGTCATTAGTGACAGAGTGGAAGATGAAAGAAAACAGAAAGAAAAAGTGAAAGGGAAACAGCCAGTTGTTGAGTCAAGCAGATCGTATGAACTAGCATCGTACGATGATGATATTGATTCAGAGCATACAATCTCTCTCAAGAAGAGTGATTACATTGTTCAAGTTTTGAGAAGGATGGAGAAAACCATTCCTTATTTTCCAAGGCAGGAAGGAAAGATTGATTTTATCACTGAAAATCAGAGAAAGGAGTTTGGATCTGTAAAAGAATTGAGAAAGAAAGTCTTGTCTGTTGAAGCCGATCTGAAAGTTCTTTCGGAAAGCTCAGTTGCTCATAAGAAAGCTTGTAATAAGATGACCAAGTGGTCATACAAAACAGAGAGCTCAATCAATGACCATGAGATTGCTATTGAAGATATAAGAAGGTTATCAAATGAGCTTGTAATTGCTTTCAACAAGCTTGATAAAGAAACAATTGAAAGGCTGAACCTTTTGTCGTCTCAAAGAGCCGATGTTCCTTCAGTGAATGATTTGCAAGAGAGGATGAATGCTTTCCAATCTGAATTCTCGAAGGTTTCATCTTTCAAAGATGAAATGGTTTTACTGAAGAATCAAAATTCCGAGTTGTCCAAGGATAACAAGACTCTGCAAAATAGAATTGATACCCTTGAAGAAGTAATCAGAGTACAGGAGGAGACCATCAGAAATCAAGATCAGATTTTTGCGGATCAACAGGAGCTTCTCAAAACTCAGGGTGAATCAATTTCTGAAGACAAGAAGGAGATCAAGAAGATGAAAGCTGTGATTCATGAGCTTATAAAAAAGGAGAAGGAAAGAGAAAACAAATGATTGTTGTATTTGTTTCTTTTGGGACTTGTTTGTTTTGTAATAACTCTTATAATCCTTTCTCTTTTGTCCATTGTCTTGTATTACTTCACTAACTCTTCCAGACAATTCGAGATTCCTCCTTTCTTTTTGTAAATCACAAAGGGGGAGAATATTTTCAAAGCAAAGATTGTTTTACAAAGGGGGAGAATGCATTACAATGCTCTTAAGGAAAATCTATGAATACAATCCTTAGGAAAGTCAATACCTAAGGGGGAGTTAGTTGTATTCAATTTCTTATTCAGAAGAGTTTTCAATAACTCAGGGGGAGATAAGTATTTCTTGTTTCATTTACTTTGTGTGTTTGTGCTTTCCAAAAAGGGGGAGATTGTTAAGTCAAAAGTCTTCTTTTGGCTTTTACATCATGTTTTGGAAATCACAAATATATTCTATGTCATGTTTTTGGAAATCTCAAATGTATTCTATCATATGTTTGTAAATAACAAATTGTATTTTATCTTGTTTATCGTATCGTACGATGTTGATCGTACCGACCAAAACGTATCGTACTGACTCTGTCAAACGTATCGTACTGACTCTGTCAAACGTATCGTACTGACTCTGTCAATCGTATCGTACTGACTTTGCTATCATATATGGAATAATTTTATATTTATAAATAATGTTTATAGTCTAAGAGATCCCATGTATATCCCAATATTAAAAATATTTATTTAAATAAACAATGTTCCAAATAATTTCTACTTTTTGAATATAATATTTTAAATGTCTTACTAACATCTAACTGGATTAATAGTGGTATAACATATTCCCCATGATGATTTGGGTCGAAATTATCTCATATAGTGAAACCAGGACATGTTTAAGGGTGATTTTATATTAGTGGTAATATTATTTTTATGCTCATTTACTTGATTTCCCCTTAACTAAGATAATAAAAAATTATCAATGTTAATATTCATAATTTCCAAAAAATTATTTTCTTTCTCTTAGATCACAAATTTCATTTATATTACAACAATATATGTATATTTTTCCAAATTATAAATCAGCTAGTGGATAAAAAATATTAATATTAATCCCATTGATAGATCAAGACAACATGTTTTTAATGTAAACACATTAAAACTTTCACATTGTTTTTATGTCCCTTCTCAAGGAGAAAAATATTAAAATGATGTACATTGTATTAAGTGATAAAAAATGATCTAATTATTATTTAAAACCCTTAAAATGTATAATTCAACATGATAAATAATTTTTAGTAAAAATCATTGTTAACTAATATTTTGTGTTATTCACTATTCATCAACATATGAATGTTCATACAAAATTTCCAAAAAATTGATCCAAATATAATTTTGATAATAAAATTCTTAATAATATCTTTATATTATAAAATATATGTTATTTAAGTCGAAAACTAGATTAAAAATGGATTCTCCATCAAAAAGTGTTAAAACATCATTTTTAGAAAAATAATGTTTTTTTAACCATAAAACTAGAATTATTGTCTAATATTTTTCAAATAATGACAATTTTTAAGAATAATAATAAAAATAATTTTTTTGTTATATCATTACTTGGTTTTTTCCATTAAACCCTCCCATGAAGGATTTAGATGTAATCCAAAATGAGTTCTCTGAGGAAGAGTTATATTCCATAACTAGACATTTTCATGTTTCTTTTTCCAATGACTCCTTAAAATAATTTTTATATAATATTAAATAAAAAATATTTATATATATAATAATTATATTCTATTATTTTAATTATATAAAATAAATATTTATCCAATTCCAAAAAATACGAAACAAAACCGTCAAACATGTGTACAACAGAATTCTGACTCACGAACCGATATAATAAATTTTCAATCACCACCAGTCGAGGATGGATATAATGGTTCATTTAAATTATTTATATGATATTAATAATATAATTATACTTATTTAATATTAATATCATATATACTATCTTTATTTTCATTCATTTGGAATATGATAACATCGCCAATGTGTTCAATGGAGTATTTCCTCACGAAGCTATGCAATTCATTTTTCACATAAGATTTTCATGAAATTAATATTGATAAATTAAATTAAAACATGGGATATATATTTAAACAAATTAAAATATAATGGTGATATATTATTTACCTTATTATATTCCATCATTCGAGAAAATAGAAAATGCGTTCGTGCATATGTACAGCCTTTTGTCTCCATGGACGGTGAAACTCACTTTAAACCTATATCTATTAAGAATGAATCTAAATACATATAGAATGAATATATATGATTGTTATATGAATATTAAATTATTTATATTGTGGAATCATAATAAAATAAATGATCCAAAAAATTAAATCAAACATGAAAAATATGTATTTATTACATTATATATGATTTTAAGATGAAATTGTTAATAAATTGTTTATAAAAGGTCATAAGTAAATACTATAAGTTAGAATATATATTATCATTGTTCTATAATATATTTATATTAAAAATTTATTTATAATAATGATGTTAAATCATGTATGATGGAAGTCGATGTGTTATTTAATGCATTTTCATCTCACTTTTATTTCTACGAGACACATCCTTTTTGCACCGCTTATTTCTTTTATGAGGTGTATATAATGCCCATGAAAATCATTTATAATTATTGACATAAAAATTATGTGATAAAAATTTAAAAATAATTTTATTTATTTCATGGTTCTTATAATGAAATGATACCAAAGTGGTAACAACTTCATGTTACAAACAATTTGTTAATCAGAATTATTTATGATTATTCAATAGTGATGATATCCTATGATAAACCACTCAAGAAACTGAATAATTATATTATAATATATTTGTTTCATGAAAAAATATTTTTAACGTCAATTTAATTGTCTTTATAAACTCAAGAGCCTTGCTGTTATTTTAGAAAATCAACTTTATTTATCTCTTCAGTGGAAAAGAATTTTTCTTCCAAATCATTATTTTTGTAAAATTTTTTACATAATGTTATTAATAATTTGAAATTATTATTTAAATCAAATTATACCCGTTTTTACTGGCTACAAAATGATTTTAAAGGAATCTTCTTTTGTGTTTTCTAAATGTGGTGCTTTTTTATTTTGTAGTAAATATGATAGGAGTTATTTTTTTAATTTGTATAAAAAAAATTATTTCCCACTATCTTGACCCATTAATATATTAAATAATACATTATAATATTCAAAAAATAATTATAATGAAAATGTGTTTGGGAATTCATTGTTGAACTGTTAGTTTAAAAAAATTTAAAGTGAAAAGGTTGTTTTCCTCATTATATATTTCAAGTGAATTTTAAAAATGATATTATATCTAAGATGACATATTTTATGTCAGTTATGATTTAAAATGGATATTATCCAATTATACAATCCTTATTATTTATCAGGATGGTTTACTTTGTGGTTCCAATATATCTATGAAGCCCATTCCTTTTCAATAATGTCCCATAATTTTATAGTAACAACAATTTACAGAATAAATGTGTGTTCTATATTATATAATATAATATACATAAAAATTATAGAAAAAATAATAAAAAACAAAATCTCAATAAAAATATCATTACATTATATAGATATGAAACCAATGAAACCCCCAAACATAAATGTATAATAAAAAATAAAAAATATAAAAAAATGGGAAAATATGTACCACCCCAATTTTATAGAATCATCACTCCCATGTATTACACACTAAAAATTAAATAAAATATTAGTAAATAAATAATAATCTTAGAAAATAAAAATATAAAACCTTTTTTGGAATTATAGTGAATATTGAGTGAAATAAAAAGTGGTAATTATAAGTTATAAATGGAAAAGTGACAGTTGGGAATCCATTGTTTTTGTATAGTTAATCAATGTTGAAGTTTAAAAAATATTAAACATGGTCAGTTTGACCATTGGGTACTACACCCCCTTATGATAATTTTTCCATTACAATTTTTTTTATTATTTGTAATGAAAAGGTATTATTAATGATGAATAGTGAAACAATGTCCTCAACCAATATATTAATGTTGTTTGAAGCCCATTTTTAGAAAATGGGAGGGAGGTAGAATAATTGGGATTCTCCCTTGATGAAGACAATGGAAATATTAAAAAATTGAGTATTGAATGAAAATTTGAATGGGATAAGTTCATGTTAGTGGACATTACAACTACGTTAATGTTATCTAAGCCACCATATGAAACTACCACAATTACACAACATACCATTGGTGTGTATACGAGAGTAATAAGTGGTTATGTGTCTACAGAATTGTTAAGTAACATGTGATTTATGTTATATTAATAAAATAAGTATTTACTCAATTCTATTTTAAAAATATTTTTTCATTATAAAATATGTTCTTAATTAATATTAAATTGATAATTGATTTTTAGATATAAATAAAAAATAAATGTTTTTTAAAACATATAAAATTGTGATAGTAAACTATGGTATTATAATATTTATTTTTTAATTAATTTTTAATTAACCACTCTTATTTAAATTGAAATGTAAAAATAATTTTATTGTAGCTTAGGAAATATTTTTATAATAGTAAAAATTTAGATTTTTACTTAAAAACTGATATTTTTTCAATAAATATGTATTTTTACTCTTAAAATTTAATATATAATATTTATGTAATTATTTGTGATAAATAAATATTATATTTGAATTTTGTATATTGAAATTAGGTTTGGGTGAATTTTTTAGAATTTTATAAAATATTTTAATATACATTGAATAGTAAAAAATATTGTTTTTGGTTTTAATTATGATTCAGGACATCATGTTTCTATCACAATGATGTAATAATTAATTAACCACAATACATGGTCTTAAATGTTGTATTTTATAAGTATCATGTATTTCCATAGTTTTTAATCAATTTAAAAATATATAATATGCATTCTGAAGTCTAAAATGGAAAATATTATTTTAAAATTAATTATATAGAAAAATTAATATTCATTGTCCAAATAAGTATTGAACAATGTGTTTTTGTTAAAATTAATTAAAATATCACAAAATATGATTCATATATCTCTAACCAAGTGAATTACCAAGGTTATGACAAGGGATTTCAATTTTCCAAAACCTAGTTTTACGAGATATATTATTGAAAATAATAAAAAAAATTACCCAATGTTTTAAATAAATACAAGCCCATATCACCGTTCACATTCATTCCCAATTCATATTCCATGATGGTGTGCCCATTTTTCTTCCCAAATAGCCTTCCAAGGTGTCCTTAAGCCACCAATTCTTCATCTTCAAGAAATATGTGAAACTATTCATGGTTAGGGAATTCTCATCCAATACTTTTCTATTCATGTAATTATATTTTTTGTACATATTTTAAAGGGTATGTTACTTTATTTTATTATAATTATGAATATACTATTATATAAAAAATAACCATTTATCATTTGGAAACATTTATTCTCTCTAATTTTACCATGATTTAAATCCATGTTTGATAGCCACCATGCTATTAAATATACTTCTCAAATTTCTCTATTTTTCATAAGAAATTATTATATTATTAATACCTAAAACATTTTTTTATCCCTTGGTATTCACAATTATGATAATATAATTTTTTCAATTTAGGTATTTACAAATTTTAAATCTACATTCCCTTACAATGGGTTATATAAAATGTTATTTTCATTCCATTAAGTACTTACATACGCAATCATTTTATTTGAAACACACACCTAATTTTCCATTGGTTATTGAAATAATGATTTATCAGGAACAATGTGACTCAACGAAAATTAAAACATATAAATAGTGTATCTTTATAGTTATCCAATTCATTAAGTAAATAATTTAATCACCACAAAGGATAGATTTTATGATACCTTGGTCAATATTTTTGGTAATTTTGATATATGACAACGTAGTGATAGACATTGTTAATATACTTATGAATTTTTCATTAAAATATTATAAACACATTTCACATTTATGATTCATGTTCTTTAATTTATGATACACCAAATGTTATCTTGAATTTTTTTGTTATACCACAGGTTTATATTGATATGCATCATGAATGCATGCTGAATGTTTTCTTTTTGCCCCAATAATGAGCTTGTGCTCACTAATTATTTTGGATAAATGTCCCTAGGATACGATATGTTGTAAAAGTAATATAGGTTGAATGAATAACTAATCTTTTTAGGTATATTAGATGAATTTTTTAAATTTTCCTTTATTATGTTCATAATTCCAAATAAAATAAATTTATATGATCAGATTTTTTTATGTAATGAAAAGTATATTAAATTAGATGATGGGATTATATAGTTTCTATCAAAGAAAAAATTACTTATTTATATTAATTTTTTAATGAAATATGAAGTAATTACAAATATGGATATGTTTAAATATAGTTAAATAAGTTAATTTTTTTTAATGTATTTATCGATTGGTGTCCCAACAATGAAATCCTTGTCTAGATACTATAAGTGCATGTGGATCTGGAAGAGATGTGCCCAGGTGTAATAACCACAACAAAATTGCATTGAGATAAACATGATTTGGAACTATTGAACCACAATGGGACTTATTCCCCTCAAGGAATGACAAACCTCATGGATATGTTTGGGTAATCCAAAAATATTATGAACAATTATGAGGGATGTAATGAAATTGTAATTATTAATAGTTGAGATTAGTAAAATATTTAAGAATTATTTTTTAGGGAACAATGTCCATTTAAAAATTTTATATTCTTACACGTATTATTTTTCTCACTAAGGCATTATTATTTTGTTAAAAATAATAGTAAATAGAAGGAACCACATAAATTGTTAGTGTAACAAACGATTCATTAGTATACTTATGATGGAATATAGGAGGGAAAACTTCATGAGGATAAAGAATCTTCTATCATGATTTTAAAAAAAATAACATAAATCTGGTTGAGTGACAAGATTCATCTCAAAGGGAACAAATTGATGAGGATTCATTTATATATCAATAATCACCTTGCTTTTGTGGATCTACTGACCCACATATTCATAGAAAATGGATTACCTTTGAAGAAAAAATATTTTATTTAATCCATTGTTCACTGTAGACAAATTTACCCAGGTTTTATACTACTTAAAAGGAGAAAATTATCTGTGGTACATATTAATTAAAAACACAAAGACAAGAATGAATAATGATTCTATTAATTGGGAAGTGTTTAGGGGAATATTTTTCAATATATATTTTCACTATTTGATGTGAACAGAATTGGATATATAACTTCTATAGTTTAAGTATAAGGAATATAAATTGGTATAAATCTATAAAATGAGATTTATATGTATTAATCGATACACCTATAGATTTTTTATGGATCCTAAGGGAATAGTTTATAGATTATAATGTGGAATGAGAACCCATTTGCGAATGAATTTTTTCAAATATTATCTATGAAATCAATGGGAGAGATAATGAAGTGTGTTATTAATGCTGATTAAGAGTTTACAGAGATAATGTTTTCACATAGAACAAATGAAAATAATAGAGATATGGAGATCATCAAAGTGAAGAATTTTGATACTAAAAAGGGAAGAAAGAATGTGAAACATCAGATATGAATGAAATGTGGGAAGAATCGTTCAATGAACTATTTTATTAGTTTTTTATAGTGCTACAAGTGTGGAAGAGATAGCCCTTTAACTTAGAAATTTCATTGTGAGTTAAATCCTTCTTATCTCCATACAAATAATAGAGGAAATATGGTGCATTCCCTATATTATATTTAATGCTTCTAGCCTTAATGGATTTTTAAATTTTAAAATCAACAACAAAATTATAATATAATAGTGGGAAACCACCATCACATATAATATATAATATGTTAGAAAGGTTTATCATTTTTTATCAACAGGGAGGATGTAGAGGCGCTAAATGATATAGAGGAAGGTATTATAATTGTTATCTCAATGATAGAAATAAATTTTGTGGTTATATTTCTATATGTTAATTTATTTCTACCATTTTTGAATATAATATAGAATAAATACCTATGTTTATTGAAGTAGAGTTACTAGTCTAGACTCCTAGAAGAATTACCCTATCATCAAAAATGCATATAAACACTAGTATTATGTTTTTCGAGTATAGTATCATTTCAAATCCAGTAGTCATTACCATGATGTAATTATACAATATACTATAGATTAACACACTCTCAATATATAATTATAAGATATATTTTAGGAGAAATGAATTATTCGTAGTATTGAAGGAATCACATATAGTTTATTAGGAGGAGAAATATCTCGGAATCGGTGTTGTGTAGAAGAACCTCCCATATCGTTCTTTATAGAGATTACTGGTGAATATAAAGAAGTAAATGAATGTATAAGGATTTAAAATTTTCAAATTATTTAGGATTAAAATGATATATTTCACGAATAGTTACATGCACCTCCCTCAAAAATAGTGGTGCAGTTCTCCATTGAACACATACATATATCCATGCCAATATCAAATCCACCATAGAGAGTGGGAAATGTGGAGATTGATTAGTTACAGAAAAAATATCTAGATATTATATAGTATGGATTTAGACGACCAATTATGTCTATACAAGGAGAAAAAGTTCCCTTAGTAAATATGAATGATTGATCAATGTAGTTTTATGTTGATTATAGAGAACATAATAGGGTCACAATATAGAACATGTTCCCTATCCCAAGTATTGATGATTTATATGGCTAGTTTCATGGGGAATATTCATTCTCCCAGATTGACCTCTGACCAGGGTATTATCAATTAATGTTGAAGGAGGGATATATTCAAGAGATTGCTTTCTGAAAAAGATATTAATTTACGTGTTTTTTATACCCTTTGTCTCGACTAATTATAACTTTAGATTTATGAGTTTTATAAATAGTTTCCATTAGAACTACATTGAATCATTCATGGTGGTTTTTATTGATAATATTTTGATATATTTCGAAATTCATGATGATTATTATGATCATATATGGGTTAGATTGAAAAATACTTGTAAGGACAAGATGTTTAAAAAATTTAGTAAATTTGAATATGGTTGCAACAATTTTCATTCAGGGGTTACATTATAACCAATGATGTAATTTCAACATAATCTACTAAGAAAATGGATGTACAGATATATCCTCATCCAAAAATATTAACATGGATTTTTAGTTTCATTTTTAGAAGGATATTATATGATGGTTGCAAAAAATATTTTTATGAAATTATAATCCATTAACCAGGATAACTGAAAAAGAATATAATTTTATCTATACAATGTAGTGTGAATAATGATTCCATGAAATAATGAAGAAACTGTTTACTCTATCTGTGTAACATCAACACTCTATTTCATAAGTATTTAATATTTAGAGTGATGAATCTATGAAAAGGATTGGTTCCTTCCTAAATAAAAATTAAAATATGATCACTTATTCACCTCGATAGTTAAATCCTCATGAGAACAATTATCTGATGCATGACAAAAATGAAGTTACCATCATTTTTTTATGATGATATGGAGACTCCATCATTATATAAAAAATGTGATATATGCGTAGAAAAAAAATACTGATTTATATGTCCTTTAAAATAGAACATAACATGATACATAGGATATGGTTGGAGCTTCTTGAATACTACAACTGTTCAATTCATTTTTTCCCTTCAATGGGAAACCTATTCATTAATGCCTAAAGTATGAGTAACCGTAATGTATTTGTAATAATACGGATTCAAGGAGATACAATGATCAAGGAACTAGTATGGTTGGACATGGTAATCATGATGGAAGGGAAATAATCAATCATATCCCAATTGATTTTTGAACCATATTTACTATTGAATATCAAGATAGCACAAATAAATTTACATTCAATACAAAAAAAATATAGAGTTAATAAATAATGGGCAGTATATTGATAACAATATTGATCTAGAATATATTCTAAAATGTTTTATAAGGATAAATGTTATATATATCTCATAGATAAAGAATGATCTTATGGATGAAACTCATATATATACTCTTTATACACCAAGAAATGACTAAAACATATTGATACTGTTATGATCATTATTGGTTAGATAATATGAATATGGAGTTTACGAACTACACTGCTTGTTTCTTAGTGTGTTAATAGGTAATCATGGAGAGATAATTTCCGTAAGGTGTATTTAAAGTACTACCCATACCAACATAGATGTGGGACAATATAAATATAGACTTCATCATTAGTCTCCAAATAAAATCCAAATGAAATAATGCGATTTGGGTTTTAGTGAATTGTGTAAGAAAGAATTCCAATTTCATTGATATTCTAGAATATGTTTTTTTTGTACAAAATTATAAGGTATACAATAAGGATGTGGTGCAGATTCGTGGGGCACAAAATTCAATAGTTTCTGATCTGAATTCTGGGTTTACATCTAAATTCTATATAAGTCTTTAGAATTTTCTAAATATTGAACTAAATTTTAATAAGACCTATCAACCCTATATTGATGGCCAGTTCGAAAGGACAATCCATATAGTTAAAAAATGGACAAGAACAAGCTCAATTGAAGTAAATTGCGGATGGGATAAACACCTCCTGTTATTTTAGATCTCATAAAAAAACTGCTTCCACTTAATTATCTATATGATACTATATGAGGTTCCATAATAGATGCAATGTAGAAATCATACATGTTGCGATGATTTGGTAAGAGAAAGCTACTTGGGTCTGATCTTATGCATGAGATAACAAAAAAAATTCATTACATCCAACTACATATAAATTCTACTGAGAGTCGAAATAAAAAATACGACGACATCTGTTGAAGTGTGTTAGAGTTTGATGTGGGAGACAATGTTTTCCATTAGATATCACCATGGATGAGAACCATGATATTTTGAATGAAAGGGAAGCTTAAACCATTATACATTGTTCTATTTGAAATACATTATATCATTGGAGTTGTGGCCTATAAGCCAAAACTTATAAATAATATAGGTTATGATCATGATGTGTTTCACATATCCCTCCAGAGGATGTTCATACCTTAACCATCATATGTACCAAATTTTGTGGTTATAACACCGAATAACTATCTCTCATCTAAAGAGCATCTAGTAAAGATCATAGAATCTAGAGACAAGACATAACACAATAATAAAATATGTCTTGAAAAATTGTTGTGGAAGAACCATATGTTTGGAGAGGAAATGTGGGAACTAGAAGTAACAATAAACCAAAAGTACCCTCAACTATTTAAGACGACTGTATGAGTTGATATTTAGAGGATTAAATTTAAATTATTTCATACACATGAAAAATATATAGAAACCAACAAAAAGTTTTTCAAACAACAATGATCGTTATATTAGTCATCTAGGAAACCAATGAAAATGCATAACACTATAAATGAACAAAAAAGTATGAACCATAAAACATAATATGGGACAATATGGATAATCGCAATATTATAGGATCATCTACAGCATGACCTACGCTATAGAAATGAAACAATATATTAGAAAACCATTTGATATATTATAATATAAAAATATACAATTGCGGGATTATTTATATTGAACATTGAGTGAAATAATGAAATTATATTTATATGATATAAAGACAAATGTGATCATTTGGTTATGACCATTATATTAACATTCGTAAAATAAGACAATTGGTAAATTAATGAATTGGTCAATTTTTCATTACAAACTACAACAATTGGGGATACTATGACCATTATAATTCATTTTTAGATGTACTAGTGATAAAAGAAAATTTATTTCGAATGGAGAAATGATTAAATCGGCTAGTAGATTCAGGTTGTTTGACTACGATTTTTCAAAAGTTGGGTCGGAGGAAGAATCAATAGGGTAAAAACTTAACCATGACCAATATGAGATTTAATAGGTAAGGTTATACTTAAATCTCTTATGTGATAAGTTCAAGTTAGCAGACATTACCACTCACTTACTACTAGTCAAGGAACTACAAGAAACTACCACCATTGTACACCTTACCCTTATGATTTACGGGGAATAAAAATGATTTATATACCAAGGATTTAGTTACATGAAGTGTAATATCATTCATATATATAAATTGGTTATTCCTTATATTCCAATGAATAATTTTTTTCCAATGATTTATATGTTAATTAAGACGAATTTGATACATTTATTTTTGGAAAAAAGTAAAACATAATTATATTGATTTAGAAAAGTGATAAACATTTATAATAAACAATGGTATTATTACTAATTTTATTTTAATTAAATATTAATTTTAATACACTATTATATAAATAATATTTATAATAAAATTTTATAAGCGCCTAAGAATCCTTTTTATAAGTGTTAGAACAATGACTTATCCTTAAAATATTTTAGTTTTAAGTAAGTATTTTTTTCTATAAAAATTAAAATTATAGTATTTTAATAATTATTTATATAAGATGAATATTATATTTTATATCAAAATATTTAAATTAGGTTAGGGTGAATTATTTATAATTTTATGAAATATTTTAGTCTTCAGTCGACTCTATGGAATACAATTTTGGGTATTATAAGTTTTATGCCATCATAATTATTCCATAATGATGAAATAAAAAAATAACTATAGTAAAATACATAATATATTTTATTTTAATAAAATTATGATCATTAATAACTTTTAATTAATTTTATATCCTAGAAGTGACTTTCCAATGTCTATAACTGAAAAACACGAATATAAAAATAGTATCTATTTTAGTATATTCACTTTTTAGAATTCAAAAAATTATTTCATAATGGTTTATGGTGATAATAAATTAAAATATAAAAATAAATTGACTAAAAGATTAAAATCTAGGAGAAAAAACATTGGTTATCCAACTATTTTTTATTTTCTACAACCAAGATTTATAATAATTATATTTCGAAGATAATAAACAATTACTCAACTATTTCTATAAACAACCACTGAATTCAACCTAACACTTTAATACCAAACCATCTTATATGATGAACTAGTAAACATTATCCCTATTGTTGTTAATCCTAAAGGATTATTCCTCATGACTTTGGAGAATATCTTCAAGGAAATTGATTTATCATCATATTAATTTCATGACAATTAATTTTTTGTGTGTGTATGTCCTCTAATGGTTATGTTATAATATCTTAATATTATTTTGATAGTACTATTACTAAACGAATTAATGTTTTATTATTTGGATACCTTTATTCTATATCATTTTACCGTTTTATAAAACCACATTTTATACCCATAATGATGCCGAATATAATTCTCAAATTCCACTCATTTTCATAATAGATTCTTGTATTATGAACATAAAATAAAATTATTTATCCATTTTTATTAAAATAGAATTACATATAATGTATTTTTTAGTTTATTGATATTTACTAAACACATATTCCATTTCCATGGGTTATAAATGATGTTATGGTAAATCCATTGAATACATATTTACTCAAAGCTTTTATATGAAGCCAGTAATTTATTTTTCTGTAGTTATGAAACAAAATATTTGATATTATCAATGTGACTCACATTATATTAATACATAGAAAGGTTTTTCCCTCATAATTTTCCAACATATTGGGTAATAAATTTAATCTCTAAAGATGAAATTTTTTATAACTCTTGTTGTATAACCTTGGTAATTTTTATTTATGACACCATAGTTAATAACATTTATGATATGCATACGAATGTGTTAGATAAATTTCTTTCCACATTTACATGATATAAATCATTTTATTTTTCATTTAATACAACTTATTTTATCTTGATCATGTTATATTATTATATATAATGTTTTTATTAGTATGCCTCATGATCACGTGCTAAATGTCATCACGGTTTATTAAGCTATTGGGTTCGTGATGAAGCTTTTTCATTTATGTATTTCCCCATGATGTGAAATTTAATAAAGGTAACATAGGTTGAACCAATTAAAAATATTTTCATCTGGGTTAGAAGAGAATTTTATGTTTTATTGTATTATGGTTCTAATTTCAGAAAACTAAACTTGAAATGATCGAGTTTCTTGTTCTATGCAATGAAAATTTTATGTAATAAAAGGCGGGATACCACATTTTCTATTGGTTAAAATAGGATTAATATTTTATTTAAACTATTAATTTTCCTTTCTTAATGGAATTATGAAATAATGACATTTTTATGGAACCAATTTATTCACAATGGTTTTAATACGGTAAATGCATAATGATCCTTTAGAACACATATTTATGATTTTCATTATGTGATGGTTGGTAAATATATATATCTATAATTAATAGGTTAATTATAGATATCTCATGAGATAAAAAGGACTAGAATCAGATTTGATTATGGTTTAGTATGGTAATATTTCCATGATGATAGTATTTGAGTGAAATTTGACTACTAATATGGTCTATGGAGTCATCCCATTCAAGTATGATAAATTTGGAAGTAATACCTTTCCAATAAAGGATATTATATTCTATGATAATTTTATGCCAAAAAATCCATGTCTTGTTACAATTTGATTTTATCAGTAATCATTTTAATTTATTATATTTTTCTTTATGTTTCTTAATATCCACAATATATTTCATTACTCAAGATTATTATCTATGATATGCAGTGTATGGTTTTAAAATGTTATTATCATGTTCAAAAACTCTTATGATATTTTTAGGTTTATATATTGCTTTTTTAACCTTAATGGGATTCTTAGATCTCCCTTTATAATGATTAATTTCCTTAAAATATAAAGAAACATATAATGTATGTCATGGAAATTAATGGTGATTGTTAGGAAAATATTTTTGGTATATGATATAGATTACTTATGTCCATTTGGTTAATGTATTAAACTTTCTAAAAGCACTCTACATAAATAGTTTTAGATTTTATTATTATGATATGTAATGAATATTCATCTAATAATATGTGATATCTATGTATGAAAAGTTCAAGTCATTAGAAAACTATGAACACAGATGAAATAATTTATAAAAGAAAATTTTATCATAATTTTTTAGTCTCAATGTTTCCATATATGTTTTATATTTTATTTTCTTTGTAATGTTTTATAACCTAAAAAAATATTCATTTCATGTTAATCACTCACTCTATACATCACTAAAATATCATTATATTTTTTTTATACAATGAATTTTCCTATCGGTTTTCACTAATGTAAACTCTTCCTAGTCCAAAAAAAACAAGTAGAGATTTTTCTCATAACAACTATAGTATCCCAAAACATTTACATATATTATTACATTATTTATAACATGGACATATAATAAACACAACCCACTGATCGTGAGGCCTAATATCATTATAACATTAGGTCCATATTCCATAAAATAGAAACTAAATCCGAAAATCATCAATTTATTCACTATAATGAGATCCTAAATACATTTTTTCTATCTTAAAACATCACATGATAACCTATATAATACATTAAATAAGTACTTGATATATAAATCACATCTATGAAAAAACAAAATGATAATCTATCTTAACATAGGAGTAAAATGGAACAATATGCTATAATAAATGATAATTCTAATTAATAATCCCATTGGATCATAACAGAGATAAATTGAATCATTTTATAATGGAAGCATAGTTAGGTGGAATGAAAATATGACATAATATAATCATAATACATCGATAACTACCATGAAAATATAACATGGGGGACACATTCCAATCATGGATTAGGTTCACTCAATAATCCCATGTATATTTTCTCATGAGTAAAAAACATTATCCAAAGAAATGGAATACAATATGGGTGTACCCATAATAAAATGTAAATGAGTATATGTATTGATACAGTAATTAATTATAAGGAATATGCATAATAAGTATCAATGGATAGAAATGGTTTTAATAAACCTTCCTCATATCATAATAAATTTAGATTTCATAAAGAATGAATTTGTGAAATGAACACATGGAATTTATTAACCAATTAAAGCAAGGAAAATAACTATATCTATATAATTAAGAAACATATATATAGAGTTTATAATTATTAAATAACATCAAACAGAGGGTAAGATTTGATAGTGGTGTAAATTTCATAAAATAAAGAAAATGGGTGGTGAAGAAGGATCTCTTCCCATATATTCCAGAATCATTGTACCCTTCATATAATTTCCATGAATAGTAAAATAAAATTCAGTAATTACATAATTAATAATATTTTCCATATATATATATAATAATTTTTTTAATAATTTATTTAATTTCAATTGGATATAATATTTGATTCTGTTGTTTTGAGGTTATTCCTTTCATGGTTCCAAGGTAAAATGACTTATCAATAAATATAGATGTTCTATTCAAATGGGACTAAAAATACATAAGAAAAATGAAATGGTATTAGTGATATTATAGAAATTATAATATTCCCATTAATCATATTTTTCAAGCATAGATAATGTTCATTAATTATAATGTTAATGTTATTGTTCAATTTATTTTTTCGGTTCGACCAACCATCACGAACTTCGTTCATTTTTTAATATCATGTCCATGTGTTGATTCCCGATTGTGAATAAATTTATAATAGAAATATTTATTTGTTTTTAAGGTATTATAATATAATATAAACTTTCCATGAATATTATAATGGGAAATAAAAACTCATCTTCCATGGAAGTGGGGAACAATCATAATACATACGATGTTTCCATTTCTGAAATAAGAGAACAACAGTAGATGATGTATGATATATATTACATTAGAAATACATTATTACAGAATATATATGATAATAGAGTTATTATTACATGTTTAATATAATTTATTTCAGTATAAGGAGGAAGGGGAAATTAAAGACTCACTTGATGGTATTGCCATCTTTTTTGGATGTATCCTCTTAGATTTCCACTTACGACACCATGGATTGGTATTTTTATGAAAACATTAGAAATTTTAATGATTAAAGTGACTATATAATTTAAATTTTATATGTTATTTCATACTAATGGGTTCCTCTTTAATTTATGACTAACAAATTCATGTGTTCATATTATAATTTTAATCATTATATTTCTACTTATTTCACTATTCAGTAATAAATAAGTCTTTTCAGAAAAACTAAACGAATTCAACCAAACCATTAATCAAATTTATGGTTAAAAAATGAAAAATATTTATTTAAAATAATGTTATAAATATTATAGATCAATTTTCACAGAAATAGTTAATTTTTATAAAAAAAATTAAAAGTTTAATATCATGCTTGATTTTTTCCACTATTTTAAAAATTAAATATTTTCATATAAAATAACTCTATCATTATAGTTCGAAAATATATTTATTTATATATAATTTTTTATCAATATAAAATTTCTTCAAAATCATCAAAAATAATTTAAAATTTATACAAATTTCTTTTTTCAATAATACATACACTAAATTTATAATTTTAAAAACATATATTCAATAATACAATTATAAAAATATGTAATATTATTATTTAATAAGTTAAATGGATATTATTTTACACATACACTAGTTATGATAGTATTTTAATGTTCAAGTTACAATTCATAATATTTAGATTAATATTTCAATAGCCAGGTCACTATTGAAACAATTAGATTACAATTCAAAGGATCACATTACTATTTCAAATGTCAAATTTGTAATAGACATATGAGATCCCCACATTAAATAAATGCCTCAAATTTCATTAATTCATAATTACTGTCAATTATATTGTAAATAAATATATATATTTAATATCTAGATGAATCTTTCATTACTAATTATTTTTTTAATTTCTATTATGTTGTTAATGAGTGAACATACACTGTTGGATCGAGGAGATATATCAATTCATATCATTGTAATATTATTTTTTATTTTTATTACATTTTCATATTTTAATTTTTCTATTTTATATTTTATGAATATAATACTTAAATGAATATAATAAAATGTTTTCATTTTCATCAGGTGGTGAATGAGATTTATAATATATTAAAAAAAATCTATATTTATAAAAGAGTAATTCCACTATTAAAATTCAAGTTCATTATAATTAATGACTATAATATAATTATATTAACATAATGTAATAATATTATTAATGATTTTATAAATTTAATATGGTGTACCAAATTTCTAAAAGAATAAATTCATATAAATAAATAGATAAAGTGAAAGACGTTTAAGAATGTATACACCACTTCTTACATTATCACCTTTGAAAATGGAATTGATCATTGAGTAGAGGCCTTTTTTTAATAAAAAACAACATTAAGGTGTTTAAATGAGTATTAAATATGGTTGGGTAGAGTATGGTAAAATATTTTGGGTTTTTAGAGTGAGGGGAAGTGATGATAGTTGTGACCATTTTATAAGTGAAAATGAGTGGCATTTTTCATACATACACAAACCATAAAATAATGGTAAGTCATTCTCAATAAATGATCCACATAAATTATTTAATAATTTGGTGTATATATGATTTTTTAGATACACACCTCTAATATTCAACTTTTTAAAACATGTTATTTCCTTTAACTATACGGTTACTCAGTTTTACAATTTTAGTTTTCACGAAATTAGTTAGTTTTTAGATAGTTAATTAATCTATTAAACCTAATTATAAAATGAAATTTACTTTCTAATAGAGTCCCATTTATTTTAAATATTAATTTCATATTATCAATTAATATTATTTTGTGAATGGAAATTGAATTTTAACATAATGGCATAAAAATCCAATTTTTGAAAATATTTACATTTACGTAAAAATGTATAGGAATATAGAATAATTAAAAATTAAAATTATTTTCATAAATTTAAAATAATAATAATTAATATAGTTGGAATTTTTTATGAACAGAATTCATTAAAAACGTTATATAAACATGTAATGATAAAATAATAAAAATAGTTTATTTTTTAATTAAAATCCACAAAAATATTTCAAAATTATTCCCTTGGGTATACAAAAAAAATCAATATTTGACAACACTCTATTTTAATTTATAATACATAATTGAATAAGAATAATCTTCAATTAAAAATTAAATTTTTAATTATTTAGTTTAATAATGGATACATAATTAATAAAATCGACTTTGTATTATTCACATGGGAATTTTTATATTCCCGAAAAATAATAAATAGTTATTATTAAATAATATTGAAATGAAAAATCAAAAAACGTGATCAATATTATGAAATTAAAATCCTATAATTTATTAACATAACATTTATATAAAATAATAAATTATCATGTAAAAAAATTCATATATGAAATAATTTGTTTCATATTATCTATTATTTTAAAATATGTACTAATCAAACATGAAAAATACACATTTAATAAAATAAAATTTAAACACAAGAAGAGATTATATTAGTGACTTATATATTCTAATTATGTTGATATTTTCGGTGTTTTTTTAAAAAATTGGTGATGAAGCCTCATTTATTATTAAAGAAAAAAATACCTCTTTAATTGGGTTGAGGGAGAACCATTACAAAGCTCGAAGGCCCAGTGTACATTTAGCACATTACATTTCCTATAGGCCCATTTATTTGGATCAAAACCCATTTTGTGAATAGTACTGCTATTGTACCTACCCTGCTATAGTACCGCATTGTGCTCACCGCTGCTATAGTACCCTACTGCCACTAAATCACCCTACCGCTACTACAGTGCTCGTCGTTTCTACAATGCCTCCACTACAGCAGTATGCTACAGTACTGCTACAGTTTCTACTACCCAATATGTTTTGAACCCCCATTTTTCATATAGAATTAAGGGGTGCTTACCACTAATCCAAACCCCAACTACATTTTCAAATGTTTTTTAATATTTATACTTTTTATATAAATTCAAAAATTTTATACTATTATTTATATATTATAATTATTCGGCTATCATATAATAGTCTATATTTTATTGGTATCTATTTTTTTATTAGAGAAGGTGAAAAAAATATTTAATTGGGGAACAACTTGTGTCTTTACATTATACCCCCATACAAATTTCCTTAAAAATTTCATTACATGAAGAACATCCATTGAGGGTACTTTTCTATCATCACATCCCCCTCAGATATATCATTTTTATAATGGAATTTATCTAAATTAGTGTTCTTTATTATGCCCCAATCCCAAAACCCCAGAGCTAGTGTGTTACTTTTTTCCATTAGCATGAGTAAAAGGAATGAAATCCGGAATGAATGATTAGATTAGTAGTCTTGAAGAAACTAGATACATAAATGTAACCAATATTACATTGAGATAGGTAATAAAATACACAACATAATACAAACTAATAAACTGCATCCATGAGAACTCAGAAAATTGTCTCCTCTTTCTAACTTATTTAGGTAAAAAAAAATGAAAGGGATGAGTTTAATTTCATTGTAAGGGTTACAGATATAATAATCATGAATCTAATATAATTTAAACACCATCAAATTTTCACAGTCAATATGGCATGGTGAATAATTAAAAAAACACGCCATTAATAAAGTGAGAATGAAACGGTATCAATAGATTTTTTCATAGTGAAAACCACATAGATAGTAATAATATAAAATGAATAAATGTATATTCTTATTAATTTTATGTCATGTATATAGAACATGATACCACTATACCATCATATTGTTTTATATATGTGTGTTGAAACCTATTTGATTTTTGGTTTTAAATTCGAAGGGTTTGTCGCCAACTGATTGGTATCGTTAGACCTGTCGAACCATCGAGGGGCTATTGTAGGCCCCAACTATTGGTATAATCCCAAATTTTAACACCCCAAGCTTCCATGGTATGTTTCCCTTTGAATAATGCAATGTCGTGCATTGTACGCAACTTCGAGATTCCAACACACTACAACCAATCAAACTAGCTGTTATGAATAGTAATACCTACTTTCTAAAATTTTATAAATTTTATCTCTCAAAATGAACTTCATTTTTGGATTCGGGGTATTGAATTTAGCCTAAGGTGAAATTTTTGTACTTTTCGAATAACATTAATATTTTGATGAATAGTGAAAATTACTAAATTTTAATTAAAAACAACTTTTTTAATCAAAATAATTAAGAATGATAAATTATGAATTTGAGTGTTATTAAAGTATATTTTGAATTTAGTTTTACCATTTAATAAAATTTTGATCATTGTGCATAATTTTACAATTAAACCGGACATAAACAATTATCAATCTTTTGATAGTTATTATATCTTAAAAATACGCATTTTTTTTGACAACAGAAATTATTTTTAAATTAATTTCTTCTAATTCTAGGTTTTGTATTTGGAAAAATGGATTCCATATTTGGAATCAGGATTTCCAAACTGTGTAAATAGGTAACTTTTAATTTTGGACATTTTGAATAATTACTTCAGTAAATATTTTATTTACCATGGTTAAAGCGTAAATCCGGTAAATAAGAGTTAAAAATTAATATTATAATAATACTATATTACCCTAAAACGTGTTCTAACCTTATTGGTGGATACATGTCCGACCATGGGCATCTTTGGGTAGACTTTGGGACCCCATGGAGCCACTTGTAGGTGATAGGGACACTTTATTTTAATTAAGTTAAAATAAATACAAAAATTCCATAAGCATATATCTTTTAAAAAAATAATTTTTACATAGGGTTATTTATGTTGGATTTTCGACTATAAATATTCATTAGAAATATAATAAGATTTACTACATAATTGTATTTTATTTATAATTTTTAGACATTAAATAACATAATTTATTTATGACACAATGGTTATGCAGTAATTAACTAATTAAAGGAAAATTAGAATAATTGATTATATAAATACCCAAATAAATGTAATTTGAGACTTTTCATAAATAAAAATAATTTTATAGGATAATATGAAATGTTTTGATTTCTGAAGTTAATTATGTTCGAAGTAATCATTCTGTTATGATTTTTACAAAAATCAATTATTGAATAGTGTCAAAATTGACATAAAATAGTTTTTAAAACAAATATTATATTATTAATTGATACTAAATTCCTAATAATCTACGGTTCAGACCAAAGACTTATATCATGATATGTGTATCATTAACGGACCAATTGGTGGTCTCTTGTATGTATATAGAATGTTTATTAACCATATAATAAAAAAATACAAAGAGACATTGTAAAATTGAAACTAATTAACTAAGAGTTAATACTTAAAGAAAAGACTAATATAGTAACCCCAACCTGTCTAAATTTTATTTGTTGAGTGTTTTTAGACCTATACCCACCTTAAGCTTTAAATAATCCACTTTGGAGCCATTAGAAACCGAATATGAATTTATTTTAAAATAATATTTCTAGCATTTCCAAAGGTGACCCTCACCCCTCTTATAAAAAGGCACTCCTCCTTCTCATTAATTCACACCTTCAATGCATTTTGGTTTGGCCAAACTCTGCCCAAATACTCTCTAAACATCACAAAATTCATCCTAGATGCATTAATTTAGTCAGAAAGCCAACCTAATGATCCCTTTTGATCAAATCAAAAGGAAGAACCCGAAGATGAGGTAATGATTTCACCACCCCTTTTCAAGATCTTTTCTTCTTCAACTTCTTCTTTCATTTTTATTTCAATTCTAAAATAATAACTCCAGTATCTTCTATATACTGTGATGTGATTATAAATATTATACAACCATATTCAGTATTCTATCCATCCATTGAATGGCATGTCACCATACGTGCGTACGTACGGCTTACCGTCTCCACGTCGTGGTGTAATTGTCATGCAATAAATTATTAATTGGACGAGTATAATAATGATGTGTAATTCATGTAAATAATAAATATAGCATGATAATTATTCTGTCTACATGATATACCATCCAATTATATATTATTTTAACATCAAAAGAATGATATTGTCGCTCGTGCGTATGTACGGACTACAGTCTCCACGAACGCGATGAGATTCATTCTCCATCATATCCATTCAAGTCTAATTATCATTTGAAGATTCATAATAATGTTTAAAAACTTAATATAATTCTGGATATGAATAATATAAAACCTATCCATAACAAACATGGATTACATAACAAAACATATAAAAGTAAATGAGTAAGTTAACACCCGAAACGATGATAATTCTAAAATATTATTAACAAAGAAATGTTAAAACATCATATATGATATCATATTAATATATATGATTCTTTTATAATTAAATAACAATTATTTCACTATTATACAGGAGTTTAACCTACCATCGGCCAAGGAAAAAGTCCAAAGTAAGCTGTTTCTCATCTCACTTTTAAATCTGTGAGATTTCCATTATTCACCGCTTATTTATTGCATGTGGTGTTTGTAATGCCCATATTTGTATTCATTGTTTAATATAAATTAATTCATATATATTTACATCATCATTGTATGATCCTTATTTCATGGGTGTATGTTTCCTATGTTACCAAATTTGTAAGGGAAATACAAATTTCAATTTCCACTCACTCAGCTTTACGCATACTTCATTGATTATTTTACTCCAAGATTATGTTTGGAATAATTATTCATTTTCTTATGTCATAATTTTCACTCCTCTTTCTATAGATATAATTTTGAAACACATAATCACTCCATCGATAAATTCTCAAGAGATTGGTATGAACTAGATAAGAGTAATTTTTAACTCATTCTCTATTTGTTGAGTTAAATATCCAATTCATTGGTGTTGTTTTTACAAGAATATGTGTGAATGTAATTTTAGTATTTTACACTGAATATCCAATCATATTGAGTGTATTTATATTTCTCACACATAATTATGTCACTGATTTATCCTTAACCTAAGGATACGACCTTTATGAGTGATTTCATCTCAATTTATATTCCATTGAGACTCCTTTATTGTTATACACCTAATGAATTTTATATGGTGTATATAATGTACTTTGACATAATATATCATTAATCCCTTTATTCTCATTATATTACAATTTTTTTGTTTCCTCAATTATTTGTATTCAAGTGTCTCTCTTTTGGTTATGAACTCTAACTAAAATATGATTTTAAAATGTTTTAAAGATTGATTATTCTAAATATTTCTCATTAATGTCCATTTTTTAAAAATGGTTTTAAGGATTTATTTATATGGACATTAAAGTTTTCAAATAAAAATTCATTTTAAAAGTTTCAAAGTGTTATGGGACACTTTGATTCTAAAATATATTTTAAATGGATTTTTGTTAAATAGTGTGACTTTTAAATGTTTTCAAGAAAAAGGGGGATATTTCACTCTAATTGTTTTGATGATTATTTTCATCTATGTCAATATCCTTCATCATTCTAGATTGAGGTTATTATGATACAATACAAACTTCCATATGGTATCGAATGAGTTATGTTTGACTTTGGATGTGCCATTTTTATACCATTCATGGTTTGTGGATAAAGTATTGACATTTAGTATGCTAGTTTTAATACGAATGTTCATGTTATGTTTAAAACATTTCATATGAGGAATGAATTGGAATTAGTAAGTGACGGGTGGAGCCCGCTATAGCTCCTTGATGCATCGGTAGGTCTCATGAGACAAACAAGTGTCTTGGCACAAGACCTTGACAAAATCTTATTTGTAGTATTAGCATGAGGCCTTGGCTATGTGGTTATGATAGTTTTGCATTATGCATTCCATCATTATGAAAGTGGTTATTGATATTGCATGTGATCATTAGATTAGTAGAATATCCATGTGAATAAGTAAATGGCATTATTTCATTTTATTTTTGCCATACTATGTTGAAGTTCAAGATTAAAAGGCTTTTATTTTAGTTATACATGGCCTTAAATGTTTATTCTTATTTATGAAAGTTTTTGTAATATTGTTATCCTTACTGGGAATTTGAGCTCACCCGTTTTCTATGTTTTATTTTTCCCAGTATGTGATGAAGTAATTTATGAATGACCTAGAGGGATAGTATGAGGGGATAAGAGTGTGGACTATGGAGACTATATTGTTGTAGTTTTCGTTTTATGATGAAATGTAAACTTTATTAATGCATCTAGTTATTCCAAGGATACTAAACTAATCGGTCTTTCGAGACTTAATCTTTCTTGTTATCATGCTAATGTTATGTACTAATTCAAAGACTCTGGGTATCTAGGGTCAGGGCGTTACAGTTGGTATCAGAGGAAGTTTAGTACAATCCTTGGAAGCTAGATTTAGATAAACTCTGATTAGAGCACGTAGACCTAAGATGAACATTGAGGATTAGAATAGAATAACTTCCTAGAATTTTGGTATTTTGGATATTTTTTGAGTTTTCTGAGCAATAAATCCATGTCTGGATATGAGCAGGTAGAGGTGGCTCTGGCATAGATGTACCTAGGGGTAAAACCCGAAAACACAGCTTTGAGCTAGACTCAAATGGTAACAGGTGCACGACAACGGGCCTTGCTGCACTCTTGGTTACGACACTCCCGGGGGATATTCATAGGATAATTTACATTTTCTTTACAAAATGATTTGAAGTATTATATATATAAGATGAGAGTAAATGACCTTGGTTAATCGTAATGTGTCTCAAATTGAGAATATGGTGACATGTTAATCTCTAAATGATTTTATGACTAATGTTACTCACACAATGATTTCTAGTTTTAGTCAATGGATAGATTCCAAGGATGTCATAGTGACTTTGAGAATGATGTACAAGGTGGGAATGGTGGTGGCAATAAGCAACAAAATGGAATGTTGATAGGATTAAAAGATATTGTCTTTATGCCAAATCAATTTTCCCAAAATATGTACAAAAATATATATATTAACCAGTTCCCGGACTCAAAAAAGAAGAGAAAGTTGGTGAATGATAAGAGATCCAGTAGTGGAGACCGTAGAGAAAGGAATCCTCAATTTACATCATGCAGGAAATGTGGAAGGAGACACCCAGAAAAGTGTCTAAATTGGAAAATGAAATTCTTTACATGCGGGAAGGAAGGACATAATGTGACGAATTTCAGAAGAAAAATGAAGAGTATTATGGAAGAAGATAAAAATGGTCCCAAGAATCTATTTACAGTCATTCTCCGTAAATGTAGGGGACCTGGCCATTACCCGAGTGAATTTTATATTCTATAGGATATTTCCATGTTCAAAGAAGAAGCTATGTGGGAATAAATGGTTAGATAAATGTTTAAAAAGTATTAGTGCTCCTCGTTGATGGGTTTACTTTGGTATAAATTTCTCTTGTATTTTTAACCCTGTAGTTTTCCATGTGAGAATGATATTTTAGGAAGAATTATCTTTTCTCTTGTGGATATAGTTATAAATAACCTTTTGGTTTTATATGATCGTTGGGTTTGAGGAAATTATAAGTTATTATAATTTGGGATGAAAATGCAAGGTATGAGATAATATTTGTGGTTAAATTATTTTATGGTTATTTTGAGGAATTTATCTCATTTTGGTAATTTTATAAAATATATTTTTTGAAAAAGGACAACATGCAGACCGTGTGACAACCCATCGCGTCGGAAAAAGCTGTGGGAATCGAACCAACAACCAAAGTGCGATTGGGATTTATAACCTACCACTGGACTACGTGAAGTCCCTGGTTTGTGTGACTATTATTTTTAGTAAAATGATTTTATTGATCATTAATAATTTGATTTGGGATCTTATGTCTTATCAAATTAATACCCTTAGTACATGAAAATGATTTGGTGATTAAGTGATAAATGTTATTTTGGAAGTTGTTCGCATTGTTGTGAACACTATATGCCAAAGGAAAATAGAGTAGTATGGTATTTAATTTGAGGAGTAATGGTGTATTTTTAACTATGTTTTTATTGTGGATTTATAGTGATTTGGTTTATTTATGGAAATGATTTGGTTAATTACTTTTCAGTATGTGACTTTAAGAGTAATTAATTTCATTTGGAGATACAATTTCATGTGGAAGACTACATTCTTATAAGTTTTGGGTTTCAATATTAGTTTGGATTATATTAAATGATTTTAAGGACAATTGATTATTGAGTAGTATTTATTTAACTTTGGGTTATTGCTGGTTTAATTTTAGAAATTAAGAATGGTGTTTTTTTCTAATTTAATATCCATTTGGGGGATCATCAGATATTATAATAACCATTTTGGTTTTGATTAATCTCTAAATACAAGGTAAATATATAGTTTATCCGACGTGGATCATGTATTTCTATAGAAGTTTATTCTAGCTCTTCCATTGTGACAAAGTAGTATTGAATACTCATTATTCAAAAAAATGAGTTAGTGGTAAAAATTTATTATAGAATGAAACTCTACATAAAAAGTAAGTATATCTATTTATGTTCTTAGTCAATATCATAAATGAATTCCTTGTCCTTATGGAATGTAACTTAAAACAAAATTTTTTGTCTGTTTACTTTTCCTACTGGGAGACTAATGACCGTTTGACCCAACACAAGTTTTTGATTTTCTTATTGTTAACTTTATCCTGATAATGTTTTGAATCCATCTCCATCAGAACATAACACATAGTTTATCGTCCATATCCATGTTTCCCTACATGGAATCCTAGTATGGGTTATCATGGGTGACCTTTATACCTCTCCTCCTTTCTTTTAATGTGATAGTTTTATTTACTCTTTTTCCGACGTAGGACATTCCATTATATTATCAAGCCAAATTTTAAGAAAAATTGCAAGGATGCAATTTATTGAAGGAGGGGAGAATGTAACACCGCAATCTTCCACGGTATGTTTCCCTTTTAAGAATGCAATGCTATGCATTGTACGCAACTTCGAGATTCCAACACACCACAACCAATCAAACTAGCCGTTATGAATAGTAATACATACTTTTTAAAATTTTAGAAATTTTATCTCTCATAATGAAGTTCATTATTGGATTTGGGGTATTGAATTTATCCTAAGGTGAAATTTTGGTACTTTTCGAATAACTTTAATATTTTGATGAATAGTGAAAATTGCTAAATTTTATTTAAAAACAACTTTTTTAATCAAAATAATTAATAGTGATAAATTTTTAATTTGAGTGGTTTTAAAGTATATTTAGAATATATTTTTATCATTTAATACAATTTTGGTCATTGGACATAATTTCACAATTAAACCAGAAATAAACAAGTATCCATCTTTTTATAGTTATTATATCTTAAAAACACGCTTTTTGTTTTGACAACGGGAATTAATTTTAAATTAATTTGTACGTCTTATGTGTTTTGAATTTGGAAAAATGGATTCTATATTTGGAATCAGGATGTCCAAATTGTGTTAATAGGTTACTTTTATTTTTAGACATTTTGAATAATTATTTCGGTAAATATTTTATTTACCATGGTTAAAAGATAAATCCCGTAAATAAAAGTTAAAAATAATATTATAATCATAATAATTACACTAAAACGTGTCCTAACCTTATTTGTGGAAAATGTCCAACCATGGGAATCTTTTGGTAGATTTTGGGACCCCATGAAACAACTTCTAGGTGATAGGGACACTTTATTTTAATTAAGTTATAATAAATAAAAAAATGACACAAGCATATATCTTATAGAAGAAAAATTTTTACATAAGGTTATATATGTTTGATTTTCGACTATAAATATTCATTATAAAGCTAAGACGGTTTCCTACATAATGGTAGTTTATTTATAACTTTTAGACATTATATAATGTAATTTATTTATGACACAATGGTGATGTAGTAATTACCTAATTAATGAAAAATTAGAATAATTGATTATATAAATACCCAAATAAATGTAATTTGAGACTTTTTATAAATAAAAATAATTTTATAGGATAATATGATATGTTGGGATTTATTTAGTTAACTTTGTTCAAATTAATCATTCTGTTATGATTTTTGAAAAAATCTATTATTGAATAGTGTGAAAATTGACATAAAATAGTTTTTAAAACAAGTATTATATTATTAATTGATATTAAATTTATTAAAATCAATGGTTATCCCAAGAGACTTATATCATGATAGGTGTATAATTAATGGACCACTTTGGGGTCTCTTGGATGTATATAGTAAGTTTATTAACCATATAATATAAAAATACAAAGAGACATTGTAAAAGTGAAACTAATTTACTAAGAGTTAATACTTAATGATAAAGTTAATATAGTAACCCAAACCTGTCTAAATCGTATTGGTTGAGCGTTTTTCGACCAATCCCTATCTTAACCTTTAAATAATCTACTTTGGAACCATTATAAACCAAATATTAATTTATTATAAAATAATATTTCTAGCTGTTCCAATGGTGACCCTCAACCCTCTTATAAAAAGGCACTCCTCCTTCTCATTAATTCACACCTTCAAAGCCTTTTGGTTCGGCCAAACTCAGACCAAATACTCTCTCAACTTCCCTCAATTAATCCTAGAGGCCTTCCATTAGTCAGAAAGCCATCCTAAGGAGCCCTTTTGATCAAATCAAAAGAAAGAACCTGAAGAAGATGTAATGATTTCACCACCCCTTTTCACTTTCCTTTCTTCTTCAACATATTTTTTATTTGATATTTCCATTCTAAAAAAATAAATCCAGTATCTTCTATATACTATTATGTTATTATAAAAATGGTACAACCATATTCATTATTCTATCCATCCTTTGAATGACATGTCACCATACGTGCGTACGTACGGCTTACCGTCTCCATGTCGTGGTGTAATTGTCATTCAATAAATTATTATTTGGATGGGTATAATAATGATGTGTAATTCATGTAAATAAAAAATATAACATGATAAGTATTCTTTATATATGATATAACATCCAATTATATATTATTTTAACATTAAAATAATGATATTGTCACTCGTGCGTACGTACGGACTACCGTCTCCACAAACTCGATGAGATTCATTATCCATCGTATCCATTCAAGAAAAATTCTCATTTGAAGATTAATAATATTTTTTAAAGACTTAATATAATTCTGTATATAAATAAGATAAAACCTATACATAACAAAGATGGCTTAAATAACAAAACATATAAAAGAAAATGAGTAAGTTAACACCCGAAACGGCGATAATTCTAAAATATTATTAACAATGAAATGTTAAAAGATCATATATGATATAATATTAATATATATGATTCTTTTATAATTAAATAACAATTATTCCACTATTATACAAGAGGTTAACCTATCGTCGACCTAGGAAAAAGTACAAAGTAAGGGGTTTCTCATCTCACTTTTAAATACGTGAGATTTTCATTACTCATCGCTTATTTATAGCATGTGGTGTGTGTATTGCCAATGTTTGTATTCATTGTGTAATATACTTTAATTAATGTTTATTTACATCATCATTTTATGATCCTTATTTCTTGGGTTCATGTTTCTTATGTTACCAAGTTGGTAAGGGAATTACAAATTTCAATTTCCACTCATTCAGCTTTACGCATACTTCATTGATTATTATACTCCAAGATTATGTGTAGAATAATTATTCATATTCTTATGTCATAATTTCCACTCCCCTTTCTGTGGATATACTTTGGATACACATAATCACTCTATTGATAAATTCTCAAGAGATCGGTATGAACTTGATAAGAGTAATTTTTATCTCAATCTCTATTTGTTGAGTTAAATATCCAATTAATTGGTGTTGTTTTTACAAGAATATGCGTGAATGTACTTTTATTTTTTTACACAGAATATCCAATCATATTGAGTGTATTTATATTTTTCACACATAATTATGTCGTTGATTTATCCTTAACCTATGGATACGGCCTTTTTAGAGATTTCATCTCAATTTACATTCCATTGAGACTCCTTTATTGTTATACACCTAATCACTTTTATATGGTGTATATAATGTACTTTGAAATAATATATCATGAATCCATTTATTATCATGATATTACAATGTTTTTATTTCCTCAATTATTTGTATTCAAGTGTCTCTCTTTTGGTTAGGAACTCTAACTAAAATATGATTTTAAAATGTTTTAAAAATTGATTATTCTAAATCTTTCTCATTAATTTCAATGTTTTAAAAATGGTTTTAAGGATTTATTTATATGGAAATTAAAGTTTTCAAATCAAAATTACTTTTAAAAATTTCAATGTTGTATGAGACACTTTTATTCTAATATCTATTTTAATAGATTTTTTATAAATAGTGTGACTTTTAAATGTTTTCAACAAAAGGGGGATATTTCACTCTAATTGTTTTTATTATTATTTTCATCTATGTCAATATCCTTCATCATTCTCGATTAAGGTTATTATGATAGAATAAAATCTTTTATATTGTATCGAATGAGTTATGTTTGACTATGGATGTGCTATTTTTATACCATTCATGGTTTGTGGATAAAGTATTTACATGTTGTATGCTAGTATTAATACGAATGTTTATGTTATGTTTAAAACATTTCATATGAGGAACGCATTGGACTTAGTAAGTGGCGAGTGGAGCCTGTTGTAGCTCCTTGATGCATCGGTAGGTCTCATGAGACAAACTATTGTCTTGGCCAAGGTCGTGAGAAAATATTATTTGTAGTCTTGGCACGAGGCCTTGGATATGTGGTTATGATAGTCTGGCATTATGCATTCCATCATTATGAAAGTGGTTATTGATATTGAATGTGATTATTCGATTAGTAGAATATCCATGTGAATAAGTAAATGGCATTATTTCATTTTATTTTTTCCATACTATGTTGATTTTAAAGTTTAAAAGGCTTTTATTTTATTTATACATTGCCTTAAATGCTTATTATTATATATGAAAGTTTCCGCTATATTGTTATCCTTACTAGGCATTTGAGTCCACCCATTTTCTATGTTTTATTTTTCCCAGGATGTGATGAAGTAATTTATGAATAACCTGTAGGGATAGTATGAGGGGATAGGAGTGTGGACTATGGAGACTATATTGTTGTAGTTTTCATTTTAGGATGTAATGTAAACTTTATTAATGTATCTAGTTATTCCAAGGCTACTAGACTAATCGGTCTTTCGAAACTTGATCTTTCTTGTGATCCTTTCAATGTTATGTAATAATGCACTGACTCTGGGTATCTAGGGTCAGGGAGTTACAAAAATTATTCTTTATAAATATATATTTTACATGTAAAATATTCCTTCTCAATATATGTATATAGTATAGGATACAGAATCATCATTATTTCCATTTTCCAAAGATCATTCCAAATAAAAACAGTACATAAAAGGGTATATGACATAACATAGTAATCATATCCATGATAACAAAATATTCATATATAATAAATTTAATCATTAAAATGTAAAATGATCTCAAATGGGATGTGGATTCACCACAAATGAAATATTTGGTAAACAATACCATGTAATTGACAACGAAATAAAAATTGAGGGAATGTATCTTACAACGTTTTAATCTATTGAGTTGTATGAGAGAAATTAATAACCAAAAATTTCATCATATAATACCATTAATATAAAGCTAATCATGTTAATATATACCATATATAAGTAAAAAATACACCACATTCAAGAAATAAGTTTTGAACAATAGAAATATTATGGAATTAGAAGTGAGATTAGTAACACCTTACCTTATGCAGGAATGTGTTATTCTATTGATCTTAATGACATGAATAATTAAACTAATATTAATTAATTAATAATTATATAACCTAATATAAAATTAAGGGATTTATTATAACCTTATTTTGTTCATTTATGGCCTTTTATATGGGTTTGAGAGGTTAAATTTTATTGTTATGGAAGTATTTTCTTCCATGGATTTCATGATATGTTTACTTGTATTCATGAATAGAAGTTCATTTGAAATGTGTTCTAACATTTATAATTGTTTATATATATTATTAGTGAAATTATAGTGGTATAAATGATCTTATTATTTTTTTGGTTATATATCATGAGGATGACTCATTAGATACAACTTAATGATAAATGCTTGGAATAACATGGTGATTTTCTACACTGTGAACATGTTTTATATTATTATTTTATATTAAGAGTGTTAAACGATTCATGAAAATTAGATAATATAAAATACATATATTATGATATCATTCAACCATAATAATGGTTACACCACTAGAATGTGGGATGGTAAAAAAAATTGAGGACCCAACGTACTTGAATGTGATAAATTAACACATCACAGCTGGTGTTTTAAATTTTAATATAAGAGGAGGGGTGAAAGAGTGATGATGATGAAATATTAAATTATCATAAAAAATATAGTTCATTCATGGTATTGTAATTTTCATAGTATTTGGATTAGGGGATATGAGGAAATAAATAGAAAATATAGAAACTCAAAATAAAAGAAAAGTTGATAAATTCCTTCATTAAGATTTGGCAACCTAAAAACGTCCCATAAAAATTAAAAAAATATTTTTTATAAGAGAAAAGGGGTCTCTAATTATTCTAAAAATTTTATGGATATAATGTAGTATATGTAATTACATATCCCAACATAATCTTATTTAAATTAAATGAGAGTAACCTAAAATGAATGATTTAAAATGAGAAGGGTGGCAGATTTACTTACCTTGTAGAGTGACTCACAAAATGTGAATGTATGGACATTGGGGACTAAATTAAACATTGGGAGGACTCCTAGGGAGGTAAAACTACTAGATATTAGAGTATAATGAGTTTGGAATGATTGAAAAAGACAGAATGAGTGAGTATTTATAATATATGAGAAAGAGTATTTGTCTTAATTGTAAAGGACACATCATTAGTGGTTTTCGCAAAACCATGGATTTGACAATTATATTTTCCCTGGTATTAGCAACATGGGACACCTCAAGTCATATTTTACTGTACACATGATAACAAAAACTTTATATTAATTATTCCATCCTTCTGATGTTATTAAACATACCAAAAACTCAAAATTGTATTTTTAATGTTCAAAAAATATTCCAATATTTTTGAAAACCCCCAAAATTATCCATAAACATTTTTCAACATTATGAATTCAAAAAATAACTCCATTTTTGTAAAATAATTTTCTAAATATTATTAATTTATATTTTGAATAAAATCTTAATTTCATCAAAAATAGCAATTTTAAATCAATAACTCTTTTTTAACACCTCAAAAAAATATCCAACATATCATTACCTTATAACCATTAGAAAATAAAATAGTAATATGGTTTTATGTTCATAAGGTTCATATTAGTATTCATATTATTATTCATATGGGTAGGTTACTATTAATCTGAAATACATGTTGGTTCATTCAGACTCAAAATGACATACTGATCACAACTGTAGATGATTGTTTTTTGAAATTCACAACACACAAGTAGAAAAAGGCATGGTTGTGAATTCCTCCAATAAATAACCATGTTTTGTTTCACATAGAATTATTGCTTCATAAAATACAGGATATCGAATGAATTGAATTTTTATTAAGAGAACCATAACATAAAATATTTAGGGTGTTATATTATTCCCTCATTTAGAAATTTTTTCCTCAAAATTGTTCATGTATAAATCCTCTAAAAGAGATGTGACAGGTTCGTCTTTATAACATCCTCATATTCCAATGTCACTTCCTCTATTTCATGGTTTCTACAGTAATCCTTTGCTAGTTTAGTTGTATGATTTCTCAATACCGTCTACCTTGGGTCAAGAATCTAGATAGGCTCATCATAGTATGAAAGATCAGTTTCCTGCTCTATATTTTCATAGGTGAGTACATGCATTGGATCTGGAATATTTTTCTCTAACAAAAATACCTAGAACACATTATAAAATTTTGAGAGAAATTATGGCATTGCTAAATGATAAGCTACAGCTCAAATTCTTTCTAAACTTTTGAACGGTCTAATGTACCTAGACTCGGTTTCCCTTTCCTACCAAACCTTATGGCACCCTTTCACAGAGATACATTTAGAATGTCAAGATCTCATATATGAACTTATAAATCTTTTTTCTGGTCGACAACATATCTCTTTATCCTACTTTTTCTTGATTTAATATGGTAATGTATTTTCATTACCTTTTCAGTTGTATCATTGAAAATATTTAGTATTATATGTTTCTCCTCGCCAACATCATCTCAACAGGTTGGAGTTCGATACCACTTACGATAAAATGATTCATATGGATCCATTTGAATTCTAGAGTGAAAAATAATTTTTTAGGATAATTCCACCAATGGAAAGTATTGATCCCACATAACATTAATGTCAAGATAACATGATCTCAACATGTATTGCATTGTTTGAATTGTCCTTTCAAACTGTATGTCAGTTTGGGGGTGATACGTAGTACTCATATAAACTTCAATATCCAAATATTTCTAGAGACATTTCCATAATTATGATGCAAACCAATGAGATTGATTGGACACAATCGATATAGGTGGACCATGATATATTAAAACATCATTAATATAATGTCTTTCTAGGTGCTCAATTGGTAAATCCTCTCTTATAGTATGGAAATGTGCTGATTATGTGAGACGATCAACAATTAACCATATTGAATCATTCCTTACAGTTTTTATCGAATGTCCTATGACAAAGTTCATTTTTATTACAACCCACATACATATATGAATAGGTATAGGGTGCTTGAACCCTCATTAAGTTGCCTCTCGACCTTTATTTTTTGACAAACTAGACACCATAACACATAGTCAAAAAAATTCACTTCATATTATCCCACAAAAAATGTTCCATAAGATATCTATACATATTATAATAACCATGGTTTATAGACAAATTTTATCTATGAGAATCATCTAATAGTTCCCTTTTTAGCTCGTGTACTAGTCAAATTCATTACCTCTACTTAAATTTCAGAACTCCATCCCCATACACAATGTATTCCAATCTTCCATCATTAATAGCTTTAATTTTATTTTATATATTTCTCATCATTAGATTTAGAGCTTTTTATATTCCCTATTAAATATCGTTTTCTGATCATTTGAATGAGTACTGATGTTTCCACTTCCATAACTATTCACAGATACATATTTAGTAGATCCATTCATATAATATATCTCTCAATCATAATTTGGGTCAACAGTCCATGATCATTAATTCTTAATGCATCTTATACCTTATTTTAAATTAATATGTGGTAGTGTATTGATCAATAATTATCCTTGAGTAACTCGAGCCATCACTGTTTCCGTATATTGAGTTCTTTCAGTGTAAAAAATTATTTCAAACAATTGTGATTCGTATATATCTCACATATTTCACCATATGGATAATGTCTCTATATTTTCAAAGAAAATATTGCAGCTTCTGGTTCAAGAGAACGAGTTTGACAATTTTTCTCATGAGTATTCAACTTCTTTGATTCATAAGAAATACCTTTTTAATTTTTCCTAATGATGCAACCTAGTCTATTATTTGACGAATCATTGTATATCAAAATTCCACCATTTCTATATGGAAGACTCAAAATTGGAGTATGGACCAAGATAATTTTAAATTCATCAAAGCACACTGAAAATTCTTTCATCCATACAAGCATAATCTCTATACATGTGATCTTGGTTAGTGGGTCATCCATTCTGGTGAAACTATGAAAAAAACGCCGATAGTAACATATTACGCCATAAAAACTATGTACCTCAATTATGTTCGTTTGCTTGGTCCATAATTAGATTTCCTATAACATTACATGATAAACTAAGATTCCATCCTTAGAGAAAATATCACCATGAAAAGAAAATTATTGAAGTCGAAATCCACACTTTCCAAACATCCCATATAAATCATTTCTTCTATGAGTTTTTAGAATAATATGAAAGTGGTTTTCATGGTCTTCATTGATTTTGGATAAATCTATGATATCACCGATAAATAGTAGAAAAAAATAATCAATATATTCTTTGAAAACATTATTCATTAGATTTATGAAAAAATGGTTCATTGTTTAGTTCAAAAGGAATTACTATAAACTCATAATGCCCATACATGGTTCAAAATACAGTCTTCAAAATATCATCATTGCTCATACTAAAATTATGATATCTAGATCAATGGTTAATCTTATAAAAATATTGGTCTCTTTGAAGTTGACCCAATAAATCACTAATTCGTGGTACATGATATTTGTATTATTATTATACTTTCACTGATTTCCCTATAATCAATGAATAGCCTCTTGGATCCATCTTCCTTCATGACATAGAGGACAGAGGCTCCCCATGGAGAAACAGTAGATCGAAAAAATCCATTGTCACTCAATTAATCTAGTTATTTTTATAGATTCACTAAACCCACAGTGTCCATTCAATTGGGTTTCTTTGATATAGGTCTTGCACCAAGAGTTATATCAATAGAGAACTCAAATTCCTGCTCAAGAGGATGTCCTTGTAAATCATATATAAATAAATATATGTATACATTGAAAATAGGTTCACCATCAATTTAAAGATTTCATTCCTCTACCATAGATATTGTGTTCTCTTCAACAAAAATAATTTCATTAAATAGAGCTACAAGGGGTGGATCTAGATAAAAATTAGATGGTGAGGTTTCTGCTCTAAAGATAAGGGATTCTACATCATTCTAAAAAATTGTAACTTGCTTCTTCATGCAATAGATATTTTCATCATAATTAGGTATACAAATAATATTGAGAATTATATCAATGTCATTAATTGGTATGAGGGTAATTTTTGAAACCAAAGGATATTTATGCATCATGATGTGGACTGATCGACACATATTTGTTGCAATGATGCATCCCTTTGGAGTTTTGACAGACAACTCATTTTTATAATAAAATTGGATATGTCTAATTTTGATGGAAAACATGTTAGATATATATAAATGTAAAGATCCAAAATCAAATAATGAATTGGATATGTTTGAGGAAACAATTAAATCACCTTCCGCCAAATCATTTGGAACATCATCCTCTAGAGTTGTAATAACATAAGCTTTACCTTGCTCTCTGGGACATTTTTGAGGCTTGTTTCCTTGGTGCATAGGAAAATAATTTTCATAGTGTCTCATCTCTCTACAATCGATTCATATGACCTCATTTAATGTTCTCTTCCCCTTACAATATCTATATCCATAAACCTTTTATCCAATCTTATAGAAAACACCCAGGCCTTTCAAGAATTTCTCAAGATGATTTTATCTGCTGTTCTCAAATAATGGAAATTGATTCATCCTCATCTTCTTTATTGGAGCTTCAAAATTTCCATGGTTGGTAGAATGAATCTTCTTATATTTATTTCCCTTGAACAAATTTCATATCAAAAATTCCCTATGTGTTTTGATGGAACATAATACAATTTCATCGTATGATTAAAATGTCTGAGAAGCTAGTGACCTTCGAAGACATAGCTTAATATATTCAAAGAAATGATAAATCAAGTATTTTGAATCACATATGTAATATATTGAATACCTGGATAATATTGTGAAGGTAGATTCATTCTCCACAACACTCTCTTTATACCTTTTCATTAGGCTATAGAATCTCTCGTCATTTCATTTTTTTGTTCATGAGGGAAATATTTGTCAATGAATATTTTCTCAAATGTTCTCCATTCTATATATTTAATTTATTCTTCCTCTATTTTATTATAGAACAAGGACCACCATTGATCACCATCACGCTTGAGGTAATATAATTCCAGTAATAACTTTTATTTTTCATTACATATTGATGCTTGAAATATCTTTTCAAGGGCCTTGATCCATTGCTCAGCTACAACCATATTATTTGTACCACTAAAATATGGGGGCATCTGCTCCATGAAATAATCCAATATAGGTATATCATGGTAATTCTACACAGCTTGAGTATATTGTCCCATCTTGGTTATGACATGATCTTCTCCAACACTAATTGTGCTCACTTTCTTAGTGGGTCAATCCCGACATTGTCCATGGGTAATTATTCCCCTTCTTCCATTAGTCACCATCACTAAACAATGGAATACACTAAATTATTTCATAGTTCATAATTTCTAAATAAGTAACACTTGATATAATCTGAAAATTTATGCACAACTTATCGCATAATCATAAACATTTTTTATATTTTTTTTAAATCCTTCATAATTGTTTGAAAAGAAATGGAGAATTATCCTAAGAATTTCCCATAAGAGTGTCAAAATAAGAGCACAGTAATGCCCATTGTCTTATACCAGGATACCCCAGGTCAACCTTCAAACACCTTGTTGGAGTTTTCACTATTATGTATATCTATTCTAGAGCCACATACACAAGTTGTATACAGACATGGATGTGTTTTCAAGATGTCCCACCTAATCTATTCCTAACCAAAATTCCAGGATATTGGTGCATGTGTAGCAAAAATTAATATCTTTGGGAGTTTTTTACACAAATGTATGTTTTCTATTTATAATTTCCATGTTTCTACTATCCTTACACTGATACCTACTGTAACACCCTGACCTTGGAAGCCCGGTGCTGGGGTATTACATTATTACATTGGCATGTTTAAAATGAAAGAAGTCTCAAAGGATCAATTAGTTTAGTAGTCTTGATGAATCTAGTTACATAAATTTAACTCATATTACATTGAATGATGTAATAAAATACAAAACATTACCAAAACTACTAAATTTCATCCATAAGAACTCAAAAAATAGTTTCCTCTTCATAACCTGTTGATGGAAATCAAATGAATGGGGTGATATCAAATAATCATTAAGGGTTACAAATAGATGAATCATTAATAAAAAAATAATTGAAACGTCATCAAATTAGAATAATCAATATGGAATGGTGAATAAATGAAAAAAACATGCCATTAATAAACTGGGAATGAAACTGCATCCATATATTTTGTTATAGGGAAAACATCACGGCTAACAATAACTGAAAATCAATAATGAAATATGAGTATTATTTTGATATAATGTATCTGTCACATAAAACCACCACACCATCGTAACGTTTGTGGCTGTGGGTAAAAACCCATCTGATTTTTGGAAACAAACACAAAGGGTTTGTCACCAACTCGTATGTTTCATGAGACCTATAAATTCATCAATGGGATATCGCAGCCCACTCCAATCACTGAAAATCCAAATAATTATTTATAAACATATTTAATACAAGTAAAATATGGTTTCTAAATATTATTATAGAGTAGAGGATATACATTAATCATTATTTCTATAGTTAAAACAGCATTCCAAATAAGCACCGTATGTAAAATGGTATATAACTTAAGACAATAATCATATCCATGAAACCTGAATATGTATATATAATATATTTACAATTTTAAATGAAAAATGAACACATATGGGTAGGGTATACAACACATAAAAAATATTAGGTGAACAATACCATGTACCTTTCAATGAAATGGAAATTGATACAAAGTCCCTTACCAAGTTGTAATCAATTGAGTCATATGAGAAATAATTAATAACCTGCAAATTAATCATAGAATACCATCAATATAAAGAAAATAATGATAATACATATCAAGTGTAATTAAAAAATACAATGAATTTAATAAATAAGTAGTGAACAATGGAAATATCACGTAATTGAAAGTGAGATAAGAAACACATTACCTTATAACGAAAAATGTTATTCTATTTATCTTGATGACCTGAATAAAATTAATTAGATTCATTAAATAATAATTCTTGGATGTAATCTACAATAAATTGAATTATTATTTTCTTATTAGGTTCACTGATGGAATTTTTATGGGTTTAAGTGGTTCAATTTTATTGTATTGGATGCATTTTCTTCTTTGGTTTTCATGATTAGTTCACTTGTATTCATGAATGGATGTTTGTTTGAAATGTGTTTCAACATAAAAAATTGATAATATAAATTATTATTGATATTATATTGATATAAATGATCTTATAATTATTTTATTATATACCATGTGGATGACCCGTAAGAAAAAATTTAACGATAAATGCTTGGATTAACTTGGCGGGTTTTTCCACAACAAACTTGTTTTCAACTATTATTTTATATTATCAGTGTGTAAGGATTGTGGAAAATTAAATAATATTAAATTAATATATTATGATATTTTTGTACTATAAAAATGGTTTCATTTATATATTTATAGATGTTAATAATAATTAATAACTTTTCGTCCTTGAATGTGATAAATTAACACATCTTGGATAGTTTTTTCATTCTTATTATATAAGGAGGTGGAAAAAGAAACATGATAACGAAATATTCTTTTAAAATAATAAAATTATAGTTACTGTATGGTAATATAATTATCATAGAAATAGGATAAGGGTAAATAAGGAAAAAATAAAATGAAGGACTTCATAATAAAATAACATTTTAGAAATTCCCACATGAAAAATCGACAGATTAACAACGTCACTTAAAAACTCATAAAATATTTTGATGAGAGAAAATTGGAATCTCATAATTATTAAATAATATGGAATGAAATGGGGATATGTAATGACATATTCAAATATAATCCTGTTGAAAATAAATTAAAATAACATAAAATGAATTCTTTAAAAATAGTAGGGTGGTAAATTCCATTACCTTGTAGACTAACTCCTAGTAGATGAATATCAGGACCACGAGGACTTGTGTAAACCTTGAGAGGACACCTATGGAGGTAAAACAACAATATATTTTAGGATAGTGAGTTTTGAATTAATGAAAAAAAGGAATGAGTGGCTATTTTTAGTAAATGAGAGGGTGTTTTTTTGTTAATTTCAATGGAAACCTCATTAAGGGGTTATCTAAAAACCATGGGCTTGCCTATGGTATTTTTCCATGGTATTATCAACATAGGACACCTAATGTAATATTTTAATATACACATGTTGACCATAATTTTATATTAATTATCACATCCTTATGATGCCATTAAACATACCGAAAACTCAAAACTGCATTTGTACTTGTCACGAAAAAATCATGAATTTAATAAAAAAACCAAACAATTCACCCTAACTATTATTCAACATTTATAATTCAAAGATGAAATATATTTCTTAAATTATATTATATATTTTATAGATATAATTTTTAAAGAAAATAATAATTTATTCAAAAATAAAAGTTTTTAATTTATAACACATTTTTAACACTTTTAAAAATTAATCAACATTTCATTTCCTTCTAACCATATGAGAATAAAATAATAATTTGGTTTACTATTCATAGTAGTCAAATTAATATTCATATTACTATTCATATGGGTATTTTACTACTCATAGGAAAAATCATGTTAGTTCTATCACACACCGAATATCTTACTGATCATAAAGATAGATGTATTTTTTTTAAATTTACGACACATAAGTTGAAATGAATATGTTATGATTTTATCCTATAAATTACCATGTTCTATTTCACAGAGACTCAGTGAATCAAGAAATATATGATATCTAAAAGATTGAAGGTATATATGATAAACATACCATAAAATGTTTCAGGTGTTATAGCCTTGATTCACAACACATTATCAATTTGATCCTTAATTTCCACTATATTTCCCTCGTATAAAATATTATGTTCTAGTTGAAATGATTATAAGAATAGCACATATGAAATATCTAAAATGTTCATTATCAAAATCTATACATAGAACACATCGTTTGTATGTGATATGTTTCAAAATATTTATAAATAATAGAAACCCTCCCCCTGATAGAGGAAATCAAGAGGCTTGATGTATATAAGAGTCAACATCCCATTATTTCAAAATATCCCAACTTACATCCGTGGAAAAATTTAAATTTAGAAAATTTCATCAACTTTAAACTCAAGATCTGAATGATGGTAGTCTTCAAAACAGTTCTATTGAATTTCTGCTGCATTCATCTACCACCAAATAGATTTAACATTTTAATTTATTAATTAGATATGGTAAATAACAATCATCTTCCACTCTCCAAAATCATGCCGACATGTTAGAGTCTTATATATCTTCCTATATAGATACACATATTTTCCAATATGCAAGGCTTGGTGTCCTGAGAACCAACTGTTTTGTACATTGATTACAAGAATGTACTCTTATTTTATATTGTTCATTATTCTGAATGACTAAAATATAATAATGTCCTGGAATATTTGTTACATTAACAATGTCTTAGAAGATCTCCGATATGGTGAAATACATGAAATGATATAGTAATATTCTCAAATAAAGTTATACGGTTCGATGACATACTATGATAGGAAACATAGAATACAGACCATCATGCACAAGTACTCGTAAGAATATGAGACTCTCTCTCATGGAGTTTGCACTTGGTAATCTCCAATATGGGAGATTATAATAATATACCCGGTAGTAATAATTCTACATGTCTTGGTTTCATCAAATATTTCTATCTGTGAGTGTGTGTAATGATCCATAGACTGTAAGATTATCATTAACTCATGTCCTGACCCACACACATAGATATGCTGATGAAAACCATCACGTAGATAGTTGGCGGAAAGTAGGGTATGTTGGCTGTGTCACGAATGACATGTTGTTAATGGATAAGTCGAGGAAGGACTTGTCCCTTCCTTTTATGGAAGATGATATCTCGAACCTTTGATTGAAATAGAACTATCGCATGAAATTCCCGGGCCATGGTGAAATGATGAGTTTATTTTAGGTAGTAAAAGAATAATGAATCAAGAATATAGGTTTATGACACTTCCATGAAACCTTCTTGATGAGATATTGAGACAAAGGGATTAAATTACACGGTAAGATTTCATATGAGGTGACACATCAATGTGGTGTCAATTTCTTTCTCTTGGGTGCCTTGACCCGTTGCTAGATATTAATCTTGGACATTTGGAAAGCCCACCTAATGCCAACGAGAATAAGGCCCAGAGGGTCACACAGTAAGTGTATCGAAGTATCTCAAGTAGAATAAAGATTATTCCCATACATGCTTTAAAAATTATTCAAGGAAGCCTAAATAGTTTAAATTTTTAGGAAAAATTAAAAGAAAACAAGTACACGTCGTTTAGTTTTTATTTTGAAAACAAGTACACGTCGTGTATTAATGATTACACGCCGTGTAGTTTTTAATGAAAAAACCATTACATGCCGTGTATTTATGATTACATGCAATGTAGTTTTTCTAGTTGAGATTTTAAGGAAATAAAATCATTTTAGTAAATGTTATTTATTATAATCAGTGTGGGCACATGCCAAGGAATTAATGACTCGAAATGGTGTTTAAAAATAGTTAATGAAATAAATAAAATGCGTACCACGTTTATTTATTGTCATAACATTACAACCTCAAACCCGATTATAAATATCCTCACAACCCCAACTCATTTCTGAAGATGAAACATTTTTCAAAACGATTTTGATGAATTTTATCTAGACCGAAAGAAATCCTTCCTCCAAAAACAATCTCAAGATCGAGAGAGATCCTCTTCATCGGATCAAGACTATAAAATGCGGGCAACGCAAGCAACGGTTTCTCCACGCTAGCACCCGGAGACTCCTTTGGTGACGTCCATAGATACGCGGTGCATGTGTGTATCACCAATAGAGGAAGTATACCCTTGGATTCTATGACACAATGATGAATAACATCAGAACATGATCAATAATATTAACGAGGAAAGAACACCCAAAAGGTACTTCTTGTCAATTAATTAAATTATTTATAATCAACCTGTGACAATCCACTTTTGTGTTTCCAGGACCTTTCTTCTTCTTTGTCAATTTCTATGAATCGATCGATGGAGACTGGCTCTTATCGTCGTATTGATCCGGGATTGATCATTGCTAATGTCAAAAATCCAACTGGGCACATCCACCCATGAGCATCCGTTGCGCCCAGAACCTTCAATTGGTATCAGAGGGAGGTTACAACAATGATTATAATTGTTTAATTTTTGCTGAAAATTTACTCATTTATATTTGATTCAATTAAAATCGTTCTATAAAAACAGGATGAATGATATCTGTTCATCCTCCTTCGTTTCTTGATTCACATTACAGAAATGATTTTTTTAATTTTTATTTTTATTTAAATACAAAAGAGTAACTCATCCAGAGGAGCCCCTCTTTCTGTCTGTACAACACGGGGATACATGGTGTGTCATGAAAACTACACTTCATGTACTTAGATTCAACGAACCGGTACTGGTCCGCCAAATCGTGACGTTTGAATTGAGTATACTTGATTTTTAATACACAGTGTTGACCAGAGTTGAACGACATGTGGAAACTGGAATACAAGGCGTGTATGTTGAATCAACTCGGTGTGTAGTCCGATGAGGCCCAGGTGAAATCGTGTACAAGGAGAAGCCATGTACCGCGTACATGAGATTGCCAGGCTGGTAACCGTGTAACAAGGAAGTACACGCTGTGTTAGATTAATCTACTTGTCGTGTACTCCAAAATTTCCAAATTATAGAAAACAATCCAAATCCCCCTGAGTATACTTTGGATAAAGGGTGAAAAGTAATACACGTCTTGTAGATATAAAATAGATACCGTGTACTTTCCCGAAATGTAATTCCACCAGGTTACCTCCAAAAGTACAAAGACCTATACAAGGGATATGGATGTGAAAAATCTCAAGGAAATTAAAAAAGAAATTTAAGATAAATAATTTATTAATTATAAGATCATAATTAAATAATTTCATGCATGACATATCTTAATTAATAGAACAATTAAAATAATTTGAATTCTAAATATGCGTAAATGTCGTTTCATGCTATGGATGATCATGAGCAAGACCAAAGACCCTTTGTATGTGTATGGTTTCATTTCATCAAATAAAATGTAGGGCATGTGTGCCCATGGTTTCTTTAATGTAACCCCTATGTAATGGAGGATCTCCCAAGACAGAGCAGACGATTCAAAATCCTAAGCTTAGTCGAAACGAGGACAAGAAGATAAAAAGGTGTATAGGTTGGACCTACAAAACACGAACCATCAGGTTGAAGGTGTTTTCCCTAGGCCAGGGTTGTCTTATCAAACTTCTAGATAAGATAACCAATATATTCTCATGATCATGCCATTTTATTTTATTTTTGTCTGATTCCATGGTTTATTTATTATGCATGTGTTGTTATGATCACATAATTAATGAAATAAACAGGCATGGAAAGATGGAATAAAATAAAAACTGGACTATGTGGAAACATTATAGGAAAAAGGTTAATCACTTAAGAAATCATCACATAAAATTAAGAAGCATGTGATAATGATAAACTACGCATAAAGGATTAAAATCCCTCAATACCATATTAAGTCAGAAGAATCCTTTTGTTACTTGATTAAGGGAAAGACTCAAAAAAACTATTTGTTTGACCAACCCTTGTTGGGACACTTACTTTTATAAAGGAATCCCTTATGAAAGGTTTCAAGATAAATTAACCATATTATATCAAGAGGAGTAACCCTTGCAGGAATTGGTGTAATATTGGAGGAATGTGTTGAGGAAATCCAAGTCCGGATTTCAGAATTGGGGAGTCCACTCAACATATCAAAGAACTGTAAGCTCATAGTTGGCAAAAACCTGCCTTCTAAAATACCTTCAAATAGCTTGACCAACCCCTGTTGGGGTTATGTGAAGGGAAATATGGATCCTTTCCACTATAATGTCAAAGAAATTAGACATTCTAGGTTCAATGGTGAGGTCCATTGGGACTTGATAAAATAGTTTGAGAATTAATACATTCATTTATTATTTTTCATAAAATGTAATCAAAAGGTACTAATAAATTTGCTGTTTTAATTTGTAGAATCAATATGACAAGCTCGTAAAACACATTTTCTCTGCGATCAATTCTAGACAAAGACAATATCCTCACTGGTAGTAACTTTCAGGAATGGTTTTGGCGCCTTCATGTTATCTTATGCCATGAATAAAGGTTTCATGTTCTGGAGTCCTCACTTCATAATATGCCTGCCCAAGGGGCGAGTGATGAAAATTTCATAGTCTATGATCAACATTTGAATGTTTCACTCGACATTAAATCTTTGATGATATCATCAATGTCTAGTGAGATCATGAAGTCTCATGAATACATGGATTCCTATAGCATAATCGAGCACCTCTGTGGTCTATAACCGAAGAGAGAAAGACGGTAAAGGTTTGAGATAAGGCTCTATTCTAGAGAATGCTTGGAAGGGGTGACCTAGTTGGGCCTCATGTAGTCAATCTCATTGGCTACATTGAGATCTTGGATGTTATAGGGTCTAGACTCCCCGAAGAACTAGGTACCAATCATATTCTTTCACAAATCCCCCAGAGCTTCTCAAACATTGTTCTGAAATTCAACATGAATAGCATTGAGAAGTCTCTTTCTGATCTTCTTATGCTCATTCTCCAAGTGGAAAATGACATGAAGTGTGAAAATACATATGTATTCATTATAAAAAAATTAAAGGGATGGAGAAGAGATTTAGTCCCAAAGCTTCTTCATGGCCTTACATAAAAAGGAAGATTGAAGGGGATGCAAGAGAACATGAGGCTATTAGTTTCGCATGTGGCAAAAGGGCCACTGGAAGAAAAACTGCACCCAACAAAGGAAGCATGGGGAAGCTTCAGGTGCATTTGTTATTGAATGAAATATATATGTTTCTACCAATTGGGTATTAGATACTGCTTGTGGTGCTCACATATGTATCCAAATACATGAACCAAGTAGATTTAAAGAGATTGACCAAGGTTACGTGGATCTACGAGCATCCAATAGAGCCAGACTCGCTGTTGTAGCTGTTAGAGACTACCACCTCACATTGCCTACTGTGGTGGTCTTTGTTCTTAAATGATGTTATTATGTACCCTCTATAACCAATTTTATTTTTCAGTATCTAGATTAGATAATGATGGATCCATAATCAAGTTTGGAAGTGGATGTTGCTACTTTTATAATGATAGATTTTTTTGGTTGGGAACATTTATATAACAACATTTATTTGATAGGATGCAAAAAAAAAGTAATCGAAATTGATGACAATGTTAATTAACATGACTTATACCACACCCAACCTTGGTATCACCAGCTAGGTCATGTCATTGAGAAACGTTTGAAAAAATTAAATCAAGATGGGTATTAAATTCTTTCAAACTGAAACCACATGGTGTTTGTCATGCATGTCTACAAATAAAAAATGACAAAAGCCCCATTTAGTGGGAAAGGTGAAAGGGATAAAGAGATTCATAACATTTACTGATGATTTTAGTTGATATGGATATATTTACTTATTGAGGTATAAGTCAGATTATTTTGATCAGTTCAAACAATACAAGAATGAAGTTGAGAACCAGCTTGGTAAGAAGATTGAGAAACTCCACTCAGACAGAGGAGGAGAATATCTTAATCAGGACATTATTGATTTCTTATTGGAGTTTGGGATTCTATCTCAACTCACTCCTCCTTACACACCTCAGTGGAATTGTGTAAATGAAAGGGGGAACCACACCCTGTTTGACATGGTGAGATCAAGGATGAGTCATGTGAGTCTTCCATTATCCTTTTTGGTATATTCATTACAAACATCAGCACACATAATAAACCAAGTACCAACTAAATTGATAAATGGTATTCTATACGATTTATGGAGTGGACACCAAGCCATGTTATCAAATTTACATGTGTGGGGTAGAGAATCATTTCTTAAGGCCTCTTCTGGTAGAAATCATGCTCCCCGAGGAACAAAGTGTATCTTCATAGGGTATTCCAAGGAAACAAGGGGATATTACTTATAAAAACCCTCAGACAAAAAGGATACAGTGGAAAGAAACTCCATATTCCTTGAGAGGTAGCACTTCTCCAAAAGATATAGTGGGAGCAAGATAGACTTTGATGAAGTTGAGGCTCAAGATACACAGGAGTTGGTACAAGAACAGATTTTACAAAGCCCCGTGGAAGTGAAATTTGTTCCAATGACACAAGAATTGTGTAATAGCATGAGAGAGGTGATAGAACCCGAACGATATGGTTTTATTTTCACAGAGGATGGTGACTAATTATTGGTTGACAACGATGATCCTCTTACCTTAAAGGAAGCACTTTAAGGCACATATACTGCCAAGTGGCAATAAGCCATGAATTATAAAATGGATTCCATCTACCAAAACCAATTATGAATTTTGGTATATCATCCATTTGATGTAAATCCTGTTGGTAATAAATGGTTATTGAAGAAGAAACTGGACATAGAGGGGTATGTCAACACCTATAAGGCATGACTGGTTACCAAAGGTTTTACACAGTGTCATGGAATTGACTATGATGAAACATGTTCACCTGTTGTGATGATGAAATCGATCAAGAATCCTATTAGCCATTTCAGCTTACCATGACTATGAAATATAGAAAATGGAAGTCAAAATAGCATTACCTAACAAGAACCTCCAGGAAGATGTCTACATGACACACCCTGGATGGTTTGTGACTCAAAAGGATTCCAACAAGGTATGAAAGTTGTATAAATCCATTTATGGATTAAAGAAAGAATCAAGGTCATGGAACATTCATTCTGATAAACCCATAACGGAATTTGGCCTTGTTAAGAATGAATGTGAGCCTTCTGTCTACAAAAGTTTTAGTGGAAGTGAAGTTGTTTTCCTAATAGTATATGTTGATGAAATATTACTAATTGGAAATGATGTACCTGTCTTACATTCAGTTAAGGAATGGATGGATAAATACTTCTCTATGAAATACTGGGGCGAGGTAGCATATATTCATGGGATCGAGATCCATTGTGATAGAGCCAAGAGAATTCTGGGCTTGAGTCAATGCACATATATTGATAAGATACTGATGAGATTCAGTATGGAACAATCCAAGAGGGGATTGTTTCCAATCTCACATGGCATTCATATTTCAAAGAAAATGTGTCCAGAGACACCTGAAGAAAGAAAGAAAATGGAAAGGATCCCTTACACATCCGCGATTGGGTTAGTCATGTATGCTATGATATGTACAAGGATAGATGTTGCTGATGCATTAAGTGTGGTAGGTAGATATCAAGCTGATCCAGGAGACCACCATTGGATGACAATCAAAACTATCCTTATGTATCTGAGGTGTACTAAGGATATGTTCCTGGTTTATGGAAGGGATGAGGAACTATTCATCAGAGGATAGGTAGATGCTAGTTTCCGGACAGATCAGGATGACATGAAGCCCCAGACTGGATACATCTTCAGTTTGAATGGAGGTTTAGTGAGCTGGAATAGATCAAAGAAAAGTGTGGTAGAAGATTCTACAGTACAGTCTGAGTATATCACAGCGGGTGAGGCAGCTAAAGAAGCAGTATGGATGAAAATCTTTTTCTATGAGATGGATGTAGTACCTAGGAGTAAAGATCCTATCACACTCAATTGTGATAATACTGCAGCGATAGCACATTCAAAAGAGACAAGGTCCCATCAGCGGACAAAGCACGTACTTCGGAAGTATCATCTCTTGAGGGATTTTTCTCAGAGAGGTGAAGTTGCAGTGAGTAGTATTTCCACGGAAGACAACGTGGCAGACCCCTTGAATAAAGCTGTGACTCTGTAGAAACATGATGATCATGTGAGGTCTAGCGAACTAAAAGTCATAGGCAGTTGGCTTTAGTCCAAGTTGGAGTTTGTAAGGGTTGGTGTCCTAAGAACCAACTGTTTTGTACTTTGATTACATTAATGTACTCTTATTATATATTGTTCATTGTTTTTCATGACAATAATAAAATAATGTCCTGAAAATTTGTTACATTAATATGATTAGGGTAGATCCCCTCTATGATGAGAACCTTGAAATTTATAACAATATTCTTAAATAAAGTTATATGGTTGGATGACATACTATGATAGGACACATAGTATAGAGAGCCTAATGTGCAGGTACTTGTAAGAATATAAAACTCCCTCTCATCGAGTTTTCACATGGTAATCTCGAAGATGGTAGATAATGATAATAGACCCACCAGTAGTAATTCTGCATGTCTTGGTGTCATTGAATATTGCTATCTATGAGAGTTGTAATGGTCCTTATACTGAAATATTATCCTTAACTCATGTCATGACTCGTGCAATTATATATGCTAACGAAAACTGTCATGTAGACAGTTGGCGGTAAGTAGGGTATGTTGGGTGCGTCATGAATGACATGTTATTAATGGATAAGTCTAAGAAAGACTTGTCCCTTCCATTTATGGAAGTTGATATCTTGGCCCTTTGATTGAAATAGAACTGTCGCATGAAATTCCATGGCCATGGTGAAATGACGAGTTTATTACAGGCAGTCAAAGAATGAAGGATCATGCATATTGGTTTATGAAACTTCCATGAAACCTTCATGATGAGATATTGAGACAAAGGGATTAAATGACACGGTAATGTTCATATGAGGTGACACATCAATGTGGCATCAACTTCTTTCTCTTGGGTTCCTTGACCCGTTTCTAGATAGTAATCTTGGACTTTAGGCAAGCCCGCCTAATGACAAGGATAAATAGTCCTAGAGGGTCACACACTAAGTGTATCCAAGTATCTCAAGTAGAATAAATACTATTCCCATACATGGTTTAATAATTATTAAAGGAATCCTAAATAGTTTTAATGTTAGAGGGAGAATGAAATGATAACAAGTACACACTGTGTATTAATGATTACATGACGTATAGTTTTTATTTTGAAATCAGGTACACTCCATGTATTATTGATTACACACCATTTAGTTTTCAATGAAAAAACAAGTACACACCGTGTATTTATGATTACACACCGTATAGTTTTCAAGTCAGGATTTTTAGGAAATAATATCATTTTATGAAAAGATATTTATTATAATCAGTTTTGGAGCATGTCAAGGAATTAATGACTTGATATGGGGTTTTAAATTATATAATGAAATAAATAAAACACATAACGCTTTTATTTATTGTCATAACAATACAACCTAAAACCCGATTATAAATATCCTCACAACCCCAACTCCTCTCTGAAGAAGAATCATTTTGCACAACAATTCGGAAGAATTCTCTGAAGACCGAAAGAACACCTTCCTCCAAGAACACTCTCATGACCAAGAGTGATCCTCTTCATCAGATCAAGCCGATCTAAGTCAGGAAACGCACGAAAAGGATTCTCCACGCTACCACCTAGAGACACCTTGGGTGACGTCCAGAGATACGTGTTGAACATGTGGATCACCACTAGAGAAATTCTACTCTTGGATTCTACGACAAATTGATGAATCACATAGGAACATGATCAATAATATCAATGAAGATAGAACACCTAAAAGGTACTTGTTGTCAATTAATTAAATTAATTATAATCAACCTGTGATGATCCAATTTTGCGGTTCCGGGACCTTTCTTCTTCATTATCTATTTCTGTGAATCGATCAGTGGTGACTGATATTTATTATCCTATTTATCCCAGATTGATCATTTTTAATGACAAAAAGCCATGTGGGCACATCCACCCATGAGCTTCTGCTGCGCCTAGAACCTTCACAATATGTATTCTCAAATTGAAACAACTATTATGTATGAACTCTACCAGTGAATAGTTTTAATCATAATATCATTCGTAATGAATAGAATATGATATTATCATATCCTCTAATTTTTTAATTTTACTATTTTAATTATCATATACTTATTTATGATATAATTTGATAAAGTTGACGTCTATCTATAAATATTTCTGAAAACATCTCAACAATATTTAGATAATCCTTGGATCTCAATGATAAGAAATTAATATTCATACTCCGTTATTTCTCACTAAATCCCTTAATTATATAATGGTGATTTAGTTAATGGAGAAATATTATATAATGAAAATAAAATGTTCTGAATTTTTAAAGAAATTTAGTATCACCTAAATATTAGTTTTTCTTATTGATACTATTGGGAGAACTATGATGAAGCACATGGGGATTTTTTTCTTTTCAATTCATGTTTGGTTAATAGTTTTAGTATATGATTAAAAATTGTTCATTAATCATAAAACTGATAGGATAATAGGAATCAATAATATTTTCAACAATTTCTCCATTCATACTATTACATATTTTTTTAACAAAATATCTATAGATATTCATTCATTCACAATGGATATAAAAGTGTGAGTAGTGAACTATATCAAAAATTAATTTATTCAATTCAATCATTTATATGACACACATATATGTTCCAAACCATCTAAATCCATATTTATCAAATTTGATCTCTGGAATATTCAATATCATTTTTCTATATCTCTATATGATCATTTAATATATATTGGATCTTTAAATAAATTGGTGATAGAGTTGTATGTGGGAAATTATAGGATTTATCTACCCCCAATAAAAATAAGTATTTATCATAATTAAATTCAAGAAAATTATGTCTTTTTGAATATGAATCATGGATAGAGTTGCATAAAATTTCATACACATAACAGCATTCATCATCTCTTCAATATTACGTGGTATGGTGTTGAGTAGTCATAATCATTTATCAACTCCAACAATAACTGTATATATATATTAAATTAATTTTTTTTAAACTTTATATTCATTGTATTGAGATTAGTATATATATCATGGATTTCTCCAATGTGATAATGTTTCAAAATATTCAATGAAACGTTCACGCCACAATCTCTAAATCACCGGTAATGTAATTTTATGTATATGTTTTTTAATTGGAATGAAATATAAATTATTACCTTATCATTCTATATGAGGATAAAATACAAATACTCTTCAATGAGTTAAAAATATATTAAAACTCCTTCACCACTATTGGGAAATGTAAGTACATGATTGGTGACGTTCCTCTTCTATATTTCATTAAAACATTTTATTCCTCATCCCAAAGGTATATTACCGAATTCAGCGTCAACATGGTTTTTGGATTTGATAACCATGAAATATTTCTTATAATATATCAGTAATATCCTAATAACTCATGAAATATATGGATATTACATATAATGGTTAGTATGGGACAATTAATGATAACATTAATCTTAGATAGATATACTAATTTTCAATTTCTTATGATTACATGACCAACAAATTACATTTTTTGGGCCAAATTTCTCATTTTAATAATTTTACAAAAAACTCATCTTTCTCATGGTCAATAAATAAATTTATAAGTGAAATTATTTATCATCCATTATAATTTAATATATATTAATATAATCAATAAATATAATATAAAATGGATTAATGTTTCTTGTAAATACTATAATCATTATATTATTGTAACACGTTAGTGGGATTGGTAAGTATAAAAATTATCACCATAAACTCATTATTTCCATTTCATATATGGAAAGTCATAATATATATATCATATATTTTAAACAATAATTTATAGAACTGATATATAAGGTTAATCATTCATAAATATTAATCTCTTCATAGTTGACTAAATAGTCTATCATTATAGGGCAGAAAATTCTTTTTTTACCATGATTTTATTATGTTCACGATATTTAGTGAAAAGACAGATTAAGGAATCCTTATTTTGGAAATATAGCTATCATTTTCCTGTAAATTAATGTACATTAATAAAAGAAATACAATTTATTAATAAATGGATAATTTATTAAGTCTTATAGATATAGAAAACACATGCACTATTTTTATAATTTTGGACCGTTATATGGTCTAATAAATATAAATTACTATTATGAATCATACCTATTGATAATATAGATATGTGATAGTGACCATTAATTTTATTATATTAAGTGTAATGTTAAATTTTATTTGACATACACAAAGGAAATTGTGTCCTCAAACATTAGTATCATACCAAATGAAGAACATTTATTATTACATTTTAGGATGAATGAATCAAAATTCATTGATGAAGACCAATCCCATTCCAATATTAAAAAACTAGAGGATGAGTGAAATAAATCAATATATATTTTCAAGATCCTAGAGATTAGGGATCAAACCATGTTCACCAAACCACCCCATGAAAATCTAAACATTTCACACCAAAACTATAAGGTATTTTCTTCTATAATAAAGGGATACCTATCTTGTCCGTAAAAATATGTATTTTATTTATTATTTTTTAGCGAAAAATGATTTTATTTTTAACTTTTTAATATTAAATTTTTTTGAATAAGATTTTGATATGATGAAAAAAATTGTATTTTTAGGAAATGTATAGTTTCAATCTTGATAGTGTATTTTAAAAAAATTCAGAATTATTTAGATAAATTTTATTTTAATAAAATATTTTTAGTAAAACTATAAGATAAATATATGTTATAATACAAGTTCAAATAGAAAAATTTAATTTTTATAATGGTTATAAAATGATTATTTTAAAAGAACCATTATTTTTCAATAAACATGTATGTTTGATTTAAATGATTAAATTATCATACCTAGAGAAATATTTTGATGAAATAAATAATAATTTAGAATTTAGAATATTGATATTTTATGAAAATGATATTTTCATAATTTTTTGAGATAATTAAATACTTAGGTCAGTAATGATTACATTAATATATAGAGTATATTATGACATTGTAAATCCCTAGGGGGTTTTAATAAATACTATTATGTGTATACATGAAAAAAATTATATTTAAAATTTAGAATAATGTGTTTTTTATTTTATTTGATTAGTTTTAGAATCCCTTAACGAATCCTTCAAAATATATATAATATTATATGGGTTTGAAATCAATTATTTGTAAATACGAGTCACATCCATATCACTAAGGATGATTTTTAAATATATTTGGATCTTATACATATAAAATAAATAAATACAATCATGTTTCGTAGAATCCATTGGAAAAATTACTGGGAAGTTTTTTTTGATACAAATATCACATTGGGTCTGAAACCATTGTTTTGAAAATAATATGTAATTCACCTCTTGTTTTCTTTGTTTACTCACTGAAACACCAACTCTTCACTCAAAATTTGTCTGATAATGAAATTTCTCTTCCTTTCCGTCTCTTGAGTCATTTTATCATTCTCTAATTCTCTTAAGAAGTAGCTCTAATATTTTTTATATATCCTGTCAATGAGGTTGATAATCATTTTATCCGAAATATTAATGAACCTTTATTAAATTATTCATTTTTAATTTCGATTGTTCATATTGAGATATGTTTTCAAAAACCAATGATAAATTATTTGATCTAGAAGTCCTAAAAGACCCAGTTCACTATCATTTAACCCTTCCATTGATATCTATATTCCCTAGTTATTCTACCAAAATAATCCAATGCTTTTACTTTTCAAACCTTTTTAAAGAGAATACCCATTCCAATTTTTACTTAAAGGTATTCAAAAAGCACTAACTATCATCCATTGATTTGGGAACACTATATATTTAAACCAAAATCCATAATAATTACATTAAATGAGGTTAATGACATCCTTATGTAATATGATCTATAAGAAACATTTATAAATGTAAATTATATGAAAGGTAAGTGTGGATTATAATTATATAGACTTGTAATGCATTGGGTAAGGGTTTTATCTGATGAGATTCTATGTATGGTGCATATATGGTAATCCTAATGATAGTATAATTTTTTTTATTGATGTATCACCTTGATATATGTTTATGATTATAGGGTTTAGTTTTTTTCACATTAATATGATACCATTATGTTATCATGTTATACCATGACTAATTTTTCATGAATATGATTCTCCCACACTTATGTTAACATTATATGCCTTTTGACTCATATTTACTACATTAACTTATGAAATTATTTTTTTAATTCCCTTATTAATACATATATATCAACCCTTTAATATGTTGATTTATAGGTTATATCATATTTTTTTAGAAGTAATATGGAATTTTCAGAGATGTTAAGTACATTTTAGTTAATTTCATTTAATGTTTGTCTTCGATTATTATGAATTGTACATAATTTTCCAATGAAACTAGGATTCAAAATGTTCCGAGATCATATAATTGGTAACATTATGTAATAAATCATCAATTAAGGTGTATTAAACATATGTGTTGTTATAGAACACAATGAAAAAACGTAATAGAGAATTAAGCCATTTTCCAATTGATCATTTAGATACATATTTGACTCCTCTAATTCAATGTTATATATTCTATAAATATATATAAGAGAATGGAAAGGATCTATGTATAATTTCAATTGAAAACTCAACCACCCACTATAGGAGAAGAATAAGTATATCATCTGAAAATACATAAATATATTCATGTACAATATGAATGTAATCAATGAAAACATCTTCTATGGTCATTTGAGACAAGATTCGACGGACATTGGCTACTATATCCCATATTATATAAATCGATTGTATTTTTAGTTCATAATCATACATTCAGTGATAATTATAATAGGTTTATTTGGGATATAAAATGAATTTTTCATATACATAAAATGTACATGAGATATTATATAGGTAATAACAATAAATAACAAACATTATTTAAAATAACACTAGAGGAAGAATAATTTTATCAGTATGAAGTATCTTCCTAAAAATCCCATTATGAAATTATTTTTAAATATTAGACGTGATCAATACCATCCCATGTAATTTCTATGACACTCCAATATATATTTATTAGAGTGGTGATTTAAGAATCAAAGAAAAAATTGTGTAGAATTAATGAATGTGGTGAAATGAAATAAAATAAGATATTAAAGGCACGAAAAATATATCTTGTACACCTTTCATGACTTAATTAGAGTGATCTACCTCAATGATAGTTATATTGAACTCTATTCCTTATTCCTACAGTATATAGAGGTTATTGTGCTCTATTATCTTCATTAAATTCTAGTTGGGGGATTTATTCAAATAAATCATCAACTCTATTAACATATATCATTTAGAGTGATAAGATAATCAAAAGAACCGTTATATATTTGGGAGAGTTAACCAGCCCATTAGTATTTATTTGATAGTTGTGGGAATGGAATCCTACTATAGTAATCTTTAAACCCATCCTGAGTACCTGGAGATAATTACCTAGTTTCTTCCCAAAATTGTTACTAAATCTAAAAAAAATTCTTACCACTATGAGTCTTATAATAAGTTCTTACATGATACTCAACTACCCTTTTCTTTTCCCTAGAATATTGAGAGGTTATACTTTTTATAGGAATTATAAGATCATGATGAACAATATCTTTATATAATCCATGTTATTTGATGGATAATTTCTATTGAAGAAACCAAATTAGGCCTATAAATAACTGATAGATTTTAATCCTATTAATAGATATAAAACTAGATGGATACCTCACATGTCACATTAATGTTTCTTCATATGATGAAATTGAAACATCATCTTTTATGCATCAATTATATATATTTTCTCCCCATCATTGTGTGATGCTTTCATATAAAATACAAGGTTGAAAAAATATTCTTTAACCATTCCCATCCCATATTGTCAATTTAATCATTTTTTGTTGTGTTCATTGTGAGATTCTTCTAGGGGCCAGTATAAACTTCATACTAATATAAAATTAAGAAAATAACCTCATATTCTAAAAACTAGATAACCATAATTATAATTTACCTTTCTATGATGCACTTCTCAGTAACCATTGGATTAGAAGGCATACTAAAAGATGGTGGACATATCCATATAAACATATCTATAGATAGTTACTCTATCCTCGGTGCATTTTAGAGGTAATTATGATTTTGGTTATTCCTATAAAATATAGATAGATGGGTGAACATTTTTGTGATATTTTTATTTTTTATCTAATATCACAATATTTCTCATCTGGGCAGTCTCCACATTTTCCATTGAACCCATTGTTAATGTGGTTATTTTGGGCCCCCCCTCAAATATGAAAAAAAAGTAAACATGGAAATGAGTATAAGTAAATTAATAATTGACCACAAAAGGAAACAATACATACATGAGTATTATTACAAAAATTAAAATAATATATTAGACAATGAATGAGTAGGTTTAAATCAATATTAAAGAAGAATAGTTTTCAATATACAGAATTTATATTTTTATTCAAACCCTTCATAATTGTTTATAATGATAATTTGATTAAACACCGTGTATCAAATGGGACTGTCAAACTATTTTTGTAGAAAGCAACCATTCCACCAAAATGATGGTCATGATATACTCAAGTAACTCATTATAGGGCTGTCAACATGAGATACATTAGTTCAAAAACCAAGTCCTCTAAAGGATTGTAGCCATGGATGTATTTCCAGTAAAATAACATAATATATAAATCACTATGAAAATATAGATGTAATTCTATACATATAATTTTCCCTTCCAATTTTCTTTAAATTCATCCCAAAATTTATCTAATCTAACCTCAACAAATTACAAAAATATTTCCCAACATATTTAAACCCAACTATAATTCCAAATATAGGGACACAATATAAACATTTTATATATAATACAGTAGTCCCATGATTAAAATAATCCACAAAAAATAGTTTCATAATCCATGTAGTGAATGGTTCAGGTTCAAGGAAATTAGTTATATAAACATCTTATTTTATAATACTTATGGGAATTATTCCATAATTATGCTCCTCTGGATCCTTTCCTAGATATCATAACTATTTTAATCATATTCATAACATAGAGAATATAAATATAATAAGTGCCTGATATCAAACACTTTGAAAGGGAAATGAAATATTGAAGTATTGAAGATCCATATATTGAAGCTAACGTAAGGAAACAAAGAAATATATAAATTATAGATTACATGGCCGTCTTGGATAATCATATAACATTATGAATACATATAAGGTCATAAAAATATCATTAATAAAAAATAAATGATAAAATATATAATTTGTAAAAATTACACAAGGTGATGGATGTTTGAGAAGGAATAATAAAGAAAACGTGGAATTTCATAGAAATCAAATGCATTTTGATACATGAAATAACATGATAAAACACATGGAAATGTTTCAAGACATGATAACCATGAGAAGTTGAAACATACATAAGCATAGTGATACATGTTTGAGAAAACCCATTATACCCACCCCTATGCAGACAAACACATTATGTCCACATCTAAAAATGTGAACAATCCCATATTGACCACACATTCCAAAATAACCAACTATATCAACACCTAAAAATATTATGTGATATTATCTAATAAAATATCATATGAGAGTTATATAAGTCCTCACTTATCATTATCAATTCTATATGTTCCTCTTAAAAACAATAATCATCAGAACATTAGGAACCCATATAAAAATAAAGGATTTTATAAACATATCACATAAAATGAACATAATAAATCAAAGGATATTAAAATATCACTATCAAAAATGGTTTCATAATTTAATAATCCGAACAACATAAATTCATTATATAATATTAATTATAACAAAATGAGAACCAAATCATTAAAATAAATTTTTCGAAAACATTTTTTATTTAGTGTGGTATATTTCATATTTACTCATACTATTTAAAAATGTATCCCTCTTTTTTAATGGAAATAAAAAGGATAAAATATAAAAAATTATTTTCCTATAAAAATGTTTTTCTATATAAAAAGAAAAGGAAACTAAATTAATATGGGATGTATTGGATGAATTAAATTCAATAATAAATTTTATAACACAAGTAATGGATTTTGAGTTATTAATTTATCCAAAACTACACTTAATTTTTATAGATTTATTAAACAACATATAACATAAATATATAAATATTAAATAATTATTGTATAAAATTATTATTAAATAATTATATTTATATTCATCATAAATAAAAAACCAATTTCTGTGTTATATAGTATAATCTTTTTTCCACATCATGTTTCAATAATCATAACAATCATGAACTAGTATCATAATAGTGTTATATATATTCATTATAAATTAATTGATAATTACTTTAAAACAAATAAATGTTTTTAAATCTATACTTTTTTGAGAAATATAATGTTATGATTCCATTGAATTTTAGCTTTAGTTTCCTTTCATAAAATAAAAAAAGGTGATGAACTTGTATCATTTTTATGATATCGATTAATTACCTTATAAAGATAGTTTCTGTTTTATGGTACTACAAAAACACATGAAATATAGTTATTTATTATAAATATCATATATACATATAATTTATAATATAAAACTATCCATGATGGATTTTAATGGAAAAACAAATTTATTTATAGAGGTCGTAGTTCGCACAACAAACTTTTTTAATTTTATCTTTTATAATGGAAAAAATGAGGGTGGTTAATGATTATATTGTAAAAATAACAACATATTAGTAAAATAATGATATTAATTTCAAAAATATAAAATTTTCAAGTGGATTTTTAGGAATATGAAAATTAAATATTGCAAAAGAAAACAAAATATAATTTTAAGAATGTATACATCTCTTATAGTGTTGTTAACATCAAGAGGGTGATTAAATTATTGATCTTTATCTTTTATGAAAAAATTCATTATAAGTGTATATAAAATATTATATATGAGTTTATGAAATTTTATGAGCCAAAAAAAGGGTCTTTCAAAATGAGGGTCATTGAGGAGAGTATTTTCGTTTTTATTAGTGGAATGTATTCGTATTTATTATAAATACTCGTAGCTATTAAAAAATGGGTATTCACTCTCAAGACATTTTAAATGGGATGTCTTGGCATTAAATATCTAAGTATCATTAATTATGTTCTTAATTAGAAACTCACAATGAATATTAAATTCTCTAGTGACCTTATTGGTGATTTTTCTGAAATAGGTTCAAAAGGATGTTGTTCATTGGCTAATTTTATCACCATTCTTTACCTATTTTGACATTCAAAAAGAAAGTTCGTCAATCAATATATGCATAATAATTTCTATATGGTTTCAGAATAGTATAGTTTCAATTTATGGAGTACCTTTTGGCTAAACATACCTATCAATAACATCATTAATGCCATAACAAAAAGAGTCATGATGTCTTTTTCTGATCTCCTACTTCATGTGAGCAGTCATGGTTGTATTATTCATCATCAAATTAGGATGGAGATTCAAACCAAATAATTTTTTGATGTGGATACATTGATCTGGAGAACCAATATGGATGGTATATTCAATGTGAAAACATATTAAAATATATAGTTTTATAATTATTCTCCTCAAACAACAGGGCTCCAAAAATTAAATTTACATTTCACTCAACCATTAATATATCTTATTTTTTAGAGTATAAAAAAGAATAGGTTGCCTAAAAATGAACAACTATGGAAGACTAGACAATATGTTGTCTTAAAATGTCACTTATGATTTGGTAATGAAGGAAATGAACAATATCAATTCATGGAATTTGGATTTTCAGAGGACCTTTTGTGGTATGTTGGTGTTCTTTTTTACATCTTTGCTCTAATTTTCAGAGAGATTTTAACATGATGTCTTTTGCCTCACTTTGTCTGAGGGAGAAGTTTTCCAATCTATATTTAGCTACATCAGAAAACCTTTTTTACTTATTTGTTATGGTTTTTTATAAACTTTCACCCACAAAGATCAGTTCCATTAATGCCATTCATAGGGGAATTTTTTATACTTCGATAGTACAAAATGGGATTATGAGTAACACATTTAATAATCTGAATATTTTTTCCACTAGGTGATACAGGATGATTCAAAAAAAAATTATGCTTAATTATTTTTATTTTATTCTTCCTCTTAATTTGGGGAACAAAATTAATGTGGATGGTGTAACATTAGGTTTTCCAAGTCTGTCAGGTTGTTGAGTTGTCTTTTTCACCCATTGTTGGGTTTTCAAGTTCAGGTTTTATGATTTAATTAGAATTTTATTTTCATATAAATCTCAATCTTGGGATACGAGCTATGCTATTTAATATTATTTCCAGTACAACTATAATTATATAGGGTTAGAGTCTAACTCTGAAATTGTAGTGAGGTTATTAAAGCAATGAACCTGGGATGTTCTTTATAGGTTCATGCCATATTCTATATAGTGCCTGAACATGGTAAATCATCTTAATATAATTATTTCACATGTATATGGGGAATAAAATCATGGAAAAAGGCTTTTTCAATGATTTCCACCACATATATGAATAACATGAGTTATTTCAGAGCACTAGAATATTGTGCACCATTGGTGGAGCTAGACATGCAAGGAGTGATTTAATGTCAAATTTATAAATACAATTATGAGGATTAAAATAATTTAATTTATTTATTAATTTTGGGCATCGTATTTGGTTATATCATGTTCTTAAAAAAAATTAATTAAACAATATAGTGGATTTTTTTAAAAAAAATGCATCATAAATTTTCAAATTTATTACCACGGGTTTTTATAATAAGAATAGTATGAAAATATCATTATTATAAGTTGGAATATATATTATAATATAAAATGTTTTTAAAAAATATTAATTCATAATATTATAATTCAACAAAATTGATAAATGTTTGAAAATTAGAATTTTCACTATTCACCTAAAATTTGAATTTTTCAGGGAAAATAAAAAACTAAATTTTAATCTCATTTGACTGATAAATCCAAAAATTATGTTAAAATTTTTAAATTTACATCATAAAATTTAATAATATTACCATAAAGAGAATCATAACTTTTCGTGAAAATCAACTTTTTATAGTAAATAATTCTTTGAATATGAACTATTTATTTACATCTGTGATAGTATATAATTAAAAATATCAATATTATAAAATAAATTATAAGAATAATAAAACAAATAAATTTACAAATCTGTACTAATTTTGTCTATATTTAATGTGAATTTAATTTTTTTTATATTCTTTGGTAAATATATTTATTTATATTTATTTTATAGTTATGTTACTACTCGTTATACCGTATAATTATATAGTTATCACATAACTATCTTTATTTTCATGGTATTTGTTTTTTTATAAAAATCCATCAAAAAAATGTTTAACTAAGGTGTAAAAACATGGGGTGTTACACTCAACCACATGCACCACCTCAATAGTAATCCTAATATAATTCTCACATGGAAAAACTACAAATGACTCATGAAAATAATCTTGAAAATAATACACTATAAGAGGGATTAAATCCAAATCACTTCCCCAATATCTAAAATAATACCAAGATCCTCGGATCTCTTCTGATCGAGTTATTAGAAGAATGTCTTTCCACAACATTCCTTTGTAATACATCCCCCGATGTGATAATAGATGTATCCCTCACCTAATATAATATTCATCCTTATACGTTAACAATCATTTTTATCTATGTATGTAACTGACCAATCTGTCCCCAACAACACATAGAAACCAAAATTCATAAACATGATCAAATAATAAGAGATACATTGCCTACCCATCATGAGGAATCAATCCCTAAGATGATATACAACCTATAATCTCATCCATAATAGTAGATTGATTGACATATACCCATACAAGAATTCCACTACAAAACAAAACCATTACCAAAAAATATATTTAAAAAAATTGATTATACATTATGTAATAATTTTCTATAATTTTCATAATCCATATGAATTACATATCATATAGTCAATGAAGTATCCTCTCTAAAAATGGGAGACAAATAAACTGTTTGGAGGTAACTTGTCTCACCAACATAACATCCTTTACATGTGTCACACACATTACCATTCCAATAATAAGGAATATTATATCATATATTACCTATTCGTATACTATGAGTATTAAATCTAGTAGATCTCTGAAATATACACAAATATGATGTAGAAGATCCACTATCGATGCTCTATAATGACCTATGTCCTTTGTCAATGGTCATCTTTGGAGGGTCCCATATGAAACTATGTATGTCCCCCATGCATATAAACCCTTGATAATATATTGGTTCTTGATGGAAATGATCCTACATTTGACTAGGAGTTCCATTATAATATCTTGCTACTTGATCACTCCCATGATAATGGAATTCAATAACCTGGTTTCTCTTTCCTACACCACCCTAGTGAATGTTTTTATGAAAAAAATTTATATCATCTGAGCATAGGTCGCACTATCTCCACGATGAGACAGTCTACACACTATAAGTGGACACCTTCAGAATCCCAATAGATATGATTTCCTGATTAAATACCTCTGTTATTTTCTACAAATGAAAAATATTTACCCGTGACAAGATCTTAAATACGAGTTCATCTTGAAATACAATTTCCCAACAAAATTGAATCCAACCAAATTCAGAAGAAATTTTTCAAAATATGTGAAGTTCCTACAATGATATATCAAATATATATTCGCATAATAAAAAATCATAAACTACACATATTTTCCTTATATCAGTATATATAGTTATAAGGGTTCCAAAAAGGTCATCTAGAAGTTCATCCAATTGATTCCCTCTATCTTCAAATATCTAATCTAAATATTCAACTAAAGGTTCAATAATTATTAGAAAATAAAATATTCTAAGATAAATATCCCCTCAAAATTAGTGTCCATGTGATACAAAATAATGTTCAATAACTCATTCAGAAACTCAGTTATCTCTTGTTAACCCTCTACAGAAAATATCGAATGATTTTGCAACATGAAATTCCTAGTCATATATAACACACTAACCATCATCCACATAGTATCTATATCAATATTATTTATAAATTTATTTAATTTCATATAGAATAGTTCTTCTTCAAGATCACCTTATACACATGAGGGCTATATTCCCTCTACAAGAGGTGTATTATCAACAACATGTTTATTTTAGCCTACAAGATAATTCCATCATATAGGCATACTAATATATTTTCAAAATCCAATTTAAGTGAATGTAAAATATATTTACACATTGACACATAAGAGGGGTCACGAGTATCAATAAACACATTTACCACATACACCATCCCAAAATTCTTAACCACAACACCGTCTCTAAATCCACCATCACTATAAATGGGCAATGAATTATTTAGTGTAGAGTAATATTCCGTTAAATAAATTTATGTTTAAGGCCATTTGAATAATATAATTTTTCATCTTTCAATTTAAAAAAATAACGAACAATATTTTTGAAAATATTTAATTATAATGAAAAAAATATAAATTCATTTCATTTCCTCCAATCCAATTTTTTAATTTTTATGCAATAGATTATAACATTATTTTTTATGTGTTCATAATTTAAAACATGTCACATAATGCCTTTGTTAATGATATGATTCTTATGTACACATACTCGTACCATATATAAGAAAAACATAAAATATCAAGCATCTTGGGTTGTCCCCCACAACTGAATTACGAAAATTGCATGCATAATCTTGTTACAAACATCAAAACAATCCTAGTATTCTATCATAATATTAACAAACAACAATGAAAAAGAAAATACATGATTATTATGTACCTTTTTGTTACATTCAATAAGGAATCACTCTAAATTTTATCTTAAATGGTCTTCAATATAACCTTATGTGGACCTTATAATACACTAAATGTTCCAGTCTAGTAATGATGGTCTAATAAGAAATGGGTGGAGACTATACCCAATTTAATAGTGATTAAATATAGAGAACATCGTACGAAATAACTATAATCTATAACCACACATCAAATATCAAACCCCAAAACTAGGCAAGTACCCACAATCCAATAATGTAAACATGTAATTTTAGAATAATCTCTTACGTGGAAAATAAACCCAATAGAAAAACACATCTCACAATCCTTAAAAGGGCCTGACATCAAAATCATTCCCCTCATAAATTCACTATTACATGTCCAAAACTATCCATATATTTTAAGGCCTTTGCTATTATCCATACCTATATCCATGGACACATTTGGGTAAAAGATGAAGGCCCAAGAAAGGCGTGCGTAGAACACATTAGGTCACCACCAATGGTGTGTAAAACAATATTTTTTTCAAAAATATAGTGTACTCTTATGTAGATGATAAAAAAATAAAGGGAAATAACTAAAAAATATTTCACAAAAAAATAATGTTCAACTGACAACCCTGGACCATGGATTCCATTGTGACACCTAGGCTAGTCTAATCTACCATGTTTTATGTTAGTCATCTGAATGACACCTTATATGGGTTATATACATTATAATAAAATAATAAGGTTTCATAATGCACATAAAACCATGTATGATGGAGTATAGGTCTAGGTACTAATACTTTATCAATATTCATTATTGTCTGGAGCATCAAGGTAGCTCCCAATAATTAAAGATATACATCTACATGTATAATATTTAAAATCATTTATGTAGAGAATTATGTTAGATCATATTGATTAATATATATTTAGAGTCATGTCTAATATAAATATCAATGTTTTTGGATCTTCATGTTTAACATATTTGACTATCTCATTAATTTCTAATTTTCTAGGAACAACATACTTGAAATTTTTACACATAATGATAGTAAGGAAACAACCTTTAAACCATCATCTATAATCATGGGTTATAATACTCAACATATTTAAATACTATTCCACAATTTAATTTGTTCAATATTTTATTAATTTGTATAAACCATTAAATTTCACTTAAATCCATTTATCAATATCAAAATCACCTTTAAAACATTTATAAATCATCCCATTATTTTATTATAAAGAATTTAATTACCAATATATGAAAAAAACCCATAAAATGTGCGAACAATCCATAAAACATTAATAGACGATTTAAAAAAATAAACCTCATTTTCAACCATTATAAACCCAATTGTATAATTTACATGGAAATAGAACAATCAATGGGTGTCTTTTTTCTATCCTATAGTCATAAACTAAAAAATATTGTTTTTAATGTTATAACACATCATTAAAAGTCTTACACAATATTTATTAATCACGGTAACAAATGAATAAAACATGAGTACCATATCACATACAATATAAATAACAACCAATATCAAGACTAAGGGAAATATCATACATACGACCACCCATAAGCTAAGAGAAAACTACATTTACAATCATAGAAATTAATTCAATCTAAAGTGTCCATAACCATCAAAACATATTTGTTTAAAATTTTCTAAAATCCAATTTATGGGTCAGTGGTAACCACAATGTACATAATTAAAACACATCAAAATTCAAAACTTCACTAGATGTAAAACACAAAAACCAGATTCAGAAAAACAGTAGAAACCCAATAGTAGAAATAATGTCGTAGTTTACCATCAACCCATACAAAAATCATGAGGTTCAACCCATGTTTTCACCATTCATTCACCAACCACGACCAAAACCACTCTCTTGGGAACACCTTGAATTAAATGATACAAAATTTCATCTTCAAATACACACCATCATACTGTCACGTATAAAGAGGATTCTTAGGTTGCGCCCCATTACTAAAATAGAAGATAAATCCCAAAAAATAGGCTCACAAGTAATAAATGAAGATGGAAAATCTGTTGTGATGTTTCGTTCCTGGATGTGAAAGTAATTTCTTATAGTCATGTTTTTGATAATGATTTACCCTATCAATGTTTACATAAGTCAATTTTAAGGTGTTTATACTCATAATTAGAGGAGGAAAGGGAACCACATAACATGATTAAATGATGAAATATATAAAATAAGAAAATGAATTATTATTAAAGTGACTGCTTATTGTGTGATATAATCAGAAATCATTGGAATACATATCATATGTAGAAACATTTTGTTGATCAAAATCATTAATTTATCAAAAGGGATAAATATCATTCAAACTATTACTGATCTAAACATAAACAATTATGATGATATTATAAATTATTTAAAACTATTATTATTTTTAAATTTCCAATGTTATAGAATCTATCGATAATAATTAAATTCTAATTATAGAGATGTATTTTTAGACATTCAATTATTTTTAATGAATCATTCAGGTTCTTTTTTATTCCCATTCCATTTAAAAAAATATCTAATAACTTATTAATTATAAATTAATTCAATGAATCTCTATTTTAGGATAAAGTAATATTAAATTGATGTTAACCTATATAAATAATCCTTGTTGAAAGTAATTATTATATATTATATGTATATATATATATATTATGAATCCTACAATTTGATGTTCTCATGTAAGACCATTTACCGGTGGTGTAAAATTAATGGACGACTTTACATGAGATTAAATATTTGTACCTAGTAGTTTGCAAATTTTAATAAATAATTCATTTTCTTCTTCAAATATTATTTGATATTTGTTAATTTTTTAATATTTTCAGAAAAATGTATATTGCATTCTTTGTATTTAAATTGAAGGTTATTAATAACTCTATATCAAATGTATTAAATATGAGGAAATGATTTTTAATAAAATGTATAGACTTGAGTGATCAACTACTACAAAATTTATTAAATATTGAAAATAAAGAATAGATAAGATGGGGTCAGATAAAAAACAACCCTAATGAGAGTTTGAACCCAAAAAGCATGTTGTAATAACATGACACATCATTTCCAAAATCAGAGTCATCATTACATTTCTATTTTAGAATGATGGCCTATAAGATTAATTAAATATAATTTTCTTATAGCTTATAAGAGTCCCTTAAAATGAATCCTCATTTTTCTTTATTCTCCTATAATATTTTACCGTGATAATCATCATTATCATTTTTCTAAAAATAAAATATATATCTAATCATTCACCATAATTTATTCCACACAAATTTTCATCCCACTATCCTCATTATCTACAGCTAGATTATTATTTCTTTGAAAATATCCTTAAACCTTACCAAAATAAATAAAAATAACCTTTTGGATGAGCCCATATAGAAAATGATCATTACTCACAATATTTCCCATGTTTAGTTTTAAATAACCTTTTCTATTTGTTTGTTTTCTATTTATATTATTTTTTGTCTGAAACAATAAAATATTTATAGGGTTGATACCCCATCCTTCGAAAAGAGTGAACTGGATAAATTTTATTACAAGATAAAATTAGATCTCACTATATATTCTATCTCAACCCAAAATTCATAATAGACATCACCAAACAATAAAATTAAATATATACATTTTTTCCTTTGATTATTCTTTGTAAAATCTTTCAATTATTTCCCTTATGTAAAACTCCAATAAAAAAACATTCTTGAAATAATTTACATTAATGTAACTAGTTGACCATCACACTAGTCTGATTATTATTTGTTATTCATACATATTGCACATATTTAAGTCATTTATATTGACTCACACTGTTCATATATAGATATCATATCTTATTATTTAAATATTCATTAAAATACATTAAATTCCATGCAAGAACTATCTAGATCAAGTGCCTATGGAAAAAAGCTAAATAAAAAATGAATTCATCATTAAACTGTATTATCTCTTGTTGAGTTCATCTTAATTAGCTTCCTTCTTATACATGACATCCATAAATACCTCTCCTCATAACATGGTGACATGAAACATAAGATACGGTGATCTGAGGTTCTAGTGAAGGGTAAAAAAGAGAGATATCAACATAACATGAGCATATGGGTATTTTATAATGTGGGTAACATTTTAAAACCAAACCATACATGTAACGCCCCGACCCCAGCTACCCAGAGTCGGTGCATTAATTACATAAAATTGGCATGATCACAAGAAAGATCAAATCCCGAAAGACCGATTGGTTTAGTAGCCTTGGAAACACTAGATATAATCATAAAGTTTTATATTACATTTCAAAGTGAAAAACTACTACAACAACAAAGTCTTCATATCCACACTATTAACCCCTCATAATATCCCTGCAAGTCATTCATAAATTACTTCTTCACTACCTGGGGAAAATAAAACATAGAAAAGGGGTGAGCTCAAATTCCCAGTAAGGATAACAATATAGCGGAACATTCAAAATAATCATAAACATTTAAGGCAATGAATTACTAAAACAAAAGCCTTTTAAATATTAACTTTCAACATGGTATGGAAAAAGTAAAATTAAATAATTCCATTTACTTGTTCACATGGATATTCTACTAATCGAATAATCACATGCAATATCAATAACCACTTTCATAATGTTGGAATGCATAATGCCAGACTATCATAACTACATAGCCAAGGCCTCGTGCCAAGACTACAAATAAGATTTTGTCAAGGCCTTGTGCCAAGACACTAGTTTGTCTCATGAGACCTACCGATGCATCAAGGAGCTATAGCGGGCTCCACCCGTCACTAATTAAGTCCAATGCATTCCCATATGAAAAGGTTTAAACATAACATAAACATTCGTATTAAAACTAGCATACGAAATGTCAATAATTTCACCATAAACTATGAATGGTATAAAAATAGCACATCCACAGTCGAACATATCACAAAAACTTCAATACAATATAGAAGTTTTGTATCATAATAAATCAACTTCAAATAACCTTAAAATCCATCAAAGGATGTTGACATAGATGAAATCAAAATTCTTTTTAAAGAAGTATCTCCTTTTATTTTGAAATCATTTAAGATCCATATAAAATAAAACATTTTCTTTGAAAATATTCTTATAAGCTTGTATGGAAAGCTTCGACGATTTTATAACGGCGGAAAATAACCGCACCCGCCGTATAAGTTAAAAAAAACCTTCTTACCTCAATTCAGTCGAAAAGGTTAAAAAGGACCTTGTTTTGAAAACGACGGAAAGATTCCTTTATAAACCTCTTATAAAAATTCAAACAAGGGTATAAATGACTTTAACCCATATTCTTGTAAATAGTAAAAATGTTTTGAAATACATTTCAAAGAAACATGGATGTGGATGATAAAGAGATCCCAGTAGATTATTACGTATAATACAACCTCGGATAATGAAGAGATTGTGAAATAACCCTTACCTTGTACTTTTCCTTGGTTGTGGTAGGTTAACCTCCTGTATAATGGTGAAATAATTGTTATTAAATTATACAAGAATCATATACATTAATATGATATCATATATGATCTTTTAATATTGATTTGATAATAATATCTTAGTATTATCGTTGTTTCGGGTGTTAACTTACTTGTTTTCTTTTGTATGTTTTGTTACGTAAGACATGTATGTAAAGGATAGGTTGTATATTATTCATATCCAGAATGATATCAAGTCCTTAAACATCATTTTTTAAATCATCAAATTATACTTGAATGGATACGATGGAGAATGAATCTCATCGCGGTCGTGGAGACGGTAGTCCGTACGTACGCACGAGCGACAATATCATTCTTTTGATATTAAAATAATATATAAATGGATGTTATATCATATATAAAGAATCATTAAAATGTTAGATTTATTATTTACATGAGTTACACATCATTATTATACCCATCCAAATAATATTATATTGAATAACAATTACACCACGACGTGGAGACGGTAAGCCGTACGTACGCACGTATGGTGACATGTTATTCAAAGGGTGGATAGGATAATGAATATGGTTGTACCATATTTATAATAACATCACAGTATATGTGAGATACTGGAGTTATTATTTTAGAATGGTAAGAACAAAGGAAGAAGAAGTGGAAGAAGAAATGAACTTAGAAAAGGGTGGTGAAATCATTACCTCTTCTTCGGGTTCTTCCTTTTGATTTTATCAAAAGGGATCCTTAGGTTGTCTTTCTGATCAAACTAAGGCCTCTAGGTTGTATTGAGGGATGTTGGGAGAGTATTTGGGCAGAGTTTGGCCGAACCAAAAGGCTTTAGAGGTGTGATGAAATGAGAAGGAGGAGTGCCTTTTTATAAGAGGGGTGAGGGGCACCTTTGGAAAAGCTAGAAATATTAATTTATAATAAATTCATATTCGGTTTCTAATGGCTCTAAAATTGACTATTCAAAGGTTAAGGTGGGTATAGGTCGAAAACAACTCAAACAATAGAATTTAGACAGGTTTGGGTACTTATATTAACCTTATCTTTAAGTATTAACTCTAAGTTAATTAGTTTCACTTTTACAATGTCTCTTTGTATTTTTATATTATATGGTTAATAGACTTACCATATACATACAAGAGACCCCCAAGTGGTCCATTAATGATGATCCTATCATTATATAAGTCTCTTGGCCGAACCTTAGATTTTTAAAAAATTTAATATCAATTAATAATATAATATTTGTTTTAAGAACTCTTTTATGTCAATTTTGACACTATTCAATAGTTGATTTTTGTGAAACTCATAACAGATTTATTACTTCGAAAAAAGTCCATTAAATCACTCCTAATATATCATATTATCCTTGAAAATTAGTTTAATTCATTAAAAGTTTCATATTATATTTATTTGGGTATTTATAATATCAATTATATTAATTTTTCACTATTTTAGAAATTACTGCATCATCATTGTGTCATAAATAAAATAAATTATTTAATGTCTAAAAATTATAAATAAAATATCATTATGTAGGAAATCTTTTTATCTTTATAATGAATATATATAATCTAAAATCCAACATATATAACCCTATGTAACAATTGTTTTGCTAAAAGATATATGCTTTTGTCATTTTTGTATTCATTTTAACTTAATTAAAATAAAGTGTCATTATCACTTACAAGTGGATCCATGGGGTCCCAAAATAGACCCAAAGATTCCCATGGTCGACCATGTATCAACCAATAGGGTTGAGACACGTTTTAGGGTAATTTAGTGTTATTATAATATTATTTTTTTAACCCTTATTTACCGGATTTACCCTTAACCATGGTAAATAAAATATTTACCGCAGTAATTATTAAAAATGTGTAAAAATGAAAGTTACCTATTTACATAATTTGGACATCCTGATTCCAAATATGTAATCCATTTTTCCAAATTCAAAACACAGAAGTGCAGAAATTAATTTAAAATTAATTCCCGCTGTCAAAACAAAAAGCGTGTTTTTAAGAGATAATAACTATCAAAAGATTGACACTTGTTTATGTTCGGTTTAACTGTAAAATTATGTCCAATGACAAACATTAAATTGAATGGTAAAAATATATTCTAAATATACTTTAAGACCACTCAAATTCATAATTTATCAATATTAATTATTTTGATTAAAAAAAGTTGTTTTTAATTAAAATTTAGTAATTTTCACTATTCATCAAAATATAAAAGTTATCCGAAAAATACCAAAATTTCACCCTAGGCTAATTTCGATATTCCGAATCCAAAAATGAAGTCCATTTTGAAAAATAAAATATATATGATTTCAAAAATTAGGTATTACTATTCACAACGTCTAGTTTAATTAGTTGTGGTGTGTGTTAGAACTCGAGGTTGCGTACAACACACGCTATCGCATTATTCGAAGGGAAACGTACCGTAGAAGCTTGGGGTGTTACATTCTCCCCTCCTTCAAATAATTGCGTCCTCGCAATTTCTAGGGTATTACTGCATAAAAAGACTCGGGTGGTTCTTCATCATAAGTTCCTCGGGTTCCCACGTTGCCTCTTCCATCTTATGGTTTCTCCACAAAACTTTTACCAGACGCGTCGTCCGGTTTCTCAGCACTTGTTCTCTCGTATCAAGAATCTTGACGGGCTCTTCGCAATAAGACAGATCGGGTTCCAGTTCTAATTCTTCATAGGTGAGTACATGCGTTGGATCAGGCATGTATTTCCTCAATAGAGATACGTGGAACACATCGTGAACTTTGGAGAGACTTGGCGGCATTGCCAATCGGTAAGCTACAACCCCAATTCGTTCTAGAATTTCGAAAGGTCCAATGTACCTGGGACTCAATTTACCTTTCTTACCAAAACGTATGACTCCCTTCCACGGAGATACCTTCAGGAAAACATGATCACCGAGTTGAAATTCCAAATCCTTCCTTCGATTATCGGCATAGCTCTTCTGCCTACTTTGAGCTGCTTTGATGTGATTTTGGATTACCTTCACATTTTCCACCGTTTCCTCCACCAGTTCTGGGCCTACAAGTTTTCTTTCACCAACGTCATCCCAACAGGTTGGTGTACGACATCTCTTTCCGTATAACGCTTCATATGGTGTCATCTGAATACTCGAATGGAAGCTATTGTTATAGGAAAATTCTACCAGTGGTAAATATTGATCCCACATACCCTGAAAGTCAAGTGAGCAAGATCTCAACATGTCTTCTAGGGTTTGAATAGTCCGTTCTGATTGTCCATCTGTCTGAGGGTGGTAAGCAGTGCTCAAATGAAGTTCAGTATCCAGGGATTTCTGAAGACTTTTCCAAAATCTTGAAGTAAAACGGGGATCACGATCAGAAACAATCGATAGGGGTACTCGATGAAGTCTCACAACTTCATTAATATATAGTCTTGCTAGACGTTCCAGGGGTAGATCTTCTCTTATAGCAAGAAAATGTGCTGACTTGGTAAGACGATCAACAATAACCCATATTGCATCATTCCTTCTAGGAGTCTTTGGTAGCCCCATGACAAAGTCCATCGTAATATTGTCCCATTTCCACTCCGGTATGGGAAGAGGTTGCATGACTCCTCCAGGCTGTTGCCTTCCAGCTTTCACTTGTTGACAAACCATTCATCTTGACACAAAATCAGCAATCTCCCTCTTCATGTTGTCCCACCAAAATGTTCCTTCAAATCTCTATACATTTTGGTGCTCCCAGGGTGTATAGAGAAATTGGAACTATGAGCATCATCCAGCAATTCCCTTTTTAGATAAGGTATATTGGGAACACAAAGTCTCTTCCCGAATTTCAAAATTCCATCTTCATACACAAAGTCTCTCAATCTCCCATCATTCACAACTTTAATCATCTTTTGGAATTCTTCATCATCGGTCTGAGAACTCTTAATCCTTTCTAGTAAATATGGTTTGGCAACCATTTGAAAAAGCATTGATGTTTCACCTTCCCTGGTTATTCCCATGCACATCTTCACTAGATCCATGAAAATTAGATCCCTTTCAATTCTCATATTGTTCAAAACTCCATGGTCTTTTCTACTCAAAGCATCTGCCACCTTGTTTGCCTTTCCTGGGTGGTAGTGTATCGTACAATCATAATCCTTGAGTAATTCAAGCCATCTCCTTTGCCTCATGTTGAGTTCTTTTTGTGAGAAAATATACTTCAAACTCTTGTGATCAGTATAAATCTCACATTTTTCACCATAGAGGTAGTGCCTCCATATCTTCAAAGCAAAGATCACTGCTGCTAACTCGAGATCATGAGTAGGATAGTTTTGTTCATGAATTTTCAACTGTCGTGATGCATAGGCAATAACTCTATCATTCTGCATAAGGACACAGCCAAGTCCTTTCTTCGATGCATCACTATAAATAACGAACCCATCATTCCCCGATGGTAGGGTCAATATAGGAGCATTGACTAATCTTCTCTTCAGTTCTTCGAAACATTCTTCACATTCTTTTGTCCAAACAAATTTAACCCCTTTACGTGTGAGCTTCGTTAATGGGTTAGCCAATCGGGCAAAATTCTGGACAAAACGTTGATAATAACCTTCCAAACCAATAAAACTACGTAACTCAGTTATACTCGTAGGTGCTGGCCATTCTTGGATTGCCATGGTCTTAGAAGGATCAACAGAGATTCCATCTTTAGAGATAATATGGCCAAGAAAAGAAATCTCCTGAAGCCAGAATTCACACATGCTAAACTTCCCATATAATTCATGCCTCCTCAGAGTCTTCAAGATAATGCGCAAGTGATTTTTATGATCTTCGTAGGTTTTGGAGTATACCAGAATATCATCAATAAATACCACCACAAATTCATCGAGATACTCCTTGAAAACTCTATTCATCAGATCCATGAATACAGAGGGTGCATTAGTCAATCCAAACGGCATTACAGTAAACTCGTAATGCCCGTACCTGGTTCGAAATGCTGTTTTCGGAATGTCTTCCTTCTTCACACACAAATGATGGTATCCAGATCGAAGGTCAATCTTTGAAAAGTATTGAGCTCCATGCAGTTGGTCAAATAAATCATCAATACGAGGTAGGGGATACTTGTTCTTTATTATTATAGCATTGATCTCCCTGTAGTCGATACATAACCTCATAGATCCATCTTTCTTTTTAACAAAAAGAACAGGGGCTCCCCATGGAGAAACACTAGGGCGAATAAATCCCTTATTACTCAATTCCTCTAGTTGTTTCTTTAGTTCGACTAACTCTACAGTGGCCATTCTATAAGGGGTCTTCGATATAGGCCTTGATCCAGGAATCAAATCAATAGAAAACTCAACTTCTCGTTCTGGAGGATGTCCAGGTAAATCTTCTGGAAATACATCTACAAATTCTTTCACAACAGGTACATCCTCTATTTGAACATTCCTTTCCTCACTGACAGTTATTTCATTCTCTTCCTCCCCAATAATTGAATTAAGTTGAGCTACTGGGGGTGGATGTAAATAAGAATTAGGTGGTGACGATTCTGCTCTAAAAATAAGGTGCTCCTTATCATTGTCATCAAGAATCATAACCTCTTTCTTCTTACAATAAATCTTCGCATCATAGTCCGAAATCCAGTCCATACCGAGGATTATATCAAACTCAATCATAGGTATGACGATGAAATCAGCAGATAAAGAAAATTTATGTGCTCTAATGGGGACTGATTCACAAAACTTTGTTGCAACGATACTTCCCTTAGGAGTTTTAACTGAAAACTCCCTTATTAAATCAAATTGGAAATATCTAATTTTCTTAGCAAACTGGGAAGATATGAAACAATGCGATGATCCAGAATCAAATAATGCATTTGCTAAACTTGAGGAAACCATTAAATTACCTGCCACCACGTCTTTCAGAGATTCTACCTCAGCAGTAGTGATAGCATATGCCTGGCCTTGATCCCTTGGCCTTTTCTGAGGTAAGTTCTCCTGACGCTTAGGACATGAATTTACATAATGCCCCATCTCCCTACAATTGTAGCACTGAACGTTGGTAGCTTCCTTCTTCCCCTTGCAATTATGAGCTTGGTGGCCTTTTTCACCACACTTGTAACAGACTCCCATTCCCTTCAAGCAAGTACCAGGGTGTTTCTTCCCGCATTTACCACAGGATGGATATTCAACCTTTCCCTTATTCCCCTTATTTCCATTCCCAGATTGTTCAGCAGGTCTCTTCTTCTCTTGCTTTGCTTTAAAGTCATAAGACTTAGAGAATTCCTTTTCGGTCTTGATGGCACATGAGACAATGTCTTCGTACGATGAAAAGGATTGTGCGACTAATGCTCGATGGAGAAATGGTTTTAACCCATCAAAGAAAGGATCAATCTTACTTCTTGGGTTGCGTATATAATCTCCAGCATACCTCGCTAACCTTGTAAAGTTAGCCTCATACTTTGCGACATTCTCATCCTCCTTCTGTCTCAGACTTAGAAATTGCCTTTCCATATCTGCTCGATGGTCGCGAGGGAAGTATTTTTCTAAAAACAGATCTTTGAACTCCCTCCATTCCATATTTGATACTTCATCATCTTCCTTCATGTTTTGAATCAATGACCACCATTGATCAGCATCTCCAGTGAGGCGGTAAACTGCCATGATAACTTTCTCCCTTTCACTGCTCCCCAAAGCCTGAAATATTTTCTCTAGAGAATTTATCCATTGCTCAGCTACTAAGGGATTTGTACTCCCATTGAACGTTGGTGGTTGTTTCCTCATGAATCGATCTAACATTGATCCTCCACGCTGCGGATCAGGGTGCTCCATATGGGTAAGGTTATTATTCATAACCTGAGTAAGTTGTCCCAGTATGGTGATTAGCTGATCGGCACCAGTTGCATCACCAGCCCCACTATAATTATCTTGAGAAGGAGGGAAATCCCTACATGGAGTGCGCGCATTGATACGGTTTCCATTTCTTCCACTAGGCGCCATTTCTAAACAATGGCATAAACTAGATCAGTTTATGAATCAAAATACATAATCCCATACTTATAAAACACTTAACATAAATTGAACTATTTATGGATATAATCCATAATCATAAAAATGTTTTCTTTGAGGAAGTATATACTCATAAACCCTTCATAATGATTTGTAAAGAAAATGAGAGTTATCCTAAGCATATCCCCCGGGAGTGTCGTAACCAAGAGTGCAGCAAGGCCCGTTGTCGTGCACCAGTTCCCGTTCGAGTCTAGCTCAAAGCGGTGTTTTCGGGTTTTACCCCTAGGTACATCTGTGCCAGAGCCGCCTCTACCTGCTCGTATCCAGACAGGGATGTATTGCTCGGAAAACTCACAAAATCTCTACAATACCAAAATTCTAGGAAGTTCTTCTATACTAATCCTCAATGTTCATCTTAGGTCTACGTGCTCTAATCAGAGTTTATCTAAATCTAGCTTCCAAGGTTTGTACTAAACTTCCTCTGATACCAACTATAACGCCCCGACCCCAGCTACCCAGAGTCGGTGCATTAATTACATAACATTGGCATGATCACAAGAAAGATCAAATCCCGAAAGACCGATTGGTTTAGTATCCTTGGAAACACTAGATATAATCATAAAGTTTTACATTACATTTCAAAGTGAAAAACTACTACAACAACAATGTCTTCATATCCACACTATTAACCCCTCATAATATCCCTGCAAGTCATTCATAAATTACTTCTTCACTACCTGGGAAAAATAAAACATAGAAAAGGGGTGAGCTCAAATGCCCAGTAAGGATAACAATATAGCGGAACATTCAAAATAAGCATAAACATTTAAGGCAATGAATTACTAAAACAAAAGCCTTTTAAATATTAACTTTCAACATGGTATGGCAAAAGTAAAATGAAATAATGCCATTTACTTGTTCACATGGATATTCTACTAATCGAATAATCACATGCAATATCAATAACCACTTTCATAATGTTGGAATGCATAATGCTAGACTATCATAACCACATAGCCAAGGCCTCGTGGCAAGACTACAAATAAGATTTTGTCAAGGCCTTGTGCCAAGACACTAGTTTGTCTCATGAGACCTACCGATGCATCGAGGAGCTATAGCGGGCTCCACCCGTCACTTATTAAGTCCAATGCATTCCCATATGAAAAGGTTTAAACATAACATAAACATTCGTATTAAAACTAGCATACGAAATGTCAATAATTTCACCATAAACTATGAATGGTATAAAAATAACACATCTACAGTCAAACATATCACAAAAACTTCAATACAATATAGAAGTTTTGTATCATAATAAATCAACTTCAAATAACCTTAAAATCCATCAAAGGATGTTGACATAGATGAAATCAAAATTCTTTTTAAAGAAGTATCTCCTTTTATTTTGAAATCATTTAAGATCCATATAAAATAAAACATTTTCTTTGAAAATATTCTTATAAGCTTGTATGGAAAGCTTCGACGATTTTATAACGGCGGAAAATAACCGCACCCGCCGTATAAGTTAAAAAAAACATTCTTACCACAATTCAGTCGAAAAGGTTAAAAAGAACCTTGTTTTGAAAACGACGGAATGATTCCTTTATAAACCTCTTATAAAAAGTCAAACAAGGGTATAAATGACTTTAACCCATATTCTTGTAAATAGTAAAAATGTTTTGAAATACATTTCAATGAAACATGGATGTGGATGATAATGAGATCCCAGTAGATTATTACGTATAATACAACCTCGGATAATGAAGAGATTGTGAAATAACCCTTACCTTGTACTTTTCCTTGGTTGTGGTAGGTTAACCTCCTGTATAATGGTGAAATAATTGTTATTAAATTATACAAGAATCATATACATTAATATGATATCATATATGATCTTTTAATATTGATTTGATAATAATATCTTAGTATTATCGTTGTTTCGGGTGTTAACTTACTTGTTTTCTTTTGTATGTTTTGTTACGTAAGAAATGTATGTAAAGGATAGGTTGTATATTATTCATATCCAGAATGATATCAAGTCCTTAAACATCATTTTTTAAATCATCAAATTATACTTGAATGGATACGATGGAGAATGAATCTCATCGCGTTTGTGGAGACGGTAGTCCGTACGTACGCACGAGCGACAATATCATTCTTTTGATATTAAAATAATATATAAATGGATGTTATATCATATATAAAGAATCATTAACATGTTAGATTTATTATTTACATGAGTTACACATCATTATTATACCCATCCAAATAATATTATATTGAATAACAATTACACCACGACGTGGAGACCGTAAGCCGTACGTACGCACGTATGGTGACATGTTATTCAAAGGGTGGATAGGATAATGAATATGGTTGTACCATATTTATAATAACATCACAGTATATGTGAGATACTGGAGTTATTATTTTAGAATGGTAAGAACAAAGGAAGAAGAAGTGGAAGAAGAAATGAACTTAGAAAAGGGTGGTGAAATCATTACCTCTTCTTCGGGTTCTTCCTTTTGATTTGATCAAAAGGGATCCTTAGGTTGGATTTCTGATCAAACTAAGGCCTCTAGGTTGTATTGAGGGATGTTGGGAGAGTATTTGGGCAGAGTTTGGCCGAACCAAAAGGCTTTAGAGGTGTGAAGAAATGAGAAGGAGGAGTGCCTTTTTATAAGAGGGGTGAGGGGCACCTTTGGAAAAGCTAGAAATATTAATTTATAATAAATTCATATTTGGTTTCTAATGGCTCCAAAATTGACTATTCAAAGGTTAAGGTGGGGATAGGTCGAAAACAACTCAACCAATAGAATTTAGAAAGGTTTGGGTACTTATATTAACCTTATCTTTAAGTATTACCTCTAAGTTAATTAGTTTCACTTTTACAATGTCTCTTTGTATTTTTATATTATATGGTTAATAGACTTACCATATACATACAAGAGACCCCCAAGTGGTCCATTAATGATGATCCTATCATTATATAAGTCTCTTGGCCGAACCTTAGATTTTTAAAAAATTTAATATCAATTAATAATATAATATTTGTTTTAAGAACTCTTTTATGTCAATTTTGACACTATTCAATAGATGATTTTTGGGAAACTCATAACAGATTGATTACTTCGAACAAAGTCAATTAAATCACTCCTAATATATCATATTATCCGAGAAAATTAGTTTAATTCATTAAAAGTTTCATATTATATTTATTTTGGTATTTATTATATCAATTAGTTTAATTGTTCACTATTTTAGAATTTACTGCATCATCATTGTGTCATAAATAAAATAAATTATTTAATGTCTAAAAATTATAAATAAAATATCATTATGTAGGAAATCTTTTTATCTTTATAATTAATATTTATAATCTAAAATCCAACATATATATCCCTATGTAACAATTGTTTTGCTAAAAGATATATGCTTTTGTCATTTTTGTATTCATTTTAACTTAATTAAAATAAAGTGTCATTATCACTTACAAGTGGATCCATGGGGTCCCAAAATAGACCCAAAGATTCCCCTGGTCGACCATGTATCAACCAATAGGGTTAAGACACGTTTTAGGGTAATTTATTATTATTATAATATTATTTTTTTAACCCTTATTTACCGGATTTACCCTTAACCATGGTAAATAAAATATTTACCGCAGAAATTAATCAAAATGTGTAAAAATGAAAGTTACCTATATACATAATTTGGACATCCTGATTCCAAATATGTAATCCATTTTTCCAAATTCAAAACACAGAAGTGGCAGAAATTAATTTAAAATTAATTCCCGCTGTCAAAATAAAAAGCGTGTTTTTAAGAGATAATAACTATCAAAAGATTGACACTTGTTTATGTTCGGTTTAATTGTAAAATTATGTCCAATGACAAACATTAAATTGAATGGTAAAAATATATTCTAAATATACTTTAAGACCACTCAAATTCATAATTTATCAATATTAATTATTTTGATTAAAAAAAGTTGTTTTTAATTAAAATTTAGTAATTTTCACTATTCATCAAAATATAAAAGTTATCCGAAAAATACCAAAATTTCACCCTAGGCTAATTTCGATATTCCGAATCCAAAAATGAAGTCCATTTTGAAATATAAAATATATATGATTTCAAAAAGTAGGTATTACTATTCACAACGGCTAGTTTAATTAGTTGTGGTGTGTGTTAGAACTCGAGGTTGCGTACAACACACGCTATCGCATTATTCGAAGGGAAACGTACCGTAGAAGCTTGGGGTGTTACAATACACATCATAGAACATATACTATAGGAATGTTAAAAATAGTTGATGTTCATAAGGAATTAATCATAATGGATTCAATGAAAAATATCCATGAGAAAATAACAGTTTCATAAGACCATGATTTGATACATACAAATAATAAAATAATATAAATTCCATAGTAGTAAAGAAGTACTTCCAAGGAAATCAAAGTGGAATGGGTTCACTCCACAAATAAATTTACTAGTCATGGTTCAATACCAAAAATATCATAGTTGATATAGTCCCTTATAGAATTGGGTCCACTCCCCATTGTTATCCTATTTATCTCACGAGATATCAATATTTTTCTAATGAATTTGAGGGATACATATGTACAACCCCTAACATGACCCATAAATTTCTATTCTATAAGATAATAAAATAGTTATCATTTCATTACCCATATAATGGAAATGTGTTTCATAATCATTTCATCATATCATTACCCAAATAAAGGAAATGGGATTTATAATCATTATATAAATTTATTTAAAAGGATATTAGGGAAAATGAGTCAGTTTCATAAACATATCTTTATCATAATCATAAACATTTTAGATAAGAAATAATATTGTTGGAATTGAATTACATCCCTAGAAAAACATAAGCAACAATATGTGCTGTTCTCATTAATGAATGAAAATTTAATCAAACCATCATTAGATAATTCTTTTAGAAAATATCTTTTCAAATATGATTATAAATATTTTAAGTATAAATATTTCAAAAAATTTGGAGACAATATTTTATTGTACAATAATATTTTAAACATTTAAAGAAATAAATTTAAAATTGATTAGTTATGATGGTGGGAAATACAATTCTTTATATAAATTTTAGAACAACGATTTCCTTCACATATTCAAAAAAATTAACAAGTGCATCATTACATAAAAGATAAATAGATTACTTTAAAAAAACTTTATAAAAAGTAACATTTTTTTAAAAATGTTTTTAAAAAATTACTAGATAATGTTACAGACACTATTTAGAACATTTTTACAAACCATGGACATGGATGAAAAGTGATTTTTGACCAAATATTGAAATGAATATATTTTTCATTGAAATATATCATTGAAACATTACTACCTAAATATAGGATAATTAATGGAAAGATATATATTTTCATAAAATAATAATAGTATTATAATATTCAAGTATTTATCGATGGGTGTATCACAATATCTATTATTTGAAAAAAAAATCATATTCAATTCTAAGAAATTATGTGATTTTAAGATAAAACCATTACCACATATCTATATTACAAATGGTAATCCCCATGAATGATGAAATGTAATATGGATTTTTATATACCATAATTTTCATGATTTTAATCACAAAATAAATTAATTGATATTATATAAACCAGAAAAAATAAACGGGTGGTGTCTAAGGCATAAATCCCACAAAAACAAATGTGATATGGATAGACTTCACCATAAGTCTTGAAAACCTTCATAAATATTCAAACAAATAGTATTATAAATATAAGATTATTATTAAACTAGTATATAATTATATTATATATATATATTCATAATCCCATATATGATATAATGTGGACCTTTTATTACGAATGTATTAACAATTGATTTTTAAAATTAGGTTATGGGTAATTACTCTTTATTTCATGTATGTTATGACTTAGTATTGTAAACCAATTTAGATTTATATTTGATGAATTATATATTTAATTTTATCCATCATAAAAAAATAATATATATTTATTACATATTTATTTTCAATAATCTGTAATATATATTGGTAGAAAATGAATTAACCTATCCATAGAGACGGTTAGTCGTACATACACATGATCAGTTTTTTATTTTATCATTAGATGAATTGGAAAAAAGATAAATAATATATCAACAATATAGAGTAATATATATTTAATTTATATATCATATTTTCTTTAGATTTATACGTATTACCATCAATGTAAATTGTATGTGAAAAATGAATCACAATGCTTGGCGAGGGGGCTATCCACAACACAGAGGAGCGATTACACCGTATTCCCAAGAATTTTAAGGGATGAAGGCATATATGATATTATAATTCCATAATCATAATTAAGTTATAAAAATCATATATATAATTTTAATAAGTCATAATATCCACACATGAGAGGTGGTGATTGAAAATGAATTTCTTTGCTTCGTGATGTGGTAGTCTGTTGGACACATGATTGAAGATTTCATTTACAATTTAATGGATGATGAGATTGATGTAGGTTATTAAAAATAATAAATAACATAATTTTATCTAAGAGCTATTTTATTTATTATATTATTATAGTTTAATTTTATATGAATCAGGTGGAATACTAAATAAAATAAACAATTATCAGTAAAGAATGATAACATTTCATTCGACAAACTACTTAGGATAGCACCAAAAAGCTTCCTATGAGGGTTCACAAATTAAAATAAGAAATTTATATTGTTTTGAGGTTATTAATGAAGTTATTCATTCCGGTTATTATATAATTAGTTAGTTTTTTATATGTGAGGATTATATGAGAGGGTTTACCTTTTATAATTGTTAAAGATGGCACATTTAGAATTTGTAAATGAAAAAAGTGTGATGATATTTTAAAGTTGATAAAAGGATGGAAAATAGAACATTATTGAACAATAGATGATATATGGCCTAAATATATCCATATAATGTGATTCGGAAAAAAGTGTTTTTTTTACTTTTATAATTTTATTTTAACACCACGATAAACCAATTTTACCCTTTATGCTAGTAATTTTTTTGGTACTTTTATAAAATTAATTTTAACCAAATATGAAGTTCATCTTATTATATAAAATATATTATTCAAATTCAATATATCAAATCCCTATTTAAAAATTCCATTCACATATGTAAAAAAATATAATGAAATAATACAAATAGTGGTAATGAAAATGTAATTTTACAAGGAAAACATTTTCATAAGTAGAGAATATTTTATGATGAAAGTTCAATATAAATATTTTAAAAAAATATATAATTGTTTAATAATAAAACAATTAAACTATTTTTACCTTTAAAGAATTTTTATATATGAATTATATGTGAAAATTATTTAAATTAAAATGAAGATTTAATAAAAATAGTAATTTAAATAATTAATAAAATTTACTATTATATTAAAATTAATGATAAAATTACCCTAATATAATATTTTCCTCACAATTTAAAAATTTATTTAAATTTTTTTCAAGAAATTTCCAAAGGTGTCACAAAGTTACTATTTCTACAAGTCCATTGCAAATATCTTTTAATGAAACATGTATTTTTGAAGAATATAAAGGATTACTAAAAATGATGTAAAAATTTATAATTATAAGTTATTTATCTATAACATTTATACATGATTTTATAAATATATTTTTTATGGTTTATACTTGTTAATTTAATGGATAGTTTGTAAATTCCATGTTTAAAGAATAGTATTAATAGTAAATCATGGTTCATTAATGCCCGATGTTTTCTATAAAATAATTTAGAGAATAAATAAAATTTATTAGAAATAGTTTTTTTAAAGTTCCATGTTTATATGTTTTACATCCCATGAGAATAATATTATCCTCTAATGTCATCATTCATGTACGAAAAAATGACTATAATTCCTCCTCATCATATCCTATGGTTGTCACAAAACATCTTCAAATTAGAAATTTCACAAAAGAAAAAATTGACTAGGTGAGTGGTGTTTTTATAGAATATTCTCTATAAAATAAAGAATCTTTACAGGGTCTTCTTTATAAAAAATATCACTCTATAGTTGTATAAACTATAATTTCAGTACTTGTGTTGGGTCAAGTATGAACTTCCCCATGAGGCACACATAGAATACATCATGTACATAATAGTGGCTCAGATTAAGTTCTAATAAATTAGCTTCCATCCCTATACGATCAATAGCTTTAAAAGGATCAATATTTTAAGGGATTAATATTAAATTTTTTCTTAATACCATTAGCCATTTCTATGGAGAAATTATTATAAACACTTTATCTAGAACTTTAAATTCCTTATCACATATGATATTTTTATTTGAAACACTCTAACGAAATTATTATTAACATATATGTTTCTGAATGGATATTACTATAAAACTTAAATTAATTTTAAATTAATTCTTTAAGAATGAATTTAATTATGTTGATTTCTTGTGATGTAGGAAACTTCATGTTTAAATAAAAAAAAACGATACTACTTTGACCACATAATATTAAATTTTATTTTAACACCTAATAGAAATTTATATGACAAAATAATGCTCATTTTTTATGTTATAAGAAAAAAATTTGATTATGATGAATTTTTTGGTTTTTTCAATATCATTTCTTATTTAAATGAATTATAAAGAATAATGATTTTTATTTGAAAATAATATTTTAATTTAAATAATTTTTAGTGTTAAATTATTTTTAATTACTTTTATACTATAATTAGTATAAACATATATATATTAATGTAGGTGAGGTCGTTAGAAAGATTTTAATTTTAAATATTAATATTAAAGAATTATATATTTTTAATCACTTTCTCCTTAGAAAACCTCTTTCACGTGACATAAATGAGATTAATTTAAAATAAATATTCTCTAATTATATGAATTGAATATAAATAAGTTCATTCCATAAATGAAATCTTCATTATTTTTAATGAAAAATAATTTCTACTTAATATTTTTTTAAAAATAAATTTGGGGTAAAGAAAAATTTAATTAGGATTGTTAATGTAAAAATATGTTTACCAAACTGTTAAATTAAAATTATAAGAGTGAAAATTAAATAAAATATTAAATTAATTTTTTTGAATGTGTTTATTTATACCATGTAAATCATGGTCTTTGACATATTGAAATTATATTCCACATTCCTTTTAATTTGACCTTTATATGAGTTATGTATAGAAAAATATGAAAACGAAAATATTCTTACTTTTAATATCTGTAATGGTTTGTGATAGGAGTAAAACAACATATTATGGGTTATACAAATTAATTTTAAATAAAGTGAATTTTTATAATAATAATTTATACTTAATTTTTAGTAATGAATTATTTACATAAAATGTATACGAAATGCAAACATAGTAATTATTAAGTTAACAAAGAACAAAAATGATACTGAAAATAATAAAAGTAATGTAAAGTGAATTAATTGTTATGTTACAATATTATTTATATAATTATACAATTTTTATAACACAATAGATTCTAAATCTATCATTTTACAGATTTTTTTAAATTATATACAAATTACTAATGTCAAAATTGAAATTAATGTTATTATATAAAAAAGTATATTTTCTTAAATGATTTAAATAAAAAAAATTTAAATATTTTGAATGTGATTTTTTAATTATAATAAATACCTATTGTGTTCAATTTATGGGACAATTTTTATCTTATAATGACTATATTGACCCCTATATTAAAAAATGTTATCATGGTTATGGTTAAAGTATTGATTTTTTCATGTTAGATAAATATATGTTAAAATTAAATTCAAAAATAATAATATTTCTATTTTATTATTTATATATCATATTTATATTCATTTTTTATGAATTATATGATAGGGATAATTTTAATTTATGTTTAATTTAAAAAGTATCTATTTTAGAAAAATAGTTTTCATAGTGAAAACCCAAAATGTTAAAAATAATGAAACATAGAAGTTTAAGAAAAATGATTAAAAAATATTATTCATTGTATGGTATTGGTTTTCCATGAACATATCTTCCCTCCAAACCTAGAATAATATATTTGGATCCACTTTTTGTTATATTGTCCAAAAACATGATATTACATTTGAGTATTTGTAAGAATTATTTTCCTCATCAATTATAAAAGGGAACTCACTACCATCACTTATTCACATCTATCAGTATATTTCGAACATATTATACATAAATAAATAAAGTATAAAATTCACTCATCTCATTGTAGAATATTTATTTTTTGATGAAATCAAATCTTTGAATGCTTTAGTAAAATCCTAAGGAGGATACCTGATAGAAGGTAACTTTATTCAATGAACACCACTATTTTACTTCTTCCTCCATCTCTATAAATGTTTTTAAAAAATGATAATATATTAAAAACAATATCATCCCTATAAGTGAATGTTTGAAATTATTTTTAATGATTTATAAAATATCCACTTCCATCAAATGGGTTAAGAAATCATTGTTTGTGTGTATGGAGGACTTTCGCCATGTGAGTTGATGTCATACGTTCTTCCATTACCACATTTCACGGTTTGGTATGATGATGATAAAAAATTATATATATGATATTTAAAAAATATTTATATATCTATATTTATTATATCAAATATATATCTTTTCAACATCCATTCCATATGAGACACCACAATATCTCTCATGTGTACGATGGACTACCACCTCGCGAAGTGATGTGATACGTCCGTCACTAATGTATTAGGTGTTTGGTGATAAAGATAAGGTATATTATTTTCTGTTAAATACATGAATTATTTATGATATTAATTACATAATTAAAATTATGGAATTAAAAAATTTATCATTTGATTTCTTACCTTTTCACTAAATTAAATATGATAACATCACGTGTGGACTATTTCTTTCACATAAGAATGTGAAAATACATTCACCACCACACCACTTGGAAGATATATTTAATTATTTAATAAGTTATTAATAGGATTATGATAATTATTTAAATGTAAAATATTAATTACCATTATTCCATAATGATTGGTGAAAAATATAATCGTTACTTATGTATATGTTCAACCAACCATATCATTGATTATAATATACATTATTTTTCATAACCATAATTATTGATTAGATTAAAATTTAAAAATGATATTAAAATATGATAATTAAATAATGATTATATTTATGGGTATTATGAATGTACATATTATATTAATGAACTATACCGTTAATGAAAAAACACTAATGTGAAAATAAGGCGATCAATACAAAAAATAATGCAAATAATGGACGATTATTATCAAATATGCGTTAAAATATTATAATAGGATCATATATTATATTTTATGTATTAATATGGTATTTTTGTTGGTTAATAAAATTCTTAAAACTACTATATAATATTTTTAATAACATTTAACCAAAAAGAAGTGTGAGGTAACGAATGTTGTCTGAATTTACATTCCATTGCGACTTATTTGTTGTTATGAAACAATTCACATTTATGTGGTTTTTATACTACCCCGTTGAAATATAATATAATGATTCATTCTTAAATGATGCTAATTTTCTATATTATAATTATTTCATCCAAAATGATTTTATTTGAAAATTAAGAAGTAGAAAAATTATTGAACAATCCCACATTCTTTTTTTCTTGGTAGGTTTCTCTTTAAGATATAAAATTAATGCAAAAAATTTAATTTGAAAATAAATTTATCATAATGATAAATATTCATTCATGTTGTATATCTTTTGTTAGGAAAAAATCCCTCAGGGTATCATTGAATCAATTTTTAGGTGATTGTGTTTGTTGACAAAGTGGACATCTATGTTGTGATTGTTGAAAAAGCAAACCAAGAAATAAAAATTTGTTGAAAAATGGGATTTCATTGTGGCATGTCATGTTCAAGGTATGTGGTTAATGGTCCATGTTTTATTCAAGAACATCTATAAAGGAATAGATGATCAGGAGGCAGTACAAAAATAGTAGATACAAGGTGGCGTTGTTTTCCTGTGATTGCCAAATTTTTGGGTCTGAAAATCGACAAATGGAGAAAAGTGGTTTTGTAAAAGGGACTTGTGGGTCATTGTCTTTATAGATAGGAAACATACTCACATATTTTTTTCAAGATCAGAACATCAAAATATGGAAAAGGGAAAAGGGGTTCCCATGTTTTCGGGTTTGTCGCGCAAGTGACTTGCGCGATAAAGACTTGCGCATCGAGGAATGCGTGCCGAGAGGAGACTTGTGAACCATCGCGTAGGGTGTCCAAATCCCTATAAATAGAGGTCAAACCCTCCTCATTCAGTAAGAGTGTTCAACACTTAGAGAAAATCAGAGCTCTTATTGCACAGGTGTGGTTGTCGCGCAAGTGGTGGTGTGGTCGTGCAAGTAGAAGTTGCGCTCCAGTTGATTGTTGATCTTCCAGAGTGGTTCGAGTGAGAAAGATTGGGAGTCTCCAATGTTTTTAGTGGAAGAAGGGGATCTGGATAAATTGGTTTGGTGACACTTGTGCGCCAGGTTTTGAAGATGTGCGCCAATTTATAGTTGCACGCAAAAATTGGTTTGGGCGTAAAAGGGTGTGAGTCGCGCAAGTTTGGGGTTGCAGAAGCTAGTGTCGTGCAGGTGGTTGAGGTGAACTTGTATGATAGTTTTAACTTGAGCACCAGCTTTGAGAAGGGTTCCAAGTATGGTTGACGCATGATAGTGATTCAGGGCTGCGTGAAAGCTGGAAGATTGCCCGTTACAATCGGTGAGAAGTGAGATTCATTTACGAGTGAAAGTAGGACTTCAACTATGTATCAAAATACAACAGTGGATTTATTCATTAGTGATAATGAAGAGACCTAAACGTATATAAACTTTGAGTGGATCCTTTACAGAGCAGTGGGAAAAGGAAGAGTAAGAAGGTGATCCTCTCCACCGGCTGTGAGCCAGAGAGAGAGAAACATGTAGTGACCCTTGGGAAAGCAGTGAGCTGACCCAAAACCTTGTAAAGGCATTGAGACTGGGCATAGAATTAATCTAGACCAAAAATTTTAAATTGTCAGTGAGATTTATTATATTTGGTACAGCGGAACATCGTCATTTTATACTCCTTGGACGTAGCCCAGTGAGGGTGAACCAAGTAAAAATCTATGTGTTTGCCTGCTTGCTTCGCTGCATTGCATTTAAAGCATCATCATCAGATAAAGAAGAAAATAAGACATCATAATAAACATAAAAGTGAAAACAAAGTGACCCTTGTAATAAATATGTCAAGATCCAGTGGGGTAGGAATAAGTTTTAAAAAGAATATCCATATACTAATTCACCCCCCCTCTCAGGGTATATAGGCCCCTATTCTTCCTAACATCTTTGTTTCTGAAATTGTATACCACGTTTTAAATATGGTGTTTACCTTGAAAGAAAATGATTAACTGGTGAAATATTGACAAATCAATACCTATTACTAAATATGGATATTTTAAGATAAGATAAATCAATTGATGAATTAAATTTTTTATTTGATATATTTTTAATGATTTGGAATTACAAAAATTGGTGAGGCCTTGTAAAATATATCCCCATGATGAATTGGTTGTCTTGTGAGATGAAGTAGTTGGTCAAGTCAGATGGGTTTTCGCCTAGTTTGTTTTAAAACATCATGTGAATGGTCTTGATGATAAATTTATCATGTTAATAGGGATAATGGTGCCTGATAATTATGAATTTTCATCTTTAAAACTCTATTAATTATTATTCACGAGAGTTTCTATATGATATTATCTATGAATTCATTGAATTCTCTTCTTGTTGATCAATTGAAATGTGTTCTCAGTCATTTACATTTCTATATTGACTGTGCCATTTCTAATCACAAGTGAGAAATTATTTAAATTGAATTTGTTATCAGTTATCTTTATTTCCAGGTAGAATAATCTTATTAGTTAATTATATCTTCCATTGTTCTTAACAACCAATGATCTTTGGATCTCACTATTATTTTTTTTACTTCGCCAGGCTAAAAAAAATATCAATAAATGAGTTTTCTAGGAATCAATTTATTTAGTATTGTTATGTATTATGTTTAATAATCTTCCCAATATAATATGGGTATCACCAATATATATTGATATCCAGAACAACTAAATCGATCAATAATTAAGGATTCTACCATTCGAATCTATGCCAATGTAATAATTTTAGTCACCGGATCTGGGATACTGGTTTCGAGGTCATTATAGTTGGTATAAGAGGAATCCTAGAAGAATCCTTCAGAACAATATTTAGTAAAACATTAATTAGGGAACATAACCCTATGATATAAATATAGGATAAGTATATAAAAATATCTTAATGCTTCATTAAGGAAGATATTAAATCATATTCCTAGACATATATCACAGACTGGATACTATAGGGGGATATAAAACCAGTATAGAGGTTCCTTGGGAAAAAAAATCAAAAAAGCTAGATCGAGCATGACTCAGGAATTAACATGTAAATAAAATGGGACTTACTCTATACCAAGTATGAAACTCAGTGGGGATTTTATTTGAAAGAGTTAATTTATCATTATAAACCATTATGAATGGTTTAAATTGATTATGGAAATGAATAACCAAGGTTATCCTAAAATACAAGGTAAGAACTATATTGATATAAAATAAATGAAGTGTTTATGTATTAGAATTCATAACTAAAATTGTTGATGTATTTTTATTAATAGTCTGTTTATATCAGAATCATGAAATTATTAACTATTATGTAAAATTTTAAAAGAATGTATATCTTTATTAATTAAATATTTATGCATACCATCATGAGTTATTAGTTTATGGTTGATCGTAAGTTCAATGTCTTAATCATCTGTTTTTAGGATTTTTATTGTAGGAATGTAAAATGAGTAATGATATTTTTGGAGACATTTATATCAATAAAACCCATTCATTTATTATATATTTTAGTGAAATAATTAATGAGGAGTAATTAATTCACATTTAATTGACATTGATAAAATGGTATTGATAACCTTTAGGGTTAATATGATCAATAATGACATCGTAACAATATTTAAATAACACAACTACACATTGTGAAAATATAATTTCTATATAAAACCGTAGTAAAAATTCTATTCAATAATTTATTATCTTTTTAGGATAAACATCATATTTCATTGGGAAATCTATTGGAATTATATTAATATATTCCAATAAAAATACAAACCATGTGTATGGTAACAACCAGTCACATCTACAAAGGTCCCAGTGGCTAAACCCATGACTGAATGATAATAAGGGTTTATCCTATACCACAGGCCTACGTTATGTCCTTTTTAATATTTCATTGTTCTTAGAAAAATAATTTGAATGAAATAAATATTAATGATGACCCAATAGTGTTACTTATTAGGATTATGGACTAAAATATTTGATATCATATGAAAACCATATTATAATTTAAAATATTTAGTGACATATATAAATAATTTTATTATAGATATAATTTTTTATTGAATTAAATTTTAGCACCTACATAATTTAAAATTCATATTTGTATACTCATTTCATAGTGTGGGGGATGAATTGAAAAATATATATATGAAATTAAGGTTATGTAATAGAAATATATCTAGTAATTATATTTCCATATATTCTTAGACTATAATATAGTACCAATACATTAGGAAAAAGTATCTATAAATTAATTTTTATCATATTTCCATCGTTTATGATGATATCAATGACTATTTTCACACATATTAGGTTGATGGTTTTGTGCTCATTAAACTTTTTTAGATAACCGAATTTTATTTATCTTTGCTTTCTATCACTCTTTATTATTATTTGGATGATATTTTTCTCTTCCTTGACAAAACAATCATTTAAACGCTATGTTTTATCCTCGAAACCCTTGTTATTATATTATTCTATATGACCTTTTACATCCATATACTCTTATTAAGAAAATATTTTATTAACCTAGATAATTTGTTTCTTTGTCAATATATTTATTTTTAAATACTAGACTTTTTATTACTAAGATAATGACAAAATTTTAAAGGAAAAATTTATTTATAGTGGTGATAATGTAACACCCCAAGATTTAATAACATATTTATCTAACAACAAATTTAAGTTCATTGAATGATTGTGATGCATAAAACAACGAGTTAAAAAACACTATATAGTCTATCTTATGACACATTATTTAAAATTAAACATTAAAACAGTCATAAAATTTATTTCAAAATTTAAAAATTGTTTTTAGATAATAATAATATAATTATATTTTCTTGGATTTTATAGATTTTTTTAAATAATTCAATTTCCGATTAATAATAAAAAATAATAAATTTTATTTGAAAATTTTATTTTCATTTATATAATTTATAATAAAAAATTATATTTTTATATAGTTCTAAATGAAAATAAGTTCAATTTTATAGCAATTAATCCAATTTTGTCATTTTAATCATTTACATATTGACATTTTAAAGGACAATATTTTAAAATTGTGAACATTCTCACATTAAAACACCAATTTCTAGTGATGTATATGGTATTAATTATAAATTAAATAGTTACACTTCTATGAATTGAATCAGGAATAATGGATTCAATAATTTCAATAATAATTATATTAAAATTTTAAAATTTTGAAGTTAATTTTTTTCCAAAATTAATAGTGAATGGAGAAAAAATTAAGTTATCACAATTAAAGTAACTATGTGTTTATAGGGGTTAGGGGGATAAACTAAAAACATACTAGTGAAAATAATCTCAAAAAATATAAAATAGTATTGATGGTTTTTATTCTGACCTTATCCATAAAATTATTGTAAATATTGAAATTTATTTCATATTTGTTTGAGTATTACCCATATAATATATTATATAAATAAAATTAATAAAGTTATTTTTTAGCTTTTTAAATATATAATGATTTGGTATAGAGACAAGAAAAAATAGGTTTTGTTATAAATTTCATGACCCGTCCTCGGGGCTCGTGTCGTGACTACCCCAAGCCCTCCTTCCATAGGCCAGGGGCTGGCGACTAGCACCAAAGTCGTAAATCCCGATTAAAATGGAAGGAATTGATTTTATAAAAGTAAAGAAACACAACAGAGTACGCAACAGAAGGAAGCACTATGTAATACAGAATACAAAAGTATGTTCTAAATGGAAAGGTGCTGGAAATAGAAGTCCAATAGTAAGTGGAGTACAACTAAAAAGCTAGTATAACTACAGTAAAGTAAAATAGAAAACACTGAGTCATCCTCTGGGAATCACACATGAAGGGTGGATACAGATAGCTTCCTCAACACCTCGGGTCCAGCCCTCCGATCCGTGTATGTCTCTCCAAGTGGTCCACCTCCGGGTACCGTCCAGTTCTATAAGCCTCCATCTCGATCAGTGTTGTCCATCGTCTGCATCCAACACAACGTAGTGCAGGCATAGCTCGTGCAAGGGTGAGTATACGATACTCAGTAGGGACCCCGAGACCCCCGAAGGTCTCCCAGAATCCATGAAGGATAAACCAAAAAATCCAGTTACAATCATGAAGTATCAACCAACACTACTTAGGTATATTCCCATACTTATACCTAAGTTAACAATCTCAGTTCGACTCCAACTCTCGAGCCCAAGCACAACCTAGTCCACACAAGAAGTAAAGTCAATCACATCGGTGATAATGATTGAATGTAAATACTCAACTAACACAGGTATACATCTTTTGTAATATGATAATGATGACCAGATGTAGTCAATATTTCATCTAAGCTGTCAGACCCACGTAGGATACAAGTCCAGTTAAGCTGTTGGACCCACGTAGGATACCGGACTAGCTACTCTGTCAGACCCACGTAGGATACTAGTACAAAACTAAAACCATCAGACCCACATAGGATACAAGTACAATAGTTGAACTATCAGACCCACGTATGATACAAGTACAGCAGTCGAACTGTGTGACCCACGTTGGATACAAGTACAGTAGTCAAACTGTCAGACCCATGTAGGATACAAGAACAGTAATCATCGACATTGAACCCACGGTGGATTCCAGTACGGTAGTCATCATCACCAAACCCACAAAGGATTCCAATATGGTATTCGTCGTTGACAAACTCCCGTAGGATTCCTGTACAGTAGTCATTGCAGTCGCAGACAGCACTAGGGTTCTCGTACACAGCACGTTCGATTCCGGAAGGGTCCGCTCCTCGAGCAAAGGGGTCGATACATTAACTATCAAGAATTCCAGAGTTTATGTGTCCTGAAGTTCTGTTTCATCAAAAGGAACCAAACTCGATAGACGGCACGTCAATCAGACGCACAGTTTTAGAGATATTAGCATTTTTGCTCCCGGGGGCCCGGTTGGAAATACGCTCGTTCCAAACCCGGCCATTTTGCAAATTTTTAAAAAACTCACTTAGAGTATTGAAAATGGACCTCCATGTCACGAGGGTCTCAGTTTTGCAGACGACGCATCGATCAGTCGCGCGGTCTTTGAGTTAATCATCTTTAAGAGAAAAAATGGCCCGAACCATTAGCCTATTGGGGTGGCTGGTCGGGTCCACCGGTTTTGGTGGGTCTGACCCGACAAAGGGTTGTACCGGCACGATGAGGCGTGCGGCCGACTGGGGTGCGGCCCGACCCGGTGCGGCCCAGCCCAGCTCGGCGCGGCCCAGCACGGCACGACGCGGCCCGGCCCAGCTCGACGCGGTCCGGCTCGGCACGTCCCGACCTGGAAGGGCGCGGAACGGCTGGCCGAGGCTCGGCCCGGAGGGGCCAAGCGATCCGAGGGGGGGATGCATTCCAGAACCTGCGGCACCGCCCTCCCAACTGACTGGATGAAGCTGGTCACCCTTCCCAGCACAAGTAGCCCGCTCGGGTGGGCCGCGGTCTGGCTTCACGGCACCTTCGGGTGCCATGTTTCATTCACCCAGCCGGCAGACGAGCTGGCCGGTTCGCTGATGAAGGACCCGTGGACTGCGGGCCACGGTGCTCCGCAGTAGGGTGCCCTTTCTATCATCGCGGTATTCCTTCGGCCCGACATTCTTTAACTGACCGGTTCTTCTTCGGCCGAGCGGACCGCAGTTGCGGGCCGTGACTCTTCCACATGCAGCTGGTGCACCACCACAACCTTCGCCCGTCGCCACCATCTTTTTCGTTTCTGATGCCATCGAAAAATATCAAGGATCAACAAAGGGTCATCGAGATATTTTCGTTCGGCCCGCGCCCTCTGTGTTTGGTTGTATCATATGGCCAAAGACAAACCACAGTTTCCACAAAGAACAAAGAACATTTTTAATCAATTATAATTGAACATAATCCCCCTACGTTAAAAATAAGGTTCGTGATAGTCAGGCGCCACAGGGAAACAACGTCTCGGTGATTGGGCATCACGGATGAAGGTGTCGTTCCGTCCACATTGGAGGAATAGGCGGTAGGTATTGTTCTTTGTGGAGTCACCTCCTTTCTCACCCTGGTTGAAGTACTGGAGGAAGGCTATCACTCCTCGTGTTCTTCGTCAATGTTTTTTGTCGTTGATGAACAGTGTTCTTCGTCTAATGAAGAACACAATTCTTATCTATCTCTAGAGCTTTCTCAATACACTCCAAACACAAGGAATGCCAAACTCCAAATAGTAAAAAGGCTCCCCCATAATATAACATTTCCATATATTCCAATTAATTAAAACTCTTTAATTAATGTATTTGAGTTCAATTCATTAATTAAAAGAGTTGTAAAATATTAAAGGGAGAGGGGGGGGGGGGGGGTGAAGGGATCACATCATTAAGGGGGAGTTGTCATAATAAATTAAAGCAGTTGTTAATGGGGGGTTATGGGAAGATTAATGGTTAGGGGTTTTTGTGGGACCCACCTAACAAATATCCAATCATGGGAGGTTATGTGGGTGTGGGACCCACATTTAACTCCCCTTGGGAGGAAATAACCACCCGAGATATGAATAAAATTGTGTCCAACAATGTTATTTAATTTATTCAAAATACCCAAAATTAACCCTCAACCCACGTAAGACTCAACTGCGGTAAAGGTACCATTAAGCGAATACCGACGCTGTGAGTTCATCAGTGCCCTCTGATTTCAATTCTGAGCACTGGTTCAAAAGATAGAAAAACCCGCTCGTTTTTTCACTGAACGTACCTGAACAAAACTTCAGAAAAATATTCTGGGCACACCGGGCCCTGGAAATAGGTTCCATCAGAAACAACGTACTCATAAAATTCTAAAGAATTTAATAAAAAACCATCATTAAAATTTTTGGGTCTTTACATTACCCCGCCTCAGGGATTTACATCCCCGTAAAGATACAACATACACTAGGGAAAAAAATGAGGGTACTGAGCATGCATCTGAGCCTCCCACTACCATGTTCTCTCCTAGAGGTTCCCGTGCTGCCAACGAATGTGATCAGAGGAATCGACCGTCCACATAGGATTCACTCATGTCGATCCTTGATCTAAACCGGGACTTACGTGAATGTCACCCCATCATCGATGTCTAGCTCCTCGTGGTCGATGATGTGGGTCGGGTCGTGCACATATATCCTCAGCTGAGATATGTTGAAGACATCATGTACCCGGTGTAACTGAGGTGGTAGAGCCAGGCAGTAAGCCACCTCGCCTACTCTGTTGAGGACCTGAAAAGATCCGATGAAACGTGGATATAACTTGCCGCCCCGACCAAATCTCTGTAGACCTCGTCGAGGTGAGACCCGTAGGAAGACGTGGTCGACATCCTCGAACTCCAGTGGTCTCCGTATCCTATCATCATATGACTTATGTTTTCTCTGTACAGTCTTCATCCACTCCTGGATGATCTGCACCTTCTCCATCCCAGCCTTAACCATCTCTGGTCTTACAAGTGCTAACTCCCCAAAGTCAGTCTAGCATATAGGTGATCTGCAAGGTCGGCCGTACAATGCCTCGTAAGGTGCCATCCCGATGGTGGAGTTATAGCTGTTATTGTACGGAAACTCCACCAAGGTTAGGTGATCCTCTAAGCTACGACCAAAGTCAACAACACATGAATGGAGTATGTCCTTGAGAGTCTGAATGGTCTTATCTGTCTAGCCATCCGTCTGAGGATGGAAGGTGGTTCTCAAGCGAAGTTGTGTCCCGAAAGACACCTGTAGCCCCTTCCAAAGTCGGGAAGTGAAATGAGCGTATCGATCAGAGACGATAGTTCATGGAACACCATGAATTCATATGATCTCATGTACGTGTAGGTGTCCCAAGCTCTCTACTGATCCCTACTCTCTGATCGGTATGAAGTGGACCGACTTAGTGAGTCGGTCTAAAATCACCCAGATAGAGTCTTGTCCTCTGGATTTATGTGGAAACACCATCTCAAAATCCACAGATATCTTATCCCACTTCCACTCTGGGACCTATAAGTATTGTACCAAGCATGCTGGTACCTGGTGCTCAGCCTTAACTTGCTGAAAAGTGAGGCAACATGAAATGAACTCTAATACAACCTTCTTCATACTCTGCCACCAGTGCTGTCATCTGAGGTACTGATACATCTTATCCAATCTTGGATGTACCACTAGAGGGGAATTATGGAACTCTCTCAGCACGTCCTCCTACAGTGCGGCTGGTACCATGATACGTCCCCTGAAGAGGATGATGTGCACCCCTCCTTCAGAAAATCCATCAAGTGCATGTCCGGAGGATATCGGAGCATGTTGTGTCTCATAGTCGAAGTCCCCACATTGTGCCTCCCTGACTCACTAAAGAAGAGGAGGAGTGACTATGAGAGACTGAAGAAAGGCTGATCCAACAATATCCACAAAGGATACTTCAACACTGCTAGTGGCTCTGTCACCTCTCCTAGCTGTTGAATGCCCGATCTCCTGTTGATAGCATCGGTTACAACGTTCCCCTTTCCAAAAGTGTAGACTATCTCAAAGTCATAGTCATGGAGGATCTTGAGCTATTGCCGTTGTCTTAGGACTGGGTCCTTCTATGAGAAGACACACCTAAGACATTGATATTAGATTAAACTGTAAACCGTTCTCTCAACGAACTATGGGAGTGACTCGCCCTTTATAAAGAACTCGACTACACCCTTTTTCACTTACATAATCTAAGAGCAGCTAAGATTTCTCCGTTTTCGAAAAGAGAAATCTAGTCTCATCCCCTGGATGAACCACGTTCTTTTCCTAATGCAGTCAATCCTGGCATGAACGGTACTATTTCATTCCATGGACGACGTCATAAGGCCTCGACCCTACTACCATGATATCCAACTGTTACTCTCGCCTCCAAGGGTCGAGTCACACTGTCGGCAGCAGTGTGTGGTCACTAGGTCTCCTCCAGTAGGAATCTCGAATGTGAGGGTAAAGTCAACGATTTTAACCGGAACCTTTTAGTATCAACCATACAAAATTGCAGGGAAACAAACATTACATGGACATCTGTACTTTATTACTACATATCATAGTACAACGACTCAAAACAACCACAAATAATGAAAATAACAAAGCTAGAAGCCTCATGAACAAAGGCCTCTATGCCTGGAGCTAGTTTTCTTCCTATCCACCTACTCCCGGAGCTCGAGGCGAACCACATACGGGTGGTGTTAATAGTGCGTGGTGACCCTGATCACCATCCGCTAAAGGACCTTCTCCACTGCCTTGTCCACCACTCGGCAATTTCTCAAGCTCATACCGCTGCCTCTGTCATGGTGGCTCCTCCAATGCCTACTGATCAACTTTGTGGTGAGTCAGACAGTCACCCTCTCTGTGGCCATGTTCCCTGCAGGGAAACATACCCTCTCCATTATTATCTCCCTCGACCTCGGGTGCCCCACACCCCCGATGCCACATCTTGGGGTCGTCTAACTGTTGATATAACCCGCTTGTGCCTCTGTGTCATCTACCTACTACCTGCTGCAGAAGACTCTGCTACGGTCGGAAAGCCCTGCTGATAGAGCAGTAGCTCTTGAGCCCGCACAATGTGTAGATTCCCTGGTACAAACTCCACCCTAAAAAGACCCTAGCATAATCCCTAGTTGAGATTCGCCTCATCGTAAAACTGGAGCATCAGGCTCCACCACCTCTCAGCTGCTACCTGATGGAGACTAATAGCTAGGTACACCATCATGTCGGTGGGTGTCCCAACTCTATGGAAAACTCATGCTACATCCTCCAGCCAACACTTGGCTGTTTGAAAATATGTCTTGCCTAGAAACTTTGGAGGACTCTATCACTGGAACCCGTGAAAAAACTCAGGCGGTGTGCGCTCTCTACTGCAAGAGATAGTGGTATCAGTGTTCAAGCGGGTAGAGGTGTCGAGGGTAACTCCGCTGTGATGGGGCCCTGCACCGAGGCCTGATCACTCGGTGGGCTACCATCTCGTATGTAACTCAGAACCCTAGCGGGTTTCCTTTGAGGGGCCATACTGAAAAGAATGAGGTGTTTGAAGGTTAATTAGTATACCTGGTTAGTTGGCACAATGTAAACAGATTTTTTTTGAAACACACATGCAATCTGAGTTTTCGTGCACAGAGTTAGAAATCATAGGTCAGGGACCTGTTGTTTTGATACGTCGACCGTCGTACCAACAGTGAACTCCCTGGACTGATAACCATACTCAATACTCTTAACACTATTGCTTCACAGAGAAGAATAATCAGAGACTTGAGTTCTGCAGTAGAACCGACTCCTCTGATAACAATTTTTCATGACCCATCCTCAAGGCTCATCCCATGTCTACCCCAAACCCGCCTTCCATAGGTCAGGGGCTAGTGACTAGCACCAAAGGTGTAAATCCGGATAAAAATGGAAGGAATTTCCTTTATAAAAGTAAATATTCACAACATAGTACCCAACATAAGGAAGCACTATGTAATACAGAATACAAAATTATGTGATGAATAGAAAGGGGCCGGAAATACAAACCCCACAGTAAGTATAGTACAACTGAAAAGTTAGTACAACTACAGTGAAGTAAAACATCAACCACTGAGTCATCCTTCGAGAATACCATCTAAATGGTGGGTACAGATTGCCTCCTCGCACCTCAGGTCCGGACATCCGCTCCGTGTACATCCCACCAAGTGGTCCACCTCTGGGTACCATCCAGTTCCACAAGCCTCCACCTTGATCAGTGATGCCTGTCATTTGCATCCAACACAATGTAGTGCGAGAATAGCCCGTGCAGGGGTGAGTATACAATACTCAGTAGGGACCCCGAGACCCCCAATGTTCTCCCAAAATCCACGAAGGATAAACCAAAAAAGGAAAGATACAGTCACGAAGTATCAACCTACTCTAGTTAGATATATTCCCACACATATACCTAAGTTAACAATCTTAGTTCGGCTCCAATTCTCGAGCCCAAGCACAACCCAGTCCACACAAGATGTAAAGATAATCACATCGATGGTAATGATTGAAAGTCAAGAATCATATCACATGGGTATACATCTTTCGTAAAGTGATAAAGATGATCAGATGTTGTCACTGATTCATCTAAGATGTCAGACCCATGTAGGATACTAGTCCAGCTATGATGTCGGACCCACGTAGGATACTAGACCAGCTACTCTATCAGACCCACATAGGATACTAGTACAGAAGTTGAACATTCAGACACACATCGGATACAAGTGTAGTAGTCGAACTGTCAGGCCCACGTAGGTTACAAGTATAGTAGTCGAACTATCGGACCCACGTAAGATACGAGTACTATAGTCGAACTGTCGGACCCACGTAGGATACAATAACAGTAATCATCATCATCTAACCCAATGAGGATTCTAGTACGGTATTCGTCATCGCCGAACCCATGGAGGATTCCAGTATGATAGTCGTCGTTGCCGAACCCACAGAGGATTATAGTACGGTAGTCATTGCAGTTGTAGCAAGAACTAGCGTTCCCGTACAAAGCACGATCGACTCCAAGAGGTTCCGCTCCTCGAGAAAAGGGTTCAATACATCAACTATCACAAAGTTCAGAGTTGATGTATCTTGATGTTCCATTTCATCAAAAGGAACCCAACGCAACAGACGACGCATCAATCGGAAGCCCGGTTTGAGAGTTATTTAGCATTTTTGCTACGGGGGCCCGGTTGGAAAAACGATCGTTCCAAACTCGGCCATTTTCCAATGTTTTACAAAACTCACATAGATTATCACAAAAGCACATCCACGTAACGACGGTCCCAGTGCTGTAGGCGGCACGTTGATCGGTCGTGCATGTTTCGAGTTATTCACCTTTATGTGAAAACAGGCCCGACCCGTTATGCCCAGTGGGCTGGCGGGTCGGGTCAACCCGGTTTTGGTGGGTCCGACCCGGATGAGGGTCCAACCGGCCTGGTGAGTCTTGTAGCTTGACCCAAAGGGGGCACGGCCCGGCCTGGCAGGGCGCATCCCGGGTGGCCATGATTTGGCTGGCTAGCCGTGTGGCTCGGCTCGGAGGGGCCGAGCTGTCCGAGGGGGGCCCACTTTCCCGAACCGGTGGTGCCAAGCGACGCCACCCTCCTAACCAACCGGACGAAGCCGGTTGGCCTTCCCGGTACAAGCGGCCCGCTTGGGCGGGTCGTGATCTTTCTGCGCGACACCTTCGGGTGCCCCGGTTCCTTCACCCGGCCGGCCGACGAGATGGCCGGTTCCCCGCTGAAGCGGGTCTCGGAGCGCGGGCTGCGGTGCTCCGAAGTAGGGCGCCCCTTGGGGTACCGCAGTCTTCCTTTAGCCTGGTCATCATTAGGTGGCCTCTTCATCTTCGGCCAAGCGTCCCTCTATTTTGGGCCACAATTCTTCCCCATACGGTCGCCACATGGTCGGCGCCTTCACCGATCACCACCATCCCTTTCATCACCGATGCCATAAAAAAAGATCGAGGAGAAATGGAGGGTCATCAGGCCGGGTTCATTCGTCCCGTGCCGTCCGCTTTAGGCGGTATCACATGGCCAAAGAACAACCATGGTTTCAAAGATGAACAAAGAACAAATTTAATCAATTAAAATTGAACACAATCCCCCTACCATAAAAATATGGTTCGTGGTAGTCGGGTGTCATGGGGAAACGTCGTCGCTGTGATCGGGCATCGCGGATGACATTGTCGTTCCGTCAACGTTATAGGAAGAGGGAGGTAGGTAGCATTCGTTATGGCATCGCCTCTTTTCTCGCCTTAGTTGAAGTAGTGGAGGAAGGCAATCTCTCCTCGTGTTCTTCGTCGAAGATGTTCATCTTTGATGAACAATGTTCTTCGTCGAATAAAGAACATCTTTCTTCTTTTTCTATAGAGCTTTCTCAAATCTCTCCAAACACAACAAATTCCGAACTCTAAAAACTGAAAAGGCTCCCCCATAATATAACATTTCCATATATTCAAATTAATTAAAACTATTTAATTAATTAATTGGGGTTCAATTCATTAATTAAAAGAGTTGGAAAATATTAAAGGGAGAGAGAGAGGTAAAAAGATCACTTCATTAAGGGGGAGTTGTCATAATAAATTAAAGGCTATGTTAATTTGGAGTTAAGGGGAGATGAAAGGTTAGGGGATCGTGTGGGCCCCACCTCACAAATATCCTTTCATGGGAGGTTGTATGGGTATGGGCCCCACCTCCAACTCCCCTTGTGAGGAAAAAACCACCCAATATATGAATTAAATTGTGTTCAATATTTTTATATAATTTATTCTAATTCCCCAAAAATTAACCCTCATCCCGCATAAAACTCAACTGCGATAAAGGACCCTTAAGTGAATACCAGCGCTGCAAGTTCATCGGTGCCATAATATTTTAATTCCAAGCACCGGTGCAAATTTTATAAAAACCCGCTCATTCGTTCACTGAATGTACCCGATCAAAACTTCAGAAAAATATTCGAGGCACAACGAGCCTCAGAATCAGGTGCTGTCAGAAACTACGTACTCGTAACATTTTAAAGAATTTAATTAAAAACATTCCTTGAAATTTTAGGGTCCTTACAATAAATATTATATTGAAATATAAATTTATTTTTTTATCATAATAATTATTCTTTATTTTTAAGATATTAATTAGTTACATAAAATTATTATGAAATTCCAATGCAGTGATTATTTAATTAAGATAAAATAACATAGTAGATATGAAAAATAATAAAATTGAATTAAATTCAATGAATTAATATGTTACAATGTTTTTTAGATTATTATATCATGTTAAATTGGATTTACAATTATAGATTTAGATTCCATAATTTTATTTATATTTTTAAAATCAATTTAAATGAATAGTATCAAAATTGAAATTATCATTATTTTATGATAGATTATATTTCATTAAAATATTTAAAATTAATAAAAATAATATATTATTCCTATTTAAATTTATTCTTTTATATAAATAAAATACTTTTCATTCATGGTCCATTTGTTATCTTATAATGATTATTATTTTCCACCAAATAATAATCAACTCGTGTAGTGCGGTTAAGGTTTAAGTGGTGTTTTTATGTTAATTATTCCTCTGTTAACATTAATTTACAACTCATATTAGATTTAGTTTTTATAAATAATATATAATATTTAGAAAATGTGGGTAAAAATTTAAAAATTGGGATCTTTTTATTTTTGAAATAATTTATAAATTGGATAGGTTAGAAAACTATTTAACCTAGTAAAAAACCTAAATGGTACAAATAATGAAACATAAAAGTTAAGGAAAAAAAGTTAAACATGTGTTTTATTTTGCGATAGAGGTGTGTAATATAATTTTCACCCTTTAAAAACAATAATTATATGATTTTTATCCATTATATATAATATTGTCATCCAAATAGTGAATACATGTGATAATTTTTAAGAATGCCACTCATCCACAACTTTAAAAGGGCACTCACTCCCCTCACTTATCCACACCTCTCAAGATATTCAAATCATCCCATACCTTCCCAAACAACATAAAAACATTTCTCATCTCATATTACAACCCCTATATTGGAAGAAATATGTGTTTTTTATGATTTAGTACAATCTTAAGGAGGATAACTGAATAAAATGTAACACTCTTCAATGATCATGTTTATTTTACTTCATCATCAACCTCGTTGAATTTATTTTAAACAATTATGATGTAATAAAATCAGTAACTTATATATAACTATATATTGTTATCAAAAATTTATTAAATGAAAAAATTTCCACACTCTTCAAATGTGTTACAAAATAATCATTTTTTTACATGGAGGACTACCGCCTTGTGAACTAATATTTTTTTCTTTTCATTATCACTATTCCCAATTGGGTTTTCTGATGGATATAAATTATATATATATAATATTTATAACCTATTAATTCCACATGAGTAATTAAATCATTTATATGTTGTTAAGTTGAATTCTACAGTAGATACGATAACATTTCTCTAGTGTACACAGAACCGGTTCCTCATGAAGCGTTGTGATTCGCCATTCCCTAACGATTCACAAGGATGGTGATAAGGATAAAATTATTGATTTTTATTGTGATTTAGATGGAACCATTATTATATTGATAATGTACTTATAATTATGTAAATATAATATATATCATTTTATTTCATACCTTTTCACTAAATGAAGGATGATAATGTTGTTCATATACATGTGGACTACCACCTTCATGAAATGACATGGATCTCTTTTCATTACCCCACCAAATGGATAATACATACAAGTATAAAATAATATATTAATGACATTTTTATAATTATTTATTGGTAATATTTTACATACCTCCTTTCAATGTTATTATAGTTTAAAATAGATGCTTTAATTAATTGTCAGAATTACCTATCATCTCTATGATCATAATATATTTAATTGTTCAAAACTATAATTCATTGTAGGTTTTAATATTAAAATGTATATAATAATATGATAATTACATCATTATTATTATTCTAGATATGATAAAAATCAGTAATATGTGATTTAACAAGATCTTTGATGATAAAACACACTTGAGAAAACAAGGTAAATAACACCCCAAACAAGGAAAATAATGAATGATTATTTTCAAAACGATTGGTAAAATATTATAAAAGAAAAATATATGATATTATAAATAGAATTACTGTCTTATTTTAACTAAATTACATGTTTAGAACCACCATAATGGAGGTTAAACAATATTCAAATTAAAATAAATAGTAAGGTAAACAATTTCATTTCAATTTACATTCCATTGGGACTTATTTTTTATGGAGAACTAATTTATTATTATTTTGTGTATATACTTCCCCATTGATGTAAAATATCACGAATAATTCATAGTTAAATTTATTTTATGTTTCAATTTGATTTATTTATTCCAAGTGTGTTTGAATCGAAAATTATAAAGTCGAAAAATTTCTGAAATTGTCTCACTTTTTCTTTTGATTGTTTACATTTCTATAAGAAAATCAGTTTATTATAATCATGTTTCATTGTACATTAAATTTATATTAAATATATATATTATTTCATTTTGAAAATTATAATTTTATAAACTATATAAAATTCTAACATACATTGTTTACTTTGAAATTTATTTTGAATTAATTGTGAAATATTAATATATCTATATCTTTTACTCAAAATGAATATATGATGATACATAATATCGATTCATAAATTAAATGGATTTTTAGATATATGGGAAATGAATTAGACCTTCAGACATGGGTTGGACCTAGTTAATGATAGGCCCTCAATGCAACAAGATTTTCATGAAATGAAACTACTTTCCAAATCAGACGGCTTTTCACTCATTTGGTTTGAAACCATCTTTTGAAAGGAATTGATAGAAATGGTATCATTTTCCTAGAAAACATTAAAACCAATAATTATGAATTTACATCATTCAGTCATTAGGTGTCATTTTCTATGGTAGTTTTACAATGATATTATCTGTTAATTCAATTTAGTCTCAATTTTTTGATCCAATTGATTGTTTTCTCAATTATCCACCTTTCTACATTAATTTTTACTTATCATATCATGATTGTGAACTTATTTCAATGAAATGGGTCATTGTTTATTTAAATTTTCATTTATATTATTATTTTTGGTTCATGATATTTTTCTATGTACTTTAAACTTACTTATAATTTGATCTGCCCTTTTTTACTTCATTTCCCCAAGATATAGAGAAGATAAATATGATGAGTTTTTAAGGATGAATTTTATTTGTTGTTTTTAGGTATTATGTTTTATTTTAATTTTCCAATGTAAAATGAGTATCATGTGTGTATCTAGATATCTAAAATTACAATATAGATCAGTCCTTCGGGATTTGAACATTTTATTTTTGTCAATATAGTAATGAAAGACACTTACTCGAGGATACTGGGGTTAGGGATTTCACACTTACCTTCTCATCCATTTTAACAACTATCTCCAGTCCCAATAACTTTATTTATCTAACATTACCCAAGTACATTATATTTATAAACTTATTTCCATATAGGGTTTTATAAGGGCCCATATGAATTCTTTAAGGAATGTTAGTGATGTTATAAAACTAACCTAGAGGAAGGTGTTGATCCAAACAACCTTTAAAATCCATAGAAATGGTTTGAGCTTATCCTTTAGTGTTTTAATGGATATCTTACATTGAACATTTTTATGAGGACGATATTTAATGATGAAACATATCCTTGTATCTACGACTTTATAAAAACATCACAGATCATAAAAATAGACATCATATCCTAATCAGATTTAATTGAATGTGGAACTCCAAAAGCCTTACCACATCCTTAATAAATATTATGGCTAGTTTATCCAGAGATATATTATCACAAATTGAGATAAAAAATGCTTATTCTATATAAATATTCACTATAACCCATATATCATTACGCCCTTTAGATATTTTGGTGATACCAAAGGCAAAATATATAGTGATTTTTTTCTCATTTACATTATGGTATGGGTAATTCTTGTAACAACACCTTAGAATTTTATATCCCACCCTTGTGTTGATTAAATAAAATTCATTGAGATACAAACACCACATATTCTATCATCAATCCATCTCATATTAAATTTTTTTTATATCTCAATATATCCATATACTTACAGTATGAATATGAAATTAATAACAATGATAAACCTAGAGTGGGTCTTTTTTTAGAATTTGTTATGGGTAGAAAACATACAGGGTTCTTGAACCATATTACTCCATCTTGATCATGGGTTAACAAAGGGTTAATTCCCATCTTCTTCTATGACTCCATATTATCCTTCTACACAATTATTATCCTTAGATGTGTAGATAACTGGACACTAATTTTAGTGGGACAAGTTTTCACCCCTTCCATTAATATTTCATGATCTATCCGTTATAAGACAAAAATATTAGATCATTTGGGAAAATCATCATATATAATATTATGTAATAATTTTTACAGAAAGAATAATATGACTAGTTTGATTTCGTAGTGTAATAATTTATTTTTCTATCTTAATCACTAATTTACTTCACCATCTTCTCTATCACACACTATACTACTTATAACAAAATATTATCATTGCTTTTTTTATTAGTTATATTTGAAAATTTAAACCACAAATATAATTCCTCCATATCATTAATCAAAAAAATACCACAGTTGTCTCCAAATCATGATTTGAGATAATTGTTTCAATTAACCGACACTTTCCATGAGGAATAAGGTATAACCATGTAATTTTCAGGAGAGTGTTTCATAATCACTAATTGGATGTATGAAAAAATATTAAAAATAATTAAATATTAATGGGTAATGTAAGAATACATGTGCTGACAAATATTCTCTTTAGTATATCCAAGTTTCCCTCACATTTCTCTTTATAGTGTAAGTTTTCTCCCTTTTATGTTCAAATGGCTAGTCTATTAGATAGTATTTTTAAATTCTCTTTTAATAGCTGACCATATCCATATAAAGTAATAGTACTATGATTATAAGCCATTGTGGCCTTTCTAGACCAAGTCTCAATAGCCTTTTCCTTTGATTGATCTACCAATATACCCTATTCTAATATTATATATAAAAAATTGAAAACTTTTCTTACTAAAAATTGAACTTTTTATTTTTTTCGAACAATTTTATCTTCCATAGGGTCTTTTTTATAATTTTCACGTGATCATCATGCTCTAAATTTATTTGTGAATATATATTAATAACCTCTTTAAATATAATATGAAACAGATCAATGTATTTTCTAAATAATATATTCCTATATTCAATGTATATAGTGTCAATGAATTGAATATAATTCTATATTGGGTTTTTTGACCAATATTAACACTCAATTGATAATATATAGAATGATTCTAAATCAGGACAAGATATTTTTCTCTACACAGCTGATCAAAAAATCCATCAATATAGGTTATAGAGCACTTTTTGTTGATTTTGATCTTATTATATTAATGGTAATCAATCCATATTTGAATTAATACATCGTTCAAAATAACAAAATGAACTTGTTCACACCATATTAGTGGACATGGATAAATAAATCCCTTGTTAATATTCTCATGGAGTTTCTTGTTTAGTAATTACAACTCAATTGTGTCCATTCTATAGGGTTTCTCTAATATAAGTATTCCACCAGGTATGATTTTTACTTTGAACTCAACATCATGATTTAATATAATATTAAAAAATTATTCTAGAAGGATATAGACAAACACCATCAATATATTTATATCATCATTCTTTATTCCCCCCATCCATAAAGGATAAAACCCCTTTTGAAGATGAATTAACACCTATACAATGGATTTTATTTAAATGTTGTGTTTATATTTATCTCTACGAGGATATATGATTATAGTTTGGTTTTGAATATTAATAATGATTTCTCTTCCATAATAATTTATATGGGATTTATGTAGAGAAATTGAATCCATGCCATTGATTACATAAAATTTCACTAGAGGGAAAAAATTACATTTTACCAATAACATCCCCAAAAAACATAAATTGTGAAAATATAATAGATCTGTTATGTGATCATCAAACACTTTGGGGGTTTCTCGGTTAATTAAGTATCAAAATAATTTAGGAAATGAATTAAAATTCCTATTTGATTTTTATGATATTGATGAATATATAGGAATATGCTCTAATGTGGTACTTTAATACTAGAGCACACAAGTTACAAAATCACCTTCATTATTATATCTCTAATCCATTTCAATAACCCAAATAGTTTTCCTACCCATTTGATATATTTGATATGGGTGATCAATCATCAAAATATAGTCCTATTATGTCTAAATAATGAAAAAGTATTCTCAATATATGAAATCATATAATTAAAATAAGTTATTCATTGAAATAATTTATTAAAATAACATAAAATAATAGTCAAAGAGCATGTTAATTTCCGATAACATATCCCACATGATTGTCAAATCAGAAATGAAATAAGTATAAATGTTATGCACTAGGTTTCAATCAAGTCCTTCTCAAAGTGCCAATTTCAGAGTTATTATCACTATTAATAAATGTTACAGATCCATATCTATATTTATTATATTGATAGCATTATAATTTTTTTTAAACTTCTCCTTCTATCCTCCACCAAAATTATATGATACTTTCATATAGATACATATATACTTATGGTTCTCACTAATTTATAATTAGAATTGTTTGTAATGGGTTTACAAAAAAACACTATGATACCAACTTTATTGACCCACTGATTTTATATAGAGATATTTAATCTTATTATATGAATACACATTATATAACATATAGATCCAGGCTATAATCACTTTGGTTTAGATCCATTAGATAATAAAATAAATAAAAACTTATTAATATATGCTCTATATCATCTCACATTAATTAATTTAACACAAGAAACCTTCTATGGAATGCCATACATAATACCATAATACATAACCTATGTAAATTAAACATTATAAATCGACGATATAAGTGCATTATTAGGCCATAAAGGGAGAAATATTTTATAAATTATAAAAATGGAATGGTAACCTGAAAATAAAATTTGAAAACCATAACATGTATTTCATATATCATAAAAATAAACCATATCATTAATCATGGATGTTCACAAGACATGAATCATAAAGAGATCAGAGAGAAAGATCAATTATAACAAAAAATGGAATAAGGCGTAGATTTTTTTTAATAATCATAATAATAGAGTATAATTTCTTTGGTAGTCAATGATTACTGCCAAGATATCATAGGGGAATGAGTCAAATCCATAAACTATCATAGTCTTCAAGGATCACTCCCATGACTATCATAGTGGACAAATTACCTTATTGAACTAGGTTTACCTCTATTACATTATTATTTATCACATGACATATTAGTTAGTACCCAATGTATTAATGGGAGAAATAGGTCCCATAAATTTCACAATCCATACCTTTTTTCCATATAATCCTAAAATATTAATCAAATCATAACCAATAGAATGCAAATCGGTTTTATAAATTTTTTATTCTAATTTATAATATAATGGAAATTGGTTTTATAATAATCTAAAAAAATCAATAAATCTTAATTAGTGGAAAACGAGAAATTTTCATATAAATAAATTCAATGTAATCATCAATAATCTATACAAAGAATAATAATAGTACCATTTGGTCATATCATTAGATAACATAGGTAAAACCAACTGTATTGTTCACTTATGAAGATATATTTCAAAAAAATATCATTAGTACATTATTGAGGAAAGTTTCCATTCAAATTTTAAGATAACTATTTTAAATATCAAAATTTACAAAATAGTAGAGAAAATGTTTTAGTCAAAAAATAACTTGAGATGTTTTTAAATCATAATTTAAATCACATAGGGGTTAATAAAATATTAAATACAGTTAATTCCATGTATGTAATAACATTGATTCCATTCAAATTTTTAGTTGTTGTCAAAAAACACCACTTTGAGAAAATGAAAAGATGAATCCTATAAAAACATTATAAAAAATTAATATATGTTTAAACATGTATTTAAGAAATAATTGGAGAATATTGAAAACAATTATGAATACATTTAGAGAAAACATGGACATAGATGGAAAAGTATTTTCCACCGAAGGGAGTTATAGTTTTTGATTTCCATAAACTATTTTTTGAATAATGAGTTAATTAACCAAGTAAAATTAAATGGAAACATTAATTTTCAAGAGATATCCACTGTATAAGAAACATAATGTGTTTATTTTTAATTATATTATAACATCATATCATTGAAATTATAATCCTAAACAATCACGATAAGAAAACGTGTAAAAACACAATAACATCAACACTTTAGTACCTTCTGATATTCAATCCACATGAAAGAATAATAATTAGATTAAAGTTTATACCACATAATTTTAATAAGAATAATTATTAAATATATTCATGGGAATTATATACACTAAAAAATGAATGAGTTGAGTATAAGTAATTTTTCCCACAGAAATAAAAGTGAGATAAAAAAACCACACCTTAAGTATCGACTTCTTATATACATGTGAAAACCTTCAATATAATAATGAAATTATTTTATATCTATATACATAGTATAAAATTATATATTTATCACCATATATTATTCACTTATGACCTTTTCTTAACAATTTATAATCAATTCCTTTGAAAAATTGTGTTTTGGGGAAGAACTTCTTGGTTTTTCATGTACATTGTGATTTTCAAAATATTCCCAGTTACACTGAACAAGGTTCAAAAACAGATATAATATTATAAATGTTATTAATATCATAAATAGTCATTAAATATTTATTTTAATTAATTCTATATAATTTGTGATACAAAATGAATTAAACTACTCATTGAGACTGTAGGACGCATGTACACACGAATATTGTTTCCATTTTATTGATAGAATGAACATGAGAAAGGATAAAACTATATAAAATTTATTGATTCAATTTTATTATACATATATATATATATAATATTTTCAGTATATTTATCCATATTACATTTTAAGTCGTAGCGTAAAAATGGATCACACTACTTCAAGAGTTTGTAGTCCCCCTACAAATGAGTGACATTGTCATATTCTCAAGGAATGGATTGAAAAACGGTAAATATTATATTACATTTTTAGATGTATAACATGATTAATAAAATAATATATTTAATTAAAATATATCATTATATACACCTATGAGAGGCAGTGTTGGAAAATTTATTACATCAGTTCGTGAGGTAGTAGTTTGCCGTACACACGATCGATGATTTTTTTCTGCATTTTGTGGAAGAGGAGACATAATTGGGTTATGAAATTTTCATAATAAAATATCAACATATGAGAGATAATAAATTTATTAAATTATCATAATCTAATTAGATTTGATTTTTTGGAATATATAGTAAAACACAGATACTCAATTAATAATGTGACATCTTCTTTATAAATCCTAATTAAGTTATTACTATAATCATTCTTAAGAGTGTTTAGTAATAAAAATAAGGCATCTTGGATTTTATGAGTGAATTAAGAATTTTTTTTAATATTATTAACTTATAAAAATTATTTTCCTATTTGAATAGAAGAGGATAAAAATCCAATTTTATATGTGGGGGAGAGTACACACACGGATTTTTTGAAATGAAAAAGTTTACCAGCATTTTAAACATGAAAACGAATGCCAAATGGATAATTATAGATATTTAGATGATGAAAGGAGTAAATGTGGATAGGAAATTAAAGTTGGATAATATATTATTTCAGTTTTCCCCTATCCTTTTTTAACAACCTATAATATTATTTTAACCATAATATCGATAATGAATTTTTACTAATTTTACTATTAATATTAATAATAAATTTAGTTGAAATTATTATATAGTATAAATTATCATCATTACAGAAATAGAAAAAAAAATTAAATTCCATTAACAAAATTATAATTTTTTTCATAAAAAATAAAACTTGTCCATAAGATAAGAAACTGGTCATCTAAGGATAAACTTTCATTTTGTTGAGAAAATATTAGTAACAATCGTTAACATGATTTTTTACTAATTATGTAAATTAGTATTATAATATAATAATTAAAATAATTTTAAATTTAATTTCCTTAACAATATGATATTTTTAATTAGATATATATACAATTTATGTTTAATAAAAATTAATAATTTTCAATATTCTCAAAAAAAATATTATTTTTAAAAAAATTTCAAGAATTAAAATTATTATAATTTTTACATGATGATTCAAAAAAAATAATTTTAGTTGTGAAAAATAACATTTTAAAATGGTTCAAAAATTAATTTTTTTATTTTTTAATCAAATCTGTAAAAATCATTTTTGGGTAAAAAAATATTTTCAATGAATATAATGAATATACAAAAAATTATTTACATTTTTATTAATATATTATATTTTTAAAATAAATTTATTATTAATTATAAAAATTTGGTTTTTCCTACTCATTAGGAAAATATTAACATAATAGTTATATTGGTAAAGTATTAATAATACTTTTGATAGTATATCGATGTCTGTTAAAACACTATCTTTTATTTAGAAGAAGTTATAGAAAAACATGGATTTATTTTAAGAAATATTACATCAAATTATTAGGACATTATATCATTACTAGGGGAGGCATGGTTGAAATTATCAATTAGTGTTTAATTATGATCCTCCTCTACGAGAATCATATCAAAATTAAAAGGGTTGAATACCTCCTTTAACTTTTATTATTTTATAATAATTATACTTTATGATTCAATATTAAAGTGTAAGTGAATGATCTATAGGATTCAATGAGTTCTTATAACCCTAGTCAAAACCTAGACCTAAAAATTAGGGAATTTGATGGGATTAACAAGATGGTCCCAATACATTACCAAAAATACATCATTTTATCATGATGAACCCAAATCCCAGGCACTATACATATTACCATTAGAGGAAATGAAAATATAGTAGTATATAGTGTTCACCAGAACACATTCCCATTACAAAAAATCTAAAATTTTGGAAACATGATTCATTAAATATTTTATTTACTATTTCGTAACTCTTTTTTTATGATCACCCATGAATTAATGGATTGGTTACAAAATCTCATCATTTATATAATTTCATCCTAGATAAATACTTCTCTTGAAGACCATCCATTATGACTGATTTACATAAAGGATTAATCCTAAACTAGTTGAAATATACATCAATAAAACATATCATTAATTGAAGACCCACCACAGGAGGTTATTATATCCTCCATGATCTGGTTCGATACCACAATCAATGAATCTAATGCTAACTAATTCCCTTGGGATATAATTTCATTAGTCAAACATCTCATAAAAATATACTAATGGTGGAACATAAATTACAACCATCTATTCTCTAGAATGAGTAATCTGAGACATCGATCACCATATAAATAAAATAACATGTTTATTTGAGGAAACAAAATCAATATTTCCATTTAGATTATACTATTTAAAAATATAAAAAATCGCCTCAAATATGGTAAACCAAATGGTTACTTATCAAGATATATTTATTACTTTTCATGATTATATTGGGTAAAAAGTGACGATTAAAATAATTTAATATATGTTTAGTCAAATGATGGATAACAAAATGATTATTAGGCATAATGATTTCTCTTGTGCCTCCTTTTCTTTTATAAAATTTATTATAATATCATCGCTATGAATAATTGTTGTAGAACCTGTTATGTAATTTGAAATAATTCATGAAGATATTTTTCATTTAATTCATTCAAAATGTTAAAATTATATATATATTATAATTTTGATTAATTCATCAACTATATTGTCTATTGTGTTCAAACTATCAACTCGTTTCAGGGAATTTTCTATTTTTTTCAATAAAAAATATGATGAAGAAAACAATATCTAGAGTAGTAAATAATCATCATTTGGATTTATAATGTTAATGAATATGTATTACCTGGTTTTAAAAATTATTACATGTTTATTGGAATAGGTATGGAATATTTCCTAGCTCATTATCCCACAAAAATAATCCAATTGAACCATTAAAAAATTGATTACAACTTTGTTTCTAAAATATTTCATAAGAAATAAAATTCCCCAGTACTATATAAGAATGTAAAATTATCCTTGAAGAATAATTGATTCCAATTAAAACAATATTCTATCCACAATAACCCCTTATGAATTATCTTATTTTCATGAAACAAATATTTTCCACTATATTTTTGTTTCAATTTTATATGTGCTAGTAAAACAATGATATCAATAAAAATTAGGAATTTAAATAAGTCGTGGAAATTATGATTGATTTTAATTCCTCCTAAATCATAAATTATCTTGAAAAAATGAGATGATATTTTTTAAATTATTTGATTTTAATGAATAATTGTGTTATATGTTAAGGGCGTACTATAATTCAACATGAAAACAAATATTAATTAAAAACATATATTTTTTATATCCGGGTTTCTGAGATACTTTGAGAGAACTATATGTTCAAAAGTTCATAAATTTGAAATTTTTGAAATTTCAACTTTATGTTTCATTATATGCCTCAATTTTGATTATAAAATCATATAATACTATTGAAAATAAAAAAGATAAAAAAATATATTAGAATTAAAACATATTAATTCCATAAAAATACATCTATTCATCATTTTTGGTGTAAAATACCTCTTGGTTAAAAAGAAAATATTCTAATGATAGAAAAAAATTACACATGTTTGATGATGAAATAAATGAACTTGTGGAGAAGGAAAATTTATGTATTCAAGATATAAGTAATGATGGTATACATCATAATTCCATTGATCCTGATGTTAGGTCCTGTTAAGAATATGATAGAATGTTCATGATGGGGTGAATATATATTTTTAAATATTTTTTACATCTTATTAAAGTTGTGAATTTTTGTTGATGATTAAATGAAAAAAGAGAAAAAAAATTATAATAGTTAAAATACAATTTCCCTTACATATACTCATCACACCACTCAAAATATTCGAGTGAAATAACACCCGGTATAACGGAATTTATACATTTATATGGTGACCCTCAACCATTTACAATTGAATTTTTAAATAGTGGTGACCAAACTGAAGACTAATTTTAAACACCTAGAGATAAAACCAAGCTATATTCTTTTGTGACTGGTAAAAGAAACCACACATTCTTTATCTAATACAAGGAATAACCAGATATGACACTTCCATTCATTATTTATAAGTGAAATTTCTTGAACCTCTAATTTTAGAAACATAATCTATCACACATAAGTTATATTTTCACCATACGCATGAAATCTTCCATGTGTATCCATCATATCATTTTTTCACATGTAATCGTCACGACCCATCCTCGGGGCCCGTTCCGTGAGAACCCCAAGCCCACCTTCCATAGGCCAGGGGCTGGCGACTAGAACCAAAGGCGTAAATCCTAATAAAAGTGAAGGCGTTGCCTTTATATAAGTAATCAAACACAACAGAGTACGCAAGCTGAAGTAAACACTAAGTAAAATGAATAAAAAAGTAAGTTCTGGAATGTAAATGGACCAGAATACAAACACAACTGGAAGTACAGTACAACAGTAAAGAATGAATAGTTGTAGTGAAGAAACCAGCAACCACCGAATCATCCTCCAGATATCCCACCTGAAGGGTGGGTACAGATGGTCTCCTCAGCTCCTCGAGTTCGGCCTTCCACTCCGAGTATGTCCCGCAAAGTGGTCCACCTCCAGGTACCGTCCCGCTCCACAAGTCTCCACCTTGATCAGTGTTTTCTGTCGTCTGCATCCAACACAACGTAGTGCGGGCATAGCCCGTGCAGGGGTGAGTATATGATACTCAGTAGGGACCCCGAGACCCTCTAAGGTCTCCGAAAATCCAAAAAGGATAAACCAAAAAGGAAAGATACAAACACAAAGTATCAACCAAATCTACTTAGGTATATGTCAATACATATACCTAAGTCATCAATTCCATTTCGGCTCCAACTCATGAGCAAAAGTACAACCCAATCGACACAGGAAAACACAACACAGTCCACATAGGAATGCAAGTCAATCCCAACGATGATAATGACTGAAAAACAGGACTCAGCTCACATTGGTATACTACTCACGAAGAGGGGTGTAGATGATAGATGTAGCCTCTGAATCATCTCCCATGCCGAACCCACGTAGGATCCAAGTACAGAAGTCATCACTGCCAAACCCACGTAGGATCCAAGTACAGTTACCATCACTGCCGAGCCCACCTTGGATCCATGTACATTCTTCATCACTACCAAACCCACAGAGGATCCAAGTACAGTCTTCCTTGATGTCGAACCCACAAAGGATCTAAGTACAGTTGTCATCGTCGTCACAGTCGCAGCCACTTCTAGGGTTCCCACACACAGCACGCTCGATTCTGGGAGGGCCCACACCACCATCCAGGGGTGTCAATATATCAACTATCACAAATTCCAGAGTTGATGTATCACAAAGCTTCGTCTCGTCAATAGGAACTCAACGTGACAGACAGCGCATCAATCTGATGCTCGGTCCGAGACATATTTGCTTTTCTGTCCAAGGGCCCCAGTTGGTTTTTAAGCTAAAACCAACCCTAAAATAATCTATATGCTTCCAAACATCAAGTGTAGTAAGAAAAAATAAAATTCTCACTAAGAGGAATTCAACGTAATTGACGGAACGTCATTCGGACGTCCAGTCCTTAAGTTATAAGAGTTTCCACTCCAAGGGCCCGGTTGGTTTCCGGTTCGAACCAACTCGGCCATACACAAAGATAAACCTCAAGTGTAATACACCGAAATGACTGTCTCATTCCATGGATTCCTACGCAACTGATGGTGCGTCGATCAGAGGTCCGTATCTCATGTTATGAGCAAAAGACAAAAAACGGTCCGAAGTGGGGGGGTCTGAGCCCGGCCCGACCCAGCCCAACCCCCCTGGGTCAGCCCGAATCGGGGCAACCCAACCCGGGTCTGGGTCCGGCCTAGTAGGGCATGGCCCGACCCAGCTGGGCACAACCCAGTGCGGCCCGTGTGGCTTGCAGCCCAGCTCGGAAGTCGGTCGCGGCTCAGCCGCTGGCCGAGCGGGACACCAAGGGGGCGCGACCCCCTGTTTCCGTAAACAGCGGACCCCGTAGGGTCTACCCTAGCAACATGGAGGGGGGGGGGTTACATCCCCTTAGTTTTCCAGGGAACGTTAGGCCTTTATGGACAGCCGGTTGGGAGCCATCGTGGGACCTAGATGGGATCCCGCCTCCTGGATACGCCGGCGGCCGGCTGAGCCGGCCGCCCCTGCTCGTCTGCCCCGGCCTAAGGTCGTAGCTAATCTCACCGGCACTGTGTGACGGCGCCGCGCCCCTCCACCGTGGCCCGCTCCTGATCGTAGCCTTCTTCGGCGTCACCGGCACGGCGCGGCAGCGCCACCCACCAACGTTGTGGCCCTCTCCGTCCGCGGTCCTCTTCATCCCCGCACGGTGCAACGGCACCACACTGCCTTCACCGAAAACATCAACGATGATCAACAAGGAAAAGGGGAGGATAATCGTCCATGTTTGTGATGTTCGATCTCCTCCCATTATGATGATATCAAGCAGACAATAATTATGAAACAAAGAACGATTCTTAAATCTTGATCAATAATAACCCCTACCTCGTGACGTGATCTGCAGAGAGGTGGCGGCGTTCGTTGTTATCGGAAGGTGATGTTGAAGTGTGCCCACGGCGGAAGCGGCGTCTCCTCTTTTTGTCACGGAGAGAAGAAGAGGATTATGTGTCGTTGATCATAGTGGATTCAGTGCTCTACATCGAAGAGGTGTCGTTCTTCATGGAGAGGATGATGTCTTCAACAATGGAGGATCTTCCTCCTTCCTTCACACAATGCTCTCTTCCCAAATTCCCACACAACAAGCCAAAAAAATTAAAATAAGGTCACCTTTTATATTAATTTTTTATGCCTTTCATTTCAAAATTTAAAAATTCAGAACACTCATTAACAAAATTAAGTGGTTCAATTAATTGTTTAATGTGTGTTGGAAAGAGTTAAGAGGGGGAGAGAGAGAGGGTGGAAGGGTTACACATTTAATTCCAAGGGGGTTATGGGGTTATGGAAATTGAAAATGTTTGGCTCGTGTCAACCCCACCTTAAATTTATCCTCACACGGGTAGTTAGGATTCTAGTGGGTTCCACCCTAACTCCCACATGTAGGATAAAACCACCTTAGAAAAAGAAATAAAATTTGTACCACAAATTTATTCACCATTCATTTAATCCACATTTTTTTAACATCTCCTCCCGAGAAAATGCTTCTTTGGTAAAGGTCAGATTAAGAAATTACTGGTGTTGCGGTTTCATTGGTGCCCTCAGATTTCAATTCTGAGCAATAGTTCAAAGGATAGAAAAACTCGCTCGTTCTTTCACTGAATGTACCCGAGATAAACTTCGGAAATTGATTCCATGCACACCGGTCTCGGAATCAAGTGCCATCAGAAACTGTGTACTCATAAAATCCCAAATAATTTAAGAAAAACATTTCCGTGAAATTTAAGGGTTTTACATTACTCCCACCTCAGAACATTACGTCCCCATAAAGCTACATCATAATCTTAGGAAACAAAAGAGGGTATTGTGCACGCATATGAGCCTCCCTCCCCCATGTGCTCTTTTGGAGGTTCCCGTGCTGCCAATGAATGCACACTAGAAGAATCGACCATCCACGTAGGAACCACTCCTTTCGATCCTTGAACTCCATCGGGACCTCTGCAAAATTAGCCTCGTTATCGATGTCCAGCTCCCCGTGATTGATGATATGTGTCGGGTTGTGCAAGTATCTCCTCAGCTGAGATACGTGGAAACCATCATGCACTCGTTGCAACTGAGGTGGAAGGCCTAGGCGATAAGCCACCTCCCCTACCCTGCTGAGAACCTGGAATGGTCAAATGTAGTGCGGAGATAACTTGTCGCCCCGACCAAATCTTCATAATAAACATCGAGGTGAGACATGTAAGAAAACATGGTTTTCATCCTCTAACACCAGTGGTCTCTGCCGCCTATCAACATAGGACTTCTGTTTGCTCTGTGCAGTCCTTATCCGCTCTTGGATGATATGCACCTTCTCTATCGTGGCCTGGACCATCTCTGGTCCTACAAGTGCTGACACTCCAGGGTCTGTCTAGCACAGAGGTGATCTGAAAAGTCGGCCATACAGTGCCTCGTACGGTACCATCCCGATGGTAGAGTGGTAGCTATTGGTGTACGCAATCTACACTAATGGTAGGTGACCTCCCAGCTACGACCAATGTCCAAGATGCATGCACGGAGCATGTCCCCGAGTGTCTGAATGGTCCTCTACGTCTGGCCATCCGTCTGAGGATAAAAGGTTGTGATCAGGTGTAGCTACGTCCCAAATGCCTCCTTCAACCCCTTCGAAAGCCGGTACGTAAAGCGAGAATCTCGATCAAAGACTATAGACGATGGCACACCATGAAGCCATACGATCTCTTGAATATAGAGGTATCCCAAGATCTCCACTGAGCCCTGCTCTCTAATAGGTAGGATGTGGTCCGACTTTGTGAGTCGGTCGACAATCACCCAGATGGAGTCGTGTCACCTAGAAGTATGTGGAAGTCCCATCAAGAAATCCATGGATATCTCATCCCAGTTCTACTCTGGGACCTCTAAGGGCTGCACCAAGCCTACCAGTACCTGGTGCTCTGCCTTCACCTGCTGGCAGGTGAGGCATTGTGAAATGAACTCTACCACAACCTTCTTCATACCCGGCCACCAGTGTTGTCGTCTGAGATCCTCATACATCTTCGCTACTTCTGGATGTACTGCCAAAGGGGAAGTGTGAAACTCCCTCAACACCTCCTCCTGTAATGCAACTGGTACCATGGTATGTCCCCTGAAGAGGATGACATGCTCTGATCCTTCAGAAAATCCATCAGGCGCCTGCCCTGTAGAAATCTAAGTATGTTGCCTCTCATAGTCAATGTCCCCATGATGTGCCTCTCTAACCCACTGAAGAAGTGGAGGAGTGACTGTGAGGGACTGTAGGAAGGCTACCCAATCTCTATCCATGAAGGATATCTACAATGCGGATAACTTCTATGTCGCCTCTCCAAGTAGCTGAATGCCTGAACTCCTACTAAGAGCATCGGCTATTACGTTCCCCTTCCTAGGAGTACAGACTATCTCAAAGTCATAGTCCTGGAGGAACTCGAGCCATAGCCATTGTCTCATGTTCAGGTCCTTCTGTGAGAATATGTACCTGAGACTCTGGTGGTCATTGTAGACTATAAAGCACTCACCCATCATATAGTGCCGCCAAATATTAAAGGTTAAGACCACTGCTGCTATCTCCAGGTCATGGGTACTGTATTTCTGCTCATGCTGCCTCAAATGTCGTGAACCATAGGCGATCACTGCCCGCTCATGCATCAGGACACACCTGAGTCTGGTCCCTGATGCATCACGGTAAACTACGTACCCTACGCCCTCCTCTGATAGAATCAAGATGGGTGCACTGGTCAATATCTGCCTCAGCTCATGGATGCTCTGCTGATATCTATCTGACCACACAAAAGGTTTTCCCTTCTTTATCAAAGCTGAAAGAGGTGATGAAAATCTAGATAAGTCTGGCACAAACCTACGATAGTTCCTAGCCAGACCTAGGAAACTCTGCACCTCTGTCACACTCCTGGGTGGCTCCCAAGCAAGTACTGCCTCAATCTTCATAGGATCCACAGAAACTCCCACCTCAGAGATGTCGTTCCCCAAGAAGTGGACCTCTCGACTCTAGAACTGACACTTTGAGAGCTTACCATAAAGCTGGTGCTCTTGGATTGTGTCCAATACAACCCGCACGTGGTAGGCATTCTCCTCCTCAGTGGTCGAGTAAATCATTATGTCGTCGAGGATGACTACGACAAATCGATCGAGGTAAGGTTGGAAGATCCTGTTCATGAGACTCATGAACACTGCTAGAGCATTGGATATAATGAAAGGCATTACCAAGAACTCCTAGTGGATATACCGACACCTAAAGGCTGACTTATGCACATCCTCATCCCGAACTCTGAGCTGATGATATCCTGACCTGAGGTCTATCTTCGGGAACCATCGTGCTCCCATGAGATGATCCAAGAAGTTGTAAATCCTCAAAAGTGGATAATTGTTCTTCACGGTCACATGGTTCAGGCGACGGTAGTCGACAAACAGTTTCAAGATCCCATCTGCCTTTTGGCGAACAAAATCGGGGAAGCCCAGGGTGAAACACTGGGTTGAATGAATCTCTTTCCCTGAAAGTCCTCTAAATTCTCCCGTCACTGACGAGATTCGGTGGGAGCCATCAGATATACTGGAGTAGATATCGGCACTGTCCCGAGGTACATGTCAATATAGAATTCTACCTCTCTACGAGGATGTAATCCTAGATCATCGTCAAGAAAAATGTTTGCATACTGATCCACCACAACAAGAAAACTCAAACTCCGCACATCAACTGCTTCTAGGATGAGACTACCCTACTTATGGTTGATCGGAACTCCTCCCCTCTGTGTGATTCCATCCTTCACTACAAAGGCTCCCTTCTTGCTGGTGAAAGTGAACCTTCTCCCATCTGTGCGGACACACCGCACTTTTCTCCTAATAAAGTTGATCTGTTCGTGGACTATAGATAACCAAACCAAGCCCATGATGACGTCGTAAGGCCTCAAAGCCGCTTCCAGAAGATCACAGCTGATGGTCTTGCCTCATAGAGTAAGCTCACACTGCCGGCACTGGTGCGTAATCATCGAGTCTTCTCCCTTCAGTGTCACTAGCCGTAAGGATCGAGCCAATGGCTCCGTCGGAATCTACGATCTCTGAACAAGGGAAGCGATAATAAAAGAATAACATGTTCTGTAGTCTATAAGAACTGTAGAAAGTGTGGGGTAGACACAGATTGTACCTCGAATCATATAAGGTGTGTCGTGGTCATAAGCCTCCACTGCCTGAAGCTGAGCCTACCTCTATCCGCCAGCTCCCTATGGTTGGGGTGGAACTCCTGGTGGTGGTGGTGGTAGAGCCTCAAAGCGTCACCCACCACCCGCTGCTCAGCCAGCTCCTCTTCCTTGTCCGCCTGCTCCATTTGGAATGCCACAGTCGTACCTCTACCTCTGCTTGGGTGGTCCCTCAACTGTCTACTGCTCCTCTCCATGGAGTTTCGAGCAGTCACAAGCCATAGGGCCCTGCCCACAGCATGCATAGCACTGCCTGCCTCTCATATGGCTATCTATACTGCATGTGCCCTATATATCAGAACCAGTATCCTGAGGTCGCACACCTGATGGCCTGGTCCGCTTGGACCTCTGCATCATCTGTCTACTATCAGATGTAGAAGACTCCGCTACGTGTCACCCTGCGGTAGGCCTCGCTACTGGGGTAGGCTCAGCAAAGAAGCTCTCCACAAGAATGGCTCTCTCCAATACTCTTGGCAGCGTTGGAATGCTAAGGGAGATCATCAAATACCTGATCTCATGCCTTATTCCCTGCTCGAAGGTTCGGTTCTGGAAGAATGGGTCTCGTACCATGTTCGTGGAGTAGCACGAGAGGTTGGTAAATCTCGTCGGGTATTAGGCTACTGTCATGATGCCCTGCTGTAGCTTTAGTAACTCCTGGATGCACACCGCACGGAGGGTGGCCGGAACAAACTCCAAGCAGAAGAGGCTCTCGAAGTCCGTCCAATGTAGTGATGCCTCATCGTGAACATGGAGCATCAGGGTCCACCATCTACCTACTGCTACGTGCAGGAGACTCACCAAAAGTATCACCATAAGGTCACCTGGTGCCCCTACAAATGTAAAGACTCGGACAATAGCCTCCAGCCAATCCTCGGCTACTTGAGGGTCCATCTCTCCGCGGAACCTGGGTGGCCTCTGATGCTGAAACTCATTCAGTGCACTGAGGCGACGTGCACTCTCCGTTGCAAGGGCTGGTGGTATCTATGGCCTAGTGGGTAGAGGTGCTGCTAATGCCTCCTCTGTAATGGGGCCTTGCACTGAGGCCTCGTCACTTGGCGGGCTGCCATCTCGCACATAACTGGGAACCCTAGTGAGCTTCCATCGTGGGGCCATCCTAAAAAGAAACAGGTGCGCCATGGTTAATACAGTATACATGGTGAGCTGAAACAATGTAATCACAAAGAAAACTTTTGGAACACACATGCAATCAGTGTTTTCGAGCACTAAGTTAGAAATCAGAAGTCAGGGTCCTTATGTATGGATACGTCAGCCGCCGCACCAAAACTGGACTCCCTGGACTGATAACCACACTCAATACCCTTAATAATATTTCTTCACTGGATGAAATTATCAGAGTTGAGAATTCTGCAGTAGAACTGACTCCTCTGATACCAATTTCTCATGACCCGTCCTCGGGGCCCATGTCGTGACTACCCCAAGCTCGCATTCTATAGGCCAGGGGCTGGAGACTAGCACCAAAGGCGTAAATCCTGATAAAAGAGAAGACACTCATTTTATATAAGTAATCAAACACAACAGAGTACGCAAGTTTAAGTAATCACTAAGTAAACTCAGTACCAATGTAAGTGATCGAAAGTAAATGGGCCAGAATACAAACCCAACTAGAAGTACATTACAATAGTAAAGAAAGAACAGCTGTAGTAAAGTAAACTAGGAACCACTGAGTCATCTTCCGAATATCCCACCTGAAGGGTGGGTACATATGGTCTCCTCAGCTCCTCGAGTTCGGCTGTCCGCTCTGAGCACGTCCCGCCATGTGGTCCACCTTCTGGTACCATCCTTCTCTACATGTCTCGACCTCAATCAGTGATGTCTGTCGTCACCATTCACCACAACATAGTGCGGGCATAGCCCATACATGGGTGAGTATACGATACTCAGTAGGGACCCAATACCCCTGAAGGTCCCCCAGAATCCAAAAAGTATAATCCACAATGGAAAGATACAAACAAAAAGTATCAACCAACTCTACTTAGGTATTTTCCCATACATATACCTCAGTCATCAATTCTAGTTCGACTCCAACTCTCAAGCCCAAGTACTACCCAGTCCACACAGGAAAGCACAACACAATCCACACAAGAAAGAAAGTCAATCACAACGATGTTAATGACTGAAAGGAAATACTCAACTCACATAGGTATACTACTCACGAAGAGGGGTGGAGATGATAGATGTAGCCTCCGAATCATCTCCCCTGCCGAACCCACGTAGGATCCAAGTACAGAAGTTGTCGCTGCCGAACCCACGTAGGATCCTAGTATAGTGGTCATCATTGTCGAACCCACAGAAGATCTAAGTACACTCTTCCTCGCTACCGAACCCATGTAGGATCCATGTAAAGTTGTCATCGTCTTCGCAATCGCAGCCAGCTCTAGGGTACCCGCACATAGCACGCTAGATTCTGGGAGTGTCCACTCCATGTGCCAAGGGGTTCTATACATCAATTGTCACGATGTCCCGAGTTGATGTATCACAAAGTTCTTTTTCATTAATAGGAACTCAACGCGACAGACAGCGCGTCAATCAGACGCCCGGTCTGAGAGATATTGGCTTTTCCATCCCAGGGGCCTGATTGGTTTTTAAGCTAAAGACACCTCGACCATACTCCAGCTGCATCCAAACCTCAATTAGAGTAATACAAAAGAACTTTATCACTAAGATGAATTCAATGTTATTGATGGCACAACATTCGGACGTCCGGTCCTTAAGTTATAAGCATTTCTACTCCAAGGGCCCGGTTGGGTTTCGGTTCTAACCAATCCCGTCATACCCAAACTTCACCGAAACCTCAAGTGTAATATATCGAAACTATTTTCTCGTTCCAAGGATTCTTATGCAATTGACGGTGCGTCGATTGGATGTATGTAGCTCATGTTATGAGCAAAAGACCGAAAACGGTCCTAAGTGGGGGGTCTGGGCCCGGCTTGACCCGGCCCAACCCCCCATGGGTCGGCCCAAACTGGGTCGACCCGACCCGGGTCTGGGTCCGGACCGGTAGGGCATGGCCAGTCCAGGGCGCATGGCATGCGGCTGGCCCGGCCCGCGTGGCCTATAGCCCGGCTCGGAAGCTGGACACGGCTCGGTCGCTGGCCGAGAGGGACGCCAAGTGGGCACGACCCCCTGTTTCCAGAAACGGTGGACCTGGTGGGGTCGGCCCTAGCAATAGGACATGGGTGTTACACCCCCTGGTTTTCCGGATAACGGCCGACCATTATGGCCATAAGGTTCTGAGCCGCAATGGAACCCAGATGGGGTCCCGTCTCCTGGAGATGTCGTGGGCCGGCTCAGCCGTCAGCCCCTGCTAGTCCGCCGAGGCCTAAGGTCGCAGATCATCTCACCGGCGCAGTGCGATGGCGCTGCACCCCTCTGTCGTGGCCTACTCCTGGCCGCGACCTTCTTCGGCCTCACCGGCGTGGAGAGACGGCACCACACACCAACACTGCAGCCCGCTTCATCCGCGGTCCTCTTCGTCTCCGTGCGATGCAACAGCACCGCGCCACCTTCGCCTCAAACATCAACGATCATAAACATGGAAAAGGGTAGGAGAATCGACCTTTTTTGTGCAGTCTGATCTCCTCCCGTTATGAAGATATCAAGCGGACAATACATATGCAATAAATAACGATGATTAGAAGTTGATCAATAATAACCCCTACCTCGTGATGAGATGTACAGAGAGGTGGAATCATTCGTTGTCGTTGGAAGGTGACGTGGAAGTGTGCCCGTGGAGGAAGCAGCGTCTCCTCTTTTTTCCATAGAGAGAAGAAAAGGATTGCGCGTCATTGATCTTCGTGGATTCAGTCCTCTACGTCTAAGAGGTTTCGTTCTTCGTTGAGAGGATAACATTCTTCAATGATAGAGGAGCTTCCTCCTTCCTTCACACAAGGCTCTCTTCCCAAATTCCCACACAGAAAAGAAAACAAAATTAAAATAAGGTCACCCCTTATTTTAATTGTGTATGCCTTGCATTTCAAAATTTTAGAATTAAAAACAATCATTAACAAATTGAAGTGGTTCAATTAATTTTTTAATGTGTGTTGGTAAGATTTAAGAGGGAGAAAGAGAGAGGGTATAAGGGTTATAAATTTAATTCGAATGGGGTTACAGGGATATGGAAAGTGAAAAGGTTGGGCTCGTGTGTTCCCTACCATACATTTATCCTCACAAGGGTTGTTAGGATGCTAGTGGGTCCCACACTAACTCCCCCATGTAGAATAAAACCACCTTATAAAAAGAAATAAAACTTGTACCACCAATTTATTCACCTTTCATTTAATCCACATTTTTTTAACATCTCCTCCAGAGCCAATGCATCTTCGATAAAGGTCCTCTTTAGCAATTATCGGTGTTACAGATTCATTGGTGCCCTCAGATTTCAATTACGTGCACCGGTTCAAAATATAGAAAACCCCACTTATTTATTCACTAAACGTACCTGAGATAAACTTTGGAAATTTATTCCGGGCACACGGGGCCTCGGAATCAAGTGCAATAAAAAACAGCGTACTCATAAAATCCCAAATAATTTATGAAAAAATTTTCCTTGAAATTTAAGGGGGTTTACAGTAATAAAATGTTTTTCTTATTGTAAAATTACATTAAATCCCTTATTTAATATGATATACTCACCTATAAAACAATATATAACTGAATTTTTTTTATGAATATTGAAATAGTATTATATATCCTTAATAAAGAAATTATCGATTTTTAATTGGTCAAAAAAAGAATGAGAGGTTAACAATTCATATTCCAAATGTTTGAAACTTAAAAATTCTGATTTTCTAAGAAAAAAATTGTAATTTTCTAATGTGACGATCATTCTAGATTTTAAGGAATAAACCCAAACAAAATTTGTATCATTATATTATTAAATATGAAATTAAGGAACAAAAAGATAAAAACTAGTTAGATAAAATATAAAGTAAACCGTAATATATAATAATATGTAAAACCACGAATATTTGAAATCATTGACTTTTGGATTAGAATCATATGGTTAATTACTTCTTTTTATATATAACCATTCATGGTAGGTCATCATTGTAGTAGGTTACTTCTTATAATAGAAAGCATATTACGGTATTCTAGAACAAGTTGTATGTCAAAATTAATATGATATTTAATTATATTATCATGTTGTCCATCCATCTATTTATAGAATTTTTATTCATGATTGATCAAATACATTGTGTCGTTAGTCAATATTCATGTTTTGGTGAACCATGTCTTTTGGTCAATCAAGTATTTTGGTCAATCACAATGAACACATATTTGATCAAGGAGAATCTAAAAAATGTTAATAATGGTCTATAGATCAGTAAATTAGATTTAAAAACTACATGTTTTAGATTGAATCTATTCATATTATCAATTTGGAACCTAACTTTTTTACACTATCTAATAGAATTTTCTATTTGAAGAAAATGAGGGGCATGGTATCTTTTTCATTCTTCTTTCTGTTGATTAATGTTTTAGTGTCATTCCATTTATTAATGCAGTCATTATTTTAGTTATGAATATTTTTATCCATGATTAGTAGTTTTTTCAAATAGTATATTTATTATACAATTATTAAATATATTTTCTAGAAAACAGATGATATTTTTTATATGGTTAGTTTACACATCATAAGTCTAGTATACTAATAAAATGATATGTATTTATTAAAATAATCAACATGAGAGACATTAAGATGTCATGGAGCCCTAAATTTATTGAGTCCTTGTACATCATATTATTGAATGTATTAAAAACACATGAAAAAGTGAATATAGGGGAAATTTTTTTATTGTAGATAAATTATACTACATTATCATATAGAATTTTCTTCTCAATATTATAGTCAGAGAAGGTGTGTTATGTCATTAAATTTGGGTGTTAATAGTTTCTAAAATTTATAATAATATAATAAATTTACCAATTAGTGGTAATGTTTCCATTCAAATATTTTTCAATCAATATAGAATCTAAATAGATCAATAAAATAGAGATGCCCATTTAACTATAAATAGAGAAAATAGTAGGTAAATCATTAGATTTTGTTATAATTGAGGTGGCTTCTATACAAAAGTAACTATATGAAAAAACCATTTAACATTATTGATCATGAATTATTAACTTGAAATTCATTGTTCTTTTATAATTGGAGATATCAGAATTTAATTATAGTCGTGATATTTTCATTTTCAATGACACACATCTTTCCAAATAAATGATTGTTCACAAAGTGCAACAATGAATTAAAAATAAATTGACACTATTCATTAAACTAAAAATTCATATATAAAAAATGATCTAATAGAAACCCATCATCATCAGATAAATTATATTGATTGAAAATTCATTTAATTTTTAGTCATTATAGGCTTATAATATATTCCAAAAATGACTATCAATGGTACTTTATACCCTATGAAAAATGATTTACCATGTTTATCAATTATAAAACCAAAATCAAATAGAATGTCAAAAGGATTATGTTCTAGAGTGATCCCTATAAATCCCCTATAATGGACCTAAAAATGGATTCCCATTCATTGATGAGAAATAGGTTCATAGTAGATCATTTTTCATGTTTGAGGAGAAGAGGTATTTAGAGTATAACTAAACCAATCAAGGATTTACTATCATATTCAGGGAAATATCAAATTGATGAGAATACAGTTTATGATTTCTATGTTTGGATGGAATTACTGAGTCTTATCATATATTTTCAAAATCATATGTTTGGTAAGAAATAGAAATATTTTTTTGTTGTCTTTTGAGTTAAAGACACCCGAGTAATGTGGAGATAATTAGAAAAATATCATCATAATCAACCATCATGGTGTTTTAAATGAAATTGAATTGTTCATTTGATAATAAAAAAAATATATTATTTTTTAATTTCATATCTACTATATAGATAGTGTTGGGTGTAGTGAATCATGGTAGAAAGAGTGAAATAGTAGTCAATTTATGTTTCCAAAAAAATATCTGCATGGCTTATAAACCATACCAAGTGATCCAGATGGAGAGAAATAGTTACTTAGATGCTACTCTTAGAGGGGAATAAATGTACAGAAAATTTTTAGTTTCATGATTTGTTTCCCCATATTTATACATCATCAATGATAACAAAAAATAATCTCTTATGATTTCTTTCCTAGCATGTTTAGCATGTTTTTTTATTAAGTTCGCTATCAAACATCATATATCGATTACTATAGCACTAATAAGGTTTAGAAGATTCCATAATCTAGACCTCTATACTTTACATTCAATTTTAGCATCCCAAAAAAATTTCAATTATATTTCCAATCCTAATAAGAACACCTTTGTGTATATTGATGACACACATGACATATATGGGTATAGAGGTGATGATAGATTTAATGGGTTTGATAATACATTGAATTGAAAGAAGCCATATTTTTTAATTAACAATTTCTCAAATAATTAATTATATTATATTATCAAAATGATGTATATTTATCCCACTTGAATATATGGGGACCTCAAAAAAATCTATATGGATAAAGAACTGTTAAATACCCAACTTGTATTTAATATCATAAATTTACATAATATTATAGGAATTAGAGAGTCAAATATTTATCAATTTATGTTTTATCCACAACCCTATAAATATATCATTTTTTCATTGTGTTTTTGAATCACCTCAACATGTTAGATATTCAAATAAAAATCTAAATCTCGTAATCATTAATAATTATGTGGGATATTCAATGGTCCAAATAAATAGCTATGAAGTGGAGGATAAAATATGGATTAACCGAACTGGTAATATTTTTATTGAAAGTGTCATCAGTAAATAAACATAAGGAAGGAGAGTCATGAGGTTCATATTCAAGACCTCTATAATATTTTTATAACACCGATATTTTAACAAAAAATGAGATAGAGAACTTTGTTGATGATAAACTATTGAATAAAATACTATAGAATTGATTAGACAATACTTGTTGCCATATTTCATTGGCAATACCACATCATTGGACAGAATCATATTTTATTTATATGAAAAAATTGACTATTAATTTTTCACCAACCACTTTCTTGCTAATATCATGAATTTTTTACATGATTGCAATACAGTTCGATCAATGTTCGTATTTTTAAAATTTTGTGTTGTTTATTCAAAAATGATAATGGTAAAAGAAATAATATTTTATAATTATTTATTTATCATATAATTATATATGATAAGTCACATAGACTCCCCTAGTAAAATTGTTAAAATGTAGTGGGGTGAATCACATTCAGAATAATTATAAGATAAGTGGAATAAGAATGTGTGGAAAAGTTAATTTCATTGAAATAATTGATAATAAATCTATTAAGATACTTCTATGTAATATCCCACACTACCACATACAATTAATTATGAAATCCATTTATTCTATGTGCACCATCTAATTTTAAGGTATTTATATCTTGAAAAAATAGTATAAATATTAGGAACTTATTCAATGTAGGAATTCATATCCTCACTAATTTGGTTTGGTATATTGTTGAAGTATATAACATTCTGGAAGTCTATATAGTACACCTTTTAAATATTATATTCAATAATGTAATTATTATTTTGAATGTTTTTAGCTTCATAAGGTCTATATTCATTAATATCAATGTTTTAGGATCTATTCCCTATTTGGAAATTCATTTTCAAGTGATTTATTTTCATATTGATGCTTGAAAATAAGTAATACAAGTAATAATTTCATACTTTTATAAATTATAATAGATTAATTTCATGGGAATTTCATTCATCTTCCACTGAAATATTATATTGAATACTTAATTATTCCATGGGAGTAATTGAAACATAATCACTCAAGTTGTATTGAATGATTTTATCGTGAAAATTAAAATCATATTATAACTCATTGATTCCAAAAATATTATTTTCTAGGTTAGGGGACCATTACATACATAATACACTAAAACTATAAAAATATATTTACATAATACCCTAGGGGTTTCCAATTATAGTGTATTTAAATGATTCTTTGACCTAATAACGGATATATACTCTTTTAATTTAGTAAATGGTGCATGAATAATTCCAATGTTCACAACTATCACCTCCTAAATATAGTACAAGTAGGGAGTGATCCAATAGGGATATATCAAGTTGGAATACCAATGAATATCAAAAATGAAATATTCAATTGATAGTGGGAAAGAACCTATTACAATGGTTATAGACTATATGAAAAACTTTCTTATTTTTGAACAATATACCGGGTTTTCTAAACAATACGTAGTCTATGAGACTAATAGTGGTAAAAGATGTTATTGAATTTGGGAATATAATTAATGTTGTATAATCAATAAAATTATTTTTAAAATAATCATGGATTTTGTTTATGTTTCTACCTATAAACCATGAGTGAGATCATGAGTTTAATTTTTAAATATATTCTGAAATAACTTATCCATAATTTACATAAAATTCATTATAAATGACTGTGTAGAACATCGATTGATAATGAAGTATCATTTTAACAATAAAGTGTTTAGATAGGTATCTATGTATGTCGGAAAATAGACTAATTTGTATATGATCTAGTATTTATATTAAGTTGGAATGTCATGAATGAATATCCCTACATTATGTCTTGATGATATGGTTTTCATGATATTGCTGTTTTAATTACACACACATCAAGCCATGGATCAACAGATATGACCCATGCTATAGGTGAAATGGGTTTGGTGGAGACATCCCAAAGATGGATTGAAATTAAATATAGGTGGTTCTTGTATCCAAGGTGGGATACTAGGTGAAGGGGTGGTTCAGAATTCAATAGGTAGTGTGTTCCTAGTCTTCACGGTACATTATGGGACTGGTAATTCTTTTTAGGCTGAGGCTAATGCTATTATTATAGGCATCACCGTTTGCAGGTAGAGGGAGATTTTCATTTCACAAGTGGAATCTAACTACCAGATAATTCATGATTCCCTTCACAAAAAAGGTAACATAGCGTGTTCAATAATGTATATGATCAAGAAATGAAAATTTTTCCTTGACAGAAGCACAAGTGTCACCCACACATAGATAGAGGGGAACAAGGTGGATGATCACATGGCCTCTTTCGCATCACCAGGTGTTCCGTTCATTTGTCTCCCTAAGGTTTCTCAATTTAAGCCTAAGAGGGTGAATCTGATTCAGGGTGATGCCCTTAACCTCCCTTATTTATGTCCACATTAGACGTTTCCCATTTGTATTATCCTTTTGAATATAAAGAGTAATGTTGATGATGATGACAAGAGACAATGGGAATCGTGCACAATTCTCCATCCACATGGTTCAATGGGAGAGAATTATGATCAATTATACAAAATGTTCTTGGGATAAAGAGAGGGATATGGTTTATTTTGTAACCAATCTAGATAAATGATGTATTCGTATGTATTTTTGGTAGGGGAATCATGGGAATAAATTTCATGATATTGAGAGGAGATTAAAATAATTTCCTAGAGGGGAATTATATAGAGTTACGGTGGTATAATTACATTTTATATCTAAAGAAAGAAGTAGATGGGAATACAAGGAGCAATTAGTCCTGTAATCCAACTCCGGTTCTGTGCAACCTCTAACACTTGTCACTAGGGAAATCATAGAAATTGGATCTAAAAACTCTTAGTCATTATATATAGGCTGAAATGACTAATATTGAGAAGAATTAACTAATTATAATGAGATAATTATAGAATTAACCACCTAAAACTCATATGGACATCAAAATTTTCATCTCAAAAGATGAGGTATTATATTAGGGTAATCATTTAATGAGGGGGACACTGTACCCCAACCTCATAGTCTAGGGATTTAATCTTATGAGTTTTTTGGAGTAGATATTTCCATGTGTGTGTATGATGATGGAATAATGTTAATGAAGGACTGGTTATCAAATAATTAGAAGTAGATTATCACTTTCGAGAACGGGGGACTAAAGAATATTTTGCCTCCTCCTACATAACAAAATGAAGTGACAATAAATCCCGTAACATTGGAAAAACAATTTTATGTTGATAATGAGACATTTCCAAAAATATATATCAAACTAGGATCCATGATGGATGCGTTTATGGATGGGATGATATTTCAAAGAATGTCATATCATCAATGATATTGAGTATCCTACGCATTGTGTCTTCAACACATAAAAAACTATTGATTGTGTCTCTATTACACAAGAGAAATGAAGTGTTTTCATGTGGGTAAGGGATATCAATGTGATGAACCCTTAAATCATTGAAATTGTAGTACAAACATGCATTGGGTTCTATAGGTCAGTGTAATAAGAAACCATTGGTTTTCTGATAACCTACATTTCATCACATAGGATGAAACAAAATTATTCCATGATAAATAATGAACAAATAGTGAGTGGTCGCTATGAAATTAATGTTCTACCGGTGAAGATATGTTTCATGTGTCGATGGAGAGTGAAAATACTAGAAGAGAACATGAGTATATACTGATCATAGTTACATGATATTTGGAATATTTATCCAACATATCATAAAATTACATAATTGTAAAGAAAAAAATTTATTTTCGTTGATGATATTTTTAGTGTTTGGCTTGAGGGTATGATTTGGGATCTGAAGGAGAATAAAAATAATTGTTGAGAAGGAATGTAAAGGATATAGAGATAAGGAACCCAAAATGGAGTCTCACAGTTGGACAATGGAATGAGATTATATTAGAGGGGGAGGTTAGTAAAATTTATTTAGAGGGTAATCATGAAGACATTTGAAAAAATAATACTTTTTATTATATATCTGTAATGGGAGAGATGCTAATGTAAAAGAGAACTATGTGGTCCATGGGGATGTAACCACTATCAGGGGATACAAAAAATATTCATTTTTGATCAATGTGGTAGGAAAATTTGATTAATAATTCATATAAAGGGGTAGACCACGATTCCAATCCGTAATTTTGTGGGATTTTATTCCAAAATTATTTCATAAGATAACTAAAAGGATGAGTATCCCAAAATTAAACACAGTCGACAATAATATTACTCCTACGTGTAGTGAAACCCAAAATTACATTTCTTTACTCATGATAGAGGGAATAAAATACTAAACATAAGTCATGTTAAATTATAATTATATATTAAGTAGGTATTGGAATTATAATAATATAAATTAACAATGTGGTGGGGAACCACATCATCGCTCTTAGCCCAGTTGAGAATTACAAAAAATATATTATTCTCAAAACATATTATAATTTTTGAAATAATTAATAAGATAAATTATTAACTACATAGAGACATATTTATATTAGCACCCAATAAATTGGTGGATTAATAATTTATATGATACCATATTATTTTTATATTAGAAAATCATTACAGAAAAATGTAACCTTTCTAATGTATACAAGGAAAATTGTTTTTCAATTCCACTAATGATGAAATAGAGTGAAACTACTATTTAAAAATTATTATTAAAACCTATATATATGATCGAAAAATATTAAATAGTCGAAATTTAGAAAAAATTCAAACTTTATTAAATTTATAATTGAAAACTTATTGCTCCATCTAAAGATAAATATTTTAAAATAGAAAAAAATATTACAAAATGCATACATATTTCATGTAATAATAATAATTTTGAATATTTTTATGGAATAAATAAGAAAAAAAGTAAAATATATTTTATGTATAACCTTTTTAAAATACTTATATACTAGTAGTTTTAAAAACACTTTTACAAAAGATAGATTAGAAAATGATGAATTTTTAAAATTATATTATAAACATAATGCTATACAATAATTTTGAAATTCATGATTCTTTAATTCTATATTGGTATCTCTAGAATCATATTATACAGAACGTATGAAAATTAGAAATATGATTCCATTATGACAATATAAATTTTAATTTTACAAAAATTATATAAATCTAAAGGGTATAAAAACATTCTACAAAATTGTTTCTTATAGAAAATGATTTTATATTTATTTTTTATTTTCTAATATGTTATCATAGTATGTACAATATATCATTAGTATGTTTAGTTCAACAATGTTTTATGTGATTTAATGAAATATCAATTTTAGCGATATTATTATAATAAATAGTGATATTTGCTAAATTGATTCCCAAATAAATTAAATATCTAATTTATAATGATTGTAAATAACAAGTTATAGAAAAAACAAACTCAATTATAATAGTTGAAAATTCTAGTAAATTTTTATTTTTATAACTCCAGGTGACTAATGATTTACTAAGATACTTACACATACTTGATTATGATTTTATATTTATCTTGTAACCTAACAAATTATAATCATTAATACTTATAAAATGAAAATATGTTACTATAGAATAATATAAAAAAAGATTAATATATTCATTAACATATTTTATAATCCATTTAATTCATTTTAATGACATCCATTAGCCAACAAGATCTTACCCAAGTGGTAAGGGTCCCTACTTGGAATCCAAGAGACCAAGGTTCAAAACTGGGTGGAGGTGAATTTCTTGGTACTATAGCAGCACTGTACTAGGTACTGCAGTAGGAAATGTAGAAGGTCTTGTAGTAGGTACTATATTATCTAGAACAATTCAACCGATTTGGGCCTTCGGGCCACTGGTTTGGGACTGATAGTCTCAATGGCCTTCGAGCCATCAAAGGCCTTCGGGCCACGGGGCCTTCAGACCATTAAAACCAGGAAGTATCCCAATTCAAAAAGATAATTCCCCAGATGAGGATCAATGAAACAAGAATAGCAGTAACTAGAATCAGAGCTAGCTGGATTGGAAGAATGAGAGGGCCTGATAACCGCCATCGGGACCAAGCCCTAGGTAGCTTTGTATGGGGAAATTCTAGCCAATCAGCATTGCAAGGTGGGGAGATAGACGATCACTGATGTAGAATCTGTGAAGGGGAAGTTCCGGTGGGATGGGCATATAGTTCATGTATTGGGAATGGTATGCCTCTGGGCCTTCGGGTCTTGTATTTCAAGTCATGTTGGGCCTTGTGCCTTGTGCCTACGGGTCATGTACGGGTTCCCCTTCTACCCTTAAAAGCAGTATTATCCAAAATAAATAAAATAGAAGGAATTTGAGCCATTCGGACTAATGAATTCCACTAGGATCACATGGAAATATATTACCCATGAAAAACTGAACATGAAATTTCTTATAGAATAATTTATATATTATTTGATTCCGAAAATGCCTATAAATGTTTTACCATCAATGGATATTCAATATTCAACTTTATTAAGATTACATAAGTCATTCTTTAGTGTATTACAACTTTTACAATATCAAAAACCAAATATTGTGAATATCTATTTATAATATGTAGATTTAATTTCCAAAATATAATAATATATTTGAAAATTTTAATGACCATGAATGAATTTATGTTCTACATTTAACGTCAGATTGAATTTACTTTTAATTATATTATAATTTTTTTCTCAAATGTTGATCCAATTATAATTTCATAAAAATGTATTTGAATAACAATAATAAATTTATAAATAATTTTTAAAAATTTTTTTTGAACAAACATTCTATAATAAAAACCATTATTTAAATTTGATAATATTTCATACTAAGATCAATGATATTGATTTTAAACATAATAAAATTTATAAATAATTGAAACACGATTAGTATTAGATTTATTCTACACACTGAGTGGGATATTAATTTCTTAAAATATTTAGAAAAAAATATCCATTTGAAATTGAACTTTTGAAATAAATTAAAAATATTATAATTAAAACAAGTATTAGAATATTCTATTCGAATTTTTATATATTATAATATATATATGAAGGAAAACATATTTTCAAAATAATTTTTTTCTATTTAAGAGGCAGATGTAGGACATATCCACTTGGAAAATCCTCTTTAATTGAATTATATATAGTGGTAAATATTTATATATAATTTTTTTATATAAATATATTTTTAAATAGTGAATAAAATAATCTAGTACAATATCCAACAAAATATGATCATTAGAAATAATCCCATTTCAATAACATCAACCATACATTTGGAATCATGATATACATGTGTAATTGTGATGTTCATGGATGAGAGTTATAACATTGATTTTATCTATCTAGCAGTGAGATTCGATGACATATGAATACTCCAATTTCTAATAGCTCACATTATAGTAGTAGTGTCACATTCCAAAGATAAGTTACAGTAACCCAATGGTATTTCTATTTCAATTGAATTTAACATGATAAGAATATCAAAATCAAGAGATATAGTAGTCTCACACAGACTAAAAATACTACCCATGAATCCAGTGTTATAATTTTAAAAAATATCTCTGACGAATAAAGGACATATATTTTCCATTGATGCGACACGTGTGTTGTATTTGATCTATCAAGAGAATATAGAAATAAAAATAACATCATTATGTCTAAAATTAGGCTTAAAATTAACTACAATAAGGATATGATAGCATGTAAAAGATCATGAATACAATTTCAGTAATGACCTGTTTGAATCCAATTGTAATTTTTCTGAAAAATTATATTATGGTGAAGTATTGACAAAAGGTTGAATAGTTTATGTTCATAACTAAATAATTTTTGTCTATTCCATATTAATTTAATGACTTCTTCTTTGTCTACATGGAATGAATTAATTTGATTCATTGAAAGGGAATGTTTAAATTATTTCTCAAATTCATACTATATTATTTCTGTTTTGGGAATATACACATTAAGAAGTCAAATACAAGATTCCTTAGAGTTGTAGTTATAACATAACATATAAATTTTTGATTTATGTATTTCATTTGTAGATAATAAAATGAATTTAGTAAAAATTGAAATGACGATAGAATGAGGGAATACATATGTATGGGTTTTTGAGTAAACCATCATATATATCATATATCATATTGATGTATATACCCAACCATAAACCATTCATACAACCAATTTTATATCATGTCCGACTGATGCATTGAGATAATGGATGATGGAGGTAAGAATCATAATGAATGTAGGCTCGAAAATTAAAACTTCCTGCCAATTAATAAATTTGTTAATGTAGACCACACTTGTACTGTCATAAGGGGCACATCCAAATTGTTACCCATCATCTACTTTATTAACACATTAGTATCCAATAGTGAATTAGTTTTATTAAAAATATTTATGAGAGGTTTACCTAAAAATTTTCTTACAAAATTTTAAGAGAAGATTTTAGATAGGACAAAAAAATTTAATGTGAACTTATATTAGATAATAAGGCCTTTTTATTGGCAACACTCCTTTTCCACTAATCATGAAATATTTCAAATAATTATCCCATGTTATTATAATTTAAATAAATATATTAAATTTGTTTGAATATCAATTTGATCCTTGAGGTTTCAAATATGTCCATACATTATTTGTAATCACCAATTTTACTCTTTCTGAATTACAAAAATCAATTTTAAATTATTTAATGATCATTGAAAATTAAAAATAAAATTTATTAAAGTAAACCATGTGAAGAAAAAGTATTCATTACATATCGTAATTTATGAATATTTAATTCAAAAGTTCTAATGATATTTTCAACTAGATTATATCTATGAGTTTTTAATATTTGGTTAAGAGGGATTTTCTCCCCTAAATAGGGAACATAAATGAAATTTTTATAATATCAAAATGCATATCCCTAAACACATCCTCCAAGGTATTTTAATCATTTTATTCATTATTTAATGAAATATAATCATGCATAAAATGAATAACTTCATTACTAAAAATATATTTCTTATAATATACCCCATTTGATTTACTAACAGATAATATCCCAACAATAACTTCATAATATTTTGAATTTAATTTATCAATGGAATCCAATGTATAGAAAATAAATAATTTGCAACAAAAGAATCTGAAATAACTAATTTTCTCTGTTATTTCATTCTAAAGGATAGATGGATTTGTTTAATCATAATCAGTTAACTAATCTATTTAGGGATTTAAAAAGAATGATTTATAACATTATCAAAAAAAATTAAATAATATTTATTACAGATAGATCATGTTATATTATAAAGTGTTATATTTTTCATCTCCATTATATCATATTCTTGTGTCTTCTTGGAGAAAATATATTACAGAAATAACTATTTATTCAAAAAACAATTGAAATTCTCGATATTTTAATTCACCACCTATATAACATCAAATGAATATAATTATATATTTTTTGTTTGAAATACCACCAACCTAGTGGGAATAAAATTGATATATGAGAATTGGACAGTGTATCATTTTTATTCTATGAAGAAGATTGTTATATTTTGTATACAAGGACAAATTTATTTAACTTCAAGTATATATATATATATATATTCAATTTCATAAACATTAATAAAAAACTTATTACATAATGTTTATTATTATACATTGATTTAATTTTATAATGTTATAGAGTATTAATTGAATTGATGAGGTCATATAATTTACCTTCTATAAAGATAATGATTATGTGCTATGAAAATATTCTCAATATAGTTTTGTTCTTGGATAACATACTTTAATGGGTGACACAATATTTTTTCTATCTGGTGCGAGTACGTGTAACTTGATGAGAATTCTTATCATGAATATCTCACTTGGTAATCTCTATGACTAGAGGTTATGAGAACAGAACTGCCTGTAGAAATTTCACATGTTTTTGTGTCATTAGATATTTCAATATATTATCATGTATATTGATCCTTTGATATTAATATTATAATTGACGCATTTCGGGACTCACAAAACTTTTTTTTTACAAAAAACATATTTCTATATATTGGTTGTATGTAGGTTATGTTGTGATTCTCATGATTGACATGTCATTAATGTATAAGTTGATGAAGGTTTTTCCCATACATATATATGGGACTTGATATCTTTTCCCTTTGATTGGAATATATCCATAACATAAATTTTAGGATTATAGTGTAATCATATGTTTATTTAAAATATTCAAAGTAAGATAGATTGAGAAAATAGGTTGTTTACACCATTTTGAAACCAAATTGAAAGATATCTAGGCCCATGCATTATATTTTATTGTGGTATTTTTTATCTAGTTTATGAATCTGTGAAATTATATTCCTTATCCTTATTTCCATGTCCCATTTCAAGATTGAAATAACTAATATATGAAAAAACCTAACTAGTGTCGATGAGAAAGAATCATAGAGGGTAACATAGTATGTTTTTCCATTTATCTTGATTAAATTATGTTTGAATTTTATAATTAGTATACTTATTATTTTAATTATCAAAGAATAATATTATTTATGTTATACAGATCACAAAAATTAAATAAATATTTTTCTCCATCATATGGATAAATATATATATATTTTTCATTTTATATAAAATTTAATTAATATTTAAATAATTCCATATGGATAAATTATTGTTTTTTGAATAAAATATTTATTCTTATATTCAAAAATATAAGGAGTTCAAATAGTGTAGGTCTATGGCCGATGAGAAATATAAATCTTTACAAGATGGTAAATATTATTTTTCAATTTTCACAAGATAGTTCACCGAAAAATAATATATTTATTATTATTTGGAATGTCGTTTAATAAAGGTAATAAATGTTATTTATTGTCCAAGATGAATATAAATAATTTTTAATATATACCTTAACTCTTTATGTAGAAGGCTATGTCCATTGTTTTTAGCATCCAATATTAAGAATAGATAATTATTTCACACATGGAATTCACTGTCGTCTCCCCATTCTATATTACTATCAAAATCAAAAAATGGAAGAGATATTACCTCAATTAAAAAGAAACTGTAATTAGGAAAAAAACAAAAAAATAAATTTAACCCCATCTGCAACCACTCGAAGATCGAGTGGATTTTCTCAGAGAACAAAAGAGAACATGTGGATCACCACCTTATGAACTTTATCATTGGATCCTTATAGTGAAATTAATGTAATCCAAAAGGGTATTTACATACATCTTCCTTCAGGAATAAAAATAGTTCTTAAGTGTGGGTATTTTTTCATCAAATATTATATAAATTAGTTATAAATTAGGATTTCAAAATTATCACTTGTGGTTTCATGAAATGACTATTGAAATAAATCAAAATTTATCATCCACCACAACATGCTGCTTCTACACCTAGAACTAACATGTTGTATAATAAAAGTCATGTTTTAATATACAATTATTTATTTTTATGTTGATCTATGTGCAATTTTGGTTCAATTATCATTTTATTTTATTCATTATTTTGTCCAATTTCAATTAAAATGTCATCAAAATATTCATCATGTTCATTGAGTGTTTTATATTATTAATGTTTAAAGAAAATGAATAATGACTAGACATTCCATCGAGAATTGAAAAAAATTCATTCAGTAAAACTAGGATACACAACCTTTAGTCAGAGATCATATCGTTTACCCGTGGACAATGTATATAGATTCCCTGATAAATTAATTGCAATTATTGTATTTAGGTTACACCCTATTTTGAAAAAGTCAATATTTCTCATGGAATTAATATATATGGAATGTATCTTGAACTAAAATGATTTGTAATCTAGCCAATTTAACATGACGAAGCCCCATGCATTTAACTTTGAGACACAGATATCATGTTATGTTATGTGTAGTTGGGATTTACATTCCATGTAGTCTCCATTTTAATGGATTAATTAAACATCATTAAAATTAAAATATCATCATTAAAATAGAAGTTTATTTATTGACACATATTTTGTGCTTTGAAAATTTAACAATGGGTTAATTATTTTTAAAATCTTATATTCTTTGTTATAATAAATATGACATTATTTTTTTCTACCGGTTATTTACCCTGAATTCCATAAATTATAGGTATTTTTAATTAATATAATATGGTCATTAAAGGAAATGGAACTAATTAATTAATTAATCAATCTAAGTAAATTTATCTTAATAATGATTAAATTATAACAAAATGAATGCTAGACAATTACTTTTGTGTATTTGAGGAATGTATGACTCTTATTCAGATTTACCATGACCTATATATTCATTGGATGTCCAAATTTAATGAATTTCAATTGTCTTAAATTATTTATTATTAAATTAAATAGGATGGCTTGAGTGACATCCATCCCCCCCTTATTGTGAAGGACCTATGTGTTCAATGATATTTATTTCATCCCCCATTTACCAATACATTATTTCATATCACCTATATATGAGCCATAAATACATATAATTAATGGAGTATCCCAATTTGAAAAGAGGTGGTTCAAGATAGAACCATAATGATGCCAGCTCTTGTAATACACAAGTGTAAAGGTGGAGTTCTATAACTCATTCCATGACTGAAAAAAAGTTATTTCCCCAAGGTTATTGGTTTACTAAATATCCATTCATTAAATCAACAATTATATGAATTTTTTAATGGGTCATTTAATTTTTTATTTAAATTAGTATATATAATTATTTTTCATATATATGAAAATCAAAGGTCACATAAATAAAAGAATAAATATGAAATGATATAATTTAAATTAATCTGAAATTCATAAATGTATTATCAAGCATGTTCAATTAATTATGCAACATCTACTTAATAATAATAAGGCATGTAAATTATAAAAAGATATAAAGTTTATGCATAAAAAATTAAATAAATGAATTATGTTTAATAGTTTTATCTAATATAGATAATTAATTGAGTAACATCAACATAATAATAAATATATATGTAAAGGGTAAAACAGGGTACAATTTTATTATAATTAATTAAAATCCATCAACCAAACATTACTCCAGTCATGGACTTCAAATACTTTAGTAGGAGTAAAATTGATTAGAACTATGTGTTTGACGAACCCCTATTGGGAAATATACTTTAATAAAAATATTTGTTATAATGGTTTTGGTTCGAAAAAAAATTTACATCAAGAGAAGTATCTCTTCCTGGACTTGGGGTAATTGGAAGGAATGTGTTGACGAAATCTATGTTTGAATTTCAGGATAATTGAGTGAACTCAATAGATCAAGGAGCTGAAATCCTACATTGGCAATGATAGTACTACCTCAATAGCTTCAAGTATCTTGAACAACCCTTTTTGGGGTTACAATAAGGGGAATGTGGATCATTTACAACATAATGTTAAAGTTACTATACATTTTATGTTCAACAACGAAGGATATTGAGGCATGATATAATAATGGTAGAACTAATAAAATTAATTAATTAATTAATTATTACACAATTTGTAATCAAGAAACATTAATAGTTATATTCTATTTTAATTATATAATAATATTGAAATCTCGTTATCCACATTATCTCTATGATAAATATATGATATAAAAATCTCCCTTACTTGAAGTAATATCATGAAGTGGTTTAGATGACTTTAGGTTATTGTATTCCATGTATGGAAATTTTATGTTCTATAATCCCAAATGCATTATTATCCTACTATGGAGGGGTGTTATTAAGATTTACGTTTCTATAAAAAAATATGAGTGATGTGGTAAATGTTAAATTTTTGATGAAATACTCAACATATAGTGATCTTATGAAGTCTCAATAAAATAGGGATGTATATAGAATTCTTGAGAAACACCATTGTATTTACCAGGAGAGAGCTAGATATGAACCATTTATGATATTAATGGTTCTTTTTTAGTGTAATTGTATAGTGGGTTCTCCAAATGGGCCTCACATAGTCAATTTCATTTCCAAGATTGAGTGCCTAGATGTTTTAGGGTTTAAAATCCTCAATGAACTAGAAAAATCTCAATCTTGAATCGCACCCATAGAGCTTCTACACTATAGTTGTAAATTTCAACATCCACAATAATTAGCTGCCAGATTTTCTCACTTTTTTATCTATGTAGATAAGGGTATAAAGCTTGAACATCCTTCCATTCTAAGAGTGAACTAATGGAATAGGAATGAAAATTGACTTTAGAAAAAATATTATTCATGCCCTTCCAAGATGTGGAAGATCATGGGACTATTGAGGGAGTAGGATGTTATCTCTTTCGGATCTGGAAATAAGATCCATTTTAAGTAAATCTAAACCAAGCCAAAGAAGAAAGGGGTTCATTAGGTTCATATTTTATCAATTTTAATTAATTTTTTTCAACATATTGGGTATTATATATATATAATGGTTCCAAAAAATAATTCAAACACATGAACATCATTTATTTTGAAATATTGACCTAGGGGATATAGATCTACAAGTATCACCAAATATAAACTTGTTGTTATAACTATCTTTGACTTCCACCACACATTACTGACCTGAATGATCATTGTTTAGAATGATTTTTATTTTTCCCCGTATATTTTCAAGAACACTATTTTTTATATTTTTAATTGATAGAGATGGATTTATTTTCATGTTTAGTAATAATGATTTCTTAATTTATAAGGAAATAATTTTTATAGTAATGAACAGTTGAAAATAGTTTTTATTAGAAAAAACAAATAATGGGAATCAATAATGATGTTACATCACAAGACTCAAACCGTACCTGATATTGGAATCATCATCAAGCTCATGTAAATGAAAAGTGACTGATTAAATTACAGAAATATGGGTATTTATATTCTCTTTAACTAAGACGAATCTGTGTATTCCACACATGTTTAAATGAAAAAATGAATTATACCTCAATTTTTAGTAAAGTTGAAAGGGTTAAAGAGATTCTTGAATTAGTTAATATCGAGGTATATAGACCAATTCCTATAGAACAAATGTGTGGGTAATCCAAAATTATACCTATTACTTTTGATTTTAGTAGATATATATAATTATACTAAATGTGTTATACAACATTTTCTTTTAATAAATTCATGTAATACCATAATGAAGTTTATAAAAAGCATAGTAGAATGATTAAAAACTCCACTCAAGCCATGGTGGAGAATAACTAAAAGAACACTTCATTGATAACTTATTGTAGTTTTGAATCCTATCTCAAATCGAACCCCCTTAAAATCCATAGTGAAACTTTGTAAGATAAAGGAGGAAAAACACCTTGTTGGACATTGTTAGATCAATTATGAGGCATGAAAGTATTCTATTATCCTTTGAGGGATATTTGTTACCAAAAAACTCATGTACAAAACCAAGCACCATCTAAAAAAAATTATATTCCACATGAATATTGGTGTGGAATAAAAAAGTTGTTACAAAATATACATGTATGGGGAATCCAAGAATTTTTTTATGGCCTCTTCAGGTAACAAACATCTACACTGTGGCACAAATTCTACCTATTTATGAATCCCCATGGAAGTAATGGTATATTACATCTAAAAGACCTCAATAAAATATAGTATAAAGGAACAACATATTACATGAGTGGGAGCACATCTATAAAGGAGATAGTGGGTGTGTGATAGACTTTGATAAATTTGAGTCTCATGGCATGCAATAGTTCGTATAAGAATAGATTCCACAGAGCCATGTGGAATAATAAACTGTTATAGTGACATAAGTTTTTCATAGTGTTGCAAGATAGGAAAGGTAACCAGAACATTATGGTTGTATACTCGCTACGGATGGTGACTCATTATTAGATGAAAATAATGAACCTACCACTTATAAGGAATCACTAAGTCGAAAAAAAGTTTCCACGTGGATAGAAGTTATGAAATCTGAAATGGATTCCATGTACCAAAACAAAGACTATATTTTCAAAGACCCTCTAGTATATTTAAATACATTTGGTTTCATATTATTATATAAGAAGAAAAGAGACATGGAAGGACATGTCAGTACCTATAAGGCACAACTGGTTTCAAAAGGGTTTATGTAGAATCAAGGCATTGGATATGATATAACATTTTCACTAGTATCATTGTTGAAATACAACATAATTTTGCTTTCCATTACAGTTTACCATGGCCATGAGATTAGAAAAATGGATATAAAAAAAATCCTCCCATAATGGGAACCATTAGGAATATGCCTTCATGTTAGAACATAAAGGGATTATGACTCCAAAAGATACCAATATGGAATAAAAATTGAAAAAAACTCATTTTATGCATTTAAGTAAGTAGCTTGGTCATGTAACATTTATTATTAAGCCAAAAAAATTATTTCATATATAATGAATACAATCCTTGTGCATATTAACAGTTTAGTGTATAGTGTTCAGTTTTGTAAAAGTATATGTTGATGACATGTTACACATAAGAAATGATATTCTAGTCATACATTCAATTAAGATATGGATTACATATTGCTTATTTGGGAGGATTTAAGAGGGGAAACATATATTAATGGGATCATGATCCATCATGATATATCCAAGTTGTTTTTCAAACTACATCAAAGTACATAAATTGACAAGATACTAGAGTTATTCAATAGAGGTGGTTGTTTCTAGCATCACATGGGATTCATATTTCAATGAAAATTTGTCATAAAAATCATGAGAAATGAAACAGAATGGGAAAAAGTCTAAAAAACTAGCAATTGGATTAGTCATGTATTCTATGTTATGCACCAGGATATATATTTTCTAAAAAAATTCCATTAACAAGATAACAATATGATCTTGGTGGCCATCATCGCATGGATGTTAATAATTTCATTAAGAATCAATGTTTTACTATGAATATGGTTATATTTTATAGAGGATATCCTGAACTAGTCATCAAATAATATTCATATGATACCTTATAAGCTAATAAAGTTGACATGAAGTCAAAATGGGTATAGATATTCAAATTTAATAGAGGTTCTTTGAGGTGGAAGATCTCGAAATAGGATGTGGTTATATGTTTTATAGTGGAGTCCAAGTATATTTTGGCTTCTAAAAAATCTAAATAAGTAGCATGGATGTGATATTTCATCCAAGAAATAGATTTTTCACCTTTATGTAAATATACTATAAGATTTTATTTTGATAATACTATAGATATGTCTCTCACAAAAGGAGAAAGGTCGCAATATTGGTTGAAGAACATACATCATAAGAATTATCTCTAGTGTGATTTTTCTTAGGGATTTAGGTTTCTAATTAGTAGTATTTATAAGGTAAAAAATGTCGTGGGCCCATAGAATAATTCCTAGAATTAGGAGAAAAATGATTACCATGTGAGGTATATTGGACTGAATTTCATAAGAAGTGGGCTCTTGTGTATGTTTTATTTTTTTAGTGTTGGTTTCCTAGGACCAACTGATTGAACATTTATTACATATGTATATGATGAAATGATTATTAATTTAACATCTAATTATATAATTTTAATTGTTCTACTTTGATTTAATTTAAAAATGTCCAAGAGTATTTGTATCATCGATATAGTAATAGTATTTCACCATTATGATAGGGACACATAGTTTTTTGACCATCATGTGAGAGTATATGTATGTAGATGATCCTTCTTCTAAAGATAATTACACTTACTAATCTTCAATATGGGATATTGTGAGAACATAACCATCAGTGGGAATTCCACTTGTTTTGATTTCATCTTATATTCCTATATGTGACCATTTGTAATTATCCCTTTTCATTAAGACTATCATTGATGTGTGTCATGACTCAGACACAAAGATTTACTAATGAGAACAGTCTGCCCATATATTGGCGGGATGTACGGTACATTGGGTGCATCATTATTGAAATTTCATTAATACAATAGACGGGGGAGGATTTACCCATTTTATCTTTATGGGGTTTTATATCATTTTCCATTTATTGGAATATAAAAATCATATAAATTCCATTTCCCTGGTTTAGTGATGTGTTTATTTCAGATATAAAAAGAAATTCATATTCAGAAAAAAAAATTATAACACCGTTGTTCATCCTTTATCACAAGATATAATGAAAAAAGGAACATATTAAATAGTGACTATTTTTATGAAGTTTTCAATATTTTAATATTAATTTATTTCTATTAGGTGACTTTACCTTTCTAGAATTTAATATTCTACATTATGGAATCTCCCCAAATTCTAATGGGAAGGAATTGTATATTGTCACACACTATGTGTTTTTCACGATCTCGATTAATTGCAATTTGAATATAATTATTTTATATAAAATTATGATAAATATCGAGGAATAATTTTATTCCCATCATATTGATCTCATAAATTAAATAAATATTAATTCTTCTACAAATGTATATAAATATATTAGTTTTTATTGTATATTTACGAAATATTAATTCATGTGAATGTGAATGAAATATTTATTTATGAATAAAATATTTATTCATATATTAAATAAAAATTGAGGAATTTGAATAGAATAAGCCCACATTCGGTGATAAAATAAATAATTTCAAGATGGTAAGTATTATTTATCAATTTTCACAGGCGAGAACACCAATAAATATCTTTATTTTTATTATAAAGAATTTGATTTATTTATGGTAATCAATTTTAATTATTAGAAAACATAGAATTATATAATATTCTAACCTAAATCCTTAATCTATAAAATATTTCTATGTCTATTTTATTCATTACATCCAAAATTTATAATAAAGTATTGTTTTTCACAAAATAATTTTAGCTCAACTCCTCCCTCAATATCCCCATCATCCAATAAAACTCAAGAGATATATATTCAAGACTGAAAAATAAGTGTTCAAGAATGAATAGTGAAATGCATTCAAATCACCTTGATATCTCATAAAGGATGAGTGGTGTTTCTGGGATATAATAGGAGGAAATGTGTATCACTATAACAACCTATTACTGTTTCATGTATTCATAAACCGACGTGTTTAAAAATTTTAATATCTGATGTTGGAAAAAAATATTTATCATCAATTTGTAATTAATGTGTAAAAGACCTAAAATGGCACTATAATATTCTTTTTGATGATCAATAACATTTTTTTATGTATAACACTAAGATATTGTGATTTTTTGAAACCCATAAAGGCTAGGAGAAGATGGAATAAAAATATTTAATATAATTTTTTCAATAACAATTTTTATTCAAAATAATTTAATAACTCAAAATTTGTTCATAGTACAAGAAATATGTGACAACATTTATGTCCAAAATATGGTGTTTTCCCTAATATGTGTATAACATTCGAAGGAAAAAAGACATTTTTATGCATTTCTTGTGATTTAAAGTGACTAAAAAATATTTAATATATTATTTATTGAAAAATATTAAATATCTCCCAAATTGTTATATTTATGGGAAACCTAAACCAATGATGGGTTCGAAATTGGGGGGTTTATCATAGATGGGATATAACATTTGTAAGCGTTGAACATTTGTACACCTCACTCACAAAAATAACCCTTTTAATTTAATTAATTATTTATTTGAATTATTAAATAATAAATCACTAATATCTCTCAAAATGTGCATCCTATGATACATATGAGACCACTGTTGGGTCTGAAATTAGGTGTTTACCCTAGGCGACAAATAAAATTCATGAGAAATTGGAATTTGGTTTGGTCTCTTATAATTTTTTTGTTATTTAATAATTATTATAAATAATTGATATTATTAAATTCATTTAATTACTAAAAAAATTATAATAATAGGATTTCACTTTTTACTCATCTTCAACAAAACATTAGCTCCATTGTTGACGATTCTTGGATTCAAGGACAACATTTCTCTACCATTTTCACTAGTTATTAATTGAGAAGTATTAATTGGGTGAAACTAAATGATCCTTAATTAGTTTTGGATGAATAATTCATTAAAATGGTTTTTCCTTGGGAGGTATTGAATGATGCATTTTTTGGGTTTTAAATATTATAATCATAAAAGTCTTATATTGTATTGTTTCATTCAATTTTCTACGTCCTTAAAACCCTAAATGGTGTAGTTGTGAACATTGTTCATCTGAACTGCTCAGATTGTAGCGTGTGAAACCCATTCTCACCCTCCTCAAACACATGTTTTTTTAAATTTCTTTAACTTATTTTCTTCATTTTCTCCCTCCATCAAAATTTTGAAAGAAATATATATTTAAACATAAATTATATCAGAATAGTTCATGGGAAATTATCAAAAGATATTATTGAAAATAAATTATCAATATATATATACATATATATACGTACATATATATTGATAATCACATCGTGATCTCAGGTATAATTTATTTGTATAAATTTATTAAAGTATAATTTCAATGATTATGACAGGAAAGATTTAATGTAATTATCACATGTATTGATTATCAAAATTGTCATAGGATAATTATTTTGATTAAAAAATGATAATTATTAACAATATCAAAATGATAATTAATTATAATTATTAATGATTAGTTTTTGAATAAATAATAAATAAATAAATTAAATGTTTAACTAAATGAGAATTGCATTATAAAAGGACATATTTATATATATATACATAAATATGTATATATATATATATATATTAAATATTATGGAATACCATCTCTATTATCAAATTATTTTTGGGATATATTTATCAAAAGTGGTTTATAATTATTCTTATGGATATTTATTTTGATTCCATGTGTTAACATAAAACATTTATACATAGATTATCACAGATAATGAAAGTATTATCACATGCCAAATTTTATTTAAAAATAATATAAATCACATTGGTTCTTGGACACATTGATGAACATCAACCTTTGGTGTGTTGATTCTTCTCTTATTAATTTGCGAGGAGGTATATTGAAACACATGGAGTGGTTTATCATTTTTGTAGATGTCAGCAACCATGAGGTATGTGGTTTCAACTTCATTAGCCAAAAAAATTGAATAACCTTGAATTGGGTAGTTTATTTCAATTCATGATTTAATTTTTGGAATTTAAATTAGTGGTTTAATGGAAACATTTTCAAATAAATTATCAAATTTAATTGTTTAAATTAATTATTAAATTCTAGAGTTAGGTTAGAATTGATTTAAAACATTTGAAAATGGGTAATTTTTTTTTGATAAAAACCAACTGATTTTATGTTGAAAACGAGGCATGATTTTTATAAAAACAATTTTTTCCCCTAAGTGAAAAATTATCCCAGAAATGAATGAATGAGATTTAATAGTTTTTTAGTAGTCTCAAAAGAAATTTAACATCATTTATTTTTTAAGGGAACATGCATGCATTAGGTAGTTAGTGAGTTATTAGGACACACTCTAACCTATTACAATGTTATAAAACACACATGTGGTGGGTCACATCCTCAAAAGGTTGGTGATGAGTCGCCTTTCGAAAGTGTGGTCAGAACATGTGTATACACATTTTGCTGATTTCACTTAGAGAGTGTGGTGTCCTATAACCTGAAATATTTTTGTATTATTTGGTAGATTACCATGTTGCTATTTTTTTATATTTAAGATATAAATGTATTCCAATGTTTTAAACTAGATGACATGCCTTCTAAATTTATATAAAATGTTTTATATAACTATTTTTATTTAATCCATTATTTCAAAAATATTCCATAAATTTTAAAAGCATTTATTAAAAAAATTATTTTAATCATTTTAAATGTATAGAATTATTCATTTATATATTAAATATAATAAAAAAATGTTTATTTTTAAAATTGAAATCACATTCCTGGTTAATATATTATTGAAATTTGTTCTGGAATCCATAGTGAGACCCTACAAGGATTTTTATCTCACACCCTACCTTTTCCTTTGGCTGGTTCTGGACTTCCCTCATCTAGGTTCGAGCAAGGGGAAAGGATCACTTGGAGGTTGATCTAGCTCTTAACCCTCAGTCTTGGTGAGTTGTATCCTTAGTGATGTCAGTTGTTCTTCCATTTTTTGATACATGGGTTGTAAAAAATGGGGATTTTTATTCCTTATTGTATTTTGGTACATCACTCCCTATAAAGATTATTTTGTTATGCATAAAATATTGTTTTCTTTTTCTTCCACATTCTGTGTGAAAAAGAGTTCCCACATGTATGTTGTATGATGCCTGGTGGTAGACACCTACCCATCAGGATCAGTAATGTCCATCAGGATATCTTAAGACCAGGTCAGTTATTGGGTTGTGATGGTACCGGGGATGGTTAATGAAAAAATGGAATGAGAGGGAGGTTCATACCTTTGTTTTAATTTCAGTATGAAACCAAGAAATCTCATTGGGTCATAAGATGTAGTTGTGATTGAGTGCCTCTCCATATCTCATTGTAATGAACATTCAGTCACCAGGGGTGGTTATGGAAAAATATTTTGGATTAGTTCTAGGCTTTAACATATTTGGATTTGGATAGAGTGGAATCCAAATCTATTTTCATCCCTTCAATTTAGAATATTTATCCTTGTTACTCAGTTAGACTACTATTGAAATGTATACATTCTATTTTCTAATGATTTTTATCATAATTCCTCTGAGAATAAGTGAAAATCAGATCTAGAAAGAGGCAGCTGCTAGATCTCAGCATGTGATACTTGTTGTGAATCTGAGTCTGGTAGAGGTGATTTTTTCACACTATCCAAGATCTGGGGTATGCACCATCTCCAGTTCCCATTTAGGCTCTAGTTGTGGATCCTCGAAATGATGTTCTCCAAAATCACTATCATATGTTCCTACACCGGAAGCCTCCTGTTGACAACGACTCCACTGACACTCTCACGTTGAGGAATGGATGAGCAATATAAATCTTATTTTTGGGTTTTTGGAGACACCAAATGAAATCAAGGTTAATTATTCCACCTTTGTGCTAGAGGGACCAAATAGAAGATGGTGGGACACGATGGTGATGGATGGGATGCAAGAAGGTTTAGAGTGGAGAGACTTCAATGTTCGTTTCACTGACTAGTTCTATCCATGAATCAATGGTGTTGTCTAATGCTATTGATTTTTTCAAGCATCAGATTGCCAACTAGAACCATGACTAAATACTCAAATAATATTTTTGAGGTGGTGTAGTTTTCCCCTAAGATTGTATCTAATAATAATATAAAGGCTTGATGATTCGATTTGGGACATAGATTAGATATATGTTCTTGGGTTTTATTGTTGAAGCCTCCCACTTATGATAAAATGATGGATAAAGAGATGTTGTTTGAGATGCACCTGGATAGAAGGTTAGGGTTGAAGGGAGTTCATTTTCCATTCAGTGGAAGTGTCGGTTCATTTAATGGAAAATAAATGTGTGATTATTCTCATGGATGTTCTCGATGATAGAGTCATTACATTTGTCCTATAGCACTAAGAGGGAGTTCTTTAACTTGTTATCAATGTGGCATGCCAAAAAATTCTATGCGGATTTGCATTACGGCCCCTAAAAATTGTAGATCGTGCAGATTTTCGTGGTACTTACAGAGATTCTAGCATCACTTCTCTACTCCACGTAGTGAAACATGATCATTACCTCCACCAACAAACTACAGGGCAATCAAATGATTCATGTAAAAAAGGGTTCCAGCCACAAGCATCCAAAACGAAGCTTCTCAACATAGTGGACAATTCTCCAGTGGAAGAAAACATTGGTCCAACGACTGTTTGAGGTACCATTACTATACCTTCTCTTATGTGACTAATCTATTTGATATATTTTCAACCCACGTAATTTTTTCAACTCGTATTTTTAATCTTATTAATAAATCTATGAATATTTTATCATTTCCAATGGATACTACTCCATCCCTTGGTCAAATGGGAGATCAATGTCTCTGTATTCATAATTGTGTCATCTCACTATTATATTTTGAGCTTTCTTGGAGTTTTTTGGTTTTTGACATGATATCTCTTCACATCATATTCAAGATGGATTGGCTCATTTCCAATAAATGTCGGATTGATTGTTATATTCGATGGGTCTTCCTAACTACACATAGTGCTTTGCCTCTTATCTTTCAAGGAGAATGGGACCCCCAGTCAAGTAGACTCGAACCCTCTTATCCAAAGATGGGGAAAGTTATATCAGTGTTTTATTTTGTTCTATAGAGGGATTCCATTAGTGGGGATCTTCCTTCATTCATTGATGATTTTTCGAAGTTTTTCATTATAAACTAACTATACTTCTACTAGTAAGGGAGGTTGAGATTTCATTAGAGCAAATGCATGGTACTCAACCTGGTTCTATTCACTCTCACAAAATGCCTCCACCTAAACTGATTGAACTAATGACTCGGTTAGATATTATTTTTCATAAACAATCTATACAATCGAGTGAGTCGCCAAAGGTGGCACGGGTTTTCTTTGCCAAGAAGGTTGATGGTCCTCTTCGCTTTTATGTTGAATATATGTAGTTCAATAGAGTTACGATAAAGAACAAGTATATTTTTCCACGAATTGATGATTTGTTTCATTAGTTGAAAGGGGTGATGTGGTTTTCAAATATTGATATTTGATCCAGTTATGATAAGTTGAGGATAAAATAATTTTACATTTAGAAAAACACTTTTTGTAGTAGGTATAGACATTATAAGTACCTTTTAATGCCCTTCGGCATATCAAATGTTACTGAAGTTTCCATGGATATGATGAACATGATTTTGCATTAGAATTTGTATACCTTTTTTTATTGTGTGTAGATGAAATTATTTACTACTCTATGTCCAAGAAGGATCTTGTGCATCATCAAAGATTATTTCTCAGTCTATGAAGGGATCACTAATTTTATGCCAAAATTTCAAAGTGAAATATCTATATTTGGAATGTGAAATTCTTGGGGAATGTGGTGTTATAATAAGGAATATAAGTTGATCCAAATAAGGTAAATGATATTATGACTTGTCAAAAACCAGGAATGGTTTTCGGGATTTAGATATTCTTAGGACTAACAGGATATTATAGCTAGATTGTTAAGGACATATCAAATTTATCTTATCTGACTACTTCTATGACTTGAAAGGGAGTAATGTTTTCCTTGAATGATAAATGTTAGAGTTGTTTTTATGATCAAAGACATCTTTTTACTATAGTGCTGATGTTAACACTTGTTGAGGCTAGGAAAGGCGACGTGGTCTTCTATGATGCATCTGGTTGAGGTTTGGGATGTGTTGTTATGAAAGGTAATCATGTTGTTACCTATAGATCTCATCAGTTTAAGACTCACAAGAAAAAACTATCCTACCCATGACTATGAACATGCAGCAGTAATGCACACACATATGTGTTGGAGACATTACCTTTATAGAGATAGTTTTTTGTGTATTCAGAACAGAAGAGCTTGAGTTATATCTTCTCTCAAAAGTATTTGAATCTCCACCAAAGGCTTTGGGTAGAGTACCTAAAATAATTCGAGTATCAAATTTCCTATACCCTGTGGAAAATTAATGTCTTTGAATATGCATTAAATATGAACCATTCATCATAAGATGTGGTATAAGCTTTAGAAGATTGGATTTTAATGTATTTTTTTTCACAGTTGTATATTAGAGTTCAGTGGAAGCGGGTGATATTTCTTCATCCAGTGTTCAGTTGACATCTTCTCTTTGGGAGATGATTCATAAAAAATAGATTGATGATGAATTATGAATCATTAAGGGCTCTCTTTATGGTGGGGAGACCTAAACCAAGTGGTCTCACTCCCAAGAGGGAGTTATGTGTAATTGAAACTGATACGTTATGCCTTCATCGGCTTGTAATGTTGTGATGAGGGATTTCCATAACTCAAAGTGGATTGTTATCCCAAGAACCATGAAGATATTCTATGATATGTGCTGATAGTTATAGTGGAATGGAATTAGATAGGGTATTGTGGAGTTTGTATCCTATTGAAACACATGCTATCAGGGGAAGGCTGAGACCAGAAACCGTCATGTTTTCTTCTACCAATCCCAGTCCCTACATGGAAGTGTGATGAAATATATATAGACATTTTGGTTCGTTGTGGCACCCCAAACATTTTATGGTATTTTTCACTTAAATAAATTATATTCATAATTTTTTTCCTTTGAAACAACACTAGGTTATTTAGGATATATTCAAAACCTAGCCATTAGATATAAATTTTCCACTTCTATGTTTTGAATTTCAAAAAATGGTCATCTAGAGATGTGATCAGTAAGTCATTTTGAGTCTGATAGAACAAAATTGATTTTTGGTGAATAGTAACATACCATTATGAATAATAATAAGAATAGTAATATGACCCTTATGAATAGTAAATAATAATATTATTTTATTTTATTAAGGTAATATGATAATGGGATTTTAATGAATTTTTCAATGTCACATAAATCTAACTACACTACAAGATTGTTATTTTTCGAATTAACTATGACCTTATTTAAAAATTAAATTAATATTATTTAGAAAATTATTTTTGAAAAATTGATTCCACTTTTCAATTAATCACATAGGATAATGGTATGGGTAAATTTTCTGGATTTTTCTGAAATTCTAGAATTTTTGATGAATAGTGAAATAAGGTAAATACCATATATTCAATTTATCAATAAAGTACACTATTTATGAAATTAGAAGATATGTGGGGCCACTTGGTTCAAACTCACATTCAATTATTACTATTAGGGGTCACGCAAAACAATACTATTGGTTGTCTTGATGGAAATAATAAAATAATGAAATTAAATATTCAAAATTTACCCCTCTCCTCAACTATAAAAACCCTCCACCACCACCTCTTCTCTTCGCTCCTCTATGACTTGAAGCTCCTCAATGTTATGCCTAATTACCCGTCCCAAGTATCTTCCCCACGTCCTAGATCTGATAGTCTAACAAAAAGACCAAAACCAAAGCCCATAAGAAGGATCTCTAGGAGAAGAGATCAAGAGATAAACAACCTCTTTTATTTTCATTCTTTTATTTCATTTTATGTTATTCTATTCCTTTACCTTTGGAATGTGTTGGGATATTTCATTAAATATTCCTCCTTACTTTACATATCATGTATTAATTATGGGATATTCCATTCCTCTAATCAAAATATTTTTATGAAATTATAAGAGATGTCATTAGGCTTCCGAATGTTCGTGAGAAATTTATCAAGATTTCATTCATTTTAAGATTGATTTCTTTTATTCTTATTTCCTCTCCTAATATTAAAATAGAGGCATGTATTCCCTAGAATCTTCTATATTTTGGATGTTCTAATGTTAATAGATAATTTTTCATCATTATTCTTCTCCTCTCCCATTTATTTAAGTAATAAAAACATTGTATGTGATGAGTCGAATTACCGACATTGTGGATGATGTAATTTCAATTTCCATTAAATATTTAAAGTCTGGTTATGAAAACAAATATATGGTAGAACCAGGTCATAATAGTTTTTTTTATCTTGATCAATATTCTGGAATCTTTATACTTTCATAATATGTAATAATAATACAAAACAAGTTTATTGAGCACAAAACTGCGAAGCCAAATTCATGTGTTTTTAACTCATCGAATGTGTCATCCTCATGGTATATAACCAAAATCAATATAAGATCATTTATATCACTTCAATTTCACTAATAATGTATACTAAAAATTCTGGATGTTTAACCATATTTCAAACCAACTTCCATTCATGAATACAAGTAAACAAATCATGAAACTGAGTTAGAAAATGCTTCCAAAACAATAAAATTAAATCTCTTAACCACTTCAGTGGTGGTGTGGTGGTGAAGGTGAGTGGAACATCTAAAGTGTTATTTTGTAGGTTCATGTTTCAAATCCTAGGAGTCCTCTTTCGGGGAGAACCTCTCCCCAAGGATCCACCCACCATACCGGTTCTCCCGGTCTCATCTGGGCGGGCAAAATGAGGCACCACCCAATCGATGACGGATCGGTTGATGGACCATCGATGTCGGGCCGTCACCCTCTTGGACACTCTTCCATCTCAGCTGGAAATGGATCCTTCCTAGCTGGGGCTCTCTCCGGTGTGACCCCTTCGTGGGGAGGGGGGTTGCCTTGTGTGGAGGGATTGAAAAGGCCACACAGGGGAATTCCCTTATTGAAAAAAAAATAAAATTAAATAAAATTAAATCTCTTAAATCCAACAAAAAGGCCATTAATGAACATAATAAGGTTATAACATATAAATTAAATATAAAATAGGTTCTGTATTTATGAATTAATAATCCTAATTTTTTTATTCATGTCGTTAATAACAAGTCAAGAACACCTTCAAGCATAAGGTTAAGGATTCTCTATCTCACTTTTATTCAAGATTCCACCCTATCTTGTGTGCTTTTGATTTTAATTTATAATGATGGGGTATTTTTTATCAACTCCCCCATACTTCCCTTTTGATATATAAATAATTTTATTCACTTTACCTCTAATTAAGACTTTGCAATAACACTAGTTAAAGTGCCAAAATGTTTGTAAGAGGTTTTCTCATCTCACCTTCAATTCTGTGGGATTTTCATTGTTCGCCTCTTATTTCGTATAAGTGGTATAGGTGTAATTCCATATGACATATTTTATCATGGTTCTAATTATATTCATTTTATTTTGTGACTCTTTTTGTGGTTATTATTTTTTTTTCATATGACTCAATTGAATACAACATGGTAACAAGATTTGTCTCAATTTTCACTTCATTGTGAATTGCTTAGTAGTTGTGCACCTACTCTTTCTTATGTGGTGTACCTAATGCCCATTTGAGATCACTTTTCAATTGAAATTATGTTCCATTTAAATATCCATATTCTCATATCATGGAAATTTTTATTTTATAGGCCGTATACCATTTTTACATACAGTATTAATTTTGAATAATGTTTTGACTGTGGAAATGTTGATGAAACTGTATCCTCGATTCTATACGGATAATGTGAATACATATTTATCTTGTATTGAATATATTTATAAAGAATTATTTGGATGTATAGGTGGGTGGGGCCCACTCTAGCACCTTGATGCATCAATAGGTCTCATGAGACAAAAAATTTTGGCGATGAAACCCTTCGAGTTTGTTTCCAAAAATCAGACGGGTTTCTACCCAATGAACTAAACTTATTTTATGGTATTATGGTTCATGTTCTAGACACATGACATCCAGTTAATAAAAATTCTCTTTATTCATTATCAGAAATTATTATTATCCTTGAGATTTTCACTATGAAAAAATCTATGGATGCAGTTTCATTTTTAGGTTTTTAATGACATTAGTTATTCATTTATTCACTATTCCATATTGATTATGTCAGATTATTTGAGTTCACTTATTATTGTACACATTATTCATCTATTTTTAACCATTACTGAGCATTTGAGCACACCCCTTTCATTTTCTACCTTTGACTGGTGATGAAGAGAAGGTCTTCTTTTGAGTTCCTTTGGATGCAGATTTTAGTTTTTGTTATGTATTGTATTTTGTAAACTTTTCCAATGTAATTTGAGTTAAATATATGTTTCTAGTTTCTTTGAGACTGCTAAACTTATCATTCCATTGGGATTTTCATTCCTTATAACCATTCCATTATCACAAGTAATGCACCAACTCCTTTCTCGAGGGGTTGTGGTGTTACAGTTGGTATCAAAGGAAGTTTTGTAGGAAACATGGAAACTAGAGTAGGAAATATATAGTAGGCAAGAAATCCCTAAAGTAGCATATTAGGATAGATGTACAAGAACGTCCTAATATTTTGGCAAGGAATACATTATGTGTATTTTTCAAGAAATACACCCATGTCTGGATACGAGCAGGTAGAGGCAGCTCTGGCACAAATGTATCTAGGGGTAAAACTAGAAAACACTGCTTTGAGCTAGACTCGAATGGGAACTAGTACACGAAAACGGGCCTTACTGCATTCTTGGTTATGACACTCCCAAGGGATATGCTTAGGATAATTAATATTTTCTTTACAAGCCATTATTAAGGAGTTTAATGTAAATTTAACTCAGAGAAACCATGTTTATAATATTAACTATGCCTTGAATTTAAATCTATATTTAGTGATTTTATATTTAAGATTCATAAACTCATCCAGTTTATCCCATTGTATAGAAATGGTGTTTAATGGTAGAAGGGGAATCAATACTCGTTGCCAAGGTAGGGATCTCCCAACTGAGCAAGTCAGCACAATCAATGTTGGAGCAGATCAGATCATGACTATTTTGGGACAACTTACTCAAGTTGTAATGAATAACCATTCCACACCTATGTTGGATCGTTTCATGCGGCAGAAGCCCCCATATTTCGGTGGGACTACTAATCAAGTGGGATCTGAGTTATGGATCAATTCACTTGAGAATATATTCATGGCATTAAGATGCAATGAGAATGATAAGGTGGTGCTGGCATTATGTTGTCTCAAGGGTGACGCTGACCAATGGTGGTCCATGATTCAGAATACAATGGAGGAAGAAGAAATAGAAGATATAAAATGGAGGACGTTTAAGGGAATATTCTTCGAAAAGCATTTCCCTCGCGAGCAACAAACTGAAATGAAGCCGAAATTCCATAGCATGAAACAAAGGGAAGAAGACAGTGTTGAAGAGTATAAGGCTACATTTATAAGGCTCTCCAGGTATGCCGTAGATTAACGTGTGTGACTCAGCAGACAAGATTGATCATTTATTTGAAGGTCTTATGCCAAGTCTTCGGATGGAACTAGCTTCTCAAAAAATTTCATCATATGAAGGAATTGTATCAAGTTCCATCAAAACAGCGAGGAAATTTGTTAGATCAAATATTTTCAAAGGAAACCAAGATAAGAAGCAGTACTCTGATAATAAAGGAAAAGGAGAAGCACAAAAGAAGAGCAAGGGAACGAATAGTTTCCCATTATGTGGGAACTATGGAAGGAATCAACTTAGGAAATGCATGAAAGGCATGGGAGTCTGCTATAAATGCAGAGAAATAGGTCATTGATCCAATGAATGAAAGGGGAATAAACAATTCAATGATGTCCAATGCTACAATTGCAGAGAGATGGGATACTATACAAATGAGTTTCCTAAACGCCAAGGAAACATGACTCAAAAAAGGCCACGAGATCACGGGAGGGCTTATAAGATTACAACTGCGGAGGTTGAAGTTGTTAATGATGTCGTGGAAGGTACTTTAATTGTTTCCTAAAACATAGCCAACACCTTATTTGGTTCTGGATCGTCGCATTCATTTATATCTTCTAAATTTCCCAAGAAAATTAGATATCTCCAATTTTATTTATAAAGGAATTATCAGCCAAAACTCTCAGGGGATGTATCATTGCAGCAAATGAATGTCGACTAGTCCCCCTCTAATCACCAACACATGCTTTAGTTGCCAACCTTGTCATCATATCAGTGACTAAATTTGATATAATTCTCGACATGGATTGGCTGTCAAATTATGATGCGAAGATCTATTGTAAGAAGAAGGAAGTTATAATTTTTGAGAATGGTGTAGAATCCCTTGTCTTTAGGGCAGAAACATCACCATCTGATTCTTATAAAGAACCACCCCAAGTAGTTCTACTGAATTCAATACTTAGAGAGGAATATAAACCAACATCTACGTGCAAGGAAGGAAATTTTCAAATTGAAGATGTGCACATAGTGAAAGAGTACATAGATATATTTCCAGAGGATTTACCTAGACATTTTTAAGAGAGGGAAGTTGAGTTCTCTATTGATTCAATTCCCAGTGAGAGAACTATATAAAATACCCCAAATAGAATGGCCATTGTGGAGTTAGTGGAGGTAAATAAACAACAAGTGGATTTTAGTGACAAAGGATTTATTCAACCTAGTGTTTCTCCATGGGGAGCCTCAGTCATGTTTGTCAAGAATAAAGATGGATCCATGAGCCTATGAATTGATTATGGGGAAATCAATGCTATTACAATAATGAATAAGTATCATCTACCTCGGATTGATTATTTATTTGATCAACTATATGGAGCCCAATACTTTTTGAAGATTGATATTCGGTACGGATATCATCAGCTGTATGTGAGGAAGGAAGATATTCTGAAGACAACATTTCGAACCAGGTATGGACATTAAAAGTTTACATTGATTCCATTTGGACTGACTAATGAACCCTCTGTATTCATGGACTTAATTAATACAGTTTTCTAGGAATATCTTGATAACTTTTTTGTGGTGTTCATCGTTGATATCTTGTTATACTAAAAAACCTATGAAGATCATGACAATCACTTGCGGATTATTATGGAAACTCATAGAAGAAATCAATTATATGGGAATTTTATCAAGTGTGAATTCTGGCTTCAGTCAGTTTCTTTTCTAGGCCATATTGTCTCTAAGGATGGAATCCTAGTTGATCTTGCAAAGACATAGGAAATCCAAGATTGGCCCATCCCAACAAACAGAACTAAGGTATGCAGTTTTATTGGCTTAGCAGGTTACTACCGGCGTTTCATTCAAAATTTTTCCCGTCTGGCTATCCCGCTAACCCAACTCTCACAAAAAAGAGTTATGTTTGTGTGGAAAAAAGTGTGTACATAATTCTTTGAAGAATTGAAAAGAAGATTGGTCAATGATCCAATTTTGACTCTTCCATCTGGAAGTGAAAGATTTGTGATATACAGCGATGCATCAAATAATGGGATAGGTTGAGTCCTTATGCAAAATGATAAAGTTATTACATATGCATCAAGACAGTTGAAGACTCATGAGAAAAATTATCCAACTCATGATCTTGAACTAGAAGCCATAATATTTACTCTGAAAATATGGATGCATTATCTCTACGGAGAGAGATGTGAGATATATACGCACTCCAAGAGCTTGAAATACATTTTCACACAAGGCAAAAAAGATGGCTTGAGTTACTAAAAGATTACTATTGTTCAATACACTACCATCCAGGAAAGTCGAATAAGGTGGAAGATGCATTAAGTAGGAAATATCATGGCCTTCTGACTCAAATAAGGATTGAAAGAGATCCTATATTCATGGATATACTAAATAAGGAAATGGGAATTGTTAAGGGAGGAGAAAAATAATTTATCTTTCAAATGATTTCTAAACCGTCTTTAGTAGAGAAAATAAAAAGCTCTCAATCTAATGATGATAATCTACACAATAAGATTAATGTTGTCAAGGTTGGAAGGGTGGATGACTTCGTGTATGAAGAAGGATTTCTGAAATCTGGGAAGAGGTTATGCGTTCCATCAGTACCTGAGCTAAAAAAGGATCTATTAGACGACGCCCATAGCTCAAATTTCTCTATACACCCGGGTAGCACCAAGATGTACAAAGATCTAAAGGAATATTTCTTGTGGGATAATATGAAGAGGGAAATTGCTGAATACATGTCAAGGTGTCTAGTTTGTCAACAAGAGAAGGTATAGATACAACATCCCAAAGGATTGATGCAAACTCTGCCTATTCCGTTGTTGAAGTGGGATAACATTACGATGTACTTTATCACCGGACTACCGAGGACACTTAGAAGGAACGATGCAATATGGGTAATTGTTGATCATTTCACAAAATCATCACATTTCATTCCTATACGAGAGTATTTTCCACTCAAACACCTTACAAGACTATATATCAATCAAGTTGTAATACTTCATGGTGCACCTCTATCAATTGAATCTGATTGATATCCTTGGTTTACATCAATGTTCTAGAAAAGTCTCCAGAAAGATTTGAATACTGATCTTTATATGAGTTCTGCATATCACCCCTAAACCGATGGACAGTCTGAAAGGATTTGACGACATGCTGAGGTCATGCTCTCTTGACATCGAAGTTATGTGGGATTAATAAATACCGTTGGTAGAATTTTCTTAAAAAAATAGTTTTCATTCTAGTATTCAAATGGCTCTGTATGATACATTATATCGAAAGAGCTGTCGAACTCCAACTTGTTGGGACGATGTTCGTGAGAGGAAACTTATAGGCCCAGAACATATTGAAGAGACCATGAAAAAGGTGAATAATATTCAAGCCCATATTAATGCATCCCAAAGTAGGCAGAAGATTTATACTGACAACCTGAGAAAGGACTCGTAATTTCATTTGGGAGATAATGTATTTCTGAAAGTATATCCATGGAAAGGAATCTTCAGGTTCAATAAGAATGGAAAACTAAGCCCCATCTATATAGGACCATTTGAAATTTTGGGAAGAATCGGAGTTGTAGCTTACCTTTTAGCGATGCCACCAAATCTCTCTAGATTTCATGATGTGTTCCACGTGCCATTGTTAAATAAGTACATCCCAAACCCAACCCATGTACTAACATATAAAGAAATAGAAATGGAACCAGATTTTTCATACTGTGAAAAGTCTATCAAGATTTTTGACACAAGGGGGCATGTATTGAGAAATTGAAAGACTCGTCTAGTAAAGGTTCTTTGGAGAAATCAGAATATGGAGGAAGCAACATTGGAACCGGAGGATTTCAGGAAGAAGAACCACCCACATCATTTTGGTGGGCTATGTATATAAAATTTCGAGGAAGAAATTTTAAAACGAGGGAATAATGTTGCACCCCAAATAATTTATGGTATTTTTCTCTTAAATACATTCTATTAATCACTATATTCCTTTGAAAAAACACTAGGTTATTTAGGAGATATTGAAAACCTAGAAATTAGATATAAAGTTTCCACTTCTATGTTTTGAATTTTAAAAAATGGTCATCTATAGTTGTGATCAGTAAGTCATTTGGAGTCTGATAGAACAAACATGATTTTTGGTGAATAGGAACATACCCTTATGAATAGTAATACAAATAGTAAAATGACCCTTATGAATAGTAAATAGTTATATTATTTATTTTTTAAGGAAATATGATAATGGGATCTTAATTAATTTTTCAATGTCACGCAAAACTAACTACACTTTAAGATTGTTATTTTTCGAATTAACTATGACCATATTTAAATATAACATTAATAATATTTAGAATATTATTTTTGAAAAATGGATTTCACTTTTGAATTATACACATCAAAAAATGGTAAGGGTGAAGTTTTTGGATTTTTCTGAAATTTTTTAATTTTTGATGAATAGTGAAATATAGTAAATACCGTATATTCAATTTATTAGTAAAATACACTATTTATGACATCATAAGTGATGAAAGGCCACTTGATTCGAACTCACATGCCATTATTACTATTATAGGTCACATGAGACAATACTATTGGTTCTCTTAATGGAATTAAAAAAAATAATGAAATTAAGTATTCAAAATTTACCCCTCTCCTCCACTATAAACCCCACCCCCACCTCTTCTCTTCACTCCTATAAGCCTTGAATCTCCTCAATTTTCTGCCCAATTACCCTTCCCAAGTCACTTCCCCACGCCCTAGAGCTGGCTATCTCACCAAAAGACCAAAACCAAATCCCTTAAGAAGGATCTCAAAGAGAAGAGATCAGGAGGTAAACAACCTCTTTTATTTTCATTCTTTTATTTTATTTGATGTTATTCTTATCATTTACATTTGGCTTATGTTAGGATATTTCTTAAATATTTCCCCTTAATGTCCAAATTATGTATTAGTGATGAGATATTCCATTCATATCATCGTACTATTTTTATGAAATTTTAATAGACGTCGTTAGGCTACCGGATTTTCATGAGAAATTTATCAAGTTTTCATTCATTTTTAGATTACTTTCTTTTCTTCTTCTTTCCTCACCTCATCTTAAACAAGAGGAATTTATTCTCCAGAATCTTGTATATTCTGGATTTTCTAATGTTTATGGGATATTATTCATCATTATTCATCTCCTCTCCCACTTATTTAATGAATAAAAACATTGTCCGCGATGCGTCAAATTACCGACATTGTGGACGATGTAATTTCAATTTTCATTAATTATTTCAAGTCTGGTCATGAAAAAAAATATATGGTTGAACCAGGTCATAATATATGTTTTTTTTCTTTATTAACATTCTAGAATCTTTATACATTCATAATATGGAATAATAATACAAAACAATTTTACTGAGCACAAAACTGCCAATCAAAATTCATGTGTTTTTAACTCATCGATTGAGTCATCCTCATTGTATATGAATAGAATCACTATAAGATCATTTATATATCTTTAATGTCACTAATAATTTATATTTACAATTATGGATGTTTAACCATATTTCAAACCAACTTCCTTTCATTAATACAAGTAAAAAATTCACGAAACTGAGTAAGAAAATGCTTCTGAAACAATAAAATTGAATATCTTATATCTAACAAAAAGGACATTAATGAACATAATAATGTTATAACATATATTTTACATATAAAATAGGTTCTGGATTTATGAAATAATAATCCTAATTTGTTTAGTTAGTTCTTTAATAACATGTCAAGAACACCTTCAAGCATAATGTAAGGGATTTTCTCTCTCACTTTTATTCAAGAATCCACCCTATCTTGTGTGATTTCGATTTTAATTTCAAATGATGGGGTATGTTTTCAGAACTCCCACATACTTCCCTTTTGACATATAAATAATGGGATACCATTTTACCTCTCATTATGACCGTTCAATAACACTCGTTACCGTGCCAAAATGTTTGTAAGATGTTTTCTCATCTCACCTTCAATTCTATGGTATTTTCATTGTTCGCCTATTATTTATTTTATGTGGTATAGGTGTAAAAGAATTTGAAATATTATATCATGGTTCTCATTATATTCATTTTATTCTGTGTCTCTTTTGGTGGTTATTAAATTTTTTCATATGACTCAATTGAATACAACATAGTAACAAGCTTTGTCTCAATTTTCACTTCATTGTGACTTGCTTAGTAATTGTGCACCTACTTTTTCTTATGTGGTGTACCTACTGCCCATTTGAGATCGCTTTTAAATTGAAATTATATTCCATTTCAATATACATATTTTCATATCATTGATATTATTATTTTCTAAGTCGTATACCAATTTTATATACGGTATTTATTTTGAATGATGTTTTGACTATGGAAATGTTGATGAATATGTATCTTCTTATCTATACGGATAATGTGAATGCATATTTCTCTTTTATTTAATCTATTTATAGATAATTATTTTGATGTAGATGTGGGTGGGGGTCACTACAGCTGCTCGATGCATCGGTAGGTCTCCTGAGACAAAACAATTTGGCGACAAACCCTTCGAGTTTATTTCCAAAAATCAGATGGGTTTCTACCCGTAGAACTTAACCGTTTTTACGGTATTATGGTTAATGTGGAAGATACATGTCATCCAGTTAATAAGAATTATCTTTTTTCATTATCAGTTATTATTATTATCAATTAGATTTTCCATATGACAAAATATATGGATGCAATTTCATTTTTAGTTTATTAATGGCATTAGTTATTCATTTATTCACTATGCCATATTGATTATGTCCGATTATTTGAGATTAACTTATTATTGAACTCATGCTTCCACTATTTGTAACACTTACTGAGGGTTTGAGCTCACCCCTTTCATTGTCTACCTTCGACAGGTGATGAAGAGAAGGTCTTATTTTGAGTTCAGATGGATTTAGATTTTAGTTTTTGTTATGTATTGTATTTTGTAACCTTTTCCAAAGTAATTTTAGTTAAATATATATCTAGTTTCTTCAAGACTACTAAGATAATCATTCCTTCGGGATTTTCCTTCCTTCTAACCATGAAAATAACACTAGTAATTCACCGGCTCCTGTCTAGAGTGGTCATGGTGTTACATTCGTAATCCTCAAACTTATAGAAAGAAGAATGTGATATGGGTTGTGATCGATAGGCAGACCAAGATGGATAACATTGTACCCATTCAAGATACAAAAAATTTCGAGGTGTTGGGAAGTCATTATGGGAATGAAATTTTTCGTTTACATAATGTTTAATCTGTAATAGTCTCCGATAGTGATCATCGGTTCACATCCCTCTTTTGGTGAGGCCTTTAAGAAGCACTCAGATCTTAGTACTATTTGAGCATGGAATACCATCTGTTGTTTGATGGACATATAGATAGAGCTATAAATATTTATGAGGATATTCTCCACACTTGTGTTATCGACTTTGGTGTTGCTTGGGATGATTATTTTGGAATAGTTGAAAATTCATATAACAATAGTTATCATTACACAAGTAAATTGTGTCCTTTTGAGGCATTTTATAACCGTCCTTTCAAATATCATTTTTGTTGATCCGAGATTCGTGAAATATCCTTGGTTGGACTGAGATTGGTCCAAGAGATGACAACTAAGATCCATTTGTTTTGTTAGAGAATGTTGAAAGCACAGAACTACTACAAGTCTTATGTGGATCATCGTCGAAGATCATTGGAGTTCGCAGTTAGTAACCAGGTGTTCTTAAATGTTTCACCTTAGTTGGTCCATCGACGACTTGGGAGGTAAGGTAAGATTATGCATCATTTTTTGGGTCCATTCATGTTTCTTGATAATGTGAAGATTGTTTCAAACAATTTAACACCACAACTGTAGCTGTCGTTGATACATAACATGTTCCATTATCATAGCTACAAAAGAATCTGTCTAATTCATCTCATGTTTTGAGGTGGAGTGATCCCAATATTGAACCTGATTTATCTATGACCGAATGACTTGTTAGGGTTGTTGATTCTATGACCAAGGTACTTTTTACGAGGATGAGACCATTGGTTCATGTACTATTGAAGCATTGATCTGATTCTCATGATACATGAGAGAGGGAGTCACTATTGAGAGAGTAGGGGGCTCATCCTTTTGTAATGGAGGATTCATCATAGGAATTCTGGTGACAAAATGTTTCTATGCTTCGGTGGTTGTAACAACTTGTTAATAATTTAGGTATTCTCAAACACATTTGTTTTAAAATATTAATATATTATTTTAGAAAAAAATATTTATCATTGAATTTTTTATAAATGTGAAAAATATCATAAAGTCTAGTAATCATCTTGGAATGTTCAATTATTTTTTTTGTTCAACAATACGTTATTGTGATTTTATGAGGCCCACAAAGGCTCGACAAAGATAAAATAAATTTTTATATATAATATTTATTTAAACTCACACATTTTATTAAAAAAATGAATACCTTCAAAATGGTGCATTATATGAGAAATTGCATACCACTGTTATTTTTGAAAGAAGGTGTTTACCCAAAGAGGAGTACAACATTCGAACGTGCTAAAAAATACCGTAACACCATTTTTGATGATTTTTGGATTAAAAAACACCATTTCGCAACCATTTTCACCAGTTATTAATAGAAAAGTATTAATTTAGTGACATTAAATTGTCCATACATAGTTTTTAAATGAATCATTCATAAAACATGTGTTATATTTGATGCATTGAATGATACATTTTTTAAGGTTTTAAATATTAGAACCATAAAATCCTAATATTGGGTTGTCTCCTTTGATTTTTTACCACATTGGAACCCATAAGAAGTGCTGCTCTTAACATTGTTCATCTGAATTCGTTCGATTCTAGTGTGTTACACCCATTCTTACCCACCTCATATGCAGGTTTTTTTATTTTCATTTTATTTTCATTAATTTATTTAAATTATTTTCATCATGTTGTCTCCCTATCATAATTCCCAAAAATATATATTTTAAATCCTAAATTACTTCAGAATAGTTAATGTGAAGTTATCAAAAGATATTGTTTAAAATTCATTATCAAAAAATATTTATATATATACACAAATATAAAAACATATATATGGATAATCATATTGTATACTTAGTGATAAATTTTTTAGATAAATTTATTGTTGAATAATATTATTGATTATGAATGGATAATTTTAATGTAATTTGGACATTGATTTATAATCAAGGTTATTATAGGATAATTATTTTTATTAAAACTGAATATTATTAATATTATCCAATGAAAATTTCTTAAAATTATCAAAGGTTAGTTGATGAAGAAATAATCACTAAATCAATGCAATGTTTTATTAAAAATAATTAAATTATTAAAGGATGTTTATATATATATATATACACACAATAATATATATATATATATATTAAAAAAGATTATGGAATATAATCTCAGTTCTCCAATTATTTTAGAGATATATTTATTGAATGAGGTTTATAAATATTATTTTGGATATTTATTGTGATTGAATCCATTACCATAAAATGACAATGCAACGATTATATAGAAGAGATAATGTGTTATCACATGAAAAATATATTTCCCTATAAAATAACATGCAGTAGTTCTAATACCCCTTGACAAACATTGTCCCTTGGTGTGTCGACGCTTATGATGTTAAGATCACGAGGAGGTGTGTTAAAACACACAGGGTTATTTATAGTTGTTATAGAAATTGATGACTTTGAGGTAGGCAGTTACATCCTGATTAGTAAAAAAATTGATGAACCCTAAAGTGTGTAATTCAATTCAATTGATGTTTTAAATTTTTTAATTTAAATTTGAGTTTTGTTGGAACCATTTTCAATTAAAATTTTGAATTAAATTGTGTGAATGAATCATGAAATGATGGATTTGGTTTTGAATGGATTTAAAACATGCGAACATTGAATAAAATGTTTTGATAAAAAACCCATTTGTTTTATCTTGAAAAGGAGGCATGTTTTTTAATTAATACTCATTGGGATTCTAAATGGAAAATTGGAATGGATGAAAAATAAAGGGATTTAATTGAATTTTAAGAAATGTTAAAATAAAATGTCCATTATTGATTATGTAAGACCTCATGAAATCCTTAAGTAGGTAGTGAGTGATTTGGACACAGTATACACTATTAAAACATTGTAAAACATACAGGAAGCGGGTCACATCCTTGAAGGGTCAGTGACATGTTTCCTTTTTCCAGTGTCATTGGGATGTGTGTTTACAGATTTTTTTAATTTCACTTATAGAGTTCAGAATCCTATAGATGGAAATATTATTGTTGCTATTTGGAAGATGAACATGTTTCTCACTTATTACATTTGAGATATAAATTTATTCCAATGTTTTAAAATAATTTTCATTCCATTTGAATTTACATAATCTATATTAAGTAACTCTTTCTATTTAAGACAATGTTTTAGAAATATTATCCCATTTGTAGAATAATTTTTTAAAATATTTAATTCCATCATTTTAACTGTATTGTATTATTCATTTATATATTCTTTATAATCACAGACCTATTTATCATTAAAATTTATAGCACTTTATTGGTGAATATTTTATTAGAATACATTATGAAATCCTTGGTGATACCATACTATGATTTTTAGATGAAACCTATTTTTTTTCCATCGTGTGTTTGTAAACATCCATATTACAGGTTCGAGTAAAGGTAAAGGATCACATGGAGGTGGATCCAGCTGTTGACACTCGGTCATGGGGAGTTGTTTCCACTGGGACTTGGGTTGTGTTTCACTACTTTAATACATGTGTTGTAAAACTTTGGGCTTTTTATGCCTTATTATATTATGTTACTTCACTCCTAGTAGAGTTTGTTTTTTATGCACACTTCTTTTTATTCATCCACATTCTTGTGGAAAAATCGTTCCCACTTGTATGTTATATGTTTCCAGGTGTTAGTTGCCTACCCATGTGGACCAGGAATACACACGAGGCTATGTCAGTGCTAGCTCAATTATTGGGTTACCATGGTACCTGGGCTAGTTCCGGACAATGTGGTATCATAGATAGGTTCATATCTTTGTCTAAAAGTTAGTATGCAATTTTTAAATCTTATCAGGACATAAGAGTTAGTTGCAATTAAGTCCCTAGCCATCTTGGACTAAAATGAACCTTATGTAACCATGGGTGATTAGGGAAATAAATCTTGTCGATTAGATGCAGTCTTTTCACTATTTTGATTTGGATAGAGAAGAATCCAAATCTAGTTTACCCCTTTTATTAAGAAGAGATTTCTTTCTTACTCATTTTGAGTGTTAATATAATGTATCCTTTCTATTTTCTGATGTTTTGTAGTATCATTCCTTTGAGAAGATGTGAGAATCAGATCTAGAAAGTGGCTACTACTGAATCGCAATAAGATAATCCTGTTGTTGATCCATGTCTGGTAAAGGTGATTTTTAACAATGTCCATGTTCTATGACACGCACCACATATAGTTCCCATTCATCCACCAGGTTTGGATCCTCAAATGGTTGTTCTCTTAATTCATTCTCAAGAGTCCATATACCAAGATCCACCAATTTTCAATGGCTCCATTGAACCTCAACATGTTGAGGAGTGGTTGAGAATGATTGAACTTTTATTTGGGTTCTTGGATACACCTATGGTTATCAAGGTGAAGTGTTACATCTTTATGCTAGAGGGACCAAGCATGGGATTTGTGGGACACGATGGTAATATATAGGAAACATGATGGTTTAGAGTTTAAACACTTCAAGGTTTTTTTCACTAACTAGTTCAATCTGGAATCAATGGCATTGGATAAGGAGGTAGCGATTTTCAATAAAGAGCAGGCCAATAAAACAATGACTACGTACTCAAATTACATTGCTAATTTGGTGCAGTTTTCTGTTGGTATTGTATCTAATGGGATGTTTAAGTCTCAACGATTCGAGTTGGGATATCGATCGGATATGGGTTATCAGGTTTTCTTATTGATGCTTCTTACTTATGTTTTTATGTTGTATAGTAGATGATGGTTGATGTGGACCTAGATGGGTGGTTACGGTTAAAGGGAGTTCATTTTCCTTCCAGTGGCAGTGTTAGTTCATTTAAAGGAAAACGAATTTGTGATGATTCTCATTGTAGTTCTTGACAACAGAGTCATTATAGTCCTCATATAGCCCAAGGAAGTCATTATTTGACTTGATATTAGTGTGGAAATCTAGTACATTCTAAGAGGCTTTGCAATGAGGCACCTACGAACAGTAGCTCTTGCAGACATTCAGGGAACCTACAGAGATTCTTCCATCACTTATCTACTCCAAATAGTGGAATTGGATCATCACCATCTCCAAAATCTATGGGTCAATCAAATTCATCACATAAAAGAATATATCCACATGCATCTGGAACAAAAATTCTTTATGAAGTAGAAGATTCTCTATTGAAAGAAGACATGGGTCATGTAACTGTTAGAGGTACGATTACTATTGATTCATCTATAGAAACTCCACAATTATATATTGGTGCATCTTGCTCTTTTATTTCAACCCTTATTGTTAATTTTCTTAATCTACCTATGGATCTTTTATCTTTTGAAATGGATATTACAACACACCTTGGTAAAAAGAGATAGTAGGGCGTCCCTAGTACTACACGTGTCTTTTATCTATTTGATGTCGAGGTTGCTTGTAGTTTTGTAGTTCTCAACATGAAATCTCTTGATTCCATATTCAAGATGTATTGGATCATTTCCAATAAAGCTCAGATCAATTGTTATCCTTTAAAGGTCTATCCAAATACTCCCCTGGTGTGCCTATAATATTTCAAGGAGAATGGGACCCAATATTGAGCAGAACCTAACCCTCTTATCCAGATCTGGGGAAAGTGATATTAGTGTTTTCATTTTATCTAGATTTGGATTCAATAAGTAGTGATCCTCATTCGGTTTTCTCTAATTTTCTGGACATGATTCCTTCTGACTTCTCTGGTTTACACTAGAAAGGGTGGTTGAGTTTTCTATTAACATAATTCATGGTACTCAACCGGTTTCTATTTCCTCTTCCAAAATGGAAAGAGATGAACTAAAACAACTATTTCCGTAGTTAGATGAGCTTCTTGAGAAAGGATTTATACACCAGAGTGTGTCCCTTGGGAATCTACACTTCTCTTTTTCCAATAATTCTTATGGTTTTCTTTTCTTTTGTGTTTTATATCTACAACTCAACTGAGTTACAATAAAGATCAAATATTTGGAACCAGAAATTGATGATTTTTTTGATCACATCAAATGGCCAAAGTGGTTTTCAATGATCTATCTTCAATCAGGTTACCATTAGTTGAGGATAAAAGAATATGACATTTAGAAAACTGCTTTTTGATGTTGGTATGGACATTATGAGTACCTTGTTTTTCCCTTCGGCCTAAAAATGATCCTTTCGTTTTCCTGGATTTGATGAACAATATTTTCTATGAGTATCTGTATACCTATTTGGTATCCTTTGTTGATGAAATTATTGTCTAATCCATGTTTGAGGAGGATCATGTGCATCATCTGAGAACTGTTCTATGTCTATTAAGTAATAATTTTCTATATATCATGCTTCCAAAGTGCAAATATTGGATTTGGGAAGTGAAATTCATAGGGAATGTGGTGTTAGAATAGGGAATAAAAGATGATCGTGAGAAGGTGAAGGCTGTTATGAATTGGTAACAACAACAAAATGTTTTCATGATTCAGATATTATTTTGATTCATATGATATTATCATCGGTTTGTTAAGGACATCCCAATGTTAGATTCTCCGTTGACAACTCATATTCAAAAGCGAGTGAATTTTTCCTTGAATAATAAATTTAAGAATTATATTGTTTAGTTATTGTGTATTTTGACTATTGCAATGCTCTTTACACTTCCTGAGGCTGAGAAAGGCTATGTGGTCTTCTGTGATGCATCGAGTTTAGGTTTGGGATGTTTCCTTATGCAAGGTAATCATGTTGGCTATGGATATTTTCATCATAAGCCTTAAGAGAAGAACTATAATTCTGATAACCTTTAACATTCATCTATAATGCAAGCACATAATTGTTAGAGACATTACCTTTATATAGAATAGTTCACTATGTATTCAAACCACAAAATCATGAGTTATATATTCTCTAAATATTTTTTTAATCTCCACCAAAGTTGTTGGTGGAGTACATACAATTAGTCTGCTTTGACATTTCTGATACCTTGGGGAAATAGAATGTCATTTAAGATACTTTAAGAAGGAATCTTCCAACACATGTTGTGAATGAATATTCAAAAGAGTGGAGTTTGTTGGATCTTTTTGCATAGTTTCATATTAGATTTCAGTAAATGGGGGTTAAAGTTTCTTTAGTCATTGTTCAATTGAAATCTGATATTCTCGATATGATTCTTCAGTAACAACAGCATGATGATGAATTATATAGCATGGTGGACTCTCTTTATTGTGGGGAGATCAATACCTAGTGTTCTTTCTTAAAAGAGGGTGTTTTGTGTTATCAAAACTATTACATTCTATTTTCTACGACAATGAAGGATTTGATGGGGTTTTCCATAACTCCCAATGGGTTTTGCATCCAGGAACCATGAAGATGTTCTATAATATGCGGAAACCATTTTGGTGGAAACGTATGAGAAAAGGAATTGTTTAGTAAGTATATATTTTATATTCATTCCAGCAGGAAAAATCTGATCACCTTAAACCTTCAGGTTTTATGAAAATAGTTTTAGTCCCTACATGGAACTGGGATGAAATATCTATGGACATTGTGTTTGGGTTGCCTCTGACCGAGAGGAAGAAGAATGCAAAATGGGGTGTGATCGATATGATGACCATGTCGGCTCACTTTCTACCCCTTCGAGATACAACCAATGTTGAAGAGTTTGGAAGTCTCTATATGAAAGAAATTTTCAATTTTCACAGATTTCTATAAGTAATAATCACTAATATGAATCCTTGGTTTACTTCTCACTTCTGGAGAGGCCTTCAGGAGGCACTGGGATCTCATGTTTGTTTGAGCACGGTCTATCATCCACCGTTATATTTCTAAACCTAGTGATCTATACAAATCCTTGAGGATATTATATAAATTTTTGTTATTGACATTGGTGGGGCTTGGTATGATCATCTAGGACTAGTTGAGTTTCATATAACAACACTTATCATTCCATGGTCAAAGTGGCTCCTTTTGAAGCATTGTATGACCGTCCTTGTAAATATCTTTTTGGTTGATTATAGATTGGTGAATTTTACTTGGTTGGAATGAGTTTGGTCCAAGAGATGAAAGCTAAGATCCAATTGATTCGTCATAGAATGTTGAAATCACTTCATTAGTACAAGTCTTATTTCTATCGTTGTCGTAGACCATAGGTTATCACTGTTGGTAAAAAGGTGTTCTTAAAGGTTTCACCTCGGTTTGGTCATCGACGACTTGGGAGGAAAGGGATGTGTGTTCTTCGTTTCGTGGGACCCTTCGAGGTTGTTGATCATGTGGGGAATGTTTTTCACCATTTAAAACAACCATCGTAGATGATGTTGAAACATAATGTCTTCCATTATCACAGTTGCAGATGTATCTCTATGATTCATCTCACATTTTGAGTTGGAGTGATCTTAATATTGAACTCGATTTATCTATGACTGAACAACCTGTCATGGTTGTTGATTTTGAGATCAATGTGCTTTGTGAGAGGATGATACCTTTGGTTTGTGTGCTATGGAAACATGGTTCCGATTTTCATGAGACATGATAGAGGGAGGCACTGATGAGAGAGCTATGGCATCATCTTTTTGGCACCGAGGATTCTTTGTAGGCTTTCTGGAGACCGTATATTCCTATGGTGGGGTGGTTAGAAAAACCCATTACTGTTTTAGGTATTCCTAAACCCATTTTTGTAAAATTAATAATATCTTATGGGAAAAAATGATTTATTAGTGAGTTTTCAATAAATGTGTGAAATAACTTAAACTCAAGCTAACATCATGGAAGGATCAATTATTTTTTAGTAGTTCGAAACTATGTTATTTTGATATTTTGAGGCCAAAAAGGCTTGAAGAAGACGGAATAAAAATAGTAATTATATTTTTTAAAAAACACACTTTTCATTAAAAATAATTGAATAACTTAAAAGTGGTGCATTGTATGCGAAATTTTAGACCACTTTTTTAGGTATGAAATATGGTTTTTACACTAAGAGTGGTATATCATTCGAAGGCTCTTGAATTTTGGAGTCCTCATTCATGAGTTAATGTTATTAAATAATATATAATATATTATTTATTAAAAAGAATTTATATCTCCCAAACAGTGTGATGTATGGAAAATATGAGACCATCGATGGGTCCGGAATGGCGGGTTTACCCTAGTTGGGGTATAACAAATGTATGTGATGAGAAATTGTTTGCCTCGCTAAAAAAAAGCACCCTTTCATTTTAATTAATTAATTATTCTATATATTAAATAAAAAATTATTAATATCACTCCAATGGTGAGTCATATGATAAATTTGATACCAGTACTGGGACATGAATGAGTTGTTTACCCTTGGCGATATATAATATTCATGAGCAAGAAGCATTTGTTTTGGTTGCTTATAATTATTCGGCTATTTAATAATTATATTAATTAATTGATATTACTAAATATATTTATTTATAAAATTAATTCCAAAAATTATATTTCACTATTCACTCATCTTCAACAATACTATAATTCCATTTTGAGGATTCATGGATTCAAAATCACCATTTATGAACTTTTTTCACATGTTATTAATTGAAATGTATTAATTGGGTGAAATTAAATGAGCCATAAAAAGTTTTCGGATGAATCATTCAATAAAATAGGACTTCCATTTTGAGTTATTGAATGCTGTATTTTTTTTAAATATTAGAACTGTAAAATCATTAGATTGGAGTTTTCCCTTCTACTTATCATGGCCTTATAACCCCATAATGTTGTGGATGTGAACATAGTTCATCCAGTCTTATCTGATTCTAGCATGAGACACCCATTATCACCCTCCTCATATGTAGGTTTGTTAATTTTCTTTTTATTTTCTTTAATTTCCTTATTTTATTTTCATCATTTTCTCCCTCCACCACAAGTCTGAAATATATATATATATATTTAAACAAGAATTTTATAAAAATATTTCATGTTAATCTATCCAAAGATATTTCATTAAATAAATTATCAAATTATATATACACATATATATATATATACACATACATATAAATTGATAATCATATTTTGTGCATAGGGATAATTTATTTAGATAAATTTTTAATGTATAATATCATAGATTATAAAAGGGTAATTTTAATGTAATTATCTCAGGGCTTGATTAACAAAATTATCATAGGAAAATTATTTTGATTGACAAATTTTAATTATTAATATTATCGAATGATAATTTGTTGAAATTATCAAAGGACTATTGTTGGTGAAATAATCACTAAATAATTTCATTGTTTTATAAAATGATATTTTGATTATTAAAGCATATTAATATATATATATATACCCAAATATGTATATATATATTTAAACAAATATGTGGAATAACATATTTGTTCTCAAATTATATTATAGATAAATTTATTGAATGATTTTTATAATTATTCTGGTGAGTATTTCTTGTGATTTCATGTGTTTACATAAACCGGTAATCCAGAGATTATCACAGAGATAGAATTTATTATCACATGTGAATTTTTATTTTGAAATTAAATAAATCACATTGGTTTCAGGACCCCTTGACTAACGTCAACCCTTGGTGTGATGATGCTTAGGAATTTAAGGTCAGGAGTAGGTGTATTTAAACACAGAATATGGTTTATCATTTCTATTGACAGCAACGACCATGAGGTAGTTGGTTCCATATTTATTAGCATGAAAAAACAATTAACCTTGATTTTTTAAATTTATTTCAGTTCAAGATTCAAATTTATGAATTTAAATTGAAGTTTTGATGGAAAAATATTCAATTAAATTGTTGTATGTAATTGTCTGAATAAATTGTGATATGATGTAGTTGATTACGAATGGATTTAAAACTTCTGAAAATGTCTTAAAATGTTTTGATAAAAACCAATTGTTTTTATCTTAAAAAGGCTAAATGTTTTTTTATAAAAACATATTTTGGTTATAAAATAAAAATTTTCCAGGAGGTGAAAGAATTGGATTTAATTGAATTTTTAATAAATCTTAAAATAAATTGTTCATCGTTGATCATGTAAGATCACATGCAAGCCTTAGGTAGGTAGTGAGTTATTTGGACACACATTATGCTTTTACAATGTTTTAAAACATACATGAAGTGGGTAATATACCTAATGAGTTGGTGACATGTTGCCTTTGGCCAGTGTCATCAGGAGTGGTGTATACACATTTTGATGAATTCATATAGAGAGTGAAAAGTCCTATAGCAACAAATATTATCATACCAATTGGCAGATTACCATTTTTACCGCTTGTTATATTTGCTATATAAATGTATGCCAGTGTTTTAAAATTCATAACATGCATTCTTAATTTACATAAACTGTTTTATGTAACTGTTTTTTAATCTATTGTTTTATAAATATTCCATCATTTTTAAAATCATTTCTTAAACTATTTATTTCTATAATTTGAACTATATAGCATTATTAATATACATATGATTCATAATTCCAAACTAGTTTATCATTAAAATTGAATGCTCTTTCATGGTTAATCCATTATTGGTATTTGTTATAAAATCCTTGGCGAGACCCTATGAGGATATTTCTCTCACACCCTACTTTTCCTTCAGTTGTTTGTATACTTCGTTCTTCCTGGTTTTGTCAATGAGAAATTATCACTTAGAGGTTGATCTAGCTATTGACCCTTAGTTTTGGTGAGTAGTGTTCTAAAAGACATGGGTGGTTTTCCCCTATTTTTTTATTTTGGATGAAATACGTTGGGATTTTTATGCCCTTTTTATTATGGAACGTCACACCATGTTAAGTTTATTTTTTTTGCATAATGCTTTGTTTTAATTTTTCTTATGTATTCTTGTAGAATAATTGTTCCCACTTGTATTTTGTACGATTCTAGGTGATAGTGTTTGACTCGTGGAGATTGGGAATACCCCTCAGGATATGTCTGGGTCAGCTCAGTTATCTCATTATGAGGGTAACTATTCTGGTTCATGATAATCACCACTATAGGGATTATATCTTTAGAAAATCACATGGATGTAATGTCATATTAAAGGGGATTTTTGGGTAACCCATATTAATTGATGAAGAAAAGTCTCATGCCATGGTTTTTATTTATTTACAAATTATATAAATTATTTATAAAATTTTCATGGAATATTTTCTCTCATGGTTTTGGGAAATGATTATCAAAAGAAATATTAATATAACAACCACCACCACATGCTTCCAATATGACCAGAAACAAAACAATATGTTGTATTTAAATGATTCCATTATTGAGTCCACTATTGTTTTTATGTGGATGGGTCTTCCTAATGGTCGATTTTTGAAGGTTCAATGTATTTCACAATCACTCGGATATGGTTTACCAGTTTCTCACCTTTCATATAAAAACCCAAGGGTTCCCATATCTGTTACTATATAAGGGATTACATTCCAATGGAAGTTGGTCAAATAGGGATTTTGATCCAAAGTCAGTTAAGAAATCACATTGGTCGATTTTTTGTGACACTGGTCTCACAAAAACATTTTGGGTGGAATTGTATCATACTCTAGGACACTCTTATTGATTAATAATATTTTCTAGAATCACTTCCTATTTCTGATACGCGACAAAATTCCGTATCAAAATGATAATGTTTCAAACCCTTACATGTGTAAAGAGGGTCCTATTAAAGATTCCATATATTTATATCCTATTTATTTCAACTATTTCCCAATAATGCTTAGTTTCACATATTTTGATTCCTTATATCAATATACTCATGAGTTTACTACCATCCATGTAAGTGATTAATTGCTTAAGTAAGGGATTTCACCTTTATGAGGTGTCCTACATGTCATATATATAATATGAATCAAAACACACACTTTTTCTTGAACCAATGTATTTTAACTTCCTGTGGGAAGAAAATATATGGGGTCAATTAGGCATTGAGAATTTGAGATCAAGCCTTTGGGAGAAATTCTATATATCCTGGTTATAGAAGGATTCAGAGTAATCAGAGTTCAATCACGCCCTTACGTTTTAACATGATGTAGTGTCTTTGGTATGGTGTAAGTTATATAATTCCACTGATTGGGGACTATATAATGATGCTTCTTTGGATGGTGCACATTCACATTTGAATGATATTATCCTTGAAAAAACACTAACCCCACATGATCCATTCATTTTTTGATTAATAGGGGATAAAATGTAATCATTATCACTTCATATGGATGTTAGGATTATGTGATGGAAATCCATTTATATGTTTGTACATAGATAGAGACATTGGATGGATTCCTATATATTTTAGATCTTGTATGAATCAAAGTCATCAGAGTTCAGTTTCATTCACATTCCACTATAAAAAAAAAAGAATAATGCTCATCCTATGAAAGAGACTAGGTCACGATGGTAGGAATTCAAAATACATTGGGTGAAATAAATAGAGGTGGGTGACCATTTGAGATTATTAATTAGGAAGGCATCATATATATCCTAGGTTTCAAAGGAATAAAATTTCATAGCATTTTTAATGGGTTGGGTGTTATACCTTGAGGTTGGGTAAATATATCAACATGACATGGTTATCATGACCAGGGACTATTGATGTACATGACCCGATTGTCTTCCATACATGTATAAGGATGTATAGACATGTCATGGATGTTGAGTATACATGTCTTAATAAAATAAATTGATTCATTTATCTGGTCCAAATGATATTGCATAATACGAATGGAATTCTTGGAGGACATCATGTGATGAAGGTAACAGACCACGAAGAACCCAGAGATGGGAGGGGTGAATTCAGGTGTCAACTTTTTATATTAATATGATGGATCTTGTTCCCACGATGGTAGGAACCTATTAAACCTATCTAATGGGAAAGAGATGTAAAAATGGAATCTCATGTATAGAATGAAAACAATATTTTCAATTGGTAAACCACTAAGGGATAGTCCACAGATCATATTCTGATAGTAAGTTGGATGTACCCAAGTCCACTAATATTAACTAGTTATGGAGTAAATGTTTTGGGATAGAATCACTTAGTTCCAGGTACCCTGCCATTACAATATTTTAGGGTTATCTCTATATATCCCTCAGATCACTAATGTTAACTCCCCCTAGATCACTACATTTTTGAGAAATCCACAAATAGTTTATGGACATTTAGTTCTTTTCATTTTAATGAAATTATACATCTCCATCTCAAGATAGATGCTATGATCATTTTTTGTTTTTACCAACGGATGTAATCAACTTTTTTGCACACTGTTAACTCGTGAACCATTCCTCTATAAACTGTCCAGCTTCATCTACTATCTACACTACTTTTTATAGTGTGTGTGCTTTGCATACCACCTTCAGGTATGAACTTGTTGTATCTCCTATAAAAACTGCTCTTGCTTAATTCTTCATCTATGCAGAACAACTCCTACTCCATGAACCATATTCCCTGAACCATATCTCACATACCATATTACATTGCTGGATAGATTTCTCTACAAAAACCCTTATCTAGGCTGTCTCTGTGGACCACCTCTACTTTCATAGAATACTCCTTGTGAACCTCTACTACATCTTGGGGTTTTCTTATGATAAATGACACTAGACTTCTACAAATTCATCCTGAATTATTAATAATAAACCTCTCTACATAAAGAATGTGATTATAACTCCTTATATAAGAAATTAAATCTGGAAAACTCAAAATCCCATTATATATAATCATTCAATGTGTAATAGTCATCACCACATACCGATCCTCCCACAAACCATTTTTTGTCATTTTATACATAACACCTCTCTCCCTTCGCATCTTCACAAATATTCTCCTCATTTTCACAAATTATTATCCATCCATTAATTTTATTTTTCCTCTGTGAACTAAGAATCTTCTTGTTAACAATATCCACCCCACAAAATGTTTTTCATTCTTGATCAGTTTATCGTGCTTCACAGTCCACATGTCAATAATATGTGGAAATCCATCGTTTTTTTAATTTCCTATCCAACCCCTATACCTCTTATGTGGTCTACGAACATTCCATAACATTCCGAAAACCATGGTTTGGGGAATCCTTTACAAATTACCATTCCAAAACCTAATAAACAACTAAATTTGAGACCCAAAAATAAAGAAAAAAATGGGAAACTACGCCACCATAAAAACCATCATTGAAATGTGTTTTAAGATCACATTCCTTACTATCACCATTATCAAACTAATGTTCATTTAACATTAACACAATCTAGAATACAATTCTAGAAAAGAACAACCTTGGTTCAAATAGAAGGATGACATGTATAGATTGTGATGCATGACCCGACTGACTTGTCCATAGGGAATCACATGATCAAGGAGGACATGTCTGCATAGTACCTCATTACATAGATTAATTTCCATTTGGTAATCCAATGATCTATGATTACATAGTTGGAGGGTTCCCCATGAGCTAGATGACTTGTCCATGGACATTGCATGATCCAAGATTTCATGTCTTACTGTCATCCCATGAGTTTGATGACATGTATAGAGGACATAAACCGAATTTATAAACATATCCAAGTCAAATCGTGACACCGTTCTAACATACCATGTTGTCACTTCAATAAATGGGTCTCATGATTGGAGGTCATAACATGATTTTGTATGCATTCCCAATGGGCTTCACAAGGCTTGAGTGGAATTCTAGAAGGGTGTTTTGTGGCATTAATGCCATATACCAGGTATATCTCTTAATCCAAATGGTTTGTAGAGGGAGGGTTTCATGACTCAAGATATATGCCATGGTGATTTTTCTTTTTCTGTGTGGGTTGTTCTAAGCACATGAATATCCTTGAATCTAACTTTTCATATGCCTCTCATCATTTTTAGTCATTTATTTGAACATTTTATTTCATATGTGCATCAAGTTTATCTAGTGGAATATTTTTTTTTCATTTTTCATAACCCATCCAACATGCCTAATCTATTTATCATAATATGGATGCAAGGATAGAAGTTATTTCTGTGATCTATAGAGATATTAAGTGAAGTTCATGTGAATGTAGCATAATCCGTTATGTAATTCCCCAAATTATACCAATTGGAAGACCATTGTGATGGTGTGACTAATCTATTCTTCAATTCATCACCTCTTCTCCCATGTGTGATCAGTCACTTATTGAATTTTGAACTGAGGGGGTGGGATAGATTTATCGACCTTATAACCCCTATTATACACATCCATGTGTAGCACATATATTATAGATTTTTGTTGGAGTTTATGGAGGGTTTTGGTGTCACACACATTGTATGACCTATCTATGGGAATTCTGAGGTGAAACATCGTATTAAAAAATGATACGAATATTCATACTATTCAATCTTAATTGGTCGTAGAATGATCAATGAGAGTTTTCCTAACCATGTGGATATTTCATGTAGCACTTAGAAATTCATGAAAACATGTTTGGAATTCTTCACAAGATCAAGATGCATATGGGAAGACCATTTCACGATCAAAGAGGAATTTTCTTGGGTCACTCTTCAGACTATAGAATCTTTTCAAGAGGGATGCTATGAGAGGATTTTTATATATTAAGGGGACCTTTTCATGATCAATGGTGATCACTTGGTGTGCCTAACATTAATCAAATTTTGACAATCATATCTCATCATCATTAGAATCTTCTATCATTCCACTCATTATTTAATTTTATAATTTATATAGGATGGGGATATCATGAATTTGTGGGGCCAATAATGGGTGTCACGGTGTCACACAAGAATTTTAATGGAACACCCTTCTTATTTTCAATGGAGATGAAGAGGAAGTGAAAAATTGAATCGAAATATATCAGACCATTCGAACAATGAATGTGAGTTTCCACCCTACTTTTGTGTGACAAGGTAGACCTTTCATTAGGGATCCAATGAGTCTTTTTGACCGCATGAGAGTGGCACATGAAGATCAAACACATTATATGGTTTCCTCATTTTACATATTTTCTTCTTTTATAAAACATTTTTTTAATTTTATCCTTTATTGTAAAATATTTTTGGATTATTGTGAGGTGCCTTCCATGTGATATTTTACAAGGCATGAAGGAGCTCACTTAGCATCTGTTTTATAATGAATTTTTTTTTCAAGGTTCATTCACAAAAAACTAGGATGCTTTTCCATGGGGTCTTTTCATTTTTTTCAGACCAAAAGAGTATTCTATTTGAAGATAAAAGACTGCATAATTAATATGATATTATTATATTTTTATCATTTTTATAAGGTGTTTTTATGTATTTGAGGAGACTACCAGTTGACATGTTGTGTGACTAGAATAACTATTATTTCCGACTTCATACGTTCATCTATGATTTTATGGATGCCTTTGCAATAATATAGAGGATTAGCAAATGGGATCCATGTGATCTCATGAATATCATTTTCTCTACATGAACCATTATAATATCATTTTAATGGTCATGATATTTCATGTCCTACTGATTTTTTTATCTGCATGTTTTGGAAATGATCTCTTCCTTTGTCTTGTTGCATAAATAATACCCATGTTTTGATAATTTCTTCTAATGTGTATTTTCTAATGATCATTTTGTGGGAATCAATAAAATACCCTATCATTAGTGATGACAACATGGATATGGGATCATTTACGAGAAATTTAAATGTCCACCTAAGCCTTTGTTTCTTCTGAAATCAATGTTTTGGGTGACATTGTATATCTTGAGTGACCGTTTCTATTCTACGGAGTGACCAATAAAATGGGGTGAGGGTGAGGGTCAATCAATATCTATTTCAAATATCCATATCACTTGCGATACTACTCATAATGTGATCAATCTTGAAATAACTTGTCATAATATCCTATTCACACGACTCTCTGGAAGAAGTGATCGTGATACCTATCTAGAAGATTGTTTCACAAGAACTATTTGGAAATGATTTTTCATGAGACCAACTTTTCATTTGCACTTTCTTGAACCAATCACGAATCAAATAATCAAAAATATCAATATTAATTAAATATGTCATTGGCTTTATGGTTTTATGGTTTTCAATGCCGGATTCATAGGATCTTCTGGATCAGTCACATGATCACTCGACCAACAAGGGGATCATGTAACCATGTCGGGTTCAATCAATCATAGGTACAATGACTAGTCCTGCTGTTAGAATATGTTCCCTCAGTCTAGATATTCATAAAATATCTATGGTTCATTTAGTTTGAAATTATTGTATCAGGTAATTCAATAAAAAATCCCTTCATGGTTCATGATTTTCTCATGATGCTACCGGGATCATGCATCTCATTTTATAGAGTTTATATCTTGTTTAATTTATAAATTTTTATTTTTTACAATTTGCTTCCATATCATGTGAATCTTCTGATTTGGCTATTAAAAGTTCCATTCATTCAAGGAATCGTAATGCTAGCCCTCAATATCCCATGTATTTGATCAACATGTTTTTTAATAGTCCTCTCTCATCATAACCTCAATGCAATCCTTTACCACACTAACTTCTCCACTGTGGATTTGGACTACCTAATGTTGTTTTCATTACTTCTTCTAAATGTAATCTTCATTTTTTATGTGTGTAAAATTCCATCAATTATATTTGGTTCATTTTATTTGAGATGGAATACTACATTTAGCATGGTCCCAAGGGTTTTCCCTTATATTAGAGAACTCCCCTTTGGTTCCAAATTATTGCGATTTCACCCCACAACCCATTGTTCAAAACTATTCAATAATATTTGTCTATTACATAAATAATTTTGGTGATGGAAAGATCTATAAATGGGACATGTATCTTGGTGGAAATTTTTCTGATGAATGGGCATGAACATTCTGGGTTAGACAATGTTGTTCATAATTTTATTACCAACAATATATAACCTATCTTTATAAGTCTGTATGGGTTTCTGGGATTAGAACCTACAATCAGATAGATCTTCTCATAGAACAAATAAACCATTGGTTACCATATACCAATTCATTACCTTTCTCACATGGTGATGTAGGAATCATCCTTTTGGATATCAAATGACAAGGTGGGGTACCACCATAAGGAAATGTACAATGATATCTTTATTATTGAGGATGTATGGGATAAACACACAAAAAATCTAGTTTAGGAATGTATATCATAAAAATTGTTAAAAAAAATTTAATTAATGAGATTAATATTCGCTAAAATGTCTCCATTAAATACTGAAACAAAATGTTTCTCTATTATTGCATATCTCAGCAAACCACAACACACCCTCACTGGTGCCTTCCTTGATAGGTCCATGATAGAATCAACATATATTTATAAATACTTAAACCCATAAAATATATCACATGGGGCTAATTGGTGAGGCCATGTTATATAAAATAATTAGAATGGTTTTATTTTTTCCCATGTTCTTTAACATGTATGTTTTCATAGAGGGGGATGTGTGCAAGATAATCTGATTTCGAATGATGTTAATGAAATATCCATTAGATTATGTAAGAATCTCAATCTTGTTATATTGACTCTTATATGTCATTACCATATTCTAGGGAATATTCAATAGGGAATCATTCCTAATAGAATTTGTGGGCCTTCTTTATTTTTCTGGATAGGGGACCATTTCTAAAAATTCCAATACCATAACTCTAAAATGATCCTTGGTGAGATTTTTTTCCTAGGATTATGAACACAATTGGGATTGTTGAAATACTGTTAGGCTATGATGACGACACTGACATATTGAACTAGTCTGATCACTTCAATTTCATGGCTTATCATGCTCTGATTGGGTAAATTTTTGATAAATGCAAAAAATATCTTGATGAATGGTCATAAAATATATTCCATTATGACATGATTCTCATAAAAATTCAAGATGAGTTGATTATTTGTGATATGTATACTTATTACTCGATTTTTTCCCAGTTTAGATACATCTAAAGGGTTTATTCCTTCCCTTATAAGTCTTGTGGAGAGAATGAAATCCAAGGATTATTCTTTGATTTTTTGTTACATTATCACCTGAGGATTCTGAAGCTGAGATTGTGTTTCTTCTTATTAAAACCCCTATATTCATAGAATATTATTATGCCTTTAGTGGGTGTAAAAAATAATATTTTCTATCATGTTGATAGACTATGGGCTTCATCAGCCCCTTTTTCTATATTAACAGTGTAGCTGATTCTTGATTCTGGTGAGTCTTTGAGGAATCATCCCTATCCTAGAGACAATAAATGCCATCATTGGGAAAAAAATATTTTGTAGAAGATATTCCTTAAATATGTGAAACTCCTGATGTATCATTAGGGATAAGATTATATGAGGATTCTTCTATTTCTTCATCATTAGCCCAGCCAGTTACTCCCCCTTATGAAATATTAACTTCAAAAACTATAGTTGATTAGACCCATCATAAGATAATTTGTAAATAGATCCACTATTTGATCACTAATACTCACCTAGAATTATTTCGTGATCAAGAGGAACATATTCATTGTCTCAGTCATTATTTTTGGGTAAGAATCTTTGATCACCAACCATTATATGAAATTATTCAAAAAAACATCCTAAACCAGAAGGATATGGCGACTAGTGAGAGAAGATTGTGTCGTTTGGATGATGGGACTCCCCTAAATGAACTAATGTGGTATTATTAGATGGAATTAGAATTTAACTCTTATCTCAAATAAAAGTTGCATGCCCAAATTGATGTATTGACTAAAAAGATAGAAATACATGATCATATCATATCTCACTCAAATTATAACAGTTCAACAAAATTATCCATGTTATAGACTAAACAAAAATTTATTATAGAGATATCTACCCTCAAATAGACCCATATTCCATGGATAGATGTTGAGTATTTGGGGACAGAAACACTTCAACCCTCAATCAATGATTTTCATTAGACTCCTGCTAATCATTCTACTAATTCAGTCAAATTATATTGTTCTTTTGATCATCCGTATATATATTTTTTGTTTTTATTGAGTCCTCTACAAGGTTTTGAAATGATGAGATCCCTCATTTTTAATTCTATCAATGTACATATCTCTCAAACATCATATTTCATTTTCCAATTATCTATCATTGATGTTGTGCATGAATGTTTCTGATCTGATGTCACAGAGATCATATATGATACCCATCCATTGAATAATACCATATAAACCTAACCTCATAGATTTTAATGTTTAAACCATAAAATTATTTTCTCAATAAATTATATTGAATTTTATCCAATCATAGATTCTTCTTTGATACATATCCTCTATTTATGTTGATAGCTCCTTGTTCACAAAATAAAAATTTGTGTACAATATATATCCTGAAGTAATTACTATAAATATTTTTTTTAACTCAGTGGGCATATCAATTATAGATTTATTTTTACTAATTTTATAAGATAGTTCTGACAATATTTGTATCATTTTATCCATATTTCCCTAATTTTTTCTTATTATTCATATAGGTTTAATCTTAGTAGAAAAAAATTGATTTTTCTAGGTCGGCCTCTTATGGGGTTTCGACCTACCTATTTTGGTGAATTTTCTATTTTATAAGTTCAATATATTGGATGGAAAACAAAATGTATACGTTCAGTGAGAAGATACTCGTCTTTTTTCCAAGATCCCCTAATCTGTTTTTTCATCTGGTTAAGAATTATGTCTCATTTGTTTTTGAAAACTAGAAAATTTTATTGCAGTTGTTTATGATTTTTTAGATAATACAATAAATACATTTATTTTGAATTTAATTAGTTTGTAACATTTTTTATATTATGATATTTTAGTTCATATATTATGTTTTAATAGTTTAAGGACTTTGAGCTCGATCCATCTATTTTTGTAGTTTATAGTCTTAATCCTGAACATTTTACCATTATAGTTGTGGTACATTTAAATCATAACTTCAATTATTTTAGTTATTATTATTTTAGCTTGGGTCATCATTTTCTTTATCTTTTCACCTTTTATCTCAAAACCTATATTTCTGATGTTTAGGGAATTTTGGCATGTACATTAATTTATTATAGTTTATGGTCTCTAGCTTAGACAATATATTTCTATATATTATGGTTTTTTAGATCAGACCCTATATTGATGTTGTTTATGTACATTTATCATAGACCCTATATTACTTTAGTTTAAGGTCATATACATTGGACCCGCTATTTTACTTTTTTAATGTATTTTAGCTCATAGTTGATTGATAAATAGAGAATATGGGGATGACATACTAGGGATGGCCCAAAACACCATAAGGAATTGAGTTACACTATTGTGTTTTCAGTGGTTATGAGGATTGGAGATCCATTTCTTTATGGAAGAGGTTCTATTAGTTGCTAGGTCTAATAAAATATGCTTGATATTGTGACAGAAAAGAGGTGCAGCCACTCATTTATAAGAGACATGAAATATTTATGGGGGAATCATTGGTTGAGGGTAAAATATTTTGGAATCCATGGTCACTTGGATTGTTGGAATAAGGGTTGAGTATTCCATAACATAAATGCACTTGTCAATGAATACAGAATTTGCCGGACATTCGATGAATGACCAATAACACATAAAGGTACCAGGTTATTTCATGGTGTTACTTTGTATCACCTAGATTATAGTTACTTTCTTATAAATAAGTGATGCATTTGGATGGTAGGTAAAAACATGTATGCGTGGATAACATGGTCAAACAGAGGTGTACTCACTCTTTTCTGAGTGGCATATAAGGCATGAAAAGACTCAAATATACAGATAATGATGTTGGGTATGGAGGGGATGGATATCTGGAAGGGTTTTGAAAATTAAGGTAATTTTAGGTATTTAATTATATGGCTTAGTATTTAAACCCTTTGGATTCTTGTAATGGGTTTTAGGTCACCAAAATGACCGGGAATGGAGTGTCACATTCAAAAATTGAGAAAAGGAACAGAACATGGTGTCATCACATTGAGTATGTCAAATCCACTTGAATATCTAGGTTATAGTGACTATAAATCAGGGCCCAGTATGCTCAGTTCATGATGATGATATGGGAAAATAATTCTCAAGATTCCTTAAAACACTCTATAGTGCTCCATTCCACTGTGTTTATGTCTGTGACACTATGATTTGTAATCCCTGTTTTAGGTTTGGATGCATTTGGTTGAATAACATAGGTGATTATGTACGATCCACATTAAATTTTTCGTAGTGAAAAATGGGTCCCTCAATGTTGGGTATCCTTTTCCAATTCCCACATAATGTTTTTAGTCATCTGAGGTGCTCAAATCAGGAAATGTGATTTGTGGAAAATTCAAATTTATAGATGATTTTGAGCCCTCTAAAACCAATTTATCCACATAGTAAAAAATTTATCCTGGAAAGAAGATGATACAAATGATTTCTATATGTTTTCCTAGATTGAGGGGTCCAAAGAGCATTGATCGACTATTATATGGACCTCAATGTAATTATAGTAATCTTTATGCTTCATTTATTTACCCATTATCATTTTCCTAAACAATAGAAATGAAGTGTTTATTCAGAATAGAATGAATTTATCTTAGGCTTCCATTTGTTGGTTTTCAACGAGACATGATTTGTGTCACTCTCAATAGTTGTTTAGGGTCATTTGATTTGGACCATAAAAGGATACATTTGACATTAATACAACTTTGAACAAAGTTGAAGATGTTTAAGGTAATGAAAAACATAAACCTTATATGAGAGGAATTTTACACAAGAGCCTAATTAGGATACCCAAGGTCAAGAATATGCCAACAACATTCTGAGACATAGATTAAATGTTTTTAAATATATAAAAAGTTATAAAGGTAATGAGTAATGGTATAGAGTAATAATAACAAGGATGGTCTAACACACCATATTGTGTTGATTTATTCCTTGATGTTTTAGGGATCACAAGGATAAAAAATCACTTCTTTTAGGGACATATATCTCTAGTTGGAATGTTATAAATCAACATAATGGCCAAACAAAGAGACAAAGATTCTTTTCCAAGGGACATTAAAGGCTCGTGGAAACCTAAGTCATGCAATAGATGAAGTTTTATTTATGGGATGATGGGATTAAATGATAATAGAAGTTCCCCTTACTATAGTTGACCATGATTAGGATCATGTAGTTATTTGAATGGGAATGGCGATGGGTGATGGCCTAAAAATTGTAACTTCATTTTACATGGATGTGCCTATATTGTAGTTTCAATTTCATGTGACAATTATTTTATACATAATGTTTTAAAAGATTTAGTGAATACATTTTTCAAAACCTGTTGTTTAAACTCATTCAGTAAGGACTTTGTAATCTAAATAAAAAATTTATAGGTTTTTCTCGAGGTAACATTCCAACAGTTGGGGGAATTTGATGCATATAGAATAAAATACCTATGAAAATTATCACCCATTAGTATCCATATTCTAGAGCCCTTATGTGATAGTCCAATCTACCCCACAATCATTATATTTTCTTCTTTGGGGCTAGAATTCATGGTTTTTCTATCCCTAGCCTCTCACCCTTAAGAATCCCCCCGAAAAAGTCTTCATGATGGGAGAGGAATCATATGACAACCATGATCTTTTATTACACAATTAAACATAATTTACTGCATAAACATCATTTTATACAACATTGAATATCGAAAGTTATTTTGTATTTTGGGCTTAGGATCATTACATAACAACATAAAACATGAAATACAACATCTTTATTTAAAACATTCTTTATGTGACTACTACATTCCCTCATACTTATCTTTGCATGGGATAACCTGAGGACATGAATAAGACAAGGGTGAGCTATAATGCCCAGTAAAGGAATAATAATGGAATAATATGAGGAATACAATACGTGTTAGCCAATAGGAATATCAATAGAGCACAAGATAAGCATAAACATAAAGGCGTGATAAATCATGATTATCATAACATGGAAATGTGGCAACAACACTTAACATGGTATTAGCATGAGCGAAGGCTCATTGCAAATGGAGAATGAGAAAACCCTAATTGCACATGAAGCATGAGTAAAAACATGTTTCACATGAATTATAATTAGTAAACACCCATTACACATCACATATCATGATACTATATTTTACCCAATGCATTGGAGCTCTATAAGTCCGCACCCTTCTTAAACATAGCATTTCATGCATAAGTGTGCCACATGGATCATATAACATGGATTCATAAAACATCATAATTTATTCCACGATAATGGAATGGATAATTAATACATGAAACATTATAATCAATAAGTAAATTCGCCTAAAGGTGAATACCCTTGATAGAGAAATGAGCACGGTATTCACTACACAATGACATTGACTTGGAAAATCGGAGTAATTTCAGCAGTGTAACAGCGTGACGTAAGAATTCATTATAATGGTTGATTAATGAGAAATTGGTGTCTCATAAAATTTACATGAAATGGATAGTAATGGGTTCATATAGATACATGTCCAAAACAATTTTAATGAGATATAGATTCATGATACAAAATAATTCCTTGAATGTAAGTGAGGAGATATAAATTCCTTTCCGAATTTCGGCATAGTAACTGGTGTACATGGGAGGCAGTTATTGAGAGAGAAAGGGGCATCTCATAATTCAAACAGAAAAGGGACAGTATGCGGAGGTTTGAAACCACACCCCAACATTTATATTTGAAATTAAAAGGGCATAACAATTTAATGAATATTGGACACAAATGATAAAGGAAGAAAACCCCTTACATGGAAGTGTGCTTCTAAAGGCTTGAGAGGTTCTTGAGAGAGGATTCATGGGAGCTTGGGGATCCTTGGGAGGATTCTGGAAAGATGAGGGTAGAGAATGGACGAAATCCAAAGGCTTTGAATGAGGAGGAAGTGGGATCTTGGGTGGAATTATATAGAAAATGTGAGGGAATTCTTTGTTATTTTGGATTGGGACACCTAACATTAAACTAATCCAAACCAAAAACAAGACAATGGTTTTTTCTCATTGTTTTGGGAAAATGGATGTGTCGAGAAATATTTTATAAGTCCAAAGTCCAAGGATCTTATGATAATGGGGTTGCCTATGTGGATGCGAGTCACACCCCTAAGGTAAACAATTTAGAAAGACAAAATCATTAATAAGTCATGAAGGGTCCACTAAAGCTTTGTAAAATAAATAAAACTAAAAAAATCACAATATTTTATTGGTAAAATTTATATTTTTTGAAAATAAAGATTATAGAATTTTATTACATCACTATTGGTGCATTATGTTGTCATAAACACATTATATATTTAAAATGTAATTTAATTTTTACCAAAAAATTTGGTTGTCTCAGAAAATTATGAAACATTCACCATTGGTTAATTTTTATGTCTTGATTACAGAAATAATATTCATTTTATCTAAATAATTTTCCAAATCTGTTAATTTTCCCGTTTAAAATAAAAACCGACATATATCGAAAATTCATGGGTTTTGACAAAAATGGATTTGAAACCTTAATAAATATTACAATTTCATTTATAAAATTATACGATCATTTATATTTAATAAAAATTAATTTAATAAAATTAATAATATTTTATTAAAATATCATTTAATTCAAAAATCCATTAATTCATCAAAATCGATTTCTTAGTCGAACATTATCTAAAAATACAATTTGTGCTTTTAAAAACTATTTACAAGTTAACAATGATAAAATGAATATATATTCATTATTATATACAAAACTAATGTACATAAACATAGCTCTACGGTCTTGTTACATAACCCCTTATAACACCCGCTTGAAACCAAAGAGTAATGTGTGCGATGTTGACAGACTCTTGGGGTGGATCAGATAACATTGCTCGTGTGGTAATCTCTATCAACATCCACTTCCCTCATATGTTGTCTCACTCGAGCGTAAAATATTCAAGCATGGCTTGGGCTCGGTCAAGAGCGAAGCCCAAAGATGCAACCTCCTTTCCGAGTTTTGACAAATGGGCTTTGTATGGGATACGTCTACTGGATGAGGACAATGCTTCCTTTGTCTGAGTAAATTGGACTTGATAAAGCCCTATATTTATACTAATCATGTGATCACTAATGAATGGCTATATTAGTAACGATCACATTTCATAACAGAATTTTAAAAGAAAAAATCATAAAACCAATGAATTTGACATTTTATATAAATAGTGTACATAAAGTGACATTTAATTATATCAAGAGGGATCTCCATTAATGGATGTTTGGGTCGTCACAATTGTCCTCTCATAAGAAATTTCTCCCTCAAATTTTCCTTTTCCCACACTAAAGTATATGTGGGTAACTTTGCTTCCCCATTTCCTCTAATTACCATGCCGCTTCATCAAACATGTGGTTTCGTCCCAACACATTGATAATGGGCATTTTCTTATTTTGTAAACTTTTTCTCTATGATCTTTGATCTTCACTAGATGCTCCTCATAAGAAAGATAATCTTTTAACTATACCACCTCTGAAGAGAGTACATTTAAATGGTCTGGTATGTACTTCATTAAAAGGGATGCATGAAAGAAATCTTGTACTTTTTCCATTGTAGGTGGAAGTGCTAGGCAATAGGCCATAGCCCTGACACTATCACGAATCTCTATGTGGCCGATGTACCTTTGACATAACATCCCTTTATTTCTAAACCTCATGAAATTCTTCTATGGATATATCCATAGAAATACCATGTCTCCAAATTTAGACTCAAGGTCTCATCGATGATTATATGCATAATTCTTATGTGGACTCTGGGATACCTTGATATGCTACTGAATAGTTTTAACCTTTTCCACCATTTCTTCAACCATTTCTATTCCAACTAGCTTATGCTCACTGACCTCATCCGAACACGCCGATGTTCTACACCTTTTCCCATAAAGGGCTTAATATGCATCCATTTGGATGCTTGTGTGAAAACTGTTATTATAAAAGAACTCAACTAGAGGAATATGTTGATCTCATCCTCATTTAAAGTCCATTGAGCACCCTCCCAACATGTTTTCAAGTGTTTTGATAGTTCACACAGATTGGCCATCATTTTGAGGATGATAGGCCGTACTGAAGATCAGTTTAGTATTCATTTCATGTTGAAGACCCTTACAAAACGTTGAGGTGAATCTTGGATCATGATCGGACACAATAGATAGATTTACTCTTTGTAGCCTTACCACTTCCCCGATATATATTTGTTCCATTTGATCCAATGATAAATCCTCCTGAATTGGAATGATTCGTACAACCTTTATAAGATGATCGACAATAAACCCATATTTCATTGTTGCCTTTGGATGTCTTCAGAAGTCTCGTGAAAAATTCCATGGTGATGTTCTCCCATTTCCATTCTGGTATGGTAAATGGTTTCATTAACCACTTAGACTTATGCCACTCTTCCATCACTTTCTAACACACCAGGCACATTGATGTATATTCAACAATCTCCTTCTTTATATTAACCCACCAAAAATTCCCTTGGATACCTCGATACATCTTTCTATTTCCTAGATGAATAGAGAAATTTGAACTATATGAATCATCCAAAATTTCCTTCTTCAGCTACGGACTTGATGGAACACATATTCTTTTACCAAATCTCACAATTCCTTCATTATTAACATTAAAATCTGAGGATTTACCTTTTCTGATAGCTTCCACTTTTTCCTGAATTCCCACATCATCCTTTTGAGAATCCTTTATCCTTTCCAAAAGAGGCGATTGAGGAATAATTTATTAAAGGATTGATGATATTCAATTATTTATGATTCCCATGTCCATCTTCATGAAGTATAAAAAGATTTTATGCTTCTAAATTCTACTCAATGATAGAATTGATGGGACCTTTCATCTTAGAGTATCTTCCACCTTGTTCACATTCCTAGGGTGGTAACGGATTGAGTAGTCATAGTCTTTGACCATCTCTAAGCATCTTCATTGGCAAATGTTAAACTATTTGTATTTGAATATATACATGAGGCTTTTGTGGTCCGTATATATCTCACAATTCTAACCCAAGAGATAATGCCGCCAAATTTTTAAATTTAAGGTCACAGTATCCAACTCCAAATCATGTGTTGGATAATTCTGCTCATGAACAGTCAATTGCCTTGAAGCATAGGTAATGACTTTGTCATTTTTTATCAACACACACCCCAGGCCCTTCTTATAATCATCAATTAATACCACAAAATGTTCTCCACTTGTGGTTAAAATGAGCATGGGTGTAGTGAAAATATATTTTTTAAGTTCTTGAAGATTTCTTCGCATTCATCACTCCAAGAAAACTTTACTCCCTTCCGAGTTAGCTTTGTAAGAGGGTTGGAAAATCGTGAGAAATTTCTCCCAAATCATCGATAATATCCAGCTAACCCCCACAATATATGGATATCCGTTACTGATGTTGGCCTTGGCCATCCATCAATTGCACTTACTTTGGAGGGATCCATATATATCCCATTTCTTGTGATGATATGGCCCAATAATGAGTGGTCCTTCAACCAGAACTCAAACTTGTTGTACTATTCATAGAGCTTCTCCTTCCGCAAGGTTTCTAGTATAGTTATTAGATTCTCCTCATGATCCTCCATGGTTTTGGAGTATATCCGAATATCATCTATAAAGAATACCATAAATTTTTCAAGGTAATATATAAAGACTCTATTCATCATGTCCATGAAGATTATTGGAGCATTACTGATTCCAAAAGGCATTATTATGAATTCATAGTGCCCGTATCTTGTACGAAAAGAAGTCTTTACAATATATTCCTCATTCATCATTACTTTATAATATCCCGACCGCAAATCCACCTTGGATGAATTATTGTGCTCCACACAGATGATCGAACAAGTCATCAATTCATGGGAGATGGTTCTTGTTCATTATCATGATTTTTTTGAGATCACAATAATCGATGAAAAGGCGCATTTACCCATCCTTCTTCTTGAAGAAGAGGACTGGTGCACCCCATGGTAAAGCACATGGTCTTATAAACCCTTTTTCCAAATTCTCATTTAGTTGTTTCTTAAGCTCTTTAAGCTCCACAACCTCTATTCTATATGGAGTCATGTATTTTGGAAACATCCCACGTATAAAATAAATTGAGAATTCAAAATCTCTTCAAGGAGGAAGACCATGAAATTTCTCAGGAAAGTCTTCAGTGAATTCCCTCATAACAGTCATGTCTTCTAGGATGGTTGCCTCCATACACTCAATCAACTGAGCTTGATACGCATGCTTATAGAGAAGTAATATCCACACTTGAGATGATGGAGCTAAAGAAGATTCATCTTCCTCCTTGAACTTGTAGGGAATCGAGGGACGATTCCCTACAAGTATAGTTATTTCTATATCAAGGAAAATTATGTTTGCTCTATATAAGGAAAACCAATCCATGGCAAGAACTGCCTAAAATTCCACCAGAGGGAGTAAGACAATGTTGGATGGGATATTAAATCCATAGATTATGATAGGGGAGGAGTTATATTCATAGGATGCAATGATTTTCAAATTATCTGTACTCACAAACTTCTTCACTTCCATGAATTGTGGTGGTGATGGGATTGTTCTACCAAACATTAGAGATATAAAATAATTTATAGAACATGAATCCAAAATTATGTTCATTATTTTTGAATGAATAACTAGCATACCTGTCACCACTTTGTTGTCGGGGTTCACTTCGACAGTAATGATGGAAAAAAGATCTCCCTTAATGCCTAGGAGGTTGTTGGTTGCCTCTGAAAACCCTTGGCTTAGGGAATTGATTTGAAATATTTCCTGGTTCTTTGCAGTTGTAGCAATAAACCACGTGTTGAGGTTCGAATGGAGCATTACTCTACTCTGTCACAGCCGCGGGACTTTTGTTGCCGACAGTTAATATCCAAGTGCCCCTCTCTTCCACACCTAAAGTATTTCCTCATCCCCTTCAGGAAATTTCCAGGGCACTTATTTCCACACCGTTGGAATGTGGGGTGATGGATTTTCATAGCACCATTGGATTTATCTATCAGATTACCAAAATTGATGTCAACCTTATGCTTCTTATCCCCAGCATACCCCTGAAAATTTTTTATCTCCATTTCTCCCTTGAGGGCACATCGTACAATTTCCTTATAGCTGTCGAAGTCATTGATCGCCAGTGCTTCCCATAGGCTAGGTTTTATCCCACCAAAGAATCGGTCGACCATTCATTCGTGGGTAACGAAAAATACAAAAGCATATTGTGAAATCCTTGTGAAGTTCTCCTTGTACTCTCCAACATGTTTGTCAACTGTTTGTTTGAGGTAAAGTAAGTCCCTTTCCATCTTAAGCTGGACGGTGTGCGAAAAATATTTATCGAAAAACAACTTAAACAATTCCTTCCATTACCACACCTCGATCTCCTCCTCAGGCTTAATATTTTTGATCAACTTCCACCATTGATCAGATTCATTCTCCATATGATAAGCGTCCATGAGAACCTTCTCTTGTTTAGAACATTGAAGGATGTAGAATATCTTATCAATGGATTTGATCCATTGTTCAATGATTGAGGGATCAGATGATCCATTAAAAGTATGAGGACCTTGTATCATGAAGATCTTGATATCGACTTGTTCATTCCTAGGGGGGTTGAATGTTCCTCTTGACCAATGTTTCTATTAAAATATTTAGTTAGCTGAGAGTGAAGCATAAAAAAGTTTATGATTCCCACTCCCATTGGATTTGGCATCTCATTAGTACAGTTAACACATTTATCATTACATCGGTTGTTAGCCCATGTCCTCTTATTTCCAGCAATTGGCTGAAATAAAAGGAAATTTAGGGGTAACAGATAAAGGGTAATCCAAGGACGAAACCGATGACATATAAATAACATTCATTTCCATAAAATATGAATCTATTAGATTCAATCTATGTTATCCATGATCTACATTCTAACATATATTATTAGGGAATTTTTTTATCCCATAATAATGGTTTATACTAAACATGTGAATTTACAGAAGCATATCATCCAGGAGTGTCTTAACCAAGAGTGCAACAAGGACCATTTTCCCTCACTAGTACTTGTTCGAATCTAATTCAAAGCAGGGTTTTCGGGTTTTACCCTGAGGGATAAATCTGTGCCAGAGACGCCTCTACCTACTCGTATCTAGATAGGGATGTATTTTAATGATAAACCACTTACTCAATACTCACCAAAACATATGGATGTTTTTATTACACATAGTCTTGTCTCTAAGTCATTACTAGGGGTTTCTCATCCTATTCCCAAAAATAACTAATCCGATCCTCTAATACCAACTATGACTACCCTGATATTTTATTACACAATTAAACATAAATTATTACATAAACTTCATTTGATAAAACATAGAATATCGAGAGGTATAGTTTATTTGGGTATTGGGATCATTACAAAATGACTTAAAACATGAAATACAACATCTTTATTGAAAACGTCTTTTACACGGCCACTACATTCTCTTGTATTTAGCGTTCATGGGACATCCTGAGGACACGCATAAGAAAAGGGTGAGCTATAAAGCATAGTAAGGGAATAATCATGGAATAACATGAGGAATAACTTACATGTTATACAATAGGATTATCAATAGAGAACAAGAGAAGCATAAACATTAAGGCATGATAAATCATGATAATCATAACATGGAAATGTGGAAACAACACTTAATATGGAATTTGCATGATCGAAGGCTCATTGCCCATAGAGCATGAGTAAAACCTCATTGCACATGACGCATGAGTAAACACTCATTGAGATTAAATTACCTTGAGTAAACACCCATTTTACATGATGTATCATGACACTATACATTACCCAATGCATTGGAGTGCTATAAGGGTGCACTGTTCTTAATCATTTCATTTCATTCATAAGTGTGGCACTTGGATCATATGAATGGATTCATAAAATGTCATCATTTATTCCATGATAATGGAATGTGGAATTAATACATGAAACATTATAATAATTATGTAACTGTTTATAAAGGTGAATACCCTTGATAATGAAATGAGCATGGTATTCACAACACAATGACATTGGCTTGGAAAATAGGTGCATTTTTTAGAGCGTAACGGCGTGAAAAGAGAAATCATAAAAAATTTTGATGAGAAAGAATGGGGTGTATCATCATATGTACATGAAATGTACAGTTAGGTGGTCATATAGATACAGGTCCCAAATATGGTAAAGGGATTTAGATTCATGATATAAAACAATTTCTTGAATGTAAGTGAGGAGAGACAAATTCTTTTCAGAATTTCAACATTGTAACAGGTGTACATCGAAGGAATTTATTGAGAGAGAAATTGGTCCCTCATAATCAAAACATAAATAGGGATGTATGGGGGAGGTGTTAAACCATACCCAAACATTTATAATTGAAATTAAAAGGGCATAACAATTTAATTAATATTGGACAAAAATGAGAAAGGAAGAAAAAACCATACTTGGAAGTGTGCTTACAAAGGCTTGAGAGAGTTTTCGTGGGAGCTTGGGATACCTTGGTAGGATTATAGAGAGAGGAGGAAGGAGTTTGGATGTACTCCAATGGCATTGAGTGAAGAGAAAGTTGGATCTGGGGTGGGTTTATATATGAAAGGTGATGGAATTGTTTATTATTCAGGTTTGGGACACCTCAAATTAAACTAATCCAAACCACAATCTAGCCCATGGTTTTTGCCCATGGTTTTTGGAAAAGGGAAGTAGAAAACAATATTTTATATGGCCATAGTCCAAACTTCTTAAAATAATGGAGTTTCTTATGTAGATTTGAGTTACACTCCCAAAGAAAACAATTTAAAAATACCAAATGTTTAATAAGTCTTGAAGGTTCCACTAAAGCTTTGTAAAATAAATCAAAAAAACCCAAAATCACATTATTTTTATGGTAAAACTTATATTGTCCAAACATAAAGTATATTGTATTTTATTACATGACTATTGGGTCACTATGGTGTCATAATTTAAATTATATATGTAAATAGTATTTAATTATTACCCAACAATTTGACTGTCTCATAAAATTATGATAAATTTACCGTTGGATAAGTTCGACGTCTTGATTCCAGAAATAATATTCATTTTATCTAAATAATATTCTAAATATTTTAATTATCACTTTTAGAATAAAAATATACATTTATTGAAAATTCTTGGATTTTGACAAAAATGGCATTAAAATTTATGAAAAATCACAATTTCATTCATAAAATTATAAGATAATTTATTTTTAATAAAAATTAATTTAATAAAAAATATATTTTATTAAAATATGATTTAATTCAAAAATCCATTAACTCATCAAAATAGATTTCATAGTTAAACATTACCTAAAAATACTATTTGTTCTTCTAAAAACTCTTTACAAGGTAAAAATAATAAAATGAAAGTATATTCATTATTATATAAAAAATAATTTACATAACCATAGTGCTAAGGTTTAGTTACATAACCCCTTTTAACACCCACATAAGACCGAATATTAAGGTGTTTGATGGTGAAAAACTCTTGGGGTGGCTCGGATAACATTGCTTGAGTGGTAATCTCTATCAACTTCCACTTCACACGTACGTGGTCTTGCTTGAGATTAAAATATTCAAGATCTTCTTGAGCTTCTTCACGAGAGAATCCCAATGATTATACCTCCTTTCTGAGCTCTGACAAATGGGCTTTGTATGGGGCATGTGTACTGGATGATTCCATCGGTTCTTTTGTCTGAGAAAATTGGATTCGTTAAATCCCTATATTTATATGAATCATGTGATCACTGTTCAATAGCTATATTCACAACGATCAAAATTCTTAACAGTATTTTAAAACCCGAAAACATAAAACAAATTAAGTTTATATTTTATATAAACATTTTACATAAAGAGACATTTAATTATATCATGATGGATTTCCCTTAATGAATGTTTGGGTTGTTACATATCCAGTACACCTTTTAGAGATATGTTTTTTTCTCATAGTCATATGATTTAGGATTTCCACAATCCTACCTAGGAAGGTCCTAACATCCTAACTGATAAATGGAAAATGCACTGTCTCTTCTACACTTGGTGACAACCCAGTTTAGTCAACGACCATGATATTTTCCACCTTGGGCCTATCCCTCATAGTTTTGATTTCACTATGATATGTCCATCAATCATCCCTAAAGTGAAGATATAAATATCGGAGAGGTATCCACACCACCTTATAAAGGGGTTCTTCATACTCCTCCTCCATCAATTTGGGATGTCCATAATCGTAAAGCCCTGTGTTTTTTAACCCAATGAAAAAGCAATGAAATTTGAATTTTAGGTCTACTAGATTGGTTATTTATAAAATCATGCATCATAATGTATTTTTTCCAATGTTAGAACATTACTATGTGTATATTTTATGATAATAAATTAATTAGATTAAAATTAAAATTGGAATAGATTAAATGGGTGTAAATTAAAAATAATACTAATAATAAAATGTTTCAATAGTAATAAAAATAAAAATATTATTATTATTATAAGTTATTATGTTAGTTTTTAGAGACCCATGGGTGTTTCCCCCCTTTCCTCCCTCTCAGATGCAAGCGACACCCCCTTCAGGAGTCCTTGGAGAAACACACCCCCTCATCTAGATCCGCCTTCGACCACTGATTCCATACAATTCGCTTGTAATTTATCCCTAAAACTTCAAGATATTCCTCTCTCCATTATTCACCTCCTTATTTTATTCCAATTTCTGTATCCTTATCACTTAGTGATGTTCGGATGAAGCCTATGTTAAATGGGTGAAATTATTTTTTGTTTTTATTTTGTTCCAGGTTTTGAAAAGAGCCTCTTGGGACACATTCATTCATATTACGACAACCACCACCAAAGGAAAAGTGGATCAAATCACCTCAGTCTTTTTGTCATCAATTTATGATAAGGATTCCATTATTATTTGTTTTCACTCAATTTATTTTTGGGGATTCTTTTGATTTATAATTTCTTGGTATTTTTTTAAGTGTGATTCCATTACTAGATAATTTTAGGTATCTATTACCATCCAAGATGAAGTTCTTTATCTGTTTCATTGTTTCACCCGTCTATTAAATAGGTTCTTATTTTTTATGTTTCCTAGTAATTATTTTGTAGTACAATGGACCATTCCATATGGTTTAGAGTCAATAAAGTTTAAGAATACTTTTTTGAAAATTCATAGGTTTGTATGTATATATATGTAGGTTCACTGGTTATGTGTATATTCACCAATGTTAGTGAATATATATGTATAAGGCTAGGTGTTCATATATATATATATAATGAATATGTAGTTAAGTGAATATGTGTGTATGCATATAATCATTTATGTAAGGATCTCATTTTATGTATTCATTGGCCATATGAATATGTCCCTAGGGGATAGGTGTCTTCTTAAATATGTGAATGTTAATATGATCAATTGGGGTTACAACAAACTCTAGTTAGATAGAATCTTGATCTGATGTTTTCGGGTTGGTTCGTCTTTGAGGTTAGATCCCTTTCTTTTCCATTTTATATTTCATAATATATTAATTAAGTTGTTACACATTAATTAAAATTTTAATTAATGTTTACCTATATGTGGTGGTTTTTATAAAGTGATTTCCTTGGTGAATTGGATGTAATTCATACATCATATAAATGATGTGTTTGATGAACATAATCATAAAATTATAATAAAACCCCTCTATTGGAGGTGAGATGTCTTCATGATAAAAAGTAGTGATTGTTGTTTATATCATGCTTTGATATGGTTTGTTTTTTAAATATGACTTCTTGTTAGTTCTTGAGATTTGTAATGTTAATATTTTACCCCTTTCAGTAATAGGAATTTTTTTTCAAGATCTATTAATTTAAATGGAATGAATTAAATGGTTAGTTTGAAATGGAATTGAGTTGTGTGGAACGACCAAACCTCTAGTTAATTTAGTAAGCACTACATTTGATATCTAAATGGTTTAAAAGGTTGAAATATATATAGGATGGATATATCATTCCTTCTATTATGTATAATTGAAATTATTTAAATGGGATTCATGTGGGTGTTCTAATACAAATCCCCTTTGTTTGATTAAATTATTTAGTGTATATGAAATATATTTCATCACGCTCGTAAACTGTGTGTGACAAAATAAATCAAATAACCCCTATAAAATTATAATTTTTCCTTTCAAACCATCCTATAGGTTCTGTTGGGTCCATTAACATAGATACTAATACCATTATCCAGCCAATTGGTGTGACATCGATGGAAATTTTTATCCCTTGGTATTTTTATCTTTAAATATGTATACTAATTTTGATAAATTTTTTGATTGCTCGCATAGACTATTGATGTGGAATAATAATAAATTCTGTGATTTCCTGTGGTAGAAAAAACAATGAAGAACTAGTTAATTAATGTTAACCACTATAAAATTGATAGATTTATTAAAGAGGTTTAATATATTTATAATGATAATTTGGAACCTAGATTAATAACAAGAACTGGTTGATGGATGGTAAGTTTTTATAAATTTTCCATTGTTCCTTGTGATGATAATTATGGTATGTTTCATATTTAAATTGATATTTTTCATTCATTGATTTTAATCTTATGTGATATCAAAATGATTGATACCTGAGGGTTTGATACTATTTTTCATGTTAAGATTTTCTAGATACGAATCATGTTTAATGTGATGCTTTAGGGATTAGTTCATTTTTTTCTACCTCATGAATATTCTTACATTTACTATATCCATGATTATAGATTGTATGTTTTTTTTTCAGATGCCTAAGTCCTAGATGCATGGTCACATGAAGCATGGGGGTATGATTCTAGTTATACCTAAGGGGGAGATTTTGGATAGCCTAAGGGTGAGATTCGAGTTATGCTTGATGGTGAAATTTTGGATAGACTAAGGGTGAGATTTTAGTTATGCTTAAGGTAAAGTTTTGTGTTGTCCTGATGGATGAGACCATATGTTTATGATATACACTAAGTGATTAATCCGTCGTAAGAGATTCTGCCACCAGGATCGGAGATCTTTACTAATATAGAAGGATCTACCCACATACATATATATTCAACATAGGCCGAATTAGTTAGTGTGGGATGAGTGTCCATTTAGGATCCCATACGAAGTATCTGTTATTTAATTTGTTATCACTCTGCATTTATAATGTGTTTCACACTATCATTTATTATTAATAGGATTAAATGTGTGGTGATAGACATCATAGGTTCCACCCAAGTGAGATTTATGTCTCACACCATATTTGAGCACTTCATGGTATCCGAGTAGATATTTTTTCTTGTAAAACATTGGATTTATTACATGTTCTATGTATATAGTCGATATAGAGAACAATCCACGACACCTTCTTAGGATACTGAAGGAGTGGACCATGGGGTTTTTATTTTTTAAATTTGTTTTTACTTCATGTACTTGTAGCAACATATGTCATACCTGAAATTATAGAAGTTGGCATTGAGAATTTTTATTCAAATATTATATTATTATCTCACTACACTTTTACATTCATTTATTTAATTTTTATATTATTTCCTATTTTTTTTAAAACTATTGTTCTACTCTAATATAGAGGGTATAGTCTCCCCAATGTATCATTAATAGTATTTCACAGCTAGTCAGTATCCTCTGGAAAATGTGAAGGCGTTCTTGATGCCATGTGACCCACTAGTCATACCACTATCTTAGTGGTGATCGAGGTCGAGATGTTACAAAGTTGTATTAGAGCATGTATCTTTTCCTTTGTCTTATTGTTTTGTGATGGTAGATAAGGGACATGAAAATTATCAGTGCATGGTTAATAGTTGTTCCTAGGGCTCATCACCCGGCATATGGGAAATGACCAAGTGGCCAAGGCTTGGATTGTTGTTCATGATGTTTGTTATTATTGTTGGAGTTGATTTCATATCATTTTGTTGACGTACTTTTCACTAGTTATTATTTATTGAATTTATTTTGAATTAACCATTGTCCTGGTTTTGAAAGGTTAAAGCATAGCATAAATCATATATGGCACATATAAATAACTTTTCCTAAATATAAGATGCCATATAGTTTCATTTTAGTTGTCCAACAGATTTGACTATGTTCTATAATTACTATTCCAAGCTTTTTGTTTCATTAGCATTGTTATACCGATAAAATTCTTGGGTTCTTAATTTTAACATGTTTCTCCATGCTTAAATGATTATATAAAACAATTTTGTTTCATAACATGCTCTTATGTGTTTATTTATAGATGCCATGTTTGTTTTTTTGATAGATATAAGTGATTTTAGGATGTTTTAAAAATGTAAAGGGTCGCCGGTGTTAATATTTAAAATCGGACTGGATTTGATTAATGGGAGAGGATTTTCATTAAATGAAGTGTATGAGTGCTCTATGAATTTGGAAATTAAATATCATTTAATATAACATTCATTTATATAACCATAATGTATTTTGAGCTATTTTTGAAATTAAAAGTTTGTGTTACCTAGACCTGAATGAATTGGCCCCCCTCCAAAATACACAACTGGACCCAAGTGGGTTGGTTGAGGAATGTATATTGTAACAACCTATGTAAATGAAGAATAAGAAATTTTCATAATTATTATTATTTGTGAATTAAATATTAAGTTTACATTCTGGGGGATGTTATGACTGATAGTATATTATACATGAAATAATGGGTTTCTTTGAAATCTTATGTGGCACACAACTTTGAGTTATACCAAAAAATAATATAATATTATTATTATATTAAATGGTTGTTAATTCATAGCCATTGTATTAGTGGGAATGAGCCAAACTAACTACAATATGAATACACATGTATTTTTTAATTTTTTTAGTTTAATACAATATATTTTAGAGGCTTAAAATGATAATGACTTTGATTTCAAGCATGTAATAATCTAATATTTATAAATGGTCATTTTATTGCCTTTTGATGGTGAACCCTTTTTAAATATAGTTTTTGTCACATTTATATGATCTATTTGAAAAAATAAACATCTTCATTACAACCAGGATATCAAAATATACTTTGGATAAAAGTTTTGTATTTTTCTGATAATGTTTATTTTTTAATGAATAGTGAAAAATACTACATTTTAATTCAAAACTACCATTTAATCTAATTTATTAATATGGTTAAAATATATTTTAAATTGGTTTTAAAGTGTAATTAGGTTATATTTTTACCATTTAATGAAATTTTAGTCATTGGATGTAATTTCACATTGAAATTGGACATAATCAATTGCCTATCTTTTGATAGTTATTATTTATTAAAAACACGCATTTTGGGTTTGGCATCAAGAATTAATGTTAAATTATTTTCTGCATATTCGGTGTTTTAAATATTGAAAAATTGATTCCATATTTTAAATAAGTGGTCCAAATTGTGTAAATAAGTATCTTTTACTTTTATAAATTAGGAGCAGTAAGTTCAGTAAATATTTTATTTACCATGGTTAAAGGGTAAATCTAACAAATAAGGGTAACAATAATATTAAATTACCCTAACACGTGTACTAACACTATTGGTTGGTAAAGGTCTGACCATGGTCATCCTTGGGTATATTTTCGGACCCCATTGAGCCACTTTTAAATGAGAATTTCATTTTATAAAAATTAATTTATGGTAATGGAAAATGTAACATAAACTTATATCATTTACTAAAAAAAATTTAAGATGGGTTATTTAAGCGACCACATCTAATATAAATACTAATTATAAAGATATTTATTTTTCCTATATCATGGAATTTTATTTATAAATTTTTTCGCATCAAATTAAAAAATTTATTTGTGACACAATGGTGAAATAATGTTTACCTTATTAAAGAATGTTTTAAATAAATGTGATTATAAAAATTAAAATAATTTTATTTTGAAACTTTTTATGCCATATGTGAAATTTTGTGATGATTTTGACTTGTTATATTTTAATTAATGATTTTTTTAGAAATAATGAAGCTTATATGGTTTTCTTAAGTCATTATATGAATAGAATATAAATTTACATGATAGTGTTTTTAAAACAAATACATTTTTATTAAAAGATTTAATTGTCCTAAAAATATAACATTCTTCCAAAGGAATTATATAATGTTTTAAATTCCATTAATGGACCACTTTGGGTTTAATTGACATTTTATAGCCAATATATTAACAATATGGCATGGATACACAAGAGGACATGGTAAAATTTAAATTTGTTAACTACGGGTTAAAACTAAAAGATAACGTTAATTTTATGAACTAAAATTGAATAAAACCCATTGGATGAGAGTATTTAGAATTATACTGACCTTAACATCAAATTAAATGAGTTGAGGTGCTTTTTAAATTGAAATTCTGGATATAATAAAAAATATTTTCAAAATTTCATAAAGAGCCCATCCTCCCACTTATAAAATTCCACGACCTTTAACCCATTACACACACCTCTCAAGCCCCATGACTCATCCAAAATTGGATCTCAGAAGCTCCCAACATCCAAAAATTTCTCTTAAAATCCTTTTCTTAGGTAGAAGGCAATTCAAGAAAGCCTTTTGGTTCAAACCAAAGGGAGTTACCCAATTTAATGTTAAAGTCTTCTCTTAAGTTCATTTATTTTTTTTCTTTCTCCAACCCCCTAAAAATTCTTTATTTATTTAATTAATAGAAAAAACACATTATTAAATATAATAGTTTGTTTATATGAGTATTATTAGAACTACACATCCACACACCACCATCTAATGGATACGAACATACTGTTTCTATGAATGGTGAACTACTGCCTCATGAAATGGTGATTGTTAAATTGTCTCGTACTGCCTCTCATGGTGGCCAGTATGATAGAAAATTATTTATATGTTATATATATTATATTTATATTGTATCTATTATTATTTATTTTTCATTTATAACATACCTTTATGGTTTCCTTAATGTGTAAATATGAGAATTTCATATGAGAAGTGTGGACTACCGCCCCCTCAATGTGATAAGGATCATTCATGCCATACGTGGAACATATAAAGAATGGAGTTAATGAAATTATTTATGATATTATAATTGAATTATTATATACAAATGTATCATTTTGTTTTCATTCCATTAAACATGATATAGAAATGAATGTTGTGTTCATGTGTACGTAAGACTTACCGTCTCCATGAATGGTGCATTTCATTTCTTATCTCCAAATTCTATGTACTATTATAAATCAACATATATAATTTATATAAATAATATATATGATATTTAAATCATTAATATCATTATATAGATAATTTAGTTTTTAAAACATTGACAACATGTAATTATAAGAAGTTCATTTTTGACTCAAGTACCAAATATCGAAAAAACAGACACTATTAACTCAAATGATTATATAATGATTATAACATGGAAATAAGTGATATAAAAGTAATAATAAACATGAATTTTTTTTATGCAGTTATAAATTATCTTCAATTTATTATTCAGTAGATTAAAAAACAAACGAGTCAAGTCGGGGACGATGTAAGGGGTTTTCGTCTCACTTTTTATTCCTATGAGATTCATGTTGTATTTGCCACTATTTCATTTTGGTTGGTATATGTAATTACCATGACTATATTTGTTGTGTAAAATAATTTAATATAATTCTATTTACATATTCATTTTATAATCCTTCTTTCATGTGGTGTATGTTTCATAAGATACTAAATCAGTAAGGGAACGTTTCACCCACCTCTTTTAGTCAAATACTTCTTTTATATTATGGTTTTAGATTTTTATTCTCAAATATTAGGATATGTTCTTCTATATACTTATTTCTATAAATTTTATGTCTATATAATGGGATACCCTTATCTACATCATAAACTCATTTATCTGAATTTTTAAGTGACTCTGTTAGGCTGCCGAATTTTTGTAAGGGAACTTTTTAACCCGATTTCAATTCTTTGGGTTTGACTTTTATTTATGGATATTTCCATGCTATTAATATGTGTGAATGAACTCTGATTGTTTCACAATTAATATCCACTTATTTTGGGTGTATTTATATATGTCACACATATTTATTTTATTGATTTATCCTTAATCTAATAGTATAATCTTTGTAACAGGCTACATCTCAGTCTCCTTTCATTGAGGTATATCTTGATAAGGATTACCTTTATTATCCTATAAGTAGTATATACAACAATTATTACATTTTATATCATGAATTTATATATTCTCATGATATATATGTTTTTAATTGATGTTATTATTTATTTCAAGAGTATTGAATGTTGTAACGGATTCATTGACTAAAACATCATTTTAGATGTTTTAAAGATTTAATTTTATAAATCCTTCTCTTTAATATTAATGTTTTATAATTTATTTTATGCATTTATTTATATGAACAAGAGTGTTTTAAAGTGTAAAATCATTTCAAAATTTCAATGTAGTATGGGACACATTGATTCAATACTCATCTTTTTGAATGATTTAAATGAACTGATTATGTCAATATCTTGAAATATTATATTGTCATTTAAATATGGAAATGTTAAATTTACTTTATGAATTTTCATGTGTTATGATTATGTTATGTTTTTTGGGAGTTTTGTACACATATAGGTGGTTCGCTGATAAACCTAGGGTGGGTGAGCCCGAGATAGCTCCCCAATTAATTGGTTAACATGATGGAGGCAAACATTAATGTTTCTCCTAAGAGATTTAGGGAATATAATGTGATGGGTATTCCAAACTAAATACCAATGTAGCTATGAAAGCTAAAATGTAAATATGATATGGATTCCACAATTTTTCTTTATTATTTATGATTTCTATGTGTTTTTTTATAAATCTTATCATTTCATGTGGTATATTAAAGAGCTTATGTTTTGTGTGTATTGATGGAAAAATGCCTTCCTTATTTATTTTATAACCCTTACTATGATTTTTATGCTCCTCCTATGTTTTTGAAATTATTTTCACTAGTTATAAGGAAGTGTAAGAGAAAGGAAGATTTAATTAATATTTATATCAATAAAATAATTATTTTTAAAGAGTTTTTGAATTATTAAAATAATGTATACTTATTAGAAGTGTCTATTTTATAATATTTGAGATGTAGTTTAATAGTTATGGCATAAGACTCTAAAAGCCCAAAACTAAAAATATCCTCAATGAGAATTATATAATTATTTCATGATTATGTAATGTTTAGGGATGGGGCCTTATAATTGCAATTTGGATTCGGTGTAGATGACATTAGAGGTTAGGGTTCTATTTAATCATAAATGACATAACCATAATGGTTATCATATTAGGAAGAGTAATTTTTATTTTAAATAAAATTAATGAGTTTAAGATAACATGAATAGGAATATATTAGTGTTTACCCTCCTCATAATATATTATATGATGATTTTACTATTATACTCACACTGACCTTTTTGGTTTTAATAGATGGATGGATCTAGCATTCACCAAAGTAATAATATATATAAAGAAAACTATGATGGCCTTTTTAATAAGAAACAGAATGAAATGGTATCTACAATGATAAATCTTTTGGGTATTCTCAACTAACAATCTAGAGTCATGATTGACCACCTAAACCTTGGTAATTTTTATAAGAATTATATATTCCATAAATGAATCCCACTGGATGTTCAGGTAATATACATAAAGAAATGTATACTAAAAACCATGTGTGTCAATGATGTGGAAATAAAAACCTTGTAAAATTCTTCGAAGGGATTGAATGATTACATAGATGTGGTAATGATGGTCATAAATCAAGAATGTTCCATGGAAAACGAGAGCATCCCGTTGACTCTAGTAAAGGGAAATATGTTCTTTTCAAAGATTCAATGGAATTTTTTAAATGTGGTGTGCATGGTGATTATAAAAATAGATGTCCTATGAAGAATGTTTGGGAATGGGATCAGAAGGATCATAAAAATATTTGTTTACAAATTCATAATGCCATTCCGATTAAAGATAATGACAATTAAAATGACCTATGAAAGGTATGTATTATTTCTTAGCACAGATTTTGACATTACTAAAATCATAGGACATTATGTATGATTTTGTTTGTTGGAAATAAATATTAAATAATAAGATGAAAAAACGTGGATAAAAAATTAAAAAGAATCTTTGATGATTAATATATTTATATTTTAGGAATTTAAGAGTTATGTTTGATCTATGGATAATGATATGTTTAAATATATTAATGACATGATTATTTTTTAAGAATTATTCTAGTATGTGTAACCCTAAAGTTCGATTTGTGAAAATGTTATTCAATGAAGAATTACCTTTTATTTTTGGATATAGTTATAAAGAACCATTTAGGTGTATATGATCCTAGAATTTGATACAATTATAGGTTATTACTTTTTGGGATGAAAATGCGAGGTATGCGATAACATTTGTGGTTAAATATTCTATGGTTATGTTTCAAGGATTTAATACATTTTTGGAAATATTATAAAATTATAAAATATTTGAAAATAAAAAAACTTAGACTATGTGACAACCTGTCCCATAGGACAAAGTTGTGGGAATAGAACCCACAAAAAAAGTGTGATTGAGATTTATCACATACCACTGGACTATGTGAAGTCCCGAGTTAGTATAAATAATAATTTTTAGTTAGAAGATATTATGGATCAATAATAAGTTTATTAAGGATATAATGTTTTATCAAGTGGATATCCTAATTATAGGAAAATGATTTCAAGATTAAATGATAATGGTTATTGTGAAACATTTCTCTCTTTTGGGGAAATAGTATATGCCTAAGAAAAATAGAATACTATGGGATCTCATTTGAGGAGTAATGGTTGAAATTTTATTTTGGAATAATATTTTTTTTATTGTGTACATGTAATGATTTGCGTTATTTATAGAAACAAATAACCTATCATAGAGATTATTTTTTTAGGATACCTACTTTTCAATATGATACATTAAGAGTAGGTAGCTTTATTTCAAGATAAATGTTAACATTTTTGTGGAAGGCTATGTGATCATATCCTTCTGAATTCTGGGATTCAGTATTTTTTTATATTATATTAAAGGATTTTATAGTCACTTATTTTTTTAATGATATTTCATGAACATTGGGTACTCATTATTCAATTTTGGATATTAATTGTAGTAATTGTTTTGTAAACGATTATCCTTTTAGGGATGATCTGATCTTGTAATAACCATTTTAGTTTTGGCTAGTCTCTAAAGTCAGGGGAAATAAATAGTTTATAATTTTTGGATTATGTGATTCTCTAGGATTTGAACTAGCACTTCAAGTGTGACCATTTCATATTGAATACTCATCATTTAGAGACAAGATAATGTTTTGGTAGAAACATATTAAAGGATGAAACTCTACTTGAAATCTAAGTATATTTACTTATGTTCTTAGTCAATCACGTAAATAAATTATACAACTTTATGAAAGGGAACATAAAATTAAAAAAATTGTTTTGTGTTTTCTTTTCCTACCGGGGAATCCATGATCATTTAACCTATCACATGTTTGTCATTTTATGGATGTTAACTTTCTCTTGATCATGTTTTATGTCCCTCTCCATCAGAACATGAATCTTAGTTTCTCCTTCGTATACATGTTTTCATGGAATACTAGAAATCATTATCTATGTTGACCTTTTTACTTCTATTTATTTTTTTAAAATTGATACTATTAATGGACCCTTTTCTGATGTGGGACTTTTAATGAAGTTTTCAAGCCCGATTTTAAAATTGTGTGGACGCAATTCCCAAAATGGGGAAGGATGTAACATCATAGGTAAAAAAAGAATATGACATTTTCATATTTTTTTAATATTTTTTAATTAAATATAAATTTCAAATTCATGGGGATTCTATGACTGGTAGTGTACTTAACATGAAATATCGGGTTTCTTTGAAATCTTATGTGGCACACAATATTGAGTTATACTAAAAAATACTATAATAATGTCATTATATTATATGGTAGTTAACACATAAACATTGTATTGGAAGGAATGAATAGAAATAGCTACAATATGATTAATCATGTTTGTTAAATGTATTTTACTTTTATCCAATAAATATTAGAGTTATAAAATGAAAATGAATGTAATTGTATACATAAAATACTCTAATATTTATTAAATGTTTGATTTAGCACCTTTTGATGATGATCCCTTTTTAAATCTAGTTTATGTCACTTTTATAAGTAACATTTGAAAAAATAATCTTATTCCTTTGAATAGAGTCATCAAAATTTACTGGGGATGAAATTTTTTTATTTTTCTGATAATGTTTATTTTTAATGAATAGTGAAAAATACTGCATTTTAATTAAGAACTTCCCTTTAATATAATGTATTTATATATATAGACTATATTTATAATTGGTTTTAAAGTGTAATTTGGTTATATTTTTAAAATTTAATCCAATGTTTTTCATTGGATGTAATTTTACTTTAATATTCGGCTTAAACAAATGTCAATATTTTGATAGTTATATTTCTTAGAAACAAACTCTTTTTTGACAATGAGAATTAAATTTAATTTTTTTTTCTACAACTTCTGTGATTCAAATTTGTAAAAACAGATTCCATATTTGGAATCATGAGGATATAAATTGTGTAAATTGGCATCTATTATTTTTAGACATTATGAATAGTAACTTTAGTAAATAGTTTTTTACAATGGTTAAATGGTAAATATGGTAAATAACCGTAAAAAATATATTAAAATAATATTATATTACCCCAACACATGTCCAAAACCTATTTTATGAGACATTTCCAACCACGGGCATCATTGGGTCTATTTTGTGGCCCCATGGAGCAACTATTATGTGAAAATGACATTTTATAAAAATTAATTTAATGTTAAGGAATATATAACATAAAAAATATATCGTTTATTGAAACAATTTTTATATTTATAAAAAGAAGTGATGTATTCAACTATAAATATTCATTAGAAAGATAAAATAACTTCCTACATCATGTTATTTTATTTATAATTTTAGACATCATATAAATTAATTAATTTATGACACAATGATGATATAATGTTTACCTTATTTAGAAATGTTTTTAATAAATGAGATTATAAAAATTGAAATTAATTTATTTTTTAACTTTTTATGAAATACATGAATTTTAGGGATGATTATAACTTGTTATATTTAAATTAATAATGTTTTTTAAGAATTAACACATTTGCTATTGATTTTTTAAAAGTCATGATATAAATAGTATATAAATTGACATAAATGAGTTAAAAAACATTTTTATTAAATGATACAATACCCCAAAAAATATAATATGATTCCAAAGTACATAAATAAGGTTTATAATGTCATTAATAGACCACTTTAGGTTCTATTTTCATTTTATAGTAAATATATTAACCATATATTATGAATATAAATGAGGACATGGTAAAAGTTAATTTAGCTAACTTTGGGTTAAAGTTAAAAGTCAAAGTTAATTTTATGCCCAAATATTGTCTAAAAACTATTGGATGAGAGGATTACGAATAATAATCACCTTATCATAGAAATAAATTATTTGGGGGCCTTTTGAAAAAGAAATTCAGTTTATAAAATAATAATATTTCCAATCATTCCTAAAGATCACCTCCTCCCACTTATAAATGGCCACCACTTCTAGCCCAATACACACACCTCTCAAGCACCTTGGATCATAAAAATTTTACTTCAAAAAGTTCCATACATCCCACTCTTACTCTTAGAAGTCTTTTCCTTGGATGAAGGAAATTCAAGAATTCTTTTTGGTTCCAACAAAAGGGAGTTACCCAATTTAATGGTAAAGTCTTGCCTCATGTTATTTTCTTTTATTTTCATTCTCCAAACACCTAAACTATCTTTATTACATTATTTAACTAAAATTAATGTATCATAAATATACTAGGTTATTTTTATGAGGGTTATTATAACTACAAATCCACAGACATACGTCAAATTAATATGAACATAATGTTTCTGTGGACAGAAAACTACGGGCTCACGAAACGATTATTATTTTATTTTCTCCTACCACGTCTCATGGTGACCATTATGATAGAAATGTATTTATATGTTATATTTTTTTTTATTGTAACTATGTTTGTGTATTTTTCATTTATTTAATACCTTTATGGTTTCTATAACACGTAAATATGATAATTTCATTTGAGGAAGTGTGGACTACCGCCCCTTAAAAGTGAAATTACTCATTCATGCCATATGTGGAATGCATAACAGACTATGTTAATGAAATTATATATTATATTATACTGGAATAATAAAATAGCTATTTGTAATTATAATTTCATTTCATTAAATATGAAATAGAAATGAAATTATATTTCATGTGTACGTACGGCTTACCGTCTCCATGAATGGTGCATTTCATTTCTTATCTCCAAAAGATATGTACTATTATAAATACATATATATATATATACTGGATATAGATTATATATATGATATATAAATAACTAATATCAATATTTAGATGATGGTCTTCTGACACCATGGAAAACTTGTTATTATAAGAAGTTCATTTTTGACTCAAGTACAAAAAATCGAAAAAAAGACCGTTATAAACTCAAATGAATATGTAAAGTTTATTATGTGGTAATAAGTGATATAAAAGTAATACTAAAATTTAAAATGGTCTAAATAAATTATAAATTAAATTTAGTTTATTATTCAAGATATTAAAGAACGAATGAGTCATATTGGAGACGAGGTAAGGTGTTTTCATCTCACTTTTTAATCTCGTGAAATTCATGGTATATTTTCAACTATTTCCTTTTGTGTGGTGTATGTACTTCCCATGATTGTATTAATTGTGTAATTTAATTTAAATTATTTATATTTACATCTTCATTGTTTGATTCTTTATTCTTGTGGTGTATGTTTCATAAGCTACCAAATCGGCAAGGGAACCTTTCACCCTCCTCTTCTAGTCAAAGACTTATTTTATGTTATTTCTTACATTTCAATTCTAAAATGTTGGAATATGTTCTTAAATATTATTATTGATGTAAATTTTATGTACATGTAATGAGATAATCCTTTCTATCTCATGAACTCATTTATATGAATTTTTATGTGACGTCGTAAGGCTGCCGAATTTTTTTGAAGGAACTTATTAACCTAATTTCAACTCTTTGGGTTAAAATTATTATTCTTAATTATGTCATGATATGAATATGTGTGAATGAACTATTAATATTTTATACTTAATATCCACATATATTGGGTGTATTTATATTTTTTACACATAATTATTTTATTGATTTATCCTTAATCTAATGGTATAATATTTATAAGGGACTACATCACGATCTAATTTTATAGAGGAATATCTTGATATTGTGCAACTTTATTATCCTATAAGTTTTATATACATCCATTTTGACATTTTATATCATGAACTTCTATATTATCATGATATTTTTAGTTTTATTTGATGTTATTTTTTAATTCAAGAGTTTCTTAAGTGGTAATGGATTATTTAACTAAAACATCATTTTAAATGTTTTAAAGATTTACTTTTTAAAATCCTTCAAATTCATGTGCATGTTTTAGAAATGATTCTGATGATATTATAATATCTACATGAGATTCTGAAAGTGTAAAATTCATTAAATATTTTGAATGTTGTAGGGGACACTTTGATTCAAAACATTTATTTTTGAATTTTTTAAACAAACTAACTATGTCAATATCTTGAAATGCTATATAGTTGTTACAATATGGAAATTTTATATTTCCTTTATAATTGTTCAGGTGTTATGATTATATTATAGTTCTTGGGAATTTTTTACACATGTGTGGGGTTCTGTGATAAACTTAGGGCCAGTGATCCCGATATAGCTCTCCAATGAATTGGTTAACGTAATAGAGGTAAATGATAATTTTTCTCCTGAGAGATTTTGGGAATATACTTTGATTGGTATTCCAACATAACTACCTAAGAAGATTTTAAAGCTACATTGTATGTAAGAAATGGATTCCACATGTTACCATTATGATTTATGATTTCAATATGTTATTCATAAATCTTATGGTTTCATTAGGTAAGTTAAATTACTAATGTTTTGTATGTGTTGATGGACTAATGTTTTTCATATTTATTTTATAACCCTTACTGATATTTTTATCCTCATCCCATGTTATTTAATTATACTTCATAGTGTATAAGGAAGGTTAAGATAAAAAAATAATTCATGATTATTTATATCATGCAATGAATTATTTTTTTCTTTTTAAAGTTTTTATTTTATGAAAAAATGGATACTATGTAGAAGTTTATAATTTGTAATATTTGATATTTAATGTTATAGTTATTGCATAATTCTCTAAAACCCTAAAACTGAAAAGATTCTCAACATGAATTATTATCATAATTCATGATTATGTAATTTTTAAATCTGTGGACAAATATATATTGTGAGATAACTATTATTGAGAGTTTTTTATTTTAAAAATTAAATAATATATATTGGGTTTCTTTTTTAAGAACCCAAGATGTCTGAATGGGACTCTCATAGGTAGAATTATCTATTAAAAGGAATTTATTTTGATTAATTGCATAATATTTTACAGGAAGCCTATTAATCAAAAATTGTAAGCGATAATATCTTATGAGACTTCTTGATTATTCCTTTATTTTTTGTTTTAAATCAATTATCCATTTACGTATTTAATGTGAAAAAATGAAATGGCCTTAATGGAACCCTATGTAGTGTCCATTTTTTAAACCCTAGTGAAAGGTTATATTGATCTTTTCATTTTGAGTATCCTTGGAATGGATTTGTGATCATTTTCCATAGGGATTCATTATGTTTAAAAATGGTTTTGATGGTAGAATCTTGAGCTTGGTGACTTTCTGTTTTGTGTGACCTGGTGGTAGAATCTATTTTTATGCTCTCGTGAGGGGTTAGACCATGGAAGGAAGAACCCTTAGAACATAAATTAATATCAAATCTCTTGTGTTTTCTACCAATTATTTCTATTTGGATGCCATTGTTCCTTATAGTAATATGAGTTTTCAATGACACCATTGTTTAGATTGGTGGTCGTGGTATCTGTGACTATTTATACTAGCACAAGCATCAGGTAATGCTCATTTTCAATAACTTGTCATAGCTCATGTATGATCAGATTCTTCATCGGTGTATTGACCATTTTTTCCTCCTCAGTGATGGTATTTAGGATGTGGATTTTCTTTACAGGTATCTTAAGGTAGTATGCATTGATACACAATTACCCCCACGACTGATTCATGACATCACAGATTGATTGAGTTCTGTAGGGTTTTTGAGCCTTTTTATATTGGGTATTCTCTCAAGTCAACTCAAGGTAGAGTGACTTGGGATTAATGAAATCTTGATCATCAAAATGGTTGGTATCACTTTCAGATACATGCATTTTTTTTAATTCAGTTCAATTTAGTTTTGGTTTTAATTACAATTATATAAATTTTTTAATATTAAACAATTATGACCTACTATTCTTTCATAATATAGTTTATCTCTTATTTTGATAACATTAAAATTCCTAAGGTGGGGACCATTTTTTCGGTCCTATTAAATACATATTCTTATGAGTAGAAGGATCAAACCCAAATAGGACCACTGGATAATTGTTGGGCTTTCTTAAATTCCTACGAGGCTTGTGAAATTTAAATTATGTTGGCGACTTTTTAGTACCATGATATTGGTGTGGTTGTCATTGTATATAAATATTGAGAATTTTTTTTGGTCATCAGTGGACTATGGTGGTTATGGTTAAACAATCATGGGATGCCTTAGGTGGTAAAACTCTAGGTGATCGGTTAATGATTGTGTGTTAATAGGTTAATAAAATATTCCTTCAAGGGATATCGATTCTTCACAATTATTATCGAATCCCATTATTGTACTCTTGTTTGTCTGATGAGATTTTACCTTATCATGACTTCATCCTTCATAAACTCAGAGAGCGTCAGTCTTATCTTGCACTAATGTAATAAATGTTTTTGGGCTTGTTTTTGTATTTCCATCAGTTTTGCATGCTAACATGTGGTTCTTATTAAGTATTGGTTATTCCTAGGTGAAACATGTGTTCCCGTGTAAGAACGCCCTATATGAGATCTTAAACACGGTTTGCTCATTTGATTTTACCACCAGGTGGATGCTACTTATGCTCAATTAGTGATCATACATGGATGGTATGACCTTTTGAAAACACCCCAATCACGAATATCGGGTGTGGAATACCTTAGCTACTTCCTAAATATTTAATTCATTGAAATTAAAGGTTGTCATTGAGTTTTTATTTGGATTGATGATGCTTAAATCAATGAATGTCACTGAAAGTCAAGTACGGACTTCGGTGAGTGTTTTCATTGTAAATGTGATCTACCTTGGAAGAAGGAATCACAATTTAGTTTATAAAATGAAAACCGTCTAACTTGAGCATCTTATTTAAGGGTTAGATGAAGTGGATTGACTATTTTTCAATCTTATTAATTGGAACGGTCAGTAATATACCATTTCTTTCACACTGTTAGGAGAGAAGAGTGCTGTTTTTTGTTAGCCAGATCATTTCATGAAAAGATGGTTAGACATGGTATTTAAGGTTGATGATAAATCGACCATTTTAATAATTTTGGAAATCATGAGAGAAGCGTCTCTAGAACTCTTGTGTGCATGTTTCATAGGAAATTCAGGCATTGGAGGTTTTGTGTCTCGAAATTAATCTACCAATTAAGGTATGAGACCAATGGTGGGGATCCCCACCAGTTAGTTGTATTAAGAGATAAAGACAAGGTCATTTACCATAAATGTGGTCAGATTAGAACAATTTAAATGTTTATGATGAAATTAATTATTGGATAAGATCTTTATGTCTTAAGTACCTATTTCCTAATAAGTGCGAAGAGGGGAATTTGGCATTTGTAAACACAACAATAGCATCTCAGTGATACTTCACAAACATTGTCGGTGAGGTGAGTTTTTCTTTTTATTTGAATGCTTCTTGTGGATGAGACCTCCTATTGTGGGGAGGTTTTAACACCTTGTTTTTTTGAACTGGACAAAAACCCAATGAAATTTGATTTATTTTCTAGATGTCCTCTTTATAAAATAGTGAATCAAAACATATTTTTTTCTATGATCTAGAACACTACGATATGCATTTTGAAGATATAATATTAATTTAATCATTATTTAAATGGGAATAGATTAAATGGGGGTAAATTATAAATAATAATAATAATTATTTTATTAATAATTATAATTATTATTATTATATTGTTATTATTGTTTTATTTATATTTTTATGTATCTTTTTTAGACACTAATGGGGTTCTCCCCATTTATTATCCCTCTTAGACTCGCACGACACTCCCCTTTTATGATTCCTATGAATTATATATCGCCCTCATCCATCCCCCCTTCACCAACAGATTCTTTCTGGTTCTCTTGAGATTTCTCTCAAAAACATCGAGATAAGACTCTCTTCCTCTTTCCCCTCCTTCAACATGGGTAATTTTGGTGCCCCAATCACCTACTGAAGTTCAAATGAATCCTTTGTCAAATTGGTGATCCTATATTTGGTTTTTATTTTGATCTTGAATTTTCCAAGGGCCTCTCAAGACCCCTTCCTTCATATTCTGGAAACATCTGGCAATAGAAAAGTGTTTCAAATATCATCATACAACCCATCACCAATTTTAGGTAAGGTTTCAAACATTCTTTATTTCTACTCTATTAATTTTTGTGGATTTTCTTATTTATGACTTCTTGGTATTTTTGTTTAAGTGTGATATCCTTACAACATGATTTTAGTTAGTCTCCATTTTCTAAGGTAAAGTTCATTATACATTTAATTATTTCAAACCTCATTTACTAGGGTCTTTTAATGTTATAAAGTTACTAGTAATTATTTTTTAGTCTGTTGTACATTGTCATGTGGTTTAGATTCATGAGAGTCTAATGTGAATTTCTTGCGTATGCATAGTATTGTATGTATACATAGAAAAATATATATGTTCCCATGTCAGGTGTATATTCAACCTTGGTAGTGAATATATATGTATGGGGCTATGAGTTCTTATGTATATATATATATATAATGAATATATATCTATGTATAGATGGGTGTATTCATATAAGCATATATGTAAGGATCCCCTTAAATGTCTTCGTGGGACATTAAAATATGTTCACAAGGTCTTGTTGCCGTTATATATAGGTTAATATCCATATGATCGAAGGGGGTAACAACAAATTCCAGTTAAAAATCATCAATATATGAAGTTTTTTTATTGGTACCCCTTTTTGGTAGGATTACATTCCTTACCATTTTTAATTTTATATATAATTTATTAAAAAATAGAACATTCTTTGAACTTTTAATTTATTGTTTTCTATGCCTTGTGGTATTTCACATTTGATTTTCTTGGGGAATTTGATGTAATGAATAAAAAATATTAATGAATCATTTGATAAAAAATTAACGATTTTATTAAAAAAACTATCCATTAGAAGTGTTCTATCTTTAGGATAAAAAGTAGTGATAGTATTTTATGTAATTCATTGATATGGATTGGTTTTTCCATCTTAATTATTTTTACATCTAGTTAATTGGCATGTTATTATTCTTCCTCATTGAATACTGGGAATTTTTTAGTCATTCTTGATTATTTTAAATGGAATTACATAAATGGTTAGTCTGAAATCAAACTGAGTAGGGTCACATGGCCACACCTCTGGTTAATTTAATAACCATCTCTTATGAGAACATAATGGTTTAAAATGGTGACATATATTTAGGATTGTTAATCCACTCATTTTTCATGTTTAATTGAATTAATTTTAATGGGATTGAGGTGGTTGGTCAAAACAAAATACCTTTTTTATGATTTAATTATTATAGTTATATGCAATATGCTTGATCGTTCTAAATTGAATATACCCTATTAAAATATAATTGTTCATTTCAAACCGTCCATATGACAACCCTTCTCTTTATTACACACATAAACATTATTTATTACATAAACTCTTCACTTGATACAACATTCATGATCTATAGGTCGAGTGTAATTTGGTGATTAGGAACATTACATGTCAACTTAAAACATTAAACCCAACATCTTTATTGAATACTTCCTTTGCATGACAATTGAATTCTGTCGTACTTAGCATTTTATGGGATAACCAGAGGAAATGAATAAGAAAAGGGTGGGATATAAATCCCATTAAGGGGATAAACATGGAATAACAAGAGGAATAAAAGACATGTTAGACAATATAAATATCAATGGAGCTCAAGATAAACATGAACATAAAATCATGATAAAACATCATAACATGGAGATGTGGAAACAACACTAAACATGGAATTTGCATTAGCCAATTCTGATTGCACATAGAGAATGTGTAAACCAACATTGAACATGAAGCACAAGTAAAACCTCGCTGCACTTGAATTATCATGACTAAACAGTCATTGAACATGTGGTATCATGATACTATACGTTACCCAATGCATTGGATCCCTATTAGGGCGCACCCTTCTTAAACATTTCATTTCATGCATTAGTGTGCCACATGAATCATATAACATGGAATCAATCATCATCATAAGTTATTATAAGATTAAGGAATGTGGAATAAAAAATTTAATGTACCATTCAATATGTATATGTTCATAAAGGTGAATACCATTGATAAAGACATGGGTATGGTATTCACTACACTATGATCTTGGCTTGAAAAAATGCGGTGCAATTTCTGTAGCATAACGGCATAACCAAAAAATTAAAAAAATGGTTGATGAGAGAGAGATCAATGTCTCGTCATATTTATATAAAATGGAAAGTAAGGGGGTTATATAGATACATGTCCCAACAAATGTAATGGAATATGGATACGTAATACAAAAGAATTGGTTGAATGTAAATGAGGAGAGAGAAAGTCCATACGGAATTTTGGAATGGTAATAGGTGTACATGGGAGGCATTAATTTGGAAGAAATGGGATCTCTTATTATTCAATAATGAAGAGGGAAGTATGGGAGAGGTGTGAAATCATACCCCCACATTTATAATTGAAACTAAATGGGAATAACAACATAAAGAAACTTGGATATTAACATGGAAAGTGAGAATCCCTTACTTGGAAGTGTGCTTCCAAAGGCTTACGAGAAGATTGAGAAAGGATTCATGGGAGCTTGGGGTTCTTTGAGAGGATTATAGAGAGAGTAGGGCACATTTTGTATGAACTCCAAAGGCTTTGAGTGAAAAGGAAGTGGGAGCATTGGTGGGATTATGTAGGAAAATATAAGGAATTATTTATTTTTAGGGTTGGGACACATCACATTAAACAAAAAAAGACACAAACCATCCCATGGTTTTCCCAAATGGGACAGGAAAAAAATATTTCATAAGTCAAATGGCCGAACTTATTAAAATTATAGAGTTTTTTATATGGCGGTGAGGGACACTCTTAAAGAAAATAATATAAAATGATAAAATGTTTTATTGGTCTTGGAGGGTCCACTAAGGCTTCATAAAATAAATCAAAGAAACCTAAAATAACATTATTTTAATGGTAAAACATATATTTTCCGAAAATAATGTTTATAGTATTTTATTTCTTAACTATTGGGTCATTATGTTGTCATAAAACACATTATATTTTTAAATAGTATTTAATTTTTTTACCAAAGAATTCGACAGACTCAGAAAATTAGGAAACATTCACCATTGGTTAATTTCGATATCCTAATTCCAAAAATAATATTCATTTTATCTAAATAATTTACTAAATATGTGAATTTTTACATGTAATATATAAACCAACATTTATCAAAATTTCATGGGTTTTGACAAAAAATAGCTTTTAAGCCTTAATTAAAATTACAATTGCATTCATAAAATTATCTGATAATTTACATTTAATAAAAAGTAATTTAATAATAATAATAATAATAATTTATTTAGAAAATTATGTAATTAAAAAATAAATTAATTCATAAAAAAAGTATTTTTTTTGGTGAATATTAACTAAAATTACTATTTGTGCATTAAAAACTATTTACAAATAACAATAATAAAAAGAATGTATATTATCTATACAAGAATAATGTAAATTAACGTAGTAATATGGTATTGTCACATAACTCTTTAGAAATCCTTTATAAGACCTTTGGGTATGGTGTACAATGGTGATAGACTCTTGGGGTGGCTTAGATAACACTGCTCGAGTGGTAATCTATATCAACATCACCTTTTTTGTAGGAGGTTTATATCAAGGAAAACTTATTCATCCTTTGCTTGGGCTTGGTCAAGAGTGAATCCCAATGACACAACCTCTTTTCCGAGCTCTGATAAATGTGCTTCGTACGGGGAAAGTATATTGGATGAGGACAATGCTTCTTTTTCCAATGTAAATTGGACTTGTTAATGCCCTATATTTATGAAAGTCATGTGATCACTATTGAATGACTATATTAGAAAATGTAACAATTATTAACCATATTTTAAAATCAAAAAATCATAAAAACAAATAAGTTCAGACATTGTATAAATATTTTACATAATTAGGCATTTAATCTGATCAAGAGTAATTTTCCTCAATGAATACTTTGGTCATTGCAATACCCCCCCTTAGAAAATTGCATCAACATAATTTGATTACATACAAAATGAACTCTGAAATATATTCCCAACTTAAGGATTGATTACGCACCACCATTAATCATTCCATAACCATCATTATCACATCGATCACGGAGAGAGAGGGTCCACATAGTGCAACAAAACATCAATGCACATTCAAAGTCTTCTACATCATTAGTCAAGACACAGTCCATGCAATATGGATCATGCTGATGGAAAATATAATGCACATTTTGAAAACAGTTGTTTCTAATGAGTAGTTTCAATCCATAACCATGTACTAGGTTTTTGTAAAACAGTCTGACAAAGCCAGATTTGAAATTTTTGAAATGTGTGTCTTCTAATATATTGTCTACGTTTCCAAAAAGGTTGTAAGAGAAGACTATATATATAGGCTTCTTAGATGTCTCCCTCTTCGGTAGCTATTCTAAAATCAAATAGAGCTCCATACTCTTTGGATAGGGTGAAATATTTGAATATACCCTGATGGTTCCTCCCTCTTTTTGAAAGGGGAATAGTTGGGAACAAAATATTTTATCATAGGTGATCCATGATCCCTGATGATTCCATTGTAATGGTGTGGTTTTTCATATCTCGTAGAGTGTCTTGCAAGAAATTTGTACATTGGAAAAGGTTTTGATGCAATGGGAACTAGACTTCGCAAAAATTATAGCTAGTAAGTCCTCCAGAAGGGACAAGAGTGTTTTATGAGGTTCATCCCCTTCTATCTCAAAACTATCCTTTATCCTACTGACTAAACATATCAAATTTTGTGTTAACCTTTAGACATGATAAAATTGTGATATTAAACTACATGAAGTATAATTATTTATTATTCCTTAATGACATGAATGATAGGGGTAACACATGAAGGGTATCCAAAAAACAAAAATTAATGACAAGTAAATTACTGTTATTTACTTTACTTATGAATCAATAGGCTTTAATCTATGTTATCCATAATCTAATTTCCAACATTTATTCTTAGAGGATTTTTTATTCCCTTAATAATGGTTCATAATAATCCTGTTTATTTATTGAAGCGGCCGGAGGTCGTTACAGCCCTCAAAATAACATTTATACTCCTACACTAGTACAGTAGTGCGGGGTCGATCCACAGAGAAGGCATACGAGTGATTTTTAAGGTTTTAAAACTTTAAACCCCCACTGTTGTCAGCAGTGGGGAAAACATCTTTTTTACTTTTTTTTATTGAAATGAAATTGAAACAGGGCGACCAAACAAGTTTTTTATAGAAACTAAAATTAACACTATGTATGATAAACTAGAGAATTACAAATACTAATATAAAGCAGCAAGACAAGGAAGCGAGATCAACAAAGTACTCAGGAATTCTAAACTACTAGTTCAAATGGATGTTCTCTCCACATCTTACAACCGAATCACACTTCTAGAAAGACTGAAGAATTTCCCCCGCAAGGAAAATCAACAGATAGGGGATTAGGTTTTGGAATTCACCACACCAAAACTTAATCGAACTTCATCAAGGTTTTAAAAAGATAACATTTGGAAATGAACTCGCCATAAATTTCCAAAGTTAATGACATTAACGTTCTAGAAGTTTCATTCAAACAAAACCTCGTCAGTCAAATTTGAATTGAAATTGAAATCATTGAAGTGTGAATGATCAAAATATTAGAAACAGAATCAATCTCGCCAACTAATTCTAATTTCGTAAAAAGATAATCATACGAAGATTTAAAAATCATAATCAGAAGGGTCTAAAACTCCCGATTTTAGAAATTTCAATCTATGATCATATTGATTCAAGAAGTGTAAAACATACAAGAACAGAGTACAAATATTAAGGACAGAGGGAAGATGTACTCCCTAAGTACTGCTCTGAACTCGGGCTCCTTGGTCTCCTGCTCATCTCCAGTGCTGCTCCTGGGAGTCTCCGCTCTTGAATTGGTGTTGTCGTGGAATGTCGAATGAGAGTCTCCAAGAGTTCCCCAAAATTCTGATGGTGCTCTGTTTTAACTACCCTACTATCATCTACTGCATTTCACCGCCACATCTTTCACCGACTTCATGTTTTTTCTCACGATCGCACGGCACACGTGCTTTTTTTCGCGACAAGCATGTCACGTGAGCTTTTCCCTCTTAACTAACTCCCCCTGAGTTAGTTGCATGCACATGGACGTGTTTAAGTCCCTTTAATGAAACTGAAAAATTAAATAAGCAATAGAAGTAAATAAGAAAGGAAAAATTTAATTATTTAAGTTAAAAGATATTTTTAATCATTAACAATTAACTAAAGTTAATTGAAAATTATTTACTTTTAAATTATTTATACTATTATTAACTATGTTAAACATAAGTTATTAACAAGTTATGAATTAAATTAAGTCTATAGATATAATTATTAAGTTACTAATGTTAACACTTTAAACTAATTTATTAAAATTACGATATAAGTAAAGATGTAATTAAAAACTAATAACGTAGATTGTATTAGTAAATTTTATTATTACTACATTAATTATCATTATTGTAATTACTATTTAAGAAATTAAATTGTTACATTAATTTATTAATTAGTTTATTTTAATTTAGTAATTAAAATTAATACTTAAGTTTTAAATATTTTTTACTTAATAAGTATATTTTATAGTTTATTTATAATTATTATAGGTTATATATTTAATATAATCAGTATATTAATTATTTTTTTAACAAATTTTTATAAATTTGGTTTTGTAATTTAATTTATAATTTATTTAGTTATTAATATTATAATTGTTTAAGTTTATTAATATTATAAATTTTATTCTATATTAATTTGACATTGTAATATTAACTTTTATGTAAAGTAAACTTTATTTAAATTTTACATTACTTTAACTTTTTCTTTTCTCTTTTATTTTTTTGTCTTTTGACATAATTTAATTATTATATTTTGTATACTTTTTGTTTTTATTTTTTTTTTTTTAATTTACTTCCCTTCCTCCCCCAAATTGGCGCAGCAAGGGCGAGGGTTCTTGTTTCCAGGAAACCGGCGGCGCGTCATCCTCATGCTCACACCGGACAGCGGCGCAATGGCTCTTCACTCGGCTGGTGGAAGCTTCAGCAGATGATGCGACTTATAGAGGTAGTGCGTGGATCTCTTCTTCTCCAGCAGATCGCAACGGCAGCGGCGCACACCCAAGGCGGCGTGCTCCTCCTCTTTCGATTCTTCAGCAGAAATCAACACAACAGACCGAATCATCAGTGCGATCCAATGCTCACCCTCGGCGGAACAGGTCCTACTCAGCGGCACATCACATCGGTCTATGGCCTCTGATGGGGCAGCTTCACTTTCTTCACTACGACGCAACAATGGCGGAAAACAGAAGCTCGGTTCGGACTCCTCCTGACCCAACGAAGGTGCGAGCCTGATTTGCGACTTTGAAATGGTTCCACAACTCCTTCTCCATACTGTGCATTGGAAACATCATGATTTATCCAAAGTTGCAGTCTCGGTGTAGAGGTGAAGCATTATACCTCTTCCAGATTTGTCGCAGCAAACTCCTCCCTGGAACCAGCGACAACCTCCTCCTCTATCAGCTAAGCAGCTGCGGGTGAAGAACCGGGTTCAGATAACTTTCGTGCTGCAACGGCTCTCTCTCCTCATGCGGCAGATGGCTGTGTGAAAGAGGGTAAGAGAGAATGTTGTGGGAAGAAACTATCGGTAGTAGGAAAAAATGAACTATCAGTAGCACAGGTGCATCAGTGGCACCGATGAAAAGGTGAGACTAGAACAAATAGTAGCTGAATTAAAATACACCGTCAGTCCCACCGACAGTGAAAAATAATCATCGGTGACTTATATTGTTTTCTGCAAAACAAAAAAATGGATCTATTAATTAATTAAAATTAAAACTGATTTAGGAGATCGGTAATTCATTGACTCACCGTTAAAAGAAATAAAGATCGGCAGCAGCATAATAAAATGAAAAGATCGGTGAGTGACGACTCACCGAAAAATAAAACACCGACAATTATAAAATTGAAATGCAATCGACGTGACATGAAACCGATGATGATGTAATGGATCTATGAGTCGATGAATCACTGATAGTTCAAAATAAATGAGACCAAAACCGATGGACGGATCGGTGCGTCACAACAGCGGTGTGTCATGAGAGACTGATAGTGATTCGAAGCAATCGGTGAGTCACGACTCACCGATAGTTATAAAAAACTTCGGTGTGACATAACATTGGTGCGACACTCACCAACAGTTAAAAATTAAAAACGTTAACAATACAAATTAATTTACAACAGATATTAGAAATAACAACACTAATTAATTAACACAAACGAGAATTTAACTATACTGTTTGTTATTAAATAATTAACTATAACTATAAACCAACTTAATTCTCTAAAAAAACTAAAAATAAAGGCAACTTAATTATTAACTAAGAAACTAAAGGTTACATTAATTTAATTTATGTCTAAATTAATACAGAAAACCTTAAATCAATTAACTTCTAACATAAAATTACAATAATTAAAATTGAATAAATATATTAAACGAAAAAGTTAATTAGTTAGATGATAAAATGAAACATAGCATTAAGAACACATTGTTTTAATAAACTCTAACTTAAAATTAAGCACAACATAAATTATTAATTTAATAACACTTAAATGAAAAACTAATTAAATAATAAGCTGCAATTATGAACGACTTAAATAATAATTACTTAAAGAACAATTACAAGGTAGCAGCAGGTGAAAATAAGAAGCAACAGTGACTCTTTATTTCACCAAATATATTATCTGCCTCACCATTAGACTAAAATAAAATAAAAATGAATTATTAACAAATATTCATGCATAAAATAATATAATTACTATTTAAAAACTATTAATTAATGAATTATTTAACTATTTGATCTAATAAAATTACAAGCGAACGATTTAACTTAATTTAAAAGATATATTATTTACTTAAATGATTGGCAGAACACATTAATTAACATGTTAACCAATTCTATTATAACTAAATTAAAAGATAAAATATTAAAATAAGTTATAAGTTAATTAAATTGAATTACATAGATTAAATAATTGTTTATAATAAATATTAACTATTAAAAAGTTAAGCAGATTTAAATTAACCAAACTAAATAAGACATAATTAGAGTTGAATAGTTTAGTAATATTAAAATTATCAATTTAAAGACTAAAAACGCATAATTAATTATAAAAAATGATTAATTAACATATTTAGTGATAAAATTACAAAAGTGTCAATATTAATTAAAAAGTGTCAAAATAATTAATTAAATTGATAAAAATTAAATAAAAGATGTGGAAAAACTATGTTAAAATAGATCCACATCATTTATAAAAGCATATCACCTAGGAGTGTCGTACCCAAGAGTACCGCAAGGCCTGTTGTCATGTACCCGGACACTGTAGGTCAAGCCTTGAACTCTGTGTCGAGGTTTTGACCCCTAGGTACATCTATGTCAGAGCCGCCTCTACCGGCTCTTATCCATATTTGGATGTATTCTCATGATAAACAAATTACTGAAAACCCACCAAAACATTGGAATGTATTTATTATACATAGTATTGTCTCTAAAGCATCATTAGGGTTTTCTAATCCAAATCCCATAAATAACTAAACCTTTCCATTGATACCAACTATAACAAGCCTGCTCTTTATTACACAGTTAAACATGATTTATTAAATAAAATCTTCTCTTGATAAAACATGGAAGATCAAGGGGTCCAGTTTCGTTGGGCTAAAGAACACTAAAAAACAACTTAATGCATGAAACAAAACATCTTTATTTAAAACATCCTTTATATGACAACTATACTCCATCGTACAAAGTATTTCATGGGATAACATGGGGACATGCTTAAGAAAATGGTGAGGTATAATTCCTAGTATGGGGATAAACATGGAACAACCTGAAGAGTAAAATACATTTCCGAAAATAGTTATATCAATGGAGCACAATAGAAACATGAACATAAAGACAAGATAATGCATCATAACATGGAGATGTGGCAACAACACTTAACATGGAATTTTCATAAGCCAAGGCTAATTGCACAAGGAGCATGAGTAAACCGTCATTGCACATGAATCATAAGTAAACCCTTGATGAACTTTAATTAGCATTAGTAAACACTAATTTCACATGACTTATCATGATACTATACTTTACCCAATGCAGTAGAGTGCTATTAGGGCACACCCTTCTTAAACATTTCATTTCATGCATTAGTGTGCCACATATATCATATAACATGGAATAAATCAACATAATATGTTATTTCTCAATTAAGGAATGTGGAATAAATACCTTAAATTACCATTAAATATGTATATGTGCATAAAGGTGAGTACCCTTGATAGAGACATGGGTATGGTATTCACTACACTATGATCTTGGCTTGGAAAAACGCGGTGCAATTTCGGTAGCATAACGGTGTGACATAAGATATAATAAAAATGGTTGATGAAAGAAAAATGGGTGTCTCGTCATATATACATGAAATGGATAGTAATGGGTTCATATATATATATATGTCCAAACAAATGTAATGGAATTTAGATACGTAATACAAAATAATTTCTTGAATGTAAATGAGGAGAGAAAAATTATTTACGGAATTTCAGCATGGTAACCAGTGTACATGGGAGGATTTAATGAGAGAGAAATGGGATCTCTCATTATTCAAACATGAATAGGGAAATATTGGGGAGGTGTTAAATCATACCCAAATATTCATAATTTAAATTAAATTTTCATAACAATATGAAGAAACATCGACATAAATATGGAAAGTGAGAATCCCTTACTTGGAAGTGTGCTTCCAAAGGTATGGGAGAGGAGTGAGAGAGGATTATTGGGAGCTTGGGGATACTTTTTAGGATACTAGAGAGATGAGGTATGATGTAGGATGAACTCTGAAGGCATTGAGTAAAGAGGAAGTGGGAGAATTGGAGGGTTTATATAGGAATGGAGAAGGAGTTCATTATTATTTAGGTTTGAGGCACCTCCCATCAAAATAATCAAAACCACAAAGAAGCCGATGGTTTTTGCCCATGATTTTTCAAAAGGGGAGTGGAAAGAAATATTGTATAAGTCCAATGGACAATCATTTTAAAATAATAGTGTTGTTAATATGGAGGTGAGTCACACTCTTAAGGAAAATAATTTAGAAAGATACAATGTTTTATAAGTTTTGGATGGTCCACTAAGGATTTCTAAAATAAATTAAATAAAAATTAAATCACATTATTTTAATTTTAAAACATAAATTGTCTGAACATAATGTTTATATTATTTTATTACATCGCTACTGGGTCATTATGTTGTCATAAAACATGTTATATATTTAAACGATATCAAAAAAATTTAGCCAAAAAATTGACTATCTCAAGAAATTTATGAAAAATTATCCATTGGATAATTTCAACATCCTGATTCCAAAAATAATATTTATTTTATCTAAATAATTTTCTATATATGTGATTTTTTACTTTTAAAATAAAAATGTCATTTATCGAAAATTCATGGGTTATGATAAAAAAATCATTCAAACCTTAAGAAAAATGACAATTGCATTTATAAAATTATATGATAATTAATATTTAATAAAAATTAATTTAATAATAATAATAATAATAATTTATTAAAATATTATTTAATCCAAAAATACATTAATTCCATAAAAATTATTTCTTAGTTGAATGTTAACTAAAAAATAATATTTGTGCTTTAAAAACTACTTACAAAGTAACAATAATAAAAAGAATGTGTATTATCTATACAAGAATAATGTACATAATCATAGTACAAGGTTATTGTTACATAACCCCTTAAAAAATATAATAATACCGTAGGGTAAGGTGTGTGATGGTGACAAACTCTTGGGGTGGCTCTAATATCATTGCACGAGTGCTAATCCCTATCAACATCCACTTTTATATCGTAGCAGGTTCTCCTCATGCATAATATATTCAAGCTTGGCATGGGTTTGGTCAAGAGATATTCCCAAAGACCCCACTTAATTTTCGAGCTCTGATAAATGGGCTTTGTATGGGGCGATTCAACTGGATAAGGCCATCGCTTCCTTTGTCTGAGTAAATTGGATTTGATAACGCCTTATATTTATGATAATAATGTTATCACTATTTAGTGGATATATTAGAAAAAGTAAAAATTATTAAAGGTATTTTAAAATAAAAAATAATAAAATAAAATAAGTTCATACGTTGTATAACCATTTTATATAATTATACATTTAATCAGATCAAGAGGAATTTTCATTAATGAATGTTTGGGTCATTAAAATATCATAGATTCTTTTTTGTCCATTGGAAATGGTACTAAGACCTTTAACCAACCAATTGATTTTCAAGCCTTGGAAAGTATTAAGACATGGTTTTATTGAATTTAAATCCCTATCAAAAATTAGATAAATTGTATGATTGTTGAGTTGGACTTTTAATATGGAATAATCATTTTTTTTATTTCATAGTATAATCAACATGGATAAACTGGTTAATTAATATTAATGAATATATGGTCGATTGCTTAACCAAACAGGTTTGATATAATTATGATGATAATAGAGAACCCAGATTAATGAACTGAACGGGTTGAAAAATGATTGTATAAATTGAATATCTTATCATATGATGGAAATTACAAAATGTTTGATACTAGAATGGAGTTTTTTTATTTCTTTTGTTTTGAGTTTAAGTGATGTTGATGTGATTGATACCAAATGTTTGGATACTATTTGAAATGCAGAGTTTGTCTAGATACTACTCATGTTTAATGTGATGCATGAGGGATTGGTGTATCTTTTCATACTACCTGAGGGATTGGTGCATTGGTACTAACATCATGATGGTAGATTATATGTTTGTTTTTTATTCCAAAGGGATAGACACCCAACCACATGATGGATGAGGGTTAGATTTTGGATAGAATAGTTGTGAGTTTCTAGATATGCATGAGGGAGTGATTTTGGATATCATGAGGGTAGGATCATAGTTATTCATAAGGGTGATGTTCTAGTTAACTTGAGTGTAGAAAACCTATTTTTATAGTATATTATGAGTTATTTATCCTTGATGGGATATTCTACCACTGATTTGGGGGATCATTCCCTGTGTATGAGGTTATTCCTATAGACACAGAGATTCGTCTTATGCTGAATGGGGTAGTATATAATAGGTATCTATTTTGGAACCAGAACCACATTGCAATTATTTTCTTTGTTATTACTATGAATTTATAATGTGTTTCACATTATTATTTATTATAAAATGAAATAAATTGATTTTTCTAGACATCATTGGTGCCATAATACTGAGATTTATATCTCACACCATTATCGGGTGTCATTTGGAACATAAGTAGATATTCGTAATCAATGGTCATTGGATACATTTATTGTGTTGTGTTATGTACATGGGGGATATGGAGAATATGACTAGACTCTAGCTCATTATGATCTAGGATTTCAAGATGGGTTTTTATTCTCTTTTGGTACATTATACTTCTTATACTTGTAGAATCAATTACCATACATGCAATGTTGTATGTTGGAATTTGACATTTTTTTGTAGATATTATAATATTCTTGTAACGACCCAAAATTTTTAAATAGTATATTAACTTACTCTTAACGACTTAATAGAGATTTTAATGGTTAATGCAGAAAGAGGAGTCGATGGCTTCATCCAGTAGACTCAAACCTTATGAAGCCCACTTATCATAGCTTGGGAAGGACGTAGCATATGTGGGCTTCGCTTTGGACCAAGCCCAAGCCGAACTCCGGCGTGTCAAGCTTGAACGGAAACGCCTGCAGGAGAAGTTCAACATAGTAGAGATTACTACTAGGGCAATGTTATCTGAGCCTCCCTCAGATTCTCTCACCATAGTACACCTTACACTTAGGTCTTATACCGGTGTTATAAATGGCTATGTGATGAGACCCTAGCTTCTTTGTGTAATCCTTTTGGATAAATGAATTAAGATTTCTTCCTTTAGTGATTCTTGTGAAACTTCAAATGTCCGGATAATTTTAGGATGTATTTTATTGATGAATTTTGAAAAAAGGATATTTTAAAATATTTATGTAAATCCTAAATAATTAATGATATGTAATGATTTTCAAAAAATGGTCTTCTACAAAAGTTTTCAGTAAGGAATTTGGAGTCTAATAAGATCAGCATAATTTTTGATGAATAGTAAATTAGGAATAGTGATTTTACGCTTAGGATTAGTAATGTGACTAAATGGATTAGTAATTTCACTCAAATAAAGTTGTAATATAATTTAGACACCTAGATAAAGTAATGTAATTCAATAAAATGGGTAAATAACAGTTTCATAAATTATTAGCCAAGTATTAGTTTTTTCAGGTGAATAGTGTTCTTTAATTAAAAATTTAATTAAAAATAAATAGAAAATTATTTTTATAAAAAGGACTTTATTTTTGAACTCAGAGGATCGATATTATGTTATGGTAATTATTGAGGTTTTTTCTGAAAAAAATGAATTCACGATGAATAGTGTTTTTATTTAAAAATTAAATTAAAAAAATTTAGAAAATTATTTTTATAAAATGGAGTTCATAAATGTAATTAGAGCATCGATATTCGGTCAAGGTGAAATTTTGGGATTTTGCTGAGAAAGATGAATTTTTCAGTGAATAGTAAAAATGCAGTTTTAGGGTTTCGTATGTTTATTGACATCATAACAGTGTCATGATGATGTCATGAGATATTTTAAGGGTTGGCCGGTGAAAGATGATGAATTATTGTTTTGGGAGCCCCATGTGGCCTAACTCCATGGTAAATGCCATGGGAGAGCACATGGTTTTGAGAAAAGCACTTGTGAGGTGTCCCTTGGCCATTAATGCCTTGTCCCCTCACTTTCCCTATAAATACCCACTCTATCCTCATTTAGTTTTCACTCCCAACTCTCCCCCAACGAAGTTCTGGTCTCCTTACCTCCCAAGGAGTCCTCCCAAGGTGCCGCCAAGCCCTCAAGGTCCAAACCATTGAGTTTAAAGAGTTACGTTTTAATGTAAGGGATCTGACCTCTCTCTTTCTTTTCATGTAATCTCTTTTATGTCATTCCTTTTATGCTCCATGTTCTTATGTGAGTGGATGTTCTTTTATATTCCTATTACTGCCCTTTTGATTTTTATATGATGAGAGATCCCCTCTTACTCTCATCATTTCTTTTTATGAAAGTTTAAGTGACGCTGTTAGGCTGCCGAATTTTCATAAGAGAAATCTTATTTTTTTCTCACTTCCATGTTTTTCATTTCATATGGTATATCTTTAAAATTTAATTACCATGTTCTTAAATCCCTTATATTCTGTCCCCCTACTGTTTTATGGATCATTTATGAGTGGGTGACCCATTTCCCCTCTCTTTTCAATGTTTTCTAAAACCTTGTAACATAGTCGTTATGGTGGAGAATTTTCATCTCAAAATGCCTCTCTCTTTTCTCAAAATTATTTTATGTTATAAAGTGAAAACTCAAAGCTCTTATTTCTATAATGGTATTCACATATATATCAAAATGTTCTATTTTAAATTCTGGGATTTACATACATGAGACCCGCTTTCCCTTTCTGTGGGTTTAAAGTGACATTAAGATCATGTCTTTAAAGCAGTTTTTAAAACATTATGATTATGAAATGAGACACATTTATTTTATGCTATATGGGTTATTTATGAAATGAATGATTATGATATATATGTATCACATGATTATAAAGTCAAATTTTAAGGGTGCGCCCTGATAGCGCTCCAATTCATTGGGTAATAATGTAACCACTAGATATTACAATTTTCATGATACCTTGGTGAATAACCTTGGTAATTTTCAAATGACACCTTGGGGATGGACCTTAATGATATGTTCATGATTTTATATGTTAAATGATGTAGCCACATCTTCATGTTATGAAAAATGTTATTTTTATTATGAAATGCCTCATGATTTCTTTCTCATGCCTTAAAGTTCTTTTCTTGACCCTATTGAAGTATCTCACGTTCACATGTAAAATGATTCCCTTGTTTCCCTTACTGGGCCTTCTGCTCACCCCTTCTTTTGATGTATGTACCCAGGTTATGAGATGCAGTAATGAACCTAGGATGAACTTAAGTAGAAGCCTTTCAAGTGTTTAAGAAGAATGTTTTATGTTGTTTTCATGTATTATGTTCCTGGTTTCCAAGACACTAAACCTTAAAGATCCTTAGTGTTGTGTAATGTAATGAAAGTTTATGTTATAAAAAGGCAGGATGCTATAGTTGGTATCAAAGGATGGTTTAGTTATTTGTGGAAATTATGGTATAAAAACGTTAGGAAGAACCCTATAGAAAAGTTTAAATATAGGAAAACTTCCTGGAATTTTGGTAAGTACTGAGTAAGTGGTTTATCAAACAAATACATCTCTGTCTGGATACGAGCAGGTAGAGGCGGCTCTGGCACAAATGTACATAGCGGTAAAACCCGAAAAACCCACATTGAGCTAGACTCGAACAGGAACTGGTGCATGATAATGGGCCTTACTACACTCTTGGTTGTGACACTCCCGAGGGATATGTTTGGTTAATCACAAGCTTTTTATGAATCATTATGAAGGAATTACAGAGAAGTGTAATTGTCTAAGCGTGAAGTCTTATTTAAAAGATTCATAAATGAAATAAGTTTCTCACTAAGGTTTTATTCTTTTAGAAAATGTCGGGAAATAGGAGGAACCGTGCAGATGGTGACCGTAATGCACCATGTGCTGACGACCCTATGATGGAAGCCGGAATGGAAACATTCATGCTAATGATGAACCAAGTGACTCAAGTTATGAGTAATAACATGAATCAAGCTGAGAGGCCGATCTCACCACGAAGGGAACAACATTCTGTTGAGTCGTTCATGCGTCAACGACCACCAGCATTCAGTGGATCTACTGACCCATTGGTTGTGGAACAATGGATAAGCTCCATTGATAAGATCTTTTCTGTACTTCATTGTTCGGAAAAAGAAAAAGCCACCCTTCATGTTTACCACCTAGAGAGAGAAGCTGATCAGTGGTGGTCAGTGATCAAAAACATGAATCCATGAGGAGAGATGGAAGCTATGGAGTGGGAAGAGTTCCAGGGAATATTTTTTAATAAGTATTTCCCTCGTTCGATGAGAACGAAAATGGAGAAAGAATTTAACGAGATGAAGCAAAAGGAGAATGAATCAGTTGGAACCTATGAGATGAACATCACAAGGCTTTCCTGTTATACCTCAAGATTCTTCATGGACCCTAATGGAAATGTTGATAGATTATTTGGTGGACTACGACCACATCTGTAGAGAATCTAGCCAACAGGGACTATGATAGCTATGAAAAAATCGTTCGGAGTGCTATGAAATATGAACTAGAGTTTGGGGAGACACAGTGGTCTCACAAATATAATGAGAAGAAGAGAACACTAGAACCAAGACTGGGAAGACGTTTTGATCAGGAAAGAGGTGGAAAGCATATGCAACATTCCACATGCAATAAATTTGGGGAGAAGCATTCGGGGAACTGCTTGATCGGAAGTGGTAGGTGCTACAGGTGTGGAAGAAAAGGCCATATTTCTCGGAATTGTTGTAGTGATGTGAAGTCTCAACTTCCCAACACTAACGACAGAGGAATGATGGTTCTGTCCATACCTGAAGTCACATGCTTCATGTGTGGACAGCTTGGGCACCTTTCTAATCAATGTCCAAATCCGAGGGTGGTGGAGGGGAATCACCATCAACCTCAGCAGAGGCCAAGGGAGTAAGGTCGTGCTTTCGCTATCACAACAACTGAAGTTGAAGTTCCGAATGATGTGGTAGTAGGTACTGTTGTCGTCCTCTCAAAACTAGCAAGTACTTTATTTGATTCTGGTTCTACGCATTCCTTTATTTCCTCCATGTTTGCGTGGAATATAGAATCAATCCCTGAACTACTAGAGGTAGAGTTGTCAGTCAAGACTCTAAGTGGGATTATCCTTGCATCAACAGTATTTAGAGACTCTAGTGTTTACATTGGTGAGCACAATCTTATCGCAAATCTATTTGTCATTACCATGATGAAATTAGACATTATACTAGGGATGGGCTAGCTCTCAAAGTATAATGCTATGATCAAATGCAGAAGTAAGGAAATCACAGTAGTCTTGAATGAACGACCTATAGTTATCTTCCAAGGAGAGATATCCTGAACTCATCCCTATCTAGAAGCACCTCCTATAGCTTCCTTTATGGAGTTAATCGCTGATGATGAAGAAGGAAAAGGGAGTATACAAATAGAAGATGTTTCGATTGTTCAGGAATACATGGATGTATTTCCTGAGGAGTTACCTGGACCTCCCCCAGAAAGAGTGGTAGTTTTCTCCATTGAACTCATACCTGGGTCTCAACCGATATCAAAGACTCTGTATAGAATGGAAAATGTGGAGCTAGAATAGTTAAAGAAACAAATCCAAGACTTGATGGAGAAGGGGTTTATCTGTCCGAGTGTGTCTCCTTGGGGAGAACCAATTCTCTTTGTGAAGAAGAAGGATTGATCAATGTGTCTATGCATTGATTATAGAGAACTGAATGGGATCACAGTGAAGAACAAATACCCTCTTCCAATAATTGATGATTTATTTGACCAACTTCGTGGGGCTCAATTCTTCTCCAAGATTGACCTTCGATCTGGTTATCATCAATTGAGGGTGAAGAAGGAAGATATTCCAAAGACTGCCTTCCGATCAAGATATGGGCATTATGAGTTTACTGTCATGCCCTTAGGCTTGACTAATACTCCTGCTATTTTCATGGATTTGATGAATAGAGTCTTTAAGGACTACGTTGATAACTTTGGGGTAGTTTTTATTGATGATATTTTGATATAATCAAAAAGTCATGAGGAGAATGAAGATCATCGTAGGGTTATTTTTATAACTCTGTGGAAGGAGAGGCTCATTGGAAAGTTCAGCAAGTGTGAGTTTTGGTTACAACAAGTGGCTTTCTTGGGGAACATCGTAACCAATGAAGGAATATCAGTTGACCCTACAAAGACAATGGTTGTGGAGGAGTGGCATCAACCCACAACAGTAACTGAGATTCGTAGTTTCCTTGGTTCATCAGGATATTATAGGAGGTTTGTGAAAAACTTTTCATGACTTTCTAATCCACAAACCAAGTTGGCTCGAAAAGGGGTTAAGTTCATATGAACAATGGAATGCGAGGAATGTTTCCAAGAGCTGAAGAAGAGATTGGTTACTGCACCTGTGTTAACACTACCCTCTATCGGAGAAGGATATGTTATTTTTAGCGATGCATATCTGAAAGGGATTGGGTGAGTCCTCATGCAAAATGACAAGGTAATTGCTTATGCATATCGACAGTTGAAGATTCATGAGCAGAATTATCCTACGCATGATCTAGAGCTAGCGGCAGTTGTTTTTTCTCTAAAGATATGGAGGCACTATATTTATGAGGATAAATTTGATATATACACCGACCACCAACGTTTAAAGTATATTTTCATGTAGAAAGAATTAAACATGAGACAAAAGAGATGGTTGGATCATATTAAAGACTATTATTGTTCAATTCATTATCACCCTGGAAGAGAAAACAAAGTCGCGGATGTGTTAAGCTGGAAAGATCCTATTTTTCTGGCAACAATGAGGATCCTAGGAGATCCCTTGATTAAAGATCTATTAAAACTAGACATGGGAATTGTAAGGGAAGGGACATCATCAACCTTCTCCCAAATGATTTCTGAACCTTCATTACTAGAGAAGATCATGAAGGCTCAAAAAGAAGATCCTTTGCTGTAGGAGAAGTTTGAGGCTGTAAAGGATGGGATGTTCCCTGATTTCAATATTGATCAAGAAGGTGTATTGAAATTTCGTACAAGACTATGTGTTCCATCTATTCAAGAGATAAAGAAAGAATTGATGGATGAAACTCACAGCTCTACCTTCTCTATACATCCGGGAAGTACTAAAATGTATAGAGACCTTCGTGATCATTATTGGTGGGATAACATGAAGAGGGAGACTGAAGATTTCACTACAAGGTGTCTGGTGTGTCAGCAAGTAAAGGTAGAACGACAACTTCCCAAGGGGGTGATACAATGCTACCCATACCAGTATGGAAGTGGGATAATATCACCATGGACTTTGTAACTGGTCTCCCGAAAACATCCAAAGGAAATAATGCGATATGGGTTATTGTGGACCGTCTCACCAAGACCACCCATTTTATCTCTATTCAGAAAGATTTCTCTCTATATCAACTTGCCAAGATATACGTAAAGGAAGTGGTGAGGCTGCATGGGGTACCACTATCCATCGTGTCTGATCATGATCCATGATTCACATCAAAATTCTGGAGAAGTCTTCAACATGCTCTGAATATTGTATTGAATTTTAGTACGGCCTATCATCCTCAAACTGATGGCCAATCTGAATGGACTATTCAGACACTCGAAGACATGCTAAGATTATGCTCAATGGAATTTAAAGGTGGATGGGTTCAACACCTCCCATTAGTTGAGTTCTCCTATAACAACCGCTTCCATTCTAGTTTTCAGATGGAACCCTATGAAGCTCTATATGGAAAGCGATGTAGAACTCCTACTTGTTGGGATGAAGCTAGTTAGAGAAAGCTTCTTGGGCCTGATCTTGTGCAAGAGATGAAAAAACATGTTCATGCCATCCAACAATACATAAAGACTACTCAGAGTCGGCAAAAGAGCTATGCTGACAACCGTCGAAGGAACTTGGAGTTTGGTGTTGGCGACAAAGTCTTCCTTCAAATTTCTCCATGGAAGAGAGTCATATGGTTTGGGAAGAAAGAGAAGCTCAGCCCTAGGTACATTGGCCCCTATTAAATCCTTGATCACATAGGAGCAGTGTCCTATCGCCTACCACTTCCATCGAACCTAGCTTAAGTTCCTGATGTCTTCCCTGTATCTCTCTTGAGGAAGTACATACCCGACCCTTCGCATGTACTGAACCCAGAGGTGTTACAACTGGAACACGACCTCTCTTCTGAGGAGCGGCCAGTGGAGATCTTAGACCGTAGAGACAAGGTTCTACAAAACAAGACTACCCACCTTGTGAAATTGTTGTGGAGGAATCATATATATGAAGAAGCGACTTGAGAGCCTGAGGAAACAATGAAGCAAATGTACCCTCACCTTTTCGACTTGGCCTCAAGTATAAAATTTTGGGGATGAAATTTCTTAAGGGGGGAATAATGTAACGACCCAAAATTTATAAATAGTATATTAACTTACTCTTAACGATTTAATAGAGATGTTAATGGTTAATGCAGAAAGAGGAGTCGATGGCTTCATCCAGTAGACTCGAACCTTATAAATCCCACTTATCAGAGCTTGGGAAGGAGGTAGCATCTGTGGGCTTTACTTTGGACTAAGCCCAAGCCGAACTCTAGCGTGTCAAGCTTGAACGGAAAAGCCTGCGGGAGAAGCTCAAGTTAGTAGAGATTACTACTTGGGCAATGTTATCTGAGCCTCCCTCAGATTATCTCACCATAGCACACCTTACACTTAGGTCATATGCCGGTGTTATAAGGGGCTATGTGATGAGACCCTAGATTCTTTCTGTAATCCTTTTGGATGAATGAATTAAGATTTATTCCGTTAGTGATTTTTTTGAAACTTCAAATGTCCGGATAATTTTAGGATGTATTTTATTGATGAATTTTGAAAAAAAGATATTTTAAAATATTTATGTAAACCCTAAATAATTAATGATGTGTAATGATTTTCAAAAAATGGTCTTCTACAAAAGTATTCAGTAAGGAATTTGGAGTCTAATAAGATCAACTAAATTTTTGATGAATAGTAAATTATGAATAGTGATTTTACGCTTAGGATTAGTAATGTGACCAAATGGATTAGTAATTTCACTCAAAGAAAGTTTTAATATAATTTTGACACCTAGATTAAGTAATGTGATTCAATAAAATGGGTAAATAACGGTTTCATAAATTATTAGTCAAGTATTAGTTTTTTCAGGTGAATAATGTTTTTTAATTAAAAATTTAATTATAAATAATTAGAAAATTATATTTATAAAAAGGACTTTATTTTTGAACTCAGAGCATTGATATTATGTTATTGTAATTTTGGGGGTTTTTTCTGAAAAAAATGAATTCTCAATGAATAGTGTTTTTATTTAAAAATTAAATTAAAAATATTTAGAAAATTATTTTTATAAAATGGAGTTCATAAATGTAATTAGAGCATCAATATTTGGTTAAGGTGAAATTTTGAGATTTTTATGAGAAAGATGAATTTTTCAGTGAATAGTAAAAATTCAATTTTAGGGTTTCGGTATGTTTAATGACATCATAATTGTGTCATGATGATGTCATGAGATATTTTAAGGTTTGGACTGCCAAAGGTGATGAATTATTTTTTTGGGAGCCCCATGTGGCCTAACTCCATGGTAAATTCCATGGGAGAGCACATGGTTTTGAGAAAAGCACTTGTGAGTTGTCCCTTGGCCATTAATGCCTTGTCCCCTCACTTTCCCTAAAAATACTCACCCTATCCTCCTATATTTTTCACTCCCAACTCTCCCCCAAAGAATTTCTGGTCTCCTTTCCTCCCAAGGAGTCCTCCCAAGGTGCCCCAAAGCCCTCCAGGTCCAAACCTTTGAGTTTTATGAGTTACGTTTTAAGATAAGGGATCCGACCTCTCTCTTTCTTTTCATGTAATCTCTTTTATGTCATTCCTTTTATGCTCCATGTTCTTATATGAGAGTATGTTCTTTTATATTCCTCTTAATTCCCTTTTCATGTTTATATGATGATATATCCCCTCTTACTCTCATCATTTCGTTTTATGAATGTTTATGTGACGCCGTTAGGCTGCCGAATTTTCATAAGAGAAATCTTATTTTTGTATAACTTCCATATTTTTCATTTCATATGGTATATCATTCAAATTTCATTACCATGTTCTTAAATACCTTATATTCTGTCCCCCTACTATTTTATGGATCATATATGAGTGGGTGACCCATGTCCCCTCTCTTTTCAATGTTTTCTAAAACCTTGTAACATAGCCGTTATGCTGCAGAATTTTTGTCTCAAAATGCCTCTCTCTTTTCTCAAAATTATTTTATGTTATAAAGTGAATACTCAAATATCTTATTTCTATAAGGGTATTCACATATATATCAAAATGTTTTATTTTAAATTCTGGGATTTACATGCATGCGACCCTCTTTCCCTTTCTGTGGGTTTAAAGTGACATTAAGATCTTGTATTTAAAGCAGTTTTTAAAACATTATGATTATGAAATGAAACCCATTTATTTTTTGCTATATGGGTTATTTATGAAAAGTTTGATGATGATATATGTGGCTCACATGATAATAAAGGAAAATTTAAGGGTTCATCCTGATAGCACTCCAATGCATTGGGTAATGATGTAACCACTAGAGATTACAATTTTCACGATACCTTAGTGAATAACCTTGGTAATTTTCAAATGACACCTTGCGGATGGACCTTGGTGATATGTTCATGATTTTCTATGTTAAATGATGTATCCACAACTTCATGTTATGAAAAATGTTATTCTTATTATGAAATGCCTCATGATTTCTTTCTCATGCCTTAAAGTTCATTTCTTGACCTTATTGAAGTATCTCAAGTTCACATGTAAAATGTTTCTCTTGTTTCCCTTACTGGGCCTTATGCTCACCCTTTCTTTTGATGTATGTCCCCAGGTTATGATATGCAGTAATGAACCTCGGATGAACTTAAGGATAATCCATTCAACTGTTTAAGAAGAATGTTTTATGTTGTTTTCATGTATTATGTTCCTGGTTTCCAAGACACTAAACCTTAAAGATCCTCAGTGTTGTGTAATGTAATGAAAGTTTATGTTATAAAAAGGCGATATGCTATAATTCTTCTACTATAGCTATTCATTAATATTTTTTTCATGTTATATATTATCTGATAAAACCAATATGCTACTTTAATCTAGAGGGTATAGAATCCCCACACTTCCATCAATAGACCCTCACTGCAAGTCGGAAGTATCTGGAATTTGGGGATGCACACTTGAGTCCATATGAACCATCGGTCTAGGAACCATCCAAGTGGTGAGATTGGACTTGATGTTTCACCTTCTAGAATATATTTCTCACATGTTAAACAAATCCATATGTATATCTTAATTATTTTAATGAATAATTGGAATGTATGAATTTTACATATTTGAAAATGGGTATTTTTTTGAAGATTAATGTCATGTTGCTACAAAATTCTCATCCTATGTCCAACTCATATATTGCTTTGGGTTTTTATAATGGTATATATTATAGATATTCGATGTGTTGGGGGGTATGGGTGTTACTACATATCATGTGATGATAAGAATCAATCCCTACTTGAATGTTCTTGATATAAGTCTAACACGTACACATGGATGGGGATCAATTTTTGGGTTTTCATGTATAAAGTAAATAATAATTTATCTTAAAATCACCACATATTATTTTATGATATCATTCTATCAACATATAGTTCTTTAATGATATTTTATTTAAAAAATGTATACTCTTATTTTGAGGGGGGAATTTATGGAATTAATTGTTGTAGATGGGCTTGTTAATGGAGATATTAGAATCACTGCATATTCTGAAATAATAGAAATCATGACACATGTATTACATGAGAAATAATACTATTTAATTTCATTCTTCAATGTAGTTGGATCCCTAATGTGAAAAGGTAAAATTGAAATTGGACATAAGACTAAATATATTTGTGTCTCTACAAATCAGGATATGGCATGAATCAATCCATATTTAGATATTTAATGGAGGTGTGGTGGGAGTCCAACACTAATGGTAGTGGTCCTATTGGGTGAGTTTCATAGTAATTTGCAATTAACTATCATGAAAGAGACATAAACTATGAAATTTAACATCATTCAGTGTTGAATCATGGTGTTCCCTTGGTGGTATTTCATGTAGGACCATGATTACCAAATAAGAACTTATATGTTTCAGTCATGCTTGGACTCACTTTCCAAAATTTCTAAGTTCACATGATCTATTCTCAGTGTGACACACAATGAATCGAAAAGGTTCCATTAATGACATAATGGAAATTACAAGAAGGGACACATTCATTTTGTACCATGTTGTGGATGGTTCATGATATAATATCTAGGTGTCCATAAATATCTAATTGGAAATAGCATCATGATATACTCATTATGTAAAACCAAACAGTTTAGTTTCAAGTGTTGAGGGAATCAGACAAACTTTTTAATGTCAGTTGGTTATGAAGAAGGTGGCACATCATGAAAGGTGATGAATATTATGGCTGATCTCTTGAATGGACGTCTGAGTGTCCCTACACATCATTCTATGGTATGAATCAAGACAGACATATTTCTATAAAACTAATCAATTTAATATCATGTAGTGAGGACATCATCCATTTTAATTACTGTCTTGTGGTAAGGAAGAGGGTCACGAAATGTTGAAAATAAGGATTAAACATATTCACGTAGTATAATTACTTGTGACTGGGATTAATATATTGTGTCTTAAATAGGGATTTGAGATCCAAGCCTCACTAAAAAACCTATAATTAAAGGAATCATGCCATATATAGTACCTTAATGGTATATTTCCAATGTAGATTTAACTCACACACATGGAAAGGGGAGATCAATTTCTTTTTTTCATGGATCTTTCTTGTTTACAATGAATAAGTGGTGGGATAATAGTTCCATTTAAATTTAATGTCATGTATTGAATACATATCTAATAGTAGTTTAATATGATGTGGTTACGATATGTTATAATGTTTAACATCGTGCAGATATGATGTCTCCTATACAGTTTAACATTATGTGGTTAGGAGATGTTTCATATTGTTTAGCATCTTGTGGAAGGTCATGAAACATTTCACGGTTTAACATCTTACATCCTAAATGAATTTGTAAAACATAACATCATGATACTAGGATGAGTATTGGTATGTTCCCATTATGTGAAAAAGATGAAAATAATTATTTATGTCATCTATAAAATGTATTTATCAAGGAACCTTGCATTGGTGTGATGTGTGTTATATTCCCCTTACATTGTGTCCATTGAGTAAGCTCTATAGTGATAGATCGAATATATGATATAATGGACCTCCCATATGGGTTCCATCTTAGGAGGATTTTTTTCTATTAAAATTATGGTTCTGATATACAATACGATTTATTATTGAAGTAACTAACATAGGTGAAACATTTTGTTGAAGTCTTGTGTGATATGGTTCTGGGGGAAAAAATGTTATGTATTGTACACAAACATTTATCACCAAGATGATCCAATTCATCAAGCTTGTTTTTTGATTTCTCATCATCTAAGAGATGTTCAAAATATATATTTTCTACATGATGGAAAATTGAAATATAAAGTTAACACTAACTTAGTTCCATGCACAATGAATATGGAGTTTTTTGTATAGCAGTGTGCATTGTGGTTTTGTAGGCCCATAAAGCATGTGGAATATTTTTCATATATCACTATATTATTTATTATACATTTTTTGGGGTATATTTGATATAATCGTATTGAAGGAATGTAGTTGTACATATTCAAATGTATAATAGTTGGATTATTGACTAGACTTGATGTCTTACTCATACTTCAATTTATTCAACATTATTGAACATATGATTTTTTTCTTTTTCCATCAATATTGTATGAGGTACTCTCATCAGGGTGATAATATTATAAATCATTAATTTTTTTATATTTTTTATCCAAAATTCTTGATTGAAATTGAAAAGTCTTATTTTAAAATGTTGTCATTAGTTTTAAAGAAGTACGTAAAATGATTATATGTGGCTAGGGGATATAACACCAAACATCAATTCCACATATATAAAACAACCTAGAATATTTAGTTTTATATAGAAATTATGAGGGCTAGTGGATGATGTTTTTATGAATTTGAAATTCAATACATTTTAAGGGGAATTACAAATAGGCATTTATCATTGTTTTTGTAATTTATCCCAGCCACCTGAATTGTAGGAGAGCTTTTTCTGGGACGAATGATCACTATAAGATCCTACATGTACATTTCCCATGATGGAAAGAAACTATAATTATTATATGCATCGTAGGAGGACTATATAAAATCCTCTTCTATAGAGTGATTTTTACAAATTTAGTGTATCACATAGGGTAATGTTCACCCATCGGAGACAAATTTTATCCCTTATGAATCATTCTACTGGTAGGATCCCATTTTAAAGATAATCAATTATGTAATCCTTCCATAAAGAGGTGTATGTCAGTTCATCATGATCTAGGGTGGTGTTGACCTGATTGATTTCATCCATGTTGCATAAAATCATCAATGGTACAATCCTTCTCTGTGTGAAGAAGAAGAATGCTTCTTCCTGATCTAGTATGGACAACACTATGGCTTCATTAGCCAGTACGTCAAGATTATAGTTCTGTGATTAGGGAACATGATCCACAATGAGAAAAATAGAGAAATCCACAATTATTCATGTGACATATTCAATGATAGGGGATTTTTTTCATTTTTATGGAATATTCCCCACGTATATGCTTTTTCATGTGCTCTAAATCCCATTTCATGACCATGTACCCTAATAAAAGTTTGAGTTATAGTTCAATGTTACTTATGAGGGATTGGAATTATGCACCATTATCCATGAAACATTTAAATAGTGATAAAGAGTATGTAATATTGTTTTATGGAGACAAACATACACCAACCAATCATACATGATAGGTCTTAGTGTTTTCTAGTCTTTTTATGATAAGACGTTGGGATGAACCATCAAAATATATCCCCCATGTCTGAGGAGTTTCATGGGAGTAGAAAACCTCATCATCCAGGAGGTCTATGTCCCTTGGTATACATTCTCAGGAGGGATGTTTTGTATTGAAATCAGTCTGGGCCGAACCTTTACTAAATTGTTTCACAAAAAAAAATTTATATTTATGCAAAAAAAAACTACCCATTAGGCCGAACACCTTGAAATCAAAGGATATCTAATTATGTAGTTGAGAGAGTAAATATGAGATAGTAGGTTGACATCGTGCTACTGCAAGTAATTCTGGAGGTATTTCAATTAAAATATGAGTGTGATGTGGTTCTTCTTGACATTATAATATTATGCCTCTTCCCTTAGCATCATTCAAATGTTGGAATAAATATTTTTCTCATTCCACACATTATTTTTCTGTATGATTATAAAGACAAGTTATATTTCCATCGATTCCACATATAAGATGAGTGGATTTACTTCATATGATGTAATCAAGATTGTAGGGTTAAACTCGTAATACTTGATGCTCAAGAAGGGTTCTTATCATTCCACAAATCCTTGATCAAATATTTTTTTCTTCATTATCGTGGTAAAGGAAAGAGATTTTCTATCTAGGATTTCTATAAATCATATAATGTGTCTAAGGTAAAATTTTATCCCTCTCATATCGTTGATATTCCATGTGGGGGTCATTTCTAGGATTGCACATTCATTTTTAGGGTTAACCTCAGCACCACAGGGGCATACCACAAAGACACGTAACATCCATGATCTTACCCAAATGCGCATTTAATAGGATTAATCTTCAGAGAATCCTTCCATAACATGTTCAAGAAATTTTTTTGACCTATTATGTGATCACATCATTGTTTGGATCTGTGCAATAAATTGATGATGTATTATTCATCTATTCATCATAATAAGGGTTTAATGATATAATGTTTGTGGTGTCGATATGTTTCACTAGTGTTCATTAATTCAAAGGGCATGACCAGATATAAAAATATATTATAGTTTGCTATGAAATAACTGTGTTCCTTATCTTCAGGGATCATATTTATTTTATTGTACCCAGAAGACACATCCATGAAAGAATGGTCCTGAAATCCAACAGTTTCACTGATCTAGAGTTTTAGGATCGACAAAAAAAATTTGATCACTAAGGTATCTTATATCAATGTAGACCATAATCATCCAATTAATTTCAGGAAATTGATGATGTTGGTGAGAAATCCAAGTTATTCAATTCCTTTATAATTATTGAATTTGGTTACCTTTTCAACATCCAAATATACATTAGTCGCATGATAGGTGTACAAATTCCTTAAATCATTATTAAATCCTTTATTGTCATAGAGTAAGATGAGATGGTGTGTAGCAACATATGTACTTATTCTGGGAATTTATGTATATTTCAATGAAAAAAATATAAATGTTGTCTTATGAAAGAAATATATGTCTCTTTCTCCTCAAGGGGAATAGTTACAGTAATCAATGTAGGTCGGGGGGACATTTTATATTCCCACATTTATATGCTTGAACTAATTGATGGTTGTGGGGAAACCATCCTCAAGTGGGGTAGGGGAATTCTTTGGGTAACTTATTTCTTTTCACCTTCGAGTCTATAGAGGATGTTTTAGATCAATTCATCAATTTAATATCATCTGTATCACTATTAATACGAGGGATTCCATGATAAGATATATTTTCATTCCCTATGGCCAGTATTTTTTGCAGAGAGACTCTGGAGTTTTATTTTTTTTACACTATTGATGTGGACAGAAGGATATTGGACCTATAAAATATAGTATATTACCTTAAATCAATTTATTGGTAGCACATAATCATTGTCAAGGATACTCTAGTTATTTTTCCGCAATCTATCCATGCCTTGGGGGCTTTAACCGGTATATTTTTATCCACCATTAGTTTTAATAAATTACCTTTAATAGAAGGATACTTTTTATATGTGGATTTGAAGTAATCAAAGTGAGAACTATAACCAAGTTATTTGCTGACTGTCCCAAAAAGTAGTGTATTTCAAAAATTGATGAAACATTGAAGGTAATTTCATGTGGTAGTGTAGCTATGTCCTTCCAATAAGGAAATTTTCTTTGGTATTTTAATAGATAACCATGAACGTAGAATTAGATTCCATATCCCTAAACTGTGTTTTTATCATGATCTTATTGAGAGGAAATTTCTCACTCTTATCAGTCAGATTAATTTGTTTTTTTGTGGGAGATATGTCCCCTTGATTATATCCCAAATATAAGAGGTCTTGAATATGGATGAGTTAGATTCCCAAATCATTTTCAATCAGATTCCTTCAGAAGCTATCATTATAGAGTCTAGTTGAAACTTATAGTGGTCTGTTGTGTCTCTATATGACCTCTTCCTGATATAACTATATGAATTTTATGTTGATATTTAATTTTAATGGAATGGTCTCAACCCGATTAAATGTGGAAGTAGTGACTTTTATCATGAACTCATGAGGGTTTTGGTGTTCATTAATGATTTCCTATAAGAGTTTCATTAAATGATGAATCACATCTTGGATTTAGAAATTGGTTTGGAAGACTTCTAGAAAAATTAGAATTTTATACTTTTGTGAAGAGTTTTACACATCCCAAAGCGGGTTCTATCAATGGTATGAATTTTCTGTTTTGGGGAAGTTGAGTTAGAGGGGTCTGATAATTTTGTAGATGTCCAAGTTGATTCTGATTCATGTGGAATAAGTCGTGACTGCCTTATACATTTAACTAGAGTGATTATACAATCCCACCAATTACTGGAAGTTGTATATGTTTATTGGGAATTGATGACTAATGGAGAGTTATAGGGAACCTCCATTCCTCTATTGATATTACAGTAGGGCTAAACCATGAGTTTCAACAATATGTATTTCCTCTTTGATAATGTTTCCAAAATAATATGTGTTCCCATTTCCTCATTGTACAATGTATTGACAGCTTTGGAACCTTCAACCTCCAGTTCCCTGGTCATGTAAAGACCCTGACTTTAGTATCCCAGAGTGTGTGCCTACTTTAATATATTGGCATAAAATAGAGGCAATCACATCCCAAAGAAAACAATATTTTATTGTTCATGTTAGTCTAGATACAAAATTAAAATTCAAATTCATTTGAAATCACAAAATATAATTTTTTTTTTAGAATAACATTTTTCCAACTAGACATTCCTTTCATAAGTATTATATTACACATAATGGATTCATAAGAAAAGAAAAAAAATAAGGGTGATAAAAAATTCTCACCAAGGGTTATGTACAGTATAATCAATAAGAATAATCAAATTGGAATGCTATATAACTTAATAGACACATCATTTCAATAACTTTACTATTATGATAAGATATTACACAATCATTATGTCGAATTAAATAATTTAAAAAACATTCAATTTATTCAATAAACTCTAATAAAATGAATTCAATATAATATCAAAATGAAAATATCATGGATATTAATAACATAAATTCTTAATAAATTTAATAATTATTTATTGGAAATCATGTTTCCTAGGGACATGATACCTTTAACATCATAATCTATAACAATATGGATTAAAGAAAATTGTTAAATAACCCATCTGGTTTGGCCAACTCAATCTCCTCGGAAGACTAAAAATGAATTAAGGTAATATTCTATACATGGTCCCTACATATTCATGAATGTCCATAACAGTATTCATATATCTACTAATTAATTTAATTTGTGAAATTTTTCCATATCACAGGGAATCCATATTTATTGAATGACATAAATTTAATATTATTTTTAGATTAAATCAAATATCTTTCTCAGTAATCTCAATATGAAAAATTTTTATACAGTTTAGAAAATAATAATTTCCTTAATTAATGAAATATAGTTATTCAATGGAAAATAAATTTTCAATTAAATATGATCAAAAATAAATCTAAGGGTAAATATATATATCATAGAAAGTAAATTAGGTGAAAATATTAAAATATTCGTCATTTGAGTAAGCATTGAACCCATGACCCATACAATAATCATATCATTGAAGGGAGTATTTGTAAAATGAATGATTGATCTACCCACTATAAATCCACAAAATATTTTTATAGAACATAATATAATCAATATTAATTTCACACATAATTTTAACATGGTGTAATCAATGAAGTAGAAGTTAAACCCAGCGAAGAGAAATTTAGTTTGGAAATCCCTTTCTTCGCACCGTTCTTTTGATGAACATGATTTAAACTCATATATAATTATTTATATTATAGTATTAAGTTATTATAAAAAAATTATATATGTTTATAAAATCTCATATGATTCTTTTAAAACATATTTCCACCCATTCACGAATAGTAATTTGCAATTTTCAAAATTTTAGTTGTTATTTGCCTTGTTTTCTTGGTGTTGTTTTGTCTTTAATGTCATAGCTAGTTTTCATAGGATTTAGTAAAATAATATATATAATTATTTTATAGTTATAAAAATCATATTTATTAATTAGATTCTTTTTTATTAGCATAATTTAATGTTGGATATGGAAAATGAGTCGCTTTACATTGTAAAAATGATAGTCCATACATATGCAAGAGCCACAATATCATTTTATTAATGGTTAATGAGTTGGTATGTTATTGATATATTTGATTCAAATAATTAATATAATACCATAAGTATCATATATATGAATTATTTTCATCTTTATACATATACAAGTTAGTTGGGGATAAAAAAACGTATTACAGTGCTACGTGGAGACAATATGTCATATGTATGCACGTACAATGCATTATTTTGATCGAGGATAGATAAAAGGTATAATATGGGTTGTTCAAAATCATAATAAAATGAAAGTATATATGATACATGATTTATTATTTTAGAATATAACCAACATAGCACGTGGATGTATAAGAATAAATTAACTTGAAAGAGTTAGTAAAGACGACATTCCTTTTTCAGTATACTTCTTCTGGATCCCTTCTTAAGTGATATAAGGATAGAATTTTTAGGAGAATTGAAAATCCATAACATGGATAAGGAGTTTTTAACGGTAAATATGAATAGGTTGGTCGGTCTAGACAGATTGATATAGTGTAAATAAGTGTAGGAAGAGGTTCCCTTTTATAATTGAGGCGGGGGACACTTTCTGAATTTCTCAAAATTGTAAATCTAAATATTTTAATTAATAAAAAAAATTTAATAAAAATGTATTTTATTTATAAGATAATATATTATAGGGTTTTAATTCAATTAAAAATAGAATTATACATGTTTGTTTGTCATTTTAAACCTTGTTAATTTGATTAACGACTTATTTATTTATTTTGACCTTAAACATAGAAACCATTATATTACTAACAATGTGTTAATAATGTTACTATATATGATCAAATGATTCATAAATTTAACCTGTATGATTTGTAAACTATATTTCAGTCACATGGGTGAATTTAATATTTTCAGGATTTCTATATAATATAATGAAATATTATTTATATAAATAATTATTAATGTCATTTTTTCGATGTACATTTACTTTAACATGAAATACATCATTAAAATTGGGAAATAAGAATATAATGACTTAAAAATCATTAGTATATCAGATAGAAAAATAAAATTTAGTTCAGTCATTAAAATTTAAAATTTAATCAAAATTCAAATTTATAAAATTATTTTTATTATATTTTTATTAATTAAGGAGATACATTATTAGAATTTTAGAATAATTTATGGTAATTATATAATTAATAATGACTCAAAATAATTTTCTATAATAAAAATGTTTTTAGTAATATCAAATTATAAATTTATGTTCCTTCATATCTAGTTTTGATTTCTATATGGACAAATAAAAGATATTAAATACAGAGAGAGTAATATTTTGAAATTATCTTTGATTTAAAATATATATAAATAATTTTAATGGCCATATTTCCATTAAAATACTCCAATGAAAACCTAATGATATAATATTTGAATAATATTCATCACATAATTTTTCAAGACAAGTTTAGTACATGATTATACTCTGTTAGTTTTGTTTTAACCTCCCTTTAACACTTCTGAAATTTACTTTAATATTAAACATTTATATTATATGAGGGTCAAAAATGTTAGTATAAACTGTCAGAAGAAAATTAAATTAACTATGGTATATTTAATTAACATTATCACAATCATGTAACTGATTTCAATATATTTTTGTATTCTTTAGTAATTTAATAAAATATTATATTCCATAAAATATTAGAAATATAAATTTTTTTAACTATTAATTACATTAACATTAAAAAAATCATGATAATACAAATAATTGAAACTAAATAATTTATTAGCACTCGGATATTTCATATTAATTAATATTATTTTTTTATAATCATAAAAATCACAAATCATATTTATTTAAATGTTTTTATCATTTATTTAATTTTTCTTTTAATTAAATATTTATTATATAATCATTGTGTTAGAATTTAAGGTAATTTTTTTGTTCTTTAAAATTAAAAAAAACATTCCATGATCAAGATAAATATTTTATATTTAAATTTACTATTTATAGTTGAATATATAATCTAGATAAAACCATATTAAATTTTTTATTTTTTAAAATAATGATTGTGATATATTTGAATTTTTATTAAATAAAATTTTATAAGTTTCATAATCCCTTCTTAATGGAAACAAACGGTAATATAACTAAAACCTAGAAGGTAAAGGAAAAAATTTACACCTATATTTATTTCTTTTTTAGGGTCATTTTTTATTCCCTAACATTTTATTTTTAACCTATATTTCCAAATTTTACATTTATTGTTGTATCAAAACTCTTCAAGACTACCATTCAAATTGGCCAAAATAAAAGAGAAATATTTTTAAAATGTAGAAGTAAAAAAACGGAATTTTTTATGCAATTTGGAAGATACAATGCATTCAATTTTAGAATTTAATTTATAATTAAATACACAAATTTCATGAAAAATAATTTTCGTAAAATTTGATTTTTTAAGTCCCACAATTTATTTTTTCAAAAATAAGAAATATAGATGATTAAAATTAATCAAATTATATAATTGACAACTATATCTTAAATATCGTGCGTTGATATAAAATTAAAATCATAAAGGTAAATTTTAATATAAATAAAATTAGGATTTTACAGAAATTGGTATTTTTTCCTATTCAATAAAAAATAAATCTTTTTTAGAAAATACCGTAAAATTCACCATAATATAATTTTAATATAGTGATTTAAAATATAAATTTAATTTTAACAAATATATTTTTGAATAATTTTAAAAAATTTATTACATTTATTTTCTCAAATAATGTAATAAAATTACATTTTAAAGAAAATATATATTTGAAGAATAACATAACATTACTAATATTTGTGTATCAATTTCCTATGAATTAATAAATATTAACATCATATATATTTTAAAATATATTTAATACGATCCACACCCACCAATTTAATGACTATTTAATAATAACATTTCATTATTCATTTTAGATAGGTATTGTGTAAAACAAAATCTATCAAAGAGAATAAATTTATTTAAAAAGAGGTATATCATAAAATACTAGAGTGTTATATTCACCACTCTATATCAAAATTGTGTCCTCTAAATTTGAAATTTCAGTCCAAAATTAGAACTTGATATTTTACATTTGTTTTATGAACATCTCACCTCATAAAAATAATTATGAAACTTCAATAAAAAAATATGGAAAGGGAAATGTAAAGGTCACCACTAAAAGTTGATTTTAAATAGTAGATAATTAGTGGAGAGTGAATATATGGACATAAAATTGAAATATAACTTCCATGTTCTAATAGGGAGTGATATAACACCTGTTAATTATAAAGTAATACATCATAAAACTATACATTTATAATCTGTTAAAATATCCTAGATTTCTCAAAAGGAAAAGTAAATAGATAATGTTATTTCACAAAATCCTTTTCATATAGTTGATTGAATCTTTTACTATCTTTGTTAATCACATTAAAAATAATCATAATTAATTTAATCTCAGAAGATAAACATAATCCCATCCTTTGGTTGGGCCTTGTTCTATTTCCATAGTATTCCATTCACATGCTGTGGGATATTCAATTTTTTTTGACTAAATCAGGTGTATCAAAATACCAATATGTGATTCTATTTACCTTTAAATATATACCAATATAAAAAATTTTATTACTTAGAAAATGATATAATAAATCGAAATATATCCTCAAATAATAATATAAAATTTTTAGCTTAATCCACTACATATGTAATTTACGTTAGGACTAATCCATAATAGATCTATCCAAATTCACTGTCTAAATTTTTTGAAGAAAGCTCACTAGATTTCCCAAATAAACACAACATTAGTTACCCCAACCAATATAACATAACTCTTATAGTCACATTCATAATATTTGAATTCCTTAATCTCTAATAACCCTTAATTAAAACATAAATTCTTCCAAAAGTGAAACAACCTATATAATTATAAAATAAATTATATACATGATTAATATTATTATTGAATAAGGTAATTATATTAATTTTAAATATATTAAATACTTAGGAAAATAATAAAGGGAAATTATATTTATAAAATCATTTATTATAATCATTTATTTTTTTAAAAAAATTCAACTTAATAAATTTTTATTTGAATAAATTGATTAATTTTTTGAGTTTAGCAAGTCAAAATTAGCATAGGATGGATTTTTTAGAATTTTATAAAAATATAGATTATCAATTAAAAGTACATTGTTATGTTTCTACATCTTCAAATTATACTTTTTCATTGTATAGAAATTTAAATAGGTCATTTTTATTAAAATTAATATATAAATTATATATTTAAATGGATTTATTTATAAAATAGATTTTTATCGAGATTTTCATGTTTAATGTTAAATTAATGTTTTCTACAAATGTGCTTGAATTTTTGATAAATATATTTAGTATTTGGACTTATTGGGCCTAATTTGGAAGATATTTTGTTTCATTTTTAGTTAATGTGAACTGCAACTTTAGTAAAATTTTCCAATAGTAAAGGATTAATTGGTTAATTATGTTTTCAAAATAAAAATATAAAGACTATAAAATGACCCCAAAACATGTTTAAATTTTATTAGATGAGTATATTCTATCCATACCTATCCCCAATTTGTTTACATAAAATTTATTCAATTTTGATTTGATTATGAAAATTATAGTATTTTATATAATTAAATGTGATAAAATATCATAGTCTTGTATTTTCATACAATAATATATTCAACAATGAAAAAAATTGATTTTTTGTATGTAAATGATCATAGTAAAGATAAATTATTTTTATTTTATTTATTTTATTTTTTATTGATTACATAATTAATATAAATTCTTACAAAACCATTATGTAGTAATTATAAGTGTAATGAGAAAACAAATAAATGGTTTTACTAATCTTAAAATAAATATAATTTGGTAAAAAAATATGAGAAAATAATATATAGACTCACATTAAATATTATGGATAAAAAAAATTATATTTTATTTTCTTATGCTATTAAAATCATTGTAATTAATTATTCTTGAATTTTTAATTAGTTCAATTTTATAAAAAATAAAATATTATTAAATGATAGAAAATTACTAAAATATAGTTATATTTTGAATCATTTAAGATATTTTTTATTATATTAACTATAGTATATTTACAGACCCTTTATACATTTATAATAAATGTATTCAACAAAAAATAGGAAAAAAAACTTACAACAATGGTATGTTTAAAAATGGTTACCAAGTGGATAAAAACAAATGATATTGGTGAAAATGTGACATAGACAATATGAGAAATTAATGGATGAAAGGATTAATTCCCATAATTAGTATATATTCATATTAAAACTATTTTCTTATAATTTTATTAAAAAACTAATTCATATTAATTTAATACTTTGAGAAATTTTAAGAGTACCTCCTTACTCTCTTATAAAGGGCACAAAATATTCTAATTCCATTACACGTAAAAACACACATATATAGAAACTATCTGAAGAATTTAATTTTTAAATTCATCCCATCATTCTCAAATAAGGGTGTATCTGATCCAGCAAAAGCTCTTGAAGCTTCTTCTCTAACACATGCATAAAACATGGCCCCGTGAGGTAATTAAATTATTGAAGCCCTTAAAGGTTCCCATTCTGCTTCTTCTACATGTGTAAAATGTCACTCGGCAGTGAAATGTCTGGATGGTGGAGGTTTCACAATCGAAGCTTCCCAAAGGCGATTTCACATCGACAAATCCATTGTAAGTTCTCTGTGATGGGTTTTGTTTCTTATGTTAGAGGGGACAAACCATGGTCTTACAATGAATTGAAGAAAATAATTTCTATTTGTTGGGGTATTACAAACTTGTTGTCGATCCCTCTGGGAAGAGGGTTTTTTCATTTACTCCTCAATTTTCAGGAGGATCATGATAGAGTTTGGAGAATAAGAAATCTTAATCTAAAGCCCGGGATCCTCAGACTATCTGAATGGGACTACTCCTTTAACCCAAACACACAGAGAGGCAAACCTTCATAGGTTTGGGTCAGATCCCATAACCTGAATTGGTTTTTTTGGCACTCTAGAATCCTTAATGATATATCTTCTTGTATTGGAACTCCATTAAAAATTGATCAAATGACCATAAATGCTGATCTTGGAATGTTTGATAGGGTCTTAATTGAAGTCAACCTTGAAAATAAAGCACTTAAAACCATTTCTCTCAATGATGGGGATTATATGACTGTTATCAATCTTGAATATGAAAACGTTCCTTCCTTCTGTGATTTATGTAAGATTGATAGACACTCTATCCTTAATTGTAGAATGGTTCATAGAGTCCCCAATCAATATAATTCCCATGACTGGAATGAAGTTAGAAATAATAGAAAATATAAGGCCCCCTACACTGATAAAACAGGAACTCCCAAAACTATCACTGAAAAATGGATTGCTAAACCTAAGGATAATCATGGGGTATCTTGGGCTGACATAGTAGAAGAAGAGGACAAATAACTAGAAGAACAAGCCATCAAACAAAATCTGGAAAATTATGTCATTCTGATTCTTCACAATCCTCTTACTGAAATAGAATCTCCCTTAAAAACTTTTATTGAGTATTCTATCACTTTGGGTCATGGTAATATACATGAATCTTCACCACTGGCTTTATCTTCACAGCCAAACAGTATCAAGGGAGAGATCCCTATGAACAAAAGTGAGGCTGGGTCTTCTTATAGGACCCAATCCTCCCCCTCACCCCCTAGTTTTGTTCCAACCTACTCCCCTACATGGTTACAAGAGGTTCCCATTTTTGATAATGTGGATTTGAATTGGAATGCTTTTGGTATTAATCACAGTTTTGTCCCCACTGATTCGGTGGACATTGAAAACAAATATTCTTCTCTCAACTATCCTTTCTCATCTAAAGAGTAGGGTACGGTCTGTTCTTCTTGTCTGGACACTGAAAACATATAGGTTCTCACCCAAATTATGGTTGGATACATCTCCCAAGATGATTCACCATGAGGACCCTCTGAAATTAATACATTTATAGAGACACTTTCTAGCCTAATTAAGGAAGATGAAATCCCTCGGGAGGCCCTTGTCTTGGGTCCCTCTGAATATGTTACAGTTTTAGGGGAAAAATTTTCCCCTGAACAGATCTCTTCTCGCAGCCTGACTATTAGTAACAAGGAAGGAGGTAATGTTCAAAAATCTGCTTCCTCCTTAGGAAAAATTATGAAAACCTGCACTTTTTATAAGAGCACATCCCCTAGGAAAACCAGAGGACAAAATGCTTTAAATAAAATGAAAGGGGGGTCAAACCCCAGAAATAAGCATTAATGAATATTCTCTATTGGAACTGTCATGGCATTGCGAACCATGACACCCTATATGTCTTAAAAAGATTTATTAATATCCATCTTCCTATGATTCTTTCTATTGCTTAACCTAAGGTGATTTTCCCCTAAATTCATGCATCTTAGAAATTTTGGCCTTTCCTTCTTAGGTGCCTATAACAATGGTAATGTTGCAGACTCTCTTTGGATCTTTTATCACTCATCTCTTCAGAATGTAAATATTTTTAGTCTTTCTGAGAAAGCTGTGAGTTTTGTTTACTATATGGATATAATTCATCTTTTCAATACATTTTTATTCCAAAAATAATTACCAGGATTGAAAAACTCTTTGGGATGAACTTTCCACTATCAATGCCAAAATTCAAGACCCCTGGGTCTTAGTTGGTGATTTCAATTCTATTCTCTCACCAACTGAAGAACATGGCCAATCCTTCTCTTTTATTTCTTCTAGAGAATTAAAAGCCTCTATAGAGGCCAATATTCTTATTGAGGTTAACCTAGCAGGTTCCCAATTTACATGGTATAGACATCATTATAATCGAGTTGTGGCGAGTAAGCTTGATAGGGAGTTCATTAATTATTTAGACCTTGATAAATGGAACTATATATCCAGTGTTACTCTGACCAAACATCCCTCAACTCATCACCTGATCTTAGACAGAATTACTCAAAATCTTTAGAAACCCTATTTTCCTTTCCGATTTAGCTTTGCCTGGTACTTGGATCCTGAGTGTGTCAATTTAATCAAAATCTTCTTGTGATAACATGGGATTCTCTAATGACTCATTTTCTTGCACAAATAAGTTTAAAAATGTCAATCTTATTCTTAAAAAGTGGTGCAAAGCCAAATCTGACGTAATAGATAAAGATATTCAAGGTTTAAAGAAAGATTTTACTCTTATTCAAAATATTAACAACACATCCAGATTTAATAATGACACCCAAAATGAAATCAATATTTCTGCTAAATTAATCTACTTTATAAACATTAAGGATAACTTGAAGATTAAAATTTTCAATGTAAATGCCTCAACAATGGTGACAGAAACACTTAATTTCACAACTCCCTTCAAAGAGGTATGAAATCTAGTTGGCCTCTCACCATCTTAAGGGTTGAGGGTAACCTCATTAATACAGAATAAGGGTTTTCCAACCATGTTGTCTCATATTTCACTAACATTTTCAATGGCCCCAATACCAACAACAAAATTTTTCCTAATATACTTCTGAACATGGTTACATTTGAGGATAATCGTTTACCTAACAACATCCCTCTTGATTATGAAATTAAAGACATTGTTTTTGGCTTTAATCCAGATAGTGCCCCAGGACCTGATGGCTTTAATAACAGATTTTACCCAAAAAACTGGGATGTCATTCAAAATGATGTTTGCAACTTCGTCATAACATTCTTTGAAAAATGGGTTATTCCTCATGGTTTAAATTCGCAATTTCTCACTCTTATTCCCAAAATTGAAAATGCTGATGAAATTCACCATTTCTGACCCATCACCCTCTTAAACTCTCTTTGTAAAATTATTACTAAGATCATGGCCAATAGAATCTATGTTATTAGCAACAAAATATTTCTAGGAACCAGTTTGGCTTTAGTAAAGGTAGATCTATACTAGATGGCATTTTTCATGCCTCTCAATCCACAAATTCATTGAATAGAAACACTAGAGGTGGAAATTTTTCACTTAAACTAGATATTACTAATTCCCTTGACACGATTGAATGGGATTTATTTTTAAAGTTTCATATAGTTTCAGTTTCAATGAATCTATTTTCAATTGAATCAAAATCATTGTCAACTCAGCCCACATTTCTATTCTTATCAACGACTCTCCTAGAGGTTACTTTAAATGCTCCAGTGGAATCAGACAAGGATACCCTTTCTCTTCTATCAATTTTTCTATTGTGGAAGACTATCTTATCAGAGTTCTCACCCTCAATGTTGATCAAGGCAAAATCAAACAGATTCTTTCCCCTAGGAATTTACAGTCGCCTTCTCATATTCTATTTGATAATGATATCATTTTCTTCCTCTAGGGGGACAAAAGAAATATCAATAACCTTCAATCCATCATCTCTCACTATGAAGAGGTGTCTGGTTAGCGTGTTAACTGGCATAAATCCTTTATCAATTTTGGGTAAAATATCCCGCCCAAGAGGAAAACTCATCTCACCAATGTTTTAGGGGTTAAGGAAGGTTCTCTACCCTTCACTTACCTTGGTGCCCCATCTTCTGGGGACAACCCAAATATTTTTATTTCCATCACATAGTGGAACAAATTCATAAAAAACCTTCATCCTGGAAAGGAAAAGCCATTTCAATGGAAGGAAGGTTTTCCCTTGTGAAATCCACAATTATTTCTAAGTTGGTTTACTCCATGATGGTCTACAAGTGGCTTGTGGGTCTTATTAAACACATAAATACTGCTATAAGGAACTTAATCTAGAGCGGAAGCAATCTATAAAGATAATTGGTCACAGTTTGTTGGACCACTTATTGTAAACCTGTTGAATAAGGCCACAGAGGAATTAAAAACCATAAAACCATTAATGAGGCTCTCCAGGATAAATTTACGTGGTCCCTCATTAATAATAACTCTCATCCCATGAAAGTTCTCAGAACTCATTTTCATGATAAGCTTAAATTTGTTATTTTCCACTACATGTCTTCCTCTATATTGCCCTTGATTAAATATACATATTCATATATCTTGGAAAATTCAAGATGTATTGTTAGTAAAGAATCCACATTAAATTTTTTGATTGATAATTGGACTGGTTCCCCTCTTATATCAGCGATGCCTAATTCTTTTACTTCTGATCCCACTGACTGCTCTATCAGAGATGTGATCAATTCTTCTGGTTCACATCTTCCAGATTCTATTAAAGAGACTGTAGAGAATTATTTATTCACTTCCATGGATGAATTTCTGGTTTGGGAACCCGCTAAAAATTGCTTATATGACTCAAAAAAATATTATAATCACAACTTCTCTAACATTGATGATAATCTCAACTGGATCACCAAGTTCAATAAGGCATTGATAAATCCTTCTCGTCTTACCCTCATTTGGTGAATTTTTCACCAAAAATTTTATACCGATGGTTGTATATAGTCTTATAGATTTAATCTTTTCTCTAAATGTAGATTGTGTAACCAATATAGGGAGGACAAAATCCACCTATTTTTATCTTGTGAGACTATTGTTCCTCTTTGGAATTACATATTTGACCTTTTTGAGTGCAGATGGGTTTTGGATAACATTATTTTCTCACAGTTGAAAAGGACTATTGAGTTTCGGAGGTCACTACAAATTTTAAAGCTTTTTCTCACTACCGTTGCAGTGCTTTTGCATATCCTCTGGTATGGTAGAAATGATTTCTTTTTCAAAAATATCTCATTTAAACTAAATGCATGTAAAATGATGATACTTCTTGCTATTAAAGAGGCTTCCATGATCCAAAAAGACCATTGTAACATTTCTTTCATTGATCTTGAAACCCTCCACCGGATTGGAGTGAGTGGAATATATCCAAAACTGAATTACACTATTTAAGTCTTTTTGGAAGGCTCCTCCTCCTGGATGGATTAAAGTCATGGTTGACAGAGCCTCAAAGGGAATCCCTGGACCTTGGGGATGTGGAGGTGTTTTCAGAGACCATCTTGATCATATTGTCAGAGGTTTCTATAGAAAATGTGGCATTGCTTCTGATCTGGAGGCTGAAATGATGGGTATCATTCAGACAATATAGTTTGTAAAATATTTCAACTAGAGAAACATCTATAATGAGAGAGACTCTTCTACCATTGTGCAAGCCATCTGGAAGGGTGTGACTCACCTAACAGGGTCTCCCATCCCCCGATAGATTGACTACCTCACCTTGCTCAATTGTCGCAACTTCATTGATACACACACCTTCCGTGAAGAAAACAAGATCACTAAAGGTATCTCCAACATGGGAGTCTCTCAGGATATCAATTGGAGGAATGATCTCCCTCTAGATTTGATTCCTTTTTTATTAGATATTCTACAAAATTTCCCTCATTTCGAATCATGTAATTTGTTTTCTCCCTTTATTTAAATAAATTGTAGGGTTCTTTCCATTGACCAGAACTCATCCCCCCAAAAAAACATTTCTTCAATAAAATTATATTATAACCCTATTATCTTCTATATAATTAGGTTTTCTTATGATAGAATGAAAACCTATGTTTATATCCTCTTGCGTCAATGTGAAATGAATATTTCATTCTTTTAAATAGAAGACTACCAGCTGACGAACCAATGGGATTCGTTTTCTAATTATCACCAATTATGAAGGGTTATAAAAATGGAATTAATATTTATATATTATATTATTAAAATATATATCAATATGAAAATGTAAAATTTAATTTATATTTCTACCATTCCATTCACTAAAAAATGATAAAGTCGTTCATTCGTACATGTGAACTACCACCTCTGTAAAGTGATGTGATTTGTGTTTCATATCCATATCTTAGGGGTGATATATTTATAAATATTCAAATAAGTGGTATTATATTTAGTATATTGATATAACTCTATAAAGGTAAATTAATCATACATTTTATCCATAATAATTATAAATAAATTGAACCTTTACTCGTGTGTACGTATTACCTCTCATCTCAATGATTGTAACAAAGTTTATTATTCAAAAATGTATTTCAGGATAGGTTTTATAGGTAAAACTGATGTGTATGAATTAATATTATATCATTTATATTAATTTTTAATTGATTTAATGATTAATTTTTTGGCCATAGTTGACTTACCGATGCCATATTGGACATTCTAAAAGTATATCTTCAAATAATTTTACATGAAATAAATTAACTACATAATAAATATAGCATGGTAAGAGATAAAATAAAATAAAAAATAAAAAAACGAAAAAATTATTAATAAATGAAATATTATCCTTCAATTATTATTCAGGAATATAAAGAACATATATGATGATTCAGTATTAATGTAAAGGTCTTTATTTTATAAATATTCTTAAATGATTCCCTTAAAAACACTTATTATTCCTTTTACAATGTTATGTTTTCTAAATATGATTTAGTAATGGTCTTTGTTATGGATATATTATTTTTTAAATGACTTTTTTCAAATTTTTTACTTTGAAATAATTTTTAATGAAATATATTGTTGGTTTTCCCAATGAAGTATATTATGAGTCTTCCAAAAACAATATGTATGAAATTTTTTAACATATATTCCACGAGATTAATTTATTCCCATTCATTAATAATCATTTATTTAATCCTTATGTTAAAATTTTATGTGTTCATTTTCAAATAAATGTTTTTATTTAATACATGCATAATTATTTCATTTCAATAAGTGATTTCAAAATTTGAAGGTAATTTTCATAAAATAATGTTTTTATGAGGAAAGAGTTATTTTTTATATTATGATTCATGGTAATTTTTTACAATGATGTGTGGTTCCATTATAAATAATTATATGTGGTTCTGGGATATCCCTGAAATGAATTGGGTATGTTTTTGTTGTATGTTTTCCATAAAGGTTATTCCATATGAAACTATGATCATTTATCTAAGTATAACCATGAGGGTTATTTAATGTATAACCGTGAGGATTATTTAATTTCACACTATGATTGTCACTACATTAATTTCCATGATGGTTAATTAATTTGTACATATAATAATAAAATTATTTTCCATGGTACCCAAGTGATTGATGAATTCATTATATGGTTTTTTATAGAAATTTTATCATTTTACAAGGATAAGGAAATTGTATAAAACATCATAAGGTTGAAATGTATATCTTTATAAAAATTTTATTATTAGTTTTCATGATTTTTTGGAAAACATTAAGAATATAATTTTTCTATTATTATTTATTATAAAATATTTTTTGAAATTCTATGGTTATAGAAATGGATTTTATGGAATATGAAATTTTTATTTTGAGCCTAATATTTATTTTATAAAATCAATATTTTTATATTTTTTCATGGGATACCATTTTATTTAATTATTTATTTCATTACTATGATTTTTTTTCTCTTCTAAAATTTTAAAATGTTTGTTCGTAGGGTTTAACTATGCCAAAGAGAAGAGAGATTTTAATTTAAATGTTATAAAACTTCTTCATGAAAAAAAAGGTGTCTCATTTTATGGATTGATAATGTGGATAAAATGGATATAAAATAAAAGTGTCTACACTGTATATATATATTTAAATTTCATGTAAGAGTTATGAAATAACAAATTATAACAATAATCATAAATGATATTTGGTAATCTGAAAAAGTTAATTCTATTTTAAAGTTAATGTAATATGTAATTTTGGAGACCATAACATTGATATTGTTATTATAGTGTTGTTTTGATATATTTTTACGTTAGGGTAATGTAAATAGTATACCCTTAAAAGATTTTACACTATTGTTAATATTTTATGATATATATTTTCATTATTATCTTGTAGCTTAATCTAAAATATTTCTATTCTAAATGGGTTTCCATAGAGAAACCATGGAAGATGAAGCTAGAATGAACTGTTTGGATAATATCCCTCCAAATTATTAACCTAAAATGGCTGGAATTAGAATTGACTAGTTTTTTTTAGTAAAAGACCAGTTGATGATGGATATATGTGGTAGTGGAATCAATGTGATAATGTATCCATATCTATTATAGTGTAACGTGATGATAGAAGTACCAATTATGAGATAACAACCTCATGCATTCAGTGGATAGTTTAACCCAATAGTGGGTGAATGATGGATTAAACACATGGAGAAAATATGAAATGTAAGGGGATGTCCATATCATCAAAAGGAAACAAATTATATTTTAAATTTTGAAGGCTTAGTCAATTAATTGTGAATAATAGAGAAGAATACTAAAGAAAGTGAAGAAATTGGATGTTTGTACCACGAGGGGTTTAAGATTATTATTTAGAGAAATATTTTCCTAAATATGATCAATATAGGAGACAAAATAAGTATATAAAACTAAGGATAAAATAGGGAGATTGAGTTGTAACATACGAATCAAACATTACACGTTTGGAATGAAACTAATTTTTTTATTCAGGATATTAATAGTAAAATTAATCATTTTTACATTGGATTGAAGCTAGGATATAGAAAAACATCAGATTCTAGAGAATGAGAAAGTAATGGTAAAATTTACAAATGTATAAAAATATATAAATTGACTTTTATGGTGATTATGTATTCTATGATAACATGTATAAGAAATGTTATATATATAAGAGAATATGTAATAATAAATCAATGGAATCTAAAATTATGAAAATATTGATTCCGATTTGTGGAATGCATGATAAAAATAAATATTGTGAATGGCTTATCACATATAAGAAGTATAAATGATGTTTTAAGTGTGTGATTATAGAACACGATTATAATGAAATATATCAGGGGATTGGGTGATTCTATATTCATACGAATACATTAATGTGTTATAATATTTTTGAGATGGATAATTTTTAGAATTCTTTCATGAATATCGAAATAAAATACGGAAGCACACAAATAATAAAATACAATGGTTTGTGATATACATTGCAAAAAATTCAATTGATTTTAGTCCATAAAATTAATTATTATCAGGTATATTTCCTTTTCAGTTAGAAGATTCTAATTTTGTGTTTGATTTGGGGTCTACACATTCTTAATTTTATGAAATTCATTATGGTAAATTAGAAATTCAACAACATGAAATGGAACCATGACATAATTTAAAAAATATATGGGGGAAGTATTACAAAAAGAGAAATTATATGAATATTTATATTATTTTCTTCGATAATATAATACCTAAAAACCTGTTTTCGTTCGTATAGGAGAATTTAATATTATTCATGGAATGAACTGCCTTTCAATTTACCATACTATGATAGATTTTGGAGACAAATAATTTTTTTGAAATAATTATAGTTTTTATATAATAATGAACTCATACCTTTTATTATATATCATGAATATAGATATGTATTAAAAAGATGAATTTTAATTTATCCTTCATATATTTTCATGAATAAAGGAACTACAATTATTGTCGTTGTCCTGGTAGTAAAATAATACCTGGATATTTTTTCTGATAATATTCCTAGTGTTATAACCAATCAAGAAGATTAATTTACAATTAAAATGATTATAGGTTCTAGGAAAAGTTCAAAACCCTTTATCGAATGGTTTAAATAGTAAATATGCAAATGAAAAAGCACTTATAGAGATTACTTGATAATGGTTTTATTTTTGTTGTATCTTCACTATGGTGTACTCGTGTTTTATTTGTTAAAAATAAATATAATTCCATGATTATGTTTATTGATTATGGTCCTTTTAATTTAATTTTATTATGAATAATAATCATTCAATTTATATTGATTACTTGGTTGATAAAATCTAGGTAGGTTTGTATTTTTTGAAGGTTTACTTGAGATCTAGGTACTTATTGTTAAAATATATGATATATTCAATACTGCAAGATGTAAAACTCTATGATTTAAATCAATGTTTCATTATAAAAACAGACATAATTTTTTTTCAACAATTGAATTGATCATATTCATTGGTTCAAATATCCAACCACTCATGCATTCTATAATGAACTGTGTCTTGATTATCATCTCAATATGATACATAGTGATTCTAATACCCTATCTATTGGTCCCACCCATTATATAAATTTAGCACCACATGATTTCATAGTATGTTATCTCTTCAAATTAATTTAATATCTTATATTTCCCGCAACACCGACTAGGCTTGCATTATATGAAAGATTGAGTTTCTGTAAAACAACACATTAGAATTATAATAATCTAAACAATATATTTATTTATCCATTATATATTATAATATTAATATAAAAATATATATTTTAAATGTTATTTATAATTTTTTCTCATAAATAAAACATATTTATAATGAAATTTATACGTTTTGTTAAATTAGTTATATATTTTGTGAAACTATTTTCTTAAAAGTTCTACTTTTTATGCCCTTTTGTGAACACCAATAATATTAATTATAGACACTCTTAAAAAAATAATTTGGTCAAATAGAATTAATTTTTTAATTCTTAATTTCAATATTATCTTAGGCTATATTTTTGGTATGTTTTTTAAAACATTTAATTTTTTATGAATAGTGAAAAATAATGCATAGTACCTTAAACCCAACTTTTTCATATATATAATTTCATTTAATAATTTTTTTTAAAATTAAAAATAAATACATAATATATATATTATTACAATATAAGTCATTTGATTTATTTTATAATAATATTAGATATATAAAATTATATTGAAATTTTTAATGTTTTTACCCACTGTCTTGGCATATTTTCAAATTCGTGTAAAAGATAATTTTAAAACTTCTATAAATTCAATTTCAAAAATCCTATAGACACTAAATTAATTAGTAAATAAAATTAGGATCAATAGAATGAAAATAATTTTTGGGGAATTGTGACTTTTGATTTTTATTTACCACAATTAATAGTAAATATGGTAATTAATTGTTAAAAAATATTTTAATAATATAATATTACCACAACACATGTCCTAATTATATTGGGTAAGGTTTTTACCAAAATAAACCATGGGACAAATATATGATCATATTTATCTACATGGTCTAGATTATGTCATTTATTATGTTTTATTTAAAGTAGAGTTAAAATTGTTAAATTCAAATTTTAAAAACCAAACCATTTTTAATATAAGGATATGCATAAGATAAATTAGTATATTATTATTACAATTAAATATAAAAATTATTCACACATCACAGTATTTATTTATTATTTTTATACATTATGTAATTAAATGTATTTATGAAATAATGATGATGCAGTAATTACCTTAATAATGTAAGATTAAGATAAATGATATTATAAATATTAAAATAAACATGGTTTGAAAATTTTGATGCCATAAACTAATTTTCTAGGATAATATGACTTGTGGGAGAGATTAAATTTATCTTTTTTCTAAGGAATCATGTTTTTAGGACTTTAACAAAAATGAAGTGTTAAATATTAACAAAATTGACATAAATGATATTTTAAAATAAATACTATTTTATAAAATAATATAAAATTCATAAAAATATAAGGTTTGGAAAAATAAGTTGGCTGGTGTTAAAATTTGATAAATTATCCACTTTAGGTTCGTTTGGAAACATACAGTAACTATATAACCCTTGTAGTATAAAAATACCAGAAAACTTGGTAAGAGTTAAACCATTTAACTGAGTGTTATGTACAAATGATAAGGTTAATATGATAACCTAAACATGGCTAAATCATATAAATTGAGAGGTATTTGACCAATCATAATCTTATCATTGATATAAATAAACAATGAGATATTAAAAACCCAATATTTATTTTATAATAAATTAATATGCCCTCATTTTTTCTAAAGTACCCCTCACCTCTCTTATAAAAGGGAACCTCCCTTTTTTTAATTCACACCTACAAAGACAGTCGGATCATCCAAACCCTTCCCAAATTTCATACCAAATCTTCCAATTCAATCTATAGTACTTAACTTGAGCATAAATCCAACCTATGGAGCTCTTTTGTTCAAATCAAAAGGATACACTAGAAGAAGAGGTAATTATTTTATCACCACTTTAAATGTATTTTTCTTCTTCTATATCCTCTTTCTCAGTTATTTACATATTAAAATAATAACTCCAATAACATATACGTTTTGAGATTTTATTATAAATATGGTACAACCATATTTATTATTTTACCAATCCTATTAATGACAAAGTCACATTGTCTTCGTACGTACAATTTACCTTCTCCACATCATGGGTAGTTTCTTATTCAACACTACATTATTTAGATGGGTATAATAATTAGCATAATTAATTTAAATAATGAATATATTTACTAATTATTCTATATATATAATATACCATCCAATCAAACTCTGTTTGACAACCAATAGAATGATATGGTCCCTCATGTGTACGTATAACTTACCGTCTCCACGACGTAATGAGATTATTTTCAACATTCAAAATTATATAATTTTTATAAATATATATATACTAATTAAGTGTGAAATATATTAAATTATATTTCCACAATAATAATATATATTTATGTAGATAAATATATGTTTTTTACATACTTCTATACTATACGATCAGAAAACAGAAACACTGTTCATCCGTACGTACGGACTACGGTCTCAAAGAATGTTGTTTCTATTTCATATATCTGTCTATTATACATTTTTATATTCTTAATATATTTTATATATATATCATTTTTTATATTATGGAAGTATTTAAATCATGAACTATGTGATACGATCGGGAATAACTAGTTAAAACTCGTATAATAAAGAAAGTGATTATTACCTAAAATGTTACATTAACATGAAAATTATTATCAAATGTGAAGTATAAAGTTATAAATTAATAATATATGATATAATAAATATGAATATGGTTCTAGTGTAATTTAATAACATACAATGGTGATTATACTAGAGGTTAAATGTACACTCTATTAAAGAAAAGTACACGTTAATGGTTATTCTCACAATCCCATTATTATTCAACGTTTTTGTTGTGTAAGTATCTACTAGGACATCGATATCATCCATGTATATATTTCTAAAAATATTTTCATAAAATATTTTACTATAATCCTATGTATGTTTAATATCATATTTACCCATGTTTTACTTTTTATATAATGTTTTGAAAGGAATATTTGTTTTGTTTTCCATGTGAGGTACATTATGAACTTTTCAAAAAATTAATTAAGGATTGTTTATTTAAATTATATGGAATGAATGGATATATTCTTCTATTATGTCACCATACCATTTTTAGGCTTTCTATACATGATTATAATGTTGTTTTATAAAAAATTCAAAATTTTCACTTCTTTTAAACGTTTTAATGTATAAAAAGATATTTTCCTCATATAATTTTAATAAATTTATTAAATTATTTTTATCTGGGTCTACATATTTTGTTAGATTATATTCTTGTTTAAATTTTATTTATTATGACAAAATATTTCATATTGTATTGAAGGTTTTTTGATATGTTTAACTATGGATGTTCTATTTTTATACCATTCATGGTTTATGGATAATATATTAATATTTAGTATGATAGTTTTTATAGAAATGATTATGTTTTGTTTCAACCTTTAATAAGTGCAATTTATTGGAAATAGTAACTGATGGGCGAGGCCTGATATAGCCCCTTGATGCATCAGTTTGTCTAATAAGACAATTTATCATCTTGAAACAAGGCCTTGATAGAATATTATTGAATGGTCATGGAACAAGGCCTTGATATAGTTTCTATTATGTCTAGCATTATGTATTCCCTCGTGAAGATATTTGTTGTTACATGTTATTATTCGACTAGTAGAATATCTAAGTTAATATATGTATGGTAATGTTTGACATATTTTTACCATATTATGGTCATGTTTTTATGTTTAAAAGGCTATTGTTTTTATTTTACATATCCACATTAATGATTATAGGTTCTGTTGATTTATTTACCCTTACTGGGTATCTGATCTAACCCATTTTCTATTTTTTAATTTTCCCATGAAGCCAAAATGTTAATTATTTTTGATATTTAGTGTTAATATAGGATAATAATGTCATTCTTAATGTATTATCCATGATGTATTTTATTTTTTAAATTCTAATGTTACGTTTTTGTGTGTAATCCATTTTACAAGACTGTTAAACTGATTGGGACTTCATGAATTGATTTCATGTAATCATTCCAATATATTAAATTAATGTAGTGGAACTGGGCTTATGCAATAGGGGTGTTACATTGGTATCATTGAAAGTTTAAAAATAACCTTGGAAATAGATTTAGAAAACTAAGATTAGGGATCATAACCTTAAGATATAATTTGAGGATAATTATTGAAAATATTCATAGAATTTTAAAATAGAGATTATATGGGTATTCCTAAGAAATGCATACCTTTCTTGATACTACAAGTGAATGTGGTTCTGTAACAGATGTACCATGGGGTGAAAACTTTGAAAAGGTGTTCTGAGATGGACTCGGGGTAACCTAGTACATAATAGTAGGCCATAAAGCGCACCTAGTTTAATAATCCCAAGAGATATGCTTTGGATAATTCATATTTTATTACTAACTATTATGAAAAATTTATGAGTAAATATGCCCCCAAAGGAACAATATTTTTGATTATGGATTTGATATGAATACAATTTTCAATTTATCAAAATTATTTTACTATTTTGGAATTATGAATTATGATTCATAACCTATTATAGTGTATTCCATTAAATTGAAATGGCATTTAGTAGATGAAATTGAAATTGTATCAAGACAAGTAATCCATGTCCGGATTTCCCTATGATAATAGATAATGAAAATGGAGCTGGTAAAAAAACTAGCACTGAATATATTATTACCATACTAGGATAGCTTACTCAGGTTTTCAATTATATTTTTACCCGTATAGTGAATCTTAATCCACAATGTAGATGATAAATGTTAGACATCTTCATTATATATTAACTTCTAATATTTAGTGGGACTAAAAATACTTTTGTAGATGAGAAATTGATATGTTCCATAGAGAAAATATTTCTTTCTTTGGGGAGTAATGAGGGGTAAAAAGTTTTTATGGCATTACATCACCTCTCAGGATATTCTTATTAATCGTGGTCATGGATTCAAAACACAAAAAGGGATAAAGAAGTTGGAAATATGTAATATATGGATTTTAATGAAATTTTCTTGGAGAAATACATTCTTTAAGAACAATGAGTTCATATGGAATGGAAATTTATGAGTCTATGACAAAAAGTGGATGATAATGTTCATAAGTTTAAGGATAACATGACATAGTTATAAAGGCACACTACAAACTACATAAATAACCCAAGATGTATGATTGATTTATTTTATGATGGGTTAAAACAAATAATCAAATGGGAATTGGTCTCAGGATCATTATCATCGTGCGAATATGTAGTCTCTTGTTCTATAATGATTGAAAAGGAATTCAATATGTCTTATTACATTAAATTAAAGACATAGAAGGAGTGTATGGTGGAGAAAAAGAGATATAAAAGGGAAAAGGGGAAAGATGTATTTTCCCTCATGTAGAAATTGTGAGAAAAAACACCTTATTAATATCCAAAAAGGAATAGTATTTTGTTACAAATGTGGAAAAAAGGTTACCAAGATCGTGATTTTAAGAGATATAAAGAATTTATGAAATGTTATTATTATAATGATAATATATATTATGCAAAAAAGTTTCCAAAGAGACAATGAAATATAGCTTATAAAAATAAAATGGAATAAGGTGATGCTTATGTTGTAACTACAGTCAATGTGGAATAATTAATGTATTCGATTATAGGATTCAATAATTATATTCTTGATATAAGAAGAATGTGATATATTTAAGTATTTTACTGGATTGATTTTGGTTTTCATTAAGTATTTAATATGATGAAGGTAATCACATTTTCAGTATGTGAAATTTTTTGAAACATTACGTTGTTTGGGGAATCTGATGTTACAATTGATTTTGGAAATTTCGAGACCGGTTAGAGTGAGTATAGACACAAGTATTTTTGATATGTCTTAAGGTTGTAATGGAGTAATTTAAAAATTTGATATTTTGTTTGAGGATAAAGTATTATTTATTAGATACTTTGACCTATCCTTTTGTATTTTAGTAAACATATAGTAGAGTAAATAAAAACATTTGGGCCTTATGATTTATCAAATGTTCTTCAGGCATAAAAAATAATTTTGAACATTCATTTCCTAGTGTTTGAGAAAAAGTGAAAATTCATCAAAACACAACCAAATCATGAGATTATGATTATGAAAGATAATGAAATCAAGTATGTATTCTTGAGTTCTTATATTGATAGTAAAGAAATCTATCCTCTTAAAAAAAGTAACTAAAAAATGTGTTATCCTAATACATTATGTTTTTTTACCAATGATTCATTAAATAAACATTGATTTATGGATTTAAGGCAATCAATTTTCCATTTATTATTCACTTGTTTGTGATTGATGACCACAATCACTACCTATAAATATTCATGTTTCCCTATAATTATGATTCTCTAATTTTCTGCAATGTTCTCATATACGAAATCCTAATTTGATGGAGACTATTTAATTTCCCTTTACCTGTTATTAATTCTAAATATTATTAACCCTATTTCTAATATGTGTTTTCCACGACGGTATATTCTATCATCAAACTTTTATTTTTGAAGAACAATTTCAAATTATGAGGACGCAATTTAGATAAGCATTGGAGAATGTTACAACACATGATTTTATAGTAAGTTATCCATTTAATGAAATTTAACAAATTATATTTCGCGCAACACCGATATTGCTAGAATTAAACGCAACGTTGTGTTTCTGCGAAACAACACATTAGTTTTATATGTATTTAAACGAAATATTTATTTATCAATTAAATATTTTAATATGAATCGTAACAAAAAAATTAAATTTTATTAATAATTTTTTAAAGTAAATAATTCATAATTTTAATGAAATTTATAATTTATTAAAAATATATATATATTTAGAAAACTATTTTCTTAAAAAACAACTTTTTATGTCAATTTATGAAAAATAATAAAATTAATCATATGTAGTCATAACATTTGAATTTGGTAAAATATAATTCATTTTTTAATTTGTAATATCAAAATTATCTTGGTATAAATTTTTAGTATTTTTCTGAAAAATAAATTTTTAATGAATAGTGAAAAATACTCAATGGTACATAAAAACCAAAATTTTCAATTAATTAATTATTTTTAATTAAATATTATAATAAAATTAAAATATATATATAATACATGTATTATTACAATGAAATTAATTTGATTCATTTTATAATAAGAATAGATATATAAAGTTTTATTGAACTTTTCAACGTCTTTTACCCTATTTCTAGGAGAATTTACAAATTTTAATAAAACATAATTTTACCGCTTCGGTAAATTGAATATAAAAAATCTAACAGTCCCTGATGTCATCAATAAGTAGTATGAAATTCATTTGAGACATTTTCCAATAGTAACTTTTGAATTTTCTCTTACACTATTAAATGTAAATAAGGTAAATAAAGGTAAACTAATATATAATTATATAAATTACAATAAAAAATTTTCTATTAATATTGGATACATTTTTTTGACCGAGAAAACCTTATGTAAAATATATGATACTTTTTTAAACTACATGGGTTAGATTATGACATTAATTATATTTTATTTAAGGAAGTGTTAAAAGTGTTATGCTCAAATGTTGATAAATAAACCAATTTTAATAAAGGGTTATACATAAGATAAATTCAATTATATATTAATTAAAAATATAAAAACATTTCTTACATAATGGTATTTTATTTATAAATTTTATATATAATATAAATTTATTTATTTATGAAATAATGATGATGCAGTAAATACCTTATTAATGAATGAATAAAATAAATGATATTTTAAATATTATAATAAATTTGAATTGAACTTTGGATTCCAAAAACTAATTTTATCGATGTTTATGACCTGTTAGTGTTTATTGAATTTATTTATTTTAACAAAATCAAGTTGTTATGACATCAAAAAAAATAATGTATTAAATAGTAAGAAAATTGATATAAATGAAATCTTAAAATAAATAATATTTTATTAAATAATATATAAGTCATAAAAATATAATTTTCTTCCAACAAACATGGATAGTGTTAAAATGTCATAAATGATCCACTTTATGTTCGTTTGGAAACATATAGTAACTATACTAACCTTGTAGTATAAAAATACAAGAAGATATAGTATGAGTTAAAATATTTAACTAAGGGTTAAATCTAAAATATAAGTTTAATATGATGACATAAACATGCCTAAAACCTATTTTTTGGGATTATTTTTAACCTTCATCATCTTACACTCGAAATAAATCAAAAGAAAACATCCATTGTAGAGGTAATTATTTTATCACCTCTTTCAAAGTTTTTTCCTTCTTCTAATTCCTATTTATATGTTGTTTCCATTTTAAAATAATAACTTCATTTTCTTCTACATTCTGAGATGTTATTAGAAATATCATACAACCATATTCATTATTCTATCCATCCTATGAATTACATGGTCACAGTGCGTGTATACGTACAACTTATCATCTCTTCATCATGGTGAAGTGTGTTACTCAACAATACATTATTTGGATGGGTATAATAATGAGAATTATTAATTTAAATAATGAATATAACATGTTAATGATTCTTTATGTATAATATACCATCAAATTGAACATTGTTTCACCATCAATATAATGTTATTGTCGCTCTTGTGTGCGTACAATTTATCGTCTCCACGACACGATGGGATTCATCTTCAATGATCACCATTGAAGAATTTTTATAAAAATAATAATATTGATTAAGTATGATATATATTAAATAATATTTTTAGTAGAATAATATATATTTTTTAGAAAATTATATTTTGTTTAATTATATCTATATTATACGATAAGAAAACAGAAACAACATTCATGCATACATACTGACTACTGTCTCCATGAGCAGTGTTTCCATTTCATATATCTATCAGTTATACATATTTATATTTTGAATATATATGATATATAATTCATAATTCATATTCTAGAATTATTTAAATCACAATATATGTGATATGATCAAGAATAACAAGTTAAAACATGTACGATAAAAAAAGTGATTATTACATGAAATGTTTCTTTAACATGGAAATTATTTTTACATGGGTAGTATAAAGTCATAAATGAATCATATATGATATCATTAGTATGGATATGGTTCTGGTGTAATTAAATAACATACTATGGTCTTTATACATGAGTTTAAACATACCCTCTACTAAGGTAAAGTACATGGTAAGGGTGAATCTCACAATCTTGTTATTATTCATGGTTGTCATAAAATGTTTTAAAATAATCCTATGGATGTTTAATTTCATTTTTACCAATGTTTGACTTTTTATAAAATGTTTTGAATGAAATATTTCATATTTTCTCAAAATAATTTACTTTATTACCTTTTTGAAAAATTAAGGAAAGAATGCATTTTAACTAATACAATTCAAACAAAAATAATCTACAGTTATGCGGCCTTAAAATTTTTAAGCTTCCCTTAAAATTTTAATAGGTTATTTTCAAAAAAAAATATTTTATTTGAATATTCCACAACATTATAATGTTTTAAAATAATAAACTTATTTTCCACAATGTTTTTTAATGAATTTCTTAAATTATTTTTCGCCTATATCAACACTCTTTGTTGGATTATACGGTAGTTTGAAGATGATGTATTATGATAGAATTTTCTGTATGGTATTGAAGGGTTTGTGATAAGATTAACATTGTATGTGCTAATTTTATACAATTCATGGTTTACAGTAAAATTCTTAACATTTCATATACTATTTTTAATATGAATGTTTATGTTAGGTTTCAAAATTTTCATTTCATGAATGCATTGGACTTAGTATGTGATGTTTGGGGCCCACTATAGCCCCTCGATGCCTCGGTAGGTCTCATGACATAGACTAATGTCTTAGCATAAGGCCTTAATAGAATATTTGTGAATGGTCTTGGCACAAGGCCCTGACATACTAGTTTTTATTTCCACCAGTATCCATTCCCTCACTATTAAATTAGTTACTAGATTTTATTATTCGACTAGTAGAATATCCTTGTTCCTTTTTATATGGTAATTTTTTACTTATTTTTACCAGGTTATGTTTATGTTTTATTTTTAAAAATCTACTCTTTTTATTATATAACATTCCATAAATTTTTATATCTTCCATTGAATTATTTACCCTTTCTGAGCATTTGAGCTCCCGCATTTCTACTATTTTATTTTCCAAGGATACCACGAAGTGAATTATGATTTATATGGAGGGTCAATCTAATGGAATAAAGGAAGCATAGAAAGATTATATATGTTGTATTTTATGTTATATATTGTAATGTTAATTTCATGTATGTAACATATTTTCCAAGTCTACTAAATTGATTGGTCCTTCATGTCCTGATTCTATTAATCATTCCAATGTATTAAAATAATGCACCAGCTCTACACCTCTGGTTTTGGGGCATTACAACATAAAATAACCCTCTCATGGATAAAAATATGGATATGCAGAGAAGACCAGAAACTGGGTTCCTCTATTCGAAAGCATGACCTACAAACAAATATTCCTCTCATATCCATAAAAAACCTATGATGGTAAATTCACACAACATTGTTATTTCCAATCCCAATTCTTCATATTTTCTTGTGATTTACCTAAAAAATTACTATCAACGAGATACACATAAATCCTTATAAGAGACATCTACTCTCTATTTAAGCGCGAACAAACACTACAATGAGTATCATATTTTTTATCATTGGTCCATGGAAATTCATATAATTATTCTCTCAGTCCACTTATGTTAATTTCATAATCCCCAAGTCAACATTTCACAATTTCATTCTTTACATCCATTGTTTTTTGGGACATCCCTTAAATGATAAGGCTCTTATCCCTCAACATTTCTATGAATGATTATCTAAGAAATATGGCATAAAATATCAATACATCAGGTCATACCTACCAAATGTTTTCAAAATACATGGTCATTGTCCCACTAATTTATCATTGAAATCCAAAAACGTTTTTTGGATGGAATCTCATTAAAATGTGATATGTAGCGACACCTGGATCTTATACCCTTTTTTATGAATAATAAAATCAAAACACCCCTATAATTTTGACACACACCTATAATGGGGCATGGGAAAAAATATTTTTTATATTACATATGTATTGTTAAGTGATTAATCTTAGGTAGTCTCCAAGATATGATTTTACAGAAAACTTTTTTTCACTTTAAATTAGTGAAAAATGGCATGTTTTTTAAAATGAATTTTTTAAAACAAAAAAATGATAGCTAAAAAATGGAATATATTAAAAAAAGATGAAAAATCAATAGGAAACCGAATTGATTGTTAATTATTATATGAGAAGGGTGATCAGTTTTGGTTCAGTTTTTAAATTTTAATGATATCATAGCTCTACTTTATCTAATCATATTAAAGTTAGATTAAATGATTTTTTTTCTCTCACTCCCTTGGTTAAATGGTTATGGAAATAAAAAATGTGCTATTATTTTAATTTTCTCTACTCTCATTCCATGTGAAATATAATTTAAATTAGTATCCTCAATAGACTTTGGAAATACCGGATTTGGGATTTTTTTGATACTATCATGAATATCAACTACCTCTCCCACATGTAGTGATGATCATCAAGTACTTCACCACTACATTATAATTTAATTGATTACATATTAACCATAACCATTGTGGAGATATATAATGATCATTGTTAAAAAAAATCAATAACAAAATCAAAAAACAAATATGATCGTTCTTGATAATAAAAACATCAAAATTAAATAGAAAAAACATTGCAGAATAGATAATGGATTTTTATTCAATAAAGTGAATGTAATAAAGCATTAAAAAATTAAAAACCTACCCTTCCCCAATCTCACAAAATTTTACCCTTTCATGTTAAGTGTAATCGTAAATAAGGGAGAAGAATAAGGCATTAAAACCCAATATTTCATGAAAATAGAGAAAAAATAAAAGGGGTGTAGTTACCCTCAAGAATATGATATCTGAATGTTTTCTCATGATTCGTCTACCGGATTGATTAATCTTTTCAAGACACCTTATAATATTCTCAAAATTATATTTTCTATTGACCCAACAAGTTAAAATTAATTGGATTAATATTTAGGATTTTATGATACAATTGAGGAGTCAGACTCTTTCTTGTCGAATGTTTCCTAAATATTTATCAAAAGTTGAGCATTAAATAAGAAAATTAATGAGAGTATGTCCCCATAATATTTATGGAAAAAACAGTTATTAAAATTATATTTCATATATAGTTGGAATAAACTCAATATTAGTTTCTTGTCATAATTTATACTTAATTTATTGATGTGGGGTTCATAGTGTTGTACAAAAAAAAATTCAATGTGATTTTATTTTTAGGGTCAGTGGATGTTAGAATCAGATACAGGTCTAGAAGAAAAAGTTGATTCCCATAAATCATGTAATCCTTTAAAAAGGAATATAAAATTAATCATTATTTTAAATATAATTCATTCAAATTATAGGGATTGAAATATGTTAGAATTGAAAATTGAATAAGTTTTTACATTTTAGCTAAAAACAAGCCATAAATCCAAAATAGATACAAAAATCTCAAATTTATAAATTTTTAGGTATTAAATCATTAATAAATATAAAAAATGATGAAAATATTATCATTATATGTTATCCAATACTTGGTTATTTGACTCATACATTTGTAAAAATCAAAACCAAATCCATGAAAATTCAAAACACATACATATGAGGTCTACCAATATTTGAACAAGAAATAAAACATATCATGTATCTCTAAAAATAATTATTTCTAGTTTATAATTTATATAATTCAATAAATTTATACTTTATTTCTTATCCCATGCACACAAAACAGTTACATCACATTAGATTTCTCTCATATCATAAATATTAATTTTTCTACTATCATTTTTGTATTTAAAACCCAAAAGGGTAACCATCGGTTTGGTAAATACATAAATCTCCACCAAATGTGATTCAAGAGAATGTCAATATCATGGGTAATTTTTATGGTTTTCCAGTGTCTCTTGGTTTAGTGGATGTTGATGTCCAAAAGTTTTAGGTCATATGACGAGGTATCACACTTTTTTGAAGCAAAATTGCATGATTCTAATTTCCATTCAATTATGGTAACCTCCAAACTTCATAAAATCAAATCATCACAAAAATAATATCAATTTTTTTCATGTAAATCCAATACATTTTCAAGTAAATTATTTTTATCACAGTAACTACATCACCAAATTATATGTAACCTTTTCTTTCAATCCACATATTAGAACAACTTTCTTCTTCCATTGAAAGCTCTAAAAATCCATATCTACTTTTATCATGAAAGATATATAGAAGAAAATATTTCAATTTAATGAGTTATTCAGAAATAAAAACATCAATTAAACAATTTATATCCCAACCAAGGTATCACCAAATGAAGTATCACAACACAAGATAGCTTCCCTCGTACTTAATTTCAACTAGATAATTTAATTTTACATCAAGAGAAGGTATGTTTGGGAACATTGTATTGTATTGTCACTAAGCTAATATGATTTTCAAGGATTTTACATGATACAAGTATTAAATATACACGTATGGGTATAATAAAAAAAATTCTCATGAAAAGGGGCCTTTTAATCCAAATAAATTCCACAATAATTTTCAACACAAGCACCTCAAACCCTCATGTTCACAAAAGAATACACAATATCATGGTTAAATAATTCATGTATTGGTTCTCTAATTGTATGAGGTGAATGTATATAAAATAAAAACTATCATTACAAGACCCACAAGAATGTTATTTCCATGATAATGATAGTAAACTGTGGTATAAGATTCAAAAATTCAAGGGACATATCGTGAACTTCCACAAATATTTAAACTTAAAAAATTTATATTCCATATTAATTTAATCGTTGTTTTATGGATTAAATAGTTTATCTCATATATGTAGGATTTAAAAAATGGAAAATACAATAATTTTAGAACACATGTTTAGAAAACTCTCAAAAACTGAATAAGAAACACCCACAAAATTAGAAAGCATTTTAAATATTTGAAAATAAAAATTACTACTGAATATCCTAAACTAAATAGGTTCCTTCATCACAATTAAATATCATAGTTTTATCAATGCATTAATGTTGATTTTAAATTGTACTAATATTTTTAATTAGATCAAATTATGAATTAAATATTTATAGGGTGGTATGACATAATGTATTTTATTGATATACTAGTTGGATGAGTATAATATTCTATACTTGTTGTGATTGAATGTTCTAATGAAAGTTATTCTTCCTGTATTAATTAACAGTGATAAAATCCTACTCTTTATCCATCATAATATATAAATTTTTTAAATTATATACATGAATTTCTTTTAATGGACCAAATCATCTTGATGTAATTTTACCTAGAAACAGTTTGTGTCTTTAGTTCAGTAAATTAAAAGTGCCCTCATGAAAAAAATATTCTGGTTGTATCATTTTTTCATGATCCACAATTGTTCTATATTTAAAAATTATGGAAATTTAAAAATCTTGTGTACTTATTTATTCGATCTCTTGTGATTACAATTTCCTCTATTTTCGCACACATTTATAATCCAAATTCATCTTTATCATATCATAATATTTATTATGATCAAATTTTACAGGAAGGGGAACTTTTTTTCCACAAACAACCTATATGTAATCTTTAATATTGTAATTTTATAATATATGCTATAATTCCATAATATATAGTTGATATTTCGGATCTAATACTTCATGTTCAGTTTCATGGTATGGTCAAAAATTCATTTTACTTTCCTATTGGAAAGTTTACCTTGTACATTAGTTTGTGGATGATATGAAGTTGATTATTTATAATGAATATCATTATTCTTTAGAAAATTATCTATTTAATTATTGAACTTGTGTATCCGTTTATCACTAATGATGTCTCTAAGAAACATAAAAACTATAAAAAATATGTCAGCCCTAAAAATATCACTAGCAATTGTAACATCACCTGTCTTGGTGGATTTTTCCTCCTCGATTTTAAAAAAAATTAATCTTGAAGAAAAATATAGAAATTTCCTAATGATATTAATAAATTTCCAATAAAATATATCCCCTATATATCAAACATTTCACAATAATTTAGATTTTTATGATGAGTTTCATGTCTCTTTGTCTCATTTTCATAAAATTGACATTTTTCAAAAAAAATTAAAAATCCATTAGCTTCTTTAAAAAGGATGGGAAAATAAAATCTATATTCGAAAACTTTTTTTACCATCAATTGAGGTCGAATATGGCCTATAAAAGCTATAGTTTCACACATGTAAAAAACAGATTAATTTCACTTTCCAAAAAACATATTTCTATAACATACCCATTTCAAATATTCAAAATAAATTTATATTTACAAATGTAATATATGTATTTTGATTTTATTTTTCATATTTGGATACAATGAAATTTATTTAGGATTGGTGATGTTACCATATAATTTACCATGTCAACATACAAGGCCACTTATCCTTTAATAAATTACAAATACTCTCCTAAATAGTGATCAGTAAATATTTATTCTCCAATAAGTTCTACGTCATCATTATTGGGAAATTGATATAATTGGTCATCCACATGGTTCTCAGTTCACATAATGTCTTTGATTTTTATGCTTAACTCATGTAGTAGTATCATCCATCTCACATGCCATGGTTTTGAAATAACATTCTTCATCGTGTAACTAACAGATTCAGGATAATAAAACAAAGCAATTTTAGTTCAAAGAATATATCTTCTAAATATATCTAACGTAAAGAAATCTACTGAAAAATCTATTTTTGTATAATTGTTATTGAATTTCTCCGCATCTATGGTTCTCGAGGCATATGAAATGGCTTATGGAAAACCCTGAATTCACTAATAAAGGATTATTTTGACAACTTGGTGGGAATCAGAACAAAGTAGCTTGATTGTTTCTTCCCAATTTTGTGGTTGCATAACTAGTGGTGTAACCAATATCATCATCAACTCAAAAAAACAAATCCATACATGCACCATTAATGTCAAAATCATTTTCTTTTAAATGCAATCTAGAGAGAATGAGACAAATCTTTTTTAAATATTTGATAAAGATTATATATAAGCATTCATGTATTGAAAATGATATAAAATGTTTCCCATAAGTTGGGTAAGGTAATGAAGTTATCACTTCAATTGTTTATTTACCCACTTCAATTTACTTTTATGAAATGAAATTACCAGGGAAATTTCATCTATCCACTAGGAAATGAACCTTTTCAAAATTTAAAAAAATAGTCATTTCAAATGAGTTTTAAAATATGTTTTGAAATTTTTTTAAAAAATGGTTAAATGAATATACCAAAACTATGAAATCACATAACAAAACATCCATGAAATCATCAATTTTTACAGAAAATAAACATACCAGGAACCTCTAAAATGTACCCAGGGAGTTACAAAAATCCAAATGGAAACCATTTTATGTAATATTTTTGAAAGGATAAGTAAATTGTTGTGAAAAATACTTCAAGGTGTCCTGTTGGATTATTTTGGGCATGATTTTGTTTGTTGACAAAGCCGTATAACCACAAATGAGATTGGTTGGTGTTTTCCGAAGACAATTTTTTTAATGTGGGAGAAGTTTTTTAAATAGTAAATGTTACAGGAAAGGTTTTCATTGAAGGTAATGCAGTATTCGGAAGGTGTGATGGTTTGAAATCTGGAAGAAAAGAATAGTGCTCTGTAAGAGAAAATCCAGTAGGCAATCCACTGTGGAAAAATTGTTTGTGGAATGGGTGTGGTTCATAGTAGGAGGATTGGTATGCGGTGGATGCTATATTGAATCTATGATTTGGTAAATCATGGATTAGAATATTTTGATATCATATTTGTCTATATGAAGAGAAATAATCCCACCGAATAATGTGAGAAAATATCATTAGAGAACAAATCATTACTCTTCATGTTCAGAAAAGTCTGAAGGAAGTTCATGAGGGAGAATTCTATGAAGGATGAAGTGGATTGAGCGAAAGAAATCCCGCCAATGATTTTTTGAGGAAAATGTATCCCAAAAAAATGATGTACACATAAGAGGAGGATTGGTATGCAATGAAGTAAGTGTAGTACATGAAAGAGAGATTGACTTTTGAAACAAAGGTAATCCGCGAATAGAGAATAGTTTGTTGGAAAAGGGTTATTTGAATAGGAGGATCACAGAGTTGGTACGTGGAGGCGGTATGCGATAGTGAAGGCAAAGGTTGTTTGTGGATAAAGGGAAGTTCACAGAAGTTGAATTAGTACATAGATGAGGTTATCATCGTACTATAATTGGTACACAGTAGAAGGTGGAACATGGTGGTTCGCTATTTCTACTAGGAATCTTTCAAAAGGTTCAAATTATTTTGTGAAAGTGTTTTCAGGTACATAGAAATACCCAGAAAGGTAGATTTTATCTACAGTTGAAAAAGTAACTTAAAAATTGAATCTACCTAAAGTTTAGAATTCACGATTTCTTGAAAATTAAGGGACCTACATGTTCATAATATGTTTTTACTTACATGTTCATAAATTGTGAGAGGACTCCCTTTAAAGATCAGTGATCAAAGGAATAGGAAGATAGTGACTCTTTCAACCAATAGTGAGTCAGATAAATAATCAAAGGGAGTGACCCATGGGAATGTAGTTAGAAAACCCTAAATCTGGTAGAGGAGGTGATTTTTGGCATGGAATATCTAACTTGAACTTTGTACTCATTATTGTAAGTGATTCTTAGTGAATTTGGTACATCAACACATCATTGTTTTATGCTCCATTGAAGTAGCCCAATAATGGTAAACCAATTTTTAATCACTTTGAATTATTCATGTTTTCATATCTGTTTAAATATTTTTATTGGTGGAAGATATAATTGAGTTTTGTTTAACAATGAAACAATATCTTAAGGTATAGAAGTTTTAATATGTCATAACCTTATTCACCTCCCCTCTCAGGGTATTTGACTTTGTGTACCTAACATAAAGGTATTCATCTATTGATCCTAGGTTGCAATGTGTACATGTAAATAACATGAAAATCCATACAAAAAACTGTAAGGAGTTCTCCATTCCAATATATCAAACATCTGGTCAATTAATGGACTGGGGAAATGATATTTTCTTGTGACCTAAATAAACTACCAAAAATCAATACACATTTTCCAGAAATTCTGAATTGTCACAGGGATTAATTTATTATTTTCAATCCTAATAGTGGTTGGGATAGTTTTTTGGGAAAGACATGAATGGGGATAACATTCTAGGAATAAAAAATTTGGTAAGTGATTAAATCATCCATGAGATTATCAATATCATTATTCACATTCTCTATTTGCAGTTGGATTTAGATTACTTCGGGGCAATCTAATTGGATTGGAATATCCATAAATATGAATTCTATATGAGCATATTTTTTGGGATTATTTATTAACTATAACCTAAACTCCACCACGTGGCTTGTAAATTCTCTTTTAAATATCAATAATGACTCATCTTTTCTTTTTTACAAATTATTTTCAATTATAATTGGTAATTAATCCCCCGCTAAGAGGTACACATATTTCGAATAACATGGGAGAGGTTTTAAATACAGATCAAGGGAATTATCAATGGATGAAAATAAATTAATGTTCCCTATTTTCAATGTCTTGACCATATATACACATGAAGTCAAATCAACTTAATAATCATTTAAAAAATATTCAATGAAACCATGTTTAAATCCGACATGAAATTTGAGGCCCCATTGTTTTGAAAAGTAACATTTTCAGTGATATTTTCAATTTTAAAATTTCTCAAATATCTAATAATTCATGGAACATAATTGATTCTTTAGTTAGTTCAGTACCATCTTCCCTATATATTGTAAAGAGTGAGTGATCATCTGATGGTTGCATTATGGATTCAAATATATTGATATAGATAATGTTATCTCCAAACCAAATGGTGAGTTTCCCTTGATGGAAATTAATGATGTTTTTAACAATTTTAAGAAATGTCTCCCCAAAATGATTGGTGGGTGTAACACCCCAAGCTTCCACGGTACGCTTCTCTTTAAATAATACAAAAGCATGTGTTGTACGCAATATCGAGTTCTAACACACCACAACCAATCAAACTAGCCGTTATGAATATTAATCACCACTTTTTAAAATTTTATAAATTTTATCTTTCAAAATGGACATCGTTTCTTTATTCGGAATATCCAAATTAGCTTAGGGTGAATTTTCAGTATTTTTCTAAAAACATTCAATTTTTGATGAATAGTGAAAAACACTGAGTTATTGGTTAAAACCAGAATTTTTATTTAAATAATTTTTATTTTATTTAAATTTATTTTAGGTCAAAATAGATACATAATACCTATATAAGTTACATGTAATTTGTAGAGACCCGTAGCCTGACGTACATTGTCATTACATTACATTTGCGGAATACTTAGTACATAACAAAAACACACACACAAGGATCGTAATAGTTTAGTGTCTTTGGAAACTCGGAACGTAATCTTCTAATCGTGGTGAAAGATCTCCAATATCTCCCATAAAGATCTTCCCTTTTTTTACCTAAAACCTTTCTTTATATCCTGGGGAAAAGAAAACATAAAAGGGTGAGCTCAAATGCTCAGTAAGGGTAAACAAAAGAAATATAAATCTCATCGTATACACAAGCACATAACTTTTGGAAATCTTAACCTGCAAAAGAGATCATAATTTCATAACATGGGATAAATCATGGAAGTGAAATGTAATCACAATAATCATAACATAAAAACATGAAACTTTGTGGCATACACACATAATCATAGAGAATCATTTCTTGTTAGTCAAGACTCATTGCCAAGACTATCTTAGTGGACAAAGTCCCTTTCTGAATCGAGTAACCCTCGTTTCAGTCCTGTTTCACTAAACCGGTATAACCTACCATTCCATCCATGTCTATCTCATGAGATATAAAATCTTTAACCAATGCATTGGAGGGAGATATAGGTCCCACCCATCTCATAATGATACCATTCTTATGTGTGCCACCAAATCCTAAATCATACATCATTACATAACCCATGTAATAAAAATGGGAATCTTAAACATCATGACATCATAAAACAATTCATATACAATAAAGTAATTCATAAAAATAATTCCATCACAACATAATCAAATCAATGTAATAATAGGGATAAAAACAGAACCCTTTATTATCTTAGAAGGAAAATAATTTTGATAAAACACTTGAACTTCATTCTTGAGGAAAATATCCTTTCTACTTCAAAAACACTTTTCCTTTCTTAACATGTCATAAAATTTTAAAATAAAAGAAGTTGATTAAAAATAAACTTGAAAACTTGTAAAGGAATCTTCTTGGAAATAATGTTTTAAAAATCCATTCATGTCCTATAAGTTAAAAAAACATTCTTCGTACTTTTTTCGGAAAAGTCAAAAAAGTACCTCGTACGAAAAACGACAAAAGATTCCTTTCATATCTTTTTCTAAAAACTCACCAAAGGGTAAAATTGGATATAAACTATTGTAGAAGGATATAAATATTACATATTGAAGAAACATGGATGTGGATGATAAAATACACCCCAGTAAATACCAAATTATAAACAATCTCGGATAAAAAAATGAGATTGTGATATTTCCCTTACCTTAGGTCAGACTTGCTTTGTAAGTGTCCGAACCTCCTGTATAATGATTTAAATCATGTTATTGACTTATTCCAGAATCATATTCATTGTTATTATATCATATTTGATCCACTTATGACTTTATATTACCCGTTCTTTTGTAAATTCATGTTAAAGTAGCATTTTGGGTAAAATCGTCTCATTTGTCATTCGTGTTTTTAACTTGTAATTATTCATATGATTACTTAGATCATGATTAATTAATTAGAGAATATAAAACATGATTTATATATATATATTCAGAATATAAATATATAATAAATCAGTAAATGGAAAGAAATACACCGTTCATGGAGACGGTAGTCCGTACGTACGCATGAACGCTGTTTTCGTTTCCTTATTGAATTGAATGGAATTAAGTAGATGACATACATATAAATAATTACAGTATCATTATTATGTCATATATTTCATTAGTACTTATTATATATACTTTATAATCATTCATGAATGGTTAATCATTGAGAATGAATCTCATCGCGTCGTAGAGACGGTAGTCCGTACGTACGCACGAGCGATGATATCATTCCATGGTCGTGGAATTGTGTTGAAGTGTATTTATACTATTTCAGTATCAATATCACTTTATAATAATCATATATAGTTACTCATTAAACCATTATACCCATCCAATTAAGGTGGTGGCGGAAAATAGATTACACCACGGCGTGGAGACGGTATTCCGTACGTACGCACACGCGGTGATTTCCTTTTTCCGTAGGATGGATAGAAGGTTAATTAGAGTTGTTTCATATTTATAATAACATATTAGTATGTATGTAATACTGATGTTATTACTTTATCATGAAACAACTAAAAAAGAAAAAGTTGAAGAAGAAAGAAATTGAAAATATCGGTAATGGATATTACCTCTTCTTTGAAACACCTCTTTGAATCCTCGACTTAGGGAACTAAGATTAGTCTTTGAAGAAGACCAGGACCTCTAGGATTATTCTAGAGAAGTGGAGAGGAGAAAATGTCAGGGGTTGGCCGAGCTTGAGTGCTCAAATTGTTGTGAGGAGGAGGGGGAGGAGGTGCCCTTTTATAAGGGAGGAGAGGGGCACCTTAGGAATATCTCAAAATATTATTTTATATTAAAGTCAAAATCGGTTTATAATGGTTCCAAAGGGTCTTATTTCGAAGCTAAAGTGGGGATGGGTCTAAATCCTATCAACCAATAGGATTTAGACAAGTTTATGTTATTATTTTAACCTTATCAACTAAATTTAACTCTAAGTTAAATAATTTTACTTTTACCGTATCTTTTTGTTTTCTTACACTATATGGTTAATACACTTACTATTACATGCCAAAAGAACCCCAAATTGTTTATTATTAATATATATATCCTTATATAAGTCATTTGGCCGAACCTTAGATTTTTAGGAATAAAATAACAATTAATTATAAAATATTTGATTTAAAAACTATTTTGTGTCAATTTTGACACTATTTGATATATGATTTTTGTGAAAGTCATAACAGAATTATATGTTCGAACCAAGTTGATTAAATCAACACTAATATGTCATAGTAACCTAGAAAATTAGTTTAATTCATAAAAAGTCTCAAATTACATTTATTTTGGTGTTTATAACATCAATTATGTCAATATTTCATTAACAAGATAATTACTGCATCATCATTGTGTCATAAATAAATTAAATTATTTGATGTCTAAAAATTACAAATAAAATACCATAATGTAGTAAATCTTTTTAGCTTTCTAATGAATATTTACAATAGAATTTATCTTATGTATAACCCCATATTAGAAATGATGTACTTATTAAACTTTGATTTTAACTATTTTAACCCTTCTTTAAATAAATTAATAATAAATGTCCTAATCTAATCCAAGTGGGCCTAAATGGTCATATTTTATTCCTAAGTTTGTTTTTGGTCGAATTAAACTTATCCAATAGAATTAGGACATGTGTTAGGGTAATAGTAATATCATATTTACCCTTAGTTACCCTATTTACTATTAACTGCGGTAAAAAAAAGTAAAAAGTTACTATTCACCAAAAATTATTTTCATCTCATTGAACCACATTTTAGTCCTTGATATTAACCGTGTCTCTCGGATTTTCGAAATTCCATTCACAGAAGCGGTAAAATTAAGTTTTATGCAAAATTCAGTTTTTAACCTACCACTTAGTGGTTTCACTATTCATCAAAAATTGATGTTTTTCAGAAAAATGCCAAAATTTCACCCTAAGCTATAATTGATATTCCGAATTCAAAAATGATTTCTATTTTACAAAATTCCCAACATATAAGTTGCATTAATTAATTTTATAATTAATTTCCGCTGTCACAACAAATAGCGTGTTTTTAAGAGATAATAACTATCAAAAGATTGACACTTGTTTATAACTGGTTTAAATGTGAAATTAAATCAAATGTCCAACATTGTATTAAATTATAAAAATATATTCTAAATATACTTTAAAACCACTCAAATTAATAATTTATCTCTATTAATTATTTCGATTAAAAAAGTTGTTTTTAATTAAAATTTAGTAATTTTCACTATTCATCAGAATATGAAAGTTATCCGAAAAGTACCAAAATTTCACCTTAGGCTAAATTCGATACTCTGAATCCATAAATGAAGTCCATTTTGAAAAATAAAATTTACAAAATTTCAAAAAGTGGTTATTACTATTCATAACGGCTAGTTTTAATAATATCTTAATAGCATATCGTTGTTTAGCGAAACATAGTGTTGCGTACAACACACGCTATCGTGGAAGGTCGCGATTTAGTGTAATTTAAGCCAAGTCAGAGATGTATGTTGTGAAAGCTCCTTTTGGTGTAGCGTATAACACAAGACATTAATGAAATTAAAAAGAATATTTTTCATAAAATCTCGGGGTGTTACATTCTACCCCCCATAAAATGAATTTCGCCCTCGAAATTCGTCGGGGTTATAAATGGTTTACTATTCGAAAGTTTCATTAATCGAAACCCACATTGTAAAAAGGAATACCAAAACCAATCTTTAAAAAAAAGTATGAAACGTAACGATTACCCAAATAAACTAATCACTGGGTTTCCACATAGGTGAAAATATGGATATGGAAGAGAAATCTAACCATCATGTTCTGATGGAGAGTGGTAGAGAACATGGCTATGGAAAAGCTAGCAATCACAAATCCATAAATTTGTGACGATCTAAGGTACCATCTGATTAATCAGATATAAGAGCACTAGGACAACATTTTTTGTTTTCAAGATCGTTTCCCTAAAGTTGAAGAATTTGAATTAGAATAAATACTTGCTTTATTTTGGTAAAATCTCACTATTGTTCGTGCCTTGAACAATTTCTACTTCATCTCTTAAATAAATGAAGTTGAATTTGTTATTCGTGAAGTGTTAGCAGATCATGTGATAGAATGACGGGTCATTCCATCTGTCTCAAACAAAATGTTAGCAAATGTTATTAAATATACATAAGTCATTCTATAGTGAGATTAATCATATATGGTTCTTAAAATGGACTTATACTTCATATATCATACTGCTTAATATAATAAAACTAGTTTCTACTAAACAGGGACTTCCTGTAGGCCAGTGGTAGGCGATAAAGGCCAGTTGCACTTCGGTTGTGGGTTCGATTCCCACATCCTTGTCCGACGCGAGGGGCTGTCGTCCGTCCTGCAGGTTGTCCTTTTTCTAAAACTATATTACTATAACATCCCATCAATAATATCGAAAAAAAACTTCTATCCATAAACAATAATAACTTATGGTTAACATAATCCATTCCAATATTTAGGATTATCTAAAATACTTCGGTCCAAGCTCATAGTATAAAGAAAACGATAACTTGAAATGTCATCAACCAAGCATGTGAATACCATCATTTATCCCCCATATATCTTGTCGGTCACATTCCAATCATGTGAATACCTTAATCATGTATTCTCTTGAAGAATGAATACCCATTGAACCTTAGTGAAAACATTAATGCAGTTAAAAGTTAACACTTTCCATATACCAAAATCCTCAAAATTCTATATACTCAAACCATGATATCACTTAGTCCTTATATCAATCATGAGCTCATGAATACTGTTAAACATTTAATTTTCTCCTTATCCCTTCATTATGCGCATATCATCTATATTCCAAAAATATCTGAATAACCTTTCATGGATACTGGTAACATTAATCAGAAAACAGTGTAACAATCCTTACATGTCTCTTTATTCCATAGTACCATGAGATTACTTATACAACATTACACATGATAAACATGTAATCATTCCACTACATTCTTAAACCATTGACCGAGCTTCAACAATTCTTTCATCTCACAAATCATTTGTAGTCTCTTCATCATCATCCACATAAATACTTCCCATACGACCATACTGATTATCTTCATGAGACTTTCCCTTAGGGCATTGGTTTGCATAATGCCCGTACATTCAACATTTAAAACATTTAACCATTGTTGATGTCGTAGCAATACCATTATCCTCATCCATGTTGTTAACTGAACCTTTTCCTTTGCATTTACTTGCTTTGTGTCTTTCTTTTCCACACCCAATGAATCTTCCAGTTCCTTTGAAACATTCTCCTTGATGCCTCTTCCCACATGATTTACATAGGGGAAATTGAACTTTCTTTCCTCTATGATCATCATGAAACTCCATCTTTCTCTTATTAGCCGAGTCAGGAAACTTACCAAATTTTACTTTATTGATCATATTATGAGATTGCTGATTCGGTATAATAAGGATGTTTGGACTTCCAAATCCCATTTCATTATGAAGAATATCATTCCATTGTCCATCATATCCTCCATTATCGTGAATCATCTTGTTTCCAGCCATTTTCTAAAACCCAAAAAAGAATAGTGTGAGAGGAAAAAATCATAATAAAGGGGGAGTAACTTAAATATCTAACATCTTTGGTTTAATCTAATATCGTTACCATAGTTCTAGGACTATATCCTATACGTATACTTATCCTTAGGGGCATCCCTAGACATACCTTAGAAATATCTCTAGGGATCTCACTAACGTTTTCGCATCCTAGTTTCCAAAGGTTGACTAAACCTTTCCTATGATACCAACTGTAGAGACCCGTAGCCTGACGTACATTGTCATTACATTACATTTGCGGAATACTTAGTACATAACAAAAACACACACACAAGGATCGTAATAGTTTAGTGTCTTTGGAAACTCGGAACGTAATCTTCTAATCGTGGTGAAAGATCTCCAATATCTCCAATAAAGATCTTCCTTTTTTTACCTAAAACCATTCTTTATATCCTGGGGAAAAGAAAACATAAAATGGTGAGCTCAAATGCTCAGTAAGGGTAAACAAAATAAATATAAATCTCATCGTATACACAAGCACATAACTTTTGGAAATCTTAACCTGCAAAAGAGATCATAATTTCATAACATGGGATAAATCATGGAAGTGAAATGTAATCACAATAATCATAACTTAAAAACATGAAACTTTGTGGCATACACACATAATCATAGAGAATCATTTCTTTTTAGTCAAGACTCATTGCGAAGACTATCTTAGTGGACAAAGTCCCTTTCTGAATCGAGTAACCCTCGTTTCAGTCCTATTTCACTAAACCGGTATAACCTACCATTCCAGCCATGTCTATCTCATGAGATATAAAATCTTTACCCAATGCATTGGAGGGAGATATAGGTCCCACCCATCTCATAATGATACCATTCTTATGTGTGCCACCAAATCATAAATCATACATCAATACATAACCCATGTAATAAAAATCGGAATCTTAAACATCATGACATCATAAAACAATTCATATACAATAAAGTAATTCATAAAAATAATTCCATCACAACATAATCAAATCAATGTAATAATAGGGATAAAAACAGAACCCTTTATTATCTTAGAAGGAAAATAATTTTGATAAAACACTTGAACTTCATTCTTGAGGAAAATATCCTTTCTACTTCAAAAACACTTTTCCTTTCTTAACATGTCATAAAATTTTAAAATAAAAGAAGTTGATTAAAAATAAACTTGAAAACTTTTAAAGGAAGCTTCTAGGAAATAATGTTTTAAAAATCCATTCATGTCGTATAAGTTAAAAAAAAATTCTTCGTACTTTTGTCGGAAAAGTCAAAAAAGTACCTCGTACGAAAAACGACAAAAGATTCCTTTCATATCTTTTTCTTAAAACTCACCAAAGGGTAAAATTGGATATAAACTATTGTAGAAGGATATAAATATTACATATTGAAGAAACATGGATGTGGATGATAAAATACACCCCAGTAAATACCAAATTATAAACAATCTCGGAAACAAAAATGAGATTGTGATATTTCCCTTACCTTAGGTCCGACTTGCTTTGTAAGTGTCCGAACCTCCTGTATAATGATTTAAATCATGTTATTGACTTATTCCAGAATCATATTCATTGTTATTATATCATATATTATCCACTTATGACTTTATATTACCCGTTCTTTTATAAATTCATGTTAATGTAGCGTTTTGGGTAAAATCGTCTCATTTGTCGTTCGTGTTTTTAACTTGTAATTATTCATATGATTACTTAGATTATGATTACTTAATTACAGAATATAAAACATGATTTATATATATATATTCAGAATATACATATATAATAAATCAGTAAATGGAAAGAAATACACCGTTCATGGAGACGGTAGTCCGTACGTACGCATGAACGCTGTTTTCGTTTCCTTATTGAATTGAATGGAATTAAGTATATGACATACATATAAATAATTCCAGTATCATTATTATGTCATATATTTCATTAGTACTTATTATATATACTTTATAATCATTCATGAATGGTTAATCATTGAGAATGAATCTCATCGCGTCGTGGAGACGGTAGTCCGTACGTACGCACGAGCGATGATATCATTCCCATGGTCGTGGAATTGTGTTGAAGTGTATGTATACTATTTCAGTATCAATATCACTTTATAATAATCATATATAGTTACTCATTAAACCATTATACCCATCCAATTAAGGTGGTGGCGGAAAATAGATTACACCACGGCGTGGAGACGGTATTTCGTACGTACACACGTGCGGTGATTTCCTTTTTCCGTAGGATGGATAGAAGGTTAATTAGAGTTGTTTCATATTTATAATAACATATCAGTATGTATGTAATACTGATGTTATTACTTTATCATGAAACAACTAAAAAAGAAGAAGTTGAAGAAGAAAGAAATTGAAAAGATCGGTAATGGATATTACCTCTTCTTTGAAACGCCTCTTTGAATCCTCGACTTAGGGAACTATGATTGGTCTTTGAAGAAGACCAGGACCTCTAGGATTATTCTAGGGAAGTGTAGAGGAGAAAATGTCAGGGGTTGGCTGAGATTGAGTGCTCAAATTGTTGTGAGGAGGAGGGGGAGGAGGTGCCCTTTTATAAGGGAGGAGAGGGGCACCTTAGGAATATCTCAAAATATTATTTTATATTAAAGTCAAAATCGGTTTATAATGGTTCCAAAGGGTCTTATTTCGAAGCTAAAGTGGGGATGGGTCGAAATCCTATCAACCAATAGGATTTAGGAAAGTTTATGTTATTATTTTAACCTTATCAACTAAATTTAACTCTAAGTTAAATAATTTTACTTTTACCGTGTCTTTTTGTTTTCTTACACTATATGGTTAATAAACTTACTATAACATGACAAAAGAACCACAAATTGTTTATTATTAATATATATATCCTTATCTAAGTCATTTGGCTGAACCATAGATTTTTAGGAATAAAATAACAATTAATAATATAATAGTTGATTTAAAAACTATTTTGTGTCAATTTTGACACTATTTGATATATGATTTTTGTGAAAGTCATAACAGAATTATATGCTCGAACCAAGTTGATTAAATCAACAATAATATATCACAGTAACCTATAAAATTATTTTAATTCATAAAAAGTCTCAAATTACATTTATTTTGGTGTTTATAACATCAATTATGTCAATATTTCATTAACAAGATAATTACTGCATCATCTTTGTGTCATAAATAAATTAAATTATTTGATGTCTAAAAATTACAAATAAAATACCATCATGTATTAAATCTTTTTAGCCTTCTAATGAATATTTACAATCGAATTTATCTTATGTATAACCCCATATTAGAAATGATTTACTTATTAAACTTTGATTTTAACTATTTTAACCCTTCTTTAAATAAATTAATAATAAATGTCCTAATCTAATCCAAGTGGGCCTAAATGGTCATATTTTATTCCTAAGTTTGTTTTTGTTCGAATTAAACTTATCCAATATAATTAGGACATGTGTTAGGGTAATAGTAATATCATATTTACCCTTAGTTACCCTATTTACTATTAACCGCGGCAAAAAAAAATTAAAAAGTTACTATTCACCAAAAATTATTTTCATCTCATTGAACCGCATTTTAGTCCTTGATATTAACTGTGTCTGTCGGATTTTTGAAATTCTATTCACAGAAGCGGTAAAATTAAGTTTTATGCAAAATTCAGTTTTTAACCTACCACTTAGTGGTTTCACTATTCATCAAAAATTGAAGTTTTTCAGAAAAATGCCAAAATTTCACCCTAAGCTATAATTGATATTCCAAATTCAAAAATGATTTCTATTTTACAAAATTCCCAACATATAAGTTGCATTAATTAATTTTATTATTAATTTCCGTTGTCACAACAAATAGCGTGTTTTTAAGAGATAATAACTATCAAAAGATTGACACTTGTTTATAACTGGTTTAAATGTGAAATTAAATCCAATGTCCAACATTGTATTAAATTATAAAAATATATTCTCAATATACTTTAAAACCACTCAAATTAATAATTTATCACTATTAATTATTTAGATTAAAAAAGTTGTTTTTAATTAAAATTTAGTAATTTTCACTATTCATCAGAATATGAAAGTTATCCGAAAAGTACCAAAATTTCACCTTAGGCTAAATTCGATACTCTGAATCCATAAATGAAGTCCATTTTGAAAAATAAAATATACAAAATTTCAAAAAGTGGTTATTACTATTCATAACAGCTAGTTTTAATAATATCTTAATAGCATATCGTTGTTTAGCAAAACATGGTGTTGCGTACAACACACGCTATCGTGGAAGGTCGCGATTTAGTGTAATTTAAGCCAAGTCAGAGATGTGTGTTGTGAAAGCTCCTTTTGGTGTAGCGTATAACACAAGACATTAATGAAATTAAAAAGAATATTTTTCATAAAATCTCGGGGTGTTACATAATTCATTTGAGTCATTTTATAATAAGTTTAGATTTATAAAAATTTTATTGATCTTTTTACTGTCTTTTACCCACCTCCTCGGAGCTTTTGCAAATTTGCGTAAAAAATAATTTTACAACTTCTGAGAGTTTAATTTCAAAAATCTGAGAGACATGATTGATATCAGTGAGTAATATGTAGTTCAATAAGATGAAATTTTTTTGGTTGAATAGTAACTTTTTACGTTTATTTACCATGGTTAAAAGTAAATAGGGTAATTAAGGGTAAAAATGATATTATTATTACCCTAACACATTTCCTAGTTCTATTGGATAAGTATAATTCGACCAAAAACAATCTTAAGAATAAAATATGAACCACTTTTTTCCAGTTTTATTAGATTAGGAAAGTTATTATTATTTAATTCAAAGAATAGTTAAAATATGTAAAATAAACGTTTAATAAAAAATCATTTTTAATAAAGGGTTATACATAAGATAAATTAGACTATAAATATTAAATATAAATAAAAAAATATTTCTTAAATAATAGTATTTTATTTATATTTTTTAGTCATTAAATAATTTAAATTATTTATGACATAACGATGAGGCAGTAATTACCTAATTAATGAAATATTAAAATAATTAACATATAAATATCCAAATAAATGTAATTTTAGACTTTTTATGAATTTCAATAATTTTATAGCTTAATATTACATCTTAGGGTTGGTTAAATTAATTTTATTATAAGTAATATTGTTGTTATAAATTTAGCAAAAACAAAATACCGAATAGTGTCAAAATTGACATAAAATTGTTTTTAAAACAAATATTATATTATTAATTGATATTCTATTCCTCAAAATATAAGGTTCTGCCAAAAGACTTATATAATGATATTTGTATCATTAATTAACCACATGTTGTTTGTTTTAATGTATATAGTAAGTTTATGAACCATATAAAATCAAAATACAAAGAGACAGGGTAAATGTCAAACTATTTAACTAAGAGTTAAATCTAAAATATAAAGTTAATATAGTGACCCAAACCGGTCTAAAACCTATTGGTTGAGTGGTTTTCGACCCATCCCAACCTTAAACTTTATATAAACAATTTGTAATCCATTAGAAACCGAAAATTATTCTATTATAACATAATATTTCTCGCTTTCCCTAAGGTGCCCCTCACCCCTCTTATAAAAGGGAACTCCCCCTTCTCTCTAATTAACACCATCAAAGCCATTTGGCTTGGATGAACTCTGCGAAAATACGGAATAAACTATCCTCCCTTCATCCTAGAGGCCTTCCTTTAGTCATAAAGTCAACCTAAAGAACCATTTTGATGAAATTAAAAGGAAGAATCCGAAGAAGAGGTAAATATTTCATCACCTCTTTCATGTTCCATTATTCATTCACTTCATTTTTATTTGTTGTTTCCATTAAAAAATAATAACTACTATATATTCTTTATACTGTGATGTTATTATAAATATGGTATAACCAAATTCATTATTCTATCAATCCTTTGAATGACATGTCACCATACGTGCGTACGTATGGCTTACCATCTCCACGTCGTGGTGTAATTTGTTATTCAATACATTATTATTTGGATGGGTATAATAATGATGTTAAATTGATATAAATAATAATTATAACATGATAATTATTCTTTATATATGATATACCATCCAATTATGTATTATTTTAATATAAAAAAGAATGATATTGTCGCTCGTGCGTACGTACAGATTACCGTCTCCACGAACGCGATGAGATTCATTCTCCATCGTATCCATTAAAGAATAAATTTAATTAGATGATTAAAAATAATGTTTAAAGACTTGATATAATTCTGGATATGAATAATATACATCCCATTCACAACAAATATGACTCACCTAACAAATAATAAAATGTAAAACTAATCTGTTAACACTTGAAACAACAATAATACTAAGATATTAATAATAAAGCAATGTTAAAAGACCATATATGATATATATTAATGTATATGCTTCTTGTATAATTTAATAACAATTATTTTACCATTATACATGAGGTTAACCTGACCTCTACCATTGAAAAGAAAAAGTTAAGGGTTTATTTCACAATCTTTTCATTATTCTGGGTTGTTTATACGTAATTATTTACTGGGACCTCTTTATCATCCACATCCATGATTCATAAAAATGTATATCAAAACATTCTTACTATTTTATAGACTATTGGTTAAAGTCATTTATTCCCTTGTTTTACTTTTTATAAGTTATTTATAAAGGAATCTTTCCGTCGATTTCCAAACAAGGTCCTTTTTATCCTTTTTGAAAAAATTAAGGTAAAAATGTATTTTTTTAACTTATACAGTGGGTGTGGCTATTTTCCGCCATTATAAAATCATCAAATCATTCCATAAAGGCTTATAAGAATATTTTAAAAGTAAATTTTTTCTTTTATAATTATGTTACTTTTAAATGATTTCAAAAAAGAGATATTTTTCTCAAATAGTTATGATTTCATCTATGTCAACATCCTTTGATGGATTCTAAGCTTATTTGAAGTTGATATATTATGATACAAAACTTCCAAATTGTTTTAAAGGTTTTTTGATATGTTTGACTGTAGATGAGTTATTTTTATATGATTCATGGTTTATGGATAAAGTGTTGTCATTTTGTATGCTAGTTTTAATACGAATGTTTATGTTATATTTAAACCTATTTATATGAGAAATTAATTAGACTTAGAAAGTGATGGGTGGAGCCCTCTATAGCTCCTCGATGCATCGATATGCCTCATGAGACAAACTAGTTTCTTGGCATAAGGCCTTGAAATAATCTTATTTGTATTCTTGGCACAAGGCCTTGACTATGCGGTTATCATAGTCTTTCATTATGCATTCCATCATTATGAAAGTGGTTGTTGATATTTCATGTGATTATTTGACTAGTATAATATCCATGTGAATAAGTAAATGGAATTATTTCATTTTATTTTTTCCATATTTTTTATGCTCAAGTTTAAAAGGATTTTTTTTATTTATACATTTCCTTAAATGATCATGATTATTTATGAAAGTTTCTGCAATATTGTTATCCTTACTGAGCATCTGATATCACCCCTTTATATGTTTTATTTTTCCCAGGATGTCAAGAAGTATTTTATGACCGAACTATAGGGATAATATGAGGTGATATGAGTGTGGACTATGGAGACTATGTTGTTTTCGTTTTTCACTTTATCATGTAATGTAAGACTTATGATTGTATCTAGTGTTTCCAAGGCTACTAAACTAATCTGTCTTTCGAGACCTGATCTTTTGTGATAATTCCAATGTTATGTAATAATGCACTGACTCTAGGTAACTGGGGTTGGAGCTTTACAGTTGGTATCATAGAGAGGTTTAGTATAAACCATGGAATCTATATTTAGATAAAATCTGATTAGAGAAAATTACCCTAAGATAGAAATTGAGGATTAGTATTGAAGAGCTTTCTAGAATTTTTGTGTTTTAGATATTCTGTGAGTTTTCCAAGAAATACATCCTTGTATGGATACTAGTAGGTAGAGGTGGCTCTGGAATATATGTACCTAGAGGTAAAACTCGAAAACACAGCATTGAGCTGGACTTGAACGGGAACTGGTGCACGACAATGGGCCTTGCTACACTCTTGGTTACGACCCTCCCAGTGGATATGCTTAGGATAATACTTATTTTCTTTAAAAACTGTTATGAAGTGTTTATGAGTATACACATCCCCAAAGAAAACATTTTTATGACTATGGATTATATCCATAAACAGTTTAGTTTATGTTAAGTGTTTTACAAGTTGTTATTTATGTATTTTGATTCATAAACTATTCTAGGTTATGCCATTGTATAGAAATGGTGCCTAGTGGAAGGAATGAAAACCATATCAATGAACGCAGACCATGTAGGGATTTCCCTACTACTCAATATAATTATAGGGGAGCTAGTGATACAATTGGTGCTGATCAGCTTATCACTATATTGTTATAACTCACTTAGGTTTTGAATAATATCCTTACCCATATGGATCACCCTGATCCGCAGCATGGAGGATCAATGTTAGATCGCTTCATGAGGCAACAACCACCAAAATTATATGGGAGTAAAAATCCACTATTAGCCAGGAAATAGATAATTTCTGTAGAGAAAATATTTTCAGCTTTGCGGAGTAGTGAAAGAGAAAATGTTGACATGGCTGTTTATCGCCTCACTGGAGATGCTGATCAATGGTGGTAATTGATACAAAACATAAACAAGATGAAGAAGTATCATGTTTGTAATGGAGGGAGTTTAAAGATATTTTCATAGAAATATACTTTTTCATGACCATCGAGCAGATATGGAAATACAATTTCTAAGTGTAAGGAAAAAGGAGGACGAGAATGTTGCAAAGTATGAGTCTAACTTTACACGGTTAGCAGGGCATGCAAAAGATTAAATACCTGACCCAAGAAGTAAGATTTATCATTTCTATGATGGGTAAAAAAAAATTATCCATCAAGAATTTGTCTCAAAATCCTTCTCTTTGTATGAAGATATTGTCTAATGTGCTATCAAGACAGAAAAGGAATTCTATAAGTCTTATGAATTTAAAGCAAAGAAAGAGAAAAAGAGATCTGCTTATCACTCTAGAAATGGAAATAAGGGGAAGAAGGAAAAAGTTGAATATCCATCCTCCAGTAAATGTGGGAAGAAACACCATAGTACTTACCTGAAGGGAATGGGAGTCTATTACAAGTGTGGTGAAAAGGCCACCATGTTCGTGATTGAAAGAGGAAGAAATAGGCTACCGATGTTCGATGCTACAATTTCAGTGAGAAATGAAATAATGAAAATGAATGTCCAAAGCTTCATGGAAACATACCTTAGAGAAGTCCAAGGGATCAAGGGCAAGCTTATGTGATCACTACTGTTGAGTTTGATGCTCCAAAAGATGTGGTCGCAGGTAATTTAATGGTTTCCTCAAGTTCAGCCAATGAATTATTTAATTCTGGATCATCTCATTATTTCATTTCATCCTAGTTTTCTATGAAAGATAGATATTTCCGATTTTATTTAATAAGGGAGCTTTTAGTCAAAACTTCAAAGGGAAGTATCGTCGCAACAAAGTTTTGTGAATCTGTTCCCATTAGAGCATTTAAATGTTCTTTATCTGTTGATCTCATCGTCATACCCATGATTGAATTTGATATAATCCTCGGTATGGATTGTCTTTCAGACCATGATGCAAAAATTTATTGTAAGAATAAGGAGGATACTATTTTTTATGACGATGATAAAGAACATCTTATCTTTAGAACAGAATCATCACCACAAAATTCTTATCTATATCCACACCCTGTAGCTCAACTAAATTCAATTATTCGGGAGCAAGGGAATGAAAAAACTATGGGTGAGGGAATGAATGTTCAAATAAAGGATGTACCTATTTTGAAAGAATATGTTGATGTGTTTCCAAACGATTTACCTAGACATCCTCCAGAAAGAGAAATTGAGTTTTCCATTGATTAAATTCCCGGTTCAAGGCCTATATCGAAGACCCATTATAAAATGGACACTGTGAAATTAGTTGATCTAAAGAAATAACTAGAGGAATTGAGTAATAAGGGATTTATTCTCCCTAGTGTTTCTCCATGGGGAGCCTATATCCTTTTGGTTAAGAAGAAATATGGATCTATGAGGTTGTGCATTTACTACAGGGAGATCATTGCTATAACAATAAAGAAAAAGTATCCCCCACCTTGCAATAATGATTTATTTGACCAACTACCTGGAGCTCAATAATTTTCAACGATTTACCTTCGATCTGGATACCATCAGTTGTGCTTGAAGAAGGAAGACATTCCTAATACAGAATTTCGAACTTGGTACGGGTATTATGAGTTTACAGTGATTCCTTTTGGGTTGACTAATTCACCCTCTATCTTCATGGATCTAATGGATAGAGTTTCCAAGGAATATCTTGATGAATTTTTAGTGGTATTTATCGATTATATCTTTGTATACTCCAAAATCTATGAAGATCATGAAAATCACATGCGCATTATCTTAAAGACTCTTAGAAGACAAGAATAATATGGGACGTTTAGCATGTGTGTATTTTGGCTTCAAGAGATTTCATTTTTTAGCCATATTTTCTCTAAGGATGGAATCTATATTGATCCTTCTAAGATAAGAGAAATCCAAGAATGGCCAGCACCAATGAGTATCACCGAGGTATGCCGTTTTATTGGTTTAGCAGGTTATTAACGACGTTTCGTCCAGGATTTTTCATGATTAGCTAACCCATTAACAAAGATCACACGTAAAGGGGTTAAATTTTTCTGGACAAAACAATGTGAAGAATGTTTTGAAGAATGTAAGAGAAGATTAGTCAATGCCCTTATCTTGACTCTACCATTGGGTAATGATGGGTTTGTTATTTATAATGATGCTTCCAAGAAAGGACTTTATTGTGTCATTATGCAGAATGAAAGGGTTATTGCCTATGCATCACAACAGCTAAAAACTCATGATCAAAACTATCCAACTCATGATCTTGAGTTAGAAGCTGTAATCATTTCTTTGAAGATATCGAGACATTATCTTTATGGTGTAAATATGAGATATATACCGATCACAAGAGTTTGAAGTATATTTTCTCACAGAAATAACTCAACATGAGGCAAATGAGATAGCTTGAACTACTCAAGGATTATGATTGCACGATACACTACCTCTTGGGGATGGAAAATAAGGTGGAATATTCTTTGAGTAGAAAAGATCATGGTGTTTTGAACAAGATGAGAGTTGAAAATGATGTTATATACATGGATCCCGTAAAGATGGATTTGGGAATAACCATGGAAGGTGAAACATCATTTCTTTTTCAAATGGTTTCCAAACTATCATTACTATAAAGGATAAAGAGTTCTCAGACCGGTGATGAAGAGTTTATAAAGAATATTAAAGCTGTGAATGGTGGAAGATTGAGTGACTTTGTGTTTGAAGATGTAATTTGGAAATTTGGGAAGAGAATTTGTGTTCCCGATATACCTGATCTAAAAAGGGAATTGTTGGATGATGATCAAAGTTCCGAATTCTCTATACACCCTGGTAGCAATGATATGTATAGAGATTTGAAGGAATATTCTTTGTGGGACAACATGAAGTGGTAGATTACTGATTTTGTGTCAAGAAGTATGGTTTGTCAACAAGTGAATGCTAGAAGGAAAAAACGGGGAGGAGTCATGCAACCTCTTCCCATACATGAGTGGAAATGGGATAATATTATGATGGAATTTTTCATTGGTCTACTAAAGACTCCTAGAAGGAACGATGAAATGTGGGTCATTGTTTATCGTCTTACCAAGGCACCACATTTCATTTCAATAAGAGAATATTTACCACTTGAACGTCTAACAAGACTATATATTAATGAAGTTGTGAAACTTCATGGAATACCCATATTGATTATTTTTTATCGTGCTCCACGTTTTACTTCATGATTCTGGAAAAGTCTTCAGAAATCCCTGGATATAGAACATCATTTGAGTACAGACTACCACCCATAAAATGATGGAAAATCAGAAAAAATATTTCAAAACATAGAAGATGTGATGAGATCACGCTCACTCGACTTTCAAGGTACGTTGGATCAATATTTCCCTATGGTAGAATTTTACTATAACAATAGATTCCAATAAAGTATTCAGATGGCACCATATGAAGCATTATAAGGAATGATATGTCACACACCAACCTGTTGGGATGATGCTGGTTAAAGAAAACGTGTTGGCCCAGAACTTGTGGAGGAAACGATGGAAAAGTTGAAGGTAATCCAAACCCACATCAAAGTAGTACAAAGTAAGCAGAAGAGCTAATCCAAAAATAAAAGGAAGGATTTGGAATTTCTGGTAGGAGATCATGTTTTCTTGATGGTATCTCCATGGAAGTGTGTTATAAGTTTCGATAATAAGGGTAAATTGAGTCCCATGTACATCGGACCTTTCAAAATTCTAGAACTAATTGGGGATGTATCTTACTGTTTTGTAATGCCGCCAAGTCTCTCCCATGTTCACGATGTATTCCACGTATTGTTGTTGAAAAAATACATGACTGACCCAACAATTGTACTCACCTGTGAAGAATTAGAACTGGGACCCAATCTGTCTTATTGTGAAGAGCCAGTCAGGATTCTTGATACCAGAGAACATGTTTTGAGAAACAGGATGACTCATCTGGTAAAAGTTCTATGGAGAAACCATAAGATGGAAGAGGCAATGTGGGAACCCGAGGAACTCATGATCAAGAGCCACCCGAGTCTTTTTAGGCAGTAATATTCTTGAAATTTCAAGAATTAAATTATTTTAAGTAGGGGAGAATGTAACACCTCAAGCTTCTATGGTATGCTACTCGTTGAATAATACAATAGTCTGTGTTGTACACAACTTCGAGTTCTAACACACCACAACCAATCAAACTGGTCATTATGAATAGTAATACCCACTTTTTAAAATTTAATAAATTTTATCGTTCAAAAAAGACTTCATTTTTGGAATCGGATTATCGAAATTAGCATAGGGTGAATTTTTGGTATTTTTCTAAAATCATTCAATTTTTGAGGAATAGAGAAAAACACTGAGTTATTGGTTAAAATCGAATTTTTATTTTAATAATTAGTTTTTTATTTAAATTTATTTTAGGAAAAAATAGATACATAATACCTATATATCATCAATGTAATTCATGGGAGTCATTTTATAATAATTTTAGATTTATAAAAATTTTATTGACTTTTTTACCTTCTTTTACCCACCTCCTAGGAGCTTTTGAAAATTTTCATAAAAAATAATTTTACCGCTTCTGTGAGTTGAATTTGAAAAATTATAGAGACATGGTTGATATCATTAAGTAAAATTTGGTTCAATAAGTTGAAAATAATTTTTGGTGAATAGTGACTTTTTACTTTTATTTACCATGGTTAAAAGTAAATAGGGTAATTAAGGGTAAAAATGATATTATTATTGTCCAAACACATTTCCTATTTCTATTATATTAGTATAATTCGACCAAAAACAACCTTAGGAATATAATATGAACCTTTTTGTCCACATGGATTGGATTAGTACATTTATTATTATGAAATTCAAAGAAGAGTTAGAAGAGATAAAATCAATGTTTAATAACTAAAGCATTTTTAATATAGGGTTATACATAAGATAAATTCGACTATAAATATTAACTATAAATATAAATAAATTTTATACATAATGGTATATTATTTATATTTTTTAGACATTAAATACTTTAAATTATTTATGACACAATGATGATGCAATAATAACCTAATTAATGAAATATAAAAATAATTGAAATTATAAATATACCTATAAATGTAATTTGATACTTTTTATGAATTGCAATAATTTTATAGGTTAATATTACATATAGGGTTGGTTATATGAATTTTATTTGAAATAATAATGTTGTTAAAAAAATTTCAAAAATAAAATACCAAATAGTGTCAAAATGGACATAAAAGGGTTTTTAAAAAAAATATTATATAATTAATTGATATTCTATTCATAAAAATACAAGGTTCAGCCAAAGGATATATATAATGATAGTTTTATAATTAATGAACCAATTGGGAAGCTCTTGAAACTATATAGTATGTTAATAGACCATACAATATAAAAATACAAAGAGACATGGTAAATGTCAAACTATTTAAATAATAGTTAAATCTAAAATATAAAGTTAATATAGTTACCCAAACTTGTCTAAAACCTATTGGTTGAGATATTTTCGACCCATACCCACATTAGACTTTATATAATCCACTTTGGATCCATTAGAAACCGAAAATTATTTTATTATAGAATAATAGTTCTAGCTTTTCCTAAGGTACCCCTCACCCCTCTTATAAAAGAGAACTCTTCCTTCTCCCTAATTCACACCATCAAAGCCATTTTTCTGGTACAAAATCTGCCCAAATTTTCTTTAAACTTTTCTCCCTTCATCCTAGAGGCCTTTATTTAGTCAGAAATCCAACATAAAGTTACCTTTTGATCAAATAAAAAGGAAGAATCTGAAGAAGAGGTAAATATTTCATCACCTCTTTCAGGTTCCTTTCTTCTTCCACATAATTATTCTTCTTTGTTTCTATTATAAAATAATGAATCTAGTATCTTCAATATACTGTGATGTTATTAAAAATATTGTACAACCAAATTCATTATTCTATCAATCCTTTTAATGACATGTCACTATACGTGCGTACGTATGGCTTACCGTCTCCACGTCATGGTGTAATTATTATTCAATACATTATTATTTGTATGGGTATAATAATGATGTGAAATTGATATAAATAATAAATATAACATGATAATGATTATTTATATATGATATCCCATCCAATTATATATTATTTTAATATCAAAATAATGATATTGTCGCTCGTGAGTAAGTACTGATTACCATCTCCACGAACGCGGTGATATTCATTCCCCATCGTATCCATTCAAGAATAATTTTCATTAGATGATTCAAAATAATGTTTAAAGACTTGATATAATTCTGGATATGAATACAATACATCACATCCAAAACAAATATGACTCACATAACAATGAATATAAAGGAAAATGAATACGTTAACACCCGAAACAACGACAATACTAAGATAATATTAATAAAGCAATGTTAAAAGATCATATATTACATCATATTAATGTATATGATTATTTTATAATTTAATAACAATTAATTTACCATTATACTGGAGGTTAACCTACCCTCTACCAAGGAAAATTACTAGGTAAGGGTTTATTTCACAATCTTTTCATGATCTGAGATGTTTATACGTAATTATCTACTGGGACCTCTTTATCATCCCCATCTATGTATCTTAATAATGTAATTCAAAACATTACTAATATTTTATAGACTATAGTTTAAAGTAATTCATACCCTTTTTTGTATTTTTATAAGATGTTTATAAAGGAATATTTCCACCTTTTTCCAAACTAGGTCCTTTTTAACCCTTTTGACAAAATTAATGTAAGAATGTCTTTTTTTAACTTATACGGAGGGTGCAGCTATTTTCTGCAGTTATAAAATCGTCAAATCTTCCCTTACAAGCTTATAAGAATATTTTCAAAGTAAATGTTTTCGTTTATAAATAGGTGACTTTAAAATGATTTCAAAAAAGAGTTATTTCTCAAAAATAATGTTGATTTCATCTATGTCAACATCCATTGATGGATTTTAAGCTAATATGAAGTTGGTTTATTATGATACAAAACTTCCATATTGTATTGAAGGTTTTGTGATATATTTGACTGTGGATGTGTTATTTTTACACCATTCATGGTTTATAGAGAATGTATTGACATTTGATATTTATGTTTTAATACAAATGTTTATTTTATGTTCAAACCTATTCATATGAGGAATGCATTGGACTTAGTAAGTGAAGGGTGGATCCCACTATATCTCCTCGATGCATCGGTAGGTCTCATGAGGTAAACTAGTGCCTTGGCACAAGGCCTTGACAAAATATTATTTTTAGACTTGGCACAAGGCCTTGACTATGTGGTTATGATAGTCCGGCATTATTCCTTCCATCATTATGAAAGTGGTTGTTGATATTGCATGTGATTATTTGAATAGTAGAATATTTATGTGAATAAATAAATGGAATTATTTCATTTTATTTTTGCAATATTATGCTGAATATCAAGTTTAAAAGTATTTTTTAGTTATACATTTCCTTATAAGTTTATAATTATTTATGAATGATTTCGCTATATTGTTATCCTTAATGAGCATCTGAGATCACCCCTTTCTATGTTTTATTTTTCCCAGGGAGTGAAGAAGTATTTTATGACTGACTTGCAGGGATAGTATGATTGGATATTAGTGTGGACAATGGAGACTATGTTGTTGTAGTTTTTCACATTATCATGTAATGTAAGACTTATGAATGTATCTTGTGTTTCCAAGGATACTAAACTAATCTGTCTTTCAAGACTTGATCTTTTTTAATAATGAAAATTTTATTTAATAATGCACAGACTCTGGGTAATTGGGGTCAGAGCGTTATAGTTGTTATGATGGTTTCTTATCTCCTCCTATTTTAATAAAAACATTACATGACTAAGAATAAAAGTTTATTGACATTCTAATGGACATATTCAAGAGCTATTGATTGGAAAATAATTTATCTATTTGAAATATAGACCACCACTCTTAGGGGAGTCATGTATCCCTTGTGTAAGTAAGTGTATAATTTGTGATAAAATACATTGAACCATGATAACATAAAGTATTAGGGAAATTTAAGGATCCAATATTGCATGGAATGGAAAACATCTAAGGTCTATTAAATTTAGTTGGATAATATAATGTGATAAGGGATGATATATTTCTTCACGAGTTGATACTATCATTCCCTTAGAGTCTTCTATTTTTTGTTGCAAGGATACTTTAAAAATATTTCATATCTTAGACTTTGTTAGGAGACTTCAATAAGGGGGATATGAATTTCTTCTCTTTGAAAGATATCCATAATTTTATTTTGATGTTCTTCTTCTATAAATCTCTTTGAGTCAATAAAAATAAATGGAAATGATGATTATAAGTATTTTTTCCCTTTTTATTTCCATTCAAATGGATTTTATTTATTTTTTATCCTATTAGTATCCAAATCCTCTTTATTTTTGTCTTCTTGGAAAATATTCTTAGAGTTTCAAAATTCCAAATGAAATTCTTTTTTCATAGATGTTGTATTCGTCCATGTTCAACGGTGGATGGTGGTGGGAGGTTTTTTGAAATCTTTTTTTTATCATGCTGACATTCTATATTGGATATATCAATTTCTATGGTGCGAGTTTTCCTTGATTTATGGTTATAATTTCCATATTTTTTGAAATGTATTGTTAATGTTTTTTACTTTTTTCATAATCAATTCAATATTAATTTCTTTTGTGGTTATTCTATGAAACTGTTGGTGGTTTTTAATATCTATTATAGTATTACTCTTCTTTATTGGGTAGTTGGAATGGTGGAGGATTATGGTATTGTAGCTACAATAATATATGATTGTTTTTGTATTTCTTTATAAATTAAGGCCTATCTAGTTTCTATAATATCCTGGATAATCATGGGAATTATATAGATAATTTTGTTGGAATTCCCTTTTCAAATTGGAAGCCTCAGAACTATCGGTCCCTTACACATGTTGACATTGATAAGTGAAATGATAAATCGAAGATCATAAACCACTTAACTATATTGGGCATTTTTGTTCCTTAACATGGTTCAAAAAATTTATCTCATCACACTCGTAGAAGAATATAAATAAATGGTTCCCTTCTGTTTTATGGTGTGGGTACCTTACACAGACCATCTTGAAATGGTCCTAGTCATTATAGAGAGTCTCTCAGGCTGATTGATGTATAATAAATATATATCATTTTAATGATGGTCACCTTTATTTAGGGAACAATATATGAAAGAATCATCTTTTTAGATCTATCCAATTGCTTGTATCACCTAGTTGTAGATTTTCTGACCATTACACTGTTGATCCCTCATGTGATAATGGGAATGCTATCCATATTATGTGATATTCCTCAATTCCTTAGGGGTTAAATCTAGAGTATTCATATGTGAACCCCAGGATTTATCAATTCAGGTCCATATTAAAAATACCATGAAATTTAGGTTGTCTTGGATCCTATTAATTCTTACATTAAAATCATTTTCTTAAGAAGGAACATTGAGTTAGTTATTTTAATTATCAAATTTAGTTAACCAGCTGTCGTGCAAGGTTTGGTTGGGATTTCTTGTCAGTTTTTTGTTACTAGTGAACACTAAAATCGTAACTTGAATATGAAAGTTGTATTTCTAGAAACTTCATTTTAAAATTTATTTTTTCTATGTTGAGAATGTGATCATTCCATTTTTGCATAAAAACTTATTAAATGGTAAGTTTAACTCATAGTCATTATTTTTTTTAATATTTTGGTGTTTTAGGGCACTATCTCCATAGTAATTACACTAATTTTGACACATGTTGATCATGGGATATGGGGTAAAAAGATTATATTAGATAATTATAGTGTATTGATTAACCCTATGTATTATCCCAAAGTAGAGTGCACAAAAAACAGTTTTTCATGTTTAATTAGATGGAAAATGGGGTGTTGTTGGAATCATTTGTTTTGGAATATAGACGAAAAAAGACAATGAAAAATAATTAATTTCAGAAAATTATTGAAAATAATAGGAATGAAAAGTGATTGAAAACTATTATATGATAATTATGTTTAGGAATTTGTTAGTTTTTACATTGAAGTCATGTCTTGGATCTATTTTAACCAATCATATTCTCCTATGTCAATTAAAATGGGATTCTAAGATCTCATCATCACACTACCTTTGTTATATGGTGATGGGGAGAGAATAATGTTAAAATATATTAGTTTGGTCCAGTATCATTTAATGTGTGAGAGTGTTTTGGAGAATTGTCTCAATTGACAGAGCCAATACTCTATCAGGTTTTTTATCCAAAATAATCAACAATATCCACTACCCCTCCCACATGTACTGACAATCATTGAGTAATTATCCAATAAGAACTAGTTTATTACATCTTATATAAACTAAAAAATGATTGAAGGATATAATTATCATTCACCAATGAAAAAATAAAAAACATAATCAAAATCCATATACGATCATACATGGTAAAAAAATAACTAACAGAAATTGAAGAATTCTACATATAAGAGAAAAAAAACATTTATTCAACAAAGTGACAAAACTCAAGAATTATAAAATAGAAAACATACTCTTCACCAATCACTCATAATTTTGTACCACCATGGTAAGGATAACATGGGATAATTAAGAATAATAAGGCATTATAAAACTAAATTATGATAAAAAGGGAAAGAAAGAAAGGAATAAATGTTCTCCTCTGGAATCTAATCACTAAATGTTTTCTCTTAGGTTTATAAAGATGATGGATGATTCTCTTTAATATTCCTTCTTATAAGAATCTAATATTTACATATTCAATTGACCCTAAAAATTTTAATGTTATGAACACATATATAGAATTTTATGACTCAATTAATGTATCAGCCTCTTGCTGGATGAATGTTCCCTAAATCATTCTAAAATTAGGATCATTCAATTGAAAGAAAAATTAGAGGATATCTCTGTTAAAATTTAAATTCAAAATAGAATTGAAATTATAATTTAAATTCATCTTAAATAACCTAAATAGATTTTTTAGTCTGATTTACTCTTAATGTACAATAGTGGGGTCTAATATATTATTAAAAACAATTATTAAATTTTGTGGAATTTTTAGGGCATATTGATGTTCAAATCAGCGCCAAGTCTAGAAGAATAATTTTAATCTCACAAATCAAGGAATACTGTAATAAAATAATCACTCATATTAATAAATAATTTAATGTTAATTATTGAAATAATATGTTTATTAAAATATATTATAATTAGATATCTAATGTTTATTCACATTTTAGCTAAAAAACATCATAAAACAGAAAATTATGAATATATGAATTAATTGATAAATTGGTAGTGACTTAATCAATGAAAAAATATGAAAATGATGAAAATACTATCTCGATGACCATTAACATTATTAAATCTATGCAATGAATCAAATTTCTCTACTCCTAGTTTCTCACACCAAGAAGATCTCTCATGGGATCAAGATATTAATTAAAGGTTTCCATTCATTATAACGGCATATCAGTTCATGTTATAATTAATTTAGTACTTATAAATTATAAAAAAATGAATACATGATTTCTTTTTCACATGATGATAAAATTTATGGTCAATGTCTCTTTTATTATTTAAATTCAAGAACTATGTGGGGATTGATTCTTGGTTTGATGAGATAGTTAGTGATTCTAATATCCTACACCATTGTCCAACTATAATATAGGAAAGTTACATCCACTCTTATATAAATGAACCATAACTTTTTAATCACATTCATTACATGTTTTCACCCCATGTGTTAGATTTTATTCAACCCCATCTCCCTAGAAAATAATTTAATAAGTGTGGGTAATGTAATCTATAACTATGTGTGGATTTATTCCTGACACATTGAGATACATAGTGATTCCAAATCATATTTTTTATTCCCAGAAAAATTTAAAAAATCCCACTCATACATATGAATCATACCTAAAAATGGAAACATCCACCCATTCTTGAGTGATTCTGATATATAATGCTTCACATATTATGGATATTTACATTTAAAAAATAAATTTTTTGTCCAAGGAAATCCAAATTCCAATTAATAACCATTGACTTTCAGTGAAAGAGTCTTAGATTAATAAGGATATGTTTTTCTTCACTCTGTATTGATACTCCACAATCAAGATTTTCACAAGTCTCCCACCAAAAGGGCATGTTAACCAGAGGAACATTCTTCCATTGGAGATGACTCTTTTATTGCTATAATCCCCAACAACATTATGATGAAATATTATTTCCATACATGTTATAACATCATTCCTATATTAATCATTAAATATCAGTCTTTAGATAAAAAAATTACATCTTTAAACATTACTCATTAATGCCTAAATATGATTGAACATTCTTTTAAATAATTCCATGAATAAGGGAATGACAAATATTTATGTCAATGATAACCGACCAAAAAATATATCACCTAATGTCCTTGTTAAATGACGTCGAAATTCATGGTCAATGTCCTAGATTCTTGAAATAAAATAGCATGGTGCTTTAACATTTTTTCATAAAGTATTCTTTCCTCTTGATTTTGGTCATTAAACACATCACCCAAAATCACTACATAATTATTTTTTCTCATTCGATAAACAAATATAGTGATACCTAAAACCTCAATTCTCGGACTAACCACTATAATAGTGAAAACATTTTCATTTCCCCATTTAATGACACAACCCTGATTTATTTGGGAGTATATGAATGTATATTAGGAGCCCTCCATTGTATGCTTGATATATAAATATAATTCACCCAAAATTAAAAAAAAAACTTTTCATCAGACCTATTTCTATTTCAGGTCAAGTTTCAACATACATGCTTTGTTTATTATTGAAATCAATTCCTTTATAAAACACCATTCATGGTCTCGAGAAATCTGGATCATTGATAACCCACAAACCATCTATAATATAATTCTATATTTTTATGGAATCATTGGTTTTTATTATGAATTGATACAACCATTTATGGGTTTTTATGATTTACACACCCAAAGGTCCTATCTCCAAGAGGAACATTCATTCCTAGGAGATCCCTCTTCTACATTTGTAATCCTAGATGAATATATCCTATGAGAAACTGATTTCCAAACATTTTCCATGGTAATTACCTAAAACAATTTATCATGACATGTTTTAGAACTAGAAATAAGAAAATTATGACTCAAAAATTACAATTTTAGGTATTCGAATAATGGGAGAGAATTCTAAACATATAATCCCTACTTCGATCATTACTCAATAAATCATGGTCAAAATCTCCATCATAAAACATTAGTTGTATACATTATAATCGAAAGTTTCTAAAATTCCAACAAAAATAGACATAGTAGTCTCCTTGTTGAAAACACAGAATAGGGAATCCTTTGAAAAAGACTTGACTCAAATGATGAGACATCTATATGGTTTCAAAAAAAAATTAATTTATAGAATGAAAAAGATAAAAATAATGTAAGAATAATATCACACAATGAGTACCCTTAAAAATTACACATAACAATCAATAATTATTCTTCATATTTTAATTAGGTTAAAATTATAGTAATGATTCAAAAGATAAAATTTCCATAGGGTTTGTTATGTGACACAAACATTAGTCAAATTGTGAACTTTAGGTTCAATGATCTAATTTTGAATCAGATCCCCTTCCTATAGTTGTGTTTGAAATGGATTGAATCATGGATGTTTAAATAGAAAAAACATTTTTAGTGTAGTGGAATATTAATATTAAAAATGGGGATAAAGACATAGATGATTGGAAAAATGATTTTTTATGGATGAAAAAAATTAGAGTACTACCCCAAAAATAGAGTTTCTCTATCATGGTCTACAAAAGAATGTTAGAATAACTCTTATTTATAATATGGTATTGTGATCCCCATCGATGTCCTTTTGATGATCATCTAGTTGAACAACCTTAGTCTCCACATCCAAAAAGATCTCTATTTCCTCGATCATAATAATTTTTCCCCAGATAGATCTAATAACATCTAGAAAATAATTAATGTGTACAAGATCCACATGAGAAGAATACATATACTGATGGAGGTATGATATTTGAGCATCTTTCTCAAAAACCCTATCATTTAAATCCTCAAATTTCAAAGAAGGGTTGTGCTCTTCTGGGGAAATTTCATATCGATGGTTATCGGTTTTAATGATTTTTAGGCCATGATAAGGTGCTATAGTGACTCATGCTATTTCTCAGATTTAAAAATGAAATCCTTCAGGGTAGTGTGAATAATGCGGTAATCTAATTCACCATATCCAAGCATTCCAAACACATTATATATATAATGGAATCATTGAGGTAAATAATCCATTGGTGTCCTCACTAACAACTTCAAGATATCCTTCCATATGAACCATCAATGTAACAAGAATTTATCCTTTGCTTCATTTCTTGTCAAGGAGCTATTCACAGGGCGATAGTTGTAATATAGAATTATTATACCCATGTATGAATCTAACTTTTTCCTTCATGGAGTTAAAACATCCTCTACTTGTTTATTCGATTGAGTTTGGGTGGAGGTTTCCCATATGGCTTCAACTACTCCAACTGCTAGTAGAGAAGGACGTAAGATATTATTAAATTACATCATGAGATCGAAAATAAAAAACATTAAATATTTTAATCGGAATCAGCTGGTGATGGATCATTTTATATTCATCATTACACCTAAAACTATTAATCTAAACACTTTGAACTATGATATCCTTCTAGGGAACATTCCACTATGTTTTATCCAGGGGCATGATAGAAGGATATACAAAAAAACAACATCATGGAACTATAATGTTGTTTCACTAGAATCAAGAGTTGGATAGACATTAAAAAACTTGTCCTATATTTCTTTAGAGACATTGTCTATAAAAATATCCACAATAAATATGAACATTGATTTAATAAAGTTACTATGAGTTTGACCACGAGTGATAAAATAGAAAGGTAGGCCCATGACCATCCAAATCCTTAATAAAGATACAAAAATCCAACAATGATACGAAAATACCTATATCTAGTTTTAGTTATTCCATTTTTTATTATATATTTAATCAAGTATAATATATTATTCAATAGTAAGGGTGTCCCAGATGTTGGGCTCAACACCCAAAATGACTCGGCCATCAGTGGCATCTACGTTACTCTAAGTGGGAAGACCCATTTCAATCTATGATGAATCAATATCCATACTATAAGATCCATCGTTTGGTTTACGGTCCATATCAGCCACATATAGAATGTTCGTAGGATCAGAGGTATTGATTGTAGTGTCCTCGGGTGCATACAATGGATTTGAGCATCATAAGGAAGTGAAGTCAATGATTTTTTAATAACAAATAATTATGTGAATTTGACCACACTATGATTATAATCTTTATGTAATGTTATAGGAAAAGACATGAACTCATCCCATGAAGCTTCCCCAATCAATGACATAGAATCGATAGCAAGAATCTGTTTCACATTCAGAATTTCCTTCTCAGTTCTCAAAGTATCGCCACTAATCCTATTGAGAGTGGAGAGGGGAAAAAAACCTATAGTCCATTATCCTGATTAAGATTTTATTATTGTGAAATAAATAATAAATGGTGTCTATAAAATCCCTATGACTATTGATGCACTTTGTTAAGTGTATCACAATCTACCAACCCTTCACTTTCGATGGAGAAAAGATAGAATTTCCTCAACAAATACAAGTACTAGAGTTGGTAGTTGATAATACTCTCACACTATATCCTCTCCCACCCTCCATTAACACTAGTATATCTTAAATAATTTAGGATTTCATTCCACACCTCCTATAGCAGAGAATATAAGATAATATCTAGGTGATAGGATGTTCGATAATTATCCCACTACCAACTGTAAATCACAATCACCCTTTCCATAGTAATGAAATTATGATCAAATCCAAAAATAAAAAGAAGAATGAGAAAAATAGGAGAATTGAAATATTACAACATGAGGATTTATGAAGGTGTCCCTTTCACCAGTATATGGTTCATAAACATATTTAGTAGCACCCATTTCACCTTATCCTCTAGTTTCATAATAGAAGGGATCCTATTATGAGTTGAATAAACGATACTCTTCATCTCAGATATGTATTCCCACCTCAATAGGGTCATCATCAATAAGTTGTTTGAGTTTGGATTGAACATACCCATTCTAAAGAATCTAAAACCCCGCACGAAGGAGAGACCATATGTTGTTGATATCAGAAGATCTACCCTATATTGTTTGGACTGCCTCTTATCACACAAAATTGAATGATGTTCTTTCATTATCAAAATAAGATCTATGGATTCTTGATTTCATGTAATTAAACTGTTAAGACTCATAAATTTCAAAGAATTTTTTTTCTTAATTTCATTGGAATTTTATGAGCCGTAGTTTCTGACAGTGCCTGATTACGAGTCCCGGTGTGCCTTGAATCATTTTCTGAATTTTTGTTAGGGTATGTTCAGTAAACGTACGTGCGGGTTTTTCTATATTTTGAACCAGTGATTGGAATTGAAATACGAGGAAACGGATGAACTCACAGTGCAGATATTCTCTTATAGAGAACATTACCGCAGTTGTGTTTGGTCAAGAGAGGAAGTTAATTTTTTGGGGGATTAAATAAAATTTATGTTTTACATAATTTTATTTTAGGTGGTGTTTAGTTTCTCCAAAGGAAAGTTAGAGGTGGGTCCCACCCCAAAATAACCTCCCATGGGAGGATATTATGTGGTGGGGCCCACACGAGCACCTAACCCCTCATCCCCCCTTGAACCCCTTTAACTCCCCTTGTATTTATTGAGCCAACCCATTCATCTTTTATTTTGGGAGAACTCTTCACCTTCCCTTCCCCATAATTATGCAAACACAATTAATTAATTCCATAATTAATTTTTTTTGTGCGATGAATTATTTTGAATTCATTCGAATAGCATGGCATCTTTAAAATAAGAGGGATCCTATTATTTTTTTGGCTTGGAAAATATTCTGTTAGTAGGCTTTGGAGAATTAGAAGGAAAGTGTTATTCCCACAAAGAGTGTAATGAACATCTTCCTGTTGATGAAGAATGATTCATGTCTATGAAGGATGTGAAAAAACATCTCCTCCACTTCTTCAACCAGATCAAGGAAAGGAGGCACCCTCACCCATGAAGTACACCGAAGGCGTCATCTTGACACGATGTTCCGAACTCTACATTCTTCAGCATTGATGGAATGACGACCATCCTCCGCGATGCCTGGCATCCGTGACGCCCGTCTTCCGCGGATCGTCAGCGTGAAATGTCAATTACGAGGTAGGGGAATTTGTTTTATTTATTTGATCGTGTGAATTATTCCCTTGTACTTTGGCGATTATATTTGGATTGACAGTGGACAATTATTCTGTTGTCACGTAACGCGGAGGGCGCGGGCCGAAAAAACACGGCCCGATGACCCTCTATTGATTCATGATTGTGTTAACAATGGAGACGGAGCTGAAAGGGTGTGGTGTCGTCACACCGCACTGAAGGAAGAAGACCACGTCCATGAGGTGGCGGTGATAGAAGGTGGCAGAAACCGAAGGCCGCGGCCAGACCGGGTCGAAGCGGTGGTGGACTGGCGCCGTCGCGCCGGCCACATAGAGGAAAATAGTAGCCCATATCCATGGGCTGATCAGGCTGTAGAAGAAATGGTCAGGCTGGAAGAACCGGCCATTTATGGCCGGCCGGGCAGGAGGTTCGCAGCGCCCATAGGCGCCGCGCAGCGGGGGAACCGCGGGCCGCTTGCTGGGAAACCGGCTGGTCGCTTGCAAGATGGGCAGAAGATTTGCAGCATTTCTTGGTGATACATGGGAGGGACAGAGGCACACTGTGTGGGCCGCCCACGCTGAACGGAACCAGCCTGCTTCGGTCGGCCGGGCCGGGAGAGGCGGCACTACTCGGCACCGCTCTACGAACCGGACCGGCCCGCTCCGCGGGCCGGGTCCTCAGTTGGGCCATGCCTCACCAGGCCAGGCCGACCCTCGAACCGGGTCGGGCCTGCCAAACCAGGCTGGGCCGACCCCCAGCCGAGTCGGGTAGGGCCGACCTTCCAACGCACTGGGCTTGACGAGCTGGGCCCAACATCGCCTAAATGTGAATATCTCCAGGACCACACGTCTGAATGACATGCCATATACGGCACTGGGACCCTCGCGACAAGGAAGTCCTTTTGTGATACTCTAACTGAGGTTTGGAGACCTTTGGAAAATGGCCGTGTTTGGAATGAGCATAAATCCAACCGGGCCCCTAAAACAGAAAAGCTAATAACCCTCAGACCGGGTGTCCGATTGACGCATCATCTGTCGCGTTAGGATTCTTATGATGAGACGGAACATCGGGATACATCAACTCAGGACTTCATGATAGTTGATGTATCGACCCCCTTTGCTCGAGGAGCGGACCCTCCCAGAATCGAGCGTGCTGTGTACGGGAACCCTAGAGCTAGATGTGACTATGATGACTACTGTACTGGAATCCTCTGTGGGTTCGACGACGACAACTACTATACTGGAATCCTCCATGGCTGAGATGACGATGACTACTGTACCGGAATCCTATGTGGGTTCGACATTTCTGACTTCTTTTTCTATATCATGTGTGGGTCTAACAGAATAGCCGGTCTTGTATCTTGTGTGTGTATGAAAACTATGATGAATTATAGCTCGTCATGTATCCAATGTGGGTCCGACAACTTATACTAGATAGCTGGTCCTTTATCCTATGTGGGTCTGACATCTTAGATGATCCAGTGGCTACATATGATGCTCTGTATCTCTCTACTATTTTGGAATACCTGTGTGATCTGAGTCATGTACTTCATCCATTATTATCATGGTGATTGACATTACTTCCTGTGGGGACTGGGTTGCAATTGGGCACGAGAGATGGTGCCAGGATGAGATTGGTAACTTAGGTATATGTATGGGCATATACCTATGTAGGGTTGGTTGATACTTCGTGATTGTATCTTTCTTCTATTGTTTATCCTTAGTGGATATTTTGAGACCTTGCGGGTCTTGGGGTCCCTAATGAGTACTGCTATACTCACCCCTGCACGGGCTATGCCCGCACCTCGTTGTGTTGGATGCTGACGACGGATAGCACTGACGGAGGCTGAGAGCCATACGACTAGACGACACCTGGAGGTGGAACTTGCGACGAGTCGGCTCACAGAGGAGACTGAAGGTCTTCTATGCTGAGGTGGGCATTTGTACCTACCCTTCAGGTAGGAACCTCAGAGGACGATCCAGGATATTCTCTTTACTTTCAAGTGTTTTTCGCTTTTTACATGTACTTTTTGTTCAGTGGGGTTTTTATACAATCCCATTACCTTCCAGCACACACTTTTGTATTCAATTTTACTTAGTGTTTACTTCATGATGTGTACTCTATTGTGTTAGTTTACTTTTATAAAGGCAATGCCTTCCCAGCTTTGGGAATTACGCCTTTGGTGCTAGTAACCAGCCCCGGGCCGATGGAAGGCAGGCATGGGGTATTCATGGCACGAGCCCCGATGAAGGGTTGTGAAAAATTGGTGTTAGAGTTGGTCGGTTCAACCATATAACTTTGATTCTGATTCTTTTAACAGCAATAGATTTAAGTGGTTTGGGTGTGGTTATCAGTTTTGGGAAACCGGTGTTGGTGCGGCGGTCGACGTATCCATACACTAGGACTCTGAGTTCTGATCTACGACTAAGTGCAAGAAAACACCGATCGCCTGTGTGTTTTATTTGAAAATGTTTTTTTATTACTTTGTGTCAACTAACCAGGTATACTGTTTTGAACGTGGTGCACCTGCTTATTTTCTGGATGGCCCCACGAAGGCAGTCAGCTAGGGTTCCGAGTTACGTACGAGATGATAGCTCACTGAGGGAAGAGACCTCTATGCAAGTCCCCATCACAGTGGAGGAACCAGTGGTAGCACTACCTGAAAGGCCACCGATACCACTAACTCGAGCAGTAGAGAGTGTATGCCACCTGAGTGCACTGCATGAGTACCAGCGTGAGAGGCTGCCCATGTTCTGGGGAGAGACGGACCCACAGTTAGCTGAGGATTGGCTGGAGGCTATCGTGAGAGTTTTTAGATTGGTAGGGACACCAGCCGACCTTATGGTGATCCTTGCCGCGAGTCTCCTCCACACAGTAGCAGGTAGATGGTGGAGCCTGATGCTCCAGGTGCATGACAAGGCATCACTACTCCGGGAAGACTTCGAGAGCCTATTCTGGGAAGAGTTTGTTCTAGCCACCCATCGTGATGTGCGGATTCAAGAGTTACTACATCTGCAGCAGGGCATCATGACAGTAGCTCCGTACTCAGTGAGGTTCACCGACCTCTCACGCTACTCCAAAGATATTGTGTGGGACCCGTTCTTTAGGGCCCAAACCTTTGAGCATGAACTTAGGCTTGATATCATGGCTTCGACGATTCCCCTCATCATTCTGACGTAGGGGGGGGGGTACTGGAGAGATCCCTTATAGTGGAAGATTTCTTGCTGAGCAGTCACCAGTAGCGAGACCCACCATAGGGAGACACATAGCAGAGTCTTCTGCATCCTGTAGTAGACAGATGTCGCAGAGGTCTAAGTGGACCAAGCCATCAGGTGGGCGATCCCTGGATATGGGTTTGGTTGTGCGGGGCACATGAGACAGAGTTAGCTATACGATGAACATGCAGTGCTATGCATGCGGCGGGTAGGGCCACATGGCTCATGACTACCTGACCCACCACGTAGATGAGAAATAGACATTAGAGGGACCTCCCATGTAGAGGCATAGGTTCGACCGTGGTGGTCTACCGGGAGCAGGCGGACGAGGTAGAGGAGCTGGCCGAGTAGTGGGTGGTGGATGATGTTTTGAGGATCTACCACCACCACCAACAAGAGGTCCACCCCGACTATAGGGAGCTGGTGGAAAGAGGCGGGCTCAGCTCAAGGAAGTCGAGGCCTATGACTACGGTGCACCTGAGATGATTTGAGGTACTATCTGTGTCCACTCCACCCTATCTGCAGTACCCATAGACACATGTTCGATTTATTATTTTATTGTCGTTGCCCTTGTTCAAGGCTCTATGATTACGAAGGAGCCGATGGGTCAATCCTTACAGCTAGAGACCCCTACAAGAGCAGACTCGATGATTACGTACTGGTGTCGGCAGTGTGACCTTACTCAAGGAGGTGAGAGCTTTGGATGAGATCTTATTGTAGCAGCGTTGTGGCCTTACGACATCATCTTTTATGTGGACTGGTTATCCACAGTTCTTGCTCAGATAGACATTATTAGGTGCAATGTGTGGTGTATCCGCACAGATGGGACCAGGTTCACCTTCACCGGAGAGAAGGGAGCCTTTTTAGCACAGAATGGACTTACGCAGAAGCGGGGCCAGCCGATCACACATCAGTTTGATAGTCTCATCCTCGGAGCGGTTGATGTGCAGAGTCCGAGTTTTCCTGTTGTGTTGGATCATTACGTGGATGTTTTCCCTAATGAAGTTCCAGTACTACCTCCTCTAAGAGAGGGGGAATTCTATTTTGATCTTTACCATGGGAAAACACCGATATCTACTCCAGAATATCAGATGGCTCCCGCCAAGTTTCGTGAACTGCGGGTACAGCTGGAGGACTTGTATGGGAAGGGGTTTATCTAACCCAGTGTTTCCCCTATCCATCACTGATTTTGTTCTCTAAGAAGGTGGATGGGAGCTTGTGACTGTGTGTCGACTATCATCGCTTGAATCAGGTGACCGTGAAAACCAAGTACCCACTTCTAAGGATTGAAGACCTCTTTGGTCAGCTCAAGGGAGCACGATAGTTATAAAAGATTGACCTTAGGTCAGGCTATCACGAGCTCAGAGTTCAAGACGAGGATGTACAGAAGATGTCCTTCAGGTGTCGATTTGGCCATTATGAGTTCTTGGTTATTCCCTTCGGCTTAACCAACGCTCCAGCAGTGCTCATGAGTCTCATTAACGAGATCTTCCAGCCTTACCTCGATCGCTTTTTCATAGTCTTCATCGATGACATACTGATTTACTCGACTACAGAGGAGGAGCATGCCTACAACTTATGGGTAGTACAAGATACACTCCGAGAGCACCAGCTATATGGTAAACTCTCGAAGTGTCAGTTATGGATTCTATAGGTTTACTTTCAGGGACACGTCATCTCAGAGGCTGGAGTTATAGTGGATCCAACGATGATCGAGGAAGTACTTGCTTGGGAGCCACCCAAGAGTGTGATAGAGGTGTAGAGTTTTCTGGGACTGGCTTGATACTATTAGAGATTTGTACCAGACTTCTCTAGAGATGCAGCACCTCGTTCAACATTGACCAAGAAGTGGAAACCCTTCATGTGGAAAGAGGGGTGCCAACAGGGCTTCCAGGAGGTGAGGTAGTGTTTGACCAGTGTGCCCATCTTTAGGCTACTAGAGGAGGGTGTTGGGTACATAGTATACTAAAACACATTAGGGATAGGACTCAGGTGTGTTCTAATGTAGGAGAGAGTAGTGATCGCTTATGGTATACGGTAGTTGAGAAAACATGAGAAGAACTATGCTACCCATGACTTGTAATTACCAGTAGCGGTCTTCGCCTTGAATATGTTTCAACACTATCTGATGGGTGAGCATTTTACAGTCTATTATGACCACCCGAGTCTCAAGTATATCTTCTCACAGACGGACCTGAACCTGAGAAGGTGGCGATTACTTGGGTTCTTCCAGGACTATGAATTCGAGATATTCTATACTCATGGGAAGGGGAACATTGTAACAGATTCTCTCAGCAAGAGATCAGGCATTAAGCTAATAACAGAGGATACATAGTAGCTGGCCGCATTTTAGATATCCTTTGTGGAAAGAGATGGAGAAACCTTTATATAGTCTCTCACAGTCATTGTAGATACCCGAATCTTGACGTACGTAGATATTACATTACTTTTGAGGAATACTTAATACATAACAAAAACATACACACAAGTATTGTTATAGTTTAGTGTCTTTGGAAACTCGGAATAAAATCTTCTAATCATGGTGAAAGATATTCAAAATCTCCCAATAATGATCTTCCCCTTTTTTTCTTACCTAAAACCTTCCTTTATATCCTGGGGAAAAGAAAACATAAAAGGGGTGAGCTCAAATTCCCAATAAGGGTAAACATAGATAACATAAAACAACCCATAAACATTTGAATGCAAAAACTTGAACACAAAATCTAAACATCAAAATCTTGAGAAAAGACATGAATCATGGAAGTACGTAAGGAATATATCATAAGGTAACATCAATCATGATAAAATATAATGGGAATAAAACATGTAATTGTGGAATCCATTAAGCACATTCAATGATTTCCATAGTAGCCAAGGCATTACTGCCATGACCATCTTAGTGGACAAAGTCCCTTTCTGAATTGAGTTCACTCCTTGTTCCAGTCCTATAATAATGAAACGGATTAACTTACCGTTCCAGCCATGTCTATCTCATGAGATATAAATCTTTACCCAATGTATTGGAGTGAGATATAGGTCCCACCCATCTCATAATGAAATCATTCTTACTTGTTCCACAAAATAAACATACATCATTCATAATAACCCAATAAATAAAATGGGATTCATAAACATCATCCCATCATCAAATAATCCATATAAAAGAAATGGATATCATTCCATAATAAGAAAAGTGAAACCATGTAAATCATAGAGGCATGATATTTGAAACATACACATATGAAATAATGTCATCTTAGATGAGTAATGGTTTTGATAAAACACTTGAAATGAATTCTTAGGGAAAATATCCTTTATTCTTCAAAATAAATCTCTTTTCTCAAAATTTAATGAAATTTTAAAAGAAAAGCATTTTGTTGAAAATAGTCATGAAATCTTTTGGAGGAAGATTCATGAAAATAAAGCATTATAAAACCATAAAAATCTGTTCGTGTCATATAAGTTAAAAAAAGATTCTTCTCGTACTTTTTCCAGAAAAGTAAAAAAAGTACCCCGTAACGTAAACAAAAGAAATACTCCTTACATACAATGTAGTAAAAGTAAAAAATGGGTAAAAAGGACTTTAAACAAACATGAAAACATTTTTATAAAATATGTACATGGATACTATCAATAACCCCAGTAAATACTTACCAATAATCAATCTCGAATAAGAATGAGATTGGAATATTTATCCCTTACCTTAGGTCCGATATGCTTTGTACGTATCCGAAACACCTGTATAATGATTTAAATAATGTTAGTGACTTATTAAATAATCATATTTATTGTAATGATATCATATATGGTTCACTTATGACTTTATATTACCTGTTCTTTTGTAAATTCCATGTTAAAGATCATTTTGGTTAAAATCGTTTCATTTGTCGTCCATGTTTTGACATGTAATTATTCATATGACTACTTAGATCATGATTACTTAATTACAGAATATAAAACATGATTTATATATAATATATATTTAGAATATAAATATATATAATAGATCGATAAATGAAAATAAATACACCGTTCATGGAGACGGCAGGCTGTACGTACGCATGAACGTTGTTTTCATTTTCTCATTGAATTGAATGGAATTAATTGGATTACATACATATATATATAAATAAATAAATTATCATTATTATGTCATATATTTCATGATTACTTGTTATATATACTTTATAATCATTCATGAATGGTTAATCACTGAGAATGAATCTCATCGCGTTGTGGAGACGGTATTCCGTACGTACGCAGGAGCGATGATATTGTTCCCATGATCGTGGGATTTTATTGGATTGTATTTATACTATTAAATAATAAATATCACTTTAAAATAATCATATATAGTTATTATTTACACCATTATACCCATCCAAGTATGTTTGGGGTGGAAAATAGATTACACCATGGCGTGGAGACGGTATTCCGTACGTACGCACGTGCGGTGATTTCGTTTTCCATCAGATAGATAGATGGTGAAATGGGGTTGTTTCATACTTATAATAACATATCATTATATGAGTGAAACTGATGTTATTACTTCATAATGAAACAACCTAATAAGAAGAAGTGGAAGAAGAAATAAAGTTGAAAGAATCGGTAACAGACATTACCTCTTCTTTGAAGCGCCTCTTTGAGACCTCCTCTTAGGGCACTAAAATTGGTCTTTGAAGAAGCACAGGACCTCTAGGATGTTTATATGGAAGTGGAGAAGATAATTTGGCAGGGTTTGGCCGAGAATGAAGGCTCAATGTGGTGTGAGGAAGAGAGGGAGGAGGTTCCCTTTTATAAGGGAGGAGAGGGGAACCTTTGGAAAAACTAAAAATATTATTTTATTATAAAGTCATATTCGGTTTTAAATAGCTAAAAATTGATTTAATTCGAAGATAAGATAGGGATGTGTATAAATCCTCTCATAAAATAGAATTTAGACAAGTTTAGGTCATTATATTAACCTTATCTTTTAGTTTTAACTCTTAGTTAATTAGATTCACATTTACTATGTCACTTTGTATTTTTATATTATATAGTTATTAAACATACCATATACATCAAAGAGACCCCCAAGTGGTCCATTAATGATACAAATATCATGATATAAGTATCCTTTCTGAACCGTAGATTTTTATGAATATAATAACAATTAATAATATAATATTGGTTTTAAAAACAATTTTATGTCAATTATGACACTATTTGGTAATTTATTTTTTTGAAAATCATAACAGAATTATTATTTCTAAAAAAGTTAATTAAATACATACTAACATGTCATAGTAACATATAAAATTATTCTAATTCATAAAAAGTCTCAAATTACATTTATTTGGGTATTTATAACATCAATCATTTCAATATTTCATTAATAAGATAATTACTGCATCATCATTGTGTCATAAATAAATTAAATTTTTTTAGTGTAAAAATTACAAATAAAATACCATTATGTATGAAATCATTTTAGCTTTCTAATTAAAATTAATAGTCTAATTTATTTTTTTATATCCCTATATTAAAAATTATTTAGTTATTAAACGTTGAGTTTAACTATTTTAACCCTTCTTTAAATAAATTAATAATAAATGTCCTAATATAATCCAAGTGGGACTAAATGGTTATATTTTATTCCTAAGGTTATTTTTGGTCGAATTACACATATCAAATAGAATTAGGACTTGTTTTAGGGTAATAATAATATCATTTCAACCCTTAATTACCCTATTTACTTTTAACCGTGGTAAAAAAATGTAAAAAGCTACTATCCACCAAAAATTATTTTCATATCATTGAACCAAATTTTAGTCCTTGATATTAACCATGTCTCTCAGATTTTTTAAATTACACTCACAGAAGTGGTAAAATTATGTTTTATGAAAAATTCAGTTTTTTTAACTACCACTTAGTGGTTTCAGTATTCATCAAAAAAATCAAAGTTTCCAGAAAAATACCAAAAATTAGGCCTAATATATATTTGATATTATGAATTCAAAAATTATTTATATTTTACCAAATTCAAAACATATCAGTTACATTAACTAATTTAAAAATTAATTCTCCTCATCAAAACATATAGCGTGTTTTTAAGAGATAATAAATATCAAAAGATTGACACTTGTTTATGTATGGTTTAAATGTGAAATTACATCCAATGACCGAAAATTTATTAAATTGTAAAAATATATTATAAATATACTTTAAAACCACTAAAATTAATAATTTATCACTATTAATTATTTCTATTAAAAAAGTTGTTTTTAATTAAAATTTAGTAATTTTCACTTTTCATCAGAATATGAAAGTTATCCGAAAAGTACCAAAATTTCACCCTAAGCTAATTTCTATATTCTGAATCCAAAAATGATGTCCATTTTGAATGATAAAATTTATAAAATTTCAAAAAGTGGGTATTATTATTCATAACGTCTACTTCATAATAACATTATAATAATATCTCATTTAGTGAAACTCGGTATTGCGTACTACACACACTATCGAGGAAGGTCGTGATTGCGTATAATGCAAGGCAAGTCCTGGATGTGTATTGTGAAAGCTCCTTTTGGTGTAGCATACAACACAAGACATTAATGAAATTAAAAAGAATACTTTTCATAAAATCTCAGGGTGTTACATTCTACCCCCCTTAAAATGAATTTCTCTATCCAAATTCATCGAGGCTATAAATGGTTTACTACTCGATAGTTTCTTTAATAGAAACCCTAATCGTAACAAAGGAATTCCAAAACTTGGCTTTAAAAACTAAAGTATGAAATGTAACAGTTACCCAAATTAACTCATCACTGGGTTTCCACGTAGGAGAACATATGTGAAAATATGGATATGGAAGAAAAATCTAACCATCATGTTCTGATGCTGAGTGGTAGAGAACATGGCTATGAAAGAGCCAACAATCACAAAGAAAATATATTTGTGATGATCTAAGGTACCATCTGATTCATCAGGTATAAGAGCACTATGAAAACATTTTTTGTTTTCAAGATCATTTCCATAAAGTTGATGAAATTGGAATTAGAAGATATACTTTCATGATTTTGGTACAGTCTCACTGTTCATCATTCTTTGGACAATTTCCTCTTCTTCTCTTAAAGAAATGATGTTGAATTTTTCATTTGTGATGTGTTAGTAGATCATGTGATAGAATGATGGGTCATTCCATCTGTCTCAAACAAAAGGTTAGAAAAGTTATCAAAAAAATACATAAGTCCATCTATAGTGAGATTAATCATATATGGTTCCTAAAATGGACTTATACTTTATATATCATACTTTTTAATATAATAAAACTAGTTTCTACTAAACAGGGACTTCATGTAGGCTAGTGGTAGGCAATAAAGGCCAGTCGCACTTCGGTTGTGGGTTCGATTCCAATAGCCAAGTCCGACGCGATTGGTTGTCGCCCATCATTCAGGTTGTCCTTTTTCTAAAACTACATTACTATAACATCCCATCAATAATATAGAAAAAACTTCTATCCTTAAACAATTATAACTTATGTCCAACATAATCCATTCCAATATTTTTCCAAAATACTTCAGTCCAAGCTCATAGTATAATGAAAATGATTACTTGAAATGTCATCAACCAACCATCATTTATCCCCCATCTATCTTGTTGGTCACATTCAATCATGTGAATACCTTAATCATGTATTCTCTTGAAAAATCAGTACCCATTAATCCTTAGTGAAAATATGAATGCTGTCAAAAGATAACTCTATCCACATACCAAAATCCAAAAATTCAATATACTCCAAACCATGATATAACTATTTCCTTATATCAGTCATGTGCTCATTAATACTGTCAAACATTTCATTTTCTTCTTATCCTGTCATTATGCGCATATCATATATTTTCCAAAAATATATCAATCACTTTCCATGGTTACCGGTACAATAAAATTATTGAAAATCACAATAGACCAATACATAAATATTCCAATATTCCGTGATACTGTATACAACATTATTTTGGAATCCCATTTCATAAACACTTAATCATTCCACCACATCGTTTCCATATTAAACATTTCCAATAGGGATTACATGTGACTTCCCTTTGTCCTTTTCCTTAAGTGGTTTCTCATGTCGAACATCACTAACCCTTGGATTAGGGCATTTATTAGCATAATGCCCCAATTACATGCACTTGAAGCCTTGAAGTGTTGGTGGTGTGTTCTCTGTAGTCTTTTCTTTATTTACATCATTAGAAACCCTTTTTCCATTACTTAGACACTCAACTGCTCGATGAACTTCTTTTCCACACTTAAAACATTTTCTAGTCCCTTTAAGACAATCTCCACCATGCCTCTTTCCACACTTTGAGCATAAGGAAACATTCATCTTCTTTTCACCATTATTCTAACATTTCTCCTTGAACTCCATCTTTTATTTCTTGTCCAAACTATGAGATGGATAAGTAACACCAACTTCCATTTCTACCTTGATAGCACAACGCACAATTTCTTCATAGCTACTGATGTCTCTTATAGCCAACACCCTTCGAAGATTCGGTTTTAAGCCACTAAATAATCGATCAACTTTACTTTCAGGTTGGATGATAAAGCCAGATGCATACCTTGTAAGCCTTGTAAAATTCACTTCGTATACACCAACAAATTCATCATCATTTTTCTTTAGTTCAAGAAACTCCTTCTCCATCTTTGTTCAAAGAATATGAGGGAAGTACTTATTGAAAAATAAGTTCTTGAAATCGTCCCATTCCATGGACTCAATTTCATCTATTGGCCTTGTATTCTTGATAATATTCCACCATTGATTAGATTCACCTTCAAAACGATACGCTGCTAAGATGAATTTATCATGTTCAGAACATTGAAGAACTAAAAATATGTTTCTAGTGGTACTGATCCATTGTTCAGCAACAAGTGGATTAGAAGACCCACTAAAAGAAGGTGGACGTTGCCTCATGAAGGACTCAATAGAATATTGTTCCCTTCTCTGCTCATTTGGAAATCCAGAATGATTCATATCTTGTGTAAGTATAGCAATAAGATTTTTCACTCCATCTCCCATAATATTTGTTTGTTCAGGAGGATAATCATTACATTGTCCATTTCATTGATCAACACGGTTCCTTCGAGTTCCACCCATTGTCTAAAACCCAAAACGAATAGTGTTAGAGGTAAAAATATTTCTAGGGAAAACAACATAGTAAAGGGGAGTACCCTCAATATCTAAAATATTAGGTTAAATTCAAAGATTGTTAGCGCAATTATAGGACCATAACCTATACATATACTTAACCTTAGGGACATCCCTAGTCATACCTTAGAAATATCTCTAGGGATCTCACTAAAGTTTTCACATCCTAGTTTCCAAAGTATAACTAAACCTTTCGTCTGATACCAACTGTAGAGACCTGAAGCTTGACGTATATAGATATTACATTACTTTTTCAGAATACTTAATACATAACAAAAACAGACACAAAATGATCATAATAGTTTAGTGTCTTTGAAAACATGGAATAAAATCTTCTAATCATGTTGAATGATATTTAACATCTCCAAATCAAGATCTTCCCCTTTTTTCTTACCTAAAACCTTTCTTTATATCCTAGGGAAAATAAAACATAAAAGGGGTGAGCTCAAATTCCCATTAAGGGTAAACATAGAGAACATAAAACAATCTATAAACATTTGAATACAAAAACTTGAACATAAAATCTAAACATCAAAATCTCGAGCAAAGACATGAATCTTGGAAGTACGTAAGGATTATATCATAAGGTAATATAAATCATGATAAAATATCATGGGAATAAAACATGTAATTGTGGCATCCATTAAGAACATGCAATGATTTTCATAGTAGCTAGGGCATTGCTGCCAAGGCCATCTTAGTGGACAAAGTCCCTTTCTGAATCGAGTTCACTCCTCGTTCCAGTCCGGTAATACTAAACAGGATTAACTTACAGTTCCATCCATGGCTATCTCATTAGATATAAGCCTTTACCCAATTCATTGGAGGTAGATATAGGTCCCACCCATCTCATAATGAAATCATTCTTACTTGTGCCCCAAAATGAACATACATCATTCATAGTAACCCAATAAATAAAATGAGTTTCATAAACATCATCCCATCATCAAATAATCCATATGAATGAAATGAATATAATTTCATAATAAGAAAAGTGAAACCATGTAAATCATCGAGAAATGATACCTGAAACATACACATATGAAATAATGTCATCTTAGATGAAAAATAGTTTTGATAAAACACTTGAAATGAATTCTTAGGGAAAATATCATTTCTTCTTCAAAATCATTCTCTTTTTAGAAAATGTCATGAAATTTTAAAAGAAAATGATTTTGTTAAAAATATTCATGAAATCGTTTGGAGGAAGATTCATGAAAATAAGGCTTTATAGAACCATAATAATCCGTTCATGTCATAAAAGTTAACAAAACATTCTTCTCGTACTTTTGCCGGAAAAGTCAAAAAAAGTACCCCGTAACGTGAACAAAAGAAAGATTCCTTACATACCATGTAGTAAAAGTCAAAAATGGGTAAAAATGACTTTAAACATACATGAAAACAATTTTATAAAACATGTACATGGATAATAACAATAACCCCAGTAAATACTTACGAATAAACAATCTCGGATAAGAATGAGATTGGAATATTTATCCCTAACCTTAGGTCTGATATGCTTCGTACGTATCCAAACCTCCTGTATAATGATTTAAATAATGTCATTGAGTTATTACTGAATCATATTCATTTTTATGTTATCATATATGGTTCACTTATGACTTTATATTACCCGTTCTTTTGTATATTCCATGTTAAAAAAGCATTTTGGGTAAAATCGTTTAATTTGTCGTCCGTGTTTTGACTTGTAATTATTCATATGACTACTTAGATCATGATTAATCAATTCCAGAATATAATACATGATTTATATATAATAGACATTCAGAATATACATATATATAATAGATCGATAAATGGAATGAAATACACCGTTCATGGAGACGGTAGGCCGTACGTACGCATGAACGTTGTTTTCATTTCCTCATTGAATTGAATGGAATTAATTGGATGACATACATATATATATAAATAAATCCCGTATAATTATTATTTCATATATTTCATGATTACTTATTATATATACTTTATAATCATTCATGAATGGTTAATAATTGAGAATTAATCTCATCTCGTCGTGGAGACGATATTCCGTACGTACTCATGAGCGATGATATCATTTCCATGATCGTGGAATTTTATTGAAGTGTATGTATACTATTACAGAATCAATATCACTTTACAATAATCATATATTGTTATTATTTACACCATTATACCCATCCAAGTAAGGTGGTGGTGCAAAATAGATTAAACCACGGTGTGGAAACAGTATTCTGTACGTACGCACGTGCGGTGATTTCATTTTCCGTAGGATGATAGATGGTGAAATAGGGTTGTTTCATACTTATAATAACATATAAGTATATGAGTGATACTTATGTTATTACTTCATAATGAAACAACCTAAGAAGAAGAAGTGGAAGAATAAATAAATTTGAAAGAATCGGTTACGGACATTACCTCTTATTTGAAGCTCCTCTTTGAGACCTCTTATTAGGGCACTAAAATTGATCTTTTAAGAAGACCAAGACCTCTAAGATGTTTCTAGGGAAGTGGATAAGAGAATTGGCCAGGTTTTGGCTGAGCTTGAAGGTTCAAAGTGGTGTGAGGAAGAGAGGGAGGAGGTGGAGTAGAGGGGCACCTTTGGAAAAACAAAAATTATTATTTAATTATAAAGTCATATTCTTTATTAAATATATCCAAATTGATTTATTTCAAATCTAAGGTGGTTATGGGTCTAAATAATCCCATACAATATAATTTAGACAAGTTTAGGTCATTAAATTAACCTTATCTTTTAGTTTTAACTCTTAGTTAATTAGATTGACATTTACCATGTCACTTTGTATTTTTATATTATATAGTTATTAAACATACCATATACATCCAAGAGACCCCCAAGTGGTTCATTAATGATACACCTATCATGATATAAGTATCTGGGCCGAACCTTAGATTTTTAGGAATATAATAACAATTAATAATATAGTATTTGTTTTAAAAACTATTTTATGTCAATTTTGACACTATTTGGTAATTTATTTTTGTGAAAATCATAACAGAATGATTATTTCGGAAAAAGTTAATAAAATCAATACTAACATGTCAAATTAACATATAAAGTTATTGGAATTCATAAAAAGTCTCAAATTACATTTATTTGGGTATTTATAACATCAATTATGTCAATATTTCATTAATAAGATAATTACGACATCATCATTGTGTCATAAATAAATTATATTATTTTAAGTCTAAAAATTAAAAATAAATTACCATTATGTAGGAAAGCTTTTTATATTTCTAATAAATATTTATAGTAGAATTTATCTTATGTATAACCCTATATTAAAATTTATTTAGTTATTATACTTTGTTTATAACTATTTTAACCCTTCTGTAAATAAATTAATAATAAATGTCATAATCTAATCCAAGTGGGCCTAAATGGTCCTATTTTATTCCTAAGGTTGTTTTTGGTCGAATTAAACTTATCAAATATAATTATGACATGTGTTAGAGTAATAATAATATCATTTTTACCGTTAATTACCCTATTTACTTTTAACCGTGGTAAAAAAAGTAAAAAGTTACAATTCACCAAAAATTATTTTCATCTCATTGAACCAAATTTTAGTCCTTGATATTAAATGTGTCTCTCTTATTTTTGAAATTCCTCTCATAGAAGCGGTAAAATTATGTTTTATGAAAAATTCAGTTTTTTAACTACCACTTAATGGTTTCACTATTCATCAAAAAAGTGAATGTTTCCATAAAAATACAAAAAATTAGGCCTAAGATATATTTAATATTATGAATTCAAAATTGATGTCTAGTTTACCAAATTCAAAACATATCAGTTACATTTACTAATTTAAAAATTAATTCTCATTTTCAAAACAAATAGCGTGTTTTTAAGAGATAATAACTATCAAAAGATTGACACTTGTTTATGTCTGGTTTAAATGTGAAATTACATCCAATGACTGAAATTGTATTAAATTGTAAAAATTTATTCTAAATATACTTTAAAACCACTCAAATTAATAAATTATCACTATTAATTATTTCTATTAAAAAATTTGTTTTTAATTAAAATTTAGTAATTTTCACTATTCATCACAATATGAAAGTTATCCGAAAAGTACCAAAATTTCTCACTAAGCTAATTTTGATATTCCAAATCCAAGAATGTAGTCTATTTTGAATGATAAAATTTATAAAATCTCAAAAACGGGGTATTACTATTCATAAGGGCTAGTTCATAATAATATTATAATAATATCTCGTTTAGTGAAACTCGGTATTGCGTACTACACACGCTATCGAGGAAGGTCGTGATTGCGTGTAATGCAAGGAAAGTCATGGATGTGTGTTGTTCAAGCTGCTTTTGGCGTAGCATATAACACAAGACATTAATGAAATTAAAAAGAATATTTTTCATAAAATCTCGGGGTGTTACAGTCACTCCTCCACTTCTTCAGCGACTCATAGAGGCGCAACATGGGGACATTGACTGTGAGGCACGATGTGCTCAGATATCCTTAGTGGAGGAACCTGATGGGTTTTCTGAAGGTGGGGAGAACATCATCCTCTTTAGAAGACGTAACATGGTACCAGTTACACTACAGGAGGAAGTTTTGAGGTAGTTACACACTTCCCCTCTAGTGGTTCATTCAGGAGTGGAGAATATGTATTAGGACCTCAGACAACAGCACTGGTGGCCAGGTATGATGAATGAAAAAGCCAAATTTTTCTCTTGATGCCTCACTTGTCAGCAAGTGAAGGCAGAGCACCAGGTTTCAGCAGGCTTGGATTATCCCTTAGAGGTTCCAGGGTGGAAGTGGGATGGGATAACCATGGATTTCATGACGAGACATACACGTACATCCATAGGACACGAAAATATCTTGGTGATTGTCGACCAACTCACCATATCAGCCCACTTCCTACCGATCGGAGGGAAGGGGTCAGTAGAGATCTTGGGACACCTCTCTGTACATGAGATCGTACGGCTTCATGGTGTTCCATCAACTATCATCTCCAATCGAGATGCACGTTTCACTTCTTGGCTTTAGAAGGGGTTATAAGAGGCTTTTGGGACGCAGCTTCGCTTGAGCACCGCCTTCCATCCTCAGACGGATGGTCAGACTGAGAGGACCATTCAGACCCTTGAGGACATGCTCCATGCATGTGTCCTCTACTTTGGTCACAACTAGGAGGATCACTAACCCATGGTGGATATTGTGTACAACAACAACTACCACTCCACCATCAGGATGGCCACTTATGAGGCACTGTACAACTGACCTTGCAGATCACCTATTTTTTGGACTGACCCAGGGGATTTAGCACTTGTACAACGAGAGATGGTGCAAGTTATGATTGAGAAGGTGCAAATCATTAATGAGAAAATGAAGACTGCACAAAGCAGACAGAAGACCAATGATGATAGGAGACGGAGACCACTGCAGTTCGAGGATGGCAACGCCGTCTTCCTGAGGGTCTCACCTAGACGAGGTCTATGGAGATTTTCCCGAGGTGGAAAGTTATCTACGCGCTTTATCGGGCCATTCCAGTTCCTCAATAGAGTAGGACATGTGGTTTACCACCTGGCCCTTCCACCTCAGTTGCACTGGGTGCATGACGTCTTCCATGTATCTCTGCGAAGGAGATACATGAAAGACCCATCCCACATTTTCGACCATGGGGAGATGGACATAGATGATGGGGAGACTTTCACAGAGGTTCGAGGTGAGATTGGGGATCGACAAGAGCGGGTCCTGTGTGGATGGTCAATTCCTCTGGTGTGCATTCGCTGGCAGCACGGGAGCCTCTAGGAGAGAACATGAGAGTGGGAGGCTCAGATTCATGCTCAGTACCCCCATTTTTTTCCCTAGTGTGTGTTGAAGATTTATGGGGACGTAAAGCCCTGAGGTGGGGGTAATTTAAAGACCCAAGAATTTTCAAGTAAATTTTTTCTTCATATTTTTTTTTTGGAATTTTACGAGTCCGCAGTTTCTAACGGTTTCTGATTCCGAGGTCCGATGTGCCCAAAATCATTTTCTGAGGTTTTTTTCAGGTAGGTTCAGTAAACGTGCATGCGTGTTTTTATATCTTTTCAACCGGAGCATAGAATTGAAATCCAAGGACACATATGAACTCGCACCGCCAGTATTCACTTAAAGAAACCTTTACAGTAGTTGCATTTGGTCAAGAGTAGAAGTTAATATTTTTGGGGACTAAATAAAATTTATGTGTTACATAATTTTATTTTAGGTGGTGGTTAGTTTCTACAAAGGAAAGTTGGAGGTGCGTCTCACCCCCACATAACCTCCCATTGGCGGATATTGTGTGGTGGGGCCCACAAGAACACCTAACCCCTCAACTCCCCTTAAACCCCATTAACTCCCCTTGTATTTATTGAGCCAACCCATTCTTATTTTATTTTGGGTGAACCCTTCACCTTGTCTCCCTCTTAATTATGCGAACACAATTACTTAATGTCATAATTAATTTATTTGTATTGTGATGAATTATTTTTAATTCATTCTAATTGCATGGAATCTTTATAATATGAGGGAGCCTATTATTTTATTGGCTTGGAAAATATTCTGTTGGGAGGCTTTGGAGAATTAGAAGGAAATCATTCTTCCCACGAAGAGTGCGATGAACATCTTCCCCTTGACGAAGAACGCTTCACGTATCTGAAGGAGGTGAAGCAAAATATCTTCCACTTCTTCAACCGGAGCAAGGAAATGAGGCAACCTCACCCATGAAGTACATCAAAGGCATCGTCTCGACACGACATTCCGAACTCTACTTTCTTCAGCGTTGATGGAACGACGACCATCTTCCACGACACCCAAATTCTGTGACGCCCGTCTCCCGTGGCTCGTCAATGTGCAATGTCAATTACAAGGTAGGTATAATTTGGTTTATTTATTTGAATATGTGAATTATAACCTCTTACAACGGGGATTGTATTTTTATTGACGGTGGCCAATTACTTTGATATCACTTAAGGTGGAGGGCGAGGGACGAACAAACATGGCCTGATGACCCTCAATTGAGTCTTGATTGTGTTAGAAATAGAGGAGGCGTCGGAAGGGCGCAGTGCCGTCACACCGCGCTGTAGGAAGAAGACCACGGCCATGAGGTGGTGGCGACTGAAGGCGGTGCCAACCAAAGGCTGCGGCCAGGCCGGGCCGAGGCGGTGGTGGACCGGCTCCGTCGCACCGACCACGTTGAGGAAAATAGGGGCCAACATCCACGGGCCGCTCAGGCTAGGGGAGAACCGGTCGACCTCATGCTGGCTGGGCTGGAAGAACTGGCTGGCTACGGCCGGCTGGGCTAGAGATTGACGGCGCCCACAGCCACCGCGCGGCTGGGGAACCACGACCCACACCGGAGGGCCTCTCACCTGGCGAACCGGCCCACTGCTTACCGGCTGGGATGAAGAACCGTGGCGCCGCTTGGAACCACGTGGGAGGGACAGCGGCACGCTATGCGGGCCACTCGCGCCGTACAGAACAGGCCGGCTTTGGCCGGCCGGGTAGGGAGAAGCGGCGCCACTCGGTGCCGCCGGGTGAACCGGACCGGCCTGCTCCGTGGGCCGGGTCCGCAGGTGGGCCGACCGCACTGGGTCGGGCCGACCCTCCAGCTCACTGGGCTTGATGGGCCAGTCCCAAAATCGCCTAAATGCGAATATCTCCAACACCACGCGTCCAAACGAAGCACCGTCTATGGAACTGGGACCCGCATGATGAGGCGGTACTTTGCTGATACTCTAAGTGAGTTTTTGACATCATTGGAAAACATCTAGGTTTGTAATCAGCATAAATCCAACAGGGCCCTTGGAAGGGAATAACTAATAACTCTCAGACCGGGCATCTGATTGACACACCGTCTATCACTTTGTGTTTCTTATGATGAGACGGACGTTTAGGATACATAAAAAGAGGACTTTATGATAGTTAATGTATCGACCCCCTTTGCTCAAGGAGCAAACCCTCCTGGAATCGAGCGTGCTTTGTGCGGGAACCCTAGCGCTGGCTGCGACTACGATGAATACTGTACTAGAATCATCCGTGTGTTTGACAATGATGACTATTGTACTGGAAAACTCCGTGGGTTCGACGATGACGACTAATGTTCTGGAATCTTGTGTGGGTTTGGCATTTCTGACATCTGTTCCTGTATCCTATGTGGGTCTGACAGAATAGCAAGTCCTTTATCCTGTGTGGGTCTGACAGCTTAGTTGGTCCTATATCCTATGTGGGTTCGACAACAACGATGATCCAGTGGCTATATATGATCATTTATATCTCTCTACTACTGTGGAAAACATGTGTGAGCTGAGTCATGTCTTTCAACCATTATCATCATGGTGATTGACTTTACTTCCAGTGTGGACAAGGATTCGATTGGGCTCGAGAGTTGGATTTGGGATGAGATTGGTAACTTAGGTATATGTATTGGGCATATACCTAAGTAGGGTTGGTTGATACTTCGTGATTTTATCTTTGTATTTTTGTTTATCCTTAGTGGATATTGTGATACCTTACAGGTCTTAGGGCCCCTAATGAGTATAATTATACTCACCCATGCACAAGCTATGGCCCCACCTCGCTGTGTTTGATGTAGACAACGGACAGGGCTGATGGAGGCCGAGATCGCCACAACTGGACAGTACCTGGAGGTGGACCTTGCGACGACTTGGCACATGGAGAAGACTGACGGACGTGTGTGTTGAGGTGGCCATCTATACCTACCCTTCAGGTAGAAGCCCTGGAGGATGATCTTGATGCTACTCTTATATTTTAGCTGGTTTTCCCTTTTTACATGTACTTGTTGTTCATTTGGGTTTGTATACTGGCCCATTACTTTCAAACACATTGTTTTGTTTTCCGTTTTACATGGTGTTTACTTCCAGTTATATACTCTGTTGTGTCAGTTTATTTTTTTAAAGACAATGCCTTCCTATCTTTGGGAATTACGCCTTTGGGGCTAGTCTGCAGCCCCTGACCTATGGAAGGTGGGCTTGGGGTAGTCACGACACGAGCCCCGAGGACGGGTTATAACATAAATACTCTCGCTATAGTAGTATAAGGGAATAAAATGGGAGATAGTTTTCCTCTTGGTGATGGTGGTTATACTATATAGGCTCAACCTCAACCATTATATCATTTTTTGACATGGATGGAGACTACATATGGTATGGGATCACTGGGGAGAACACATTGAATCCTCAATATCATTCCATAGATGCGGTTTAGCCATTCTACCATGATTCTATAACGAATCCATCATGACAACTCTGACTTGGGGAAAACAATTTGTCAATTCCCCCTTGGGATACGATGAAATAAATGCTTCAGTGTACTAGGTGGTCAAACTAGTGTATTCACATGGTGGAGGTAGATTAATAGTGGCTCGAATCACCTCTATAGTTTTGAGAATCCATAGTTATCGGACCACTATTGGGATCCACTTTTATTGAATATGAGTAGGAGGGGATACAGTTAATTTTTATTGGAACTTTACTTACTATAAAAATCATTAAAGAGAATTTTAATCATCTATAAAATCACATCCATTTTTGCCTCTAGCACAACATCGCTAATGTAAATAATATATGACCTCAGTTTGTTATTGGATTGGCTGACATTGTTAAACAAACTAATGGGTGGATACCCATATGGAGAAAATACAAATTCCTTAAATAGATTCAGTCAACTTAAGGGTGAACATAAATAAATTAAATTCGATGGTTTCTAGACATGGCATGAAACTATGGTAGAAATTGGCCCCCAATAACCTTGATTCAACTCAAAATGGCTTTATAGGGGACATATGTTTCCATCAATTCCCACTGAACATGGAATTTCCCTAAAATTATGAACTGGTCCATTAATGTGTGCTCATGAAGTTGGAATCGATGGATCATCACCAAGACATGGGATATAACCCTATGTGATTCCCCCATACTATATTAGTTTCTATATAAAATGTCCCCAACATCACGACACAATTGGATTCATGAACTAGTATCATATTTATTCTTAGACACATAACTAAAAAGCCTATAATAAATTTCATTGAGGGTATGTCAAAATTGATTGTGTAACTCCATCTGATGTACTCGACTTGTAACAATGTGGAAAATAATTTATTCATAATTCCATGATTCCCCATTACAAGACATCCCATTGGATGATTGTATGTGGGTACCACCCCCTTGGGATTCATGAAGGCATTCATACACACTTTATAATGGAGAGCACCCTTAAGTGAGGGTCATCATTCTTGTTGTCATAGGTTTTATTCAACTTTTAAAATTCCAAAATGGTAATAATTTTAGCATCTTTCCATGTATATTTCAGTAGGAAAACTCATTATATATCTCTTAGAGTTTCATAGCTCTAGAGATCATGTCGAAATTCTGTAGACTCGTGCCAAAATCTCCATGAATCATATGGAAGTAGTTTGTCTATGGGGTCCATTAGCTTCTCAACTCAGGAATAAGGTTTGGGTTCTTTTATATGTATGTTTGGGAAACCGAGATAGCTTTATGAATTTTAACCTACATAAGTTCAAATTAAATATTATCACATGTTGTGTGAACCTAGTATTCCCACATCTACTCGGGTCTAACTCCCCCTCCTTGGCGGAGGTCTCTGTCCACTCACCCGCTTTTCAATTGGACTTTCAAAGAATATGGAATGATAAATGAGTAATTAAGTGGATTTATCTTAAGGGGGATGTGGTATAAAATAGAGCGAACAAATACATTTGTTCAAGACACGTGTAATTGATGATGTTCTTGAATTGATGTAAGATCCATCAAATGAAATTTTGGTGGAGCCAAAGTTATTCTATTTTTGGAAATTATAATGTGGTATAAAATTCATTAACTTTAGGATGAGGAAATATCTCTGATGTGTCAACATGTAGAGTGCAAGATACTTTATCTAAGTATACTTGCGATAATTCTTATTACCTATTTCTATAGCTATGGAAGTGTGGTGTCACATGAATCATAAAAATATTACCAAATTACATCATCGAACCCCATTGTACGATTACAAACCAATTCATCCGAAATATTAACCTTCTGAGTGGACATTCTGAATATGCTCGGATGTTTTGGGAGTTTCATTATAGATAAATCATGATTTTTCAAAAAATTAGAACAATTTAAAATTTGGAAAAGGAGTGAACTCATGTAGGCCACCTTCCTATGTAACCAAAAACTAGTCACTAACCTATGGTAAATTACACAGGTCAATTACCTAAATGCATGCATCATAAAAATGAGCACATCCCGGACATGTTCTAATAGAGATTCAGTGGTTAGACTTTCACAAAAATATAACTATAAAGACCAAATTAAAATTGAAAAGGTGGGAAGGAGGACTAGTAAGACTATTAACACTATTTATCAATGTGGGGACTGCTATGTGATAATGGTGCATGAAACAGGCACTCAGTTGATAGAAGCGACACTTCTACAAGGTCCACTAGTGTGATCCACCTATACAGATCTCCCTTAAACTCCCTCTTTCATGGAATTCAAGCTTTAATGTTCTCCAACAGTAAGAGTAAATGTTCATGAACATGTAGAATCCAACAAATAAAGGTCCCATATATATCCTTATCTTCTATATTAGGATCACACACTCTTCTTTTAATCAGATCATATCTAACGTGGGATGTTTTTTTGACATTTTATATTTTGATTAATGAATTAGAATATTCTTAGGAAAATTATTCATGGAAAATAGAATTTATTGATAATAATGTGGAGCACCTCACCCATGTAATAACACACATATTTTGATTTCAGAGAATCGTGGAGGCCCATCCTACTCACCAATGTCACCACATTGTTCCTCCTATTCAATGAAAATATTATGTAGGCCCAATAAATGATCACCCAAGAGAATTTCTCGATTTACACCTATTAAATTACTAGTACATGAAACCTTATTGGTAACTAATGATACCCAACAAAATTATGACCAACACGACACAACAATGTGACTTTCCATATTCCACATAGGTCCATAGAATTCCTATAAGTTGGACCATCGTGCTCTTCATTTTATATGACTAGAATAGACATCAAATCCTCAAAACTATTCTCTCCCATGTCTTTTTCAGAAGCCCTCGGAACATTTCAAGTATATTACAAGACTCTAATGAAGAGTGAATTAATGGGATTTAATGATTAATTCTCCCCTAGTGTTTTATCAACACAACACATGCATGGAATGCCTCCCAAAATTCTAGGAAACTTGGAATAAATTTCATCCCCATGCTCGTTACATAAGATCTAGTCATCCAAAGAATCTCTAGGAAAAATGTTGAGCCTATGGAAATTCCTCTCATAATTGTTGTCACCCTGGATTGTGATTTGTTGTTGATCTCGTTAGTTCTCCCATGTCTTCCTTATGCGAGATGACTTCTTCTCACTTATCCTTCATAGGAAAAATCCATCCTCAGATCAGTAAGGACAACCCTACATGTTCCACCATCCGTTCACCTAGAATGTACATATGTGAGTTTCTATTGGTCACTCTTTTTCATGCCACTAATGGATTGAATCCTCATTCTTTGAGACTCCCTTATAAGGAATTACAATTCAAAATCCCCATCAATGACTTTGTATTTAAATGGACATAAAGAAATTCACACTAGTTTTTCTCACATTCATTTATGAATTCATGGGGTTAATTTTTCCCATATTTTTTCTACCAGATAGGTAGGGTCCTTGGGGTGTATATTGAAGTTAATATTTATAGTAATGTGGACCCCAACCCTACGGATGTTATTGGGTTCTCCTAAAATTATACCAAGGGTTGGGGCCTTGTCCTTCCATCATCGTCTCTAAGACCAGGGGACTCCCATTTTATAATATGGGGGGGTACATTCCTTTAAATATGATAAATGTTTTTACTAGATCCTTCCCTCATCATTTTTATAATGGAGAATTAGGATTCCCTCCATGATTAATCACATACCAATTGTTATAGGAGGGTGTACTCCTCCTTCATTCAATCCCTTGAGTTACAAAAATAATAATGGTGATTATCATATCAATAATCTTTTTCTCTCACATAGACTTACCCTCTTCCAATAGTAGATGAAAAATATTTAGTGGTTAGTTTGATCTTTTAGTTACACTTGTTTTTTCACACCAAGAATGACTCGTATGGGCTTAGAGGTTACTGTAGATTATAAAATATGAATGATTATATGCATGTATTAGTAGATAATAGTTATATAGATAATTATATCACCTTCCTAAAGAGGTTCTCTATATTAATGGGTCATAAAATCTATGTATTAATCTCATTGGTTCACATTCACTATGAGAAAACCCTTCATAGGGACTCTTACTTTGGTGTAATTCCTAATAAACTGATCAATGTGGTCTTCAATTCCCATAAAAATGGTATACATAGGAAGCATCTATGATGTCCTTACATGAACTCACTATAATTTTCTCTAATACACATCACCAATATTATCATATTCAATCGTGGATTTTACATCTCTTTCACATTCCTTGGTCCACTTTAAGGAAGGTACCACACCATCCTTTTACTAGGCACATTTTTACTAGATATCATTTTCTCATGATGTTAACCTACCAGGTATGGTCTTCATCACATTCCCATAATTGGTATGATGTGTCCCATTATGTGGTACTAAACTTTTTGTATTCTGATTCAATTAAAAAGGATATATAGAATGTACAACTGATGGGTCTAATAATAATATCAAACCATATTTTGTATGTTTAGATGATTACAAATTGAATAGGGCCCCAATATTTTTATTAAAAAATCTTTATAATAATTAAATAAATAAGAATCGCTATTATTTTTAAAAACTTCTACGACTTTTTGGGAACAATATATTCATATAGACGCCATAATTAATGAAAATCCTAAAATACATATAGATTATCCTAAATTTTGGACCTGATTATAATTCATTGTTAATTTGATAGAAACACATTTTATAGTTGGGATGTAATAACAGATTTGATAATATATCTTAAATATTTTAGGGAGTATCAGAGTAGGCAATAATTTCATAATAAGAAAAGTGAAACCAAGAAAATCATAGAGACATGATACTTGAAACATACACATATGAAATAATGTCATCTTAGATGAAAAATTGTTTTGATAAAACACTTGAAATGATTCTTAGGGAAAATATCCTTTCTTCTTCAAAATCATTTTTTTCACAAAATGTCATGCAATTTTAAATGAAAAGGATTTTGATGAAAATAGTCATGAAATATTTTGGAGGAATCTTCATGAAAATAAGCCTTTATAAAACCGTAAAAATCCGTTCGTGTCATATAAGTTAACAAAACATTCTTCTCGTACTTTTGCCAGAAAAGTCAAAAAATACCTCGTAATGTAAACAAAAGAAATATTCCTTACATACAGTGTAGTAAAAGTAAAAATGGGTAAAAAGTACTTTAAGCATACATGAAAACATGTTTATAAAACATGTACATGGATAATAACAATAACCCCAGTAAATACTTATGAATAAACATTCTCAGATAAGAATGAGATTGGAATATTTATCCCTTACCTTAGGTATGATATGATTCGTACGTATCTGAACCTAATGTATAATGATTTAAATAATTTCATTGAATTATTACAGAATCATATTCATTGTTATGATATCATATATGCTTCACTTATGACTTTATATTACCCGTTCTTTTGTAAATTCCATGTTAAAGAGCATTTTTGGTAAAATCGATTCATTTGTCGTCTGTGTTTTGACTTGTATTTATTCATATGATTACTTAGATCATAGACACATAAACCCAGAATATAAAACATGATTTATATATAATATATATTCAGAATATAAATATATATAATAGATCAATAAATGGAATGAAATACACCATTCATGGAGATGGTAGGCCGTACGTACGCATGAACGTTGTTTTCATTTCCTCGTTGAATTGAATGGAATTAATTGGATCACATACATATATATATACATAAATCCAATATCATTATTATGTCCTATATTTCATGATTACTTATTATATGTACTTTATAATCATTCATGAATGGTTAATCATTGAGAGTGAATCACATCCCGTCATGGAGACGGTATTCCGTACGTACGCATGAGCGATGATATCGTTCCCATGATCTTGGAATTTTATTGGAGTGTATTTATACTATTACATAATCAATATCTCTTTAAAATAATCATATATAGTTATTATTTACACCATTTTACCCATCCAAGTAAGGTGGTGGTGGAAAATAGATTACACCACGGCGTGTAGACGGTATTCCATACGTACGCACGCGCGGTGATTTCATTTTCCATATGATGGATAGATTGTGAAATAGGGTTGTTTAATACTTATAATGACATATCAGTATATTGTAGATTCTGATTTTATTACTTCATAATGAAGCAACCTTATAAGAGGAAGTGGAAGAAGAAATATAGTTGAAAGAATCGGTAACAGACATAACCTCTTCTTTGAAGCGCCTCTTTGAGACCTCCTCTTAGGGCACTAAAATTTGTCTTTTAAGAAGACCAGGACCTCTAAAATGTTTCTAGGGAAGTTTAGAAGAGAATTTGGTAGGGTTAGGACGATCTTGAAGGATCAAAGTGGTGTGAGGAAGAGAGGGAGGAGGTTCCCTTTTATAAGGGAGGAGAGGGGCACCTTTGGAAAAACTAAAAATATTATTTTATTATAAAGTCATATTCAGTTTTAAATATCTCCAAATGGATTTAATTCATATATAAGGTAGGTATGGGTCGAAATCATATCATCCAATAGAATTTAGACATGTTTAGCTCATTATATTAAACTTATCTTTTAGTTTTAGCTCTTAGTAAATTAGATTGACATTTACCATGTCACATTGTATTTTTATATTATATAGTTATTAAACATACCATATACATCCAAGAGAACCCCAAGTGGTCCATTAATGATACAAATATCATGATATAAGTATCTTGGACGAACCATAGATTTTTAGGATTATAATAACAGTTAATAATATAATATTTTTAAAAAAAACTATTTTATGTCAATTTTGACATTATTTGGTAATTTTTTTTTATGAAAATCATAACAAAATGATTATTTCTAACAGAGTTAATTAAACAAATACTAACATGTCATATTAACATATAAAATTATTGGAATTCATAAAATGTCTCAAATTACATTTATTTGGGTATTTATAATATCAATTATGCCAGTATTTCATTAATAAGATAATTACTGCATCATCATTGTGTCATAAATGAATTAAATTTTATTAAGTCTAAAAATTACAAATAAAAAACCATTATGTATGAAATCCTTTTAGATTTATAATTAATATTTATAGTCTAATTTATCTTATGTATTACCCTAATTAAAAATGATTTAGTTATTAAACTTTGATTTTAACTATTTTAACCCTTCTTTAAATAAATTAATAATAAATGTCCTTATCTAATCCAAGTGGGCCTAAATGGTCATATTTTATTCCTATGGTTGTTTTTGGTCTAATTACACTTATGCAATATAATTAGGACATGTGTTAGGGTAATAATAATATCATTTTGACCCTTAATTTCCCTATTTACTTTTAACCGTGGTAAAAAAAAGTAAAAAGTTACTATTCACCAAAAATTATTTTCATCTCATTGGAGCAATTTTAGTCCTTGATATAAACCGTGTCTCTCGGATTTTTGAAATTCCACTCACAGAAGCAGTAAAATTATGTTTTATGAAACATTTAGTTTTTTTACTACCACTTAGTGGTTTCACTATTCATCAAAAAAATGAAAGTTTCCAGAAAAATACAAACAATTAGGCCTAAGATATATTTGATATTATGAATTCAAAAATGATGTCAATTTTACCAAATTCAAAACATATCAGTTACATTAACTAATTTAAAAATTAATTCCCGTCATCAAAACAAATAGCGTGTTTTTAAGAGATAATAACTATCAAATGATTGGCACTTGTTTATGTCTGGTTTAAATGTGAAATTACATCCAATGAACGACATTGTATTAAATTGTAAAAATATATTATAAATATACTTTAAAACCAATCAAATTAATAATTTATCACTATTAATTATTTCGATTAAAAAAGTAGTTTTTAATTACAATTTAGTAATTTTCACTATTCATCAAAATATGAAAGTTATCTGAAAAGTACCAAAATTTCACCATAAGCTAATTTCAATATTCCGAATCCAAAAATGAAGTCCATTTTGAAAGATAAAATTTATAAAATTTCAAAAAGTTCGTATTACTATTCATAATGGCTAGTTCATAATAATATTATAATAATATCTCATTTAGTGAATCTCGGTATTGCGTACTACACATGTTATCGAGGAAGGTCGTGATTACGTGTAATGCAAGGAAATCCAAGGATGTGTGTTGTGAAAGCTCCTTTTGGTGTAGCGTACAATAGAAGACATTAATGAAATTAAAAAGAATATTTTTCATAAAATCGCGGGGTGTTACATTCTACCCCACTTAAAATGAATTTCGCCCTCGAAATTCGTCGTGGTTATAAATGGTTTACTACATGAAAGTTTCTTTAATAGAATCCCAAATTATATAAACGGAATACCAAAACATGGATTTCAAAACTACAGTATTAAACGTAATGATTACCCAAATTAACTCATCAATGGGTTTCCACGTAGGAGAACATAGGTGAAAATATGGACATGGAAGAAAAATATAACCATCATATTCTGATGGAGAGTGGTAGAGAACATGGATATGAAAAATCCAACAATCACAAAGCCATAAATTTGTGACGATCTAAGGTACCATCTGATTCATCGGATATAAGAGCACTAGGACAACATTTTTGGTTTTCAAGATCATTTCCCTAAAGTCGATGAAATTGGAATTATAAGAAATACATTCGTGATTTTGGTACAGTCTCACCGTTGGTCATTCATTAGACAATTTCCACTTCATCTCTTAAATAAATGAAGTTTAATTTGTCATTCGTGATGTGTTAGCTGATCATGTGATAGAATGACAGGTCATTCCATCTGTCTCAAACAAAAGGTTAGAAAAGTTGTCAAAAAAATACATAAGTCCATCTATAGTGAGATTAATCATATATGGTTCCTAAAATGGACTTATACTTCATATATCATACTTCATAATATAATAAAACTAGTTTATACTAAATAGGGACTTCTTGTAGGCCAGTGGTAGGCGATAAAGGCCAGTCGCACTTCGGTTGTGGGTTCGATTCCCACAGCCTTGTCCGATGCGATGGCTGTCGCCCATCCTGTAGGTTGTCCTTTTTCTAAAACTACATTACAATAACATCCCATCAATAATATCTAAAAAACTTCTATCCTTAAAAAATACTAACTTATTTCCAACATAATCCATTCCAGTCTTTTTCTAAAATACTTCGGTCCAAGCTCATAGTATAAAGAATACGATTAATTGAAATGTCATCAACCAACCATAATTTATCCCCCATATATCTTGTTGGTCACATTCCAATAATGTGAATAACATAATCATGTATTCTCTTGAAAAATGAATACCCATTAAACCTTAGTGAAAACATGAATGTTGGCAAAAGTTAACTCTTTCCACATAACAAAATCCAAAAATTCTATATAATCCAAACCATGATATAACTATTTCCTTATATAAGTCATGAGCCCATGAATACTGTCAAACATTTCATTTTCTCCTTATCCCTTCATTATGCACATATCAACATTTTTCCAAAAATATCTCAATCACTTTCCATGGTTACCGGTATGATAAAATTATTGAAAACCAGAATAGACCAATACATAAATATTCCAATATTCCACGATACTACATACAACATTATTTTGGAATCCCATTACATAAACACATAATCATTCCACCACATCGTTTTCATATTCAACATCACCAATAGTGATCACATGTGACATCCCTTTGTCCTTTCCCTTAAGTGGTTTCTCATGTCGATCATCACTAACCCTTGGATTAGGGCATTTATTAGCATAATGCCCCATTTCCTTGCACTTGAAGCATTGAAGTGTTGGTGGTGAGTTCTCTGTAGTCTTTTCTTTATTCACATCATTAGAAACCCTTTTTACATTACTTCGACACTCAGCTGGTCGATGGCCTTCTTTTCCACACATAACACATTTTCTAGTCCCTTTAAGGCAATCTCCACCATGCTTCTTTCCACACTTTGATCATAAGGTAACATTCATCTTCTTTTCACCATTATTTTGAGATTTCTCCTTGAACTCCATCTTTAGTTTCTTGTCAAAACTATGAGATGGATAAGTAACACCAACATCCATTTCTACCTTGATATCACAACGCACAATTTCTTGATAGCTATTGAAGGCTCTTATAGCTAACACCCTTTGAAGATTTGGTTTTAAGCCACTGAAGAATCGATCAACTTTACTTTCAGATTGGATGATAAATCCAGATGCATACCTTGCAAGCCTTGTTAAATTCACTTCATATACACCAACAGATTCATCATCCTTTTTCTTTAGTTCAAGAAACTCCTTCTCCCTCTTTGTTCGAAGAATACGAGGGAAGTACTTATTGAAAAATAATTTCATAAACTCGTCCCATTCCATGGACTAAATTTCATCTCTTGGCCTCGTATTCTTGATAAGATTCCACCATTTATCAGCTTCACCTTCCAAATGATATACAAATAAGATGACTTTATCATGTTTAGAACATTGAATAATTGAAAATATCTTTTCAGTGGTACTGATCCATTGTTCAGCAACAAGTGGATAAGAAGACCCACTGAATGAAGGTGGATGTTGCCTTATGAAGGACTCAATAGAATATTGTTCCCTTCTCTACTCATTCGGAAGTCAAGAATGATTCATAGCTTGTGAAAGTATAGTAATAATATTTTTCACTTCATCTCCCATAACATTCGTTTGTTCAGGAGGACAATCATTGCATTGTCCATTACATTGATCAAAACGGTTCCTTCGGGTTCCTGCCATCATCGAAACTCAAAAATAATAGTGTGAGTGGTAAAAATCATGATAGGGAAAACAACATAGTAAAGGGGTAGTACCCTCAATATCTAACATCTTAGGTTAAATTATAAGATCGTTAGCACAATTCTAGGACTATAATCTATATGTATGCTTAACATTAGGTTCATCCCTAGACATACCTTAGAAATATCTCTAGGGATCTTACTAAAGTTTTCGCATACTAGTTTTCAAAGGCTAACTAAACCTTTCCTCGGATACCAACTTTAGAGACCAGAAGCTTGACGTACATAGATATTACATTAATTTTGTAGAATACTTAATACATAACAAAAACAGACAGAAAAGAAGTATCGTAATAGTTTAGTGTCATTGGAAACTCGGAATAAAATCTTCTAATCGTGGTGAAAGATATTCAACATATCCCAATCAAGATCTTCCCCTTTTTTTCTTACCTAAAACCACTCTTTATATCCTGGGGAAAAGAAAACATAAAATGGGTTAGGTCAAATGCCCAGTAAGGGTAAACATAGAGAACATAAAACAATCTATAAACATTTGAATGCAAAAACTTGAACATAAAATCTAAACATCAAAATCTTGAGTAAAGACATGAATATTGGAAGTACGTAAGGAATATATCATAAGGTAACATCAATAATGATAAAATAGCATGGGAATAAAACATGTAATTGTGGCATCCATTAATCACATGCAATGATTTCCATAGTAGCCAAGGCATTGCTGCCAAGACCATCTTAGTGGACAAAGTCCCTTTCTGAATCGAGTTTACTCCTCATTCCAGTCCTGTAATACTAAACTGGATTAACTTACCGTTCCAGCCATGTCTATCTCATGAGATATAAATCATTACCCAATGCATTGGAGGGAGATATAGGTCCCACCCATTTCATAATGAAATCATTATTACTTGTTCCAGAAAATAAACATACATCATTCATAATAACCCAATAAATAAAATGGGTTTCATAAACATCATCCCATCATCAAATAATCCATATAAAAGAAATGGATATAATTTCATAATAAGAAAAGTGAAATCATGTAAATCATAGAGACATGATACTTGAAACATACACATATGAAATAAAGGCATCTTAGATGAAAAATGGTTTTGATAAAACATTTGAAATGAATTCTTAGGGAAAATATCCTTTCTTCTTCAAAATCATTATGTTTTCACAAAATGTCATGAAATTTTAAAAGAAAATGATTTTTTTGAAAATATTCATGAAATATTTTGGAGGAAGCTTCATGAAAATAAGGCTTTATAAAACCGTAAAAATCCGTTCATGTCGTATAAGTTAAAAAATTATTCTTCTCATACTTTTGCCGGAAAAGTCAAAAAGGCACCTCGTAACGTAAAAAAAAGAAAGATTCCTTACATACCACGTAGTAAAAGTCAAAAATGGGTAAAAAGGACTTTAAAAATGCATGAAAACAATTTTATAAAACATGTACATGGATAATAACAATAACCCTAGTAAATACATACGAATAAACAATCTCAGATAAGAATGAGATTGAAATATTTATCCCATACCTTATGACTGATATGCTTCGTACGTATCCGAACCTCCTGTATAATGATTTAAATAATGTCATTGAATTATTAAATAATCATATTCATTGTTATGATATCATATATGGTTCACTTATGACTTTATATTACCCGTTCTTTTGTATATTCCATGTTAAAGAGTGTTTTGGGTAAAATCGTTTCATTTGTCGTCCGTGTTTTGACTTGTAATTATTCATATGATTACATAGATCCGGATTACAAAATTATAGAATATAAAACATTATTTGTATATAATATATATTCAGAATATACATATATATAATAGATTGATAAATTGAAATAAATACACCATTCATGGAGACGGTAGGTCGTACGTACGCATGAACATTGTTTTCATTTCCTCATTGAATTGAATGGAATTAATTGGATAGAATACATATATATACATAAATCCAGTATTATTATTATTTCATATATTTCACGATTAATTATTATATATACATTATAATCATTCATGAATGGTTAATCATTGTGAATGAATCTCAACGCGTCGTGGAGACGGTATTCTGTACGTACGCATGAGCAATGATATCATTCCCATGATCGTGGAAATTTATTGGAGTGTATATATACTATTATAGAATCAATATCACTTTACAATAATAATATATTGTTATTATTTACACCATTATACCCATCCAAGTAAGGTGGTGGTGGAAAATAGATTACACCACGGCGTGGAGACGGTATTTCGTACGTACGAACGCGCGATGATTTCGTTTTCCGTAGGATGGATAGATGGTGAAAGAGGGTTTTTTCATTATTATAATAACATATCAGTATATGAGTGATACTGATTTTATTACTTCATAATGAAACAAACTAAGAAGATGAAGAAGTGGAAGAAGAAATAAAGTTGAAAGAATCAGTAACGGACATTACCTCTTCTTTGAAGCGCCTCTTTGAGACCTCCTATTAGGGCACTAAAATTGGACTTTGAAGAAGACCAGGACCTCTAGGATGTTTTTTAGGGAAGTGGATAAGAGCATTTGGTAGGGTTTGGCCAAGCTTGAACGCTCAAAGTGGTGTGAGGAAGAGAGGGAGGAGGTGCCCTTTTATAAGGGAGGAGAGGGGCACCTTTGAAAAAACTAAAAATATTATTTTATTATAAAGTCATATTCGGTTTTAAATAGCTCCAAATTGATTTAATTTGAATCTAAGGTGGGTATGGGTCGAACTCCTCTCATCCAATATAATTTAGACAAGTTTAGGTCATTATATTAACCTTATCTTTTAGTTTTAACTATTCGTTAATTAGATTGACATTTACCATGTCACTTTGTATTTTTATATTATATAGTTATTAAACTTACCATATACATCCCAGAGACCCCAAGTGGTCCATTAATGATAAAACTATCATGATATAAGTATCTTGCCTGAACCTTATATTTTTATGAATATAATAACAATTAATAATATAATATTTGTTTTAAAAACTATTTTATGTCAATTTTCACACTATTTGGTATTTTATTTTTGTGAAAATCATAACAGAATTATTATTTCGAAAACAGTTAATTAAATCAATTCTAACATGTCATAGTAACATAAAAAATTATTGGAATTCATAAAAAGTCTCAAATTACATTTATTTGGGTATTTATAACACCAATTATGTCAATATATCATTAATAATATAATTACTGCATCATCATTTTGTCATAAATAAATTAAATTATTTGGAGTCTAAAAATTAAAAATAAACTAAAATTATGTATGAAATATTTTTTTCTTATTAATTAATATTTATAGTCGAATTTATCTTATTTATAACCCCATATTAAAAATGATTTATTTATTAAACTTTGAGTTTAACTATTTTAACCCTTCTTTAAATAAATTAATAATAAATGTCCTAATATAATCCTAGTGGGTATAAATGGTCATATTTTATTCCTAAGGTTGTTTTTGGTCGCATTAAACTTATCCAATATAATTAGGACATGTGTTAGGGTAATAATAATATCATTTTGACCCTTAATTACACTATTTACTTTTAACCGTGGGAAAAAAAGTAAAAAGTTACTATACACCAAAAATTATTTTCATCTCATTGAACCAAATTTTAGTCCTTGATATTAAATTTGTCACTCGGATTTTTGAAATTCTACTCACAAACGCGGTAAAATTAAGTTTTATGAAAAATTTAGTTTTTTAACAACTACTTAGTGGTTTCAGTATTCATAAAAAAAAGTTTCCAGAAAAATACAAAAATTAGGCCTATGATATATATGATATTATGAATTCAAAAATGATTTCTATTATTCCAAATTCAAAACATATTAGTTACATTAACTAATTTAAAAATTAATTCTCGTCGTCATAATAAATACCGTGTTTTTAAGAGATAATAACTATCCAAAAATTAACACTTGTTTATGTCTGGTTTAAATGTGAAATTACATCCAATGATCGAAATTGTATTAAATTGTAAAAATATATTCTAAATATACTTTAAAACCACTAAAATTAATAATTTATCACTATTAATTATTTCGATTAAAAAAATTGTTTTTAATTAAAATTTAGTAATTTTCACTATTCATCATAATATGAAAGTTATCCGAAAAGTACCAAACTTTCACCCTGAGCTAATTTCAGTATACTGAATCCAAAAATGAAGTCCATTTTGAAAGATAAAATTTATAAAATTTAAAAAAGTGGGTATTACTATTCATAACGGCTAGTTCATAATAATATTATAATAATATATCGTTTAGTGAAACTCGTTATTGTGTACTACACACGCTATCGAAGAAGGTCGCGATTGCGTGTAATGCATGGCATGTCGGGGATGTGTGTTGTGGATGCTCATTTTGGTGTAGCGTACAACACAAGAAATTAATTAAATTAAAAAGAATACTTTTAATAAAATCTCGGGGTGTTACAGTCACTCATAAACTTCTTCAGCGAGTCATAGAGGCGCAGCATGAGGACATTGATTGTGAGGTGCGACGTGCTCAGATATCCTCAGTGGAGGAACCTGATGGGTTTCATGAATGTGTGGAGAATGTCATCCTCTTCAGAAGACGTAACATGGTACCAGTTACACTACAGGAGGAGGTGTTGAGGTAGTTACACACTTCCCCTCTAGTGGTTCATTCAAGAGTGGGGAATATGTATCAGGACCTCAGACAAAAGCACTGGTGGCCAGGTATGATGAAACTAAGAGCAGAATTTGTCTCTCGATGCCTCACTTGTCATCAAGTGAAGGTAGAGCACCAGGTTTCAGCAGGCTTGGATCATGCCTTAGAGGTTCCAGAGTGGAAGTGGGATGGAATAACCATGCATTTCGTGACGGGACTTCCAAGTACACCCAGAGGACACGACAATATCTAGGTGATTGTCGAACGACTCACCAAGTCATCCCACTTCCTACCGATCATAGATAAGGGGTCAGTAGAGATCTTGCGAGACCTCTATATAAAAGATATTGTACGGCTTCATGGTGTTCCATCAACTATCATCTCCGATCGAGATGCACGTTTCACTTCTAGGCTTTAGAATGGGTTATAGGAGGATTTTGGGACACAGCTTCGCTTGAGCACTGCCTTACATCCTCAGACGGATGGTCAGACTGAGAGGACCATTCAGACCCTCGAGGACTTGCTCCGTGCATGTGTCCACTACTTCGGTCACAACTGGGAGGATCACTTACACTTGGTGGAGTTGGTGTACAATAACAGCTGCCACTCCACCATCAGGATGGACACATATGAGGCACTGTACAACCGACCTTGCAGATCACCTATTTTTTGGACTGACCCAGGAGAGTCAGCACTTGTAGGTCCAGATATGGTGCAGGTTATGACAGAGAAGGTGCAAATCATTTAAGAGAAAATGAAGACTGCGCAAAGCAGACAGAAGACCAATGATGATAGGAGAGGGAGACCACTGGCGTTTGAGGATGGCGACGACGTCTTCCTGTGGGTCTCACATCGACGAGGTCTATGGAGATTTGGACAAGGTGGAAAGTTATCTACGTGCTTTATTGGGCCATTCCGGGTCCTCAATAGAGTAGAAGAGGTGGCTTACCACCTGGACCTTCCACCTCAGTTGCAGTGGGTGCACGATGTCTTCCACATATCTCTACTGAGGAGATACATGCAAGACACATCCCACATGTTCAACCATGGGGAGATGGTCATCGATGATGGGGAGACTTTCACAGAGGTTCCAGGTGAAATTGGGGATCGACAGGAGCGGGTCCTGTGTGGATGGTCGATTCCTCTGGTGTGCATTCGCTGGCAGCACGGGAGCCTCTAGGAGAGCACATGGGAGGGGGGGGCTCAGATTCATGCTCAGTACCCACATTTTTTTCCCTAGTTTGTGTTGAAGATTTATGGGGACGTAAAGCCCTGAGGTGTGGGTAATTTAAAGACCCAAGAATTTTCAAGTAAATTGTTTTTTCATAATTTTTTTTGGAATTTTATGAGTCTGTAGTTTCTAAGGGTTTCTGATTCTGAGGCCCGGTGTGCCCAAAATCATTTTCTGAGGTATTTTTCAGGTAGGTTCAGTAAACATGTGTGCGGGTTTTTATATCTTTTGATCCGGTGCACGGAATTGAAATCCAAGGACACAGATGAACTCGCAGCGCCGGTATTCACTTAAGGAAACCTTTACCGCAGTTGCATTTGGTCAAGAGCAGAAGTTAATATTTTTGGGGACTAAATAAAATTTATGTGTTACATAATTTGTTTTAGGTGGTGGATAGTTTCTACAAAGGAATGTTGGAGGTGGGGCCCACCCCCACATAACCTCCCATGGGAGGATATTATGTGGTGGGGCCCACAAGAACACCTAACCCATCAACTCCCCTTAAACCTCTTTAAATCCCCTTGTATTTATTGAGCCAACCCATTGTTGTTTTATTTTGGGTGAACCCTTCACCTTGTCTCCCTCTTAATTATGCGAACACAATTAATTAATTCCATAATTAATTTATTTGTGGTGTGATGAATTATTTTGAATTCATTCTAATTGCATGGAATCTATAAAATATGAGGGAGCCTATTATTTTATAGGCTTGGAAAATATTCTGTTGGGAGGCTTTGGAGAATTAGAAGGAAATCGTTCTTCTCACGAAGAGTGTGAAGAACATCTTCCCCTTGACGGAGAATGCTTCATGTATCTAAAGGAGGTGAAGCATCAAATCTTCCACTTCTTCAACCGGAGCAAGGAAATGAGGCAACATCGCCCATGAAGTACATCAAAGGAATCATCTCGACATGACATTCCGAACTCTACTTTCTTCAGCATTGATGGAACGACGACTGTCTTCCACCATGCCCAAATTCTATGATGCCCGTCTCCCGCGGCTCATCAATGTGCAATGTCAATTACAAGGTAGGGAGAATTTGGTTTATTTATTTGAATGTGTGAATTATACCCTCATACTATGGGGATTATATTTGGATTGACGGTGGCCAATTAATTTGTTATCACTTAACATGGAGGGCGAGGGCCGAACAAACACGACCCGACAACCCTAAATTGAGTCTTGATTGTGTTAACAATGGAGGAGGAACCGAAAGGGCGCGGTGTCGTCACACCACGCTATAGGAAGAAGACCGCGGCGATGAGGCGGTGGTGACTGAAGGCGGCGCCAACCGAAGGTTGCGGCTAGGCCGGGCCGAAGCAGTGGTGGACCAGCGCCGTCGCACCGACCGTGTTGAGGAAAACAGGGGCCCACATCTACGGGCTGCTCAGTCTAGGGAAGAACCGGCTGTCCTCATGCCAGCCGGGCTGGATGAACTAGCTGGCTACGGCCGGATGGGCTGGAGGTTGACGGCACCCATAGCCACCGTGCGGCTGGGGAACCGCGACCCGCACTCGAGGGACACTCACCGGGCAAACCGGACCGCTGCCTACCGGCTGGGATGAAGAACCGTGGCGCTTCTCGGCGCCACGTGGGAGGGACATCGGCCAGATATGCGGGCCGCTCACACCGGACAGAACCGGCCGGCTTCGGCCAGCCGGGCAGTGAGAAGCGGCACTGCTCAGTGCCGCCAGGTGAACCGGACCGGCCTGCTCCGCGGGCTGGGTCCACAGGTGGGCTGGCCTCACCAGGCTGGGCCGACCCTCCATCCTGGGCGGACCCAATGAGTCGGGTCGATCCGACCTGCCAGCCCACTGGGCTTGATGGGCCGGTCCCAACATCACCTAAATGCGAATATCTCCAAGACCACGCATCCGAACGACGCGCCATCTATAGCACTAGGACCCGCGTGATGAGGCGGTACTTTGATGATACTCTATGTGAGTTTTTGACTTCTTTGGAAAAACTCCATTTTTGGAATGAGCGTAAATCCAACAGGGCCCTTGGAAGGGAAAAACAAACAACTCTCAGACCGAGCATCTGATTGACACACTGTCTGTCACGTTGGGTTCCTTATGATGAGATGGAAGTTTAGGATACATAAACATAGGACTTTATGATAGTTAATGTATCGACCCCCCTTTGCTCGAGGAGAGAACCTTCCTGGAATCGAGCGAGTCGTGTGTGGGAACCTTAGAGATGGCTGTGACTATTATGACTACTGTACTAGAATCATCCGTGGGTTCGACGATGATGAATATTGTACTGGAATAATCCGTGTGTTCGACGATGAAGACTACTGTACCGGAATCCTGTGTGGGTTTGACATTTCTGACATCTGGTCCTGTATCCTTTGTGGGTCCGACAGAATAGAAAGTCATGTATCATGTGTGGGTCTGACCGCTCAGATGAATTATAGTTGGTCATGTATCCTGTGTGGATCCGACAGCTTAGACAAGATAGCTGGTCTTGTATCCTGTGTGGGTCTGACAGCTTAGTTGGTCTTATATCCTATGTGGGTCTGACAACTTAGATGATCTAGTGGCTACATACGATCATTTATATCTCTCTACTACTATGGCCTACATGTGTGAGCCGAGTCATGTCTTTCAACCATTATCATCAGGGTGATTGACTTTACTTCCTGTGTGGACAAGGTTTCGATTGGGATCGAGAGTTGGAGTCCGGCTGAGATTGGTAAGTTAGGTATATGTATTGGGCATATACCTAAGTAGGATTGGCTGATAGTTCGTGATTATATCTTTATTATTTTGATTATCCTTGGAGGATATTATGAGACCTTGGAGGTCTCAAGGTCCCTAATGAATATCATTATACTCACCCATGCACGAGCTATGCCCTCACCTCGTTGTTTTGGATGTAGATGACGGACAGCGCGGACGGAGGCCGAGATCGCCATGACTGGACAGTACCTGGAGGTGGACCATGCGACAAGTTAGAACAGGGAAAAGACTGATGGACGTGAGTGTTGAGGTAGAAATTTGTACCTCCCCTTCAGGTAGGAACCCTGGAGGATGATCCGGATGCTACTCTTATATTTTAGTTGTTTTCCCTTTTTACATGTACTTGTTATTCAGTTGGGTTTGTATACTGGCCCATTACTTACAAACACACTATTTTGTATTCAGTTTTACATGGTGTTTACTTCCAGTTTCATACTCTGTTGTGTTTGTTTATTTTTTTAAAGACATTGCCTTCCCAGCTTAGGGAATTACGCATTTGGTGCTAGTCGCCAGCCCCTGACCAATGGAAGGTGGGCTTGGGGTAGTCACGACACGAGTCCTGAGGACGGGTCATAACATAAATACTCTCACTATAGTGGTATAAGGGAATAAAATTTGATAATATTTTTCCATTTGGTGATGGTGGTTATACTATCTTGGCTCAACCTCAACCATTATATCATTTTTTGACATTGATGGAGACTAAATCTCGTATGGGATCACTAGGGAGAACACATTGAGTCCTCAATATCACTCCATAGAAGTGGTTTAGCCATTCTACCATGCATCCATAACCAAACCATCATTAGAACTCTGACTTGGGGAAAACAAGTTGTCAATTCCCCCTTGGGATATGATGAAATAGATGCTTCAGTATACTAGGTGGTCAGACTAGTGTATTCACATGGTGGAGGTAGATTAATAGTGGCTCGAATCACTTCTATAGTTTTTAGAATCCATAGTTATCGGACCACTATTGGGTTCCACTTTTATTGAATATGAGTAGGAGGGGATACAATTAATTTTTATTGGAACTTTAAATACTATAAAAATCATTAAAGTGAATTTTAATCACCTATAAAATCACATCGATTTTTGCATCTAGCACAACATAGATAATGTAAATAATATATGACCTCAGTTTGTTATTGGATTGGCTGACATTGTTAAACAAAATAGTGGGTGGATACCAATATGGAGAAAATACAAATTCCTTAAATAGATTCAGTCAACTTAAGGATGAACATAAATAAATTAAATTGGATGGTTGTTAGACATGGTATGAAACCATGGTCAAAATTATCCCCCAATAACCATGATTCAACTCAACATGGCTTTATAGGGGACATATGTTTCCATCAATTCCCACTGAACATGGAATTTCCCTAAAATTATGAACTGGTCCTTTAAGGTGTGCACATGAAGTTGAAATCGATGGATCATCACCAAGACAGGGGATATAACCCTATGTGATTCACCATACTATATTAGTTTCTATATAAAATGTCCCCAACAACACAACACAATTGGATTCATGAACTATTATCATGTTTATTCTTAGACACATAACTAAAAATCCTATAATAAATTTTATTGAGGGTATGTCAAAATTGATTGTGTAACTCCATCTGATGTACTCGACTTGAAACAATGTGGGAAATAATTTATTCATAATTCCATGATTCTCCATTGGAGGACATCCCATGGGATGTTTGTATGTGGGGACCACCCCCTTGGGATTCATTAAGGCATTCATACACACATCATGATGTAGAGAACCATAAAGTGAGGGTCATCATTCTTGTTGTCATAGGTTTTATTCAACATTTAAAATTCCAAAATGGAAATAATTTTAGCTTTTTTCCATGTAGATTTCAGTGGGAAAACTCATTATATATCTCTTAGAGTTTCATAGCTCTAGAGATCATGTCGAAATTCTATATACTGGTGCGAAAATCTGCATGAATCATATGGAAGGAGTTTGTCTATGGGGTCCATTAGCTTCTCAAATCAGGAATAAGGTATGGGTTCTTTTATACGTATGTTTGGGAAACCGAGATAGCATTTTGAATTTTAACCTACATAAGTTCAAATTAAATATTAGCACATGTTGTTTACACCTAGTATTCCCACATCTACTCAGGTCTGACTCCCCCTCCTTGGTGGAGGTCTATGTCCACCCACCCGCTTTTCAATTGGTCTTTCAAAGAATATAGAATGATAAATGAGTAATTGTGTGGATTTTTCTTGAGGGGGATGTGGTATAAAATATAGGGCACAACTACATTTGTTCAAGAAACGTGTAATTGATGATGTTCTTGAATTGATGTAAGATCCATCGAATGAAATTTTGGTGGAGCCAAAGTTATTCTATTTTTGGAAATTATATTGTGGTGTAAAATTCTTTAACTTTAGGAAGAGGAAATTTCTCTGATGTGTCAACTTGTAGAGTGGAAGATACTTTATCTAAGTGTACTTGTGATAATTCTTATTACGTGTTTCTATAGCTATGGAAGTGTGGTTTCACATGAATCATAATGATATGACCAAATTACATCATCGAACCCCATAGTACGATTACAAACCAATTCATCTGAAATATTAACCTTCTGGGTGGACATTCTAAATATGCATGGATGTTTTGGGAGTTTCATTATAGATAAATCTTGATTTTTCAATAAATTAAAACAATTTAAAATTTGTAAAAGTAGTGAACTCATGTAGGCCACCTTCCCATGTAACCAAAAACTAGTCAGACTATTAACACTATTTATTAATGTGGGGACTGCTATGTGATAATGGTGCATGAAAAAGGCACGCAGTTGATGGAAGCGACACTTCTACAAGGTCCACCAGTGTAATCCGCCTATACAGATCTCCCTTAAACTCCCTCTTGCATGGAATTCAAGTTTTAATGTTCTCCAACAGTAAGAGTAAATGTTCATGAACATGTAGAAGCCATCAAATAAAGGTCCCATAAATATCCTTATCTTCTATATTAGGATCACACACTCTTCTTCTGATCAGATCATATCTAAGGTGGGATGTTTTTTTTGAAATTATATATTTTGATTAATGAATTAGAATATTCTTAGGAAAATTATTCATGGAAAAAAAATTTATTGATATTAAGGTGGAACACCTCACCCATGTAATACGACACATATTATGATTTAAGAGAATCGTGGAGTCCCATCCAACTCACCAATGTAACCACATTGTTCCTCCAATTCAATGAAAATATTATATAGGCCCAATAAATGATCACCCAAGGGAATTTATCGAATTACACCTATTCAATTACTAGTACATGAAACCTTATTGGTAACTAACGAGACCCAAAAAAATGATGACTAGCACGACACAACAATGTGACTTTCCGTATTCCACATAGGTCCATAGAATTCCTATAAGTTGGATCATCGTGCTCTTCATTTTATATGACTATAATAGACCACAAATCCTCAAAACTATTCTCTCTCTTGTCTCTTTCAGAAGCCCTACGGACATTTCAAGTATATTACAAGACTCGAATGAAGAGTGAATTAATGGTATTTAATGATTAATTTTCCCCTATTGTTTTTTCAACACAACACATGCATAGAATGCCTCCCAAAATTCTAGGAAACTTGGAATAAATTTCATCCCCATGCTCGTTACATAAGATCTAGTCATCCAAAGAAACTCTAGGAAAAATGATGAGCCTATGGAAATTCCTCTCATAAGTGTTGTCACCCTGGATTTTGATTTGTTGTTGATCTCATCAGTTCTCTCATGTCTTCCCTATGCGATATGCCTTCTTCTCACCTATCCTTCACTGGAAAAATCCATCCTCAGATCAGTAAGGACAACCCTACATGTTCCACCATCCGTTCACCTAGAATATACATATGTGAGTTTCTATTGGTCACTCCTTTTCATGCCACTAATGGAATGAATCCTCATTCTTTGAGACACCCATCGGAGGAATTACAATTCCAAATCCCCATCGATGACTCTGTATTTAAATGGACATAGAGAAGTTCACACTAGTTTTTCGCACATTCTTTTATGAATTCATGTGGTTAATTTTTCCGATACTTTTCCTAATTGATAGGTAGGGTCATTGGGGTGTTTATTGTAGTTAATATATATAGTAATATGGACCCCAACCCTACAGATGTGATTGGGTTCTCCCAATATTATACCAAGGGTTGGGGCCTTGTCCTTCCATCATCGTCTCTAAGACCAGGGGACTCCCATTTTATAATTTGGGGGGGGGGAGTACATTCCTTTAAATATGATAAATGTTTGTACTAGATCCTTCCCTCATCAATTGTATAAATGAGAATTAGGATTCCTTCCATGAATAATCACATACCAATTATTATAGGAGGGTGTAATACTCCTTCATTCAATCCCGTGAGTTACAAAAATAATAGAGGTGATTATCATATCAATAATCGTTTTCTCTCACATAGCCTTACCCTCTTCCAATAGTAGATGAAAAATATTTAGTGGTTAGTTTGATCTTTTAGTTCAACTTGTTTTTTCACACCAAGCATGACTCCTATGGGCTTAGAGGTTAGTGTTGATTATAAAATATGAATGATTATATGCATGTATCAATAGATAATAGTTTTATAGATCATTATATCACCTTCCTAAAGAGGTCCTCTATATTAATGGGTTATAAAATCTATTTATAAATCTCATTGGTTCATATTCACTATGATAAAACCCTTCATAGGGACTCTTACTTTGGTGTAATTCCTAACAAACTGATAAATGTGGTCTTCAATTACCATAAAAATGGTATACATAGGAAGCATCTATGATTTCCATACATGAACTCACTATAATTTTCTCTAATCCACATCACCAATATTATCATATTAAATCGTGGATTTTACATCTATTTCACATTCCTTGGCCCACTTTAAAGAAGGTACCACACCATCCTTTTACTAGGCACTTTTTTACTAGATATACTTTTCTCATGATGTTAAAATACCAGGTATGGTCTTCATCACATTCCCATAAATGGTATGATGTGTCCCATTATGTGGTACTAAACTTATTGTATTCTGATTCAATTAAAAATGTTATATAGAATGTCCAACGGATGGGTCTAATACTAATATCAAACCATATTGTGTATATTTAGATGATTTCAAATTGAATAGGGCCCCAATATTTATATTAAAAAAATCTTCATAATAATAAAATAACTAAGAATCACTATTATTTTTAAAAAAATTTACCACTTTTTGGGAACAATATATTCATATAGACTCCACCATTAATGAAAATCCTAAAATAAAAATAGATTATACAAATTTTAGATCTGATTATAATTCATTGTAAATTTCATGGAAACACATTTTATTGTTGGGATGTAATAACATATTTGATAATATATCTTTAATCTTTTAGGGAGTATACGAGTAGGCAATAATTTCACTAAAATGGTGTGATGAGAATGAAATTCCATCTTCTCGACCAATGTGAGTCTCTAAGAGTTGTTGGGTGTATTCCCAAATGGTCTCCTTCCATGGAAAAAAAGGTTTTTTAAATGTCTAAAATAAGGGAACTATTTATTACTTCTAGATCCACCTAAAATAATCATTGGATACCACTCAAAAATAGAAAACTTTACATGAACGATTGTGTAAAATTAAATACCCCACCATAAACCTTTACACGTTGTTCACTTTTATTTATAAACAATTATGAAAAGGGGATAAATTTATTTATAAAAAATAATTTGAAGACTGTTTTTAGGAAACAAAAAAAGGAAATTTGAATTCAATAATTTTTTTCATTTTCTATGAGAAATAATCATTTATTTCTTTACAAGTATTATCCATTTAATGGAATTAGTATTTTTTATAATGTTGAATTATCATGTAATTACTCACGATTTATGAAAATTGAATCCTACTGTGTTAAATTATCTGATGTATGATCTATATTTAACTATTGTGGTGTTCGATTTAAAATTATTAGGTCATCATTTTTATGGAGAAATGTTTGGAATTTATACAGATAAAAATATCAGAAAGTATTTATTTACATATAATTAGATGTAATTATGGTAGAAATGATGGTTATAACTGAATATGGATGACTATTTCACAACTCATTACCATACGGGAAAACAAAAAATAGATGATGATGCATGAAGTCAAAAAAATGTATTATTAACCTTGTTCTGTTTGGAATATGTCACCTAGGTTAATAATGAATTTTGGTATAGAAGTTTTGTATTAATTAACATTATATTTATTATTTTAGGTGTTAGTTAAACAATCTCTATCAAAAATATTTATTCAATATTAGATGGATGAATTTGAGTTATATGTAAAGGTAGAATTGGTTAATAGGTGTATGTTTCTTGAATTTAATATTGATAAAAAATGGTTTTTTTATTTGAATAGATATTATGTGTTCCTTATGATTAATTTTTTAAGAGGGAGTTATTAAGGTATTCCTAGAGTTTTAAATGTTCAATATCTTCTAGAAGAACTTACGTACACATAATCATTAAAGATTACTAATAGTGGGATGTAATGAAAAGAGATATTGTGTATTTTTCAATGGTATGTTTGAAATTTAAAATGGTTATATAAAAATATAATTTCTATATAGAATTATTCAGCCTTTATGTATTTCTTAGTAGAAATGGGATAATATATTAATGAATGTAATAGTGGGCTTGCCCAAGAAATCTTAAGGCAATAATGATATTTTTTAACTATTAATCGATTAACTAAATCTAAAAACTTATATCCCATTCGAGATACTCTTCCATTATATCGGACTATATGGTTATATGTTAAAGAGATATTCAAATGAAAATGAATTTCATTATCTATATTATTTGACTATTATCCCAGGTTCACTTCAATCTTCATTAAAGGACTCTAGAAAAGAATTGGGTACTTAATTAAATTCCATTATGGCCATTCATCCATAGTCTGTTAGATAATATAAGTGAAATATTAAGATATTGTATGACATTATTTATTCATTTTCCATATATTAAGTTCATTTTTGGGATAAAAATCAATTAGTAGTTTATTTTTCTAATAATTTCATTATTTTTTCCAGTATATATATGCATCCTTTTAATAAATTATATAGTAATAGGTTTTTAACACCACCATTTTGTGATAATGTATGTTAAACAATGAATATGGGGCCCATATTAGTAGATGTGTTCTATGTGAATGTAAATACTATTCAGTAACATAAGATACCATCATAGAGTAATAGTAACAGTTATGTGGGTAACCATTTAAAAAGAACATTCTTTAGAGGTATGTGGTCATTTTGTGCTTCAAGTTCCTATAGGGAATGATTTAGGAAATTTTGTAAAAAGATAAATTTATTTTGATTTCTTTCTATACCATATGAAATATAGAAAAGTTTTGAATTATTTTCATTCCATGTGGACTTGACTCTGAGTTTATCCATGTTTCACAATTATTTTCATGTCCGAAAGTTAATAAAGCATGTTCTAGATTAATATAATGTTTTTATCTATACAGTAGTTCAATTAGAAGATCAATTTTCTTATTAAAAACCCTATTCATATTCTTGTCCATATAGGGAAGGTATTTTAGAACATAGTAATTCATTTAAATTTTTAATGGAGAAACCATATGCTTGAATAAGAAATACGAAATTCGGTAAATGCCCTAAGGGAAACATATCCCAAATTATTTAATAAGTGAACAAATTTGAGAAGATGTAGTTTCGAAAAGGGGGAGAGTGTAAAAAAGAAGTTAATTGTAAAATATATTTTTTATTTTTATTGGGAATCTGCAATAATATATTTATATACACTATAAATATATTAGGTAATTATGAAAATTTAAAATGAAAATTGTTTTATTAAACTCATTTAATTTATGGTTTTCTTTAAAAGATTCATATTCAAACTATTAAATATTAATTTTAATATATGTATTTAATTTATCAATTCATGCCGTCAAAAAATATATTAGGATAATGGTTTGATAATTTTTTGAAAATAAATATTTTCAATAAATAGTTAAAAATATTAATTTTTAACAAAAACATTATTTTTACATTTAAGTTTCTACAAGGTCAAATCATATTTATTATTATCTTAAAAAATATAATTAGTTCATTTTTTTATAATATCCTAAATATTATTTTTTGGTTAATTTAATTCATTGTGGTATTACAAAAATTATATATATTTTAAAAGGATATTTTCAATAAAATTTGTTTTATTGCATTTTTGTAGTATAATTTTACATTAAATTATTATACTTGTGGGTATTCAATATGAAAAATGGTTTCCATATATGGAATCAATAGGTAAACATTTGGTAAATATTCTTTTTTTCCAAATTAATATTAACATTAGTAGTTTTTTTTACCTCGATAAAGTGTAAATCAGACAATTAATGTTGAGAAAAAAATATAAGAACTATAAATTGACCACAAAAATTACCAAAATATTACTATATGGGTGTATTTCATAAATAATCATTCTAGATTAATTTACATGGGCTTTTTATCTTGGGATTTGATTATATCATTTATAACATTTTAAGCAACGAAAAGTAAATTAATTCACGCTCTTTTTTTTAATAAATATATAATTTTTGATCTTAAAAAACAGTGGATATGTTATATTTTAAATAGTAATTGGAAATGTAAATGATTTATATTCATCATAGTAATTTTATTTTAATTTATATTAATGAAATAATTTCCTTAAATTCTTACACAATGCCGACTGAATATAAATAAAATTACAGGAATATTATAATAAATAAAATTAAAAATATTAAAATAAATTAAATATGATAATATTGTTATATTAATATAACTTATTAAAATAAAATTAAATTATAGGGATTTAATATAATATATTTCCGAATTATTCATGTTGTATTAATGTTAATATATCACTGTAATTAATAGTTCTAAAATTTGACATTAAGGATATTATAAAATAAATAATAATTTTTAGAAGATAGAAAATAACAAAAAATAAGAAATTAATTCCAAATATTATGATATTTGTATATTATATAAACCATGTTCCATTTATGGGCCCTTTTTCTACTTATAGTAACTATATTGACTATCAAAAGTTGGAATCTCTATCGCCACGGTTAGTTTAAAATGCGTTAATGAGTGTTTAAAACCCAATGATGATGGTAAAAACATGAACTAAACATTTAAAATATTTATTGTATAAAAATATTCATAAAAATATTTAACATATAATTTTAATAAAAATGTTTTGATTTATTTTGAATTAAAAAATTAATTTATATTAATATAATATTTTGGGAAATTGCAAGTGTACTCCTCCCCTATCTTATTAGATGGAACCAATTATTTTCATTTAATCAAAGTTCCAAAAAAATTATAAAAATACATAACAACATACCATCCTAAAATCCCTCTAATAATTATAATGTTCTTGTTTTTTGAATAATATATTACTTTGTCTTCATACATATTTAATAAAATGACACTTGCCAAATAAGAGTTTTTAACCACACATTTATGATTTTTTCATTCTTCCATCAATTTAAAATATTAATTTCAAATTCTTATATATTAAAACAATTATATTACATATACTAAGGTATTTTTATGTTAATGGAAGGACATATACCCCTCTTTTCTACTATAAAATTTCTAATGAAGACACTGTTTGTGGGTATGGTGGACTACAGCCTTGCGAACGGGTGTGATTCATTATCCCATTACATCCTATAATGACAAGTTACAAAGATACTATTAATATCTATATATAATATTAATAATATATTATATAATTATGAGTTGATAATATATCATTTACTTTCATACCTCGGCTTTCATTCAAAAATGATAATGTCATCCCTGTGTTTGTGTGGACCACCACCTCTATGAAGTGTTCTGATATGATTTTCATTAACATGTCATATTGATGATATACAGCAGTAAATTTTAAGAATTAAAATGATATTTAAGAAATTATTATCATTTTGGATGGAAAACATGATACATTCCTTCTTTCTATAATGAACATTTAAAAATGGAAATGTTAGTCAGGGGTGTTAATGGTTTACCATCTCCATGATTGTTTCATAGTTCATTTTTCATAAAAAATTTCCAAAACATGAATTAAATTTATAATTTATGAATATTAATTATTATTATTTAATCAACATTTTTTTAGAAAAAAATTGATGATCCTTTTTAACATATTTTACAAACCAAATCCATTATCGATATATATGAAAAAAATATCATCAAAATATCTGACGTGATTTAAATTAATTCAATAAGTAATTATGACATGGTAAGAGATAAAATAAAAATACTAAAAAACATCAAAACAAATCATAATAATGAAAATAATTAAACAATTTTTATTATTTAGTATGAAAAAGAGTGTACATTTCCATTCAGACTAATGGTATAGGATAATCTCTTATTAATATTTTTTTAAAATTTCCTATAACACCCAATTTCTCAACCACGCCCATAAGAATATTTAAACAAATTATTTGAATAAGATTTTTAATATTTTTTAAATTCATTTTTACCCATTATTGACATAAAAATCAGATTTATGGGAATTTGTTATTTGTAATCCTTGTGAGGTACTTTTTTACTTATCCAAAAAAATAACAATAGAATATTTTTTTTAACTTATATGAAACGAGTGTAATTTTCCTCTACCATGAATAATATTTTCATTTTTCCTTTTATTAAAATATTAAAATATTATTTTAATATGAAATGGTTTCTTTAATATCTGTGTAATTTTATGATATTATGAAATGATTTCAAAAAGGAATGGTTATTTTCTTCTAAGAATATTTTTATGATGAATGCTTTTACATATTATGTTATGGTTTATAATAATTTCATATAATGTTGGGAGGTTATATTATAAACCAAATATGGGTGTTTCCATTATTTTCCTCTAAATCATTGTGCATGTTTATGTTGTATGTCGATCATGATTGTAATTTTATATGTACATATGATGATTAATTGAATATTAATCAAGTGGTTTATTCCAAGTATATCTCTGAGGGTTTTTTAATTTGTAACTGTGATGGTTACAAAATTTATATCATTTATCGGAACTCTATTTGAAAATATAACATGAATATGATTCCCCAAATAATGAAAAAAATATGTTCATTATATTTGTTTTTATAGAAACATTATGATTTCAAATGATATAAGAATGTATATACTACATCATAAGGCTGAAATTTTTATCTTTGGGAAATTAATATAATGGGGTTTTCATAATTTTAGATAATTATATATAAATTTAATTTAAGCAATAATATTTCTTTTAAAATGTTCTATGCAAATAGTTTGGTAGAAAATGTAATTTTCTTTGGTAAGAATAGTTTATTTTGAGTGGAAATATTAACATTAAAAGAAATTTCTTAATAATTATTCATAGAATATCATTTTCATTTTTTTCTATGACCCTTAGAATTTTATTTCTTCTAATCCCGTGTTTGTAAATTATTTTTGAGATGTATTAAATATGGGTAAAGAAAAAGATTTTCTGAAGTTAAAATTCAAGAATATTTTTCGTGAAAGGAATTTTTTTTATTATAACGACTTATATTATGGTAAAAAGGGATACCAATTTGAAGTGACCACATTATATATATATATATATTTATATTATGTAATTATTATGACATGAATCTATAAAACCCTAAACATAAAAGGACTTTGGGAATGTGATAATGTGAATAATAACTTCATGTCACTAGTATATGTAATTTTGAAAACACAGTCTTTAAAAAATGATCATATAATAAATGTGGACCCCAAATTGAAAAGAGTAATATATTTAAAATGGAAATGTCTCATAGTTCATCTTGTTTATTAGTTGAAAAATCCCATCATGAGAACAAAAATTATAAAATGTGAAATCATGTTTTAAAATTGAAAATATTACTATAAGAATGAGAATTTTCTCCATGAAGATAGAATGAGGAGAATTTATATGATGAAATATGGGTAATATATCCCCAATATTACTATTATCAATGATTATATATTGGTTTTTTATGATTCTTGTAAATTATTTCATGATTATAATTACTGATACATTGTTAATATATATTAATATTCTTTAGACTTTCCAAATATAATTGTTCTTTATTAATACTCCATTTAAGATAAAATGACATATTTAGGTATATAATAATTCGACATTAATACAAATTTGAAAAAATAAATTAATGTATTTTCTTCTTATAAAATTCTATCTTCTATTAAAATTTATATTTTTTAAGAATTATTTCAGTAAAATTGATTAATAAGAATATTTATTATAATTATAAATAAATAAAATCTAATAAATAATTAAGTAACCATAAGGAATAGTAATTGAATTTATAAATTCCAATGAATTAATATTTGTTTTAAAAAATTGTTTTATTATATATTATAGTTTTTAATTGAAATTTTATATTCATATATTTTGGACTATGAAATATAATGAAATTCATTATATATAGAAAGAAAGATTAAAAAAATTCATGTAATGATTATTATTTAGAATGAAATAAGAATACAATCATTTAATGTTAAAAATATATATTTTTCAAATATATGATTTTATATGTTCAATGTTTTTTATTATTATAATAATTTAAATTTATGTATAATGATGAAAATTTTTATTGAAATATTCAAATACAATATAAGAACAAATAGTTTAAAAAAATATATGTTGTTTATTAATATTAACTAAAATTATTAAAAACATTTTTATACTTAAAAATATGTGACTAATCTTTTAAAAATTTATAAATTATAATGTTAATATTAATTATTTTGAACATTTAAAAAAAATCCAATAAAATATTTTATATTTTGAATTTGAGTGTCCTAATTAAGAAGTAATAGAAATTTTAATTTTTGGTATAAAAATCATCTATGAAATTTAAAAATATTTTGTCAGCATTATACCTAAAAAATAAGGTTAAAAGGTTTTTTCAATGGTTATTGTACTTAATTATCCCAAAAAATATCACTAATTGTAAATATAATGGAATTATCAACCTATTATTTATCATTTCCCAATATGGTGACATCATACCTTCCATTCGGGATGAATATTATTTGATCCTTACATCCGATCACGTGTGTAGTGAATTCACTATCAAGCATCCATACACTAGCATGATCTAATGAATTCATTGAAATTTTTATTACCACATCCTATTCAGTGAAATGTCAAATGATATGAATTTATTATTAATGTGCTTTTAGTTAATAATTTTGATATGTTTAATGGTTTTGAATGTGATGATTTTTTAATAAGTCAATTGTTCAGAAAGCATGTGTCATACTTATTGACACAATATTTTAAATTTTGAAAGAGTTGGAATTTATGATTGAACTTCAAAGAGTAAAGAATTGAGTTTGATGGAAATGAGAAAAAAATACATGCATGAATTTTTTTTTCATGCTGAATAATTTTAAACGATTGGAATTATTTCTGTTGCACTTTAATGATGGGTTTAATGGGATTTGACACCATTCTGAGTTTGGATAAGTTTTTATTTGTGTTTTATATAAGAAATAATTCAACCTACTAACAATGTAGAATCCAACTAAATCTCAAATATAATTGGGACACAAATGGTTTACCAAAGATAAGGAATATAGCTAAAAAAGACATTGGGGGAATTCATACCCATGGAGATACACATATAGGGGAGATCCACAATACGGGGTTGTATAACGGTGGAGGTAAATGACATCACGGGGTGCTTCTGGCTGGAGATGGGAGCTATATGAAATATATTTTTCCTTGTCTTATATTTAATATTTTAATATAAAAGTGAGAACAAAATAAGGTAGTTTTGATTTGGGTTCAAATATTATAGCACTGAAATGAATCCTAGATTTTTGACTCACCTATAGATTCATCTGGGTCATCATATAATTTATCCTCACTCCACAAACTTGATATATGTTATATCTATTATATGAGACATCTGACAATTTCAATCATGTGATCTTCATCCTTGGCCTCTTCTAAGAGTTTCTATTCATCTAAGATTCATTCTTTGTCATCCAAAGATTGAATTGAAGAATCATATCCCTGATTGAGTGTTCTAAAAATTAATTAATGATATAAATCATCTAAGATACCATTTTCATGATTAATCAATGATCAACCGAGATTTCAATCAATGATAAAATAATAAATTATCTAGTACCATTTATGTAATGAGAAAAATTACTATGAAATAACTAAATGAGTCTTCTTGATTTTGAAAGGTTCTGATGAAACAATTCATCTATATCTACTCAAGTATGAAAAATTGTTACAGTTTATGATTATAAATAATTAGAAATATTATCAAATATACAGGAGTTTTTGAAGAGATAAACAAATATGAGAGAGAGCTCTAATTTTTCAAGTTATGTTTTTTTACATTTGATCTTATAATCCATATTTCATCATTGCGTTAATATACAATGAAATAGTTTTCTCATGAACTTATTCTTAAAAGGTGTTTGAATAACTGAAAGAATTTTATGGGAGAATTATATGTTAAACATAATAGAATAGGATTTATGGTACATATACACACATGAAGGCTTAATATATCACACTCGAGTACTAATACTCTCATGATCAAATATTCTAAGAAATGATACTCTTGTGAAGTGATTTGAGTATTAATGAACTGTGTTTCATGATTTAGATATATGAATATGTGAATATATTTAAACAGAGAAAGAGGAAATTTCACATGTATAATTTAATGATTTGTAGTATCCCATGAAGGATTACATACCAAAAAGTGAGTATTCTATTTTTCACAAAGTAATTCTATTCATGAGGTAGAGTAATGAGAATGTACGTATGAATATATTTGATATCATTGAATAAAGGAATATATTGGATCATGAGAATTGAAATATGTGTGGGAATAACTGTTGGGCCAAGAGGTCGTGTCCCTGAGATAGAATTAGTGCATAATGCACATTGACGTGAATGATACACATCCATATAACAAAGGATGTTCAATGAATGTAAAAGCGATATGTGTGTGATGTTTTCTAGAAGGTGACATGCTTTGGGAAAACATATTACAAGTGGTACATGCATGAAAAGTAATTGGAGAGAGTTTTTTGATTTCATAATATAAACAACACATGCATGTATTCTTAGATATCCATACATTTGTGGATTCACATATATAAATCACATACACTAATTCCAAATTAAATAGATATTATAAAACATGTTTTTATATAATATGTATGTTGAGAGAAACAAATACAAAACGTGGAGGACTTGTACAAGTGTGTTATTGATGAATATATGATGAAAATGCATGATACATTATACATGAAAGTAATTTGAATAGATAAATTACAATTTGACTTGAAACATTAGTGTATGGTGTTTTGAGACTGAAGCTGGGAAAATATTTCTATCATTGTTTAAGTGTATTTTTTTATCTGAGTTTTTTTGTCTTTAGTGAGTTTGGGTCTTCAGTAAAGAAGTAATTAATTTCCAAAAAAAATTGTTCCTGAGGTAGCTAATTATGTTCAGGGATCAGATTTATTTGATAAATTCCAGCATTATTTCAATGGTACTTGATTTGTACATATGTTAGTTTGACCCAATGGACTTGTGGAAGAGGATCTTAAATTGATCTTTCTATAGTAGATCATTTATCTGATGTTTATGGATTTTTTGTGGTGCCTAAATAGTTAATTAATATCATTATGGGTGGGAGGGTCTAGACAATAACTTTTAAGAAGGGTTAGTTGGGGGATTTAACTATTTTTTTAAGGGTAATTTGAACCGAGGGTCTAACCATCATGTAACAGGGGGGTTACCAATTACTATTGTACTCAACAAATGATATAGTAGAAAATCCATGGTGGGGGTCTAACCAATGTGATAAGAAGTAGGTATTTATACCAAACCATATAAATATCCATGTGTTATTAATTCATTGTTGTTATTGCTTATTGGATTTGTCTGAATATCAAATATGATAGATCGAGACTCAAATCAGTCGCATGGATTGAATCAAAAGTAAAAGAATATATATGAACCGTATATCAATGATTCTACCCATACACTATCACTGGTATCAAACAGATCCTTTCCCACATCAATAGGTATGAATGGACAAGATACCCTATGTATATATATTTTTTTGGAAAAATGGATATTTTTAATTTATTAAGTATCCAAGAAATTATTAATTTTTTAATTCTTATACAACCATGATTGGAGAAAAAACATGCTTTCTGACCATTTATCAATTGGCTTAGATGTGAGTGATGATGAAAAAATGGGTTTCCCATCTATTAATTTGGATGTTTCCACGATTAAATATGATAAGTGAAATAGGGTATTTTATGGAAAACATAAAAATGTAATCTATATGGATTTATGTAAAACAATTTACACAAATATAATGGATCTTCAAACTGCCAAGGAGATCTCCATTAACTTAGAATTAGTTATGAATGAAATCATAAATTCATAGAAGAAATTTTAAGAACCTAGAGATAAATGTATAAGGATATGAAAATGTTTGATGATGAATGTATTGAAAACTAAATTAAAAAATTAAATGGAATTTTTAGCAATATCAATGGTTTTGGAGAAAAGATGGATTATTCTTATTACACCCTATGATTTTTTGAATTATGTTTTGGAATTAATTTATCCATTTTGATAATTCTCATTTCATAAAAGACAAAATATAGTTTATTTTTTATTAAATCACTATGTTTGGATTGAGTTATATGAAATACCAAGTTAATCATTCTCTACAAACAAAATAAGATATGGCTTGATCTACACAAACATCGAGGTTAGCTTCTGTTATACGCAACAATGACACTCCTCAATGACTTGTGTAACACACAAGAGAGAGTTTTTCTGAACAATTATAAATTATTAAATTATTATTAATTAATATAATAAGATAAAAACATATTGTTAAATTGGAGTTTATGATTACTATTAACAAATCTATGAAACTATTTCATTTACAGAATTTAATATGAACTCTTAGGTAAACAATTAATTATAAATACATATGAAAGCTGATTTAATATAGAAGGAAATATAATTATGGTCCCAAATATATTTTACCCTAATAAATTAAATTTTCATCTTTTTCTAGTAATGCTCTAATTGAATCATTCCTCTCACCAGTTACTGACATTTCAGATGTTATATGAAACACCAATGTGGTGTATTAATTGTCGTACATTATATGAAAAACTAACTTGGGGTACGACCCATGATACACATGGATTGTACGAAACAAATTTTTTTATAAAATTATATAATTGAGATAATTAAAACATAAATTCTATATATAGTCATATGTAACGTAATAATAAATTTTGGTTTTTTTATAATTATTTAATATAAGTTATATATATTGATAATGAATGATATGATGTTAGGAAAAGTCATTTAATATTAATAATTGAATATTATTTAATGAACCACATTTAATAATAAAATAAAATTTTTAAAAAATATTTAATTTATTATGATATATTATTTTTTTTAATTTTTAAACATAGTAATTTCACTAAGGTAAATTTTTGGAAGTTTTTTGAGAAACGTCATTTTTTGTTGAGTACTAAAAAATAAAGTATTTTAATTAAAAACTAACTTTTCATTTAATTAATTATTAATGTTAAATGATATTTTAATTTTTTTTTAATTTCACAGTAGATAAATATTACATATATTAAAAATATATAATTCATTATAATCAATTTCAATTTGAAATGGAATAATGAATTCATAATAATTTTCACCTTTTTTCTACATTAAAAACTCGTTATTTTTTTCACTTCAACATGATTAGCATTAATATTAATTTTTACTCTTATGTAATTTCAATTTAGAAAAACTAAGATAAACATTTTATTCATTAGAATATTTATATTCTAATAATAAAAAGTTAATTTTTTACCAAAATGATTAGTAAATGTGATTAAAATTAACTACAACAATTATGTCTAAATTTAACTCAATTAGATAATAAAGCTTCAAAATAAGGGCCCAAATGATCTACCCACTTGTACAACACCCTTTTGATATCCATATCTCATCCAAATCATTAAATTAGTTATTTTGTTTTGTTTTTTATGACCTTTTCTATGTAAGAAAATTTTTCCACATAACTTCTTTCTAAAAATTCCTTCTGATTACTTCTCATTCCTATTAAAATTTACCACCTCTAAAACTTCCAAAAACCACTAAAACATATTTTGTTCAGCCAAGAACACCCCAATACACTTCTTAGAAATCCTACCTTCCTCCTAGTATCCTTCACATGGTCAAATTCAATCCAAGTGTTCCTTTTGGCACAAACCAAAAGTAGTTACCCGATTAAGAGGCTACATCTTCTTTTAAGTCCATTATTTTGTTTTCCTTCTCAACCCCCTCCAACTATAATTAGTCTATTATTATATAACAAAAAATTGTATCTAAAATATACTTGTGTTTTTTTGTGTAAATGATTCTACCTACATTTACTCACATCTATTTAATGGGTAATAATCATACTGTTTCTACATACGACGAACTACTAAACACAAAATGATAATTACTCATTATTAAATTATAACCTATCATGGTATCCATTATGATGGAAAATATGTTTATATATTATAGATACGATATTTATAATTTCATTATGCTTAAATAATATCTATTTGTATCAATATATTATTATTTAAATCGTTTGTGAAGACAAAAATTTTGTTTGAGGATGTGTGGACTACTTCCCCCTCAAAGCGATGAGATTATTTTATACCCTACATGAATTGTATTAAGGATAGCTTCAGTGAATATATATGATATATATGATACCATAAATCTACTATAATGATATATATATATATGTATATGTTTTCCTTTTTGTTTCATTATCCCAACTAGACAGGTAAACAAAAAAATAGTCATGAAAACATATAACCCACCGTCAACATATAGTATGTATTCCATCACATACATATTTATTCTATAGAATATTTTAATAAAAATATAGTTTATATCAATTATATTTATATCATTTTTAACATAATGGTAAAATGGTATAAGTACAAGGACCAACAACAAAACAACATAAGACAGTATGTGAAACAAAGAAAATATTTCCTGAAGTGAAACCTTAACATATGATTGTAGACAAAATGGTAATATAAGGTCATAATAAAACCATATAAGGTATTAAATATAAAAATATGGTTCTTTAGAATATTTATACTATAATTTTATTTATTATATAGGTTTTTTTAATGAGTATGACGAGATTCAAGACACTAGGTATGGGTATTTCATCTCACTTTTTATTTCTATGTGATACATTCTATGTTCGCCACTAATTCTTTTTGTGTTGTGTATGAACTACCAATTATTATATCATCTATATCTTATAATTAAATTTATTGGTATACACATATACATTGTATGGCCTTTCTTTCATGTTTTTTATGTTTCAAAAGTAACCAAATCAGTAAATTGGTTTTGTATTAATTTTCCTTCTTGTAGACTCATGTATTTTATGCACCTATATCCTTTTTCAAGGTGTATATAAATATATATTAAATTTCATATAATCAATATCCTAATTTAAAATATAATGTAATAAATATTTTATATAATTTTTTATACATGAATTTTATGATCCCAAGTTAACAAGTTATAAGAGTTTATTGAAACAATCTCATCGCATTTTGAGATTTTTTAGGTTTATGATTTATTTAATGAAATATTAAGATCAATATATCAATAAAATTAGTGAATTTTATTATAATCTAGAAATTAAAAACATAACTCGTTGGTACATATGATACTTAAGAATGTGTTTTTAGGAAATCCCGACTTTACCCTCTCTTCGGGCAGAAATCTGAGTTATTTCAAAATCATGTTTTAAAACAATTGTTACCGAGAATATTATTCTTATCTCCTGTGATCATGAAAAGAAATTATAACCCTTTTTATATTAACAATTATAAAATTAATATTCTTATTTATTTCCAATCAAGTCATTTTTCTAACCTTTTTATCGTGATAAAAGAATACTCATTTTAACTCGTACGACATGTACGAATTTCCCCTCAATAATTTCTATGAAGCTCCCTTTACATTTTTAAAAGTTTAATATTTAAGAAAGTGATAATTTAATTTTATTTTTCAAAAAAATGAGTTTCAAAATGATTTTACGTCTTGTTTATATTTTTATAAGAAAATTGTTTCTCAAAATTGTTTCAGTCTTATTTAATTAGTTTTGAAGGAAAATGGATTTCAAAATTCTTTCAAGAAATATTTATATGTTTTCAAAGTATTTTCAAGAAAAATGGGTTTCAGAAAGTTATCAATATTTCAATTAAAATGGATTTCAAAATATTTGGAACCAATATTTATATGTTTTCAATATATTTTCAATGAATTGGATTTCAAAATTATTACAATCTTTCCTTATATCATGCAAAAAAACATAAATAAAATGGATTTAAAATGTTTTGATGATTATTTTTTATTTTATCATGGATTTTTTTTTCAAATGATTTAAAATACTATATATAACATTTAATGGTATTTTCTATTAAAATAATTTTCAAACAGTTTTATGTATTAAAAATCATGTTTTAATGAATAAAGGATATTTTCTGAAAGAATTTTTTTTGAAATATATTTCAAACTTATTTCCCATATAAGAGACATAAAATGATGTTACTAATCCCATTTTATGAAATTTTATAAAGGTAAAATTCATATTATTTATATGAATAGGTTATTTTGAATTTCTTGGACTTCAGGTAACCCATTTCTATTTCACTAGTTATATGCTCTTGAAACCCCCTTTTTTCACGAGTTATGTTTATGATGAAATGATTGGGAAAAAAGTATTTTGTCATAGATTAAAATAATATTACATGCTTATAACACCCATTTTATTTCATAGTTTCTGAAGTTATTATTTATGATCTTGTGGAACAGTAATGTATGATTTCATTAAGAGACATCTTGGACCTATATCTACCTCTAATGGATTGGGAAAGAATTTATCTATCATGAGATAGAATAAAATGGTATTTGGAATGAAATTTTACTACAAAGATATCTATGGGAGTGAGCAATGACTACCATGTTTTTATGGTGTGTGAACTCATGCTACATGGATGTTCATGGGAGTGAACCATGACTACCATGGTGGTATGATGAGTTAACTCAAGCTACTAAGATGGTCATGGGAGTAAACCATGAATAACTATATTATATGGGGAGTTAACATATACTACTAAGATGGTATTGGTAGTGATTACTTGGATTCTATGGAAATTATTATATTCTTATGTGTCTTCATCAATTCGATGATTTATTCTAATATTATGATCTCATGGATTATGTTATTTATTTCATTATTATTCATGTCTTTTGAACTACCATTATTTAATCCATGATTCATGTATATGATGTTTGATATGTAGGGTATGATCTTATATTTCCACAATTATGTTCTTATACCCTTATTCTCATTATTATACATACATTTCTCCAATTTTTAACCTTCATAAGTGTAACACCCCGACCCCAGTTACCCATAGTCGGTGCATTATTACATAACATTGGCATGATCACAAGAAAGATCATGTCTCGAAAGACTGATTACATTAGTAGCCTTGGAAACACTAGATATATTCATAAAGTTTTACATTACATCATAAAAATGAAAACTACCACAACATAGTCTCCATATTCTACACTCTTATACCCTCATACTATCCCTGCAGGTCATTCAAAATTTACTTTTTCACATCCTGGGAAAAATAAAACATAGAAAAGGGGTGACCTCAAATTCCCAGTAAGGATAACAATATAGCGGAAACATTCATAAATAAGAATAAACATTTAGGGCAATGTATAACTAAAACAAAATCCTTTTAAACTTAAACATCAATATAGTATGGAAAAAAATAAAATTAAATAATTCTATTTACTTATTCACATGGATATTCTACTAATCGGATAATCACATGCAATATCAATAAGCACTTTCATAATGATGGAATACATAATGCAAGACTATCATAACCACATATCCAAGGCCTCATGGAAAGACTACAAATAAGATTTTTCCAAGGCCTTGTGCCAAGACACTAGTTTGTATCATGAGACCTACCGATGCATCGAGGAGCTATAACAGGATCCACCCGTCACATATTCAGTCCAATGCATTCCCATATGAAAAGGTTTAAACATAACATAAACATTCGTATTAAAACTAGCATAAGAAATTTCAATAATTTCACCATAAACCATGAAGGGTATAAAAATAACATATCAATAGTAAAACATATCACAAAAACCTTCAATACAATATGGAAGTTTTGTTTCATAATAAATCAGCATCAAATAAGCATAAAGTCTATCAAAGGATGTTGACATAGATGAAATCAAAACTCTTTTTAGAAAAATATCTCTTTTTATTTTGAAATCATTTAAGTGTCATATAAAATAAAATATTTTCATTGAAAATATTCTTATAACATTGTAAGGGAAGATTCGATGATTTTATAACGGTGTAAAATAGCCTCACCTGCTGTATAAGTTAAAAAACATTCTTACCTTAATTCTGTAGAAAAGGTTAAAAAGCACCTTGTTTGAAAAATGATGGAAAGATTCCTTTATAAACCTCTTATAAAAACTCAAACAAGGGTATAAATTAATTTAACCCATATTCTAGTAAATAGTAAAAACGTTTTGAAATACATTTTTAAGAAACATGGATGTGGATGATAAAGAATTCCCAATAGATTATTACATATAAACAACCTCAAATAATGAAGAGATTGCGAAATAAACCCTTACCGTGTAACTTTACTTGTTTGGGGGTAGGTTAAAATCATGTATAGTGGTGAAATAATTGTTATTAAATTATAAAAGAATCATATACATTATTATGTTATCATATATGATCTTTTAACATTGCTTTGTTAATAATATCTTAGTATTATCATCGTTTCGGCTGTTAACTTACTCATTTTCTTTTATATGTTATGTTACAGAAGCCATGTTTTTCATGGATAAGATGTATCTTATTCATATCCATAATGATATTTATTCCTTAAAAATTATTTTTAAATCATCAAATGATAATTATACTTGAATGGATACAATGGAGAATGAATCTCATCGTGTTCGTGGAGACGGTAGTCCGTACGTACACACGAACAACAATATCATTCTTCTGATATTAAAATAATATTTAATTGGATGTTATATCTTATATACTGAATAATTATCATGTTATATTTATTATTTAAATGAATTAAACATCATTATTATACCCATCCAAATAATAATATATTGAATAACAATTACACCACGACGTAGAGATGGTAAGCCGTACGTACGCACGTATGGTGACATGTCATTCAAAGGATGGATAGAATACTTAATATGGTTGTACCGTATTTATATTAATATTACAGTATATAGTAGATACTGGATTAATTATTTTAGAATAGTAATAACAAAGAAAGAAGAAGTTTAAGAAGAAATTAATTTGAAAAAATGGTGGTGAAAACATTACCTCTTCTTCGTGTTCTTCCTTTTGATTTGATCAAAATTTCACCTTAGGTTGGATTTATGATCAAACTAAGTCCTATAAGTTGTAGTTAGGGAAGTTTAGAGAGTATTTGGGCCAGGTTTGGCCGTACCAAAAGGCTTTGAATGTGTGAATTAGTGAGATGGGGGAGCGCCCTTTTATAAGAGTGGTGAGGGAGACCTTTGGAAAAGCTATAAATATTATTTTATAATAAATTCATATTCGGTTTCTAATGGCTCAAAAGTGGATTATTGAAATTTTAAGGTGTAGATGGGTCGAAAGACATGCAACCAAAAGAATTTAGACAGGTTTGGGTTATTATATTAACCTTATTTTTAAGTATTAACTCTTAGTTAATTAGTTTCACATTTACAATGTCCCTTTGTATTTTTATATTATATGGTTAATAAACATACTATATACTTCCATGAGTCCCCAAGTGGTCCATTAATGATACACCTATCATGATATAAGTCTCTTGGCCAAACCATAGATTTTTAAGAATTTAATATCAATTAATAATATAGTATTAGTTTTAAAAACTCTTTTATGTCAATTTTGACAATATTCAATAATTTATTTTTGTAAAACTTATAAAAGAAGTATTACTTCGAACAATGTTAATTAAGTAAATCCTAACATGTCATATTAACCTAGAAAATTAGTTTAATTCATAAAAAGTCTCAAATTTTATTTATTTGCGTATTTATAATATCAATTATTTTAATTTTTCACTATTATGGTAATTACTGCATCATCATTATGTCATAAATAAATTATATTATTTATTGTCTAAAAATTATAAATAAAAAATCATTATGTAGGAAATCGTTTTATATTTCTAATGAATATTTACAATCGAATTTACTTTATGGATAACCCTATATTAAAAATGTTTTTGTAAATATACTTGGATTTTTACTCTTTTAACTCTTCTTTGAATTAAATAATAATAAATGTCATAATCTAATCCATGTGGACCTAAATGATAATATTTTATTCCTAAGGTTGTTTTTGGTCGAGATACACTTGTACAATAGAATTAGAACATGTGTTAGGGTAATATTAATATCATTTTTACCCCTAATTACCCTATTTACTTTTAACCGTGGTAAATAAAAGTAAAAAGTAACTATTCCCGAAAATTTACTTTCTTCTCAATGAACAACATTTTACTCCTTGATATTAACTGTGTCTCTCGGATTTTTAAAATTCCAATCACAGAAGTGGTAAAATTATGTTTTATGTAAAAATTCAGTTCTTTAACTACCACTTAGTAGTTTCACTATTCATCAAAAAATGATGTTTTTCAGAAAAATACCAAAAATTCACCCTAGGCAAATTTCAATATTCCGAATCCAAAAATGATGTCGATTTTGAAAAATAAAATTTATAAAATTTCAAAAATTAAGTATTAATATTCATAACGTCTAGTTTGATTGGTTGTGGTCTGTTAGAGCTCGATATTGCGTACAACACACGCTATTGCATTATTCAAAGAGAAGCGTACCGTAGAAGCTTGGGGTGTTACATTCTCCTCTCATTCATATAATTTCTTCCTCGAAATTTATAGAATAATATCGCATGAAACGACTCGGGTGGTTCTTCATCATAAGTTCCTCGGGATCCCATGTTGCCTCTTCCATCTTATGGATTCTCCACAAGACTTTTACTAGACGAGTCGTCCGGTTTCTCAGTACTTGTTCTCTCATATCAAGAATCTTAACGGGCTCTTCGCAATAAGACAGATCAGGTGACAGTTCTAATTACTTATAGGTGAGTACATGCGTTGGGTCAGGCATGTATTTCCTCAACAGAGATACGTGGAACACATCGTGAACTTTGGAGAGACTTAGCGGCATTACCAATCGGCAAGCTACAGCCCCAATTCGTTCTTGAATTTCGAATAGTGCGATGTACCTGGGACTCAATTTAACTTTCTTACCAAAACGTATGACTCCCTTCCATGGAGATACCTTCAGGAAAACATGATCACCGACTAGAAATTCCAAATCCTTCCTTCGATTATCGGTATAGCTCTTCTACCTCCTTTGAGCTGCTTTGATGTGATTTTGGATTACCTTCACCTTTTCTATCGTTTCCTCAAATAGTTCTGGACCGACAAGTTTTCTTTCACCAACTTCATCCCAAGAGGTTGGTGTGTGACATATCTTTCCGTATAACGATTCATATGGTGCTATCTGAATACTCGAATGGAAGCTATTGTTATATGAAAATTCTACTAGAGGTAAATATTGATCCCACATACCCTAAAAGTCAAGTGAGCAGGATCTCAACATGTCTTCTAAGGTTTTAATAGTTCGTTCTGATTTTCCATCTATTTGAGGGTGGTAGGAAGTTCTCCAACGAAGTTTAGTATCCAAGGCTTTCTAAAGACTTTTCCAGAATCTTGAAGTAAAACAGGGATCACGATCAGAAACAATCGATAGGGGTACTCCATAAAGTCTCACAAATTCATCAATATATTGTCTTTCTAGATGTTCCAGTGGTAGATCTTCTCTTATAGAATGAAAATGTGATGAATTGGAAATACGATCAACAAAAACCCATATTGCATCTTTCATTCTAGGAGTTTTCTGTAGTCCCATGACAAAGTCCATCGTGATATTATCCCATTTCCACTCATGTATGGGAAGAGGTTGCAAAACTCCACCAGGCCGTTGCCTTCCAGCTTTCACTTGTTGACAAAACATACATCTTGAAACAAAATCAGCAATCTCCCTCTTCATGTTGTCCCATCAAAAATGTTCCTTCAAATATCTATACATTTTTTTGCTCCCAGGGTGTATAGAGAAATTGGAACTGTGAGCATTATCCAGCAATGCCCTTTTTAGATCAGGTATATCGGGAACACAAAGTCTCTTCCCAAATACCAAATTCCATTTTCATACACAAAGTCTCTCAATCTCCCATCATACACAACTTTAATCTTCTTTTAAAATTCTTCATCATCGGTCTGAGAACTCTTAATCCTTTCTAGTAAATATGGTATGGCAACCATTTGAAAAAGAATTGATGTTTCACCTTCCATGGTTATTCCAATGTACATCTTCACTAGATCCATGAAAATTGGATCCCTTTAAATTCTCATATTGTTCAAAACTCCTTGATCTTTTCTGCTCAAATTATCTGCCACCTTGTTTGCTTTCCCCAGGTGGTAGTGTATCGTACAATCATAATCCTTGAGTAATTCAAGCCATCTCCATTGCCTCATGTTGAGTTCTTTTTGTTAGAAAATATACTTCAAACTCTTGTGATCAGTATAAATCTCACATTTTTCACCATATAGGTAGTGCCTCCCTATCTTCAATGCAACGATCACAACTTCTAACTCGAGATCATGAGAAGGATAGTTTTGTTCATGAATTTTCAATTGTTGTGATGCTTAGGCAAAAACCATATCATTATGCCTAAGGACACATCCAAGTCCATTATTTTATGTATCATTATAAATAACGAACCCATCATTACCTGATGGTAGAGTAAATATAGGTGCATTGACTAATCTTCTCTTCAGTTCTTTGAAAAATTCCTCACACTATTTTTTCCAAACAAATTTAACCCGTTTATGTGTGAGCTTTGTTAATGGGTTAGCCAACAGAGAAAAATTCTGGATGAAATGTCGATAATAACCTGCTAAACCAATAAAAGTACATACCTCATTTATACTCATCGATGTAGGCCATTCTTGGATTTCCTTGGTCATAGAAGGATCAACAAAGATTCCATCTTTAGAGACTATATGGACAAGAAAAGAAATCTCCTGAAACCAGAAATCACACATGAAAAACTTCCCATATAATTCATGTATTCTCAGAGTCTTTAGGATAATGCGCAAGTGATTTTCATGATCTTCCTAGCTTTTGGAGTATACACAGATATCATTAATAAATACCACAAAAAATTCATCGAGATACTCCTTGAAAACTCTATTCATCAGATCCATGAATATAGAGGGTGCATTAGTCAATCCAAAAGGCATTACTGTAAACTCGTAAAGCTCGTACCTGGTTCGAAATTCAGTCTTCGGAATGTTTTCCTTCTTCACACACAACTGATGGTATCCAGATCGAAGGTAAATCATTGAAAAGTACTGAGCTCCATGCAGTTGGTCAAATAAATCATCAATGCGAGGTAGGGGATACTTGTTCTTTATTGTTATAGCATTGATCTCGATGTAGTCGATACATAACCTCGTAGATCCATCTTTCTTTTTAACAAAAATAACAGGGGCTCCCCATAGAGAAACACTAGAGCGAATAAATCCTTTATTACTCAATTCCTCTAGTTGTTTATTTAGATCAACTAATTCTACAGTGGCCATTCTATAAGGGGTCTTCGATATAGGCCTTGATCCAGGAATTAAATCAATGGAAAACTCAACTTCTCGTTCGGGAGGATGTCGAGGTAAATCTTCCGCAAACACATCTACATATTATTTCACAATAGGTACATCCTCCATTTGAACATTCTTTTCCTCACCCACATTGTTTTCATTCTATTCCTGCCAAATAATTTAATTTAGTTGAGCTACTGGGGGTGGATCTAGATAAGAATTAGGTGGTGACGATTCTACTCTAAATATAAGGTATTCCTTATCATCATCATCAAAAATAGTAACCTTCTTCTTCTAACAATAAATCTTTGCACCATGGTCCAAAATCCAATCCATACTAAGGAATATATGAAACTCAATCATAGGTATGACGATGAGATCATCAGATAAAGAACATTTATGTGCTCTAATGGGGACTGATTCACAAAACTTTGTTTCAATGATACTTCCCTTAGGACTTTTAACTGATAACTCCCTTGTTAAATCAAATTGGAAATATCTAATTTTCTTAGCAAACTAGGAAGATATGAAACAATGCGATGATCCAGAATCAAATAATGCATTTTCTAAACTTGAGGAAACCATTAAATTACCTGCCACCATTTCTTTTGGAGCTTCTACCTCAGCAGTAGTGATAGCAAAAGCTTAGCCATGATCCCTTGGCCTTTTCTGAGGTAAGTTCCCCTGATCCTTAGGAAATTCATTTGCATAATGTCCCATCTCCCTTCTATTATAGAACTGAACATTGGTAGCTTCCTTCTTCCCATTGCAATCAAGAGCTTAGTGGCCTTTTTCACCACACTTGTAACAGACACCCATTCCCTTCAAGCAAGTACCGGAGTGTTTCTTCCCACATTTAACACAGGATGGATATTCAACCTTTCCCTTCTTCCCCTTATTTCCATTCCCAGATTGATCAGCAGATCTATTCTACTCTTGATTTTCTTTAAAGTAATAAGACTTATAGAATTCCTTTTCTGTCTTGAGAGCACATGAGACAATGTGTTCGTACGACGAGATGGATTGTGAGACTAATTCACGATGGAGAAATGGTTTTAACCCATAAAAGAAAAGTTCAATCTTACTTCTTGGGTTACGTATATAATCTCCAACATACCTTTCTGACCTTGTAAAGTTAGCATCATACTTTGCGACATTCTCATCCTCCTTTTGTCTCAGAATCAGAAATTGTCTTTCCATATCTGGTCGATGGTCACGAGGAAAGTATTTTGCTAAAAACAGATCTCTGAACTCCCTCCATTCCATATTTTTTAATTCATCATCTTCCTTCATGTTTTGAATCAATGACCACCATTGATCAGCATCTCCAGTGAGGTGGTAAACTGCCATGATAACTTTTTCCCTTTCACTACTCCCCAAAGCCTGAAATTTTTTCTCTAGGGAATTTATCCATTGCTCAGCTAATAAGGGATTTGTACTTCCATTTAAAGTTGGTGGTTGTTTACTCATGAATCGATCTAACATTGATCCACCATGCTGTGGATCAGGGTGCTCCATACGGGTAAGGTTATTATTCATAACCTGAGTGAGTTGTCCCAGTATGGTGATTATCTGATCGGCACCAGTTGCATCACCAGCTCCACTATAATTATCTTGAGTAGGAGGGAAATTCCTACATGGTGTGTGTGCATTGATACAGTTTCCATTTCATCCAATAGGCGCCATTTCTAAACAATGGCATAAACTAGATCAGTTTATGAATCAAAATACATAATTCTATACTTATAAAACACTTAACATAAATTGAACTATTTATGGATATAATCCATAATCATAAGAATGTTTTCTTTGAGAAATTATATACTCATAAACCCTTCATAATGATTTGTAAATAAAATGAGAGTTATCCTAAGCATATCCCCCGGGAGTGTAAAAACCAAGAGTGCATCAAGGCCCGTTGTCGTGCACCAGTTCCCATTTTAGTCTAGCTCAAAGTGGTGTTTTCGGGTTTTACCCCATGTACATCAGTGCCAGAGCTGCCTCTACCTGCTCGTATCCAGACATGGATGTATTTCTTGGAAAACTCACTAAATATCTACAATACCAAAATTCTAGACAGTTCTTCTACACAAATCCTCAAAGTCCATCATAAATCTATGTTCTCTAATCTGAGTTTATCTAAATCTATCTTCCAAGGTTTGTACTAAACGTCCTCTTATAACAACTGTAACACCCCGTCCACAGTTACCCAGATTCTGTGAATTATGACATAACATTGGCATGATCACAAGAAAGATCAAGTCTCGAAAGACCGATTAGTTTAGTAGCCTTGGAAACACTAGATATATTCAAAAAGTTTTACATTACATCATAAAAATGAAAACTACAACAAAATAGTATGTATATTCCACACTCTTATCCCCTCATACTATCCCTCCAGGTCATTCATAATTTACTTATTCACATCCTGTGAAAAATAAAACATAGAAAAGGGGTGAGCTCAAATGCCCAGTAAGGATAACAATATACCAGAAAATTTCATAAATAAGAATAAACATTTAAAGAAATGTATAACTAAAACAAAAACCTTTTAAACATGAACTTCAACAGAGTATGGAAAAAATAAAATGAAATAATTTCATTTACTTATTCACATGGATATTCTAATAATCTAACAATCACATGCAATATAAATAACCACTTTCATAATGATGGAATGTATAATGCTAGACTATCATAACCGCATATCCAAGGCCTCGTGCCAAGACTACAAATAAGATTTTTCCATGGCCGTGTGCCAAGACTCTAGTTTGTCTAATGAGACCTACTGATTCATCGAGGAGCTATAGCAGGCTCCACCCATCACATATTAGGACCAATGCATTCCTATATGCAAAGGTTTAAACATAACAGAAACATTCGTATTAAAACTAGCATACGAAATGTAAATACATTCACCATAAACCATGAAGGGTATACAAATAACATATCCATAGTCAAACATATCACAAGACCTTAAATACAATATGGATGATTTGTTTCATAATAAATTAGCTTCAAATAAGCTTAAAATCCATCAAAGGATGTTGACATAAATGAAATCAAAACTCTTTTTAGAGAAATATCTCTTTTTATTTTGAAATCATTTAAGAGTCATATAAAATAAAAAATGTTCTTTGAAAATATTCTTATAATCTTGTAAGGAAATCTTCGATGATTTTATAATGGTAGAAAATTTCCGCACCCGCCGTAAGAGTAAAAAACATTCTTACCTTAATTCTGTCGAAAAGGTTAAAAAACACCTTATTTGGAAAATGACGGAATGATTCATTATAAAACTCTTAAAAAAAGTTAAACAAGGGGATAAATGACTTTAAAACATATTTTAGTAAATAGTAAAAAATGTTTTTAAATACATTTTTAAGAAACATGGATGTGGATGACAATGATGTCCCAGTAGATTATTACGTACAAACAACCTCGGTTAATGAAGAGATTGTGAAATTAACCCTTACCTTGTACCTTTCCTTGGTTGGGGGTAGGTTAACCTCTTTTATAATGGTGAAATAATTTTTATTAAATTATACAAGAATAATATACATTATTATGTTATCATATATTATCTTTTAACTTTTATTTGTTAATAATATCTAAGTATTATCGTCGTTTCGGGTGTTAACTTACTCACTTTATTTTATATGTTTTGTTATGTAAGCCAAGTTTTTCATGGATAGGTTGTATGTTATTCATATCCATAATGATATTAAGTCCTTAAACATTATTTTTAAATCATCAAAAGATAATTATATTTGAATGGATATGATGGAGAATGAATCTCATCGCGTTCATGGAGACGGTAGTCCGTACGTACGCACGAGCGACAATATCATTCTTTTGATATTAAAATAATATTTAATTGGATGGTATATCTTATATACAGAATAATTATCATGTTATATTAATTATTTACATGAATTACACATCATTATTATACCCATCCAAATAATAATATATTGAATAACAGTTACACGATGACGTAGAGACGGAAAGCCGTACGTACGCACGTATGGTGACATGAAATTAAAAGGATGTACAGATTACTGAATATGATTATACAATATTTATAATAATATTATAGTATAAAGGATATACTGGATTCATTAGTTTAGAATGTGAATATCAAAGAAAGAATAAGTTAAAGAAGAAATAAATTTGAAAAAATGGTGGTGAAAACATTACCTCTTCTTCGGGTTCTTCCTTTTGATTTGATCAAAATGGCTCCTTAGGATGGATTTCTGATCAAACTAAGGCCTCTAGGTTGTATTGAGAGATGTTTAGAAAGAATTTGGTTAGGGGTTATTTGAACCAAAAGGATTTGAATGTGTGAATTAGTGAGAAGGGGGCGTGCCTTTTTATATGAGGGGTGGGGGAACCTTTGGAATAACTAGAAATATTATTTTATAATAAATCCATATTCGGTTTCTAATGGCTCCAAAGTGGAATATTTAACTATTCAGGTGTTGATAGGTCGTAAAATACTCAACCAATAGAATTTAGACTGGTTTGGGTTATTATATTAACCTTATCTTTAAGTATTAACTCTTAGTTAATTAGTTTCACTTTTACGATGTCTCTTTTTATTTTTATATTATATGGTTAATAAACATACTATATACATCCAAGAGACCCCCAAGTGGCCCATTAATGATACACCTATCATGATATAAGTCTCTTGGCCGAACCATATATTTTTAGGAATTTAATATGAATTACAAATATAATATTTGTTTTAAAAACTCTTTTATGTCAATTTTGACACTATTCAATAATTGATTTTTGTGAAATTCATAACAGAATGATTACTTAGAAAAAGGTTAATTATGTGAATCCTAACATGTCATATTAACATATAAAATTATTTTAATTCATAAAAAATCTCAAATTATATTTATTTGGGTATTTATAATATCAATTATTTATATTTTTCACTATTATGGTAATTAATGCATCATCATTGTGTCATAAATAAATTAAATTATTTATTCTCTAAATATGAAAAATAAAATATCATTATGTAGTAAATCTTATTATATTTCTAATTAATATTTACAATCTAATTTACCTTATGTATAACCCTATATTAAAAATGTATTAGTAAATAAACTTTGATTTTAACTCTTTTAACTCTTCTTTGAATTAAATAATAATAAATGTCCTAATCTAATCCATGTGGACCTAAATGATAATATTTTATTCCTAAGGTTGTTTTTGGTCGAGATACACTTGTCCAATTGAATTAGGACATGTGTTAGTGTAATATTAATATCATTTTTAGCCTTAATTACCCTATTTACTTTTAACCGTGGTAAATAAAAGTAAAAAGTTACTATTCACCAAACATTATTTTCATCTCAATGAACCACATTTTACTCCTTGATATTAACCGTTTCTCTAGGATTTTTGAAATTCCAATCACAAAAGCAGTAAAATTATGTTTTATGAAAAAATTCGGTTTTTTAACTACCACCTAGTAGTTTCACTATTCATCAAAAAAATGATGTTTTTCAGAAAAATACCAAAAAATCACCCTAGGCTAATTTTGATATTCCGAATCCAAAAATGGAATCCATTTTGAAAAATAAAATTTTTAAAATTTCAAAATGTAGGTATTACTATTCATAACGGCTAGTTTGATTGGTTATGGTGTGTTAGAACACGATGTTGCGTATAACACACGCTGTTGCATTATTCAAAGAGAAGTGTACCATAGAAGCTTGGGGTTTTACAATAAGAATTTGAACTCACATATTTCTTATGTTTTCATTCCTCATGTTAAAAATAATGGATTTAGTTAGAATTACATATGGTGGAGATATTTATGGGATATTTTAAAATTAATTAACTATGATAGAATATCTTTTCCCATTTATCCAATAAATCTAAACATTTATGGGACTAGGGCTTTTATTTCTATAATATACAAAGCATTCATCTAAAATGTTGAAATATCCATGTATGTAAAAATTAGGTCTCTATAGTTGGTATTAATGGAATGGTTTAGTAAACCACTAGAAACATGGATGATAAAAAGTTAGCATGATCCTTAAGTATATTTATAATGGTATGTCTAGGGATATATCTATGGATAAGTATAAAGATGAGTTGAAATTTCGGAAAATGTCATAGAAGTTTGGTAAAGCGTAGAGTGAGTGGTTTCCTAAAAGTACAACTATTTCTAGAATCTAGAAGTACATGTGGATCTGGAAAATATGTACCGTGGGGTAACAACCCCAATAAGATGTTTTAGTGATTACATAGGGTAATCTGGTATTCGAAAGCATGCCATGATGGACAGCTGAATTGAAACTCCCATGGGATATGCTTGGAAAATTCACATACTCTTCACGAATAATCATAAATTATTTAGATATAAGTTGTATGTGAATAACATAGTATTATCCTACGGTGGCATAGATTATGGAATCTGTCATGATTTAACCATCCTTTATGTAATTATTTTCTTGACAATGTGGTTTTATGCTATGAAAATTATTGATCACAATATGCTTCTCCTTTATGTCAATTAATAGAACTACAAGGAACTAAATTAACATTGAAAATGATGGATGACTTAATAATGTGCATTCTATGGAGAATATCATTGTAGTGGGAGATGTTGTTATCATACCTAATTAGTTTTAATGGATCATGATTAATAATGTGTACCTAAACCAACTCTCAAACTCAACAAGAAAGATAAAAAATGATTTTTATGAGAGTTCTGGTAATGGAGAACATAGAAAAAATAATATTTGGTCTCCTATATGTAAAGAATGTGGAAATAATGTCTTCTGTGAATGCCTTAGAGGATCATGAAGTTGTTTTGATTTTAGTCAAGAAGGACACAAAAATTATGACTAAAAATGAAGAATGAATAATTTGATTAATGAAAAATATAGGAATATTAGAATCCCTAAGACATCAATGAAGGTTAAGAGTTTTATGTGTAGATTAAATGGTAATTAATCCACTAAATTACCCATGAATAATTATCCTGAAGGGAAACAACAAGGTGGTGTGAGTAATGGTAACATTTTTGATAATCATGAGACTATAGAAGAAATGTGAATGGAAAAATGTATTATATAATAGAATAAGGAATCCTTGTTAGTGGTATAATTATTTAGCGGGATAACAAATTTTGTATGTATTTGGATTCAATATGTATGTTATATTAAAGGTGAAATATATAAGGATAGTTCAACTTCTGTTCTTCACTATGGATTAAAAAGAACACGTTCAATGGTTGAGATGGGATAGAAATGTTTTATAATGGAAATGTAATGTCCATAAAAAACACATGATTAAGGGAATTATAACCCTTGATATCTACCTTATGTATTTATAATTCCATTTAGATAGAGACATGTGGGATTTAAATAATCCAATTACAAGGTTCTGATTTCCTTGGAAATAAGTAAGCACATGTTGACAAGTAGTTCAAGCTATCATGGATAATGTTTAAAATATAATTTGATTTAGGGAATATATACATTAATATATTGAATAAGGAAGCATGGATGTTTTACAAAATGGATTTATGGTAATTCAAGTCATCACAATATTCCAAGAGAATTTACCACAAGGGTATTCACATTTTTTGGAATGCTAAAACCCAGAGCTACTTTATGATATTTGTGGGATCTATGTAAAATTGGATTTGTTACATTCATTCTATGATTTTAGATTATTATCATTAAAAAGTTTTATACGTTTATCCATTCATGAAAAGTTCATGTTAATCCTCAAAGGAAGTGTTTATGCACTGATTTTGAATTGAATACATTGGTTTAAATGTTATTTAGTGATAAACCATTTACCATTTATCTCGATCATATTTGTTGCTGAAATTATATTTTTCTCATTTTTAAAAAGTAAATCATATATGTTGAGTGAGGAACCAATCTAGTATGGTAAGGCTTTCAGTCATGAACCCTTGACAGAAGGACAATACAGGTTTGATGTCTACACTGGCCTATATAATATCCTAGTTTATATATATTTATTTTTTGATGAATTTTTTTAATGAAATGGTATAATTAAATTTTATGTTTATAGATTAACGTACTAAACATAATGATTTTTAAGAATTATTACAGATAAATAATAATAATTTTCATTATTTGACATGCCTTAATATATGCTAATTGTTTATTTTAGAGATTATGACATCAAATATAACTTCTATAAATCAATTTCATGAAGTAATGGAACCAATGCCTTCGTAAATCATCACAAATTAATTCCTTTGTGGACCACAACTTCTTATTGATCATTGACTTGTTTTTGATTGATGACCTCAATCACTCCCTATAAATATTTACGATTTTCCTCCATATACAATCATCACTCCCAACCCATGATTTCCTATGTGGAAACCTACATATATGTTAAATTGGGAAACCATTATGGTTCTAACATTCCCTTTTTAATGGAATATTTAATATTAATTTTTAGGATGTGGTTTTCTATTAATGAATATTTCAAGTATTATACCTTTGAAAACCAAAATGAATTTCAAGGGTGAAATTCAGTTTAAGGGGGGGTAGAATGTTACACCCCAAAATTTTGTGAATTATTATTTTTTGAATTTATTTATCCTTTTTGTTATTATCAATTAATGGAACACTAAAATAGTTTATTTTATATTAATGAACTATGTTTTTCTTGTGCTATATAAAATACCATTTAAATCATGCATGCAACCAAAACATTGTCTTTTTCTATACAGAACACCGAGTTTAGCTTGTGTTATACACAAAAATGACATTCCGTGATGGCTTGGGTAACAAAAAAGACCAAGGTTTACAGAAAAATAATATATTATTATTGTATTGTAATATTATATAATAATATAAAACCATGATGTAAAATTAGTGGATATGAATATTATTAACTAATTAATGAAAATATATAGTCTTCAAAATATAATATGAATTCATAGGTTAACAATTAATTACAAATGAATATAAAAACCAATTTAATATTGAAGAAAATATTATTATTGTACCAAAGATGATTTAGGAAAAATAAATTAATTTTTATTCTATGAATTCAATACTTTAGATACCCTTTCACATGGAACTGATTGGCCGTAAGTTAAATTAAATACAGACTTAGTGTATAATGCACACAACTTTATGTTTCTTTGAAACATATTTTCATATAATTATTTAAATGAAATAATTAGACCCTAGCCATTGAACTTTTTTATATCAATTGTAATAACTATTATTAAAATATAATTTAAAATTTTTTATACAAATAAAACTTATTGATATTGAAATATATGATTTTCAGTAAAGTCCATTTATGTAAAATATATTCTTATCTAGAATGAATCACGTTTAATAATAAAATTAATTAATGAAACAGTAAGAAATTTAATATGAAAAAAAATGATTTTTGAATTCATAATTCCAAAATTATCCGAGGATGCTTTTTTGTTACGTTTATGTGAATCATCATTTTTTGATGAATAATGAAAAATACTACATCTTACTGAAAAAAATGCTTTTTGATTAATTAATAATTAATTTTGAATTATATTATAAATTTTTTTAAGGTGAGATTAGATAAATATTACATAAGTTAATATAATTTAATTCATTAGAATCAATTTCACTTTTAAATTGAATACAAAATCATTTTATAATTTTGAATATTTTTCTACATAGAAACCTGTTATTTTGTCCCATCTACAAGATTAGAATTAATCTTAATTTTTCCACTTCTATGATTTGATTCTCAAAAAAATGATTTACGCCATTGTATTCAATATAATATTTTTATTCTAATAATAACATGTTAATTTCTGACCCAAATGATTTATAAATGTTATTAAAATTAATCCCGACAATTAAGGCAAAATTAAGCTTTGTTAGGAACTAAACCATAAAATTATGGGCTCAAATGGTCTATCAAATTGTCTAAAACCCATTATATTTCTATAGTTCTTCCATAAAACTTCCATTATTGGTTTTTTTAGTTTTATAAGACAATTTTATGTAATAACATGTGTAGACATATCTTGTTTCTAAAAATTCCAAGTGTGTCCTTTTCCATCCCAATAAAAAATGATCGACTCTCCATCTTCCTCAGACATATCAAACCTATTATGTTCAGACAATACCATCCCAATAAAATTCCATAAAATCACCCCTTGCTCCTAGAAATGTTCTCTTGGGAATAAGGAAATCCAAGGAATCCTTTCGGTATAAAACAAAAGGAGTTACCTGAATAAGAGGTAACATATTATCTCAAGTCCTTCAATTTATTATCCTTATACACCCCTCAAAATATCATTGTTATATTATTATATAACAAAAAAATAATCCTCAATATTCTGGAATTTTTTAATGTAAATGGATCAATTTACACATACGCACACCTCAATATAAATTTTAACGAAATTATTGTTTCTGTGAAAGGAAAACTACTACTTCACGAATGGATGATTTTTTATTTTTCCATTACCAACTGTACTCGTGGAAATTATGATGGAAAATATATTTATATATGGTATATATTATATTTATAATGTATTTATTCTTCTTCATTTTTTTGAACGTACGTTTGTGCTTTCAATCTTCTGTAAATGTGATATTTTTGTTCTAGGATGTGTGGACTACCTTCCCATCAAGGTGATATGATTTGTTCATATAATACATGGATTGTATTAAGTATGGATTTATTGAATATATATGATATATATGATACGAAAAATGTACTATAATAACAATATATACATATAAATAAGTTTCTTTTATTTTCATTATCTAATCACGACAATTAAAATGATATAGCATTCTTGCATATGCACGACCTACCTTCTCCATAAATGGTGTATTATAATTCATACTTATATATTTTATAGATTAATATAATACAAATAAAATATTTATAAATAATATTTATATTTTTATTTACATTCTCGAATAATTATATAATTATAAGGACCAACAATATAACATATTAAGATACATATGAAAATGGTAAATATTACCTAAAGTGAAACCTTCAAATATGATTGTTAACAAGTGCATAATATTATGTTATAATAAAATAATATATGGAATTATATCAAAGAATATTGGTTTTATAATATTTATAAAAAATTTATTTTTATTATTGAGGTGTTTTGGACGAGTACAATGAAAGTCAAGAAACAAGGTAATGGGATTTTGACTAACTTTTTATTTCAGTGTGATACAGGTCAAGTTCGCCACTCATCTCTTTTATGTGGTGTATGTAATGATGATGATTTTAATCTATTTATATTATACCGACATTTATGGGTATTTAAATATTCATTTTAAGAAATTTCATTCATGGTTTTATGTTTTAAATTTTATGAAATAGGTAAAATAGTATTGTCTCAATTTTCCTTTATTTATACTCATGTTTTTGTTATGAACATAAATTATTTTTTAAGGTGCATATACATCCATTTAAAATTTTATATCATTAAGATCCTAATTTTCATTATATTTCAGGATTTTGTTATTTACTTTTTCTTACATTGATAGTATGATCCCAAGATACCACATTAAAATAGTTTAATGAAACAATCTCATCACTTCTCGAGATTGTTTATGTATTTTCTTTATTTGATGAAATTATATGATCAATATATCAAATATATTCATAAATGTTTTTATCATGTGGATATTCAAAATATAATATGGTATTTGTACCATTTTTCTACTCTATGTTACATACTGTAGTTAAGAATGTGTTATTTGGAAATCCCGACATTACCATATATTTTATCAGAAATATGTATTATTTCAATATCATGATTGGTAAAAATGGTATCAAAAAATATTATTATAATAACCTATGATATTTAAAATAAAATTTTACATTTTCTACATTTACTAACTTTCAATGAAATCTTATTGTGTATTTCTTATCAAGGGATTTTTCTAACCCTTTAACCATGCAAGAGTAATATTTGTTTTACCTTGTACGACATGTACATATTTACCCGCCCTCATTTATGTGAAACATCATTTACTAGTTTAATGATTAATATTTAGGAAAATATTAAAAATAAATTTTAAGAATTTTTTCCTAAAATTTTACTTTATTGTATAATTTATTAGAATTTATGAAAAATTGTTTCCAAACTGTTTTTAAGCATCTTTAATTTGTTTTCAAGGAAAATGGTTTTGAATTTTTTTTGGAGATTTATTTATATTCATTAAATATTTATTCAAATAAATGGGTGTCAATAAGTTTTCAATAATTATTTATATGTTTTAAATATATTTTCAGTGAAATTGTTTCCAAAAAGGTATCAAGATTTCGTAATAGGTTTTCAAAAAAAATTTAAAGAAAAAGACTTTAAAAATGTTTCAGATGATTGTATTATAATATTTCAAGGAACAAAGTTTTTAAATGATTTAAATTATTCTTTATATCATTTAAAGGAATTTTATAACTTAATTACTTTCAAAATGTTTTATGTATTAAGATTCAATTTCCAAAGAATAAAGGATATTTTCCTCATGAAACTTTTTTGAACAATATTTTAAAATTATGTTCCATATAATATGAAAACCATTGATCTAGCTCACGCCCTATTATGAAGTGATCTAAAATATCCATTCATTATATTTCTATGAATGGTTTATGATTAATGTCATGTTATTCAAGAGACTCATTTTTGATTCATGGGTTATATGATTTTGAAAACCACTTCGTTTCATGGGTTATGTTTATAATGAAATGATTATGAAACATGTATTTTTTCACACGTTATGATAAGAATACATGTTTATTATAAACATTTAATTTCATGGGTTTTGATATGATTATTTATGTTCTTGGGAGAGATGTATGTATGATTTATTTATGAGAGGGTGGGACATATATCTACATTCAATGCATTGGGTAATGATTTATATTTCATGAGATATACTAGGATGGCCTTGGGAGTGAAACTTGACTACAAAGAAGGCCATGTGATTGTAAAATTACTTACAAGATGGTGTGAGAAGTGAAATAATTCTACTAAGATGTCCATGGGAGTGAACTAGGACCACCGTAAATGTATCACTATTAGAATTTTAAACTTTACCAACAGTTCAAAACTGTTGGCAAAGGCCTAAAAACTATTGCTATATAGTATACCAATGGTTCCCTCAAATGTGGCCTAGTAAGCCGTGACAGTAGGCCTATACCAACACTTCTGTGAAAACCATTGGTGAAGGTGTCAAAATAGAAGCTATACCAACGGTTTTCTACAAACAATTGGCATATGTGTGTTAAAGTATAACATATACCAATAGATTGTGAAACTGTTGGTATATGTGTGTTACAATTATACCAATGGTTTACAACCATTGGTATAGAGTGGATATGGAAAGACATAAGGCTATACCAACGGTTCTCTTATAACCATTGGTATAAATCTATACCAATGGTTATAACAAACCCGTTGGTATACATTTTCACAACTCCAATGTAGGCCCCTCTCCCCCCTCTTTAGACATACAACAATATAGCTCCACAACAACACACCTCCCCTATCCAGACCTGCAACAACACCAATACAAAATCCCCATCCAATGTATTCCAAATTTAAAATTCATTCCATAATTTAGAAATTTAGAAATATAGAAATTCAAATGCAATAAATGGTTCAAGATGTGTTAGTGGAAAACAATGGCCAATCTCGAGATGGGTTAACGGAATAGCCTACATGATTTTTATAGACTTTTCAATTAGAATAAGGGGGTACGTGGCTAATTGTAATTTTCTCTCCTGGATGTGATGTGAGATGAATCTCTATTTTGCGTAGTGGGTATTAATATTCAACTAATTCTTTGGTATTGGGTTCCCAAATGGACATTGGTTTGGTCATAGAACCCACTATTTGAGGATGGGATTGAGGTGATCCATGGGGCTATGGTGTCACCATATGTATTCCTCAACATTGGGGTATTTTTATGAGACTTTAAAACCTGTTTTTCAAGAATATATGTCTAGCCTTGTTGACCAATTTGTTATATGGTATGCTTGAGTGTTCATGCATTTAATATGAAATCACTATATGATATTTATTTTTTGTATGTTATTGTACACAATGAACGACCCATGATTGAGAATTAGAACATGAGTGTTGGTGCATGATCATGATAGGATGTCGAGACTCGTTTCTAATATAATTCATGATTTACAATATATAATATGACCCATTATTTTTTCAATAAAATCCTTGTGAATATTTTCTTCTAATATTGTATGACCAATATAACACATTTTATTTTTTATCACTTAATATCAAGAATCTATGTGTAGACTTATGAATATTTTCTGTTTTCCAGTTGTTGTATTCACTTAAAATGTTGTCCATTACGAAAAAACATGAGACACTTTGAGTGACACCTATCACACCATGCCTCGGATTGAGGTGGGGATGACTCATACTTATAAAAAATGATCCAATAATCGTTGTGATAAAGTATAAACACAATCTTAATGCTTTTGGTTGGTTTTCTATTTTCCAATTGTTGTTTTCACTTAAAATCATGTCCATTTCAAACAAAAGTGAGACACTTTGAGTGGTACCCATCACCCCGTACCTTGGATTGAGGCAGGGTTGACTCGTACATGCCCCAAATGACACATGGATCATTTTCCTAATGTATCAACACAATACAAATGTTTTTGACTAGTTTTACGTATACCGGTTGTCGATTTCACTTAAAATGTTGTCCATTTCAAATAAAAGAGAGACACTTGGAGTGATACCAATCAATCAGGACTCGGATTGAGGCGGGGTTGACTCGTACACATCACATATGTCCAATGGATCGTTTTCCTAAAGTATCAACACAATCCGAATACGTTTGGTTGGTTTTTTGAATGTCAGTTGTTTTGACTTAAAATGGTTTCCATTTTAGACAAAATTGATACATTTTGAGTGGTACCGGCCACACATTACCTCAGATTGAGGCATATTTGACTCGTACATATCAAAAATGACCAATGGATCGTTTTCCTAATGTATCAACACAATCTGAATGCATTTGGTTTGTTTTTTGTATGCCATTTCTGGTTTTCACTTAAACTGTTGTCCATTTCAAACAAAAGTGAGACACATTGATTGATACAAGTCACACCATGACTAAATGTGAGGAGGGGTTGACTCGTACCCTTCACAAATGATCCACGGATTGTTGTTCTAATGTATAAACATAATAAGAATGTGTTTGGTCGGTTTTCTGTACGCCATTTTTGTTTTCACTCGAAATCTTGTCCATTTCAAATAAATTTGAGACACTTTGAGAGGTAGCAGCCACACCATGCCTCAGATTGAGGCAGGGTTGACTCATATACATCACAAATTACCCATGGATTTTTTTCCTAATGTATCAACACAATTCCAATGTGTTTGATCAGTTTTTCCATATGCCAGTTGTTGATTTCACTTAAAATGCTCTCCATTTCAAATAAAAGAGAGACAATTTGACTGATACCGGTCACACTGTGCCTCGGAATGAGGCGGAGTTAACTTGTACACGTCACAAATGGCTCATGTATCATTGTGATAAAGTATCAACAAGATTCAAAAACGTTTGGTTAGTTTTCCGTGTGTCAGTTGTTTTGACTTAAAATGTTGTCCATTTTAAACAAAAGAGAGACACTAAGTGTGATACCAGCCACACCCTGCTTCATATTGAGTTGAGATTGACTCTAAGAAATTAAAAATGACCCATGGATTGTTTTCCTAAAGTATCAAGACAATCTAAAATCATTTGGTTGGTTTTCCGTATGGAAGTTATTGTTTTCATATAAAATCATGTCTACTTCAAATAAAAGTGATACATTTTGAGTGGTGCCGGCCACACCATGCATCAGATTGAGGCGGGGTTGACTCGTACCATTCAATAATTATAATTAGGGTGTTTTGGGTTTTATTTCAAGTCATTTCGATGTCATTCGGTTTGCATTTTACCATTAAACACGTTTTTTGGCCATTTTCAACATGCATAGTGCGTTTTTGGCCACCGCGATCACACGAAACCTCTGATTGACGTGACGTCTGGTATACCATTTAAAAACTCACCCATCCTTTTTTTATTCTGATTTCATGGAATCTCGAGGACGTTTGGCTGGTTTTGACCACCCCATGCATGCTTTTCAAGCGCATTGCACACCTAAAAACACATATTCAGTCCTGCCACACAAACTGTGTGTCTAAATGACGTGTTGTCCCCTCATATACCTCAAGAATAAAAATTACGGTGTGTTTGTGTGATTTCATGTCATTATGATGTCGTTTGGTATGCATTGGAGCGTTAAACGCATGTTTTGGCCATTTATGACACGCACAGTGCGTTTTCGGCCACCGCGGTAAGACGATAGTTCGGATTGACGTGCCGTCTGGACAACCATATCACAATTCACCCACCCTTTGTTTTTGGTCTGATTTCATGGCATTATGAGTTCTTTTGGCTGGTTTTAACCATCCCACACACGCTTTTCAAGTGCACCAACCACCTAAAAAACACATATTCAGCCGTGCCATGGAAACTGCACATCCGAATGATGTGTCGTCTCCTTGTACATATCACGAATAAAAATTTGGATGTTTTGTGTGATTTAAAGTCATTCTGATGTCATTCGGTATTCATTTGACTGTTAAGTGCATGTTTGGTCCATTTATGACATGCAGAGTGCGTTTTTGGCCACCACGGTCAAACGAAACCTCTGATTGACGTGACTTCTAGCCAACCACTTCACAATTCTACCACCCTTTTTTTCGTCCAATTTCATGGCATTCTGAGGTCATTCGGCTCGTTTTAACCACCCCACGCATGCTTTTCAAGCACGCCAAACACCTAAAAAACACATATTCAGTTGTTCCGTGAAAACCGTGCATCTGAATGACGTGTCTTCTGCTCGTAGACCTAGTGAATAACAATTATGGTGTTTTCGTGTGATTTCAAGTCATTATGATGTCGTTCGGTATTCATTTGACCATTAAATAAGTGTTTTTTCCATTTACGCCACATGAAGTGCGTTTTTGGCCACCACGGTGACACGACACCTCTGATTGATATGCCGTCTAGCTGACCATTTCACAATTCACCCACCTTTGGTTTTAATTTGATTTCATGGCATTCCGAGGTTGTTTGGCAAGTTTTGACCACCCCACACACGCTTTTCAAGCGCACCAAACACCTAAAAAACATATTCAGATGTGCCACGCAAACCATGCATCCGAATGATGTTTCAGCTCCTCGTACACCTCACGGATAAAAATTATGGTTTTTTTGTGTGATTTCCAGTCATTATTATGTTTTTCGGGATGCATTTGATGGTTAAATGCATGTTTTGGCCATTTAATACATGCAGAGTGAGTTTTCAGCCCCCCCCCCCCCCCCCGATAACACGACACCTCTAATTGATGTGATGTCTAGCAGACCATTTCACAATTCAGCCACACTTTGTTTTTGTCCAATTTCATGGCATTCTGAGGTCATTCGGTTGGTTTTGACCACCCCACACAAGCTTTTCAAGCGCCTCAAACACCTAAGAACACATATTCAGTCGTGCTGCACAAACCGCGCATCTGAATGGCATGCTTTCTTTTCATACACCTCATGAATAATAATTAGGGATTTTTCGTCTGATTTCAAGTCATTCGGATGTCGTCAATTCTGTATTTGACCATAAAACAAATGTTTTGGCCATTTATGACACGCGAGTGCATTTTTGGCCACTACGGTCACACAACTATTTCGATTGACGTGTCATCTAGCATACCATTTCACAATTCACCCACCCATTGTTCTCATCTAATTTCAGGGAATTTTTAGGTCATTCGGCTGGTTTTGACCACCCCATGCAGGCTTTTCAAGCATGCCAAACACCTAAAAACACATATTCAGTTGTGACATGCAAACTGTGTGTCCTAATGATGTGTCGTCTCCTCATACACGTGTCAAATAATAATTAGGGTGTTTTCATTTGATTTCAAGTCATTCTAATGTCGTTCGGCATGCATTTGATCGTAAAAAGCATCTTTTGGCCATTTACGACATGCATAGTGTGTTTTCAGCTACCGTGGTCACATGAACCTCCGATTGATGAAACTTCTAGCCGACCATTTCAAAATTAACCCACCCTTTGTTTTCGTCCAATTTCAGGGCATTACGAGGTCATTTGGCTGGTTTAGACAACCCAACGTACGCTTTTCAAGCGCGCTAAACACCTAAAAAACACATATTCATCTGTGTCGTACAAACCGTGTTTCTGTATGAAGATAATACGTATATGTTTAGTTGGTGTCCATATGACAGTTGTTTTAACAGAAAATGGTGTCCATTAAAAAAAAAGATACTTTTAGAGTGACACTAGCAACACAGTACCTTGGATTGAGGTAGGGTTGTCTTGTAAATGTCTAAAATGACTATTGGATCATTTTACTAAAGTATCAACACAATCCATATATTTTTGGTCCGTTTTTCGTATGTCAGTTGTTGTTTTCACTTAAAATGTTGTCCATTTCAAACCAATGTGAGACACTTTGAGTGATACCGGACACACCGTGTCTCGGATTGAGGAGGAGTTGACATGTACCCATCAAAAAATGACCTATTTATTATTGTCCCAATGTATCAACATAATACGAATGAGTTTGATTGGTTTTCCATATGTCAGTTGTTGTTATCACTTAAAATCTTGTCCAATTCAAATAAAAGTGAGACACTTTGAGTGTTACCAACCAAACCGTGCGTTGAACAGCACCGCCACCCCCCGGACAGCCTCCCCCTTACCTGGGGCATCCCCCCCATATCAGATATACCCCACCCCTAGAAATCCCCCCCCCCACCCAAAAAGCCCCTCGAACCACTCAGACAGCCCCCTGAACCACCCGGACAGCCCAACCACCCTCCGGATAGCCTCCTCAACCCTACAGCCCCCAGCCCCTAGAACCCCCCGACCCCCCGGACAACCCCCCTCACCCCGGACAGACCCCCACCCCCCGGACAGCCCCCCTCAACCTGGAAAGCCCCCCCCACATCCCGGACAGCCCCCCCCCCCCCCAACTCGGACTACCCCCACCCCTGGAAAGCCCGCCCACCCCCTCGGACAGCCCACCCCCCAACTTAGACTACCCCCACACCCAGAAAGCCCCATACCCCTGGGCATCCCCCTGCACCAACCAGACAACCCCCCGCACCACCCGGCCAGCCCAACCACCCCTGGAAACCCCCCCCCCCCCCTCAACTTGGACAGCCCCCCAACCCACAGATATCCCCTCGACCACCCAGACACCCCTCACCTCGGACAGCCCCCCCCACCCAGGACACCCCCCACCACATACAACCCCCACCCCCGGAAAGCCTCCCCACCTCCCCCCCCCACACAACCGGATAGCCACCCCACCCCCGAATAGCCCCCCCCCCCCCCCCCGCACTACCCAGACATCCCCCCGCACAACCGGACAACCTAACCACCCCCCTTACACCCCACCTCAACTCGGATAGCCCCAACCACCCGAACGCCCCCGACCCCCCAGACACCCCCCACCCCGGACAGCCCCCACCCCGGGTAGCCCCCCAACACCCCGGACAACCCCCATCCCCGGCTGGACAGCTCCCCTGACCCCCAGATAGCCCCCTCACCTCGGACATTCCCCAAACACCCCGGACAACCCCCACCCTCGGCCGAACATCACCACCACCCCTGGATATGCCCCCACCACCCGGACAACCCCCACACCCAGGACAGCCCCCCAACCCCCAGAAATCCCCCCATGCCTGGATATCCCCACACCCCCCGTATAGCCCCTGCACCAACCGGAAATCCCCCCAGAAAGCCCCCCCCCCTCACCTCTAACAGACCCCAACCCCCGGACACCCCCTCACCCCAGACAGCCCCCCCCCCTCCCCGGACATCCCCCCAACCCCCCAGACAGCCCCCTCACCCTAGACAGCCCCCACCCCAGTCATCCCCCAACCCCCCGACAACCCCCCTCACCCCCGGATAACCCCCCTCACCCCCCACATTCCAAGAGGGTTAATTGTCATTTCAAAAATTCAATCATTTGAAACTACATAGAAAAAATTAAAATGTTCAACTCATTTTGTTCAAATCAATTTATTTCATTATTTGAATAAAATACTGAGCAAAAGTCTCAATTACACAAATTCATTCATTAAATATTCTTTGAAAATAAATCCAAACAGTAATGGAATTTAATAATTCATCAACAGTTGAAAGATGTCAAAATTATAGTCATCAAATTCATGAATTGTTCAATTCAATGAGAATAGGAATAAATAATATTTCACAATGAATTTCAAGGAAACAATTCATAGAAACATTGTTAAAAATTAAGAAAAAAATATAAATGAATTCGCAAGAAACAATTAATTGCAAGATGAAGAAAAATCATAAAAGCACATACTTCGAAAATATGGAATCCAACCACAACGAATCTAAGATGTTTCACCTCCAATGGAGGGTTAAATATATAATTAATTAAATGTATCCAATGGGATTGATAAAATCTTGGTTAAATCATAACAGAAAAAAAGATACACATCAAATCAATACAAAAAAAATATTAGATGAATAACAATAATAATAATGTAACACTTAAAGATTTTAAGTGTATAAAGAATAAAATACATGATTTGAGATGGATCTGATGGATAATTAGTTGTTTGGATGGCGGAAGTCGAGCGAGGATAGCCTCCGGCTGCTGCACATTCAGTTCTGTTCGCGAATGAGAAGGTGCTGCTAATTGGGGAAAATATTTCCCAACGGTTTTTAAAAACTGTTTGGAATGAGTGCCTATCCCAACGGTTCATATAGAACCATTGGTAGAATCCCCTATAAATAGGCTTTACCCAATGGTTCTTTAGAACCGTTGGTAAAGCCTCCTACAAACAATCCTTTCCCAATGGTTCTCTAGAACAGTTGGTAAAGGCTTCTACAAACAGGCCTATACAAACAATTTTGTTAAACCGTTGGTATACCCTCCCTTTCCCAATAGTTTTTGTAAACCCTTGGGATAAAAGCATTAAGAAAACATCCATTTACCGTAGTGTATGAGGAGTAAACTCATGGTACTAAGATGGTTGTTGGAGTGAAGCATGACAACCAAGATTGAATGTGGAGTGAACCCATACTAAGGTGTTTACCTAAATTCCATGTTTTTCCCCATGTTATGATTTTTTGGATTATTTTATTTATTTCAATATGACTCATGTCTTATGAACATCCAATATTTATACCATGAGTCATGTATATGATCTTTTATAGGTGTGGGATGATATTATATTTTCATTATCAGGTTTCCATACCCATATTCTAATGATTATGCTAACATAACTCCTTTTTTTACTCTTACTGGGTATTTTAGCTCACCCTTTTCTTATGTGTATTTTTCCATAGGTTCCGAAAAATGGATTTAGGTGGAATTAAAAAAGCTATATAACTTTATGGAATATGTTGAAGATATTTCAAAATGATAGAATATTGTGTTTACAAGTTCCCAAAGACACTAAATTATTATGGTCCTTAACTCTATATTATGGTAATGGTATGAATATACATAAACAATGATATAATATACATGTATGTTAAGCCTGGGTCACTATAATTCAACTATAGTAAAAATATTATTATAAATTTTGTAGATATATTTGACTCAATTATTTATGTATTATAAGATATGGAATGAATATCATTGGATAGAATTCATAATACTCTCATATATTATAAAATAAATAAAGTTCAAGAATTCAAAAAATTTGAAAGCGATGAGATGGCATTTGAATCATTGATAAAAGGTAAAATAAACAACAAAAAGTAAAAACATTTAGTGATTATCAGGTTGAACATGTTGAACATGAGTTTTAAAAAATAATTTTCGGGTTTAAAATAATGTTCAATAGAGGAAGATGGAAAGGAAATAGAAAACAATCACCAAGGTGATGGAATTATCAAAAAATGGTTAATTTACTGGTAACTATCAAAAGAGTATGTTTGAAGATACCGAATTAGATGAAGATAAAATGAAATATCAGAAAAGGTAGTGGAAGAAACCATGAAGAGGTTTACATCCATGAAGAAAAATATAATGAGTAAAGAAATGGAAGAATTTATATCATATTTAGTAAATCATAATATGGAAGATATTAAGAGAATAAAATATGATTTATGGGTAAGTATAAGAATCCTAAAGACTCATTTGAAGGTTAATAAGGTGATGATATAACTAATTTAGAATAAATATTAAAAAATAATCTACAGGATACTCTTATGGAAAATATGAAACTCGAAAAGATAAAAAAATAAATATTGAAATTGAGAAGAAATATTCTGACAATAATGAACATGTCAAGAAATTGGATATACATAATATTGAGATAAGAGAAAATAAGATGAATATATATGAGTTATATGGAAAACTTAATACTATTGAATGAATGATATTTTAAAGAAAGAATTTCAATTTTTCCAAGATAACAAAAAAATATTTTGAAATTAGATTAATTTTATAAAATTGTGAAATATCATAAAGACATACTTGTTGTGAAAGAGGAAGAGTTACGTGACACATAATATATTTGTATGTTAGCTCAATGTGAGTTGAATAAGAATAAATAAGTCTTAATCAAAGTTATTTAGATTAAGTAAATTCTTCTAAAGCTAATGATAAGAATGATTTAAATAAAAAGGTAGATTTAAACCAAATGAATCAAAATGTACAATTTGTATTTCTAATAATGAAGATTTGAAAGATAATACTAATTCAAACTATCCTAAAAGAATATATAATAAAACATTTTCCATAAAATATTAATGTATTAATCTTGTAAAATATTTCCATATAAGAAGTTGTATCAACAATATATGAAAAAGAAACAACTAAAATATAACGACCATTGTATTTATTTAATGATAATTTTCATTTCTAATAATACTTATGAATAATATATTAATTTTAATTTAAAGGGGAATCTATGTTTGAAGGCGTACCAAACACAGAATAATGGGTTAATTTGAAATCTCATGTTGAGCACGAGGCCGATCCATACTAGAAAATAATAATATAATATTATTTTAAATAGTAGTTAATTCATAGATGTTGTACAGTCGGGAATGAACAGAACTAACTATAATATGGTCGAACATGTTTTTTTAAATATCGTTACATTTATCCAATATATTTTTGTGGTATATAATGGGAATGAATCCAATTTTAAGCATAAATAGTCTATAATTTTTCAAAGGCAGTTTTACCACCTTTTTATGGGGAACCCATATTAAATATAATTTTCATCACTATTATATGTTAAATTTTAAAAACTAAACTTCTTCTTTAGAATTGGGATATCAAGATTTACTTCGGAAAAACTTTTGGTATTTTTCTGATAAAGTTTATTTTTTAATGAATTGTGAAAATACTGTATATTAAGTCAAACATGTCATTTTATTTGATTTATTTATATGGTTAGAATATTGATTTAATTTGTTTTAAATATAATTAGATAATTTTTTTATAATTTAATCCAATTTTTTAATTGGTTGGTATTCAATTTTTAATTAGACATAAACAGAAGTCAATCTTTTTATAGATATTATTTTATAAAAGCATATTTTTTGGTTTTAACAATGGGAATTAAATTTCAAATAATATTTGTAAGTTCAATGTTTTGAATTTGGAGAAATAGATTCTATATTTGGAATCAAGATTTCCAAATTGGTTATGTAGGTAAATTTTATTTGAAGACATTATGAATAATAATTTCAGTAAATATTTTATTTACTATGGTTAAAGGGAAAATTGAGAAAATAAGTGTAAAACATAATATTATAATAATAATAAATTACCTTAACACATGTCCTAATTCTATTTGATGATAAAATTCTGATCAAGTGCATCCTTGGGTCAATTTTGGAACCCCATGGAGGCACTTTTATGTGAAAATTATATTTTATAAAATATAATTTAAAGTTAAAGAAAATGTTACATAAACATATATCTTTTAGTAAAAAAAATTTTATATGGGGATATATAATTAATAGTTTCAATAATAAATATTAATTATAAAGATAAAAATATTTCTTACATCTTGGTATTTTATTTATAATTTTTAGAGATTAAAAAAAATAATTTAATTATGGGGATATGATGACGTAATGATTTCTTTAAAAATAAAGGATTCAAATAAATAATATTATAAATGTTACAATGAATTTAATATAGTCAGTTTGATGACATCCATAAATATTTTGGAAGATATATAAATGTTATCATTGTATTAATGAATTTTATTCGAATCAATCTTGTTGTTATGGATTTTTAAAAAGTCATTACCTGAATATTGTCAAAATTAACATAATAAATATTTTAAAAAATAAATTATTTTTTTAAATGTTATAAATTTCCCAAAAATAAAGATTTGTTAAAATAGTTATTATATGTCTAAAATTTTATTACTGAATATTTAATTGGATATTTTTCATGTTTTTCTAAATATTTTGTTACTCAATGTGAAAAATGCATGATAAAATGGAAAAATTTAAAAAGGGTCAAATAAAAAATAAAAGGATTAAAAAATTCAAAAAACTATCCAATTTTTATTGGATTATTTTATATTTGATAATATTGGTCTTATAATATATTTTAATTATTCTTTGATTGTTTGAAACTAAAAATAATTTTATAATAAAAAAAATACTTTCAAACATTCATAAAGGGACACTCTACCCTCTTATAAAAGGACACCACCTCTAACCCACACTCACTACCCTAAATCCCCCTTTTATCATCCAACCACTTCCTAAATAAACTCTTAACATACCTATATTTCTCCTAGAATCTTTCCCTTAGGTATAAGGCAATTCAAGAGAGCCCATGGGCTCATATAAACAAAGTTACCGGATTTGAGGTAACGTCTTCTCTGAAGTTTCATTCCATTATTTTTTCTTCTCCACTCGCATTGATATTATTATTATGTGTTTATATAAAAAAAATATTATTCCCAATATACTAGGTTGTTTTTATGATAAGTATTCTAACTACACATACACACACATTTGTCTAATGGCTATAGAACATACTGTTTTTGTGCACAGCGAACTACTGCCTCACGAAACGATGATTATTGAATATTATACTACCACCAATTATGGTGGCCATTATGATAGAACTGTAATTATATATAATATTTATGTTATTTATTTTATATTTATGATTCTATATTTATCATTTAAAATATTCCTTTATTCTTTTCATGTTGTATTAATACGATAAATTCATTTGAGGAAATGCAGACTACCGCCCCTCAAAATGATATGAATCATTCATACCATACATGGAGAGTATAAAGGATGGTGTTAGTGAACATATGATAAAAATATAACATATTTATTATATTGGATTTATAATATAACTATGTGTCATTTGGATTTCATTCCATTAAAAATGAAAAAAAGTAATGAAAGTAGCGTTCATGCATACGTACAGCTTACCATCTCCATGAACAGTGCATTTCTTTTTCACATATCCTATTGATATGGAATATTCTAAATACATATATAATGGATATATCAGATATATTTGATATGTACATAATTAACATACTCATGTATATAATGTAGTTTTGACCACAAGGACAATTTGTAATTTAAACAAGTTCATTTTTTACTCTAGTTCCGAACATTGAAAAAATGTCTGATATAAACTCAAATAATTAAATAATTGTTATAGAAATGTAATAATTTATATAAAATGAATAATAAACATGAAAAATGTTATAAAGAATAAAAAATTTAAATTAAGTTTTTTATCCTGGAAATTAATGAACGATTGAGTCAAGCCAGACACGAGGTAAGGGACATTGCCTTAATCTATTTTCATTAAGGAAGGTTATGGTAATATACAATGAATTGTTATATATGGTGTATAATAAACCAATTTTACTATTTAATTCATTCGAATGGATTATTTTATCTACGAATCATTTTAATAGACAACAAAAGGAATGTTTTTAACCTATGCGGTGATAATGACATCTCCGCTACCTTAATCGTTATTTGACATCCTATATAAGACATAATGTTTTTAAAGGAAAATAAATACCTTATTCCATTTTGTGTGTTTTCATATTTAAAATGTCATTGGAAATAGATTTTGTATTTCAATATCTTGAAATGATTTCATGTGATTGGAAAATAATTTTTTTTACTGAAATGTTGATATTTGTAATATTTTAGGTGTTATCAATTTATAATGGTACGTGGTCATTTTATTGGTGGTTACAAGATAAAACAAATGATGGATGGTTTTGTGATAACCTAAGGATGGGTGGTTACATTATAACCACCAATGTTTAGAATATGGAAGTCAGATATATGGCTACCCTATTTAGTGATATGTGTGGAAGTCAACCGTTTCATTTAAGAATGTTTATGCCCCAAGTTACCATTAAATGTTATACGTTGTTTTCTATGGGCTTTATGGTAATCTTTTGGTTAAAAATAGGGTTGAAATAATCTTATATTTAGTGAAGTGTTTTTAAACATCTTTATCGTGAAAAGTACTTCTTTATGAATATGTGTGCATGGTTTACATGTTGTTTTTAAAACTAATAGCTTTTCTTATTTTTGTATCCCTTACTGATATTTTTATTATCATCGCATGTTTTTTAATTTTTTTCAAAGGAATTAAGGTGGAATAGGGTCAAGGATTGTTAAATGGAAAATTCATGCCATTTAAGACATGGAACTAAACATTATTATTTTCTTTTATGAGTTTTTGAGTTAGGAAATAAATTTATACTTAGTAAAAGTGCCTACATGAAATATTTATGATGTTTTCTATAAGTTATGACCTAACTTCATAAATCTATTATCCTAAACATATCATTAATATGAATTATTTTCTTCATTCATGATTATTTAATGTATAAGGCTGGGGACCTAGAGTTTGTATCAAAGGTCGGTTTATACAACATTAAGAGTTAGGATATTATTAAATTAATATCCATAAACTACTTTATGTTAAGATTGAAATGATATATATTTTTAATATTACCAATATTGTTTTTCAATGATATGTTTTTAGAATGTTTTTTCATAGAGGAAACATTGAAGCGTGCTGGGAAGGCATATAGATGGAAATGGCCTTCCAAAGCAGCATACTGAGATGATCTAAATCTGAATTGAATTGTTTTTTTCAATGATGGATCAATCTATATAGGTGATAATTAGTGTTTGAGTTTATAGATGGTATATTGGTATATTATAAAAGTAAATAGATCATGAAATATTTTTAAGGTTTGTCATGTAGAATTTATATGAAATGAATCTATATGGGAAATTCAGTAAGTGTGATTTTTTTATTACAAAAAAATTATTTTCATGGACATATTATTTGTAAAATTGAATAACTGTTGACCCTTCTAAAACAAAAGATGTCGATGAATGGCCAAACCTACAAATATTACCAAGATTCATAATTGTCTTGTTCTGGTAGACTATTAAAGAAGGTTTGTTGGGAATTTTTCACGGTTATCTATCCCACTGACATGGTTTTCTGCAAAAGGTGTTAATTTTATCTTGACAAAAGAATGTGATGATTTATTCAGGAATTGAAAAGAATATTTGTGAATGCTCCAGTATTGTCATTAAAATCCATAAATGGCAAGTTTTTTATCTACAGTGATTATTCATTGAAAGGACATTGTTGAGTCCTAATGTAGATTTATCACGTAATTTCTTCCACTTCACGTAATTTGAAACCTCATGAGTTCAATTACCCTACACATGATTTGGAATTAGGTGATGTTTTTTTGCATTAAAAATTTAGAGGCATCATCTGTATGGTGAAAAGTGTGAAATATATACTGATCATAAAATTTTGATGTATAAATTCAGATAGAATGGATAAATCATGAGACAGATGGGATGGTTATAACTAATCAAGGATTATGATTTCACGATCCATTACCATACGGGAAATTAGAATAGAGTGGTTGAAGTATTGTGATGAAAGAGTAATGCTACATTAAAAAATCTACAATTAGAACATGTTCTTTTGATAAATTATTTAATGAACATTGGAATAAGAGTTATTGGGGCATGAAATTACTTTGTTTTGTTTTAGGTGGTAGTGAAATTCTCTCTATTAGACGGAATAAATAAAGTGTGGAAATAATATTTTCATTTGCAATAAAAATGTATAGTTGGTTTAGAATGGTATGTTACATGAATTTAACATTGATAAATATATTTTTGAGGTTTGGGAAGAGATTATGCATGCCTTTCTATTCACAATTGAAGAATGAGTTGTTATGTGAAACTCATAGTTCTCCATTTTATTTTCACCCTAGAAGTAGTAAGATGTATATAGATATTCAAGTGCATTAATAGGGGGATGGAATGAAAAACGATATTGACTACTCTATTGTGAAGTTATTGACATGTCAATAGGTTAAAGAAGACTGGCAGTTACCAAAAGAGATGCTTTGGGTTGATTGTAACACCCCCAAATGATAAAGGGTTAAATGACTAAATGATATGAATCACGTCAACAAGGTGCACCTTTCTTTTCGAGAGCCTACATGATAAGAACACCACAGTTAAGAATCCTTGGCCTAGAGTATTGATCGGGATGGGTGACCGTCTGAGCAGTTTCCCAGGGTGTGTGTGGGTGTGTGGACAAAGCACACTGGAAAGGACATGTGTTGGCCTGTGGAGACTGTCATTAGTCTGATGACCCGTTCCGGCATGTGGGTGGGCCCCAGGGTGGGGTAAACGTGTCTATGGGGAAATTGGTGGTACCTGGAGGGCCAGGACTCAACGAACATGTAAATATGGGGTGTCTGTGCTATCACCAGGACCTAGTTGTTACATTTGGTATTAGAGGATGAACCCAACCTTAAGTGCGGTGCACTGCCGGGGTTGAGATTTAGGGCCCACAACCAGGGCATTCTGGTCTAATGGGGGGGGGGGTGATTTTAACATCCCCAAATGATAAAGGGATAAATGACTAAATGATATGACTCATGTCAACAAGGTCCACCTTCCTTTTCAAGAGACTACCTGATTAGAACTCCACAGTTAAGCGTTCTTTGCCAGGAGTATTGATCAGGATGGGTGACCATCGGCAAAGTTTCTCAGGGTGATTGTGAGTGAGAAAAAAGCACACTGTAAAGAATATATGTTGGCCTTTGGGGGCTTTCAATAGTCAGATAACCCGTTCGGGCACGTGGGTTGTCCCTAGGATGGGGACCATGTGTCTGTGGGGCAATTGGTGGTACATGGCGGGCCAGGACTCGACAACCATGTAAAGGTGAGGTGTCTGTTTGATTGACTAAATATTATCATTTTTCTCCTTATATGATATATTATATATCTAGATCAACTTTTTTGGTTGAATGTTAGAGAGATAGTCAATTTACATAGAGGTCCCCACTCTATTGTTTCTGATTATGATCTCAGGTTCACTTTTATCATTTCAAAGGGCCTCTAGAAATCTATACTTACTGAATTAAATTATAGTATATCTTTTCATCCCTAATAATATGGGAATTCAGAATAAAAATTTCAGACTTTGAAAGATATGCTATGTGTTTCTCTAATGAACTACTGGTGATTTATGACTAACATCGTTCTTTGCTTGAGTTTTCGTATAATAACAGTTTTCATTCCAGTATAAAGATGGATCTATTTGAGGAATTATTTGGAAATTGGTGTCAAATTCCATCTTATTGGGATTATCAGGTTCACTTTTATCTTTTCGAAGGGTCCCTAGAAATCATTGTGTAATGAATTAAATTTTAGTATATCTTTTCATCCTCAATAATATGGGAATTCAGAATGAACATTTCAGACATTTGAAGATATGATATGTGCTTCTCCAATGGACTACCAGTGATGTTATGACCAATATCTTTTTTTGTTTGATTTTTGTTATAATAATAGTTTACATTCCAGTATAAAGATGGATCTATTCAAGGAATTATTTGGAAATTGGTGTAGAATGCCATATTTTTGGGATTATTTATGTGAAAGAATGTTTTTGGTATCAGAATTGGTAGAAGAGATGGCAGAAAAAGTTTAGTTTTTGCAAAATCACTTGAGGACAGCACAGAGCAGGAAGAAAAGTTGTACGGATAACCATAGGAAGGATGTTTTTTTCAAGGGTGGTGATCATGTCTTTGTCATAGTTTCTCTATCGAAATGTGTGATGCATTTTGAAAAGAAATGTAAAGTTGATTTCATGGTTTAATTGACCCTATGAAATCCTAGTGAATGTTGGATCAGTTTTCTACATAGTGGATTTACCTCCATGTTTATCCCACATACACAGTTTTTTTATGTTTCAATGATTAGATAGTATATGCAGGAACCATCTAATGTTTTTAGTCCAGAGGTTTTTCAGTTGGAATAGAATACTATAAATGAGGAACAACCAATCCATATTTTTATCTGTAGAGGAAATGTGTTGTGGGATAACATAATTAATCAGGTAATGGTTTTGTGGAAAACCCATATGGTTGATTAGGTAACATGGGAATTTAAAAATTCTATGAGGGATAAATACGCCCTCTTATTTGATAAGTGAATAGCATTGTAGGGATACAATTCCCAAAATGTGTGGAAGGATGCAACGACAAAGGTATTTATAGAAAAATGTATTTGATTTCTGTTAATACTTATGAATTAAATATTAATTTTACTTTAAAGTGGATTCTATGTTCTATGTTGTACCCAACACTCAATAATGGGTTTCTCAAAAATCTAATGTTTCACACAAGGATGAGTCATACTGAAAAATAATAATTTAATATTATTTTAAATGTTTGTTAACACCTAGCCTCTGTTTTGGAGGGAATGAACAAAAATAACTACAATATGATTATACATGTTTGTTAAATTCCATTATATTTATCCAATAAATCTTACAGGCTTAAAATGGGAATGAATACAATATTAAGAATAAATACAATACTATTTTAAAAGGTAGTTTTACCACCATTTGATGGTGAATAAAATTTAACTATAATTTGTGTCACTATTATGTGTTCCACTTGGAAAAATAATATTCTTTCTTTTGAGTGGGACATCAAAATTAATTTGGGGTAAATGTTTTGGTTTCTTCTGATAAAGTTCATTTTTAATCAATAGTGAAAAATACTACATTTTAAGTAAAAACTATCTTTTTAACATATTTATTTATATGGTTAGATTATATTTTTAATAATATGTAATGTGAAATTATAATATTTTTGTACCATTTAATCAAATTTTTTAATTGAGGTAATTTCACTTTTTAATTAGACATAAACACATATCACTCTTTTGAGAGTTATTATTTCTTAAAAACATGTATTTTCATTTTGACAATAGGAATTATTTTAATATTAATTTATGAAACTTATGTGTTTTGAATATGGAGAAGTGGATTCATTATTTGGAATCATGAGGTCCAAATTGGGTAAATTGGTAGACATTATGAATAGTAACTTCAGTAAATATTTTATTTACCATGGTTAAACAGTAAATATGGTAAATAAGGGTAAAAAATAATATTATTATAATATTAAATTATCCTAAAATGTGTTCTAATCCAATTGGATGATGCATGTACGACTATGGTCATCCTTGATTCGATTTTGGAACCCCATGGAGCCACTTGTACGATAAAATGACATGTTATAAAAATTAATTTAAGGTTTAAGGAAAATGTAACATAAAAAAATATCTTTTAGTAATAGAATTTTTATATGTGGTCATATAAGTGATATGTTCGACTATAAAATGAAATTAGAAATTTAATAATATTTGATAAATCATGGTATTTTATTTTTAATTTTTAGACATTATAGAAATAAATTTGATTATGACACAATGAAAATACAATGGTTGTTTCATTAATAAAGGATTCAGATAAATGATATTATAAAAGATAAAATAAATAAGATTTGGATATTTTTATGTCATCCAAAACTTTTATGGACTATATATTCATGTTATTGTTTTATTACTGATGTTTTTTTAGAATCAATCATGTATTTATGGATTTTTAAAAATTCATGATATGAATAGTGTCATAATTGACATAATTCATATTTTAAAATATAAACTATTTTATTAAATATAATAATATTAAAAAAATATAATATCAGTCAAAATAGTTATAATAAGTGTAAAAATATATTATTTACTCTTTAATTATATATTTTCAGGTTTTGGTACGTATTTTTGAGGCACAAAATGTTAATTACTTGATAAAATGGTAAGAGTATAAAAGGGTAAAATAAAAAAGATAAGGATTAAGAAATTACCAAATCCTATCCAATTCATATTAGATTATTCTAATTTGAACATTAGTCATCGTATATCCAATATTAATATGTTTTGTACATTTTTAAACTGAAAATAATTTTAAAATAAAATAAAACATTAAAACATTCCTAAAGAGCCAATCCTCCCTCTTATTAAAGGACTCCAAATATAACCCTTACTCACATGTATCAAGACACCTTGGATAATCAAAAATCTGCCCAAATAATCTCCCAAAATCCCTCTCCTCATCCTTGAATCCTTAATCTAGGAATAATTAAATTCAAGAGATCCCTTTGGCTTAAATCAAAATAAGTTACCTTATTTTAGGTAACGCCTTCTCTCAAGATTATTTCCATTATTTTTCCTTTTCCACTATCTATGCTATTATTATTATTTTATTACATAAAAACACTAGTATCCTAAATTTACTATGTTTTTTATGATAAGGATCTGAACTACACTTACACACACCAACATCTAATGGGTATAGGATATATTGTTTCTATGGATGGTGGACTAGTGCCTCACGAAAAGATGATTGTTCAATCTACTCCTACCAAAACTTATGGGGAGCATAATGATATAAATATAATTATATATTTTATATATTTTATTTATTTTATCTTTATAATTATTTAATTCTTATTTAGAACATTCTTTTATGATTTTCATGTTGTATAAATATGATTACTAAATTTTAGGAATTGCAGACTACTACCCTCTCAAGGATATATGATTCATTAATTGAATTCCGAGAACATATAAATGATGGTGTTAATGAACTTATTTGACTTATATAAAAGGTATATTTTAATTTAGTTATAATATACATTTTCATAATTTTGTTTTTATTCCATTAAAAAAGAAAAAAGGAATGGATGTAGCGTTCTTGCGTACGTACGACTTACCATCTCCAGGAATGGTGAAAATACATTTCATATATTTAAATGATATGGAATATTATATGTACTTATATAAAAGATATATATTATATATTTGATATATAAATAATTAATATCCTTTGGGATATTATCGACTTTTGACCACATGGAATTTTTTTAATTATAACAAGTTAGTTTTTGACTGATGTTCCGAACATTGATAGAATATCTAACATGAACTAAAATAATTAATTAATTGTTATATAAAGGTATGAAGTTATATAAAATAAATAATAAACTTAAAAAATGATTTGAATCAATTATAAATTAACTGATGTTTATTATTCAAGAAATTAGAGAACGAACGAGTAAAGTAAGACATATGGTAATGGAATTTGTCTCAATCTCGACTCATTGAGGCATGTTATGATAATATACACCTCCTTATTTAATATGTTTTATAATAAACCCATTTTAATTTTACATTCATTCAAAGGGATTTTATTATCTACACATTGATTTAATAAATAACAAAATTAATGTTGTTAACATTTACGGTGACAATGACCTCTCCGCTACCTTAACAATTATTTGTCTTTCGATATAAAGAATAATGTTTTTAATATGAAAATAAACTCCTTATTCCCTTCTTAAGTGTTTTCATATTGAAAATGGTTTTTGAAATGGGTTTTTTATTTCAATATATTGAAATGATTTATTGTGATTGAAAATGAAACGTTATTAGTGAAATGTTGATATTTGAAATATTTTAGGTGTTATGATTTTATAATGGTACCTGGACATTTTATGGGTGGTTACGTGATAATCCAAATTATGGGTGGTTCCGTGATAAAGCAAGGATGTATGGTTACGTTATAACAATTAATGCATTGGGTATGGAAGTTAGTCATATGGCTGTTTTATTTAGTGATATGTGTGGATGTCAACCGTATGTTTATTCCATTTAAGTATGTGTATTTCCCATGTTACCTTTATAAGATATACGTTGTTTTCTAAGGGATTTATGGAAATCTTTTGTTTTAAAAAAGAGTAAGCACTGAGAGTATATTCAATGAATTGTTTTGGCTACTTCTTCATGGAGAAAAGTATTACATTATGATTATTTATGCATGGTTTACATGTTGTTTTGAAAACTCATAGATTTCATTTTTTGTGCATCCCTTACTGAGCGTTTTATACTCATCCCATGTTTTTGAAATGGTTTTCACAGGAATTAAGGTGGAATTGGGTCAAGGATGGGATCAAGGAAAGTCATGTTATTTAAAACATGGATCTAAACATGTTTCATTTCTTTTATAAATTGTTATTTTATGAAAGAAATGGAAACTAAGTAGAAGTGTCTACATATAATATTCAAGATGTTTTGTATATGTTATGAACTAATTCTTTAAATCTCTAAACATAAAAATATCCTTAATTTTAATTATTTACTTAATTAAAGATTATGAAATGTTTAAGGCTGGGGCCTCATAAAATAATAAGATATTAATGTTTATCAATCTAGAAGTTCGATATTCAGAGGCCATTGTTGCTGTTATGGATTTTTTTCTTAAATATTATTCATGTTCTTATAACAAGTCACTACCAAGGGGAAGGGAAAAATTAAAGGTGAGAAATTCTATGTATATGAGATTAGATTATTTGAATGAGAATCCTATGATCAAGACTTAATATAAACATTCAATGTTGAATATATATGAATCCTTGAATGAATTATATATAATATGTGGTCCAGAAGGTTATAAAGCTGATAAATGCAGAGTATTTTTATTATGTTAGATTCCACATAAATAATATGATAAGAGAAGTTAAATAGTGAATAATGTTATAGTTACCAATGAATTTGGTGAGATGATGAAACAATTTGAATTAGATCATAATTAATTTAGAGAAAAAGATAATTAACAGGTGACATATGTAGAATTTAGTGATGATGAAGAGTCATCTACCAATGATGACTTGAAAATTCAGATATGTTGATAGTGTGGAAAAATTGGCCATGACCCAAATCATTGAAACTGACTTATAACAACCAAATATATGATTAATAACTCTGATATAAGTGAATTTAAAAGGAATATGAGATAGTAATGTTTGAGAGGAAACTCACATCCTAAATGACATTTTTTAAGAATAAATATCTTCCTCTTAATTCCCCTGTAATAATATTTTTGTTCTAACATTATGGGAATTGAAGGAGGTGGATTCATCCCTTCAATGGGAGTAGTGATGATTTTATGCTATCATATATTTAAAATCATTTCAAAATAATGACCATTCTCAAATTTCTAATATTTATTTAAACAGGGTGGATGTTTTTTTGGACATGACATTTCTATTTTTTAGATCTGTTCAAGAGATCTCTTTGCAATATTGTTCATGTTTTTCCCTATGATTTTTTGTTTTTGAAATAAGATTTATTATAGAATAACATTATTTTATTTTAAAATCATTGAATACTAGGAGACATATATCATTTTTTCTACACCGGTATTACCCTTGTAAACATAGAGTGGATTAATTGAAAGCCAATTGTTTTTTAGTAAGGAATCATTCTATTTTTCTTAAGAAAAATACTGAAGTGGAGAATACTTTTCATGAAATTTGAACTCTAAAACTCTCAATTTTATTCATTTTCAATAAGTGGTAAAAAGGAATGTAAAAATATGGATACCATATTAGTATTGAAAACAAATACAAAGGGGGATATGCAAATATCCAATGAATTGAATTTATTATCAACATGTTTTTGGTGAAATATTTCGAAATGTTTTATATTTCTTAATATGATGTTTCTTGAGTTGTTTAGTATCTTAGGAAACCTGTATACTTGGTTATTAATATATTATTTACAATATTTTAAGAGTAATAGTTTATGATTGAATGTAAAATAGTTAATATTCACATTTTTTCATTTAGTAAACAATATTAACATTAAAAATATTTTTCTCACGATGGATATTTTAAAAATGTTTTAATTATATAATTTTCATTATGATGATGTACTTAATGGGTTTAAACTTCATGATGAGTCTGTATATGAGTAGATTAGTATTTTATATAAAAAATAACATGTTATACAGACTAAGCACATGATAGCTCATTCATACCTATTTGTGGTAATGGAAGGAACAACTATAGCTGAGGGATCCATCCAACACAAAGCCAGCATGTGAAGGCATGATTAGGGATGAGAAAATTTATTGGAGATCCGCAATGTAGGGTAGTAGAGTGATGGGGGTGGATGCTCGAAGGGGGCGGTGCCAACAGGCGATGGGAGGACTTCGTAATTGATTTATTATCAACTTGAATTGAAGATTTTTATATAATGGAGATCATAATGATAAGTGTTTTTCAATGTGGGATGGAATACTATCACAGACAAATGAATTATGGTCTTCCAATTCAAAAATTGTTTCATTTGAATGGTCCGATCATTTAGATATTATCCATAATCATGAGATCTATTAAATTTATTATCAAGGTCATTTGATCATTTCAACCATGTTGTTTTCATCTAGAGCATCGTCTGAGATCTATAATTCATCGAAGATCTCTACAACATCATCTATGGATTGAGAAAAACCATAATATAATTTTTTTATTGCTATAAAAATTCTATGATGATAAAAATCAATAAAGACTTATTTTTAATGATTAATTTAAGATCAAACCATGGATTTTATGTGTGAAGAAAATATGAAATTTTCTGTTAATGGTGATGGTTCATGATCTGTTCATAATAAAAAATCAAACAATTATCTATGATTTTTGAATGTTCATGATGATGATATTTTTCTATAAATACTTCTATAGGATTGATTTTTAGTGTTAATGTTTATCCCTCATGAAAAATATTATTACACATGAGAGATTTTCTTGAGATAGAAACAATGACAAGAGAGAGATCTAATTTCACAATTTAGTTTATATGCTTTGAAGGTGATCATTAATTTTTCATGGAAATTTAAAGATACCAAAATCTAATTCCTTGGGAACTTGTTTTGAGAAAGATATTGAATAAGATAATACATTTTATGGAAGCATAATATGCTAAGAAAAAGATAACCGTAATTGAAGTAGGTTTATGCATAAAGGATCTATGTATCACAATCACATATTAATACTCTCTAAATCAAATATTCTCTCTAAATCATACTCTTTTGATGGTAATTGGGTATTCATGAACTGTGTTTCATGATTGAGAAATAAGAATCTACAAATACATTTACTTGGTGAAGGAATTTATTCCATGTATATGTTTTGAATAATATCAGTATATCATGAAGGATTATATACCTCAATGTGAGCATTAAATTTTACATGAAGGAATTTTATTAATGAGGAAGATGAAAGATATAATAAAAAATATATATTTGATATACATTCATGAAGATAATTAGTGGATCACATGAAGTGAACTATCTTTGTGCAAATCTGTTGTGTGAATAGGTAGTGTGCATGAGATAGATTTATTGAATAATGCACATTCACATTCATGATACACAAGCATATAACAGAGGAAAATCTAATATTGTGCAAGTGATATGTGTGTACAATAATTTTTAGAAGGTAAAATTCATTGAGAAACCACATTATAGGTAGTGCATTAATTAAAATAATGTTGACATTGTGTTTTAATTTATAAGACAATCATAACATGCATACATTCTTGGATAACCATACATACAAGGATTTACGTATATAAAACACATATATTGAATCAAAATTAAATAATCCATAGACAGTTTGTGTTTATACTATATGTGTGTTGAAATATACCTATATGAAAATTTAGGAACATGTTCATGTGTGGTATTTCAATATTAAGATAAATATGCATTGTACCATATACATGAATGTCGTTTGAATAGTGCACAAGAAATTTACATTTCATAATTATCGTGTAATGTTTTGAGGATGGATTCAGGAAATATTTCATTCAATGTTTATGTAGATATTTGAATATGATTTTCTAGTGTTTAGTGGGGATGGGTCTTCAATAGAGGAAATAATTCGTTCATGAGAAGTTTTTTACTAAGGTAGCTAATTATATTCAGTGAATAGAATTATTTGATCAAGTCTACCATTAGAGAAAATGTTATTTAATAGTGAACAACTTAGTGTGATCCAACAATCATGTCGAGTATGATATTCAATTGACATTTCTATAGTAGATCAAATATCTGAAGTTATCATATGCATGTGCGGGTCTAACCAATTAATGATGATTGTGATTGGGGGGTATAACCAATCACTTGGAATAAGTCTCAATTTTGGGGTCTAACCAACTATTGACGGATGATTGGAATTTGGTGTATGACTAGTTTTTAATTATTATTCTAACCAATTACTATTGTAATCACATTTTGGTATAGTGGAGAATACATGTTGGGGGTCTAACCAACATGAAAAGGAGTATGAATTTGTACCGAACCTTGTAAATCCATGATTTTATTATTTCACTAATGTTATTGCTTGAAGGGTGAGGTTGAGTATTAATGAAGAGATATCGATACATTAATCAGTTATAGAGGTTCAATCAAAAGGAAAAGATTTTTTCAAAACATTATACCACTTATTCACCCCACCCCTTCTAATGGTATCAATATAATCCTTTCCCACTTCAATAAGGTTATTTCAATTTGAATGATGTATTTGGGTTCAAAAAAATAATTGACTAATATGATTAATAATCATTAGAGAATGATAGCCCAACATCATCTAGAATGTCTAAATTTATATAATATTTTTTCTTATCTCTTGATTATTCTTTGACATACTATATACGAACACATTGAGTCAGCATCGACACATATGTATTCATTATTTATAATAATTATCTAGTTATATAACTAAATCATCATCACTAGAAATAGTTTCTATCAAATGATTCAATTGAATATTAGACTATACTCATATTATTTTTCTCACATTTCTTTTTTGACAACTCTTGGAAATGATATAATGTTATTTGGAGTGTCTCTTCATTTAATGACAATATAACACGATACTATGTACAATCTTGAATTTCATTTTTTACTGCTCATTATCCCTTGGATTCTTTAAATATTTGGATTCTATTACATACCCAAATAAAATATCAATATTGATGTGGGTGATTATTTTCAAGAATAAATTATCACTTCATTCTATTTATGGTTTACCCATATACCAGCCTTCATATATGAATTTTTATTGAATATGTTGTTTTGTTCCCACTTTTCCAGGACTTGATGCCTGACTTTTTCATTTCCCATTTACTATACAATTTTCACTTTTTTCTGAAAAACATTGAGCCAAATGGCTCTCATGGTTATCAATTTTTCTTCACAAAACAATATTCCACCACAAAATATTTCATACATATAGTTAGAACAATCACATTCTTTTTCAAATCATTTTTAACCACGAACTATTCAAAAACATCGATCTTTTACTCATCAACCATCTTGGTATTTTATGGAATTATTTATCTACATATTATAATTAACACCTTCACCTCAAACATCTATTCTTCTATCCATAGATAATTGAGTTCAACATCATCAACCACTCTATTAGAATACATATTTAGAATCGCCAAAAAAATTCCATTAAGGGTATCTTCTAAACCAACTTATAGATAAAATCATTATTATAATCATGATTCATCCCTTTCACTCTATTACCTTCTCTAAGACATTCCCAAAATATATTAACCATAATTTTCATGATGAATTTTATAATCAATAATATATTCTACCTAAATTTATCTTCAAAATTTATCATCAGGTAAAAGTATGTTTTTCTTAATTAATAAATTACGCACTTTTCATCTCCTAATATTTACATTATATTAAGACTTATTAATTTTAATTTAATCATCCTCATCATTGTATTTATTTTTACAGGGACACTTCTCAATGGTTCCAATCCATTACACATAGATATAATGAAAATGGATGTTTAAATTTTTACATTAATTTTCAACATTATAGATTTGGGGAGATTATTTAAATTACATAATCCAACTATTTGATTCCATGTCCATCCTTCATGGAAATCTCTTTCATTTATTTTAATGAAACCTTCTTAGTTTTTACATTTTCCACAACCTCATTATCCTCATTCCTCATCTCATATCAAACAAGAGTACTATAAAAACTCTAAATTTTAAGATTTATTAGATATTTTTACTATTGTAATGTAACTATAAATTGATAAAGAGGTGAAAATATTATAATGATTCCATTGAAAATCATGAAATCATAATAGTTTTTTCAAAGACCATGAATTTCTTCCACAAAAACATTCACCTCAATCAAATAGAATACCTTAAGATTTAATCTAGTTTTTAATCAAGAACCCATTCCTGATCCACAAAAAATATAATTTATATTGTCATAATTTGGAATACCATTTATAGATATTAGATTTAATTTCCTATATAGAACATGATAATTTTATTGATGTAACCTATAAGAAAATTATGAAAAATATTGATATCATTGCTGTATTGATTCCTCTATAATTAGTATCTAATTCTCCTTAGTATACTTATTTTAATTCAAAGCTATAAATATTGACTAAAATAAAATACAATTTATCTATATTTTCAACAATAATTAATGATTTTTTTTCACTCAATCCATTCATAGTTGAAAATTTGTCCCATCAAAGAATGTGATATGTTTTTGATTAATTTATTCAAGTTATATCAATAAGATAGAAAAATACATCATTAACCATTATCTCAGAGACTATTTTTACAACCTCCTAGGATAAATACACTATCATGGGGTGGTGAATCAAGGTATGGTATTAAAACAATAAAAACATTTGATATTGTTTCATTATAAAAAAAATTCTCTTTCCAAATCTAATTAAAAAAACAAAAATTAAATAAATAAAATCATGAATGAGACATGATTATATATTACATTATTCATATATACATGGCTATTCCAAGGATAATATATATTAAATCATCCAAATTTGACCAAAATACCTAATTACATTACTATTATAATGTATGTAGTTGACTAACAGTTGCATTGTTTTACAAATAATCCAATTATGGAATATATATATTAACTAATATGAAAAAACTAATCATCCCTATGAATCCTTTATTTTTCCAAATAATCATAGATTTGGTTTGCACATTTTTGTATTTTCCACAAATCATTCTTTTTACTAAATAGTTTAAATATGATTAACTAAAAAATTCTTTTTTGAAAACTCCATTTGAGAACTATTATCCTTCATTTGTTATCATGTTTACTCCCTTTTTGAATAACTAGTATATCATGTAGCATGATTTCATAACAAAACCCACATCAGTTTCAGTATTAAATTTTCCTGAAAAACAAATAAATCATTATAAACAAGACCTATTTTGTTAACTAATTCTCTTTTATAATATTCACTTATTCACGCACACACATCTTTTATAAATTCCACTATATGATGTTCCACATTCAAATATATCTAAATTTATATGGAGATAAAGCATTAATGAAATTTTTTATTTTATAAAATGATTTGATTACTAGTCCTTATATTGAATATGAAACAGAAAAGTATCATCAATCATGAATTATCTTCCAATAATTAAAGTATATCATCCACCATATTCTACCTTTGTTAAGTTGTTCACAAAATAAAAAAAATATAGGAAACTAAAAAAAGAACATCTCTCATATATGATGATATAAGTTTTAAATTAATCTTAAAAATGACTATTAAATACTTCCAAAAAAAATTTAAAGAGAAGATCTATTTCATTTTTTCATAAGGAATATGTTATGGAAAAAATGTAATTTCTAGAAAACATCATAATGAAATTTTATTCATGTTATAGGATTTGCATACTGAATCACATATGTGGACATAAGTCCTTTTCCAAAACTCATCTAAAAGATGATTAACATGTTATGTGGCCTTTTTGAACTATTTTTTATAATACATGGAATTCCACATTTTTCAATTAAAACATATCCATAACAACATGCCTAAATACTTAGAAACTAGTAGGAAAAAATAAAAATTGTTATTCACCTTATTTAACAAGCCTTCTAGAATCACTAGTGAAAGAAATTATTTATAATATCTATTTTTTATTTTTTATATCTCTTTTTAGCCTCTGTTATTAAATATGGCTTCGTAAATATTGTCTATAACATCGAATAAAAAAACTGACGTTGTAAATCAATAATGGAAAAGATGATTTATATGAGTTATTAAATAACTTAAATAATATATCACACAAATTTATTATATGAGTGATGTGAAAATTAGTTTAGGATGAAGGTAATATGTTAGTTATTTAATATCCAATGAATAAAATCATATACCACGTTAGTCATATAATAAAAGACATGAAAAAACACCATCCCATAAACTTTTTATCATCGGTTAATAATTAACCTACATGATTGTGATTCTCAAGTAATGGTTTTTATGTCGATTTTTTTATAACCTAGATAAAAAACCATATACCATGTCGATTATTGTAAAAAAAACATAAAAAACCAACATAAAATATTTTTATGTCAGTTATAAAATAAGTGATGTAAAAACTATTTTTAATCATTTTATGTAACACATACTCTAAATTTCTGAGCAAACTAATAAAATAATGAATGAAGCAGAGATAAGTAGAAATAATATGAAAATTACAAATTCATATTTATAACATTAAAAAATTAATATATTAAATAAAAGCACAATTCCAATAAAAAACTACAAAATGAACATTTATAGTTTAATCATTTGTAATTCCAATATTCCATAAAAACTAGATTCCAATTAAACCTATTAAATTATTTTCCATTTCAACTTGTAAATGTGTGATAAATTATGCACTATAATGGTCGGGTTCACCAAAAATGTACATACTAAATGGAAATTAGTTAACATGTATACTGAATAAAAAAAATTATATATTAAGGAATGGTCTATAAGGAAATATATCCTGGTTGAACATCAAAACAGTTCCAATTGTTATTATTTCATACATAAATAATAAAAAGTAAGATCTTCATTCTTTTAAACCTTATTTTTTATGAGATTTTTTTAAATGAGTTTTTCAACTCAAAATAACATTTTTATGTATTATATACAAAATGTACTAATTATAAATATGAATTCATCATTACATCAAATATTTGATCACGGAGTTCTTTTATTATTTTCTTTTTCAAATGAAATCCAATACCCTGTTAGAAAATAATAGGATTATTATAAATTTATAATTCATTATAATAGAAACAACTAAAAGTGAAATTAAAACATACTTTTCCATCATTTTCCTAAAATTTCCTCACACATCAATGTGGATAGAGCATTTCCAGAAAAGTGTCTTCCCACATTGACAAAAAAATAACGTAAAATGTAAAAAAATTTAAATAAAATTTAATTCCATAGGTTTTTAAGTTAAAATATAAATAACACTATATAATACTTATATTTTATACCTCTCAACATAAGGTAACATCCAACACTATGTAATTATAATATGTTCAAATATTTCAGCAATATAAATTGTTCTTTGTTCCTTAGTCCATTTATTTCCTCCAGGTGAAATCAATTTATGGTCCATCAATCCATATACATATATCATTCCATTATCCTCACACATTTTATAATGATACATAATGAAAAATAGACATAACTATAAATTTTTAATAAAATTAGCGTAGGGAAATAATTATGTGAAGACATACATGGAAAACACATGAATCACATATATTCCGAAATTAAATCTATTAACAAGCTCCATGAAATAATTTTTCAAACTCCTTATACTTTATTCATTCCCACATATACGATATTCTATTAGAAACATATAAACAACATTCAAAGAATTTTAATCGCTTGTCAATATGTCAAAACTACTATAATTTGTATCAGAAGTCATGGAACATTGTATATTTTATTGACTATACAATATTTATTTAACATTAATTTATTTCATAAAATAATAGTTAAATATATTAACATTAACATTTTAAAATAGATTTAATGAAAATACAAAATGAAATATAAAATATATTCATACCTCAATTATAACATGTCATAGAAGTCTAAAAGGAAAAACTAAAAACAGGCTGATACTTTTTCTGACTATCCTCACCTCATCTGTTAGAATCGTTACTTCAGCTAATATATATATAATATTCTATTCAATGATCATATGTTTCTCTAAATATAACTGTTAAGGATGAATTTCATTTCCTATATAATATTTCATCCCACATGAAAATATATGATACTAATGACCATCAACATACAACTCAAAATATATAGGATGATGTGGAGGAGGGGTGTAGAAGTAGGATAAAAACTTTTGGTCTACAAGCATCATTCGGGAGAAATAATGGGTTCTGCAGGTGAAGGTGGGGGAGTTATAGATTCTGGTATAGGTGGAGTGGAATTTGAATTTTGAAATTATGTTTTCATGATTTCAAACCTAAACGGTACTGATGCTCTAATGTTTTACTCCATCGTCACATTAGTATTTTGAACATCACCTGCCATAAATTCTATTTTTTGATAGAAAAAAATTAATGGAAGAAGATAAATCAATTTTTTACACTTTTCTCACTAATACACCCACCAGGTATCCACGTACATGGCCTCAGTGTTCATGTTTTTCCAACGAAATAGATAATATATCTTTCCTCTCTTCAGGTAAAAATACCCCCTTGTGTTCTATACTCCTTAAAATAATCCTGTATAAATTATTTGAAAAATTATTTAATGATTTTAATAATATATTGTATTTAATTTACTTAAATTAATAATATAAATATCTTATAATCCCCACAACTACGTCCCTCGATTCTTCTAAAAGATATTGCCCCTTTTTTCTTATCGTATACCTCATAAATATTTCATGTCAAGAGGGGTGTGGAGGGGAAACCTCACTAGAGATTGACTCATCTCTTGGTTTGTTTAAATTTTCAGCCATTATATTTTCATCTAATAATGTATACCCCTTATCAGATAAATTATGAGGGTATCCATTTCTAGATTAGATCTCCTAACGAGACCTCCTCGAATGATATAAACCAAGAATAAGAAATACTTATTAAATCATTAACAAATCATTAATAATATCATTAATATAAGATAACCTTTAAAATTTTAAATTCCAAATAACAAAATTTCTTCTTATATTTTACATCCAAAAAATTATTTCCATTTGTATTCATCTATAATATATATATAACATGAATTTTCATGTTTTCGATGTCCATAGATGAAATTAGTTGTCAGGATTTATTTTAATTCCATCCATCTCATAGAATTCATTGATAAACATTTCTCAAGACTCCTCCCATGTCAGGTATATCAAATGTCATCTGATAAGAAAAGGAAAACATATTATACTATACAAAAATAAATATTACTAAAACAATAACAATTTATCATACCAAAATTGTCTCCCACAATTTAGATTGATTTGTTTTTCAAATACTTATCCAACAATTGAACAAAAATGAATTATCTTTTACCTTGAATAGATACAAAATTCGTGAATGTTTTTTTGCATTAGGACCTATTTAAATATCATTTTCATTAAATTCTACCACTATGCTCTAGTCCTGGAAATGAGAAAGTGATATTTTTTGTAAACATGTGCTGATACACTTACCAACTCCCTAACTATTTTTTCTATTATGGGAGTATATGAAGAAGAATGGGGGTCATCAAAAGAAGAATGTGCATGTTCTACCCCATAGGTAAGATCATGGTTCTCATCTCGACATGTATGTGTTTGCTCAACTTATTGACCTTTCTTATCCTTCAAATCAAAGAAACTAGCAAGTTGTACAAAAAAATACAAATTCAACTATTACAATACGGATGTAAATAATAAATAAGAAATTATGAAAATAAAAAATAAAAATAAAAAATAAAACATTATTATTCATATTTTTTATTGTTAACTAAAATGCTTAAAATAAAAATGATAGATGATATTTCATGTAAATGAATAAAAAAATCCAAAAATTTTGTAGGAGTATTAAAAATGGTCTAACCTAATAAATCATTTTTTACACAAAAAGAATATTTGTAAATATATATGCTTTAAAATAATTGTAATTAAATAAAATAAATTAATTTATAAATTAAAAAATTTCAAACATGGTAATCTAACCAATACTATACTAATATAAACAAACATTTGTAGTTATTAGTTTTAATAAGTTTTTAATAAAGAAAAAAATTAAAATATGTAACATTTTATGAAACTAATAAAATAAAATCATGAACAAACATATGTGACTTGTAATATTAAGTATATACTAAAGGATTATTTCCCCAAATTCATTCATCATGATCATTATTTATAGAACAAACCATGTGTATTATATGCTCATAATTATTATATGTTAATCTTCCCAGAGATGTATAGAACTCACCTAAATCAGCACCTACATTAAGTTTATCATTAAAAATATTTTTTCCATTATAAAACAGAGAACTAAGACATATCAGATTTATTATGAATATAATTGTTTATCATGTGTTTCAATTATTAATGAATCACTTGTGTCATCCAATATATTTATATTAACAAGTGTCATTTTGAAATCAACATTCCTAACATTTTTTTTCAGTTAAATAATTTTCATATAATCATTGTAACATTAATTTTAATGTAATAATCCTGCCATATTTCTTAAATGAATTCATAATTAAAAATTAATGCATAAATTCAGTTTTAATATTTAGAATATTAATTTTTTTTGCTTTTGTGAACTCCAATACACCACTATTCTGAACTGTACTTATATTGGTTTGAGCATTGTTAGGAAATATATATTCATTAATATCATACCTAGGAAATGTTATCACATTTTAACTTGGACCACCCACTAACCATCTTAATGTCTCCATTGAATTTGACCAACCAGGAATTTTCTTTTTAAAACATAGAAAAAACATTATCTTATGCCCATTCTAAATCCACATTTATTTCTTCTTTAGATAACATTGTTTCTACAAATTAATTTTCATTTTTATATATGGTTGACCATCATGTATTCCATTAAATATGTATAAATGTACCTTGTTTATCTATTCACCTAAAACTACTTGACGTTCAATTCCTGAATCCCCTTTCAATAAATATTGACATGTTTTGGTGGGATAGAGGCAAACCAATGTTCTTCTATAAAGACATGTAGGTCATTAAAAACACTCAAACCTCCTTATAAATTTATATTTCAACAATGTTGGATTTAGGTATATATTTATTCTTATCATACCCCATCAATAACTTCATATTCATTTCAAAAGGATACATCCAACGTTGATATAATGGTCCATAAATCATAATTTATTTAACTAAATGAACCATTAAATTCACCATTATATAAAAAATTTAGAGGAAAAAATAGTTCCATTTGAGAATGAATATAAATTACATTGTTTTCCAAAATGTTCCATGCATTCAAATCAATAACCTTATTAGAAAGTGAATTTCTAAAATAAAACACCTTCATGATATTCGTTTTGACATAGAAGGGAAATATTCCTCGTAATTCAATTGGTAGAAGTTGTTGTATCATTACAAGAAAATAATGTGATTTTATACCTGTCAACTTCAATTCCTTCAAAGAGACATTTGTTTCATTTTTAGAATAACCATGTGGCATATATATATCATGAATACACTAAAAACACCTAATTTTCACCCTCTTGAATAATGTATGAATATCAATGGGAAGAAATTTTCACCTTCTATCAAGGGTGGGGGCTAACACCAAACATATTCCGATTGACAGTAAGTATAATCTTTCATTAAACTTATATTTTTTATTTCCCTTTGTATCTTACAATGGTCCAATAAAACTATCACAAATATTTTTCTCCACATTCATTGAATCAATGCTATATTTCACTTAATTATTTCATAAATATGGTATCTCAAAAAATATAGACCATTTATTTAAAATATGTCTATCATTAACAGATTTTTGTGTCTTTGAAAATTTCACATCAAGGATTTATACCCTCTCAAAATACTCATCAGTAGATAATGGTTTTGTAGAAATATCAAATTCATGTGATCTATTGAATACCTTTTTAAATATTCTATAAGGGTGAACCATTGTTAATAACATTTGATGACCCATTTATATTGTCATCCTCCCATGATGCATTTTACACTATGATGTTTTTTCTTCACAAATTGGACATGTTATATGCCAGTCAACAATATATCTAGGCAAATTACCATAAACTATGATGGCATTTATAGTGAACATAATCACTATATGCAATCTAAAATATTCCATTTTATAAGTATTATACACATTAATACCATCCTGGTATAAGAGTTTCAAATCATCAATTAATGGTGACATGAAAACTACAATATCATTTTTTGGATTCTTTGGTCTAGATATCATTAAACTCAACATGATATATTTGAGCTCCATAAAAATGACAATCATATGTTGTATTTTTCCAATAAAATAGTTTATGAACTATGTCTTCTACTAAGGCTTCGATATAGATTCATTCCATCCATGTACAACCCAAGTATTATATTTCTACCTTCATTTCATAATGTGGGAAACTTGTGAAAAATATTATTCCACTGTGAAAAATCAATTGGATGATGTATTTTTCATTACAAATCCTCTCATAATCATGAAATCTTATCCTTTTTGAATCATGTGAATTATAAATTAAATGATTAAAATCGAAACATATAGGATTATACCAAAATAAATTGGTAGGGATCACTATAATCCCTAACCTAGACTATGATTTTTATTTCAAATTATGACATGAATTCCCACATTGATGAAACTCTGACAGAAATTTTTATTCATTCTTGTATTTCACAAAATAATTTATCTAGGAATGTGTTTTCTTATACCCCAATCCTATCATGCATAATATATTATAGGTCTTAAAATGTGAATAGGGAAGACCACTATTTTTAGAAAGAATTTATTTCAATAATTGTAGAAACTCTGTAAGACTAGTTTCACTCCATACATGTTTCACCTTCTGGTTAATCAATCATAACCTCGATTATAAAACCAAAAAATACATTAAACTAGGAAATAAAACTTTTCCACATCACCATTTAGATCCTCAATTGTTAGTTCTTTCTCAAACTTTTCTACTATAATATCACAAATAATTTCTTTAATTTCATCAGAGTTACCATCTTACAAAGCATAATTATCAGTAGATCTAAAATTTTTCCCAGTTTTATCATCATTTGAGTTACCATCTTGAAAGCATCCACACATTCTTCATATTGATCACTCATTTGATGTGTTGTAATCTAAAATTGAATAATTATTACGTAAAAAATATCAAAATTATATTTCTCGCTTGGATAATCCAATTTTATATTTGTATGAAATATGTAATAATTTGGAATTAATATAATTTGCAAACATAAAACAAATATATTCACATTTAAAAAAAATATAATTACCAATTCCAAACAATAATGGAAGATAAATTTAAATATAAAGTATAAATCATTAAAATATATGCATTAAAAAATTTGAAAAGAAAATATAATTAGATAAGTTATTTTTAAATTTATATGAAATATTCCATAATTTGAGAGTATAAAAATTTTAAAGTACACAAAATTATATATGTATTTGAAAATTATAATGATATTTTTGTAGATAAATTAGATAGAAAATCACTATAAAAAAATAAATCACTATCCACTAGTGTGACTTTTCATTAACCCATCACTGCATGAGTATTTTGAGTTAATTTTTTATGCTAATTATCCAAAATTTTAACATAACGGGTCTTAGGATTCGGTTGAATTGAAATATTTACCTTATTTCATATAATTTTGATGGTCACATTTACGGGTTTAAGTGTAATTGTTTTTTTTTCAGAATAATTTTCATTTCTATAGTAATAATTTATTTGGGAGTGGTAAGATGAAATTTTTAGATTATGAAACACTTTTATAATAGGATTTATATTAATGTCAAAGTACAAACCTTGAGAGGAACATTCATTTTCATGGGAAGGTGGTGAAAATATCCTATTCAATGTATTTTGAGAGGTTTTTTTGTAGGATTCTTAGGTAACATGGAATTCATCAATCCATTTTACTTTATAAATAGTAATCATATTGGATGGCGGTGAGGCCCTAAGTGAGCCTCCCCAAATGCACATGTTAGATGTTGAAGACTAGAGGCATCATTTTAATGGTTGTATGGTTGGTGGAATTTAACCTCTATATCAGTAATAAAAATATAATAATAATATTATATGATAATTAGTTTAATGTTGAAAAAACTATGATATAATAATAAATAGTTATCCAACGTAGTGATAAATAAGTATGCAACCATATATCAACATACTATGTTTTAATAATAGCAGTCAGCATAAAACATGTACTATACACAACTTGAACATATTATAAAATAATTAGATAAAAAAATGGAAAAACTCAAATAGGATGACTAAATATTTATTAACCACCAAACACCTGGACATGAATAACTTCTTTTTCCTAAGCTAGAATAATCGAAAATTTAATGTGTTATAAAAATTTTCAAAGGGGATATAGTGTATATCCAATATCTTCACGAACAAGGAAATCCATATGGTGATTTATTATTTAAATAAGGCATCAACCCAAGAATCTTACCAAAGTAACATAGAGCTACATGCCCAACAATATTTGATAAAGGTTAAGAAAAACTATGTCTAATAATGGGGAATTTCATATCATGTATTTCAACAAAATATTCAACCGAACACCATTACCTTTAAATAATAATTTTATGTCTAATGATTTTAGATAAAAAAAAATATATTTATTTACAATTATGATATCATAAAGAAATTAAAAATTATATTGTGATATTTTAGTAACCAAAATTGAAAAATGTAGATTTCAGGTAACCACAAAAAAACAAGATAGAAATTGTGGCATGTGAGACATGAGAGTTTCTTTTCGATCCTATAGATGTACCAATGAAATATATGATAAAGGAATATTGAAAAATAAATTTGGAGGCCATAGGATCGAATAATTGTTTCTAGGGATTTTGTGTGAGAAAGAAATGATTCATTATCACCCGATCAGAAAACATTACAATGACACTAAACGAGGATTCATAATATTTATAATTTATTTATCACTTAAATTATTTAGTAACTGATGTGATAATGTTTTTTTACTGAATAAATCATTTCATTTATTATATAACTGACATTATAAAATTATTTATGACATCAGCTATATAATAGTCGATGTGAAAAAATGGGCTATATCATGTCGGTTATAGTATAACTGATGTGATAAAGTGAGATACTTGATTTATCACGTTAGTTATATAATAAAAAATGTGATAAATCAAGATAATTAAATTTTTACATAAGTTAGATTATAGCCAACGTGATAAATTAGTTTACATGCATTCTAACATCAGTTATATATAACAGACCTAAAATTTCTTATGTGAAAAATAACTTTTGTACTATGGAATGTTATTAATCAGATTTTTCAAAAAATATAATCTATGAAATAACCTTGAATCACTACTAGGTGTATGTTTTCCTACAAAATGTAAAATTTAATGTATATTAAATATAAGTTCATAAATAATTGATTAATGTGTCTTAGTTTATTTTATGGGAGATTGAAACATATAAGACTAAGAATGAATCCAATGTAATGGTTTCAATATTTTTTTAATGACTTTTATCTATTTTTGATGTTTTTTATTATAATTTTGGTATATTATATTACCTAATTTTATTATATATTACATCCTATTATATCTTTGTGGAAATTAATTTCTTTTACATAATATTATTTTTGACAACTTTTTACATAATAATATGTGAAATTATAAGGGTTTCTTACCTATAAATCTAAATTATCTATAACTAAATTTTAATTATATGATTCTATATGATATTTCAATAAATAAAAACCCTAATTTTTCCCTAATTCATTCTCATATTCTTTATTTTATTCATTTCAATATCTTTAAAAAAATAATTCTCAAAGATTATTTTTATTGTATTTGGATTACATTAAAAAAATTAAAAATTAGACTTCATAACACATTAAACATCGTAAAACATTCACATAGTCATATTTGTGTTTTCTTATGAATAATCGTTTATACTAATTCATGGTTTTCTAATGTAAATAAATTTCACATTAAATTATAAATTATTTAAATTTAAATTTAATTTAACTAAAAGTACAAGGGGTCTTCTCTTAGGATTATTTCCTTGATATAGGCTTCCTATATATATTTGTGAATGGAATTAGAAATAATTTATTTTTATGCCACATAAAGGGACTTATAAACCCATTTAAGGCTATGTGATGAAGACCAAACCATGTAGTTTTATGTCATGTGATAAAGAAATCTACGTGAAATATTCTTATTCAGGATATGTGTGGGTCTTATGGTAATGTAGCGTAAGGGACGTGGATGTGGTGTTTCCTCCTAATATAGAAATAACACTACAAGGAATGTATCCAATAAAATATTAGGATGAATTCATGGTTTTGGTTTTATACCTCTAGGAGGATTCCAATGTATCCCATTTGGATGGGGATCAAGTACCACATTGTTTTAAATGGTTGGGGATTATAACTATATATGATCCAAAATGGTGGGTATAGTTTTAGGTATAACTTTGAATAGAATTCCCATAGGTAAATGTGATGGGAATAATTTGAAATTGAATCTCTTATAGGGGTTGTTATGTTATCATGTGGGTGTTGTGGTATTCATTGACCTCTAAGAGCATGTGAGTCATGATTGATGTTGTAAATAAGTGAAAATTGATGATCTAAGGAACCAACCAATGTCATTAATCCAATGGTGGGTTCATATGTTTCATCAATATAGAGAAAGGAACATGATGTGATCACCTCCTCTTCTATTTTCCTATCCAGACCATTGTTATGGATGAGATAAATGCTCTAGGACCAATTAAATCCCTTCTGTTTTAACCAGGATGGAGACTTACACACTAATATAGATGTATCGGACATGAAAGACTAAGGTCCTATTCGAGGAGAGATTTCGTACTCTTGGTTCTATAAAATATATGAGGATAAGGTAGTAACCCACATAAAATGAAAATTCATGCATTCTACCCTCATCGTTTAAAATGGGGAGGCCCTTGGAAAACCCTGATGGGTTAGTATTCTTATTAGCACCTGAATGTATTATTGATAACATTTTGTGGATCGACTTGATAATTATTTTTCATCCATGACCTCAATTACCACTTGAATATAATATCGAGAGCACACGATGGTGGGACCTTTGGTTGGATCATACATATTTGTTGGATTTGGAATATGTCATGGTTTTGACATTTGTGGATGGGAAATAATGGTCTTAACTATTCATGAGAGAGTACGATGGAGAGGTCCATTAGAAAATTTAATAGAGAGGAAAAGATAAGGATAAATACTATGTGGAAGGGAATTGAGGCTGAAATAACCCATCCAACATTATTTTTTCTCTGTGATATGGTACTAAGAAAATAATTCATTTTTGTGTGTTTTGTGAAATGTATGACTAAAAAAGACTCTTCTATGTGTATGGATGAACCACAAAGACCCTGTTCTATGAATACCATTCTATTTATTTATTGAAAATAATTTAAGCCCTATTTTACATTTTGACATGTGGTAAATGATCAGCTTCTAAAATCGCTTTCTCATACTATAATCATTTATCTAATTCACACCATGTCATGCAATAGAATATACACCCCTCTTTAGTCCTTGTGTTTGGTATTTATAGATGTATATATTTCACTACTCTATATTGATAATTATATTAAAATAAACTACCCATAATGTATTACGGTTTGTGGGTGGCCTCCTATCCATTCGAAGGAAAAGTATTTTTTCAGGGGTAGGTTGGGGGAGGGTAATTCATTTTCTCATAAATACATTTTTTTACAGGGGGACTATTAAATATGCCTCACAATATAAATTGGTTTGCTTTTGTGGGGGTCTTGAAAATTGAACCTCACCACAACAATAGAAATTCATTTTTATGGGGGATTGAAAAGACATGTCACCCAGAAAAAAATTGGTTTTTTGGAGATGGAAAAAGATACCTCACCGCCATAATGAAAAATTCATTTATTTGTGACATGGAAAACAAAACATTCCCCTACAAAGTAAAATTCATCTACAAGGGGCTAAAATATAACAACTCAACACAAAAATATAAAATTATTTTACGTGGATGAATATATAAATAATCTCAATGAATTAGTTTTCTCAGAAGTTCTAAAATTTAATTCTTAACCCCACAAATGTAATTTCATATTTTAGGGGCCCTAAGAGGAGGAACAATGAGTATTACTAACTGGAATTGTGACAAAATAGTATGGAATGCATGTTTCATGTGTATCTCCTAGTGTAATATCATTTTAATTATCATAAAGAAAACAAATTTATTTTAATCCAACAATTCCAAAGTAAATAAAATACTTCATATCATTCTTTAAAATATTTTCAATCCCAAAAATTCCCCATTATAATGGGGATGATCAGTTCAAAGAAGAGTATATTTCAAAGAAGAATATGATCTAATTGAATTATTTTTTAAATACTTTTAGGGATAAATATGGAACTAGAGAGGGTTTCACACAAAGAAAATTATTCATGCTAGAATCATATTTTAAATTATGAATCATATGATTTATATTAAGTAAAATCTTACCCATGTAGTGTCCTTCACATAGAATTTCCTTTACAGAAAACATTTACCTCCAAGATAAGAATACGATTCTTAGACTGTTTTGTTCTAAAAAAATATTATTACTATATTGGTCAAATTATTCCCATGTAGAAATTATGTATTTTACATTACAGTTGAAGGGGTTCATGACCCACATACCAGCTTATGTTCTTCAATATATGAAAAGTATATTATTTTCATCATTTTCTACCTAGTGTTATATGGTCTTGTAGAATTTTTGATTTGATGAATCCAATTTATTTTATGATTTTCATTCTATAGGGATAAAATGGATTGTTGAAATGACCTATTTCTAGTTTTATAACTCATTACACTTGAATTGAGTGATGAAACTATATTTCCTATAACTTTGAAAATGATCATTTACATCATATCATCCCTTATGAGGGTATTCTCATGTTTCTCCAATCAAAAATGATCATAGATTATCCATTTCTAAAAAATTACACCGTTAAAAATTTTTTCTTCATGAAGACACTCCAATTCCTCATGGTTGTCAAAATCATTCACCTTCTTGGAATGAGGTGTCCTCGATTAGTTTTTAAGTGATAATTTCTTCTTCAGGAAACCACTTTTCTAAATTGGTCCATGAGAAGGTCTTCGTAGTGAATGATTACTCACGGGATTAGAGTAATCATAATAATCAAAAAAATTCCTTGTATTTTTCTATTCAATATTGTCCACTTATTTCTAAAATACCATTTGGCGATCCTATGTGCGGTAGAGTTCCATGTGGGATTATCAGTCTTGAGGGATTTTTCAAGATGAATTGGAATTGGAATTATTGGTGTGTTTTAATTTTATGAAATTATTTGACTATTTGGAGGTCGTTTGCATGTACATACAGTGTAAATTTTAATGTTTAGTGTAAATTCACTAAAAGTGATTCTGGATTTGGTAATCATACATTTCTTCATGATTTAACACATTCCAAATATTTCATAGAGATTTCAAGATTAATTTTTGCGATGTACATTTATTATATGGAATTCCATAACATGATTTATGAGTTCTTCCATTTCAAAAAAACATGGGAAAACTCAGAATTGGTTTTTTCCATTATTGAGGGATTTAATGGTCATGAAAGATAACATACTAGGTTATCCCATTGACACCCATAAAAATATTCCATTTAATGACTGTATAACAATATTTTTCAAGCTAGTGTTTTGAGGCTTATGGTTCACCACACCAAGACCCGTCCAACTCAACAGTCTCGAGGTGTTCGAGGTTTATCCTATGCCACTTTCATGGTAGTAAAACAAACTCTATGGGGCTATATGATCTATCCTGAAATATCTCCATATTTTTTTAGGTTGGATTTTTCTACATGTTATTGACTTGATAGATTATTCAATCACATTAGGTTTATTCTATTTTTGGGGTATGCACCGTGATGATGGAATACACACCTCAAAATAAATAGCCTATCAAACTTAGTTATACCCACAATAGATGATATTTACATGTTTTTTGGTTATATATAAGAGGTAAGATCATAATATCAACTTAATAGATACATTAGATTATTATATGACTTCGTGGAAGAACACATTCAATGTTTCAAATATCTATATACACTAGCCATTTTTCATTCTACATTTTTACCTACACTACCCACCTTTTATACAAATCAATAAATATATCATAACATAAATAATTTATAATTTTTTTAATAGATCCCACATGTTTTGTTTTCATTCTTTATTTAACACATTCATATATACATGGCTATTCCAAGGATAATATATATTAAATCATCCAAATTTGACCAAACTACCTAATTACATTACATTAATAATGTATATAGTTGACTAACAGTCACTTTGGTTTACAACTAATAAAATTTTGAAAAAATAAATATAAAATAATATGAAAAAACTAATCATCCCTATTAATCCTCTATTTGTCTAAATCATCATAGAATTGATTTGCACATATGTGTATTTTCCACAAATAATTATTTTTACTAAATAGTTGAAATATGATTAACTAAAAAATTCTTTTTTGCAAACTCGATTTGAGAATTGTTCTCCTTCATTTGTTATCATGTTTAATCCTTATTTGAATAAATAATATATCATATAGCATGATTTCTTAACAAAACCCACATTAGATTCAGTATTGAATTTTCCTGACAAACAAATAAATCATTATGAACAAGACCTCTTTTGTTAACTAATTCTCTTTTATAATATCCACTTATTCACGCACAAACATCTTCTATAAATTCCACTACTTGATGTGCCACATTTAAATATATCTAAATTTATATAGAGATAAAGCATTAATGAAATTTTTTATTTGATGGAATGATTTTATTACTGGTCCTTATATTTAATATGAAACAGAAAAGTACCAACAATCATGAATTATGTTCCTATAATTCAAGTATATCATCACCCATATACTATCATTGTTATTTTGTTCACAAAATAAAAAAAATTGGAAACTAAAAAAACTACATCTCTCAAATATGATGATATATGTTTTGAATTAATCTAACAAATGACTATTAAATACTTCCAAAAAAATTTAGAAAAGAAGATCTCTTTTGTGTTTTCATAAGGAATATATTATGGAAAAATATTAATTTCTATAAAACATCGTAATGAAATTTTATTCATGTTATAGGATTTGCATACTCAATCACATATGTGGACATAAGTCCTTTTCCAAAACTCATCTAAAAATTGATTAACATTTATGTAGCCTTTTTGATGTATAGTATATAATACATGGAATTCCCCATTTTCAATTAAAACATATCCATAACAACATGCCTAAATATTTTGAAACTAGTAAGAAAAAAATATATATTGTTATTCACCATATTTAACAAGCCTTATAGAATCACTAGTGAAAACAATTATTTACAATATCTATTTTTTATGTTTTATATCTCTTTTTAGCCTCTGTTATTAAATTTGACTTTGTAAATATTGTCTATTACATCGAATAAAAAAACTGACGTTGTAAGTCAATAATGGAAAAGATTATTTACACCAGTTATTAAATAACATAAATCATATGTCTCATCAGTTGATTATATGAGTGAGGTGAAAATTAGTTTAGGATGAAGGTAATATGACAGTTATCTAATATCCAATGAATAAAAGCATATACCACGTTAGTCATATAAAAAGATACATGGAAAACCACCATCCCAAAAACTTTTTAACATTGGTTAATAATTAACCGACATGATTGTGATTCTCAAGGAATGGTTTTAATGTTTATTTTTTATAACCTAGATAAAAAACCATATACCATATCGATTCATGTAAAAAAGAACAAAAAAACCAACATAAAATATTTTTAATGTCAGTTATAAAATAAGTGACGTAAAAACTATTTTTAATCATTTTATATAACGCTTCCTAAAATTTTCCTACCAAAATAATAAAATAATGAATGAAGCAGAGATAAGTAGAAATAATATGATAATTACAAATTCCTAGTTACAATATTAAAAAATTAAAATATTAAATAAAAACACAATTCCAATAAAAAACTACAAAATGAACATTTACAATTTAATCATTTGAAATTCCAATATTCCATAAAAACTAGAATCCAATCAAACCTATTAAATATTTTTCCATTTCAACTTGTAAATGTGTGATAAATTATGAACTATAATGGTTTGGTTCACCAAAAATGTACAAACTAAATGAAAATTAGTTAATATGTATTCTGAATAAAAAAAATTAAATATTAAGGAATGGTTTATAAGGAAATATATCCCGATTGAACATAAAAATGGTTCCAATTGTAATTATTTCATACATAAATAATAAAAAATAAAATCTCCATTCTTTTAAACCTTATTTTTATGAAACTTTTGTATAAATGAGTTTTTCAACTAAAAATAACATTTTTATGTAATATGTACAAAATGTACTAATTATAAATATAAATTCATCATTACATTAAATATTCGATCATGGAGTTCATTTTTTATTTGGTTTTTTGAATGAAATCCCATCCCCTATTAGAAAATAATAGGATTATTATAAATTTATAATTCATTATAATATAAACAACTAAAAGAGAAAATAAAACATAGTTTTCCATCATTTTCATAAAATTTCCTCACACATCAATGTGGATGGAGAATTTCCAGTAAAGTGTCTTCCCACATAGACAAAAAAACATAATGTACAATGTAAAAAAAATAAAATAATATTTATTTCCTGGGGTTATTATGTTTAAATATAAATAAAACTATATAAGATTTATGTGTTATACCTCTCAACATAAGGAATCATCCAACACTATGTATTTATAATCTGTTCAAATCTTTCAGTAATATAAATGGTTCTTTGTTCCTTAGTCAATATATTTCCTTTAGGTGAAATCATTTTATGGTCCATCCATCCATATACATCTATCATTCCATTATCCTCACACATTTCATAATGATAAATAATGAAAAATAGACATAACTATAAATTTTTAATAAAATTAACGTAAGGACATAATTATGTTAAGACATACATGGAAAACACATGCATCAAATTGATTCCCAAATTAAATCCATTAACAATCTCCATGATATCATTTTTCAAATTCTTTATACTTATTTCATTCAAACATATATGAGCTTTGATTATAAAGATATAAACAACATTCAAAAAATTTGAATAGCTTGTCAATATGTCAAAACTACTTGAATTTGTATCTTAAGTCATGGCCTTTTGTATATTTTGTTGGCTATACAGTATTTATTTAACATTAATTTATTTAATAAAATTATAGATAAATATTTTAACATTAACATTTTAAAACATATTTAATGAAAAAACAAAATAAAATATTAAATATATTCATACCTCAATTATAATATATCATATAAGTCTAAATGGACAAACTAAAAACTGGCTGATACTTTTTCTGACTATTCTCACCAAATCTGTTAGAATCATTACTTCAGCTAATATATATAATATCCTATACAATGATCATATGTTGCTCTATATATAACTATTAATAATGAATTTCATTTCCTATATATTATGTCATCCCACAAGAAAATATATGATATTAATGACCATCAACATTCAACTCAAAATATATAGGATGATGTGGAGGAGGGGTGTATAAGTAGTATAAAGACATTTGGTCTACAGGAATCATTAGGGAGAAATAATGGGTTTTGCTGGTGAAGGTGGGGGAGTTATAGATTCTGGTATAGGTGGAGTGGGATTTGTATTTTGAAATTATGTTTTCATGATTGCAAACATAAATGGTACTGACGCTCTGATGTTTTACTCCATCGTCACATTAATTTTTTGAACATCGCCTACCAAAAATTCTATTTTTTGATAGAAACAATTAATGGAAGAAGATAAATAAATTGGTTACACTTTTCTCACTAATACGCCCACCAGGTATCCACGTACATGGCCTAGGTTTTCGTGTTTTTCCAAAGAAATAGACAATATATCTTTCCTCCTTTCAGGTACAAATACCCCCTTGTGTTCTCTACTCCTTAAAAGAATCCTGTATAAATTATTTGACAAATTATTTAATGATTCTAATAATATAATTTATTTAATTAACTTAAATTAATAAAATAAATATCTTATAATCGCCACAACTACATCCCTCGATTATTCTGTAAGATATTACACCTTTTTTCTTATCAGTTACCTCATAAATTTTTCATGTCAAGAGGGGGTGGAGGGGAAACCTCTATAGAGATTGACTCATCTCTTGGTTTGTTTCAATTTTCAGCCATCATTTTTTCATATAACAATGTATACCCTCTTTCAGATAAATTATGAGGGTATCCATTTCTAGATTAGATATCCTGACGAGATCTCCTCGAATGCTATAAACTAAGAATAATAAATAATTATTAAATCATTAATAAATCATTAATAATATCATTAATTTAAGAAAACCTATAAAATTATACATTCCAAATAACAAAATTCTTTCTTATATTTTACTTCCAAAAAATTATTTCCATTTGTATTTATCTATAATATATATATATACCATGCATTTTCAGGTTTTCGATGTCCATAAATGAAATCAGTTGTCAGGATTAATTTTAACTCCATCCATCTCATAGAAGTCATTGATAAACATTTCCCATGACTCCTCCCATGTCAGGTATATCAAATGTCATCTGATAAGAAGAGGGAAACATATTATACTATAAAAAAATTGAATATCACTAAAATAATAACAATTTAGCAAACCAAAATTTTCTCCCACAATTGAGATTGATTTGTTTTTTCAACAGTTCTCCAATAATTGAAAAAATGAATTTTCTTTTACCTTGAGTAGATACAAAATTCGTGATTTTTTTTCATTAGGACCAATTTAAATATCATTTTCATCAAATTCCACCACTATGCTCCGGTCCTGGAAATGAGAAAGTGATATTTTTTATAAACATGTGCTGATACACTTACCAAATCTCTAACTCATTTTTCTATTATGGAAGTATATGAAGAATAATGGGGATCATCAAAAGAGAATGTGCATGTTCTACCCCATAGGTAAGATAATGATTCTCATCTCGACATGTATGTGTTTGGTCAACTTATTGACCTTTCATCATCTATCAAATCAAAGAAACCAGCAAGTTGTACAAAAATATACAAATTCAACTATTACAATACTGATGTAAATAAAAAATAAAAAATTATGAAACAAAAAATTAAACTAAAACATAAAACAATATTATTAATATTTTTTATTTTTAACTAAAATGTTTAAAATAAAAATGATAGATTAAATTTCATGTAAATGAATGAAAACATGTCCAAAAATTTTGTAGGAGTATTAAAAATGGTTTAACCTAATAAATCATTTTTACACAAAAAAATATTTTTAAATATATATGATTTAAAATAATTTCAATTAAATGAAATCAATTAATTTATATGTTAAATATTTGAAAACATGGAAAACTAACCAATAGTATACTATTATAAACAATCATTTGTAGTGATTAGTTTTAATACATGTTTTAATATATAAAAAATTTTAAATATGTAACATTTTATGAAACTAATAAAATTAAACAATGAAAAATCATATGTGACATGTAATATTAAGTATATACGAAATGATTGTTTCCCCAAATTCATTCATCATGATCATTATTTATAGAACAAACCATGTCTACAAAAAGCTCATAATTATTATACGTTAATCTTTCCATAGATGTATGGATCTCACATAAATGCAACGCCCTGACCCCAGTTACCCAGAGTCGGTGAATTATTACATAACATTGGCATGATCGCAAGAAAGATCAAATCTCAAAAGACCAATTGGTTTATTAGCCTTGGAAACACTAGATATATTCATAAAGTTTTACAATACCTCATGAAGTGAAAAACTACTACAACAACATATTATCTCCATAATCCACACTATTATCCCCTCATAATATCCCTGCAGTTCATTCCTAATTTACTTCTTCACATCCTGGGAAAAATAAAACATAGAAAAGGGTTGAGCTCAAAAGCCCAGTAAGGATAAAAATATAGCGGAAACTTTCATAAATAAGAATAATCATTTAAGGAAATGTATAACTAAAACAAAATGTTTTTAAACTTGAACCTCAACATAGTATGGAAAAAATAAAATGAAATAATGCCATTTACTTATACACATGTATATTCTACTAATCAAATAATCACAAGAAATATCAATTACCACTTTCATAATGATGGAATGCATAATGCCAGACTATCATAACCACATAGCCAAGGCCTTGTGCCAGGACTACGAAAAAGATTTTTCCAAGGCCTTATGCCACGAAACTAGTTTGTCTCATTAGACCTACTGATGCATCGAAGAGCTATACCGGGCTCCACCCGTCACATATTAAGTCCAATGCATTCCCATATGAAAATGCTTAAACAAAACATAAACATTCGTATTAAAACTAGCATAAGAAATGTCAATACTTTCACCATAAACTATGAACGGTATAAAAATAGCACATCCATAGTCAAACATATCACAAAACCTTCAATACAATATAGATGTTATGTATCATAATAAATCAACTTCGAATAAGCTTAAAATCAATCAAAGGATGTTGACATAGATGAGATCAAAACTCTTTTTAGAGAAATATCTCTTTCTAGTTTGAAATCATTTAAGAGTCATATATTTATGAAATAAAACATTTTCTTTGAAAATATTCTTATAAGCTTGTAAGGGGATATTCAACGATTTTATAATGGCGGGAAATAACTACACCCGCCATATATGTTAAAAAAACATTCTTACCTTAATTCTGTCGAAAAGGTTAAAAAGCACCTTGTTTGGAAAACGACAGAAAGATTCCTTTATAAACCACTTATAAATGGTCAAACAAGGGTATAAATGACTTTAAACCATATTCTTTTAAATAGAAAAAATGTTTTGTAATACATTTTTAAGAAACATGGATGTGGATGATAAAGATATCTGAGTAGATTATTACGTATAAACAACCTCGGATAATGAAGAGATTGTGAAATAACCCTTACCTTGTACATTTCCTTGGTTGAGGGTAGGTTATCCTCCTGTATAATGGTGAAATAATTGTTATTAAATTATACAATAATCATATATATTAATATGATATCATATATGATCTTTTAACATTGATTTGTTAATAATATCTTAGTATTATCGTTGTTTCGGGTGTTAACTTACTCGTTTTCTTTTATATTTTTTCTTAAGTAAGCCATGTTTTAATGGATAGGGTGTATCTTAATCATATCCAGAATGATATCAAGTCCTTAGATACTATTATTAATAAACAAATGAGAATTATACTTGAATGGATACGATGGAGAATGAATCTCATCGCGTTCGTGGAGACGGTAGTCCGTACGTACGCATGAGCGACAATATCATTATTTTGATATTAAAATAATATATAAATGGATGGTATTACATATATACAGAATCATTATCATGTTTTATTTATTATTTACATGAGTTAAACATCATTATTATACCAATCCAAATAATAATTTATTGAATAACAATTTCACCACGACGAGGAGACGGTAAGCCGTACGTACGCACGTATGGTGACATGTTATTCAAAGGATGGATAGAATACTGAATATGGTTGTACCATATTTATAATAACATCACAGTATATATAAGATACTAGAGTTATTATTTTAGAATGGTAATAACAATGACTGAAGAAGTGGAAGAAGAAAGGAAATTGGAAAAGGGTGGTGAAATCATTACCTCTTCTTCGGGTTCTTCCTTTTGATTTGATCAAAAGGGCTCTTAAGTTGGCTTTCTGACTAAAGGAAGGCCTCTAGGATGAAGTGAGTAATGTTGGGAGAGTATTTGGGCAAAGTTTGGCCAAACCAAAAGGCTTGGATGGTGTGAAGAAATGAGAAGGAAGAGTTCCCTTTTATAAGAGGGGTGAGGGGCACCTTTGGAAAAGATAGAAATATTATTTTATAATAAATACATATTCGGTTTATAATGGATCCAAAGTTGATTATTCAAAGATTAAGGTTTAGATAGGTCGAAAACCATTCAACCAATAGAATTTGGACAGGTTTGGGTTACTATATTAACCTTATCTTTTAGTTTTAACTCTTAGTTAATTAGTTTGACATTTACCATGTCACTTGTATTTTTATATTATATATTTATTAAACATACTGTATATATCCAATAGACCATCAAGTGGTCCATTAATGATACACCTATCATGATATAAGTATCTTGGCCGAACTTTAGATTTTTAGGAATTTAATATCAATGAATAATATAATATTTGTTTTAAAAACTCTTTTATGTCAATTTTGACACTATTTGGAAAATTGATTTTTGTGAAAATAATAACAGAATGATTAGTTCGAAAAAAGTCAATTAAATCAATCCTAATATGTCCTATTATTATATAAAATTAGTGTAATTCATTAAAAGTCTCAAATAATATTTATTTGTGTATTTACAATATCAATTAATTTAATTTTTCACTATTATGGTAATTACTGCATCATCATTGCGTCATAAATAAATTAAATTATATAATGTCTAAAATTTATAAATAAAATATAATTATTTAGGAAATATTTTTAGCTTTCTAATTAATATTTATAGTCTAAAATCCAACATATATAACTTTATGTAAAAAATTGTTTTTCTAAAAGATATATGCTTGTGTCATTTTTGTATTCATTTTAACTTTATTAAAATAAAGTGTCCCTGTCACTTACAAGTGGCACCATGGGGTCCCAAAATCGACCCAAAGATGCCTATGGTCGAACTTGTATCAGACAATAAGGTTAGTACATGTTTTAGGGTAATTTGTTATTATTATAATATTATTTTTTAACCCTTATTTACCGGATTTACCCTTTAACCATGGTAAATAAAATATTTAACGAAGTAATTATTCAAAATGTCTAAAAATAAAAGTTACCTATTTACAAAATTTTAATATCCTGATTCAAAAAATAGAATCCATTTTTCCAATTTCATAACACATAAGTAGCAGAAATTAATTTAAAATTAATTCCTGCTGTCAAAACAAAAAGCGTGTTTTTAAGATATAATAACTATCAAAAGATTGATACTTGTTTATGATCGGTTTAATTTTGAAATTATGTCCAATGACCAAAATTTTATTAGATGGTAAAAATATATTCTAAATATACTTTAAACCCACTCAAATTAATAATTTATCAATATAAATTATTTTGATTAAAAAAGTTGTATTTAATTAAAATTTAGTAATTTTCACTATTCATCAAAATATTAAAGTTATCCGAAAAGTACCAAAATTTCACCTTAGGCTAAATTTGATATTTAGAATCCAAAAATGATGTCCATTTTGAAATATATATAATTTAAAAAAGTATGTATTACTATTCATAACTGCTAGTTTGATTAGTTATGGTGTGTTAGAACTCGGTGTTGCGTACAACACACGCTATCACATTATTCAAAGAGAAGCGTACAGTAGATGCTTGGGGTGTTACATTATTCCCTCCTTCAAATACTTTCGTCCTAGAAATTTCTAGAATATTATCGCATGAAAAGGCTTAGGTGGTTTTTCATCATAAGTTCCTCAGGTTCCCACTTTGCATCTTCCATCTTATGGTTTCTCCACAAAATTTTAACCAGACACGTCGTACGGTTTCTCAGTACATGTTCTCTTGTATCAAGCATCCTGACAGGCTCTTCACAATAAGACAGATCGGGTTCCAGTTCTAATTCTTCATAGGTGAGTACATGCGTTGGGTCAGGCATGTATTTCCTCAATAGAGATACGTTGAACACATCGTGAACTTTGGAGAGACATGGCGGCATTGCCAATCAGTAAGCTACAACCACAATTCATTCTAGAATTTCAAAAGGTCTGATGTACCTGGAACTCAATTTACCTTTCATAACAAAACGTATGACTCCCTTCCATGTAGATACCTTCAGGAAAAAATGATCACCGACTTGAAATTCCAAATCCTTCCTTCGATTATCAACATAGCTCTTTTGCCTACTTTGAGCTGCTTTGATGTGATTTTGGATTACCTTCACCTTTTCCATCGTTTCCTCCACCAGTTCTGGGCCTACAAGTTTTCTTTCACCAACGTCATCCCAATAGGTAGGTGTGTGACATCTCATTACGTATAACTCTTCATATGGTGTCATCTGAATACTAGAATGGAAGCTATTGTTATAGGAAAATTCTACCACAGGTAAATGTTGATCCCACATACCCTGAAAAGTGAAGTGAAAAAGATCTCAACATGTCTTCTAAGGTTTGAATAGTCTATTCTGATTGTCCGTCTGTCTGAGGGTGGTATGCAGTGCTCAAATAAAGTTCAGTATCCAGGTATTTCTGAAGACTCTTCTAGAATCTTGAAGTAATACGGGGATCACGATCAGAAACAATCGTTAGGGGTACTCCATAAAGTCTCACAACATCATTAATATATAGTCTTGCTAGACGTTCCAATGGTAGATATTCTCTTAGATAAAGAAAATGTGCTGACTTGGTAAGATTATCAACAATAACCCATATTGCATCATTCCTTCTAGGAGTCTTTGGTAGTCCCATGTCAATGTCCATTGTAATATTGTCCCATTTCCACTCAGGTATGGGAAGAGGTTGTAATACTCCACCAGGCTGTTTCCTTCCAGCATTCACTTGTTGACAAACCATACATCTTGACACAAAATCGGCGATCTCCCTCTTCATGTTGTCCCACCAAAAATGTTCCTTCAAATCTATAAACATTTTGGTTCTCCCAGGGTGTATAGAGAAATTGGAACTATGAGCATCATCCAAAAATTCCATTTTTTAGATCAGGTATATTGGGAACTCAAAGACTCTTCCCGAATTTCAAAATTCCATCTTCATACACAAAATCTCTCAATCTCCCATCATTCACAGCTTTAATATTCTTTTGAAATTCTCCAACATCAGTCTGAGAACTCTTAATCCTTTCTAGTAAAGATGGTTTGGCAACCATTTGAAAAATCAATGATGTTTCACCTTCCCTGGTTATTCCCATGTCCATATTCACTAGATCTATGAAAATTAGATCCCTTTCAATTCTCATCATGTTCAAAACTCCATGGTCTTTTCTGGTCAAAGCATATGCCACCTTGTTTGCTTTCCCCGGGTGGTAGTGTATCATACAATCATAATCCTTGAGTAATTCAAGCCATCTCCTTTGCCTCATGTTGAGTTCTTATTGTGAGAAAATATACTTCATACTCTTGTGATCAGTATAAATCTCACATATTTCACCATAGAGGTGGTACCTCCATATCATCAAAGGAAAGATCATAGCTTCTAACTAAAAATCATGAGTAGGATAGTTTTTCACATGAATTTTCAATTGTCATGATGCTTAGGAAATAACCGTATCATTCTTCATAGGGACACAACCAAGTCCTTTCGTAGATTCATCACTATAAATAACGAACCCATCATTCCCCGATGGTAGAGTCAATATAGGAGCATTGACTAATATTTTATTCAATTCTTCAAAACATTCTTCACACTCTTTTGTCCAAACAAATTTAACCCCTTTACGTGTCAGCTTCGTTAATGGGTTAGCCAATCAGGCAAAATTCTGGACGTAACGTCGATAATAACCTGCCAAACCAGTAAAACTACGTACCTCAGTTATATTCGTAGGTGCTGGCCATTCATAGATTTCCATGGTCTTAGAAGGATCAACATAGATTCCATCTTTAGAGACAATATGGCCAAGAAAAGAAATCTCTTGAAGCTATAATTCACATTTGCTAAACTTCCCATATAATTCATGTCTTCTCAGAGTCTTCAGGATAATGCGCAAGTGATTTTCATGATCATCATAGCTTTTGGAGTATACCAAGATATCATCAATAAAAACCACCACACATTCATCGAGATACTCCTTGAAAACTCTATTCATCTGATCCATGAATATAGAGGGTGAATTAGTCAATCCAAAAGGCATTACAGTAAACTCGTAATGCCCGTACCTGGTTCGAAATGCTGTCTTCGGAATGTATTCCTTCTTCACACACAACTGATGGTATCCAGATCGAAGGTCAATATTTGAAAAGTATTGAGCTCCATGCAGTTGGTCAAATAAATCATCAATGCGAGATTGGGGATACTTGTTCTTTATTGTTATAGCATTGATCTCCCTATAGTCAATACATAACCTCATAGATCGATCATTCTTTTTAACAAAAAGAACAGGGGATCCCCATGGAGAAACACTAGGGCAAATAAATCCCTTATTACTCAATTCCTCTAGTTGTTTCTTTAGTTCAACTAATTCTACAGTGGCCATTCTATAAGGGGTATTCGATATATGCCTTTATCTAGGAATTAAATCAATGGAAAACTCAACTTCTCATTATGGAGGATGTCCAGGTGAATCATCTGGAAACACATCTACACATTCTTTAACATCGGGTACATCCTCTATTTGAACATTCCTTTCCTCACCCATAGTCATTTCATTCTCTTCCTCCCCAATAATTGAATTTAGTTGAGCTACTGGGGGTGGATCTAGATAAGAATTAGGTGGTGACGATTCTGCTCTAAAGATAAGGTGTTCCTTATCATCATCTTCAAGAATCGTAACCTCTTTATTCTTACAATAAATCTTCGCATCATAGTCTGAAAGACAGTCCATTCCGAGGATTATACCAAACTCAATCATAGGTATGACGATGAGATTAGCAGATAAAGAACATTTATGTGCTCTAATGGGGACTGATTCACAAAACTTTGTTGCAATGATACTTCCCTTATGAGTTTTAACTGACAACTCCCTTGTTAAATCAAATTGGAAATATCTAATTTTCATATAAAACTGGGAAGATATGAAACAATGCGATGATCCAGAATCAAATAATGCATTTTCTAAACTTGAGGAAACCATTAAAATACCTGCCACCACGTCTTTCAGAGCTTCTACCTCAGCAGTAGTGATAGCATAAGCCTGGCCTTGATCCCTTGGCATTTTATGAGGTATGTTCCCCTGACGAATAGGACATTCATTTTCATAATGTCCCATCTCCCTACAATTGTAGCACTAAACATTTGTAGCTTCCTTCTTCCCTTTGTAGTCACGAGCTTGGTGGACTTTTTCACCACACTTGTAACAGACTCTCGTTACCTTCAAGCAAGTACCAAGGTGTTTCTTCCCACATTTACCACAGGATGGATATTCAACATTTCCCTTCTTCCCCTTATTTCTATTCCCAGATTGATCAACAGATCTCTTCTTCTCTTGCTTTGCTTTAAAGTCATATGACTTAGAGAATACCTTTTCGGTCTTGATAGCACATGAGACAATGTCTTCGTATGATGAGAAGGACTGTGATACTAATTCTCGATGGAGAAATGGTTTTAACCCATCAAATAAACGATCAATCAAACTTCTTGGGTTACATATATAATCGACAATGTCCCCTGCTAACCTTGTAATGTTATCCTCATAATTTTTGACATTCTCATCCTCCTTTTTTCTCAGACTCAGAAATTGCCTTTCCATATCTGCTCGATGGTCACGAGGAATGTATTTTTCTAAAAACAAATCTTTGAACTCCCTACATTCCATATTTGATACTTCATCATCTTCCTTTGTATTTTGAATCAATGACCACCATTGATCAGCATCTCCAGTGAGGCGGTAAACTGCCATGATAACTTTTTCCCTTTCACTACTCCCCAAAGCCTGAAATATTTTCTCTAGGGAATTTATCCATTGCACAGATACTAAGGGATTTGTACTCCCATTGAATTTTGGTGGTTGTTTCCTCATGAAGCGATCTAACATTGATCCTCCACACTGCGGATCCGGGTGCTCCATACGGGTAAGGTTATTATTCATAACCTGAGTGAGTTGTCCCAGTATAATGATTAGCTGATCGGCACCAGTTGCATCACCAGCTCCACTATAATTATCTTGAGTAGGAGGGAAATCCCTACATGGAGTGCATGCATTGATACAGTTTCCATTTCTTCCAATAGGCTCCATTTCTAAACAATGGCATAAACTAGATCAGTTTATGAATCAAAATACATAATCTCATACTTATAAAACACTTAACATAAATTGAAATATTTATGGATATAATACATAATCATAAAAATGTTTTCTTTGAGAAAGTATATACTAATAAACCCTTCATAAAGATTTGTAAAGAAAATGAGAGTTATCCTAAGCATATCCCCCGGGAGTTTCATAACCAAGAGTGCAGCAAGGCCCGTTATCGTGCACCAGTTCCTGTTCGAGTCTAGCTCAAAGCGGTGTTTTCAGGTTTTACCCCTAGGTACATCTGTGCCAGAGCCGCCTCAACCTGCTCGTATCCAAATAGGGATGTATTGATCGGAAAACTCACAAAATCTCTACAATACCAAAATTCTAGGAAGTTCTTCTATACTAATCCTAAAAGTTCATCTTAGGTCTACGTGCTCTAATCAGAGTTTATCTAAATCTAGCCTCCAAGGTTTGTAATAAAATTCCTCTGATACCAACTATAATGCCCCGACCCCAGTTACCCAGAGTTGGTGCATTATTACATAACATTGGCATGGTCACAAGAAAGTTCAAATCTCGAAAGACCGATTGGTTTAGTACCCTTGGAAAACACTAGATATATTCATATAGTTTTACATTACATCATGTAGTGAAAAACTACTACAAAAGCATATTGTCTCCACAGTCCACACTATTATCCCCTCATAATATCCCTGCAGGTCATTCATAATTTACTTCTTCACATCCTGGGAAAAATAAAACATAGAAAAGGGGTGAGCTCAAATGCCCAGTAAGGATAATAATATAGTGGAAACTTTCATAAATAAGAATACACATTTAAGGAAATGTATAACTAAAACAAAAGCCTTTTAAACATGAACATCAACATAGAATGGAAAAAATAAAATGAAATAATGGCATTTACTTATTCACATGGATATTCTACTAATTGAATAATCACATGCAATATCAATTACCACTTTCATAATGATTGAATGCATAATACCAGACTATCATAACCATATAGCCAAGGTCTCGTGCTAGGACAACAAATAAGATTTTTCCATGGCCTTGTGCCAAGACACTAGTTTTTCTCATGAGACCTACCGATGCATCGAGGTGCTATAGTGGGCTCCACCCGTGACATATTAAGTCCAATGCATTCCCATATGAAAAGGTTTAAACATAACATAAACATTCGTATTAAAACTAGCATTCAAAATGACAATACTTTAACTATAAACTATGAATGGTATAAAAATAGAACATCCACAGTAAAACATATCACAAAACCATCAATACAATATATAAGTTTTGTATCATAACAAATCAACTTTGAATAAGCGTAAAATCCATCAAAGGATGTTGACATAGATGAAGTCAAAACCCTTTTTAGAGAAATATCTCTTTCTATTTTAAAATCTTTTAAGAGTCATATATTTATTAAATAAAATATTTTCTTTGAAAATATTCACATAATCTTGTAAGGGAAGCTTCGACGATTTTATAACGGTGGAAAATAACTGCACCCACCGTATAAGTTAAAAAAACATTCTTACCTTAATTCTGTCGAAAAGGTTAAAAAGAACCTTATTTGGAAAACGAAGGAAAGATTCCTTTATAAACCACTTATAAAAAGTCAAACAAGGGTATAAATGAATTTAACCCATATTCTTGTAAAAAGTAAAAATGTTTTGAAATACATTTTTAAGAAACATGGATGTGGATGATAAAGAGATCCCAGTAGATTATTACGTATAAACAACCTCAGATAATGAAGAGATTGTGAAATAACCCTTAACTTGTACTTTTCCTTGGTTGAGAGTAGGTTAACCTCTTGTATAATGGAGAAATAATTGTTATTAAATTATACAAGAGACATATACATTAATATTATATCATATATGATCTTTTAACATTTCTTTGTTAATAATATCTTAGTATTATCGTTGTTTTCGGTGTTAACTTACTCGTTTTCTTTTATATGTTTTGTTACGTAAGACATGATTGTAATTGATAGGTTGTATCTTAATCACATCCAGAATGATATCAAGTCCTTAGACACTATTATTTATCATCAAATGAGAATTATATTTGAATTGATACGATGGAGAATGAATCTCATCACGTTCGTGGAGACGGTAGTCCGTACATACGCATGAGTGACAATATCATTCTTTTGATATTAAAATAATATATAAATGGATGGTATAACATATATACAGAATCATTATCATGTTATATTTATTATTTAAATGAGTTACACATCATTATATTACCCATCCAAATAATAATTTATTGAATAACAATTACACCACGACGTGGAGACGGTAAGCCGTACGTACGCACGTATGGTGACATGTTATTCAAAGGATGGATAGAATAATAAATATGGTTGTACCATATTTATAATAACATCACATTATATATAATATACTAGAGTTATTATTTTATAATGGTAATAACAAAGACGGAAGAAGTGGAAGAAGAAAGGAACTTGGAAAAGGGTGGTGAAATCATTACCTCTTCTTCAGGTTCTTCCTTTTGATTTGATCAAAAGGGCTCTTAGGTTGGCTTTCTGACTAAAGGAAGGCCTCTATGATGAAGTGAGGAAAGTTGGGAGAGTATTTGGGCAGATTTTGGCCGAACCCAAAGGCATTGAAGGTGTGAAGAAATGAGAAGGAAGAGTTCCCTTTTATAAGAGGGGTGAGGGGTACCTTTAGAAAAGCTAGAAATATTATTTTATAATAAATTAATATTCGGTTTATAATGGCTTCAAAGTTGATTATTCAAAGTTTATGGTGGGGATAGGTCTTCAAACGTTCAACAAATAGAATTTATACAGGTTTGGGTTACTATATTAACCTTATCTTTTAGTTTTAACTCTTAGTTAATTAGTTTGACATTTACCATGTCACATGTGTTTTTATATTATATAGTTATTAAACATACTATATACATCCAATAGACCCCCAAGTGGTCCATTAATGATACACCTATCATTATATAAATCTCTTGTCCGAACCTTAGATTTTTAAGAATTTAATATCAATTAATAATATAATATTTGTTTTAGAAACTCTTTTTTGTCAATTTTGACACTATTTGGAAAATCGATTTTTGTAAAAATCATAACAGAATGATTAGTTCGAAAAAATTAAATTAAATAATTCCTAATATGTCCTATTATCCTATAAAATTAGTTTAATTCATTAAAAGTCTCAAATTATATTTATTTTGGTATTTACAATATAAATTATTTTAATTTTTCACTATTATGGTAATTACTACATCATCATTGTGTCATAAATAAATTAAATTATATAATATCTAAAAATTATAAATAAAATATAATTATGTAGGAAATCTTTTTAGATTTCTAATTAATATTTATAGTCTAAAATTCAACATATATAACCCTATGTAAAAATTGTTTTTCTAAAAGATATATGCTTGTGTCATTTTTGTATTCATTTTAACTTAATTAAAATAAATTGTCCCTATCACTTACAAGTGGCACCATGGGGTCCCAAAATCGACCCAATGATGCCTATGGTCGAAATTCTATCAGCCAATAAGGTCAGGACACCTTTTAGGGTAATTTATTATTATTATAATATTATTTTTTAACCCTTATTTACCGGATTTACCCTTTAACCATGGTAAATAAAATATTTACCGAAGTAATTATTCAAAATGTCTAAAAAAAAAAGTTTCCTATTTACACAATTTAAACATCCTAATTCCAAATATGGAATCCATTTTTCCAAATTCAAAACACAGAAGTGGGAGAAATTAATTTAAAATTAATTCCCGCTGTCAAAACAAAAAGCGTGTTTTTAAGATATAATAACTATCAAAATATTGATACTTGTTTATGTTTGGTTTAATTATAAAATTCTGGCCAACGACCAACATTGTATTAAATGGTAAAAATATATTCTAAATATACTTTAAAACCACTCAAATTCATAATTTATCAATATAAATTATTTCAATTAAAAAAGTTGTTTTTAATTAAAATATATTAGTTTTCACTATTCATAAAAATATTAAAGTTATCCGAAAAGTACCAAAATTTCACCTTACGCTAAATTCGATATTCTGAATCGAAAAATGAAGTCCATTTTGAAATATATATAATTTCAAAAATTAGGTATTACTATTTATAACGGCTAGTTTGATTAGTTATGGTGTGTTAGAACTCGGTGTTGCGTACAACACACGCTATCACATTATTCAAAAAGAAGCATACTGTAGAAGCTTGGGGTGTTACATAAATCAGCACATACATTAAGTTTATCATTAAAAATATTTGTTCCATTATAAAACAGAATTCGATGACATATCAGACTGATTATGAATATAATTGTTTTTCATGTGTTTCAACTATAAACGAATCAACTGTGTCATCCAATCTATTTATATTAACATGTGTCATTCCGAAATCAATATTCCAAACATTGTTGTTTCAGTTAAATAATTTTCAGATAATCATTGGAAAATTAATTTTAATGTAATAATCCTGCCATATTTCTTAAATGAATTCATAATATACAATTTACTCATAAATTCTGTTTTAATATTTAGAACACTAAATTTTTATTGCTTATTTGAAATCCAATACACCACTATTCTGAACTGTACTTATATTGATTTGAGCATTGTTATGAAATATATATTCATTAATATCATACCTAGGAAATGTTATCACATTTTAACTTCGACAACCCACTAACCATCTTAATGTCTCTATTGAATTTGATCAAACATGAATTTTCTTTTTAAAAAATAGAAAAAAACATTTTCTTATGCCCATTCTAAATCCACATTTATTTCTTCTTTAGATAACATTGTTTCAACAAATAATTATGAATTTTTATATATGGTTGACCATCATGTATTCCATTCAAGATGTATAAATGTACCTTCATTATCTAATAACCTAAAACAACTTGGCGTTCAAGCTCTGAATCCCCTTTCAACAAATATTAACATGTTTTGGTGGGATAGAGGCAAACCAATGTTCTTCTCCACAGACATGTAGGTCATTAAAAACACTGAAACCTCCTCATAAATATATATTTCAACGTTGTTGGATTTAGGTAGATATTGATTCTTATCATACCCCTTCAATATCATCATATACCTTTCAAACGGATATATCCAACGTTGATATAATGGTCCAAAAATATTAATTTCTTGAACCAAATGAACATTAAATTCACCATTATATAAAAAAGGTATAGGGAAAAATAGTTCCATTTGAAAATGAATATAAGTTAGATTGTTTTCTAAAATGTTCCTTGCATTCAAATCAATCACCTTATTATAAATTGAATTGATAAAATAACACACCTTCACGATATTATTTTTTACATAGAAGGGAAATATTCCACACAATTCAATTGGTAGAAGTTGTTGCATCATGACAAGAAAATAATGTTATTTTATACCTATTAACTTCAATTCCTTGAGAGAGACATTTGTTTCATTTTTAGAATAACCATGTGGCATATATATATCATGAATACACTGAAAACAACAAATTTTCACCCTCTTGGATAATGTATGAAAATCCAGGGGAAGAAATGTTCACCTCCCATCAAGAGTGGGAGCTAACACCTAACACATTCCGATTGACAGTAAGTACAGTCTTGCATTAAACCCGTATTTAGTCCTTCCTTTTTTATCTCAGAATGGTCCAATCAAACTATTACAAATATTCTTCTCCACATTCATTGAATCAATGTTATCTTTTAGTTAATTACTTCACAAATATAGTATCTCGAAAAATATTGACCATTTATTTAAAATATGTCCATCATTACCAGATTTTTGTGTCTTTGAAAATGTCACATCAAGTATTTATACCCTCTCAAAATACTCATCAGTAGATAATGGTTTTGGAGAAATATAAAATTCATGTGATCTATTGAATACCTTTTGAAATATTCTATAAGGGTGAGCCATAGTTAATAACATTTGATGACCCATTTATATTGTCATCCTCCCCTGATTCATTTTACACTATGATGTTTTTTCTTCACAAATTGGACATGTTATATGCCAGTCAACAATATATCTAGACAAATTAACATACACTATGATGGCATTTATAGTGAACATAATCACTATATGAAATTTAAAATATTCCATTTTATAAGTATTATACACATTAATACCATCTTTTCATAAGAGTTTGAAATCATCAATTAATGGCGACATGAAAACTACAATATCATTTTTGTGATTCTTTGGTCTAGATATTATTAAAATCAACATGACATATTTGCACTCCGTAAAAAATGCCAATGATATTTGTATTTTTCCAATAAAAAAGGCCATGAACAATGTCTTCTACTAAGGCTTTGATATAGATTCATTCCATCCACGTGCAACCCAAGTATTATATTTCTACCTTCATTTAATAATGTGGGAAACTTGTGATGAATATTATTCCACATTGAAAAATCAATTGGATGATGTATTTTTTCCTCACAAATCCTCTCATAGTCATTCCATCTTATCCTTTTTGAATCATGTGAATTGGAAAATTAAATTATTAAAATAGAAACATATAGGATTATACCAAAATAAATTGGTAGGTATCTCTATAATCCCTAACTCAGCCTATGATTTTTCATTCAAATTATACCATGACGTCCCACATTGAGGACACTCTGACACAAAGTTTTATTCATTATTGTATTTCACAAAATAATTCATGTAGGAATGTGTTTTCTTATACACAAATCCCATCATGCATAATATATTATTGGCCTTAAAATGTGAATATGGAAGACCACTATTTTTAGAAAGAATGTATTTCAATAATTGTAGAAACTCTGTAAGACTATTTTCACTCCATCCATATTTCACCTTTAGGTTAATCAATCATAACCTTGATTATAAAACCACAAAATCCATTAAACTAGTAAATAATGCTTTTCAACATCACCATTTAGATCCTTAATTGTTAGTTCTTTCTCAACCTGTTCTACATTAATATCATTAATCATTTCTTTAATTTCATCAGAGTTACCATCTTACAAAGAATAATTATCAGTAGATCTAAAATTATTCCCAGTTTCATCATCATTAGAATTACCATCTTGAAAGAATCCACACATTCCTCATATTGATCACTCATTTGATGTGTTGTAATCTAAAATCAAATAATTATTACGTATAAATATATCAAAATTATATTTATTGTGTGGATAAGCCAATTTTATATTTGTATTAAATATGTCATAATTTGGAATTAACAGAATTTGAAAACATAAAAAAATATATTCAAATTTAAAAAAAAAATTAATTACCAATTCCATACAATATTGGAAGATAAATTTAAATATATAGTATAAATCATTAAAATATATTCATTAAAAAATCTTTAAAAGAAAATATAGTTAGATAAGTTAGTTTTAAATTAATATGAAATATTCTATAATTTGAGAGTATAAAAATTTTGAAGTACACAAAATTATATATGTATTTGAAAATTATAATGATATTGTTGTTGATAAATTAGATAGAAAATCACTATAGAAAAATAAAGCACTATCGACTAGTGTGGCTTTTTATTAACCCATCACTACATGAGTATTTTTAGTTAATTTTTATCCTAATTATACAAATTTTTAACATAACGGGTCTTAGGTTTGTGTTGAATTGAAATATTTACCATATTTTATGTAATTGTGATGGTACAATTTATGGGTTTGAGTGTTATTATTTTGTTTTTTCAGGAAAATTGTCATTTCTATTGTAATAATTTATCTGGGAGTGGTAAGATGAAATTTTTAGATTCTAAAACACTTTTTGAATTGGATTTATATTAAAGTCAAAGTACGTACCTTGAGAGGAACATTGATTGTCATGGGAAGGTGGTGAAAATATCCTATTCAATGTATTTTGAGAGTTTTTTCTTTAGGATACTTAGGTAACGTGGAATTACTCAATCCATTTTACTTTATAAATAGAAAACATACTGGATGGCAGTGAGGCCCCAAGTGAGCCTCCCCAAATGCACCTCTTAGAGGTTCGAGACTAGCAGCATTATTTTAATGGTTGTATGGTTGGTGGAATTTAACCTCTACATTAGTACTGAAAATTGTATAATAATATTATATGAGAGTTAGTATAATGTAGAAAAAACTATGATATAATAATAAATAGTTATCCAATTTAGTGATAAATAAGTAAGCAACCGTACATCAACATACTATGTTTTAATAATAGAATTCAACATAAAATATGTACTACACACAACATGAACATATTATAAAATAATTAGATAACAAAATGGCACAACTCCAATAGGATGACCAAATATTTATTAACCACCAAACACCTGGACAAGTATAACTTCTTTTTCCTAAGCTAGAATAATCGAAAATTTAACGTGTTATAATAATTTTCAAAGGGGATATAGTATATAACCAATATCTTCATGAACATGGATATCCATATGGGGATTTATTATTTAAATAAGTCATTAACCCAAGAATCATACGAAAGTAACATAGGGCTACATTACCAACAATATTTGATAAAGGGAAAGAAAAACCATGTCCAATAATGGGGAATTTCATACCTTGTATTTCAAAAAAATATTCAACGTAACACCATTACTTATAAATAATAATTTTATGTCTAATGATTTTAGATAAATATAAAAGTTTATTTATTTCCAATGATGATATCATAAAGAAATTAAAAATTATATTGTGATATTTTAGTAACCAAAATTGCAGAATATAGATTTTGGGTATCCACGAAAAAACAAGACAGAAATTGTGGCATGTGAGACATGAGAGATTCTTGTCGATCATATAGATGCACCAATGAAAAATATGATGAAGGAAGATGGAAAAATAATATTGGGTGCCATAGGATCGAATAATGGTTTTTAGGGACTTTGTGTGAGAGAGAACCGATTCGTTATCACCCAATCAGAAAACATTACAACGACACTAAACAAGTATTCATAAGATTTATAATTTATTTATCACATAAATTATTTAGTAACAGAGGTTATAATTTTTATTATTAAATTAATCATTTCATTTATTATATAGCTGACATTATAAAATGATTTATAACATCATCTATATAATATTCGATGTGAAAAATCTGCTTTATCATGTCGGTTATAGTATAAATGATGTGATAAAGTGAGATACTTGATTTATCACATTAGTAATATAATCAGAAACGTGATAAATCAAGATAATTAAATTTTTACGTCTTTTATATTATAACCAACGTGATAAATTAGTTTACATGCATTTTAACATCAGTTATATATAACAGACCTAAAATTTACGATGTGAAAAATACCTTTTGAACTATAGAATGTTAATAATCAGATTTTCCAAAAAATATAATCTATTAAATAACCATGAATCACTAATAGGTTGATGTTTTTCGTACAAAATGTAAAATGTAATGTACATTAAGAAAAGGTTCATAAATAAATGATTAACGTGTCTTAGTTTATTTTATGGGAGATTGAAACATATATGACTAAGAAAAAATCCAATGTAATGGTTTTAATATTTTTTAATGAATTTTATCTATTTTTGATGTTTTTTATTATTATAATTTTATTATATTGTATTACCTAATTTTATTATATATTTCATCCTATTATATTTCTATGGAAATTAATTTCTTTTACACAATATTATTTTTGACAAATTTTTACATAATAAAATGTGAAATTATAAGGGTTTCTTACATGTAAATCTAAATTATCTATAACTAAATTTTAATTATAGGATTCTATATGCTCTTTCCATAAACAAAAACCATCAGTTTTCCCTAAATCATTCTCATATTCTTTATTTTATTCATTTCAATCTCTTTACAAAAATAATTCCTGATGGTCATTTTTATTGTATTTGGATTACAATAAAAAAATTTAAAAGTATACTTCATAACACATTAAACATCGTAAAACATTCACACAGTCATCTTTGTGTTTTCTTATGAATAATTATTTATATGAATTCATGGTTTTCCAATGTAAATAAATTTCACATTGGTTTATAAATTATTTACATTTAAATTTAATTTAACTAAAAGTACAAGGGGTCTTCTCTTAGGATCATGCCCTTGATATAGGCCTCCTACATATATTTGTGAATTGAATTTGAAATGATTTATTTTTATGCCACCTAAAGGGACATATCAAACCATTTAAGGATATGTGATGAATACCAAACCATGTAGTGTTATGTCATGTGATAATGAAATCTAGGTGAAATATTCATAGTTAGGAGATGATGTGGGTCTTAAGTTAATGTAGCATAAGGGACATGGATGGGGTGTTTCCTCCCAATATAGAAATAACTCTATAAGTAATGTATCCAATAAAATATTATGATGAATTCATGGTTTGGGTTTTATACCTCTGGGAGGATTCCAATGTATCCCATTTGGATGGGGATCAAGTACCACATTGTTCGAGATGGTTGGGGATTATAACTATATATGATCCAAATTGGTGGATATAGTTTTAGGGATAATATTGAATATAATTCCCATTGGTAAATGTGATGGGAATAATTTTAAATGGAATCTCTTAAAGGGGTTGTTAAGTTATCATGTGGGTGTTTTGGTAATCATTGACCTCTAAGAGCATGTGAGTCGTGATTGATGTTATAAATAAGTGAAAATTGAAGATCTAACGAACCGGTCAATGTCATTAATCCAGTGGTGGGTGCAAATGATTCATCAATATAGAGAAATGAACATAATGTGACCACCTCCTCTTCTATTTTCCTGTCCAGATTATTGTTATGGACGAGATAAAGGCTCTATCACACATTAAATACCATCTCTTTTAACCAGGATGAAGACTTACACACTAATACAGATGTATCACACATGGACGACTACGGTCCTATTCGAGGAGAGATTTATTACTCCTGGTTCTATAAAATATATGATGATAAGGCAGTAACCCACATAAAATGAAAATTCATGCATTCTAGACTCATCGTTTAAAATGGGGAGGTCCTTGGAAAACCCTCTTGGGTTAGTATTCTCATTAGCACATGAATGTATGATTGATAACATTATGTGGATCGACTTGATAATTATTTTTCATCCATGACCTCAATTACCACTTGAATATAATATCGAGAGCACATGATGTAGGGACCTTTGGTTGGATCATACATATTTGATGGATTTGGAATATGTCTTTGTTTTGACATTTGTGGATGGGAAATAAGGGTCTTAACTATTCATGAGAGAGTACAATGGAGAGGTGTATTAGAAAATTTCATACAGAGGCTAAGATAAGGATAAATACTATGTGGAAGGGAACTAAGGCTGAAATAACCCTCCAACGTTATATTTCTCTGTGATATGGTGGTATAAAAATATTTCATTTTTTTGTGGTTTAGGAAATGTATGCCTAAAAAAGACTCTTATATGTGTTTAGATGAACCACAAAGACCATGTTATATGAATACCATTCTATTTATTTATTGAAAACAATTTAAGCCCTATTTTTCTTTTTGACATGTGGTAAATGATCAGCTTCTAAAATCATTTTCTTATACTATATCCATTTATATCATTCACACCATATCATTCACTAGAATATACACCCCTCTATAGTCCTTGTGTTTGGTATTTATAGGTGTATAGATGTTACTACTTTATATGCATTATTTTATTAAAATAAACGACCCATAATGTATTTTGGATTGTGTGTAGCCTCCTCTCCATTCAAAGGAAATGTATATTTTCAGGGGTAGGGTGGGGGAGGGTAATTCATTTTCTCATAAATAAATTTTTTTATAGGGGGACTATGAAATATGCCTCACAATATACATTTATTTTCTTTTGTGGGGGTCTTGGAAATTATACCTCACCCCAACAATAGAAATTCATTTCTATGGGGGATTGAAAAGACATTTCACCCAGAAAAAAATTTGTTAGTTGGGGATGGAAAAAGCCTCCTCACCCATATAATGAAAAATTCATTTATTTATGACATGGAAGACAAATCTTTCCCCCAGAAAGTAAAATTCATCTACAAGGGGATAAAATATAACAACTCAACACAAAAATATAAAATCATTTTAGGTGGATGAATATAATTATAATATCCATGAATTAGTTTTCTCAGAAGTTTTAAAATTTAATTCCTAACCCCAAAAATTTAATTTCATATTTTAGGGGCACTAAAAGTAGGAACAATGAGGATTACTAACTGGAATAGTGAGAATACAGTATGGAAGGCATGTTTCATGTGTAGCTCCTAGTACAATATCATTTTAATTATCTTAAAGAAAATAAATTTATTTTAATCCAACCATTCCAAAATAAATAAAATACTTCATATCATTCCTTTAAATATTTTAAATCCCCAAAAATCCCCCATTAGAATGGGGACGACCTGTTCAAAGTATAGTATATTTCAAAGAAGATGTTGATCTAGTTGAATTATTTTTTAAATACTTTCCGGGTTAAATATGGACATAGAGAGGGTTTCACAATAACAAAATTATTCATTCTAAACTCATATTTTACATTATGAATCATGTGATTTATATTCAATCAAATCTTACCCATGTAGTGTCCTTTACATAGAATTTCCTTTACAGACAACATTTACCTCATAGATAAAAATAATATTCTTAGACTAGTTTGTTCTAAACAAATATTATTATAATTTTGGTCAAATTATTCCCATGTAGAAATTATGTATTTTACATTGCAGTTGAAGGGGATCATGACCCACATAGTAGCTTAAGTTATTCAATATATGCAAAGTATGTTATTTTCTTCTTTTTCCACATATTGTTATATGGTCTTGGTCAATTTTTTATTTTCTGAATCTAATTTCTTTTATGATTTTCATGCTATAGGGATAAAATGGATTATAGAAAATGTCCTTGTTCTAGTTTTATAACTCCATACACTTGAATTGAGTGGTGAAACTTTATTTCCTAGAACATTGAAAATGATAATTGACATCATATCATCCCTTACAAGGGTATTTTCAAGTATCTCCAATCAATACAGATCATAGATTATCCATTTCCAAAAAATTACACCGTTAAAAATATTGTCTTCATGAAGACACTCCAATTCCTCAAGGTGGTCAAAATCATTCACCTTCTTGGTTTGAGGTGTCCTCGAATGGTATTTAAGTGATTATTTCTTATCCAGGAAACCTCTTTTCTAAATTGGTCCAAGATAAGGTATTCATATTGAATGATTACTTATAGGATCAAAGCAATCAAAATAATCCAAACATTTCTTTGTAGTTTTTTGTTCAATATTGTCCACTTATTTCTAAAATATCATGTGGCTATCCTATGGCTGGTAGAGGTCAATGTGGGATTCTCAGTCTTGAGGGATTTTTCAAGCTGAATTGGAATTGGAATTATGGGTGTGATCCAATTTTATGAAAATATTTGAATAGTTGGAGGTCGTTTTCATGTACATACATTGTAAATTTTAATGTTTAGTGTATATTCCATAAAAGAGATTTTGGATTTTGTAATCATAGATCTATTCATGATTTGACACATTCCACATATTTCATAGAGATTTCAGGATAACTTTTTGGGATTTCCATTTATTATTTGGAATTCCATAACATTATTTATGAGTTCTTCCATTCGAAAAAAACATGGGAAAACTCAAAATTGGGTTTTTCCTTTACTATGAGATTTATTGGTCATCAATGATAACATACTAGGTTATCCCATTCACACCCATAAAAATATTCTGCTTTATGACTGCATAACATTATTTTTCAAACTACTGTTTTGAGGCTTATGGTTCACCACACCAAGACACATCTAACTCAACAGTCTCGAGGTGTTCTAGGTTTATACTATGCAAATTTCATAGTAGTTAAACAAAATATATGGGTCTAATTGATCTATCCTAAATTATCTCCATATTTTGTGTAGGTTGGATTTTTCTATATGTTATTGAGTTGATATATTATTCAATCACATTAGTTTTATTCTATTGTTGCGGTCTGCACCATGATGATGGATTACACAGTTGAAATTAAATAGCCTATCAAACTTAGTTATACCCACCATAGATTTTATTTACATGTTTTTTGGTTATATATACAAGGGAAGATCATAATATCAACTTAATGGATTCTTTCAGTTTTTATATGACTTGGTGGAAGAACACATTCAATGTTTCAAATATTTGTATACTCTATCCATTTTTCATTCTATATTTTTACCTACACTACCCAAATTTTATACAAATCACTAAATATATCATAGCATAAAAAATTTATAATTTTTTTAGTAAATCCCACATGTTTTGTTTTCATTCTTTATTTGACACATTCTGGAGTGTTGATAGACAATCATGGATGAAATTTGAAATATTGACCCTATATCATCTCACAATGAGATTGGATTCTGACTACTAGGGCGTTTGGTGTGAAAATTTTCAAACATTATTCTACATTTCAGTTCAAATGAAAATTTAGATTTTTGTAATAGGTTTCATATTTACCCTTTATTTATACTAAAAAATATCACACCCATCTAGCCTTCTCTATCTATGGATGATGATAATCCATGAGGACTTTTGAATGGAAATTTATCTACCTTATAGGGAATATCTTTCTATGAATTTATCAGGTTATGCCAAAACATGGGTACAATACTTCCATTATGGTTTTTTGGGGGAAACTAGTTTGATGATTTTATAAAACATTGGCTTCTCCATGTTTCTTTCTAATTGATACCTCGTCACCAATTTTGTAGGGAGAAATATGTACCTTTTAATCATCGTAGAATTTTTGTAGAGTTTCATCTAAATGTATTTTTTTTTGAATATTATAGAATTTAATTTTTATATTTAAAATATTGACTGCCAATAAGCATTAGTACTAGTAAAATAGTGTTTTTAATTCCATCAATTAATTTGTGTCTTGCTGGTTTAGTATTCATAATTTAACTGGATGTAGTGATGGTGGAATTTTCACCATCAGAATTATAATTTCAAGAAAGTATGTATACATTGAATTAAGTCCTAGATTATATAACTATTTTCAAAAGTAAAATGTATTCGGATACAGAGATACCATCGAACATCAATCTGTACAAAAATAGTCTTAGCAGCATGTCTACACTATCATCACAATGACACAATTAGATAATATTTCTGATAAATTTACAACCATCATCAACATTTATATGGCCAAGGCATTGATGGGTTTGATTATTGACACTTTAATATCCTTTTAAATATTTTTCTCAATTCTCAAGAGGATTTTCCACTAATGAATGTGATGTTACCTAGTTTAATTCATCCAATTGTCATGTGAAATATTTAGTGGATACCACTACTGAGATGCACCATTTAACTATAGAGGAAGCACAATGTTATGAAGGGATATTTGTATACATTTCAATGTTAGGTGAAAATTAGTATCAGATCAGTATAATATTGTATTTTCTATCACAAACAAATATAATTCTAGAATCCATCAAATAGAAAATTCTGGAGTTCAACGGCTTCTTTAAGAAATTACATCTATTAGATGAAGCAGAAGCTAGGTAGTGAACCATTTTCAAGATATATCTCAAATCCTTGCCTTGGAAATTATAAAATCTATTTAATAAATTCTTTAAAAATTTATTATAGTTACTTTATTTGCTTCAAACTTTTCAATATTTTCATGGATATGATCTAGGATGCATATTTTTTTATAATTTTTCTTGAAACAAATGGAAATTTTGATGCTCTCAATTATCTATCAATTTTTTTTAGATTTACCTTACACTTTTAACTGATATACTAGACATGTATTGGTTTTTATAATTTGCATGTATTAGGTTATTTAATTATTAAATATGGGAATATGAAAATTCCACTAAATATTTTTGAGGTCGTATGACCAAGAGAGGGGAGACTCGTCATTTTCCCTGATTTCAAATTAGAGGGTTTTCAACATGATGAGTATTATGACTCTATTAATTTATAATTCGTTGTTTTATAGGGTAGGACATTGTAGGTTTTTTTGGACAACATTGTTTATTTTTTTGTGTGGGTAATAATCCAAAAATAGGTTTTTAGGCCCTATATATGAAACAACCTATATAGATCTGGAACATGTGTAGGGAGGATGGACTTGTATTATTTTCATCACTCCATTAACTAGAGAAAATTTCTTATAATTTTTGGTGATGATTGAAGTTGTACATAATAAATGGGGAATTCATATTCTGAGGCACATATGATTATTAAACTAAATACTTCTATATATATCTATTTTTTTGGTATAGAAGGAATATGCCACAATAAATGGTCCATCCAAGAAAATTTCATCCATTTGGGGAAAACTTGGATATTCTAGAATTTGGGGTCTTTCAATGAGGAAATATTTACTATCAAAAAATATTGAATGATGAAACTCAATTGTGCAAGACTAAATGATTCATTGGGATATCTAGGATCATATAAGTCATTATTGGTGTGGATAACATGGTGAAATCCTAAAATCAATTGAATCCAAAAAAGGGTGCATGGAAGAGATCATTTGGATTCATTTTATCATGCATTTGATTTTATAGAAGTACATAATAATGTCACTGAAAAGCCATGTTCATGTGTGATAAAACTGACCAATGAATACATTATAATGGATGACGCCCCTATATAGATCATATTCATATATATATATAAATTAATTATCATTTATCAATTTACTAAGCTACTCAATAAATATTAATCATCAAATTTAGTACCATGTGCCTTTTCATGGATCAAACTATCATATAGTTAATAGGTCTTGTTTAATTTACCACGTGTCACTCATTTTAATTTCAGGATCCCTAATATGATGTGTTTTATTATTTTATCTAATGTGACAAGAACCATTCTTTGTTTTTAAATGTTTTATATCATTGATGTGTGTTATATAGTTTAGTATAATTGTGTTGAATATGTTTTTTCATAGTTTAATATGACATTTTGGAGATATATGATTTTTTTACATAATGTCACAAGGATTTGACCAACAGATTAATAATTTTTGATTCAAATGTTATTTCAATTGGAATTTTAAAACATACTTCTATTATGATAAAGGAAGGTTATAATCTATAACCCTAGGGATTCCACTTCCAAAAATGTGATATGTGACATGTATGTGATGAATGATTACGAACCATGTTCAAAAAGTGGTTTCCACTATAGTATTTTAGGGGATTACATATATTAATTAGGTACATATGGATGATGAATATGACGATAATAAATTTAAATGTTATAGGAATAATTTGAAGATTTAATATTGGTTAGGTTAAGAATATTATAAAATGTTTTTCCATTGGGAATATGACTTTATACTATCGATGGTGGATGTAAGATTCTGCAGATTCAAATTTTCCTAGATAGAGAGGCTGATTTGGGTATGGAAGGATCCCAAATATGGATGGATTATTTCATTTCAATATCACTATGTAATTGGGACAAAAGATTCATACATAGTTATGAACCAAAGGTTGGAAATGTTTTTTTTCATGGATGGGCATGAGATATAGGTTATGGACATGTCTATGCATCTTATCAAAATGAGAATCATTCCATTAGTAGTCCTGGAGAAATTGACCCCAAGATGATTGATTTATTTTATTGATAAGAAGAATTTATCATTGAATGCGGGCACAAAAATTGGTATAGAATCCATACTAGAGAGTCCAATATAGATCATTCTTATAAATAAATTCTGAGGGGATTTTTATATTACAATTAAACATGAAAGTGAGATATGGGAACCACTATGTGTCTTGTGAGAGAGAGAATATAACCATACATATTTCATATATAGTGTTTCTAAGAAACTAACATCAACAATAATGTTTTTCCTTGATTGAACAAATGTTTTATGATGTTGTATGTCAATAAATGAGGATGTAGACCATATTGTCTTCTATCACATAATGAGAAGGTGATATATACCAATTGAGGTCAAGAAAATAGGAATATTTCTAATCATTCCTTGAAATAATACATTTTGATTATATGAGGATGAATCTTGCAAAACCCATAAACCAACATGAGTTAAGCTACGTTGGAGAAACAACGTTTAGGGAATGTTTCTTTCCCTGCACAATGATGATTATAAGGGTTTCCATGGTTATTCAACTATGGAGTGGAAGGGTCGTGGTGTAAGATCAATGTGTCTCTATATATCTCATAGTGGTAAAAATCGAGTCATTCTTTGTTCCTAAAATGGTGTATTTTAAAGTTATATGGGAAGGATGAAGGCTACCTTATTACATGGAAATAATGAGTGACATGAGGCTTATTAGGCCATATATTATATTACATTATTTTAATATGAGGAAGGAAATTGTAAACCAAAAATTGGTGGGTTCTCATATTAGAAGAAGTGATATACGACATGTCAAAAATGAATGACCATGGACCATGTCTTAAAAGTAGTATCTAACATGATGATTTTGATGATTATTGAGATGAAATAAGAATTACAAGTGGAATAATATGCCTTCGGTTGAGAACACTTTCAAAGGAGACAAATACACATCCAAACAAGTGCATGTTATTAGTAATAAAAATAGAAGTGTCCTCAAGAATTTAATATTCTTTTACAAATAGGCACAGAATGAATATTGAGATCTGAGTTTCTCTATGGACAAGAGTATGATATATGGATGAAATGTTACTGATAATAATGAATAATATGAAGGGTGGGTATAATTTATGGGGTCTATTTCATAAAAAATTATTTTTGTTCAGTATAATAGTTATTTTTATGTCATTGTTGGGCCCATAAAATAGTGTACAATAACAACTACATATCGTTTTTTGATGAGAATCATGCCACACATAGTTCTTGTATAAATGATTCTTGTGTTGGTATGACCCATACAATGGGAGGGGGATATAATTGAGGTTGCAAATAGACCTAGTATTATAGATCCAAAAATAACTATGTATCTTATAATGTAATAATCAATAAAAATGTAGTTATTGAATAGAGGTATGGTAGGAAAAATCCCCAAAGGTTGTAATCTATTCAAGGATGGATCTAATGTCTGTTCAGTTTTACATTGTTTAGTAAGGACATGGGAAACCATTTTGTTTAATGTATTGTGCCTAGGATAGATTTTTTTTTTGAATAAACCTATGGATGATACCAATATTTATTAAACCATGAGGAGTCTCTCAACCGATGATGATTTTTGATATTTAATTAGGTATTCTACCTTGGAGGAAACCTGTTTTGATCAGTTCATTGTGATATCAAAATTATTAACAAATGGTCATGCTGTGAACTTGTAGCTAGGATCACAGACAAAAGGTATAGGCATTAGTATACATCCCATGAGGATGAGAGTTAATACACTTATAGTTTTATAAAGAAGGGCTGATAGGAGACTATAACCAAAGGTGGGGATCCATTCATTTGTGGATCAAATTTATGTGTAGTATTACATCATGAAGAAATAGCGTCGACCTTGTAGTCAGAGATCATACTCTATGAACTTTATCATATTTTTTAACATATTTTGTCTCAAAATAAATGTATTGCAGTTTGTCATTATGAAACAAAGAAGAAATTAAAAAAACATTTTTTAACATTGAATTTCCATGATGATGTTTTGGGGATTTCACCTATAGAGGAGTCACATATATATAGAACCATGAGCAGTTCCTCAACTCATATTAATTTTGTTTTTGTTGGAGCATACACATATGATGATTCCCATGATGAATATTTTAGTTGGATCTTATACCAAATAAGAGGCCCATATATTCTTTATCAAATGAATTATTTATTGAGAAAGCTTATATTGGAAGGTGGAATGGTGAATTCACCATCCAGTATGATTAAAAATATCTATCGGGAGAGACTTTACATATGTTATATGCCCCATCCATCTTTTTTCAATCTTTGGGGGTTTCGTAGTAGGTATCATTATATTTATAAAAACCAAAACGAATTATCCATGAAAGAACAAATTAAAGATACCATTACTATTAACAATTCATGAACTCTGGTCTTGGTATAAATCAAAATAATACATGGTATATAACTATTTATCATCAAGTCACTCTAACATGTCAATCTACTTATGTGATTATAAATCCTTTTATAGCTGATCTCAAATATATTGTTGGAGTGAGAGAAATGTTACCTCTATTGGAATCACTCCTTAAATTCCACATACTGATGAATATGGTGTCACTTGAGTAGGAGTGTAGGTTGTTGTTCGATAGGACCATAAATAATGTAAGTGTATTTTTGGGAAATATATTCTTTTCTATAACATCAATTTCAGGTATAATAGTTAATATAGTTTTTTTGAATCCTCAATTTATTCATTTAATTATACATGATAATGAGATTAGAGCTTGGATATGAAATTTAACACTTGGTACAACTACATAATGTTATAATAACTTTAGAATCTGTTTTTTCCATTAGACCTGTCTAAGGGACACAAAATCTATTAGTGATATTTTTCTTCATGAAATTGATGATTCTATTGGTTCTTACTTCATTAAGAGGCATCATCTAGGGCCATTTGGTGAACATGTTTGTGTCTGTAAGGATGCACAAGAAATGATTTTTCATAGATGGTTTGTATGAACCTATGAAATCCATTCCCCATACAGTGTATGGATAGGAATATTTTTCCATATGAGGAAGCATTTGGGGTGATGGATGATGTTGGAATTCAATTGGATGAAATGAATAATTTTTATAAATTTTGTGCAATATTATGTCTTCTAAGGCCAAAAATACCCAAGTGTTAGGATTTAGGTAGAAATATAGGTTATATAAAGATGAGAACCAGAGACTCTAGAATGAAATTATTCTATTGTGTAACTATTATCCTTTATGTCAATGCAACTGAGGATAATTCCATTGAAGAAATTATTAAAAAAGAACCTTTTTATAATATGATGCATTTTAATGGGAATAAATAAATTTCCATAATGTGATATGTTCTACTCTATCACCATTTTGTTTGTAGGGGAACATGTTTGAGGTGTTATAGTATGGGTATAGCCAACCATTTAAATAATTTTCTACTTAGAGGTTCCCTTGATCATGTCGATATCTTCCATCCCACCTTGAAAAATAGTGTTATTATTCTATTATGGTAAATGCTGACGACTACTTATTCCTTGATTGGATCAACCAAGATAATATTTGAATTTTATAAAACATATATTTGAGATTTGTTTTGAGTGTGAGACATGAGTTAGTGTTGGATCATAGGGGAATTCTACCATCAACCCACAAACATAATTAGAAATGGATACCAACTCATCATTCCTAACTTAAAATCTCTACTGATCATCTTATTTTCGAAAAGAAAATATCATTTGATAGATTCTTGAGTCACCATTATTTTTTGTAGGATGGGAGTATTGAACGGGGGTGGGGTTGTCTGGTACTCTAGGGGATCTGTCCTCTTGGCCTCCTCCTCCTGCTTGGGCCACGATTCCACTCTTCAGGACGAAGCCATGGTTATACATATGGGTATTAAAATTTGACACCAGAAGGGTTCAATCTTATCAAAAGATTAAATGGACTCATTGATCCACCATGATGCCCTAAATTATATTTTATCTCCTCCATGTTCTATTATCTATATTACCAAAATGTGCAATGTTATGATCTATAAGAACATTAATGTTATGAATTCCTGGAGTGATGGTAACAATGTGATGGATTACATAGCCTTATTGGAGGTCCATGGTAATGATCTGATTCTCCTATAAGATATCCTCTCTTTGAAATCCAAGGGGGTCAACCTGATTAGTGGGGATTTCCATACCCTTCACCATTTAATTCCTACTTATGCTTCTTGGCTTCACTTCTTGTTTTCTATTTCATGTCTATCTCTTATTAAAAAAGTTACTTGATGAATGGTATATTGTTGAATTTTCATTTTTGGTGAAAATGGAATTATTTCTAAGCAGAATTTATTGATAATTGGATCTTCCATTCACTTTCTATTTGGGAATATGGATGCACCAATGAATAAAATTTCCCACATTCATGTATAGCCTTGATCAGAAAAATTTTCTCATATGATAGTTTGAAACACATTATATCTTCTTATATAGAGGAATGGGTTTTCAAAAAAAATCCTTAGTCTATCCCTTTTATATCCTTCACTGGTATGATTTGGGTGCTGAGATATTGAATAATGACTCATCAACATGAAAAACATCTAGTAAACATGAGACTATTGAAGATAGTTTTGAAGTGCTAAATTCATGAGATCAATTGGACCTCATTTTGTTTTAGGTAATGCCTTAACATTATAATTGAGAAAATTAATTCTAAATAGATCTTCTTTAAAATTGGACAATGATTCACATTATCTTGAATGGTGAGACTAACATATCAAATGTATATTTTACTACCACCGTTATTTCGCTATGCATGATTGGAACACAGTGACTGTTTCTAATTCACACCGTATATAATGAGTGGATTTCATTTTATTGGTAACATAAATACTAGTGGGTCATGTGATGTGTCTTGAGTATTTTTAATGATTCAGTGAAGTCAATAGTATACTATAATATATCCCATTTCATCATTAGCATGTCTAAGAAGAAATAGTATCTTACATGGTTTACTATGAAACATTGAATTTAGAAAAGGTGTACCTCTAGTCCTATAAAATCAATGAGATTATGAGAAGGTAATGTAACAAAAATTTACTTAGTATTCTTTGGTTTGAGGTTGATTCCATTAAGGAGTTTGAAAAAAGTTTAAAAAAGTTAGTGATGAAACATAGAAAGAACATTTTTGTATATTCATATCAAGACTATGTTTTTGATATATATAAAAGATGATTTTCATAATAATTAGGTGATCAGAACGTTTTCGAGACATAACCACCTAATAATTGATATAACCCTCATCCAATGTTCTCAGGATGTTTTTTAATATGTGGTACTTATCAACAAGATATGTAATTATTGCATTATTCAAACTGAAAGGGATCACCCAATAGAAAAATACCCCATGGGATCCCAAAAAGGAACTATAATTTTCATCCTATGGGGCCATACATATTTTATTATACCCAGTTTTATTGTATTGATATCCAATTTTTTCATTGATCGTAAGTGAGATATCATATTTCAAAACATTCTAGTTGATTTCCCTGTTGTTGATAAAAACAACAATATTCCCATTTTGTTCCTTGTTGGGGACTATTTTGGTGAGCCACTTTGGGTGTTGGAATTCTTGAATAAAGTTGAATTTTATGAGTTTATCAATGTGGGATTAGAATCAATTTAAAAAACAATGAATATAAGTCTCTATTATTGTTTAGGAAGGAGGTGTAAATTACATTATCTAGGAGGTACATAACTATACTAATGAGTGTTGGTCGTGGATCCTCCATAGTAAAATGTTTTATCTATTAGATTTCATCATATATGGTGGAATCTCTATCCTCAAATGATATAGGGATTTTATAAGGTTATTTATTCATGTTCATTCTTTTATTTTTCCACTTCAACTAAGTCCATGTTTTGATGGTTGTGATATGAAGGGGATTAATTAGTTTAAGTGAAACGATCAGTTTCCAAAGAGATTACTTCTAACTATGATATCTTTACTTCTACAAGATCAATGGATGATGTGGTGGTCAGCTATGTTTTATAGGATAAGGTTGGATCATTTCCATATGATATATCATTTCCAATATAAGTATTAAATATTTCTTCCATTCCTTCATCTTTAACTGAATTGGACGATATCATGAATAACAATGAGCACGTCATGAATCATTAATGATATCTTCAATATGAATTCCAAGAAGCATATATTAATCACCAAGATCTCTAAACTTATTAGATAAGTTCATTTAAATTACATTTTGAGCATTGACCTAAGCCTCTTCATTAACAATATGTATCCTCCCTTCAATAATTTAGATTCATTCATTAATTTACCGAGAGTCTCAAGACTCAAATGATGTTTTTTCAATAAATAATGTACTAATATTTTAATTCCTATAGTATAAATGAAATAATTTTTATGTTGAAGGGAGTTCTTCATGTTGATACATCCAATGCCTTCCCATCAAGAAATTGAAATCTTTATCTCTCTAGAAGACCAAGAGCTCTGATTTGGTTACCAGATCCCCATACTAAGCTGTGAGATTAATGAGGTATGGAGGTTTCTATTTGGTTTTATAATACACTACAATCATTAATGTAAAATAAAAAAAATCATCTTTAGAGTATCCCAAAGGTTGAATCTTTCCAATAGTTATGCTATTGACTTTTGGGAAATTTTCAATGAAATATCATTGTATGTGAATGCTAAATAATATATTGAAAAAATACTAGGGCCTGATATGTCCATGTATAATGTCATCACATTCATATTTAGTGAAGGAGATGGCAATGTTACATTCTTCATGATCAAACACTACATGATATTATTCTTTGTAAAATACATCAACTTTGAATTATTTAAGGAATAGTAGTTCCAATAATTGTTTTCCCAATTTACCCTATAATAGACTGAGAGCATCCAAAAAAGTAATCTTTTATATATCTACGGCTAGTTACTTCAAGATGTCAATCTTCTATGTCAAGTATCTAATATTCTATCTAGAGAACTATTTTCTACAAATATGTTTCTAATTAGATGTTCCTAGGGATTAAAATTCAGGTTGTTGACCTATGTGGAAGGAAAATTTCAAGCAATGAAATGGGATTTTGTTGGCCTACCCCCTTACCTTGGTTGGTTAGGTTTCATATATTCATCAATGGGACATAAAAAATTATTGGATCCAAATAATATTTCAAATGTGTGGTGGAATTTCTTTACCCATTGTTATCATGACTAGGGGATTTCCCATGGGTTTTGTTAGCATACATATCTCTAGTAGGGATGTGTTTGGTAAATAGTATACATCAACTATTTACCCTCCCTATGATTCATTCGATCTATTATCCTTGATTAATGTCTCCCCACATTGGATTTGGGAAATCATATTTATAATAATCTCATAATAAGATTAGGGTCATATTAAATGAAAAACATTAATGGATGTGATGATCAAATCATCATATGATGAGGAATATTTTTTTTCCTAGTAACTATTATACAGTTTGGAAGGGCAACACCCATTGCATAATTTGGTGGGGGTGGTTCTCCTTCTATTAGGAATAAAAGAAATATATCTAATTGAGTCAAAGATATCTATTTAATCGGTGTATGTTAATCTTCATGTATTTTTTCCACCCATATGACTATTATGGTTTCTACCATACTGTGTTTTTAAATAATGTGGAACTGATAGAGTCAGCAGTGCCATATTGAAAGTGGGTAGGAGCAGAAATGGTTTTTATTGCTTTGATAAAAAGATAATATGAGTTCATTTTATTTTTTATCTATTTATCCAACAGCTAATATTATATTCACTCTTTGTAGTAAATTTCTTCCATTCACATTATTCTTATTATCAGGTGGAACTGGAAACACATGCTACTAGTATAGATGGTTTTTTCATTTTACATTCCAAAAATTAATCATCTTTTCTAGGATCTCATTTAAAAAATTATGTCATGACCCGTCCTCAGGGCCCGTGCTGTGACTACCCCAAGCCCGCCTTCCATTGGCCTGGGGCTGGAGACTATCACCAAAGGCATATATACCGATAACTGGGAAGGAATTGCCTTTATAAATGTAAACAAAACACCACAGAGTACAAGAGGATGTAAAACACTACGTACAAAATAATGTGCTAAAATGAAAATGGGGAAGAATACAAACTCAACTGAAAGTGCAGCTACAACGGAATGAAAGTAAAACAGAAAAAGACCAACAGATGGTAGAAAGGAAGCAGCTTCTATGTCGTACACCTCGGATCCTACCTGAATGGTAGGTACAGATAGCGCAGCTCCTGGATCATCCACCACAGATCCTACCTGAAGGGTAGGTACAGATAGTGAAGCTCCTAGATTCTCTCACCCGTCAACCTACTCCGAGTGTCGTATCACCGTGGAGTCCACCTCCAGATATTGACTCGTCATGTAGTCCACCTCCGGGTACCGTCCAGTCCTCGAACACTCTGCCTCCGTCAGCACTGCCCGTCGTCTGCAACCAACACAACGAGGTGCGGGAATAGCCAGTGCAGGGGTGAGTATAACGATACTCAGTAGGGACCCTGAGACCCTCAAGGTATCACTAAAACCAACAAGGATAACCACCAAGAAGATCTCATCAGATAACCTCTACTTAGCTATATGCCCATATATATACCTATGTTATCAAGCAACCCATATCAATCATGAGGAAACACAAAGATTACGAAATCAACAGATAACCACTGCCCAGTTATATTCCCATACATATACCTAGGTTATCTTGTGACCCATCTAAATCAAGAGGTAACACAAAGGTCATAGACTCAGCTCAAACCAGGATTTTCATAATCTAAACCGTAACTGCTAAAGAGCCCCATTTCTGGAGTGTACAGTGGTCCTGTCACGACTCCGAGGTAGTGCTCACAAACCTAGGACTGCTGAGGTACTCCTCCTGTAGAGTATTGTTGGCCTGCTGCTATAACCAAGTGCTTCCCACCATAGGTTTTCCGCTACAACCAAGCGCTCCCCCACATAGCCTCCAGAGGTACTCCTTCTGTTGAGTACCATGGGTCTGCCGCTACAACCAAGTGCTCCTCTGCCATGGGTCTGCCGTAACAACAATGCGCTCCACACTGGGCTATCCCAAACACCCCGAGTCGATCGGTCAAGCAGTCGTCAGGTCTAAGCCGGCTACACAGTCTCTGTACTCCGCACGCTCGTCTCCGGGAGGGTACGCTCCACGAGCTACTGGTCGATATTCCAAGTATCACAAAGTCCCTCGAAGAAGTATCTCAATGGACCGCCTCATCATAGGGGTTTCAACACAATAGACGGCGCATCAATCGGACGCTCGGTCTGTGAGTTATTTGCCTTTTCATCCTAGGAGCCCGGTTGGTTTCGTGTGCGAACCAACCCCTCCGTATCTCAACTGTATCCCGAACTCACATATGGTATACTTATAGGGACCGTTTCTCAACGTGATCACCAATGCCGCTGACGGTTCGCCAAAAGGACGTCCGGTCTGAAAGATATCAGCTTTTCCGTTCCAGGGCCCCGGTTGGTTTATGGGTACAATCCAACGCGACCAAACTCCAACTGCATCCAAACCTCGGGCGATGTATGCCAATTTTCTGTCACCTCAAGTGGAATCCAACCAAGTCGACGGCACGTCCATCAGACATCTGGAGCTCAAGATATAAGCATTTCCGCTCCGAGGGCCCGGTTGGTTTCGTGTGCGAACCAACCCGGCCGAACCCAAAGTACTCTTAAACTTTGATTGTGTTATACCGAAACGACCGTCTCGATCCAAGGGTCGCATCGCCGCTAACGGTGCATCGATCGGTGGTCCACATCTCAAGATATGTGTGGATGACCGAAATAGGCCCGAAAACGGGGGGGTCTGGGCCCGGACCGACCCGGCCCCGCCCCCCTTGGTCGGCACGAACCAGGTCGACCCGACCCAGGTCCGGGTCTGACCCAGCAGGTCGCGGCCCGACCCTATCCGCCCATGTCGGCCCGGCTCGCCCGGGTGGCTCGCTGGCTCGGCCAGCGAGCTGGCACTCCATGGACACGGTGCATGCCGGTCCCCCTGGATCCCGAGCGGCCTCGGGATGAACACGTTCGCCGCCGCGGCTTCAGCCGCGGCGGTTTCTCCACACGGCGCACTGGAGTGCGGGTGACCCGCGCCGCCGATGGTGTCTGCGGGCCACCAGAGTTGCTCCGGTGGTCCGTTTTCAATTTCGTCTGCGCCGAAGCTCATCTCGGGCCCCGTTCTTCACTGCGGAATCAACAAATCGTCTCTAAGGCTCGTTCTATCAATGCCCGTTGATCCGTACGTCAAAAGTCCAAACTAAAAAGTCTTCGGTTTGCCTTCACGGCCCCGAATACCACCACAATTTCGTTCGGCCTCAACGGTGCGACGTGACGCTGTCGCGCATCCTTGCTGCATCCCTCCAGGTTCCCGCGCGGTGTTGTCACACCATGCCGCCATCATCCGAACCACAGCAACACAACAACAAAGGGGGAGGAGGGTCGGCCATGTTCGTGCGGTCTGACCTCCTCCTGTTAAGTTTCCAACAAGCGGCCCAAAAAAATAAAAGACGAGGAATGACAAAGGATGTTTCACAAACAAGAAGCAATAAACCCCTACCACTTCCCGCAACAATTTATTCCCAACCCGCAAGGAAAACATTCGCGGATCAACTAGATAATAATTTGATCTGTGTTATTTTTTTCCCTTAGAATTAATGAAACGAGGGAATATGATCATTCTCAAATTAATTCCCTACCTCAAGCGTTGTCATCGAACGAGATTTCGTCGCAGAATTAACTGTCATGGAAGAATATGATCATCGCGGAAGAAAGCATCACGGAAGGAACTTCGTTGGCATTGCGGTATACGGTGTCGCATAGTCGATCTCTGAGGATTCTTCGTTCTTGTTGACCTTCGTCGGAGGTTGGCGTTTTTCGTGTTCTTCGTCGAAGAAGAAGAACTTCAAGCCCCTTAGCCTTTTCCCAAAATCCTCTCAACGCAACAAGACAAACTAAATAAAATAAGTGGTGTCTTATTTTATTTACACACAAACCAACGCTTGAAATTCATAAAGAAAAGAAACGATCAATTAATTGAGGGGTTTAAAACCGCCCAATTAATAGAGGCGTTTATTAAAAAGCTTAAACGGAAGATTTGACTTCATTTAATAGGGGGTGCGGGTGCGTTACTTAAGAAGAAAAGAAACGGTGGGGATCGTGTGGGACCCACCCCACCTTAATCCTCTCAAAGGTCGTTATCAACAAGTGGGTCCCACCCCTAACTCCCTTACATAGGTTATAACCGCAAGAGAGAGGAAAAGTGTTGTGACACAACACTTAATACACTTAACAAGAAAAGGAAAATATAATTGTAAAACAATTATATTATTATCACTCACTTTAAAAAAAACAACCCATCTCGAGAAAATGAAACTCCTGAAAATGGTCTTCTTAAGCAATCACCGGTGCTGCGATTCCATCGGTGCGCTCGGATTTCAATTCTGAGCACCTGTTCAAAAGTTAGAAAACCCCGCTCGTTTGTTCACTAAACGTACCCGAGCCTAACTTCGGAAATTAATTTTGGGCACCCCGGGCCTCAGAATAAGGTGCCGTCAAAAACTGTGTTCTTGTAAAATCCCAAAGGAAATTTAGAAAAAAAAAATTCATTGAATTTTACGAGTCTTTACATTAGACCCACCTCAGGGATTTACGTCCTCGTAAAGCTTTAACACAAACTAGGGTTACAAAAACGGTACTGAGCACGCATCTGAGCCTTCCACTCCCTTGTGTTTACCTAGAGGTTCTCGTACTGCTAGTGAAAGAGCACCCGAGGAATCGACTTCCCTCATAGGATCTGGTCCTGTCGATCCTCAATCCCCACTGGAACCTCCGTGAAAGTCACCCCATCACCATCGTCTAGCTCCTCATGGTCGAGGATATGTGAAGGGTTAAACCTGTATCTCCTCTATTGAGATACGTGGAAATCGGCGTGCACTAGGTGCAACTAGGATGGATGGGTCAAACGGTAAACCACCATGCCTACCCGGATGAGGACCTAAGAAGGTCTGATGGACCTCAGAGATAACATGCCGCCTTGGCCACATCTCCGTAAACCTCATCGAGGTGAGACCCGTATAAGGATGTGATCGTCATCCTCGAACTCTAGAGGTCTCTAATTCCTGTTATAACTGAAACTAAAAACGACTGTTGCCACGAGGGTAAGGTTAACCGACTAAAGAGTGATCGGTCGCACCCTTCTGTGCATGAGTTTATCCTGTGCTGCCTGGGGTTTCTTTTCTACCGGCTAAGGAAAACTCATCCCAAAGTCGTAGTTAAACCACAACCTTATTTCCTAATACCGTCAATTTGTGTATGAACTATGATTGCCCAGTCCATACTCAAACCAACGTCATAAGGCCTCGACGCTGCCAACAATAGATTCCAACCGAAACTCTCGCCTCGAGGGTCTGACCACACAGTCGGCGTATGTCTGATTATCGAGTCTTCTCCCATGGTATCTCCAGACGTGAGGGTCAAGTCTACGGCTTACCGGAAACTCTAGGTCTGGGACATGATTTGTAAAAGAAAGGAATGATTCATATCGACATCTGTTACTACAACAGCTAGTAGTGGACACAGACTATCCCTTGAATCATTCTTAGAGCCATTGGGTCGCTCTCCCTGACCGCAAGCAGATACTCTCTTCCCATGCCCTCTAGCTCCCTAAGCCTGGCGAGGACAACTAAGGCAGGTGGTTGTAGTATGTTAAAACGTACACCACGACATGCTGCTTTCCTAGCTCTGCCTCCACATCTGCTGCTTCGCAGACTCATCTCTCTTTTAAGCTTCCTCTTATGGAAATATTTAACACGTCCGAGTCTCTATGACTGGCGCCGGTTTCCTGCTTCTTATTGCATTGTGCTGTCTTCATCCGCTCCTGGATGGTCTGCAAATTCTTTGCATGCGCTTTGAAAGAGCTGCTAAAATTTCTCCTTTTCCAAAAATAGAAACTCGGTCTCATACCCTAGATGAACCACGTCCATTGCCTAATACAGTGAATCCTAAAATGAATGATGTATTGATGACATGGATGATGTCGTAATACCTCGACGTTACTACCAAGAGATCCAACTGTCACTCTCGCCTCCAAGGGCCGAGTCACACTGTCGGCATCAGTGTGAGGTCACTGGGTCTCCACTAGTATAAATCTCGAAAGTGAGGGTCAAGTCAATAGTCTTAACTGGGACCTCTCAGTGTCAACCAAACGAAAGGACAGGAATGAAAACATCACAAAGATATGTGTCTTTTTATTATTATTACAGCTCATAGTACAAAGACACGAATAAAACAGCAACATGGAAATAGAAGTACAAGGGACATATCCACTAGTTCCGCTCCTGTCCACCTGCTCCTAGAGCTCTATTGCCTTGTCCACTGCTCGGCTGTTGCTCAAGAACCTGCCGCTGCTTCCGCCTTGGTGGCTCCTCTAAATCATGCAGATCGACTATGCGGGGGGTCGGACAGTCACATGCCAGGTGACCCTTCCTGCCGCATTCATAACACTTCCTGCTCCTCATACGGCTGGCTCTGGTCCTCTTGGACCTCTGCATCATCTATCTACGGCCCACAGATGACTCGGCTACTGATCAAAAATCCTGCAGCAAAGGCAGCATCTCCTGTACACGCTCTGGGTGTAGAGCTACTGGCACAAACTCCCTCCTAAAGAAGGTCTCGAAGTCTTCCCATGTGAAGGTCATCCCGTCGCAAAACTCGAACAAGTGGCTCCACCACCTACATGCTGATTCCTAAAGAAGGCTTGAAGCAAAGATCACCATGAAGTCTGTTGGCGTCCCCACTAGCCTGAAGACTCTCACCACAACCTCCAACCAATCCTCAGCCGCCTGCGGGTCCGTCACTCCCCGGAACCTGGGTGGCCTCTGGCACTGGAACTCGTGCAGCGCACTAAAGTGGCGTGCATCGCCTACTACTAGGGCCGGTGGAATCGGTGGCCCAATGTATGGTAGTACCACTGGTGCCTCCGCTGGTGCCTCAACTGCAAGAGGGCCCTGTACCAAAGCCTCTTCGCTTGACAGGCTGTCAGTACGCACATCCCTCTAGGCTCTAGTTGGTTGTCCGTGAAAAGGCATCCTGAAAGAAACATACGTGACACTGTCAAACAATTTATACCTGGTGAGCTGACCTGGTTTGAGATGACTTTTTAAATCTTATGGAAACACACACGCAATCAGTGTTTTCGTGCACAATGTCGGAAATTAGTTGTCAGGGTCCTCGTGTATGGATACGTCGGCCGCCCGCACCAACACTGGACTCCCTGAACTGAAAACCACACTCGTTACTGTTAACACTATTTCTTTACAGAAAGAAAATATCAGAGTTATAAACTCTGCGGTAGAACCGACTCCTCTGATACCAATTTTTCACGACCCGTCCTTGGGGCCCGTGCCGTGACTACCCCAAACCCGCCTTCCATAGGCCAGGGGCTGGAGACTAGCACCAATGGCGTAAATCCCGATAACTGGGAAGGCATTGCATTTATAGAAGCAAACAAAACACCACAGAGTACATGTGGAAGTAAAACACTATGTAAAAAAAGAAAGTGCTGAAAAGAAAATGGGCCAGAATACAAACCCAACTGAAAGTGTAGCTACAATTGAATGAAAGTACAATAGAAAAAGACAAACAACTGGTAGAATGGAAGCAGCTTTTGTGTCGTCCACCTCAGATCCTACCTGAAGGGTAGGTACAGACAGTGCATCTCCTGGATCGTCCACCATAGATCCTACCTAAAGGGTAGGTACAGATAGCGTAGCTCCTGGATGCTCTCGCCCGTCAACCTCCTCCGAGTGTCGTCTCTCCTTGAAGTCCACCTACGGATACTGACTCGTCATGTAGTCCACCTCCGGGTACCGTCCATTCCCCTAACACTCGGCCTCGGTCAGCACTGCCCATCGGCTTCAACCAACAGAACGAGGTGAGGGCATAGCCCATGTAGGGGTGACTATAACGATACTCAGTAGGGATCTCGAGACCCTCAATGTCTCACTAAAACCAAAAAGGATAACCACCAAGAAGATCTAATCAGATAACCTCTACTTAGGTATATGCCCATACATATACCTAAGTTATCAAGCAACCCATCTCAATCCTGAGGAAACACAAAGAATACGAAATCAACGGATAACCACTACCCAGGTATACACCCATACATATACCTAAGTTATCTAGTGAACCATCTCAATCAAGAGGTAACACAAAGGTCATAGACTCAGCTCAAACCAGGATTTTCATTATCGAAACTGTAACTGCTAAAGAGCCCTGTCTCTAGAGTGTACAGTGGTCCTATCATGACTCTAAGGTACTGCTCACAAAACTAGGACTGCTGAGGTACTCCTCCAGTCGATTATTGTGGGCCGGCTGCTACAACCAAGCTCTTCCCACCATGGGTCTGCCACTACAACCAAGTGCTCCCCATCATAGCCTCTAGAGGTACTTCTTCTGTTGAGTACCGCGGGTCTGCCGCTACAACCAAGCGCTCCTTCGCCGTGGGTCTTCTGCTACAACAAAGCGCTCCCCACTGGGAAATCCGAAACACACCGAGTCGATCGGTCAACCAGTCGTCAGGTCTCATCTGGCTACACGGTCTCCGTAATCCGCACGCTCGTCTTTAGGAGGCTCTGTTCCACGATCTACTAGTCGATACTCCAAGTATCACAAAGTCCCTCAGAGAAGTATCTCAATGGACCGCCTCGTCATAGGGGTCTCACCACAACAGATGGCGCGTCAATCAGACGCCCGGTCTGTGAGTTATTAGCCTTTTCGTCCCAGGGGCCTGGTTGGTTTTGTGTGCGAACCAACCCGACCGTATCTCAACTGTATCCCGAACTCATAGAGGGTATACTCATAGGGACCGTTTCTCAACATGATCACCAATGCTGCTGACGGTTCGTCAAACGGACGTCTGGTCTGAAAGATTTTGGCTTTTCCGTTCCAGGGGCCCGGTTGGATTTCAGGTACAATCCAACTCGACCAAACTTCAACTGCATCCAAACCTCGGGCGAAGTATGAAAAAAGTTCCGCCTCGATCCAAGGGTCGCATCGCCGCTTATGGTGCATCGATCGGATGTCGACAACTCAAGATATGGGCGAAAGACTGAAAGAGGTCTGAAAACGGGGGGGGGGGGGGGTCTAGGCCCGGACCGACCTGGCCCAACCCCCCTGGGTAGCCCGAACCGGGTCGACCCGACCTGGGTCCGGGTCTGACCGAGCAGGGCGCGGCCTGACCCAGTCCGCGCAAGCTGGCCCGACTCGGCCGGGCGGCTCGCTGGCTTGGCCAGCGAGCTGGCGCTCCGTGGACGTGGCACGCGCCGCGTCCCCCAGGATCCTGGGCGGCAGCGGGATCCTCACGCTCGCCGCCGCGGCTTCAGACGCGGCGGTTTCTCCAGGCGGCGCGCCGAGGCACCGGCAAACCGCGCCGCCAGTGGTATCCGCGGGCCACCGGAGTTGCTCCGGTGGTCCATTTTCAATTCCGTCGCGCCAAAGCTCATCCCGGGTCCCATTCTTCATTGCGGAATCAACAAATCGCCTCTGAGGCCCGTTCCGTCAATTCCCGTCGATCCGAACGTCAAAAGAAAAAACTGTGGTGTCTTCGGTTCGCCTTCGCGGACCCGACTACCACCACACTTTAGTTCGGCCTCAACGGCACGGCGCGACGGTGCCGCGCATCATTGCCGCATCCCTCCAGGTTCCCGCACGGTGTCGTCGCACCGTGCCGCCATCTTCTTAACCACAACAACACAACAACAAAGGGGGAGGAGGGTCGGCCATGTTCGTGCGGTCCAACCTCCTCCTGTTAAGTTGACAACAAGTGGCCCAAAAAAAATAAAGGACGAGGAACGACAAAAGATTTTTCACGAACAAGAAGCAATAAACCCCTACCACTTCCCGCAACAATTTAGTCCCAACCCACAAGGAAAACATTCGTGGATCAACTAGATAATAATTTGATCTATGATCCTTGTTTTCCATAGAATGAATGAGATGAGGGAATAAAATCATTCTCAAATTAATTCCCTACCTCAAGCGTTGTCGTCGAACGAGAGTTCGTCGCGGAATTAACCGTCACGGAAGAAAAGGATCGTCGCGGAAGAAAGTGTCGCGGAAGGAACATCATTAGCGTCACGGTATACGGCGTCGCGTAGTCGATATCTGAGGATTCAGCGTTCTTGTCGACCTTAGCCAGATGTAGGCGTTATTCACGTTCTTCGCGTTCTTCGTCGAAGAAGTGGAACTTCCAGCCCCTTATCATTTCTCCCAAAATCCTCTCAATGCAACAAGACCAACTAAATAAAATAAGTGGTGTCTTATTTTATTTACACAAAAACCAACTCTTGAAATTCAAAAATAAAAGAAACGATCAATTAATTTAGGGGTTTAAAACCGCCCAATTAATAGAGAAGTTTATTAAAAAGTTTAAACACAAGAGTTGACTTCGTTTATTAGGGGGTGCGGGTGCGTTACATAAGAAGAGAGAGGAAAATTGTTGTGTCACAACACTTAATCCACATAACTTGAAAAGGAAAATATAATTGTAAAACAATTATATTATTATCCCTCACTTTAAAAAAACAACCCATCCCGAGAAAACGCAACTCATGAAAGGGGTCTTATTAAGAAATCATCGGCGCTGCGATTCCATTGGTGCCCTCAGATTTCGATTCCGAGCACCGGTTCAAAAGTTAGATAAACCCGCTCGTTCATTCACTAAACGTACCCGAGCCTAACTTTGGAAATTAATTCCTTGCTCACCGGGCCTCGGGATCAAGCACCATCAGAAATTGCGTTCTGGTAAAATCCCAAAAAAAAATTAGAAAAAAAATTTCTCTTGAATTTTATGAGTCTTTACAAATTAATTCTAGGATATTTTTACATAACATTTGTTGAATGATGAAATAATTTGGTTGATCTTCATGGAATAAGTGATAAATTATTATTGCTCCTTGAAGAGATTTCTTGTTGTCTTCTAAGGCCACTAAGATGTGAATAGGAAAATTCTCATATCTGAGAGAGAAAACACTTTTTAGGGTCATTAAACTGGGTAAATTTTGGTGGAATATTTTCCTCCTGATATGGTTATGGTTTTTTTTCTTTACCTCTCTAGAGTTCGTTCTACATGAAAAGGTTAATGATTTTGAGCAGGATCTGACAGTGGGGTTGGTTTTGAAGTAAAATTTGATGTTTTAAATTAACCAATCTTCATTCCCAAGGTTGTTATTATTTGTTTGGATTTAGCTATGACTCACAAAATAGAAAAAATATAATATTTTTTAAAAAGTATCAAGGTCATAGAATACACCTGTGTAATTTAATGAAGTTAGTTGTATTTGCAAATCATTGTGGATGTATTCTATGAAATGTCCCAACTAATATACCTATAGAAATTGATAATCTATTGGATATATTAGATTCTTAAACATTTTTTTTAAGTATAATAACCTCTTATTTTCTCATAATTTGAATTTTGAGATATATGATATGGTTTTCATTCATATCATTGAGGTGAAATGATTAATAAATTTCAAAAAGTTATATTCCCCACATTTGATCGACCCTACTGGTAAAATGGTGTACCAAAAAATCATTATCCGTGCATGGTTTATAAAAAACAATGGACTTTAGAGGCTTCATGTTTCAAAACATTTACACCGCAAAGCCACACGAAGACATATAGTGGGTTAGATAATGGTCTAGATCTCCATAACCATTGAATTATGGAAATGTTGGACTTCCGATATTTGGTGGGTGGAGAGTCAAATATACCCATTAGAGGTACAATATTAATTCAAATATAACTAGAACAGATTGACCTTAAACAAATTCTAGAGAATAGGTCAATGATTTAATAGTGTTAGCAAGTCAGGTGGGAACAACCAACTGATAATGACTTGTTACATGGGGAAAAAATATACTATATATGTTGGTAGAGTCTATAGATTTTCTCAAGATATCAGGTTGTAACATGAATAATGATGGTCCAATTGTTTTTCCAACTGAGGGATGTTTCAATATTTTTTATTCACTAGTTTTAAATAGAATTTTTGTTTAAATATTAAATTTAGTAGAAAGTTTGAATATATATTAATTTTTAGGATGGGATATTATTATCAAGGTACTTTAGATAGAGGAGTGAGGTGAGGTTCTATTGGTGAAAGAATTACAATGGGAATATGATCCTTGAGTAGTTCAACATTATTCATTTTTAGTTCAGTCACTTATGTATCATACGGAGACAATCATTCAACGAGTGTGAGAATTTTTACAACCATGGGTAAAAATTGGGCTTAAACAACATCTATACCCTTTTAACAGTATTCTTCTCATTATGGTGGAGATAAGGCATTCAACATATTTCCCAAAACATGTGTAACCCCCTTTTTTATATTATAGAATTCTTTTCATTTATTTTTATGTGGACCGTATTCTGGATAGACACATCCTCATCTTGTTCTCAAACACTGACTTTATGTTCTGTAGTATTTTCAGAAGTGGTGTTAAGGAAATTTATTAACATGAAATGCATTTTTATCGTTTAATTATTCTTATCAAATTGTAAGGGGTGGTTTCTTCATGAGATTATAAGTATACGAGATGTGATTTTTGGGAGAGGTGGTTCTCTTAACATATTGTTTCTTCTTAAAACCATAAGGGGAGATCATCCTTTCATTGGTTGATTTATTTAAATCCATTTAGTGAATGGTTACATGAAGGGAATGTTGATGTAAATATGTTGTATATTTCCTTGACAAAGAAAATATATTATGAGATGGGATTAACTATGAATATCCATTTTGTGAAACATCCCCCAATAAAGAGAAGATTGATTTTTTCTATGCTTTATATAAAAATTCCCCCAATAACATGGGATGTTGGTCTCCCATTACACTATGAAAATGCCTCTATCCTTATTTTTTGGCAATGATGGTTTTCCAGAAAAATTTCCCATCCATGTGGGATAGGGTGTCTTCCATACTGCCATGGGTGAAACTATTATGGATTCGCTCTTTTTTTTATATAGCATTTTATGAAAATGGTATGGGTGCATTACATGACCTCTATCCAAGCCAAATCCTTCATTAGTTATTTCCTCCCTTTGTTGACTAACTTCTATTAAGAATGAAGATGACCTAATATTTTTAGATTCTTGATGAAATAGAATTATAATGGCTCACTGTATTATTGTTTGTAGATTTTGAGGGAAAATTTTGGATAGTTCGGGATGAACACGCTAAATATTAGAGGAAGAATATATTTTTTGAAGTCGTACTTTGGGTATTACAATAACTGACATCAGTTTTTGTAGGATTCTCTACTCTAGCAGTGAGGTTAAATGAAATAGAACATGCTTTACTCATCCTATATTATAAAAATATGATGAGAAATCAGTGATCAATTGAAGTAATTATTTCAGTTCATTTAGACATGAACAATATTGGTTTTTTTCCTTATTTTCACAATTTTATGTGTTCTCTAGCTAGGAGTTCCCCCACTTCAATTTTCTAGTATTCTCATCCATCACCCTATTTATATTTGTGTATTCGTAATAAGAAAATACTTTTTAATGTTTTGTGTGTTTAGTTTGTATGTTTAGGTGTATCTCATTAAAATAATCATTTAAAAAATCGTCTATATTACTAAATTGTGGAGTTGATATATGCTAGAATAATACTAGTTTTTCATTCATAGAAAACTGTCACCTCAAATTAAACATGTCTTCTAAATCCTTTAAAAGATACTCATAATCTATATCCAACCATTTTGGAATATTCTCTAATTACATATTATAAAAATTTATGTTTACACGGATTCCATTATTTTTATTAGAAGGTGGGTGATCATGTAAGGGTTCGTGGAATGGGCACTTCACTGGGTTGTCTTATAGTTGATAAGGAATATCATTTTTAACTATTATGGAATCATATGTGAATGAAATAATTTTTCCAATATCCTCTTGGTAGGAGTACTTTATAAGAGTTGGTTCACCAATAGGAGTCCGTTCTTGATGAAAAAATTTTTCTTTATGAGGAGGACCCTCATAGGGAATGAGATAATATAGTGTGTTATAGTAATGGCTTATCATCTGGCAGTATGGAGAATTTCTGATGTGTATACCTAGGGGAGGAAATTCAGGGAAGACAATAGCATGGGGAAGAAGTAATTTCTATTTGACCTTTTAATCATGTAGATGGATACTATAGTACTCCTCAGGATATGAGATCATGAGATCGATTATGATTTGATAAAAAAAGTTTTCCTTTATGGTAAAATATTTGGAGAGGAACTCTACAATAGTAGAGAGAAAATTGCACTGAGGACCTTTGCAACAACTCTAACATCTCCATAAATTAGTAATAGAGGTGTGGGATCATGTTCCACCATATATAGAAATTTATAGGCCCCAAGAACACTATAATTTATAAGATTAGGTTCATCTATATACTCTTAATTTCCCAATATTATTTTATGAGGATTATTCTTATATTTATTCTTCAAGAAGGATTCGTGATTTTGATTTTGGGTGAAAATTTTTATAAATATAAAAGTATTTGTTTATCTCTTGTGTCACATCCATAATGTTGCAATATACCTCTGAAATTTTAGAAGACCCAAGTGTTTTCCATGGAGTGGCCATTGGAATGAACCAATGACCTCTAGTTGGAATGAGGATATTTCCACATATATTTTTCCAATTAATATCAGATGGACATGATAATATAGGAATATATTAGTGATAATCATATTATCTATAGAGACCCTTGAAGTATTCTAATATGTCACATCAAATATAGAGGTGTTTGTGTTCCTAACTCTTTATCTCCATCAACGTTATCATTATATCACAAAAACTTCTAGAATGTAAAAAATAATCGATTCATGTCACTCCATAAATATTAGTATATAAGGAGATATATCATCAGTTAAAATGGGAATATTTAGCCATTATATATCTAGAGTAGGTATTTATTATTCAAATATTCCTCTAATTATTTTTGGGAAATTGAAGTAGTAATTTTTTGTAGAGGTAAAGATATATGTCTTATCCCTATTTGTAGCATGGTTCTATCAGCTTGTTAATTTGTGTGCCACAAAACTAGGCAATATTGCATAAGGGGTTAGGGTTGTTGTGTGTTCCTGATCACATAATGGTATTATTTTGATGATTCCGAACTAGGCTGGTTCTCTTGATAGATTTAGTAAGGTATTTGTGCCTTCTCCTCATTTACAATAGAATATGACCAGTTTGATTATTTGGAGGATATTGAGTTACATACATTAAAATGGTTTTATGGATTCTTCCTTTGGATTTATTTATTTAGTTACTGGCTTATGGTGCCCTGGGACAAACGCCTAACTGTAGAAGCCCAATAATGATGAGGGTTTATTGTAGCATGATGTTGGTGATGGTGGAAGTTGGACTGAGCCCTTTGGAGGGATCCTTGTTTTGTCTGGATGACAACATCAATTACACATTGACCAAACTATTTGATAAATGTGAAGAATTGTTTTCATCATGTCATGGAAAATAAATAGAAATTATTTCATATGAAGATATTTTCCATTTGATTATAGGCGAACATCTGTTATTGTACTAGTCGATGGAGGGTATTCATGAGTTATACGTCATGTCGGGATTCATCTATAGTTGAGACAATGCCATTTTTGTAGTAGGATTCAATGAGTTGGGTTTTTTGATAGTTTCCTCTGATTGTATGATAACCTAAGAACGGATGAAAATGTTCCATTTTGATGAAAGGAAACCATTAGTTTGGATTTTTGGGAGTTCTTGTAAAATATTAATAGATATATATATATAAGCAAGAAAAAACATCAAAGTAAAATATCAATACAATAAAACATGAAATATTAACATTTTTATATCCATTTTTTGTACCTCTTACATTGGGTGTGAAGGGTCCAAACATTTGCGTTACAAAATCATTTATTGATTGAGGATTCAGGTCAGGATCACCATTGTTTTTTTTTTCAAACATGGTCCCACACCAAAGAACATTTGAAGTCAATGATGTCATAGTTTACAAAGGAATATACCTATGGAATTTTTTCATGTTGATCATTAGAGAATTAGTTATCCATGATTATCGAAGTATAAACACATAATACCATTTTTAAAAGAAATATTCAATAATTCGAGACTCACTTATATATTTAAGACCTATTTTTGATTCCTTTATTATATTGAAAATATTATATAGGTCTCCATTTAATTAATAATATGTTTATTAGAATTTTTTTATTTTAGAATAATCTATATGTATATGAGGTTATTCATTGAACAATACATCTGTTTGTATCCATGGTTCTCCACTGATGGTACCCTTTTGATAGTGCAATAAATAATCTTGTATAATTTTTTATAAACATGATTGTTTTCTTCCACTCACTTGGGTGTTCTATAATTCATCATCGTCCATAGAGATATGAGTTAGTTTGATATTGGGATTGAATCATTGAGATTAGATTCCTACATATTCATTTGAAAGGAATCATAAATCATATAGTTCAATGATACTTGATGAGAGACATCTTACAGTTTACAGTCATGTAGATATGACTAAACCATGGCGTATAATAGTATTTTGAAAATAAATCTTGGTGAAAGATTCTTAATCATGATCTAGTGCATGAAATTTCCCGAAAACATACCAAGGGACCTATTAAAGGTGTATCCACCCAACCTAGAGGTGATAGTACAAAAAAATGTATTCCAAAGAATAATAGGGTGTATTTGGGGTGTAGACTTTGGACCTTAGGGTGGATTCTAGCATATCCCATTTGGATATGAATTAAAGAACAGATAGTATGAAAATTTTATAGCTTACTCTTATGGAGGAGGCACTTTTTCTAGTATCGTTTTTGGGAATATACGGATAATGAGGTTAATTAATTAATACAAGAGGAAGATACAGAATGGAAATAACCTGTTGGGGGTTGTCTATGTGATCATCATTAGCCGCTAAACCCATGTGAGTCGAGATTAATGAGTGAAAAAAGTGGAATTAAATGATCTAAAAATCCAAAAAATATTCTTCATCTTTTGATGGAAATGTAATGGGCTATGGGAGAAACAATAAGACATAATGTTCCTCTAACTTATTTTTTCTTTATAAACAAGATGAGGTTGTGGGAGAGAAAAAAGTCTCTAACACCCATATCATCCCTTATTTGTCTAACCATGATCATGAATGATACAAAGATATAGATTTAGAATAAACAAATGATAAGGGTCTTACTCTAGGAAAGATTCCATATGTATTTTTCCTGGGAATAGATGATGATAAGGCATTAACCCTGACAAAATAAAAAGGCACGTGTCCCCCTTAGTGTCTAAAATATTTACATCACTGGAACTACCTCTACTAGTGGGAAACTAAAAAATATACGAATTTATGATTATGTACATTATAAGGACACCCTTATTACATGGGATTCCTGTATGACATCATTTACCAAGGGAATGTATAATCGAGGGGACATTCTTGTGTGCCCAATAGTTGAATCATATATATTTGGATTCATCAGAAGTGGTCTTTTTTTGAGAGTTTGAAAATGGGAAATATGATATATAATACTTTAGATGAGAGTTAAACAGAGTGGGATGTTTAAATAGTTCTTAGAGGGGGTTAGATAAGTATGGATAATTTGTTTATGGGTTTCAAGGAAAAATTACATCATCCCTCATAATTTCTTCGACGCATGATGGTGGTCCTCATGATTTCTTAAACATGTGGTTTCTAGAATTCTAGCCCAAAATAGTAAATGTTTTCTGATTTATTATCATATTTAAATATTAATATTATTGTAAAATTAAGTAATATATATTCATTATGAGTATATTTCATACGAAATCATGATAAATTACATTTTCGAATCATTAATGAATGTATATTTATGAAAATAAAACTTATGGTTGACTATAATTTGATGAATCATATACCCACATTAAAGTACACATTTACATTATCTAAAAAATGAATCACAACACAAATTTCCTCCTAATAGTTAATTTGAAATGATTGGTAACATTTTTTGATAATAATGTTATCGAAATCCTTCTATTCCCAGAGGAGCTCTAAGAGAATATTAAAGTCATTAATGTAAGTGGTATACTCTTCATTATCATTTTATTAATAGTTTTCATACACCTATTTATAAATTTCATTGAAAACAATAATAATATTAGTTTTAAATAGTTATTATTTTATAAATGTGATATTATACATATACAATAACATCTTATTTTTCATTCAATAATTATAATACATTCATTTTTATGGTTGTTTCTACCAGCAACATGAATAATTTTAGAAAAGTTATATAATTATTTATTATAAAAATTAAAATAAATGTAATTTTATGTATTAATTGTTAATTTTTAATGATATAATAATTACAGGATGAAAATATATATAATTATACTCATAAATAATTTTTTAAATTTAAACAAAATTTATAAAAAAATACATTTTAAATCCTCATTACAAACCATAAAAATAATTTAATTGAAATATGAATTAAAATTTATAGCTATATAAAATTCAGATATGTACACTTCATGTCCATTCTAGAGGCCATGAAAAGATGTTAATAAATCAAGGATTTAATTTCATCAAATGATACCATTAAACAAAAAATAATAATTTTATCAAGTATTGATTAATAAATGGAAACTTTGATGTTATAAGAGAATGGTACCACATAAAATAATTTTAATTTATTTATGATATATATTAACGATAAATATTAATTTATTATACATGTGCATGGAGCATCTCTGACTGAGTGGGACTCCAAAGTAAATTGTTTTTCATCTCAATTTCATTTTGTTGGGATTTGTTTCATATTATGAACTGATTTTCCATTATGTGGTGTATGTACTACCTATTTAATAAAAATTTACCACAATAATATTTTAAATATTGTAATTAATGTTATATTTTATGATCTATAATTGTTTCTATTTCTTTGTTCATTATTAAGAAAAATGGATATTTATTTACTGACCTCTATTTTCATATGGTTGTAATATTTATATATTGTATTTATTCAGAAATGTTTTATATATTCAACCATTATAATGTTTGATTTTATAGTTTTTATTTATCATTAGGTACATTATAATCCATTTTAAAAATATTATTATTTGATGGATTTTAATCTTTAGAAAATAACATAATGTAAAGAATACATCCCACTGTCTCTATTTTCTCATTCTCTTTGTTCTCTATACACCCCAACACCAAACAAGTATTATTTTATTATTCTAAATGATATATGAATTCCCATATTCACATTTACTTTTAACATCACTGATGATGATATTTTATAATTATATTATTGATGTGCATTTTCCATGAAACTAAAATAATTATTTTTTATAATATCTCATCCCAGAAAACATATATTTCTGTCTTCCATGTCACATTCATTCAAAATTAAAATTTATTATTTTCATCTTCCATTTAAAGATATTATTTTACAAATATATTTTAAATTAATATTTTTATAATTTTTAAGAATTAATTCGATAGTGGGTTGTTACTTTTTTAGGAAATTGTAAAAACACTATATAGAAATAATTTTAATGATTCTCTATTAATATTATATTTACCTCCAAAATAGATGTCTCATATTGGGATAGTTTTTATTAATTTCCCAATAAATTATAAAATATTAATTTTTAGATGAATATTTTTATGAATTTTTATCTGGAATTATATTGATAAATTTTCATTCTTAAATTTATAATTTATATTCATATTTTAGTGGAAGTTTTACCTAAATATTTTTGATCATTTTTAATTGATATAAAACATACATTTAAAATAAAATAAAATAATAAAATATTTTATATTTTATATATTTTAAAGATTATTATCATCTCAATATTCTTATTAAGCATTGATAATGTATTTCACAAATTTAAACTAGACAGTGACATAACCATGTAATAAGTCTGTATAAATAAATTTAGTTAAACCTATAATATAAATTATGTACGTAGAGGATAAATTCAACATAATCTGAATTTTAATTTCATAAAATGAAAGTAATTCAATTTAATTAATTACTATTTATCAATATTGTAACAATTAATATTAAATAATAAACATATATTTAATCACTTGTAAGAAAGAAATATTCATTATTTTAAATAAATTATAATTATATTTTATATGATTTTATATTAAATTTTAATTTATAAAATTTTGAAATTTAATTTCGTTATAATGAATTATTTTTTTGCAATAATGACGTTGAAATTTGACATAGGTATAATTTTATGATTTTATATAAAAATATTATTTTTCGGTCAATGGTAATAATTTGGTTTTTCTTAAAAACCACAAGATTTAGTATGTAATAACTATATTATCATAAGATATGATATATGAATAATTTTAATTGACCATTAGTGTATTGAACTTTCTGTATAGTGTATTTAAATGTATTAATTATATTTATATAACTATATTTTATATTTTTCAACCAAAGGAATGTCTTTTCTGAAAATCGTCTTTATACATTATACATTTATAATATTAAAATAACCATCTACCACATTTATAAATTTAATCATGTTAAGTTCTTTTCATATTTTTTGCGAAAAAGTATAAAATAAGTATGAAGAGAATTAAAATTATTATGTACCAAAATAGGATACCAAGGTAAAAAAAATTGACACACCATAGTGAAGCTAAAATATTACAAAATATTAAAATTAATGGTTAGTTGAAAAAAAATAACAGAATTAAAGATGTGTTTGATGGTATTAATGATCATTACAAACCATTTAATCATTAACTATCAACAAAAATCATTGAACATAACTTCACCGAAATGTATTCACCCTTAGTCACCAAAGTAATCATGATTTTACTCCATAAACACCCCTCCTCGTTTATTAATACCCACCCCCTCTTATAATTCACCTACACCAAAATCTAAAGTTATGTAACCATACATTTCACATTGAATCTATTGAAAGTTTATATATTTAATCATTAGGATTGTTTTACTTTAATGTTTTAGTTATTGGATAAGAAACTCAAAAAAATTATCATTTCTATAAACCTCCTCTTTCATTTCAATTTTTCATTACTTTTGTTATATTAACATTACAAAATTCATAATTACAAACCAACATTATTTTAATTCCATGGTATTATCATCCATTTAAAATCATTTTAATTTGAATGTGTTTATTTCTTTCATTATTTTCTTTTCCCCATGCCATTACTGTTTCAAAATAAGGGTTTTTCACAACTATTTTCTGATGATATTTTCATAGATATTTATAATACATATCGGATTAATGGTAAATAATTTTATGAATCATTGTTATAGTAATAATTCTATTTTATTAATGATATTTCATCATTACCTATCGTTATACAAAATTAATAATCCTTTATAATTCTCAAATATTCTCATAACCATAATACTATATAAAATTTGGAAAATTGAACTTCAAGTGGTTTTTCTAACAATAATATAATTATATTGATCATAGAATTGGATTTATTATCTTCAATTATGGAAGTAGAGATAAATAACCCCATATAGGGTGGGATGGATTCAAACTCAATCATTAATGGTTGTACAATAATTATTTTTAACGGATCCCTTAATTTAACACTCACGAGGGAATTTACATGGATAATTATTTAGTTCTTTATGACCTATAATAAATGATTTGAATGTTTTAATTGACATTTAAATTCAATTATATTACCATGACATTAAATTACTATGCACCATTCACTGTTAATATTTCTTCATTTTTTATACCACCCTTTTAATTTTCATAATAATATTGTTTTAAAAGATGATTGTTGGATGTTCACCCATGTTGCCTCATTAAAAATTTGGTGGGAATTATTTCTCACCAACATTGTGACTAATTATATTATTCCATATCACCATATATCATTATATTGGATTTTAACTATCTCCCACATATCCTAGTCCCTAGGTAGTCATTGTATGATACAATTGATATATATATATATATAATGAACCATCACACATTATTTACGTACCTTAACATATGTTATGTAAAAATTTTATTCAAAATAATTTTTATTTTCGATAAAATAGTTTTTTATTAACAGTTATTGATGGGTGTTCTCCATCTTACTAATATATTGATAAAATGGATAAATTCTTGACTAAACCATATAACATTCACTCTATATGGTGTAAATACCCACAATTTAGTAACTCGATTGATAAGTATATACAATGTGTGATACTAAATTTAATTAGACACCCATTTATTTTTTATAAAATAATATAATGATTATTGATGGATTAATGTACCTCTTTATGTATATGCCATACATGAAATTTTATATTTATATTAATATTGAATAATGATTGTTCTTGAATTCATTTTTTAATGATTTAATCACAATAAATTAAATGATTCTAATACCATGGCAGTACGCATTGTTAATATTTTATAACACGATTTTGAAAAAATGTGGAAATATGTTTTATAAAACCATTGTGAGCAACCTTGTTGATATTTTTATTAATATATGTTTTTTATGTTTTGTCTATATGTATGTGTTGTACCTGAGGTACATGTAATGACATGTAATTTAATGTTTCCACATTCCAATGAATGCATTATTTTATGATGTTGTTCTATCAGTCTATGATTCCACATGATTATTTATGATTATTGACTCGTTACATCATCATGATATTCCTCTTGAATCATATTTATTGTTTTTTAGATGATATTCATGATTTTAGCCAACTAGGATTTATTGATCAACCTTTCTTAAATTATCACTTTTCCTTTGGTTTTTAATGAAAGGGATGCATATTGGAGAATTAAATTTTTGTATAATATTTGTGAAAAAATATATAGATTGTTCTCAAGTAATTTTGTATTTTGATCATGAGTGTTTGATTAGGGCCTTTTGATATAATAATATTTCTATATTTTTTTCCTAAATCAGTATGAATAGGCTTGAGGCATCTTAGTTATTATCTGATCATATTGTGGTTAAATCATTGAAGTAATATTCACTATCCCTAGAACAATTTTATCGAAGTTTTTGAAATAAAAATAACATTAATATGAAGTGATTTTCGTACAAGGAAGCCAACAAAAATTGATGTGGTGAACGCAAAGAATGAATTGAAGGGGCACTGATTCACCATGTCCATCACAATGATCCACTATCATTATCCCATGATCCACTCATACACACCACACACATAGAATGAGACACCACCACATCTAATCCAATAAAAAATTACCCATCACATCATGTCCTATGCTTCACCACAAGACACAGATCCTTGTAGCAGCACTGATACATAGATAGACACCTAAGTCACTGACGATGAGCTGGAAATTCATAACAGAACCTTTAATAGGCTTCTCTGAATGGGGTAGACAAAACCCCAACTAAAAAACCTTTTAGTGGGGCCCCATCACTAGTGAAATCAAAACCATCTCTAATTTCTAAGAATTCATTTGAAATTTACCACAATGGTGTCATTAATGGAGGGAAAAAGAGTAAAAATAAGAGTATGAAAAATAATTGAAACTAATATTTAGAAATAAAAAACCAAAAAATAACACTAGGGGAGAAAACATAAGATCATGTCCATCAGAAAATTTGAACACCATTCTTTTTAGAGAAGAACCGTCAATGGAATGTGAACAACGGTTGAGGCTTCAACGACCGTGATCTGAAAGTGGAAGTACTGGATCACCAAACCACGTTTTTGATCTATTCATGTACATGAAAATTGAATTGAACAAGGAAATAAAAGGAACAATATAACATATTAGAATATAATTGGGGAGTTAAATTTTTAGGCTTCACTACTGAAACTAAGAGTTTATCTGTCCTCTATCCACGTCTGTATAATATCCCTGAAAGATGACAATAGAGAAATCTCTATGATCCGACTCCAAAATAAAAAACCAACCAAAAACCTGAAAATTACCACTGATCATGAATAGAACCCCATCTATGGAAAAGTCAATCATGAAGGAATCGTGTATTATTCATAGCCAAATGTAGGATTATTAGAGGTATAAGGATTTCCATTCAAGGAGTGGAGTCATCTCCACTGAAAAGTGGACCAGGAGAAAACCATAGTGGAAGCCATGTAGAATGTAACATCTGAACTTTTCAAAGAATATTTTATGTAATTTTGTTCTCAAATAAAATTTGATAATTTTTTAGTCATATAATCTATATTCATATTTAAATTGATTTTTTTCTTAATTTTTTAATTTAAATCCTTAAAAATATAACTATTATCATTTTTTCATAAAAAATTAAATAATGAAAAACGTATAAAAATTATATAATTAATAGTTTATCATAATTAATATATTCATTTAAATAATTCTATTATAGTTTTTAGAAAATTTAAATAGTCTTTTAAATAACCATATAATGATGGCATATAATGTTTGTTGAACCATGATTTCTTTCTAGATTATATATTTTGAAGCTAAATTTCACTTAATTTGAATGGTAATTTCATAAATTATATATATATTTCCATTATTAATGATTAATTATCAATACTTTAATAATTATTGCGAAATGAAAATGATAAATTTAACCAATTTTAACTAATAAAATAAATATTATTTTAAATAATTTTATTTGATATATTATATGATTTAATTTCTTTGTCAATTTTATAAAATTTTCAAATTGAATTTAAAAAAATGGTATTATTTTTTTGGAATCATCATGTAAAAATTATATTAGGGTAATTTATTGATATTTTTTTTGGAAAAAGATGATTTTTCGGTGGAATGTGGACATACAATTTTTGTTTTAAACAAAAACATTTAGAATAAAATCATTATATGATGAAAATTTTATATTTATAAATTATATTTATTTATAATAAATTAATCTCCGAGTATATATAATTTATTTCAAAATATTATGTTATTGTGATAAAATTATGCTTCATATTTTTGAACAATTGTTACATAATTGTTCATAACTATTGTAATTAATTATATATAAATTATTTTATAAATAATTATTATGTCATTTATATATTGAATCTAGTATAATGGGTTTCATATTTATAAAATATGTTTATAAATTAATTAATAATATAAATTACATAATTTTGGATAAAAACAAGTTAGTGATATAACATGTAAGTTTCAATGGTAAAGGAAAATAAATGTATATGGTTAATATTAAATGTTAGATTAATAAAATACCTAAAAATCACACAATTAAATAAGTGTTAGCTGGTTTTCAGGATCAAAAATAACATTTCAACAATAATTACAAACCAAATTTTTATTATTTAATAAGACCCAAATTTCGTTGTCAATGATAAAATAATTATTATTATTTCGAACCCTTAAACCTCTCCCTCCCCAGGTATTAATTTCTAACGACCCTTCAATTATAAAACAAAAAAATTAGAAGATCTGTTATCATAAGTCTCTTGAGGAGTCTATTAATCATTCCATCTTCAATATTAAATAATTTTTTATATAAAGGGTTTCATCTATGTTATGTTTCTCCTAGAATGAAATTTTTTCTCTAATCATCCATTATATGTTTCAGTGTCATTACTTTTGTTATATTGTCTTTTTAGAATATAATTTTATAAAATTACATGATATTTATACCCTAAAATCATCTTCCATTTTGTATTATGTAAATGAAATTTTATGTTATTAAATTCATTATGTAATGTTTAATAAATTTGTTTTATTATAGAATAAAAATTTTCATGCTTATTAATAGTTATTTATTAGACAGTGAAAGTCATTATTAGAATATAATGTTTTTTTATTACAAATTGAAATAGTTTTAATTGAAATTTTTTTAATATAAGGTTTTATTTAGTAGTTTTATTTCTATAGTTTTGAAATTTAATTAAAAATATTTCATGTAATTTATCTTATGACAATATATTAAAATTACACTAGTGTGAATTTTTTTATTTTTCAAAAAATGATGATTTTTCATTGGATAGTGAAGAATGCTAATTGATTTTTTAAAATGTTGCATATTATAAATATATTAACTAATTTAATTGTCAAAATATGATTTGCGTTACATTTTATGTAACATTAATATTATTGAGTTATATTTAATACACTTAACTAATTTTGAAATATCTTTATATAGGACTTTAATTTATGTTTTTTAAAACAATGGGAGTTTTATAAAAACTTTTTTAAAGTGAACAATGTTTCTCCTTTTTAATTAAATTTATAAAACCCTAAGGTGAAATTATATTAAAATATATATATATTTCAACTATATATGATAATGTAAATATGTATAATTATAATTTCTATTCTATGATATATTATAAAATCACCTCATGGTTGAAAAATACAGATCTGGGAAACCAATTTTTCATCATGTTAATGAGTTAAAATTAAATTATACTTTCAACTTATGTGAATTGAATCTAAAAAATGGATTTAAAATTTGGAATCATCATAATTTATAGTATCAAACAAGATCAATTTAATTTTTGTACACGAGGAATAATGAAATCATTAAAATATTAAATTAACGCGATTAATGTAAAAACAATTTTTTCGAGGGGTTAGACTAAAATCAGAAGGGTTATATTGAAAAATCCACTTGGCTAAAATAAATTTTATAGAAAAAATTATAACATATCATGTATAAAGATCTATAATGATGCCTATTTTAATCTTTTTAATGTGAAAAATGTGTGCACTTTTTTATATTCAAAAATTACAACAGTTCTACTCTCCTAGAATTTAAAGGGCCATCCATCCTCTATCATTTATAAATTCATATTGAATTGTTATAGAGATACCCTAACCAAATATCATCTTTACATCCCTCCCCATGTCATATTTCCATTATTCTAATCAAAATAACTTCATAAAAATAATTTTGGTTTTTACCAAAGGAGGTTGTCTAAGGAAGATGGGGATAAATAATGAAAGAGACCAATAAAACAAAAGGATAGCATCTTCATCTCCAATTATCTTCTACATAGAATATTTTTATTTTAGGAAAAATTATTATTTAATTATATTGATATATATCTCATTTTATGTAACACCCCATGATTTCATAGTACGTTATTTCTTCATAGTAATTCAATAACTTGCACTACACACAACACTGAGTTCAACCGCACCATGACTAACCAAATTAGTCGTTCAAAAGCGGTTATGAATAATATTATCTTAATTTTGATGTTTATATAATCCTTATAATTTTTGAATTCATATTATGAGTTTTTAGACATAATGTAATAAAAAATTCATTTTTTCAGATAAAAGAAGTATTTTTCAAAAAATGCAATTTTCCCGGATTTTAATGGATAACCCTTTTTAAATCCAATATTTGAAACTTTTATATATTAAATTTGACAAAATAAACATCTTATTTATAATTGGGACATATTAATTTAGTTTCATTAAATTTTTGGTGTTTTTCTGATAACTTTCTTATTTGGGTGAATAGGGAAAAATACTATATTTTAACTGAAAACATCTTTCTTAATCAAAATAATTTATAGTGATAATTTATAATATTGGGTGGTTTGGAAGTATAATTAGATTATATTTTTACCATTTAATCCAATGATGGTAATTTTAAGTAAATTCACCTTGAAATTGGACATAAACAAGTGTCAATATTTTGATAGTTATTATTTCTTAAAATTATGCTTTTTCGTTTTGACAATGGGAATTAATTTTAAATTAACTAACACAACTTCTATTTTTTAAAATTTGAAAAATATAATTCATTTTTGAATTCAGAATATCAAAATTATCTCACAGTGATGTTTTTGTATTTTTCAAAAAACATTCAATTTTTGATGAATAGTGAAAAAATATAAAATTTTCATTAAAAACAACTTTTTTAATAAAAATAATATATTGTGATAAATTATACTATTTAGTCTTTTTAAAGTATAATTATATTATATTTTTTTAATTAAATTCAATATTGGTCATTGGACGTAATGGCAGCTTTTAACTGGACATAAGCAAATGAAAATCTTTTGATAGTTATTATTTCTTAAAAACACCCTATTTGTTTTGACAACAGAAATTAATTTTAAATTATTTTCATCCACTTATTTGTTTTGAATTTAGAAAAATGGATTCCATATTTGGAATCAGGAGGTCCAAATTGTTTAAATAGGTAAATTGTATTTTTAGATATTAGAAATATTTACATCAGTAAATATTTTATTTACCATGGGTAAAGGGAAAATCCAGTAAATAAGGTCAACGAATAATATTATAATAATATTAAATTACCCTAACACATGTCCTACGCCTCTTGGATGATAGATTTCCAACCATGGTCATCTTTGGGTATATTTTGTGACCCCGTGGAGCTACTTGGAAATGATAATGACATATATATTATATAATTTAATGTAGAGACAAAAATAACAAAAGAAACCATCTTTTAGTAAAAATATTTAATATGAGGTTATATAATTGATATCTTCAACTATAAATAGTTATTAGAAATATAAGAATATTTCTTATATAATTTTATTTTATTTATAATTTTTATACATTATATAATTAAATTTATTTATGACACAATGATGATGCAGTAATTCCCTTAATAATGAAAGGATCAAGTAAATTGTATTATAAATACTAAAATTAATATAATTTCAACTTTTTTTGTCATCTACGAATTTTATAGGTGCATATGAAATATTAATGATGATTTAATGAATCTTTTTTGATGTACTAAATCTTGTATTACTTTGAAAAAATAAATATTTAAAAAATGTCAAAGTTGACATAATTGACCTTTTAAAACAAATACTATATTATTGGTTTATATAATATTCCTAAAAGTATAAGGATAGGAGAAAGGGCCTAAATAAAATTATATGTGTCATTAATGAACCTATTGGGGTTTTGTCGGAAGTTTATGGTATGTTTATTAACCATATAATATAAAAATACAAAGATACATGGTAAAAGACAAACTATTTAACTAAGAGTCAAATCTAGAAGATTTGGTTAATACAGTGACTCAAACTATTATAAAACATATTGGTTGAGTGGTTTACTACCCAACCCCACTTTATCCTATAAATAATTCAATTTGGATACATTATAAACCGAAAATGATTTTATTGAAAAATAATATTTCTAGATTTTCCTAAGGTGCCCCTCACCCCTCTTATAAAAGGGGACTCTCCCTTCTCTCTATTTCATACCTTCAAAGCCATTTGACTCATCCAAACCCTGCCCAAATACCTTCTCAACTATACTATCTTAATATTAGAGGAATTGCATTAGTCAGAAATCTATCCTATAGATCCCTTTTGATCAAATGAAATGGATGAACCTGAAAAAAAGGTAAATATTTCATCGCCTCATTCAAGTTCTTTTCTTCTTCCACTTCCTCTTTATTTTTTTGTTTAAAATATAAAATAATAACTCCAGTATATTATATATACCTTGGTGTTATAAATATGGTACAACCATATTCATTATTATATCCATCCTATGAATGATATGTCACCATACATGCCTATATACGGTTTATCAATTCCACGTCGTGGTGAAACTGTTATTCAATACATTATTATATGCATAGATATAATAATAATTTTTAATTTATGTAAATAAAAAATATAACATGAGAAGGATTCTTTATATATGATATATCATCCAATTATATATTTTTTTAATATCAAAATAATGATGTTTTCACTCATGCGTACGTAAAGATTACCGTCTCCACGAACGCGATAAGATTCATTCCCCATCGTTTCCATTCAAGACTAATTTTCATTAGATAATTAAAAATAATGTTTAAAGACTTAATATCATTCTGAATATGAATATTCTACATCCTATCCACAACAAACATTACTTACGTAACAAATTAAATAAAGGAAAATGAATCAGTTAACACCCGAAACGACGATAATACTATAATATTATTAAAAAAGAAATGTTAAAAGATCATATATGATTTCATATTAATGTATATGATTATTTTATAATTTAATAAAAATTATTTCACCATTATACAGGTGATTAAACTACCCTCAACTAAGGATAAGTACAAGTTAAAGGTTAATTTTATAATATCTTTATTATCCGAGGTTGTTTTTACATAAGTATCTACTATGACATATTTATTATCCATGTCCATGTTTTGTAAAATAGTTTTTAAAGGGATTATTTTTAAGTGTCATTTTACTAAAACATCATTTTAAATATTTTAAATATTTATTCATCTAAACCATTCTCATTAATGTCCATGTTTTCAAAATTGGTTTAAGGAGTTATTTAAATGGACTTGAATGTTTTTAAATGCTAATTACTTTCAAATGTTTCAAAGTGGTTTGTGAGACATTGATTAAAAAATTCTTTAAATGTCTTCCTTTCTAAATTGTGTGACTTTTAAATTTGTACATGAAAAAGGGATATTTCTCTCAAAGTGTTTTAAAAATCATTTTCATCTATTTCAAAATCCTTTAATGAATTTTAAACTTGTTTGAAGTTGATTTATAATGATACACATATTCTATTTTATATTGAAGGTTTTGTGATATGTTTGATTGTGGATGTGTTTTTTTTTGTACCATTCATGGTTTATGGGTAAAATATTGACATTTTGTATGCTAGTTTTAATACTATTATTTATGTTATGTTTAATCCTTTTCATATAAGTAATGAATTGGACTTAGTAAGTGATGGGTGGAGCCCGCTATAGCTCCTCGATGCATTGGTAGGTCTAATGTGACAAACTGGTTTCTTCGGACAAGGCCTGGACAAAATCGTATTTCTAGTCATGGCCCAAGGGCTTGACTATGTGGTTATGTATGTCTGGCATTATGAATTCCATTATTATGAAAGTTTCTATTGATAATGCAGGTGATTATTTGACTATTATAATATCAATGTGAAAAAGAATAAGGAATTATTTTATTGTATCTTTGCCATATTATACTGAAGTTTAAATTTAAAAGGCTTTTGTTTTATTCTTATAAATTGCCTTAAATTTTTATGCTTATATATAAAAGTTTCCACTTTATTGTTATCCTTATTGATCATCTAAGCTCACCCCTTTCTATGTTATAATTTTCCCAAGATGCAAAAAGGTATACTATCAGTGACCTTCAGGGATGGTCTATGGGATCTAAGTGTTGTATATCGAAACAATGTTGCTGTATTTTTTCATTTTATGATTTAATGTAAACCTTCTAAATGTATCTAGTATATCCAATGATACTAAAATAATACATCGTTCGAGACTTCATCTTTTGTGATCATGCCAATGATACGTAATAATGCACTGACTCTGGGCTTCTCAGGTCTGGGTGTTACAGTTGGTATCAGAGGATGTTTAGTACAAACCATGGAATATAGATTTAGATAAACTCTGCTTAGAGCACATTACCCTAAGATAGAATTTGAGGATTAGTATAGAATAACTTCCTAATATTTTGGTAATGTAGGTATTTTTTGAGTTTTACAAGAAAATACATCCTTGTCTGGATACGACCAGGTAGAGGCGGCTCTGGCCAAGATGTACCTTGGGGTAAAACCTGAAAACACCACTTTGAGGAGGACTTAAATGGGAACTAGTGCACGACAACATTCCATGTTGCACTATTAGTTACGACACTCTAATGAGATATTCTTAGGATAATTCACATTTTCTTTACAAGCCATTATAAAATAATTAAGAGTACATACTTCTCAAAGAAAACATTTTTTTATTACGGATTATATCCAAAAACTATTAAATTTACATTAGGTATTTTATATGTTTGGTATTATTCATTGCAATTAATAAACTGGCCTAGTGTATGACATTTCATAGAAATGGCTCCTAGTAGAAGGAATGTGAACTCCAGTAATACGTATGATCCAAAGAGTTAGAAAGATCATATATTTCAAGGTATTAAGCCAAAATTTAGAAGGGAAATAGTCTCCCATGTATTCTCAGCATATAAAGAAATAGTATCATGTGTTAATATAATAAGTAAATAATTCCTTGAGTCTAATGGATTTGAAGGGAAGAAAGAGAAGAAAAGGATGGAAGATAAAAAGATGGATAAAGGGAAGAGGGAAAAGAAGGATTTTCCCATATGTGATAACTGTGGAAAGAATCAATTTGGTAAATGATTGAAGGGAATTGGAGTTTGTAGAACAAGGACACTAAGTACATGATTGCAAGGGTAAGAAAAAATTTTGAAATGTACAATTCCTCATCTACAAGGAGTTGGGACACTACATGAATCACTATCGAAATCATCAGAGTATACCCCAAATGCTACTGTTGGATAATATTAAATTAATGATACTACCCAAGATGGAGAGGAATGATTAGATTTATTACGTTGTTATTAAAGTATTATGTCATTTGAGTATTTTATTAATGATGTACATGTTATAAGAATTATAGAGAATATAAATATTATACTGTAGTACTATTACATTAAGGACATGAGATTGTGTGGAACCAAGAAAAGTGACTCAATAGCAGGATATATTTATGGAAAATACATGGTTGAAGGAAATTTAATCCTTAATATTGTCTCGGTAATGAGGTAGTGATTTTGTAATAAGAGATGGTTGATTTGGATAAATTATATTGGATATTCTTGACTACCTTGAAACTGATTAATAATTTTTATATTCCATCATTGTTGGACTTTACAACATTTTTCATAAAAGGAGTATATATTTTATTCAATAATGAATAAGGGAGCATGAATGTAATCAATATGGTTTTATAGTAATTCAAGATGTTGCATTGGTTTTAAAGAATACATGATGAAGCTGTTCACATGTTATTATGTCGAAAAAATGATCTTAATTGTGTTTACCTTCATTATAAATTTTGGACCATGAGTTTAGACATAAGTATTTTGGATAAATGTAGTTTGAGATTATTTTTGGATTTCCATAAAAAGGACAACCTAGAGGTCGGGTGACAACCTATCGCATCTAGCAAGGCCGCGAGACATGAACTTGCAACCGAAGGGCGACAAGGGTGTATCACCTACCACTAGCCCACATGATGTCTTGGATTGAATAATGTTGTTTTTTAAAGATTTGGTAGATGAATTCTAAATTCATTTTTTTGGAACCATATATGAATAGGATAACTATAATATTATTTAAGTTCTATTATCTTTTAGATTAAAAGATGAGTTTTTGGTATAAATTAGTTAAAGGATAAAACTCTACTTTTCAAGTATATATTTTTTTATTCTCTTATTATATGAATAAATTAATTATTAAACATTAGGTAAGATATCTTAAAACAAAAAATGTGTTATTTTAATACCTTATGTTTTTTTTGAACCGATGATATTTTAAATTATCATAGATTGATGGCTTTGAGGTCCTAAATTCTCAAATTTTTTGGGACTGATGACCTCAATCACTCCCTATAAATATTTAAATTTTTTCTCCAATTTCGTATCTCTAATTTCCACTGATGTTCTCCTAATTGAGATCATAATTTGGTGGGTTTTTTTCATTCCCATTTTCCTCTTATTAAGACTAAATTTTATTAACCCAATTTTTTATGTGGGTTTTCCCACAATGTTATTTTCTATTGTCAAGCTTTTATTTTCTAAGATAAATTTTAAATTGTGAGGGTACAATTTATTGAAGGATTTAGTGATGTAACACCACAAGATTTCATAGTACGTAATTTTTCAATGTAATTCAATAACTTGCACAGCACGCAACCCTGAGTTCAAGGGCACCCTAACTTAGTAAACTAGCCATTCAAAATTTGATATTAATAATATTAAATTAATTTTAATGTTTATATAATCATTATAATATTATAATCCATATTATGTGTTTCTTAGGCATTATGTAAGACCATATTTATTTTTTCAGATAAAAGAAGTATTTTTCAAAAAATTCAATTTTACCGACTTTTAATAGAGAACCCTTTTTGAATAAAATATTTGAAGCTTTTATATATTCAATTTCACAAAACAAACAACTTCTTTAAATTGGGACATAATAATTTAGTTTCAATAAATATTTTTTGTTTTTATGATAACATTCTTATTTGGGTGAATAGTGAAAAATACTGTATTTTAACTGAAAACAACATTTTTAATCAAAATGATTTATAGTGATAAATTATACTATTGAGTGGTTTGAAACAATAATTAGATTATATTTTTACTATTTAATCCAATTATGGTAATTGTACGTAATTTTACTTTAAAATTGGACATAAACAAGTGTCAATCTTTAGATAGTTATTATTTCTTAAAAATACGTCTTTTGGTTTTTAAAATGGTAATTAATTTTAAATTAATTAATGAAACTTAAATTTTTTTTAATTGGTAAAATATAATTAATTTTTGAATTATGAATATCAAAATTATCTTTTGGTGAGTTTTTTGTATTTTTTTGGAAACATTCAGTTTTTGAAAAATATTGAAAAATACTAAATTCTAATTAAAAACAAATTTTTTATTAAAAATAATATGTAGTGATAAATTATAAAATTGGGTAATTTTTAAGTATAATTATATTATATTTTTACCATTTAATCCAATTTTGGTCATTGGACATAATTTTACATTTGAACTACACAAAAGCAAGTGTCAATCTTTTGATAGTTATTATTTCTTAAAAACACGCGTTTTGTTTTGACAATGAGAATTAGTTTTAAATTAATTTCTGCAACTTCTGTGTTTTGAATATAGAAAATTGGATTCAGTATTTGGAATCAGGAGGTCCAAATTGTGTAAATAGGTAACTTTTATTTTTAGACATTAGGAATATTTACTTCAGTAAATATTTTATTTACCGTGGTTAAAGGGGTAAATCTAATAAATAAGTTTAACATTTAATATTATAATAATATTAAATTACCCTAACACATGTCCAAACTCTATTTTATGATACATTTCTGACCATGGTAATCCTTGGATAGATTTTGGGACCCCATGGATCCATTTGGAAGTGATAATGACATTATATATTAAATAATTTAAAGTAGAGACAAAAATAACAAAAGAAAATATCTTTTAGTAAATAAATTTTTATATGAGGTTATATAATTGGTCTATTAGACTATAAATAATTATTATAAATCTAAGAAAATTTAATACATATTGTTATTTTATTTATAATTTTTAGACATTAAATAATTAAATTTATTTATGACACAATGATGAAGAAGTAATTACCTTATTAATGAAAGAATGAAATAGATTGTATTATAAATTCTAAAATAAATATAATTTCAATGATTTTATGACATAAACGAATTTTTTAAAAGAATATGACATATTATGGTTTATTTAATTAATTTATTTCTAAGTAATAATGATTTTTTTACTTTAACCAAAATAAATTATTAAATAATATCAAAATTGACATAATTATGTTTTAAAAACAAATACCATTTTTTTGGTTGATATAATATTCCTAAAAGTATATGGTTTGGAAAAAGGGACTAAATACTATTATATGTGTAATTAATGAACATATTGGGGTTCTATTGAATGTTTATGGTATGTTTATCAACCATATAATATAAAAATACAAAGAGACATGGTAAAAGTCAAACTATTTAATTAAGAGTTAAATCCAAAGGATAAGGTTAATATGTGACCCAAACTTGTATAAAACCTATTGTTTGAGTTTTTTTTGACCCATTCCCACCTAATGTTTAAATAATTCATTTTTGAGCCTTTAGAAACCGAAAATGATTTAATTAAAAAATAATATATCTAGCCTATCCTAAGGTGGCCCTCACCCCTCTTTCAAAAGGGCACTCCTCCTTCTCTCTAATTCACACCATCAAAGCCATTTGACTAGGTGAAAACCTTCCCAAATACCATCTCAAATATCATCCCTTAATTTTATAGTCCTTAATTTATTCATAAGACCATCCAAAAGAGTTCTTTTGATCAATCCAAAGGATGAACACGAAGAAGAGGTAAATATTTCATCGCCTCTTTTAATTGATTTTCGTCATCCACTTCCTCTTTCTTGGTTGTTTCAAATCTAAAATAATAAATCCATTACCTTATACATATTGTGATGTCATTATAAATATGGTACAACCATATTCATTATTCTATCCATTTATTGAAGGACATGTCACCATACGTGCGTTCGTATGACTTACCGTCTCCCCGTCATGGTGTAATTGTTATTCAATACATTATTATTTGGATAGGTATAATAATGATATGTAATTGATGTAAATAATAAAAATAACATGATACTGATTCTTTATATATGATATATCATCCAATTATATATTATTTTAAAATAAATAAAATGATATTGTCAATCTTGCGTACGTCCAGATTACCGTCTCCATGAACGCGATGAGATTCATTCCCATCATATCCATTCATGACTAATTTTAATTAGATGTTTAAAAATAAATTTTAAAGACATAATATCATTCTGAATATTAATAAGATACATTATATCCATAAAAAACAATACTTACCTAACAAAGCATAAAAAAGGAAAATTAATCAGTTATCACCCGAAACGACGATAATAATAAAATATTATTAACAATGAAATATTAAAAGATCATATACGATATCATATTAATGTATATGATTCTTTTATAATTTAATAACAATTATTTGACCATTATACAGGACATTATCCTACCCTCGATGAAGTAAATGTACAAGTTAAGGTTTAATTTCACAATCTCTTTATTATCTGAGGTTGTTTTTATGTAAGTATCTACTGGGTAATGTTTATTATCCTTGGCCATGTTTCATTAAATAGTTTTCAATGTGATTAATTTTAAGTTAATTTTTTACTAAAACATCAATTTAAATGTATTAAATATTTATTGTTCTTAAACAATTCTCCTTAATGTCCATGTTTTAAAAAATGGTTTTAATGATTTATTTAGAAGGACATGAATGTTTTAAAATGTTAATTACTTTCAAACATTTCAAAGTTTTATGAGAAATATTGATTCAAAAATGTATTTAAATTTCTTCCTTTGTAAATTTTGTGAATTTTAAATGTTTTCATGAAAACCGGAAATATCTCCAAAAGTTTTTTACAAATCATTTTCCTCTATGTCAAAATCCATTACTGGATTTTAAACTTATTTGAAGTTGATTTATTATGATACAAATATTCCATATTGTATTGAAGTTTTTGTGATATGTTTGAATATGGATGTGTTATTTTTATACCATTCATGGTTTATATGGAAAATATTGACATTCCGTATGCTAGTTTTAATACGAATTTTTATGTTATGTTTAAACCTTTTCATATGAGGAATGCATTGGACTTAGTAAGTGACCGATGGAGCTCCCAATAGCTCCCTGAAGCATCGGTAGGTCTAATGAGACAAACTAGTGTCTTAGAATAAGTCATTGACAAAATCTTATTTGTAGTCTTGGCATAAGACCTTGACGATGTGGTTATGTAAGTCTGGTATTATGTATTCCATCATTATGGAAGTTTCTATTGATATTTCATGAGATTATTCTACTAGTAGAATATCTATGTACATAAGAAAATTGCATTATTTTATTGTATATTTTCTATATTATGCTGAATATTAAGTTTAAAATGAATTTTTTAGTCTTATACATATCCTAAAATGTTTCTACTTATTTATGAAAGTTTCGGCTATATTTTTATCCTTACTAAGAATATAAGCTCACCCCATTCTATGTTTTATTTTTACCAGTATGCGAAGAAGTATATTGTGACTGACCTGCAGGGATAGTCTATGGGATCTCAGTGTTGTTTATGGAAACAATTTTTTTGTAGTTTCTCATTTTATGATGTAACTTAAACCTTATGAATGTATCTAGTACTTCCAAGGCTACTAAACTAATCAGTCTTTCAAGACATGATCTTTTGTGATCATGACAATGATACGTAATAATGTACCGACTTTGGTCTTTCGGGGTCGGGGTGTTACATTTTATATGTTATATCATGAATTTATCTACTCTCATCATATTTATTATATTTTGAAATATTATATATCCATTGGGATATGGATTCAAATATATAGAAAATGGTGAGGATGATTTATTAAAACAATACCAATTAATTTTTATCCTTATTACTACCTTCATGTACATTTTTTAAAATGATTTTATCAATGTCATTATATCGACATGAGATTTTTATTACGATAATTTTTTTATTTAATTCAATATTTTCCATAAAATACCATCACAAAGAAGGATTCTCATTATTTAAAAATGATAAAAATAATTTTTTATTTTAATATATATGATGATGATATCATTTCCAACAACTATAATCATTATATAATGTTTGGATTCCTTCATAGGATTTATTTTTTTCGTTAATGGAATATCATCATTCACGTTTTATGAGTTTTATAGTATTCAAACTGGGTTTTTAAAAATAAAATATTATTTTGGTGTAAAAATGGATTATTAAATGATTAAGATGTTTTGATATCTATTTGTAATTTGAATATGAGTTTAATTTTTTTTTAAATAATAATGAACAATTTAAATCATAATTTTTTATTCATCATGAGGCAGTTGAGGAATATATGATTTATGAGTAGTCCTGATATATCATGTATGATTGGTTCACTGAGATATATTTGGGTGATCACGATATACATTATATATTGTGTGACCTTATAAGGCACCTAGTGATATTTATAGAGATTATACGATGGGTACACTTAAGTAATTATCCATTGTATTGGATAATCTTTATTTTATTAATAATAATGAAAGAGGGAGTTAATGTAGTTTTTCTAATTTTGATTTATCTAGAATCAAGTTATTTTGAACATTATATTAAAAGTGGTTATAAATGTGATGTTATATGTTTCAATAGAGGGTTTTGATTTTCATTATATGGGTTTAAATGATTTTATTTGATAAAATTATGGTATTAATTTTTGATATGGAAATTATTTTTTCATCCAATCAAGTAAAAATGATATAATGGTAAAAATTTCATTGGTTTTAATGATTTTGACTAGAAAAACTGATTTCACCCTTTTTAACACCCTTACTGGGAAATATTATCGTCACCCAACATATTAAAATGTTTTTAATAGGAGTCAAGGATGGATAAGTAGAAGGAAAAAGTAATGATGAAAGTCCTTAGGATTATTTTAGGAAAAAAATCTTGTTTTACCTTATATTGATTATTTCATATTAAAAATGCATATTGATTTGATGTTTCCACTTGTTAATAAATTATTTTTTTAAGAGTTATGACCGATTTCTATAAAACACATTAAAATAAATTATCCTAAAATAAAGATAATGATTTCATGACTTAAACTCATAAATATATACTGTTTATGATTTTTTTCGTTATAGTATAAATTAGAGAATATTTATTGATATTTATACATGTTAGGATAATCTAAATAGCATGAACATGAATGATGTTACATTATCATTGTGTTTTTATGATATTTAATATTAATATTACCATATATTATTTTTATAAAATATTTCTATCCAAAATGGTATTCTACATAATATATTGGGATGTTGTATTGGGAAGAAAATGAAACTAAAAAATTCCTTCAAAATAAGCATCTTGTGATGGTTTTAAATGGAATAGTATAGTATTTTTCTAGTATTGATCCTTTTATATAAGCCATAAATTTGGGTGGTATCCATTATATAGATAAAAAGGATCTTCCATAAAGGAGAAGGACTCTATTTTTGAATTTCATGATCCAAAATCTCCTATAATTCCATGGATTATCTGACCCCTTGGTAGTTAATGGATGGGTTCAATACACAGGAGAATATATTTGACGTCATCAGGTTTACAGAATTTCAAAATTAATCTATTTCTAGTTATCATTTTTAAGGTTTTGCTAAAGGATGTTAGGTTTTTTTGAAGAAGACAAGAGAGACAGATGATCTTGATTCCATGTAATAGGACACATTTATGTATATTGTTCTTGATAAATATTTCACTACGGTTCATCGAATAAGCATGGAGAATGTTTTTTAAATTGTTTAAAAAGAAAAAAATTATATATATTTGTATAATAAAATCATCAAAATATTTTATACATATTTTCCTAATTTTATTCTATGCCCTGACAAAAATACTATTATATATTACATATGGTTGAAATAATTTTTATGAATATTGTTTTATATATAATAATTAATTTTTTTTGAACTTGGTTTATGGTGTTGTGGAATTTGAGATGTTGTTTTATAACCCATATGTTCATTGAGATTTATATAGTAAAAAAATATTTAGTTGGAAGGGAAAAGAAAAAACCATAAAATAATTCTATGGGAAAGACCGCAAAATATTAAAGGTTTATTAAATTACATTTGATGGAATGTTTGATAGGATATAGAAAGTGTTTCATGTGTTATCATTTTGGTAACAATGATCATGAAGATAATGAAAATAATCTTCCACTCTGAAATAATAGGGTAATTAATAATCATAAAATGGTGATTAGTTTAGTATTAATTAGATGGGTTGTTAAGAAAACTTTTTACCTATTTTATTTGAACTAGATTGAAATCACCAGGATCATAAACTAAAAGATATATCGAAATTTTTTTTTATTACTAAATTTGATTATGGACCATTAAATGATATGTGGATATGTATGATATTTGTTTATTCAAATTATGACAACATGATGTTTTACTCTAAATATAAAAAATCATTAATTATTGATAAATGTTCATCAAAAATTAGTATATCAACAGATGAAATAAATATATAACACTTGGTGGAAACTACATGTGAAAATAATTAATGAACCATTATTTATAAGAATCTTCCTATTCATTTTAGTGGAATGTTATTTCATATAAATCTTCATGAATGTCACCTAGAGTATTTTAATATCATTATGGGAATGGATTGGATTTCAGTTTATTATTATAAGATATATTTTAGAGATATTAATTTTATATTTTAGTATTTCACACATTTTATAACATACCAAAATGATGTGAAATTGATTAAATATTAAATAAATGATATCCAGCAATTGGTGTTCAATGAAAGAAATAGTTTATATTAGTGATGTTCTAATAGTGAATGAATACAGAGATGTACATATGAATAATTTTCATTCGGTTAATCTTGATCAAAAGTTTGAACACACTATTGAATTATTGCAAGATAAAAATCCAATTTCTAAAATCCCATATCGAATGGCTTATGTAGAAATCTGAAAATTAAAAATTCAATTTATGGAATGGTTATATAAAGGATTATTTCAAAATAGAACCCTAACATGGGATTATGCTATTTTTATTTTCAATATGATATACGGTTCAAAGATAAATTTGGTTGAATAATGTGTTATGAATAAAATATCTCTTAAAAACAATTATTTATTGACTCATATTGATGATTTTTTATCATCTCTAAGGAGAGTACTTTTTTTTGAATGTTGTTATAAGATTTGGGTAATGTATTATGAAGGTGTGGGGGGGATTAAATTCTAAATACAACAGTCAAATTAGATTAAAGTATTATGCATCTTTATTTATTCCCTTTGGGATGTACAAAGTACCAATTGAATTTAAAGATATTATGAATAGTACATTCTATGAGTTCTTGTATACATTTTTTGTTGTGTTTATAGATTATATTTTTGCATATACTAAAATATGGGAGGATAACTAAAGGGGCCAAAAAAAATTTCTAAACCATAAAATAAAATGAACTATATGAAAATTATAGAATGTTTTAATTATAGTTATAATAAATTTCATTCATTGAACATATCGTTAATAAAGATGGAATAACTAGTGACTCTATTAAATAAAATATCATAGAATAATGTAAATGAACAAAATATATTTTTGAAAATATATTTTTTTCATGGTTTAATGGGTTTCTATCAATGGTTTTTTTGAAATCAATTCTCATTTTTCTATCCCACTAACCCTATTAACTCGAGAAGGAGTTAAATTTAAATGGATGAAATATTGTGATGATTACTTTGATGAAATAAATACATGATAGATGAATACTCTCATTTAACATGGACTTATAGAAATAGTAGATTTTTCATCTACAGTGATGATTTATTGAGAGGAATTGTTTATTTCATGGTACAAAATGATACTGTAATTTCTTATGCTTCACATAAGTTGATACCTCATGAGTCAAATTACCCTATACATTATATGGAAATATCTACCATATAAAATGTGGAGGCATTGTTTTTATGGAGTAATGTTTGATATACCTACAGATCATTGAAATTATATGTATATATTCTCATAGAATGAATTGATAATGATACAGTGAAGATTATTGGAACTTATCAAGAATTATTATTACTTGATTCATTTCAATCCTGGAAAAGAAAACAAATTCGATGATGCTTTAGGTTGAGAAAATAATTCTATATTAACAATTATTCTTTATAATATGACCCATTAGTTAATGATTTGATGTGTTTTTCCTAAAAGTAGTGGATTTCATGATATATTTTATTTTTTCAGGTTTCAATGTATTCTAATTTTTCAAAAAAAATTAGGAAATCCCAAAAGAAGGATCTTGCTTTTCCGGAAATGGTATAATTTATTTTGATGGTTAAGTTGCATGAGTATAATTTTTATTAATATTATAATTTTAAATTTCTATAAATGATTATGGGTGCCTTGTGATTCACAATTGGGGAAAGTGTACTTCAATAAATCATATAGTCTTCAATTTTCCATTCATCCTCATAGTACTAAAATGTATAATGACATTTGAAACTATTTCTTGTGGTATGTAATGGAATTAGGTATTGCAGTTGTTATTAAGAAATATCTAACTTTTCCCCATGATAAAGAATATTAAAAATTACAAAAGTAACTTTTAAATCATATTACATTGTTAGAGTGGAAATTGAACAAATATTTCAGTGGATTTTAAGGTGGTATCACCAAAGGAAACTTTAGATAAAAACTATATTTTTGTGTATTGTTGAATGATTAACTAAATATTCACATTTCCAAACCAATAATGATACATTGTATTTTTATCACATTTATTTACTATATATAATGGATATATGCAGGGTTACAAGGTGTTACTCTCTCCATTGTAGTTGATTAGGACCCCACATTTACATTTAAATTTATATAAACAACTTATGATGTCATTGTTTAGAGAATTAAATATTAGTATAACTATTCATACTCAAAATATAGAAACTATAAAAAGATTAATTATACCATGCAATATATGATTCATTATTGTTAAATGGATTACCAGGGATTCTAGGATCATTATATATATTTATATTGGTTTTTTTATAATAGAAATTTTTATACTATTATAAAGATGGTACTATTTAAAAAATTACATGGAATGTGGTGTTAGAAACTAACTATTCGGTTAAAAAAATGAATAATGTTTTTGATAGCTAACATGGTAGAAAAAATGTCTAATATGGTGCAATTATTTGGGAAATGTGTAAGGACAACTAAAATCAGGAATAAATGTTTTAAGTATAATTGGAGGAATGAAATTTATATTGAGGGAGGTTATCATATTTTTCTCAAATTATATCCATGGAAGAGTTTTATATATTTTGGAAAAAAGGGATAGTTATGTCCTTGGTTTCTTGGAACAAATAAAATCGTTGAGAAATTAGGTTCTTTTTTATATTGAGTGGAATTATTTCTATGTTTATTCTTTTTAGATAATGCATTTCATGTTTCAATGATAAAGAAAGGCAATCTATATTCATCTCATATTTTCAGTTTTGATGTAGTTTTGTGGGAATGGAATCTATACTATAAATAACATAATATTTAGTATATTTACTGTATTGATCAATATATATTTTGTAAATTCATCATGTTATGTTTTTTGTATAAAAACCTTCTGGTTTAAGCGGAACATTGTAATCATGAAAAATTCATTAAGAGAAAGATATCCCGAATTTTTTTAAAATTGAATAAAATTTGACAGATATAATTTTAAAATTAGGGGAAGAATGTAACATCATATGTAATTATATATAATATCATTTACATTTTAATTTATATTTATGAATTAAATTATTATATTTATTATGAAATTATTAATAAAATTTTAAATTAAAACTGAAATAGTTGTCTTTAAACATTGCTATAATAAGATTTTTTTAAAAATATTTAATTTTAAAGGAATATAAATTTAATTTGAAAAAATTAAGATCGTTTTTTAAAAAATCATATCAAATTTATAATTAGGTTATATTTTGTTTTAGTTTGGAAAATATTAATTTTTTGGGGAAAAGTGATTTGTGCAGATTTTTCCTAAAAATATCATCATTTTAAAAAATTATATAATAAGAAAAAAGCACAATGATTTGAATATTATTTTATAAAAACGAGTTTATTTTAATTATATTTTATCCACTAAATATATTTTGAATCATATCTATATTAGATATTTGCATGAGTTTATTTTTGGGGTCAAAATCTGAATTTTCCTGATATTATTTTATAGTACATAATTATTTTAACTATTTAATTAATTAAAATATATATATATATATATTTAAACATTAATTTAACTATAATATATATAAATATTAAATGAAATTATAATTGTTATTATTACTATTCATAGTATTCAAATAAAATAGTCATCTACAAAAATAATGTATTTCTATAATAAATCTCTTTTTTATCTCATCTATGGGGTTAATTATAAATTTAAATTTATCACTTATGTGAATTTATTTATGAAAAAGGGTTATAATATTTTGTATCAGGATAAATTATTTTAAATAATAAGTTGAAGATATTTTTTTACCATTATGAGTAGTGGGTACGATAAAAATTTAATTACAATGGTTAAGGTAAAAACTAATATAACATAATGTTAAAAAAACAGATAAGACATAAAATGACATAAATATCTGTATTAAATATACTTTATGGCCATATATTTACTAGATCATGTATAAGGATATAAAAGTTTCAATTTTGGGGCCATGTGTCATATTAAAAAGGTGGTTATAGATTTTATTTACAAGAATTACAGGTGTGCCACCCATGTCATTTATAAAAGGGCACCACCCATACTCTCCTCTTAACACTACCATTTCCCATTAAACCAACCATGACCTACGCAAATATCATCCTTAAATCCCCCCATGATATAAATTCTAAATATTGATAAAACATCAATTGTAAAAAGTATTTGGGTCTTTATTTATGGAGTTTTTCCGAAGAATTGGATAATTAAGAATGAATGTGAATAATTAAACTTGAGGAAAACAGTCATCAACCCAATTTTTCCGTAGAATCATATTTTCATGTTTGAAATCTATATTAATTTAGTAGTTGTCTATATATAACGGTTAACATTTAATAAAAAAAACTTTCTAATTCTAATGATATTTTATGTGTTATTTCATGTTATTTGTTCAATATACCTATGAAAAAAAAATATTATATGGAAGGGGAAATTTATTTAGAAATTAACCCTTTTAATTTTTGGTTTATGATTATATTTATTATCTATTTAAACGTTTTTAAAATTATTTTATTAATATAAATATATGGACAAGAGTGTTTTATATTATATTTTTTTCATGCATTCATTTTGTTCCAAAAAAATTAAAATATTTCTTTGGAATATTTCACATTCTTTACATACGATAAAATGAATGTTCTATTTTATGGTATATGGAAATAAATAATTTAACATACACTATAACCATTATTTTATGTTTGGGTTCATTTACAATATCTCATGTTTTAATTATAATAAAAAACATTTTTCCAATTGTATTAGTATTTTTTTATTGAAAATGGGGTTTCAAAATAAATTTTTATAATAGTATTAAAGATGAATATTCTATAGAAACTTTCATTTCTGGGATACAGGTGAAATCTATTTACTAACCCACTTTTTTATTTCATTGATTGTTGTGGGATAGTTTACCAAAAGGGGTTTTATAGTGGCAAGTAATAGAAAAACAATTAGTAGGGGATTAGGGAAGCTACCTATGTTAGGGAAGGACTCATCTAGCCATCATTAAACTTGAATATAGTGTTCTACTAGACATCCATGTCAAGGAATGGGTAATAGAACCCCAATTTAAGAGTTTCACTTCATGGCGGAAAATATCTCATTGGAAAATGACTATAAAGAATATATGTGTGGAAAGTACGTTGCATGCTATGTAGTTTAATCTAGATAATGTGGATTAATGGACCTCTACCATCATAGGTACGTTTCTTATATCATCTACCCTTGTATAAATTGTTTTTCGACACAAGAGCATCATATTACATTTTATATTATCATAATTAAAATAGAGTTGGATTGTTTGTTCAATCCTTTAAAGGTGGTTTGACCATTGAAACACTGTTGAGAGTGAGGTAAGATGATATTAAACATTCCATGGTGTGCTACCTACAAATTGGTGGTTACCATTTCTAATTGAAACTAATTGAGATGAAAATTAATGTTTTTTAATTGATTCATTGTATGGATTGAATATTTCAACACAATGATTATATTCATTCTTACAAGGGGAGATTTACCCATCTATTACTAGAAATAGGAAGTTATTATCACCATAGTGGTTGATATCTTTAATATGGTCATGAATTATGAATGAAATATAGATTATATTGTATCAAATATGAGATAGAAAACCATATTTTGGATGATAATGGTATTAAATAGTGTGATTCTCCTCCAATGGTAAACCATTTTTATGATTTATTACCTGTGAAGTATTTTTGGCTTACCACATGAGAAATATATGGAGTTAATAATTGAGTTAGTGAAAAGAGAAAATATATTATATATTCTTATTTATAGGATAGAACAGAGAATGGTTTAGGAGTTAAATGGTCATTTGTATGATCCAGAAGGTAAAGGATTAATTTGTAATAGTATATCTTCATAGGTTTATCTAGATTTTTCCCTAATAATAATGACGACACATATCACTTATGTATATATGACTATAGATTCAATTAAATGATAGTAAAAAACTGGTATCCCCTTCCACATATTGAATATCTATTTAATCATCTGAGAGGTTCTAAAATGTTTTCTAATATTGACTTGAGAAGATAGTATCATCGGTTGAGGGTGATACTATCAAACATTCCATAGACTACTTTTAGGTGTAAATGTTAATTATATGTGTTTGTAGTGATTCTGTTCAGTTTAAAAAACATTATAATGGTGTTCATGTACTTGATGAATTTGATATTTAGAAATTGTTTGCACAAGTTTGACATGATTTTTGTCAATTAAATCGTACTATAATCTCAATGAAAGGACTATCATTCCCAATATCTTAACATCATATTGATTACATTTTGAGAGCATCAGTTTTGTGTTGCGCTAACCAAATGTGGTTTCTGGATTGATAAGGTTTAAATATTAGGACATTTCATCTTATAAGATAGAGTGTTATAGGACACACGATAATTTGTTGTCGTGGTATCTTTTGAGAAGAATAATATTAACTTTTATATTCACAATTTCATGGTATGATATGTTAATATTAGATTTTTATCCCATATTTCTCATGATTTTCATCCCTAATGTTTCGTCTGATCAATAAATGGTGGAGTTTTTATTGGATATATTATTACACGAACGATTTTCTAGGGCTAAATAGTAGGATGACCACGACACACACCCTCCTGTTTCATGATTCAGCTAAAGAATTTAATATATATTTTAAGGAATCCATAAATGGAGTTGAAGTAGTAGGAATGTAGGGAGGTTTAAAAGTATGTTATGTATATATAAATATATGACAATAGAAGAGGAATTACCCTTCTCAAAATCTAGAGTTACTAGTAGTGGTACGTGCCCTAAAATTCTGGAGACATTATCTTATGGGAGAATGATTTAGGGTGTACACGGACAAAAAAATCCAAATGTACATCTTTTCACATTGGGTCATAATCCTTATAAAGAGGTGGTGGTTCGAGTATCTATAGTATTTTGACATCAATATGTATTATAAACGAGGAAGGTGAAATGTTGTTTCCAATGCATTGTTTATGATGATGATGTAAAATGAAGTGTGGGAGCCTTGTACTAGTGGTGTTCAATGGTGCACTTTGTAGACATATATCATGATGTTCAGGAGTCCCAAAGGTGAGTAGTTCAGAAATCAACACATGATAAACCCATTATATTGTATCAGATCAAAACAATGTTGTAATATATCCTAGAGGGATTATTTATATGATACAAGTTATGTAGTGGGGAGACACCATCAGGATGTTCTATTGGAAATGGGAATTGTTTTATTTTCTATGCTCGAGTATGTGTTCATATAGAATTATGTGAGGAGCTTATGAGAGAGATACATACATTTATATGGGAGGCATAAACATATTTGAAAATTATATACCATGACCTGCATAGATAGCCCTAGTTTTTAGCAATGAAGGAGGTGGTGGAAGGCATTGTTGGGATATATTTCCACTTTCTGCAGTTGAAGGATGATTATCATATGAACGATGGGATATTTTATCCCCTTCCCATTAATAAGTTGAAATGATATGATGTCAAAATATATTTTTGATAGGATTATCATGAACACCCCATAATAATGATGCATTGTGGGTGATCATTGATCATTTGATGATGTTATCCCTCTTCGTGACTATCATAGAGACCATAACAATTAATGATATGTGTAATAAATATTTTAATGAGATAGTTTTACTACTCAGTGTTTAGAGGATAATTTTCATTAATAGAGATTATTGATTCCCATCACAATTCAATTAGGGTCATTAGAGGGCTGTAATATCATAGTTTATTCTTAGTACAACCATTCATCCTTATACTGAGGGAAAAATTGAACATAAAATTCAAATTCTATTGGATATGTTCCAAGCATGTGTTTTGATTTTGATTTATCATGGGGGATAATATGTAAATCAATAAGTTTTCATATAATAACTATAACAACCACAACCATTTCACTTGTTTTACATGATTTTACACATAATTAACCATGATATACAAGCCACAGATATTAAAGTCTAGTTTATTTAGATGATTAGGTACATAATTAAACAACATGAAACAAAATTAAAATCATCTTGTATTTATCCTCTATAAATATCTCATAACTTCCATTGATATCTAACATCTATATAGGACATCCTAGAAAATAAATGAAAAATGTAATGAGATAAAAATCCATGTAAAATAGTAAGAATTCAAAAAAATTTATAAAATATGGTTTATAAGGAATAAAATGAGAACATTAAAAGTCATGGAACATTAATAAACATTTTAATCATAACATATACGACATATGATCATATAATCATAGAATTACCGAAATTTAAATACTTCATGAAACATGACATAATCAAGAGTCATGGCTTACAACCAAGGCCTTTTCACATGGAGTATCATGATTCAAGTTATCCATGAAGAAAATTTCACATGGAAGATCATCAGTCAAGGATAACCACCATGACCATTTCACATGAAATGGAATTATTCATGGATGATGACCAAGACTACTTCACCTAGAGTAGCTTGTGTCAATCCTAGTCACTAAGACCTTTGCTCATGACGTCTCATGAGGCTAAACATTACCCAATTCATTATAGATCAATCTTGGTTCACCAATAATATCCTGTTCATTTATAGGTGTGAAACATTAAGAATCATACAAAAGGAATAAAACATATATATAAGGGTTACCCACAGAAAGAATTGAGTGTCATAATCAGGAAAAAATGCATAGATAAAGTGAATAATATAATGGTGAATATGAAAAATTATACTCAAAACATATTTGGACATTCTTATGTGAAAATAGGCATAAAAATTATATATTTATGTCAAATTATTGTGAGAAAATTAAATATACTGGTTATGAAACTTATGAAATAAAATAGTTTAGTGTTGTTTAAGGAAAATATTAATATTACTTATAGAGGAATAGACATTATCTTTTATATAAACCTATAAATGAACTAAAATAGTTATTTAGTATAAATGTCTGGATTTTTTATGATTAATTTGGCTTAAAACAGATTATGGGTGGTATATGAAAATGACTATGAAATAGGGATGATCCCTTCAATTAGGCAAACATATCCTGAAGAACTGAGAAGGAATCCTTTAAAAAACATTCACTTCCCCATAAAAGAAGGATGATATGACCTAGATACCTATGTTTGGAATATATAAATAGGATACATATGAATTAAATAATTAAAAATAATATATATTTTTTGGTTAAACTGTGAGAAATCATAACCTAAAGGAAAATTAGATGTTCAGAATTAATCCCTTAGAATATGTTCAAAACTGTTCTTTAATTGATCTTAATTTCCTAGATAAACAAACTAAATAAATTAACTAAAAAATTAGAACCTTTTATAGTTTTATTTTATTTAGTATAATTTTATTATGTTCATTTATATAATTTTGTATGAGTTATAAGATACAATTTCATCGTTTGGGGGGGTTTATTTCCTTGGTTTTCACGACCGATTCACTTGTATAATTGTGTGTAAGATCTTGTAAAATGTGAATAGTTGTTCAGAATCAGAATTATGTGTTAATAATGAAATTAAAAAATATTAAATGATCATATATTACATTTTTTCCCATATGATAGGATGATTAATTACATAAACCCTTAATGAAAACTGTTTTGATAATTTTAGTGTTTTTTCGACCATTATGAAATAATTATGTTTTATAAACTAATATTATTTATATATACTTGTTATATAACATTGAATAAGATGTAATACATATATAATATTCTATTTTAACCTAAAAAATAGTTTTATGTCTAGCCTTGATGGCAATAAATGAAATATAAAACATTTCTTCCCCAAAATTGAGAAACCCAAACCTCACTGACGACCTTTTAATTTTTAGAATAAAAATATAGGGGAAGGGAAATGATGATAAATTGTTATATTAAAAAAATATAGCTCTATTATATAAATGATAATAGATTTTTCATGTCACTTGGTCAAGGGTAGGAGAGGACTAGAACGAAAAATAAAAGAAATTGAAAAGGAAATAAATTAAAATGAAAGATGTTTTCACCTCTTTAATTAAAATCCTTGAGAAACTCCTAGTGGCACATGAATTTGGTCTTTTATTTAGAAAATTTGACTCTAGATAATTGGTTGGAGAATTGGAATGAGGTTTATGAAGTATTTTGATAAGAATCAAGTGTTTTTAGTTGTGAGGAGTAAAGGTGTTTAAGGGATCTATTTATAGTGGAAGATATGGGTGTTTTTTAATTATTTAATTGATTTATTTATTATTTTTTATGAAGACTATGAATATTTATAATTTTTTTCACTGAATATAGTAAAAGGATTATCTGAGTTTTAGATAGTGGCTACTTATATCATTTATGACTTAACCATGAAAAAAATTCATTTGTATACTTATAATGTAAAATACCATAACCTATCGAATTTCATTGTTTAAAAAAATATATTTTGGAAAAATCAAAAACAATTAACCCTTTCCATTTTTCAGCAAGTAGAAATAATAAAATGAGATCCATTTTATTAAAATAATATTATAAGTATGGGAAATTTATTTATTTTAATTAAAATCATCATTAGCTTGAAAAATAATAAATTTTTAATTATAACTAACATTATGAAACATTAACAAATCAGATGAGGTCTCATTAAAATATCCTATAATACTATAGAAAATATTAATTTATGAATCTATTTTGTGAAAATTATTTTTTACATCATTATATTAATTATAAAATTGTAAAAAATAGTTACATTTTATAAAAATACTAATACATAATTTCACTTTTTAAAATCATTTAATTAATTATATGATGATAAATATATAATATACTTTAATTTCTAAGATGCCTAAATTTTTTTTACTTTAATAGGAGATATTATTTGTAACGCCCCGACCCCAGCTACCCAGAGTCGGTGCGTTACTTCGTAACATTGGCATGATCACAAAGGATCAAGTCTCGAAAGACCGATTAGTTTAGTAGCCTTGGAAACACTAGATACATTCATAAGTCTTTCATTACATCAAAAAGTGAAAAACTACAATAACAAAGTCTCCATAGTCCACACTCATATCCTCTTCCGACTATCCCTGCAGGTCATTCATAAAATACTTCTTCACATCCTGGAAAATATTAAAACATTGAAAGGGGTGAGCTCAGATGCTCAGTAAGGATAACAATAATGCGGAAGCTTTCATAAATAAACATTAACATTTAAGGCAATGTATAACTAAAACAAAAGCCTTTTAAACATGAACTTCAACATAATATGGCAAAAGTAAAATGAGATAATGCCATTTACTTCTTCACATGGATATTCTACTGGTCGAATAATCACATGCAATATCAATAACCACTTTCATAATGATGGAATGCATAATGCCAGACTATCATAACCACGTAGTCAAGGCCTCGTGCCAAGACCACAAATAAGATTTTGTCAAGGCCTTGTGCCAAGACACTAGTTTGTCTCATGAGACCTGCCGATGCATCGAGGAGCTATAGCGGGCTCCACCCGTCACTTATTAAGTCCAATGCATTCCTCATATGAATAGGTTTAAACATATCATAAACCATAACATAATCATATCACATAAACAATGCATAAAGGAAACATAACATTTCCACATTTCAATCACAAGATATCAATACAAAACATTGATATAATAAAAACGCTTTCAAAACCATTTTCAATACCAAAATAAAAGAATGTTAAAACATTGTATTTATTTTTCTTTTTTAAAAAAGGTATGGCTTGTAAAGGAAGCCGAAACTCAAATAATGTTCACGGCGGCGGAGAAGTCGTTGTCGCCGCATAAGTACGGAATGAAAAACATTCCCTTTTTGTCGTTTAGTAAAATGCTTCGTATAAAAAGATTCCTTTTGAATAAACTTAAAAGTCAAAGGGGTTTATACACCGTATAAAAGAAAGTTGTGTATAAAACCAAATATGCCTCAATGAAAGGAGATTGAGACGAAGACCTTAAAAAGATCATTTTTAAAATAAAATAGATATATTATGTGTATTCACTATAGGTACACATAAAGAAAGTAAAAATACAAAATAAGACATAATAATATCATGACATAATTTGAAAGTAGGAGATTAACCCAAAGAATGGAAGTTGGGTTAAGAAGTTCCCTTACCTTGTGTCCGACTTGACTCAACCGTTCTTTAACCACCTGAATAATAAACTAGAGTTAATATATACCTTATTAAGAACCATTCTCAATTTCATTATCCTTATTATATCACTTATTACAATGATATGATCATTATGTAATTATTTAAGTTAATAACGGTCGTTTTGTCGACCTTTGGTACTTGAGTCAAAAATAAACTTCTTATGATTACAAGTTGTTAATGTGGTGAAATATCCATTATATTCATAATTTAGATGTCATATATATCTTATATATCCAGTATATACATTCATTTATAATATTACGTAACATTTAGAGGTAAGAAATGAAATGCACCGTTCATGGAGACGGTAAGCCGTACGTACGCATGAACGCTACTTTCATTTCAATTTCATATTTAATGGAACTAAATCATAATGATATAAATGTATAATATAATTCCAGTATAATATAGTGTATAATACCATTTACTCCATCCTTTATACATCCCACATATGGCATTTACGATTCAAATCACTTTGAGGGGGCGGTAGTCCGCACTTCCTAAAATGAAATTATCGCGTTTTACCCATAATGGAAATCATAAATTATGCCATAAATGAGAAATACAGAAGCATAAGTAAAACAAAAACATATTATATATCATATATAGAAATAGTGACATCTTAATGGCCACCTTTGAAGGTGTTATATGAGTGTTGAACAATCATCGCTTCGTGAGGCAGAAATTCGCCATCCACAGAAACCGTATGTTCTTTAACCATTAGATGTAGGTGTGTGTAAGTGTAGCTCGAATACTTCTTATAACAACATCCTAGTATATTTAGGATACTGGTGTTGTTACAAAAAAAAATGAATAAAAGAGTTTAGGGGGTTGGAGAAGAAAAATAAAACAAAACAACATTAGAAAAGACATTACCTCAAAATCGGGTAACTCTTTTTGATTTGAGCTAAAGGCTTCCTTGGGAAGAGTTCTGCCCAAAGTGAGGTTTCTAGGAGTAAGGAAGGAATGTTGGGAGAGTATTTGGGCAGAGGTTGGCCGAGCCAAATGGCTTGATGGTGTGAATAAGGTGGGAGAGGTGGGGGCCTTTTATAAGTGGAGAGGAGGGGCACTTTTGGAAAGATTGAAATGTTACATTATTTCAAAATGCTTTTCGGATTCTAAAGGTCCCACACTTATATAATTCGAGGATAAGGTGATAAGGTTTCGAAATCTCCTCATCCAATTGGCTTTGGACAAGTGTAAGCCTTGGATTTTACATTATCTATTCATTTTATTAAAATCGTTAAATAATGATGTCATCGCTGCATCATTATTATGTCATAAATAATTAAATTTATTTAATGTCTAAAAATTATAAAACAAATACTATGATATAGGAAATCTTTTTATCTTTCCAATGACTATTTATAATCAAAATTTGGACTTGTGTAACCCTACTTAAAAATTGTTTTAGTAAAACACTTTATGTTAGTGTCATTTTCACTTTAACATTAAATAAAAAGTAATTTATGTTATTTCCCAACAAAAGTGGATCCATGGGGTCCCCAAGTTAGGCCATGGCTTGTCTTGGTCGGCCATGACACAACCAATGAGGTTGGGACATGTGTCTAGGTCATTTAATATTATTAATGTATTATTTATACCTTAAACTACACTAATTACCACTAATCGCGATTAAGAACTTAAAAGTTACTATTCACCAAAAAATTATTTTGATCTCATTGAACCACATTTTACTTCTTAATGACAACCATGTATGTCGGATTTTTGAAAATCAAATCACAGAAGTTGTAATATTTCATTTAAACGAAAAATCAGTTATTTAACTACCACTTAGTGGTTTCACTATTCATCAAAAATCGAAGTTTTTCAGAATAAGGCCAAAATTTCACCCTAAGCTATAATTGATATTCCGAATTCAAAAATGATGTCTATTTTACAAAATTCCAAACATATAAGTTGTATTAATTAATTTCATAATTAATTCCCGCTGTTACAACAAATAGCGTGTTTTTAAGAAACAATTTATATCAAAAGTTTGGCAATTGTTTATGTCCAATTTCAATGTTAAATTAATTCTAATGAACACCATTGGATAAAATGGTAAAAATATTTTCTAATTATACCTTAAAACCACTAAATAGTATAATTTATCTGTATAAATTATTTTGATTAAAAAAGTTGTTTTTATGTACTTTTCACTATTCATAAAAAATTAGAAGTTCTCAGAAAAATACCAAAAATTCAACATAGGCTAATTTCGATATTAAGAATACAAAAATGAAGTCCATTTTGAAATATAAAATTTCTATAATTTTAAAAAGTGGTTATTACTATTCATAACGGCTATTTTGATTAGTTGCGGTGTGTTAGAACTCGAACTTGCGTACAATGCGAGCTATTGCATTACTGAATGAGAAGCGTATCGTGGAAGCTCGGGGTGTTACATTCTCCCCTCCTTCAATAAATTGCGTCCTCGCAATTTGAAATTTTTCTTGGAAAATACAAGGTTGAAAAGAGAAAATACCTTTGAGGAAAACCCACATCGAAAATAAGGTTAATAAATATATAACATTAAAAGAAAGCAGGATAAGTACAAAGGTCACCCGATATAGCCCATTATAGGATTCTATGAAAATATGGATATGGAGGAGAAACAAACCATCAAGGTCTGATGGGGAGTTATAGAAAACAGGATTAGGAGAAAGTTTAACCACAAGAAAATCACAAACTTGTGATTGGTTAAACGGTCATTGAATCCCTAGTTGGAAAAGTTAACCGACAACATTTTTGTTTTAAGTTACCTTTTATAATGTTGAGGATTTTATTTAGGAGATTTACTAAGAACGTAAGGGAATATACATACTTGTTATGTATACTTTCATTCATTAATGAATTTTTACCACAAACCCATCTTTTACTCCAAATGGTAACAGAACTCAAAAATATTATACTTATCCTAATTGTATAAGGTTCCAAATATTAACACATATTATTTAGATTAGTAAAATTATTTTGTAATAACCAGGGACTTCCTGTAGGCTAGTGGTAGGAAATAAAGGCTTGTCGCACTATGGTTGTGGGTTCGATTCCTGCAGCTGTGTCCGACGCGACGGGTTATTCCCCACCCTGCAGGTTGTCCTTTTTCTAAAAATATAGTATTATAGTATTCCAGAAATAATCTTCAGAAAAGTTTTAACCTTAAACAATACTATTCAAAGTTCAACTTAATCCATCCCAACCTTTATAGTTATCCAAAATACCTCTGTCCAGACTTTCTCTAAAAGGTCTCTTAATTCCAAAATCAATTTATCAGATTCCCCAAACAAAGAAATGTTTCTCTTATTGTCACATACCAAAAATATGATTACCTTAATCATATTAAAACCTTACTGAAATCAAAAAGTAATGCAGTACAATCCATATATATATATTACATTATTCTTATAACCAGAATATAATCCTTGAGTCCAAAAGCACCAATACATTAGTTATTCTGCTTCAACTGTAGTAATAGCATAAGATTGTCCTTGATCCCTTGTCCTTTTCTGAGGTAAGTTTCCTTGACGCTTAGGACATTCATTTGCATAATGACCCATTTCTCTACAATTGTAGCATTCAACTTTGACAGCCTCTTTCTTTCCCTTGCAATCACGTGCCTGGTGACCTTTTTCTCCACATTTATAACAGACTCCCATTCCTTTTAGGCAAGTACCAGGGTGATTCTTCCCACAATTATCACATAATGGAAAATCCTTCTTTCCCTTTTTCCCTTTATCTGTCTCTTGTTCCACCATTCTCTTCTTCTCTTGCTTTACTTTGTTGTCATAAGACTTAGAGAATTCCTTTTCTGTCTTGATAGCACACGAGACAATATCTTCGTATGATGAGAAGGATTGTGATACCAAAGCTCGACGGAGAAATGGTTTTAACCCATCAAAGAAACGATCAATCTTACTCCTTGGGTTACGTATGTAATCTGCAGCATACCTTGCTAACCTTGTAAAGTTAGCCTCATACTTTGCGACATTCTCATCCTCCTTCTGCCTCAGACTCAGAAATTGCCTTTCCATATCTGCTCGATGGTCACGAGGAAAGTATTTTCCTAAGAAAAGCTCTTTGAACTCCCTCCATTCCATATTCGATACGTCATCATCTTCCTTTGTGTTTTGAATCAGCGACCACCACTGATCGGCATCTCAAGTGAGGCGGTAAACTACCATGACAACCTTCTCCCTTTCACTACTCCCCAAAGCCTGAAATATTTTCTCTAGGGAATTTATCCATTGCTCGGCTACTAAGGGATTTGTACTCCCATTAAAGGTTGGTGGTTGTTGCCTCATGAAGCGGTCTAACATTGATCCTCCACGTTGCGGATCAGGGTGCTCCATACGAGTAAGGTTATTATTCATAACCTGCGTGAGTTGTCCCAGTACGGTGAGAAGCTGATCAGCACCAGTTGTATCTCCAGATCCACAATAATTATCTTGAGCGGGAGGGCAATCCCTACACGGAGTTCGTGCATTTATACGGTTTCCATTCCTTCCACTAGGCGCCATTTCTAAACAATGGCATAAACTAGATTAGTTTATGAATCAAAATACATAATTCCATACTTGTTAAACACTTTACATAAATTGAACTATTTATGGATATAATCCATAATCATAAAAAGAAATGTATTCTTTAAGGAAGTATATACTCCTAACCCTTCATAGTGGTTTGTATATAAAATGAGAATTATCCTAAGCATATCCCCCGGGAGTGTCGTAACCAAGAGTGCAGCAAGGCCCGTTGTCGTGCACCAGTTCCCGTTCGAGTCTAGCTCAAAGCGGTGTTTTCGGGTTTTACCCCTAGGTACATCTGTGCCAGAGCCGCCTCTACCTGATCGTATCCAAACAGGGATGTATTGCTCGGAAACTCATAACATCTCTATAATACCAAAATTCTAGGAAGTTCTTCTATACTAATCCTCAAAGTCTATCTTTGGGCTATGTTCTCTAATCAGAGTTTATCTAAATCTAGCTTCCAAGGTTAGTACTAAACTGCCTCTGATACCAACTGTAACGCCCCGACCCCAGCTACCCAGAGTCGGTGCGTTACTTCGTAACATTGGCATGATCACAAAGGATCAAGTCTCGAAAGACCGATTAGTTTAGTAGCCTTGGAAACACTAGATACATTCATAAGTCTTTCATTACATCAAAAAGTGAAAAACTACAATAACAAAGTCTCCATAGTCCACACTCATATCCTCTTCCGACTATCCCTGCAGGTCATTCATAAAATACTTCTTCACATCCTGGAAAATATTAAAACATTGAAAGGGGTGAGCTCAGATGCTCAGTAAGGATAACAATAATGCGGAAGCTTTCATAAATAAACATTAACATTTAAGGCAATGTATAACTAAAACAAAAGCCTTTTAAACATGAACTTCAACATAATATGGCAAAAGTAAAATGAGATAATGCCATTTACTTCTTCACATGGATATTCTACTGGTCGAATAATCACATGCAATATCAATAACCACTTTCATAATGATGGAATGCATAATGCCAGACTATCATAACCACGTAGTCAAGGCCTCGTGCCAAGACCACAAATAAGATTTTGTCAAGGCCTTGTGCCAAGACACTAGTTTGTCTCATGAGACCTGCCGATGCATCGAGGAGCTATAGCGGGCTCCACCCGTCACTTATTAAGTCCAATGCATTCCTCATATGAATAGGTTTAAACATATCATAAACCATAACAGAATCATATCACATAAACAATGCATAAAGGAAACATAACATTTCCACATTTCAATCACAAGATATCAATACAAAACATTGATATAATAAAAACGCTTTCAAAACCATTTTCAATACCAAAATAAAAGAATGTTAAAACATTGTATTTATTTTTCTTTTTAAAAAAAGGTATGGCTTGTAAAGGAAGCCGAAACTCAAATAATGTTCACGGTGGCGGAGAAGTCGTTGTCGCCGCATAAGTACGGAATGAAAAACATTCCCTTTTTGTCGTTTAGTAAAATGCTTCGTATAAAAAGATTCCTTTTGAATAAACTTAAAAGTCAAAGGGGTTTATACACCGTATAAAAGAAAGTTGTGTATAAAACCAAATATGCCTCAATGAAAGGAGATTGAGACGAAGTCCTTAAAAAGATCATTTTTAAAATAAAATAGATATATTATGTGTATTCACTATAGGTACACATAAAGAAAGTAAAAATACAAAATAAGACATAATAATATCATGACATAATTTGAAAGTAGGAGATTAACCCAAAGAATGGAAGTTGGGTTAAGAAGTTCCCTTACCTTGTGTCCGACTTGACTCAACCGTTCTTTAACCTCCTGAATAATAAACTAGAGTTAATATATACCTTATTAAGAACCATTCTCAATTTCATTATCCTTATTATATCACTTATTACAATGATATGATCATTATGTAATTATTTAAGTTAATAACGGTCGTTTTGTCGACCTTTGGTACTTGAGTCAAAAATAAACTTCTTATGATTACAAGTTGTTAATGTGGTGAAATATCCATTATATTCATAATTTAGATGTCATATATATCTTATATATCCAGTATATACATTCATTTATAATATTACGTAACATTTAGAGGTAAGAAATGAAATGCACCGTTCATGGAGACGGTAAGCCGTACGTACGCATGAACGCTACTTTCATTTCAATTTCATATTTAATGGAACTAAATCATAATGATATAAATGTATAATATAATTCCAGTATAATATAGTGTATAATACCATTTACTCCATCCTTTATACATCCCACATATGGCATTTACGATTCAAATCACTTTGAGGGGGCGGTAGTCCGCACTTCCTAAAATGAAATTATCGCGTTTTACCCATAATGGAAATCATAAAGTATGCCATAAATGAGAAATACAGAAGCATAAGTAAAACAAAAACATATTATATATCATATATAGAAATAGTGACATCTTAATGGCCACCTTTGAAGGTGTTATATGAGTGTTGAACAATCATCGCTTCGTGAGGCAGAAATTCGCCATCCACAGAAACCGTATGTTCTTTAACCATTAGATGTAGGTGTGTGTAAGTGTAGCTCGAATACTTCTTATAACAACATCCTAGTATATTTAGGATACTGGTGTTGTTACAAAAAAAAAATGAATAAAAGAGTTTAGGGGGTTGGAGAAGAAAAATAAAACAAAACAACATTAGAAAAGACATTACCTCAAAATCGGGTAACTCTTTTTGATTTGAGCTAAAGGCTTCCTTGGGAAGATTTCTGCCCAAAGTGAGGTTTCTAGGAGTAAGGAAGGAATGTTGGGAGAGTATTTGGGCAGAGGTTGGCCGAGCCAAATGGCTTGATGGTGTGAATAAGGTGGGAGAGGTGGGGGCCTTTTATAAGTGGAGAGGAGGGGCACTTTTGGAAAGATTGAAATGTTACATTATTTCAAAATGCTTTTCGGATTCTAAAGGTCCCACACTTATATAATTCGAGGCTAAGGTGATAAGGTTTCGAAATCTCCTCATCCAATTGGCTTTGGACAAGTGTAAGCCTTGGATTTTACATTATCTATTCATTTTATTAAAATCGTTAAATAATGATGTCATCGCTGCATCATTATTATGTCATAAATAATTAAATTTATTTAATGTCTAAAAATTATAAAAAAAATACTATGATATAGGAAATCTTTTTATCTTTCCAATGACTATTTATAATCAAAATTTGGACTTGTGTAACCCTACTTAAAAATTGTTTTAGTAAAACACTTTATGTTAGTGTCATTTTCACTTTAACATTAAATAAAAAGTAATTTATGTTATTTCCCAACAAAAGTGGATCCATGGGGTCCCCAAGTTAGGCCATGGCTTGTCTTGGTCGGCCATGACACAACCAATTAGGTTGGGACATGTGTCTAGGTCATTTAATATTATTAATGTATTATTTATACCTTAAACTACACTAATTACCACTAATCGCGATTAAGAACTTAAAAGTTACTATTCACCAAAAAATTATTTTGATCTCATTGAACCACATTTTACTTCTTAATGACAACCATGTATGTCGGATTTTTGAAAATCAAATCACAGAAGTTGTAATATTTCATTTAAACGAAAAATCAGTTATTTAACTACCACTTAGTGGTTTCACTATTCATCAAAAATCGAAGTTTTTCAGAATAAGGCCAAACTTTCACCCTAAGCTATAATTGATATTCCGAATTCAGAAATGATGTCTATTTTACAAAATTCCAAACATATAAGTTGTATTAATTAATTTCATAATTAATTCCCGCTGTTACAACAAATAGCGTGTTTTTAAGAAACAATTTATATCAAAAGTTTGGCAATTGTTTATGTCCAATTTCAATGTTAAATTAATTCTAATGACCACCATTGGATAAAATGGTAAAAATATTTTCTAATTATACCTTAAAACCACTAAATAGTATAATTTATCTGTATAAATTATTTTGATTAAAAAAGTTGTTTTTATGTACTTTTCACTATTCATAAAAAATTAGAAGTTCTCAGAAAAATACCAAAAATTCAACATAGGCTAATTTCGATATTACGAATACAAAAATGAAGTCCATTTTGAAATATAAAATTTCTATAATTTTAAAAAGTGGTTATTACTATTCATAACGGCTATTTTGATTAGTTGCGGTGTGTTAGAACTCGAACTTGCGTACAATGCAAGCTATTGCATTACTGAATGAGAAGCGTATCGTGGAAGCTCGGGGTGTTACATTATTATTCAATCGGCCAAATCAATATTCCCATGATAAATATAACTATTTCAAAGGACACGTTATTATTCCATTGGTTTTTGTTCCATAATTTTTATAAATACATATTATTTAAGTAATTATTTATTCTTAATGTTGGTTTTTTGTTCTCTATATGATGTTTATGTGATTTATACTATATAACACAATACTAAGAATGGATATTTTCATTGATATAATTATGAGTCATTACAATCTTCCCCTTTTATGAAATTTCATCATAAAAATATCATTTTAAAAACTAATTGGAATGTATTTGAGTATACTTATCATTTATTTCATCCAACAGTTTCCATGATAAATATTCATTATTATTGTTCCACCATAGTACTTTGACAAGATGAGCAGTATTTTTGCATCAAACATTACATATAGAGTCCAATATCATCACTAACTTCCACTGGTATGATAGATCCTTATATAACTATATGACTTTTAAATTACTTACATGTCAGGGATCAAGTATATACTTTCTTCAGAGGGATACGTGGAATGAATCACATACATTGGACATAGTAGGTGGTAGTGAATGTTAATAGGCCACCGCTCTAACATGATCATGGATCTCAAAATGGAAGATGTACCTATGATTTAGCATTTCATTCCCCCCAAGTATTATGATCCTCTTCGATAGATACATGTGGGGGATTTCTGTATCTCCTACCTTAAAACCCAAGTGAAATAAATGATTATTTTCACAGCTCCTTTGGTGAATTCGAGCTCCCCGAATAAGCTACATAATGGGTTTTATCTTTTCATCCATTTCATTGTCCATTTAATGTCCTAGAATCTTATGTTCACTAGCTTCATCCCATCTTGATAGTGATTTGAATAATTTCCTATAAATGGATTTATATGTTGCCATTTTGATTCTTGAGTAGAAAATAGGGTATTAGAAAAACTCGACAAGTGGTAGGTGTTGGTCCAATCCTCCCTTGATGTCCATAGAAACAACTCTCAATATATCATATTATTGATTGAATAGTCTTCTTATATTGGCCCTCATCTTGATGATGATAGGTCATAATGATGTTCATCTCATTTTTATGAGCATGTTGGAGACTTTTTATAAACAGAGGGGTAAATATTGGATGTTGATATGATACAATTGATTGTGTTAATCCATGTAACCTCGCTACTTCTTTGATATATATCATTTCTTGTAGATTGAGAATGAAGTCCTCTCTTGTTGTGATAAAGTGATATGTCATTGTATGAAGATCCACAAAAACCCATTTATCATTATTTCCCCTTCGTTTAATTTTATTTTGAGTGAATAATGACATGGTTGTTTTTTTCCACTTATTTGATTCCATTGTTAATGGTTGAATTATCCCATATTAATTTTGCCTTTCTACCATAACATATTAAAAAATTGGGAACATTGATGTATACACACTGATCAGTTTCTTTATATTTCCCTACATGTAGTCCTTTCTGAGATACTGATACATCTTTGTGCACCCTAGGTGAATAGATAAGGTTGATCTATGTGCTTCATTCATAATCTCTTTCTTTGTATCTTGATTGGATCGTTCATACAATTGTGAAAAAAATATTATGACTTCAACTTCAAACATTTTAAATTTTTAGGATTTTAATTTTTTTAAAAGATTTGACCTTTTCAAAATTTCCACATCATTTATTTGAGAAATCATTATAATCATTCAAACATATTGTTGAGAAGTCATTTTGGAATGGCTTGAGGATGTTCCTTCGTTATAAATTCATCAATCAAGCCATTTTAGGTTGAAATTTTTTTATACTTCTCAATTATTATCATTAATAAAGATGCAGGATCATTTAAAATTAGAGAATATGCCACCATATTTTCTTTAATAGGGTGGTATTAGACTGAGGATTCGTAATCATTGATGTGTTATAACCTTCTTCATGGTCACATATTATTTTACAAATATGTAAATATATATATTAGGCTTATATAATCAGTATATATCTCATAATTCTCCCCATAGAAATAATTCTGATATATCATAAATTCAATAAACATATAAGCCAACCCCAGATCATGTATAGGATAAATTTTCAATTTAATTATAAACTTACTCAAATAATAGGCTACCACCTTATCATTTTTCATCAGTAAATATCTTAATCCTTTATTTAAAGCATCATTTTGTACACAAAAATGGTCCTTACACTTTTTTAGTGTGAGATCCAATGTAGTGATAAGAATATTTTTCAACTATTTGATGAATCCCTCACATTCAGTAGTCCTTAAAAAATTCACTTCATTCCAAATCAGATGGGTTATTGTGTTTAAAAATCATGAAAAGTTCTACAAAAATCATCAATAACAACAATATAGACTATGGAAACTACAAATATCTGTTATAGATATTGGAATTAAACATTATGTGATTCCCTTTTTCTTGTAAGGGTCCAAGGATATTAATATTCTAGGGATAACAAGCCACATGAATGATATATCCTCCATCCATAACTCATATTTACATTAAATTTCATAAAGTGTCTCCCTTCATAGTGATTTTAGTATGGCATTCAAATTTTCCTTTTATTCCTCCTTGCTCTTTTAGTATAACAGAATCTCATTAATAAACACCTGCATAAATTTTTAAAGGTAATAATTAATGAATCTATTCATTAAGTTCAAAAAACATAATGGAGACTTAGTGAGTCTTCATGTAATCACTATGAAATCATAGTTTCTATACCTCATTCAAAATGCATTCGTGGGAATATCATCATTCCTCACCATTAAGCGGTGATACCCCAACTGAAGGTATACCTTAGAGAAATATTGTTCCCTATGTAGTTGATCTAACAATTCATCTATATATGGAAGGGGATATTTTTTTATCATGATTTTCATATATCACAATAATCAAAGAATATGCTCATTGATCTATCTTTTTTTATGAAGTGTATTGGTTCATCCCATGGTGAAAGACTCAATTTTATGAAACCCTTTTCCAAAATATCTTATTATTTCTATTTTATTAATTCAAACTCAACATTTTCCATTCTAGAAGGTGTCTTTGAGATTGGATGATATCCACAAATTAGTTTAATTGAGAACTCAACATCTCATTTACGCAGAGTAACATGCAAATAATTTGGGGAACAAATCAGTGTAGTCCCTCCCAATGGACATGTCCTAAAGCATGATACTATTCATCACCATTACCATTTGAGCTTGATATTATTTCCCATAAGGAAATAATATCCATAATTGAGATTATGGTTCTTATGGAGGCTCATCCACCTCTTTGTGATAACTCATGAAGTGAATAGTTATCTCCCTTTCCCGATAGTCCACGTTGGATTTATATAGTGATAGACAATTCAGGCCCAAAATTGTATCAATCTCTAATAAAGGAAGTAATATAATATTTATTGGGATGTTCAATCCACAAATAATTACATAATAGTAGTTATACACCTTGTATTAAATAATTAGCTCATTTGATGTTCTCATAGATAACTCATCCTGTATATTGTTATAATATGTTTGAATAGTTTCACTAAACATTCCTAATGTAAAAAAATGAATAAAACTAGAATCAAATATTTCATTCAATATTCTTTAAGGAATAATTATAATACCCATCACCAAATCATTATAGGGAATCAACTCAGAATTAGTGATAGAATATGAACTTTCTTTCTACCTTGGAGGTTGTTGTTTTGATTTTCTAAACAAAACCATGTCTTATAAAAATGGTTGTCATAATTACTATGTTTATTGTAGTTAAAAAACAGTACTAAAGTCTTGTTGTTGATCTAAAACTTACTTTATTCTTATATATTAGTGGGATTCATCATATCACTTCGGTCTTTAGTAGCTATATTCCCATTCCTTCCTCATTTGTAGCATTTTCTATATCCTTTAAGATTGATCCCATGATGCTGCATCCTATAATTTTGACACGTGGTATGATGGTATTTCTTTATGTCATGGGATTAATCATCTATTCCTTCAATATTAAACTCCCTTCTATACTTTTTGTATTTATTCCCATAATACAACTAAGATTATATGGTCAATATTTCATTCATAAGGAAAAAACATAAAATCTTCTCATAGATATCAATATCTCAAATCACCAACACATTTCTAGGATTCTTATTTAATATGCTGAAGAAGTGACCCAACACGATTATAGTTTTCATGAAAATTTCAGAGGCATATCATGAAAGTCTTTTAATGTTTCCATCAAAATCCTTTATAGACTGGTCTTTATTTTTATTTTATCAATGGAACTCCGTTCCATCATGAGATGGAGGGTTCATAGAAAATATTTTCATGAATTTATCCTAATACATGGAATCAATTCCATCCTTGTAAATTCTGTTCTTGATATGTGTCCACCCCTGATCAGGTTCCCTATGAACACAATATAATTCCATTATGAATTTCTCATCTTTTAAGCACTAAGAGACATAAAATATTTTCTCAATGGAGTTAATCAATTTTTATAGGAGGTGGGGATCATAATATATGTTAAACATGGGATTAGGTTTTTACATGAAGTATTTGTCTTCAAATTATATCTCATAGTAGGATGTACTTCTACATATTTCATGTTATTATTCATAAATTTATCTATTTGAGAATGTATTTTCATAAGTTTTTGAGTTTTTGTTTCCATGATATTTGGAATTTCATTATAGAGATCATCAATTTTCCCATCACACTGATTATTGTAATGCATTCTCAGATTTTTGAATCCCTTAAATATTATTATAATTACAATTAATGAGGCTTTAATAGTTATCTAATTATCATGTAAAAAAAGAAACACCGAAAAAAAGTAGGAAAAACCTGTAAACCAAAAGTATATCCTGAATTGTGATTCCGTATGTTTTAATATAGTTTATCCATGGTGATAGAATTATCCGTGGTGTTATTTATAATTTTTTCTTGTCCTAATATCCGAAAATAACAAGACCATACTATTATACCACCTATAAGGACCCCATAATTTGACACATATTTTATATGATTTTAAGCATAATTAATCATTTAATATAAGAAATGTATCATAATTTTTAGTGTCTTGGGTTTATTATGTATATAATTAAATAGCATGAAACTGCAATAAAAAATATTTTATTTAATCGTCATAAATATATATCAATTTACATTAAGCTTTTACAACTGCACAGGATAACCATGGGAATACATGAAGAAATGGATGAGATACAAATCTCAGAAAGGGAATAATTATATTAATAAGGCATAACAAATGGGTTAGAAGGAATAATAAGATGAAACAAAATAGGATAGAACACGAATAAACATATTAGAGAAGAACATATAGAACCTGAGAACAGGTAGTCATGGATTCAATGAAATGTTGAAACAACATACGCCATGAAATAAGTATGATTTTGGGATAAGTTACACGACCATTTCACATGGAGTTTCATGAATAAAGTATATACACTATGTCCATTTCACGTAGAGGAGAATGATTTAAGGATAACCACAAATTCCATTTCCCATAATGGATAATGAGATAGTGATATCAACCAAGACCATTGCACATGGACTAGCATAATTCATGTATAACCACCAAGATATTTTCACATGATGCCTCATGAGACTAAATATTGTCTGATTCATTATATAAATATCTAGGGACATCCATAATAACATGTTCATTAATATTTGTGACCCATGCCTAATCATATATAATTAATCATACATATATATAAGGGTTAACAATTGAATGAATTTGGTATCATAACAATGTGTACGGGAATAATCAAGTGAATAATAGAATAGTGTCCATGAAATAATTGATTTAAAACACACTGGTATATTCACAAGGGAAAATTAGCATAAGCAATGATATTTTCTGTCCAATTGAAGTGAAAAAATGTCAAAATATTATTTAAGATACTTTAGAAATAAAACATTTTAGCATAGTTTATAGAAAATATTAATGAGTATTTAATGTAAAAAATGAATAATATATTATACGAAACAAGAAATGAACCAAAATAGATTTTCGATATTAATTTTTTGATGTAAATTAATAACACGGATTAAAAAATAGTTTGGTTTGTTCTTGAAAATGTGTAGGAAATTGGGAAGTTCTCTTTAATCACGATTTCTTATCAAGAAAAATAGAGAAGGTATCCCTTTTAAAACATATATTTCCCCATCAATAAAGGCTAATATGTTTAGGATACAAGAGTTTAGAACATTTTCCTAGAATGTAGAAAAAGTACATGTAACACCCCGACCCTAGATTCCCAAAATCGGTGCATTATTGTAATACATTGAGATGATTACAAGGAATCAAGTCCCGAAATACTGATCGGTTTAGCAGTTTTGGAAAATAGATTACATCCATGAATGTAACATTACACTTTCTAACATACAACATTAAATAATAATCTTTTGAGAATTCTATTTTTCCCTTAGCTTAACCCTGCATCTCAAACATAAAACACTTCTTGGGATCCTAGAAAAATAAAACATAAGAAAGGGGTGAGCTCATATGCTCAGTAAGTGTAAATATTTTATCAAAAATTATAAACTATTAATAAAATATTTGTAATAAAAAAAATATCCTTTTAAATATAAACTTTAACATAAATGGGAAAAATAAATCAAATAATTCCATTTACCATTTCACATGGATATTCTATTAGTTGAATAATAACATGTAATAACTAATTTCATAATGAGGGTATGTATAGTACTAGACATTAATTTTTGTGTCAAAGCCTCATCCCAGGACATAGGGGCTAACTATAACCAGACCCAAACTCGGAGATCCTCCGTAACCAGACTCCAACCCGAAGAGCCTATGTAACCAGACTCCAACCCGGAGGGCCTCTGTAACCAGACTCCAACCCGGAGCGCCTCTGTAACCGGACTCCACACCGCAGGGTCTAATTTAACTTGAACCCAACCCAGAGGGCTTACTTTGTCTGGTCCCCAACCCACAACATACTAGTCCTACACATTCGTCTTATGAAGAGGTTGAAATATAATATAAACATTCGTATTAAAACTAGCATACGAAATGTCAATACATTAACCATACACCATTAATGAAATAAAAATAAATCATCCATAGTAAAAAATATCACAAAACCATAAATAAAATATGGAATATTTTTATCATAATAAATCAACTTCAAATGACTGTAAAATTTATTAAAGGATGTTGATATAGATGAAATCAAAAATATTTGAGAGAAATGTCCCGTTATATTTTGAAATCATTTAAGAGTCACATAATTATAAAGAATGTATTTGTTTTAAAATTATTCTTATAAGATTTTATGGGAAGCTTGTATGATGTTATAATGGTAGAAAATAGTTGCACATGTTCTATACGTTAAAAAGACATTCATACCTTATTTTTGTCTAAAAGGTTATAAAGTATCTTGTTTGGAAAACTACAGAAAGATTCCTTTCAAATATATATAATGTCAAATAAGGGTACAAGTGACTTTGAACTCATTGTCTAGTAAATACTAAAAATGATTTGAAATAGATTTTATAAAACATGGATGTGGATGATAAGGTGGTCCCAGTAGATAATTACGTAGAAACAACCTCATATAATGAAGAAATTGTAGAATTTACCCTTACCTTGTACTTTTCCTTTGGTCGAGGGTACGTTTAACCTCTCGTATAATGACAATAGTATGTTATTAAATTATACCAGAACCATAGTTATATTTATTATATCATACATGATTCATTTATTACTTTATACTATCCATTTAATAAATATTTCCATGTTAAATTAAATATTCTGGTAATAATCGCTTTATTTTTTGTACATATTGTTACTTGTTATTCCTGATCGTATTATTTGGATATTTATTTAAATACTTCCATAATATAAAAAGGATTTATATATCATATATATTTATAATATAAATATGTGTAATAGATAGATATATAAAATGGAAAACACCATTTATGGAGACGGTAGGTCGTACGTACACATAAACATTGTTTATGTTTTCACATCGTATTGAATGAAAGTAAGTGAATGAGATGAATTTAAATATATATATATATATATATATTCAGTAGCATTATAATGTCATATATTGCATACTTATTAATAATACATATTTTTATAATCATCGTTGAATGGTGAATGTGGAAGTGAATCTCATCGCGTCGTGGAGTCGGTAATCCGTACGTACGCACAAGCGAAAATATCATTATATTGACGAGGAAATTGGATGAAATTGGAGGGTATATAATATATATAGATTCATTATCATGTAAAATATATAATTTAAATCAATTTTACTCGTTATTATACCCATCCAAATAGTGAATTGTTGAATGAAAAACTACACCACGACGTGGAGACGGTAAGCCGTATGTACACACATATGGTGACTTTGTCATTTCTAGGATGAAGAGAATAATGAATATGGTTGTACCATATATAATAACATCACAGTATATAAAATTTACTGGATAGCTTACTTTATTATGGAAACAAAAATGAAAGAAGAAGTGGAAGAATAAAAGAACTTGAAAAAGGGTGGTGAAATTATTACATCTTCTTCGGGAGTTTCATTTTGAGTTGATCAAAAGGGCTCATTAGGATGGCCTTCTGACCAAAGTAAGGCCTCTACGTTGAATTAATGGAAGTTGGGATGATATTTGGGCTTGGGATGGTGGAGTAAAATGGATTTGGAGGTGTTGATTTTAGATAAAGGGAATTACCTTTTTATAAGAGGGGTGAGGGGCACTATTGAAAAAACATAAATTATTATTTTATTGTAAAATAATTTTCGGTTTTTAATGGATTAAAATTGATTTATTTATAATATAAGTTGGGGATGATTCTAAATACTATCAACAAAAAGGATTTTGACATGTTTAGTCTACCATTGTAACGTTATCTTTTAGATTTACCTCTTAGTTAAATAGTTTAACTTTTACAGTGTCTTCTTGTATTCTTACACTATATGGTTAATAAACATACAAAAAATATCCAAAAGAACCTCAAGTGGTTCATTAATGACATATATAATATTTTTTATACACTTTTTCTGAACCTTATATTTTTAGAAATATTATATCAACCAACAATATAGTATTTGTGTTAAAAATTAATTTATGTCATTTTTGACAATATTTAACATTTTGTTTTTGTGAATGTCATAAAAACCATATCACTTAGAAAAAATTTATCTAATAAACCCTACAATTTAATATTAAAATAAAAAATTATTTTAATTCATCAAAATTCTGAAATTACATTTATTTGCATATTTATAATATCAATTATTTAAATATCGCATTAAAGAAGAAATTGATGTATCATCATTGTGTGAAAAATAACATTACTTATTTAAGGTATAAAAATTATATATAAAAAACAATTATGTAGTAAATCATTTTAGATTTCTAATGAATATTTATATTCGAATTTATCTTATTTATAACCCTATATTAAGAAGGTTTTAGTTATTAAAACATGAATTAAATACTTTAACTCTTCTTTAAATTAAATAATAATAAATGTCGTAATATAATACAAGGGGACCTAAAGGATCATATTTTACTCATAGGGTTGTTTTTGTTCGAATTAAACTTATCCAATAGAATTAGGACATGTGTTATGGTAATTATAATATCATTTTAACCCTTAAATACCCTATTTAATTTAAACTGTGGTAAATAAAAGTCAAAACTTACTATTCACCAAAAATTATTTTCATCTTATTAAACCACATTTTACTTACTGAGGTTACCCATTTCTCTCTTATTTTTGAAATTCAACTCACATAAGCGGTAAAATTAAGTTTTATGAAAATTTTCAAATGCTCTTAGAAGGTGGGTAAAAGACGGTAAAATGTTCAATACAAATTTTATATATCTAAACATTTTATAAAATGACTCCAATGAATTAAATTTAACATATATAGGTATTATCTATCTATTTTTACCTAAAATAAATTTATATTAAATAATTAATTATTTAAATAAAATGTCGGTTTTAAACAATAACGCATTGTTTTCACTATTCAACAAAAATTGAATGATTTCAAAAAAATTCCCAAAATTCACCCTAAGAAAATTTTGATATTCTGAACTCAAAAATGAATTTTAGTTTACAAATTTCAAATCATATATGTTACCTTAATTAATTTAAAATTAATTTCTGTTGTCAAAATAAAAAAGCGTATTTTTAAGAAATAAAAAAAAAAGATTAAAACTTTTTTATATCCAATTTCGTAGTGAAATTACATATAATGACCAACATTGGATTATTTAGTGAAAATATAATCAAATTATACTTCAAAAAATTCAAAATTTATAATTGAAAACTATAAATTATTTTTATTAATAATTTTGTTTTCAGTTAAAATATAGTATTTTCACTATTCACCCTAGTATGAATGTTATCAAAAAATCAACAAAAATCTATTGCAACTAAATTTTTATGTCCCGATTCTAAATGAGAAGTTTATTTTTTAAAATTGAATATATAAAAGTTTCAAATATTGGATTTAAAAAGGATTCTCCATTAAAAGGAGCTAAAATTACATTTTTTTAAAAAATACTTCTTTTATCTAAAAAATGTATTTGTTCATACATTATTTCTAAGAAACTCATAATACAGATTCTAAAAATATACAGATTATATAAAGTTCAAAATTCAGTTAACACAATTTATAACTTCTTTTGAATGACTAGTTTGGTAAGTCATGGTGCACTTGAACTCGGTGTTGTGTGTAGTGCAAGTTATCGAATTACATTGAAATAATAACGTACTATGAAATCATGGGGTGTTATATTCAACCCTCCTTCAATGAATTGTGTGCTCACAATTTGTAATTGTTCTTTGAAAATAATAGATTTGAAATATAAAATACATTTGTTGGAAAACCCACATCAAAAATTAGGTTAACAAAATTTAGACTTAATAAGAGGAAAATGGAAATAAAAGGGTCACCACCAAATTATGATCTCGATTATGAGAATATTGGTGGAAATTGGAGACACATAAATGGAGGAAAATGTAAATATTTATAGGGAGTGATTGAGGACATCAATATCAAAGAAGTGTAAAATTGAGGGCCTCAAATTCATCAATCTGTGATGATTTAAAATACTATCTGTTCAACAAAACATAAGGTATTAGGATAACCCATATTTGGTTTTAGGATCCATTCCCTAAAGATTAAGAATTTAGTTACCCAATGAATAATAGGAAAAAAATATTATATATATATATACTTTACAAGTAGAGATTCATCCTTCTACAAATTCGTAACACAAACTCATCTTTCACTCCATAAAATTTCAAAAAAATATTCTATTTATCCTATCTAATAGGGTTCCAAAAATAATTAATTTATAATTCACCTATCAAACCCTTTAACAGAAGAATATACATTATATAATCTAGGGACTTCATGTAGTCCAGATGTAGGTGATAAATCCCAATCACACTATGGTTATGGGTTCGATTCCAGCAGATTTGTCTAACATGATAGGTTGTCACATGGTATGTGTGTTGTCCTTTTTATAAAAATCCAAAAATAACCTTAAAAATATTATCCAATGTCAATCATAATATATTAAAACCTTTAGACTTATCCATAATACATCTATCCAAACTCACTGTCCAAAATTTATAATGAAGTTAAACACAATAAAGATCCTTTTTTCCATGTAATAACATGTGAACACCTTCAGCGTGTTTTAGTTTAAAACATAGTAAAACCCTTAATTACCATAAAACATTATTGATTACATTCATGATCCCTTTGTCTTTATATAATACTGGATATATTCTTTATATACAAAAAGTTAGAATATTCAAAATGATGAAATAAACAAACTATTAATCAGTTCCAAGGAAGTCACGAATATCCAATATAATATGACCAAATCAACCATATCTTATTCTAAATTCACTACATCATTATCAAAAACGTATTAAGTATTACCATTACTTCAACCATGTATTTTTGAAAATGTGTATCATACTCTTAAGTCACTTTTCATAGAACCATATAATCCCAAATCCTCAATAAAATAGTACGGCCGTACAATCCTTATATATCTCCATAATTCATATAACCAGTATATTGTTGATACAAAACTCAAATGAAATAATTCTATAATAACAACATAATAACACTAGTCATTCCTCTTCATCTGAGGTAGTATCATAACTTGATTATCATCTAATAGCATAATTTTTGTTATACTCTGATGATAGGGACATTGATTTACATAGAGTCCCAACGCCTTATATATGAATCATTTTACATTTGAAAACCTTTGAATACCCTTGAAATCACGTACATGGTGTCCTTTTTCTCCACACTTATAAAAAACTCCCATTCCCTTCAACCATTTACCAAGGTAATTATTTCCACATTTATCACATTTTATAAAATCCTTCTTTCCCCTATTCCCTTTATCCATCGTTCTCTCTACCATCCTCATCTACTATTGCTTCCCTTCAAAGCCATAGGACTCAGAGAATTCATTACTTATCTTATTAACAAATGATATTATTTCTTCATCTGATGAGATTACAAGAAACACTATGTCACTTCTAAATGATGGATTAATAACATGAATGATATGATCCTTCTTAGTCTAGGGATCATGCGTGTTTCTGGAGTTCTCATTCCATCGACTGGGTGCCATTTCTATACAATGGCGTACTCTAGGTCAGTTTATGAATCGCAATGAATAATTCCAATCATGAAAAATACTTAACATAAACTAAATAGTTTATGGATATAATCCATAATCATAAAAATATTTTCTTTAGTAGGTATATAATCATATATCTTTCATAATGAGATGTAAAGAAACTGAGAATTATCCTATGCATATCCCCCAGGAGGGTCATAACCAAGAGTGCAACAAGGTCTGTTGTCGTGCACTTATTCTCGTTTGAGTCTAGCTCAAAGCGGTGTTTTCGGGATTTACCCCTAGGTACATCTGTTCCAGAGCTGACTCTACCTTCTCGTATCGAGACAGGGATGTATTTGCATGGAAAATTCACAAAATATCAACATTACCAAAATTCTAGGAAGTTCGTCTATACTAATCCTCAAAGTCTATCTTAGGGTATTTTTATCTAATGAGAGTTTATCTAAATCAAGTTCCAAGGTTATTACTAAACACCCTCCGATAACAACTGTAATTCCACGACCCTAGTTTCCCAGAGTCGGTGCATTATTTTAATACATTATCATGATTACAAGGAATAATGTCCCAAAATATAGATCAGTTTAACAATCTTGGAAAATATATTACATACATGAACGTTACATTACACTTTCTAACATACCACTCAAAAAAATCCTTTGAAAATTTCATTTTCCCTTATCTTAACCCTGCATCTCATACATAAAACACTTCTTTGGATCTTGGGAAAATAATACATAAAAAGGGTTGAGCTTAGATGCTCAGTACTAGTAAATATTTTACTGGAAGCTGTAATCTTTTAAGGAAATTTGCGTAATAAAAATAGCCTTTTAAACATAAACATGAACATAATATTGAAACAATAAATCAAATAATGCCATTTACCTTTTCCCATAGATATTACACTAATCTAATAATCACATGTAATAACTAATTTCATAATGAGGGTATGTATAGTATTGGACATTAATTTCTATTTCAATGCCTCATTCCAGGACCTAGGGGCTAACTGTAACCAGACCCCGGCTCAAAGAGAATATGTAACTGGAATCCAACCCGGAAAGCCTCTGTAACTGGACTCCAGCCCGGAGGGCCTCTGTAACTGTACTCCAACCCGTAGACCCACTATAACCGGACTGTAACCCGGAGGGTATAATGTAATGAAACCCCAAACCATAGGGCTTAATTTTACCTATCCCCAACGCAGAACAAACTAGTCCCACACATTCATCTTAAAGAGACGTTGAAATATAACATAAACATTTGTATTAAAACTAGCATACGAAATGTCAATACTTTAACCATAAACCATGAATGGCATAAAAATAACTCATCTACAGTAAGAAAATATCACAAAACCTTCAATACAATATGGATGATTTGTATCATAATAAATCAACTTTAAACAACTGTAAAATTTATCAAAGGATGTTGACATAGATGTAATCAAAACTATTTGAGAGAAATATCTCAGTCTATTTTGAAATCATTTAAGAGTAAAATAATTATAAAGAAAACATTTTTTTGAAAATATTTTTATAAACTTGTAAGGGATGATTCAAAGATGTTATAATGGAAGAAAATAGTCACACCCGCCGTATAAGATAAAAAGACATTCTTACCTTAATTTTGTCGAAAAGGTTTTAAAGTACATTGTTTGGAAAACAACGGAAATATTCCATTCAAAAAAACATATAAGGTCAAATAAGGGTAGAAATGAATTTCACCCATTGTCTAGTAAATATTAAAAATGTTTTGAAATAAATTATAAGTAACATGGATGTGGATGATAAAGAGGTCCCAGTGGATAATTACGTATAAAGATCCTTAGATAATGAAGAGATTGTATAATTAACCATTAACTTGTACTTTTCCTTTGGTCGTGGGTACATTTAACCTCCTGTATAATGACAATAGTATGTTATTAAATTATACCAGATCCATATTCATATTTATTATGTCATACATGATTCATTTATATCTTTATAAAACCCATTTAATAATGATTTCAATATTAAATTAACATTTCGAGTAATAATCGCTTTCTTTTTCGTATGTATTTTTTAACTTGGTATTCTTGATCATATCATTTAGATCATGATTTCAATAATTACAGCATATATAAATGTTTTGTATATCATATATATTTAGAACATAAATATGTATAGTAGATAGATATATGAATTGGAAAACACCATGTATGGAGACAATAAGTTGTTCGTATGCATAAACGTTATTTCGGTTTTCATATTATATTGAATGGAAGTAAGTGAATGAGATAAATATAAATACATACATATATATATATATATCCGGTAAAATTATTATGTCATTTATTACATAAATAACAATAATATATATTTTTATAATCATAATTGAATGGTGAACGTGGAAATTAATCTCATCACGTCATGGAGATGTTAATCCGTATGTACAGACGAGCAAAAATATCATTATATTGATGATGAAATTGTATAAAATTGGATGGTATATCATATATACAGAATCATTAACATGTTATATTTATTATTTACATCAATTACACTCATCATTATATCCATCCAAACAGTGAATTGTTGAATGACAAACTACACCACGACGTAGAGACGTTAAGCTGTACGTACGCATATATGGTGACATTGTCATTTATAGGATAAAGAGAATAAAAAATATGGTTGTATAATATTTATAATAACATCAAAGTATTTATATGTTACTGGAGTTATTATTTATTATAGAAACAACAAAGAAAGAAGAAGTGGAAAAAGAAAATAACTTAAAAGAGGGTGGGGAAATTATTAACTCTTCTTCAGGTGTTTCCTTTTGAGTTGATCAAAAGGGCTCCTAGGTTGGATTTATAACCAAAGTATGTCCTCTATGTAAACTTTAGTGAATTTTTGAGGATATTTGTGTGGGGTTTGGCCAAACCAAATGGCTTTGGAGGTGTGAATTTGAGGGAAAGGGAAGTGCCCTTTTATAAGAGGGCTGAGGGACAGCTTAGGTAAAACTTAAAATATTATTTTATTATAAAATAATTTTTCGTTTATAATGGATCCAAATTGACATATTTATAAGATAAGGTGGTTATGGGTCGAATTCCTCTCAACCAATAGGTTTTAGACAAGTTTTGGTCATCATTTTAACCTTATTGTTTAGATTAATCTCTTAGTTTAATAGTTTAACTTCTACCGTGTCTTCCTGTATTCTTACACTATATTGTTAATAAACTTACTCTAAACATTCAAAAGAAACTCAAGTGGTTCATTAATGACATATATAATATTATTTAACCCCTATTTGAACCTTATATTTTTAGGAATATTTTATCAACCATTAATATAATACTTGTTTTAAAAATTAATTTATGTCGATTTTGACACTATTTAATATTTTGTTTTTGTGAAAGTCATAACTGCCTTATCACTTCGAAAAAAAATCTTTAATAAACCCTAACATGTCATAGTAACCTAGATATTTAGTGGAATTCATCAAAAGATCCAAATTACATTTATTATGATATTTGTAATATCAATTATTTTAATATCTTACTAAGAAGGTAATTACTACATCATCATTGTGTCATAAATAACTTTACATATTTAATGTATAAATTTTTTAAATAAAATACCATTATGTAGGAAATTGTTCTAGATTTTTAATCTATATTTATAGTCAAATTTATCTTATGTATAACCCAATATTAAAAAAAATAGTTATGAAAACATGAACTTAACACTTTTAACTCTTCTTTAAAGAAATAAAAATAAATGTCCTAATCTAATCCATGTAGACCTAAAGGATCAAATTTTATTCCTAAGGTTTTTTTTGGTTGAATTACACTTATCATTTAGAATTAGGACATGTGTTAGGGTAATTATTATTTCATTTTTACCCTTAATTACCCTATTAAATTTTAACCGTGGTAAATAAACCTCAATAGTTACTATTCCCAAGAATTATTTTCATCTTATTGAACGAAAGTTTACATAGTGAGTTTAACTTTTTCTCTTGGATTTTTGAAATTTAACTCACAAAACCAGTAAAATTATGTTTTATTCAAATTTATAAATGCTCCAGAAGGTGGGTAAAAGACAGTAAAATGTTCAATAAAATTTTGTATATCTAAAATTATTATAGAATGACTCAAATGATTTAAATTGAACATATATAGGAATTATGTATCTATGTTTAATTAAAATAAATTAAAATAAAATAATTAAGTATTTAAATAAAAATTCGGTTTTAAACAATAATGTAGTGTTTTCACTATTCATCAAAAATTGGATGTTTTCAAAAAAATACCAAAAATTCACCCTAATATAATTCTGATATTTTGAATACAAAAATGGATTTTATTTTACCAATTTCAAAACCTAGAAGTTACATTAATTGATTTAAAAATAATTCCCATTGTCAAAACAAAAAAGCATTTTTATGAAATAATAACTATAAAAAATTTGACACTTGTTTATGTCCAATTTAAAATTGAAATTACATCCAATGACCAAAATTAAATTAAATGGTAAAAATATAATCTAATTATACATCCAAATAATTAAAATGTATAATTGAACACTATAATGTATTTTGATTTAAATAGTTTTTTCAGTCAAAATATTGTATTTTCACTATTCACCGAAATATTAAAGTTATCAGAAAAACACCAAAAATTTATTGAAACTAAATTTTTATGTGTTGATTCTAAAGACTAAGTTTAATTTGTAAAATTTAATATATAAAAGTTTCAAATATTGGATTTAAAAAGGGTTCGCCATTAAAAAGGGGTAAAATTTCATTTTTTTTTTAAATATTTCATTTATCTGAAAAAATTAATTTGTTTTTACATTATGTCTATGAAACTCATAATATGGATTCAAAAATTATAAGGATTATATAAAGTTAAAAATTCTGTTAATACTATTCATAACCACTTTTGAATGACAACTTTGGTAAGTCATGGTGCGCTTGCGCTCTGTCTTGTGTATAGTGAATGTTATTTAATTACTTTGAAGAAATAATGTACTATGAAATCATGGGGTGTTACATTACATATGAATAAATAATAATTACATTTTGGTAATGTTTATGACATCATACACTGAAAAAATGGATGTTTGAAAGGAATCCCTTGATATATGTCCAAAACTGTTTTTTACTAAATGATAATGTCATATATAATAAAATTAAATCCATTAATTAATTAATTTAGAAACTATAATATTTTTTTGATTTATTATAATTTTATTACGTTCATCCAATGACAATTGATGAGTTATATGATACAATTTCATCATTTAACCTGGTTTTTTTCCTTGCTTTTCATGATTAGTTCACCTTTATACGTGTATAGAAGACCGTGTAATTTGAGAAAAGTTATCTAGAAATGAAATTGTATGTTATTAATCAACATACTAAATATTAAATGGACTTATAAATTTTTCTCTACCTATGTGGATGACTGTTTATATTTAACTTTAATGATAACTATATAGATTATTTTGATTTTGTTTTGATGGTCACGAATGAGTTTTGATTTATTAATAATATTATATATACATATATACATATTCCATAATATTAAATAAACATTATAAAAAATATTATAAATAATTTTAACCATAAAATGGTTTTACGACCTTCCATGAAGGCGATATTTTAAATTCCGACCTTTTCATCCTCGAAGGTGAAAAATCAACACCTCATGCGTGACATTTTCACTTACAGAATAAAAAAAATGGGATGATAAATAATGATGGGTTGTACCATTTACACAATATATATATATATATATGATATGGTATTTATCATGTATCTTATACAATGGGAGGTGAGGTTAGGACAGGAAAAGGAATTAAATTAAAAAATAAATGAAAAAAAAGAAATTTGGTTTTACCTCATAAATTATTCTCATTGAGAACCTCTATGAGGCACTTAAATTTGGTATTTTATTGATAGAAATTTATCCTAGACATGGGTGGAAACATGGGAAGTGGTTTTTTTAGAACAGGTAAAATCCTGAAGTATTTTTTGTTATGATGAGAAGGGGTGGGGAGAGGTGGTATTAATAGGGGAGGAAAATGGTATTTTTCTATTTTTTATTAATTTGTTTATTATTTGGGCTCAAGAATATGAATTGTGGGTATTATTGTGAATAAATGATGTAAATAGAGATTTTGATTATGATATAATGTCAACATATAACATTCATGACTCAAATGTGACTAAAAATTCTTTTATTCATGTATAATGTTAAATACAATAAATTGCCTAATTTCACTATTCACAAAAATTCATATATTTTAAAAAAACCATAAAATTCACCCAATTTTTTTTGACATGCATAATTTTAAAATGAACTCAATTTTATGAAAATAATTTTCAAAATTTGAGGATTTTTTTATTTAAATATTCATTTACTAGAAAAACTCCCATATTAGAATTGAAACTGATTTTATAAAACTCTGAAATATTAAATAAGGTCACATAAAATTATATTTTAATCACTAGGGAACAAAATATAAATTTATGAATCTATTTTTTCAAAATGATTTTTCTTTTATAACATTATATTAATTATAAAATTTTAAATAAACCGTTATGTTTCATAAAAATACCAATAATTATATTATCTTATTTAAAACTTTTGATTAAATATTTGAAGAAAAAAATATATCATATTTCAATTTATAAAATTCCAAAAATTATATTTATAATTTCTTATGTGATGATACTATTACATTGGTGGATTTCTACTCTTAAGGGAAATATTAATATCCCAATGCTCACATTATTATTCCATTAGTTTGGGTTCCTTAATTTTTATAAATACTTACTATTTCATTTATTCTTTATTTATAGGGTCATTATTTTATTATCATAGTGATTTTTATGTGATTTATAAAATATTATATAATTATGATAATGTAATGTTTCGTTTTTAGAATTATGGGTTGTTACAAAACATCTTATATGCAGCAATCAAGATGGCACCATTTGATGGCTAACCTGGTAGGTCATGGGATTTTTTCATTATTGGATAGGAGAAATTAATTTAGTTCATGATTGTACAATCCTTATGCAGCATAAAACTGAATAGGATAAATTAATTTTTTAGGAGATTTGTGACATCACAATGTCACCGTAATTCATACACCGACCAGTTAAGAAATCTGCTGGATTTAGATAATATTAATCAATTTTTTTTTACTTTAGGTGTTTACTAGGTTATGAAAAATAATATAAGGAAATATGGATATCCAAAACCTAGGATTTTTGGACATTCTAGATAGTGGAAAGGGTCAATCCAGTGGTGTACTTATTTTCCCTTCCATAGTGATACAATTCCAGACATGATGGGTTTCACATGTTTCATCATTAGAGATATCACCCAAACATTATCATGTTGTTGAAATTAATTATGTCGATAATGGTGTAGATGTGCCCTTTTATGATCACCTATCATAAATTCTAGACCAAAATGAGAAGGATATATAAGGTAGGATCATACCACTAGTTTATGTGATGTGGAAACACGAGCTTGTTCAGTTGGAGATATAATAGATGGAGTTTGATATGCGAGCACAATGTCGAGAAATTTTCACCAAGACCCCATCATGATGTTTGGATAAGAACATGGAAGTTATTTTATATTATGGCGAGTCTGTAAGATCCCATATTATTCTAGGTACATCCCTCATGGGGTTTTAAATTCATCCTCATTTTTTGGGATTCACTTTCCTCTTAGACTATGGTGGTCATGTTGTTTTAAGGACCAAAAAAATTTTCTATGGAAAATATCCTTATGTTTGTGGGAGTATTTTTATTAATTAATGTAGTCTAGGTATAAATATTTAAAATGTGGTTACAGGGGCCTCTAATGAGTATGGTATGAATCAAATGTTGTTTGTTATTTTCTATAGAAGCTATTATTAATGGTTACTCCACTAAAATTACATGTTTTGTATGTTTTACACTGTGTTATTATTGTAAGGAAAATTATATGGGATGGGTTTATGATGTGAAATAAATAAATTCTATAAAACTGCTTAATTTCATGTAATTATTGAGAATGTTTAACCAAAAGTGGTGATTTTTGTCATAACTCATATTTAGATAAATTGATGATAAGAATGTTTTAAACACCCTACATTTCATTGGCTCAGTTTTTGTAAAACTATAATGATCATATGAATTTATTATTTATCATTTTTATCTCTCTTATCAAATTCCAGTTTATTTGTTGAGGTGATTCTCGAGTGACTTATTCCATATCAGATATCTTGATAAATCATCTAATTTTGGTATGTTTTTTTCACTGGTTCTCCTTCTTATTCTATTATTATCAATTTAACTATGGAATCAGTTGAACATGTTTATTTTGGATTTTAATCTTGATATCTAGTGATCAAGGATTCTATTGCGATATTCTATTCATCTATCCATTATTTCTTCTACCTATTGGAAGTATTTTCTGATATCTATATAATGGTAGGTGTTGTAAATCCAAACCCTATGGTCTATTTATATTTTTTATTGTGGATAAATATTTTTTTAATTAGAAGAAATATTGTGAAAATTAATTTATTTTACAGTGGGGGATGATAAATCATATTCTATTTTTTTCTTTGCATCTGTCTTCATTCAATAGTGTTACGAAATGAACTATAGATACATATAGGGTGATATAACTCATGAATAATAATTAAATTGTTAAATTATAAAATAAATTTTTATCATGAAAGGATACATCATTGGTTTTTTTGATAGACTCTCCTTGGTAATTGATTAAATGATTATTTAAAGAATGAAAAATTGAAAGTTAAATTATAGTTAGAAGAATTCAGTCTTATGGTATATGATATAATCTTATAGTATTCTTTCTATGGTTATTTTTTCTATTTCTTAAGATGAATTCTTATGAAGAGGGTATTCATGGGATGCTCAAATGATTTTATAGAGGGAATGCATAAGATGTTTTAATGATTATAGGGTGAGGATCAATTATGTTTCCCTGGTTATATATCATGGATATGTTATACTATAGTGGGTAAAGGGATTGGCCTGGATATGATGTAATTCATATACAATGAAAATTTCCCCATTATATGACTATTCCATGGATTATGATTATTGTTGGAATGGTTGTGCAACATGCTCGGAGATATCCTAGAATTGTTTTGATGCATTTTTATTTTTGTATTATATGAATTTGATTTATCAAAAACCAATTTATAACTTTATTAAATGAATATATTGTTAAAATATTTTTTAAACATGCTAGTATAGAACTATTTTTTACTCACACCATATTTTGGACAAACATTGGTACCAGATAAGGTTATAATGATATTAGTTTAGACAAGGAAAAAAGATTGTAATTTTGATTTTTTTCTTATTGCACGGTTTGGATAATTGATACGGGACTGACATGGGGTTCAGGACAAGGGCCTTTGAGTTTTTTTTCATTGTGGTCTTTTTTATGTTTTTTATTTTAATTTTTAAATTTATATACATTCCAACAAGTCAGTATATGGTTCACCGAAATTTGATTTATTAGTTCTATCTTTACATTCAAGTTTAATGGTGTACTGTTTCAGATGTATAATTAAATATGATATTTATTATTGTTTCATTTCACTATATTATAAATACTAACTTGGGGTTATAGTCTTCCAACTATATCTTTGATATCCCCACATCTAGTTCATAGTCTCCAGTAGATAGTAGGCATACTAGAGGTCCTATAACGAATCATATTTATCCATGTGGGAGTGAAACACCCTGAGATTTTGTGATTTTTTTTTCAAATGTTCTTATTCTTATTTATATTTCTTGATACACACAACATCTATTAATCCCATGTTTAATGATACATTGAATCGTCCATTTCTATATGCAATAATGAGGTTCTTTATGATATTGTATTACATGTGAGATAGAGTATTACAGAATGATAATATATTATTAGCATTATTATTTAATATGTCACCAAGACATTAGACGGATATAAATTATTGAGAAGAAATAAACTATGGAAATATATAATTAACACACATTTTTTAGTTATTTATTTATTATAAATAAAATATTTTTCGTTTATTATTAAAACAATTGTTTTCTGAAAACTGTATTTTATTCTAATGGATTGTTTTTTCGTACATTGTCTTCATTATTTGAAATTAAAAAAACACATTTAAAAAACAATTTTTATGGAAATAAATTTATTTTTAAATAATAATTTCATTATAATCATTGGATCAATTTTTCGGTTTTATTTATATGAACATTTTTTATTAATAATCGAAAATACAAAACTTTATTTGAAAACATCCTTTTCAATTAAATTATTTATAACGTTAAATAATATTTTAATTTTTTTAATATAAAATTTCATCAACTATGTATCAATTAGTATAATTTATTTCACATTAATATTTTTTTATTTTTTTATTTAATAACATTTCAAACTATTAAAATTTTCCACATTATAAAACATCATTCTCATTCTACCTTGCATATTAATTTTATATTAAATCACACCACTAATATGAATGAAAATTGAATAATAGGATTACATACTTTTAAATATAATAATTTATTCTATATAATATGGTTAGATTATTTTTTACCATGATGATTAGTTAAAAAAAATTAAATTAATTAATGCGATTATGTTTAAAATGGTGTTTTTTGCGTTATATGTTTTTGCATTAGAGAAAATTATATACCCTAATATGAATTTCATTTAATGAACTAATTTTATATATATACTAATAATTTAATAAAAATAAAATAAAGATTAATGTAGTTTTTATAATTAAATAATAAATTACCATGGCAAATAAAAAGATGTAGGTTACGATGGTAAAAAAGTGTAAAATTGAGAAAACTCGATTTTAAAGGAATAATACATAAGAATGTGTTTATTTTTGTGTGTGTGAGGGGGGGGGGGGGTTCTAAACCGCATAATAAATATACAACATTATTTATTAATATTTCATTCATATATGGTATGATATACATACAATTTTAATACAATTTTTTTTGTATTTACCAGAATGACACTCTTACTAAATTATAGAAGGGCTCTCAAAATCATACCACCATCACACATATTAGGCCAATTTTATTGACCAAAACCTATGAAAATCACATCAAAAATTCCCTCCACTCATTATATAAGCCTTAGTTTATCCCTAAATCTATCAACGGATGAATTTTAGTTAAAGACTAATAAGTATACCCAATTATAGAAAATATTCATTAATGAGAATTTTGGTTTTATCTATGCTTCCGCCCCCATAAATATTTTTTATTTCAAGATTATTTAAATAATTATGAATATTTTATCTAATTATGTGTTTTTATTTTTTTGATGTTTCTGAAATGAATATGTACTTCTATAAAATGGGTTATTGATTTATCATTCATGTGTATGTCGGCCTACCACCCTGTGAACTGATGTCATTCGTTTCTCTGTTACAACCTCACTTGAATGCTCATTATGATGGATTTATTGTCTATATATTATATATATTTTAACTTGGATGTTAATATGATTTTTAAGTATTATCTCATACATACCATTATACTAATCATTTTGAAGGAATATGGTAACATCATTCATGTGTACATTGAACTACCCTCTCAAAAAGAGATATCATTCATTCACACATTAAATTAATGGTATGAAGGATGTGTTGAATAAAAATATATGATATATATAACAAAATTAATATTCTCTAATTAAGAAATATAATTATATTTTCATTCTTTAAATCCAATAAGATAATAAAAAATAGTGTTCACATGTATATAAGGCCTACTATATCCATGAACGGTGTAATTTATATCACTAACTTTTAAGAAATATTATATAAAAATTTATAATGAATGTATATGAAATTTATATCATGGTTATAATTGTAATGATTATGAATCTATGATCAAGGTATGACGATGAAAAATATAACTAATCACAATACATATAAAAAACAATGCACTTATTACCCAAGACATAACTTTGAGATGAAATTTTTAATAAGAGGCTAGTGAAATGTCATAAATATAATATATTCTATTATATATATTACTATGGTTCTCTGATATTTATTTAATAAACCTAAATTAATAATAAATTATTTTATAAGAATTAATGTTTAATTCATGTCTGGAAGATAGGGAATTTTGTATCACTATCATTTTCTATGAGACAGATGCCACATTCACCAAATGTCTCTTTTATGCACTTTATCTCCTTCCCTTGAATTAATTTTCTTATTATTATCCTTAAATTTATTGGGATATATATAAAAATGTTAGTATCAATATTTTCAGGGGTTTACTATTCAAAAGTTACCAAAGTGTTGAGGGATTTTAGTTGCAATTTTTATTATTTCAAACACATGTTGTCTTATACCAAAATTATATTTTAGGATGTATATATAATCACACTATGAAATTTTATATAATAAATGTACTTATTTTAAAGAAATTAATAATATAAATTAATATAATTTTTTTGGGTCTTTCAATTCAATTTTAGAAAAGTGGAAAATATGTTTTGTTAGAAACTCAAATATTACCGAGATTGTTTATGATTATTCTTCTGACTATAAAATCATGTGATCCATCCATGAATTAAATAATTAATTATAATTATCATCCGATTATGTCATGATTCTATATGTTTTTATTCATTTTCCTCTCTTTATATTTTAAAATGTTCAAAACACGTTCACTATAAAAAGTCGCCCCTATGTCAAAAACACTTTTTATTCGAAAATAACATTTTTTAAAAATGTTTTCCAATGTTTTTAGAAATTTTTTTTCAATGTGGATGTAATATTTTCCTTAGTAAATGATTAAAATATTTTTAAAAGATCCATTATATATTTCAAATATTATTATCAATGAAAATTATTTCAAAAAAAATTATATTTTAATTGTGGATTTCAAAGAACAGTTATCACCCTCATGAAACAGTGTTGGTGCCAAAATTTTAGAAGAACATGAACAAATGGAAATCCTTAAGGGATGCCTCATGAATCTTGTTCACGGATCCCTCGCAGCCCTATGCTTGGTGAAAATCATTCCCTCTGTGAAGGCGCCACAGGGCAAGGAGGTGGGAGGCTCCACAAGACCCTTTGATGTTTGCGAGCCCACCACAGATCAAGGAGGCGAGAGGATCCGTGAGACCCCATGACATTTGCAAACCTGTCGCAGAGCATGGATAAGGGAGGCTCTGCAATCCACCATTGACATTTGAAAACCCTCCATGGTACAAAAAGGTGAGAGGCTTCGTGATCCCCTTTAACGTTAGCAAACCCACCATGGAGCAAGGAGCTGGGAGGCTCCGCGATCCCCCTTGACATTTTCGAAACAAACTTGGAGCAAGGAGGCGGGAGGATCCTCGAGCCCCCTTGATGTCTGCAAACCCATTACTGAGCAAGGATGTAGGACGCTCTGTGAGCCCCCTTTATGTTTTCGAACCCGCCAAAGAGCACATAGGTAAGAGGCTTCGCAATTCTGACAAAAGGCTACGTGTCATCAAACACAACGAGCTCTGCATCGTGGTTCCTCATGCCTATAAATATAGGCTACCCTTGAGCCCAAAGGATAGTACCTCCAACATTATTCCTTATGAGATCTCAAATTTTGAAACCAATTCTGCTATGTGAACCATGAGTTCCGCATGGTACTTTATTCTGATGAATTTCCTCTCCCATGGTTTGATTTCAGCCTCTCATTAAATAGGGATGCCCTTCGCAGATCCCACTGGCCTTCGTGAAAGAAGGGGATCCCCAAGGGGAATCAAGTCTTCATGAATCACTTATGCTTCATGCAGTACCCTCCATGAACATGTGATCTACATGCTATGGTAGGGTCCATGTGCTTCGTGAATCCCATTTCTTTGCAATGCTACGCTTCACAGGGCACCCTTTCTCTACAAATCACTGCTTAGAAAATTCCTTTCCACTTCACAAGGCACCTTCCATATGCAAGTATTCCCTATTGCTATGCTAGGTCACTTGACTTCACGAATCATACCCCTTCATGAAGCCCCTCCACTACATGGAGCACCAGAGCATTAAGAGGCATCTACCTATGAACCCCTATGCTCCACATATCCTTTTCTTGTGTGACACTCTAGGATTAAACAAACTAATTTCAAGATCCCTTGGGTGGTACCTCCTGTTGCATTACTTTGCCTCAAGCTTATTCGTAGAAGTAAGATAACGATTATGGCTTCTTTGCATAGCCTTGCTAATGTGGACCACTAAATGGATCACTCCATAACACCCCTTAGCACGACATTGCTGATGCCTTCCCTTTCTCAAGGGCGGGCATGTATGAGTTATATAAGTCATAGGGTTACATATTGAACCTTCCTCATCCAAGATACATGACGTTAAACTGCCAAACACCTTCATTCTCATAAAATAACATAAAATCAAGGTCTCACCCCATTCATTATACGTCGGGTGCCCCCTCTCGCACCCTCTCTAAGCCCACTGGTATGCACATGAGTTAGATCATTCATCACATGGAATATGATACTCTTTATCGGAGCTGCGTCTGTCCATAGGGAAAGGGAAACCACCTTGGTGTAAGCCCCTAGACTTTCTAGAGGTAGGCATCATCCCTGCTCCTCTTATCGTCTTCCTAGATAAAAACTAGATAGGGGGGGATGGGCACCGAATACCTCCTTTCTTATGTGCCAAATCCCACTCCCTTGGGGAATTGTTGCCACCTGGAATACATCTTTGAGTAAGTCCCAATCTCCAACCCCTTTGGCTACTAACCACGAGTAATCCCCTATTCCCTCTTTGGGCTTCTAACGACATGTAAGCCCCACACCACGTCCCACATATACACATTTCATGTCTTAATCATCAAGTCCTCATTTCCTATTGTTTCTCACACCGAGAATGACTCATGTGGGATTATAGTAAGAATCAGCCATGACATCCTCTCTGAGAAGACTAGATTTTAATCCCCACAAATTCATCCTGAACTATGTGGACATTGATCTTTTCCCATTCAATGTACATCAGAAGCCTCTCTATGGTTCATGCCCAACACCGATTGGTTTTGACCCCCCTTCATGTCCGTTCACACTCCTTCTGAACTACGTGGTCATTGATCCTTTCTAAGGAAAGGTATGAAAGAATCCTACCTGAGGTCCAAGCCCATCACCCATTGGTCCCAATCACCTTCACTTCGGTTCACCAAACCCCTTTGGAACTACGTGGAATTTGATCCATGCCAAATAATTGTATGTTGGAAGCCTCCATGAGGTTCAATCCCCCCATAAATTTTTCCCAAACACCTTCACATCAGTTCACCAACCCCTTATAAACTATGTGGACTTTTGATCCTTTCCAATGTAAGGTACGTAGTAAGCCTCCCTGAGGTTCATTCCCAACCACCACTAGTTCTAAACCCCCATCAAGTTGGTCCACCTTCGTCTCACATGACATTAAACTGCATGCCCCCTTTTCTTCATGCATGAAGATAAACTGCTTCCTCCATCTTGTAATACGTGGGATTTTATCCTTGTCTTGTAGACAAGATATGTAGGAAGCCTCTATGAGGATCAACCCCATCCAGCGGTAATCCATTGTGACCCCATCCAATGGTAATAATATGAGACCCCATCCAACGGTAAGCTGTTGTGCCTCTATCCAATGGTAAGACATTGTGAACCCCATCCAGTGATAAGCTGTTGTGCCCCCAACCAGTGGTATGTCGTGTTTCCATCATCCAATGGTAAGCAGTTGTGAACCCCATCAAACAGAAAGACATTGTGAACCCCATTCAGTAGTAAGCCATTGTCGACCCAAACCATGCAGTAAGCAGCTGTTGTCCCTTCTATTTGGACCCATATCGCTGGTTTGTCCTAGTGGCGTAGGACCATCCTCATGATACTAACCACACGTAAGCTCTATTTTATCATAGGATCATTATCTTCTGCGCACACCATGATTGTATACACACAACTTGAACTACGTGAACGTTGATTTCCTACCACGGGGATACGTAGGTGGTCTTTTCGAGGCTCAATCCCAACATCATCGTTGAACATGAGTTGAATCCATCACATTCTCCATCCACTACACATGACCATCCATTATCCATATTGATTCTTACCTGGGCCTCCACATCATGCTGAGATCATGCAAATTTTCCTATTCACTACCCGTAAGTGTAACTGAGTAACTAACAACGCGTTAGCCCAGACATCAGTGTTCTTTCCAAGGGTTTCACCCATCTGGTCCACTCTAGTCAGTGTTTTGATCAGTCCGATATGTCTCTTCTAGATGTTAAACACGAGACATACGATGTTTTAATCATGTGAAGATGAAGAAAACCGCATATACATGCATATGGAATATAATTCCTCGAAATCAACATGGGATGCCTCGGGAATCCATACCCTCTAGATTCCCTATAATTAGTGGAAGAAACCCAGACGTCCTAGTGTTCTAGTGTCCAGACACACCAGTGATGTCCAACGTGACTACTTCTCCGACAAGTAGTAGCTGCCCTGACCAAACCCCATGGAATATTCTGATAAAAGTAGTGTAATTAACAGGAATCCATGAAGACGTGGCACAAGGATGAGTTTCACAAACAATGTCTTAGTATACAAGGGATACCAAGACTAGGTGATGAGTTCCGAGGATGACTCCATCGAAGGATGAACCGACATCCCATCATCCCTTTTTGATCAAGGAGTAAATGTCTCTGAATAAGCAACGGATGTTGCCCACCGTTGGAAAGAAGGAATGTGGGGCAAAAATTTTCTTGTCCATTTCGTCCTCGAATAGAAGGATGTACATGCCCCAAAGAATGCATCGGAAACAAAAATGGTGAACCCAATATGAATGTATTTTACTCAATGTTGTGATTAGTAGAATTCAAGATAGCAGTGGACTAACGCGTCACCATATCCAGTTATCGGGCGTCAGGTCCTACCATGAATATAGTGGGCCTGGCGTGAAACTCACCAGAAGTATAGGTAGTTAAATGTTGGGAATCTTATTATTCTACGTTGTCAACGTGGATCCCAAGTACCAGTCATGGTAGATGGAATTGTGATAGGTAAATGGATGTCAATTTCTTTTTTTTCAGCACTAATGGTTTAATCTCCTTGTTTTCATAAACCCAGAAACAACATCAATAATCATATCGCCACTTGCACACCGATGTAGGGGTAGGGGCAATGCCGAAGTGGAAATCCCACATGGCTCCACCACTTCTATGACAGATTCCACAGCCACAACTGATGGCCACCCATGCCATATCTCCCCTTTCGAGTTCGTACAACAAAGGGTGATAAGCGACCTTGTATGCTGATACGAGGAGGAGTGGGTTATCCCTACTCGGGATATGGAATGACATGATTTAGAGGCATTTGTGCCACTTCTCCACTTCCACCCACAAGGGTCACATAGAGATCCATTTCTCCCCACTCCAACATAGAACTGTTTCAGGAGCCTCTCCTCGGAACGCCTCGAGGATTCCTTCCTCTACGCTGATGAGGTGGGGGATGTCAGGTCCAGCTCGGTCGGGATCCTGTTTAAGGGGATCCCATGGAGGGCTCTATATAGGACACCCTATTACCAAAACCCAGTCCCACAAATCATGGATTAGGTAAACCATTCACCCCTACTCCCGGCACCGGTCCGTCCGACCCGACGCCAGCGTTGGGACATGCTGAGGAGGACACCAGCCAAAGGTCGTCAACATCGACAACTACAGTTTCTCGGGCCACCATAGATGTGTATAATCAGACCTCAGTTTATGCTGAGTAGGGTAACTTATATACTCAACATATATCGAGGCCCCAACCGCCCCACAGGCAGGCTAGGTCGACTCTCCTGGTCATCGGTGCAGGCAGGGTCTGCCACAGACCAACCCGCATCTGCAACACCCAGTACGGAGGTCCTACCCATACATTCAATAAAGAGAATGCAGGGCCTCCCCACTTCCATGATTGGAATGGTGGTCTTCCCCACTCTGTCTTCAATCTGAATGAAAGTCATCCCCCCGATAGGGACACTCAGTACAGAAGCCTCTCTGGCACTCATTACATCAAGTATGGGGTCATTTCTCCTACCACGGACCGCCGATATGGGGATGTTACACATCTATTTAATATCCATTATGGGGGGATTTCACATGTCATTGTAGTAGATATTTAAGGTCCTCATCACCTCTAGACTCATAAGGGTGAAGGTCATCTTTTCTTCATTGAAACCCAGCACAGAGGTCCTAACCGTGTTTGGCATGAATAGTACGAGGACCCTCCTCACACTAACGCTGCTAGGGGAAGTAAGAATGGAGGTCCCATTCATTCTTTTGTCAGCTCTAGAAGAAGACCTACCATCTCTAGCATCTCCTGCAGATATTTCCTCAACACATTAGTCAGTGGACATGGAGGTCCTTCTTGTGTTCCCTTTGATATCTTTCCAAGAGCTTCTCGCACACCAACTCACCCAGGAGGAAGTCTTCCCTGCCTCAGCACTACTATGGATAAAGGATCCTCCTCATGCCATAAATCTACTTTTTCCTAAAGAACCATATCGAGGAATAAGGGAGAGTTTTCACCACAATAAAAAAATGCCGAGAAGATTCATACTGAGATCAAACTGGTTTACTTCTAAGATTATGAGGCGGAATTTGAATCAACGATGGATCCCTCACCTAGATCCTCTGTGTTAAGGGATGGGGAAGGAACAAGGATCCTCAACCTCATACATATAGAATTTGAGGTCCATAAAATTCCCATCTCCCTTCGCTTATATATCCAGGAGGACAAAAATTTGGTAACTCTATAGGTTACAGTCGTGCAATCGTCAACATCATCGCCATGAGAACTCTCAACCTTAACTAGAGATCACATATAGCTATTCTAGGTACCAATGGTAAATGAACAGCAGTGTGGTCCCTCTCCAATATTTGTAGTCCCTACACAAGAAACTGCGATTATCATCCCGTCTTACAGCGATGTGGTGGATTTTTCAGTCCAATCTTTAGAGGATAGCCCAAGATGCATTACCTTGTCAGCTGGCTCTCCATATTCTCCACTGGCCAGTCTTCCATCTCAATGGTCTCCATTAGTACCACTACTATTTCCCCAACCACCATTAGTAGATGAGTTGGATAATATATGGCCAGACCCTGAATATGGACCAAGGAGCTTGTGGGATATTCTCATAGAAGACCACTTCCCAGAGATGTTCTGGCTAGTTGTAGTGCCAAGTTTTAGGGCACTAGAAGAACACACCCAGGAAGAGGTTGGATTCATTTTTTAGACCCCCTCGGTGACATATTTCCTTCTTCAACATTGATGATTATTCTAACCCAAGAGTCAAGCACATTTCAAAGTTATCTTCCAACAATGTCGTTAGGTAGATTTGGCTACACTGCTCATGGCCCAACGCCCTAAGTCACTAGGCTTCATTAAAACCCTCCATCAATGATGTGTCAAGGGAATTAAATTACTCTACATGATAATCAAGGAGGCTTATCCCTATGTTAAAATCTGTGGTTGGGGGTAATACACGGCCCTCTATTTTTGTTCCATCCAGTGAAAACCAGATTTGCCAGGTGACATAGTGGATATGCCTTTAGGCAGGGTTACAGTTAACATAGCTGACCTATCAGAGGAAGAGAATGAGTTGGAGCTCCTTGAGGGGGACACACTCTTAGAGTGAGGGCAACATCTACTGTATCCATTGGGAAGGGTCACTCACCAGTAGATAACTCTACTAGGTCGTTTCGTGACCACTGAGGCACTAGTCCTCATCTAGAATTCCAAAAAGGGAAATGAACACCTCAGTTTTATCAAACACTCTGACCCATATGACTCTATTCTAAAGGAAGAATAAAATCTTGAAAAATCCCCAGTTGTTTCAGAAACACACTGAACACTAGAAGATGGTCGATGGCCTACTTGTCGAAGATGTTGCGGAGTGACAGACAAACTATGGTAATCCTCAGCCGGGCATTAATGGTAGGCACAAATTCCCCTTGGAGATCTACCCTGAGGTGATCATGACCATCAGGACCACGCAGACAGTTTTGAGGATGAAAATTATGTCAAGAGGGCGTGGTATGTGTCACAAAATCATGTTGATTAATGGGACAATCCACGGGACCCAGCTCAGGTTCCCCTAGCTGCTCCACAAGTCGTTCCACTAGCCACTCCATGAGCCGCAGGGCCTGATTATTGTATTAAAGAACTCGCCAATGAAATGATGGTCAGGGATCCCCATCAAGACAAGAATCCCCACCAATATGATCCAGTGGCAGCACTCATGACCTACCTCGAAGATTTAGGGACTCTAATGGTAGCAATCCCACCAGATGGAAAGCCATATCTGACATGGGTGGATGATATGCCAGTACCCCCGAGTTTCAAAAATCCCACATTTTCTCTCTTCAATGGGACTGGGGACCCACTACAGAAGCTGACCCACTTTATCTCATGGTGTGGGACTATGTTGGGAACTCTAGCGTAGTAGGATGAAGCTAAAGTCTTATGTTTTATACACACATTGGAGGGTCCATCATTCATCTGGTACAGCCAGTTACCCATCTGATAAGTAGCTTGCTCGGAAGACCTCCATAGTAAATTTCTATAGTAGTTCAGTTCCACCACATGGAAGACAAGTATCTTAATCCTATTCAATTGAATGAAGAGACCTGATGAGAGCGTTGCAGACTGTGTCGGTAGGTGGAAAGGGCTCACATTCTTTCCTGACATGCCGCTGACTTGAGATAAACTGTTGAAGATGTGAATAGGGAAAGTCAAGATAGAAACGGTCACCTCTATGATCCCCTAGAAATACCTTGATGGATTCCAAGACTTATCTGATAAGGACCAACACCTAGAGGAATCCTTACAGTATTCTAACCAGGCATGTATGTTGCCTCCTGCATTCCCGATGAGAAGGGCTGCCAGGGACGAGCCCTCCATATTGGAACTAATAGCGGCCCATGTACAACGAGATTTGTTACCAGTGGATCTGCCTCCACATCCTCGTAGAGGCCCTATACCAGAGGTGCAGGGTCCAACCCAGAATTTCCGACCTCAGAATCGAATGGTGCCCCTCGTGCAATGTGTCACCGCCACCTAGGTGATATAACCAGACTCCACCTTCTCAGTAGTCCCCACCAGCCCCACATCAGCTTCAAGCTACAAGGGACCCCTTTTTTGATAGGTTGAACTGGACATACTTGTTCAACGAGGCATAGGTCCCCAACTACATCCACAGTGCCTTGGATTAGTGGGTTGTACATCTGTATGAATGTAGGAGGAAAAAAGAGGCGAACCTCACTAATTATTCTTATTACTGCCCCTACCATCAGATCATGGGGAACACCCTCAAACAATGCTATGTTTTTTTAGATTATCTTAAAAACCATTTGGAAAAAAACATAGTCCAGTTTGGCCCAGCTCCATCATAGGTGACATGTGTCTTTGTGAAAAAATATAGTAGTAGAGACAATGAAGGAGAGTGGCATTAGATTTCTAACCACAGGTCCCAGAAATATGAAGATTGGATGGATCTTAAAGCAATCACCCATCCCCATGGTGTTATCCATGCATTCCTAAATCTGTCGGAGCCTACAGAAGCCGCATCTGCTAATTCTGAATCATCGTCTCAACAATCACCTTCTCAGAAAATTATGCACCGACAACACAAGGGAAACAAAGGTCCCCCACCAATGTCTTCCTCAACTCATACTCTCAGTGACTTCATTCCTCCAGAGATAACGATTCCTCCTAGAATCTATCTGGTAGTGGATGAATCCTCAAGATACAATCAAGAGTAATCCTCGGTTAATACCCTGTAGTTGGTAAACCCCCTACATAATTCCTGACCATTAAGAACAACAGGAGGATCCTCCCAATGTCCACAGTAGTCATCAGCGTCGACGTAGCCACAAAAATATGTGTTTTTATGGTGCCTCGGTCAGTATTTCTAGCCAGGTTGTGCACACAACCAAAACCAGTTATCGGGCCCTACGTAGAGCTCAACATACATAGCCTTCTCATCTGGTATCATCAGGTCCGAATTCGACACCATTTGTGTTGTTGGATGAGGAAGAGCCACCTCAACTATGTAATGATCGTCCATGGATTTCTACAGACTTCTCTCAGTCATCAACCCCACGTCTGATAGTCATTCCATAGGATTCAACTAGTGACTAGCGGGATATTCCTAGCACCTGTCATCCATCGGTCTAGTCGGAAAGGCCAACCATACCTCCAGTTAAAAAGTGACCTCTTGTAAGCAGAAGTTAACACGTAGAACAGATGTATGATGTCTTCATGAATCTTTCCAGTATTCCAGAAAATCTCTCCATCTTTGATTCCCTTCTCCTATCATCAGATATTTTTGACGCCCTCACTAAAGCTTTAAGAAGCCCCCTCCAGTTTGAGATAGAGTTAGAAGCCACAAAAGCTTACAAGGATTAGGCATTCGAGAATATTGGATTCCAGGCCATCATCTCGTTCTCCGGATAAGTTGAAGTCCCTCTTACACAAGGGCACATTAACCCACTGTATATCATCGATCAATTCAAGGGAATGGAGGTTTTTCTATGTCTTGTCGACACGGGCTATGGAATCTACATAATCTATACTCAGAAAATGAAAAAACAGGGGTTGTCTGAGTTTTATCTGTGTCCCTGTCACTTAAGAATCCATGGTTATGATAGGATAGAATAGACACCTATTAGAAAGATCTATTTGAAGACCATGTTTGGGGATCTATTTTACATCACCGAGTTTATGGTGGTCTCTAAGGACACTGCCTACAATGCATTGATGGGTAGGCCAGGGCTCCACCTCCATGTGGGGGTTCCTTCATCGTATCACCAGTGACTCAAGTACTCCATTAATGGTCATGTGGGAGTGCTTCATGGTGACACGTCTCCCTATGCCTCTTGTGAAGCCTGCTATCTGGATGCTGAGTATTACAAGAGTAAGGACAAACTGATTTAGGCTAACGAGGATGAGCATGACATGGCTGCAAACAACCCATGGAAATACGTAGATGATGCCACAATCATTCCAATCCATCTATTGGAGTCTATAACACTAGACATGAGGCAATGCTTTTTTATTTCTGGAATGAGGGGGGAAAGTATTCCCATGTTTATGTGTTGCTGGAATATCACCACATATTCCTACAGAAACCAGGATTAGGTGATTCCGAAGCCTTCTACTCTCATAAGGTATCAGGATGTCCACCCCATGGTAACATAAATACATCATAATTTCTTATTTTTCAAGGGCAGAATTAACTGTCTCAATCCAATGCACCACTATTGATTTGATATCAACAAGCATGGCCCATTGGGCCGATGATAAGATGGGATCAGATCAATAGCCTTCATCGTTATGGTTACATCATCATAAGAGTTCCCCGATGGAGTGTCCACTACCGCTTAGGTAGGTACCAGCCTCTAATCGGGAGACGTTGACATAGAGGAAACTCCTCGTACCAAGGATCCCCCCTCCATAGGTGAAGAATAAGATTTAGAGTATTATCCCCTACATTTGAAGAAAGTGTCTTCGCCATGGGTGATGAATTTGTACTGGTGAACCTCGATAGCAAGGTAGATTTGAAACCACACAGTGATCAATGTTTCCATGCCCCTCAAAGAGAAACATAAATACATAGACATTCTTAAACAATATCATGATGTATTCACCTAGTGTTATAATGAGATTCATGGACTATATCCTCAGGTAGTCATCCACCGCCTCGATCTCCCGACAAATCATTGCGGGTTCAAGCGGCCTCCCAGCAAGATGCACCCTTCTCATAGTGCAATGGTTGAGGCAGAAATTGATAATCTCGTCAGATCCAATTTCATTAAAGAATTACAGTATCCCATGTGGCTGGCCAACATTAAGCCAGTTAGGAAGAAGAACATATAGATTAGAGTCAGTATCAACTTCTGGGATCCCAACAGTCACATTTCGAATGGTGATGTTCCCTCTTCTTGTGATGGAATTGTTGATTGACACTAAATCTATGTTCCCTGATCTCCCTTTAACGGATGGGTACTCTAGTTATAACCATATCTGAATGGCCCTCGAGGATGAGGATTTTATAGCCTTCAGAATACAACAAGGTACTTTTTGTTACCATGTCATGCCCTTCGGTTTAATGAATTTGGGTGCCACCTATCAGTGGGTTATGCATCTCATATTTAAGTCAATCCTCACAAATTTTTTGGAATCTTACTTGGATGATTTGGTTTCCAAATCTCACCAGCATTAGGTTCATCTCAAATACCTTGAGAAAGTGTTCAGCTTCCTCTATTTCTGACACCTGAAGACGAACCCATAGAAGTGTTACTTCAGGGTCACCTCTGGAATGTTTCTCGACAAATTTGTCAGATATATGTGCATTGAGATCAACCGAGAGAAGATTAAGGCCAATATCTAGATTTCTCTTCTGAGCAACATTCGGGAGCTTCGAGCTTTCTATGGCCACTTAGCCTACATATGCAAATTTATCGCGAATTTGGATGGATATTGTAAGACCTTTTCTCAGATCTTGAAGAAAGGCATTATCTATGAGTGGGATGATGAGTGTCAGACCACTTTCGAGGACATCAAAAAATATCTGCTTCAGCCCATAATCGAAATTCCACCAGTCTTCAGAAAGTCACTGGTCCTTTATGTGACATCCCTGGAGCGATCCCTCAGTGCCCTTCTCACCCAAAAGAACAATGGAGGAATGTAGAATATCCAATGATACCTCAAAAACATGTTCTTTGATATGGGGACCAGATAATCTCCTATCGAGAAAATTTTCCTTGCATTGGTATTCACAGTACATAAATTGTGACATAAATTGTAGCATCATGAGGTACAGATTGTGTCTTGAGTAGATCCACTGAAGTACTTCTTGAACCACCCAATGTTGATAGGCCATCTGACTTGGTGGGAAGTGATTCTCCAAAAGTTCAAAATCAAGTTTTTCCCCTATATGGATATTAAAGGGAAAGCATTGGTAGACTCCATTGCCACTCATATGGCCCCCACAGACTAGTCTTTAGACCATAATTTTCTTGATGAGTCAATACTCTCAGTAGAAAATTCCATCCCGTGTTGGAAAATACACTTTTATGGTGATTCCCAGAGATCCATAGGGAGAAAAATCAATAACCCCAGGCTCAAAATAGTAGGCATGGTTATCGTCTTCATTAACCTGGCATAAGCCATTATGCCGTATTCATTATTTTTTCTAGACGGCTGCACCAAAAAATAGGTATAGTTTCAGGATCCCTTTATTGGCCTCGAGCGAGCCCTTGAGGTTGATGTGCCCCATTTTCCTATGACTGGGGACTCCGAACTAGTCATCAAGCATATCAACGGTGACTATTTCACCTGAAATCCAGAGCTCATACTATTTTTGGAACACACTCTCCAGCTAATGGCCTAGTTCTTATCTCATACATAAGTTACTCATGTCCCTCCATCTTAGAACGGTCGAGCTAACGCATGGACTGCCCTAGCTACATCACTTGAAGAGACCAAACATGATGATCTTATTATACACATGGCACACCAGATATTCATTACTCCTGTCACTCTAGGTGATGATTTCAGCCCTCAAGTAAGGCACCTTACCTTACACGCCTCCATGTCAGGACCCCTAGGTCCCACGAATACAGTGATTGAAGTGACTCCTAATAAGATATCCTCTTTTGTTGAGTACCTCAAAAACTATAATCTCCATGCAGATTAGGCCGAGCGCAAGAGAATCTAATGACACACATTACTGTTTACCCTCCCGAATGGTCCATGTCCGGAGTAGATCTTCTACAAGCACGAGTTTGATGAGGTACTCTTATATTTCATTCATGGAGATGATATTTCCCATGTTATGCAAGATGTTCATGCCGGTTCCTACGTGGCTCATCAAACTAGGCCAAAACTATCACTATAGATCCAGATACTGGGGTACTTTTGGTTCTTCGTGATCCATGACTGAAAAATGGTCACCAAAAGGTTCCATGCATGCCAACTTATTTATAAAATTATGCATCTACTCTATAAGACTATCCACTAAACCATGTAATCATGGTTGTTTGCGTTGTGGGGACTCAATATCCTGGGACCATATCCATCGGAGACAGCTCGCCAGTGTAGGTTCATCCAGACCACTACAGATTTCTTATCAAAGTTGGTTGAGGAAATTCTACTCAAGGATATCGAGGAATGTCCCAAGAAAAACATTGTGATCTCCAATATCATCTATTGATAGGAGTCCCTCACGTCATCCTCACCGATATCGGCATGAATATCCGGGCAGCTGAGCTGAAGAATCTAGACGCAAAGTACAACAACCGTTGTAACCAAACCTCCTATTCTCATGCGCAAGAATATGGACAGATCAAAGCATTCAACAAAACCCTCTCTAACATTATACAAGTAATGGTTGGTCAGAACAAGAAGATATGTCCATAGAAGCTCCCCAGCCTCCTTTCGAATTATTGGACGATGACTCGTAATTCCTCCCAAGAGACCACATATTCCCTGGTTTATGGAATGAAGGTCATACTACCCATCATGATTGAGTTTCCCTCATTACACACATCAATCTTTGATAAAAAAGTGCTAGATTAAGTAGCTGAAATCCATCTAGCTGAGTTGGAAGCACTGGATGAGAACATGCTTCCTACCCTGCACAATCTGGAAAGCCATCAGTACAATATAGATAGAGCTTTCAACAATAATGTTCTCCTCCGCTCCTTCTTTCAAGGAGACTTTCTATGGTCCCGAATAACCCCAATGATACCTACCAGGAAACCACCAATGTTGGAGACCAAATGGTAACGACCTTACATAATTCACAAGGTTTACTCCAATGGTGAAAACTCCCTGGTTACCATGGATGGTGAGTGTATAGATTCTCTCACCAATTCCATGTTCCTCAAGAAATACTTTTATTGGGTCACGCTTGGTCCTGCATGACCATAAAATATACAGTCATACACGAACCCAAACTGCATTATGGTTTAGCATGACCTTAACCTGTATGGTACTACACAACCCCAAACTGCATTCTGGTCCTACATGACCTTAAACTGTTCAGTCCTACATTACGTTAAACTGTTCGGTCCTACATGAAAATAAACTGTAAAATTGTCCTGCATGACTTTAAACTATATGTTCCCACAAGACCTTAAACTACATGGTCTCGCATGACTGTAATTGCATTAGGGTTTAATATGACCTTAAATCGTATGGTCATACATGACCTTAAATTCTGAAATGTCATATATGACATTAAACTGTGTGTCATCATGCAAGACGATAAATTGCATCTCAAGAAATACATATGGCTTTACTCTCATCCTCATTCGATATGTAGGAACACCTGAATGCCTCGTCCTGAGTCCAATTCCATGGTCTTCTCATTTGGCTACCCATTATGGGTGTAGTTCCCTTGGAGGATCTCATGTGATGCTGCCTGAGCTTCTTTGGCCCCACTAATAGAATTATAACAATTTTCTCTCGATGTGCCCCTCCTCATTCTTCTAATCCTCCCACATCCTTACCACATGACATTAATGTGTATGTCCCTTTAAGAACTACATATGGTTTCATTCCCATCCTCATGGGATACATAGGACGACACGAACATTTCGTCCATGGGATGAACCCCAAACTTCGGGACCACCCATTGGGTTGAACCACATGGTGTGGTACATGCTTTTTCACTCATACAAGTCGAGTTTATCATGACCATACCGTATATCCCTCCTCCCTAAAGATCACCACCTCTTCTCCTGTCAAGCATGACATAATATATCACATGAATATTTATGCTCCACCGAATCCATAATTCGGGTTTTCATATCATTCACATTCAAAGGGACCCCCAAATGGCATGGATACTCGGCCCAAGGGCTCTCCTACCATTACTAGCCAACATCCTTGAGGTTTTTGAGTGAAAAATTGATATATCTCTCATGTCGCAAATATGGACAACAGAAGATTCTCATGTGTTAGTCTAATTCTAGATTACCATTGTGTGGATGTTGTGTTTTAAACACGATCAAAATCTATCCTTTGTCATTGTTATGACCCCAATATATATTAAAAATGGAGGGTAGTGGCTCATTCAGCCCCACTGTATCTTCATGCTTTGGAATTCCATGGGCAGGAGTGTGATTCCAGCAGTCAGACCATTATATGATGGGAAGAGCTGGGTTCTACTCCTTTTTTCCCACACTGAGCATTTCTTGTGTGGGATTAGGAGATGAGGTATAAAAACAACCACATTAGAGGTCATTTGGATACAGTTGGTCAGGCGCCTAGCCTTAGGTCCATGGAACCTTTCTACCCCTATCCCAATTTTTCATTTATGTGTGTGCGGTGTGGTATGTACACACATCCATATTCACGTATGGCTATTTTGACACGCGACACATCCCCCCTTTGAGAAATCCTTTCGTTTATCATCTTTTCGACAAGCACAGGCCCTGCCATGCATCGTTATTCCAATCACTTGGGTTACCATAATTTCCTATATCTAAAAGGGCCCCCACATGGCATGGATGATTAGCCCAAGTGATCTCCTACCATTGCGGTCCAACGTCCTCGAGTATTTCAAGAATGTAATTAATACAAGTCCCATGATTCAAATGTGATCAATAGTCGATGCACAATTACTTTCCCGCGATCTCTGGTCACACAAGTGTAGATATTGTGTTGCGAACCTAGTCAACAGTTTTCGTCTATCATGATTGTTGCATTGTGGTATTATATAGGCATAATGATTCACCCTCTCTACTCAGAAGTCCCATGCATGTGACATTAAACATGGCATCTACAGTCTGAGCTCTATGACCATTAACTAAGATCACCAACATCCTCACTACAGGACGTTAAACTGCAAGCAGGCTGTGGCATTCTGTCTATGACCCAGCCTTAGGTCCCTCGGCATTCTCGAGCCACTAGCCCAAATTCTCAATTAGGATTGTACTGTATGGAATGGTAGTATGTCCTCATTCACATTGAGTTACGCAATGTTCCGTACACGTCCCTCGCTGGGGTATCTTTCCTTTATTTGAGTCCTTGTTGCATGATGATAAACTACACAACATCCTAATCAGTAATATGTATGGCTTGATTCCCATCCTTATAGTATACAAAGGACTGTCTGATCGTCTTGTGTTCAGGTCCAGCCCCATGTTTTAGAAACCTCTCTATCATTATGGACTCCTGTCTTGAGTCCTTCCAAGAGAGGTGCACGTAGTGTGGTATGGGCTTCTGTCCCAATTCATGTCCGTTTTGTAAGAACCATGCCGTGTACCTATCTCTCATGAGCACCCATCACGACCTTGCTCAATACTCTTCTTTTTAGGTCATCTGATCTTAAGTCATCCCCCTCGACCATCTTGGGCAGTTCACCAATGTGCCCAGGAGTACTCAAGTTCAGCACCTATAGTGTCATATTCTACCTAAACAAGCTTTTTCCAATTTTTAAAGATTAACGTTCCCCTTCATCATGTATTTGATCATTTCCACACCTGAAGGGACCCCTAAATGGAATGGATGTTAGGTCAAAGGTCCCCCATTCCATTTTAGGCCAATGACCTCAAGGATTTCAAATGGATAATTGATACGAGTACCACATTGTGAATACAGTTAGTGATTGATGATCATTTTTTATTACCATTTCATGTCACATGATATGAATTCTAGGTTTCAAACACAGTCAACAGTCATCCTCCATTGTCACACCAACCCCATCTAGCCTTAAATATCGGTGACATGATTCACATCATTTTCCACCACACCATGTCCAAATTCAATTTCATCACTCTTGGTACTATCCCTCAGTGCGCATTTTCTCATTAGGAGAATAGTGTTGTGGTTATGTTCCTTTTGAGGCTTCGCACCGACATCCCCTTTATGCACATCCCACATGTTGAAAATACTCCTTCCACCCTTTTCTCCACACCGAGATTGACTCATGTGGGCTTAGGTATTGGATCGAGGTCTTAGCCTACTTGGAAGAGTTTCAGTTCTCTATTGTTCAATCTCAAAGCCCTTAATCAAAAATATCTTTATACATCCCCTCTTTAGAGATGTGTATGGATTAATTCCTATCCTTATGGGGTACATAGGAACTCCCAAAAATCCTGTCTTTGGGTCTATCTCAAGTTCCACAAATTTATCTCATATGTTCTTCCCTTTAGGACCCGACTCATATATAACCACATGGTGTGGCATGTGTGGGATTATGTCTTAATTCATGTCGGGTTTGTAATAGTCACACAACATACTCCCTTTCAAAGAGATAGTCCCTCCAACCTTATGTCTCACATGACATTATGATTTATGATGTCCTGCATGGAATTAAACTATATTTTGTCATACATGACATTAAATTGTGGATTCTAGAACTATGTGTGTCTTTATTCCCATCATTTGGGATACGTCGGAATGATAAGACATATCGTATTTGGGTCCATCTCAAATGATAGATAGTCTCTCCATCCCCATAAACCCTAACCTTCTTGGGCTCCTCAGCCTGGTGTTTCTTTTTGGAATCTCACACGGTGTGATGTGGGCCTCATCCTTGTTCACGTTGGGTACGCATCATCACGTCATCCACATTCCCTACTGAACCTCATCTCTCTGATATATGTCTGATTCATATGACTCTAAATGATGTTTACAGGTCCAACATGACTTTAAACTATTTAATATATATTGAATGACGTTGAAGTGTGTGGTTGGTCCCATTACATGACCCAAAACTGTAACAATATTGTTCTGGTCGCACAATGAAAAATGGTACTACATCACAGTGTCCTCACTCGAGGGGATATCATATTTGTTATCGGTCACACACCATAAAATTTTTCAACACATACACCTGTCTTGATTCTTGTGAAAATACCAAGAATTTCTATCCTAGGTCCATCACTTCACAAAAAAACACACATTCATCCTAAAAGACATACATGTTCTATCAAATTCCACTTCTTTTCGTGAGAGGGCCATACCCACACGACCTTATTCTCTTTGGCACTGGTATCTGACCATGCCTCCCTTAGAACATCAAATGGATTGATTACCATCTTCATGGGGTACATAGGAAAACTCATTCACATTGCCTCAGGCCCATACTAACATCATATTCAGTACCTCAATCTAAATTCTCTCCAATTAACTCATGGTGATCTTGACTCTAGCACCCCATTCACGATGGGTTTTAAAATTACCTCACCATGTATCTCCTGCATTCTCTAACATATATGGTCTGATCACTTTGAAAGTAAACTAAGATCACTCTGTGTCCTTGTCACAAGATATTAAACTGCATGATATCTCTTAGAACGGTGTACTTCTTGATTCCCATATTCATGGGATACATTGGAACACCCAGACATATTTCCTCTGGCTCCAGCCCGAAAAATCTAAAATCACATCCCCTCTCTTTTTACACATATCCCTGAATCCTTTTTGGAACATGTGGTGTGGAGATTACCTCATGGGTTCTCATTCATGTTGGGTTTTGCAATAGAGGCACCATGTGCCTCCCATGGAATTTTCATCCTGGTCTGAGTTCTATGACCCTAAACTAAGATCTCCCTATGGTAACCACGCGTCATGTTTGGCCACTTCGCCACCTAGCAAACAGTCCATTAAATCAATCCCCCTTAATGACCCATCTTACGACCATTATGTTGGAAGCATGAAACCCGAGAACCCTTGTCATTGGAAAGGGACTCGACTCCCTCTATCTGATATGTCTTATTTTCGTCCTTAGATGCATTGTGGAAAAGTGCTCGAAGTGTGGAAATTTAACTTGTACATTCCCTTGAACCATGTCCAAGCTTCATGAGCCCATCATTTGGATCCTCATCCTCTTCCATGTATGAAGGAACCCTCATTACGACCTGGTCTCATGCCACATGGGCTTACCTACCATCTTGGGCCAACATCGCTGAGGACCCTGGACGACATTTGTGGCAGGTCCTGTTTTTTGAACGTGGTTCATGGTCGACCCTCATTTTTCTATTCCCACTTAATGAGAAACAGATACTATATTTTGAACATGGTCATAAGTTATCCCCTATTTTCACGCCACTGTCATTGTGGTCCAGATCACAAGCACCATGATTTAAATATGTATACTTAATTATGTTCATATGGATTTCCAACATTCTCGGCTTTACCTCTTCACGAATTTAGGCACATCAAGTAGGCGGGTTGGAATTAATGGATTCCATTCACCTAGCATCCCATCACACCTAACATGTTCCTTCCTATGCTAGAAAAGTCACATCACTACTCCTTTCTTCCAACATTGTGCACAACTCACGTGGGAATAGTAGTTTTGGTAGGACTTATACTGGCATAGCCATGCCACATATTCCATTCATCTTCTTACATGATGTTATAATGCACACCTAGAACTACATTCGACATGATTCCCTTCCTCATGATAAATTTAAGTACACCTGAGTACTTTTTTTGAGCCCAGTCTAACTTTTACTTTTAATCCCTTGAACTAAAGAACATCCACTAGGTATTCCTGGTGAGGTGCAGACTATTTATGTCACCATTTACAATGAGTATAAATCTACCACCTCACATACTCCCTTGTTGGGATCTCCCCTTACACTCCTTTTCCTATTGCATGGAATTAAAAAGCATGAGCCCATATGTCCTCAATACATGACACTAAACTATGGTTCTGGCCTGAATAATATCGTGATGCCCTATGTTAATCATGGGATGCGTCAGTTTCCTCTCCAGAGAGGATTCCTTGTACCAGATTTGGCCTCTAACCATGTTGTTCTTCCAAAACTATGTTTAGATTGATTCCCATCCTTATGAGATACGTTGCGACGCTTGGGCATGTTGTCTTCGGCCCATCCCTAGGTTCATTAACCCTTCTAGCCCCTTGGCCCCGATCATGGTCCACTCTCTATGAAATTAAACTAGGAGCCTACACTCCCTGTAACATGACTTTAAAATATTAACCATGGTCCAGGATGTTGGACCTATAGACAATGTTCAACATCCTCACCGTACGACGTTAAAATACTTTTCTATCATATTATTGGTATGATGTAAAACAATAGATCATTCCATGTCCTTGACAAAGAGTTTCTTCTCATAAGTATGTTTGATCCCTAATCAAACAGATATGCCCACCTAATGTGTTTCAACCATGGTGGCGTGGTTTCAAGATTGTTGGACTCCATTTGAATGACCCATCACTCCGCACTCCACGATTTACGTTCCCTTTATTCAGACCCTAATCATATTTCATGTCTAAAATAACCCAATAATAGTATGAATGCATAGCCTATTGCCCACCTACTATCCTGGGCCAATGTTCCGTAAGACTAATGGATGGCATTTCGTGTCAGGAACTATGTTTCAAACATGGTCAGCGATCGGCCTTCATTTGTTATCCCCATCTCAGGCTAACGCAATAGGGTTATTGTGTTTCAAAAGTGGTCAATAGTTATCCTTCATTGTCACACCACCCCCATAATGTTCCGAATCTAGGGTACCATGATTAACAATTTACACCTCTTTATATTCGGTTTGATTTGAAACACCATTAGTGTTACCCCACTTGTGCACTAGAGCACATTGGGAAGATGACATGTCGATTATTCTGAGGTCCTCATCCTCCCATCAGGCCTCTCCCCTTCTTCCCAGAAATTTGGATTGATTATTCAAACCCCGAATGCCTGGATCTTGGTGTTCCCTCTTATATTCAGATAAAATGTCAATGTGGCCATCCCTTGTTTCTCACATCGAGCCCAACACACATGTGAGTAGGGACTGGTTGATGGATACTCCACAAATTTAACAATAATAAAATAGACTAAAAATGAATAATAGAACTCATGCATTCATCTAGCATGAATTTTCAAAAACATGAATGTGTGTTCAAAAGTTACATGCATCGCATTACTTGAGGATCGACCCCTCCCATGGACGGGATGATCTCGTCAAACGAACATTCTAGCTCTACCACCCTCTAGCTTGTGGCATCTAGGATTCACTATCACATGTTCATTTCCCACTCCTCTTTGACAGAAATGGGGAGCAATTCGTCAGCTGTGATCTGGGCCTACTCCTTGTTGGTTCGAATAATAGTCATCTCCTCGGAGGCTTGCCTTGTGTGCTCTTCGCCCTCTGCCAACTGGGCCATCCGCCGCAATATAATCTCTAACTGTGCATTGAGGGTTGTCGAATGTTCATCTACCCTAATGTACAGCTGGTGAATTTAATTTTCAGCATCCTAGAGACACTTTATGTTTACCTCTTTTCTCCACATCCATCCCAATTTAATGCCACAGTCATATTCCAGTATCTTCTCATCCATGAGATCTCGGACGAGCAAGTGGGGATGTTGGGAATCCACCACCCCCAATACACATTTCACATTATCTTGAATGATGTCTCTCCATCTGGTTGATCTACTGTGCTTGAGTGGTGTCATCAATGAAGCGCGTCATCGGCTTCCATGACCGACAACAACCCATATTTTTATTCTCTTCATTAGATGTAGTCTTGTCCCAGTATGTGAGATTGGAGTGCTCATACGCATGGAATTCCTCCAAGAACTCATCAACAGGGTCCACATCTAGCATCTAATTAGGTATGGAAGGACCTTTGATGCCCGTTTGATCTTCATCGTCAGATCCCACTTCAATAATATCAGGCTCCGCTCTACTAACAGTCCCACCAGTAATCAAGAGCACCACCACACGATCAATCCAGATATCCTCCTCCATGACCAATAGCATTCACCGAGGAAGGACGCCCCCAAGAGTACCAACCATCCTCGCCAAGGCATGCCAACACCATTTGAAAAACTATGCATACTAAGAAGTTCAAGAAAGATAGTTAACCTGATCAATGGGTGGCAGTAATGAACATTGTAGAGGATACTTATAGGGATCAAAATATCAGTCTCATTATTAGGTTGTTTCCATCGGGAGCCCAAGGCGTGGCCCTCTATATTTTTTCAGATGGTATGAAATCTCCAGAGGAGCCACCTGGGGTGTCCTGGCCCTGCTTGATGCAGTAATCGCCATCTCAGCAGGCATAGATCCCGAAATCCCCACATCTGCATCCACTCAAGGATGAGAACGGGTTCTGTGTATGAGACCCTGCCGCATAATTTATATATTAGTGAGGGGTCCAAAGATTCCTGGAATCAGATCATGGGGAAATAACTAAGGCTCTTACCTCGAGAGAATCTAAAAACACTTCAGGATCTAGGTCTGAATTTCCATCTTCACCCTCCAAAAGGGCTCCCTCTACCGGCCTCTACCCCAAGAGGACTCGTACGATTCTTCCAGCAAAGGGAAGTTCTCCCTTATTTCAACAGCCGACAACTGTGTAGGGGTTGTACGATCCAGCAACATCTTTACTCGATATTTCATTGGACGCTAGGCACCCTGGGAGAGCAAGAAGTCCTCCAACTCTTCTAGGTATTGCTCTTCCTATCCATGGGAAACTGCATAGTTGGCCCTGACAAGGCCTATCCCAGGAAAATCTAGCCTGAGATGGTACAATTGTTTCCACATCTCAGGTGGGGTGAGGAATTTCCTGTTGATATACCATATGTCCCAGGAATCTTGGAAGATAGTATTCTCTGGCATGTTTATATGGCCCAACCACTTTCCCAGAGCCTGTGTGGATATACTGCAGAATCCCCTTGGTGGCCTCCACTCTTGATAACTCTGCTCTTCTAAGACCTTCGGGTCCGCTTCCATAGCTGCATCTGCCGCCGCTGACTCCCCCTAAAATGGTGCGAGCGTCGCTACCATGACACCCCTCCACCTCATGATGTCCTTGCCACTGTCTGGCACCAGCCTTGAGGGTGGGGAGGCACACCATCACTGGCTCGAATGGTTGGCTGCTTCAATATCTCCCCTATGTTAGGCCACCTCCCACCTTTTGAAATACTCTATCACCAACCAAAAGACGAATGTGGGTGGAGGCAGCTCATTCTGAATCTTCCCATCTTTCTGTGTAAACCTGAGCCACATCAACCTAATCACACATAGGTGCTCCTCATAGTGCACCCCCAAGTAGAACCGTGGGCTCAACCACTGCATACACCAGAATTTCCTTGCATATCGGTGTGGGGTTTATGGTTCAAAGAGGGACTCACATTCCACCCATCCACCAAGAATCCACCCCAAAAGGCTAGGAGATTGGGCCAATCCTCCTCCGTTCCTTGGCCATCATCAGTGAACGCACCCGTTCACAATGGGAATGATTGAAAATTGAACTCCTCAACCTTCCTGACATAGTTCAGTACTACCTGCATGGTCCTCTTGGTAAGAAAGATCACTACGACATTCGTAATGGCTAAGAAAAAATTCAATTCTTTAGGGGATATTGGGTTTGGATACTCATAGGTTCCCTTGACATGCCTCGCTATCCTCCCATACAGGATGCGGAATGGCCCACATATTCTATGTGAATTCTTCCTTTTGTTGATGTTCCCCAAAATCTTGTAAAACTTCATGAGCATCGGGATCTCGAGTTTAACCCACACTCCTTTCACTAGCATGGATTACAAGATTAATGTGGTTATCCACACACCCATGTTTTTATCTCTCACTGGCAGGATCCAACCACAGATGAGTGTCGCAATGAATACCACCAACCGGACTACCGGTTCCTGCTCGGTGCTTATGCTAAATCCACATGTTTTCCACTATATATCTTCTAAGAGCTGCTAGTACGAAAAATCCTTGACCCATTCCCCCCCCCCTTTGGGAAAGTTAAAGTTATCACCGAAAACCTCCTACCTTCTGAAAATTTCAAGAACTGCTTGAACCATTGTTTGAAGTGGACATCCCCCACAAACTGCTTTTCCTCTCCCGATACTAGGTTCATCAATTCCATCGCCATTGGTGGAATTTGCTTAGGATCCACCCAAGAACCCATAATAGGGAGTAACTCATCATACATCACCCCAAGTATTGGGACCCCTGAGATCTGATGCACATCTCATAAACTAATGCTGACCTCTCCATGGTGCAAATGGAAGGTATTGGTCCTCGATGACCATCTGCTAAAAAATTCCAGCAACAGCTATTTCGACAGATATATGTGGAATTGGGTGGCCCAAGACGCCTCATACTTGAACAATCTTCTCATCTATACCCAGAATATCTCGCACAAAGCACCTACCCAGTAGGCATAGGCCTAGCCATCTATGAAGTGGCCACCTTAGCATAGATCCCACTTATCGGAAAACCCCTTCACCGAGTTCCTCAAGGCTTCCTTCTAAATGGGGTGGTACAGAGGGGGGGGGGCAGGTCTCTAGTTGATGTTCCTTATCATGAATATTGTTTATATGATTATACAGATAGTCAGGATTGACAGGCATGATGTCCTCTCGTGTATGCCCGTCAGCAGCCCTGAACCACTGGCACTGGCATGACGTTATCCTTAACCAGTATGTCGGATCTTCCCTGATTGCTTCAAGGATTATGAAGTCATCCCTCAGTCCAAATTCATACTATGGAAGCCTCATACAGAGTATATAATCATTCTGGCCTTCCAATAGTAGTGTCACCCATGAGTTAGGGTCAGAATGACTCCTTACAAACTTCTTAATACCCGAGCTATCTGTTATCTCCTCCTTTTGAGAAGCAACGACGAGGACCCCCTAGCAGAATCTTGGTGAGCCATTCAGTTTTTGAGTTTTAACATTTTTTAGGTATTGGTTCGTGGATATACATTGTGGAGCTCATTCACAGAGGTCATTCGGAAATACTGTTTGCACGGCCTTTCCCCAGCCTTCAGATGAAAGCCGCAGAGCACACCATCGCGTAGTCAAAAAACACATTGGGCGCCACAAATCAAAACTCCATATTCGTGAAGAGAAATCATAGAGTATGCAGGGCATCGTGAATTAAGAGTGATAAAAGTGAAAATTGCAGAGATTATAAAGGATAAATGAGATATCATCCTCCCCTATTTATATGTGAGGACCCCTAGTGCTTCACGACACATTTTACCGAAGCAAGCTTCACGGCGTGCTCATCCCATACGTCGCCCCTCAACATCACGAGCCTCCTTCGCGATTCATCTTAACGATGGGAAGCGTAATTTTGGTGATTGACCCTCGGAACTTGACCCTTTCTTTCTCCTCATATCCTTGTCTGGGGGGGGATTTATTTGCGGAAAAAATTTGGAAGAACAAGAACAAATGGAATATCTTTAGGGTTTCCTTGCGAAGCTTGTTCGCATAGTCCCCGTAGCCCTGCGGCTGGCTCAAAGCTTCCCAACCATGAAAGAACCATGAAGAAATGAGGTGGGAGTCTCTACAAGCCCCCTTGCTATTTCTGAACCTGCCACATAGCAAGGAGGTGGGAGGCTCTGTGATCCCCCTGGGCGTTTTGGAACCCGCCACAGAGCAATGAGGTGGGAGGCTCTGTGAGCACCCTTAGCGTTTGCGAACCCACTGCGGAGCAAGAAATCGAGAGGCTCCACGAGCCCCCATAACGTTTGCGAACCCACCACAAAAGAAGAAGTCTGGAGGCTCTGCAATCCCCCTTGAAATCATCAAAACTTCTACGGAGCAAGGGGAATGTGGCTCCATGATCCCCATTGATGTTTGGGAACCCGCCTAAGATCATGGAGGCGGGATGCATAGCTATTCAGAAAAAATGAAATGTGTCTTTGCGCCTAGCGAGGTCTGCTTTATGGCACCTATTGCCTATAAATACTGGGCTCCCCTCGAGCCCAAAAGACAGATCCTTTAACCATTCACCTTCTGAACTCCAAAACTGGGAAGGAAATTCTGCTCTGTGAACCATGAGATCATCAAGGTACTTTAGCTTCGTGAAGTGCCACTACCGTTGTTTTAAATCATCTCCTCTTAAATGAGGGATTCCCTTTGCGAAGAACACGGGCCTCCACAAAGAAATGAGATCCCCAAGGGGACTCGGTTCTTTCCAGAGCATTTATGCTTCATGAAGTACCCTTCATGAACTTGTGATCCACAAGATATGACAAGTCACTATGCTTTGGGAAGCACATTACTTCGCAATGCTATGCTTCGCGGGGCTCCCATTATTCTCTAATCATAGCTCGGTGAATGCCTTTCCACTACATGATGCACCTTCCATATTCACCTATTCCCAATGCCTAGTCTAGGTCACTTCACTTCACGAAGCATACCCCATCGTGAAGCCCCTCCAATACATAGAGCACCAGAGTTTTCCCGAGGCTTCTACCTATGGACCCCTTTACTATGAAACTCATTTTATCAGGCGAACCACAATGTTTTCTTGATGTAATTTAAAGATAACTTAAGTGGTACTTCCTATTGCATTTCTTCACATCATGCTTCTTTGAATAGGCATTCTATTGACTATTTTTTATTCACATATCCACGATTTGTGTACCCCTCAATGGATCACTCCATAACACCCCCTTGACATAGATATGCTTATGCCTTCCCTTTCTCATGGGTGGGTGGGTATCATTTATGTATTTCCATGGGGTGCAGAGTGAACCTACCTCATTCGAGATGCGGGATGTTAAACTGCCAAGCACCTTCACCCTCATCACATGACGTTAAAAGGTTTCCAAGCCTCGTGCATTATACACATGGTTCCCCTTCTCGGACACTCTCTACAGCCACTGGTCTCCATGTGTGTGAGATCATTTCTCACATGGAATGAGATTATATTTATCAGAGCAACGTCTATCTGTGGGGAAAGTGAAACCACCTTGGTGTAAGCCCCTATCCTTTCTTGTGGGAGGCATCATCCATGATCCTCCTATCATCTTCATGGCCAATGACCAGAGAGGTGGGATGGAAACTGGAGACCTCCTTTTTTTGGTGCCAAATACCTCTCCATTTGGGATTTGTCACCACTGGGCCTCCATCATAGAGTAAGTCCTAGTCTCCATAACCATGGGCTACCACCTACACGTAATCCACTGATTCCTATTTGGTACGCTAACCATATGTAATCCCAAATCCACATCCCACTAACTCAGCTTTCGTGATGTGATTGTTAGGTCCTTACTACCTATTGTTTCTCACACTGAGCATGACTCATGTGGGATTAGAGTAAGCATCGACCATGAAATACCCTCTGCGTAGCCTAGAGTGTAAGCCCCAAAAAACCATCTTGAACTACGTGGGCATCGATCCTTGCCAAGGCAAGGTATGTAGGAATCCTCTATGAGTTTCATGCCCAACATCCATTGATTCTGCCCCCTACACATTGGTTCCCACTCATTGTGAACTACTTGGATTCTGATCCTTTCCATGGAAAGGTACATAGGAAGCCTCCCTGAGGTTCAAGCCCAACACAAATTGGTGTCGACCACCTTCAGGTTGGTTCACCAAACCTGTTCTGAACTCTATGGTTTTCGATACTTGCCAAGGAATGTTATGTAGGAAGCCACCATGAGGTTCAAGTCCACCATCCATTGGTCCCGATCACCATCACATCGATTCAATAACCCCTTACGAACTACGTGGAATTTGATCCTTGCCAACGTAAGGTATGCAGGAAGCCTCCCTGAGGTTCAATCCCAACCACAACTAGTTCTGACTCCCCTCCACGTCGGACAACCTTCATCCTGTATGCCTTTAAACTACGTGATGACATTTCATCCGGCACAATGTTAAACTGAATCCACCATCCCGAACTATGTGGGGTTTGATGATTGTCTCCTAGATATGGTACATACAAAGCCTCCATAAGGTTTAACCCTATCGAGTGGTAAGCCGTTGTGACTCCATCCAGTGGTAACACTATGTGACCCCATCTAGTGGTAAGTTGTTCTGCCCCCATTCCATGGTAAGAAATTGTGAACCCCATCCTACAGTAATCTATTGTGCCCCCATCTAGTGGTAAGACATTTTGCCTCCAACTAATGGTAATCCATTGTGAACCCCATCCAATGATAAGTTGTTGTAGACACCATTCCGTGGGAATCCATTATCAACCCAGACCTAGCGGTAAGCCAGTGTCGTTCCTTCTATTGGGAGCCATATCGTCGGTCAATCCCAATGGCGTAAGACTGACATTGGGCTGATAACCACATGTAAGCCTCAATATATCATTGGGTCGATGTTCACTGTGCACACCCCAATTCTAGACACCCATGTTGAACTATATTGACATTGATTTCCTTCCATGGGGATGCGTAGGAGGTCTCTTTGAGGCTCAATCCCAACATCATCATCTCCCATGAGTCGACTCCATCTTATTCTCCATTCCAATCACTTGACCATCCAGTATCCATCTTGATTCTTACTCGAGACACCAAATCCTGAGGAGATCATGTAAATTCAACACTTCATTGACCCTAACGGTTACCGGGTAACTAATAAAACATTATCCACGACAAAAATGTTCCCTCTAGGGGTTTCAACCATATTATCCACTCTAGTTAGTGTACTGATCAGACTAATCTGTCTCCGCTAGACATTAACCTCCTGTCATGCCCTGTGTTAAACATGGGAAATGGATGAAAAACTCTTATACATTCCAATGGCATATAATTCCTTGAATTTAGTGTGGGATGCCTTGGGCATTCTTGCCATTGAGAATCCCTATAATAAGTGGAAGAAACCCAGACGCCCTAGTGTTCCAGTCTCCAGACACTCTAATGGTGTCCAATGTGACTACTCCCCTGAATAAAAGTTTCTTCCTTGACTGGACCCCTTCGAATAATACGACAGAAGCAGTATAATTATCCAATGTCTAGGAAGAAATGGAATTGGGAAGAGTTTCAAGACCTACATCTTAGTCTATATGGGAGACCAGGACTAGGTGACGAGTTCCAAAGAGGAATCCATGGAAGGAAGAACTGACATCCCATCATTCAGTTTCGATGAGGGAGAAAATGTCCCTAAATAAGTGACAGATGTTGCAAACCCTTGGAAAGAGGGAATGTGGGGAAACAATGAACTCGTCCTCATCATCCTCGAACAGAATAATGCCCGCACCTTGGAAAAAGTGTAAAAAACAAACAGTTTGAGTGATTTATATTTCATAATAATTAAATTATAAGATGACATAAATTGATATATATTTTTATTCACTAATGATATGATACAAGAATAAAATTATTAATCTTTATTGGAATTGTTTTTGTTTAAAAGATGTTAATTAATCCTCTTTCTATCCAACGTTATATATCAGGACAAAATTGATTATAAAAACTATTTTATATTATGTGTATGATATTTATAATGTTTTATGAACATGTGTCACACATATTTAATTTTTTATTATATGATGATTGAGAAGTCTATCTCTATCCAATATATTGGCCAATGTTTTTTATCTCATGAGATGAAAATGGGAAACATGTCAATGATCTTGAGGCAATTTGGGATACAAGATAATCCTTATCAACTATGGAAGAAATGTGTGTCCTAATCCGCAATTAGAAATAGTTGTGTCTTGTCCCACTATGTTGGTAGTATTGGTAGTTTACCTTGAGGTATGATTTTTTATACATTTATGATGGTGAAAAGCAATATTGTAATGGTATTATTGTTCGTGGTTGATTTATGATTATTTCCCCATCTTATGTCCATTGTTTGCGAAAATGATAACGTTTCATTCCATTACTCATGTTTTTTTATCAAAAATTAGTTTTTTATAATATTTTTAATTTATTTTAATAATTATATATAATTATTATAATCTTATTAATTTATATGATCTTATATTGATATATATTATTATTATTATTATTAAGAATCTAAGCTAACCAATTCCAATGTTCCATTCACTAGGTTAAAAAGAATGGTTTAGGTAGGTTATGCCTAATAGGATTATTATTTGAAAATATGATTATTCGATATTCTAAAAATATTTTCCCAATATAGATTATGATGTACAATTTTTTCAAATGAACTATAATATTATTTTTTTGGGAGTGTGTTTGTGTAATCTAATTAATATTATTATAAAAAGATTTACAATCCATGTATGAGATAACTGGGTCGCTATAGTTGGTATCAACATACTGGTATTTTAATATTGAAGACTAATATGATAAAAACATAATCATATCCCTAATGACATGTCTGTGTATAAATGTAAGGACGACTCATTATGTAGAAAAATATCTTGGATGTTTTTTCATGTATTGAGTGAGTTATTTCCTTGTAATCAATATTTTTACTGACACTATAAGTGGATGTACATATGGTAAACATTTACCTATGGGTAATAACCCCCAAAAGGCCATATTGAGGAAGAATTGATTTGTAACTGAATCATGACAATGGGATTTATTAAAAACCTAGTTTGAAATTCCCAATGAATATGATTTGTTAATTTACAAACACCATAAAAACCATCATGATTGAATTAAATATACGGAAAATATATATGATAAAGTTTAAACCGAAGGTTCTATTGCATAAAAATAACTCATAATGATTTAGACACGCAATAAATAATTTTCATTATTATTTGGTTTCCCATAAGGATTTGTGTATCTAAAACTATACTTTTTGGATTTACTCAATAGCAGGAACCAAAAAAACAAGGATAACATTGAATGTGATGGATGATTTGTTGATGTTTATCTAAATAAAAGGAAGGTTGGATAAAAAGATATTATGATTAACCCTGATCAGGTATCATAGAACATGGTTGAAATTGTGAACATTAAAAAACCCTTGGGCACACCAAATAAAATATGGATTGATATTTTGTAGTGTTTGGGTAAGGTAACTATATAATGAAATAAAATTAAATTTTCTCTATGTTAGAAGAGGTATAATGTAAAAATTATCAATGGAATGAGTAGTTTTTCTATGTATGGATAATAAATACACAATGTAAGTGAATTTTTTGAAAAAATAAAATTTTTAGTTATAACAATTGATGGGAATATTTATCTCTTTAAAGTATTATCAATGGATGAATGATTTATAAATGGAATATATGGGAAGTATGAAAATTTATGTCAAATGGTGAGTTCTCATGCAAAGAATTATGATGGTTTTATGAGTGACTATTTTTCTATTGATGATGAAGATAATAATAATGAAATATTTATGGAAGGAGGCATTAAGGAATAAGATAATGGGTCCAATTTAATGTTTTAAAGATGAGGTGGAATAGTTAAAGTGTTTATGTATTGTAATTAAAGAATTTATAAATATACAAACATTTTTGTTTATAAGTTTTTCATTAATTATCATAAATAGTATGATGAATTAAACAAATGAATAATAAAATTTATGTAATGATAGTTTAAAATGTTAGTATTAACGGATAGTAACACATAATACTTTTATAAGTATCATAAAATGGTGTTTAGTTTGTATAAGAATATGATTAATATATAAAACATAACTTGTATATTATTTATGACCTCATAAATGATAAAGGATTTGTTGAAAAAAGGTTTTATTTTATCAATAACTGAGATTAAAATAATATTTTATCTATGAAATTAGTATAATAATCAATAAATTTATTCAAGTAGTAAGTAACCATTTATTTTTGATATTTTATGGTAATTTTGGATATTATTGAGCTTTAAGATATTATATAACCAAGGAATCCATATTTTTGTAATGTCACTATTTAATGTAACATAATGATATTTGGATTATTTATGTTATGAGGATATTGAGAAATTATATTAAAATCAATATAAATTCATAATTTTTGAATGGTTATAAGGTTATCTACTTAGGGAACCATTTATTCTAAATTTTAGATGAGTTTTTAGAGGTTAATTATGTACATTACTATATGGTTATTTTTGCATAACAATTTCTATCTATTTTGTAGTGATGTTAAATAATGATAGACTGAATGTCTTGTCATATTATTTATGAACTTTATGATCCATTCATTCTTACAGTATAAAAAATTCGCCTTAATTTATAGGGGTCGGATATTATGTTTATATTGATCATGTATTAAAAAATAAAGAAATGATTCCTTTAAAAAAAATATCATGTAGGTACATTTTCATATGTTCTCATCCTAAAAAGAAAATGTAATTCCCCAACCTTAGGAAAAACCATGAAATGAAATGGTGTCCAATTATCATTTTTATGGTGATATCAATGATATTTTTCACACCTCATTGTTTTATTGTTTTTTGTTCATTATAATTATTTAGATCACCTGATTTCTTGTGATCGGTGATCTTTATAACTCTCTATGATTATCTATGATGTTCTTGAATGTGCAGATATTTACATACCATATATGTTATCCTATAAGGAAACATAGTTATGAGTAACATTGGCTAACCTTTATGATTACAAATTTACTTATTAAAGGATGTTTTTTTATTTAATTTAGAAACGTGGGTATATGTGATTTAATTTTTAAATGATGAAACATTGATGAATGAGATGAATTTTAATGGTGAAATTCATTTTAAGGGGAGTGAAATGTTACAACCATAGTTTTGGATATTTTTTGAAAATAAATCGAATAGTTTATATATTTTGTTTTACACAGAAAATCATGTTTATATTTTATTACAAGGAAAACTGAGTCATCTTGCGTTAAACATAATACATAGTTTCCTCGATAGTTATCATTATGCACAAAATCAAGTTTTACCAAATGATAATATATTATTAACATATTTTAAAATGATGAGTGATATTTGGAATTTTTTATATAAATAGTATATGATAAATTATAAATATATATAGTTTTCACACATTCTTTAGATATATATTGATTATAATAAAAAGAGAAATCATTTAAAATAAAAAAATGATTTCTTAAAAACTACATTTATTATAAAAGATAATTTATTAGTTCATTACACACATAATTTAAGAATTATTTTTTTGAATTCTAGAAAATTAATATTAGAAAAGAAAATAATGTTTCAAAACCATAATTTCATATTTATATTAGGGTTAATACATGGGATTTTCATGAAAATTCCCCTCTTTTATGAGTAGTGAAAATAATGAAATTTAATTTGAAATAAAATATTACTATAAATTATTTAAAAATTAATTTAAATTTTAAATTGGATTAAATTTATATTTTTACCAAATATATATCCATTAATAAAATTTAGTTCATATATATAATTTTAATATTTGTTTTTAACAAAAAATTATACCAAACCATTTAATTTATTCTCTTTAAAACATGCATTCTTGTTGAGTCTAAGAGAATATCATTAAACAACATTCTACTGAATTTGTGAATGGAATTTAGATAAATTTATTCTATTTTTTGAATTAGAATAATTTACCTCTTTTATAATAGTTTACTTAATTTTTTAACCATAATTATTATTAAATATAGTTAAAAAAATTACATAGATTGAGGCTAAAATGAGGTTTTGCGCATTACATGCACTCATATTAGAAATTATTTTTAACACACATAAGATTTATAATTAATTAATATAATTTAATATTTAGATTATTTTTTGTAAAAATTATATAATATTTATTATTTTCTGTTTATTCTTATAATTTATTTAGCATGGTAAACAAAATGAGAAATTTACAATTCTAAAAACTAGAAGTATAAAATTGAGTAAACATATAATCTAAGAAATAAAATGATAAAAATGTCTTTATTTTTTTGTGGTGTAGGTTTTTATTGACAAAATCATACTTAAAATACATTATTTATAAATGTTTTAGTAATATTAGGCATGATAAACATTAAAATAATGAATACGATTGGGTATTTATGAAAATACTACTCGACCTCAATTATTAAATGTCACTCACTCTCTTTACACATCCACACCTTTAAATACATTATTGTTGAAAAAATAACACAATCACATTCTTAAATTAATACCCTTGTCTTATAATAAATATATTTAAGAAAAATTATCCTATTCAGTATTTAGTGATAACTTAATGTAGATATATGAAGGATAGGTAATATTCATCAATAAGAGTTTTTGTTTAATTTATTCCTCCACCACCTACAATAAATACTTATATCATAATAATATAATAATATTACTATATTATAGTTAAAATTTATATTTATGTTAATGTTTTGAATCCATTCCTTCTCCAATTCTATCTAATTGGTTACTAAATCATTTTTTGTCTATACGTTGGACTATCACCTCGCGGACTGATGTCAATTGTTTTTTAATTATCTCTTATATAACATGGTCATATTTATAAATTTATTATATATATATAATATATAATTTATGATTTAATTATGGTAATTTAATTATTATATCATACATAACTTCATACTCTTTATTTTTTAGGAATGTGGTGACGTCGTTCGTGTATATGGAAAACTACCACCTCACAAAGAGAAGTAATTTATTCACACATTACAGTGAAGGTTTTACAAATTAAATTAATGAACATATGTTATGTATATGACATAAAAAGTATTATTTAATTATAATATATAATTTAATATTTTTTATCTCTAGAAAATAAGAAAATGAGAACAACTTTCACGTGTATGTACAACATACCTTATCCTAGAACGGTGTATTTTATATCACAAATGATTATAGAATATTAAAAATACATATATATAAATAATATATTTTATATTTATATAATATTTATAATTTTAGAGTTTATGTAACCATTAAGAATTTAATATATCAAAAAATGTAACAAATCAATACATACTCAAAAAACAAAAATAGAATTACCTAATATATAATATTTGCATGAAATCGTTAACAAGAGAGCAATAAAAGGTCATATTAAAATAATATATGGAATTAAATTTATGAATATTTCTCTATAATAAATGAATAATAATATTTTTTTATCATATACATTGATTTAACGAGATTGATAGATGTTAATACATAAGGTATTGGATTTCCATCTTAGTTTGTTTTATGTGAAACACATGCCATATGGGATACATTTTCATTCATGTGATGTTTATACACTATAACAACTTATTTTATGAATGGAGGTTTTATGTCATCCAATCTGTCCACGTATTTGTGTGGAAATTGATGTGGGGAGGCTGCCTGTAAATTGGGTTTGGATCACACACGGGAAGGAGTTTTGGTGGAAGCAGGAGGTATGTTTTGAATCCTTGATGCTGTTTTGTATTGATTGCCGCATATTTGGACATTTGGAAGCGGCCTGTCGCAGTAAGGGATTGGATGGGGTTTCCTCAGGGGTGAGAAGAATGGGTAAGGGTGGTAGTGGCAATCCTGCATTTGATTTTCCATTGAGGGATCCTCCAAGGAGTACTCTGCCTCGAATTAATTCTATTGAAGGTCTGCAAACTGAGTGAGTATGTGTGAATGTGAACTCCACTGGTCAGGCAGGGGATGATGAACTTTTGTAGGCAGTAGTGGTGTCTACTGTGAAGCAGAATGGTCCCGAGTTCAAATTGCATGATAATCCTCAGAAGGAAGTGCAATGGAGGTCAATGAATCCAATGGTAAAGCTGGTTTTTGAACGCCTAAATTGTGATCTTGGTATTGAGAAGGAAAGTACATTAAAGAATTCTGGTATTTAAAGAAATAGTAGAGTGGAGAACTGTTGTTCCTTCCGGCTGGACACTGTGACTGAGCAGATTTTGGACACAGTTGTGTCTGAGGATGGTCTCTTTGGGTCTAGGGATGTTGATGATGAAGGTGGGACTTGTGGTGTGCTAATCACGGTCCTCATTGGTAATAGAATTAAAGGCCTGGTGCATGAGAGGGACTCTTATGTAGAAGAGGGGCCTCCAATGAAGGAAGGTGACAGGTTACAACATGTTACTCAGAATGTTGCAAATGAATGAGGTGCTTTGAAGGGGAGTGTGGAACAACCACATTGCCTTGCCATGATTGACTCAAAAAGTTCATTTTAGAAGGAAAGGGGAGTGCACGAGGGTTACCAAGAGCTGGACATTTCTGGAATATGGGGAAAAGTATTTGATAGTGTTAAAGAAAATGATGGTTGCATACAAGATTCCTACAGTGATGTTGTCCAATGTGGGAGGAAGGTGTCTGAGAATGAACAGTATGGCCCAACACAAAGAAGGCCGAGGAAAGAATATTCTTATTTTCCAAAGCCAATTCCCACAAGGTCTTCTATTGGGAAGGAGGGATGGGATATAAAATCCTCTATGATGTTTCTGTATTTGGAAAAATTGAATCTTCGAAGGAAGTATGCCAAGATTTTGAAGCACTATGAATGTTCAGAGTGGGAATCTTCCACTACAGAGGATGTTATATCTCATGGATGCGGTGATGGACATGATTTTTATGATATGTAGCCATCCTTTCTTTTCTGTTGTACTTTCATGAGGTTTTTCATTTGTTTTAATAAATGGTTAGAGGACTTTCCTCTGACTAATTTTTTCGGGTAATAATTTATTTTATGGTTTTTATCCTTAGATTTATAGATATTTTAAAAAACAAATTGTGATTTCAATTAAATGGGATTTATGGTTCAAAATTTAGCAATGTGGTAAAGGATTTATTGTATCAATTTTATTTCATTGAGACTTATGTTATGTTATTCAACTATCTTTATTCATGATTTATATATAATTACCTATAGAAATTGATAAAATTAATCTGTTAATTTTCACAATATTTTATGTGTCATTTAATATTATTATTTCATTGGGTTTATGATTCAATGTTATCAATGTGGTAAATATTTTATGTTATAATATTTTCCTTTACCAGGATAATTTATGATTATGTTTTTGATTATCAAATATTATGATCCATCTCTCAAGAAAAACATATATTTATCATATCTTATGGTTATTTTGTGTGAATAAATATTTTTCATTCATTTTATTCTCTACATGTACAAGGCAATTAATAAATTTTTTATGAAATATCGCATTTGATGTCAAATATTATTTTTCTTACCAAATCATGTTACCTAAAAAAATCATAAATGTTTCAAAAATAGTTTCTCAATATAGGATATATATTTTTATTCAATAAGAAATATCATATAATTTTAGTGATCCTATTATATGTTTTCACATTTATTTTCAAATAATTGTATTTTAAAAATATTTTATGTTTTAATAGTTATTTTTAATGAAAAGTGGGAATCCTCAAGAAACATTCAATGTGATTAATCATTAAAAATAACTTTTCAAAAAAGTTTAAATCTATTAAATTAAATATAATTTCTATTGGATTTCAAACAAGGATAACATTATTAATAATTCCTTCAGTGGGTTATGATTACAAAATGTTTATGGAATGTGTTTCTTATCCATGGTCATGCAATGAAAAAATTCTTATGAAAAAAATTTATTTTAATGGTATATGATATGATGAATGCTTTATGAACATTGGGCACACATATTTATGATTTTAATTATGTGATTCGTTAGACCTATATAACCCCAAAAATAATTGGTTAATAATTTATATCTCATGATATGTATATAAAAAACAAGATTGTATACATAATCAACTATGGAAAAATAGTGTGTCCTGATCCACTAGGGAAATTAGTGTGTCATGTTCAACATGGAAAAACAATTGTGTCCTCATCTACTATATTGATAGTCATATAAGTTAACCTTGTTCTGTGGAATGGTTTTCTATATTTATGATTGTCCAATAATTTTAGGACATTATATTATGTTTCTTGATTGATTTATAATGATTTAGAATAGTTATGCCCCCTGTTTGTAAAATTATAAAGGATTATTCCATTAATCAGGTTTTGAACCATGAAATACTGGGTATAAACATTCAATGTTACTTTCATGATAAAATAATCATATGATAATAATATGATTTTATATGATCATATATTGATATCACATATTTTTACTATTATTTATCATCTAATATCACCCTTTTTTATGTTTCCTTCTATAGATTATAAATAATGGGTTTGGTGGGGTATTCTTAAGTGGAGTAAAATGTGATAATATAATCTTAGGTGTTTTTGAAGATCATTCCCCAAATTAAAATATTACGATCCATGATTCCAATGAAACTAACGTATTATTCTCCCCAAGAATGTTTTTATATAATATTATATATATTTATCTGAATAGATATATTATACAGGTATGAGAAGCCTATGTCACTATAGATATAGTGCCAAATTGTGGGACATTAGCGAGAGCAAATCATGCCTGGATAATTTTGTGTGAGTCACTAATGATGTAATGTGTAAATATGAATTTTAATATGAAATATGAAAGGGATATATATGTTTGGGTTAAGGGGTTATATTTTTTATTTTCAATATTTAATTTCTAAATTTCACAAATTATGCACATTATATTAATTTTATAATAATGTTTTCAGAATTGGAATTATTGAAATGTTTATATATTTTTGGGGTATATGTTAAGAAGCATGTTATAATTCAACATAATGTAACATAGGTTTAACCAATAGATTTCAATGATAAAATGAAGTTTATACAATGTAAAACATTGTAGTTATTATTTTTAAATTAATATGTTTTTCACAGAAATATCATTTAATTATTATATCATGTCTTTCACGTTGAGAATATTTTTTTAGTAAATTAATGAAACCAGGAGGACTCGAGTATATGATGAATGAGACAAAAAATTCAGTGATTATCTATATGGGAAACCAAATGAAATATATTTTAGAGTAAATAATCTAACATACGCTCTCTTGTTACATTATCAAGCAGTGAATAATAACACAAACCGTTTTAAAGAACCAAAAAATCCAAAAAAATAAACAATAATAAAATGATTTCTTATGGTTTGAATGTAGAACTTCTTTGAATAAACCTTCAAATTAAGTAATTAGTAGGCAAGGGATCATCATAATTGAAAACTTATCTCCCATTTATTAATTCTAAAATAATAAATTGTTTATTTTAGATACTGTTCCTCTGTAAGGTGAATATTTCCAATGATACAATATAGATAAAATTACTAATGAAGATGAGTAAAATGAATCTATGAAATGAGAGTTGTTTACGATAATATTTTTTTAAAAATATTACATTTTAACTAATTACTCATAAATAAAGGGGGAATTTCTGGTCATGAAATAGAATGAGTATACATCCATTTGTTTAAATGAATTAAAATTCATGAGACTTATAAGGTACTTATAATTTTTTATTACTTAACAAGGAATTAATATTGAACAATTTAATTGTAATCGATCAGACCTATTTTGTTTGTTTTCTAGTAAAAATTGAGAGTGTGAGGTTTTTTGGGAAGTCAAGGTGATACATATTTACACTTTTCCAAATTTATAGTTTTGTGAAAAGTTTCATTAGTGAGACTGACTTGAAAAGTGTCATTAGTGAGATAGTTGTGATCATTTTTAGTGGTGAGAAATATGTCAATAGTGTCAAGAGTGAGTCTCATTGGTGACTCCCCTCGGTGACACGAACTAGTGAGTCAAATATATGAATGTTTTTGGTGACTTGCATTAGAGACTCAGGTTGGTGAGCCACGTCAGTGAATCACATCGTTGAGTCACATCTATGACTCACATTAATGAATCAAGTCAATGACTCACAATGGTGTGTCACGTTAGTGACTCATTTTGGTTAGTCATATTGGTGATTCACGTCACTAAGTTGCATTGATGAGTCACATCGGTGACTCGCATCAGTGTGTGGAATTTGTGAGTTGTTGGTGAACAGTGTTTCCAACATCCTATAGCTTTTCTACTTTGATGTTATCATTGACATAAAATTCATTAAATTTTTTTGAAGGATTTATGGATTATTAAATTCTCATAACTCCTAACATAATTTTCCAATGGTTCCTAGCGTCATTACTTGGTTAAACCACATATTCTTGACCTGATCCACCATTTATAGTAAATATAAAATTCATCTTAAACTGCTACTCTGTTAGATTTTCAAAAGGACTAATATATCTTCTACCCTTGTTATTCTTTATTTTTTTACACGGTAGAAGGTACCTAGAGTTATTACTATTGTAGTATTTATGTGATCAAACTGCAATCCTTGGATCATTTACACTTTTAGTTTTTCTATTACATGTTCTCCCACTATTTTGGAGCATCTAAACAGTGTCAATCCATAATCGATAGAAGTTATGTTCTACCATCATTCTTCTACTGGATTCCTCTATCTCTTTCTTATTGTATCTTTTTTCCATGTGATGACATGTGGTCTCTATGTTTTTAGTGGTGAATTCATGGGTGTTGGTATATGTGGTTGTGCCACAGCATCCTTAGGTGGATGCAGTCATTGCTGAAGATGTGACAGTGATCCGTTGTGTTTGCTCATTCTCATCCAAATAACATTTGAATACATTTGAGTAAGGGAATTAATGGATTCCCTTTTTATTTACATACATTGTTAGAGCTATCATGATTTAACTAATGGATCAAAATGAAAACAATATAAGATATATTTTAATTGGATTAAATAATTTATATTAATTGCCTAAAGAAGTTATTAACTCTTTATTTTCTATATAGTGTGATATATATTGTTTTTTTTATCATGTCATTATTAATGGAAATTGGTAATGAACACAAAGATGTAATTAAATAATTATTAATTGTATAAACATAATGATGCATGTTTAATGAATCTTATTTTTGTTGCAATAATTTGATGATAATAAAATTTGTTGAGTTAGCATGTATAATTGAATTTATTGATAAAAAAATCTTGTTGATGCTTATTGATTAAAGGAATGTCAAATTAATAGTTTAATTATTTTATGATTGCATAAGATAGCAATTTCTTCAATTTTACATTTTTGCAACCTATAAGGATGAATTCATTAATTCATGATGGAGTAAATAAATAGTTCTGTGATAAATATAACACCATTTGGGGTTTGCATTACCCTACTTCTTATAAAGGAAAGTTCCTTATGCTTGGATCCATGAGAGCTTGTTCTGTTTGATTGTTAAATTTATTTTTTAGGGCCAGGATCTTAGTTGCATTGTTATTTCCTGCTACTTGTTATGTGATGTGACCCTAGATTGATTTTGTGGTTGTGGGTGAAGGGAGGACCATATGAGACATGTGTAGGAATGGCTGAGGCGGGAGGTATTTTGTAGTATGTTGGGTAGGGAGTCCATGTTTTTCTGGAAACAGTTGATGTCTAGTATGGTGAGATGCATTTGTTTATGCATATGGGTGTTGAGGATGACAATAGATATGATGGAAGAGGTTTAAGTCAAGCTTACCCATTGAGATGAAATTAGATTCTTATTGAATATATTTTTTATATGCATTAATTTTTCCACTACATGTGGCTTATTGGTTTTCATACACACTATTAAAAAGTGGTGAAGACGTGTGGGTTATGACATGTGATTTCCATGTTTAGCTTCTCAAGGATGCATGGTTCTATGGTATTTATATAGGTGGAAATGACTCGACAAGTAGTTCACATACTCATTGTGTTGATCCCATTTTCTATTGGTATCTTATAATGTTTTTCTAGAATAACTGGAATAATGGAAAGTGGTAATTTAATTAAACAAATGAATGAAAAATTTTATAAACCATGGGGATTGGGTCTTGTTGGGATGCAATAGTGTGGTGGTGTTTCTGAGATGATGTCGACTCGGTTTGGTTATTCTAGGAGGGAATATTTTTTGGTTAGAATGGTAATGGGATGCATTATGGAAAATGATATTGGTTAATTACTGTTTAAATAATTAATTAATGTAAAGTAAAATAGATAGAGGGGGATAAAGTAACATAATATAACTCTTTAAGTGGTTTTGTGATTACATGATATATAGTCATTGTAGTTGTAGCCTGGAGTCTGAGAGACATTATCTGATGTTGAGTATAAGACTAATTTATGGCCATAATGTTGTTCTGGTCAATATTATATCCTTTACTGCTTCTTCTTTTATACACTAATCCACTATGTTGGCAGGGAAACTGAAATCCCAGGGATTCTAATCCTTGGAGGGGTGTTTTCCCCTAAAATCCTAGTAATAGGATGGATGGATGACTACTCTCGTTTGACCACTCTATTCTCTTAGTAGTAACATGTTCTTTTATTCATGTAAGTCAATTTTCCACAAAAATGTGTGTATAGTTCTATAGTGGATTGTGGTTATCTCACACAAAAATATCATGGATATAGTTTCTTAAATACTACTATTGATGAAACCTGTATAAGCTGTGATGGAATGAGAATATGTACTCGGTGTATGTGTTAGAATGGGTTTAGGTATAATAATAGATGTATGGTACAAGCTATATGAGTTGTGGAATCACATGAAAACTATATGTTTACTTTTGGTTTTCTGTTTGTGGTGGTGAGTTTTACAAGTTTCAGGTTGTGGTGCTCCAACCATGTGTCTATGGGAAATCCTTTTTGGAGAGAGATTCTCAGGATGTGAGAGATTGGGGAAATGTGGTAAACTAGCGAGGAATGGAAGTGGGGTACCCATGAAATTATATATTATATTATATACTATAGTATGTGATACTTGGAGACAGTATCCATGGAGAGGCTAGGAACATAGTATACCTATTTAGGTGTAGAGTTAGTTTCACTTACCATTCACTATGCTTTAGCTTATTTTCTTTATTTTTTTACAAGAGTCTTCATGGATGATCCTTATGAGTATACATTAACACTCACCCTACATTAAATAAAATATTTTCAGGTCACATGGATTGAGATGGAGATTATCCAGGTTACTACATTCTTGGGGTTTGTTAGGATCTGTTTGTGCTTTGTGGTCGCTGATATTTTACTTTCATTAGGAACATACTGATTTCCTTTTCATTTGTAGTAGTTCATCCTTGATATTAAATATGTGTAATTGATATTTCATTTAATTATTGTCAGAGTAGGAGAAATTTGGACTCTATATTATCCCTCTCATTCTCATGTGTTCTCTTAGAGGGTAATGCATCCCATATATGAGTTTATTATACCATCGGTGCTAGACACCCTCCCGAGGCCTACTTGAGGTGAGAATATGGTGTCATTATTTATCATATACAATTTTCTACCCCATATCAGACCACATTGTGGGGAGGGGGTCATGAAAGAGTGGTGTTAGAGGTATGGTTGGGGAAAAGGATGGATTTTTGTGTTTTCATAGGTGAGGTTTCATGGGTTTATAGGGAAACAGTTTTAGTTACATTTGACAATAACTATAGATACTAAAAACCAGCTGAAACATGGATCTTTAGGGGCCCCTATGATCACATTAATGTACCATGTGCTTACTATGGATACTATATGATGTGATGTTGGTTTAAGGGCAGAGACAGTTGATGGTTGTCTCATCATTCTTATTTATGACTGTGTTTGGAAGTATAGACCTTGGGATATGTTAACATATAATGAATAAAAGAAAATAATTAATTAATAGTAATTTCATCTATATTCAAGGTTTAAAGGATCCAAGTATTCATAATTTTGTAGGTATAGGTGTATGTGGTCATTTTCATGTGGTTTTTACAAGAGATGTTTTATTAGTAATGCCATCTGATCACCATAATGTAGAGGATGGTGATGAAAAAACATGGAGAAGGATACGCTAAGATAAACAAAACCATAGTCTGTAGAAGTATTAGAATGCCATTTTAGATGAAGTCCATTAATACTCGATGGAGGAGGTTGAGATAAAATTCACATAGATCTGTTCTTAGAAGGGGAAATGGGTATTGTTATTTTGCATGGTGTTGTGTTAGGTAGTGAGGCAGTGATGGTTCTTCTTCTACAGGGATCACGAAGACTAAGAAGTCTATTGGGATGAGTTCTATGACCATTATATACCCATGATTATTTCTACATCTGTGAAGAAGACCTATTTCTAAGAACTTCTTACCATTCAGTAGGGGAGCTCATATGTGTGAGAGTTTAGGATTGGTTTCAAGAACCTTCTACGATATGCTTTAGATCTGTTTCCAGATGAGGAGGTCAAGGTGACGTATTTCAAGGAGTATTTCCATCCAGATGACAAGTTCTAGGTCACTATGTTTATAATGAAGAAGTGTCTTGAGGTATTGGTGAGGATAGTAGTCATTGAGAGGATGTTAGACAAAACCAAATCGTCATGATAACAAAGTCTTCACAAATCCTCATAAGGCAATGATATGGTCTGCAGTTCCTGGTTTTCATGGTAGAAGTGTTTTTGTTGGATGAGGGTAGGTACCAGGCCCCAATGTATCATTTCCCTAGTGTCAAAGGCTCTTAGGCCTATGATATGGGATAAGATTCATGGTATTTTATATGGAGGCAAGGGTCATCATCAGTGAGAGTTCCCGATCATTCTGAGCAGTTACTGTGCATCAGTTGTTTCACTTCATCTTCCTCCATTGAGGAAATTCCATCTGAGGCAGTAGTAGTAGGTTGCAAATATTTTGGATCAAAAAAGGGAATATATGGTACAGTGGACAGCCTTGGTAAGCTCCCCTTCCTCATATTGGATTGGGAAACAATGGAGGTGGTTTTCATATGGCCCAAGAAGGTCATAGAGCACCATCATACATTTTGTTTTGCATATGCTAGGTTAGCCAAATGTCATTTGAGGTACCCTTTCCTTGTTTTCTACATAGGTGCATGCTTTTTTTGATTCTAGAGTGATGCACTCCATCACATCACTTTTCCTTGACCATGCTTTGGGACTTGAGGTATAGCGGGTTCTTTTTACCTTAGTGTTGACTACACCAGTTGGAGGCTCTGCTAACATGTTTATAGTATGTAAAGATTGTGAGCCAGTGTTGGTGAAGCACCACTCTTGGGGATATTTCCTATGTTTATAGATAAAATCGTATGATGTAATCCCTGACATGGATTGGTTATATTCTATTATGACTATCATGGATTTATCTAGGATAATAGTTATGTTCTATGATTCTTATGGAGTGAGAGAAGTGTTTGCTGGCTAGAGAGACCCTCATATGGGTTAGAGGCATGTTCCATCCTTTTCGTTTTATATGGATGAGTTGATGCTATGTTCATTTAAGATTTTTTTGTTTCCAAGGTTCATAGAAGATTATATTGATATCATTCCGTAAAAGTTTGTAGTGTTACCTCCTCAATGAGAGGTCGATTTCTGGATAGAGCTACAATAAGGTGTGTCTCTTATCTTAATGCCTCCATATATGATGATTCCTTATGAGTTGAGGGAGATATTTTTATAGCCTAATGATGTTTTTCTGTGTCATTTGGTTTGGAGGAGCATTTAAACATGAAGTGTTAATGTATTGTTCATAAATAAGGCTGATGACAGTTAACATTTGTGTGTCAATTACCGTCACGTGAACCATGTGACAATGATGAAAGACAATCCTCTTCCACTAATTAATGATTTATTAAACCAATTAAATGTGAACGTTTTTTCTCTAAGATATATTTGTGTTCATAATATAATCATATGAATATGAAGGATGAGGATATCCTATAGAATTTTATAAGGATTAAGAGTTCATTTTGATGCCATATAGTTGGATGAATGCTCTAGCTTTGTTCATGGGTTTGATGAATGCTATGATCCATGAGTTCCTGGAATTGTTTTTGGTGGTCCTCATTGAATAATTCATTATGTACTATACAACTAAGGATCATAATTTAGAGCATCTTCATGCTATTTTGGGAGTTATTTTTTGACATTACATAATTGGGATGTTTTGAACGTGTGTGTGGCTTGAGATGTACAATTATTGGGGCATGATGTATCATGGTAGGGAGGTACTATGGATCCATAGAATATAAGTGAATTTGTGTCTTGGGATCCCCCAAAAATGTGTTAGAGGTGTGAATTTTCCTCAGTCTTAGAGGCTAATATTGGAGTTTTATAGCCAATTTCTATCGAGTTGTGACTCCTCTGAAAACATTGAAAATAAATGATCAAGCTTTCATATGGACTAATCAGTATCAGGCATATTTTGTGTATCAAAAAGATAAGTTGTTCATGGTCTATTTATTTTTCTACTAGCATAAGGTGTCCAATTTATGTTCTCTATGATGCTTCACGTATGGGGTAAGGCTTTGTTTTGATGATTAATTGATCATTAATTTCATATGGGTCTCAACCGCTACATGACCATGAGCATATATATTCAACCCGAGATCTCTTGTTGGAAGAAGTGGTGTTTTCCTTGATGTTGTGGATACATTACCTCATTGGCATGTGTTTTGTATTTATCAATGTTTATATGATCATGAGGTAAATATTCTCCCAGAGTAACATGAATTTGCGACATCGTCTGTGGATGTAGTTCTTATAGAATTATGAAATTAAAATTTTATATACACATGGAAAGGGGAATGTTGTAGTTGATTCACTAAGCATATTATCTTGTAGTGACACAATGCATGAATCAGGTGATTCATGTAGGATGATGGAATAGGTCTCAGCATTACATTAGTATATGGGAGAATTTTGGGTCAGAGGTTTTCTTTTTCCAATGAAGGTGCAGTCATTATTGGTGTTGTAGGTGGGAAAATCCCAATAGGGGGATCATGAAGTGGGGGACTGTAGAGACAGAGTTGTTTGTAGTGAGGCCCCTAATTGTTTGTCTGAGGATGAACAACACCAGGTGTTGTTTTAAGAATGAATTATCATTTTTTTTATGAGTGAGATTGTTCTTGGAGAGTTACATAGTTCACCCTTAGAGGTACACATTAAATGAAAAATATTTTATAAGTTTTTATGATTGAATTTTGGTTGCCTAGGTTGAAGCCTGTAGTTACGGATTTCATGTCTCGATGTTTGGTCATTCAAAAGGTGAAGGCCAAGCACCGTGTTCCAAGTCGTTTTCTCCAGCCATTATATGTTCCTCATTTGAAGTGGAAGTACATCACAAAATACTTTTCTACCAAATTACATGGTTTATAGGGAGGCAATGATGTTATATAGGTTCTTGTGGATCATTTGATGAAATCATCCAATGTTATAACAATCAAGGAGTCAAGATCTATGGTTTTTTTGAGGATGTATATGGAGGATGTTGTGATACTCCATAGAAACCCTAGGATCATTATTTTTTTTTATCAATATCCTTGTTTTAATTTCAGGGTGTGTAGAGGTTTCCATCATACTATTGGTTATCATCTATACATTAGCACTGGTTTTCATCCACAGATATAAAATCAGATAGAACATGCCATCCAGACTCATGAAGACATGTTTATCTCTTTTGTCCTAGATTTTGGATGTTCGTGGATGTGGAAACTAGCCTTAGTAGAGTTCACATACAACAATTGGTTCCAATCCACCGTTAGTATGGAACTATTCGATGCCTTTTATGGATGACCTTTCCATTCTCCATGGGACAAACTAAGTTAGATATTCCTAAATTATCAGTCCAGAACTGTTTCAAATGTCATATACCGATTATAGGAGGAGACCTATGGAGTTTGAATTTTTGGTAAATTTGTTTTTAAGGTAAATCCTTATCAAGGGTTATGAACTTTTGGTAGTGGGAGAAAAACTTCTCCCTGATACATTGGGCCTTTTTAGATGTTGGATCGTGTTAGAGCTATGGAATATCGATTATCACTTTCCCCATAGATGAGCATTATAGATAATTATTTTCATGTGTCGTAGCTCCTAATTTTTTGTCATGAAAACTCCCATGTCATCGTTTGGGGTGAGATCGGTGCTGAAAATGAGGAAGACCTCGAGGAGTGGACTCTAGAGATCCCAAACAGCAAAGAGAACATGTTTCACGGGTGTACTATAATATTAGTTTGTGTCATTTGGTGGAACATTCGCATGGAGGAGAGTACTGGGGAACATGATTCATAGATACATGCTCAGTACTCCGAGATATTTGATTGTTAAATTTGATCTAATATTGTTGTTTTATTAGTGATTGTAGACTCTTTCCTATTTATGATATGTTTTTATCTTATTTCATTTTGTGGATTACTCCTTTCTGGGAGTTATCTCATCTGGGAGAGTGGTTAAGAGATGGTTGTATTTTTATTTTTGTCTCACATATTTACTTTGATGAAGCTGTAGAGCTCGTGTTGTGGTGAGATCCATAATAGGTATCTCATGGGGATGTTGTTCAGATATTCCATTTTCTATTTCCTCTATAATTTTTTTGATTCGTGAGGATGAGTATATTTTGATATGTATTTGATGTAATGACCCAAAACTCTCCATTCCATTCCATTGTAAAAATATAGAGTTTGAGGGTTTCCAAGAGGTCATGGTGACTTATTTCTAACACATTACCAAATTTTCAGTTCTTTTAAATGTTTCATCGGGGAGGTAGATGTGAAGAATGTCATCGGTGAGATAGATGTAAATAGTGTCACTAGTGATACATATGTGAATAATTTCATTAGTGAGTCGCAATTGTGAATTCTGTCACTGACACACGTTGGTGAATCATGTCGGCAACTGGTATTGGTGACTCGTTTCTATTACTCATGTAAGTGACTCGTGTCGGTGACTCGTATTACTGACTCACATGGGTGACTCAAGTCAGTGAGTTGTGTTGTTGAGTCACATTGGTGAATCACATCGGTGAAATTCATCTCCGACTCGGGCCAATGACTCACATATGTGACTCACATCATTGAGTCATGTCAGTGACTCGTGTCTGTGAATCGCATCAGCGAGTCATGTCAGCGAATCAATTCGGTGACTCAAATTAGTGACACGCATTGGTGAGTCACACTGGTGAGTTTTGTAATTGAGAAACACTAGTAACACATGTTGGTGAGTAACATTGGTGACTCACATTTTTGACATTCATTGGTGATTCATGTCTGTGACTCACGTTTGTGAGTCTTCAGGGAACAGTGATTCCAATATCCTACACATTTGACACTTTGACGTTATCTTTGATGTAAAAAGAATTAAAAGCCTTACTTAAATATATTTTAGGTCGATTCAAATCTCATAAGTTGTATCTTGATTTTTTTAAGGATCATGGTTCAATTACAATGACAAACCCCATAGTCTAAATTAGATTCACCATTAATTGAAAATCTAAATTATATCAGAATCTTCTTCTATATTATATTTTCAAAAATAGATGAGATAAATTTGATGCTTTTTCATGCTTATGGTTGTTATTAGTATAGGGTTTATACATTTATTCTTCCTATAAGAGTCATGTGATCGAACTACAATCCTTAGATCGTTTCCCCATGTTGTTTTCCTACTTTATGTGCACCCCTATTTTAGTGAAACTAGGAAGTGTCGATCTGTATTCGATGTATGGTATCTTCTACCTCCATTATTCTTTTAGGTCATCGATCTATAACCTCCTTTTTCTCTTTTACATTTGATAGAGTGTGACTTCCATGTATCCAATTGAGATTTTGTGGGGGTTTTTATGCGATTGTGTCACGCTATCCTCAGGCGGATATAGTCATTCTGGGGGAGGTGATCCTTCTCTATTATTTTGGAATTTTCTGAAAAAAAGAACATCGAAAGACTTTTGGGGTAGGGGATTCAGGGATTCTCTATTTCATTTATGTGTAGTCATAGAGTTACCATGATTTACCCACTGGATCACAATAAAATTAAAATAAAAAATATTTGAAACAAAATAATGAATTGGTATCAATATATTATTGATGTTATTGCCTATTAATTTCATATATAGTGTGATATCTAGGAATTTATTGTTTATAAATTTATAATGATTAAATGTTTTAAAGAAAAAAAAATCTAAACCGAATTTATAATTAATTGGATAAGGATTATGTGTAATGTTTAATAAACCTCTTTATTTTTGTTGTAATTTGAGGACAATAAAATTGATATAGTAACATTACATAATTTAATTGATTGATAATCCTTTTTCTTGTTATTTATTATTGATTAATGTATTTTCAATTTAATTGTTTAATTAAGTTGAAATTTCTTGAGATAACTAGTTGTTTAGGTTTCCCATAGTTGGAACATATGGTAATGAATTAGTTAAATCATTATCTAATAAAGAATCAGTATTGTGATTCATATAATGCTTTTGGGTCTGTGTTACCTTCATTCTTGGGAAGGCTAGGTGAGTTGTGCATGTATCTGTGAGAGCTCATTGTTTGAAAGATTAATACCTTTTCTTGGGACAATAACCCATTTTTTTGTTTCCTACTTCTTATGATGTGATGTGATTTTGGATGTCTATTGCGGTTATGGGGGTAAGGTGACCCGGATGTGATGAGATCCTAGAATGGTTGAACCTCGAGAGATGTTGTGGAACATGGGGTAGGGACACCAAATTTTTATGCCAGCAGTTGATGTATAGAGTTAATAGATGCCTCAGTTTAAGTATATATGTGTCAGGGACCACACCAGAGATGGTGGAACGGGTTGAAGGTGGGCATACCCATTGAGATAAAAGTGGGTACGTATTGAATCTATTATTTTTTATCTTATTTACATTCCCCACTTCATGAAGTATATGGTCTTTCATAACGTCCATAAAAAACATGTAAAGATATGTGGGGTATGCTACATGATTTTGGTGTTTAGAATCTCGCAGATGGATGGGTCTATGCACTTGCTATAGATGGAAAAAACTCAATGTGTAGTTCACCTACACACTATGTTGAGTCCCTTTTTTTGTAGCATAAAATGGCTTCCTAAAATACTAGGAAGTTTGGAAAGTGGTAAATTTTTTAAATAAATGAATGAATAATTGTTTAAACCATGGGGGTTGGATCTTTCTGGGATGTATTGATGAGTTTGTGTTTCTGAGAATCCGTTGAATCGATATTGTGGTGACTAGAAGACTTAGTTTTTTGGTTTTAAGAGTAATGATATGCACTGTGGAAAATTATAATGTTCAAATATTGTTTAAAAAATTAATTAACGTAAAGTAAAACATATATGAAGGGACAATGTAACTAAATATAGCTCTTTAAATGGTAGTGTTATTAAAAGATATCTAGTATTATTAGTATAAATCGAGTGTCTAAGAGATGTTAGATGTAGTTGAGTATAAAACTAGGTTATTCCTAGAGTGTGGTTATGAACTATGTTATATCATGTACATTTGGCGCTTCTATATGAAATTGTACCCTATTGGCTAGGGTGATTGACACTTATATTATTTTAAACCCTAGTTGGTGTTTTTCCGAGCATCCCGGTGGAGGATAGATGGATGACTACCCACATCTTCTTTACTCTCTTCTATTGGTTGTTACCTATGTTGGTATTCATGGATTTTAGCATTCCCCATATATGTTTTTGAGGTATATAGTGTCTATTGGTTTTTTCACATAGATATATCCTAGATATAGTTTCTTATAGACTACTATAGGTACAACCTGTATAGTTTGTGATTTCTTGAGGATCCTTACTCAGTGTATGGATTGTAATGGCTTGAGGTATAATACTCAATGTGTGATACATGGTATGTGAGATGTGGTGGATCCAAAAATATACCTGTTTAATTTTTGTTGTTTGGTTGTTGTGGTGAGTTTCATGAAGATCATGTTGTGGTGCTTCACATAGGCAATTCCAAGCATGCCTTTTTGAGATTGATTCTCAAGACGCGTGACGTTGGGGAAAAGTAGTAAAGAAGAGGGGAAGTGGCATCAAGGTAACCTTGAGATTCATTAATATATTATATAATATGGTATGTGATACATGATGAGTGTAGTCATGGTGAGTCTTGGAACATTGTATACCTTTTTACGTGACATGTTAGTTTCAATTGGTGGACCCTGTGATTTAGCATGATTTCTTTACTTTTTTACGAGAGGCTACAAAGAGGATACTACAGATTATACTATTATAATAAACCTAAAATATATGACCTATTTTTCAGGTCAATTTGAGAAGGTTGGAAATCAAGCAAGTTTCTACTATATTGGGGTTGTGCAGGTGTTATTTGGGATTTTGGTTGCTATCATTTTTCTTTCTTTTGGTACTTGTAGCTTTCCCTATCATTTGTAGTAGTTCTTACATGAAATTACATATGTGTACTTGATATTTCGTTTATATTTTGTATTAGTAGGAGTTTTTTTGTGTTTAAATTATCTCCCTATTTCACATGTGTTCTCTTAGAGGGTAACGTCTCTCATCTCTGTGTTTACAATACCATTAATGAAAGTTTCCAACCTGGGGCCTATAATAGGGGGGACTATGGTTTTGTTATCTATATTCTCCCATTTCTAGACACGGAGAGTACACATTGTGGGCAGGGGGTCATGACAGTAATAATTTCATAAAACCATGTCTTTGAAATGAAATATCTATAACATATTTTGGTATGTAGGAATAACATTTTTCATTTACATATATAAAAGAAATTAAAAATGGGTACTCTAATTATGATCATAAATTATGAGATATAAAATGAAATGTTTAATATCATGGAATTTAAAGAAATAAATATTTGGCACGTATGGGGATTTAATCACATATATGAAAATAAAATATTATGTAAAGAACTACAAAAAAAATCTTCATTGTAGTTGAGAAAGTTTTCAAGCATGGATGGTTTGTCCATCGATAACAAGACTGTCTAAGAGAGATAAAAAAGATGATCAATAAAAAATACTTCAGTAAAGTCCAACCTAATGAAGAAGATAAACATCAATATTTTAAATTAATGTATTATTTGAATTATAAAAAAAACAATTATCATATCCATGCTCTAATGAAGATAATATAAATTAGAAAACATTATGACCAACATAACAAGTAATAATTAAAAAATTAGTACTGCTAAACTGGATCAGGATAATGAAGTGGTTAAAGGTAAATTTATTCATTATCATTGATCTATTGTTGTATTGGATTTATAATTTCTTAAATAGATTTAATATCATCAAAAGTAAAATAGAATCATGATTCACCAACTCAATCATTGGATATTTATTTGTTAATTAAAACATATGGTTGTGAGATGGTTATGTCAAAGGTATTTAACTCTTCTTATATATTGGTCGATGGAAAGATACTCCTGATAAGTGTAGTTATTATTACATTTATAAACTTTCATGTGATTTATTTTATGAATAAACTATATATATATGACATAAAAATTATCAGGATAGAGAAATATAATTTCATATCCCTTGTTATCATTAAATCATTAATAAATAAATGTTTAAATATTATATTAATTTGGAAAAAATTTATTAATAATGGTCTTGATTTTTATTATTGAGGTGAAACATGTATAAAATGACTGGGGTGTAAATCAACATTTTAGAAATATCAGTTTTTCAAGAATATATTCAGTTATTTTTTAAATTACTCACTATTCTTCACTATGAATTTTAGAATTAATTTACAATTGATCAAGTACTTGGATCTACATCATAATCAGGGTGACATTAAAAAAATTTCATTGTTAAGAAGGAAGAATTAAGGAATTGACAATAGAATATTGAAATGTGTTTTATATAACCATTTTCTAAACATGGGGTCCAACATTTTTCATTATGAATATGAATTTTGAGTCAGATCATATTTAAATTGACTATAATGAATATAATAAGATCCTCACCAGGAAAATGTATTCTCTAACCTATATTGATATATTGTTTGATACTATTAGATTGGATCAAAAATAATATAAGGTGGATGTTTGAAAAATATATAGCCACTCAATATTGAAGATAAAATATATATTCAAGATTTCCATCCACCTTAGATATGGAAAATATATATTTCAATTTATTCCATTAAGAAGTAAAAAATATTCTAGAACCCCCATGGATTTAATCAATTGTGAATTTAGATATTATATTTACTTTTTTCTTTTCCTTATTGTTCATATTTTGATATATTTTTTTAACTAACCATGAACTAACTGGTGTAGACAATCACCATATCCTGAAAAATATCAGACAATGGACACTCTATGTTAATATAATGCTACTTCATTTATTTGTATAAGTTATAATTTTAAATTATATAATTTATATTTGATAAAAAGGAATAGATTATTTTAATTATTCATTATAGATTATCAGAAATTGAATTTTTAACAATTAAATAAACAAATTTCTTTTGGGTGAATAGTGATAAATATAGGTTTTCTTAAAACAATAATGTCTATTAATCAAAATCTATATGAAATGAATAGAAATTATTATCATATGTTTTTCATGATCAAAAATATACTTACTGGTTAAAACTATAATTCTAAAAATACTATTATGAATTTATGAAACCTATGTGTCACATCTGATATGTATTAGTTATATTTTCCAACAAAATAAACTATTTCTAGCCTTTTCATTACATTATATATATTTTTGGTTAAATTTGTTTCTATATTTAATTAAAATTAAATATGATTTTCAATGAATTAATTTATATACTAAAAATCTAAAATAACAAAAATATTATCCCTCATATAAAATTTATATTTAGAAATTCTCTTTTTTGAAACAGGTTTTTACACATTACATGGTATAATGTTAACTTTCATTTTTTAATGGTGGGGTCTGAAGCCTCATTTATTATTAATGAAAAGAAAAAAATCTTTTTAATTGGGTATTGGGAGACCCATTACATACCTCGAAGGTAGATTGGGAATGTATCCCATTACATGGCCTGTAATCCCACATTTTTTGTCTAAGGCACATTCTTGGAATATTACTACTACAATACTAGCCTGTTATAGTACCTGTTTCTGCTATAGTGTCCTATTATAGTACCCGCATAGTACCAACCACTACTATAATTTCTTAAATATTGGATACTTTATCTACCTTATTTCACCCCACAATTAATTATTTCTCACTTTAGATCCACCATCAATTAAATAGTGTCTTTCCATTAATGAAAAAATAATGATTATATAAAATTAAATTCTATTTTCACTAATAAAAGAAGATTACATAAAAAACTTAATAATACACATAATTCAATGAATTTATTCCTTAAACTAATTTTGTATATATTCCTTTATCAATCTCCCATATTCATTGGCCATTAGATGAAATTATCTATATTATTATCTTTATTTCTAAGAATATTTTCAATTGAAACCTCATGTACCCAATGTGATTATTTCACAATCCATTATATTTTCCCCATTAAATTTATATTATAAAATTTTTATACACAACATAATAAATGGAAATAAATAATATAAATGTAAATTTTTTTATTATATAAAAGGATCAAGAAATTTTGATTCATTTCATTTTAGTAATAATCACAAAACAGCATTGATCATCTATATGGGTAGACTATTGCTTCAATAAAAATATGTGGTTAAAATTTACTATCATATATTCATGGTTGGTGAAAATGTTTTATTTATAAACTAATATGATACCTATATCAAAATCAGGATTCTGAAATGGTAATTTCTCATTATAATTAATTTCATCCCCTTCATTGAGAAATTGAAATAATAATTTTTCAATTTCATGGACCACAACCTCTACCAAAAATGAAATTAATTTTTCATAACCATCTTTCATAGTTGGTTTTGAGTTTATATTTAATTATGTTATGTTATACATATATAAGAGAATTTATGGAAGATACATTTTTATTAAAAATAAAATAGGCAAAGGATAGAGAGAAGATGGGTGGGGGCATTCAAGAATTAAAGCCCTCATTCCCAGAAGAACCATAGAAAAAGATGAAATATCATATTCAAACTCCTAGGATTAATCATAATGACCACACCAATCAGAATCATATTCTATCAGAACATGATATGTGGTGACCATATATGGTTTCACATATGACTAGTAATTCATACACTTTACATTCCTAGGAGGAACAGGTTGAAAATCTTCATCATCCATAGTAATAGTTTTTCTTTTGACAAAGTATGAATATATGACGGGTTTTTAAAGGATTATCGTCAATATCATCTCACCTTCAATGGATGTTGTGGATTTCCCTTAATTTAGAAAATTTCTCTTGATTTATTTAATTATGTGCACCATTACCCAGAATTAGTTTCCCCTCAATTGATATTACTTTTTCAAGATACTAAATTCCCAAAATCATGCCTGATTTCAGTCTAACATCATCTTGGGGATTCACTCTGTGATCAGGCACCAAATCCCAGGCCAACCATTAGCTGGATATAGTCATGGAAGACCTAACATCCTCTATTTTGTTATATAATAATACATGTTCAATATCCTTGACCACCTATGTCTCTGGTGACAATTCCTGAGGTACTTCTTCCACCACTTTTGAAACACTAGTAATAACATGATAATTTTCCCTCTCATGTGTCAATTTAATTCCACATAAAAAAACCCACAATATTCTATAATGTATATCTCTTCATCTTCTTCCTAATGGATACCTCATGATACCTTTTTAATGACCAAAATGATTATAATTTTTTTTATGAAACACATATTTGACGTGGACATTAACATGAAATTTTGGAAATAATTCTGACAGTATTTCAAATTCCACATTAAAAGATATACCATCATCCAATGATGAAAAAATATTATGAATAGAGAAACATCTTAGGTCAACCTTCACAAAGACCCCAACATAATTACAAAATTTTGATGTCTCGTTGTTCCTATGGTTTTTTAATTAGAATTCCCACAATAGTGGAAATGTCAAAAAAAAATTAGGATGCCATATAATCTAGTAGAAAAAAAATCTTGATCCAAACCCAAGCTCTAGTATATTTTATAGAAAATGGTTCAAACCCAAAGCATAATTCTTCAAGGAAAACCATAGCTTTCTTTAGCGGAATTGGTCTGCTCCACCACACTCTTAGATCTAGATCCTCATATGAGAATATAATGGGAATGTAACCTCAACCCATATGAACACATTTACAGTTAGAGAACCCTCATATGGGTGATAGTTTCGAAAACAAACTATCCTAATTTTAATGTTTATATTAATAAGGATGAACGATTAGAGTGCTCACAAAGGGTAAATATATTAAGGAAGGCCTCATTATTGTCGAAGATAGTATCATTCTATTCCTACAAGGTACATGCAAGATTTTCTAGCATCTCTCCTTAATCAAATACAACCACACCCTATTACCGATCCGATTCAAGTCGGAGAGAACCACCACCCATCGAAATCAGTTATAGATATCCACATCTATGGGATCTTTGGTAATCGTCTTGGAGAACATATTCGTATATGACCATTATAGTCAGATATCTCTTGGATTTCCCATCATCTGCAACAGCCTTCTCGGAGCATAATGAACTACTTGTGTCAACCCCAATCACCGCTTGTGGTTTTCTCCCAGTAGTCTCATTAGGTCAACCAATATGTGGAAATTTCCTCACTTATTATTAGTATTTTACTTGAATTATTATTTTTATTGATTATTATTTATAATGTCTCGACAAAATTAATCATATTCAATTAGTTTTTGATGGAACCAAACTACCGGAAGGGAAATCAAATAAACACACATAATAAATGTATGAAATTTAATTCTACGTATTTCAACAAGACATTATTTAGACATGAGAAACCTATTGAAATTTTAAGGGATCTGAGTTAGGTTTTGGAAAATAACCCTTCTTATGTGATGAAACCTATTAATACAAAGAATGGTTCAACAATATTTGATCTTTTCATGTGATAAATATCTCCATAATTCAATGGGACCATTGATCCATTAATATAAAATCCAATGATCCCTTCCCTAGAGAATATAATTCATTCCCCATGATGTAATGAATAGTAGAATCATTCCATTGTGGTTTATTGTCTAGGGAGAGATATTTTTTCATTGGTGGTAATCGATTAAATATAATATGGAGGGGGAGGAGATATAAAAATGGGATAGAAGTGTTTTAGGGTGATATTATTTTAGAAATAAATCCATTAATAGAATCGATATTAAATACATAGAGGTGAAAATTCCTTAATTTGAAATTGAAGTGATTAGATAGTATTACTCAGAATGAGGAGAATTTTATAGGATTTATTAGGCATGTTTTAGACTATGTATATAAACCATAATGTATTGTATACTCTTTCTCGAATGGTCATAAACCAATCCTATTAATAGAAGTAATATATTAATTTTTTATGATATAATTTTATAGTAACAAGTGAAATTAAGATTGAAAAATAATTCCTCGTGTAATAATTTACAGATGAATTGAATATGAGAAGAGGAAGACTAAGAAATATCAGTTAAAGAAATATTGAAATGAATAATAAGGTAAATATCTGAAGTACAACATAGGAAAATTTGTTTAATTAACTCAATGTAATATGCTTATAGTGATAAATATTTTGTGATATGTGTGGAGTTAAGGGCCATATACACAAAAAAATGAATGAAAATTATGGAAGTACAATATATCCAACGCCTCAAATATAATTATATAGAGGTATTACTCATAATAATTAATAAGAATCCTGGAAATCCACTTTAAAAGATTATTTTGGAAAATTCCAGGATTATATGATCACCACAGATGAATTAGTAGTTTCCATAGATGTGAAATTAGCAATAGTGATCATAAAATCAATGATAACTATTACTTTTTTCTATTATAGACATTAAAAACGTTTTACTTAATTATTTATTTATGAGAACATTGAAAAATTATCCCACACCACATAATATATGATTAAATCCATACATATAATGGGAATATCATTATAATGATTGTTTGTCAATTAGTTCCCTTCATAAAGCAAAATTAAAACCAACATGTAAAATGTATTATCAAACATATGGTTAACATTTAAATAATCTAAAATTTACCATGTTTTAGAATGTATGGAATTTATAAATAAATTTTTATTTTCAAATACTAGAAAGGTCAAATCATAATCAGATATTTTTAAGTAATTCCTACTTTTAGAATTCCTCAATGTCCAGTTTGTAAACATTGAATAAGGCTTGAAAATGGTTCTTAGGTTATGGGAAAGTCTCATGGTTGTAGGACCCAAAATAAGATTTTTGGGAAAGTATATCCTAGGAAGCATATTTGTTTCATTTTTAGTTCTATCCATACATTTTAATAATGTTACCTAGTTTGTAAAGCTACATAGTTTGTTTAACTGTGCAAGGGGACCCAACAAATCATGATGATTGGTACATAAGAGCAGAGGGAATCACATGTCTGGTGGATAATTCCCTAAACATGAATTAAATACTTGTGGGATGGGAGTTTTTAGGACTGTGACACATTCAGGGAAGAGAAAAATTATATTATAATTCAAATATTCTTTATATGACATTCCCCAAAAAACATATTTTATAGGATGCACCACTGATATAACTAATTTTAACAAAACCACGATATACAACTAAAATATCATAATTTTTCCCATAGTAATTGGATTAGAGATAATGAATTGGATTGAATATATTTTTCAAATTGTATTATATACCTATGAAAAAAAATTATTGAATTTTATAACAAATTAACTATAATTGAAAATAAAAATCATTCGAAAAAATAATTTTTTAGAAAATATTACTATGCACAATGTATATATATTTTTAGTTAAAATAATCAATATTGGTGATTTATATAAATGAAATATATATTATATATTAAATAAAGTAATTTCATATAAAATGTAAATATTTTCCAACCACATGAAATGAATAAATGAAATGTTATGCATAAAAATATATTTCTAAAATAAAATCCTAAATTTATCATGTGTTTTTGTAAAATTAGTTTATTCCACTTACTGATATTAAATCATGAAAATTGATTTCATAGTTTTAAGTATGAGGCTTAAATTATTTATATAGGTCCCATTTGTTTTTTTTCAATATTAATATTAATGTTGGTAAAATTTATCACCTTAGTAATGGATAATTCTTGATAATCTATTTTAAAACAATGTGAGAAGGGTATAATATTTTATTCTAATTCTTATTGGATATATTTAATTTGACCAATATCAAACTGGAAAAAAAATATTTTTTAATGTACACTTGTCCATCAGAATAAACTATTTATTATTTAAAATAATGAAAAATTTAAAATATAGCAGTCTTACTTTTGAATATTCATTATACTTCCACATATAGAATGATGTTAGTTTTGAATGAATATAAATTTCTATTTTCAAAAAAATTATGGTTTAATGTATATTTTTAATTTTTAGTAATTATAGAATTACATTAAATTCTAATGGAACATTGATCCACTATTTCAAAAATGAATGTAAATATAAAAAGAATAATTTATAAAATAATAAATGATTTATCAATTGAATTATTAAAAGTGTTACGTGAATATTATATATAAGCATGGAATATTATGTTTGTGTTAATGGAATATATTTTAATTCCAAAATTTTCATTTTAAATTTTATGAAAAATTAATTTAATAGTGTAATAATTTAGAGTAATGATATTGTATCAAAATAAAATATTTAAATGTATTACTAAAAAATAAAAACATTCATAGAGGATATTGTGGATATGATATAGTATAAAATTTAACTAATTGGACATTTATTATTCAATTATCATTTATATAGAAAATTTTAAAATTTTAAGAGTGAAAATGAAGTTATCGTGGTTATGGATAAAATATGATAAGTAGAGGTGTAATGACCTGACCCTAGAAGCCCAAAGATGGTTGATTATTTTATTAAATTGGAATGACTATAAGGAATCAAATACTTAATGGGAAAATATATTTTCAATTGTAGAAAGCTTTATTAAATACATGGAAACCATAATATATTGGGAAATAAAATATTCAAATATGATAAATAATAAAATGAAATAAATTGAATCCTTGAAACTTATTCAAAGGAGTCTTATTCATTACATGGGGAAATGAAACATAATATTGGTGAACTAAAATTATTAGTGACGATAAGTAAAGATGAAGCAGTAAATAATCCATGAGAATTATTATTGTGGAATTATAAATAAAAAATAAAACATTCCATTTAAATAACTATATAACGAAAAATAGATATGGAAAGGTATTAAATTGAAATAAACATAACATAAACAATGAACTGTGAATAAAATGCTTCCATAAATATATGACTTCAAAACTCAAGGATAAAAATGGTAAATAAAATGATGGAAATGTTTTAATATTTTACGTCTTATATCTAGAGCAATAACAACTATACCATCCGGATTTATTCTCAAAATAGTTTAAACTATTCTAATTTGGAAAATTGAATCATCTTATGGGACTTCTGATTCATTGAGGGGTAATCTATAACCAGTCCCCACCCATGTCTTCCAATCCAAAACACTTTTCATATATCAAATAATAGAATTAATTAATAAAAAATGTTCTGTATCTTCAAATATCTATATTGAATAAATGATTCATATTTATATATAATCCCCTAATTAATTATAGATAACAATAAGGGTATTTGATGTTTATTAATTTAATTCCCATTTCAATATCATTAAAAAATCATGAGGAAAATAATCTTTAATCATTACGATGTATCTCATACCACTTTAATAAATTAGAAATCATAATGCCCATCAAGGAATAGACATAAATAGAACATAAAATATAATGATAATATAGATATACATGATATAACACGTCAACTATCAGTATATAAAACCAATATAAGCGAATTTGTATATAAAAACAATTAAGTATCAATAGAAAGTATATTGAAAAAAATACATTAACATGTATGTATTTTTTGGATCACTTCAATTAAATTTTTTTATTTGGGTTTTAAAAGTGTTAATAACTTATTATATTATAATTTTAATATTTATAAAATAATATAATCTATTGTTATTATATCTTATTACCTATTTGATAACAATATTTCATTAGTTTGACTATTTTATTTTCTAATTTGCACGTTTTTCATATAGGTTTTATCTTATTAATTGTTATTTCTATATTGGTTTCATAATATCTAAAATTTATTCAATGATTTAATTATCTTATATATTCAGTATATATTTATTTAGAGTAACCTATAATATTTGGAGATGAGAAATGAAATGCACTATTCAATGAGATGGTAGGCAGTACATGCGCATGAATTCTACTTTCATTTATTTATCCTATTAAAATTATGATAAAGAAATGATACATATGCTTATTATAATTCCATTATTATATTAATTTCTTATATTTAAAATAGTTTTTTTAAAATGAATCATAATATGTTCCATGTATAGTGTGAATAAATCACCTTGCTTTGAGGGAACGATAGTCCACACTTCCACAAACGATGTTATCGTATTTACACTAAATGTAAATTATAAATATATTTGTTGTAAAATAATTATATAAAAATAAAGAGATAATAAATATCATAAATATCATATATTAACATGGTTTCGTGAAAATCTTCCTACATGAGTGGTGGTAATAGAATAACGAACAACTACACTAGGTGCGGCTGTAGTTCACCTTACAGAAGAACAATATGTTCATTACTCAATAAATGGATGTGTCTATAAGTGAAGGCTGCGACCTTCTCATAAAAACATCATTATATATTTTTTTATAATTTATTTAATTTATTCATGGTATAATAAAATTTTATGCAGGTGATAATGGAAATAAAACTAATGAGTTTGTGTAAAGATGTTACATCTTTATTGGGTAACACCTTTTGATTTTCACCAAAGGGATTACAAAGATGGATTTATTCCCAAATGTTTGATTCTAGGATTAGGCTACATATATTAAAGATATATTTTTTTAGATATTGGTTGAGTCAATGTGAATTTAAATGTGTTTTGATGTGGGAGGCATGAGTGCCTTTTGATAGTGTAGGAGGAGTGACACCATTGTAAATTTTGGAATAGGGAATTCCCCTAACTTTTTTTCAATTTAATGTGGCTCCAATAATTAAACAAAGTATATTAAATTATTAATATGGTCCAAATATTGTTAGATAATGGATTTTGTACATTTTTATAGTAATTTGGTTCCATAAGATTCACGTTTAGGCATTTGATAAGATTAATCTTACATTAATCGTTGTAATTAATTTTAATTAATTTCACAAATAATTTTGGACAAGAGAAAGGTTGAAATAAATAGAAATTTTTCTTATTCCAAATATGTAATATGTTTTTTAAAATTTAAATAATAGAAAATGTAGAAAATAATTTAAATATACTCATATAGATCACAGTGCATTGTGGTGTTTTAAAGTAAAAAAGTTCAAATATTTGCTAATTTTTTATATCCAATATCAATGTCAAATTTACTAAAATTACCTTAATTGGATTAATTGATAAATATAAAAATAATTAAAATTTAAAACCATTTAAAAATATAATTTAACCTTGTTAATATATTATATGAAAAGTAGCTTTATTTTAAAATTCATTAATTTATATTGTTAATTAAAAAATGAAATTTCCAAAATAAATAAAAAATTTACCCTAACCTATTTGTTATTTTCTATTTAAATTACTATGTATATATTCAAATATAATATTCATAATAGTGCCAAATAATTTATTTAAAATAGTTTTACCATTTCATCTTTGTAAAATTGCCTTTAGGAAATTATAGGGTTTTATGTATAATATTGGGTTTGTTCTTATCTCAATCCAAGGAAATATATTTGATTATTATCAAAAATATTTTATTTAATATATAATATATATCACATTAATATCACTAAATAATTATAATTAATCTAATTTATTAGAGAAAATCTACATTCTAAACATTAAAATTGTTCTCTATTAAAATGTTATTTTTATATTCAATTGGTTCTTATATTCATTTCAAATTCATTTGAAACCAATGATTACATTTTATATATTCTTAAACCATATATTTTCCTATATTATTTTAAACTATTCATAAAATATAGGTTATATCATATTATGTTAAATAATAATATTTTAATGATGTATTATTCTTTTGTAAAACTCGGTGTTGTGTGTAACACAATCCAATGAAGAAAATAGTTATTATATGGAATATATGATAACATAAATTCATATACATTTAATTCTTTAAAATATATTTAGTTTATTGAAAATATAAATTATATTATAATATATCAAGATTTTATATCCCCTTATGCACAGCGTGTTGTGTGTGATACAAGTATCAAATACAATGATACTACTTTAGAATATGAGGGTTCTATGTTCTACCAACCACAATTAAATTAAATCATCACAATTTAAACTATTTTTTCTACTCAAGGGAATGAAAATGAAAATAAACTACTATTTAAAAATCTCACATCATAAATAGGTTTAATATAAAATATTCTTAAAAATCGATAATTTGAAGTACAATGGTCACATAACTAGGTTTCCTAGTTAGAGAACATATATGGGAAATCGGGACATGGATTTAGAAGAAAAATCCAAAAATAATGTTTTATTGGAGAGTTATTGAGAACATGTTTAGATTAATGATGTTGACCAAAAAACCATAATCCATAGTTTTTGAACGATATAATGATACTACTTGGGAAGTTATTTACCTTTTCAATATTGTCCTATAACCAAAATATTTATGATCCTTATTAATTTTTCGATCTCATTCATTATAGGGGTTCACATTACTTCTACAAGGCACCATTTCCAAATAGTGAAAAATATTTTCTTGAATCGTAACATAATTTATAATAAAAAATCTTGTGAAAAACATAACATAAATAAATAATTATGCATAGAAAATATCATAATCATAAAAATTGTTTCATTGGGTATATCTTGATCATTAAATCCTTGTTAATGGATTTTTAGAAATATGTAAACCATCATAGGAATACCCCATAATATTTTTAAACCTGGTGCTTAGTGGAGAATGTTGTCGTGTACTAATTTACATAGAGTCCAGGCCAACACATCTTGTCACAGTTGTTACTCCTGAAAACATTTGTGCCAAAGCTACATCCAGTTATAGTATCCAGCAAACGACATATTTCCAAGAATACCCACATGATCTCTACCTCACTAAAAATATAATATTTTCTTCTATATTAATAAAGAAAGTCTATCATAGGGTTATGTTTCTTAATATATGTTTCCAAAATCTATTTTTCATGGTTACTTCTAAACTTCCTCCAATAGAAACTGTAACAGCCTGACCCCATAATTTCATATCTAGTGGATTTTTTCATTACATTTTCAGTATAATAAGGAATAAAATATTGAAATATGGAAATTATTTCATAGTTTTTGAACGATATAATATATACATGAATCCCATACTACAGTTTGAAATTTAAAAAATAAAATATGATACATAATAAAATGAAATAAATATCACCCTTCAAAATTATTCCATGGAGTATTTTAAATAACTTGTGGAAAGAGAACATAATAAGTGTGAACAAAAATGCTTTGTGAGGTTATGTATAGAAGAATCAATAATAAATCGATGATAATATTAATTATTGAATAGTAATTAAGTGATAAAAACATTCCATTCAATGAAATAGATATGGAAAAGGACGATATATTGAGGTGTGGAACTAAAACACTTTGCACATAATCTATGAAGTTAGAATGAAATGAATCTATATATATGTTGACACAAAATATCGTGGAGGAAAATTGTAGCTAAAATGAAGGCATTTCTCAAATATTATATGTCATGTATCGAGAACGAGAACCGCTATACAATCATGATATATTCTCAATATAATTAAAACTATTCTAATTTGGAAAACGAGTTCGATTCATGTGTCTAATGATACATCAAGGGGATATTTATTATAGGTCCCCATCCATGTTTTCTTGTCCAAATAATTCCTCATATGTTGATTAATAGATTTAATTAGAAAATGTTTCCAATCATCAAATATCGATATTGTATAAATGATACATACTAATCAATAATATAGAAATAGAGGAAAATTAATGAAAAGGGTTTTTGATATTTATGGATGGAAATAAAATTTAATGACCATTAAAAACATTCTTGCAGAAAATAATCCTTAAACATTTTAAAGTGTCCCATAACACTTTGAACCATTTAGAATCATAATTCTAACGATGAAATAAAATTAAATGAAAGTTAAAATTTCAGGACAATATGTATATTCATGATATAGCATGTAAAACTAATATATATACACCATATAAAAGTGAATTTGAGTATAACAACAATTTAGTATCAGTGGGTTGTTAATTGAGACAAAATTCATTACATTGAATTTACTTTTTGGGTGATTGTCCATGAAATTATTTTATATGGTTTTAAATATTTTTAAAAAATTATTATATAACCATATTAATTTTTATAATATTATATATTTTCTTTTTATAATATATTATTACACTTAATAACTGTCTTTCATTAATTTCACTATTTCATGTGCTAATTTCTACGTTTCCTGAGTATGATTTAACTTCGTACTTGATGTTACTATCATTGTTTTATCACATACATAATGTAAAACATGGTTTAATTACCATAAATATTTATTTTATACATTTATAGAATAATCTATAATAGTTGGAGATAAAGATTGAAATTCATTATTAATGGAGACGGTAGGCCATAAGTACACAAAAACACAACATTAACTTCTATGTTTGAATAAATAATGATAAGTAAATGTTAAATTGGCATATTATTAATCCCTAATAATTTTAATTTCATATTTTAAACATTTTTTATTTAAATAATCCATAATATTTTCAATTTATATCATGTACAAAACACATCACTTTAAGGAGGTGGTGGTTCACACTTTCAAGACAATGTTCCCAGATTCCAAAAAAAATATGTGTTATAAAAAAAATTATGAAGCAAAAACAATTAATTAATTTATATTATTTCATTTATAAAGTGATATTCCATCGTCATTTCTACCATGAGAAGTGGTAAAATAAAAATTAACAACTTCACTCCTTTTGGTGGTAGTTCTCTATACACAAGAATTGTACATTCCTTACCCATTAGAGGGATGTTTAATTTACAGTCCAACCATTAACATAAAAACCTCACTGTGTATTGAGAATAATTATTTTTTATATAATCATGGAATAAGAAGAGTTTAGGGGTTGTATAATTGATATAAATCAGAAGAGTTTTATGAAGGATTTTTCCTCTTCATTAGGTAAATCCATTTGGTTTTCACCAATGGGATTTTTTGATGGATTTCTTCCCAAAGGGTGGATTCAATGATGTGGTTAATTATGTTTATGATCTATTTGAGATATTTATCATATATCCAATGTGTTTTGTGAGGTGTGAAGAAGTTGGAGGCTCAAGTGCCTTTTTATATTAGAGGAGTGGTGATCTTGCATATTTTGGAAAAGTGAATACTACAGACATTTTCTGATTGAATGTGGCTCAAATAGTCGATACAATTCAATAAAATGTTTTATAAGATTGAAATATTTCAATCTAATGGATTTTGAAAGTTTTATAGTTCATTTAGGCCTATAAGATTAATATTTACTCATTTTTAATCTTAATTTCACTTTAATCATGTAATTAATGTAAATTACTTTCAAAAATATTTATCGTAAAATATACATTTTTATGTATTTAGAATTTAATAGTTATTATTATAAAAAATATAGAATCTATTTTTATAAATACAATAAAAAATTGGTAGTTATTTGAAACATCCTAGGTAAATAATGAATAATACATTTTCATGTTTATTAATATTTATGATTTAAATATTAATTTTAATTTAAAGGGCACGCTATGTTCGATGGCGTACCCGATACACAACAACGGGATTCTTTGAAATCATACGTTGCACACTAATAATATAATACTATTATGGTAGTTAACTCCTAGCCATTGTATTGGTGGGAATGCAAAAAACTAACTACAATATGATTATACATGCTTGTTAAATGTATTTACTTTTACCCAATAAATTATTGTGGATTAAAATGTGAATGAATCCAATTTTAAGCATAAATATTCTAATATTCATTAAAAGGTCGATTAACCACTTTTTGATAGAGAACCCTTTTTAAATATTCTTTTTGTCAATTTTATATGTTATATTTGGAAAAATAAAATCCTGTTTTATAATCGGGACATCAAAATTTACTTTGTGTAAATTTGTTTTATTTGTCCAATAAAGTTCATTTTTTAATGAATAGTGAAAAATGATGTATTTTATTTGAAAACCTCCTTTTAATATAATATATATATGGATAGATTATATTTTTAATTGGTTTTAAAGTGTAATTAGAATATATTTTTAGCATTTAATCCAATTGTGCTCATTGTATTTAATTTCACTTAGAAATTGGACATAAACAAGTGTCAATCTTTTGATAAATATTGTTTCTTAAAAACACATTATTTGTTTTAACAACGAGAATTATTTCTAAACTAATTAATGGCACTTTTATTTTTTTAATTTGGAAAAATATACTTCTTTTTTGAATTCAGAATATAAAATAAAGCTTAGGATGATTTTTTTGTATTTTTCTAAAAAACGTCAATTGTTTATGAATAGGGATACCACTTAGTAGTAGTTAAAAAAACTATCTTTTTCATTAAAATAAAATTTTACCACTTATGTGAATTGAATTTCAGAAATTTGACATTCATGGTTGTTATAAAGAAGTAAAATATTGTTCAATAAGATGAAAATAATTTTTTGTGAATGGTATCTATTACTTTTATTTAACACCGTTAAAGGTTAATACGGTAATTCAAGGTAAAAAAGAAAACTAAAATTATTCAAAAATGCCTTAACACTTGTCAAAACCCTATTGGATGAGTTATTAACGACCATGGGCATATTTTGGTCGATTTTGGGATCCCATTGAGCCACTTGGGAGTGATAATGACAATTTAGAATAAATAATTTAATGTAAAGGCCAAAATGACATAAACAAAAATCTTTTAGTAATTACTTTTTATATGGTGTTATATAAGTAATATTTTTTACAAAAAATATTAATTAGAAGTCTAAAAATATTTCCTACATCATGGTATTTTTTCTAATATTTTTAGATATCAAATAAGTTAAATTATTTATGACACAATAATGATGCAGTATTTACAACATTAATAAATGATTTAAATAAATAAGATTATAATGATTTAAATATTATCCAAAACATGTCCAATTTTGATTAGAAAATTTTATTTATAATATGAGTCACCTTTTCTTCTACCTTAATTATTTTTCGACCTTCTGAAATGGAATATCATTATACAATAAAATAATATTTTCACACATTCCTAAAGAGCCCCTCCTCTCCCTTATAAAAGGAGACAAATTCTAACTAATTACTGACACCTTTCATGAATTTTGTCTCGTCCAAACTCTGCCCAATTAATCTCCTTACATCCCTATCCTCATCCTAGAATCCTTATCTTATGCAAGAGGCACTTCAAGAAGTCATTTTGTTTAACCCAAAAGGAGTTACCCAAATTAAAGGTAACTGTTTCTCTTAAATGTTTTTCTTTTATTTTACTTCTACAACCCCTAAACTCTTTTTATTCCTGTATTTTGCAACAAAAATTGTTTTTTTCAATATAATAGGTAGTTTTTTTTAGAATTATTAGAACTACAATTACACACAACTCCATATAATGGGTGAAGAACATAATGTTTCTGTGGTTGGTAATCTAACACCTCACGAAACGATGATTGTTCAATTAACTCTTACCACCTCTCATGGTGTCCAATATGATGGCACTGCATTTATATATGATATATATTATGTTTATGATTTCATTATGCTTATGTATTTTCCATTTATAGAACTTCTTTATGGTTTCCATAGAGGGTAAATATGATAATCTCATTTGAGAAAGTGCAGACTATCACCCCCTAAAAGTGATGTGACCCATTAATTTCTTATGTGGGATGTATAAAGGATAGATTTAATGAAATTTTATATGATATTATACTATAATTATAATGTTACTATGTATCATTATGTTTAAATTCCATTAATATTAGGAATATAAATGAAAGTATCGTTCATGCTTACGTACGGCTTACCGTCTCCCTAAACGGTGCATTTCATTTCATACCTCCATATGTTTTTTAAAATGATAAATACATGTATATACTAGATATATATTACATATATGATAACTAAATAATGAATATAATTCTGGATTTAATGTACTATTGACCACATGGACTACTTGTAAATATAATGTGTTCATTTTTGACTCAAGTACCAAATATCGAAAAATTCAGCGTTGTCAAGATAAATGATTAAATAATATTTATAACTTCTTAAAAAGTTATATAAAAGGAATAATAAACTTTAAAAAGGTTCTTAATCAAGTAGAAATTAACTTTATTTTATTATTCAAGAGATTAAAGAACGATCGATTCAAGTCGGACATGAGGTAAGGGTTTTCTTATCTCACTTTTAGTTATGTGAGATTTCCATTGTTCGCCACTTATTCACTGCATGTGGTATATTTTGTAATTAAATTTTATATATATTATCATTATTATAATTATATTCATGATAATCTGTGATTCATTTTGTGGTTATTATCTTTTAGTCGTACGACTTAGTTGATTACAACGTGGTAACAGGTTTCATCTCACTTTTTATTCCCGTGAGATTCATGCTATATTTTCCACTATTTCCTTTTGTGTGGAATATGTACTTCCCATGATTTTAGTCTTTGTGTAATATAAATTCATTAATGAGTATTTAATTATTCATTGTATGATATTTCTTTTCATGTGTCGTATGTTTTGTAAGTTACCAAATCAGTAAGGGAACCTTTCACCCTCCTCTTTTTAAAAGCCTTCTTTTTGTTATGTATTTTAATTTACATCTTATTATGTTGGTATATTTTCTTATATATCCTTATTGATGTAAAATTTATGTCTAAGTAATGATATACCCTTTTTATCTCATCAACACATTTTCCGAATTTTAAATTGACGTTGTTATGCTGTTGAATTTTTACAAGGGAACTTCTTAACCCAATTTCAATTATTTGGGTAAAACTTGTACTTCTTGAATATGTCGTTCTATGAATATGTGTGAATGACCTATGATTGTTTTAAACTTTATATCCACTTATATTGGGTGTATTTATAATTTTCACACATAATTATGTGATTGATTTATCCTTAATTTAAGGATACCATCTTTAAAAGGGATCACATCTCAGTTAACATTTCCACTAAGAATTCATTGTTGTTATGCACCATTTCACTCTTATATGTTGTATATACTATCTTTTGACATATTATATCATGAATACATTTATTCTCATTATATTATAAAGTTCTTATTAAATGTTATTCCTCATTTATTTGTATTCAACCATATCTCTTTTTGTTAAAAAACTCTTTAACAAAAATATCATTTTAAATGTTTTAATGATTTATTCTTCTAAATATTTCTCATTAATGTCAATGTTTTCAAAATGGGTTTTAGGATTTATTTATATGGACATTAATTTTTTCAAATGATAATTCATTTAAAATCATCAATGTGGTATGGTACAGTTTGATTCAAAAATATCTTATTAAATGGTTTTGAAAATGATTTGATAAAGAATTGTTTATTTCAATATTTTGATTTGATATATTGGAATGTGTAAAAGATATATTTAATTTATACATGTGTTATGAGTTATTATTATTTTATGGTTATTGGGAATTTTTACATATAGGGGTGGTTCCATGATACACCTAGGGTAGGTGAGCTGGAGATAGCTCTCCAATGCATTGCGTAACGTGACAGAGGTAAACATGAATGTTTCTACTAAGAGATTTTGGGAATATACTGTGATTGGAATTACAAATTAACTCCCTATGTAGTTGTGATAGCTATAATATATGTATGATATGGATTCCATAACTTACCTTTATGATTAATGATTTCCATGTGTTACTCATAAAATTATATGGTTTCGTGAGGTAAGTAAAAGAGTTCACGTTTTGTAGGTATTTATTGACAAATGTTGTATTTATATGTTTCATAACCCATACTAAGCTTTTTTTGCTCATCCCATGTTTTGAAATGTTTTCACAGGACTTAAATATGAATAGGGACAAGGATGTGATCAAAGAAAAGTCATGGTGTCTAAAACATGGAACTAGACATGACTCTTTTTTTAGGATTTTTTATTTTATGAAAAAATGAAAACTGTGTAGAAATGTATACTTTGTAGTCTTTTGAGATGTAATAGATAAGTCCTAATTCTCTAAAACTCTAAACATGAAAACATATTCAATGTAAATTATTCATTTAATTCAATAATATGTAATGTTTAAGGCCGGGTCCTTATATTTGGAATCAAATGTCAGTTTAGTCATATTTAGGGATTATGAGTTTTCGTTAGACACATAGATAGTCCCTTTGTATATTATTTCAGGTAAATCCTTGTTTTATAACTTTTTCAGATCAAGGAATGTCTGTTAAAAATGGACGGAAGAGGATCTCAAATGACATTCCTATATCATTTTGATGACATGCTTGCAATAATTATTACAAAGTCATGTTTAGATGATTGTGAAACTTTTTCTAGCAAACAAATAACATGCAAGCAGTTGTTTGAGATATCAAACACCTCTACTATACATATTTATGATCATGGATCATGTGTTGTATATAGAAAAATCCAATTTTCACAATATTATCATATTTTTAAGAAAGGTAAATATTATCAAGAAATTTTCAAATATTTTACCTTATCATATGATTTTGAAGCATAATATGATTTTAAAAAAGGTGTTGTTGAAGGAGAACCTTGCACAACCTATTTATATTTTTTAAAAAAATATATTCTCTGAACACATACCAATGTTATTTAAAAAATACCATTAATTGAAAGTTTTAATTCAAATTCGGTTTGAATATTTTATAGAAATCTTGTTTTTTCAGATGTTTTGAAATTATTTTTCATACATGATTATTTTACAAATCTATTTTTTCTGAACACCCATACGACCCATGTTGTACAAGTTGTATTTGGATGGAGGAAGAAAATGATTTTTAAGGTTCTCTAAATCATTGTGGCAATGCATGAACATTCTACCCTCGTGAACAAGATGACTATGAAACCAAATGGACACCATGATCAAGGTATGATGTTCTTCATTTTGGGGATCATTTTATTTTATCATATGATGGTGAAATAAGACTTCAAGTATTAAGATGTAGAGATCATAATGAATTTGGATGGAAATGAGAGGTATAAGTAAACCATTGAGGTTAATACATATTAGGGTTATTTTTGAGTTTTATAAAAAGGACAACCCGTAGGATGGGTGACAACTCGTCGCATCTGGTAAGGCTACAGGAATCGAACCCACAACTTAAGGGTGACAAAGGCGCATCACCTACCACTAACCTACATGATGTCCCTGGTAGTATGACTTATTAATTTAGTAAAAAATATTTATGGAACAAGAATAAGTTGATTTTTGGAACTTATGTTTTTTCAGATGGATATACGTAGTATAGAAAAATAATTTAGTGATAATGTGATAAAGGTTGTTGTGGAAGACGTTATATCATTTAAGGAAACACTATATATGCCTATAAATGATATAATACTATGGGATTTCAATTTTGGAATAATGGTTGACAATTTAGTTTGGAAGAATCTATGTTTTTATTGTGGGCATATGATGATTTTATTTATTTATAAAACTGATTAACCTATCATGGAGAATATGTGATTAGGTTAATTACTATTAAATATGAGATTTTATGAGTATCTGATGTTTTTTGGTGATAAATGATAAGATTTTTCTTGTAAGAATATGTAATTAAATCCTTATGAGATTTGGGTTTCAATATTATTTTGGATTACTTATGAATAATTTTATGGAAAGTTGTTTATTGAATGGTCTTGGTTGAACTTTGGGTATTGTTTTACAAATTCTGGAGATTAAGAGTAGTTTTTCTTTTTGTAAAAGATTATCCTTTTTGGGTATTAACTGATCTCGCACTAACCATTTTGGTTTTAGTTGATGTCTAAAGACAAGAGAAATATATTGTTCTTCTTTTGTGGATTATGTTATTATCCAAAAGATGATTATTTTGCATTTTATGTGTCTAATTCTTTCTTAAAGCTCTTTGTTTGGAGAAAATATTAGTTTTTTGTAGAAACTTATTAAAGGATGAAACTCTACTTGAAGGTAAGTATATTTCCATAGGTTCTTATTCTATATTATAACTGAATTCCTCCAAATTGTGAAAATTAATGTAAAAGAAAATCTTTTTTGGTTTATGTTTCCTATAGGGTAATGAAAGACAGTTTAACACATCAAAATTTTGGGATTTTTTGGTTGTTAACTTTCTCCGAATCATGTTTTCTATCACTCTTCATCAGAACATGACCATTTGTTCTCTCTTCCATATCCATGTTTTTCCTACATGAAATCCCAATATGGGTTAACTCAGGTTACCATTTTACTTTTCTTTCTTTATTTTAATGTGATAGTTTTACTGGTGCTTTTCCGATGTGGGACTTTCATTGAAGTTTCCAATCCCAATTTTAAAAAATTCGAGAGTACTTAATTCCCAAAAGGGGGGAAGGATGTAACATCTCAGTTAAATAATGAATAATACATTTTCATGTTTATTAATATTTGTGATTTAAATATAAATTTTACTTTAAAGGGGATTCTATGTTCGATGGCGTACCCGATACGCAACAATGGGTTTCTTTGAAATCTTATGTCGCACACTAATAATATAATATTATTATGGTAGTTTACTCCTACACGGTGTATTGGTAAGAATGAACAAAACTAACTACAATAAGATTATACATTCTTTTTAAATGTACTTACTTTTACCCAATAAATTATAGAGGCTTAAAATACTAATGAATCCAATTTTGAGCATAAATATTCTAATATTCTTTAAAAGGTCGATTAACTGACTTTTGATGGCGATCCCTTTTTAAATCTAATTTTTGTCAATTTTATATGTTCTATTTGACCAAATAAAATACTTCTTTACAATCAGGAAATCAATGTTTACTTTGTGTATTTTTTTGTTATTTTTCCAATAAAGTTCATTTTTTAATGAATAGTGAGAAATGATGTATTTTATATCAAAACCTCATTTTAATCTAATTTATTTCTATGGTTACATTATATTTTTAATTGTTTTTTAGTGTAATTAGAATATATTTTTATCATTCAATCCAATGGTGGTCATTTTATTGAATTTCACTTTGAAATTCGACATAAACAAGTGTTAGTCTTTTGATAGATATTGTTTCATAAAAACAAGTTTTTATTTACAATGGGAATTGATTTTAAATTAATTAATGCCACTTTTATGTTTTTAATTTAAATAAATATAAATCATTTTTGAATTCATAATATAAAATAATGCTTAGGCTGAATTTTTTGCATTTTTCTAAAAAACATTAATTTTTTATGAATTGTGGAACCACATAGTTGTAGTTAAAAAAATGACTTTTTCTTTTAAATAAAATATTACCACTTATGTGAATTGAATATCAGAAATCCAACATACATGGTTCTTATAGATAAGTAAAATGTGGTTCAATAAGTTGAATTTTTTGGTGAATAGTAACTTTGATATTTAATTACCACAGTTAAAGGTAAATAGGGTAATTCAAGGTAAAAAGAAAATTATAAAAATTCAAATTACCTTAATACTTGTCCAAAACCTATTGGATGAGTCAGTAACGACAATGGGAATCTTTGGGTCGATTTGGGGACCCCATTGAGCCACTTTTAAGTGATAATGACAATTTAGATTAATTAATTTAATGTAAAGGCCAAAATGACATAAACAAAAATATTTTAGTAATTACTTTTTATATGGTGTTATATAAGTAATATATTTTACTATAAATATTCATTGGAAATATAAAAATATTTCATAACTCATGGTATTTTTTCTATAATTTTTAGATATCAAATAAATTAAATTATTTATGACACAATACTGATGCAGTATTTAACTCATTAATAAATGATTTAAATAAATAAGATTATAATGATTAAATTCATATCCAAAACATGTCCAATTCTGATTGGATTATTTTATTTCGAATATTAGTTACCTTACCTTCTAATTTAATGATTTTTCGACCTTTTGAAACTGAATATAATTTTATAATAAAATAATATTTTCACACTTTCCTAAAGAGCCCCTCCTCTCTCTTATAATAAAATACAACTTCTAACCAATTCCCCACACCTCTAAAGACTTTTGGATAATACAAAATCTTCCCAATTAATCTTTTTACATCCATCTCCTCCTCCTAGAAGCATTACCTTAGGCAGAAGGCACTTCAAATCTTCCTTTGGTTCAAACCAAAGGCAGTTACCCACATTAAAGGTAACAGTTTATCTTAAATTGTTTTCTTTTATTTTACTTATAAAACCCCTAAACTCTTTTTATTCCTTTATTTTGTAACAACAACAGTATCATAAATATACTATGATGTTGTTATGAGAATTATTCGAACTATAATTACACACACCTCCATCTAATGGGTGAATAACATAATGTTTCTGGGGATGGAAAACTAATGCCTCACAAAACGATGATTGTTCAATTACATATTACCGCCTCTCATGGTGGCCATTATGATGGAACTGTATTTATATATAATATATATTATTTTTATTTTTTCATTAAAATTCTGTATTTTCCATTTATAACAAACCTTTATGGTTTCCACATATGGTAAATATGAAAGTCTCATTTGAGGAAGTGCGGTCTACCGCCCCCTCAAAGTGAAGTGACTCGTCAATGAATTATGTGGGATGTAAAAAATATAAAGTTAATGATATTATATATGATATTATACAGTAATGAAAATATACCTATGTAACATTATTTTTAAATTCCATTAAAATTAGGAATATAAATGGAAGTAGAGTTCATCCATACGTACGGCTTACCCTCTCCATGAACAGTGCATTTCATTTCTTACCTCCATATGTTATGTACTATTCTAAATACATGAATATAATAGATATATATGATATATATGATATATATATCATGAATATCATTCTGGATATCATGGACTATTTTCCACATGGACAACTTGTAAATATAAGGTGTTCATTTTTGACTCAAGTACCAAATATCGACAAAATGGATGTTATTAACTTAAATAATTACATAATATTTATAACATGGTAATAAGGGATATAAAAGGAATAATAAACATGAAAAAGGTTCATAATAAAGTAGAAATTAACTTTATTTTATTATTCAGGATATTAAATAATGATCGAGTCTAGTGAGACACGAGGTAAGGGATTTTCTTATCTCACTTTTAATTCTGTGAGATTTCCATTGTTTGCCAATTATTCATTGCATGTGGTGTAATGTGTACTGAAATTTGATATATATTATCATGACTCTAATTATATTCATGGTATTTTGTGATTCATTTGGTGGTTATTAACTTTGGTCATATGACTCAGTTGATTACAGTGTGGTAGCTGGTTTCATCTTACTTTTTATTCCGGTGAGATTCATGCTATATTTGCCACTATTTCATTTTGTGTGGTGTATGTACTACCCATTATTGTACTCTTTGTGTAATATAATTTCATTTATGAGTATTTACATTTTCATTGTATGATCATTTTTTCATGTGGCGTATGTTTTTTATGTTACAAAATCAGTAAGGGAACCTTTCACCATCCTCTTTTTAAAAGACTTTTTTTTGTTATGTAATTTAATTTACAACTTATTATATTGGATTATTTTATTCTATATCCTTATTGATGAAAAACTTATTTCTAAGTTATTTTATACCCTTTTTATCTCATCATCTCATTTTCTGAATTTTAAATTGATGTCGCTAGGCTATCGAATGTTTGCAAAGGAACTTCTTAACCCAATTTCAATTCATTGGCTTCAACTTGTACTTCTTGAATAAGTCATCGTATGAATATGTTTGAATGACCTATGATTTTTTACACTTAATATACAATTATATTGGGTGTATTTATAATTTTCACAAAAAATTATGTGATTGATTTATCCTTAATTGAAGGATACCATCTTTATAAGGGATCTCATCCCAATTTACATTTCCAATGAGACTTCATTATTGTTATGCACCATTTCACTCTTATATGGTGTATATACTATCGTTTTACATATTATATCATGAATCCCTTTATTCTCATGATATTATAATGTTCTGATTAAAAGTTATTCCTTATTTATTTGTATTCAAGCATCTTTCTTTTTGTTAACAAACACTTTAACAAAAATATCGTTCTAAATGATTTAAAGATTTATTCTTCTAAATATTTCTCATTTATGTCCATTTTTTCAAAATGGGTTTTAGGATTTATTTATATGTACATTAATGTTTTCAAATGTTAATTCATTTAAATGTTTCAAGGTGGTATAGAACAGTTTGATTCAAAAATAACTTTTTAAATGGTTTTGAAAATGATTTGATAAAGGATTGTTTATTTCAATATCTTGATTTGATATATTGTAATGTGAAAATGTTATCTATAATTTATACATGTGTTATGAGTTATTATTATGTTATGGTTATTGGGAATTGTTTACGTATATGGGTGGTTCCTTGATAAACCCATGCGGGTGAGCCTGATATAGATTCCCAATGCATTGGGTAACGTAATGGAGGTAAACGTGAATGTTTCTCCCAAGAGATTTATGGAATATGTTGATGGGTATTCCAAAGTAACTCCCTATGTAGATGTGATAGCTAAAATGTATGTATGATATGGTTGCCACTAGTTACCTTTCTGATTTATGATTTTTATTTGTTTTTCATAAAATCTTATGATTTCATGAGGTAAATAAAATAGTTCTTGTTTTGTATGTATTTATGAACAAATGTTGTGTTTATTTGTTTCATAACACTTATTGATCTTTTTATGCTCATCCCAAGTTTTTAAATGCTTTCACAAGAGTTAAAGATGAATAGGGTCAAGGATGGGATCAAGGAAAAGTCATTATCTCTAAAACATGGAACTAGAATTGACTCTTTTTTAAGAGTTTTTATTTTATGAAAAAATGGAAACTATGTAGGAATGTCTACTTTGTAATCTTTTGAGATGTAATAGTTAAGTCTTAATTCTCTATAACTCTAAACCTGAAAAGATCCTCAATGTGAATTATTCATTTAATTCAATATTATGTAATGTTTAATGTCGTTTCCTTATAATATTAATTTAAATTTAATCACATAGAGGAGACAACAATGCAAGTCTTTAAAATAAAAATGTTCAATTTTTTGGTATGTTTTTAAATCCAATATAAATGTATAATTAAATATAATTAAATATATTTGATTAATTGATAAAAAATTAATATTATTAAATATTAAACCACTTAAAAATATAATTTATCCTTATAAACAAATTATCTAAAAAAGTTGTTTCGATTTAAAATTCATTATATTTCACTATTAACTAAAAAATTAAACATCACATAAAATAATCCTTAATCCCATATAACTTGATTTATATTTTTCCCACATCAAATATTTTTTTTTGTGATTTCATATTTATGAAAGTTCTAAAAAATTTATTTAAAATAAGTTCTCACTTAAAAGGCTGTAAAATTGTCTTCCAAAAAGTATAGGTTTTAATGTGTAATATATATTTTGTTCTTATCATAAAAATATCATATATATTGGATTAATAACAAAATATTTATTGAATAAATAATATATATATATATATATATCACATTAAAATCAGTAATCAATAGCAAGATCCGAACATTTTTTCAAGTTGACACGGGCATGATTTACAGTACTCATTTTTTGTTATATTACTAGTTTATATTAGGCTTATAACATGGCATGTGATTGGATGGATGTTTGAGAAAAAATGAAAATTATATAGATATGTAGAGTTGGCATATAGTTTTATGTAATTATTCAACCTAGACCAGCTAACTATAAAAACCTCAATAGATGGGATTTTCTTGGATGGACCATTATTTGTCAAACAATGCACCGTCTTAAGGGTAAATATAAACCTCTAAAATAACAGGCATTTTCATCATGCACAGAGTTAGGGAAAACCATTTACCCCGTCCCAGCTTACCATGATAGGGACATAAATTCTCCCGAAAATTACTTTTAAAATTCCTCGAGTCCCCAAAACTGACCCATTTTAACCACATTAAACCCTATGGTTTTTAGATTTAGATATCAATATACATCATTGTGTGCATCAATTATTGAGTATTGGCATTGGGAAATTATTCTTCCAAAGATATTTTTAGGTGGTCTACAATTAAATTACCATATTTATTATTTTCACATATTTATGAAAATTATTAAATTTCTTTGGTTCCTTAGAAATTAGAATTTCTAAAATGAGTTATTAAATGTTGCCATTTGAAAAATTGATGTGTTTTGGAGATATATAATTAATTGGGGATTGGATTATGAGATTTATGGTATATCCAAATATATAAATAATTGGTGAATTAATTAAATATTTAGGGGATGTTCAATTAGATTATTAATTGTGGGAATAATTAAGAGATTTTGGGGTTCTGATTTAGATAATTAATTTCTGTAATTAATTATGAGATAATGGTATTTTTATTTGATATTATTAATCATGAAATTATTTATAATGCTACATATATTGTTATTAAATGGATTTCTTTTTGACACCATTGGTGGTGGCCAACTTAGTTTTACTCACACCATACTCAGTTTTCCTGATCAGTACATAAATATACTTTTTATAGCATGATATGTTTAAAGAAATAACCCTATGTTAGATAAATGATTTTGAGATGGAGCTTGGATGAAGGAACCAGACATGGTTAGGGAACCATTTTGGAGTTTTCAGTGTCGTTATTTTTAGCTTTCATTTTCAAAACTTGAATCATCCATTACAATGTCTTATTTTTGTGTTTAGTTTGATATTTATATTTATTCATTGATTATCTAGAGATATTGGAATTGTTTATGGTTATATATGATTCTACTATTTTTTATCAATTGTGCTTGTGTAATAATTAAATTATTGAGGGTATAGTCTCCCCATGTTTGGCATATCATGCCCTTATTTCGAGTTGGTATCATTTGGTATACGAGGAGGTGTGCTAGATGTTAGGTGGCCGTCTAAAATAGGGAAACATAGTGTGGCACTGAAGCTGGGACATTAAAACATGAATCAGAGGCGAATTTTATTTTATTTTTATTTTATCATACTAATTTGTGAATGGTTGTCAAGAGTCTAGGAAAATTTGTGGCTTAGACATGAGCCCGTGAATGGGAGTTGAAAACCCCGGCATGGGGGGAATCCAAGTACCCAGGGTGGGATTGTTTTTGTTGTTTTCTACTGTTACATTTCAATATCATTTCACCTTGGTTGACACAATTGTTGTGTGATGTGAAAAATGATTTTTAGAATTTCTGAGAAATGATTCATTTCTTGGAATGTCCTAAGAGTTTCATCTACATGCATCAATGTTAGCAATCATGATAATTTTATGACATTCATCATTTTTTCAATGTATGGTAAAATTGGGTTTGGGTATTTTTTTGATTGTGAACGGGTTTTCCCTTTCATGTGAAATTATACTGAAGATAGTCCCTAATATGTAGTTGGAAATGGTAAAATGATTTAATGGTGTGAATAATTGGGTTCCTAAATGAGAAACCTGAATAATGATGATATTTTTATCCAAATAGACCTCGTATAAAAAAGGTTATGGTTATTGATAACACCTCAGTTGTTACCACATGGCGAGATTTGGGTAAAATAGTTTCAGGACTTGTTGTGATTATTCCTCATACATGAATGTGATAAAGTGTTATTATGAGTACTAAGATGAGTGTTTTAATTGTAGAGTTATTCATCCATGGTCACTATTTATTAATGTTAGATAGGAGTAGGCAGTATAGATTAACTACCTATAGGGGAAACTGAGGCGGTGATACAACCGTGTGAGTAATCAGTGGAGAAGTTCCAAGAGAACATCACTCACTCCATAAAATTAATGTAAAGAGGCCTGGGTGGGGTTGTGAAGAGCATGTATGGAATACAGAAGGAGTTTAAGATACAAAACCATCCAAATATTAGTAAGAGTCTTCTAATTTCCCTGCATTTTCATGCCAAACACTGGTGGTACATTCAAGTGTGATCTAGAGAGGCTGATGGTGTTCTATTGAAGGACATTTTGGGGACATTCTTAGAGAACATCTATAGAGAGAAACATAGATATGAGTAGGAAGTTGAGTTTATATTTCCATCTTAGAGGATAATGTCTACGATGGACGATGTTGGACTCGTTATAGACCTATATTTCATTGCACAAGTGTTGGTAGGAGATGAGATAACTGTGACAATATTAATCTAGGATATATTGAAGTGTGATATTGTGTCCCAAGTAAAGCTCTTTCAGTAAAATATGTTTGTTGATATAATTTAATATGATCTCATAATAGAGGGGAACCAGAGGGGAGATTTTAGTAAAGGATGAATAATTACAGCTTGGAAACCAATAGGTATGACTTTTGAGAGCAGGAAAAATTACTATGAATATGACATATAAAGATGTGGGACACAAGGTACGTAGATTCAGAGGTTAGTTTCACAAGACCTTATTGTATTGGTCTATCACTAATGTCGTAGGCTGGAAAATTATCATAGGAACTAATCCCCACCACCCATGGTTTTATAAACATTTATCAAGAAGGGGAGTCTGCATAGGATTTGTTAGACACATCAACATAATATTATTGGTGAAGGATCTAGGAATAAATAGGGTGAAATAATGTGTTATTCTACACCATATTCGTCTAGTAGCTACAGTTATACTGACTGAGGCATTAGAGGGAGCAGATATGGTTCTTCAAGAGAAGATCACCTATATTAGTAGAGTTTTTCAAAATAGGGGAGTCAGACACTATTATATATAATATGGATAGAATATCTACATTCGAAGATGTCTACACTTTTTGATAGTGAGGTTGTACAATAAGTAATAGAAGGTTCAATTTCTAAAGCTTATATATTATAAATTTCCTTATTTGATACTGTTACATCTCATTCCATTATATCTACAAAACATGATAATGTTTTGGGCATAGTGGTGGAGTATGTGAGAAGGGTAATGATGATAGATACATTGTTGGTAGTTCAGTCTGGAGGCTTTTGTTTTTGTAAAGGATGTTCTCCCAAAATTTGGGAGTTTAATTTTTTATGGGATCTCTACATCCTTGACAGGTTAGTATGTAACCTAATTATGGGAATTGAATGAATATTCACATACTGCACAAACATTTATTGATCCCATCTGAGGGTGGGGTTTACATCTCATATGGGTGACCATTAAATTCACCTTGTAGGGAAGGATATCAAGGTAGTCCAAGCATGTCGAATTATAAAAAATGATAATGTTTTTGGCATAGTGGTGGAGTATGTGAGAAGGGTAATGATGATAGATACATTGTTGGTAGTTCAATCTAGAGGCTTTTGTTTTTGTAAAGGATGTTCTCCCAAAATTTGGGAGTTTAATTTTTTATGGGATCTCTATATCCTTGACAGGTTAATATGTAACCTAATTAGGGGAATTGAATGGCTATTCACATACTGCACCAACATTTATTGATACCATGTGAGGGTGGGGTTTACATCTCCTATGGGTGACCATTAAATTCACATTGTAGGGAGGGATATCAAGGTAGGCCAAGCATGTCCAATTACTCAGCAACACAGATATCTCATAACCCATGTAGCTAGTATTTTTCTAGATGAAGAAGGTGTGATGTAATATTTCCTTCTATAGGTGGTGGAACAATGTATGTTTGTTTTTTAAGAATACTTCTCAGTGATTCAACTTGAGAGAGATGTGGAATTCACTATTTAGATTCTTCTGTGGGTTGATCCAATATCTATTCTACCATACATAATGGAACTGATAGTGCTTACAGAACTGAAGAATCAGCTAGAGGAGTTAGAGGATAATAGATTTATCTATCAGAGTATGTCTTCTATAGGTTCATCATCATTTTTTGAAAAGAATTTTATAGATACTCTATGCTTGCGTGTTTATTAATAGAAGTTTAATTCGATCAATATAAAGAATCATTATCCTCTTCGATATATCAATGAACTTTTTGACTAGTTGAGAATATTTTACATGTTCTTGAAGATAAATGTGAGATTAGGGTATAATCATGTGAGAGTTGAGACATATAATATACCAAAAAATCCTTTCAAAGTCTATCATGTTCTTGACGCATTATCCATAATACTGTTTTTGTGGACTAATTAACTATTAAGGATTATTGAATTATTGAATATAATATTATGACTTTAAATAGATTAGTTTGTTTTAGTATTCATGGACGACCTCTTGGTGTACTCTAAGACCCACATCGATCATGTCCAACACCTTGACATCATCCCAAGTACACTTAGAGATAATCAGTTGTACTCTAAAATATCTTAGTGTGAATTCTGGATTGATCATGTACACTAGTTGTTACACATCATCTCTGAGGAGGCCATGTCAGTGAACTGAGTGAAGGTTCTGGATGTGGTTTCTATGACGCATCCCAATAATGAATTTGGTATCCATTTATTTTGTTGTAAGTTGGATATTATCAGAGATTCATCCATGACTTTTCCAATTTGATATCACTACTTTAGAACTTGATCAAAAGTGGATAACATTTTATTGGTTAGAAGTATTATATATGACATTCTAGGTGAAGAAGATGAATTTGAAATTGGAAATGATCTTGATCCTACCTGATCTTGGTGAAAAGTACACGGTGTATTGTGATGATTTTTGGATCAAACATTGAGCTGTGTTTATGTAGGGAGATCATGTTGTGGTTTATGGGTCTCAGAAGATTAGGACAAATGAATGGAACTAACCTATGAATGACCAAGTGTTGGAAGAAGTGGATTATTCTATAATGTGTTGGTATTATTATTTGTTGGGGGAGAAGCTCACTGTGATTAATAATTAGAAGAGATTAAGTTATCTCTTTTCATAGTTATATTTGAATCTTCAGCAATGGTGATGAGTGTAGTATTATAGTAATTAAAATTTGAGCTACAATATATACAAGGGAAGGGAAATGGTGTAGTAATTCTTTGAGATATAAAAAATAGACCTAGAAAGTTTAGGAGTCTTGTGCTGATTGGAAGATGATGGATCATCTAGTTGAAATATAGGCAGTGGTTTAAGAGAGTTAGGAGAATATAAATTTTGTATAATTTTAGTGAAGTATACACTTTTTAGATGGATTATAAACCTACATTAGGAGGATTAGAAGTGTTTTACCTTGAGTTAAACAATGAAATGTGTTGAATCACCTTAATGTTGACACATATATGAGTATGATATCATCTAAATCAGGAATATTTTTTTTGTTTTGACTATGAACATGCAAGAGGATATCATGCAAATTTTTTGTTCCTTTAAGTGGGTGGTAAATCCCAGTTTCACCAAAGTGTAGTGTGACATAAGATCATAGTTTTTGTGTATAGGTATGAAAACGAGATATCCTGGTTCCTACAACAATTCTACACTTATCAATAGGTATAGTTATATGATAAATGTCTTAGAGGTTTACTGTAGTCATTACCCATTTTATAATGGATGAGGATTGACATGAAAATAAATTTGTTTTGGGTCTCCCAAATAATACATGATATAATGATTCTATCTGGGATATTTTTGAGGAAATGATGAAATTGTCACATTTCTTTCCTATACAAAAAACATATTCATTAGAGAAGATGTGAGACTTGTATGTCCAAGGGATATTCTATTTTCATGGGGTTCCACAAAATATATTTTCATATCTTGTTGCATGATTCACTTAATGATTCTTATAGGGAATAGGGAAGGATCAGGGTACTCAAGTATTATTGATATTTGGTTTTCACCCACAGATAGATGGGAAGTTGGACCGTACAATATAGGTTTTTGAGGATATGTTGTAGGCGTGTGTTCTTGACAGTGGTGGTTCTTGTGAGAATCACCTATCCATGGTGGTGTTCACCTATAATAATAGTTATTAGGAATATATGTATATATAACAATACATAGAACAAGTTCACATGAAAAGAGGATCACCATTATATGGGATGAAGGTAGGTGAGTATGAACTATTGGGATCAAGTCTCGTGTAAGAGATGTCAAAATAGGTTCAACTGATTAACAAAATCCTGGATATGGATCAGAGTTGAAAGAAGTCATATGATAATAGATTTGGATGACCCCTAGAGTTTTCATATAGGGATTTTGTATTCCCTTGGGTTTCACATAGGTTGGGTCACCATAGGATACAGAGACAGGGAATGTCGGTGCCCAGGTTTTTTGGGTCTTTTGAGGTTTTGGAGAGAATTTGGCCGGTGGAAAACTGATTGTCTCTTCTATAAAAATACAAGGCTATTCATAAATTTTTACATGTATCAAACATATACATGTATCACCTAGAAACTTCTCATGTGATCAATTTAGATATGGTTGTCTTTGATATGGATACGTTCTTTCGGGAGTATTTGATATGAGTGATGGATCGTTGTGTGAAACTATTATTGGAAAGGACCGTAATAATAGATTGGTATTGAGTCAACAAAAAAGTGTGTTGGAGGAATTATGGGAGATGGAATTAGATATTTGGGATCAATGGCCCAACCTTTTTGACTCATAAAAATTGGGATTCATAGAGTGCATCACTATAAAGAACTATTATAGGGTATGTAGATTGTAAGATAACAACTTTTTCTAATGTTTACTTGGGCTTGATTTTTGGTACTAATTTTTCCTTATATGAGTACCTTTTGAGATATAATTGGGGTTTCTTGGGTGGAATTTTGAGAAAAATTAATGTTATAGGGTTGTACATGGTTTTCGCTAAATGTTTACCCCAGCCCAACTAACTATGCTACCATAAATTGAGAGGAATTGGATGGTTATGGTATCATTTGTAAAACATTTCACCCTTTTAGGAGAAATCGTTGACCCCTTAAATAATGTGCACATGGATTAGGATGACATTTTCGGAAAACTAGGTGCACCATACTAGCTAACCATGAATGGGAATTTAAGTCACCTGGAAATTTATTTGAAAATTCTCCAAGCCCTTAAAAGTCACCCATTTTATCCCCAATACAACCTTAAGTGGTATATCATGTTTTTTGATCCCTCCGAACGAATTCCAAGACACCCCGATAGCCATTCATTGAGATTCAATACCCAGATCGATTGTCTGTTCCAATCACTATAAGTGAATATTTTTCTCGACTCTTCTCTAATTATTCTATAATTATTCACACATTTTTTCCGACATGTATCATTCTATTTTTTAGATCTTAAACTTTATATTGAGACCTATATCATTGATTACAGTACTATATCTTGATTTGAAAGATCCTGGTTTTCTTTAATCAAGATTATGGGATTTAATATTCATATCTTGTAATATGTTGTTGTGCTGTAATTTTTTTTGAAAATTATGTGGGGTGATTTCTCATCGATGAATTGATTTTTGTGGTCTAATATTCAATTCCCATAGTAATTATTTTGATATGAATATTCAAATTGTATAATTAAAAGAGTTATTTAGTAATTGGAATTCAGAAATTGTGTTTATTATTGTGGACAAATGATTAACTGAGGAATTGATGATATATATAATTACCTGGGGAATTAATTATAAGATTAAGGGGATATCCTAATTGATAGTTAATTGTGGAATTAATTATGGTATTTATCTTCTTTAAAATTAGACAATAAATTGGTAAATTAATTATGTGATTTTGGGGTTTTTATCTAGATAATAAATTGGTGGAATAAATTATGAGATATTGATATTATTAGTTGAGATAATTAAAGGTGGAATTAATTATGTAATATTTATATTATTATTTCAGATAATTAATAGTGGAATTAATTCTGTGAAAATGCTATCTGAAATTGAATAATTAATTTTTTAATTAAATATGACACATTAAAATTTTGAGTATGATTAATTAATTGGTGAATTAATTAATGGGTTTTTTGCTATGTGTATTATTGCGATGTTGTCAATTTTTGGGAAATTAATTGTTAAATAGAAACTTGGAAATATTAACATGTACTATAAATATTATCTAGAACATTCAATTATACATTGTAAAATATTGAATGATAATATGGACATTTTTTCAAGTGTTATGAATGGTAACATGTTCATTCATTTATGTGATATTTAACACTAATTGGAGACATAGAAATTCTCATATGAATTAAGAAGGGTAACACATAAAATCAAATGTCATATCCCTTGGGGATATGTTAAACATCAGTATGGGCCAGTGAACATATTAATTTTTTGGTGTCCTCGGGAACACATGAGCTTATCTAGTTAAAATAATAATATTTAATACTATGATAAACTATTTAATTATGCATTGTACATCCATCTTTATACTACATAATTCACTATTATTGAATGGATTTGTTTTTATACACTCTTGGTGGTCGTCTACTGTATTTTATCCACATTCTACACATGCATCTTGATCAGTACCCGAATAGACATTATTTTTTTAAGATATTTTAAGGGAAATGGCCTTTTGTTTGATACTTTTATAGGGATGGATCATGTTTGAGAGAACTATACATGGTTCCGGACCCACTTGGGAGTTAGTAGTGTTTTTATTTACAGTTTTTGTTTTTGAAACTTCACCCTTAAATTAACATATAATTTTATTTTGATTAGTTGGAAATTGGATTTCCCCTTTTATTAACATGAGATATTGGTATTATCTATAGTTATATATGCTTCCACTAAGGTTTATTATTTCTAATGGTGAATTATAGTGATAAAATATTTCATTGTCTCCCCATGAAAAACTTATTAAACCCTCGCTGCTAGTCAAGAACCTGTTATGTATGGGGAGGTGCACTTTAGATCAGGTTGTGATCTGTCATAGAGAACTGGAGTGTTCCACAAAGGACATTACTTTCCACATATTGAATTTAATTTAATTTATTAGGGTAAAATAACATTGTGATAATGAAAATAGTTTTAAAAAACATTCATTTTATATTATATTGGTTATAATATTCATTTCTAATTGATTTTTAACCAATGAATTTATTTTATATTTCATAAAAACAAGTATTTTAATAATTTTTTAGTACTATTCTTAATATCTACTTTGTATGTTTTTTTAAAAAAAATTATATTTTCATAATATATTATTGTTTAGTAAATCTCTGTCATCCATGTAACATAAGACATTAAAGAAACACGTTATTGGGTCTAACATATGCTAACTCAGTGGCACATGCATTTCATGTGCCAAAATATATTAAATTCATTTGAAATAGTAATTTTATTATAAATTATCAGGGTATTATATCCGCTGAAAATTTTGGGTTTTCATGTGATACATGCAATCAAATACCATGTTCTTACATTATAATTTTTAATTCTTAAAAGGTTTTATTTATCAACCCAATGATTCCTTAGAAAAGTTATTTCCTGAATAAATATTTGTTACATAATATATATAATTATACATGTATAAAAGATAAAGAATCCATGAAATTGTTATCTTAATAATAAATATGAATATATTAACAGTCCATGAGATGAATGAAAATGAAAAATGTTACAACTTGATAAATAATTAAATAGAGATAACAAAATGTGAAAATATGGATCACCTCAATCAAATAGAATCATATAACCAGGAGCAATAATATAGAAATGATGAGAAATAACAGTCAACAAAAGAACATAGATAATTAAAATATATAATCTTGTGTGGAATTATAGTGAATATTGACTAAAATAATTATGTGGTTTTTAAAGGTTATGAAGGGAAATGTGATTGTTGAGGTTTGATTATTATATGACCATTTTTTATATAGACCATTAGTCAATATAATTTTTTTTCTATTCAACCGCTGGGAACTATAGACAGTGGAGATAATTTTACAATTATAATTAGTCCTTTTAAATAGTAATGACAAAGGATAATTGATGTTGAATGGATAAACGATGGCCTAAACCAGTAGATTTAGTCCATTTAAATCCCTTTTTAAAAACATTGAAGGAGGTGGCATCAATGGGGGTCTCCCATAAACAAACCTAAACTATGATTCAATAATAAAGGCTTGAATGAAATTGAATATGAGAGAAAGTAAAGTTACTAGAGATCAATATTAGGTATATGTTATTAGAGCCACACCATAAAACTACCACCATCAAACACCATACCCTTAGTGTGTGTATAGGTTTAATAAGTGGTTATGGGATTATGAATTAATTAAAAAATATTTAATTTAGTTTGAAGAAATATAATGGTTATTACATAAAATCTATATTAATAATAGTTTTTATTAATAAAATATATGATTAATTAAGATGAATTTCGTAAATTTCTTTCTGGACACAAATAAAACAGAATAATATTTTTTAGAGAAGATATTCACATTTATAATAGAAAAAGTTATTACGAAAAATTATTATTTTAATAAAATTTTATTTCAAAAAAATTATTTATATACAAATGATATAATAATTTATAAGGTTACAGTAATTTCATTTATAAGTGACATAAATTTGAATGTGCCTTATAAATTTACATTTTTCAATAAATATGGATTTTTTAATATAAATTTAAAATTATTATATTTTGATTATTATTTTTCTAAAATAAATATTATATTTGAAATTATTTTGTTGAAATTATAATTTGGTGAATCTTAGTTTATGTTTTAAAATACATTATTTTTTAGTTAAATGTAAAAAATATAGTTTTTTGTTTTTTGGAATGTTTTATGACATTATATTTATTGCATAATGATTTAATAATAAATTAATTATAATCCATTAAATAAAATATGTTATTTTATTAATATTATATATAATAATATATATCAATCAACCTTTAAACATATATGTTACTTTCAAATACAAAAAATGGAAAACTTCAATAAATTTTTTTTTGTAAAATATATTTTCCGTGTACAAATTAAAATTCAATAATGGTTTTTAGTGATAATGGAATAAAAAATAATAAATTGTGACTCAAATAAAATAATATAGAAGAAAAATCCATGATAAATCCAATAGTTTTTCAATTTCAACATCTTAGATTTCTATGACTTATTTCCAAAAATTATTAATAAATCCCTACAATGTTTTTATAAATACCGATAAGTTTCACCATTACAAATTACTCATGATCTTTTATACATAATGAAATGGTATTTCTTTCCTCGTAAATAGTTCTCTAACATGTCGTTAAGCCCCTCCTGTTACATACTCAAGACTTATGAGAAACTCTTCAAGGTAATGGAATTCCCATTATCTTATTTTCCTATCAAGTAATCTATTTCATGTACTTATTCTTAATTTTATGTTACATTACTCTCTTCCAATATGGATCATACCATTTATTAAAATAATAATTCTATATCAATGAAAAATATTCCATATCTCTCATTTTACCTTTATCAAACTCCATGTTTTATACCTATCATGCTGGTGAATTTACATCTCAAATTTCTATAATTTTGATATGAAATTCTCATTATATTTACATATATAATACCCACATTCCATTTTTATGGGTTATAATTTTTTTTCTATCTCTTCATTAAGCACTTTTATACTCAACACTTTTATAAGATTCTTGTACTTTATTTTACATTTTTTATTGACAACATTATTTGTTATGATACATTTTCCTCAAATTAATTGTTGATATATAAATGGTTATCCTTGATATCCTTCAAATTAATTAGATGAATAATTTAATATCTTTATTTGACATGTTTTACGATTCCTTATTGGATAACATTGTTAATTTTAGATAATTACAACTTAGTGTTAATCCTTGGTGATATTCTTATGAATTTAATTTTTAAATTTTGTAACCAAATTTCTATGTCACAATTCATGTTCCATTTATTATTATAGACCAAATCTTTTCTTTTCTGTGTTATATTATTATTCCCCATGTTATTACTGATATGACTCATGGACATATGCTATATTTAACCATTTTTATTCCATTACTAGTATTTTACTCACCCATTTACATTAATGAATTTACCTAAGATATGATATGTAGTAAAATTATGTTATGATTATGCCATGAATATTACATTCAACTTGAATATAATAATTCATTATGTTTTATATATTCATGTTCCTTATTTCAAAGAAACTAAAGTTAAAATTATATTGTTATTTTTTAGATTTAATGAAATGTTTATGTAAAAAAAATATGGGATGTCATAGTTAGTAAAATAGGATGTTTTATATACTTGGGGATATTTCGGAATGAAACCTTTTGTATGAAGCCCAGGTATAATTTTAAATATATGAAAACATACATTAATTTTGGTGAAATCATAATAGATTTGTTCTTATGAAATGGAATAAATATCTTGATATTAAAAGTGGATGTTACTCAACCACAAATTATCCATGTGTAACATCTCAAAAAACAAAATATTTATAGTTATGTTATACAAAAATGAATATTATAACACTTCTAGATTGATACTCCTACGAGATATTTTGGTTTATCAAAATGTTTTTTAGGATCTATCTAAAGGAAATATTGAATATGTAATTATTATTATAAGACACTAGTATAATATTTAAGAGTTATGTTATATGAAATAATCACTATATAGAATAATATGATTCTTAAAATTAACTGACTGTCACTACATTTTTCTTACTTTAGAAAATTAATAGTTGAGAATAGAAGGAAATACATAATCGATGAGTGCAAGGATTTATGCACTAAAATATTTCAATGTATGATAAAAGGGAACAATTCATTAAGATGATGAATTAACTGTCTCGGGTTATAAAAAATAACTCGAATCATGTGGAGTGACTAGATTCTCCTTGAAATGGACAACATGATGTCAAGACATTCATTCTACAATGGCCACATTATTTTAGTGGATCTAAAAACCCATTTTTTTACAATAGATTACCAATATTAAAATTATATTTTTTATACCCTACTATTTAGATATTGAGAAATCTATCATGCATGTATACTGCTTATAAGGATAAACTTATCAGTGGTGAAAACTACTAAAAAAATAAATAAGGGTTATTGATAGTATGCACTTTAAAGAGTTCATGGGAATTTTTATCATTAAATATTCTCCTCAATCAATGTGAAAAAATGGAGAAGTAATTCATAGAATTGATGTATATATATAATGAATCAATAGTATGGTATGAAATTTACTTTACCTAATTATATCAATAAATCTATAGATTTGTTATAGATTATATAGGAAATTTTGACAGAATCATCAGTGGAATAAGACACCATCTGTAGATGAATTTAGAGAATATGACTATGAATGCAATACGTAGATTTTGTGAAGTCCAATTAAGGATCAATCATATTTTTGGATGATGTAGTGGTTACAAAGGTATAATGAAAATTTGTGATAAATGCTGCAACACATGGGGATGAATTTAGATCATGGATGAACAGGAAATAAATATAATCATGCCATCTGAAAAAAATGTGTGAAGAAGCATTCCTATAATAGTTTTATTGAGAGTGGTATGTGCTAAAATTGTAGATGATATGGACATATATATCCGAACTATCATGGTGAGGTGAATTATTAACATCTCAACACTAATAATAAATTAGATATGGTGCATAGCCCTTTTTAATTTAAATGCATCAAGTGTGGATATCCTTGTCAATTTTCCAATCAATTCCAAAACCAAAATATAGTTGATGGAAAAAATAATCAACCACAACAAATGGAAAGAAGAAAATATACATAATTTTCTATTATAGATGAGAATATAGAGTTTCAAAATTATTTTCGGTAGGTATACTCATTATTTCCACAGTTCTATAAAGAAAATTGTTACATTATTTTTCATGGAATTCCATTATTTCATCCATGTTTTCATAGAATATAGAATTAATTCTAGACATTCTAGATTCATTGTAATCATTCCACACTCTTATAGGAATTATCCTATCGTTAACTCTATATAGAAACAATTTTATTTACATAAGATACTATAGTCTCATCCAAAATCAAGTAGTCATCCTCTTGGTGGAATCTAACAGGATAATTTGGATGGAGTTGTTCTCAAAACATAATTCTATGATAAACTAAAATACCTAGATCATTTTTGTAGTCTTAAATAGATAATGTACAATTATTTTATATGTCAATATATCTCAACATGATCTTTCTATTGAGGAAAATATCATATCTTACTCTATGGAGATGACTATTGCTAAGGTAGAAGAAAATGAAAGTATAAGGGTATACAATTACACCATCATTCAGGAATTCATTTAAATATTTTTAGAAGAGTTACCTGAACCTTCCATAAAAATAGAGATAGAGTTCTCCATTGATCACATACATGTATACAAAGCTATATCAAAGACCCAATATATAATGTAAAATGAGGGGTTAAATGAATAAAAGATACAAATTTAGGATCTATTTAATAAATAATTTATCCAACCAATTGTATCTCCACAGGGATTACATGTTCACTTTTTAATGAATAATGAAGGAATAATTTGTCTATATATTGAATATAGATAATTTTATGGGATCATAGTGAAAAAGGATGATGAGGAGTTTCCTCATCATACAACAATAACTTTTAATTATAGATTACATGGTTTAACAAGATATTATATGTGGGTTTTGAAACAATTTTCATTAAATTCTAGTCTACTTTCCCAGATAACTCAAAAAACATAGATGTTCTTCTTGACAAAGTATTATGAAAAAACATTCCTAGAACTGAAGAAAATATTGGGAACAACACAAGTTTTAAATCTATCCATTATTTGTGAATGATTTTTTATTTATATTGATGAATATCTGAAAGGTATTGGGTGTTTCCTCTTAACTAATTAATGTGATATCACTTATGAATATAAATTGTTAATCCCACCTTAGTATAATTACCCTACCCATTATACAGAGTTAGCTATTATCATTTCTTCTCTGAATACATGTATACAATATATTAATTGCGAAAATTTTCTTTATACAGCAACCAAAAAACTACTAAGGATATATTCATGAAAAATGAATTGAATATGATAAAAATGATATGGTAGGATATTCATAGATAATATTAAGGTTAATTTAATTATCACACTAGAATAGCCAAGAATTTCACTAATCTATTAAATAATAAAGACTTTATTGTGTTTGAAATTGTTAAGACTCAACGAGATCCTTTGATCAAGAACCTAGTAAGGATGGACATAAGAATCATGGGGGACATGAAATCATCAATCCAATTTGAAATGATTTATCAAACAACATTTTTACATAAGATTAAGAGATCCTATAAAAAATCCCTTGATAAAAATGAAGATAAATGCTTTGAATAATGGAATGGTTTATGAGTTTACAATTGATTCAGAAGAAGTTATGAAATTATGGACAAATCTATGTCTCTCATATGTCTTAGAGATAATGAATGGCCCAATGGATGAAGAGCATAGATATACAATCCCTATATATCCTAAAATCAAAAAATTGTATATGTAAATTCATGATTATTATTGGTTTGATAATTTGAAATGAGAGAATGAAGAAGATACTATAATTTTATTAGGGAGTCATTAAGTTAAAGAATAGGGAGAAGTTCTTAAATGGGGATTTCATCCAATAACTATATCGATAAGTGTATTGGATAATATCACAATGGAATTTGTTAATAGTCACAGAAGAATATCAAAAGGAAAAAATGTCATATGGGTTATATTATATTGACTTGCTAAGAACACCCATTTAATCAATATTCAGGAATATTTATCACTTGGAACAAATTCCAAAATATACATAAAGGATGTGGTGAGGCTACATGGGGATACACTTCCAATCATTTATAATTATGATATAAGGTTCACATGTAAAATCTATAAATTTATAAGAATATTCTCTGATGAAGGAATTGAATTTCACTACTTCTTATAATCCCCAAACTAATGTCCAATCTAAAATTATTGTTTAGACTCTGCAGGGCATGCTGGTAATATGCTCAATGGAATGTAATTTTTGATAAAATAAACACCTCCCATTATTTTAGCTATAATAAATTAATTGCTTCCCTCATATATTGAAATGGAACCATATACATCTCTATATGGGAAGTGATGTATTACTTACATACGTTGGGATGATATTGGGGTAAAAAAGCCACTTAGTTATGGTCATGTTCATGAGATGATAGAAAATGTCCATTCCATCCAACAATATATAATAGATACTAATATATAGAAAAGGAGATATGATGAAAACCATCGAAGGGAATTGGGATTTTATGTTGGAGAAAAAATGTTTCATGAGAAATAACTATGGAGGAGAGTGATACGATTGAGAAAAAAGTGAGGATTAACCCTATGTACATTGGCTGGATTGAAAACCTTGATCTTATTAAATCTATGGAATATCATCTTGAGAAACAGTCAAATATGTAAAATTTCTATGATGTATTCCACATATCTCTTTTGAGAAAGCACATACAAGATCCCTTGCTTGAATTGAATCCGGAGGTGGTATAGCTGGGGAATAACATCTCGCACGGGAAGAAGTAATTGAAGATGTTGGAACGTAGAGACAATCATATGGTCAAAAAAATAACATAGCTTGTAAAAGTGTTGTAAAGGAAAAATAAGTAGTAAAGTGCGATTCCATAACCATAGGAAATAATGTAACAAAAGTTCCATCACATATTCTCAACTGAATATATGATATTAAACATTAGGGAAGAAATTTCTAAAGAGCCGAAGAATGTAAGGAACCAATGTTTTGTAGTTATAGTTGTCTTATTAATAAATCTAGGCTATATATTATATCATATTATGTACATAAAAAATATAGGAAAAATTAGTATCTCAAAAATAACAATCATTAGATTTATTTTCTAAGAAACCAATAAAAACATAAAATATTAAAAATGGAAGAAAATATAATATAGAAAATATAAAATATGAAAAAATGGACCACCCCTATGTGTTAGAATAATCACCACCACTGCAAACAATGTATAAAAGAAACAAAATATTAGTAAACAAATAAAAATTTTATAAATGGAAATATATATAATCTTGAGATGAATTATAATTTGTAGTGTGTGAAATAATGAAGTGATATTTATAGGGTATAAAGGGAAATGTGATATCTAGGATTCAACCATTATATAGAAGCTGGTCAGTATTACAATTGGTTAATTTAACCATTGTGAACTATTACCATTGGATATAATTTTATTATTTTTATTATTTTTTATAATTAGTAATGATGAAATATAATTTGTATAAAATAGAGAAGTGTTGTCCACAACTAGTGGAGTAAGTCCTTTTGAATCCCATTTTTCATAACATGGGAGGGAGATATAATTTATAATGTTCTACCTTAACGATGAAGAAAATTAGTTTTCATTTGTAAGGAATAAAAAATCACATATATGTGAATTTCAGGTTATTATATATTAGCACATACTCAACGATAGCCAAACCAACCCATGAAACTACCTCAATCACGCACCTACCCTATGGGCATATGAGAACGTAATAAGGGGTTATATATCATGTGAATCATCAGTGAAAATTTAATTTTTTGTATAACTAAAATGGTTATTCCATTTATTTCATTTTAATAATTGTTTTTTTAATAAAATACATTTTTACATAAGATAAATTTTCTAAATTTATTTATAAAACAAAATTAAAGTAATTTTGTTTTTTAGGATATATATAAGAAATTATAACATATTGAGTTACTTTATTTCAAGGTTGTTGAAATGAAATTTTAAATTAAAACACTCATATTTAAATCGAACTAATAAAATTATTTTATAACGAATTAGTAATTTTTTATAAGTTTTAGATATTTTATTGACCTATAAAACCTGATATTTTTAAATTAATAATTTTTATTATATTTAAAAGGTATAATTATCTTATACATATATAATTATATTGATCAAAAAAATAATTTTTGAAACCATCACATCAAAATTAGGTTTGGGTGACGTTTTCAGAATTTTCTAATATACTTTATTTTTTGAGAGAATTGTAAAAAATATAGTTTGGGATTCTGGGTATGTTTTATGATATCATATTTATATCATAATGATGTAATAATTAATTAACCGCAATAAAACACCTAAAATATTTAAATTTATTAATTTTTTCTCTTTTAATATCTTTTAGTCAATTTCAAAACCTATAAGTATCATTCCAAAGTCTAAAATGGAGTATTTTAAAAAAAAATAATTTGTGGAAAATTTACTTTTCCATGTCCAATGAAATATTATTTAATAGAGTTATGATCTAAAGGAAATATAAGAAAATTTTACTCAAATTTCCTAAACCATTAGTGAAAAACATGGGTAAGCCATTACAATTTTATTTTCCATTACATATATTTCCAAGACATGTATTTGGAAATTATTAGACAATTAATCCACTATTTCTATAAATACCCACCCATTTCACCCTTCCCCAACCCTACCATTACATACTCCAGGAACTATAGGTCATTGTTTCATTTAAATCACCCCCCACTGTTTCCTTATTCTTCCATGGTTCCATCCTCCACACATTGGAGTGACTCTTCATGGTAAGGTAATTCTCATCGTCTTCTTTTTCATTCATGTAATTATTTTTGTATACTTATTATAAATGGAATGCTATATTATTTTCTAATTATATAGATCATAAATGTACTATGAAAATAATTTATTATCAATTGGATACCATCGTTATCTTTCAATTTACCCTTTTCTAAATCAATGTTTTATAGTCATGATGCTCTTGAATTTAATGCTAAAATTTCTCTCCTTTTCATAAGAAATTCATATATTTTGAATACAATAACCATTACATAATACATCATTATTCACCTATATGTTAATATAATATACTAATTTAGGTATTTACAAACTCAAAACCCACATTGTATTTCCATGGGCTAAAATGATTTTATGTTCAATCCATTATAAGCTCACATACTCATGTCTCGTATAGGGAACCATTATGTTTTTTATTTAGGTTTATGTCATGATTATTCATATTGATAAATATTTCCAAAATAAAATTAATATATATTATGGGGATGAAATAATATCCCTCTAATGAATCAGTAAATAATTTTATCTTTATAGATTACATTGTTTATGATATCTTAGTGAAAAAGATTGGTAATTTTGTCGTATAGTTCCTTGGTGTTAAATCTTGGGAATATGCTTTTGAATTTCCCATTTAAATGTTGTCTAAAAATTTCAATGTTATGATTCAAATTATTATTTTTATTATAATACTCATGTTCACTTGATCAGGTCATACGGTTATTTTTTTCTTATTGATATGCCTCAGGATCACATTCTAAATGACTCATTGTTTAATCCATTGTCGGGATCGTAATCACCCATTTACATTCATGTGTGTCCACAGGATATGAGTGGAATAAAAAGTAAAATTGTGTTAACCCATGAAAAAACCTCTTGCATTAATTAAAATAATTATTTTATTTTTTCCTATATTATTTTCCTAATTTCCTAGATACTAAACAAAAAATGATAATGTGTTTTTTCCATGTAATGACAAGTTGAACTAATAAAAAGGCATGGTTCCATAATTGAAAACAAAATTAAATGATTAAAAACCCACATAAACCTATATATATTATATTGGTGGGTAGGATTAAAACCATATTCAAAATTATCAGAGAATATCTACAATGTATTACTCTTTTGCATATAGATTAATTTATGATATTTTAATTTTTAATGAAATCCCATGGGTTCCATGCTAATCAATTATAAAATTGAATCCTTGTTTCTCTTATTCAAACAACATTGATCCTTCTATCATCTCTAAATTGTAAACAATTATCTATTAAAATCCACGGTTAAAATTATAGGAAATTTCACATCATATAATAACAACTTTGGTGTCCTTATATTGTGATCTGATGGTGTTTTATCAATAATATTTAACATCCATAAAGAAATACTTTATTTTTAATTATTATATTATGTCATATTTATATGTTAAATTATTAATTTAATAATAAACTTTCCACTATAAATATATATAATTGTTGTTTTCATTTTTATAAAACCAACATTTTCACCTATTTCATTTAATAGGAAGTGATATTATTTCACCTGTGTATGTACAATTTATCGTCTCTACGTTGAGATAAAATTCATTCTCGAAATCCATTTTTCATTGATGGTTATTATGATGGGAATTAATATTATATATTATATATATGATTTAAAAATTCTTCTGTAATTATAATATATTATCTAACATCTTACCTTCAATTTTATTATAAATAAAAATTTTGATTAGGCGTGCCTGTGGACTACCATCTCCATGGAGCGCTGTGATTCCATTTTCATCGATTATTTAAATAGATTATAATACAATAAGATTTTAGGAATATTTATTATTTATATGATATAATAAAAAATCAATAATAATAAATTATTAGTTACATTTTTTTATTCCATCCTTTAAAAATTGAAAACAACATTCAAACGTATGTATGGCCGAAAATTTCATTGAACGATGCAATTAATGTTTCTATTTCTTTACGTTATTGAAGAAAATAAATTTATATATAATGAATATATATGATATCTTTATCATTATTAATTATTTTTAGATAATGGAACCCTGATCAACATTAAGGTATAGAGACTAACGAACATAAACATGCTTAGAAAATGAAGTATTTATCACACAAAATTGTGATTTTAAAAAAAATTGTTATTTTTTTTGAGAAAAGATTCTATAAACCTGTTATTAATGGTTATATGTATATTAATCTTTTAATTGATTAAATTTACAATAAATAAATATTTATTATAAAATAGGTTTTTAATGCGAATAGGGTTAAGTGAGACTTAATGTAAAAGATTTTCACCTTACTTTTTTCCTTTGTGAGGCACATCCCATATTCACCACATGTTTCTATTGTTATGTGTATACAATATTCATGAATGGAATCTATGATTATTACTATAAATTTTATATGGATTCCTAAAAACTTATATTTTATTTATTTCCTTGTTCTTATTATTATAATGTTACCAAAGTGGAAAAGTATATATTCTTCAATCTTATTTTAATCCAAATTGTTTTATGACTAAATTTCCATTGAGAAATTTAAAATATCTTTATTCGATAAATAATTTGAATTTTATTATCCTATATTTATTTATTTAAATATTTGATTTTTCTTTACCCACCTTAATTTCATTGGATATTGAAAATCATATTTAACGGATAATCTATTTGATTCAAGCATTATACAAAAATTCTTTCTTCTTTGTTTGTCATATTTTCTAAAGATTTTTAAAAAACGGGTTTTTCTATTCTTCTATAAATTTTTAAATACATATATAACTATTTTTTAATTTTATAAAAGCTTTTTAATATAATGTTTATCTAATTTTTTTAATGAGGCATTTCATGACTTTTATGAAAAATATTCAAATGGAAGGTTATTTTCTGACTTGTATAATTTGATTGAATTTTCCTACCTTAAAAAAGTTAATGAATTTGATCTTACATTAAATTATCACATGTTAATATTTAAAGAAAATATTATCCATAATATTTTGAAATTTTTTTGATTTTAATGAATTATTTTGAAAATGAACTTTGAATTTTCATTTGTAAATATTCCATTGATTCTTTAAAAGGAAGTTTTATTAATAATAACATTCTATATGTTAATTATGTTTCATGGGGGATATGATCTAATGATAACATCATTAAAATATCTCTTTATATTTTATGGGTATAATGATCAATATTATAAAAAATTAATTTATTTTAAATGGGCTATGATATCATGATATTATAAACTATTTGTGAAACCTATTATATTTTCATCAGGTATGATATGATTATATAATGAATAATTTTATGGATTTAATATGTTTGGTTTTAATTATGTGATGGTGGGTACAAAATAATATATACCCCAACTATATTTTTTTAATGTTTTATATCCCCGTAGAATACTTTGGGAATAAATTTTCGGTGCATGATGCATCAGGTGAATCATTTCTAGGTGCTATATCGAATAACTTAAAAAAATTGATATGCTTGATCAACTATGTAAAACTAACGTTAATTCCAAATATTATATAATTTTTTGGTATTATTATATAAACATGAAACATAAATTTTTTATATTTAATATTGTTCCACACATTCATGACATAAACATAAGGATTATGATTAGTTTATAATGATTTCTCACTCTTATGAATCACATCCTCTGAGATGATAAATCTTCTCCCCATAACTCTTCTCTAGTTTCTTTGAAATATATAGTATAAAATATATATTTTATGGTCATTATATTAGTTACTTATTCTTATATTATTCTTTTATATTATTATTGATTAATATCTCGTGTTTTCCAATACTAAAAATTTGAGCTCACTCTATCTTATGTTACTTTTACCCAGGGTTTGAAGAAGGGTCATAGTAGTGTATGTAATAAGGCTAAATATTTTGAATAAAATTATTGGGGATAATTAAGAAGGTATATAAATAAAAAATTTAGGTATCTTGTCTCCATATACACTAAAATATTATGGTTTTAACATGGATCATGATGTTATATATAGAATACTGATTTAAAATTATTAATTATTTATATTTAAAAAACATTGGCCTTTACACATAGTATCAATGTCCAATTTGTCCAACAATTTTATATTATTATTATAAAAAATTTATTAAAATACAATAGTAAATAGTCCATGTTTAGGATATTATCCTAAAGTATTGGTAGTAAAAATGAATGAAATATGTTAAACCTATGGCCGCATAGATTGAAGATATAGTGTCTTGATTTTTATATCATATTAATTATTTTTCATTATTATGTGGTTTCTAGTATGATCAATGATGGTCATATTATAGGTTTTGGATCTATTCAATAGATATAATACGTAGGAATCATGGTAATGCTAAAAATTATGAACAATTCCATGATATTCTTAATGAGAAACCAAATTTTATGGAATTTTGAATACAAAATGTCACTAATATAGTCACATAATTCATAATATTTGAATAATGGTGATCTTAAAGATGATAAAATTAGGGAACACCAATTGTTTTGTCTTTCATGAGGGAAGAAACACCTTTTTTATTTGTGTCTTATGATGCTATAGTAGTTGATCAATGAAACAGAACAATTGATAAAATAAATTTTTAATATTTATTTCTAAAAACATGATAATGTTGTCACAGTAGTATTTCCATTTGAAGGTTAATCATATCAATGGTGGATTATTATTATGAATATTGTGGAATATGAATAAATTTATTTTGTGGAATGGAGAGATTTTAAGAGGATATGTTTTTGTAATAACATTTATCATATACTATAAAAAATTTGGAGTACAAATTACTTGAGATTATGTAATAATATAATTAATCAATTGGAAATTATGATGAAAATTTTGGAAGATATAAAAGGTATTCATCTGTTTTAATCATTATCCCTAAAAGAAAAATTAATTAATTATTTTGTGTCATAAAAGAACATCTGAAAAATAATTTCCTACAATAGAAATTCGTAGATATAAATAAATCTTTTCATTTACACTCATGGTAAAGATATAAATTGGATATTCCCATAATTATTATGGATTTGATTAGTGAAGGAATACATTTTCTCATGAAAACTAAAATAAATCTGAAGATGGAACACTAATTTGGAAAACCACAAGACATAAATGATCGATGAAACAATAAGGGATGTAAATTAATATAATTAGGAGATGACTTAAATATGGAATGGTGGGTCATAGTTCCTTTTAATATTGAAATGGGATGAATAGTATTGAAAATTAAATGTATGAAATTAAAATCTCAACTAATTCCCCATTGACACAACAATACATTAAATGAAAGGAATATTATCATTATTTCAACTAGTGGATGAATCTAATGAATTTTGAAAACCAATGTCAAAAAACCTTTCATACCATATTATAATTTAAATATAATGTGATTGATAATGCCAATTTGGGTTACAAGTAGGATATCTTGAATAGGAAAGATATCATCCACTCAAGAGAAGCTAAGTTCTTATATGATTTAGGATCTACCAAGTAATTTATATATAAATAATTTCTATTAGTTATTGAATTTCTACCTCAATTGTTTGATATTGAGTAAGTGGTGATTACTCTTAATAGTAAGATGGTTTCTTTTGTAGTCTATTGTTCCTCCTTGAATTAATTTCATGGGAAAGAGCTTGTGTAAAATATATTTTTTCTTTATTTAGATTAATTTTATGTGACTTTGAACATGGATAATATTTTTTTTATAACAATCCCTTATATAGTTCAATGGAATGTATGTTAGGTTTTTAATTTCTAATGATCCCGTGATTATTTATCACTGAGAGTATGAATAAAAACAACTAATAGATATTACCTATATCTTGTGTGTCATAACTCCTACACATTTAATTTAATTATATTAGATGGTTGGGGAGAAACTCAATATAAAAAAAATACTAATACATTTTTGAATTTTGTGGATTTATTTATATAATAATTTCTCAGTCTTCTTCCAATTCATGAATTTTAGTTCTGAAAATAATTTAAAACCATTGTCGAACTTATATAAAGGAATCCATATATGATAAACCCCAATTGAGTATCAAGAATTATATAAGAAACCCTATAATAATATTGAGATGGGATTCATTTTACCATGTGTATCACCATATAGTCCACATAATTTTTTTTGTGAATAAACGTGGATCAATACGACTCTATATTTATTATCAAGAATATAACAAGATCACAATTATGAAAATGTATCATCTACCCTTATTGATGAATTGTTTAAAAAAATACATGGATCTTATACTTTTCTATGTTTAACCATGATTATTTTTATCATCATATTGGGGTCATGTAAGATAATATACCAATGATAGAATTATTTAAAGGGTAATGAAAATATAAATTTATTGTAAGGGAATTTTGTCTTACAAATTACCTTATTATTTTTAAGGATTTAATTAATATATTCTTTTTAAATTACATAGATATTTTTTTGGTACACATTATAAATGATATTATTATATATTTGAATATAAATGGAGAACCTAATTAGTATTTGATAATTGTTAGAAAGAACCAATGGAAGGAAAATCCTTATGAAAAATTTACCAAATATTAATTTTGGCATAAAAAGATACATTTATGGGTAATATAATATCTATTGGGGGGTAAATCGGTGGATCATCCAATGTGGGATGTTTCTAAAAAATACATTGACCAACCCCTGTAACAGATATCCATAGATATCATGGCTGAGATGGATGTTACCAATTATTTCTAAGTGATTTATATTGATTATATAATAACACTAACCATGTTTACTCTGAATGAAATTCTTTTCATTTAGATATACAAAGGTTAATTGAATTTTATGATGCTGAAATGAATGTCTATCAGTACATCAATTCATACACCACCCTTTAGTAGAGAAAAGTTTTTGATTTATAGTGACTTGTTAATAAATGAATTGGTATGTACTCTAATTAAAAATTGTATAATGATAGCTTATTACTCATTCCCATTTACTATTAAATAAAGAAATTACACAACCTTGGAGTTGAAGTATTCATGAATAAGTTTTGTGCTGAAGAAACAGAGGAATTCTATTTAATTTAAAAAGTGTTATATATAAATATATATTTTAGAATGTTAAAGTATATATACACATAAAAAGATTAATATTATATAAATAATATGGTTGGATATGATAAATTTTATTTGATCATCAATACATTTCAACCCTTTGAAGGTGACGAAGGTGGCCAATGCACTGAGTAAAAAAACATTATTCTAGTTTTTTTAATTATTGGTATTAAATGGTATCCATCAATTATAGATTTTAATATGAATAAACATGAAATACTGAGTAAAGGGGATATATCATGTCTTCATAATATGAATTTTAAACTATCAAACAATCTTATAATTAATGAAGTATAGAAGATAGATGTGGATCTAATGAAGAAGTTGAGAAATGTACATCAATTTAGCACATGTTTTGAAGGAATTATAATATTTAGTAACTATATATTTATATATTATAAACCAAATATGAGAGAAATAATGGTCGAGGCACACAATTCATCATTATATAATCATCTTGGATGATTGATGATCTGTGGAGATATTAAAAGGGAATTTCCAATGGGGAAACTATTGTGGGATATATTGAAACATTTGTAACCTGGTTCTTGTTATCTCAACATGCTAAGGGTGATAATAAATTGTAAAATCTACATGGATTCTATTGTTAGACCCCCAATATATAATTCCTATACATTGATTTGTTTGGATATTGAATTCCTTTCAAGTTAATCATACATAATTTCCATTATAGAATATTTCCCCCTTGATCAAAATTTCAAGTTAAATAGTTAATAAGTAAAATTTTTCCATCGAGTAACAGATTAAATTATATGTGATACAGATATGAGGTTTAAATTAATGTTTTCATGATGTCTTTAACTGGATCTTCATATAGAGTAATATTTAAGTTAAATTTATTATGCTCAAATAGATGGTCATCATGAGATGATCATCCATTCCCAATGAGAATTTTTGAGATCCTGATATATTGAAATCAATGGTGTTTAATACATACAACTTATTTTACTTGAATCGTCTTAAAAAAATATTTTTTAATCAACTATAATATGGCTACTGATGAATATTTATATAAAATGATATATAAAACACCAACATTTTTAAATTATTTCAGATAAATAATGATATTGGGAACATATATGATGGATGAAAGGGAAGATAAAGTTACCGCCATTGAATATCCATTAGAGATGGCCCAATGTTGACAAAAATATTATACTGGAAACCAATTGGAATGAAATGTAGTTTAATATTAGTGATAAGATATTCCTAATAATATCACCATGGAAGAGTTCTATGAGGTTTTTAATGAAGGGAAATCTAGTACCATAGAAATTATTGATCGTACCAAGATAACATCTTATCATTTAGTCCTTCCAAAAAATCACCCTCATGTTCCTAATGTGTTATATGTATCTCTCCTAAAGTAATATAGATATGATAATCCACGTTTATTAAACTCATAGGTCTTACCATTGTAACAATACCTCACTCATTAAGAACAACCAGTGGTGATATAAATTTTCTTTAGAATGTTCTATGAATTTTTACCACTCACCTGCTAAATGTTTCATGGAGAAACATCATATTTATGGTTGATATGTGATAACTAAGGGATGTGATGATGAATAAGTATTTTAATGGGCTCAACCCCTGTAACTCGAACCAATATATCAATTTATTACATTTTCTTATAAAAAAATGATCAAATATTTTAGAACTGAGTAATTTATCATTTTTGGGGAACAATTATCATACATGATGCAAATTTTACATTGGAATTGAAAATAAAATGTAATAAATAAAAAAATTAATTGATACTACAACACTATAAAATCCATTAATGAACCTTTTTATAACATTGTAAAAGTAATGACTATTTGGGTATAGATGTATGCCCAATAACGGTTCTATATAGTAGAATAAAACTTGAATAAATAAATAATAATAAATATTAAAAGATATTTAAATGATCAAACATTATTTTAGAATAATATTTTTCTAGAATGGATAATGAATAATCAATATAGAAAGGAAAATAACATTATGAACATTCCATTTAGTCAATAAATAGATAATAATATGAATTCCGTGATAATATCATAGAGAAAATATCCGGGATAATAAAAATAACCAAATTATCAATGAGTAAATAAATGGGGCCAGATCTATACGGATAGAACCATTTTATGTTTTTGAAGATAGATGTTCTCAGAGGAGTCTCAGAGGATTTATGAAAAAAATTGTTAAGTAAACTCAAGAATGTGGGGATTACACATCATGTAATTATTACATGATGTGAAATCATATGTCAATGGTTGTATTGCACATTTTATAATGTGTAATATTTTAGCGTTTGAAAAACAAAATAAAAAAATGAGGATATGTTTTTTGTTGAAAATAGACCCCGATGAATTACATAATGTGAATGTGTACTACACGTCGTGTAATAACCCAATATTGTATATTTTTAAAACATTTTAGCTAGTTGTATTTTTTCAAACCCTATAGAATCAATGCTCTATCTCAACATCAAATTACCTGATGACCCCCCCCCCCCACTTCATTGTCTGGGGATTTCTTCACTCTATATATTCTTCCCAATTCCCTCCTTTGATTCGTCGTCTATATATGGTAAAATCTACCAAAGTTATTATGCTTTTTTAAATTATTTTCTGCATGGTCATTCACTATATGTGATGAAAATTAATCCACATGATTTTAGTGGGTTTTTCATATTGGTTTGTTGGTTTGGATGTGCTATGGAATCCTCAGGTTGATGAATTTGTAGTGGGAGAGGTGATCATGGTCTGTTTTTTTAGTTCACATGTGAAGAAAATCATTGACATTTTTAGGTAGGGTGTTCATTGCTTATCAATTTATTTACATATAATTGTAGAGTTAGAATGATTTTTACCCTTGTATCTCAATGTAATTTTTACAATTAAATATTGTAGTCGGATTAAATAATTAGAATCATTCTCATAACGATGTTACAGCTTTGTGTTGTGATAACAGTTTTCCAATAGATTCTATAGATAGTATGATATCTATGCCTTTATTGTTTTACCATGTTGTTCATGATGTAAATTTATAAAGAACATAAAGACGAACATAATTGGAAATATATTGGTGTAATTATTAATGAGGATTTTTAATGAATATGGATGTTGTTGATTTAATTTGAAATTAATAAAATTGATCCATGTGTGTATGTTTAATAGAATTCGTTGAGGAACATGAACAATGGTGATGCTTATTGAGAATGAAATTAAATTCTTGTTAAATTAATTTTCTAACTAATTTTTTATAGTTGTGATAGCTCGTTACAGATATTAACCATATTTAGAGCATGAATAATGAATCGATTAATTTAATATTGAATAAGAACCAATTGTGTGATAAATAAAATTCCTTAGTAGGGAATGAGATTCATGATTTCTTGGGAAGGCCATGTTCTTTGACCTTTTCAACTATGAGAGATCATTGAGGGTGAAGGATGAATTCCTTGTTTTCGGTCCATGAGATGAGTTGCTATATTTGATTCATACTTCCTATGATGTGATCCTAGTATTGATGAGCCTAGAGAGATATTGTGTTATTTGGGGAGGGGAGGCCAAGATGTGACATGAGACTTAGATGGATGATCCTAGAGGGATGATGTGGTGTGATGGGATGGGATACATGATTTTTGTGGTAACAGTTTATGCATGAACTAATGAGGTGAATCGGTTTATGAATATAGGTGTTGAGGAGGACACTGTGGATGATTGAACAAGTTAAATATAGGCTTCCCATTTATATAAAAGAAGGGTGATTGTTGAATATGATGTTTCTTAATCTTCATTACTCACCCGACTTCTTGAGGTAGAAGGTTTTTCTTACTCTCTTTCTAAGAGAGTAAAAGACACATTGGGTTTTTCCACATGCTTTATATGTTTAGATTCTCATTGATAGATGATTTTACACTCCTGATATAGGTGGTAAAGACTCTATGGGTAGTTCATCTACTAAAAGTGTTGTGCCCCTTGTTTTTAGTTGGGTATAATGGTTTTTTCTAGAATACCTAGAAAATTAGAATTTAATAATGTTAATGAAATGATGAAATTTTTAACCCATGATGTTGGATTTTGCTTGGAGGAAATTATGACGTAAAAATTATAAGAAACTATGTACTCAATTTTCTTATTCCTGGAGGGAATAGATCATTATTGAGATGATAATGAAATGAAATTTTTAAATGATATTGGTTAATTAATTGTTAAATAATTAATTAATTTAAAGTTCAACTAATAAAATATGACAATATATCTTAATGTAGCTTTTAAAATTGTAGGGCGCTTATATGATATTTATTCCTAGCATTGGTCGCCAGGAGTCTGAGAGATGTTAGATGTAGTTGAGTTTGTGACTATGTGACAAACATATTGTGCATGTGAGATATATTATACAATGTATTTTTATGTTTCTATTTGCTGCTCCACCTTATCTATTAGATAAAATAATACCCTAGGGATTCTAAGCCCTATGTGGCGTGTTTTCCCTAACACCCTAGTAGATGGATGGATTAATGGCTACCCCCTATGGACCCACTAATTCTATTGTAAATTTCTTCTGATAATATGAAAAGTGTCATGTTTCCCCTTATATATATGTAGAGGGTTTTAATGGATTGTGGTTATACACACATATATATTCAGTATATAGTTTTCTAATGGCTATTGTTGATATAACATTTATGGGATGTGATGAATTTAGGATCCTTACTCAGGGTATTAGATATAAAGTATTGAAGTATGTTACATGATGTATGATACAAGTTATGTGGGATATAGAGGCTCTTGGAAACTACCATGTTTCATTGGTTACATGGAAATGGCGGTGTGATGGTGGAGGTGCATTTTATGGATCTTTTCATAGGTGTCTTCGGGCTAGCCTTTTCGTAGATATATGGTAAGGGTGTGTGACATTGGGGAATAATAGAAAACCAAGGGGGATGTGGTATTAGGGTACCCTTGTTATTCACTGCCATAATATTTTCTATTTTATGTGATACTTAGTGAGAGTAGTCAGAGTGAGGCTAAGAACATAGAATATATATTTAGGTTATGAGTTAGTTTCACATTTTTTCAGAGTACTTTACAATGATTTCATTAATTTTTCATGAGATCCTCTATAGTGGATGCTAATGAGTTTTCTATTATACTCGCCCTACATACATATAACTTAATTTTCAGGTAAAATTGAGAAGGTTAGAGATAAGGATGTTTATCACTATCATGGGGTTTTTCAAGAGTACATTGGGATTTCTGGTCATTGCTGTATTTACTTTCTTTTTTTTATATCATTTTTTCCATTGAATTTTAATATTTCTTACATGACTTGTAATTTATTTAATTGGGTTTCATGTTCCTTTTAGTCTGATTAGGGTTTGGTTGGTGTATATATCATCTCTCTCTTCCCTTTGAGATTATCATTGAGAGTAATTCCTCTCATTTTTTTGTTTATTAATACCTTGGTGAAGGTCACCAACTCAGGGCCTATTGGATGTGGGACCTATGGATCACTATATCTCTTCTCCAAAAACCAACCTTGTAGGGGACACCATGTGGTGAGGGGTCATCAAAAAGTTGTATTAGAGGCCATGTAGAGGGATATGTTGGATTTTGGAGTTAGACATATGATAGTTATCTGGGGATGGTAGTGAAATGGTTTCAGATATGTTTACAAAAGTGCTATAAACATGGTAGACTGGCTAAGACATAGGAATTTAGCCCCCCCTATGTTTTTATGCATGGACTATTATGCTTATAGTCGCTACTAAATGAGATATTAATGGTTGCTATGTAAATTCCGAAGAAAGTATCATGAATCATTCTTCTTTGCACCTATGTTTTAATTTGTATACATTTGGATCAGTTAACCTAAAATGAATAAATGAATAAAATTAATCAATGTTAATGTCTTATATGTTATATGTTTACGAGTTGTAAATGTTTACTATTTTGAAGGTATATCTTTAGGTTTAAATCCTTTTCTTGTTTTCATAGTATTTGTTATGTAGGTTGAGCTAGTAGACTGAAAAATGGTATAGGATGAAGATGACAAAAATTAGAGGAGGACACTCTAAGATTTTTTTCACCAGAGTCTATGGAGGTATGAGGGATTCATTTCAGATGTAGTCACAAAAGACTAGTTGGAGGGTGTTTATATATCTTTTAGTTTGATTCATACATGGAAGGAGCACTGGGTATCGTCGGATATGAAGATACTGTGTAGGTATGTGAGGTAGTGGTTGTTCTTGTTCCTCAGAGATCGTGAGGTGTATTTAATATCATTCAAGGAGTTTTGTGACGAGTTCATAGATGATTTTCATTCTTCAACCATGAAGTATGCTAGACGCCAGGAGATTCTAAACATTTGGAAGGTGATCTCCACTGTGCGAGAGTTTTGAATCCATTTTAGAAATCTTTTTTGATATGATTTGGACCTATATCCATAATAGGTGTCCAAGGGGAGGCATTTCGAGAGGTCTTTCATCCATAGGTACAACACCAGATCACATTTTTACCCAGAACCAAATCATCACAAGAGGGGACTCTCTAGGATCACCCATGAAGTGGATCTATGGTTTGGGGTCCTCAGTTTCAGGATAAAAGAGCTTCTTATTTTCTAGGGGTAGGTCTTATCCCTCAAAGTGTCATTAATCTGGGGATAGTGTCTCTCAGGCCAATTCCCGGGAATTAGATGCATGCTTCTCTTATAGAGGAAGAGGTCATCAACAATAAGAGTGCCCAACCACTTTGATTAGTAATCAAGTGCCAGGTGTTCCACATCATGTTCCTCCATTGAGGCAACTCCGACAAAGGTATAAGTAGTGGGTTGTACCAGTTTTGGATCAGGAGAGAGCACATGGGGATGGAAAAAGATATCCTTGGGAAGTTCTCAATACACCGAGAGTAGAGCATGTCTATGGAGGTGGATGTAAACATGGTCAAAGAGTTTGTGGAGAAAGTTGTGGATGGATTCGTGCCTTGTAATTAACAGTGTGAAGATATCCACATGTTGTTCATTGTACCGTTTTATTTTTTTCAACATTGGTGCATGATATGTTTGATATAGGAGTGACACATTGCATTATATCACCTTCCATTTTCCATGATTTCGGACATGAGAAAAAAATACATCCAGTTCCTTTTCCATTGACAATTCAAGATGGTGGTCAAGATGACTTGATAGATGAATGTAGAGACTGTGAGCTAATACTGTAGAAGAACTGATCCTAGGGTGATTTCCAATCTCTATAGATACAACCCTATGGTTTCATACACATAATGGATTGGTTGTGTTTAGTGTATGCTATCTAGGATTCCTTTAAGAGGCTGGTTATGTTATTCGATGCTGACGGAGAGACATGACTATTTTGTTTGTGAGAGAGACTCTCAGATGGGATACATGTGTGTTATGTACATGTCTTCCCTGACAGTTGAGCTGATACTGAGTTTGTCGGAGGTTCATCAATTGGTGTTTACTAGGGTTGGGGAAGAGTACGCTAATTTATTTCTAAAAGAGGTTGTTTCATTTACCCTATATTAGAGACAAATTGTGGGATCGAACTACAGGTAGGAGTGTCCCCAATATCTTTGTCTTCGTATAAGATGTTTCCTTATGGGTTCCAAGAGACACCTATACAACTCCATGGCCTATTTTTGTATAGTCTAGATTAGATGAGTGTGTCGTTGTGGGTTGACCATATTTGTCCAGAAATAAGGATAATGTAATTTTGTGGTTGTCTAACGATTATACTCAATTGAACGAAGTGTCAGTGTAGATCCTTTATCCCCTTACATAGATTGATGATTTATTCAATCAACTAAAATATACAAGTTAGTTCTTGAAGATCGATTTGTTATCAGGATATCATTATATGTCAGTGATGGATCATGATATTCTGAAGGATTGATTTTGTCACGACCCATCCTCGGGGCCCGTGCCATGACTACCCCAAGCCCGCCTTCTATAGATTAGGGGCTGGTGACTAGCACCAAAGGCAGAAATCCCGAAAAAAGGGAACGCATCGCCTTTATATAAGTAATCAAACACAACTGAGTACGCAAGCTGAAGTAAACACTAAGTAAACTGAGTACAAAAGTATGTGCTAGAAAGTAAATGGGCTAGAATACATACCCAACTGGAAGTACAATAAAACAGAAAAGAATGAACTGTTGCGATAATGTAAACCATCAACCACTGAGTTTTCCTATGGATATCCCACCTAAAGGGTGGGTACAGATGGTCTCCTCAGCTCCTCGGGTTTGTTCATCCGCTCCGAGTATGTCCCGCCATGTGGTCCACCTCTAGGTATCGTCCCGGTCCACAAGTCTCTGCCTCGATCAGTGATGTATGTCTTCTGCATCCAACACAACTTAGTACGGGCATATCCCATGCAGGGGTGAGTATACGATACTCAGTAGGGACCCCGAGACCCCCAACGGTCTCCCAAAATCCACAAAGGATAAACCAAAAAGGAAAGATACAAACCCAAAGTATCAACCAAATCTACTTAGGTATATGCCCATACATATACCTAAGTCTTCAATTCCAGTTTGGCTCCAACTCACGAGCCCAAGTACAACCTAGTCCACACAGGAAAGCACAACACTGTCTACACAAGAAGGCAAGTCAATCACAATGATGATAATGACTGAAAGACAAGGCTCAGCTCACACAGGAATACTACTCACGAAGAGGGGTGTAGATGATAGATGTAGCCTCTGAATCATCTTCCCGACCAAACCCATCTTGGATCCAAGTACAGAAGTCGTCGCTGCCAATCCCACGTAGGATCCAAGTGCAGTAACCATCACTGCCGAACCCACATAGGATCCCAGTACAGTCATCATCACTACTGAACCCACAGAGGATCCATGTATAGTCTTCCTCGTTGCTGAACCCACGTAGGATCCAAGTACAGTCGTCATCATCATTTATAAGCCCCAGCCTTAAACCTTACTAAATCTTGAGTTATTACAAAATTACACATTGAGGATCTTTTTGGGTTTAGAGTTTTAGAAAATTAGAACGGAAAACTTGCATTACATTCCACATATAAACAAATTGGTTACATAAAGATAGTATTCATTCTTCCTATCAATGGAAACATATTTAAAATATAACATGGATTCATTCTTGAAACTTCCTGGACACTATCATCATATCATGTACCTTTCCCTTGACCTGTGAAAAACATTTCAAAAAAACATGGGATGAGCATAAAAAGTTCAGTATGGGTTATAAAAATATGGAAAGGAAAAATAAGTTCATATATACATAAGAATGAAATCATACTTTACCCATAAAACATAGGCACTTTAACATACCACATCAAATCATGAATAAATCATAGAAAGCATAAGACATAAAGGTAACTTGAGACATTCATAACATTCTTACGTAGGGAGTAACCCTCTTGGTTACGTTTGGAATACCTATCACAGTATATTCCCTAAATATCTTCGGAGAAACCTTAACGTTTCACTCCTTTGCGTTACCCAATGCATTGGAGAGCTATATCCGTCTCACCCGCCCTTAGTCTATCATGGAACCACCCATCTTCATAATAATGCCCAAGAACCTCAACATAATCGTATCACATAAAACAGACATAAAGGAAACATAAAATTTCCACCATTCAATCACAAGATATCAATACAACACATTGATATAAAAACATTATGAAAACAATTTTCAATACCAAAATAAACGAAAAGTAAAACATGGTAGTTATTTTTCTTTTTAAACAAATTTATAGCTTGTAGAGGAAGCCGAAAGTCAAATAATGGTCATAGCGGCGGAGAAGTCGTTGTTGCCGCATACGTACAAAAAAAACATTCCCTTTTTTCATTTACTAAATTCTTCGTATAAAAAATATTCCTTTTGAATAAATTTAAAAGTCAAAGGGGTTTATACACCGTATAAAAGAAGGTTGTGTATAAAACAAAATATGCCTCAATGAAAGGAGATTGATACAAAGTCCCATACCTCGGGTCCGACATGACTCGGTCCTTCTTTAATCTCCTGAATAATAAACTTGAGTTAATTTCTACTTGTTTAAGAACCTTTTTCAAGTTCATTATTCCTTTTATATCACTTATTTCCATGTCATTAACACTATGTAATTATTTAAGTTAATAACGGCCGTTTTAACGATCACTGGTACTTGAGTCAAAAATTAACCCTTTATAAATACAAGTTGTTCATGTATCCATTATATCCAGAATGGTATTCATGATGTAGATATCATATATGTCATATATATCCAGTACATGCATGCATTTATAATATTACATAATCATTTAGAGGTAAGAAATGAAATGCACCGTTCCTGGAGACGGTAAGCCGTACGTACGCATGAACGCTACTTTCATTTATATTTCGTATTTTACAAAATGGAATCATAATGATATATTGGTATTTATAATTCCATTATAATATCATATATAATATCATAGTTCCATCCTTTATACGTCCCACATATGGTATTTAACGAATCAAACCACTTTGAGGGGGCGGTAGTCCGCACTTCCTTAAATGAAGATATCGCGTTTACCCATAATGGAAACCATAAAGGTATGCCCAAAATGAAAAATAAAGAAGCTTAAGGAAAACATAAACATATTATATATCATATATAAATATAGTGACATCTTAATGGCCACCTTTCAAGGTGTTAAAAGAATGTTCAACAATCATCGTTTCGGGAGGCATAAATTCGCCATCCACGGAAACAGTATGTTTGGTAACCATTGGATCTAGGAGTGTGTAATTGAAGCTCAAATCCTTCTTATAACAACATCCTAATATATTGATTATACTGGATTTGTTACAAAAGAAATGAATAAAAAGAGTTTAAGGGGTTGGAGAATCAAAATAAAACAAAATGTCTCAAAAGAAGACATTACCTTAAAATCGGGTAACTCCCTTTGGTTTGAGCTCAAAGGCTTCCTTGGGAAGACTTCTGCCCAAAGTGAGGCTTTAAAAAGTAAGATAGGGAAGTGGAGAGACAAAATGGGCAGGGTTTGGCCGAGCCAAAGTCTTTGGGAGTGTGGGTAAGGAGGTAGAGGTGGGGGCCTTTTATAAGAGGAGAGCAGGGGCACTCTTGGAAAGTAAAGATAAGTTACTTTATTTTAAAATGAGTTTCGGATTCAAAAGGTCCAACATTGAAATAATTCGAGGATAAAGTGATAAGGGTTCGAAATCCACCCATCCAATAGGTTTTGGACATGTTTAGGTTTTAGATATTAAATTATCTTTCCATTTTATTTAAATCCTTTATTAATGTGGTAATCGCTACATCATTATGATGTCATAAATACATTTATTTATTTAATTTAAAAAAATTATAAAAAAACTACTATAATGTAGGAAATCCTTTTAGCTTTCTAATGAATATTTATAGTCAAAAATTTGACTTGTATAACCCCATGTAAAAATTCTTTTAGTAAAATAACTCATGTTTGTGTCATTTTTACATTAACATTTAATAAAATGTTATTTATGTCATTTCCCAACCAAAGTGGATCCATGGGGTCCCCAAGTTAACACATGGCTTGTCTTGGTCGGCCATGACACATCCAATGAGGGTAGGACATGTTTCAAGCTAATCTCATATTATTAAAACATTATTTTTACCTTAAACTACACTAATTACCACTAATCGCGATTAAGAACTTAAAAGTTACTATTCACCAAAAAATTATTTTAATATCATTTAACCACATTTTACTTCTTAATGACAAACATGTATGTCGGATTTTTGAAAATCAAATCACAGAAGTGGCAAAGATTCATTTAAACGGAAAATCAGTCTCCTTAACTACAACTTAGTGGTTTCACTATTCATCAAAAATTGATGTTTTTCAGAAAAATACCAAAACTTGACCCTAAGCTATATTTGATATTCTGAATTCAAAAATGAAGTCTATTTTACAAAATTCAAAACATATACGTCACATTAATTAATTTAATAATTTATTCCCACTGTCAGAGCAAATAGCATGTTTTTATGAAACAATAAGTATCAAAAGATTGACACTAGTTTAATTTCGATTTCAAAATGAAATTAATTCCAACGACCACTATTGGATTTAATGGTAAAAATATGTTCTAATTTCAATTTAAAACCAATTCAAATGATAATATAATCATATAAATAAATTAGATTAAAAAGAGGTTTTGAATTAAAACACAACATTTTACACTATTCAATAAAAAAATGATGTTTATCGGAAAGATACCAAAAATTTACAGAAAGTAAATTTTGATGTCCCAATCATAAAGAATAAGTTTATTTTGACAAACATAGATTATAAAATTGTCAAAAGATAGATTTAAAAATGGTTTTACATCAGAAGGCAGTAAAACAATATTTTAAAAATATTAGTGTATTTCATGCTTAAGATTGGATTTATTTTCATTTTAAGCCTCTAAAACACTATCTAATTCATTAATAGCCACAGATAAAAATATCTATTACTCATTACATACTTGGGATGTTACATCCTTCCCCCCTTTAGAAAATTGCGTCCCCACAATTTATTTACTTATCAAATAAATGGGGGTACTTATCCCTCATTGCATTTTCAGATTCCCATGTTGCCTCTTCCATCATGTGGTTTTTCCACAAAACTTTTACCAGATTATTCACCTTATTTCGTAACACTTGCTCCCTGTGGTCAATAATATGGACCGGTTGTTCCTCATAAGATAGGTTCTCTTCCAGCTGAACTACCTCTGGACTCAAAACATGAGATGGATCTGGCATATACTTTCTCAACATTGAAACGTTCAAAACATTGTGTACCTGAGATAAACTAGGAGGTAAAGCCACCCGGTATGAAACTGATCCAACTCTCTCTAGAATTTCATATGGTCCAATGAACCTTGGACTCAGCTTTCCTTTCTTACCAAATCTCATCACACTTTTCTAATGAGAATCCTTGAGGAAAACATGATCACCTACCTCGAAAGATAGATCCTTCCTCCGGTTATCCGCATAACTATTCTGCCTGCTCTGAGCTGTTCTCATGTGCTTCTAAATCAGCTGAACTTTTTCTGCCATCTCTTCTGTCTCATTTTTAACTCTTTCTGATTGAATATATACTTTAAAATTTTTTGATCAGTATATATTTCACACTTTACTCCATACAAATGATGCCTCCAAATTTTTAAAGCGAAAACAACAACAGCTAATTCCAAATCATGTGTAGGGTAATTTACCTCATGAGTTTTCAACTGTCGTGAAGCATAAGCAATTACCTGATCATTCGGCATTAGGATGCAACCAAGTCCTTTCAATGAAGCATCACTGTAGATAACAAACTCACCATTCCTGGAAAGTAGTACCAAAACTGGAGCATTCACCAATCTTCTTTTCAATTCCTGAAAACAATCATCACATTCTTTTGTCCAGATAAACTTAAAACCCTTCCGAGTTAGCTTAGTCATTGGACTAGATAACTGTGAAAAATTTCTAACAAACCTTCAGTAATAGCCTACCAAACCGAGGAAACTACGAATCTCATTTACATTTGTGGTTCTTGTCCATTCTTCAACAAACTTTGTTTTTGCAGGATCAACGGTTATCCCATCTTTAGAAACAACATGACCAAGGAAAGAAATTTGTTGTAACCAAAACTCACACTTGCTGAATTTTCCAAATAGTTTCTTTTCTTTTAAAGTTTCCAAGATAACCCTTAATTGTCTTTCATGCTCTTCTTTACTTTTAGAAAACACCAAAATATCATTAATGAAAACCACCACAAACTTATCCAAGAACTCATGGAAAATTATATTCATTAAGTCCATGAATACAGCAGGTGCATTGGTTATCTCAAAAGGCATTACTACAAATTCATAATGGCCATATCTTGTACGGAACGCGGTCTTCGGAACATCTTCTTCCTTTACCTTCAACTGATGGTACCCCGATCTCAAGTCAATCTCTGAAAAATACTGATCTCCCTGGAGCTGATCAAACAAATCATCGATATGAGGAAAAGGATATTTGTTCTTAACAGTGATGTTATTCAAGGCTCTATAATCAATGCATAGTCTCATAGAACCATCTTTATTTTTAACAAATAAAATAGGAGCACCCCTGGTGATGTGCTAGGTCGAATGAAACCTTTATCTAATAAATCTTGCAATTGCTCCTTCAACTCTAAAAGTTCAATTTGAGCCATTTGATAAGGGGGTTTGGAAATTGGCTTAGCATCAGAAACTAAGTCAACAGTATACTCAACTTCCCGATCTAGTATTATTCCAGGCAACTCATCAGGAAAAACATCAGGATACTCATTTACCACTGGCACATCATTAATCTGAACAGTTCCTTTATTTTCAATGATGTGTGCAAGGTAACATTCATTTCCATCTTTTACAAATTTCTCGGCCTCTTGATATGTTATCAAAAGAAAGGGTTCATTCTTGTACACAAACTGAAAGTCTTTCTGAAAAGAAAATTCTTTAGCTCTAAATTCAATCATAGCATGGTAAATAGAGAGCCAATCCATACCCAGGATAACATCAAACTCTACTAGAGGTAGAACAATAAGGTTTTCAAGTAGGTTCTTTCCACAGATAAGGATAGGAAGATTCTTATAAATTCTTTTTGCCTCAACATTCCCCCCAGGGGTTTTTACCAAAAGTTCAGGAGTCATTTCTTGAGATGGTATTCCCATTTTACTAGAAAAGGTTTCAGAGATGAAAGAATGTGTAGACCCCAAATCAAACAACATACTGGAATAATCTGAAAAAACAAACAATGTACCTGATACAACTTCATTTGATGGCCCGACATCTGCTGAAGTAGTTGCAAAGGATTTCACCACCCGTTTCTGCTTGTAGTCTAACTTCTTCCCATCACTCAAGCTCTTTTTTGGACACTCATTTTCATAGTGACCCATCTCATTGCACTTATAACATTTGACAAACTGTAAATCAAATTTTGTCTTACCTTCACCTTGATCCTTTTCAGTGCAATCACGAGCCTTATGTCCCATCGTACCACATCGGTAGCACTTTCCAGAATTCAAAAGACATTCCCCAGCATGCCTTTTTCCACATTTATCACAAAATGGAAACTTAGTTTTCTTACCATCAGACTTTTTTGAAGAATTCTTTCCTTTCTCCTTCCACCTCGGTCTCTTCTTCTGTTGGCTGTTATAGAATACTTGGTCATCGGCAAACTCCATTTCCACCTTCTCAGCACATCGAACAAGCTTTTCATAAATTTTAAACTCACGAGAAGCTAATGCCCTTCAATATTTTGGCTTCAATACTGAGTAAAAACGATTGATTTTACTGTCAAGGTCTCGGATAAAATTTGGAGCATACCTTGCCAATCGAGTGAACCTTTCTTCATAGGTAGCCACTGAGTCTTCCTCTTGCCTCATTTCTAAGAATTTTTTTTCCATCCTAAGTCAAACAGCCTTAAGAAAATACTTCTCAAGAAACATACCTTTGAATTCATCCCAGTCGAGAGCATCAATCTCATCGGTGTCCCTGATATTTTTTAGCATAGACCACCACTGATCTGCTTCACCCTCCAAACAGTAAATATCAAGACTAACCTTTTGATTGGCTGAACACCCCATGACATCAAAAATCTTCTCCAGTGCTTTAATCCACACTTCAGCTAACACAGGGTCAGATGATCCTCTTAATGATGGGGGATGTTGCCTCATGAAATCTTCCACCACTGACATGTTCCTCTGTGGTTGATCTGGCTGATCTCGTGCATAGATACCACCACCATTTATCGCTTGAGTCAAATGCATCATTATTGCAACAAACTGTTCAGTTCCAATTCCGACCATCTCAGGATGCTGATTCGGAAGGTTATTTCCTTCTGTATGCCTTCCTAGCACTGCTTCCCTGTTTCCTCCGCGGAAAACCATTTTGAACAAACATGTCTTAGATGAAGCAACATGGTTATCTTCAAATACTATATCACATGAATTTGACCATAAAAAAATATTTTTGGATAATCATTTAATAGAATTATAACTCCTAAAGTTATCTAAACCAACCAATGATACCAACTATAAGGCCCCAGCCTTAAAACTTACTTAATCTTGAGTTATTACAAGATTACACATTGAGGATCTTTTCGGTTTTAGACTTTTAGAGAATTAGAATAGAGAATTTTCATTACATTTCACATATAAACAAAGTGGTTACATAAAGATAGTATTCATTCTTCCTATAAATGGAAAAATATTTTAAATATAACATGGATTCATTCTTGACACATCCTGGACACTATCATCATATCATGTACCTTTCCCTTGACCTGTGAAAAACATTTCAAAAAAACATGGGATGAGCATAAAAAGCTCAGTATGGGTTATAAAAATATGGAAAGGAAACATAAGTTAATATATACATAAGAATGAAATCATACTTTACCCATAAAACATAGGCACTTTAACATACCACATTAAATCAGGAATAAATCATAGAAATCATAAGACATAAAGGTAACTTGAGGCATTCATAACATTCTTACGTAGGGAGTAACCCTCTTGGTTACATTTGGAATACCCATCACAGTAAATTCCCTAAATCTCTTTGGAGAAACTATAACGTTTCACTCCTTTGCGTTACCCAATGCATTGGAGAGCTATATCGGGCTCACCTGCCCTTAGTCTATCACGGAACCACCCGTCTTCATAATAATGCCCAAGAACCTCAACATAATTGTATCACATAAAACATGAATAAAGGATACATAACATTTCCACCTTTCAATCACAAGATATCAATACAACACATTGATATAAAAACATTATGAAAACAATTTTCTATACCAAAATAAATGAAAAGTTAAACATGGTATTTATTTTTCTTTTTTAAAACAAGGATGGCTTGTAGAGGAAGCCGAAACTAAAATAATGGTCACGGCGGCGGAGAAGTCATTGTCGCCGCATACGTATGACAAAAACATTCCCTTTTTTCGTTTAGTAAACGCTTCATATAAAAAATATTCCTTTTGAATAAACGTAAAAGTCAAAGGGGTTTATACACCGTATAAAAGAAGGTTGTGTATAAAACAAAATATGCCTCAATGAAAGGAGATTGAGACGAAGTCACATACCTCAGGTCCGACTTTACTCGGTCGTTCTTTAATCTCCTGAATAATGAACATGAGTTAATTTCTACTTGTTTAAGAACCTTTTTAAATTTCATTATTCCTTTTATATCACTTATTTCCATGTCATGAACACTATGTAATTATTTAAGTTAATAACGGTCGTTTTAACGATCACTGGTACTTGAGTAAAAAAATAAACCCTTTATAATTACAAGTTGTTCATGTATTTATTATATCCAGAATGGAATTCATGATGTATATATCATATATGTCATATATATCCAGTAAATGCATGCATTTATAATATCACATAATCATTTAGAGGTAAGAAATGAAATGCACCGTTCATGGAGACGGTAAGCCGTACGTACGCTTGAACGCTACTTTCATTTCTATTTCGTATTTTATAGAATGGAATCATAATGATATAATGGTATATTATAATTAAAGTATAATATCATATATAATATCATAGTTCCATCCTATATACGTCCCACATATGGTATTTAACGAATCAAATCACTTTGAGGGGGCGGTAGTCCGCACTTTCTTAAATGAAGATATCGCGTTTACCCATAATGGAAACCATAAAGGTATGACCAAAATGAAAAATACAGAAGCTTAAAGAAAACATAAACATATTATATATAATATATAAATATATTGACATCTTAATGGCCACCTTTGAAGGTGTTAAAAGAATGTTGAACAATCATCCTTTCGGGAGGCATAAATTCGCCATCCACGGAAACAGTATGTTCGTTAACCATTAGATGTAGGTGTGTGTAAGTGTAGCTATAATCATTCTTATAACAACATCCTAGTATATTGAGGATACTATAGTATTTATAAAAGAAAATAATAAAAAGAGTTTAGGGGGTTGGAGAAGCAAAATAAATCAAAAGGACTCAAAAGAAGACATTACCTTAAAATTGGGTAACTCCCTTTGGTTTGAGCTCAAAGGCTTCCTTGGAGGACTTCTACCCAAAGTGACACTTGAAGGAGTAAGAGAGGGAAGTGGAGAGACAAAATGGGCAGGGTTTGGCCGATCCAAAGGCTTTGGGAGTGTGGGTAAGTAGGTAGAGGTGGGGGCCTTTTATAAGAGGAGAGGAGGGGCAGTCTTGGAAAGTAAAGATAAGTTACTTTATTTTAAAATGAGATTCGGATTCAATAGGTCTCACATTGATATAATTCGCGGATAAGGTGATAAGGGTTCTAAATCCACCCATAAAATAGGTTTTGGACATGTGTAGGTTTTAGATATTACATTATCTTTCCATTTTATTTGAATCCTTTATTAATGAGGTAATCGCTACATCATTACGATGTCATAAATACATTTATTTATATAATGTCAAAAAATTATAAAAAAAATACAATGATGTAGGAAATATTTTTATATTTCTAATGAATATTTATAGTAAAAAATATGACTTGTATAACCCCATTTAAAAATTGTTTTAGTAAAATAACTCATGTTTGTGTCATTTTTACTTTAACATTAAATAAAAAGTTATTTATGTCATTTCCCAACCAAAGTGGCTTCATGGGGTCCCCAAGTTGACCCATGGCTTTTCTTGGTCGGCCATGACACATCCAATGAGGGTAGGACATGTGTCAAGCTCATCTCATATTATTAAAACGTTATTTTTACCGTAAACTACACTAATTACCACTAATCGTGATTAAGAACTTAAAAGTTACTATTCAAAAAAAAAATTATTTTAATCTCATTGAACCAAATTTTACTTCATAATGACAACCATGTATGTTGGATTTTTGAAAATCAAATCACAGAAGTGGAAAAGTTTCATTTAAACGGAAAATCAGTCTCCTTAACTACCACTTAGTGGTTTCACTATTCATCAAAAATTGATGTTTTTCAGAAAAATACCAAAACATCACCCGAAGCTATATTTGATATTCTGAATTCAAAAATTAAGTCTATTTTAAAAAATTAAAAACATATAAGTCACATTAATTAATTTAATAATTAATTCCCGTTGTTAGAGCAAATAGCGTGTTTTTTTTGAAACAATAAGTATCAAAAGATTGACACTAGTTTAATTCCGATATCAAAGTGAAATTAATTCCAACGACCACTATTGGATTTAATGGTAAAAATATTATCTAATTTCACTTTAAAACCAATTCAAATGATAATCTAATAATATAAATAAATTAGATTAAAAAGAGGTTTTGAATTAAAATACAACATTTTACACTATTCATTAAAAAAATGAACTTTATTGGAAAGATACCAAAAATTTACACAAAGTAAATTTTGATGTCCCAATAATAATGAAAATGTATATTTTGACAAACATAGATTATAAAATTGTCAAAATTTAGATTTAAAAATTGTTTTCCATCAAAAGGAAGTAAAACAATCTTTTAAAAATATTAGTGTATTCCATGCTTAAGATTGGATTTATTTTCATTTTAAGCCTCTACAACACTATATAATTAATTAATAGACACAGATAAAAAATCTATTACTCATTACTTACTTGGGATGTTACATCATTCCACTCGCAGCCAACTCTAGGGTTCCCGCACACAGCAAGCTCGATTTCTTGAGGGCCCACACCTCGAGTCAATGATCTATACATCAAATGTCATGAAGTCCAGAGTTGAGGTATCCCATAGTGCCATCCCACATCATAGGGGAAAAACCAAGAAAAATGTGCCCAAGTCATAGAGAACATGAAGAACAAGCCATTTTCCTAAAGTACACGACATGTAGGTAAGCGATACATGTCGTGTCATCATACACCGGGTACTGCCCGTGTGAAACAGCTTGTGTCGTAGGGCGGGTCATATAGATAAGTAAGTACAAGGTGTGTGGTATTATTAAACTCCATGACCAAACCTCTAGGGTCAGTTCCATGGGCGCTGGCCATGCTTGGCCGTGTGGTGTAGTACATGCCCGTGTACTCCACTCTGTGTCCGTGTATTCCCGGAATACACGCCGAGTCATCACGAAGCTGCTTCTGCCCTGGTGAAGGTAGTACATGCATGCCTCTTGGCCGGGTGGTTCTTCCCGTGTCTGTGTATATCCCATATTACACGCCGAGCCTCAGGAAGCCGCATATGCCTATCTATGAATAGAATACACGCCGTGTTACTTGGTCATGTATTGTTGTCTATGTCCTTGTTTTTTCCCTAAATACACGTCATGTCCATCGAAGTCTCCTCTGTGAAATAGTGTGAGGAGTACACGCCATGTTTCTAGAGTGACACACCGTGTGTTACTTTTCTAACATCCAAAACGGAAGCCACAGTACGCTTTTACTACATGGCGTGTTCTCCTAGAGGACACACCTTGTTTTCTGGAATTTTCTAGAAAATGACACCTCTGGATAGCACGCCTTCTGAGGTTTCCATTCTTCATTATGATTATCTGAATTCTATGAAACATCCGCCTCTAGGTTTCCCCGATTCTCTAAGGCCGTTTACGATGTTTTCGGGCCTCCGATTGGCTCCGAAAACATAGCTCGATTCGCCACTCAAGAAAAGCCAAAGAGTTCCACAATTTCACAAGAACGACAGATGAATCGGACCGTGTTAGTTTGGTCTGGTACCTTCCACATTAGTCTGATAACAAGCGGTTTAATTCGAAAAACAACATTTAAGGAATACCAATCATTACACAATCCAAACACACCCCTACCTCATGACGGGATCTGCGGAGAGGTGGCGTCATTCATTGTCATTGGAAGGTGACGTCGAAGTGCACCTAAGGAGGAAGCGATGTCTCCTATATTTGTCATGGAGAGAAGAAGAGGATTGCGCTTTGTTGATATTCATGGATTTGGTGCTCTACGTCGAAGAGGTGTCGTTCTTTGCGGAGAGGATGGCATTCCTCAACGATGGAGGAGCTTCCTCCTTCCTTCACACAAGGCTCTCTTCCGAAATTCCCACACAACAATCGAACCAACATTAAAATAAGGTCACCCCTTTGTTTATTTGTTTATTCCATCCATTTCAAAATTTAATAATTCAAAACACTCATTAACTAATTGAAGTGGTTCAATTAATTGTTTAATGTGTGTTGGAAATATTTAAGTGGTAGAGAGAGGGATGGTGAAAGGGTTACACATTTAATTCCAAGGGGGTTAAGGGGTTATGGAAAGTGAGAAGGTTGGTCTCGTGTGGGCCCAGCCATACACTTATCCTCAAATGGGTAGTTATGATGCTATTAGGTCCCATCCTAACTCCCCCATGTAGGATAAAACCACCTTAGAGAAAGAAATAAAATTTGTACCACAAATTTATTCACTTTTCATTTTATCCAAAAAAATTTACATCACCTCCCGAGAAAACGCATCTTCAGTAAAGGTCCTATTACACAATTATCAGTGTTGCGGTTTCATTGGTGCCCTCGAATTTCAATTCCCAGCACCAATTCAAAAGATAGAAAAACCTGCTCATTCGTTCACTGAACGTACCTGAGCTAAACGTTGGAAATTGATTCTGGGCACATCGGGCGTTAGAATCAAGTACCGTCAGAAACTGTGTACTCGTAAAATCCCAAAGAATTTATGAAAAAAATTTCCTTGAAATTTATGGGTCTTTACATTACTCCCACCTCAGATCTTTACGTCCCCGTAAAGTTAAATCACAAACTAGGGAAACGAATGAGGGTATTGTGCACACATCTGAGCCTCCCACTCCCACGTGATCTCCGGGAATTTCATGTGCTACCAATGAATGTGAACCTGAGGAATCGACCATCCATGTAGGACCTGCTCCTATTGATCCTCGATCTCCACCGGATCCTCCTCAAATGTCTCCCCGTCAATGATATCTAGCACTCCATGATCAATGATATGTGTCTTGTATTGCACGTATCTCCTCAGTTGAGATACGTGGAAGATGTCGTGCACTCGGTGTAACTGAGGTAGAAGAGGAGACGATAATCCACCTCGCCTACCCTTCTGAGAACCTGGAATGGTCCGATGAAGCGTTGAGATAACTTTCCGCCCCATCCAAATCTTCGTAATTCAATTCGAGGTGAGACCCGCAAGAAAACATGGTCGCCATCCACGAACTCTAGTGTTCTCTTTCTCCTATCATCATAGGACTTCTGTCTACTCTGTACAGTCTCCATTTTCTCCTGGATGATCTGCACCTTCTCCATCGTAGCCTATACCATCTCTGGTCCTACAAGTGCTGACTCCCCAGGGTCAGTCCAGCACAGAGGTGATTTTCATAGTCAGTCGTACAATGCCTCGTATGGTGTCATCCCGATGCTGGAGTGGTAGCTGTTGTTGTACGCAAACTCCACCAAGGATAGGTGATCCTCCCAGCTGTGACCAAAGTCAAGGACACATGAATGGATCATGTCCTCGAGAGTCTGAATGGTCCTCTCTGTCTGGCCAACCATTTGAGGATAAAAGGCAGTGCTTAGGCTTAGCAACATCCCAAATGCTCCTGCAACCCCTTACAAAGCCGGGAAGTAAAGCGAGCATCTCGATCAGAGATGATAGATGATAGAACACCATTAAGACGTATGATCTCCTGAACGTAGTGGCGTCCCACGCTCTCCAATGAGCCCTGCTCTATGATAGGTAGGAAGTGGGCTGACTTGGTGAGTCTGTCGACAATCACCCAGATGGAGTTGTTTCTTCTGGAAGTACGTGGAATTCCCCTCATGAAATCCATGGATATCTCATCCCACTTCCACATAGGGAACTCTAAGGGATGCACCAAGCCTGATGGTACCTGGTACATTTCCTTCACCTGCTGGCAGGTGAGGCATGGTGAAATGAAATCTACCACAACCTTCTTCATACCCGGCCACCAGTGCTATCGTCTGAGATCCTGGTACATCTTCTCTACTCCTAGATGTTCCGCCAAAGGGTAAGTGTGAAACTCCCTCAACAACTCCTCCTGTAATGAAACTGGAACCATAGTACGTCCCCTGAAGGGGATGACATTCTCTACTCCTTTAGAAAATCCATCATTCGTCTACCCTCTAGAAATCAAAGTATGTCACGTCTCACAGTCAACGTCCTGACGCTGTGCATCTCTGACTCGCTAAAAAAGTGGAGGAGTGACTGTTAGGGACTGTAGGAAGGTTCCCCATCTCTATCCACAAAGGATATCTGCAAAGTGGATAACTGCTCTGTCGCCTCTCCCAGTAGCTGAATTCCTGACCTCCTGCTGAGAGCATCAGCTACTACGTTCCCCTTCCCAGGAGTGTAGACTACCACAAATTCATAGTTCGGGAGAAACTCGAGCCATAGTAACTATATCAGGTTTAGACCCTTCTGTAAGAAGATGTACCTAAGACTCTGGTGGAGAGAGTATACTATAAAGCACTCACCCATCAGATAGTGCCGCCACATCAACAAGGCGAAGACCACTGCTACTAATTACAGGTCATTGGTAGCGTAGTTTTTCTCGTGCTGCCTTCACTGTAATGAAACAAAAGTGATCACTTCCCACTCCGGCATCAGTACACACCCAAGTCTGGTCCCTGATGCATCTCAATAAACAATGTACCCTACTCCCTCCTCTGGTAGCCTCAAGATGGGTGCACTGGTCAATCTCTGTCTCAGCTCTTGAAAGCTCTTCTGACATCTATCTGACCACACGAAGGGTATCCCCTTATTCTTCACAGCTAAAAGTGGTTCGGCAACTCTGGAGAAGTCTATCACAAATCTCCAGTAGTACCCAGCCAGACCAAGGAAACACTGCAACTCTATCACACTCCTAGGTGGCTCCCAAGCAAGTACTGCCTCGATCATCACAGGATCCACCGCAAATCCCCCCTCAGAGATGAATTTCCCTAAGAAGTGAACCTATCGAATCCAGAACTGACACTTCGAGAGCTTTCCATAAATCTAGTGCTCACAGAGTGTGTCCAATACAACCCGCAAGTGGTAGGCGTGCTCCTCCTCAGTAGTCAAGTAAATCAGTATGTCGTCGATGAAGAAAAAAAAATCAATTGAGGTAAAGCTGTAAGATCATGTCCATGAGACTCATGAACACTATTGGAGCATTGGTTCTGCCTAAAAGCATAACCAAGAACTCATAGTGCCATACCGACACCTGAAGGCCGTCTTCTGCACATCCTCATCACGAACTCTAAGTTGATGATAACCTGACCTGAGGTATATCTTCAAAACCATTGTTCTCCCTTGAGCTGATCAAATAGTTCGTCAATCCTCAGATGTGGATAATTGTTCTTCACGGTCGCCTAGTTCAGGCGACAGTAGTCGAAACATAGTGGCAAGCTCCCGTCCACCTTCTTGGCGAACAATATCGGGGAAGTGTAGGGTGAAAGAGTTGGTCGAATGAATGTCTTTCCCTTCAAGTCCTCCAACTGCACCCATAGCTTGCGATGCTCAGCAGGAGCCATCTGATATGCTGGAGTAGATATCGAGGTTGTCCCGGGGTACAGTTTAATATATAAGTCTACCTCTCTACGAAGAGGTAGTCCTAGAACGTCTTCAGGAAAAATGTCAGCATACCGATCCACCACAACCGTAAAACTCGGACTCTGCACATCAACAGCTCCTAGGATGAGACTAGCCAACTGATGGGTTATCATCTATTCTCTCCTCTGTGTGAGTCCATCCTACGTTGCAAAGGCTCCCTTCTAGTTAGTGAAGGTGAACCTGCTCCCATATATGCAGACACACCGCACACTGCGCCTAATACAGTCGATCTGTGCATGGAATGTATATAACCAATCCATTACCAAGATGACGTCGTAAGGCTTCAACGCCACTACAAGAAGATCCCAACCGAAGCTATTGCCTCCTAGAATAATCTCACACTACTGGAACCAATGCGTAATTGTCGAGTCTTCTCCCGTGGGAGTCACTATCAGTACGGATCGAGACAACTGCTCCGTCAGAATCTCCGAGCTCCGAACAAGGGCAGCGACAATAAATGAATTACGTGATCCTGTGTCTATATGAATGGCTGCAATGGTAGAGTAGACACATATAGTACCTCGAATCATCCCAGGTGCGCCGTGGTCATAAGCATTCACTGCCTAAAGCTGAGCCTGCCTTTGTCTGCCAGCTTTCTTTGGTCGGGGTGGACCTCCTGGTGGTGGCGGTGGTAGAGCCTCAAAGCGTCGCCCACCACCCAATGCTCGGCCAGCTCCTCTACCTCGTCCGCCTGCTCCCTACGGAAGGCCATGGGAAAACCTCTTCCTCTGCCTGGGTGGTACCTCAACCGTCTGCTGCTCCTCGGCATGGCGGGTCGGGCAGTCACGAGCCATGTGGCCCTGCCCGCCACATGCATAGCATTGCCTGCCTCTTGTATGACTGGATATACTGTGTGTTCCCCGCACATCTGAACCAGTATCCTACGGTCACCTGCCTGATGGCCTGGTCCTCTTGGACCTCTACGTCATTTTTCTACTGACGGATGCAGAATACTCTGCTATGTGTCATCGTGCGGTAGGCCTCGCTGCTGGTGTAGGCTCAGCAAGGAAGCTCTCCACAAGAAGGGATCGCTCCAATACTCCTAACTGCATTGGAATGCTGAAGGAGATCATCAAAGCCCTGATCTCATGCCTCAGTCCCTACTCAAAGGTCCGGGCCCGGAACAATGGGTCTCGTACCATGTCTGTGGAGTAGCACGAGAGGTTGGTAAATCTCACCGAGTACTGGGCTACTGTCATGTTTCCCGGCCACAGCTATAGTAACTCCTAGATGTGCACCGCACAGAGGGTGACCAGAACAAACTCCAAGAAGAAGAGGCTCTCAAAGTCCATCCAATGTAGTGATGCCTCATCGTGCACCCGGAGCATCAGGCTCCACCATCTACCTACTGCTGCGTGCAGGATACTCGCCGCAAGGATCACTATAAGGTCAGTTGGTGTCCCTACAAATCTGAAGACTCGAATGATAGCCTCCAGCTAATCCTCGGCTTCCTGAGGGTCCATCTCTCCGGAGAACCTAGGAATCCTCTGACGCTGAAACTCATGCAGTGCACTCAGGCGACATGCACTCTCTGTTGCTGGGGATGGTGGCATCGGTGGCCCAGCAGGTAGAGGTAACGCTGGGGCCTCCGCTGTAATAGGGCCATGCACTAAGGCCTCGTCGCTCGGTGGGCTACCATCTCGCACGTAACTAGGAACCCTAGATGGTTGCCATCATGGGGCCATCCTGAAAAGAAATAGGTGTGCCACAGTTAGTATAGTATACCTGGTGAGCTAACACAAAGTAATCACAAAGAAAAATTTTGAAACACATATACAATCAGTGTTTTCGAGCACTATGTCGGAAATCAGAAGTCAGGGTCCTGGTGTATGGATATGTCGGCCACCACACCAACACTGGACTCACTGTACTGATAACCACAATCAACACACTTAACACTGCTACTTCATAGGAAGAAATTATCAGCATCCTGAATTTTGCGATAGAACAGACTCCTCTAATACAGATTTGTCACGACCCATCCTCGGGGCCCATGTTATGACTACCCCATGCCCACCTTCCATAGGTCAGGGGCTGGCGACTAGCAACAAAGGCATAAATCCAGAGAAAAGGGAAGGAATTTCCTTTATATAAGTAATCAAACACAATATAATACACAAGATGAAGTAAAGACTATGTAAACTGAGTAAAAAAGTAAGTGCCAGAAAGTAAATGGGCTAGAATACAAAGCCAACTAGAAGTACAGTACAACTGCAAAGAAAGAACAGCTTCAGTAAAGAAGAACAACAACCACTGAGTCATCCTCTAGATACCCCATCTGAAGGATGGGTACAGATGGTCTCCTCAGCTCCTCGGGTTCGTCTGTCCGCTCTGAGTACGTACTGCCAAGTGGTACACCTCCATGTACCATCCCACTCCACAAGTCTCCACCTCGATCAGTTTTTTATGTCGTCTGCATCTAACAAAATGTAGTGCGGGCATAGTCCATGCAGTGGTGAGTATACAATACTCAGTCGGGACCCCGAGACCCCCGAAGGTCCCCTAGAATCCACAAAGGATAAAACACAAAGTAAAGATACCAACACAATGAATCAACCATCTATACTTAGGTATATTCCAAAAAATATACCTATGTCATCAATTCTAGTTCGGATCAAACCCACGAGTCCATGTACAACCCAGTCCACTCAGGAAAGCACAACACAATCCACACAGGAAAGCAAGTCAATCACAACGATGATAATGACTGAATTACAAAAGTTAGCTCACATTCGAATACGACTCACGAAGAGGGGTGGAGATGATTGATGTATCCTCTGAATCATCTTCCCTACTGAACCCACTTAGGATCCAAGTACAGAAGTCATCGCTGCCGAACCCACGTAGGATCCAAGAGCAGTAACCATCGCTGCTGAACCCACGTAGGATCATAGTACAGTCGTCATCACTGCCGAACCCAAGTAGGATCCAAGAACAGTCATCCTCGTTGCCGAACCCATGTAGGATCCAAGTATAGTCATCAACATTGTAGCAGTCACAGCCAACTATAGGGTTCCCGCGCACAGCAAGCTCGATTTCTGGAGGGCTCACTCCTCGAGTCAAAGATCGATACATCGAATGTCACGAAGTCCAGATTTGATGTATCACGTAGTTCCATCCCACGTCATAGGGAAAAACCAATAAAAATGTGCCCAAGTCATGGAGAACAAGACGACCAAGCCATTTCCCTAAAGTACACGGCGTGTAGGTAAGCGATACACGCCGTGTCATCAGACATCGGGTAGTGCCTGTGTGAAACGGCCTGTGTCGCAGGGCTGGTCATGTAGATAAGTAAGTACACAACATGTGGAATGGTTACATGGCATGTCCAAACCTCTAAGGCCGGTTCAATGTGTGTTGTCCATGCTTGGCCGTGTGGTGGAGTACATGCCCGTGTAATCCACCCTATGTCCGTGTATTCCCAGAATACACGATGATTCATCAGGAAGCCGCTTCTTCCATGGTGAAGGTAGTACATACCGTGCCTCTTGTCCGTGTAGTTCTTCCCAAGTCTGTGTATCTCCCAGATTACACGACAAGCCTCGTGAAGCCGCTTCTTCTTTTCTATGAAGAGAATACATGTCGTGTTACATGGCCGTGTATTACTGTCAGTGTCTGTTTATTTTCCCTAAATACATGTCATGTTTATTGAAGTCTCCTCTATCAAACTGTGTAGAGAGCACATGCCGTGTATCTAGTGTCACACGTCTTGTGTTACTTTTCTAACATCCGAAACGAAAGCCACAATATGTTTGTACTACACGGTGTGTTCTCCTGGAGTATACGCCGTGTATTCTGGAATTTTCTAGAAAATGACGCCTCTGGCCAGCATGCCTTCCGAGGTGTCCGTTATTCATTCTGATGATCCGATTTCTATGAAAATCCTGATTCTAGGTCGCCTTGATGCTCTGAGGCCGTTTACGATGTTTTCGGGCATCTGATTGGCTCCGAAAACACAACTTGATTCACCGCTCAAGAACAGCCGAAGAATTACTCAAATTCACAAGAACAGCGAAGGAATCAGACCGTGTTAGTTTGGTCTTGTCCATTCTGTATTAGTCTGATAAAAAGTGGTTTATGTGGAACAACAACATGGATGGAAAACCAATCATTACTCATTCCAAACACAACCCTACCTCGTGACGTGATCTACGGAGAGGTGACGTCATTCGTTTTTGTCGGAAGGTGACATCGAAGTGCGCCCGAGGCGGAAGTAGCGTCTCCTCTTTTTGTCATGGAGAGAAGAAGAGGATTTCACGTCGTTGATCTTCATGGATTTGGTGCTCTACGTCAAATAGGTGTCGTGCTTCATGGAGAGGATGACGTTATTCAACGATAGAGGAGCTTCCTCCTTCCTTCACACAAGGCCCTCTTCCCAAATTCCCACACAACATGTCAACCAAAATTAAAATTAGGTCACCCCTTATTTTAATTGTTTATTCCATGCATGTCAAAATTAAAGAATTAAAAACACTCATTAACTAATTTAAGTGGACAAATTAATTGTTTAATGTTTGTTGGAAAGAGTTTAGAGGGGAGAGAGTGGGTGTAAGGGTTAAAAATTTAATTCCAAGGGGGTTAAGGGGTTATGGAAAGTGTAAATGTTGGGATCGTGTGGGCCCCACCTTACATTTATCCTCACATGGTTAGTTAGGATGCTAGTAGGTCCCAAAATAACTCCCCCATGAAGGATAAAACCACCTTAGAAAAAGAAATAAAATTTATACCACAAATTTATTCACTTTTCATTTAATCCAAATTTTTTAACATCTCATCCCGAGCAAACACATCTTTGGTAAAGGTCCTCTTAAGCAATTACCAGAGCTGCGGTTTCATTGGTTCCCTCAGATTTCAATTCTGAGCACCGGTTCAAAAAATATAAAAACCTGCTCTATCATTCACTGAACGTACCCGTGCTAAACTTCGTAAATTGATTCTGGGCACACCGGGCCTCGGAATCAAGTTCTGTCAGAAACTGCATACTCATAAAATCCCAAAGAATTTAAGAAAAAAATGTCCTTGAAATTTCAGAGTCTTTAGAGATTTTTATTTCATCATGGGCATTATGAGTTCTTTGTGATGTTGTTGAGTGTGACAAATTCTCTAGTTGTGATCATGTGGATAATGAAAGCTTTGTTCCATGAGTTCCTAGATATGTTCTTGGTGAGTTTAATTAATGAAATCATTGTACAATTTTCTTCAAAATAGGGGAATATAGAGAATCTATGATCCATTATAGGAATTATTCATCATCAGTAAGGTTTTTTGATGTTTTTGAAGAGTGAGTTTCAGAATCAAGAAGTTTTTTACCTGGGGAATGTCATATCTTTGTAGGTATTAGCTATGGATCCATAAAATATATTAGCAGTTGTGTCCTAGTAATCCCTAGAGACAACATCATAGGTGTGATGTATACATGGTATTGGGGGTATTATAGGAGTTTTGTAGCTGATTTCACTTGGGTTTCCAATCCTCTAACATCGTTGACCCAGATATATTAGGCATTCTCATGGAATACCTAGTTTCATGAATATTTTGATCATCTAAAGGAGAATTTTTTCTGTGATTCCGTTGTTTTTCTTCCAATTGATGTGGTATAGTTCAAGGTTTTTTGTGATTCTTCGCGTATGGGATTGTGTTTTGTTTTGATGCAGTAGAGATCACTCATTTCTTATGGGTCCTAGAAGTTTTGTCCCCATGAGTGTGACAATTCTACTCATGATCATGAGTTCATTAATGTAGATATTTTATTATTATTGTAGATATATTTCCTAATCAGTGAAAACTATGTGATCTTCACCAGTCATAAAAGCCTGAGATATGTTATATCCCCATGTGACGTGACCATGCATTACCATTGATGCATGGAGTTGTTATAGGATTACAACAAAGATATTTTTTTACACATAATATTGAATTTTTTTTCACCTATTCATTGAGCGAGAAGTCATGAAGAGATGTTGTTCATAAATAAGGTGATTAATAGTGATTATGGGAAGGATCTTAATTCTTACATCTGGATATGGGAGAAGTTGTGGACAAAGTTTATCTTTTTTAAAATGATGGTGAGTTCTTCTATGGTGTATTAGGTGAAATATTCCTAGTTGTGGGATGTTGAGGTGGTGTTCTAGAGTGAACAAGTTGGTGGTGAGGACCTCGATGGTTGGTCTGAGGATGAACAACATCATGTGTTATTTCAGGGTTGGATTTTCATTCCTTTGGGGTTGCGTGAGATGGTTCACGTAGATTTACATAGTTTTCCATTAGTGGTACATCCTAGCTTGAAAATGATGTAGCTGGCTTTGAGAGGATAATTTTGGTGGCTTGGGTTGATACATGTAGTTACATAGTTCGTGCCCCGATGTTTTGCCTACCTAAAGGTTACAGTCGAGCATTATTTTCCTGGTGGGTTTCTCTGACAATTATATGTTACTCAGGGGTTGTGGGAGGACATATCGTTGGACTTTTTTACTGGTATACATCGATCTCAGAGAGTCTACATTTCTATATGTGTATTAGTTTATATTTTTATGAATTCATACAACTTTATATTTATAATGTATTCGAGATCAATGAAGGGTTTGATGAGGCAATATCTGGAGGAGGTTGTGAGAATCCACAGATTCCCAAGGATGATCAATTCTTATCAAAATCCTCATTTATCCTCTTTGTAGTGGAGATGTATCTGTCATTATTTTGGTTCTCAGAAATGTATTATCACTTCATTTCATCCTCTTATGGATGGTCAGATAGAGTGTAACATTCAGAATCTTGAAGACACGTTCCACTCTTATGTCATGGATTTTGGAGATTAGTGGACGATGCATCATCCCTCGGCAGAGTTTGCATAAAAATAGTTTTCAATCTACCATTTGAAATGTTCCATTTGAAACCTTATATGTCTAACATTTCTGTAATCTATTGTGCTAGACTAGAGTATGAGAGACAACAATTATCGAACTTGAACATGTATGAAATATGACAGACATGTTTCAAGTGATTTGTAAGAGGATAAGAGAAGAATATAATCATTATAAATCCTATTCTGATCATAGTAGGATACCCCTAGAGATCCATTTTGAAGATCAAGTTTTTATTAAGTTGAATACCAGTCATGGGAAGCGACATTTTGGTCATGGTAGTACACTTTTTCTTAGGTTTATTGGGAATTTTGAGCTGTTGGATCATGTTGGTTCTATAGAGTATCAGATAGCACTTCCACCGCATATGATATTTATATAAGATGTTTCACAAGTGTCTTAGAACTTTCACTATCTTCATGATGACACTCTTATCATCGATTAGGGGGAGATCGATGTTGATGATCATGCAACCATCGAGGTGCGGCTTATATAGATCCAGGACCATGAAGAGAAGGTGTTCCATAGGAATTCTATCCCCTTTGGTTTATGTCTTCTATTTGAATAGTGGTGTGTAGAAGAGTACCTGGGAGTGTGAGTCTCAAATTAGTGATAATTACCCTAGGATGTTTGATGTTTATCTGTTCCATTTTAACGATGTTCATCTAGTGGTTGTAGGCACGTTCTTTTTATGGTAAATATTTATCTTGATTTTTGTTGTGGATTTATATATTTTTAGAGGTATCTCCCTTGGGAGAGTATAAGGCCCCGGCCTTAAACCTTACTTAATCTTGAGTTATTACAAGATTACACATTGATGATCTTTTCAGGTTTAGAGTTTTAGAGAATTAGATCATGAAACATGCATTACATTCCACATTTAAACAAAGTGGTTACATAAAAGACAGTATTCATTCTTCCCATCAACGGAAACATATTGAAAATAAAACAACGATTCTTTATTGACACATCCTTGCCACTATCATCACATCTTGTACCTTTCCCTTGACCTGTGAAATTTTTTTCAAAAACATGGTATGAGCATAAAAAGCTCAGTAAGGGTTATAAAAATATGGAAAGAAAACATGAGTTCATATATACATAAGAATGAAATCATACTTTACCCATAAAACATAGGAACTTTAACATACCTCATCAAACCATGAATAAATCGTATAAATAATAAGTCATAAAGGTAACTTGAGGCATTCATAACATTCTTACGTATGGAGTAACCCTCTTGGTTACGTTTTGAATACCCATCACAGTATATTCCCTAAATATATTTGGAGAAACCTTAATGTTTCACTCCTTCGCGTTACCCAATGCATTGGAGAGATATATCGGGCTCACCCGCCCTTATTTTATCACGGAACCACCCATCTTCATAATAATGCCCAAGAACCTCAACATAATCGTATCACATAAAACATCCATAAAGTAAACATAACATTTCCACCTTTCAAACACAAGATATCAATACAACACATTGGTATAAAAACATTACGAAAACCATTTTCAATACCAAAATAAAATAAAATTAAAACATGGTATTTATTTTTCTTTTAAAAAAAGTTATGGCTTTTAGAGGAAGCCGAAACTCAAATAATGGCCACGGCGGCCGAGAAGTCGTTGTCGCCGCATACGTACAACAAAAACATTCCCTTTTTTCATTTAGTAAAATGCTTCGTATAAAAAAGATTATTTTTGGAAAAATGTAAATGTCAAAGGGGTTTATACACCGTATAAAAGAATGTTGTGTATAAAACAAAATATGCCTCAATGAATGGAGATTGAGACGAAGTCCCATACAAAGACGGTATCCTTGGATTAAGGATAAATCAGTTACATAACTATGTGTGACAAACGAATACATGAAATATAAGTGGGTATTAAGTGTCAAAAAATCAGAGGACATTCACAGATAATCATAGAATGACATATCCAAGGTGTACAAGATTATCCCAAAGAATCGAAATTGGGTTAAGCAGTTCCCTTTCAATAATTGGAAAGCCTAACGACATCACTTAAAAATTCAGAAATACAGTTGATGAGAGATAAAAATGGTATCTCATCACTTGGACATAAAATTTACATCAGTAAGGATATAGAAGAACATATCCCAAAATAATATTATGTGAATTAAAAGACGTAACAAAATATTTCTTTTAAAAAGAGGAGGGAGAAAGGTTCCCTTACCGACATGGGTATCTTTCGAAACATATGCCCCATGAAAGAAGGACAATACAACATTGATTTAAATACTCATAAATGAAATAATATTACACAATGAGTAAAATAATGGTCAGTACATACACCACTCAAAGTAAATTGTGGCAAATGTAGCATAAATCTCACGGGAATAAAAGTGAGATGAAAAATCCCTTACGAAAACTCGGCAGCCTAACGACGCTACTTAAAACTTCCACAAATGGATTGATGAGATCAAATAGGGTATCTCATCACATTAAAATAAAATTTACAGCAAGAGGATTATAAAATAACATCCACCATCATAACAAAGAGGATATTAAAAGAATTGACATAAAGGAGAGTACTTAAAAAGAAAGAGAGAGGTTATATCTCTTACAAAAATTCGGTAGCCTAACGGCGCCACTCAAAACTTCCTAAATAGATTTATGAGAGAGAATAGGGTCTCTCATCATATGAACATAAAAATTACAGTAAGAGTAATATAAAACAACATCCCAATAAAAATAAATATGAGCATAGAAGGAATGACATAAATGAGTGTACTTAAAAAGAAAGGGAGGAGTAGGATCCCTTACCTCAGGTCCGACTTGACTCGATCGTTCTTTAACGTCCTGAATAATAAACTTGAGTTAATTTCAAATTTATTAAGAACCTTTTTCTAGTTCATTATTCCTTTTATATCACTTATTGCCATGTTATAAACATTATGTAATCATTTAAGTTAATAATGTTTGTTTTTTCGATATTTGGTTCTTAAGTCGAAAGTGGACTTCTTACAATTACATGTTGTTCGTGTGGTCAAATGTTCATTATATCCAGAATTATATTCATGATTTGGATATCATATATATCATATATATCCAGAATATACATGTATTTATAATATTACATAATCATTTAGAGGTAAGAAATGAAATGCACCGTTCATGGAGACCGTAAGCCGTACAAACGCATGAACGCTACTTTCATTTCTATTTCATATTTTTATGGAATGGATTAATAATTATGTAGAGGTATATTATAATTACATTATAACATCATATATAATAACTTTAAATCCATCTTTATACATCCCACATATTGTATTAACGAATCACATCACTTTGAGGGGGCGGTAGTCCGCATTTCCTTAAATGAAAATATCACGTTTACCCATAATGGAAACCATAAAGGTATGCCCAAAATGAAAAATACAGAAGATTAAGGAAAACATAAACATATTATATATCATATATAAATATAGTGTCATCTTAATGGAAACCTTTGAAGGTGTTAAAATAATGTTGAACAATCATCATTTCGGGAGGCCGAAATTCGCCATCTATAGAAACAGTATGTTCTTTAACCATTAGATATAGGTGTGTGAAAGTGTAGCTCGAATACATCTTATACAAACATCCTAGTATATTGGTGATACTGGATTTGTTACAAAATAAATGAATAAAAAGAGTTTAGGGGGTTGGAGAATAAAAATAAAACAAAAGGACTCAAGGGAAGACATTACCATAAAATCGGGTAACTCCCTTTGGTTCGAGCTCAAAGGCTTCCTTGGGAAGACTTCTTCCCAAATTGAGGCTTCAAGGAGTAAGAGAGGGAAGTGGAGAGCCAAAATGGGAAGAGGTTGGCCGAGCCAAAGGCTTTGGGTGTGTGGGAATGGAGGTAGAGTTGGGGGCCTTTTATAAGAGGAGAGGAGGGGCACTCTTGGAAGGTAAAGAAAAGTCACTTTATTTTAAAATGGTATTCGGATTTAAGAGGTCCCACATTGATTTGTTTCGAGGATAAGGTGATAAGGGTTTTAAATCCACTTATCCAATAGGTTTTGGACATGTGTAGGTCTTATATATTACTTTATCTTTCCATTTTATTTAAGTCGTTAAATAATGAGGTCATCGTTGCATCATCATGATGTCATAAAAAATTTAATTTATTTAATGTCTAAAAATTATAAAAAAATACTATAAAGTAGGAAATCTTTTTATATTTCCAATGAATATTTATAGTCAAAATTGGATTTGTATAACCCCATGTAAAAATTGTTTTAGTAAAACATTTCATGTTTGTCTCATTTTTTACTTTAACATTAAATAAAAAGATATTAATGTCATTTTCCAACCAAAGTGGCTTCATGGGGTCCCCAAGTTGACCCATGGGTTTTCATGGTCGGCCATGACACATAACATGAGGTTAGGACATGTTTCAAGTTCATTTCATATTATTATAACATTATTTTTACCTTAAACTACACAAATTACTCTAATCGCGATTAAAAACGTAATAAGTTACTATTCACCAAAAAATTATTTTTATTCCATTGAACCAAATTTTACTTCTTAATGACAACCATGTATGTCAGATTTTTGGAATTCAAAACACAAATATGGAAAAATTTCATTTAAACGGAAAAATCAGTTTTTATAAGTACCACTTATTGGTTTCACTATTCATCAAAAATTGAAGTTTTTCAGAAAAATCCCAAACATTCACCCTAAGGTATATTTGATATTCCAAAATCAAAAATGAAGTCTATATTACAAAATTCAAAACATATAAGTCACATTAATTAATTTAATAATTAATTCCCGCTGTCAGAGCAAATAGCGTGTTTTTATGAAACAATAAGTATCAACAGATTGACACTAGTTTAAGTCTGATTTCAAAGTGAAATTAATTCCAACGACCACTATTGGATTTAATGGTAAAAATATATTCTAATTTCACTTTAAAACCAATTCAAAAGATAATCTAATCATATAAATAAATTATATTAAAAAGTGTTTTTGAATTAAAATACAACATTTTACACTATTCATTAAAAAAAGAACTTTATCGGAAAGATACCAAAAATTTACACAAAGTAAATTTTGATGTCCCAATTCGTAAGAAGAGTTTTATTTGGTCCAATAGAATGTATAAGAGTGAACAAAACTATATTTAATGACTTTTCTCCATCAAAAGGCGATAAGTGAACCTTTAGTGAAAACTATGGCATATACACCTAAAATTGAATTCTTTCCGTATTTTAAGCCTTTATCTTTTATTGGATAAATTTAAAAACATTTAAAAACATATATAATCATATTTTAGTTATTTCTATCCATTCTCGCCAATACAATGGGTACATGTTTACTACCATTTAAAATAATATTATTTTATTACTAGTGTGCAACGTAAGATTTCAATGAAACTCTTTGTTGCGTATCGGGTACGCTATCGAACATAGAAACCCTTTAGAGTAATATTAATATTTTATTCACAAATATGGATAAATATAAAAATTTCATATTCTTTATTTACCTGGGGTGTTACATCCTTCCCCCCTTTTGGGAATTGCGTCCTCGCAATTGTTTTAAAATTGAGCTTGGAAACATCCTTGAAAGTCCCACATTGGAACAAGAGTTGGTAAAACAATCACTTTAAAAGAATGGGAGAGAAGTACAAATGTCACCCGAGTTTACCCATACTAAGATTCCAAGTATGAAAATATGGATATATAGGAGAAAACAAAGGGTCATGTTCTGATGGAGAGTGATAGTAAACATGTCTAGGAGAAAGTTAACCATAAGAAAATCAAAAACTTGTGATGGGTTAAATGGAATTTGATTCCCCAGTAGGAAAAGTTAATAGACAACATTTTTGTTTTGTGTTACTTTTTATTGAGGAATTTATTCATAAGGAAACATAATCACTTATCATGTTGAATTTCAACTTTTACTAGATTCCGTAATCAAACTCATATTTTTTCCAAAAGATGAGTATTTAGGAAGACTTGTTCACATTAAGAGTACTATAATCAACTTCTACAGAATCACTTAATCCACCAAAGAGAACTATATAATTCCCATGTCTTTAGACTTTAACCAAAACCAAAACCAAAAATTTTAGTACAAGATCATATAATCCAGAAAAGGATAACCCTTTATAAAAAGAAAATCTATTCTTAATCTCCAAAATTTGTCCAACAAAACCCAAAGTTCAACGAGGACCATTCTATAATAAATTTGTCCATACAATTATTCAAAGTAAACCAAACTAAGATTTAAACTCAAATATTTGAGGGATTTAGTCACATATTCTTCCAAGTTAAATCGTAACATTTATCTCCAAACAACATCAGTTGCTCTTAAAGTCTCGTATTGAAAAGTAATTAACCTAATCACATATCCTCCATGATAGGGTAATCATTTTCATAAATAACCCAAAATCAACATAATCTTAATTCATAAAATCATATAACTAAAAAGAATAAGTCAAACTAACCAGGGACTTCACGTAGTCCAGTGGTAGGCGATAAATACCAGTTGCACTTTGGTTGTGGGTTCGATTCCTACAGCTTTGTCCGACGCGACGGGTTGTCACATGGTATACGTGTTGTCCTTTTTCCAAAAATATATAATTCTTAAATCATTCCCCAAAAAGAGATAAAATCATCAAAAATGATCATAACATATTTTAACCTCAAGTTTATCTCATCCCTTCATTTTCCAGCATATCATATAATAACCCATAATTACCTCAAAAGTAAGGATCATATAAACTCTAATGGATACTTTTATAATTATTACCTGAACTTCCACATCGATTGGTCATCTCGTACATGATGCATTACAGAACATACCAGGGTACAAGTGGTTGATCATGACTCCTTGATATTTGGTTTATAACAACCACGAGTTTCCTCATTGAATCCTCCATTTTATCTAGTATCTTAATCAGAGAACAACCACAGTTTCCTTCAAACCTGTTGTCTCTTTGGTTCTTGCTAGATCCATCCATTAACTAAAAACAGAAATGTCAGTGTGAGTATATCAACAAAACCATCATGTAATAATGAGGAAGGTAAACACTAAGATATACATACTCATTCACTTTATCTAAAACTAGGACTGTTTCTGAAATCCTAACCATTATGGTAATGCCACTTATGCTTAAAGAATACCCTAACCTCTAAAGTTATCTAAACCAACCTCTGATCCAAACTATAAGGCCCCAGCCTTAAACCTTACTTAATCTTGAGTTATTACAAGATTACACATTGAGGATATTTTCAGGTTTAGAGTTTTAGAGAATTAGATCATGAAACTTAAATTACATTCCACATTTAAACAAAGTGGTTACATAAAAGACAGTATTCATTCTTCCCATCAATGGAAACATATTGAAAATAAAATATGGATTCTTTCTTGACAAATCCTTGACACTATGATCACATCTTGTAACTTTCCCTTGACCTGTGAAAAACATTTCAAAAACTTGGGATGAGTATAAAAAGCTCAGAAAGGGATATAAAAATATGGAAAGGAAACATGAGTTCATATATACATAAGAATGAAATCATACTTTACCCATAAAACATAGGCACTTTAACATACCACATCAAAAATGAATAAATCATAGAAATCATAATTCATAAAGGTAACTTTAGGCATTCATAACATTCTTACGTAGGGATCAACCCTCTTTGTTACGTTTGGAATACCCATCACAGTATATTCCCTAAATCTCTTCGGAGAAACCTTAATGTTTCACTCCTTCGCGTTACCTAATGCATTGGAGAGCTATATCGGGCTCACCTGCCCTTAGTTTATCACGGAACCACCCGTCTTAATAATAATTCCCATGAACCTCAACATAATCGTATCACATAATACATGCATAAAGGAAATATAACATTTCCACCTTTCAATCACAAGATATCCATACAAAAAATTGATATTAAAACATTATGAAAACCATTTTCAATACCAAAATAAAAGAAAAGTAAAATATGGTATTTATTTTTCTTTTAAAAAAAGGTATGGCTTGTAGAGGAAGCCGAAACTCAAATAATGGCCACGGCGGCGGAGAAGTCGTTGTCGCCACATACGTACGACAAAAGCATTCCCTTTTGTCATTTAGTAAAATTCTTCATATAAAAAAGATTCCTTTTGGATAAATGTAAAAGTCAAAGGGTTTATACACCGTATAAAAGAAGGTTGTGTATAAAACAAAATATGCCTCAATGAAAGGAGATTGAGACGAAGTCCCATACAAAGACGATATCCTTGGATTAAGGATAAATCCATTGCATAAATATGTGTGACAAATGAATACACAAAATATAAGTGGGTATTAAGTGTAAAAAAATCAGAGGACATTCACACATAATCATAGAACGACATATTCAAGGTGTACAAGTTTATCCCAAAGAATCGAAATTGGGTTAAGAAGTTCCCTTGCAATAATTAGACAGCCTAATGACGTCACTTAAAAATTCAGAAAAAGAGTTGATGAGAGATAAAAAGGGTATCTCATCACTTGGACATAAAATTTAAATCAGTAAGGATATATAAGAACATATACCAAAATAATATTATGTTAATTAAAAGACATAACAAAATAAGTCTTTTAAAAAGAGGAGGGTGAATGGTTCCCTTACCGACATGGGTATCTTTCGAAACATATGCCCCGTGAAAGAAGGACAATACAACATTGATGTAAATACTCATAAATGAAATAATAGTAAACAATGAGTAAAATAATGGTCAGTACATACACCACTCAATGGAAATTGTGTAAAATGTAGCATAATTCTCACGGGAATAAAAGTGAGATGAAAAATCCCTTACGAAAACTAGGCAGCCTAACGGCGCCACTTAAAATATCCAAAAATGGATTGATGAGATCAAATAGGGTAACTCATCACATTACAATAAAATGTACAGCAAGAGGAATATAAAATAACATCCCCCATCATAACAAAGAGTATATTAAAATAAGTGACATAAAGGATAGTACTTAAAAAGAAAGAGAGAGGTTAGATCTCTTAAAAAAATTAGGCAGCGTAACGGCGCCACTCAAAACTTCCAAAATGGATTGATGAGATAGAATAGGGTCTCTCATCATATAAACATAAAAATTACAGTAATAGTAACATAGAATAACATCCCAATAACAAGAAATATGAGCTTAGAAGGAATGACATAAAAGAGTGTACTTAAAAATAAATAGAGGAGTAGGATCCCTTACCTCGGGTCCGACTTGACTCGATCGTTCTTTAACGTCCTGAATAATAAACTTGAGTTAATTTACACTTTATTAAGAACTTTTTCTAGTTCATTATTCCTTTTAGATCACTTATTTCCATGTTATATACATTATGTAATCATTTATGTTAATAATGTTTGTTTTGTCGATATTTGGTTCTTAAGTCGAAAGTGGACTTCTTACAATTAAATGTTGTTCATGTGGTCAAATGTCCATTATATCCATAATTATATTCATGCTTTGGATATCATATATATCATATATATCCGGAATATACATTTATTTATAATATTACATAATCATTTAGAGGTAAGAAATGAAATGCACCGTTCATGGAGACGGTAAGCTGTATGTACGCATGAACGCTACTTTCATTTCTATTTCATATTTTTATGGAATGGAATAATAATGATATAGAGGTATATTATAATTCCAGCATAATATCATATATAATAACTTTAAATCCATACTTTATACGTCCCACATATGGCATTAACGAATCACATCACATTGAGGGGGTGGTAGTCCACACTTCCTTAAATGAAGATATCGCGTTTACCCATAATGGAAACCATAAAGGTATGCCCAAAATGAAAAATATGGAAGCTTATGGAAAAAATAAATATATCATATATCATATATAAATATATTGTCATCTTAATGTCCACCTTTGAAGGTGTTAAAAGAATGTTGAACAATCATCGTTTCGGGAGGCCGAAATCCTCCATCCACGGAAACAGTAAGTTCTTTAACCATTAGATGTAGGTGTGTGAAAGTGTAGCTCTAATACATCTTATAAAAACATCCTAGTATATTGATGATACTGTAGTTGTTACAAAAGAAATGAATAGAAAGAGTTTAGGGGTTGGAGAAACAAAATAAAACAAAAGGACTCAAGTGAAGACATTACCATAAAATCGGGTAACTCCCTTTGGTTTGAGCCCAAAGGGTTCCATGGGAAGACTTATTCCCATATTGAGGCTTCAAGGAGTAAGATAGGGAAGTGTAGAGACAGAATGGGTAGAGTTTGGACGAGCCAAAGGCTTTGGGAGTGTGGGTAAGGAGGTAGAGGTGGGGGCCTTTTATAAGAGGAGAGGAGGGGCACTCTTTGGAGGTTAAGAAAAGTCACTTTATTTTAAAATGGTATTCGGATTTAAGAGGTCCCAAATTGATTTTTTTCGAGGATAAGGTGATACGGGTTCTAAATACACTCATCCAATAGGTTTTGGACATGTTTAGGTCTTATATATTACTTTATCATTCCATTTTATTTAAGCCGTTAAATAATGAGGTCATCGATGCATCATCATGATGTCATAGATAATTTAATTTATTTAATGTCTAAAAATTATAAAAAAATACTATAATGTAGGAAATCTTTTTAGCTTTCCAATGAATATTCATAGTCAAAAATCAGATTTGTATATCCCCATGTAAAATTTTTTTTAGTAAAATATTTCATGTTGGTCTCATTTTTACTTTAACTTTAAATAAAAAGATATTAATGTCATTTTCCAACCAATGTGGCTTCATGGGGTCCCCAAGTTGACCCATTGGTTGTCTTGGTCGGCCATGACACATACAATGAGGTTAGGACATGTGTCAAGTTCATTTAATATTATTAAAACATTATTTTTACCTTAAACTAGACTAATTACCTCTAATCACGATTAAAAACTTAATAAGTTACTATTCACCAAAAAACTATTTTTATCCCATTGAACCACATATTACTTCATAATTACAACCATGTAAGTCGGATTGTTGGAATTCAAAACACAAAGATGGAAAATTTTCATTTAAACCGAAAAATCCGTTTTTATAAGTACCACTTAGTGGTTTTACTATTCATCAAAAATTGATGTTTTTCAGAAAAATCCCAAAAATTCACCCTAATCTATATTAGATATTCGAAATTTAAAAAAGAAGTATATTTTACAAAATTCAAAACATATAAGTCAAATTAATTAATTTAATAATTAATTCACGCTGTTAGAGCAAAGAGCGTGTTTTCATTAAACAATAAGTATAAAAACATTGAAACTAGTTTAAGTCTGATTTCAAAGTGAAATTAATTCAACGACCACTATTGGATTTAATGGTAAAAATATATTCTAATTTCACTTTAAACCCAATTAAAAATATAATCTAATCATATAAATAAATTAGATTAAAAAAAGGTTTTGAATTAAAATACAACATTTTACACTATTCATTAAAAAAAGAACTTTATCGGAAAGATACCCAAAATTTACACAAAGTAAATTTTGATGTCCCAATTCTTAAGAAGAGTTTTATTTGGTTCAATAGAATGTATAAGAGTGAACAAAACTATATTTAATGACGGTTCGCTATCAAAAGGCGATAAGGGAACCTTTAGTGAAAACTAGGGCATATACGCCTAAAATTGAATTCTTTCCATATTTTAAGTCTTTATCTTTTATTGGATAAATGTAAAGACATTTAAAACCATATATAATCATATTTTAGTTATTTCTATCCGTTCCCGTCAATACAACGGCTACATGTTAACTACCATTTAAAAAAATATTATTTTATTACTAGTGTGCAACGTAAGATTTCAATGAAACACTTTGTTGCGTATCAGGTACGCTATCGAACATAGAAAACCATTAAAGTAATATTAATATTTTATTCACAAATATGGATAAATATAAAAATTTCATATTCTTTATTTACCTGGGGTGTTACAGAGAGTGTTTTGGATCTGGTTTAGGTTGTTAAATGGTTTTCTTCTTGTTCTCTATTGAAGCGGTTGATCTCATGTAGTGTCGAGAGTTTTGAGAGTTATCTCGTGGGGTAGTTGTTCTAACAACCCATATTCTTTTTTAACTATGGGTTTATTTTGAATTCTTCAGGATGATAATGCTTTGAGAGTTATTATATTTAAGGGACCTAATACATGTTGATTAACCCTTTTCATTTTTTCAACGATCGAATTTCTCATGGGATGCTAAATGGTAGTTTGGAGAAGTTCAGTTATGTCATAGCTGGAAAGGGGGGATTACATGTTGTGTAACTATATTACACAATGTATAATCCTGTTTCATGAAATTTCATGATGGTTTTGTGATTTTTAAGAATTTAGGTTTTGAAAAGTTAAATAATCCATTGAGGTGACACATTTTTCTGCAGAAACCAAACTCGACAAATTACATGATGTGAAAGAGTGTTACACATTGATTAATAGCCTGTTAAATATGTTTTTAAAACATTTTATCCGCTCAGGTTTTCACAAAACCAACTACTATAATGATCAATCTCTAATCTAGATGACTTAGTAACTGCCCTATTCATCTTTTGGGTATTCCTTCTTCCCAGATCAATTCCATGTTTCCCTCATTTTATCTGTCATCAATATAAGGTATTATCTACTTCTTATGTTGTATTTTAATCAGTCCATTTCCTATAGTTTCTTCTCTCTATGTGATGTAAATTTATATCCATGATTGTAATTGTGTATTATTAGTGGTTGGTTGGTGTGATCATGCAGAAGTTTCTTTGGGTGTTTGTTGTTGTTGGGGGAAAGGTGATTGTGATTAGTTTCATGGTGCGTTCTTGTGCGAAGAATTTCAACAACCATTTTTTGTAGGGGATTCATTTCTTCTCTATTTATATAAATTAAATCGTATATTTAGCTTGATTTATCCCATTTTATCATAATGTAATTGACCTAATTAACTACTTGAACCAGATTAAATTATTGTTATCAATCACATAGCGATTTTGGTTCCTTGTACCACTATAACAGTTGCCTCTTGTATTTTTATATAGTTTGATATCAATCCATTTCTTAGTTTAGAATGTTTCCATTAATAGTAATTTGTAAAAACAAAATCTAGAATTAGTTGAAAATTAATTATATAAATGGTTAAAGATGAATGTTTAATGAATTTAGTTATTAATTTTGCAATTTTATGTTAATCAAATTGATGCATGGTTGAATTTTTAATTGAATTGGTTAATAAACCAGAAACATGCGGATGATTTATGAAAAGTGAATTAGAGGCAAGTAAAATTTATTTTTTAATTACTTTTTTTAGATATGATTTCTTATCCCGTAGGATTCCTGTAGTTAAAACCTAAATAATGAATATGTTAATTGAATATGGAAGAAGTACCAGTCATGTGAAAAATAAAATTCCATTTAGGGCTATAGTTTCATGATTTCTTGGGAAGGGAATGATTTTTTTTAATTTTGATATGTGAGAAATAATTGTTAGTGAATGTTGAATGTCTTGTTTTAGGGGAATGATCTCATTTGCTATGTTTTTTTCCTACTACTTGTGATGTGATCCTATAATGGCTGCGCCTAGGGGTAAATTGTTGAATTTGGTAATGGGAGGACTGGATGCGACGTTAGCCGATGATGGTTGAGTCTAGAGTGATACTATTGTGTGGGGGGAAAGGATCCCTTGTTTACGTGCCGATAGTTGGTTACTATAGTGGTGAGACAAATAAGTTTATGCATATGGGAGTTGGGAGGAAAACACTAATGATAGAATAGTTTGAAACTAAGCTTTACATTGATATGAATGTTAGATGCTGGTTTAATTTGATGTTTTTCAATCATCCTTACATTCCAAAATTCATGAGGTATATGTTTTTTCTTACTCTTCTTCCAAGGGAGCTGATGACACGTGGGGTCTGCCCTGATCTTTTCATGTTTAGATTATCATGGTTCGATGAGCCTATTCAATTGATATAGGTGGAAAAGTTTTATTGGTATTTCATCTACTCACCGTGTTAAGCCCCATATTTTTGGTAGATTATAATGTTTTTAAGAGAATACATGGAAATATGAAATGTGGTAATGTTGTTAATGAAAGGAATAATTGTCTAACACATGGGGTTGGAGATTTCTGGGATGTAATGATGAGGTTATAATTCTTAGAAACCATGGAAATGGTTTCTTATGCAAGGGGGGCATGGTTCTTTGTTGAGATGTAAATGAAATTAAATGTTCAAATGATATTGGTCACATAATGGTTAAATAATTAATTAATGTAAAATGAAACTATTAAAATATGACAATGCAACATACTGTATCTATTTAATTGGTTGTATGCTTATAAGATATATAGTCTTAGTAGTGGTAGTCATGATTCTGAGAGACATTAGAGGCATTTGAGTCTAAGACTATGTTTTTACCAATATTGTGGTTGTAAGGTCTATTATAAAATGTTTTTTTTTATTTTTCTTAGTGCTACTCTACCATGTCAATTTGGGATAATGAGACCTCATGGATTCTAAGCCTTAGTGGGCATTTTCCCTAATATCCCAGTGGAAGGATAGATGGATAACTACCCCCTTTATCCCAATCCCTTCTGTATGTAGTTACTTGTTCTAGTACACATGAAGGTTAGTTTTCCCGTATATTTTTGTAGAGGGATGTCATTAATTATTTTTATTCATCCCCATATATTATGTATATAGTTTCTAATAGCTAATACATTTATAATGTGTATGGGATATGGTTTCTTGAGTATATTTACTCAGTGTATGGGCTGTAATGGTTAAAGGTATAATACATGATGCATGATACATGTTATTTAGGTTTTTGGTTGCTCCAAAAAACAACATGGTTACATTGGTTATGTGATTGTGGTGGTGTTGTGCATGAGGTGTTTATTGATGCATGAGTTGCGTATTATGGTGATTCTCGTAAGTGTCTTTGGGCTAGCCATTTTGTAGAGTGATGATTTGGACATGAAATATTTGGGAAAAGTGGGATACCATATGGGAAGTGGTAGCAAGGCACCCTTAATATTATCAATTATATTATATTCTCTTGTATGAAATACATGGTTATAGCATCCATGGTGAGGATGGGAACATCGTATACCTTTTTAGGTGATGAATTTGTTTCAATATATGTTCATTATTATATAGTAACATTTCATCTCTTTTTTACGAGAAGATCTAGGAGGGATCCTACTGATTATACTATTTTACTAAACATAGGAATATATATACAGTTTTTCTGTTCAGAAAGAGTATATTAGATATCAGTTTAGTCACTATGAGCTTGGGGTTTTACATGAACTATTTTGGATTTGTGGTCGCTATCGTCTTTAATTTCCTTTTTGGTATTGTATTTTTTTCCTTTAAATTTTAGTATTTATTGCATTACAATATATTCATGTATTTGGGTTTCTCATATATTAAAGTCTGTGAAGGGTTTGGTTAGTGTATGTCTTATCTCTCTATTATGCATGTGTATCATTTGGAGGGTAATTCCTCCCACCTGCATGTTTATTATACCCTTGTTGAAAGTTTCCAACCTAGGGCCAACTGGATTCATGAATCAAGGGTCACTATCAATCATCTGCCATTGTTAGCCTAGAAGGGTACACCTTGTGGGGTGTTTTTCATGATAGTTATTTCTTAATTATTTTAACTCAAGTATCAGGTAAATTAAATCCTCTACTATTAATAAATATCCTCATAGTAGTTTATAAATACTGGGTAAAACCCCATCAAATTTGTACAATTGGTTTTTCACATGATTCATGTCGATGCATTGCAGCAATGTATATAATTTTTCCTCACCCAATACTCCATTTCTATATCACGCCTCATATATATATATTAATAAAATTAATTCATATAAATCATGCTTTGTAATCAAATATCCATACTCAATAAATGATATATATTTTTAATAATTTTTCCCATTAATCAAACAATTGTCATGGTAAAACACTATGTAAAGAAACCATTTATAGTTTAATAAATAATAATATCCATTATGAAATAATATTTATATTTAATAAAATTTAATATAGAATTTAAAAAATGATCATAAGAAAGTGTTTATTTCATGATAATGTTAACAATCCAAAAAGAATGAGAGATTGTACATTAACTTTTACCACATGGTAATTTTAATGTAGAACTCACATGGACGGGAAAAGTAAAATTTAAATTTAAATTACCATAAATTATGAATGAATCATGATATTATACATAAAATGGAAAATATATACGCCATATAAAATTAATTTTGTTCATAACATTACAATACAACCCAATGAAGGGGAATATAGGCAATGTCCATTACCTCACTCTTCCATTGGTTAGACATGTTTTAACTGCCGATATTGTGGTTTTAAACTGGCCATTAACTTACAATGGATCCATATTAATATTTATAGTATCATTTATGTTTCTTTTATAACTACATTCAACCAGATTCATAATAATCAATCATTATTTTAATGCCTTCATGTGTTAATTTCCTGGTTTACATATTAATTCTTATTAATGAATGTTTCAGTTAGTATGTATATTATATAGTGTCATCATATTCATAATAACAATCATAAAAAGTGTATCATATTTAATAAAAAATAATACCTTTAATATCATTATTTAAGGATGGTTATAAGAAATTAATTTTATTACGACCATGGAGACAGTAAGTCGTACGTTGTCATGAGAAACATTTCAATTTTCAATGGTTATCATATAAATGAGGTAAGTTATATTTTGTCTTTTTAGAATTATAATAATATACTAAATATGAAATTATGTATCATATTTACATGAAAACACACACAAACACACACACACACATATCATCTGTGTGGTGTGGTGAGAAAAACAATAGTGTAATCACTTCATGATGGTGGTAGATCTATATACAAGAACGATGTAATCATTGTTATAAATTAAAACGGTAATTAAATATTATATTTTAATAAGGATAAAAATGTCATTAAGATTATATTTAGGTAATTTTTATAACATATATACATTATCATTACCATTATTATATTCCATGTAATGCTTTTGTAAAAAAAAGAATCAAATCATTTGGCGATGCGATAATCTGCCATTCACAGGAGTGATGTTATCATATCAACTGAAAAATGGAATATAAAAATTTATATATGAAATAATGAATTAATTGGTATAATTATTTCATATATAAAATACATATTTACGTTAAATTTATCAGGATACCTAGCCATGAGATGTGGTAATGGAAAAAACAAATAGCATCTGTTCATGAAGTAGTTGTCCACGATACACTTTAATAATTATTTCGTAATGTATTTGATAGATGTGGAGATAGTTTTATTTCATTTAACTAAAATAAAAATATCCTTATATTTAATATAATTTTATTATTATATCCTTATGTTTCAATAATCATTCATGTATTTTGAAGAGTATGAAAAATGAATACTATTATAGAAGAACATTACCACTTCTTTGAGGAACCTCGTTATGTTTATTCCAAATCCATGAAAGGTTTTATTTATTTCCATAATAATAATTCTATGATTATATTAGTGAAGTTTTGATGTGATTTTTTAATGGTGTTTTTAATCAAAATGGCATTATAGGTGTGATGACATGAGGGGAGTGGGTGCCATTTTATAATTTAAGAGTAGTGGTGTTTTTGTAAATACCAAAACAAATTTAGTAATGTGATGTCTATATCACAAAATGTGGCTCCAAAATTGAAAGTTCATTGAAGTTATGAATTATATTGTATATAAATTCTTCCATTACACCAAATAATTTATTTTTTAAGCATGTCATTCATTAGAAATTAGAAATATTTCAATTTTACAACTTTAGTTTCCCACATGATAATTAGTTTTTAAACACATGTTATAAAAACATAAAGACATAAATAAAACTAGAAATTTATATAATTTCAACCTACTAATTATAAATATTAATGATAATTTATAAAATATAAATTTTATGTGTGTTAAAAATTTATTTTAACAAAATATCATGTAACATTCAGAAATAAATCTTTTAATGTTAATTGTGATAATTAATTTTTATTATATATAGTTATTATTATCTACAAAATTTAATTTACCTTATATAAAAATATCATTTATTCCCATTTAATATATTTAATCCATTTTCAAAATTCATCTCATAAACAAGGGAAATTTTAATTCAATGTTAACCATGGATATGCGATGAGAATTTTGGGTTTTAAGGATAAAATGATCAAGAGTTTACAAATATTTTATATCAACAATAAATATAAAAAATATGAAAATGTTATAAATTTGATTAATTTGTATAAAATTATACTAATTATACTTCAAATAAAATTCAAAATTTAATATAAAATTAATATTACTTTAATTAAAATGCATTTTTCATTTAAAATTTTGTATTTGTTGCTATTAATCAAAACACTATCCTTTTCAGGAAAACAAAAAAAATACACATGAATAAAATTTTGAATAGAAGATTTCAATAATAATGTTTATTTGTTAAAATAAAATATTAAAATTTATAAAAACTGATTTTAATTTATATGTTCATAGTGTGACTAATTCATCCATTAAAAAACAATATTATTTTTTGAAAACAGTTAATGTTAATTTTGGTTGTTATTATTTTATTTCTGACAAATATGTTACCATAATATTCATAATTTAGTTAATAATATTAATAACCACTATTATTATTGCAATTTTATCACTATTATATTAAATTATAATAATATTTTACATTTCATTTAAATGTGGAAATCCTTTTAATGCAATAAAAACTCATTGTTTCGTGTATTACTATATAAGCATAGTATATCATCTGTTGCCAGATAAATGAAGTATTTTTTGTAATTCATGATTTTAAATAAAATTAAACAAAAATAGAAATATCATAAATGTGTGTTTGGGTTATATATTATTATATTCCTAGGGTGGATGGTTACATATTCTATCGAATAGAATGATCTTATTTTTAAATCTCATGGTGATACATTATCCCCTCCTTAAAGGAATTGTTTCCTTGTAATTTCAACTCGAACTCAATAATAAATCCTTTTATATTTTAAAACAATGTTTTTATAAATTGAGCATCGTAAAATGGAAAAATAAAATATCTCATTAATAAGGGAGATAAGTACATACAATGGTAATATGAATTAACAAATATTCTGTTTCTATAGTTCCAACGAGCTTGTACCCAAGTTGTACAAGATCTTGCATGGCATCCAAAAGGCCTTGGATCAAATTTGGGTAAGGAAAAAATTCTGTACTATAGCAGACTATAGCAGAGGTGACACTATACCGGCAGAGGCACTGTAGCATAAATGTAGTGGTGGCGGTGTTGTAGCAGGTACTGTAGAAACAAGAGTACTAGATCATTACTATTCACCAAGGGGTACTTTGGGCCAAAAATGGGATTTTAAGCCTTGTATTCAGGGCACTTGTTCTTGGGCCTTCGAGCTATGTAATGGGTCTCCCTCTACCCAGACTAAAATAGGTCGTTGCTTTAAATAAAAAATTGAGGATTCGGCCCAAAACTTTTGAAGAAAAATACTATGTTTCTATACAGGACAACAAAGGTCATCAGTGAAAAGACTATCATTGAATGTAAAATTAACAACAAAATATTGATGGAGAGTGATACAGAACATGGTTATGAGAGAGTTGACAACCATAATGGAATTAACCAAAATGGATTGAAAATTGTAATTGATATCACAAAAATGATGATAATAAGACTATATTTTGGTATCATGATTTTTTTCCTAGTGTTGAGGAATTATTTTATTCTTTAAGAATATATGTAAATAAACATTATAAATTTTCATTTTATTTGAACGATTTCAGAATTTATTTTTTCTTCAATGAATTTCCAATTCATTGAATACTCCAAAAAAAGTGCTCCTAAAATTATTTTTTATGCTCGAGGCACTAATATTAACATTTATCAAATGATATGATCGGTAATAGAATTATATGTCATTAGCTAAATATATATTTATTATTATATAAAAATAGTGCATGGTATCTAATATGAATAATTATTAATTTGGTGAAGTAATACATTAATATCTAAAACAAAATCCATTGTTCAACATGATCTATTTTATAAATGGATATCCTTTTGTCCCTTCCAAAATATAATGATTGAAAACACTAGAAATAAGGATACTATATTTAAAAAATGAACATATAATTAACCCTTCAAAAAATTAGAAGTTTCTATTAATCTTAACATACATAACGTGTAAATACATTCATCGTGTATTCTCTTAAAATATCATATTTTTCAAAATTACCATAAAAATATTGAAAATATTATTTAGTCTTTAATAATTAAATCAAATTCATATTTTTGGATATATTATATAAATCCAAAAATTATATTAACTCTAACAATGATAGAATAAACCAGTATGTCAAAATATTTAGTTCCAAGGTATTCAGTACTATCCAATATACATTATCAAAATGATTCATCCCATTATCCAAAAATAATTATCTCAACATAAGAAATATAATAAGTGTTAACTTTCCCTCAATAATGTGTTTTTCAATATGTTCAACTTTACAATGAATTAGTTTTTTTATTCAACTGTAGAATTCAACATACATATTCAATTACTTAATAACAAAGTAGTATAGAACAATCCTTATGCATTTCATAATTCTAATAAATAAGATATCCTGGATAAAAAAATCAAATTGTATTTTTGTTGAATCTAAAAAATACCCTTAATCATTTCAATTTGTCTACGGTAAAAGGATAATCTTGACCATGATCTATTTGATTCTTTTTAGGTATCTTACTTTGAAACATGAGACATTTATTTGTGTAGTGCACTGTCACCCAACATATGATGAAATTTACATTAAAAACATTTTTCATTCCCTTGAAATCACAATAATTGTAGACTAGTAATCTATACTTATAGAATACTCTCATTCCATTTACGAATGCACAATGGTTATTTATTCTACAATTATTTCATGTTGGTATCTTCTTTGTTCCCTTCTTCTAATTATCAGTTTTATTATATTTTATCTTCTTCTTCTCGTTCATCCCTTAAAATCCATAATACATGGAAATTTTTTTCCTATCTTGATATAATAAAAAATCATTTCATCTAATTAGTAAAATTTTGTGAGTCAAGAAACCATCAAGGACATATTTTATCAGATTTAATGAGGTGGAAAATATGGCACTCTTTATTGTGTTTGTAATTTTTAACACACCAGGATTGTACGATCCTAGACTTTAGTGAGGTATATCACTATTTCTATTTGTTTCCAATCTACTGTGTTTGGTTAATGAAATACTTCTTGGGAATATATAGAACCCTAGGGGTATTCTAGAGGTTTAGAGGATGAAAGGACAGTAATCTAGGACTTAGAATGGAAGGTGCATGATTAGTGCCTGGTTAATTAAACCTTGTGTCCTTCTAAAGAAAACCATGCTATATTGGATAGAATCATTTTGAATGGTAGACACGTGGTTGAAAACAATGAAGAGATTCCAAGGTAACCATTTTACTTGACTCTCCTTGGCATTGGCTTGCACATGATTTGCACATGGTTTGGAAAATTGTGTGGGTAAACCATGTGACATATCTCCCCTTATAATGTGTCTTGTGCATGATTTGTGTTTGGTTTTGAAATCTAATCTCATAATGTATGCAGCCCATTACTGTTGAAAAATTAAAAAAATTTCTATTGAAAATTTTAAGAACCTCACATGAATGTCCCTCATATTTCTTCTCTTAAACCCATTTGAAAAAAACATTGTTCCCAAATATTCCACGATATCAATCTCCCGTGTTTTGAGGCCATTTAGAGCATCATCAGTTGCATATTTAATCTCCAGGTAAGTCTAATATTCTCTATTATTCTATTTTTTGGATAAGGTCTTGTATCATGGGAGATTATTTTCCAATGATGAAAAACCGTATTGTTTCTAGTGAAATCAATGATGAGGCTTCAAGGGGTTTTGAATCTGGATCTAAGGATTTTATTAAGAGTGTGTTCATCAATTAATTCAAGTTACATGGTTTATAAGATATATTTTATTGTATTATATGGATTTCTACAATTATGGTTGTGTTCTTGTTTTACTAGGTTTTTTCCTAGTTTTGTTAGTGAAATTTGATATATTGGATGTTAATGTGGAGAAATGGAACCCCTTATGATCCCCATGGAATGAATGGAGGATGAATTGACTAATTTAGGGCCTCTCATTGGATGATACAACCATCTTGTAAATGATAAAACGTAAAATTGACTTGTAATTAAGTAGATCTCAAAATGGAAATGTTAATTGATTAATGTGATTATTATAGAGGGAATATGGGTAGTTGTTCATAGACGTGGATAATCACGAAGTGGTTGTTTTTATAGAAATTATTATGGGTTAATTTGGATTAATAGGTAATGTACCAAAAGATTTTTTAATTTAAATTGAAATTAATAAGTGGGTAATGCCAGTGGAATGATGAATGTATTGTGTAAATTGACATATGGGAGAGATTTAATATAATAAATGGTTAATATAGAGTAATTGATGAATATGAATTGTAATTTAGGAATAGGAAATTGGAATTGGGATAATAAAAATGCAATGTAAATTTTAAATCTGTTAATGGGTAATGGAATAATGTTAATTCCCATGATGATTTATTTGGTTTATTCTTTCTATTGGTTTTGGTTATAGTCAGTTTTAATATAGTTTATGGGTGTTATATGGATTAATAATCATGTTCACTTGGCTTAATAGAACGGGGTATTGAAATTTTGTTCTTTTACCATTTTTAAAATTAGAATTACACTCTAAAATACTACCACGATTTACTGATTATGGAAGTGGATGAAAAACTATTCCCCTAATAGTTGCATTCGATGAGACCACATTGACCGATAAATCATGATGAGTGTGTTATATATGTGATGATGTGATTATCCCTAGTGATATGGGGAACATTATTTGTTTTCATATGCATTTAGACTGATAAATGTGCATAATCGATTGACAACATAATGAAAGAGAACGATGTAATAAGGATGGTATAAGTATTGAAATAGAGAATAATGCTAGAAAATAATTAAGTGATAATTTTTTACTAATGATTACCTATCGGTGATTATTTAAATTATTTTTATATGGCACATTCATGCACTAAAAATCAACTAGATATTTTATAGACATCATTGGTGGTAGAGTACTGAGTTATACTCACACCTTGTTCTGGCAACAAATGTGTACCTGATGAGACATTTTACTTGAAGGTTAGGAAATGGGAAATGGATATGTTTGTGGGAGTTGATTCTGGATTATAATGTGTGTGGATGAGATTAATAGCTATGACTTGTGATCGATTTGGGAAATCTATTATTTATTCCTCATTTGGGTTTTGTACACTTGGCACAACTTAACATGACATGAATGCATACTATTAGTAATGGTGTGTACCGTGTATTGAGAGATGGTTTTTAATGCATGGTTATTGGTAATTAAATAATGCCTTTATTATTATATTTATATTTTGTTGTGGATTACTATAATAAAGAGGGTATTGACTCACCATATAAATTTTTAGACCCCAACTACTAGTCAGAAACTGATATCCTATAGGGAGTCTTTCTTAATGTCATGTGGTGACCCAACCTGGGGAACCATATTGTAGCTATTAATATAGAAGATTAATATATATAACATAGTAAATGTATCTTTATAATCCAGAAACCTTTATTCCTTATTTTTTTCTTATGATGTGGAATATTCTCTTCGTCTCTATTTGTTTTTTAATGAAAAAATTATTACTCATTATATTTGTAGTCCCACCAAATAATGGTTAATTTTATTGCATAAAGTGATGAAACATTAGAGAATCACATTGTGGGACATGATTATCAATATAAGAATGGTAATTGGTCATAACCCGATTAAGCATCCCTTATAAAGAAATAATTCTCTCTGTTCAAATACAATATGTATTATCTTCCACAAAAATTTAATCACTTAATTTTCCCTAACTATTTATATCCTTATTCTAGGTAGGTGATTTTATAAAGTTTATAATATAATATATTATCTCATAAAATTATTTTTTTTAAATTAGAACCTACAATTCCAAATATGGTGTGACAATTAGTATTAATTGAAATTTATTCACAGTTAAAATTAGAATCATATACATGGTTTTTGAACGATGTTTTTTTCAAATACTTATTAATGGTTTAAAAATAAAATGTAAATTATACAATGCATATCCCCTATGAGTATTTTACTATGTTTCCATTATAAACCATTTTCATGCACTTGGTGATGATTAGGTCAAGGAAATAGAACCGATTTTGGAGTTCTTAAGAATGTTCATAAGTAGGATCAAATCCACTAAGAGAGACATGGTTGAACCAATGGAACCTATTATTTTTTTAATAATGATTATTATATACTTCTCGAAAACATTATTTACCACTAAAACTTGTTATAATAATGATCCACTCAAATATAACCTGCAACCTCACCATTTATATGGAAAAATATAAATATAAATAAGCAGAAGATATTTTTAATGTTCGATACAATGACTTACTCATTTCCACTTTGGACATCCCCATGAACATGAATATCATTTATAACATTTTTATAAAATACCAAGGAATAATCAAAAAACATTTATACATCACAGTATTCCACATTCCTTCAATATATGGTTATACTTCCAAACTATCCTTTTTTATCTTCTTACCTAATAGCTGGTTATACTCCCCAATACACGATCCTTTTCAGTAACTTATATGAAACCACATCTAAAAGGATTACTCTTATCTTCTTTTATGATCCACTTCATAATATTCTTCACATCCTCCAAAATTTGTTATATAATAACATTACCTATTTATAATCTTCAGAACTTAAATAATCCTCTTAAAACAATTTGGTCTAGATACATCCTCCAAATATTCAACAAATGATATCATAATCATAATAAATATTTTTTAAAATATTTTTTGAAAAAAAACATAAAAAATTAAATCCAATATACCTCGGTCTGGTAACCTCTATCCAATGGTATCTATTCAATTTGATTCCATATTTTATTCTTATACTCTTCATATCTGATTGCTTTCACTTCAATGGAACATAGACTATTAGAACATGCAATATTTACATTTCTCTCATGAACATTATTCAATGGACTATCTTTGATGTTCTCAAGTTAAACTGAAGACAAACCAAAGGTTGGGATATTAATACTAGTCAGAAAATGTAAAAGTTTCTAATTTTAACACATCGGAATAAGGAATTTTAGATTTTATTATGCTATTAATTTATAGGCATCCCAAAATATTAAAATAAGGAATAAAAGTATTCTTCCCATTCACAAATGTTCATAAATTTTAAATATTGTAGTCATTCATGATTTATGTGTGAAAATTTCCACTCTTTTCCCAACTTCCATAGAATGTTTAAATCTTCTTGAGTATTATCATTACTTTCAACTTCAAGGAATTAAAAAAACGTTTTCACTCTAATTATCTTATTCAAAATGTTATTTCTTTTATGACTCTAATTGATGTTTCTACCAGAGTCTCAGTATGATGGAAATTCTTATAGGAAACACGTCTGATGGAATATTGCATGAAAATATAATCTAATGGATATGTAAATCACAAATTTTATTTCTATTAAATTTTCACATCACCAGAATAAAAAAACAATTCGTACTCTGATGCATCACGTAAGAATAAAATTGTTGCGTATATTGTTGAATAACATAGTTACAACTTCTATATATTTCATTCTCCTACATCCACTACAGTAGTAACTCAATAATTCTCACATATTTAATTACATTCTCATTATGATTAAACTCTATATATAATTTTAAATAATGATTGAATGATTCCAATTAAAATGATGTTCTTGACTTCTATCTTTTCTATGGTAAAATGAATCGGTGTTATAATGCATATGATGTGTTGGTGTCCCCAAATCTAGAATGGGATTTGTGTGAGTTCAAAATTGAGGTACCAATGTAGCATTATTGTTTGATAGAACAATATCGATTCTATATTTATGAGTCCATCTTTGGAGCTCATCCCATTTTTAACCCATCTAATGGATGGAAGGATATCTCAAACTGATAGATCGGTCCTATCAAGACTTATGTAATTCATTTGAAATCATAATATTTCATTTTACCTGGTTTATAAATTATCATAGATCTTTCCTATCAAGATTTCTGTGTTAGTGATTATTTAATCACATCTTTTGTGAGGTGGTAGTCTGCCATACACACGAATGACTTTATCATATCCCCAGTGGAATGGAACATTAAATTCTATATATAATATAATTACTAAAAAGGTATAATTATGTAATATAAATCATATATATATATACACTTTATATACATTATTATTCCCACCCATGATAGGTTTAAATGGAAAAATTAATATCATAGGCTCTAGGGGTGGTGCTCTACCATACACATGAATGATGATTTCATAACCCATTTGATGGAAGTGGAAGAAATTACATTCCATTACATAAACATGAAAAATATCAGCATTTGGAGGATAACATAGTTATTTTATATTAATTGTTTAATAATAATTCAATTTTTTAGGTTAGGAAAAAAAATGAAAATGCTCTTTGAAGGATGAGACCTCTTCTTGAGGTAAAACCAATAGGTTTGCACAAAATCTCTCTATGGAATTTTTCTTTATTAAATATGACCTACTATAATAGGTTAGGGATGTTTTGATGTGATTTGGGAATTTATTCAATGATTTAAATTTTTGTAGTGGTGTGATGATGTCAGTGGGTGAGTATCCATTTATAATTTATGAGTATGTGTTTTGTAAATAGAAAAAATTATTCAATAAGTGGTGGCCACATTCACCTCATGGGGATCAAAAATTTATAAATAACATAGTGGATGGATGATATGGTTGAGATGAAAATCTACAATAAAATGACTAAAATATAACTAGGGTTACTAATTTCATAATATATTTGATGTAATTGTTGTATGTTGTAGGTCAGTAACCTTATATAAAAACATATAAGAATATAGAAGATACTTAAGTAGTTCATCATAGTTTAATAATAATTTACAGATGTTGAGGATTTAATAAAATGAAAATGTATTTGATGGTCATTACCTCTTCATAGGGAATCCTTCTTTGGTTTTCACAATGTCCTTAAATGTATTTCTTTATACACAAACAAAGTCTATTAGTATTGGGGTTATGATGTTGAAAATTTATTAGGGTAGGGGTTGGTTGATTTAAATGGATTGAGAGGATTGATTAATTAAGGGTATTCAATTCCCATTTATAATTATGGTGGATTGGATGCTTTGAATATACCCATAATTATTCAATAATGGGAGGCACAAATTGCATCATGTGGCTCCAAAAATGATAAATAATGAAATCGAGGGATGGTGTTATTTATGCACACTTTAGTAACTCAAAAGTAACAATGTTTTAAACCTAACCATGGTAGTTTTTTAAAAACTATTTAATTAATTCACTAATAATAAATAAAAATATTGTTATGAAATAGTTCGGGAAAATTAATTTTAAATATAAATAATATTTTATCAATAAAAAACACAATGTGTGTTAAATATTTTTTTAATCAAAAGCATGAAACATAAAAATACCTATTTTATCCTTAACCACAACAATTAATTTTTTTCCCTTTTAGTATCACTATGAAATGTTTTTAGATTTTTAGAAATTAGAAAATATTACATATTATAAATAAACATATTGGATTTATTTTTAGTAATTAAATTTACATAGTTTTAAAACATAAATTTATAAATAATATGACAGATAGGATGAGAAAATTATTTTTTTGAGGATAATTTTTTTAAAATTTTAAAATGTTTTTATATCGAATATTAGTATAAAAATGTTTCCAATAACCTAAATTAAATTAAATGATATATAATTGAACTAATGTATCTCTAAAACCAATTAAAAGTATAATCCATCGGTATAAATTATTTAAACCAAATGGTAGTTTTCAATTATAATTTTATATTTTTTAATATTGAAAAAATAAAACCCTTTCAAAAAATATCAAAAATTATCTCTAACATAACATTCATACACTGGGTTTAAAAAATAATATTATTTTTTAAGATAAATTTTTTAAATGTTTTATAAATTAATTTTCCTATATTTGTTAAAACTTTTATTTATTCATCCTTTAGAAAAAAATGCACTTTTTCATAATACATCTTTTTTTAAATGATTAGTATTATATTTATAATAAATATCTCATTATAATATAATAATATTTTTGTATTATTCAAGACCTTCATTCAATTGGCTAGGTGATATCTATTATATTAAATAATATTTCAGATTTTGTTTAAACATTGTATTGTATGTAACGAAAGGCAAACTTAGTGTCACATTTATGTCAATCCAAACCTAATGTTATATATAACACATAGTATATTTTTTATCCATTTAATGAAAAATATTTAATAAATTTATCTTTTAATAAATTATCATAAATTATTATTGTGATTTATTTTCTTCTAATTTTTTTGTTGGATGTCACATATGCTATCTAATTTAATGTTGTTGTTAAAAAATATATCGGTGTTACCAGTATCCTCATCTGTTTGTATCAAAGTGATTAAATTTGATTCTGAAATTAATTTTAATTTGGTTAGAATTTAACATTCTGATATTTTATGAAATATTTCTATATAAATATTTTTTTCTTGGGTTACATGCCACAAAAAGTTTAATCAAACCAAAATATAATATTAAAATAAATTCTTATAATGTAATAGTAATATCAAAAAAAATTATTGGGGAGCATAAATAAAATTAAAATAATTATTAAAAAATTATTTTCTAAATATTAATAAACATATATCATTGTTTCCTAATAAATTATAAATGGAAATAAAATTCATTGGAATTTAAAATAGTTAATTTTCTGGAAAAAAATAAATTTATGCATAAAATTAATTTGTTATACTAATTAATATAATTACTATTGAGTAATTATTTAGTTGTAATTAATTTATAATATATTTAATAAAAAATTTAAATTGTTTTAATATTTTTTCTAAACATGGAATAAGAATAAGCATTGTTTTGTGCATAAATTTGTAATATTTATAAAAGGAGGGTATCATCGCATTTTGCAAAATAAATTTTTAAATACATTTATACTAATTATTAAAATATACAATTTATAAAATATTGGTAATTAGGGTTTGAAAACTTGGTAAAGAGGCCCCTTTATTTTTGGTCAACATGCATATTACTCATGGGAAAAAATTTCATCTTAGTAAAAGGTAAATCGAGAAAATCATGTTTATGACTATGTGATAAGGACATATCTATTCATCATACTTATTATTATTTGAATATTTGTCATCACATACCGCCTTAAACAAAAAAAATTGATTTTTTTATGTTTTGATGAATGTGAATTTTTTTAAATTAAATATTAGATAAATAAAAAAATAATTATCTTACTTTTAAATAAATATAATGTGTTCGTGTAGAGGGATTATAATATTATGAATGACTATAAATGTCTATTTTTAGATGATTGAAATTATATAAATTATTCAAATTTATTTATAATTGACAGTATTTTTATAATTATAAAAAATTTATTTATAAGAGAGATAAAATATTTCTAAAATTAATATAAAAATTAAATAAAAAATTTCAAAAAATTTATTAGTAAATAATTTTAACACTATATAATTTTAAAAAAAATTTCTAGATGATAATAAAATAATAGTGTGGATTATATTTGAAATAAAAAATTTATATATGAATTTTATGTCAAATTAAATTTATATCGTCCAAATTTACAGTAATGATATTATATCTAAATAATATTTCATTAAATTGCATTAAAATCATAAAATAATTAGAAAAGAAAAATGTGGGAAATATATAGTCATACATTTAATAACTCTACCATTTTTTATATAAATATTAAATTATATGTAAATTATATCTTTTTTGAGGGAAAAGAATTTAACACAGGTTAGAGTTAAAAAAGTATTCTAAGAGGCTAAATAGTAAGATATAGTTTAAAATAAAACCAAAACATGCCATATTTTATTGGTTTCTTTTATATAAAAAAAATCCTAACTTATATCAAATACCTATTTGGAATAAATTTATTTTATAATATATTTATCAGATTTTAATCTATTAAAAATATTATAAGACTTCCTATCTCATCAATTATAAAATATTAATAATCCTATATCTTATTCATATAATTTTGAATATTTTATCAGTAAAAACCCATAATAATTATCTTCAGAAATCCATATCCAAATTATATTGGTTTTATTATTCTGAAAACACCAACTATGATCCCCTTTTAGAGGTGATATAATGGAGTGGTTTTAAAGATTTGGTATTATGCTTAACCGATCAATTCCTTTTTAATACATTTTTACATCATATAAATATTTGAATTTAACCATTTAATAATAAAATTAGTATACTCGATATAATAAATGTTTCATTATGAATATGATTCTACCATTAATATCCCTTTTTACATGAAATGAGTTGTGAAATAATGTTCATTCTTACATACGACTTACCATCTCCACATACTGATACAATTTATTTTCAGTACCAATTTTTCATTGGTGGTAATTAGAATTGGTTTAATGATTTTATATTATTCTTACTAAATATTTATTCCTCTAAAATTATCATTTCACATCTAACTATTTACCAATAAAATTGTTGGAAGACAAGAACATAGCTGAAGAAAACATGTGGGCGACCACCTCAATGAAACGATTTGATTCATTTTTGTACACGCTACCTGGATGGTAATAAGAGTATATTTGATGAATATATATAATTAATATGATATAAAAATGTTTTTAAGGATAAATTTATATTTACCATCCTTTTATTCCATCCATCGTAATGTACAAATAACTTTCATGTGTACATACTACCTAAAGCCTGTATGAATAATGTAATTAATTTTTATATTTTTATGAATTATTGATGACTATAAATATATATATATATAATGAATATATATGTTATTTATATCATTATTAATTTTCATCAAATAATGGATAGATGATCGTTGTAGACAAACTAAGACAACTAGAGTGAATCATGCTGAAAAAACGAAGTAGTTGTCATCCATAATGGAGATTTTAATAAAAAAATCAATAATTATAAAGTAATAAGATATCATAATTAAAAATAATTTTATGAATTATATTAATATTGTTCTATAATAATTTTTTAATAAATATATACTTTTTATGATGGATTTTCAAATTTGAGAATGTATTGGTGAGACCTAAGGTAATGTATTTTCATATCACATTTATCTCTTTTGGAAACATGATATATTCACCACTTGTGTATGTTTTGTTGGGAATATAAAATCTATGATTATCTTTTAGGAAACATATTTTTAATTTATAGATATTTACATATCAATACTTGTGTTTTCTTTCATGATGCATACAATTCAAACCCTACTAAATTTGTATGCAAATTTAATTTTGATCCAATTATAATCAAGATTGTTTTTGTGTGAATTTATTTTTAGTAAATTATATGTTCCATATATGATTAATCAGTTTTATATTAAACAAATCACATTATTTATAGTATTATATATTATTTTATTCTATTATATAAACATTTATTACTCAATATACTATAAATATGTTTTTAAGATAAATAAACTCTATTTATCTATTCAGCTGAAAATGATTTTTCTTCTATATTCTTTATCTACATAAATGCTTGAAATATGGTTTTTACTAATTGACTAGTATACTGTAAAGATATTTTTTCATTTTTTTAAATTTTTTTAAGACAATTTAAATCCAGTTTTATTATCTTATCTAAATGTGGTATTTTTTACTTTTTTGAAATGAATGAATTGAAAGATTCCTTTTATCTTATAAAAAATGATTGTAATTTCACTCCTTTATAAATTATCAAAGATTTTATGCTTCCTTTAAATTTTTTGGTGTTAATTTAAAATATAATTTTTTCTATAATAAGATAAATATTTATATATTTTAATTATGTAATTTCAAAATGAAAGGTTTAGTTTTCTACAAAAACATTCCATTGATGTTTTAACATAATTTCCATTAATTATAACATCCTTTGATATTAATTATTATTTTATAGGGATATGATCCAATTACACCATATTGATTCATTATTTGTATGGCTCATGATTATAATGATAATATGTCTATAAAACTCTTTTATTTTATTGGGTTATGATATAATGGGATTAGGAAATATTTATGAATTTTTTCAATGGATGGGTTTTGATAGGATTATATGATAAATGTTTTTTTAGATGAAATATGTATGGATTTATTTATTTTATGAAATCTCTAATAATTATTTTTTTGGTAATTCGTTGGATAAATTTTAATATCTAATGATATAACAATATATGTTCATGTTCTAGATCCACTAAGGGGACCAAGTCAATGATATTGATAAATTGAGAGAGATAAGTCAATGTTACCAACCAATTATGGAAAAATTCTTATATTATTAACTTAGTAATGGATACATGTTTTGATGTCAACTTCATTATGATTTATTAGTCGTATTATTTTTTGTTGACATGTGGAATAAATTCTATAATTATAATGGTTACACACTATTACATCATGAAATTCATGAAAATAATTGATTTATGGTGATTTATCACTCTTATGAATCATTTATTTTGATATGATAAAGCATTATTCCATGAATCAGGTAAATGAATATTGAATGATTGGGAATGAAATCTGTATGAAATAGTCTTGATATTATACCCTTGTTTATATCTTATCTTTTCCAATAATCACTATCTTTTATCTCTAATTTATTAACTTACTGGGAATATAAATTCTCTATTTCTAATGATACTTTTCTCAAGGACATAAATAATGGTTCTGATACAGTTTATCAATAATTTTCAAATTTTATATTAACCTTATGAGATATGATGAAGAATAAATCTAAATTATATTTCTATGTATCAATAAAATGGAAATAAACCACCATATATTGGGGTGAAACATGATGTTCTATTTGGAATATTCATAAAATATTGTTTAATAATTTTATATGAAAAAATTTATAATTTATAAAATCAATGCTAGAAAACACTGCAACATGAGTGTGTGAGGAAAGTGAGTCCAGATTATTGGATCATCGTTTTCTTAATAGTGTTGAACAACCATGAACCTCATTAAAGGATGGATAATACTACACTCACCCTCTAAAAATTAACGTGTTTTACCATATATTCCCTATAAATTAACATAATAAATCCACCTCACATTCCATTATCCTTCTCCCTTCCCATATGTGAGACCTCTATCGTTCTTGGATCATATCGGACAATGTTAGATGGGTTGGAACACTAAAAGAAAATCCTCAACTCAATTGTCATCTATTTTGTTGTTTTCATTCTTTCAATAGGATTTTATTCATGAATAAAATTTTTATTTAATGAATATATAGAAACCTAGGGGAAAAATACGCAGTTGATAGTAGTTTTTATTAATCTAGGAAGAAGATAGCATGAGAGGTAGTATGCTCTTTTTCGAAATTTGTTTCATTGAGTTATGTCACTATATTTAATTTTCAAAAGAATTATAGATTTAATTAAAAATATGAGATGTTTTTTGTTCCATTTATTATTTATTATTTCTTTATTGTGGTTCCGGATGTTTCATAGGGTTTTGAAAAGTATTAATTCATGGTCCTTGTGTGAAAAAAATGGATGGTGAGTTTTTTTGAACCATTCAAATAAAAAAATGAAATTATTTATATCTTAATTTGTAATTAATAATTAATTATAATATTAGGATTATTAATAAACTTATATTGGTTTGTTTGGAGATTGGACCTTGGTATGTCTAAGATGAACATTGATGGGAATTTTGAGTTACTTCCAGTATTTTGGAAAATAAATTTAATTATGAATATGATTTGAGAGGTTTATCGTACCTACCCTTTGGTATTTTGGATCATTTTTTTAATTATATAGATTATGAGTATTTCTTATATGGGTGAAACTCCCAATATAAATAAAATTTTATGTTTTTATAACAATATGATTTTGGTTAGTTAAAAAGGGTGACATTAGGGTCAACTAACAAACCATGTGCACTTGCTTTATATCTTGGCCTAATGGCAGAGATAGTGATCCTATTCTATGTGGCCCCTAGAGGTATTTTATTTATCTAATATTATTTTTTACGGCCCCAAAAGTTATTTCCCTAACTTTTTTCTGACCATATATAAACTACAAGGTATACTTCTCCATGTATTTTACCAGGGGACCCCAGTACATCACAAATAGTTAATAGACCATCAGATAGTACATCATGGATTTGGTTAGAAATGGTAGAGAGTATCAACATACAACTCATACCAAACATGTGATACAAAGAGATGTAAATTTTTATATGTATTTAGGCATTCATCCCACCATAAACATTTGTTTATACTTACCACTCGTCTACTATTGATGAAGTTGTTATTACCAAACATGCTTTTTAAACCTCAGCCCATGGGGAGTTCTATTATATGATACTATAATATGGGTTCATAGAGGTATTTATTATGGCTTACCTCATGAGGTAATATGAATAAATATATCCTTATCGGGATTCTGGAAGGTACATTACAGTATCAAGATATTCTAATATAAATATTTGATGGTTATTGTTATATATATTATCATATGTCATTGGGATTACTCCCCCCATAGGGATTAAAAAGTTATATCTTTTATTACACCATATATCCCCTCTAATTTAAAATTCCTCATGGTGGATGATTTTAAATCTATGATTTAGAATATTTTTGAAATTTCAAGGTGTCATCACATCTGTCGAGAACTCTTGGGGGTTGATAGTCATCTCCTCAAGTGATGCCCTGGATCTTCCTTAGGATCAGGTGGAAGAAACATTACATAATTTCCTAGGCTTTATTGAGGATAGTATTTTTTATATTTTAATTAAAATATGGTGATTTATTACCTCAGGTACGAATATAATTCCATATAAATCCCTTAAATATCATCCTCTATAACAACTACTTGAGTCATAGTGACTTCATTTTCAATGGAATATGGAAAGGGGCTCAGGCCTCATAATATTTCAAAACATTTCAAAAGTAGTATGAAATATAACTCTATTCCAGGTTATTGGTTTTTTGGTTGATACCTATAAAACTATAGAGAGATGATGTGGCTATGGGTTACCTTTGATTTGGACATGTATTGCTATGTAGTGATGTAGCATTATTAGTGACATATTGTGTAATGGATAATGTAATTATGGTCATTTAGGATTTTGTAACCAATAATCAATATGTATATACATCACTTGAATGGAATTAAATATATCTCAATCCCATATTCAAGGAATTTTCCATCGAGAGTGTTCATGGACTAAGGGATATACTATAGATTTATATTATTTTTTAATTTCTAGTTGTTTCTTTGATAGGATACTAACATCAATGAGAATATATTTTTCACAATATATGATGGCATAAATTCATTAATTTAGTTTATTTTCATTAGTTAGTTTTTATTATGGTTATCCAAATGATAATCTCAAATATACATATAATGCATTTACTAAATTTGTATGGGACCACTTTAGTTGCTCTCTACTTTTTCATATACTCACACCCCCTTATCCAACCATATCATTGAGGTTACTATGTAGAAATTAAAATTGTTGAAATAAATTTATTTAATGTGGTCAAAGACTAATCACACTAGATTTTGAGATTTGTATATAGATATCGGTTATGCGGTACTACATTCTATGTGTGGTTGATCAATGTACATCCATTTTTATCTTTTATTTACTCCAGTACATGTGGTCATTCAGTTAGTGATCATTGTTTCCTATATGACATGACCAATCAATCATTTACTAGATTTCATTATCTTATATATTATATACATTTATTACATCTACATAATGATTATATTACGAAATGAATTATTTTTTATTATATACACAATTTTATTTCTCTTATATTTGATAATAGTGTCTACGGTGACACACCATAGGACCCCATTACTAGTGTGTGGCCTATGGATTATGCAATGGAATGGATGAAGTCTTGTCTCCACTAATTTTGGTTCCTGTATAGAGAGTCAGGTGGGTCCAGATGTGGTAACGTTATATCTAATGTCTTCTTTTCTTATTGTTTTTGTATTTGGGATATGGTTGAACAAAGTATTATTTATTTTTCAGATCATGGTATGTATAATATACTACTATTTTTAGAACACATGTTTTGTTAGGATGTTATGGTTTCTAGGGATTTTGCATTTATTTTCTTATGTACAATGTTTTAGTTATACTTTTATTTCATTGAGTGATGCACAGGTTTTGTAGAGTTTAATACTAATTAGGGGATTTATATACTGACATATTTGAAATATAATGTTGATTTATTTAAGATCTTTTTCATAAAATAATGATGAATTTGTTCATACATCATATTTTTCATTTAGGGGACACGTGATATAGGTGTGCTAATGGGAAATTCTTCAGATTAATGAGTAAAAATATTCAATGTGTCCAACAAAACCTAAATACTTTTTCCCATATTTTTTATTGATGTCATTTTACTCCGTTGGAATGAAATATATATATTTATTTTTAGGGTAGGTAATTTTTATATATGGTGAGACATTTGATGATATAGATGATGATTCATTCCTCATGTCAAATAGGACTGGTGACCCTAGTGGAATGATAGGTCACAAGGTGGAAAAATTGCCAGACCCCTTGTGAGAAATTTTCACTTATGTTTAGTTATTTAAATTCATGTAACAACATATAAATTTTCCGTCATATTTATTAGAATTACATTCAACAAAATAAAATAATGTGGGTGTGGTACCACATGAATTTTTGATATGAATTTTTGGGTATTCCATTAACCCTCATTGGTCAATATTCATATCTAATTCCTTCCTTGTATACCATTTGTGGTTGTATCATTCTTATGGCGTGGTTTAATAATTTTTTATAAAATTCAATGTGATGTTTTCCCATATATTGTGTTATAATATTTTACTTAATTGGACTTTGTTTTTTGTTATCTATTTGGATATTCCAATGTATTTATGATAGGTTCCTAAATGTTAATAGTTAATTAGATGCCTGAGTGTGTATTACAACATCATGGTTCTTTGTGGAGATCAATTCAGTATCATAAATAATATTCATGTAATCTCCCTTGAGGTGGATGTACCATATGAAGATTATAATAGAGTATCAAGTGATAGTATCCTTATTCACTAGTTTATAATTTCATAGGTTAATGTAATTTTTAGAAAAATTTCTTTATCCATATCTTTTTTTGTTTCGGAGCGTTATTTTTTGTTTATATAGTTGGGAATGGTTTCCCTACTATTATCAATGATTAGTATAGCTGTAATAGAGACAATAAATTCTTAGTTTTTACATAGAAACTAGTGAGTCATGTATTAGTTTGATTTAGTGGAACATTCAAGATAATTTATCCTATTATACAAATTCTTTTGCAGGTCATCAGTTTGGATGAGTTCTCTTGATGATATTAATGCACCACATGTTTTTTGTAATTTCATTATTGTAATTTTGATGACTTTGGTTTATGAAGAAGCACTAATGATTCTTATTTACTGAGAAATTAATCTAATTTAATATAGGATTGAGTACCTAAACCTATTGACCTAGGTTTGTTCCTATTTATTCTATGGTTTTCAAATATGATTACATATGAAAAAATGTTGTCGAATAAACCATTTCATAGTTTAGGTGACAAATTTTTTAGAGGATTTACAAGGAATATTTACCATATTGACACTAACATTGCATGTGGGATTATTATCTTACTCTTTTCACATTCCACTCATGGGATCATGCCTCAGGTTGTATTGGACTTTAAACCCACTCTTTAAGAGAGATTAGTTTTTAGTATTTTTGCATTGTAACTATTTAAAACGGAATGCAAGTGAGTATCTTTGTGTACCCACATATTGATGGTTCCAAATGTGAATCCTTAGAGAATAGTGACCAGATCATTTGTGTGAACTAATGGTCGTTCCTTTTTATATGGATATTAAATAATTGAGTTAGGTGAATTGAGAGGTCATCATGATGGTGGACCTAGAGACACATTTTCAAGAGATGTTTTGTCTTTGGTGGGTTAATGGAATGTATATCCTAGTTTTATGTCATCATGTGTTGGGGATAGTGATACATGATAATCAATGAAATCTTAGTCTACTCTCATCTTATAGATGAGAATTCCCAATAACATTAAATCATTTTGAGTATACTAGGATATAATAAAAAATAATCTGATCTATCTAAATGTATAATTTAATTGGATTATGAAACTCGCTGGTAGTTTTTCTTGAGGTGTGGAATATAAATATAAATATATTTTTGATTTCACAATTATTTATTAGAGTTTAGGGAAAGTGGTTATGATTTTAGATTATTAGAATACCATGGATTTCATTTAAATATATTTTTGAATTACTTTTGATGATGTTTACATTAGCGAGTGGTGATGAGTGTGTTTTTAGACACGAATGTTGTTATGTCAAGAGGATGAGGGGAATTTGCTTTAGTGATCTATAACTAGTTTCACTGGAATGATGAATAGGATGCTCATATGGTTGGGAAAAATATTTCATACAAGTACTAGACTGGTCATTGGTTGAACGTTTAAGATTTTTAATGCCACTATATTAATGTAATTCAGAATTGATGGATTCATTGGTCAATTGAAGGTTTTTTTCATAAATATGATACTTGTTGGGGACCAGGTAAATGCATTAGAAATGAAACATTTAATGATGGTATAGAATTATTTTATCACGAATGATCTAGTTTCATGTTGTGTCATGAAAATGGATTTTGATATGGGATGGTCCACCATTAAATTCCATTGGGATTTGGTTATGGGTTCGAAGGGTTGTGCATGGAAATGATGTTGGGGTGACATTAGATAAATGCATTAAGATTAGGTTTTGATGATGCATCAACTATGAGATTACATTATTTTCATTAATATTCAATTAAAAACGTATGGACATGAGTTCTCTAAAATAGTTTAATGTGGTAAATGTGGAATTACATCGGGCATACCAATGAGATGAGTGTGGAAGTATCTAATGACATGTTAGATCTTTTAATAGAAAATTTGACACGTCTAGGTTATGATTTGTCAATGTGAATTTAAAAATTAGATCAAATAGATCAATGAGTTCCATTTATTTATGGTTTATCGAGTTTAGTGAGTGTGAATCATATTAAGGGAATTGATAAGAACCTAGTGGTTTGTTCCTTTTTAAAAATTATTATAGTAGATGTACCAGGGATAGGAATAAGAAATTTAAATAAATTACTTATTCTAGTGAGAAATGTAGGTCAGTTGATCAATTTAATCAATAATAGAATATGGTTTGGGATATATAGAATTTTTAAGAATCATATCATTGGTAATATAATATCTACAATAACCAGATCATGTTTAAATGAGTTTTTTACCATGTGTTAAAAATGGTTCCAGGAACCCCCTTGGGAGATCATAATGATACATAAATATTTGAGAAGAAATTAATGAATCTTTTTGGGTAATATTTTTCTATTCTTATAAAGTGTTATTATGGATAAAAACTATTAAATTGGGAAGGTTTTAAGATCCATGTTTCATGGGTTGGAAAATTTCAGAAGGTATTTGATATTTTATCTACAAGTTGTGTGAAATCTTAACCAAAGATCTTATATATAATTATAAAGGATATATTGTCATGATGTGATATTTTCAAAAGTATAATGTGGTTTGTAAGTAGTTTATTGGTTTTAGGAGGATTCATGGTGTTTTTGACATGAATGTGGGGTTTTGGAAAAGTACGTCCTCAGTTGAATGGTAGAAACAGTTCAAGTGATTATCGTATGACTCGGTCTGTAATTGAACATGGATTTTAACTATATTAGGGGTGGATATAATAATATGTTCTTTTTATACATAGGTTAAAAGGGAATGACATGTATTATGGATTTCCTAACAATTCACTTCCAAAAAATGTATTAGTGTTTCTATGAGTGATTTACATGCATAGTTGGTGCTCAAATTTGTAATTTGTGTTTGGAAATATTGAGACATGAGGGTGTGTAGTAAATGAGTCCACACAGATGGGGGGTTTTTTTCTAACAATGTAGTGTAACTATATTACTCATTAAATATGGTATAATTACTATTTTCACCATCATCATATTATAGGTTTTAACAAATTTTCCAATACAATTATCCCAAATACTCCTTATACACAAGTCTTCCTCCTTCTGCCTTCATCCATTAGTGATATCAATCATTCTTGGTTAAAATAAAATGATGTTATATTTATTTGGAATCTAAAAGGCATATGTTCATCTCTATGATATCCTATTCAATTTTTTACTCTTACATAATGGTTGGATTCTATGGTCAGCATTTACTATTAAAATTTCAATAGAGAATGGTGTAATCAAATATTGTTGATTCAGATATTTTTCTTTATATGAAGAGGATATACTGGGTGGACATATGCAATTATCTCTAATCCATTTCAGTAATGTATGTCATAATGGTTAATTTTATAAAGAATTAAATTTTTAATAAAAATTAATGGGTGGTTTTTTGATTCAGTTTCTCAGGGATTATTCATGGTTCATGTTTTAAGATATGTTGTGGGTTGTTGGGGAGATTGATGTCACAATTCTAGTGTGAGGACATCAACTAGGGATAAATTTTAATTTATTACATTGTAATAAATTTTTATATTTAGTTATAATAATTTTTTTTAAAAACAATGGTAATGAGATTATAATAATTTATAGTATAATTTTTTCTCACGAGAAAAGACAGTGATATGTCTCAGATAATCTTGAAAGGACCATTGCAGTTACAGTAAGACATTTGGAAATTATTAGAATGAATATTATGAGGTTTGTTGGTCTATCATACATTCCATTTAGTATTTTATCATATTTATATCATTATATTATTTCCCTGGCTCAAACATCAGGGAAATACCCCATGTCATAATTTAATTATATTACATGTAACATAAATTATTTTGGTTAATTAAAATATTTATTCCATGGGTCACTGAAAACACAAATGTGCAATATCCATTATTTGGATAGATATTTGAGACTATGATCATAACCATCAGTGTCCCATAAGCGGTGCCTCTAATCTTATATATTTTCTATGGGTCCCATGAAGGATGCCTCTACTTCCGTTTTGATCATGAGAATTTATTATTTGATACAACTTAATATATTGACCTAGGGGACCCTGGTGGGAGACCTTGTAGATGACCGACCAAAATACATTGATTCATTGGTATGTATTGAGATGTTAGTATATGTAACTATTAATAAAGTACTAGAAATTTGATACTGAGGATAAATGGATGTAGGAATTGGTTTAACAGTTCATTTAACCTTGATATATTATTTATTCATTTCTCTAAGTTATTGTTGATACAACTTATATTAACATAAATTATTCATATTACATGACCCGTTGGGCCTGATATGATGTGATGTAATGATGGTGATTCACAAAGTTATATCCTAGTTTCTATCTTATAAGCCTGTATGATGGAATATTTATTTATTTGGAATCCAATAGGTACTACATAGGTTCTTAATTTTTAACATTATATGATTTATGGGTAAAATTATAGGAAGACCTTGTTTCAATTAGATTCCTATTTTATTAAAGAATATATTGGTAGATCATTGATTACACCTTGGAAACACTCTTATTTGGTGTTTCCCTTGGAGGATTACTAGCTCTATAAGATCTTGGAGATTCCAGATACAATCATGTGGATGAAATTTACATAATATATATAGAGGATTTATAATGTTATCTTCAAGTGATGCATGTAGTGTTTCCATGTATCATATGAAAGAATAATTTCCACATTTTTCATCCTTTTTTGGTATGGGGATATTGATATTTTTATTAAGTATATGATGAGTTATTACCTCATGAGTATTATTAATTTCATACAAATCACCTCGGGGTAACCAGTTTATTTATTTTTTAATTCATAGTGGAGATATTTCCTATGGATTGAGACCTAACACACATACATCATAATATATTTACACAATGACTGAGTGGTCCAACATTAATCCCAATGCCCTATTACATTATTTATGGTAGACACCAGAAAAACCATTATATAGAGAAGGCGATTCTGAGTGATTCCATGGATAGGGAATATATCAACCTGTGAAGTCGTCGCTTACTCAGAGACATTTATAGAACTAGCGGACATAGGTAATGGTCAATTTGGATCACAATCACAAGGAAAAAATTTATTATAAATGAAATAAGTGGAATGGAATGTTTATCAGTTCCCTATTCATATTATATCAATCTAATTGGGTTTATGGGTTTATGGATTTACTATGTATTTATTTTATTCATTTATATCTGTTTGTTTCTTAGAAAGGACAATACCTTCCATGAGCATGCTCTTATAAAATTATATGATGGAAATAATTTTTTTATTATTTTTATGGTAATTGTTTTATTTTGGTCATCCCAATGAGTATCCCACACATGCATATGATTAATTTAGTCTCTATTTATGGGACCTTGATGGGGGGAATATTCAGTATTGTAATCATGCACTTCTCGGGCCACCATTACACATGGGTACATAGGAAATGCTCTTATAGATTATGGAAGTGGATGTTCCGTGGATTGGGAATGATTTTATGGTTTTCATAGATATGTATGTGTAGAATAGGTATTTTTTATGGATCGGCGTGTTTGGTCGATCCTTTCACTTTTTATGTTTTATTTATTTACTATATTATACGTGGTTAGTGGAGTAATAAATTTATTTTATATTTCTGACTTGTATGATCATGCCATTCTTATTTTTAATTTATTATAGCCTTGTTTATATCAATTTCATCCATGATATTGAAATATTATAATATATATAATATATATAATATTTAGTAAACTGTGTTGTTTTCTTAATATGATATGAGGTCATATTATCCCATTTGACAAATTATAGGCCCCCGCTTCTTATTAGAAACCAGTAGAACATGGGGAGGTACTCTTGAGTCCTTTTCGCCAACTAGTATGGTAACTATTTGTAGAGTCATCCAGGTTGGCGCATGAAATGATCCCCGTCGTAGATTTCATTTTTATTTATATTAAAAAAAATTATTTCTATGAAATGGATATTATATCTTTGAAAGGGGTAAATAAGTTTATTTTATTTTTAGTTTATGAATCATAACACTATTTTTATATAGATCAACCATAATAGACAACCTTTATGAAATATTTGTAGAATTAAAAAATGAATCATATGGATGGAAATTACATTTTAATGGAGGATGTACATATTTTTCTTGAAAGCGTTGATATGTATTATGAATAATTACTTCTTTAACCACATAATTATGAAGTACAGTTTCTTATTAAACCAATACAAGAATAAAAACCTATATCCAATACTCCCTATTGAATAATACTTGTTGAATTTGCAGAGTTGATATATAAAATACTGGATTTATAAGATATGTGATTCATATAACATATTTTTCACCATGGGGATCAATTCATAATTTTGAAATTGAAAATTTTTCTATTAGATTATGTAATAATTACATATAGAAAAATAAAATTATTATACTTAATAGATATCCACTCCCATGAATTGGTGAAAAATTAAATCAATTCTTAGAAGCTATATATTTTTCAATGATCAACCATCAATCTAGATATCACATATTAATGATGAATATGGATCATATATCAAATATGGAATTCTTTATGAGGTATAGACATTATTAGTTTACTCTGATTCCATTTGGATTATCTAATATACTCAATGTGTTTATGGGTCTAGTAAATAGAATACTAGTTTATGATGTTGATAGTTTTTTAGTGGTATTAATTGATGATATATTGGTATATATTAAATACTATTGGGGTTATCTAAATTAATATTGAATAATTATTGAGACACCTAATAACAAATTTATTTTATGGGAATTTTTTATAGTGATTATTTTTATCGGTAATATTAATTTTCAAATACAGATAGTCTCTATGTATAATTAAGAATTAACCCTTCAAAATCAATCACAGTGATGGAATGTACCACATGAATAAATATATATTTTGAACACAATGTTTATTGTTGAAAAAGGTTTCTACCCATGTTTTTTCACAATTTATCTTGTTTATAGAACCTATTAACCATACTGACATATTAAGCAATAAAAGTCACTTTGTAACTAGAATGTAGGTAATTTGTTGAGGATATTACGGTGATATTGTTCAATGTGTGGGTAAACTCAATATCAGTATATTGGTGAAGAAATATATAGAAATTCATTCTCTACCACAGATCCTGGCTAGATATAATGGAGTTTGGTAATTTATAAAACCATAATAGTTCAATAATGGGTATTAGTAAAGTATGATCACGACATAAGCTATGTATGATCGTGATGATGTTTTATAACATTTTATGGTAATAACCTATATCCTAAATAAAATTATTATTTTTTGATGTTTTGGGGATCCTATCAAGAAAATACAATGTGAATTATTCCCATTTCAATTATATATTAGATAATTGTTGTATAATCCCCTTATATGTTTTCCTCTATGTATTAAATTCCTTCCATACCAATAACTAGGATACATATTCAACAATATATTTCATCATATTATCTCACCAAAATATATGATTCTTCACTATCCATTATAGGTATATATATTGTTTCTACATTTGATTCTCAATTCAATACCTATGGACTTGCAAAATGTGAATGGTTTGCTCCCATCTGGTTGGTTATAATATTTAAATACTATATTAATTTAATTCCTATAAATTTAACAAATAGTAATAACCAATAACAAACACTATATAAAATATAAGTTAAAATCCAATATCTATCAGTACATGTTATCATATTCATTCAATATTTAATGGAATTCATGATCAAATATATTTATCACTATATCATAAAAAACGAATTATTTTTATTTCCATATATTCCTCTTGAAATATCATTAATAATTATAAACTCGCTTTAGATAAAAAATAAAATTGGTTGTCTATGACTTTGAACTAATGATCAACCATAAACTCATAAAGTAGTGATCATATCCATAAATCTAATGCTAATAATATATAAAGAGATAAGAATAAGTTATTTGGGACTGCTATCAAATAATAAAAATATTTTAAAATCCTACTGAATATATTCATTTAAAATATTATTTACATTAATAGTATATCTTTTTACTATCAATACTCATGATCAAAAAGTGTAATTTTCATGCACCATGTGACATTTGATCCAAATACCAATGAAAACATCTTACTGTTATCAATACCAGGACAACTATTTCCTACACATATCCCTTATAATATACATTTATGGATTTATTTCTAAAAAAACTCTTATTTTAACCCACAATCATCCTTTGGGTATCCATGAAATATGGAATTACTATATATAATTGAATTTAGTAGCTTAGTAATATTAATTATATATATAATTAATCAATTTAAAATTTCAATTTCTGTAAGAAACTATTAATGAAGTGTTTTGATCATGTTATTCAAATTATATTACATGTTATTATAAAGGAAAATACCAATATAAATAAGAAATTGTTCATAGTTAATAAATATTCATTGTAATTTGATTTTTTCAAACTATTTGAAGAAATATTAAGTTGTTTTATTTTGATATCCATGAAAATTTATGGATAATGATTTTAGGTTGCCTTTAATTCTTCCAATTTTACAATTAATTATAAAAATACTCATTATGTATACTAACATTTTTAATTGTAGTTATGTTATGCTATTTTTATTTTTAATTACAATATATAATCTTATATTAAAAAAATTATTTCCAAACCATTTCCATTTGTATAATAAATATTTATGTTCTAAAAACTCTTCACTAAAAATTTTTATTTCCAATGAATGTCTCGATATTCCCATAAAACATTAATAATCATCTATTTAATTATTAAACATTTAAATTATAATTATTATAGAAATTAAATATACATGATAAAAATATGTTATTTAAATTAAAAAAATATCTTTTGTGATATGTAATAGATTTAATGAAATTTATGTGAGATATTTACATAAATTAACATGATGTGGAATGTATATTATTTATTTTTAAATTCCACCAAACTAAATTTAACATCATATTAATGTTATGACATATTTAAAATAGTTTGATTTAAATTGCAACTCTAATTTTAATTTAGATGTTCATATACATTTAAACATTTCAATAACTAAATACATTTGAACTATTTTATATTATTATATTTTTAAAAAAATTTCCAAATTTTATTACGATATTTATTGAAGATTTAATCAATTTTCAATATTAGTTAATTTTTTATATGTTTTCGAGATTTTTCTAGGAAAACATGAAATATATAAAATAAAATATTTTTATTGATTCTTATATAAATATATAATTATACTTTGGGAATCTTAATGTACTTAAACTCTTTTAATCATCTTCACATATTTATTTTTTCATATTTTATTCATAATTATAATATACTGTTGTTTTAACTTTTTTTTGTCCAATATAAAACATTATCATTGTAAAATACAAAAAACATTTATTTATTATTAGTTTTAATGAAATTAATTAATCAAACACATCATGAATAGTATTATAAGTATTCATTTAAAGGGAAAATAGATTTATTTATAGATAATTGAATAAATATTTTTAGTAGATAATGTGAACTTAAAAATAAGACCATTGTTGGAGGGACGGAGGCATGACATGGGTTGTTTGTGATGCATTCATGATGCATGCTTGGGGTGAAGACCTATGGAAATTCTAATGAAAGCATGGCCTTTCGTATATCAAAGAGAAGGGGCCTTTGGGAAATTCAGTTTTAGGCCTATGATACATTAATATATAGAAAACTATGTATGGGATTGATATCAATTAGGGGTATGATATGTCTTTTTTATCCTATGTTTTTAGGTGTGTGTGTGAGTGTGTGTGTGTTTGAATGTAATTTTACCCCCAATAACTTATTATATATATAAACATAATACTATTTAGTTTCTTTATATTTTATCTATTATAAGTTCTCATGTAATTTTAATTAATTTTTATTAAACTTTTGTTAATAAATATAATAGATTTATGAAATTTAAGATCTATTAATTTTATGAATTTTTTTATTTTAGATGTACTACACCAAAAAACAATTTTTATGAGTCAAATAATTGTTGATGGCATTCACACCATACATACATCAACAAAATTAACCATTGATTCTTAACACGATGTATAGAATACTACTTTTAATGTCCTCTATAATGATTCTATAATTACTTCTTAAACATAATAGTATATAGAACCCCACAACATCTCTAGAAATATCCTCTCAAACACATCCATTAAATAAATCATCTTCATCAATTTCTGATTATTATTTGTAGTAGTTTATGGTATCGAAATATGTGCTCAGGATAGATTGTGGATGGTCAAAACTATTTAGGAAACATTTCAAGACTCCAAAATCCAAAAATAATCAAAGGGTTCTATTTCACCAACCCCTTTTCTGATCCTCTCACCACCACGGATAGCACGAAGACCAGTTGACCAAAGTTCCGTGAGTTTGAGGAGCATTGTGATTGGCAAGAGGCCTAGCTGACAGAACCCTCCATGCCACCAATGACCACTACGATTTCTAGGAAGACCACTTGAAGGGAGCCTCCATGAGACCATAGAGCTCTGCGAATACATCCATGCCACTTAACAGTATGCTCTAAAAGCCTTATGAATCTTCCTTCATTGGTGAAGCTCAGACTCCTTCTCATTGCACCTCTATTAATCACGAATAGAGGTGCATATAAATATGAATCTCTCCTCCACTTCACAACATCATTACCATGAAATTTTTATTTCTAACTCCCATTTCACAAATGTGCATGTGCTCTTTGAACCAGTGAAAAAGTTAATCTCTCAAGGTATTTGTGCATAATGAATGATATTTTACATTATTCCTATATACATCCACATAATTAGTATTTTTCATTAATGAAGTACCATGGGTATTGCAAAGGTAGGAGTCCCTCTTGGGAACATGGGACATCATTAAGTATTCATCCTTTTCAATGAACCATCCAAATACATGAAGACCCTCCACCTTGGCTAGGTCACGCTGCTTCGGTATTCTTCTCCCTTTATTGGGATCCTTTTTTCATTTTTTAAGAACCTTCCTATGTGAAGCTACCCTTCTTCACAAGGATATTTAGAGTGGGGCCTCCTACTTTGTTAACCCATTTATAATGCGGCCCTTCAGGATCTTACAACGGGATTTCCTGAATCCTCTTATGGTGTCCCTTATTCTATTTTCCTGCCTCATGATTTTTTTCATAAGTACGCTAATGGCCCTTTGTTTTTGGCATGGACACAATAACGTGAACCCCATAAGTGACTATTCATATACAACCATCCTGTAGGCCACTGCTCATGAATTACCAATCCCATGTGTGGGTAGGTATTCTTCATGTAACTCCAGGGTGTATGGTGTGAAACCTTCCCATCCGTGTAGCAAAAAATTAATCCTCTAAACACCATCGTCCTTAGAACATGAAGTTAAACTATAGGCATGCCCTTTGAAATGCACAAAGGGTGTTCCGTCTCGGGATTTATCCACACCCACAAGCCTCCACATGAATGAGATATTCATTTCCCTATTTACATGGCATGTCATCCTAATATCGTGATATTAGATCCTCCTCAGGTGTCTCTCCTAGATAAAGTCCTGATCTCCCTCTCCCTAGGCCTCTAGGCATGCGTATTCCCCACACCATTCCTCTTGGCTTTACATTTCGAGCCAAGACCATTAAGTCTACTACAATCTGTTGATTCTCACTCAAATAATGGATTAGATGGGCTTAGAGTAATAGTGACCACGAAATCATAATTGGGCCACTCAGAATGTGTAATCCCAACCACGTCTTTTGGCTGGTAACCATTCATAATCCCCAATGTATTTCCAAGTCACTATCAATGTGTATTCCCCGATTCTCTGACATCGAGCACTAAACCTACATGGAATTTTATCTCTATATTCTAAACCGGGTATGTAGTAAACCTCTATAAGGTTCCAGCCCATCACTTACCCCAATCCATTTATTCTACCCATTACAAATCATTTCACTCATCATGCATGAAGTTAAACTACATGCTCCAAACTAAGTGGGTTTTGATATCTATTGGGAATATAAGAATCCCCTTTGAGGATTAATACCAACCAATGGTAAAATCCGGTGCACCCTCCAAGTTAATTACCTTACTAATGTGACATCTTGCCTTTTTGGGAAGCATCTTCTAGATCCACTACCCAAAGGAGTTTGGTACATCCACCTACACTACCAACCATGCGTAATACCCAAACATATCATACCCATCCAACCAATATTTATCTTTTTGTGAAGTTATTCTAAAAATATGTAATACACTAGGACATATCCCTGTCACATTCCATGTATACTTTATGATTCGATACTTCTGACTTGAAATATGTGGAATTTGATGCTAATCTTTGTTGACGTTTCTTTTCATCACAGAATATAATGATTGGAAAATGGAAATTCCTTAAGAAAAAATAGATTCATACATTGAAGAACATCAAAAATTGACAAAGGCATGAACAAGGAACATTTTAAGCATGGGTTATGCAAGTTTATTTATGGTCGTGCAAGTCACTTGCGCACCACATATAGGACACGCAATTCAATTTCACGCCCAATTAGTTTTTTTTCAAGGTGCTCAGTGGACTATAAATACCCCCAGTGGGGACCCCATTTCAAGAAAATATTTTCCAAAACTTAGAATTACGCTCTGGTCGCCCTTGTGTATGCTTGAAGTCTTCCGAACACTTCTTACGTAACTTCTTACCTATAATGGAATATCTAAAGAGAAATAATAAGGCCTAAGTGCTAGAACTCACCAACACTTGCACGCCTAAGTGTCCATCCCTTATGGGAAATGGATACACTTGTGTGATGCGTTGTCCTCTCATGGAAACTTGAGCACTGGCCTTCTATAAGCATCTAGGGATATTACTAAGAAATTGAGCCAAGTCTCGTCCAAGTATTACCCTAAAGGTTCTCCATCGCCCAAGTGAACTCATGTCACACAAGTATACTCGCGCGACCAGGACTTTTGCACCCAAGCAGGACTTGCACACCTACCTCTTTCTGGGTTCCCCTCGTTTCAATTCACATCCTTTATTCAAATCCACCTTTCCTCTTCAAGATCTAGCCTTCAAAACCCTCTTCAAATCCACTTATGGCATGGTTTCATTGTTTGATTCCTTATCTGAAAGGAATTATGTGTAAACATCTCTCAAAACCATGTGTTTTACATAACTCTATATCACTACGGTTAGAGGTTCCCTTCATTCATCCTCATCCCTTAAGATGAGAGAATCATTGATTTGGTCATCTGTCTCAGGGGTAATCCCCAACCATAATTCAAATCCCCCATAAATTGGGTATCCTCTTTAGGATTAAGCCACAAATTAAGAATTTAAATATCCATAAAGCACAAATCTTTTTATGGACCTTGTTAATGGGCATCCCTCTTAAGAGTAAACCCCATGTCCCCTTTAACATTGGGCCTCCTTATCTAGAAAAAGCCTCAATCATAATTCCCTCTTAATTTGTGCTTCCTTTTCAGGAGTAATCCCTGAGTTAAAATTCTAAATCTCCTTAAAGCACAACTACTTTTATGGACCTTCTCATGGGATTTGTTCCTGAACTAAGTCATGATCTTCATTTACATAAGCATTCACACGTACCTAATCCTCATATAATTTCGTGTGACGAGATCTTTCATTGCACAAATCATCAGGTTTACTGATACCTCTTGTTTCTCAAATCAAGCATGACTCACGTGAGCATAGAGGGTAAAAGTAACCACGACAAATATCTTTGGGCCATTAATCATATGTAAGCCCCACACTTCTTACTCGAACTACGTGGACATTGATCTCTGCCTTAAAAGTAGAGTATGTATGAAGCCTTTTAAAGGTTCATGCCCATCACCCATTAATTCTCATCTGTCCCATATGACGTTAAACTATATCTTAATTCCCGAACTATGTGGGTTCTGATTCCTCTTTAACAAGGATACTTAGGTTGTCCATCTGCAGGTACGGTGCCAACTCTGAAATAATTTCTATCATTCTAAATGAAAATAAACATCAAGTGCCCCACTGAGTGGCATTAAAACCTGTATGGTCATCATAATGACCAATAGATTTATATATAATTTATTGGAGGATACCATTGATTAAGAATCTACAATACATATGGATGATTCTCCGTCCATGAAGAAACTAAAATACATATAAAAGATTATCTAAATCTCATACAAATCAATAATTGATTTCCAAATCTAAAGGAAAACTCATTTTTATACTTGGTGAATTAATAAGGATTCTTGAACATAACATAAATCTATGAGAGAGTCCCGGAGTAGGCAATAATTCCGCCAAAAAAGGTTTGATGAGCCTGACCTCCCATCCTCTCGACCAATCGAAATTATTACGCCTCATCGATCCACAACTAATGATACCTTGTGTTTAGAATGTATGTCCAAATGGATATAGAATCATTGGATGTTTCTAGTTCTATAAATAAAACCGTTAGAAACCGATTGGAAAAGTTTGAAACTTAAAAAAATGAGGTCATCCCCAATTCTAGAAGAAACAAAAAATGGTGAACCCGACGTGAAACCTTAACCATGTTAAAAGGATGTTTTAATTATTTGTTAGGCCCCTATTTAACTTAATTTGAGGGCCATCAAAGTATTCAATAACATAAGAGCTCATCCAAAATAAGTAGTATGGCCGGACTTATCTTGATTATGTCTTCTATATTAAACATGCACTCTTTTCCAAGATCTCTCTACATTATAGAAATTGCTTCTTTAATGTTCACACCTGTGAATTCTTTGGCTTCTACTTCTGCTGGATATTCGTCCGCTCTGAAGATGACATCACCTACTCAACGTCTGCAATACTGGGTATCGAATGCGTTGGTGAGGGACTACTATCAACACGGTACCATCCCGACTCTAGAGGTCTCTCAACATGCCCTCCAACTTTACAAATCAGCCTCGTTTTCCAGAAAGCGACGACCAGTGATCAAAAAGTAGGCAATCCTAACCAACATCTCCAACCGTTTTGGGTTGTTATCCCTAGAATGAAACAACTAGTCCCTCCCATATTATAGGGATGTTAATGAAGAGGTCACTCAATTCCTTGGTTCAATAAGGTCAGAGTCCTTCCTAAGGGCTCCCATCAATAATCGTCGCCAGACTCATGCGGTAGTGCACCCTCAACATGATGAGGGTATCACCTCTTGGGGTTCAGATTAGGTCCCTCAGACCCGAGCATGCAAGAAGAACCACCAAAGGTGAAACTCAGCAAATAGGGAGCAGTTTATTACCTCTGTCCCCTCCGTAGAAGTCCATCAAGCCATCTTGATGGAAGACAACGAGCGGGCATATACACCCGTCCGTCCAGATGTTACTGCCCAGCTGACTCGTCTGGAAGTAACATGCCAATCCCGCTAGGAAATTCCATAGGAGTACTATAGGCAGGCACAGACACATATTTATAATTCACCAGCCAGTCAGCAGGCTCGTCTGACTGCATCCAAAGAAGATTGCCAATCTAATATGGTGTCAACTGGTAAGCCGAAACCTACACCTATTTACAATCACCAATTCTATCTGCAGTCTCGTCTACCAGTATTGAATGAAATTCATCATCATGAAGAAGAATACACAACAGGAACATACAACTGCAAAGGTTTATCAAGTCTACCAATAGTCTCATTTAGTAGCACCTGGAGAATTCACTCAGAAAGCTCTGATGACAAATTTGGAGCAGACTCAACTCTCTGACCCTATGCATAAGTACTTTCAATATCCATTGATAGGAAAAGAATTACAAGAACAAGCACATACACCTACTCAAATAACGTAATTGATGTGTATTCTCATTCCATCATGTGAAGTCACCAAGAATATTCGGACAATGGTGAAAGAGCAGAATCAAATCCCTGCCCATATTATGGATGCTTGTTAGAATCTTATAACAACTTTGGTAGCATCACTGGGAAAAAATCATAAATCTATCCCTATCAGTGGAGTGACTCATCAACATGTCATTCCAGAGTAGATACGCACAACTGTTCTAGTCCAGTAGGGTCGTGGGACATTCTCCCCCATGTTATATGGACAATCATATCGGGTACATACACCCAATTTAAATAGAGATAATCAGCCTAACCTGACTATTTCTCCTGAGCAGGCACATACACCTACCAAAAATAACCACATTCATTAACAAGTGGTTTCCAATGTAAGTAAGAAGGTATCTATGAAAAAGAACTGTCCAGCTCAATTGAGAAATCAAGAGCCAATCTATAATAAGGCCTTTCTCGATGCTGGATTTTTGAAGCCTTCAGACAATTATATCTTGAAACTCAACATTCTACTCACTAATTTCCCAATATTGGGAACAATAATTCTGAAGGTCTTCATCATACACTTCTTCATGAAGGCTTGATTCATGACAGTTCAGTCGATCTCTAAGTATCATCTTCATATGAGAGCCACAATAACCCACTGCATGTCCAGAAGACCAAGGACCAAGAGGTTTTATATTTTTCTATATCCCACCATGGTGATCCTCCCCATGATGATGAATTTATCTGTGAAAGTCCTCTCCACATTAGTAATTCTCATTGCCTGGAAAATTCTTCAAAGGAAAATGTAGTAACGAGAAATCCCTCTTATCTTGATGCACTTGCAAATGTGAAGCCAGTCATGTCTGATGCTTTACCGATAGAATGTGAAATAATTTCTCAATCAGAATATAGCCCAGAGCATAGGTCATTCTCCGAACCACCCCTGGGTCATTTGTCTTCTAATTTGACAAATAAATTCTATAACAATCTTGTTGAATATGATAAAGCAACAAATAATAACTAGCTTTGGTCTAATCAGGTAGAAGAATATTCATCGAATGAAAAGGAGGAAGTTCTGAATATGAGAAAGCAACTGGTGAAAGGTGAAGTACCATTCAGGTTTTGTCATTTGGCTGACTCTTAGTATGATATTACAAAAATGTTGACTGAAGATTGTATTCACGATGTTTGTCTCAACATGTGAAAAACACACTGTCACTTAAAGGAGAAAATATATTCTTATGATGAATATGAAAATCATGTTAAGAGAATAGAAGTGTTACAATGCCAAATTGATTTGGAATCTCTCTCAGTTTCCCAACATCCAAAGGATGAAAAGCAACAGAGATCCCTTTATCGTCCATGCCTTGGCGCGTTAAAAAGTTTGTGCCAGTTAATTACCAATTCCTCATCTGGTATTAATATCAAGGGATGGGGTGTTCATGGAGCACTGCATTTCGCTGTAATCTCCACTCAACAAAGCCTGCGAAAGGTGGTCTCATGCAATTTTATTTCCCATGGAAGGGCACATTCAACTAGTTTTGTGTGTAATCAGATGCTTGCTCAAGAACATGCCTCAACTAGTTCTTCCTAAATTCAGGCATATAAAAAACAAGATATCAAATTACTCTTGCATCAAGCAAATGAGAATATCAAAATATGATTCTCGTTTAGAGAAGGCACATCATCATGTAATATAAGTTTCAAAAATAACCCAACAGTCATCTGAGTCCGGTGATTTGAGTGGATGTAGGATGATGTATCTGGCGAATTACAAGACTAAAGTCAGAAAAATCATGGGATATTTTATGAAATTATTATATGTAGTAGCTCAAGAGCCACATCATCTTTCCAGACTAGGGACTCTTTTAATCCAACCCACGGGATCAACATATAATAATCGAGGAGTTGAGCAGGAATAATTGGAACATCCCCAGTCCACTGGAGTGGGGACTTTTTCAAATTTTCAATCTCTTCCTCAATGAAAGTTAGTCTTCTCTCGATTAGGGAAGAATACATAGGAGGAACATAGAGCCAAATTATCTGGATACTCCTTCCAAATTTCAGTTCATCATGAAGTTCCTGAGGGATCAACCAAAAAATGGAAATGTCTCATAAAATACATGAAATAAGATAGTATCACAGAAGAGCTGATAGAAGTGCTGAAATTCATTATGCATCGATAAATTTCGTCAATGTTGTTGTCATTGATCCCCCAGAACATGAGGCTCACTCAGATGAATCAGATGTATACTTTCTTGATCAAGAGGTTGTACGCACTGAAACAAATGGAGAAGGTGTGTGTACCCAAAATCAGAGGCTTGCCCAGAATTTAGGCATTCCTTCATATAACCAACTTCCCCCTCTATAAAAGGCATCCAACGAGGTGAAAAGAAAAATTTAGGTTATCCCTAACTCTGGAGAATTCCAATCAATCCCATTAGAGGAAAGGTTCTCACAACAAGTGGAAGAAATGAAGTAGTTAAGGATGTTAAATGAAGAACTACTTCAAGATAGTCTTCCTCCTAAGCGTGATGGAGTTAGTCAGTCAAGGATATTCATTGCAACTACTAGGATGGATCAAGAATACCCCCCTTTACATGTACACCCTCATAGGTCTAATCCTATGGTTCCTACGCGACAACAACTGGTAGTACTACCATTAGTGACAGTACCAGTCACTACACCTGTCCAAACTCCAGTTCTTGCACTTGCACAAGTTCAAGATCAACCAGATTTTTCCCAAAAATCAATGAATACTACTGAGTCATTAACAGCTAGTTTGGAATATATTGAAGGAAAACATGCACCATTTCAATCGGAGAAGAGATCTTACCCTGAATGGGTTGATGTAATTCCTCCCCCATTAAATTTTGCGAGTACCACACTCCCAATTTTTAATGGTTCGGTAGATCCAGAACAACACATAACACATTTTTTTTCTCGTTGTGATCCTATGATGGGTGCTCCTCGACATCATGAAGTAGTTAAGCTCATGTGTTTTGTACAGTCATTACAAGGACCAACTTGTTTATGTTATACAAGCTTCCAATCTCAGTCAATTAATGGGTGGGAATATCTCCATAAAAAATTCATTCTTCAATTCAGCTCAATAATGCCAAAGACGACAATTTTTGATCTTACAATTTGCAACCAAAGGGAGAATGAAAGAGTTTCATATTTCATTACTCGATGGAATGGATTAACATATTCCTTATGTTTAGCACTCCCTCAAGAATTTTTTTCCCAATTTATGTGGAAAATTTGGACGGTGAATTATCCACATCATTGATCCCTGTGAAATACACAGGAGGGTTTGGAGACCTTACTTCAATCACTCATGAGATTGAAGACTCTCTAACAAAGACTAAGACTAAAAATTATGTAATTCCATCAATTCTAGGAAGGGGAATGGGGAAAGTAGAGACTTATACAGTTACACTTAAACAAGCACATGTACCTACTTCCACTTCAAAACCTTGATCAGATCGAATGGATTCGCCTCCTGAGCATAAAAAATAATGGCTGCCTCGTCAAAATGATCAAAGATATCAAAGACAGAAACAGTTTGAAGATTTGAAGAAAAAATTTTATTCTTTCAATAATGAACAAGTTCTTGTCTACTTCATCTCAGCTTTGGAAAATAATCGGGTTCAGTTTCCAAGGCCCAAAAGGCTGAAAAGGGAAGGAGATGAAGTCCTCCCTAAATGTTCCCCTTTTTATCAGATGTTGGGGCATCCCATTCAGTAGTGTTGTGTCTTCAAAGACCTACTGCAAAAGATAGTGGACTTTGGAGAGGGTAAAATTGAAAGGTTCTTCAGCCCATGTAGCATGCGTTACTACTACAGATCGAGAGGAAGAAGGCGAGTGGCATGAAATGAAAGGTAAAAATGAGCAGAAATATGATTATTGGAGGTTGATGAAAACAATAAACCGAACTCATTCCATTTTTTGAACACAATTGAATCAAAAAATTTTGTCTTCTTCAATGAATGAAACAACAAAATCCCTTTCATCAGAAAAAAAATCTTCAAAGAGGTGGCATAATTCGAAGAAAGAAGAACAGTCAGAAGAAGACGAGTTCGTGTCAAAGCATAAATTGTCTTGGACATTGGAAGATTTTATGCCATCTACTCACAAAATCCCGGGCAGCACCCCACCAAATGGCACAGCCTGAAATGACTAACCAGGAACAGTCTTCATCAGAAGAAGAGTTGATCTTTGGTTCTGTTAACATGATTCATTTAACAAATCCTTATACCAGTAATAGTTTCAATCCTGACCTGCCTGAGTTCCATGTATCAAAAAAAGGAATTAGAGGAGGATAGAGAGTTATAGGATACATGGGAATACATGGATATTCTAGAAGACACTATTTCGATCCTACCCCTGCTAGAACTGTATATGCATTAGAATCTCATGGAAAATCCCTTCAGCGGGCTCAACAAGAACAAGAAAGTTATTCCACACATGGAAGATTCAGTCTTGGCACAGTTATTTTGGAATATCGGTTAGAGGTTACACCTTCTTCCTATCAAGAAATAAATATACCTAGTCAGTCTAATCTGCCCAATCAAGGAGTATTTCCAACTCCTACCTCGATACAAGATGCGTCTACATCCAAAGCATCAACTTCTAAGGCACTTTTGAAACCAAATGTTCATGTTTGGAAATACAGACCTTTGGACAAAAATAATGATTTCTTGAAACATTTTTCCTATGTACTGACCCAGTTATAAATTTTAGATGCCTTGAATCTATCAAAGGATCTTCGAGAGGAACTCATTGAGGCTTTGTCAAGTCCTCATGAATTCGTAAATAAAATTGTTGCGGTAGAAGTATACCACATAGAGAATGATCCTCCAGAATGCCATGTAGTGATATCTTTTACAAATAAAGATGAAGATGATGTTGTACATGGACATATTAGACCTTTGTATTTATCTGCAAAGTTCAATGATGTAGACATCTGATGAGATTTCATTGGTAATGGCTTAGGAGCCAATCTCATCTCTATTTGTACACTTCATCGATTGGGCCTCACTGGATCTTATTTATCTTTATATACATTGATGTTGCAAGGATATTATAAAAATGAACAAGAATCTCTGGGCGAGATTACACTCAGAAATCAGTTTGGAGACCTTGTATCCAATTCAAATTTCATGGTTATTCGTTATGACACAGCCTTAAACATTTTTCTTGGAAGACCTTGGCTACATCAACATGTGGTCGTACCATCGTCGTACCATTAGTGTCTCAAATATTGTATCAATGGTAAAATTGGGACATTTTATGGTGATAAATCCCTATTCAAAACTTGTGAATCTCAATACATTGAGGTATAATTCTATCACAGGGAAGGGAAGGATAAATCCATGATAATGGAGGTTATGAAAATTAATGCTCCATATGGTTTGGAAATGATTCGAGTAAACCCATTCATACATGTGAGTATAGATTATGTGTTGCCTATCAGCCGGATTTACATGGTAGACCCAAATCCAAATACACTTATGGAAACATCCATAATGTCAATTACAAAAACCAAGCAAAACAACATGGTAGATGTTTTTGATTTTCCAGGAAATGATGAAAGCTCAAATGGAGATGTCTTCCTTTCTTCCACTGAAATCCAGCAGGTCTATACTTCATCAACCCTGCTAGAAGAAGTTATATTAATACCATAGGAAAATAATGATATTGATTCTCAATCCATCATCTCCTATCTATCACCTCAGAAAGACCCTTCATCATTATTAGGGTCAGAAATGGTAGTATCTTCTTCAATATGTTCAAATTTTAAATAATCTCCTAATCATATAAGTTCTGCTCCGATATCAACTATGAAAGTAAAAATAGAGGATGTAAGACATATTGAAGAAGAAGAGGACGATCTCAGAGATGCTCCTCCATCATTTGAAGAGGGTATCTCTACCACTGTGGATGAACTCAGAGAAATATATTTGGGTACAAAATAATATCCATGCCCCACTTTAATTAGTACGACCATGAAACTTGAAGAGATAGACATTTTTCCTTTATTTTTAAAGAAAAATCAAGATGTTTTTCATTGGAATTATACAGAAATTCCAGGTCTTGATATCGATGTTGCCACTCATAATTTAGTTTTCCAAAAGAACATCTAGGATTCAAGCAAGCCGCAAGAATAACACACCCAACTTATGCCTCCAAAATTGAAGCTAAAGCGGATAATCTTATAAAAGCTATGTTTTTCAGAGTAGTTCAATATCCCAAATGGATGGCTAATATAATCCCTGTGAAAAATAATAATGGCCAAATTATAGATTGCAAAGATTTCCGAGATCTTAATCGGCATTGTCCCAAGGATGATTTTCCATATCCGATCACAGAACTCTTAGTTGAAGCAATAGATGGTTATGAAGCAATTTCCTTAATGAATGTATATTCTGGTAGAATCAAATATGAATGGCTCCAGAAGATGAAGAATCTATAGTCTTCAGAGCCCCTTAAGGTGTGTTTTGCTATCGAGTAATGCCGTTTGGCCTGAAGAATGCAGGTGCAACGTATCAATGTTCCATGCACCATATCTTGAAAACCTTTTTAGGTAAATTGGTTGAATGTTATGTAGATGATTTGGTGGTTAAATATAGAAAATTTTCTAATCACATGGCTGATTTGGAAATCATATTCCAGAAACTTCAAAAATAAAATTTGAAGATGAGCCCCTTGAAATTTGCTTTTGGGGTAACCTCGGGAAAATTTCTCGGCTTTGTTGTACACCATCATGGTATCGATGTTGATCTTGAGAAGAAAAAATAAATCCTTGGTATGCCACGTCCTTAAAATTTTAATGAATTAAGAGCACTTCAAGGACACTTGGCCTATATTCGGCGTTTCATCACCAATGTAGAAGACATGTGTTTACCCTTCACCAAATTAATGAAGAAGGGAGTCACTTACCAGTGGACCGAAGAATGTCAGGAAGCATTCAATATTCTCATGAAGTATCTCTTGAGTACACCGGTATTAATTCCACCCACTGAAAGAAGACTAATTATCCTTTATGTGACAGCTTTGGATCGATCATTGGGTGCCTCCTTGACAAAAAGAAAGATGTTGGGAATGAAAACAACCTTTATTATCTCAGTCAGACTAGGCTTGAGGCAGAAACACGATATTCAAGTATTGAAAAGTGATGACTAGCGTTAATCATTGCAGTTCAGAAATTGAGACACTACCTGCAACATCATGAGGTCCAATTGGTATCTCGCAATAACCCTCTCAAGTTTATCCTTAGTCTTCCAATTCTTACAGGATGTCTGGCAAGGTGGGTAGTTATTTTGAAGCTGTTTGATATCTAGTATGTGTCTCAAATGGAAATAAATGGCCATGCTCTAGACAATTTCCTTGCTGAACACCATTTATTATCAGATACATCTTTAAATATTGAACTTCCTGATGAGGAATTCTTCTCTATTTATGATAATCCTCAAACATGGGAGATGTACTTTGATGACGCCTCCAGAAGTCCAACATGGTGAAAAATGGAAGATCCTAAATTCAACAAAGTTGGGTTAAGAATCATTCTTATTTCCCCAGAAAACCCAGTGCTACCCTATTTATTCTTATTTTTGGGAGGTGGTATAGACAATGAAGCAGAATATCAGGCTCTCATCACAGGCTTGGAATTGGCGCTTTAGGCATAGGTGAATCACTTAATGGTTAAATGTGATTCAGATTTGGTAATCAAACAAGTCAATGGGGACTATTCCATCTAAAAAGATGAGTTAATCCCTTTTTATGATTACGTCAGTGAGTTAATAGAGGAATTTCCCGCAGAACCAACATTTTCTTATGTCCCGCGATCGCAAAATTCCCAAGATGATGCACTGGTTAATGTAGCCACAACTCTGGTAGATCCAAATCGGGACAAAACAATCATCAGTATTGCCCACTGTTGTATAGTTTCACGTTATGTTCAAATCATAATAGTGTAAATCAAGAAAATCAGTCCCATTTCTGAACCATATGGTTATACTATAGGATGGATGACAACTATCATGGAATACCTTCAAAATGGAACACTCCCACCTGATAGTGTCGGGAAAGAACAAGTTCGGCGACGTGTGGTCAATTTTACTCTGTATGATTGCACAGATCACAAAAAAATTATTTACAAGAAAGGTTTTGATGGAATTCTCTTTAGATGTATTGATGGTGAAGAGACAATGGTTGTCATGAAATAAGTACATGCAGGAGTCTGTTGTGCCCACAAGTCTGGACATAGACTGTTTGATCAAGTTCGAAGGCTTGGATACTTCTATCCCTCAATGATAATATATTGTGTTGGTTTCAATAAGAAGTGTCATTCATGCCATCTATATGACAATTTCATTCATCATCCAACAGAGTTGCTTTATACAGATAAATACTCATGGCCATTTTCCACATGGGGAATGGATGTAGTGGGACCTTACCCTTCAGCTATATCCAAGCAGTTTAAGTATATTCTTACTACTACTGACTTCTTTTCCAAATGGGTTGAGGATATACCTCTCAAAGAAGTTAGTTCTAAAATCATTGTTATCTTTATCAAGTCTAACATCATTTCCAGATTTGGTGTCCCTCATACCATATTGACGGACAATGGAACCAACTTCTGTTCATTCAAGGTAAGGAAGTTGTATCAAGAATACAACATCAAATCCAACCATTCATCTCGGTATCATGCCGCAGCCAATGGATAAATAGAATTCTTCAATAAGAATCTTTCAAGCATACTGAAAAATATGGTGTATAAAGATAAGAAATCAAGGCCTGATAAACTCTTTTCATGCTTTATGGGCTTATCGGACCACCACCCGCACTGCTATGCGGTCTACTCCATATTCATCGGTATATGGAACAGAAGCAGTCTTGCCCATTGAGGTTCAATTACCTTCGCTCAGAGTAGCCATTTCTGTTAATTCATCTATAGATGAACAATATCAAAGCAATTTTATGAAATGGAACGATTAGATTAAAAATTATTGTGCAAACTGCACCACTTGGAAGTCTATCAGAATCGAATTGAACAAGATTTCAACAACAAAGTTCGTCTTCATTCATTCATTCAATGAGAATTGGTATTGGTCTTCAGAACTCCAATAAAACTAGGGATGAAGCCTAAAAAGCTTGAGCCAAAGTGGGAAGGACCTTATTTAATAAAGAAGGTCTACTCCAATGGAGATTATTTTTTAATCTAAATGGATGGAGAACTCCTCACAACTCCAACCAATGCATGATTCATGAATAAGTATTCATGTAACACAAATACATATTCATTCAACATGACATTAAACTAGGTTTTCCTATCTACATGACGCTAAACTGTACAGCACTGATCCATACAGATGACCTTAAACTATTTTAGTCCTTACTACAAGACTTTAAGCTATATAGTCCCCTAGTCCTTACTAGAATACTTTAAACTGTATGGTCCCTTTTATCCTTACTGCAGAACATTAAACTGCTTAGCCCCTCATTCGTCTAACATGATGTTAAATTGTGTTCCCATTGTCGTCCTACATGAGGTTAAACTGTTCATATTCAACCTGCATGATGTTTATACTATGAAAAAGTCCCTAAATACGTCCTACATGACGTTAACTTGTGCATACATCCTACATGATGTTAAACTGTGCATCCTTAGGGTTGTTACTACTACTTATTTCTCACACCGAACATGACTCATGTGAGATTAGAGTATGTTTCAACCATAACACCCTCTCTGGGATTCTAACCACATGTAATTCCCAACACCATCTTAGGTTTTTCCTCAAGTACATCTAGATCACCAATTCATTCTTCAATTGAAATATGCGGTCTTTGATCCTTGTCTTCTAGGCCGAATACGTAGGAATCCTCTTGAGGTTCAAGTCAAAAACCAACATCTTCACATCGGTTCACCAACATCTCATAAGATGTTGATCCATGAACACCCCCAACCAGTATATTCTCATTTGCTCATCATTGTCCTTGCTATATGATATTAAACTATACAGTTCCCCATTGTCCTCACTACAAGACATTAAACTGCATAGACATACATCCTAGATACATGATGCTAAACTGTGCCGCATCGGACCATGCATATGATGTTAAACTATTCACACTTTTGTATTGTATGAAAATAAACTACAACATTATTTGACACACTCACCTAAGAGGGAATAATTATTTAAATTTATCTCCAATCATATTATATTCCAACGACTACATCCATTCATGGAAATGCCTAAACCTTTAAACTTGGATCCAACCATCATTGCACTAAATTCCCCTTTCACCCTTCACATGTACGAACCTAATATATATATAGGGTATTTCAAGAACTATGTATGGCTTGATTCCCATCCTTATGGGATATGTAGGAACGTTCAAGAATCCCTCGAACCCAGCCCCATGTCTTTGGTCCTAACCCCAAATTTCACTTTTTCTCCCTTGGATGAAATGTCCCCTTGTGAACACATGAATGTCGTATGAAAACCATGGTCTTTATTCACATCAGGTTTATAAAAAACACACATGTTTTGTCCATTATTATGGTCTAAACTCTACAACCTTAAACTAAGATCTCATACATTCTCAACCCACATGATGTTAAACAGTATTTAAAGAACTACATTTGGCTTGATTCTCATCCTAATGAGATATGTAGTGAATTATGGAATCTCAATTCAGGACCCATCTATACCATGATTATGGTAAGCATTGGTCTGTGTATCTTCTTCACACATTGAACAATACCCATTTTGATGTTTCATACTCCTATCCATAAATACTTCCAGATCTCCATAACCCTTTTATTTACATCTGGGCACAAAATGTCAGATACCCAATAATTCTTTTACCTGACTATGCAGTACGTTCTCTTAGGCGGCCTTGCATAAGAAGTCTACATAATGGACATGTCAGCCAAAGGATGCTATTATTTGACTATGCAGCCAATGCCCTTAAGTGGACCTTTATAATTCAACTCCCTAATGGGTTTGTTAAATAGTGGTAATTTCATTCTAGGGAGGAAAACTTCTTTTGTCCTTATTGGTCTCAATGACAATATGTAGGCATCTGCAACATAATATCCATCCTTACCATATTTTTCCCATAATCTTTTTCATGATATGAATGTATTCAAGTCTATGGTTTATATTTCCCTTCCCTACGGTTGGGACTGACCTTTACAAGAGTGACATTCATCCAATTCTTTGACAATGTTGATTGGAAATATCCTCTTCATATTCAAGTACCTCTCTCTATATAGAAAACTCTATGATTTGGAAAATTTGCATCTCCATGAACATCCACTGGCTTTTAGTAATAGAAAAGTAAAATTTCTGAGAGTTCTTTTGTCTGACTATGTAGCACACTCCCCTAGGTGGCCTTGCTTAAGTAGTATACATAACGTACCTATCATCCAAAGGATGATATTATTTGACTATGCAGCCAATGCCCTGAAGTGGAACTGCATACTTCAACCCCGTAATGTGTTTGTTAAATAGTGGTATCTTCACTCTTAGAAAATACTTCCTCTAATGCCCCTTAGCCCCTTTTTCTTATCATCCCTCTGATTTAAAATTTATTATGTCAAAGTTTACATGTTTTCCACCATAATTGAATGTGGTAATATGTTTTCAGACTAATTTTTAAGGAATTGAGTCAATTTTAATCCATTTTGTCAAAGCTATTTGACCAGAAACATTATCCTTTTTATGTATGACATGCCTTACTTTAAACTTCCAACAAGAGACAGGGTACTCATTAAATTGGAAACCTGTAAAAGGAACTATGAACAGAAGTCAAGAACCAACTCGCTAAACGTACATTTTGTATGATTTAGGAAATATTGAGCAATAAAAAATCAATGTTTGTAGGGATGTTTGCATCACCCTAGAAAAAATCAATCTATGCATACTAGGCCCATTGGCTTAGGTAAAATTAACTAAAGTGATTAGCAAGAGAATGGAGGTGCAAATGATTGATGATGAGAGTGTTTTTCATTGATACACAAGAGTTATAAGGACATCCACAGACTCGAGTCTCTTCTCTTTTTCAAGAATTACAAAAGGCTTTCAACATAACTCTTAATTTGATTTATGGAATCACGAGCTTGATCAGTAGCCAATTGATGTTCATTTACTCAACCAGCTGAACTATTTTCATCTTGATGTAGTGCTTTCTTGGCATTTGTGATGGCTTTCATACCATTCGTTTGAACTCCTTCTAGTGAATTGTTAACCTAGTCAAGTTCCCCAGTAACAGCATCTAATTGTTGCTGATGGTGCATCTTCTAGACAACATTCTCCTTGATCTTATGCTTTAGCTCCTTCAACTTTGCAGCATGATCTGCCTTAGCTCAGGACACTGTAACCTCGAATTTGCTGATATTGGTCAACAGCCATGCTCTGGTCAGATCTTGATGGTACTTTCCCTCCTTCTACCTCCTTAAGATGACTTGTTTTACCGCGACATTGATCTCTTCAAATCCAAAACCGCCAAGTATTAACATGAAAACAGGGATGACAGTCATGGGATCTTCGAATACTACTCTTCAAGAGGCCCTTCATATATGATCTTCCATATATTCTGTCATTCCCTGTGACGTGAGAACTAGAGTGCCTTCTGCACCTCTGGGTCTGACTCAACATCACTATCACAAGGGGGAATATTGTCCGGGATTAATGTACTTAAAGAAGTGGCCTGTTATGCTCCTCCCCCCCTGACCCATGTTACGTCACATTCTATTCCAGTTGGGGCCGAGGCTGAGACTTCAACTCTAGATCTAGCCACTGAAATTGATGGCCCTGCATAGTCAATTTTATGTTTTGGTTAGTTTCAAAGGATAACCAAAGTTGATTAGGCTGTCTTGGAAATTATGTACATCCATAAATATTATAATATCTTACCCAATGGTAGATCAGTAGCATGAGAAGCTTCCTCCCCATCTTTCCTAACTTCAACAGGATTTTCAGGATGGATTTCAGGAAGCTCTTCTGGGTTAAGCTCCACATGAGCTAGCATCTCTACAATGATAGGGTTGTTTCTACACCCTTCAGGCATCGGCAGGTTAGCAGCTTTATTAGACGGAACTGCACATTTCAACCAATCATGGTCAGAGATGTAATAATAAATATTTTTACAGGACAAAGGATGGCACTCACATCCAAAATCTTCTAAATTACATTGTAATTTAATATGATCTAAAATTTATTCAAAAGGCAGGCCGAGTTTCATCATTTCATCTAGTGATATCACAGATTTATGGTTAGTCTCACCAGTGGGAGAATTTTTTATGTCTTCTTGGTGACCCTTATCCTGTGGCCTCTGACCCCAGACTGCTTCTTCATAAAAAATTGTGGAGTCAGTTGTAGTGGCCGCCAAATGTTCTGGTACATGTGTTGAACCTAAAGTATCCCAGAATGGTAGTCAGTTGATTTTTTCAGTCAATATTCTATAAAGTATTGTTAATTTACCAGAAGAAGGCTCTTCTGTCCTTGTAGTAGAAATAGGAGTAGTACTGGGAATTGAAGCTGGATCTTCTTCTCTCCTCATTTCTTCAAGAGCAGCCAAGTAAGCATGAATTTGAGACTGTTCACCAGCACCCTCTATCGTCCTCATATGAGGGTCATTCCTCTCCCTCAAAGGGGAAATTGAAAAAGCTGCTATAATCCCATGAAATATAATCAATAATTTCATGATTTAGGATTCATGATCATCTAAAGGACTTACCATTATTGATGACGTGTTTAGCTGTGGACTTCTTCCTTCGATGCCTTTGCTTATTTGGATTTTTGGTTGTGTTGACATCATCACCTCCAAATACAGCAATTGGAGAATAAAAAGCCCTGTATAACTCCTCGTCCATGGCTTGCCGACCTGGAGATAGCTCACCGGGCTCATGAGGAGATTCAGTAGCTCCGATGGCAGTGCCACTAGGGCTATACTGTGGTGAAAGAACCTCTGCGGTTCATTTCTTTACAAGTTGTAGGATGAAGAAAGGAATTTCCTTGAGTAACAAATCTTTAATAGAAAACAAGTTGAAATGAAAATAAGGAAAGAGACTTACATCTTCAAGAGTCACGTAATCGTTCCACTCCTCATCTACAGAAGCACAGTCCCCGCAATGGTTCCATGATCCATCATTTCTTTCACCCGCTTGGTGATATGATGGGAATCATCAGTTGCATATATGAGCATCTCTAGCTCTCTGATGTAAGCCTACACTTTGTCAAGGTTATCCTTGAAATAGATATCAGTTGAAGCCCAAAGATTCCCTTCTCCAGGGATGTTTAGACCATCGCATAAGTCCATACAGGTGGTTCCATCATCGTAATATAAACTCTTCCATGTTTGGATAGCCTCTGGTCATAGATATTCAGCATGTGCACCAAAAGGCTGGGAGGAGGGTCCTACAATATTGGACTTCAACTTGTTCCCAGCTCCTACAATCATATATAAAGGATAAGAAAACAAAACTTGTTCCTTTATAAAATAATGGCGATTAAATTTCCTCAATAATATAACTCACCAGGAGTAGATGGAGTAGGTCTCTTAACTCTGGAATGAGGATTATATATGGCACAAGGCCACTTTGATGCATGTCGTGCCTCATCATCCCCATCCTGGGAATCCGGTGAATCAGCCTCGTGTGAGGAACCATGTGAATCACCTCTGGGTGGGGAAGAGTCACCTTCCAGATGAAGGGTTTCATTCCTAAAAGTTATATTTTTGGTCCCCACCTGAAGAACTAGATGATTCAGAACAACTTCAGGGTATAATGCTGCCCAGTTCTCAGCATACAATGTAGTCAAATGACTCGCCGCTCCAGCAACTGGTAGATCAAACACCGCCTCGGACTTCTCTATAGTTGTCTAAAACTAATGTTTCCGGGAAACCATTGGGTGCTACTCTGACCTGACATGCACATGAGGGGATACAACAATCTGCTGCAGACACTTTAATTGGTGTGAAAATCGATATGGAGCATAGGCCTCACATAAAATCTATCATTCAATTCTGGTGGCCAATACGCGATCTTTTCATGCTAGCATGTAAGACCTCAACTCCTGTCTGGTCATTCCATTATCAACGAATTTCCCAGCTGGTGGATTTCCATAAGGAATGAAATGGAATTCCTTGAACATTATCATCCCCACCTTCATATCATAGGGGTTGAGGGATAATGAAAAAATTCCAGAATATGCCTGCACTGATGGACTGAACGATCTTCCAGGAACATGTACTCCGCTCTATACAGCATATGTCCGGAAGTGAGTGGAGATCCATCCCCAAAAACGTGTAATGGTCCCACTATTCTCAAAGGAGACATACCCATATAGAAATGGAGTAAGATCCTGTGAATCTTCTCCAATATTGCGGTGGCCAACCCAACCATTTTCCTCTCAGCCAACTTGGCTGAAACAATGAAGGTTCTTGGCCTGACACCTCTTGTGAAATCCCTAACTGGAAGAAGATAAAAATTGAGCCACAAGGCTAAAAATCCCTCCAGACGAGTCTATTCGGGGATCCTTTGGTCCACTTTACACCCCCACATTTCATACTCTCCCACTTATAGAGTTGGCCAGAATGTGCCAAGAGAACCCCTCTTCTCTGTTCTGGGGTAGCTGGTAGGATGAGTACAGGTGGGCCCCTTCTCCTTCTCCTTTATAAGAAACATATCCCTCCACTCCTTTGGATGAATATCCTTTCTAGAATGAGTTTTGTTGGACTTTTAATTCTTGAGCTTGTGGAAAATTTTCAATAATTCTCGAGCCAAAGCTGCGGTCTTCTCCGAATCATTTCAAGTCACCTTGGAGAGGATTATTTCATCATACATATTCCCCAAAATTGGAGCCCCCGAGATCTTGTAGACATCCCACAAACTAATGCCTACTTCACCATGAGTCAGATGGAAAACATTGGTTTCTGGGATCCAGCAGCTAATTAGCACCGGCACAAAGTTATCATTTCTGTAGACATATGTCTGCCCAGACCAGATGACCTCATATAGTGGAGCTCCCTTCAGATCATCAAAAAACTCTACACATGTTTGTCGCACCAAATATGTCCACAATTAGTTATCTTCACACCTCCTCCAGGATGGAAGTCCCAACTCTTCTTCCAGCTTTTGGATTGATCTATCTATGAATTTCGGATGACTGAGGGATAACAGTGCGGCTGCAGCTCAGGATTGTGAGGTTTCAGTTCTAGGGCACAAGGTCTATGATGCATTATGTAGGCCTTATCCACTTTTATAGCAATAACAAATGATCTTGGAACTGAAACATTTACTGAGGAAACGTTTGTGTATGTTTGACACCCTGAATGCGGGAGATAGTTCTTTGGCTCTGGAACGTTTAATCCTTGCAGATGACCATGGCCATATAATGGTAAGTAAATGCTATGTGGGAAATTGTCATGATATTTCTTCAAGTAATTGGACAAATCTTGGAGAGTGTTGTCACAGATATCATAGTAATCATGGAAAACGATGTTCATCATGTCATCAATCTGCTTGCTCACCAATTCATTAGCTGATCCAATTTTTTGGAGCCATTGAATCTGAAAAAAGATAAAATAATTAACTTTTATGTAAGTGGATTTTTCATAAAAAATTGTGAATAAATCGGAAAAATGTATAAGGAATTAAGGCGCACAAGACTAATTTTGGCGCTCATGTCCCAGCCGGTCGCGCAAGTTTTACCACGCAAGTCAGAGACAGACTGAGGAAGCGCGACACAATTAACAGAAGCACGGATGAGCGAAAATTCAGACACTTGCGCAATGAGAGAGAGTAGCTTTTGAAGTTGGGTGCTTTGCATGAGAATGATGCCCGTATATATAGGCTATGATGTACCCCTACGCGCTGGAACCTACGCGCCAAAACAATACCTATGCGCCTACTAATTAAATGCTGCGGCAAGTTGTTTCTCATTTTCCTTAGAGTCAAATCCTCTTTCCATTTTCGGATAGAACTCTGAGGGGGACTTTTGATGATGCTACTTCCCATCACAGAGTCTAACAAATGGAAAAGGGAAATTCCTTATGCACAAAGAGATTCATCCTTTGAAGAAAATAAAAAATTGACAAAGGCATGAAAAAGGAACCTTTTAAGCATTGCCCGCACAAGTTTCATTATGGGCATGTAGTTCACTTGTGCACAAAATATGGGTCACGCAAGTAACTTTCGCGCCCAATTCTTTTTTCGCCCAAGGTTCTCAGTGGCATATAATTACCCTAGTGGGCCCCCCATTCCAGGAACGGATTTTCCAAAACTCATAATTATCTTTGGTCGACCTAGTCTCTGGTTGAAGTCTTATGAACACTTCTAAGGTTATTTATTACCTAGAATGGAATATATAAAGAGGAAGAATATGGTCTATGTGTAAGAACTCATCAAAACCTGCACGCCTAAGGGTCTAGCCCTTAAGGGAAATGGATACACTTGTGTGCCAACTTTTCCTCTCTTGGAAACTTGCGCGCCACCCTTATGGAACAATCTAGGGATAATACTAAGGGATTGAGACAAGTCTTGCCCAAGTATTACCCTACAGGTTCTCCGTCGCCCAAGTGAACGCATGTTGCACATTTATACTTGTGCGACCAGGACTTGCGCTCAAAAATAGGACTTGCATTCCTGCCTCTTTTTGGGTGCCCCTCTATTCAATTCACTTCCTTTCATCAAGTCCACCTTTCCACTTCAAGATCTTGAATTCAAAACCCTCTTCAATGCCACTTATGGCATGTTTCCTTTGTTGTCTTCCTTATCTGAATGGAATTCTATGGAAATAATTATCAAAACCTTGTGATTTTCACAACTTTATATCACTATAGTTAGAGGATCCCTTTATTAAACCACATCCCTTAAGATGAGAGAATCTTTGATTAGAGCATCCTTCTCAGGAGTAAGCCCCAATCATAAGTCAAATCCCCCTTAAATTGGGCATCCTTATTAAGAGTAATCCCCTAATTATGATCTTAAATATCCATAATGCACAAAGACCTTTATAGACCCTGTTAATGGGCATCCTTTTTAGGGTTAATCCCCAAGCACCCTTTAACTTTGGGCCTCCTTCTCATGAATAAGCCCCAAAAATAAGTCCCTCTTAATTTGGGATTCCTCTTCAGGAGTAATCCCCAAGTTAAAATTCCAAATCTCCATAAAGCACAAATACCCTTATAGATCTTACTCCTGGGCTTCTTTCCTGAACTAAGTCCTGATCTTCATTTACTTATGCGGTCACACATACATAATCCACTTATCATTCATTATGGCTGCATCATTCATGGCACTAATCGTTAGGTTTACTGATATCTCTTGTTTCTCACACCGAGCATGACTCACTTGAGCTTAGAGTGTAAAATTAACCAAGACACATCTCTTTGGGCCGTTAATCATACGTAAGCCCCACACTTCTTACTCAAACTACGTGGACTTTGATCTTTGCCTTAAAACTAGAGTACATAGGAAGCCTTTCTAAGGTTCAAGCCCATCACCGATTAATTCTCAACCATCCCATATGAAGTTAAACTATATCTTAATTTCTAAACTATGTGGGTTCAGATTCCTCTTTAACAAGGATACATAGGTAGCCCATATGCGGGTACGATCCCAACTCTAAAATAATCCATGTCCTTCTGAATGACAATAAACTTCAAGTGCCCTACTGAGTGGCTTTAAAACCAGTATGGTCATCATAATGACCAATAGATTTCTATATAATGTATTGAAGGATACTATTGACTAAGAATCTACAATACATATGGATGATTCTCCATCAATGAAGAACCTTAAATACATATAAAAGATTCTTTAAATCTCATACATATCAATCATTTATTGCAAAATCTAATAGAAATCTCGTTTTTATAGATGGTTAATTAATAAATATTCGTGAACATAACTTAAATCTATGAGAGAGTCCCGAAGTAGGCAATAATTCCCCACAAAAAAGTGGGATGAGCCTAACCTCCCTTCCTCTGGATCAATGCGAATTATTAAGGCTCATCGGTCCACAACTAATTAGAACCTACATTTGGAAAGTAAGTCCAAATTGATATAGAATCATTGGATGTTTTATGTTCTACGAATAAACCCGTTAGAAACTGATTGGAAATGTTTGAACCTTAAACAAATGAGGTCAGCACCATTTCCAGAAAAAACAATCTTATAAACAGGGAATGGAGGATGACTCTATAATGATCAGGACCATCACTCCCAGTAAATTTTTATTCTATATATTTCATGTCGATTTAGTTATCATGCATGATTTTAAATTGCATGCTCCAAACTACATTGGTTTGGATTCATTTTTGGTACATATGATGCCTATTTTATGTTCAATCCCTATCATTGGTTAATTCTGTGGATCCCTCCTAGGGAAGTACCCACCTGTTGTGACATCTTCCCTTTTGGGACAGATATCATGGATGCATCACGATGAGGTGTTCTAATCCACCCACCCGACACATTAACCATGATTAAGACCCACACATATCACATCAATCCAACTAATATTTATCCTCTTGTAGTGGGCTGCTAACAATGTGTAAGACCCTAGCACATATTTGGGTTGTTTTCTATGTGTACGCCACAATTCCAGCCTACATCATGAACTATTTTGACTTTGATCCCTTTATTATAGAAATAGTACCTAAGAAGCCACATTGTGGATCCATCCCATATTCCATTCTAATCCAGAACTTTTCCATGGGCCTCTATGTCTCGAGAGGGTCATTCAATAACCTGGAGGTTCCTCTTCCTTAAGGAACCTATATATGTGTTCATTCTCATGGGAAATTTCATTATGTGATGTATTTCCCCAATTCATGAACTACATGGAATTTGATTACAAGCAATTGTGGTATGTTGGAATCATCTCTAAGGATCAATCCAACTTCTTTACACTCTCCATCCATTTTAATTAAACACATTTTCCATTCCAATATCGATTCATACCAGAGATTCCACATCTCGGTGAGGTCATTCCATCAACATAACCAATTCTCTTAAGCATAACCTGGGTAGCTAACGATGCATAATCCCTACACAATCCATATTAATTCACCCAATAGTTATACTATTATGAAGTGAATATATCAATAATTATGCCCAAAGTCACCCATTCGAACTACATTGATTTTGAACCTTGTCTTATTTAAAAGTTACTCAAGAAGACTCCCTTAGGTCTAGTCCCAGAACATGGTAAACATTGTTGTCCACCCACTTATGGGGTCCACCTACCTGATTCATCCTCAGTGGTGTCCAGATCAGCCTGTATGGTGTGAATCATTATATTCCTGAGATGCACCACACCAGGTCCTCTCTCATCTGGAATTATGAACCATCCATGTAGTGAACCTCCCATTGGGGTTCATCTCGTTGGTATCACTTTAGTGGTGTCCAGATTATCCCTAATGATGTGAAACCTTCTTCTCCTGAGATTTACCACCTCGAGTCTACCCTCATTGGGTGCGCTGATCTACACATCTAGTAAAACAACACAGTACCTCCCCATAAGGATCCACCTATCTGATTCATATCCATGGGATGTTATCATAAATATAATTAAATATTTGAAAATTATTATTCTCGCAGTCTACCATGTGTTAAAAATGATATTCCTAAGGAAAACCTCAAAAGAAACACTTTTGGTGTAATCACCTCTACATGATGTTAATGTCGAGAAATAACCTGTATTAAAAAAGGGATTCCAAGGAAAACATTAGACACATGCCTCCAGTATAAGATACCCCATGATCGAAATTAGATTCATGGGGTTCCACACATTTGAGAAGCCCTCCTATGATGAAGAATATAGGTGACCAATGTTCAAGCAACCATAATTTCCCCGATATGTATGATGTTGTTGTGTACTCTGATTGAAAATTTTGGCCATGTCAAGTCCCCTTTGATGGTCAAGGGAAAATAATAATAATTAAACATAATACAAAAAAATGGGAATAAGATCGAGTTTCATGAACAACATCTTAATCAATGAAGGAGGCCTGGACTAGGAAACAAATTCTAAGGAGAAATCTATGGAAAGATATTCCATCAACCCATTATACTGTTTTGATGAAGATGAAAATACCAATGAAGAAGTGATTAATGACAGAAAAATTTGGATTGTTGGAACACAGGACCACAAGCACGCTTCCCCATGATAATGATCAAACCATTTATGGAAATCATCAGAATCCAAAATGTTAAAATCTATGTGAATCTCTTCTCCAACAACAGTTGGTATATGACAATAGTCATCCGTTATAAAATTGAAGAATAACTACGTTGAACCCCTATTATTTATGCGAGGGAGGATTAGTAACAACAGGTGGGAGAAGATAAGGGGTCATTAGCTTGTCACTGACTTAACTGTCTTTTTGGTCCATATAGGGGGAATCCACCCATGACTCCATCACCTTCTCTCTAACACTGTTGCCCTCATGGGACATGTAGTGGGAATCCTCCCACCAACTAAATATGATCCTTGTCAACACCTCCTTCATGATGTTCCATGCCAGGGGAATCCTCCCCACTATCCATTGCCTCCTCACCAACTCCACCACCCTCATGGGACATGTAGGGAGAATCCACCCCAACTCCTTGAGATCCTCGCTGACACTGTCGTCCTGATTATCCAAGCATGGGGAACTATCCCCCCCTACTACATCAGCTCTTCGCTGACTCTGCCACACTCATGGGCCACATCAGGGGAACCCTCCCTCTATCTTCTCTTCACTGACATTGCCTTCCTCTTGAGATGTGATGAAGGAATCCATTTCCCTACTCCTTCTACTCTTCTTTGACTCCACCACCCTCATGTTACATGTTGGGGGCATCCTCCCCCAAATCCTTTGGCTCATTTATGATTTTTCATTCCTCATGAGATGCATAAGGGGAATCCTTCTCCACTCCGTTGTCTCATTGGCAACTCCACCACCCTCATGGGATACACAGGGGGAATCCTCCCCCTGACTGTATTGGCCCCTCTCTAATTCAGTTTCCCTCTTGGGTTGCATAGGGGGTATTCTCCCTCAACTCCATCTGCTCCTTGTCATATCTGAATCCCTCATGAGATGCTCAAGGATTATTCTACCCCCGACTCGATCATCTCATCGTTGACTCTGCTGCCCTAATTGGCTAAAAAGGGGGTATCCTCCCCCGACTCGATTATCTTGACGTCAACTTTTCCACCCTCAGGAACATTGCAAGGGGAGTCCTCCCACATCTCCATTTGGTCATCACCGACTTCACTACCCTCATAGACATTACTAGGGGCATCCTACCCCCAAATCTATCATCTCATTTCCAACTCCCCCCCCCCCATATTCCATGCATGAAGAAACCATCCCCCAACCCATCAATGCATGTAAAATTGAACCAGCTAAAATATAGGAGGTCCTCCTTGCAACGTAATCATCATGCATGAAGGACATTCATATCACAATCACCATCCACTACATAGGTCCTCCCCACACTAAAATTATTTAACATGGAAGTCCTCCCCATCACCATCATCTACTACTGCATAGGTCATCCCCACACCATAATAATCCATCACCAAGGTCGTCCATGTCACCATCATCATCTACAATGGAGGTCCTCCCCACACCATAATCATTAGGCACGAAGGCCCTCTACATTTCCATTATTAACTAATATAGAATTACTCGCAACATTTTTATCATTAGGCTTGTAGGTCCTCCCCTTTGTTATCCTCATCTACATTATAGATCCTCCCTACACCTCTATCCTTAGGAATAGAGGTCTTCTCTATCACAATCATAAATTACTATAGAAGTCATCCATGGACACCTATGATGAGGCACATAGGTACTCCCCATTTCCTTAATCATTCCTTGTAGTGCTCCTACACACACTACTATAACTTGTCAAAGAGGTCCTCTCGATCAGAAAAATCAACCAGCATGGAGGTCATCCCCATGTAGATACCATAAGACACCACTTAGGTCCTCCCCATGCAATAAAAAAATTATTTTCTTTAAAGAACAAAAATTAGGGGATGGTCGATCATACCACTGGTCCAGTTACTCCACATTATGAGATGTCATCTAGGGTTCGACACCATAAGGGCTCTATTGACCTATCTTATAGAAGATCCATGATTCCATGTCTTCAAATCTCTATCACCCCATCATACGGATGATCCAGGATTCCATGAATTCTAGGTACCATCGCCCCATCATACCGATGATTCAGGCTTCAACACGATCTAGGCTCTACCATCCCATTGTATCAATTATCTAGATGTTCATGCCTTCCATGATCCATCACCCCATATTAACTAAAATCCTTGCTTTCTTTCCATTTATGCTCTGTTAACCCATCTTACCAAACATCCATACGTAAACATCTCCTTGGAATCATCACTCTACTAGACATAGGTCCTATTATCATCCCTACCAAAATATCCATCCGACTACTGACACAATCCTTGTGGGCGCATGTCCGGGTTTCATTACATTAAAATGAACAACAACTAGTAACCAAGTTGTATGGTGTTAAACGTTACAGTAAATAGTATCATAATCACATGATGATAAACTATGATTCAATCAACTTCTTGGTTATATAATGTTAAACTATGTGACATGTTGGTCAACTATATGTGACCTAAAAATGCATCAACCATCGTCAATGTTATGTGTCATTAAACGACAACCACTACATGTTTTAATCAAGAAAAATTAAATTTTATGATAGATTGGTTAATTCCATGATCACCAACATCAGAGAGCATTGTACATTTGGAACTGGTCCACTACTGTGAAACTTTTTGTAACAATCCCAAAACCCAATTCCTTAAGAAGGGGTTTGAATACATCTTTCAAATATGCACTATTTATGTACATGAATACACTATGGAATAGGAACTCGAGTATAGGATTTTAAATGGACATTATCCCATTCTATTTCCATGCTTCACTACATCCGTTTATTTGGATCCATAATCACTTTAATGATTGAAGGGACCCCCTAATGGATTTTTCTTCTGCCACATTTTCTCATCAATTGTATTGGTCTAATGCCCATATTACTTTAGATGAAATTTTTGAGACAGGTCTCATGTTTCAAAAAATGGTTATCGGTGGAACCTCTTCTGTCTATCCTCGTTTCAGATAACACGGTATGGGTTCTATGTTTCGAACATAGTCAGTTGTTATCCTCTATCATAACACCGCCCTAATTGTGATCCAGGTATCAAGATTCAGGATTCACAGGTTCCACCTCCATATGTTTAGGTGGAACTCCAACACTCTTGGTGTTATCCCTACATGCAGCTGTCTGCAAGGAAAAATGCTTGTAATTTTCATTTGGATGTTATTCACACTGCATTTCCTTTCCATTTTTGTGTGATTTTATGTGGTAAAAAAACCACATCATTACTCCTAGGTTCCCACATCGATAATGTATCATTTTGGATTAGTAGTTTTGGTAGGATGTGTACTAATACAGTTGATCCACATAGACATAATGTCCCACATGACATTAAACTATTGTACGTCATGCATAACAATAAAATAATGTACCATATTGTATGATGTTAAACCATTTACCTCTTACATGATGTTAAACTGTTATATCACCGTACATGATGTTTTACAATTCTATCACCCCACATGATGTTAAACTATTGTATCACCCCACTTGATGTTAAATTGTTTTACGTCCTGAATGACATTAAACTCCTTCCATATCATACATGACATTAGACTACTAGTACAACCTTCATGATGATAAAATGAACATGATCTGATCTCTATGACTTTATATTGTGATCCCCTTTATCTGGAATGATGTTAAACTGTACATCATCATCTGTAATGATGATAAAATAATGAATCATTCCATACAATCCAAGTTCTATGACTATGAACTATGTTATTCTTCTTCATCACCACATGATGTCAAACTACATGAGATTCAGGAAATATGTATGGCTTTATTACCATACATGTTAGATATGTAATAATTTCTATACATTCCATCTCTGGACCAGCCACCAATTCATTATTTTGGCCCTATGGCCATAGGTTTCCTCAGGAGTATGTGGTATGGTGGTGAGACCTCATGGGACCTCAATCACATTAGGGTTCTTTACGGGACCATACTATACACACCTATGTTGATTCCTCAACATCATAATCTGACTTATATGTCCTCAAATCTAATATCACATTCTTCCAAGAAACATGATGTTAAACTATGATGCCTCATCCCACAAAATGATAAACTGTTGAATCCTACCTGTAAGATATTAAACTATGTCGCATTTATGGTATTTTATGGATTACATTAAAATATATGTTTTCCTTTGTTCTATATTATGTTAAACTAACCCATCCCACATGACATTAAACAGCTACATCATCCTTTTTCTATGATGCAAAATTGCACAATTCCTCGATGTCCTCATTAAAGAAGACCTCACCTTCAACACTAGTTACTCACCGTACCATTTCCAGAACACCCCATGGATTGATTCCCACACTTATGGGATTTGGAGGATCACCGAAATATTTATTCTTTCTACCCTGTCATGATTTCATTCATTTTGACACTTGGCATAATATCTCCCTCTGGAGTGTGTGGTGTGGTGTGGATTTCAAAAATCTTCATTCACATGAGGTCTATTTTTACATATCCAATATACCCGCTTAATAATAGCATCCCATCGATCATCCTAGTTGAATAATGTTAAAATTCATGAAAACCCCCATTCCTAATGAATTTTTATAAACTACACAAGAAAATTCAAGAACATAGTATAGATTTATTCCCATAATTATGGGATACATAGGAATGACTATAAATTTATTCTATAAGTTCATCCCAAATTCAACTCCACATTATTATCCAGAATATGTGGTATGAAGATGGGCCTCCTTCATCATCATTAATGTCGGGTTAATCACCTCAACATACAACATATAACCCTTATAAGAGCACTGTATAATCCGAGCTCTATGACCCTAAACTAAGATCTCTTTTATCCATATCGCATGATGTTAAAATAAATGATATTCATGAAATTGGTATGGATTGATTCCCACTCTTGAAGGATACATATTAATGCCCATACATTTGACATTCATGTACAACCTATAATAAACTCCCCTATCATATGAAGAATACGTGAAATGGAAACTAGCCTCCTTGGTCCTCACACATATAGGATTTATCACCTCACCATGCCATGTATATATATTATAATATCATTGTATGGTCCATGATATATGACCCTAGACTACATTATCATTCATAATTTTCAAAAAAAAATTAAACTGCCTGAAATTCAAGAACTGTGTATGGCTTGATTCCGATCATTATGGTATACATAGGAACTTCCAAGAATTTAGACCTTAGGTATAGCCCCTTGTTTTGTTATCACTCTTGTATCCCTTATACATTTCATTTCACATAGTCCACTACCATGGCATTTCCAAGAACCCCATTGAGGCTTCTTCCCATAAGAAGGATTTTAGATCCCTCTATCTAGTATGCCTCATCAACATGCTCAGATGCGCTATAGAGTGGGTAATAGATTGTCAGGTTCTTCATGAACATTCTCTTATTATGTCTACATGCTTTGTATGCCCCTTTGTTTGGGTCGTCATCATATTTAACATATAATGGGACCCCTAGATACATGGTACAGGGCCTCATGGATCACCTATCATGTTGTTCTAGAACCCTTAATGATTTTGAATGACATTTTGATATAGTTAACCCATTCCAGATATGGTGAGTGGTTGACCCTCATTTTTATTTTTCAATTTCAAGTTACATGATATAGATGCGATGTTTTGAACAAGGCCAGCAGTTATCCTCCATAATTACACCACCCCCATTATATCCCAATTATAGGGTGTTATCACTAAAATCACATTCAATACCCTAATGTGTAGACATAAATTCAACACCATTGAGGATATCCCTCTTTGCACCATCACCCATTGAGAAGGATGATCAGTATTATTGGGATATTCTATCCCGATTTCCTCATTCCCCTTTAGTATGTCTCCATGTGTCATAATATTCCTCCCTCTCCCTTCTTTCCAACACTAAGCATGGATTACATGGGATTAGGGTATGTTTTTGGGTTTTTACCCTAAAGGGAAAATCGCACAGTCCTATGGTTGATACTCAATGACCATAACCTAGGAGTTCATGTCCAAATATCAGGAAATTAAAATAATAATTCAAGTACAAACTACACGAATTTGAACTATATGTATGCGTTCACAAGAAATTATATATGCATAATGTGAGCCTCTTATATCTCATTAATTTTGCATTTGTTATGAAACAACCTAACACATATTCCACTTTAGGAACCCCTCTATGGTCCAATATCTATACCCTTATACTAAGAACTTGTGAATCTTTTTCTATTTTAGGATATGATGTGTGATGTGTAACTCATTTTTCCTCCTTCACATTGGGTCTGTCCGGATGCAGTGTAACATACACTCACTATGATATTATTTTATGGTCTGAGTACTATGACCATAAACTATAATTTCATTCACCAAAGGTATATGATGATACACTAGGTTTCCTCATACCACGCGATGTTAAAATATTCCTTCCTTACCTTAGGATGAAAATTTCATGGTTCGGTCCTATCATCCGACCATAAACAATGAGATCATCATCATAGATGCATGATACAAAAGGAAGCATCATTGCGTTGTTCTCCCATGAGAGGACATTTCCCATGGCCCCAATCATCCAACTTGCCGCTTATAAATACCTGTATAATACATGATTCCTGTAGAGACACCCATTCACTTTTTCCAGGTCTGACCACTCTGAAAAATAAATGAATGTATTAACCAATGAACGATGAAAAAAATATATTCCTCTTATTTTGTTGTATGGGATAGACATACATGAATATTTTCCCTTAAAAATGATGTGTGGCTTGATTCCCATCCTTATGGGATATGTGGTGATGCCTGGATCATTGGTTCTTGGTCCTGCTGAATAATTATTGCATCTTTTGACATAGAACCATCCTCACCCTCATTGCATGGAGTTAAAATGAATGGGATTCTAGAAAAATTTGTGGCATAATTCCCCTCATTACAAGATACATTGTGATGCCCCAACACTTTTTCTTTGGGCCCATCCACAAACCCTATAGTCCAAACTCCTTGAAATTAAACATAGAGCCCAGTGGTACAAACTCTATTAGCATAAACAAACAACAACATCCTCAATGCACGACAAAAAAATATGACCTTACCCTGAACATGCTCTGTATGTCCAATGATAATTATGGGATGTTTCAGCTTCCTTGCCATAGAGGATTTCACACACCAGTGTTGGTATCTCACCATGTTTTTTTCAAAAACATTGTGTGTTTTTATTATCAAACATATGTGATATATAATGATTCCAAAACATGTTTTATTTGGTCCCAACAATAGGTTCCACAACATTTTTTTCCCTTTGGACACAGTTAAATTGCCAACTGAATGACCATAAACTAGGAACCCCATAGGGATGTGTTGGGCGGGGCTAGGTCTCCTTGGGATTCATTCATGTTGGGTTTTGTCCCTAACCATACCAAATATGCCTCTTTTGGTATCTTACATAGTATTTGTGTGTTAAAAAATTGTATTTTTGCTCATTCATGTTGGGTACATCTACTACATAGCATGAGAAAATTATAGGAATATACATCACAATTCCTGTAACACAAATTTGAATTTTTTTTCCAAGGTCTAGGTAGTATAAACCTGAACTATTTTAAATTTCTCGGTCTTATGACGTTAAACTATGCCATAAAACATCCTAATCATATGACATTAAACTATGAATTCAACGTCCTTATTTTCATGACATAAAACTATAAGGAATGTAATCCCTCATCAGAGTGGTTTCATTTTTTGTGTCAGGTTTTATCTTTCTTAAGGCCAATCAGCCATCACCATTGTGCTCTTAGTTATGGTGGAATAATATCAAGAGAGTTGGAGTCCTTTTGAACATTTTATCACCCCACCTTAAACTTCACATACCCCTTATTTTCATCACACTTTTCCTCCATGTCTGAATGGCCCCTAGTAGAATATTATATTATTTTTCTGGCTCACCTACCATTATGGGATAATCCGTGAAAGGATTCACATGAATCATTGAGTTTTTCCCCGAGATTTTGAATACAGTTCGAAATTCGACAACATTTGTCTAGTTTATATCATATTTTAATGTGATTTAGATTTAGTTCAATGAATATGGTCAACAATTATCTTCCATCATCATTGCACCCTCATTTACTTTCAAATGTATGCCATGTTATTCACACATTTTTATCCTCATTTTTTTATATTGATTCCAACACCCTTTGTGTTGTCCCACTCATGCCCCAACGCCAATTGAAAAAATAAAGCTAGATATTTTGAGATCGCTATTCTATAGCCATGTACACTATCATCCATAATGCTATATGTGGTTAGTTAGTAATTGTAGACCCTGAGTCATAAATGATTAACTATAACTCTTTTATGGACAACAAAATTAAGTGGTCACCTTTTATTTCTCACACCGGTCATGACACACATGAACATAAAGATTGATCATCAGTTTTTTAATAGATATGATGGATTTTTTATAATGTAAAATAGGTGGGAAATGTTTATACACAACAAAAAAACAATAAATAATGAAATATGTTTTATGAGTTCGGAAAAATAATGACCATATAGATTAGCCCGTTTAATAGAACATTCCATCTCAGCGAACCTTCAGCGTCTGGACTTAAGGATCAGTTGACATTGTCTATAATCCCCTTCCCACAAGTTATACTCAGTGAAAATACCATTATACCTGATCTATAATTGATCATGCTCTATAAGGAGAATAACTACTTCACAAGATTCTTGCCTCAACTACTCTTCTGCCTCTGGAAACAGGACCCCCAATAGTGATATATATTCTGAATTCATATTAGTGAAGGAAGAGAAATAGTTCATCCAATCTTCCATGTACTAGAATCCATGTTCATAATCATGGAGTTTTTTAGTGTTTATTCTTCTAATGCCATGAAACATGAAATTGATGATCGGTTTCCCATATTATTTTAGTAAGGTAATACCAGACATGATTAGGTTGTCCTTATACCTCCACACCTCTAGTGCATAGATCAAATAGACGAGATCGAAGTGATCTCACACAGCTTATCTACTATAATTCTAGGATATGTTCAAAGAATCACATGGCCACCAATCAGGACTAACAATGTATATCCTGATTGTCCTCCATATCAGAATTAGACTCATCCTACTCCTCCGGGATGACATGTTCGTATTCTAGGAATGATGTTAGGAGTTCAATAACAAGATCCTCCTATGGTATTATACCATATGTTCCATGATCCATATCATGTGCTACATCTTCAACAATTTATCCCAATATTATGAGATTTCTCCTATGCTTTTTAGGTTCCACTTCACTTGTGGCTATACAAACATCCAAAATTATCATGGTATGATTAGCTTGGGTGCACGGTTTTAAGTAAATCTGCATTCCTGTAGGGAAATGATCTGTGGGAGATCCAAACATAAACACAAATAGTATGCCCAATACCTCAAGGACTATATATATATATATAGAATATGTCATTTAACATGGTTGAGTAAACAACAGTTATGAATATGTGTGGCAGGAAGCTTACATTGGTCAAGAGATGATTGTTCACATCTTTGGGTTCTTATTATTGGAATATTCGGAAGTGGCCCAATATATATTGTTGGGAGACCCATAATTTCGGTAAAATACGCCTTTTTTGTAGAAACAGTTCTGAGATCTGTATACCATGGAATATTCTCCTCCATTCCAGTCATCACATTGTTATCTACAAGGGAGGGGGTACTTCATAAAATTACCTCCTATAAAGAAAAAATTTTCATTGAGAATCCCCGGTATACATGAAATAGATCATACAAGGAAATGGTTTAGAGTTTTCCTTATGAATTTCAAAAAATCATCGCAGATATGTATGCTATATGGTTGCAACCTCTCCTTCCTCTGGAAGTCTCCCTCTATTAGAATATTCTCCATTGGATCCTTCTAATTCCTCAGGTAAAGGAAAGTACTCCACCAACTCGACAAGACACAACTTTCTTGGAGATTTCCAGTATATCAATACATTCACCTAATCAGTTGTCGGATTTTGAGTGCCCTGAGAGTTCACTAAGACCTCCATCTTAGTAACATATCACTCCCCCTCAACATTAGATACCAAAAATCGTGCCCTTCCATGAACAGTAACCTGGAGTTATTTTGCGAACCAGCTAAGTTGATCCAACATTTTTTAATTTCTACTAATTTTATTGTTGACATCCCATGAATCCCATGCCTCATCTTATCCAGAATCCACATATATATCCACATAATGCAGCTGGTTTCTGAGATCATGGGTAGGTATTTTGAGGAACCCTCTATATAAATCCCCTTCCACCTAAGTCTACCCCACTAGAGATACTAGGCCCAATTTGATTTCTCTTCTTTAACTTCTAGCTGATGAAGTCCTTGGAAATATCGGCCTCACTATTGCAGCTCCACAATCATGATGTGAAGCACCCATTCAACAATTGTGTACTCTTATAACTATCAAGATATGATCTCTGGGATGACAAGGTACTCAATATCCAACCCAGGTTATCTGCTTTTTTTGTATCAATCATATGTAGGCTGCATCCTTGTTTTTAACATACTCTTTAACTAGCCCATAAGAAGCAGTAGTTAGAGACAACTCATTCCATATCTTCCAATAATCCTGCATGAACATCATCCACAGTTTCCTCATCATGATCATGGGATCTTCATGAGGTCCCCCCATGTAGAATTATGTTTTCAGTCTCTACAGGCAATGGAAATACCCTAAAAATTGATGAACGGTGTATGATTCATAAATAGATTCACAATAAAATTACAGTTCTATTAATCTACATATAAATGTCTGTAGACATGAAAACTTTTCATTAGTTACCTATCCATCATCGTTGAACACTCTCTTTGGTAATTCGAATGGATGAATGTTTAATTCATTTTCCCTCCAGATCGTATTCAGCACCACCATCAGGATCAGCTTGAATGGGAAGATTACAACCACATTAAGAGTTTACAGTCGAAAGTATCAATCAGGAGGGGAGATGGTATTCAGGTATTCATTTCCCCTTAAGTGAGCCTCTTCCCAAACATATTGAAAATGCAGTAGTCTGCATACATGTTGTGTCTTCATCAAATATTTGATATTCTAAAGAACCGTAAATATATTTTCCAAAACTATAATCTGATGTTTGATACACTTAGCCATTACCATCATGTCTTCTATAATGAATGTGTTTGGCTTCCCACCCTTGTGCACATCTCTGACTGGAAGCATTCACCCACAGATGAGTTCTGATATGAATCCATCCAACATAACCACCCATTGTTGATAAGTATTGATTTTTACACCATAAATTCCACTATCAATCCATTGGTATTACCCTGTAAGAACCTTTCATGATACTTTAAGTCCCATTAGATAGGTAAAAGGACTCATAGTTATTTTATTGAGAACCTCCTTCCATTCAGTGATACTCTATAGAGCGAAATTCAAAAAATAGACGAACCACTTTTTAGCAGAGACCATCCGTCATTGTATACTTATCTTTGATCGGCACCAGGAATATAAATTCTATTTTCAGTCATGCAATATACTACAGATCAACCCATTCATTCACTACGAGGATATATTCATCATATATCGCCACCAGAATGGGAATCCAAGAGATATGGTGGAGGTCCCATAGGTGGATGCCGACCTCCCGATGATGGAGATGAATGTTGTTTTTCCTCATTGACCACCTACTAAACTGCTCAAAAATTATTTTTTTCAGTTTATAGATATCGGACTGGGAAGCCCACATAGCCTCATACATTCACATTCACCTCATATCTTCTCTGAACTTCTCACAATGTGAACATACCCAGATTCCCAAGACCATTTTTCTGTTATGTTTTTTCCGGGTATAATTCCTAATTATCTCTCCATCCTTTTTTTGGGTTCCCCAAACCCACCTTGAGGATTGTGTAATTTTGTGTTGGAGATATCTGATGCAGCAGTTCCGCACCATCAAAGTTGTTGGTATGGTTGTAATGAAAGTTGATAATTATAGGCAAGTGATCACTCTATGAATGGGCTTTGATGGACCTGAATCTCTAGTATAGACAAGGTCCAGCCCTAAACCAGTAATCTAGTTCATCCCTACATTCTTCATGTATGAGAACATCATCACTAATACCAAATCCATTCAATGGTTGAATCTTGCACATAGGTAATCCTTTTTTTCATTCGATGGCACATTTAGAGATGTTTCATTGTTGGAATGACTCTGTATATACTCCCCAATCAGGATATTATTCATCATTGTTTTCTCTCCGAGTAGCATTCACAAGAACCTCTTGGTAATCTTGTTTCTTCACCCCAAATTGAGAGTCTCATTCAAAATGATCATTCATAGAGCACCATGTCATGGAGCCTTGATAAACATAGTGTGTTTCACAAAGTAACAAATTATTGTGATGCATCAGTTCTCTAAGAATTTTTTAAAGAGCACTTATCTGAGAAACCCAATTTCCAGAGAGAGTTCGTGGGGGATCCGGAGATTCACGATATAAGATATCAATCATATTATTCAGGAATTAAATATGTGGAAAAGGTGGCCCATCAAACCAAATTTTATGTGGTGGCCCTTTGAACATCGTGACAGCCTCGACAATCACATGTTTTGTAGTGATCTCTCTCCCACACTCTATGAACCATCATCCCGATCTGGCTTTGTGATCGGAATGTTTTGGGTGATATACCCTCAAAATATGACCCTAAATTTTCCCATGGATATAATTATGAGTGGTTGAATCTATTGGAAACCAAATTACTTCCAATGATGGATCAAAGAAAGGGAAAAGTTTTTCGGGAAAAAAACCAATCCTTACAGATCCAAAAATCACCAAGGAGGTCTATTTCAGAAAGTCCCTTCACTAACCCCTCACCACCAGAAATGACGAAAATATGATGGATAGAAGCCTCATCATGTCTAACACCCACTATGAATGATGAAAATACAATTTTATAGAAGCCTCTATAAGTCTGATGACTACTACAGATGCCACAAAGACTGGTTGATAGAAGCCTCTACGAGTATGACCAGCTCCATCAACACTGCTAATCTACATAACGGTATTAGAAAATATTATAATAGAACCACCTCCATTTTTTAACTATAGTATTCATCATTATGATTCTCTAATAATCGCGATTCCATGTTCCTATAAATATGTAGTCTTCCCCACCTCACAACATTGTTACGATGTCATTTCACTACCCATCTCTCACTTCATAAAGCACCATGTGCTTCACGACCTAGTGAGAAAATGAATAACTAAAGGATTATGAGAATCGTGAAACATATTTCACTTAGTACCAATTTTCTTCCACTTATGTGTATATTCCCTTCATGAAACTCCATAACCATTATGAATGAAAGAGTACCTCTTAGTATCTCGGGACATCGTGAAGAAACAAGTCTTCATGAATTACCCTCCAAATACATGAATACCATCTCCATAGGTTGGGTCACCATGCTTCGTGAATATTCCCCCTTTCCAGAGACCTGTCTTCTGTTCTTTATGAAGAAAAATCTTTCACGGATCCCCCATGCTTCGTGAATCACTAGAGCTTTGTGAAGATTCTCTCGGCGATGCCTCCTGCTTCACAATCCACTTTTCCTTATGAACATCTAGGATACTTTTCAATGATTTCTTAATTCATCATGTGGTGTCCATTATTTCATTTTATTACCTCTTTCTTTTTTTCATAGGTATTCAATTATCTGTTTCTTTTTTTAGAATAAACACACTTACATAGAACCCATGAGTGACCATTCCTCCACACACTTCATGTCAGACATTACTAATGCCTTCACTTACCAAAGTGACAGTAGGTATTAGTCATGTATGTATAGGGGGTAAAGAGTGAATCCACTTCATTTGAGCCGAAATTTTTTTAACATCTAAGAACCATCATCCTTAAATAATGACATTAAATTTTATTATTTCCCCATGCAGTACACACAGTGTGTTCCACCTCAAGAATTATCCACACCAACTAGTCTCCATAAGAGTGATATATTACTCTCCCTAATGGAATGGAATTCCATAATTCTCTCATGACATTAGAACCTCATTGGTCATGTCTCCTAGGGTAAGTTCCAATATCCATCTTAATGGCATATTAGCCATGCTTAAGCCCTGCACCACACCTCGTGGATTCACCATTCTGTACAAGGTCGTTAGGTAAACATCAAACTCATGTTTCTCACACTAACCCTGACTCATGTGGTATTAGAGTAATGGTGACACATCATTACGTTTCTAACCATGCTTGATCACCATAATGGTTTTGGGATACTGTCCATGTGCCCTACACATTATGTTCCTTCACCCACAAAGTAATAGGGAATTTCATATATGTCTTTCTAAATAGGGTATGTAAGGATCCTCTTTGTGGGCATGACCATCACCCACAAAAAGGATTTTTTCTGTCTATTTTACGTCAGTTCACTCATCAAGCATGATTTAAATCTTAATTATTCAAAAAAATTAGGGTTTCATCCCTTTCAGTTATGTATAGATGACCATTGATGTTTAATCCAAACAAACGGTAAATTATGGTGCTCCCTCCTATTGAAGTACCACATAATCCGACATCTTCCCCGTTATGGATACATCTCCCCTATCCACCCCCAAATGAGTTCGGGTCCACTAACCTGATCCATTAACTGTGTGTAAGAATCACATATATCACATCAATGAAACCAAGAGTAATACTCTTATAAAGGTCCTATAACCATGTGTATTCCCCTGGAACATCTCCATGTCATTTTCCATGTGTATGCTCTAATTATCTTCCTACTTATTGAACTATGTGAACTTTGATCTTTGTGTTATGAAAATGGTTTATAAGAAGCCTCTAAGATGTTAAAGGATAAAATTATTCACTATCCATTGGTTCTATCTATTTCTCATTGGTTCACTCATCCTACATGATGTTATACTGCATGATCTATATTATTAGGTTTTTGATCCCTTTCTGGTATATATGATGCCTCAATGAGGTTCAATACCATCCAATGGAAAACTCTAATGCTCCCTCCTACGGAATAACCATCCATATTGGGCATCATATATTCTTAGGATACATGTCCTAGATCCACCCCCCTGAGGTGTTATGATCCATTTTAATATAATTATAACAATTCATAAGAGTTCTCCATATCACATCAATCCAACGAAGTGTGATTTTATTGTGAAGGGCCGCTAACCATGCATATTCCCCTAGCATGTCTCCTGGTCGATGTCCATATGTAACATCGATAATATGCCTCCATATTTAACTATGTAGACTTCAACCCCTGTATTCTAAACATGGTATGATGGAAGCCTCTATGAGGTTCAATACCATCATCCATTATAAATTCTACCTTTCCCTTGGGTCACAATGTCTCATGAGGGTCATCATATAACCTGGAGGTTCTGTTTCCTTTAGCTCCTTACACACGCCTTCATTTTCAAGAGATGCCTCCTTAAGTGACTCATCACCTACTTCCCAAACTATATGGAACTCAATTCCCATCCATCGGGGTAGGTATGAATCCTCCGTGAAGTTCAATCCCACCACCATAAAAAATCCATACATTCCACTTCAATACTTCCTCGATTTCCATCTAGATTTTTACTTGAGACGCCAAATATCAGTGAGTTCATTCACACCACATCACCACTTTCCATCTCCATACCTTGCTATCTAATCATGCATATTCTCTAGACCATCCATATTCATTAAACAAAGAGTTCTCCTCATGTGATGTGCAACTAGACATGTGTATGTCCCAAATCAACCCTTCAAACTACATTCTTTTTGATATCTATTTCTTATATGAGGTATGTAAGAATTGTCTCTAAGGATAAATCCCACCGAATGGTAAACCCTAGTTTCCACCCTCTAGAGGGTCCACCTCCCAATTCCACCCTCAGTTGTGTTCAGATTAGCCTTCACGGTGTGAAACATTCTCTTCATGAGACACACCACCTCGGGTCCAGTCTCATTGGAAATTCTAATCCATCTAGTTCCCCCCACATTAGGTTTCACCTCTTTGATCTAAGAATTTTTTTTCCTGATCAGCCCTCATGGTGTGGATAGTTCTCCTCATTATAGGCACCACCTCGGGTCTTTCCTCATTGGAAATTCTGATCCATCCATCCGGTAAATCTTCAAGGTGTCTCCCATTAAGGATCCACCTCCCTGATACATTTCTTTGGGATGTTATGATAACCCTAATTTTATATCTAGAAGATGTTATAATCATGATATGTGTCATTTTAAACATGATTTGTTTTACGAAAAACCTCAAAAGGCATGCCTTTGAAATAATTATCTCTGCAAGATGTTAATATTACGACATACCCATGTTAAACGGGGGATTTAGAGGAAACATTTAAATACATGCCTCTATAATCAGGTCACCTATGATCAACATGATATTTTTTTTACATATAGTTTAGAATCCCTCATATGAGGATGAATACATTTGACTAATGTTCAAGAATCCATATATTCCCCAACATTCCTATTGTTTACATCTACTTTGAAAAAAGGATGTTTCCATGTCAAGACCCCTTGGAAGGCCCAAACCAAATATGTATAATTAATTATAGTTCATACAAATATGGAACTGTGAAATGGATTCAAGAAAAATTTATTAATCTATGAGGGAGACTCATACTAGGCAAAAAATTCTGAAGAGGAATTCCTAGAAGGAGCGACCAACATCCCATCACCCAATTTAGATCATGGAGAAATGTCTATAAATAAGTGATGGATTTCTACCAACTTTAGAAAGAAGAAACACATGGCCACAAGTGTGACATTCTAGGATTATGCATGAGTTGGTCATATAATGCATCAGAAATAGTTGTGACTGTGAGCATCATGAAATGAAGTAGCATGTGGAACCCCTTATTAACAAACTATGTTATTTATGGGTCTTTATTAGAGCAATAGATTTTAATGTGAATTAATCACAAGTAAATCTCTATACTAATATATTTTACTCAAAATATTAATTGAAATATTGATTGAGTGGAAACAATTAATAGTTAAAAAGTATGAAATCACAATGTTATTAAGATATTAGAAATATATACTTGTATTAATGTCCAAAAACAGAATGTTATGAAATTATTCATTCATTTATTTCCTATGATGTATTTATAACTAGTTACCAATCACATTACTTTTATAGATCAGATACATATGATTTTTCCATGTTATAATTGGCTGTTTAATTCCTATATATTTATAATTTCCATATTTTAATCATATATTATTAAAAATAATGTAACAAAGAAATATAATAAAAATAATTTCAATGAATTTTCATAGTGTTTTTCATTTTCATTATTTCAAACTTTTTTTCACCAATCAAATATGAATAATAGAAATTTTCTGAAATAGAATGATTTTAAATACATTTTGTTGTCACTCTTTAATAATTAATATTTCACTTCTCAGTACAAAAATGAAAAGTTACATGAAGTTGAACCCTCTGATTTGTGGAAATGTTTTTTTGATAATATATATATATATATAATATGATCAATAACCCATTATAATATTAATATAATTTTATAAACAAGAATAAACCAATAACAAAACAAACTATTATATATTCTATGAAGTTTTTATGTGAAATATAGTGAGAAGAGAGAATGTGGAAATCCTTTATACAATTATTTCAATGAATTTTTTTAAAAAATTATTAATCATGATTTTATGGTCATGAGTTAAAAAAATTACCATTTAACTAATATGAGTTTCATATATTAAAATATTCAATTGTCTCCTTTCAATATAGCTGAATTAACTAAGGATGATGGTTTCTCAGATTGATCTTTGGTTATATGTTCATAAAAAACATGATTACATCTACTTTTATGTTCATATCGACGTATATGGACCAATAAATATATTTATATTTCATTCCATATACTGATTTTCATATTAAATTTAACAAATAATTTGTTGATATATTTTTCCAAAGAGTTTTGTTGGATTTGAATTCTATATTGTCATACTGTATTTAAAAATTTTATTATGTTTTAATACCATTGTAAGTATAATTATTTTATTTTTTGTTCGATATGTTCAAGAGAATCCCCATCAGTAGAATTTTGTTTGAAAATAAGGATATTTATTACAGCAGAATCTCAGTAGATTCTGGGAGATTCCCTCCCCCCAAATGGTCATAAAGAATTTATTAATAAGAAAATCATTGTCCATGGGTTTGATATTATAATATAATAAAATGATACTACTAAAATAATATAGAATCTTATGGTTGTTAGAATATGATATTCACTTGATAAATAATATCAGAATATGGATGGAAATTTCCCAGATGGTATTTCTTGATGTTAGAAAAAAATCAGCTAAATTAAATAATTTGAGACAAAAAATTATTTTTGTCTTATGATAATATATATATAATTTTATGTCATATAAATATATTCAAATTTAATCACTATGGGTATGGAGTTAATATGGTGACAGTAACAATCTCTCATCATTAGGTAGTTATGATGACAAATCATTATTAAATCTAAATCAGAAATGTAATTGTATAACTAACCTGAGTACATATACCTTATATTGTTTAATTAAATTTATTTTATATGTAATTATATTTCATTATTATGTGAAATATGTTTCCTTTTTTAAATATATATATTTCCTTTTATATTTTACATATTTTTACTATAAACTAACATTAAATGTTTATTTCATGTGAATAGAGAAAATGTAAAAAAAATAAATTTCCAATGTTACATATATTGAATTATATATTTTTATATCTATAAATTTGAATTATTATAAAATACCAAATGTTACAAATTTTTTGTATATATATTTAATTTTTTATGAGATGATAATAGTTGATTTTTGAAATTTCAAAATTCTTGATAATATTTTATTGGCAAGGGTTATATGTGTTTAAATCTTCTAAATAGAGGTTTGTAAAAAAACTCAGCAGATTTACCACTGGGTAGATTTATTTTTTTATTTAATTTGTAAATTAATTATAAATTTTTTATTTAATATCACAGTACCTTTGCCTATATTTCAAAAACTATGATGTGTTATTTTGTGAAAAAATGATATTTGTTTAAAACATGGTTAGTAATGCTTCTGTATTATTTTATTCAAAATTTATAACACTGTCTAATTTTTATTTGAATAACTTTAAAAAATATACATGTATAATAGGTGTATGTAAATAATATTTTATTTATTTATTTTTAAAATGTTCATAATGAATATATAATGGTCACAAATACTATTTTTCATAAATAAAAATGAATAGTCATATATTTTTTTGTAGTAGTTTGGTTCTAAAAAAATAATTTAACATATAAATATTCCTTGAAATTTAAAATGGTTTCAAATATATATAAAATTATTTCCCAATTTCATATTGGGATTATCCCTTATGATTCAATTGGGACATGTTGTTAAAATTGTTATAATTGGAATGGCACACGAAATGAAAACTACAGAGTCAGTATTAATATGGAGAAAATTGAAAACATACAGGAGGTAAATAATCATTTTGATGTGATACCATATCTGTATAGATTTTTTTACTATTTGTGTTTAGGTACATATATGATTATTTTAATTTAACTAATTAATTTTATATTAAACCATTGTTAAATATGAAATTGTTAAAAACATGTAATACTATATATAATTATGTAACTATAATGTAATCCACTAGTAAAAAATTTCATAATGTTACAATGCATTGTAATGATACTTATTATATTTCCAAATGTTTGATGTTATAACTGATGTGAAATACATAATAAATATCATGAAATATTTTTTCTAGGATATTTTAATTAAACTAATATATAATAATAATATATAACAAGATTTATCCTCTAAAATTGTACTATGTTTTGGAATAAAAACCACGAGGAAGAAATTTTTTTGTATTAAATAAACAAAAATTCTATTAATTTTTTTTAAGTTCATGTTTCCTATTATTAACTCAATCCTAGAAATATTGATATTGATCCAAACGTATAACTTGGAGTCCAATTTATCTAGATTCATAGATAAATATTGTACATTAATTTCAAAAATGGAAGGAACCTAAATTCAATATTAGTTGGTAATAACCATGTGGTTATAAAAAAAGTACCCAAGCTTTTAAATACCTCTGGAAACAAACCAAAAAATCAACACAATTTACATTGATTACTAATAAAGTTATACCGATCATGATTAAACTATTAAAATTCATTAGATTATACATATTCATATTACATGGAAACTACATGGTTATTGCTAACTATCAACAAATCATGTGCCTTATATGTATATCCTAGTAGATTAAAATCTCTAACCCTTACTCTTGAATGCACATAAAATTGACGATACATAAAATAGATTCCAAAATAAACATACCTATAATATAAATGTGGTCAAAATTTACCTTATTATGATATATTTAGTCCACATAGGGGTCACATTATTCTTTATGCGAAATGATATAAGGTTATTAATGAATAATAAATTATTATACACCCCATGCCTCATAGTGTTCCCATAACTACTATTATAGTACATGAACTAGGTGATTGGTTTTACCAAACAAGTTTTTCTTTTGATGATCCAAAATTGGGACATTTTTTATCAGCTACATATGGTTTAGGATCGTGAAAATGTACTCCCATTAGATTACATGGGGGATTTAGAATATACCTCCTTTTTTTGGAAACTTGATACACATTGTAAATCGAGGCGCTTTGAAATGGAAATTCCAATTGATAATCCACCATTCAATTTTTTTTGACTATCTCTAAATGTATTGCATTCCTCATTGTCAACTTACACTACATTACAAAATGATGATGTCCCAAATGACATTAATCATTGTGAAAAAACCAATCAAAACCCATAAACTTCAATAGGTGTTACAAAAGTATGAATATGAATTTTGGTGAATCTACTTCCCCATTATCTTATTCTGGATAAACTACACCTTCCCTGTTATCTCTTAATAAATATGCAGACAAACCAAGGACCTTATTCTCAATTCCACCAAAAAATACATGAGATCGATATAGAAATGCATACAAACCATTAAAAATAAACCTAATAATAAAATCATGATAACTATTACAATAGGAAAACTCATCCAATGGTGGATTCTTTTCCCATTATCCATTGAAACCATGTAAGAATTCCCTAAGAACATCCACAGTAATATGAATTGATCACTATATTGTTCCATACATTATATGGAGATATTCTATTCATAACAGAAACATTGTACCAATAAAATAATGTAAACCTTTCTAGTAGTGATCTATAAAGCATGGGTCCCAATTAAAATCTGAATTTTATCCCAATCAATGAACCACTGAGATGGGCTGGGGGAGGGGTTCATTTAGAGATTTTATTTTTTTCAATGAAAATCATTATAAAATATAACCCTAATAAATTATTAAAGTTATCTATATATAAATTATCAAAAAAAGTATGTATTCAAAAATATTAAAGAAAATATTTCATGTATGATTAACCTGGTATGAAATTTTTTTGAGAACCTATATTCTAACAATGATCACTGTTGTGGTTCCCTACAAATTAACTATTAGAAATAAGTGAATGCAACTTTGATCCATATCCCAATAGAATCCATCAATCTATAGACTTTAGGGAATATACATAATTACATAATATTATATTTTTTCATTCAATATAGTGCCATAATAATTATATAGAATTTTAAATATTCATCTCCCACAAGGAGAATGTATATTTATCTATATATTTTATTATATCTTTTTTAAGTTATTTTTTTAAATATGTTTTTAATGCATCTATTATTCTGAATAAAACCTTACCATGATAAAAATCTATTATTCTTACTGATTTACAAAACAAATCATAAAAAATTTCCTAAAAAAATATATTCATTTCTCTCAGTCCAAAATATATGAACTAAATCTCCTTTTGGTACATTGATAAAAAACAATATCTAGAAATATTCATCAAAGGGAAAAATAAATTCATTTGGAAATTAAATTTTGAAAAACTAATCTATTGCATCTTCTTTTTGTTACTGTACAGTGTTAATAACATCTTAATATTCACCCATTAAAATATGTTATCCATATGTTGAATTAGAGGGATCTCATTATGATTTTATCACCTAAATTTTTTCAAAAAATTAATCATTCCCAATGGAATTAATTTACACAGCATACAGCTAAAAACATATAGATATGCATGAATAATCCAACAAATCTATATAAATTCCATCCTTTCTCAAAAATTCTTAAACTAATAGTAATAAAAAATTCAATTGAAATTTATGATTCAGGGTCATTATGATTCTGGTAATTACAATGTTATGTATAGAATATCTGAAGTCTCAATCTAGATAACGATTTTCCAAAAAAAATGTTAGGTGAATTTGTTCTAGTCACAAAATATATTATATATACTTTTCATTTGTTTTGGATTATATTAATGACTGTATAATTCATTAAAAAAACAAAATTAATCCATGTTTTTAATTATAACATAGTATTATATATTATTTATTTAACTTAGTTTTCATTAAAAAGGTAAAAATATTAGATAAATCATTATTTTCCCCACCTGATCAGTTTTTCTACATCATCGACAAGATATAACTTCTCATATAAAATAATAATACAATGGGCTCCCTCAAAAAATATCACCCATTAAAATATATTCATAAACAACAATCATATCTTTATATCCCCAATCATTACCCAACTTATAAAAATCACTATTTAATTATTCATCATAGACACAGTTCGACTAAAATACTCATCTATAGATGTCTATTTATCATAAGAATATCAAAATTAGTTTACTTTAGTCTTTTTTCTGATGTTCACAAAAAAATAAATATTGTTCAATTAATTAATTAATCATCCAAATAATTCTTTCATGTACATATTTTTTCATCAATTTATCTACATGAATTAATTAATTTGATTTCTCCCTTTGAATTCATAGATAAATAAAAAATATGAGTTTTTAAAAATATTCATTCAATTTTTTTCAGCCACTTGGATTTTTAAATCTATGCACATTTTTTATTATTTATATTTATAGGAATATTAGTATTTGTATTTTTTTAAACAGTATGATTATTTTTACATTGAGTGAAATATAAAAAATAGCAAAAAAATATTACTTCCATCCAATTATGATTCTCTAAAAATTTTATCCATTCAATTACATTGTAAAATCATCCATATTTAATGACTAATAAAATAATCCAGATATATTATATTATAGAAGCTTCAACCATTTTTTTTAGAAATGATTTAAATTTAAAAAATTATATACATTAGTGGATTTTATTTTGAACATCATAGAACATATCTGTCGGTTGAAACTTCATAAATCCTCTAGAAAACAAGTTTCATATATTTTTGTATGATAATATAAATTTTTACATTTTTATTGATCGTCCAAAAAAACTATTGATAAAAAAATAAAATCCCCCTTGGTTGAAGAAAATGTATCATGAGGAATTCATTGTTTTTATAATATTTGTGACAATCATATCTATAAGTACCAAAACCTTTATTAATGAAAATTCTACTTGATCTAATTAAATGTATTATTATGTAAAATGGTTATATAAAATATTCCCATTTTGGTTTTATTTTCATGGATCTTAAAATACCGTTATAAATTGTGACAGTTTATAATACAGTCATTGAGAAGTGATCACATTATTAGTATAAATATATGGCTTTAACAAATCCAATTTACTCAAGAAAAGGAAGTGATGGCCTCATATAGTATACTTTCCCCTTAGGAATCCCATTTGTTAGAGATTGTAAAGGAGGTTACGTCATTGGGCTTCTCTCTTGACCAAACCCAATATGAGCTTTAACACGTTAAGCTGAAACAGAACCACTAATAGGAGTAGAGGAAGTTGACAGAGATTTCAACCTAAGTGATGTTATCTGATTGACCCCATGAGTGTTTCATCATTGCACACCTTACCCTTCAGTCTTATGCATGTGTTATATCGGTTAAGTACCAAGACCCTTGAACTATGATTATGTTCATTATTTTAGGTATAGACTAATGAATTTACATTTATTATTGTAACTTTTTATGTAGTTTTTAAAGAAAAAAATATTATTTTAGTTAATATTCATCTAAATAATATATTTTGATAATTTAGTTGATTTTGTAATTAAATAATATTTTAATAAAATATTATTATTATTAAATTACTTTTTATTATGTATAAATAATCGTATATTTTTTATGAATTTTATTGTAATTTTTATTATCGTTTGAATGCTATTTTTTCCAAACCCCGTGAATTTTCAATAAATATCGGTTTTTCTAAATGTAAAAATTCACATATTAAGAATATTATTTATATAAAATGAATATTAATTTTGGAATCAGAATGTTGAAATTATCAAATTGTGAATTTTTCATAATTTTCAGAGACAATTGAATTTTTGGGTAAAAATAAAATGTCATTTACATATATAATATGTTTTATCAAATCATAATTACCCAATAGTTATATAATAAGATACAATATACTTTATGTTCAGACAATATATGTTTTACCATAAAAATAATGTGATTTTAGGTTTGTTTGATTTATTTTACAAAGCTTTAGTGGACCCTCCAAGTCTTATAAAACATTTTAGGTTTTTAAATTTATTTCCATGAGAGTGTGACTCACCTCCACATAAGCAAACATATTATTTTAATAAGTTCTTCTATTAGATATATAAAATATTGTTTTCCACTCTCCTTGGGAAAAAACAATGGAAACAAACCGTTGGTTTGTTTGTGATTTTGATTAGTTTAATGTGTGGTGTCACAAACCTAAATTATAATGAATTCTATCTCAATTTCCATATCAACCAACCCATTCTCCCACTTCCTCTTCACTCAAATCATTTTTAGTTAATCCAATCTCTATACTCCTCTATCTAGAATCCTCCCAAGGCTCCCTAAGCTCACAAGAAGCCTCTCTCAAGCCCCTCCCTAGCCTTTGTGACTACACTTCCTAGTAAGGGATTTCATCCATTCTTAATTTTTCCAAGTTTCTTAAAATTATTATGACATTTTATTTAAAAATATTAATGTTGGGGTATTAATTTTTACCTCCCACATATTTCCGTTTTTATTTTTGAATGAATATAGACCCATTAATATCTCATTAATATGTCTCATGTACACTCGTTACATTGATGAAATTCCATAAGGAATGTATGACTCCTAATTTACACTAAATAAATTATATTTTATTATGAATATAAATTAAATTACACTTTTTGGGACTTGTATCTAAATGAACCCCTTACTGTTTATTTCATGTACATATTACCAGACACCCAATTCTCTACCACCAACCTTTTTTATGAATTCTTGTGACATGATGTTATGTTGTCAAATTTGCACCATGTTTTTCCACAACAGTGTCAATGTGTAGTGAATACCATACCCATTTCTCTTTCAAGGGTATATAAATTTATTCACATTTACTTATTGAACTGAATATTACTTTTTTTATAAGGATGAAAAACATCCAAAACACACAGAAACAATGAAAAACAAAAAAACAGAATCCCAGAAGTCTAAGGGGGCCTAAAATGTTGATGGTCAAGGGAATCCCCTCTCATCAAATTGACCCCATAATGTTCAATGAGGATATATCATGGAGATAGACATGGTCATTGATAAGTCTTCCAAAGATGCCAGGTATTCTGACACATTGTTACCATCACAGCAGGAATGAAGAACTTTGATGTGGTTGTTGATCATTCCTTTACACTTTCGGATTATATAGATGATTGACCATTGAAGGGGGAAAATAATTCATGGAATTGTAGATAATAATTGAATATGTTTCCACTTTAGATAAGATATGACCATGTTGTTGGCAATGGTTGATACCCATGAGCATTGCTTTGGCTTCAGCCTGGATAGAAGAACCATATCCCAAGAAGAATTAAAATGCCAAGAGGACCGAACCACTGGAGTCTCGTACAACCCCAACCCCTCTCAAGACTCCCGTCATACAAGAACTATCAGTGTTGAGTTTAAGGCCCCTAGATGGATGATTCCATTCCACATAGAGGCCACGGGAGCTGCTGTCAGTTGATTGTGCATAATATGAATCAGGGATCATCCACCGTAAGGAGTGGACATCCCTCTAGTTTCTAGAAAGATGAGACAATGAAAAGAGGGTTTTCTTGGTCCTAAAGATTAGATACCTCCTAGTGGGATAGCCCACCTGCTGTTTAAACTTATTTCTGGCTTTCCAAATAGACCAGCACCCCGCCAGAAGAATCACTGCATTTGCCATCTTCTCTGGGCCTCTATCACATGACCCATGGAACCTCCTATCCAAGAAAGGTAGCTCCACCAGGTTGGAGTCCTAAAGGCCTGTAAACATCCCAAATGTGCGACACACATCCCACACCCAACCACCCTGGAAGAAAATATGATCAACATTTTCCTCCTTAAAGACCGTACAACAAGAACAGAGAGAAGACAGAGGGATACCACATCGTTTAATATTTTTGTCCATGGGTATCACCCGATGCCTGATCATCCATAATAGAAAAGTGTATTTGGATGAGACCACCTTGGGAAAAATTGTGTAATTCCATTTATCTTTCTCTTATAGAGAGTTCCGAGACCACCGGTAATCCTGAGTGGAGAAATCCCCCGATGAAGAAATGGTGAAGACATAGTGATCAGGTACCTGCGATAAATAATTGAGATTGAAAAATTCCTTCTCTCCTTGTCCATAATAGATTTGATGAAGTCTGAGTGAAAACTGGCATCAATAAATGAAATGGTGGGGGCGGGGCACCCCGGGAAGCTGAGCACAGTCTTATCCCAGTTGAGGTTCCAGAAGGAAATGCCCCCCTCCCGATGATCCCTTGAGAATGCAAAAAGAGCTCCGAAAACAGTTTAAAAATAGTGGGATGTTAAGAGGAAACTGCACCATTAATCAGAGGATGGATACTCATAAGAGGATTCATAATTTTCCCCCACAACTTACTCTATTCTAGTGCCTCCCAAGCCAGTTGTACATGCATGCAACTGAGAGTATCATTCAAGTTGTGTACATTAATGCCTCCCTCCCTAACATGCTTTATACCTTACCCCAAGAAGCCCAATTCTTATTCCTTTCCTCCAAAGGATCCCAGAATAAGCCGGCCAGGATCATCTCAATACTAGAAATGACACCCTTCAGCACCTTGACCACATATAGGGCGTGGATTTGAGTGGCCAGTAGTACCCTATTAATGAGAGCAATACGTCCTCCAAAGTACAAAAACAGGTTTTTCCAATTGTGAATGTAGTCCAAAATCTTGCTGGAAATGAAGTAAAAATCTCGAATTCGCAATCTACTAGGGGTTACATGATCCCCAAGTTATTTCATGGGAAAAATTATCCTTTTCATAGATAGAGTGAACTGGATATCAGAAGGCCTTCTGGGGGAGCACTTGTTTGGGATAAAGAATAGACTCTTATCCTTGTTGTGAAGTTGGCCACTACAGTGGAAGTAACCCTCCAAAATGTTATTCATGCCTCTCATAGATTCCCCCCCCCCATTGAAAAAGATCAAGGTGTCATCTAAAAAAATTAAGTGATATATGGTCGTGGCCTTCATGTTCCTCTTATAGGGAAGAATCTCTTCATTATTGATGATCTTATGAATGAGCTGGCTGAGCACCTCTTGTGTTATGATGAAAATACTGGGGGACAAAAAGTCACCCTGTATTAATATGAAAATGCCTTTGATGAAACTGAAGGACTTCCCCATGAATGAGACTGCCACCCATGGAGAGCTGAATCATCTGAAAACTAGGTCAATAGTCTAGGAAGATAAAGCCTTACATTCCATAACCTTGATGATGAATCCCCATTCCACTATATCATATTATTTATTCATGTCCTGCTTGAGAGCCACGTTTGATCATTGGGTTTTGAAGTTCATATCTCTTATAATTTCTTGGGAAATATCGATAGCACCTTGGATGGACCAACCCCTCACAAAACCACGCTGCATTAAAGAGATCCAACTTGGAAGATGTATTGAAATCCTAGAATTGATAACACTTGAAAGCACTTTATAAGGAATGTTACACATAGATACTAGTCTATAGTTCTTGATAGAATATGGATTCATGTTATTGGGAATGAGAATAATAGTAGTGGCGATAGTAACCCATGGAAAACCACCTCCCCTAAAGAAGTCCTGTATGGACATAATGATATCCTACTTATCCACATCCCATGATGTTCTGTAGAAGGTGCCTGAAAATTCGTCTAGCCCCGGGGCACTATCCGGGTGATGATTTATCATATAATTATAAATATTCTTTTAATATGGATGAGAGCTCATCCCTTAATTGTCTTGATCCGAGACACAATGGGAGATCATCTCAAAAATCCCAATTTTTTTATCCTGTATATCCATTGGACATGAGACTATTGGGACTAGCCAGCAAATCATGGAAATAAGAGAGAGACATAACTTCAACAATATCCCAATAATCCGTGTAAGATCCATCATTCTGAAGAATGTTCAGGGTGATAGGTCTATTCCTCTATTTAATACATGAATGAAAAAATCAGGTGTTTTTATCACCCCTACGGAGCCACATGATTCTTGAAGAGTCCCTGGCCAACCGCTCCTGAGTGAAGGTCGTAACTGCAAGTTATTCGTTTATGGTAGAAAGTTGTTCAAATGTATGGTCCTCCCATTCCTCTTCCAGTTGATCATCGAGCCTCCAAACCTCTTGTATGGTATCACTGATCTCACTATCAACCGGGGGAAGTATTTATCCCACAGCTAAAGTCTAGACTTCAAGAGACACAGTTTATCATGAAGGGAAACCCATAGGGCACACCGTCCCAGAGGATTCCAAATACCACAAACCAAATCCTTGTATCCCAGTTTACTAACCCATTGTTGGAGGAAATGGAACATGTCCTGATGATCCAACTTAGGTGAAAAATAGACCAGTAGGGGGAGTGATCAGAAATTCCACGAAAAATATGGCTCACCGTAATATTGGATAACATAGAGAAGTATTCCATATTAGCCAGACATCTGTCCAATCTACTCCACGAATGGTGAATACACCTTCGGTTGTTGCACCATGTGAAGTAGTCTCCTGAGAACCCCAAATCATTAAGGCCACTCCCATCCATGAACTGGGTATAATCTCTTCTGAACCTCCTCTAAAATGGCCCACGACCTTTATTTTCATCCGGATTGGAAATGATATTAAAATCCCCATCGACAAACCATGGCTGATTTCTTGGGAGATAAACATTAAGATCACTCAAAAGTTTGGTCTGTAAAATTTGATCACAGCTCTCATACAAAAAGGACATGAATAAGGAGATATTTCCCCTACTCACATTAGTATTGATGAATTGGTCACCTTCTTGGACAAGCTCTACAGAGGTACTCTTGTTCCAGAAGATCCATATATCGTTTTAGAAGGTTCACCATGCAGATAACCATGCATCTTAATCTTCCATGAAAAATCCTAAATTCAAGAAGAGGAAATCATGGGATCAATGATGGTGACAACATGAGATTTATGTTTTCTTAATACAGAAGATGCAAAATCATAATTAACCTAGGCCCCAAGGCCACATGCATTTCAGATGAGAGTAGCATTCATTGGAAGGATAGGGCTCTAGATTTGGCCCTAGAGCTAGTAGCCACCTTGAAATGGGGGATCAAGCCCTCCTTATGATTACTTGATTGTGAGTGGGTACAAACACCCTCCTGAACATAAAACATTCTACCAAGTGAAGGAAAAAACTCTAATGTACAGATATTGTGTGAGCCTTGATCCTTGAGTACAGGAGGGGTGAGATCTCTGAAATTGGGTGGGTAGACGGCTGGGGAATAATATACAGCTCTTGGAAACACCCAGATAGTGATAGCTCAGGTCGAACATCAAAGCTATGAAGATTAATTCCAGATATAACACCCCTAGGATTTTGGGAGATCTCCAGCAGGCCATATGGCGAGTGTGACAGGGATGGAATGTCGGAAGGGAAGGGACTTAACCCCTACAATCATACTTCAATGAACACATTCTTCATCAATGAATAAGGGATAGGGGCAAGGACATATCCACCTTTAGTTTGGAGTGACCTTTCAGTAGGAAAGGAACCACGGCCTTGCACTACAGTAGAAATTCATTGAGAAAGGAACCTGAGGAAAAAATGGGATCCAAACCCATAGAGGGTTGATCTTGCACTTGGAGCTCCCTAGAGGCCATGACGTCCCACGGTAGAACCTCAGAGGGGGAAAGGATGGCGGAGAACAATGGCCTGCCCCTGATGGTAGAAGTCTGAGGAGGGAGATATCCATATCCTTTCCACTGACGATGAAATACCTAGAGGGAGTGCCCCTAGAGAAGGCGATGAGAGAAAAAATGGGGAAACACAGGGTATAGAATCTCTTGGTTCCAAGAAAAAACACCATTCAAACTAAGATATAACTCTTTTTCAGGGAGATGAAAGGTGTTCATCTTCGCATAAATACGTGCCATTGAAACATCCTCCCTGGTAGTAAGCCTAACATCCGATCACATAAAACAACCTAGAGCATCGCCGATCACCTTCAGAAAACCTCCATTCAAGAAGGGAAGCGAATGACCCGAGAGGTGAATCCACACGGCCACGAGGGGGCTCTCTTTTCCCCTATGAGCATCCAATGACCCACGAGATAAGATGAATCTCTAGCGACCAAACTCCAGAGGTCCCCTATACGAAACATGCAAGAAATATTCTTCTGATGACATAACAAGGTAGAATGAACTCCTGTGAAAAGCTAAGATCTGAACATGGGATTAGAGACCCCACGAAAAGGTGAAACACTAGAACACCACTAAAGTGGGATTTTAATATCCAAAATGTGCAACCAGCATCCATTTTAGGCACTCATCTACCTCTAAAAAGGTTAATAACGGGAAGTCCAGGGAGAGGCCTCTGTCATCGTGCAAGACCTTCAAGCACGAGATGCAGACATCCGAAAAACATGGACACTAGTAAACAAGATGCGATCCAAAAAGGGAATTCTTAATATATCCACTTCTAGATGGCTCAGAAGGACTAGCACTGGCGAGAGAGGATGGATCAAGGGCCAACTAGTCAAAGGAGACTTCCAGAGGTCGAGCAGGCAATGACACAACAGACTGATAATTTAAAACTCTCGACGGCACACAAGACACGTTCTTAGGAGACATAATTTCCTAAATTCTTATAATAATGTTAAAATTTACTTATTGAATATCGATTTTCATTAATTAATTCCAAATTCCATTATCATGGAATAAATGATGATGTTTAATGAATCCATGTTTTATGATCCATGTGGAACACTTATGCATGAAATGAAATTTTTAACAATGGTGCACTATAATAGTGCTCCAATACATTATGTAATTTTATGTTTCATGATACGTCAAGTGAAATGAGGTCTTCCTCATTCTAATTCAAGTAAAATGAGGGTTAATACATTATAACTCAAGTGCAATTAGGGTTTACTCGTTCTCCATCTGTAATGAGCTTGGACTCATGCTAATACCATGTAAATTGTTGTCACCACATTTCCCTATTATGGTAATCTTGCTATATCATTCGTTTATGTTCGTGTTTTTATGCTCCATCTATATAACTATTTATTAACATTTATTGTATTCTTTATGTTATTCCCTATTTAATCCCTTACTAGGTTTATAGATCACCCTTTTCTTATATATTTCCTCAGGTTCCCCCATGAAATGCTATGTAAGAGGTATTTTAGTTTTCATATAAAGGATGTTTTCAGTAATGATGTCATGTTTCATGTTTTAAGTCATTATGTAGTGTTCCTAATCCCCAAAGACACTATACCTATTGATCATCAGTATTGTATCTCAGGAAGATTTTATGTAAAAAATCAGGTTTATGTGTGTAATAAAAGAAGGGTTGTTATAGTTGGTATCAGAGGATAGGTTCTGTTATTTTGGGGATTATTATTACAAAACCCTAGTGAATGAAATAAGGATAATTCTATGTATAATAAAAACATCCATATGTCTTGGTGAGTATTGAGTAAGTGGATTATCAAAAAAATACATACATATCTGGATACGAGTAGGTAGAGGTGGTTCTGGCACAGATGTGCCTAGGAGTGAAAACTATGATAAGGAGTTTCGGGATAAACCCATGATATCTTGATACACGACATTGGGTCTTACTGCACTCTTGGTTACGACACTCCAAGGGATATGCCTTGATAAATTCAAAAGCTTTGTATGAACCATTATTTAGTGAAAAAATCGTGTAAGAATATATGTTAGAAATCAGATCATAGATAACATAGACTAAAACCCATAGATTCATAAGTTATGTAAATTAAAGCGGTTTATAAGTCATTTGTTTTTTCCTGGGATTACCCTTTATGTTATACCACTAACATTCCATTTATTCTATCTAGTGGTGGTAAATGGAGGACTAATGCTAACAACTAATGAGAAGTCCAATGTGAGGAATCATATAATGAAATTCCCCATCCGATGGGAGCATTAATATTGAACTTTGTCATGATACTCTCTCAGTTAACTCAATAATTAAATAAAAACATGGGTCATGAGGAACATTCAACCCCCCATAGGAAACAACAAGTCACTATTGAGTGCTTCATGTGACAAAGGTCTCATACTATTAATGGATCATATGATCCTCAATCGTTGAACAATGGATCAACTCTATTGAAATTCTCTCATCAAACCTTCAATATTCTAATCAAGAAAAGTTTCTTCTAGCTGCTTATCATATAGAGGGTAAAATCGATCAATGGTGGACATTGATAAAAAATATGAATCCTTAATATGAGAACGAGGTGTTGGAATAGAAGGATTTCCAAAATATGTTTTTCGATGAATATTTTTCCCGCACCATAGGCCTAAAGATGGAAAGAGACTTCTTTTCCATCATGAAAAAAATATGATGAATCCATCAGAGTGTATGAGGTAAAAATCACAAGGCATTCATTATACTCCTATGGATTTGTAGTTACCCCCAAATACAAGGTTGATCGTTTCATTAGTGGGATGAAACCTAGCCTGCGAAAATCCCTGGAGATCTGTGACTTCGACATCTATGAGGAAATTGTTTGATGTGCCTTGAATGTATAAATAGAGTTAGGAGAATATTAGGGGTATCATGGGGATAAGAAGAGTATGGTAGAATTCAATTCTGGCAGTTCGATGGATATATCCAATGGTGCTATGAAAATCCATCACCCCACTTTCCAAAGGTGTGGAAAGAAGAACGCTAAAAATTTATTGTAGCGGACAATGAAATTATTTAGTTATGGAAGAGAAGGGAACCTGTTAGTTAACTACTAACAAGAAAAAACTATAGCAATGACAAAGGAGAGGAACACTCCATTTGACTCTCAATGCATTGTTCATTGCTTCAATTGCAATAAACCATGGAACCTAGAAAATAAGTTCCCTAAGCCAAGGGTTTTTTGAGGAAACCTACAACCTCCAAGATAGTAAGGGAGAGAATTTTCCATCACTAACACCAATGTAAACTCCAACAATGATGTGGTGATAGGTAATCAATTTATTCATTAATGAATAGCAAACATGCGTTTTGATTCTAGTTATATGAATTATTTTATATCCCGATTGTTTAGTAGAATAATCCCAACACCACCTTAAATCAGGGAAGTAAAGATATTAGTGAGTACAACAATTTGGGAAATCATTGCATCCCATGAATATAACTCCTCACATGTCATAATCTATGGATTAAAATTCCTGGAGAACCTTATCATACTCCCTCTAGTGTAATTTGATGCAATTCTTGGCATGGATTGGCATTCCATATATAGAGAAAATATAAATTTTCATGAGAGAGAAATCACTCTCCATATGGAGAATCAACCCCCGATTCTATACATGTTCAAGGAGGAATTTGAATATTCTTTAGAACTATCATCTCAAGTAAGGATATTACTGCCCTATGATCATGCACATATGGATCAGATGATTTATTATATGGAGGCAACCATCCTTGACAACATTCATATTGTGAAGGAATTCACTGAAGTGTTTCCCATGGAATTCCCTGGTCTTCCTCCTAGAAGATATGTTGAATTATCAATTTACCATATTTCTGGGGAATTCCCAATATCCAAGACTTCTTATAGAATGGCTGTTGTGGAACTTGAGGATCTGAAGAAAAAACTATAGGAGAATTTGGGGAAATGGTTTATACGCCCAAGTGCTTCACCAAGGGTGCACCAGTCCTCTTCGTGAAGAATAATGATGGGTCAATGTGTCTTTCTATTGATTATCATGAGCTCAAAAAAATCATAATAATTAATAAGTATCATATTCCCTGAATTGATGACATGTTCAATTAGTTACATAGAGCACAATACTTCTCCAAGGTGGATTTGCGGTCAGGATATTACCATGTAAGGGTGAAGGAGGATATCCCTAGGACTTCTTTTTATACATGGTACAAGCATTTTGAATTCCTAGTAATACCTTTCGGACTCTCTAATTCTCTAGAACCATTCATGGACTTGATGAATAGAGTATTTAAATATTTCCTCGACAAATTTGGGGTTTAATTTTTGATGATATTCTAATATACTCCAAAACCAAGGAGGATCATGAGAAGAATCTAATAATTTTACAATAGATCTTTTGAAGGGATATGATTAATGAAAACTACAACAAGTGTGGGTTATGGTTGAAGGAGGTCTCATTATAGGGTCATATCATGAGAAGAAATGTGATATCTATGTATCCTTATAAGACAACTGCAATTGAGGGATGTTTGAGGCCAACATCGGTAATGGATATCCATAGCTTCCTGGGGTTATCTAAATATTATTTCCAATTTCTGAGAAATTTCTCATGATTTTCAAACCATCTTAAAAAGCTAACTCATAAAGAGTAATGTTTTCTTACAGTGATGAATGAGAAGATATCTTCAAGTAGTTGAAAACAAGGCTTATCATTGTTCCCATGCTCACATTACCAACAAGTGGAGATCATTTTGTGGAATTTAGTGATGCTTTAAATAAGGGAAGGAGTTTTTTGTTGATGAAAAATGAAAACTTGATAGACTACACCTCAAGACAGCTGAAACTCCATGAGAAAAACAATCCAATACATGATTTGGAGTTCGTGGCTGTGATCTATGCATTGAAAATATGGTGGTATTATCTGAATGGGCAGAAGTGTGAGATATATAATAATAAAAATATCCTAAAATATATATTCAAATAAAAAAGAGATTAATATGAACCAACAAATATGGATAGAACTCATCAAGGATTATGAATTCTCAATCCACTACCATCCTGGTATAAAAAACAAGGAGGTGGATGCTCTAACTATATTGGATCATGCATCTCTATCAATGATGAGAATTGAAAACGATCCAATCATCTTAGAATTACAAGTGAAAGACATTGGAATCATTATGGGAGACACATCATCAATACTTTCTCAAATGATTTCTCTACAATCCATCATGGAGAAAATAAAGGGTTCTCAAAGAAAGGATGTGCAAATTCTAAAAAAGGTGGAAGCTATTAGAAATGGGAAATCCTTAGATTTTCTAGTTGACAAGGATGTAATTTTGAGATTTGGGTAATGATTATGTGTACCATCCAATCTAGAGACAAATAAGGAGTTTTTGAATGACACACATAGCTCAACCTTCATTATTCACCCAGGGAGCACAAAGATGTATCGAGATCTCCCAGAGAAAGTTTTGTGGGAAAATATAAAAAGGGGTATTTCTAAACATACATCAATGTGCCTGGTATGTCAGCATGTGAAGGTTGAGATAAAACTACTAAGGGGATTATTCGACCACTACCCAAACCAACATGGAAGTGGGACAACATTACCATGTACTTTTTCACTGGACATCCAAGGACAACTAGAAGAAACAATGCTATAAAGATCGTTTTGGATCATCCTAAAAAGACATCTCACCTTATCGCGATTCAAGAGGACTTATCATTGGATCAACATTCAAAAATTTACATCAATGTGTTAAGTCTTCATGGAGTATCACTATTTATTGTATCTGAACATGATTCGATATTCACCTCGTAGACCTGGAAAAGTCTCCAACATGCTCTAAGAACTAAACGGAACTTTAGTGTGGCCCATAATCTTCAATCTGATGTAAAATCTGAGCTAACTATTTAGACACTGAATGATATGTTAAGATCATGTTCTATGGACTTCAAAGGAGGATAAGGCCAACTTCATACTTTTTTTTAATTTTCCTATAATAATAGTTACCACTCGAGAATCCATGTGGATCCATATGAAGAACTTTATGGGAAAAAGTGTTGAACAATGGTGTGTTGGGATGAAGTCTGTGAGAGTAAGATGCTAGGACCTGAAATTCTTAAAGAAATGGGGAAGAAGGTGAAACCTATTCAGCAGCATATCAAGGCATCACAGAGTCGGTAGAAGAGTTGTGCAGATAACCATCAATGAGAAATTGAGTTCAATGATGGAGACTTAGTATTTCTACGCATATCTCCATGGAAGAAGTTCATGAGGTTTGGAAAGAAAGGGATGTTAAGTCATAGTTACATAGGCCCCTTCAAGATTCTTGATCATGTTGGGGGTTTAGCCTATCGACTAGAACTTCCACCCACCATGGCCAATGTACATGATTTATTTCATGTATCCATGTTAAACAAGTACATACCCAAACCATATCACGTACTCTCTTCAGATGTAGTATATTTAAGGGATGACATTTATTATTAACAGAACCAAGTGAAGATCATAGATCGTAGAGAAAAAGTTCTATGAAATAAGACAATGCTCGTTGTCAAGGTGTTTTGGGAAATCGAAAAGTTTGAAGATGAAACATGGGAATCAGGGGAAGAGACGAAGAAGACTTACCTGCATCTGGTTTAGTGTGGGAAAAATAAATTTCAAGGGTGAAATTTCTTAATGGGGGAATATTGTAACAACCCAAAAATTTATTAATGGAAATTCCTCTCGAACTAATTAAATTTTATATAATGTAAAATAGTTATATAAAATATTCTCTTATTTGGTTTTATGTTATTGGATTTAAAAAATCCATTGAGAATTATGACCATTTCTTATATAGCTGTTGAGTAGTGATCACATGATTTGTATAAATATATGACTTTATCAAATCCAATTTACTTGGGAAAAGGAAGTGATGTCCTCATCAAGTAGACTATCCCCTTACAAAGCCCGTTTTTTGGATCTCAGAAAGGAGGTGGTGTCATTGGGATTCGCACTTGACCAATCCCAAGCTGAGCATCAGCACGTTACTCTCAAATGAAACCACCTATGGGAGAAGTATAAGTTGATAGAGATCACCACCCAAGAGATGTTATTTGAGCCACCCTAAGATTCTGTCACAATCACACACCTTAACCTTCGGTCTTATTCAGTTGTTATAAGGGGTTATGTAACAAGACACTATAACTATGATTAATGGCATTATTTTTTTTATAGAATAAATAATAAACATTCATTATTGTTACTATGTAAATAGTTTTTAAAGCCCAAATAGTACTATTAGTTAATATTGAACTAAGAAATATATTTTGATAAATTAATAGATATTTGAATAAAATAATATTTTTATAAAATTTTATTATTATTAAATTATTTTTTATTAATTATAAATGATCGTATAATATTTATGAATACAATTGTAATTTTTATAAAGGTTTGAAAGCTATTTTTGTTAAAACCCATGAATTTTTTATAAATTATGGTTTTTATTTTAAAGTAACCATTCACATATTTAGAAAACTATTTAGATAAAATGAATATTATTTTTCGAATCAGGGCGTCAAAATTATAAAATATTAAATTTTTAATATTTTTCCGAAATAGTCATTTTTTCTACCAAAATATGCTTTAACATAAAATTAATGTGATTTAAGGTTTTTATTTATTTATTTTAGAAATCTTTAGTGGACCCACCAAGACTTATAAAGAATTTAATATTCTTGAATTGATTTCATTTAGAGTGTGACTCACCTCCACATAGGAAACCCTATTATTTTAAGAATTTCCACCATTGTACTTATAAAATATTGTTTTCCACTTCCTTTTGGAAAAAAACATTGGAAAACCCCATGGGATGGATTGTGGTTTTGATTAGTTTAATGTGTGGTGTCTAAATCCTAAATAATAAATAATTCCCTCTCCTTTCCTGTATAAACCAACCCAATCTCCCACTTTATCATCACTCGAAGCCTTTGGAGTTCCTCCGAACTCTTCCATCCCTTATTCAAAATCATCCCAAGGTGCCCCAAGCTCCCAAGAAGCCTCTCTCAAGCCCCTCCTAAGACATTGAGATCACACTTCCAAGTAAGGGATTCCTTATATTCTCATTTTATCTAGGTTTAATAATATTGTCATACCATTTTATTTCCAATTATAAAAGATGGGGTATGATTTCTAAAATCCCCCATAATTCCATATTTATTTTTTAATGAAGAGACACCCATTTATCTTTCATTACATCCTCCCATGTACACCCATTACCCTACCATAAATCTTTAAGGAATTTCTCTCTCCTCATTTACACTTAACCAATTATTTTGTATTATGAATATAGATTACATTAAACTTGTTGGGACATGTATCTATATGAATCCCTTAATCTCCATTTCATTTATATATAATTTGATACCCACTTCTCTCTCATCGAACATTTTTTTTGAGTTCTTATTTCACGTCATTGTGCTTCTGAAATTACACCACATTATCCAAGGAAAATTCATTATATAGTAAATACCATTCACATTTCTCTATCAAGAGTATTCACCTTTATACACATTTACATATTTATTATAGCATTTCATTTATTAATTCTATATTCGTTTATCATGGAATAAAATATTTTGTTTAATGAATTCATGTTTTACGATCGATGTGGCACACTAATGCATGAAATGAAATATTTCAGAAGGATACACCCTGACAGTGCTCCAATGAATTGGGTTAAGATTAGTATCATGATATTTCAAGTGAAATGAGGGTTTAGTAATGATAATTAAAGTGTATTGAGAGTTTAATCATGATAATTCATGTGAAATGAGCGTTTACTCAAGCTCTATGTACAATGAGACTTGGATCATGCTAAAACCATATTATGTGGTATCACCACATTTCCATGTTATGCTAATCACGTTATATCATGCCTTTATATTCAGGTTTCTTTTAGGATTCATTGATATTTATATTACCTAACATGTATTTTATTCTTCATGTTATTCATTTTTTACTCCCTTACTTTGCTTTATAGATCACCCCTTTCTTATTCATGTTCTCAGGTTACCCTATGCAATGCTGTGTACAAGGCAATGTAGTGGCCATGTAAAGGTTGTTTTTTGTAAAGATGTTTTGTTTCACGTTTTATGTCATTATTTAATGTTCTATAACCCCAATGAAACTATACCTCACAATATTTTATGTTGAATCAAGGGAATATTTTATATAATAAATCATTTTTATGTCTGCAATAAAATTAGGTTTGTTATAATTTCATCATATGATGTTGTAATGATTGTATCATAAATTGTTTTTGAAACATTATAACACATTTACTTCCTCTTGAAAAATAATAAGATAACATTATTGAAAAACATTTATTGTGGTTATTCATATATAAAATTTAGTTTCATCCTTTCAAATACTAAATTATAATTCTTAACAAAATTTTGTTCTAATGAAATATTAAACATTCTATTAATTACATAACATATTATATTTAATAACCACTTGGTATTTATTGAAAACATTTGTTTGAAAGTGTAACTTCTCAACCTATTTCATTATAAATATTTTTTTTCATAATGGAATTTTTTTTTGAACTCTATTTTTCCCAATAGTTTCAAAAAAATGATTTTTTAAAGGATTATGTCTTAACACCATAGCACTCCATAATATAATATTTTTGAAGAAATTAAATCCATTAATGATATAAATATTGTTTTTCAAATTATAATAACCACCCTTCCTATCTCAATTATCTACGTCACCCATTTTATTTTAACATCATCTTCATATATTTTTATTTATGAATAGACGTTATTATCCCACTTTTAGGAAAACATGTACATATTATCCAAATTTATGAATATATTACAAATCATGATGGGTGATGAATAATTAATGAAATAAATATTGATATGGTGGGGGTAAATTTGATTTTATAGCCTCAATTAATAAAATATTTCAATGAGATTATCTGTTTTGAAAACATCCACAATTTGATAATTTTTACAAATTTATTCTTATATAAAACCCCCCAAAAAATAAAAAAGCATTTAGTAAGTGATAATATATATCAATGTGTTTTGATCATGAATGGTGAAAAAGTATTTTCTATAGATCAATGAATGGTTTATTTTCAAAAATATTATTCAATGTTATAGAATCTATCACTTTTATAACATTAAGAGGTTATATCATCCCAATAATTAGTGTACACAGATGGGTTGAGGGAAAAAATTCTTATTAACATGTAATCAAGGATGTTGATTCATGTTTCATACTTTTACTTCATAGAATACATTATACTAAGAAAAATTTCCCCATATTTTTTATTATCTATCATCATAATCTCCAATAAAATCAACATTATTGTATAGATGAATGTATTAATACCATATTATTTTGTAAAAATATCCATAAAATGTTGTTCTTTGGATATGTATTAGAATTAATTTCACTCTCAACTTATTTTTTTTCTTTTTTATCTCTCTATTATTTTTTACACCATAACAAAAATAAAAATGAATACTATTGATGTTATAAGATCGAGAAAACTAACTATCCTCTTATGAAAATAATTCAGATTCACACCTTTTCCAGTGTCATCACTACCCATATTCATTCCAATAGAAATAGTTATTGAATATTATTTGGATACCCTCATGTAAAACATTTATAAAAAACCTTATAATGTTTTTTTCGAGATAGGAATGTGAATATATACATCTATTTTATTAAAAACCAAGAAATAAGGTTAATTCTCTAAGAATTTACATTTAAATTTTCATATTAATTTCATCAGAATACACATTAAAATAATTTTATCTATCCAATGTAAAAATCATGTAATATACGTAGAAATGAACAATGAGGGTTCTTGAGTTCATCCCCTTAATGTATATGATTTTTTTATTTTGTTTGTAATTTTTAATTTTTAAAAAACTCTCATGATTTGAGATCAAGTGTTATATAACATATTTCAACCAAAATAAGGATTTCATCGACATACATACCATGTGTCCATTAATGTCATGTAAGAAAATAAAAGGTTGTAGAATATAAACATCTTCCTAAACAAACTAGTTCAATACTTATGAAATTACATCCATATGAAAAAATTGTAACATTCATTTGTTTCCACATTCAATAGCATTACAATGGTTTCCTATATTACAAGAGAAAAATTGTTTCCTCAAAATACACAAATTCCACCATGTAATATCCTTTAAAATTATTTCACATATTTTATTGAAACATCCCCATGTTTATTCATTTTTTCATATCATAAATTTTATACAAATACACTTTATCCACACTATTCAAAAACTTGTTCATATGTATCATTTTTATCTATCAATATTAAATATTCATTCATATCATCTTTATATTCATTATATCCTGATATTTATGAAGCTGATTCATGTTCAACCTGTGTAATAGGTAATTTTTGATTTTCTAATTTGTTAGTTATTCTAAACTAAACAAATATGTTATGATTTCTTATAATATTCATATATTTGAACTAATTCTTTAGGGTATAATATTTTAAATATTTTTTTCTTGATTCAAATTCCTGAAGAAATTATTATTCCAATATTTTAGTAAACTATTTTGATTTTCTATTATATTTACTTTTATAATTCCCATTGTATATGATTAACTCTTCATCCTCAAAATTATAAATATCTTTTGTTAATGATATAACATTTGGAAAAACATTAAAATAGTAATAATATAAATTTCTTTGACACATTTTTTATATATTTATACATTCTTCAATTGGATGAATATCTAATTAAAATGATTGCCCCATATCTGTCATAAAAGATTCTTCATTAATGATTTTTGATCTCAGGTACACATGGAATATCAAGAAATATGAAATATTTCACTGTTGTTTTTTTGTAATAACACATCTCATTGGAAGTAATGGAAGATTTAATCCATAAAGAAAACTATTATTCAACATGTAATATATAAATAATTGATTATCTCCAGAAAAAATAATTTTTATACATTTCCAGTAAACTTGTTCCATTTTTCACTAAACACCTATTTCTTCATTTTGCTACTCCATTTTTGATAAGGGGAGTATTGATAAAAATAGTAATGTATATTTATGAGGTTTTATAATACAATATTCAAAAGTATTACATGTGTAGTCATTTTCATTTTATGTTCTCAGTTTTTGTATATGAACACACATTTCACATTCAACTTGTATTTTAAAAAATGTGAAAATTGATACATAAACATATATATTAATAATAATAATAATTTTGTTAATACAAGTGAAATAAATAAAACAATTTATAATATTTAAATCCTCTATGGTTTATTGATTCCTCATTGACGCATACAAATCAATGTCAATATTCTCAAGAAGACATGGAGACAAAATTTTATCATTTATATGGATATTACATAAGGGATCCCCCCTCTAATAGGTTATCACAACAACGTATTCTACCTTATTCAAAATTGGATCATTTCAAATATAATCTAGTTAGAAATATTGTTCATAAGGTAATATTTAGGATTCTTGAGCCTATGATTACACAATTACTCATCATCAAATATCAAATTACTTTTGATGAAATTTTCTACAATTGGATTAATATATATGCTAGTTCCTTCACCTTTTGTAAAATCTTTTCCATCATCCATAATTCTAATTATTCATGAATAGTTTATTAAAATTACATAATTTTCGTTTTAAAAAGTATGAATAAATATATATATTTTTTCCTTATCCCATAAATATGTAAAACATAAATACAGTTTAGTTTCATAGGTATATTCACAAATTTTTATTATTCTTATAAATTTTAATAAAGTATATGTTTTAAATGTAACTTATATTCTATCGAAAGTGTCAACATTTCTATAGATTTTTATATTTATTACTATGTGTTAGGAATAATAAACATTAATAATACATGGTTTCCTCTTTTTAAATTCAATTATATGTGTCTCTTTAATAAAGGATCTTTATTAACCATTCTTATTTATATACTCATTTTTATTCCTCACATAAGAAACATGTCCATGAAGAATAGTCATACATTAACCAATAATTTGACATGGTTGGTCAGATCATCCAAAAACATCATTCTGGTTTCCCAAATTAATTTTTTATAGATGTTTTCTATCTTAATATGACTTATGTATTCCATAATCTTGTGTCTTAAGAATGTTATTTAATTTTTGTGTACTATTTATCCCACTGTTCTATACCATCTTCATGGAAGAGGAAAAATACACTAAAAATATAATATTTGTTCCAAAAAAACATAGAAACCCGAAAAATATCCACTTAAACCTGGTTATGTGTAGAAAACTAATATTTCCCATTGATAATTTATCCATACTTTGTAATATAACTCTAATTTAATTACCTTTTTTCCAAGTAAATGAATATTATAAGGGATTCTTAAAATTATCATTGATATTATATATTTCTCATATATCTTATCAATAAAAATATTACAAATATTTTACTTAACATATAGATTAACACTAAAAATATTTGAACTTTTACAATTAGACGGTATTGATTTTACTAGATTCATGGAATTAGCATTCATTATTGGTTGAAATGATTTTTCTTTTTTATATGAACAATTGATTAAATTTTAAATTTTTTTGTGTTACATTCAAACTCAAGATGTTTTATTTGGTTTACAAAATTCATCTTCACTAGCTAAAAACTTCTTGTTGAATTCTTAATAAATATGTTATTTTTTTTAAAATTCTTAGTCCACCAATAAACTTTTATTGGTATTTTCAATTGAAAATTTTGAAGGTATGTGTGAACCCAAAAAATTCCATAAAAATAAGAAACCATTAAAAACTAAAATAAAACCAAATCAAGACTATTGGGATCATCCCCACACTATCACCTATATCAATAAAAATAGGAATCCACATTCGCATTGCTGCTTGAATAGTTGTCCCGTGTAGTGTTTCATGGTCTCGGTATCGATGGCAAGTGTTATACCCTCTCATTCATCCAAATACAGGTGGTTATGTGGTGTTGGATGCTTCCTACTCTAAAACCACATCTGTGGTAGATCCATATAGTATGATTGATTAATTGAACATTAAAAAAATAAAAGTATAACCATAAGAACTAAAAAACTGTCCTAGATTCAATCAAAGGAAGCATAAAACTTTCACTTGGAACACTTTATGAATCAACAAATCGTCCAATGTTGGTTACCCAATTCCACTAGTTCCATCTTCGTAGAACATCCCTTCGATGAGAGTGGAGGAGAAATTAGGGATATTAGGGCTATGGTTTCATAATGGGGGACACACCACGATTCAAGGACTTGACTGGTGATTGGAAGAACCACACTCCAAGATGAGTGGATCATAGGGTATTTCAATTATTAATTATTTTCCCTATGATTTAGAGTACAAGATAGAATCCCTAATTCTGAACCAACATTTCCAAATTCGTAGGGGTAGTCCTGGATCATTTTTGACATCATTCTTGGTAGAGGGTGAATTCATCCTCATCAACCACAACTGTTTTAGCCTTCCTCAAAAGAGAGATACAAGGATCATTCACATCCAGAACCACTGTTGCAGACACCAGCGAGTTGAGTACCTATCCAATACCCACACTTGACACATTCTTGTCCTAGGTAGTACAGTGACATGCTAGGGAAATGAAGACCCACAAGTCCCCGCTTTCAAGAAGAACTTCAATCTGAGCAATCTTCAGCAGGCAACTTATGTAGCTAGAGATCAAAATAACTGGGCCATGAGAAAAATATGGAGTCAACATCTACTGTGATAGTGGTTTTAGATCATGCTTATGTTCTTAGAGGGGGCCCTATTAGAGGAGGTAACTAACATCTGTAGATTGGATGGAGGCAGAGTAGGCTCCTCATTTTCCTAAGGGGCTCATCAAACCATGAAGCTGGGTGGAACCTCTTCCATCATGGCCTACATGCCTATGACATCTAGAGTTCAAATTAACTAGAAAAAAAAAGAAGAATGAATAGAAGCCCACAACCTCCTCATAGCTGATTCAGTGCCAAAACCCATAATCATTACCCATAGAGAACCACATGCGGTGGGGAAGAAACACTGAAATATCGATTTTGATGAAAACTCGCACATACCTAGGGTGAAACACTCGAGCGGTAGCATCATTTGCATGAAATAAATATCCAAGACAGTGGTTGATACCCTTTAATACATCAAGGTTATGGAAAGGAAAATGTGGTCTAGGAAGGCGGATCCACATGGCCGAGCATTGACATTCACATCCTCTATAAAAATCAACCATCCACTTGAATGGAAGAAATAGACGGTTCTTAGAACATGGTAACTCATATGACCATTCCCAGAAAATATTCTTGAATGAATGGATATGAACACTAAAATGGAAGCGGTTGATTACCCCAATATAAGCTTCTTTCAGCAACCCCCAAGAGGAATTCAAATACCTTGACAAGATACCCACCGGGGGCTGGAAATTATTATTTTATGGCCTAAAATATCTTAAATATCTTCATATTCATGATTAAACACATCTCCCCCTAATTAAATATAGAATAAAAATTTAGTTTTTATCATTATAGTACATTTCTTGATAATTTTTTCATCATTTGGAAAAGAAATATGTTCATTTCACTGTTAAATTTTACTATATAAATCATTTTATCCTACATATTCATTACTTTTTCATGAATCTCTAGTTTTCTTAAAATCTTCACCAAATGTTCCTAATATTACTGAAATTTAATATTCTGAGGATTTTTTTTCATAAAATATATATTTATCATTCTTACACCACATGGTTCTTCTATTTCCAGTAAACAGTTTATATCCAACACTATACTAATTACATTTCTTAAAGGATTTGTTTAACATTTAGCATTTTTTTATCAAAATGGTTGTGAAATTATTTGTCATCTTAATTGGTGGAATTATTATAAAAAAGTAGAATTCATGCACACTAGAAACATTTGAGTTTATGTTTTCATCTATACCTTCCTCCATATCATTTATAGTGTTTTAGAGATGAGATACATGTTTTTTTTATTAAATTTAACTATCTTATTTTTTTTTAGAATAAATGAGATCAATATTATTATTATCTCGAATTTATTGATTTCTAATATCTATAAAAGTCAAAAAAAAAATTAACTGTAGTTTGATTAGTATAGACATTCTCGTCTCATAAGAAACAGTAATTTTTAGAAACTCATCAATTTATAATTCAACATTATCATATAAAGATAATAATTTATAGTAATACATGTCAACGATGTTTTCCCTATGTTTCCTATCGGTAGTAGAAACTTATTAGGTATTTCTAAACAATATTATATTTTAAAAGTCATTATTGACACTATAAAATATTGAACAATAGTTTTTTCATCTCTTATTCTTATATCTTTGATAATTTCCATAAATTTTGTAATTTCTCCTAAATTACATATGTGTTTACCTCAAAGAATCATTTTCCTTTTTACAAACATCCATATATTTATTTGACCCATTATTTTAACAAAATATTTTTTAAGAAGAGAAATTAAAATATAATTTCAATAATTAATATCAACCTCAATGTTCCTATTTTTTGAAAAACATATAGGAGAAATTTTTTAAATTTTTGGAAACAAAATTATTATTACATACAAAACGTCCATGATAAATTATAGAATAGAGGTTATCATACTATTTATCCAACTATAACATTTTTTCCGTATAATATATGAATACATATATTGTTATATGAGTTGTGATTCCCCATGATAAGGGTATATGAGGGTATCATTCCCATTGATACTAGTAAAACTTCAAAATGAGTGTTAAAACAACATAAAGGATAATAGGTTCATTAAGAAGTGTATTCCATTTTAAAAACATCAATAAATATGGAACATAACCATTGTAGCTTTCTATAGTATTTTATATAGAAATATTTCAAAATACCATAGGCATGAACATGTATTAATGATAATAGTAATAAATTATTCATATGTTTTGGTCTCGGTGTGAGAACATACATCCCTACCATGGAAAACACATTGTGTCTATATATATATTTAATTTTATAAATTAGTGAATATAAAAATGATCCAACACATATTTGAGTCATTTGATATTATGATAATAATAATTATATATACTCTAGTATTTCCAATTATATTTATAACACAACTAACATAAAAAATAGTAAATTCTTTAAAAACTCATCCCCCACATGGTATATCCTGATTTATACTCTAGTTTTCTTATATCAATAAGTGTCTATCAATATGTACCTTTTCTACATTCCACATAGTATATCTATTTTTTATCACATAACATGTTCATGTTAAAATGTATATTTTAATCTTATTACCAAAAAACGTTACAATAAAACTGTACATAGAAACACTTTCTGAATAACTCTATACATAAACATTAAACTAAAACTGTGTTTTATTACATGAAAAAAACTATTTCATGAAGTCTTATTCAATTAAAAAAATAGATTCCATTGTAAACTCGCGTCTGAGTCTAATATTTTAGTTAATCATATTTATTTCAATGAATAGATTCAAGTAAAATTATCTTTTCACATTTTAATATATGTTATCAAGAAGTGGAAAATGATGGAGGACATTTTAATATTACCACAAAAACTAATTCAAGAACATAATCATTCTCAAAAGAATTAATTTTATTTTGATTTTTGTCATCTATTATAGAATATTCAAGTAGCTTCATTGAATTCGCTAATAATTCCATCATTTTCGTAAACATTCCAAAAATAATATAAATTAAGGTTCAATTTAAAAAAATTTATCCAACATCATTAGTTTTATGGGTTTTATATTGTTATATATATATAATCCCAAAATTATATTTCCGTAATACTATTTTTAGAAAATATTTTGGGATATTTCATCAGATCCCAAAACTTATCTTCTCCAGTATTCATTTTTTTTTCTAAATAATTGATTTTATACTAACATCGTTAAAAAATAATTAATATAAAAATTTACTAATCAAACATTAATATATTTTATTCATTCAATGTTTTTTCTCTAATTGGAATGAAATGTTTTCCATTGTTCAACGTTTTCTATATATGATCATTTTCTACCATAAGAAGAAAATAATTTCACTTGATCAATGTTATTCATCTTAGAAAAAAACGTTTAAGTACTCTATAAAAAATATTTTTTATTAAATTTCTTAAAAATATCATATAATAAAGGAAAAAACATAAAACAATTTCACATCCTGTTCCAAAATTATGATTCTTTAAAATATAAACAAAATGTTTTATGAAAAACATAATCTGATTCTTTCTATTACTCCGGAACATATTGAAAAAAGCCTATATATTTTTTTGGTTATTTACTCATATAATATGGTTGAATAATTTTTTTTATATTCTAAATAAATCATTCATCATATCATTTTACATCAAACCTAATTCATGTATTTAACAATATAATTCCACACGTTAAAATAAAATCCATGAAAATATGAATCCTTGATATATATCATTTATATTGATTCATCCACTTGAATTTAGTTTTCATTTATGAATAGATAGTTATATACCTACATAGGCTTCTCACCATTACTAATAATTCTGATACTTTATATTTCTTTATTATTATTAAATACGTGAAAAAATCATCAACAAACAGTTCTTACCTTTTATCTAATCTTGTTTCTATGATGATCAGGTTTATCCAATGTCTTTTTGAAAAGGTACCCTTTTACAAACATAGTGAATTGAAAATATAGAAAATATAATATAATCTTCATTCCATGTACATGTCCTAAATAGTTTTTCCAATATAAAAACTATATAGTTTTGGAACTTCTTTATTAATCCTCACGTAGAATCTCAATTTGATGATGATTCTTAAATTTTTTCTAAAAAAATTTTCACGAATTTATTTTTGATTTTATGTATTTTTATATCATGTGTATTTATTCATAACATTTTTTTTGTGAAATATTCAAATGACCCATTTATTGAAATATTATTTCAAGAGATTTTTTATGACGTTAAGAAGGTTGAGATCCACATTGAATTGTCTAATTTGACTAAATATTTATAAAAAGATAAATGAAACAACCAAAAAATTATAATTCCTCTATAAACATCACTTAAAACATTTTTGTCAAACATTACTTTAAATGTGTCATAATTTTTTTTAATTGATTCCTTTCACCTATTGACAAAAAAATTCATTACAAAAGTATACTCTAAAAAAAGAAAAAAATATTTTTTAAAACATCGTAAAGAAAATTAAAAACCATCTTCAAAAATATAATCATTAAGATAGTTGATCTCACAAACATAAAGGTTGTATATCTCTTCTATCATTATTATCTACTTAAATTTATGGTAATTATCATAGACCATAATTGGTCAACGATTCCAAAAAATAAAATCACAACAAATTGGGGTCCAATTAAAAGAAATGATAATGTACATGAATATATTCTCGCACATCGAAACCAAAATGGTAAAAGGGTATAATAAATTTATGTTTTTCATGTTCTCTACCAAAATAATCTAGAATGTATGAAATTGTGATATGAAGTCGACATTCCACTATCTCATCCCCAAATATAATCAATAAGTTGTAAAATCATCACACATCATGGTACTCCTAGGTTGAATAGAACAACTACACTAATATTCACTATCCATATAAAATTGACTAAGATATATTCTAATTTCGAATATTCTTTGGAATCATAAGACACAATTAGATGTTTGAGACATGACAGTCGAGTACTCCATTCTCATATTTCAATAGAATACAAAGTATCAATGTCTGTTTATTTCTTAAGATGAATCTAATCATAACATGGAGAATAAATAATAATAAAATATATTACCACAATATCAGTAGAGTTTTAAACATGAAATATCATCTTAGTAAAGAAAATAATCAAAAACCATTCCAATAATTCTTCTTTTAATTAGTATGATGGTTATTTTCTACTAATACATTCAGTGAAAAAAAACTCAATTTACTAGTTAATGTAAAATACAAAATTTAAGAATATTATGATATCAAAATGTGGGAAAATTTCATAAATTCACTTCCCTATAGATATAAAACACACATCATAGACTAATGATATACATATATATTAAATAATTACACGAGGAGTCATTAAACCATGTGTTATGAGAATGCATCACTGTATCCAACTCATGATTTTTTGGATGATAATCATTATCATGATGATGTAGCTATAAATAGGTATATACAATAACCTTTATCCACTAAATTAGAAAAAAAATACATATCATTTTCTAGATGATTCACAATTAAGTTCATATCCCAAACCTACTTCAAGGATAATCTGAACTGGCTACAATTTTAGACTCACCTTCAGTTCCTCAAATGCTCGTTTCCACATTTCATTCCATCCAAAAACATTACCCTTAAATTTCCAATTAATTAAAGAAAAAAATAATTAAAATTTTATTAAAAATATATAAGGAGATGATAAAACTAGTAATGAGTCTAATAAGAGATGAAATCTCAAATTTATTAGTTTTGGAAACACAATTTTCATTTTAATAATTCTAATTGGAGGTTCCAAATACTAGTAATTACACTAAATTATCCAAAATGATGTCTTATTAGTAACCACATATAAGACTCTTAATTATTGGTATACTATTCAAACATTAGTTATCGAATACCATAAGGCTGCATTATATTAGTTAAACTTGTCATCAACCATATAAAATAAATATTTTTTCTAAACATTAAAATTAATTATCATTTAGTAAATTAAATTATTCTAAAGTCTTCCATAATCCAATTTTATGAGTAGAAACTGTGAATCCCATAGTGACACACTCAGTGAAATAAATCCTTTATCATATATATCATAAGGAAAAAATATATATTTCTTAAAATCAATATCTTCAATATAATAAGATAACAATTATATAAGATTTTGACTTTGGAGTATGTCAATTGAAAAATCAACCACTCTCTAGTGATGTAATCAAGAAGAGTTAAAAATAAATTCAACATGGTACTCATCCAATATATAATGATGTAGACCACATAAAAATTGGTTATTTTCTAGAGAATATTTTCCAATAATTAATATGAAATCATTATATTCTCTTGTATAATAGGCTGCTACCTAAAAGACCTAGGATCCCACCAACAATGAATGGTGTTTGTAAACCAATAAAATGATAGAAGCATGACCTGGTGATGATAATAATAGACATAGGATTTAAATCTAACCATCCATTCCATTCGATCAATGAAAGCCATTACTTTTTAGTGCATATGCTAGATCTTGAAAGCCTTTATTGAGGTGGATCCATATCTAAATTGGGAGATAATATTTTCATAATTGATTGAGGGAATGAATTTTTGACATTAAAGAAGTATAATTTTTTAATACTTGAAAATCAAGAATATTATGGATAGGTCTCTAAAAAGATCGATAATAAACTATTTCTAGAATTTAGAACTTCCATAACATTTCTTAAAAAACAATACACCAATATTGTACTTTATTTTTTATCTTGATAATTAAATCAGTTTACCACCATCACTAACTGGAATTCCTCATGTAAAAATTTCATTCCATAAATATAATCAAAATCCTTATTTACAGTATTATCATCATTGGGAAACATTTATAGGAATTTAAGAAAAATAAATTATCCAATATCGATCATCAAAATCAATTGAAACTAACTATATATTCGGTTTTACTCAATTATAAGTTTTTAGATAAATGAAGCATCATGGAGAAATTTTTATCAGTATGATATGAGATTTCTTTATCTTGTTCCCCAAGATGGTGGGTCACATGGACTCCAGTGTGCCTCCCCATTAGCTAGAGGCAACTAAATAGAAGCAACGGTGTGAATGTGGTACAGTGATTAGACTATACCCTATTTTCATAGGGGAACAACAGATAAAAAAATAAACACACAAAAAACAAAAACATTTATAAATAGACATAATGAATAAATTAAAATGAAGTTTATTAATAAATACATCAGAACAATACATTATTAATAATAAATGAAATATGTCTATTTAAAAATATAGATGCATGTAATAATGATTGATAAGAAGGGAATATTAGAACATGAATAAATTCATGCTATACAAAACGTTTAAAATTAAAAAAAAGTATTCCCCTCTAACATCTCAATATTATGATCAAAATTTTACTCCTAAGACACAGCGATATGTTAGAATATAAAAACCATGAACAATTTCCCTTTCCCTTATCCAAACATTCAGATATATAATCATCTCGTGTACCAAAGGCCTATCTTGTAGGCAGTGAAATAAAAATTTCATTAGACCAAAAAAATGGTGTCTATGAATAATCTGAGTAGGTATCATAACTAAATAGTTTCCAGGAATAAATGAATAAATAAAAAAGAATAAATAATAAACCATCTACATAGTTTCGTGAAGGACACTAGGCAGTTCAACATTCTTTATCTCATATTTAAGAGGTATGCCAGATTATTTACTGTATATACAATAATAATATTTAGATTATTTAGATATATATTCCATAAAAATTTATTAACATAGTACATAGGGACATAAGTGTCCATATACCAAGAACAGTAGTTTCTAGATGGGCTGAGACATAACTGACCCATCCATAACCAATCTAACAAGCCTATAAGATCAAGAAAATGGATCATCCCCCACATCTCATAATGTTTAGGACTCTCCAGGATTTTCACATGAGATGGTTAGTGTTCCATCATTTGAACACTCTAATAAGGGATGTGTCATGTAAGTACCAACATCCTACTTGTGTCAATAGTGTGAGAAATCATTCTCAATACTAGATGTGAGGGAGATAGATACCACCATACTCCCCTAAACCATTACCATCATACCATAACCCTTAAATTTAATTTTTATATTTATAATATTATTCATGAGTCATTACCTTCCATGCATCTCATTTACTATTCTCAATAGAAATATGGATTCACAATTCAAATGTTTACATTTGATTTAAAATGAATAGGCATGTCCATACCACCCTTATAATTCATTCCCATTAATTAAAGAAATTAATTTTGGGAAATGGAAAGCATCTTGTATTAAGAACAATACATAATTAACCCATTGACATTTCTAGAATGAGGAAATTCACATTATTAATATCCATGGGTGACATAAAAGGTGAAATGATCACTATGGAATTTGCATACATGGGAAATTCCAAGTATAGTTGGGAAACCACATAAGAAGGTTCCTTAGGTCCCATACCAATTCATATATATAGGTAAATTCCAATTAATGTCAAAGAAGATAGATATATATCAGTTATGGGTATTAGAGATATTAACCATAAGGGGAAATTCGTCATGGCACGCTAAAGGGGATTCCATTTGTATTTCAACATCATATAAACAACTAATCAAGGATCAAAGAGACTGTATCTAGGTATGTTGATCAATTTTATATGAGGATCTCAATATAAATGGAATACTCACAGACATATAGTGTACAACACAATGACATTACTATGAGACATAAACACTTAAGTGGAAATGAAATAGACCACCTACCTCAGGGTCGTAGATGAATCCTCATTCAATATCAAGATAATATTTTGAGTAGTTATTAGAGTTCTATAAAATGGTCCAATGCGTTGAAAATATGGAAAATTTTCTTGCACCCTAATATCATTATGGATTCAAAGATATTCTTATATATGAAGGGTGTGGATTTCCAAACAAACCAAGAAAAATCCGATGCTTACAAAAAATAATTTATTTGAATTTGTATCATAATTTTTTCCCCATGACTAACAAGCTGTATTTTGTAGTTCACGGGAGAAGAAAACCATAAAATCTATTAGAGTAAGAGATTGAAATATAAGAAATTGTTTTATAAGTTTATTTTAGGTAAAAAAAATAATTCCACCTCAAAATATAATGTTGAAATGTTAGTTTATACTATTAGCCAAAATATGTGTTGACCATTCACCATTCACTACAATATAGAGGAACCATACATGGTCAAGAACATAGTTTATCTAATTTTTAACAAACAATGAAAAATGGATCTATCCCACATCTTTGTAACACATCATTGCTATGGGCATGGAGTCTCACAATTTTAGACATACTATGCTTCCCTAAGAACTCCATTATCTGTGAAAAAATAATTTTAGGGAATCCATGAGGGCTAGGAGGAAAAGTTTTTTCTAACCCTAAGGGCTAGTCTTTTCATCTCATTTTGGGGCTCTATAATCTAAATGATCTGGATATGAACATGATCCCTCTTGAGTTATGCATCTTTTTTATGGTCCTTTAATCGAAATCAAACCAAAAAATGCATCGTAACTTCATGAAATGACAAGTCGTTACAACCTCCCCAACATAGAGAAACACTTCCCTATGTTTTACATGTAACGGTAATGAGGAATCTTTAATGAAGAGTTCCATCCACTATACTCATACAATAGCTTTTAGTTCTCAATTCTTATCATGTACCTAGTAGTTCTGCCATAACACCCATACCAGTTGAACATACCTACCTTTAAGTGTATTTATGATCTGATCAACAATATGCACTAGATGGTACTTGATGGAAGCATCTACATCAAATTAAATCTCATCTATTTGAATGATTTGTGACAATTCTGGATAGTATTACTGAAGCAGGGATAAAATAAATAATTCATGTGTGGACCAATTTCTCTATAGAAGTGCAAAATGGTAAGCCACTGGTCCAATCTGTTTTGCAACCCAGAATGATCCAATATACCTCGTTGAGAGATTAAACTACATCAAAATTCATATATTCTTCCAATATAGGATAGAATCGCAAGAATACCCAGTCTCTACCGTTGAACTCAAGAAGTCAACAGTGTTTGTCGAAATATGGCTATATTCTGGATAGTGCTACCATATTTCAGTTTTTAATCATCCACACCTTATTTTTAGTCACCAGATTGTGATGTTCCCCAAGCATAGCCGACTCCCATATCTATATACATCATGGATCTGAATAGGAAGTCCTACCATATATAGATTTATAAGGATCCAACGTGATGTAATCGTGAAATTTGTTGTTATTAGTGTACTCAACGAGGCCAATTTGTTTCTCCTAGAGGCCCCGATACTCTAGGACACAAGAATAGAGAATATTCTATAAAAACTAAATTGAACACTCCATATTTTTGAATGTATATGTCTATTTCTTTGTGCTTAGAAAAACATGTTTACCAAAGTCCTTTTGTAACCTCTATCAGAACCGTGATGTAAAGAGAGAATCTCTGTCAAGAATGATTGTACATTGAGTTTCACAAATTTTTACAACCTCAGTAACATAAAACCATCCAAGATTAATGATGGTATCTCTAATAAGTAATAAGTCCTATAAATTCATCAAATGATCAATAAGAACCCAGATTATATCATTTCCTTGAGGTTATCCAATTAATCTAGATCGAAATCCCATGAAACATCATCGCATTTCCACCCCAGAATGGAAACTATAATTAAAAGGCCTTCTATAGGATTTTGTTACACCTTAACCTTAAAACATATGGACCACTGTGTGATGAATCTAGAAATCCCACAGTTCAAACAATGCCAAAAATACTAGAGCTGTAGATCTAGTTACAGTTTGGTCACATTGAGATGAACCGCCCATTCAAAGGCATAAAATTCGGACATCAGATACTCTCTAATGTCTACTGAGACCCATATAATATTATGTAACTATAATTCATCATCTCCTTCCATGGTACAACCTGAATATTTATTATATATTTAGATTATCTCCCTTTAAAAAATGCCATTATAATCTAATAGATTAATCATTCATACCTTTTCTAAAAGAGTAGAAGCCACAACTATATATGATAGGATAGTCTAACTATTTTACTACAAAACCAAAATTCCCATATCTAATAATAATTCCATAATATTGCACTCACCACTGGTGTAATGAACTACAATTTTCTATATCTTTTGTACAATAGCATTGTCAACACAATTTACCTTACGATGCATGTAGGCATGCTTGAAATCAAATGCTTGTAGGTACTGGAACCCACTATGATTTTTAAAATTCATAACCACTATGTAAATATTTACATGAGTATATTATTATTAGTTTATTCCAAAACGAAATTTTCCATGTAGATAACATTTCAAATGGCATATGGGATTTACTTTTACAGTGAGCCCTTGGTTTTGTTTCAGGTAATTCTGCTCATGTGACCTCAAAGGACATGTACCATACATGATGAATAAATTTTCTTGTAATAGAATATCTCAAATCATGATACCTATGTGTCACGACATACAATAACTCTCTTTCCTATCTTCCTAATAGTACGTTTTGGTGCTGAAGGCAAATGACCCTTCACCTTCTACAAGGCTACTTCACAAGCATCCGATCATTAGAATTTCACACCCTTAATTTTCAATCCCATATGAATAACTGAAAGGTGTGAAAAATACTCAATGAAGCGTTTGAAATATTCATCAATCACTAATATACTTCAGATGTCAATGAAATTATTGGCCTGATCTGATGAAAATACATATAACAATTTCTGTTGGTCTGCTAAATATCGTGTCTTTGAAATAATGTGACTGAATATGTGGAATTATATGATGCAGTTGTGGAATTTAATGAGATTGAAATAGATCTAATTCTATCATTATTTATTTGACATGATCTAAATATATATTTCATTTTATTATCTGGAGGGTTAATACATTAATATTTTTTCCACAAAGACTACCATAAAATATTCTAGATATGTGTGGAGAACCTAATTCATTGGATCCATGAAGACTATAAGGTAATTCTTGAGTCTAAATGAAATTATGAGTTACTAATATAGGCGATATCAACTATAAAATATTATGATAGGTATATTTAATATTCATACATGCACTTGATAATAGCTCGAACTCAAATCTATCATCAAAAACACTATTCATCCTCAGAGATGATCAATGGAGTATTCTATTCATTGAAGTGAGTACTGATTTCTTATAGAGAGTTGGTTCAATAAATGGTAATCTAGACAATGCCTTATGGTAAAATTGACCTTCTTAGAAATATGTACCAGAGAACCCCAAAGAGAAGTACTAGGGCACATGATACATTTACCCTACAAATCCTTCAACGACATCATGAGTTAATGAAGTTCCGTAGATGTTATCGTATATTGATGAATTGTCACTGGTTCTTATAATATTTCAAAATCATAAGTAAAATATTCCACTCTAATTGGAGGTATACCAGAGATGTCATAAAAATTTACATTAACGAAATTTCTCATTATATGATGAAAGACAAGAGGTTGTAACACTCGGCCATCTAAGAAGAGACTGGTGATCTATAATATGACAATAGTGAACCTCTGCTACATGGGTCTTGACTACATCTCTTTTACATCCCATTCTCCCTTATTCATGTTTCTACCTCCCTATGGTAATGTAAACATCACCCTATAATGATAGAAATGAAATTTTAATTGATAGGGAACTGACTAGACTATCATGATGATTACACAAATATTAGTCATGTTGAGGATGAAAATATTCCACATGAGAAGTAATGTACCTATCTCAAGTGCACATATGTTAAAATAGATAATTCCTTATGATCATATACCTAATAGGGTATCTAGCTTCATGAAACTGTGAATGTTCTCAACACAGGGCCTAGAAACTCAATGATTTCCTCAGATAGAAATGAGTGATATGCGGTTGATTAAAATAAAGAGGTCACTAAAGTGGATGATACTATAATAGTTTCTCTTAATGTTGAAGATCCAGTTCTCTCATCATAATATATAGGTTGGTGTGCATGTAACTAGCATGCATCAAATACCTAAGGCACTACTTGACTAACCTAATAAATACTACTCTGATGGTGCATAAAAACATAAGTCTTATTACATATAAATAGACATCAACTTCTTCTCAAATGAATGGTGGTATTCAGTATGACTACATGATATGATCATACTAGACCTACTCAATATTTTGGAGAAGATTTTTTCCCCACTCTTTAGGTACTTAAGAGAATGACTTAGTGAATCATAGGGTATACCCAATCCTTCCATAAATTCTACATTCGACTACATCCTGTATGCATAGAGTTTTCATGTGTCCAATGTTTCCACACTTGTGACATATCTAAAAGTTATCTTCATGAGGACCCCGATTATTGTTACCTCCATGAGTAACCTCAATACAAGCATGTCACCTAGAAGAACATCCATTTGTAAATCTAGGTTCTGAACTATTCTTACTCTCATAATCAATTTCCATCAAATTTCAATGTGTAATATGGGTCTGGTTGATGATCTATGACATGGTAGTCAATTGAAAGGAATTGACTTGTGATCAGATGGTGTATACCATCCCATCCCTGAATCTTCTTGTGGTTATAAGTTCATCACTCTATATATTAGGAGGTAAACACTATAGATCAGTAAAATGACTAGTGTAATCCATCACATACATACTCCCCTCTTAAAAGTTCATTAATTAACCCACTCATTTAGCTCTGAAACTACGGGGAAATAAATATTTATAGATGATATTTTTAAAATCATCCCAGACAATATCTCTATATTTATATTCCTAGTGTAGCATCCCAACACTGCTTAGTAAAATTTTATATTATATACACAACTAGCATGCCCTTATACTCTATAGGTATCTCAATATTTTTTAAAATTGATAGAATGTCTTCATTCCAAGACTCGTTGGACTATGGTCTGCCATTCTCAGAAAATGCGGGAGGATGTTGTAGCTATATTTATCAAGTAAAATCTTTCATTCTATGGTAATATCAAATTAATAATTTCATGTTATATAAAAATAAACGGAATCTTTCTTGAAACTGGGAATCAGTGCCCATATCAGGTATATAATGTTTTTCCATAGGTTGTAGTATATGAGGAATCAATAGGGAATCTAGGAACACCGCCTCAAGTATGTGTTCAGAACCTTCATCAGGGCATGTAATTAGAGGATGGATTAGAAGAAATATAATACAATGACCAAGTAATGCCTCATAAGTGATCTAAACAACAATAAATATTGAAAATAGTAAACTAGGATGTGTTTAAATCCTTTTTATCAAAGCAATAACTCATCATTCTTCCTTAAATGCAAGGTGTAGATGGTAGAAGAGACAAAAAAATTATATAACATTATAGATACCCCAATACCCACTAATAATAAATTATTCAAGTTTATATACATGTTTTTTAAACATATACGATGGATTTTTATTCTTTTAAATTCATTTTAATTTTTAAATTCTATTTTTATATATATTTAATCCACATAAAATGGTTGAATTATATGGATTACAATTTTCAATCCATAAGGTCCCATTCTCTTTTGGAACCAAAATATGGAATCCATGTAATTCACACCATAAAACATTCCATCCTATTATACCAATGGTCTGTCGCTCAACATTCAATAATTGAATTATTAAAGTGTATACTTTAACCTATTCAATAAAATAATTTTAGGGTAAGCGATGGGCATTAAGTAATAATTATTTTTACTTTTCCTGAAAGAAGTATCATTAAAATACAATATAAATTCAAGGTAGTATCAATATGAAAATAGAAAATGAATTCTGAAAATAGACATGACATCAAAAAATGAATGGAATATGAATCCTATTTTTCTTTGATGATGCATGTAGTAATGAAAATTCCTCCTCTCATCGAGACATTATAACTAAATATTCATTTAAATAATACAGATATATATAACAGCACAAAGAATATCAATCCCCCAATAGTTAACTCTTATAACTAATAAATATCATAAACAAAAATAATAATTTCCAATCCCATGTAATTTGAGTGTCATTGGTACATGGGTTTGTTTCATCTAGGAACACTGTCAATTGAAAATTAATTTAACTCCTAGTGTCATGCATATTACCTAAATAGAAAAACAAAAGAAAAATTTAAGCTTTGAAACCACTTTTTAATGTTCCAACCCAGTATCCACAAAACTTGTGCCCCAAGTCAGTGGGTCACATGGCCTCAAGCGTACCTCCACATATGTCATAGCCTGCCAAATAACAGCAAGGTTGTGAAGCTGGTATGGTTGGGATACTATATACTCTTATCCGAGAGGCATAGTGGATAACAACATGTAACACACAACACTATAATTACATATAATGATAGATAGTGAATAAATGAATATAATAGTGCAAGAATAAATTGATCTGAATGATTGAATAATAATAAAAAATCTCTTTTGGATGTTTCAACAAATGGATTCATTGAATGATGATATATAATATGGGGAACAAGGTGACATGAATACAATAATTCACTACAAAAAGAGGTATATTTAAAAAGTCCACTCCCCAAGAATCTCAAGGGTATGCTTAGTCCACTTCTCTTGAGACCCATCTATAACTACACATTTCAATAACCTGATTTAGGTCATTTTCCATTGTCAAAACATACAGACATATAATATTCTCAAGTAACAAAGGTAGACCGAGTAGGGTGCGGGATAAAAATATTAGTAGGACACCACTGACAGTGTCTATATGTAATCATAATAGAGGTCAAAAATACACATTTTGATTACTAAATGAATTAATAAAAAATTTAATAAATAATTAAATGCACGCTCGTGTTTTTAAAGAACACCTAGATGTTATACTCTATTCAAATCATGGATATAAGGAATTATTGAATAAGTTATTATATATATATTTATAATATATTTATAATTTAATTACATATTTCATCCACCTATATGATAATGAACATGCAGATGTAAGTTCCTATATACCTATAATACTTGTTTCCAGATAGAACAGGGTGTATGCTAGTCATCCATAGGTAGTATAGAAAGCCTATAATCCCACGAAATATGGTACATGTACCACTTCACATAATTATTGTGATACTTCATGCACATAACTCACTACAATGTGTTTTCCATTACTTCAACACTCTTACAATGGACTTGGAATATAAATCCCAGCATCCAAGCAATGTCAGTGATACCACTATGCCAAAAAAACCTAGTGTAAGGGAGTGTGATGCCACTATGCTCAACCAAACCCATAACATCATATGATATCTATAACATGGAAAATTTATATTTATAATAAAAAGCATTAGGAATTAAATTACATGAATCTCATTTACCAAGCTTAATATAAATAAGGATTTGTAATTATTTTATTTACATTTTATTTTAAATGAATAGGCCTTGCCAAATCACCCTTATAATTGATCCCCTTTAATTATATCTATTCCTTTTAAGAAAGGGAAAACATCTTGAATTATCCACTTTACATAATTAAACCATTATATTTACTAGAACTAGGAAATTCATGTTATAAGGATCCATGTGTAATTTTGAAGTCTAAATGTTAATTTATGAAATTTTCTACATGAGTTATTCCATGCATAGGTTGGCCAATCGCATAGTAGGTGACTCATGTCCCATATACAATCATATATGAAGAAAAATTCCATTTAATGTCCAAGATGATAGTTGAATAGGTTTCTATGGTATTGGAATAATTAATCATAAGGTTAAATAAAACATGGATCACCTAAGGGTTATCCATATATGAGTTCAAAACCCTATAAAAATACACAACAATAAAAGGGAGTTTAACTAGATTAATTGATCAATTTTTTTTTGAGGAAGTCAATATAAATGGGGATCCCATAAAAATTTGGTGTGTGGCACAAAAACATAACTACGAGGTATCAAAAACCAAGGGGAAAATCACGAGTCCACCTCACTAAATTCCATAGAATACTCATCTCCTGATATCATCCTCAGATTAATTGTTGGCTAGAACATATCTTTAGAATTGTCTAACACCCTAAAAATATTGAACTCTTTCTTGCACAAAAATAGTGACATGGATACAAATATAATCATATATTAGAAATGATTGGATTTGAGAACTTATCAAGAAATATCTTATTCTAAATATAGACCATGATTCAGATTATGGATATGAATGTTAGTTTAAATCATAATAAAAGGGATTTGGGAGATCATTGGAGTGGAAAACCAAAGCATCTACTACAGGAAGAAGGGAAGAGAATAATTTGAGTTATATGTTTAATTGAGGGAAAATTGTAATTTTCCTAAAAATATAAGGGTTTACTGTATGTTTTCATGGATGGGAAACCTATGAACCAATGTTGTTCCATTCACTATTTTAGAGGGGCTCCCCACATGTCTTGGATAATGATCTATCTAACCATGCACAAAGAATAATGAAAGGTTCTTTCTCAGCACTCTACAATACAAAAAAAACATGCTTATTGGGTTCGATGGTTGTAGAAAAATGTGTTTCCCTAAGGTCTACACTGTATGGAAACACATAATTTCAAAGAAACTATGTAGTCGGGGCTTCAAAATATATTCTAACTATGTGGCGTAGTCTTTTTTTCATTTCGGGGCTCCATGCTTTGAATAACACCTAGATACATTTGATCCCTCTTTGACTTGATTAATCAATATTATTATAGATTTTTTAAGGAATTTAAACCAAAAAATGATTTTTACCTTCATGGAAATATGATTCATTACAAAACAAGTATCTTACCCTTTAAAAAAATTTCCTCCTTGACACTAGGTAATCAATTTCTGAGCATCCACCACAGAAAATTATTTTGGATATAAGTAATGGTTGAATCTATTTGCAATGGTGATTCATGTGAGATAATTTTTTGATTTTTCATTCATTATGGAATAAAATAAATTTATAGGTCCAGTAAGTATATATGTAGAAAATCAAGTTACAGAGACCAATTCTAATAATAATAAACTAGTAAATTCTCTATGTGCTCTCAATTTATTCCTCTGAATCCTTGGTTTATTTTTCACTAAATAATATTGGTGGATTTTCATGGGTAGCCCTTAAAGAATTATCCAGTTCAAATTTTTGGTTTCGAAAACAATCATGATTAAGGTATTAATTTGTTTAGATTCCCATCTCTTCTAAATCATTCTCTACTAGATGGATTGGTTTTAGGATTGGACACATAGGTATATCTTTCTGACTCAGAGTTATTATTCTAGGATGATAAAATTCATTAAAAAGATATAGAAACTTATTAGATTAGGAAAACGACTTTTATTAAAATAAAACATTAAAAATCACTATTATATCCCTTGAGTGATATGAATTTTAAACATAAAATATTTAATAAGTGGAATACTTTCACAAGAAAAGGATCACCTAATAAAAACCAAAAAATGATTTTAGTAAATACTATCTTCCATATGTCATTGAGGTAAACAATTTATCTTATAATTTTTTTAATTAACATTACTCGGTTGAACATACAAGATAGACATGATGCCACCCCCACCCCCACAATCCCTAAATACTGTACACAATAACCACTTGTTTGTGAAAAAATCCTTGTAATAAACATAAAAAATCATGGGAATGATTTCCCTTTAATACTAAATAGAACATTTCTCATGTTGTATCAGATGATGATAATATATGGCAACGATTCATGAAAAAGTAAGTATATAACCCAAATATAATTCAAAACTGTGATATATTTATAATCCTAGAAAGAAAATCCATGACTAAAAAGGAATCCTCATTGTGATATTCCACCCTCTCCATCCCAACCCACCGTGAACATAGGGTCATACTACATAGGCCTCTAGGATATAAGAAACTCTTCTATTACATGTATCCTACAAAACTGAATCTATACAGTCAAAAAGTAATATACCATCTATAATAAAAATGACCATTATGGTAACACCATGAAATTATAAATGTTTTATTACAGTGAAACTATTAGTTTTATCTTTAGAATAAAACTAATTTGCATAAAAATTTCATTGAGAATTTTTCATATAAGAATATTTTGTATTCCCTTTAAAAACCAATAATCAACTCTAAAACAATATTTAAATATTCATAAATTATAAAATAGAGGGTTCTAACAAATAATAAAACATATTTATAGAGCTAAAAATAAGAAATAAAAGCATGATAATTAGAGTAATGAATGAAATAATGAATTGAACATGAGATAACAATATTAATTGGATCTAGCCTATGGGAATATTTAACACTGATATAAAAGGAACACTAAGAGGAAATAATTCCTATGGATACTATGTCTTGAAATTGTATATTGGTATAAGGATAACCATTAGATTTAACACCTTAATGATAACATATCCATAATTCCTAAGGGTATCCAACTCATTAATTTTGACATATATTTATATATAAAACATATTTCTCCTAGTATTTCAATGTGATTTGTTTCCACAAAACATTTAATGAAAATATTTTCATAGTTTTATGAAACATTCTCCCAAGTGAAGCATCACCGATCTCATTATTAAATATACATAAAAATGTCAATATCATAATATTGCAATTTCTTTTATCACATGGCGTTTGTTACAGTATTTATGAAAAAACCACTTTTATAATTTGTTCATGGAGGGAAAAAAAGTTCTACAATCATTAAACAACCGTATGGATATTACAATAATAAATTACATAAAAACCCATGGAAAACATAAGGATAAAAATTAATATGAGGAGATTATTGTTTTAAATAGTCACAATTATTATGTTTAAGCATTTTTATAATGTTCATATGTGTCTTTTGGTTATACCACATGGTTAGAAAAATAGTGTTTAGAAAATATTACTCTAAAACTAGGGGTTAATTGGTAATATACACCCTATTAAACAAAGTATGAAAAATCTATGTAATATCCACCAGAACCAAACCGAAATATATTTCCATTTTTACTTGGTTACTTATATGGTCAGTTAAATTTTACTTAGAAATTGTAAATGAAAATTGTTTGGACATATCATTATAACACCATTAAAACCTATTTCCAAAAAAATCATAAAAGATAATGAACTTGACCCATTTCTCCCAAAACATTAAAATCATTACCCCCTACATTACCGGAAAAAATTTAAACCAAAGGGTAAATAAATTTTTCCAAAAAATATATTACTATTGACTTTGATTGAATCACTACTCTTGAAGACTCTTGCTAACATCTATAAAAAACACCTAAAAATAACAAGGTATTATTATTTATGATATTATAATTCAAGAATATATCAAAAATTGAAGCCTGTATAAAATAATATTAATGACAATATGATTTTTCATAGAAAGTTGGAAACATTTACTATTAATATTATTAAAATAGAATGGGTGTTGTTATTACATTCTATTCCCCCATGATCAGGGGTCCATATTGTGGTATCTATGAGTAATTAAAATTGAATAGTAGTCATGAATCCCATGCATATTTCATTACTAATCATATTTGAAGGAAATTATCTAAATTCAACTAAATAATTCATAAAAAATTTATACCAAAAAGGGAGAGGAAATACAGACGAGTGTGAATGTCGTCAGAAGGGAAATATAAAGGGTTTTAGGAAGTTATTATATTTGGATCATAATCTATATTCATAGATCCATAAGAGGTAAGGTCATATAATTAATGACTTTAATGAAATAAATAATTAATCTAAAAATTATAGATCTAGAATTAGGTCAATTTTTTTAATGATATTAGGATCTTTATAAAAACAACGACTAATTCATTAGAATTTTTGGTGATAGATGTTGGATCTTCATTCCACTCAAATTATGATAGTGGATTATAAAAAATAATACAAATAGTATCAATGGAATGATTTATCTTGTTCACAATAAGGATAATGGTAATGTAGATAAATGTGACGTTTCAAGGAAAAATTACAATTGAAGAATTCCATTGTTGAATTATATAGACCATATTATAAGGTTAAGGAAAAATATAACCTCAGTGTGTAAATATAACACCCCAATATTTCATAGTATGTTATCTCATTTAATTAATTTAATATATTATATTGCAGAAAACATTGACTTTATTTTCATTATACGCAAGATTGAGTTTCATCAAAATAAAAAAATTAATATTATAATTATTCAAAAGATATATTAATTTATAAATTAAATTTTGTAAAATGAATATTAACATGTAAATTTTAAAATATATTTATAATGTTTCCACATATATAAAACATATTTATAATTAAATGTATAAGTATTGTTAAAATAGATATATATATATGTATAATATTGTCATAAATGAACTAATATAATGTCCTTTTGTGACGAATAAAAAAATTTATTTTAGAATCTCCTAAAAATTGATTTTTTTTAAAATAGACATAATTTTTTAATTATTAATGCCAAAATTATATTAGTGTGATTTTTTGTATTTTTTTGAAGACATTCGATTTTTGATAAATATTGAAAAAATACTACATAGTAAAGAAAAACAGACTTTTTCATTTAAATAACTATTTTTATTAATAAAAATTTTCATAATGTAAAAATTGATACATAATATATATATTACTCAAATTTATGTCATTTGAGTCATCATATAATATGATTATATGTATAAAATTTTATTTAACTTTTTAACATCTCTTACCCACCTTCTAGGCATACTTGAAAACTTCCATAAAGCAAACTTTTACCACTTTTGTGAATTCAATTTCAAAAAACCATGATACACAGTTGATATCGATAATAAAAATGTGGTTTAATAGGATGAAAATAATTTTTGGTGAATTGTACCTTTTTAATTTTATTTCCACATTTAAAATTTAATAGGGTAATTAAAGGTAAAAATAATATTATACACATGTACTAATTCTAATGGATATGTTTTTTGAACAAAATCAACCATATGAAAAAATAAATATTCATTTTTGATTCACTTGGATAATATTAGTACATTTATTATATTTTATTTAAAGACGAGTTAAAAGTGATAAATTCTATGTTTAATAACTAAACCTTTTTTAATACATGGCTATACATAAGATAAATTAGACTATAAAAAATCATTATAATTATAAAAATATGAAATACATAATTGTATTATATTTATAATTTTTATACATTAAATAATTAAATTTCTTTATAACACAAGGATGATTGAGTAATTAGCCTATTAATGAAAGATTAAAATAATTGATATTATAAATATTAAGATAAATGTAAAATGAAACTTTTAATGCCATAGATAAATTTTCTAGATTAATAAGACATGTTAGAGTTGATTAAATGTATTCTTTTTTAATTAATCATGTTTTAATAGTATAAAAACTAAATATGGAAAAATCGACATAAATGATTTTTAAAAAACTACCTTATTAAATGTTTTAATTCTCTTACAAACCTAATATTCGTCCAATGAACATAAATAATGTTAGATAAGTCATTAATGAACCAATTGAGGTTATATTTTCAATTAATAGTACGTTTATTAACCATATAGTGTATGATTACAAGAAGACATGGTAAGAGTTAAACTACAAAACAAATAGTTAAATCTAACAGATAAGGTTAATATGATGATCTGAACACGACTGAAACCAATTGGTTGAGAGTATTTAGACCCATAACTACCTTAACCAATAAATAAATTCATTTGGAGCTATTAGAATAAGAGAATTATTTTATAATAAAATAATACGTCACACATTTCCAAAAGTGCCCCTCACCTCTGTTATAAAAGGGTACTTCCCCTTTTCATAAATTAACACATGCAAATCCATTTGGCTCAGCCAAACCATGCTAAAATCTCATCCGATGTACCCTAAATCCATCCTAGAGGCCTTATATGGATCAAGAGGCCCACTTATGGATCCCATTTGTTCAAATTAAAAGTAATAACCTGAAGAATAGATAATTATTTCATCACATCTTTCAAATTTTATTTCTTCTTCCACTTCCTCTTTCATTGTTGTTTCCATAAAACTAATAATAACTCAATTAACTAATACATACTGTGATGTTATTATGATGTTATTTTAAATAGGTTACAACCATATTAAATATTCTATCCATCCTCTGAATGGAAACGTCACTATACGTGCATACATACAGCTTACCGTCACAAAGTCGTGGTGTAGTTTGTTAATCAACGCTTTATTATTTTGATGGGTATAATAATGAGTATAATTCATGTAAATAATAAATATAGCATGATAATGATTATATATATATAATATACCATCCAATTAAATATTATTTCACCATCAATTGAATGATAGCGTCGCTCGTGCATACGTACGCCTTACCGTCTCCACGGCCTGATAAGATTCATTTCAACATTCACTATTCAACGATGATTATAAGAATATATTTAATTAATATATATTTAACATTTGAAATCATAATTATACCGAATATATATATTTACATATATTTACATTTATCTCATTCACTTACTTCCATTCAATACAATTTGAAAACAGAAACAACATTTATGCTTCGTACGGCCTACCATCTCCATAATCATTGTTTTAAATTTCATATATAAATCTATAATAAATATTTATATTCTGAATATATATGATAGATAAATAATTTTATATATTTTGGAATAAATTAAATCATGATATAAGTGATACGATAAAGAATAACACGTTATAAGATGCGCGATAAAGAAAGTAATTATTACTCGAAATGTTATTTTAACATGGAAATTATTATTAAATGGTCAGAATAATGTCACAAAAGAACCAGTTATGATATCATAAATATCAATATGGTACTGTTATAATTTAATAAAATACTATGGTCATTTTATATAAGTTTAAATGTACCCTCAACCAAAGGAGAGTACAAGCCATGGGTTATTTCCTCAATCTATTTATTATTCGAGATTGTTTATCTATAAGAATATACTAGGATGTTTTTATCATATATGTACATGTATAATTAAAATGTTTTAAACATGACTATTTTATTTTTTTATTATAGCAATTCTTAAACTATGTCATCATTTTAAATGTTTTTAAAAATTTATTTTTCTAAATCTTTTTAATTATTGTACATGTTTTCAAAATGATTATCAATATTTATTCATGTAAAGAGGATTTTTTTAATTTGTTAATTTATTTAAAAAGTTTCAAACTGGAATGTGACACTATTATTCCAAAATATTTTTTAAATGACTTCCTTTATAAATTGTACGACATTTAAATTATTTCTTGGAAAACGGTAATTATCTCAATGAGTTTCATTGATTATTTTAAGCTATGTCAACATCCTTTATTGGATATTATTATTGGTTGCGGTTGAATTAATATAATAAAATCATCCATTTGTATTTAATCATTTACGATATGTTTGACCATGGATGAGCTATTTTAATACCATTCATGGTTTATGGTTAAATATTTGACATTTCGTATGCTAGTTTTAGTATGAATGTTAATGTTATGTTTCACCCTTTTTCATTTGAGGAAAGAATTGGACTTAGTACCTGATGGGAGAGGCCTAGTATAGCCCCTCGATGCATCAGTAGGTCTCATGAGACCAATTACTATCTTGGCACAAGGCTATGAATTTTTTTTATTTGAAGTCTTGGCATGAGGCCTTGACTATGTGGTTATTATGTCTAGCATTATGCATTCCCTCGTTATGAAATTCATTATTCTATGTGATTATTCGACTAGTTTAATATCAATGTAAATTTTTATATGGTAATTTTTTATTTAGTTTTTCATATCTCATTCTAGTTTATGTTTAAGAGTATATTTTTTATTATACAATTATCCTTAAATGTTTTTAGCTTCCACTAAATTAGTTACCCTTATTGAGTGCCTGAGATCACCCCATTCTTTTGTTTTATTTTCCCAGGATTCCAAGATGTGTATTATGATTGATATTCATGGTTAAGCTAAAGGAATAATGAGATTTTATGGGATTATTTTTTCTATGGTTTATGTTAGATTGTGTAATGTATATTTCATGTATGTAAGCTATTTTCCAAGACTAATAAACTCGTTAGTCATTTGGGATCTGATTCCTTTTAATCATGCTAATGTATTAAAATAATGCTCCGGCTCCGAGCTTATATGGTCGAGGCATTCCAATTGGTATCAAGTAATGTTTAGTAAAAACCATGGATTTTGTATTTAGAAAAACTACTATTAGAGAACATTATCCTAAGATAGACCTTGAGGATTAGTATAGAAGAACATCAAATATTTTTGTTAATGTAGATATTATGGGGTTTTTACAAGAAATACATCCATGTCTAGATACTACATGTTGAAACGGTTCTGGCATAGATGTACCTAGGTGTGAATAGTCTAATAACATGTTTTAGGGATTGACCTGGGGTATCATGGTGCACGACAACGGGTCTTATTGCACACCTGGTTTGACACTCCTAGGCGATATTATTAGGATAATTTATATTTTATTTACATACTATTTGAATTATTTATGAGTAAATATGTTTGAAATTAAAACAGTTTTATGATTATGATACTAGATGTATGGAAATATTCAATTAATGTTTATAAGTTTTCTTTTTCTGGGATTATATATTATGATATGATCTAACTTAGTTTATATCATCATTTAGAAATGGCTCCCAATAGAAGGAATGAGGACTCTATCAATACACATGATCCAAATAGTATGAAAGATCATATCATTCATGGTCTTAAGCCAACATTTAGAATCGAAATAATCACCCATATATTCTCATAATTTGAAGAAATATTATCATGTATTAATAAGATAATTAATGAATTCTCTGAGTCCCATATCTTTGATGCTAATAAAGAGAAGAAGATGATGGTAGAGAAAATGAGGGATAAAGTGAAGAAGGGAAAGAAAGATTTTTTCACATGTCATAACTGGGGAAATTATCACCATGCTAAATGCTTGAAAGGGAATTAGATTTTATTATATGTGTGGAGAAAATTACATAGTGTACTTTATTGTATAGGTAAGAAACATGTTTCAAATGTACAATGATTTATCTGCAAAGAGATGGGAAACTGCGTGAATCAATGTCTCAAGCATTAGATAATACCCCAATTGATGCTATTAGATAATAATCATGTTATGATAATACTACCGATGAAGAGGAATAATTAGTGTTATTATATTTTTATTAATGAATTATTTCATTTGAGTGTTGTATCAATGATTTAATGGTTATATTAATTATGGAAATAAATAAGGATTGTACTACATTACTATATTATTAAGGATTTTAGATTATATGGTACCATGTAATGTGACACATATTGTAGTTAATCATTTTAGAAAAAATATGTTTGAGGGAAAGATAAAATTAAATATGATCCTGATGATGAGGTAGTGATTTTTGAATTATAGATGATTGGTTTTAGATAAAATATATTGCATATTATTGGCTACCTTTAAACTAATTAATTGTATGTTTATTCTCTCATTGTTGGTGTTTACATCATTTTTGGATTTAAGAGGTATATCTCATATTCTATAAGGAATAAGGGAGAATGAACGTATTCAATAAGTAGTTATTGTAATTAAAGGTGTTTCCATGTTTTAATAAAATACATGATGAAGATATTAACATGTTATTTTGTGGAAAAATACATCATTATTTTGTTTACCTCCCAGGTAAATTTTTATACTACGAGTTTGGACACATGTATTTTGGATAAGTCTAAAGTTTGAAATGGAGTACATTAAGTAGGTGATAATTTGTATAAGTTTAATGTATAATTTATTGGATACTCTGACCTAACCTTTTGAATTTTAGTAAACATATAAAATATTAATGAAATACTTGTGGACCATATGATTTATCAAATGAGCTTTAGGAATAATATAATCATTTTTGAACATTCATTTTCTAGTGTATGGGATGAAGTTAAAATAGATCGAAGAACAACCAAATGAGAATATTATTACTATGATAGGTAATAAAATCAAATTTGTTTTCTTACGTTATTATCTAGATAGTTTATTAATCCATCCTCTTGAAAAAAATTATCTTAAAAAAATTTGTAATGTTATAACACTATGTTTTTTTGAATCGATGATACTTTAAATCATTATAGATTAATTGATTGAGGCCTTCAATTTTATATTTATTGTTCACTTGTTTGTGACTGATGACCTCAATCAGTCCCTAAAATAGTTACATTTTTCCTCCAATTATTTGTCTCTAATTTCCACCAATGATCTCCTATTTGAAATTCTTATTTGTTGGTGAATTTTTCATTTATCTTTCCCTCTTATTAAAACTATAGTTTATTATCCCTATTTCTGATTTGGGAATCCCACAAAGGTGTTTTTTATATTCAACCCATTATTTTCGATAAAAATTTTCAAATTACGAGGACAAAATTTATTGAAATGGGTAGAATGTAACACAACAATTTTTCATAGTATGTTATCTCTATATATTAATTTAATAGCTTATATTGTATGCAACACCGACATGGCTTCCATTATACACAAGATTGAGTTTCTATGAAACAATACATTAGAATTATAATTATTTAAATTGCATATTTATTTTCCCAATTAATATTGTAATATGAATAGTAACATGTAAATTTTAAATTTTATTTATAATTTTTTCTCATAAATAAAATATATTTATAATTAAATGTATATGTTTCTTTACAATAGTAATATATTTCGAAAAGTATTTTTGTAACGAACTACTATTATGCCCTTTTATGAACAACAATAAAATTAATTTTAGATACACATAGAAATTGAATTTGGTAAAAAAAGACTTTAATTTTGAATTTGGAATATCCAAAATAGATTTGGGTGATTTTTTGGTATTTTTTGGAAAACATTCAATTTTTTTATAAACAGTTAAAAAATAATGCAATGTACATAAAAATGAACGTTTTCATTTAAATAATTATTTTAATTTAGAATTTTATCTTCAATTAAAAATTGATACATAATATATATATTAGTCTAATGTATGTCATTTGAGTCTTATTATAATAATATTAGATGTATAAAATTTTATTTAACTTTTTAATGTCTTTCACCCACCTTCTAGGCACATTTGCAAATTTGCAGAAAATATAGTTTTACCACTTCTGTGAACTGAATATTAAATTTAGGAGAGACACATGGATATCAAAAAGTAATTTTTTTAATATGATGAAAATAATTATTTGGTGAGTAGAAACATTTGAATTTTATTTACCACGACTAAAAGTAAATAGGGTAATTAATGGTAAAAATAATATTATATTAATATAAAATTACCCCAACAAATGTCTTAATTATATTGGATAAATATTTTGGAACAAAATAAAACATAGGAAAAAATTATTATCTTTTTTGATTAACTTGGGTTATATTAGAACATTTATTATATTTTATTTAAATAATAGATAAAAGTGTTAAATTCAACGTATAATTACTAATAAATTTTTAATATGGTTTTATAAATATGATAAATTAGACTATAAATATTAATTAGAAATATTAAAAGATTTCCTACATAATAATATTTTATTTATAATTTTAAACAATAAATTTTTAAATTTATATATTACATAATGATGATGCACTAATTACCTTATTAATGAAAGATTAAAGTAATTGATATTATAATAATTAAAATAAAATCAAATAGACCATTTTGATTTCATCCATGAATTTACATGGTTAAGAGTACATTTTAGGGTTGATTCAACGTGTTTTTTAGAATTAATTATGTGGTAATGTCGTAAAAAATACTAAATAGTGTCAAAATTGACATAAATGAGTTTTTTAAAAAACTAATTTTTTCAATGATATAATATTCTTAAAAATATATGATTCTGAAAAAGGAAGTAAATAATGTTATATATGTCATTAATGGAACACTTGAGGTTCTCTTTTCATTTTATTGTATGTTTATTAACCATATAGTGAAAGAATATAAGAAGACATGGTAAGAGTTAAGCTTTTTAATTAAGTATTAAATCTAATAGTTAAGGTTTAAATGATTACCTAAACATGTCTAAAAGCTATTGTATGAGGGGATTTAGGCCTATACCTACAATATCCATTAATATATTCCATTAGGAGATATTAAATACACAAAATGTTTTTATAATAAAATAATATTTCAATATTTTTCTAAAGTGGCCCTCACCTCTCTTATAAATGGGTACATGCCCTTCTTATAAATTCACACCTCAAAATCCATTTAGAGTGGCCAAACCTTGCTCACATATTTTCTTAACAACCCCCACATAATCCTAGAGGCATTACATTGATCAATGTCCAACCTAAGGATACCTTTTGATCAAATCAATTGGAATCACCCTAAGAAGAGTTAGTAATTTCATCACCTCTTTCAAAGTTCTTTTTTTCTTCCACTTCCTCTTTCTTTTTTGTTTACATATGAAAATAATAACACCAGTACCTTCTTAAAACTATAAAGTTACAGTGATGTTACTATAAATATGGTACAACCATATTCATTATTCTATCCATTCTATTAATGACAAAGTCACCATACGTGTGTACGTACATCTTACATTCTCCACATTGTTGTGTTGTTTTTTAATCGACACTTCATTATTTGGATGGGTATACTAATGAGTATAATTTATGTAGATAATATATATAACATGTTAATGATTCTTTATATATAATATACCATCCAATTACATATTATTTCTCCATCAATATAATTATATCATCGTTCGTGTGTACGTACGGCTTACCATCTCCACGACATGATGAGATTCATTTCCACGTTCACCATTCCACGATGATTATAAAAATATATATTATTAATACGTATTTAATATATGAAATAATAATGCTACAGGAATTATGTATTTATATGTGTGTGTGTGGGTTTGTGTGTGTGTGTGTGGATTCACATATATCTCATGCACATACTTTTTCTCAATATAATATGAAAACGGAGACAAAAATTATGCATACGTACGGCCTACCATCTATGAAAATGATGTTTTCCATTTTATATATCTGTCTATTATACATATTTATATTCTTAATATATATGATACATAAATAATTTTTTATATTCTGGAAGCAAATAAATCTTGATATAAGTGATATGATCTAGAATAACAAGTTAAAACATGTACGTTAAAGAAATCTATTATTACACAAAATGTTATATTAATAAGGAAATTATTTTTAAATGGGTAGTATAAAGTCAAAATATTAATCATGTATGAAATAATAAATATTAATATGGTTCTATTATATTTTAATAACATACAATGGTCATTATAAAGAAGGATAAACTTACACTCAACCAAAGGAGAGAACAAGGTAAGGTTTATTTCCTCTATCTCATTATTTTCTGAGATTATTTATCTTTAAGTATATACTGGGTCATATTTATCATATATGTAAATGAATCATTAAATTTTTTAAAAAAGAAATTTTTTAGGGTTTTATTGAAGGGACTATTTAACTAGATCATCATTTTAAATGTTTATATAGATTTATATTTCTAATTCTTTTTAACTATTGTTCATATTTTCACAATTATTTTAATGATTTATCTACATGGACATGATTGTTTTAATGTGTTAGTTTAATTCAAAAGATTAAATGTGGTATGAGACACAATGATTCAAAAATCTCTTTTAAATGGATTCCTATATAAAATGGGTGACTTTTAAATGATTCCATGAAAATATATATTTCTCTTAAAGAGTTTTATTGATTATTTTCAACTACGTCCACATCCTTTATTAGATATTAGTCTTTATTGAGTTTGATTTACTATAATAAAATATTCTTTATTTTATTGAATGAGTTATGATATGTTTGACCCTATATGTGCTATTTTTATGTCATTCATAGTTTATGGTTAATGTATTGACATTTCTTATGCCAATTTTAGTACGAATGTTTATGATATGATTTAACCTTTTGAATTTGAGGAAATAATTGGACTTAGTAAGTGACTAGTGGGGCCCTCCATATCCCCTCAAGGCATTTGAAATTCAAATGAGAAAATTAGTGTCTTGGAATAAGGCCTTGATAAAATTTTTATTTTTAGTCTTGAAACAATTATTTGACTATGTGGTTATTATTTATAGCATTATACATTCCCCGGTTATGAAATTAGTTATTACATGTGATTATTCGACAAGTATAATATCCATGTGTATGTTTAAATGGTAATGTTTGATTTATTTTTTCCATATTATGTTCATATTTATGTTTATAATGCTGTTTTATTTGTTATATATCTTTCCTTAAATGTTTTTAGCTTTCGCTGAAGTATATACCCTTAATAAGCGTCTGATCTCAACCCTTTATTATCTTGTATTTTCCTAGGATGCCATGAAGTGTATAATGATTAATATGCATGGTTAAGATAAGGGAATAATGGTGTTCTCAATGGATTATTTATGTTGTTTTTTATGTTAGAGACTGTAATGTATTGTTCACGAATGTAATCTATTTTCCAAGACAGCTAAACTGATCAGTCCTTTAAGACATGATTCATTGTAATCATGCCAATGCATTAAAATAATGCACCGGCTCTGTGATTTTGGGGTCGGGGAGTTATAATAAACATTATGATATGTGTTTTTCTAAAATTATCATGTATGGTGTGTTGAATATTTCACAAGGATTCACTATGATTTTACAATGATAGATGGACATGATATTTTACCATACAAGGTTATTCATTGTAGAATTATATGATTAAAAATAAAATTTGGAAATTTATTAAATTACCATCTAGGGAATATCAATTTAAAAATGATTAAAATACTCAATAAAAATGAGTATTTAAAATCTAGAAGATGGAGTATGAAAAAGGAGAATATTTTTTATTTGGTATTATATGAAATGTTTCTTAATAATAACGTAAAACAATATTACACCATATGATGGTGAATTTAAAAAACTATGTTTAGGGATGATCTCTACTTCACTCGCATAGGTGCATAATCTTCTATATGACCTTCATTGGTGATTCCCCATAAAAAACAAGGGTTTAAATTGTCAGGAATTTATCTTAGGTTATTTGACCTTTTTTGGAAGGGTATGGTGGAAAACATGAATAGTTCCATACTTATGCGCTTATATTCAGACAATGGGAGGTGTGTATATTAGAATGGTCTTTTTTTTGTACTCTTAGTGGAATACAATTTTTCTACAAGAACATGTTATAAAATATAGGAAATTATAGAGATTTAGAGATAATTAATAGGTAATATATGGTGATTTATATGATCATGATGGATTACACATGTTTTTGAATTATTTTCTTGGTAGATACATTGAATTTTGGTGCATACATAATAAAAATAAGTCCTATTCTAAAATTTGAAAACAAATATTGGACTATTATTATTATAAGATAATGACATACTTCACCCATTCAAATTTATTTACATAACTATTATATATGATAATTTATTTGAGGAAAATATACATGTTTTGGGTTATGCCCCAAGGATGTATCATTGTTTGTTATGTTGATCAAGAGATTGATTTTCATCTCTAGCAGAATAATTCTTAAAATATCTTCATATGATGAAAGGTTAACATCCATAAATAGAACCTATGAATAGATCATAATATTGAAAAATATTTTTCTATTTAAAAATAAAATTTCACTTGGAGGTTCCCCATTATATATTTATGAATGTTGTGGATAGTTAAGATAATTTCATGTGCAAGATAGTTCTGGATGAAACTGGTCATATGGTGGGATTAAGTGAAAAATGTCATTTATTGATTATATATCCAAGGATGAATGTTTTAGAATTATAAATAACTATAAAGTCATGGGGAATTTTTTAGGATGATGAATGTTTAGATATTATACTATGAAATTGTGGTTAAATATAGGTATAATTGAATAGTTATATAATAGTTGAGTGAAAAGTAAAATGTTTTGAAAGTACTATATATTATTTAATTTTAACATATAATGTATCTCTCGAGATCATAGAGGAGGTGATATTTAGGGAGCACTCAAAATAGTAATATTAGGAAACTAGGAATGAAACCAATTATGTTTTTGTGTCCATAATAGGGTAGTAGGATGAGTTTTGGGTGGAAAAAATGTCACAAAAAACAATTGAAATTATCGGATGAGGGAAGAATTAAATGATAAAATGATATACAAGGAAATAATAGTTTTAAAATGGTTTCAAAAAAATATAATTGTAGAATTGTCATGGAATTATTAACTAGTTGTTAAATATAGACAAAAGGAATGATGTTTGTTATATTTGTGCATATATTATAATATCTGGATTATATGGACATGATTAATAAATATATTCAATAAGGCCTTCATGTGTTAATTGTAATTGAACAAACAAGAGATTTTTAAATCCATATAAAATAGAATATTAGGTATATTATAAGGGGTAGACAATATATCGTGAAGCAGGATGAAAGAAACTATAATAATAAGTATAATTTCATTCCGGTGGAAATTTTTTATAGAGTAGTTATTATAACAGATATTAAAAAATGTTTTTCCTTAGATGATATTTATAATTCAATTAATTTAAATTAAGGATTTGTTTATTATAGGATCATTAGTGAGATGAAATTAAATTATGAAATAATAGATTTTATAATTTTTTTAAGAAGGACCATTGGATAAAAAATTAAATTATAGGAAATACTGATTATGAGGGAAATGAGTTCTTGTTATTCATACGTGATTAATTTATATTTTTTATATAAGATGGTATAACACATTAACATGAGAGAGGTGATTAATATGAATAAACCCTGGTTAGGACACACTAATAAAGATAATGATAATGAACTATACACTCACATGGACATTTAGTATATTGGGGGGCTCCACATGCATTATATATTGGATGTTAAATGAATGCATGTGTTAGTCGTCAGCTATATATTTTATAAGAATATATATTCACTATAATGTTTATTTTGACACCAAAAGATTTAACATGTATGTTATGAAATGGATTTTGTAGTAATTGAAATTTTATATAATTTGGGTTTTTTACATATAAGTAATTTGTCATTATATTATATGAATGACTCAGGAATCCATGGTAATTTACAGACAAGGGGAATCACTTCTTATTATGTGATTCCATTTTTATAAACAATGATGAGTTGGATTCCAAAATCTATAAAATTGGTTATAGTATAATCAATAAAATTTCAGTACATATCATTAATGGTTTATGGGTAGGTGAGGAAAATTTTAAAGGATTTTCTCTAGGAAATTAGAGGAAGACCGAAGGACACGATGGATAAATATGTATCCATTAAATATAGGGGTAGTTTTAAAACCCAAGGACATGATGGATAAAAATGTATCCATTCATGTACTATAGTTTTTATATACCATCCTGGGATTGAGATAGTGTAATATTATGATTGGGGAACCTTTTATGGGATTTATAGGAAATAATATTCCATACTAACATTGCTAAAAGAAAACATTTAATGAAATTTTATCCTAAAAACATTTAAGATTACATCATTAGGGAATTATTACAAAAGATAAATTATAAGTCCCTTTTATTATTTCACTAATACTATTTTTCTTTCATTGCATTACTATATACATATCCAATTGTAGGTATTCATCAGTTTTTCAAATTTCTTCAGACATTTTATTCTTTTAAACATATCATGTGAAACCCTTATCTTCATATCATGGGTTATTAGAATCATAAGATGATTGATATAAATAAAAAATAAGGGAAATTTAATATGAAAATATATCTTGTAATCAAAAACATGGAAAGAAAAAAATAAGTACCAAATAATGAAACATAGCATGACATGTGAGATTGGAATTAATCCTTGGATGATAAGAAATATAAAAATTCCAAAGGATCATAATTACTAATTTCATGGTGATGGAATTAGTAATATTAGTCAACATAATATTTATCAATAAGGCCTAAACCAATACATTATATATTGAATCAATGCCACAACCATGGAATCCTACATTCAATGGGAAGTTATAAACAAAATACTTTAATATTATTTCTTATTAATAAATAATTCAACACTGGAATACATATTTTAAGGTCACATCTATAAATTAATTATTTCTAATTCATTCTCTATATATATGATATCAACATCAATTAAATGAACTATTAACATACCTTAGTAGTTAGTAATCATTCATATTGAGATATAATAACAAAAAACATTCCATACATCATCAAAACATAAATTAAAATAATAAATTCAATTAAATAAATAAAATGGATAATTAATACATAATCAACACTCTCGAGTAGTAAATAAATATCCATTTCAGAATTAAATGTATACTGATTGCCAATATTTCCGCAACATATAATTATAAATGATTTATATATATGAATACTCAAGAAAATGTTGTATATTGTAATGGTATGCTCTTTAGATAATTGATATCCATAATTTATCAATTCATGTGTATCTAAGGAAGTTCAATTCAAAAAATATAATGAAAATACGTTATTTTTTGTAGAAAAGAATTGAAATAAAGAACACTCCTACAACATATGGGAAATTTATTATATAATGATGAATTAGATAATTTCTCTTATACAAATGTCATTTTTTTGTAGTTCCATAAAACATTTGTTCTAGTTTAATAATCACTGCTTCCAGGTGGTTTCCATTTTATTTATTCATGGAACCAGAAACATCAAAAAATTCATTATCCAAAAGGGACATTTTTTCCAAATGTATGAGTTCCGTTATGTTTGAACATTTCTATACTTAAGAACATGCATTGGTCGAGATGATGGGAGGTCAGACGCATCACGACATTTAGGGGGAAATAATGTCTACTATATGACTCCTTATATATTTTACGATATTTTTATGAATACTTATTTATTTACCATGTATTATATAGGTTTCCCTTGGAATGTTAAATTACTTATTAGAATGTGTGATATTTGGAATCATATATACATATTAGAAGATATTCATTTATGGAGATATCTATATCCATATGTATTGGAGGTTCCCTATCAATGGTATCATCTCATATAATATTTTTAGATTATTTAAATCATTGTTTTGATGATTATTTTTTTTTAAGACGCTTAGTGGTGAACTATAAAATTTATTGTTATCCCACGAGATGATGTTTTTTTGATATTGAGATCGTACCTATAAAATCGGATAACTACATATCCTATTGAATGGAATCAGAACCCTCATAGTTTAGTGCCACTTAATGGGACACACCATACCTTTTAAGGTTATGTGATAAGGAATTATAAGAAAAAGTGGAGTATTCAAGGTTTAGTGTGGGACATATGCCTAGGAAGCCCAAGTAACAAGGAAATAATAGAGGTTTCTAAGTAATATTAGACCTTTTTGGGATATGGACCAAGGAGAACATGGTTCATTTGAAATTTTGGGTTTTTACCTGAAGGAGGCTTCCTACATATTCCATGTGTTTGGGAATCAAATATCATGTAGTTCGATGTGTCTCATAAGATACTATAGTTCTTTGAGAGAAATGATATTAACATACTTTTGAAAAAGGATTCCTTGATGATTTGGGGGTTCTGTTTGGGTATTATTCCTAATGAGGATGCCCAGATTAAGGGAATAAGGTTGGATTCATAAATAATATTTCCAATGATCTTGGACCCTGAAAATGCTTCCTACGTATCCCAATTATGATGGGAATCATAGTTCCTGTAATTCATTCATTGTGTTGGGGCTTATGCATGAGATCTTCCCATTTGAGGGGTCACTATTGGGTGATCCTTTTTTGTATGGGAACCCTTTTGATCTCGGGCCTTCAAGAAGGAATACAACGTATCTTGGTTTGAAGAGAAATTATATTTCTCTTAGTTCCAGTGACGATTTTGCAATTGTTGTGATCATGACAAATATCTAATCCCACGTGAGTCATTCATGGTGTGAGTAACAAGAGGATGTCAATAATTAAACAAATACACCCATGCTTTTCTTCCTCCACTGGTGGAAGGGGGCTACCATGGTGATGATCTACGAGGGCGAGTCAACCCAAGAAGAAGGCATGCTGAAAAGCCGTCCATCTATTCAATATACATTGGGCAAGGGTCCAATGCAAGGAAGGATTGAAGGTGAAGGAATTAGCGAGGAGAAATACAACAACCTCCTACATTAAAGGTTGGGGGCTTACACCTTCATGGATCTCCTAGTGTATCTCAGTATGGAAGGGAGACTTCCCATTTGATTTTATAGAAAAGAAAGTTTGAACAATACATTCCTTACCAGGGACCTGGGGTTTTTGGATTTAGAGATGAAAAGTGGAGGAAAAAAACCAAACCATAATTCTCTAAACCGGGATCTTTCCAACACTATTCCTGGGAGAAATTTCCTTGTGACTATAGATATAAAAAACACACACATTCCAAGAATCCTAACCCCATTGTGAAATAAATGTAGGAAACCTCTGACTTTGTATATAAAAACCCAAATAGGACACATGGAGATGTGCCTTTCCCAGAGGTTTGATTAGTCAGGAGGTTTTTTTGGAGGTTTCATCTTTGTCCTTTTCAGAAAAGAGAACCATGGAAGGAGATACCCAACCATGAGTGACCTTGAAGAGAGTAATTAAGTTGACATGTTGGCCCTATACACATCTCTTCTGCATAGGTACTCAGCATAGGTGTTCCACGTAGGTACCCCGAATAGGTATGTCACATTTTTATACCATGCAGGGGTGTTGCATATTCCATTATGATGACCGAATAATGCTTCATATAGGAGAACCAAGAGTATGTATGCTTCCAATTTTTAAATACATTCAAAACATGCTTCTCCCATAATATTATCCCTTATCTCATGTTTTAGAGAGCTAACCAGGACAATTTATGGGATCCTGGTGAAGGAGTTACACAATTGGATCTTTAGTAAGTCCTTTGCTATATTTAGTGGCTAAAATGGGGATCCCAAATGTCATATTTATAGACCATGAGGGGGGATGGTCGAAGTCTATTTTTTGTTTGAGGTTCGCCGCGCAGTCCCTCTACGTAGGTCTACCGCACAAGTCTTCTAGATAGGCCTTTTGAATATTTGGATTTCATTTTAATTCATCGAAAATTGTATTGTAAATTTGAAATATTTGGGGCTATCTTCCTATAATTTTTGTATTCATAAGTAGTGTCAGAAAAATCTCCCCCTTAGGATTGGATCCGAGTAAAGATATGTTCAAATCATAAGGTACAATTTTAGGGAAAATTATATGTAAAAATTGCTGACCTGTGCATGTTTGTCAGGGAGCTACATCACATTGGTATGCCATATAAATTTTTCACATAGTTATGTAATGGAGATCTACGGCTGGCTAAAAATAGGTTCAATCCTTTGTGATATTGTTCACCTACACATCCAATTTTTTCGACCCTCATTGCATAGCTCATTCATCCAGCCTAAATGTGATGTGCTCTTAAATATTCTCCTTGAAATTATATCTAGGATAAATTACATTATAGATGGATCTATGTGGAATGTCTTTTTCGAATGAGTTGTGCAAGGACCCTTGTCGAAGGACCCACACGACGGACCTCATATAAGTATCCACAGGAACAGTTTCCTTTTCCCAATTTTCTAATTTCATTACGTTGAAATATGAATTTTCATAATTCGGAATTCCAAACTAATAGTGGGAGTTTGATAATTTTTTCTAGGTAATTTCACATTAGATAACCTATCTAGAAGAAGATAAGGCATGTCAATATAAGATGATGATGATCGTCAAACTAGATTGTTATGACTTTGTCGAAATTACACTTCCTGAAGTATGAAAAGATTTAATTCTATAAAAACATGAATATACACCAAGTCAATACATTCCCTTATATGGATATGGTATTTTCAAAGATGCACACATTTTGACTATTATGAAATACTTCCCAACGAAATGGTATTTTGAATACTCCAATTTTCATTGCGTAAATATTACAACGAGCGTTATGCCAGTTCATGATGGAACAATCGCTATTGGTTGCATCCAAGATCATAGTGGTTGTACAACTAATATAAAAGATCATGTTATAGATACAAGGCCACATTGTTGTGATTCAGCCTTTCAGACTTCACAAACAGATCAGTTTAATGGTTAGAAGGAGGACTAAGATCTTCCTTCTAGGAGAGGTGTTAAACCTGAATGGATGTGGGTGTTTTTGGTATTCCGGACTTATTTAGAATTCAAGAAAGAGTTATCAGATGTTTATATCTATAAAAGTTTCTGGATGGAACAAACATATGTCTATAAAAATGATTTCATTCATGAATTGACAAGCCAATGGAGTCTGGAAATGAATTATTTCCTTGTGAGGCATGGTGAGGTAGGAATTAGTTTGTGTAATATCTACCAAATAGATTGGGTTCCCATTCAAACGGAAATGGATTAAGAGTTTATTCCTCTAGTGGAAAAATGGGGCATTATTACCAGAACACCACCACTTTCACATGAAGTATTCCAAATTGTAAATAAATTTCTAAATGACAAGAAAAATATTCGTCCTATAGAGTGGATGGAACCCTTTTTAGAACCAATAATAGAGAAAGGTCCCACCTGTGGATATTTTAATGTTTTTCCTTATGCAGATAATTGGGGACGTTCGGTATCATATTTTCCTACAATAAACATATGTGACTATACCCATAGGGGATATAAAGTCAAATCTATTAATGATGCAAAGATATGCTTAGCCACCTTCCTTACCATGTGGCTAGGCATTTAGTTTCTTTCAGTCCCTGAGTACGGAGGTGGTGAAAGGCCAGGGGCTTTTTTCATCGTAGCTAAATTGGTATAAGGGACGAATATTGGGTCAGAAACTCCTGTATTGGTAATAGTTTACTATTCTCAATTGAATATATAATATGGGAGACTCCATTTAGAATTCAATGGCCACTCCAAGTGTTGTGGGGTTGGATTTCGGAACACTTTTCTTCATACTAAGTGTTGAATTTAGTCAGAGTCCCCAATGGTTGATTCACTCCATTCTTACAGAATTTTTTTTGTATTTATCATTATAATTGGAGATAGGATATTGTACTAAAGGCATTTAATTCATCATGAGAATATAGATTTTTTTCTTTTGGAAACTCAACAACTAGAACATTTATTGATGATGGTAAAGAATCAAATTATTTGATGAAGTCATATATGATAGAATTCAGGGATAGCTTATTATCGACTAGGATTGATGGTGAAATTATCTATGAGGATTAAATCCTTTATAGGTTTTCTCTCCATTATAGATGTCTTTAATAATCAAACACTTTTCCACCCATGTAAGTTATGAATGAGAAACAACCAACGCTAGTGAGGCAATTGTGGATTCTAATGGATTTAGAGACATACAAATTGTCAATTATGCTACCTATATCAGATGCATCAATCATATTGAATGATGGATATGCAAAAACATGGGTTCTTCATATCCTCATGGGGGATCGAAAAATTAATATCTTTAGTGGAAGCAACAATGACTATTGTGTATAGAAATTTTTGTAAGATGTTCAAAGCCAAAGATGATTCAAGAGTTTCAGAGGATTCATTCCCTTCAAAACATCTTTGCCAGGGGAATTCCAGGAAGACTAGGGATAGAGAAGAAATACATCAGGAGCCATGGTGATCTAGCTGCCGCCTTCAAAAAGATATTCCTATTCCATCTGTTGACCTTTCTGAATATGTAGGGAGGCTAGAAGAGGCTCACCTGAAATGAGGTATTAAATATTCTCTACAAAAAATCATACTAGGATCCAGTTCTGTGCATCCTTCAACCATTCAATTTTGGGATAGCATGTCTCGTGAACATAGGAATGTGTATGAATTCCTACAGCCTGGAATTAAAATACAGGATGAGAGCACCTTTTAGTTTTAATCTAGATAATAACATGTATGATGTAAATTAGACTATTATAGAGATGGATTCTTTTAAATATGCAACTAATGAAAAAATACATACCCATGAATGAGTATCCAATATGATGGAATTATGAATACACGAAGGGGAAACTATTGACCCTGAGGAGGAATGGGATATTTAAAAAGACCCGTAAAATTCAAAGAAATTGTTTTCTTAATTTTCTTTGGGATTTTACAAGAATGTAGTTTCTGACGGCACCTGATTCCGAGGCCCGGTGTGCCCGGAATTTCTATCTGAAGTTTAGCTCATGTACGTTTAGTGAACGAATGAGCGGGAATTTCTATATTTTGAACCGGTGGTCGGAATCAAATTCTGAAGGCTCCGATGGATTCACAGCACCGGTAATTGCTTAGGAACAACTTTTCCGGAGTTGTGTTTTCATGAGAGAAGTTGATAATAATTGTAGAAGTTAAAATAAAACATTAACTACAATTTTTATATTCTCTATGTGGATTTTTTCTTTGGGAGGAAGTTGGATAACTACCCAACTTCCCTTTAAAGGTTATGAGGGTGGTGGGGCCCACACGAACCCCACCCCTTCAATTTCCTTAACTCCCTCAACTCACAATTAAATTTGATAACATAAGTTTTAATAACTTATGATATTAATGAAATGAGTTTAATGTGAGTTTTTGAATTTAAAACTAATGTCAAGTTAATAAAATAAGTGTGGGCTTATTTTACTTTTGGTTGGAGTCTTGTTGCTTTGAGAGCCTTTGGGAGAAAAGCTAGTAGCTTGAAGAACTTCTTCCTCTTCGTCGAAGAACACGAAGAACGCGAAGAACGCGAAGAATGCCAGATTCCTCAGAGGAAGAAGTCTCCTTCTGCGACGTCTCCTTCCGCGACATCTCCTTCCACGACGTATCCCTCCGTGATGGTTATTTCCTTGATGAATCCCTGTTCGAATAACCTCCGTTCAAGGTACGCTCAAGGTAGGGGTTTATTTATTTATTTTGTTCATGAATACTACGTTGTCGTTCTTTGTGAAAATACGACCAATTTCTATCGATTAACGAGAGGGGACCGGACCGCACAAACACGGCCGACCCTCCTCCCCCATCCATGTTATTGTTTCTAATGTGGTTGGAACGGGAATGGCGCAGTGCCGTCGCACCGTGCAGGATCGTGCAGCAAGTAATGCGCGGCGCCGTCGCGCCGCGCCGGAGAACCGCAAAAGCACCGCGGCCGGAGCAGGGCCGTGGCGGAGGGGTGCAGCGCCGTCGCGCCGCACCGGATGAATGAAGGCCGCTGCCGATACCTGGCCGCGGTGGAGCATGGGAACCAGCAGCCGGAAGCGGGCCACCGGTGTCAGAGCAGGGAGGGGACCGACCGTCGCCTGTCCCGTGGTGGAAGAAACCGGCCGACTGGGTAAGGGAAAGCCGGGGGTTCAAACCCCTGGCCGGCCAGCTGAGCAGCCCCCATTAAGGAGGGCCGCGGTTACAAAACCAGGGGGCATGCCCCCCCCCCCCCCTCTTGAAACGGCTCACCTATTTGGCCGAGCGCCTGGCCATCGCGCCCAGCGCGCCGCGCCCAGGCCGGGCCGGCTACCTGGCTGGTCTGCCAGGCCGTCCCGCACCCCACCCGGGCCAGGCCACGCCCAAGCGGGCTAGACCTGGACCCATTTTGGGTCCACCCAGTTTGGGCCGACCCTGGGGGTATCAGGCCGGTTCGGACCGATCCCGAAACCCTTAATACCGAATCTCTTCAGGTCAGATGCCCATAACTTGTGCTACGGGCCTCCGATCGACAAACCGTCAGGTGTGATGCGATCCTTGGATCGAGACGGTTGTTTTGTGATATCGCACTCAAGGTTTCAGAATACTTTGGGTTTGGCTGAGTTGATTCGTACACGAAACCAACCGGGCCTTCCGAGCGGAAACGCTCATAACATAAGCTCTGGAGGTCCGATTGATGTGCCGTCGACTTTGTTGGATTTCTCTAAGTGTTACGGATCTTTTGGATTACTCCGCTTGAAGTTTGGATGCAGGTGGAGTACGGCTGGGTTGGTTTTTCCTTAAAAACTAACCGTCCCCTAGGAAAAAAAACCAATAACTCTCAGACCGGGCGTCCGATTGACGCGCCATCTGCGACATTGAGTTCCTGTTGACGATACAAAACATTTGGATACATCAACTCTGAACTATGTGTCAGTTGATGTATCAGCCTCTCGTCTCGTGGAGAGGACCCTCCCGAACGAGCTTGCTGTGTGCGGGAACCCTATAGCTAGCTGCGTTGCGACTATGACGACGATGACGACTGTACAGAGATTCTCAGTGGATTCGACGACGACGACTACAACACTCATTGATCCTATTTGGATCAGTGCTACCAATCTTATGTGGGTCTGATATTGTGTGGGTCAGTGCTTAGCGGTTCTGTGTGAGCCAGCGACTACAGATCCTGTGTGGGTCTAATCCTGTGTGGGTCTTTATGGGGGTTAGTTACCTATCGATCCTTTGTGGGTCAGATCCTTTGTAGGTCATTGAGGGGGTTAGTACCTATCAATACTTTGTGGGTCTGATGGCTTAGATGAATCAGTGGAAATATCTGATCATCTCTATCATCATACGAAGAAGTATACTTATGTAAGCTGAATCCTGTTTTGCTTTCCTATGTGGATTGTGTTGTGCTATCCTATGTGGATTTACATTTTGCTTTCCTGTGTGGACTGGGTTGTACTTGAGCTCGGATGTTGGAGCCGAATGAGAATTGAAAACATAGGTATATGTATGGGAATATACCTAAGGAGTTTCGGATGTTACTTCGTGATTTCATCTTTCCTTTGTGGATTATCCTTTGTGGATTTTGGGAGACCTTCGGGGGTCTCGGGGTCCCTAATGAGTATCTTATACTCACCCCTACATGGGCTATTCCCGCACTACATTATGTTGGTTGCAGACGATGGACAACGCTGATCGTTGTTCAGGCTTGCGGAGCAGGATGGTGCCTGAAGGTGGACCACTAGGTGGGACGTACTGGGCGCGGTTGGCTGGACTCGAGGAGCAGAGGAGGATATCTGTACCCACCCTTCAGGTGGGACTTCTAGTGGACGGCTCGACGCTACGGCTCTACTTTACAGTTGTTGTTTTCCCTTTCCAGTTATACTTTACATTCAGTTTGGGTTTGTATATTGGCCCACTTACTTTTCTGCACGTACTGTTGTACTCAGTTTTTACTTAGTGTGTACTTATAGCTGCTTTCTTGCTCTGTGGTGTTTGTTTACTTTACAAAGGCAATGACTTCCCTTTTTAGTGGGATTTACGCCTTGGTGATAGTCGACAACCCCTGGCCAATGGAAGGCGGGCTTGGGGTAGTCACGGCACGGGCCCCGAGGACGCGTCGTGACAAATTGGTATCAAAGGAGTTCAGTTCTACCACAGAACTTGGGACTCTGATCTTTTTTCTATGTGAAGCAGTAGTGTTAAGCATATTAGGTGTGGTTATCAGTCCAGGGAGTCCAGTGTTGGTGTGGCGGCCGATGTATCCGTACACCAGGACCCTAACTTCTAATTTCTGACTTAATGCACAAAAACATTGATTGAATGTGTGATTCAAGTTTTCATTGTGATTAATTTGTGTCAGCTCACCAGGTATACTATTCTGACCATGGCGCACCTGTTTCCTTTTCAGGACGGCCCCACGGCGGCAGCCAGCTATGGTTCCGAGAGTGGAGCGTGACGATAGCCCACCGAGCGACGATGCCTCGGTGCATGGACCTTTGCCAGCAGAGGCACCAGTGTTAACTTTACCCGCCGAGCCACCGATGCTTCCAGCCCCAGCCGCTGACGATGCGCGTTGCCTTAGTGCACTGCATGAGTTCCAGTGTCAGCGACCACCCAGGTTCCATGGGGAGACAGACCCCCAGGCAGCCGAGGACTGGCTGGAGGCAGTTGTACAAGTTTTCCAGTTAGTGCGGAGAACAGCATCCGTCATGGTGATCCTCACAGCGAGCCTCCTGCAGGCGGCAGCAGGCAGATGGTGGAGCTTGATGCTCCAGGTGCACGACGAGGCATCTCTTCTCTGGAAGGACTTTGAGAGCCTCTTCCTCTTGGAGTTCGTCCCATCCACCCTCCGTGCGGTGCACATTTAGGAGCTTCTTCAGCTGCGGCAGGGTAGTTTGTCAGTCACCCAGTACTCGGTGAGATTTACGGATCTCTCGCTCTACTCGAAAAACATGGTACGAGACCCATTCTTCCAGGCCCGGACATTTGAGTAGGGATTGAGGCATGAGATCAGGGCATCATTGATCTCCCTCAGCATTCCGACCCAGGCAGGAGTACTGGAGCGAGCCCTTTTGATCGAGAGCTTTCTTGCTGAGTCTTCATCAGCGCCGAGACCCACCGCAGGGCGGCACGTAGGAGAGTCCTCTACAGCAGGAAATCGACGGATGACTCATGGGTTCAGGCAGACCAGACCATCAGGAAGACGACCTCAGGGCACTGGCTCAGATGTGCGGGGCACACAGCGCAGAGCCAATCTTTCGAGAGGAAGGTAGTGCTACTCATGAGGCGGGCAGGGCCATATGGCTCGTGACTGCCCGACCCGCCATGCCGAGGAGCAGCAGACAGTTGAGGGACAACCGAGGCAGAGGCAGAAGGTCGACCGTGGCGGTCCGCATGGAGCAGGCAGACGAGGCAGAGGAGCTAGCCGAGTAGCAGGTGGTGGGCGACGCTTTGAGGCTCTACCACCACCACCACCAGTAGGTCCACCCAGACCACAGGGAGCTGGCGGGTAGAGACAGGCACAGCTCCAGGCAGCGGAGGCCTATGACCATGGTGCACCCAAGTTGATTCTAGGTACTATCCATGTCTATTCCACCCTTGCTGCAGTACTTATACACACATGATCGAGTCATTATTTCATAGCTGCTGCCCTTGTTCGGAGCTCGGAGATTCCGACAGAGCCATTGGCTCGATCCTTATGGCTAGAGACTCCTACGGGAGCAGACTCGATGATTACTCCCTGGTGCCGGCAGTGTGAGCTTACTCTAGGAGGCGAGAACTTTGGCTGGGATCTTTTTGTAGCGGCATTGAGACCTTACGACATCATCATGGGCATGGATTGGTTATCTATAGTCCAAGCTCAAATCGACTGTATTAGGCGCAAGGTGCGATGTGTACGCACCGATGGGAGCAGGTTCACCTTCACCGGCAAGAAGGGAGCCTTTGCAGCACAGGATGGACTCTCTCATAGGAGAGGACATCCCATCACTCATAAGTTGGCTAGCCTCATCCTAGGAGCATTTGATGTTTGAAGTCCTAGTTTTCCTTCAGTGGTGGATCAGTATGCGGACGTCTTTCCCAACGATGTTCCAGGACTACCTCCTCGCAGAGAGGTAGAATTTTATATTGACCTATACCTCGGGACAACCCCGATATTGACTCCAGCATATCGTATGGCCCCCTTCGAGCTTCGAGAGCTACGGGTACAGTTGGAGGACTTGCAGGGCAAGGGGTTCATCCGACCCAGTGTTTCACCCTGGGCTTCCCCGATTTTGTCCGCCAAGAAGGCGGGCGAGAGCTTGAAACTTTGTGTTGACTTTCGTCGTCTGAACCAGGCGACAGTGAGGAACATGTATCCCCTACTGAGGATTTATGACCTCTTCGATCAGCTCAAGGGAGCATGGTGGTTCTCAAAGATAGACCTCAGGTTAGGCTATCATCAGCTCAGAGTTCAAGACGAGGACGTGCAGAAGACGGCCTTCATGTGTCGGTATGGACACTATGAGTTCTTGGTTATTCCATTCCGCGTAACCAATTCTCCAGCAGTGTTCATGGCCCCCATGAATAGGATCTTTCAGCCATACCTCGATCGATTTGTTGTGGTCTTCATCGACGACATTTTGTTTTACTCGATGACTGAGGAGGAGCATGCCTACCACTTGCGGGTTGTGCAAGACACACTCCGAGACCACCAGCTTCATGGTATGCTCTCAAAGTGTCAGTTCTGGATACGCGAGGTCCACTTCTTGAGAAAAGTCATCTCTGAGGCGGGAGTTGCGGTGGATCCTACGATGATCGAGGCAGTGCTAGCTTGGGATACACCCAGGATCGTGACAATGGTGTGGAGTTTCTTGGGACTAGATGGATTTTATCGAAGATTGGTGCTAGACTTCGCCAGAGTTGTGGCACCACTTTCAGCTTTGACAACGAAGGGGAAACCCATTTTGTGGTCAGACAGATGTCAGCAGAGCTTCTAGGAGCTGGGACAGAGATTGACCAGCGCACCTATCTTGAGGTTTCCCGAGGAGGGAGTAGGTACGTAGTCTACTGCGATGCATCAGGGACCGGACTTGGATGTGTCCTGATGCAGGATCGGCCCATGATCGCCTATGGATCACGTCATTTGAGGACTCATGAGAAGAACTATGCTACCCCGGAACTGGAGTTAGCAATAGTGGTCTTTGCTCTGAAGACATGGCGACACTACCTGATGGGTGAGCACTTTATAGTCTTTTCTGACCATTAGAGTCTCAGATACATCTTATCTCAGAAGGACCTGAATCTGAGATAGCGACGATGGATCGAGTTCCTCCAGAACTATGACATTGATATAGTCTATACTCCTGGGAAGGGGAACGTGGTAGTCGATTCTCTTAGTAGGAGGACGGGCATTCAGCTACTTGAGGAGGTGACAGAGCAGCTAGCCTCTTTGCAGATAACCTTCGTGGATATTGATGGAGCATCCTTCCTCCAGTCTCTCACAGTCACCCCTCCACTAGTGAAACGGGTTAGAGAGGCACAGTGTGGGGACGCTAACTGTGAGACGCGGCGTGCACAGATATCCCCAGGGCAGGCACCTGATGGTTTCTCCTTTGAAGCATAGCACGACGTCCTTTTCAGAGGATGTACATTGGTACCAGTTGCTTTACGAGAGGAGGTGTTGAGAGAGTTTCACACATATCCTTTGGTGGTACATCCTGGAGTGGCGAAGATGTACCGGGTTCTCAGACAACAGCACTGGTGGCTGGGCATGAAGAAGGCTGTGGCGGAGTTCGTTTCTCGATACCTCACCTGCTAGTAGGTGAAGGCAGAGCACCCGGTACCAGCAGGCTTGGTACAACCTTTGGAGGTCCCGGAGTGGAAGTGGGACGGCATATCTATGGACTTCTTGACGGGACTTCCATGCACTTCCCGAGGTCACGACTCCATTTGGGTGATTGTCGACCGACTCACCAAGTCGGAACACTTCTTTCCCATCAGAGAGGAGGGCTCAGTGGAGAGCTTGGGATGAATTTACATTCAAGAGATTGTGCGGCTTAACGGTGTGACATCATCTATCGTCTCCGATCGAGATGCTCCCATTACTTCCCAGCTTTGGAAGGGGTTGCCGGAGGCGTTCGGGACACACCTACATCTGAGCACATCCTTTCTCCCTCAGACGGATGGTCAGACGGAGATGACCATTCAGACTCTCGAGGACATGCTCTGCGCATGTGTCCTCGACCTTGGTGGCAGCTGGGAGGTCCACCTACCCTTGGTGGAGTTCGCGTACAACAACAGCTACCACTCCACCATCAGGATGGCACCATACAAGGAATTGTACAAACGACCTTTCAGATCTCCTTTTTGCTAGACAGACCCTGGGGATGAGGACAACGTAGAGCCGGCAAAAGTCATATGCTAACATGAGGCGGAGGCCACTACAGTTCGAGGATGGAGACCACGTCTTCTTGCGTGTCTCACCTCGATATAGATTACAGAGATTTGGCCTAGGTGGCAAGTTTTCTCCACGCTTCATTAGACCGTTCTAAGTCCTCAACTGGATTGGCGAGGTAGCTTATCGCCTGGCTCTACCACCTCAGTTCCACCGGGTGCAATACTTCTTCCACGTATCACAACTAAGGAGATACATGCACGACCAGACGCATATCATTGACCATGGGGAGTTGGACGTTGATGATGGGGTGACTTTTGCGGAGCTCCTGGTGGAGATCGAGGATCGACAGGAGCAGGTCCTACGCGGACGATCGATTCCTCTAGTGCACATCAGATGGTAGCATGGGAACCTTCAGGAGAGCACTTGGGAGCGGGAGGCTCAGATGCATGCTCAGTACCCACTTTTGGTTCCCTAGCTTATGATGTATCTTTATGGGGACATAAAGCCCTGAGGTGGGAGTAATTTAAAGACCCGTAAAATTCAAAGAAATTTTTTTCTTAATTTCATTTGGGATTTTACAAGAACACAGTTTCTGATGGCACCTAATTCCGAGGCCTGGTGTGCCCTGAATTTCTATCTGAAGTTTAGCTCGGGTACGTTCAGTGAACGAACGAGCGGGAATTTCTATCTTTTGAACCATTTCTCGGAATCAAATTATGAGGGCACCGATGGATTCACAACGCCGGTAATTGCTTAGGAACACCTTTTCCGGAGTTTCGTTTTCACGAGAGAAGTTCATAAAAATTGTGGAAGTTAAAATAAAAATTTAACTATAATTTTTATTTTATCTATGTGGATATAAGCTTTGGGTGGATGTTGGATAACTACCCAACTTCCCTTGGGAGGTTATGAGGGTGGTGGGGCCCACACGAACCCCACACCTTCACTTTCCTTAAGTCCCTCAACTCACAATTATATTTGATAACTTATATTTTAATAACGTATGATATTAATGAAGTGAGTTTAATGTGAGTTTTTGAATTTCAAAATAATGTCAAGTTAATAAATTAAGTGTGGGCTTATTTTATTTTTGGTTGGATTCTTTTTTCTTTGAGAGCCTTTGGGTGAAAAGCTAGGATCTTGAAGAACTTCTTCCTCTTCGTCGAAGAACGCGAAGAATGCCGAATTCCTCGGAGGTCGACGTCTCCTTTTGGGACGTCTCCTTCTGCGACGTCTCCTTCCGCGAAGTCTCCTTCCGCGACGTCTCCCTCCGTGACGGTTATTTCCGTGACGAATCCTCGTTCGACGAACCTCCGTTCAAGCTACGCTCAAGGTAGGGGTTTATTTATTTATTTTGTTCGTGAATACTACCTTATCGTTCTTCGTGAAAATACGACCAATTACTATCGAGTAACGAGAGGGGGCCGGACCGCACAAACACGGTCGACCCTCCTCCCTTATCCATGTTATTGTTTCTAATGTGGATGGAATGGGAATGGAACGGTGCCATCGCACCTCGCGGGATCGTGCGGCAAGTAATGCGCGGCGCCATCGCGCCGTGCCATGAAATTGAACCAAGTCGCGGCGCCGTCGCGCCGCGTCGGAGAACCGCAAAAGCACCACGGCCGGAGCGGGGCCGCGACGGAGAGGTACGACACCGTCGCGCTGCACCGGATGAATGAAGGTCGCGGCCGATACCAGGTCGCGGCGGAGCATGGGAACCAGCGGCCGGAAGCAGGCCGCCGATGTCGGAGCAGGGAGGGGACTGGCCGTCGCCCGTCCCGTGGTGGCAGAAATCGACCGGCCGGGGAGGGCCGGCAGGGCAAGGGAAAGTCGAGGGTTCAAAACCCCGGTCGGCCAACTAAGCGGCCCCAATTAAGGGGGCCGCAGTTACAAAACCAGAGGGCAGGTGCCCCCCCCCCACTCTTCAAACGGCTCGGCCGTTTGGCCGAGCCCCTGGCCAACGCGCCCAGGCTGGGATGGGTCGTGCCAGCCGGGCCGGACCCGGACCCCGTTCGGGTCGACCCGGTTCGGGCTGACCCTGGGGGTATCGGGCCGGGGCGGACTGGGCCCGAACTCCTTAATACCGAATCTCTTCCGGTCGGACACCAATAACTTGTGCTTAGGGCCTCCGATCGACACACTTTCAGTTGCGATGCAATCTTTGGATCGAGATGGTCGTTTCGGTATATCGCACACAAAGTTTCAGAATACTTTGGGTTCGGCCGAGTTGGTTCGTACACGAAACAAACGGGGCCCTCGGAGCGGAAACGCTCATAACCTAAGCTCCGAACATCCGATTGACGTGCCGTAAACATTGTTGGATTCATATAAGTGAGACATATCTCTTGGATTACTTCTCCCGAGTTTTGGACACAGGTGGAGTACGGTCGGGTTGGTTTTTCCTTAAAAACCAACCGAGCCCCTGGGTCGAAAAAGCCAATAACTCTCAGACCGGGCGTCCGATTGACGCGCCGTCTGCGAAGCTGAGTTCCTGTTAACGATACAGAAATTTTGGATACATCAACTCTGGACTATGTGTCAGTTGATGTATCAGCCTCTCGGCTCGTGGAGCGGACCCTCCCGAACGAGCTTGCTGTGTGCGGGAACCCTAGAGCTGGATGCATTGCGACTGTGACAACGACGACAACTGTACTGAGATCCTCAATGGATTTGACGGCAATGACTACAGCACTCAGCAAATCTACGTGGATCAGTGCTACCGATCATGTGTGGGTCCGATCCTGTGTGGGACAGCACTCAGCGGTTCTGTGTGAGCTAGCGCCTACAGATCCTATGTGGGTCTGATCCTGTGTGGGTATTTGCGGGGGATAGTTACCTATCGATTCTTTGTGGGTCAAATCCTTTGTGGGTCATTGCGTGGGTTAGTACCTATCGATCCTTTATGGTTCTGACGGCTTAGATGAATCAGTGGCAATATCTGATCAACTATATCGTCATACGAAGAAGTATACTTGTGTGAGCTGAATCCTGTTTTGCTTTCCTATGTGGATTGTGTTGTGCTATCCTATGTGGATTTACGTTTTGCTTTCCTGTGTGGACTAGGTTGTGCTTCAGCTCGGATGTTGGATGCGAACGAGAATTGATGACTTAGGTATATGAATGGGAATATACCTAAGCAGTGTCTGATGTTACTTCGTGATTGAATCTTTCCTTTGTGGATTATCCTTTGTGGATTTTCGGAGTCCTTCGGGGGTATCGGGGTCCCTACTGAGTAGCTTATACTCACCCTTGCACGGGCTATGCCCGAACTATGTTGTGTTGGTTGCAGACGACGGACATCGCTGATCGTGGTTGAGGCTTGCGGAGAAGGACGGTACCTAGAGGTGGACCACTGGGCGGGACGTACTCGGAGCGGTTGGCTAGACACGAGGAGAAGAGGGGGCTATCTGTACCCACCCTTCAGGCGGGAAATCCAGTGGATGGCTTGACGTTGCGGCTCCACTATACAGTTGTTGTTTTCCCTTTCCAGTTGTACTTTACTTTCAGTTTGGGTTTGTATACTGGCCCACTTACTTTTCCGCACTTACTGTTGTACTCAGTTTTTACTTAGTGTTTACTTCTAGTTTCTTGCTAGCTCTATGGTGTTTGTTTACTTTACAAAGGAAATTCCTTCCCTTTTTAGTGGGATTTACGCCTTGGTGCTAGTCGCCAGCCCCAGGCCTATGGAAGGCGGGTTTGTGGTAGTCACGACACGAGCCCTGAGGACAGGTCGTGACAATATTTATGTAAATATTGAGAACATATTTTCATTTTCTTATATCTCAATTATTATTTACCATTCACAATCATTAATATTGATGGAATGAAATTTGTAGCCAGAATGTAGGGAAGGAATCTGTGGATAGGATCTTGGATCACCAAGGTATGGTTGTACAGGTTATCCCATAGACACCTCAAATGATCCTCCTAGGTCTCCAAAACATTCTCGAGGAAATAGAATCATGATTTTGGTAATAGAGATAGATAATACTCAGACATTACCTCAGGTTTCTCTACCCAATAAGAGTGTTTCGATTTCTCCTCATTCTTATGAAATGAAATTCAAGAGATAAATGAGATTTGTCTGAAGTTTTCTCCAAAGGTGTAAGTATTAATACTATCCTTAGGGAATTATAACTATCTTGATACACTCTAGTAATCACATTTATCCTTTTGTAGGACCTATATCTCTCTCCTCTCTCAAGGGATTAAGATATGATTCTTCAAGACCAGAGAAGGAAACCCTAAGAGAACCCCAGGTTAACATTGATAGATATTCTACCTTAGTTGATAAAACATCAAAAGATTTATATTTACCTTTTCTTGGATCTATTGAGAGAGATAAAATTTTTGGTAGTATCAGATACATTTCCCTTGAATATTAAATTATTTTTCAATATTACTCTATTCAACATAACTCAGATCTATTACCTTTTCCAATGGATCCTTAAATAATCAATGTTGATATTCCTATTGCACCAGGAGGATGGAATGAAGATCCATGGTAGTCTGTTGTTAATAATGTCGTTGAAACAAACCCGACATGATATGATGATTTTTTACAAATTAAAATAACAATGGAACTAAATGTCAGCAGAGCCAATTTTGGGATTGACCAAAATTTGTTGGATTCCTTAAATGATGAGTATGATATAACATTCCAAGCCCCATACACCAAAATTATGGACACCCTTAATCCAAATATTGATATTCCGGGTTCCATCAAAGACTTTTGGGATTTTAATAAAGAATCTCATGGACATACGTTCATATTATGGCATTTTTCATATATTATTTTTCTCCATTTTCTACATATTTCACATAAATTTTCACCTTATGCAGCTTTGAATGAGAAAATTTTGTGAACGCTTTTCAATAAAAGGCAATTATGCTTTATAACTCTTCTACTGATGTTGGGAAATACTTTCCAAGTACCCCCCCCCCATTGAGAGACATTCCAGATAAATCAGTTATGACAACTGGGAAAACTCATGAAAATTCCCCTTCTCAAGAAACATGTGATAAAATTTCTGAAGATGAGAATACTGGGGATGAATCTAATAAAGTGGACGACTTATTTTTGGTTAAATGTTATCAACATTCTAGACCATACTTTTTTTCTCTCTTTTTTCTGAAACTGAAAATGTTTATGATATATCATTTACGGTTATCAGCTCCCACAGCTATATTAGAAGGTGAAGCTTATGCCTTGGCTCAGGTATAGTCAAAAGGTGAAGCTTCTACTATTATGAGAGAAGAAAAACAAGGGAACTCTTTAAGTGATTTATTTACAATGTTTATTTCCCACTTGGTAGTGACTCAGATTCAGACTTAGATATGAAATATTCTCTTGGCATGGCATGTATGAAGACATGGTGGCATATATGGAGAATAAATTTTGATAAGAATTTGAATTGGATGTTGTGCCATTTTGGAAAACTCCAAACACTATTATACATATTTGTATATGGTGGATATAATTATCAAATAGTAAATGATGAAATGAAAGAGACCATTAATTTATGGGAGCAGGAACATGAGCTATAGAAAGATTTTGAAAAGGATAAAAGTCTTATTAATATCAAGAGCTTCCAAACTACTGTAGCTGAGGCAGAAGGTGATCATCACAAGAAGATAATCTAAATCAGCCAAAAAAATTAAATAATACACAAAGGAGTTGGTATATATTCATCAAAAATAGGATGATGTTCATAAAAAACATGAGAAATCGAACCATACATTGGGAGAAACCCAAATGGAGGGGATAACCACCATTTCAGCTACTAAGGAAGCACTTCTTCAAGCTGAGGGGGATGAAGTTTCTCAACGATATCAACTTCAATAGTTGGTTGATATGGATCTTGAGGTCATTCAACAATTGAGGAGATATATTTATATATTATTTTAATAGATGATAGAGATGCTCCATTTTGTGGATGTCCCTATGATTTCATACGAATGAATACAATTTAGTATCCAATCATATATTTCTTCATTCTTTCTTTCCATGATTTCAATATTAAATGTAATGATGATGATGATGATTGTTTTTCATTAACATCAAAACATCATTTCAGATAATCCTGATTATAATGACAAGAATGGGGGTGCTCAAAATATTCTTATTAAGTTGAGGGGCCTAATGATCATTGTTTAATTTTTAGTAGGGTTATAAAGAAAAACCAATAAACTTCATATCAATTGACATTATATTTCAAAATATAACCTAAAACAAAAAAATATGTAATTTTTGGGATTTGGGAATCGAATTTTTTCTAGAGTTCCCTTTGTGGGTTTCTAATATGGTGAGTACAACATCTCTTGTTTTTGGAAGTTTAGAGTAATTCATGTTGGAATATAAAAGGCTAGTTCTTACGGTCAAATAACTTTGACCCTAAATTTTGAAATTAGATCCCAAATAAAACTAAATGTCTTTTAATTTCTCTAATTGTGTTTAAATATTTCCAAGGGGAATCTTGAGTCATGATTCTTTATAGTCATCAAATCTAAAACATGTATAGACATAAATGAATTATCTTCCAATAATTAAAGTAATCATTACTTGACAAACCTGTTATGGGGTTTTGTTTTGCATGGTTGACATGGGCACATACTGCATAGTTAAATAGTAATATCTTATGACTGACATGCTTGTAATGAAGGAAAAAAATTCAATTCCACTGAAGGTCACATACTTCATAGTATAGAAAAAAGTGTTCTTCGGAATTTAAAATTTTATTATTAATAGATAGAAGAAAATAATATTTGACTGCCTCAAGACCATAGTTTGTGGTTTTCCCAAGGAATGTGATTTTATGAATAAGTATTCATATATTCCAACATATGTTAAGAATAGAAAAACAACTTCTACAAAAAATTTCTATGTAAATAATGGTTAAAATTTATCAAAAAGTTGAATTTATGATATCATGTTATGCAGTTTTAAGTGTTGCAGTAAGGACATTGTAGCGTGTAATTTTATGTTTCAAAGTGGGGACATGGTATGGTGTAGTTTTATGTCATTTTTAGTTTTATGTCACGTAGTGAAGATATAGTGATGATTTAATTTATGATATTTAGCTTTGAATAATAGTATGGCAAAATCCCAATTTCATGATAATTTTTTGGAAACATACTAACATATTAAGGTATTTATGTAAGAATTGTAAAATATGATTTATGAAATTTTTGAATTCAAAGAATGCTATTGTAAAAAAGGGATACATCGATTAGAGGAAGTATTTTACAAGAGAAAAGATACCAATATTTGATAACCCCATTATGGGGGTTGTATTATGCAGGGCCAACTAAGGCATCTGATGCATTAACAAATAGTGAAGTCTTTTGACTAATAGGCATGTTATGTAGGAAAATTTTTAAACTCCATCTAGGGGAATGTACTGCATAGTCATGAAAAAGAGCTCTCAAAAGATTAACATTCAATTTCTAAAAGCCGAATAAAGTTTATGAAGAATAAAATTATCCAAAGCAAATAGTTTGGTTTATGTAGAAATCTACCTGAATATGGAGAGGGTATGTCGAATCATGATTTCTAAAGATTCGGAGGAATAATATTTTTACGAAGGTCTTACCAAAACATAGGAAGTATGGTGTTTATAACTTTAGGTCATACAATTAGGACAAAAAATGTAAACAATATATGATATTTGGTCAAGTTATCCAAGGATACTTCATATTCATTTGAACATGTGGAGAGAAAAATGTGTAAATAATAGTCTTGAAGACTTTACGATTGATGGAAAGGTAATGGATAAAATATACATGAATGACTGCATTTTAAATATGGATTCTTGTATATTGTTTTCAGCGTATGAAGAGGAAAAAAGAAAGTTTAACCAAGAAAAAGTTTACCATTATTTGAGTAACCCTTTTTTGGTGTTGTATTATGAAGGGCCAAATGGGGATATGCTGAATAGTCAAATAGTGGCATCCATTGATTGAAAGATCCATTATGTAGGCAACTTATAAAGGGCCGCATTAGGTCACATATTGCATTTTTAAGAAATAGAATTATATGATATCAGAAAGTTGGTCACTAAAAACTGTAAGAAATATTATGAAGATCAAAAAATATTCAAGATTAATATTGTGAAATATGGAAGGCGGTGATTCTCGATACACATGAGATGTATTTGAATCAATATTGGCCCTAAGTTTGAATTCTTTTACATAGATATGAGTCACATGTAAAATATAGACATTATTTGATTCCTTTAAATCAATATAATTTTGTATATTTTGATTCATGCAGCAAGGACATTATGTGATTCCAACGTAAAAGAGGGATATTATGGATGGACCAAAGAATAAACCCCATGTGTAACAAAATATCTCATATGGATAAGAATCAAGCCATACATAGTTCTTTAAACATTCACTGTAAAGGTTTGGCTCTTACATAGGGAATAAAGGTTGTTTTTATCGTGGTTGTGCAAAATATTGGAGAACTAGGAATCTCTATATATCTTATATAGATGAGAATCAAACCAAATATAGTTCGTGAACAATCATTTCCCACATCAATTTAGTATATTGTCGGAGATATTGCTGTTAACATATTCTAGAATAATGATTAAATTTATGACACAATATGGTATGAAAATCAAACCAGGTATCTTAAAAGAGAACTCTGTATAGATTTGGATTATATACATGAGGAGTAAAATGGAACAAAAAATTTAGATTAGTTATTTCTAGGCCCATGATTGGATATCTAGGCATCTCTACGTATCTCATTTGAATAAGAATCATGCCACACATTGTTTTTGAAATGTAGACCCTATGAAGATCAAACTCGAATAGAGGGAGGAATGGAACTCATGTGCCACTAAAGAGTCGAAATTATTTCAATGATTCCTGCATATAGAGGCTCTTAACATCAAAATAGAGAAGCTTTTAACCGTATCGTATAATTTTATGTAATGAGGACTAAGGATGTTAGGAAGTTCAACGTCACGTGACAAGGACAAATATGTTATGCATTTAATCGTCATGAAACATGGAAGCTTAGGATTTTTATATAGGTTAATGTCGTGAAACTTGGATGTTGTGCTATGCAGTTTAGAGCCATGCAGTGAAGAATTTTGATGTAGCTACAGAAACTATTTATTCAAGAATATCGCATTGGATAGAGTTGTGATAAGCTCTCCATCCATTGAGATTAATGCATAAGATCCATTTGTGTAGACCTTATGCATAGAATAATGTATTTCAAACTTTGGTTTAATAATTTTAGTTTTCTTTCTTGGTATCATTTTAATCCTTAGGACTAATACCAATTCTCCATGAAAAATAAACAAAGTCAAACATTTTGGTTCATGGATCGTGCTATTCTATTCTGATAGACTTCTAAATGAATCGAATTATGCTATCATTTTTCATATAATTGTTCCAGATTATAAAAAAATTTCTCAGAATTCTCATCTATAGAAAACTTATCATATATTGCAACTCTGAGTGATGTAATTGTATTTCAATTGGAAAAAGTGTTTATGTATTGTACACCAATAAATATGTGTTTCTTGAGTGGTAGTATAGATAGTGGTCTAACAATCCCATAAATCATGTAAAATTATATTAGGCCATCATTTCTTTGCTTAATCCACCATATTTTGGAGTATGTTTGGTAAGGTTTTATTTAAATCCATTTTCTATCCATTTGTCATCGCATGATAGCAAGATGAATTGTAGGATTTGATATTATTCCCCTGATATATCTTATTTACCTCAAAAAAATAGAAATTGGTTTCATTATCAGTCAATATAGTATGAGGGAAACCAAATCTAGTGATGATGGTAGTTGTGAAACAAAATGATTTTCGATACAATTTCTTTCATAGGTACTTCCTCATCACATTTGAAGAAAAGTTAGTGGCAGTAAGGATATACTTGAAATGCTTAGTCGTAGCTGGTGGATAAGGACCTACTATGTCTATTTTTAATATGGAAAATGGCCATGAGTATTTTGTTGTATGTTGAATCTCTGGGGGTTGATGAATAAATTTGTCATGCACTGGGAAGAGATGACATTTCTTAGTGAAATATGTGCAATCCTGCGTCATTGAAGGCCAAAAGTATCCAATCCTTCAGATTTGATCAAAAAGCCTATTCCAAGACTTGTGAGCACCACTTGCTCTTGCATGTACTTCATTAATGATAGTTGCAGTTTCTTCTCTATGAATAATTTTGAAGATGATTACATCAAAACTTCATTTTTAGAGGATCTTCTGGTCATCTGGACTGTCAAAAAGATTAAAATTTTCCACTCGTCGTTAGATCTATTCATTTTCAGATCTATATGGTGTAAGTACACAATCATGAAGGTATTCCATCAAGGGTGTCACGAATCCCATGGTATGATCATATAGATCAGAAATAGGGCTAATTTAATTAATTTCCTCCATATTAGTTTGAGCGAAAGGTGATACCACAAGACAATGAGATATAATGATGATTTTATCATTCTAATTCAGATCTAGCAGAGTTGTAGCCATATTTTCGAATGCATAATCTTGGGAATTTTGTGATCACGGGACATAAAAGAATACCAGATCTGAGGAAAACTCATCCATTACCCCCTGATGTAATCACACAAAGGGATTAAATCTTCTTTTCTAATAGACCATTGATTTTATTTGATACCAACTCTAAATCACCTATCACATTAATGTGGTTCACTGGTACATGGAGTTCCAATTCCAGGCATATGATGAGAGCATGATATTTTGCCTCATTGTTGGTTCTGCCATCTGACAACAAGAAGGAATAAAGAAAACACAGCCATTTCTAGGAATTATTTACAATACATATCCCAACATTGTTGAGTTTTGGGTTTTTCATTCTCTTACATTTTGGGCTTATAGAGGCACCATCAATGTACATTTCCCATGTTTGGGGATTATCATGAATATAGAAGACCTCTTCATTAGGGAGTTCATTATTCAATGATGTATCTTCCACGGATGGGTGTTCAGCATGGAATTTAGCCAGATCTTGTCCTTTTATTTCCTTATTCATCATAAACCGGATATCAAACTATTTCAAAATATCTTCCCACGGTGGCAAACACCCTATAAGCATAAGACGATTGAGGGTGAATTGGATCGGGTTATTACGGGACCCCGATAGGACCTCATTATATTTTAGGTAGTTCCTCAATTTCTGAACTACAAAGAATAATGCCAAGAAGCACTTCATGAGACATTAATATTAAGTTTTTGTGGCAATCATAGTTTGACTGAGATACTAATGGCTATTTGTGGTCCCAACATGATTGTTTTGGTCTTGGAAGGCACCCAGTGATCGCTCTAAATATGTCACACTGTGAATAAATGGAATTCCATCAACATGTGGAATTAATATCAGTGGACTCAAGATATATTTCATGAGGTTTTCAAATGTATCTTCGTTGTGTTTTTTCCACTGATAGGTTACTCCCTTCTTTATAAATATAGTTAAGTGAAAACAACTACCTTCCAAATTATAAATAATGCACCGAATATAGGCCACATATCCTTTGAGTTCTCTTAATTATTTTATATTTCATGGAGGTGAAATTCCATGAATTGATTTTGTTTTCTGAATATCAACTTTGTAGCCACAATGGCATACAATGAAGCCGAATAATTTCATAAGGTGAACCCAAAAGCACATTTCAAGGCGTACAACTTCAAATTTTATTGTCGATGTTTATAGAATATAGTCTCTAGATAAGAAAAGTGATTGGAAACTTTTCTGGATTTATCTACAAAATCATCCATATAACTTTTGAAAAAATTTCTTATGAAGGATTTGAAGATATGGTGAATGAAAAGTTGATATGTTGGACCTACATTCATTATGGAAAATGGAATTACCTGATAGAAACACACACCTTGAGGGGCTCTGTTGTATTCATACTGGCCCTCCTCAATGGTCATGTGGATTTGAATTTACTCTGAGTAGTCATCCATGAAGGAAAGAGATTCATATCCAGATATTTCATCAATTAAAGGCTATATAATAGTAATTTGAAAGTCATATTTAGAAAAAATCCATTTATGATCCCTGAAATCAATGAAAACTATGATTTTACAATTATTCATTTTAAACTAGGATAGTGTTGGAAAGCCATTTTGGATATTTAACCTCCCAGAAAACGTTATCCTTAATATTCTTATCAACTTCATCATCAAATTTTTAGGCAAGAGTTGGGTGTGTTATCTTCACTACATGCTTGAATCCTTGATGTTCTTCTAGAGAACCCAAATTATGAGTGGCTACATCATGATTAAGGCATGGATTTTTTTTATAATTATAAGAAAATACATCTTGATGTTAATTTAGAAATGAAATATACAATTATTGCTTTCCAAAATTCATGGCCGCAATAATTAAAGTGGGGCATGGATATTCTTTTGTTCTCAGATTTATTTCTCAGATCCCATCCATAATATTAGAGTCACCTTCATCAAATGTTGAAGGAGCAACCCTATGATATTCTTCTTCTTCTTCATTACATGTCACTTCTTATTAATCTACATTCATAGTATGTGATGAAGAAAAAAAAATTAGATCTAGGGGAGAAGTTAGTTTTTGAGCATCTAGAAAAAGAATCCACCATTTCTGACCCTACTGATGATGAAGGGTCTTTCTGGAACATTGAATAGGATATAATGGGCTGAGAATCAACAAAATTGTCTACCTCTAGTATTTATAATACTTATTCTCGTCATATTAGTAGTGTAGAGGATTTTTGGTGTTCTAAAGATAAAATAGAGACATCTCTATTTAAGCTTCCATGACTGCTTGGTAAATTAACAATTTATCCTATGATTTTAGGCTCGATTTCCGCAATTGACATTATGGAAGTCACTAGATGTGTGCTTAGATTTGGATATTTCCTATAAATTTTATATATAGGAAACACATAAACTATACTCAAATGTTTGAATACGTTTGTGAGATCTTTTCCAGGCCATTTGTAGCATTGATTATTGTTAGCTCCGTTATCACGTACCTCATTCTCTTCATGTGATAAAACTATGCCTCAATGTATTAATATTAACACATTTTTAACGGAGGCTTGACACTATAAATTATTCCAATTTTTTAATTTAAATAGTACTTGAGGAATTTTCGGTACAATGATGGTATGGATGCATGTTGATGTAACCACAGCCAACCATGAAGAATGTTAAAACATGTTTCCTAACCCCTCAACATTATAGTGTATGGACAAAAGTCTATATCAGTGAGGAGAAATCGACGAATTATACATATATGAATGACATTGACTCTTGATCAATTATCAATTTAGGCTGTTCGGATGTCTATGTCATTGACCCTTCCTGATAGATACAAGGGCATGATATGTCCACATACAACATCATCTACATCTTCATCTGTAAAAGAAATAACTGTTGAAAAGCTGTTGGATCATTCATTATATGGTAAACCTCAGCAACAACAACATTAGTTTCAAACTCTTGAGGACTTGACAAAGCCTTAATAAGTGCTTCTCGAATATCATTTGATAGATTCATGAAATCCAAAATTGAAAACATGACCAATACATGGGTAAACTGTTCCAAAACATCAAAATTTTGTTCTATATGTCTGTGTTTCTCAGCATGCAGATTCAGCTCTATAGGTTCCTTGGATGTTGATGCCCTGGATGAAGATGTGCCATGTGTCAGAGAAAAGGCTGGAAATACTCATGACTTTACTAGATTATACTGACTAGGTCCATCTACCTAATAATATAAATATGGTTTAACCTAAAATCGGTCCTATAAAATAATCATGTCAGGACCAAACCTATCATACATGGAAGAATTTCATTTTTCTTGTAGATCATGTTGAAGGGATTTCCCATGAGTTTCCCCACATATATGGTTTGAGTTGGGGTAGAGTTAAAATAATGGCTTATAAGGTACACATGTCTTCCCGTTTATCCTCAACATTGGATTCTTGCTATAGTTACCTAGTAAATTATAGGTAACTCTTGATGATTATAACCCTAATCACAATCTGCATAGGGATTCAATAAATGGATAATGTTGAGGAACCAAGGATCAACTATTCATATAATGATGATTCTGTTTGACATGTCAGTTATGGATGTGACATTTGGAGGGTCACTGCTCATTTTTTGAAACAAATGTCATGAAATCTACCAGAGTTAATGTGAGCTTTTTCAATAACACGAGCTCATCTTCATTTAACATCTCTTGGTTCTTATGATCAATCATTTTTCATTTTTGATCATTGGAGGATAAATCTTTTGATAAATGCAGTTTTACTTTGACAAGAGGGGTAGAAGATAGAATAGGTTATTTCAACTGTGTTTGTAGAATGGCATGAGTTCGGTTGATCATTTTTCTAATCCTAAAATCATCTTATTTCTACGCATTTTTACCTTTGACTTCATACCATTTTCATTATTCCTATAGACAATATATGTAACACATGCTACATTGGCTGATAAACCGTTGAACTTCACATGTCTATAGTCTCCCATTATTTGTAGGAGGTCATTAAAATCAAAACACTCATGAATGGGATGCCCCAACATCTGGTGAAATGTAAAATAATTTTGAAGATCTTCATATCCTTATTTTTTTGTTTCATCGTCCTTGGAAACTGAACCAAATTATTTTACAGATATGGGATGAAGTAACCAGGAACCTATTTATTCCAGAAATAATAACTATTTTTTTAATAGATCAAATTGTTTATGACTTTGATATCATTGATCATTTTGATGAGGTGGTCATTATTGATGATGTTCAGGAGGTTAAGGCCTTAAATATGATGATGTTTTTGAAGTGGAAGCAAGTACAGGAGATTTAATGAGTGTGATTGTAGTAGCCTCTTATTTGATTAATACCCTTTCCATAGAAGTTGTAATTATATAGGATTTAACATTAGTTTCTTCAATGGAATCCTCCACATGTTGGGAAACTAAAGAATGGTATGAAAACCCTCCTTTGAATTTCACTGGGATCTGTGGTGTGCATAAATTATCAAACATATTTTCCACAAAATTGGTCGCAAGTCTTCCTGAGGGCGTGCATGATTTAATTAAAATGATAATCATTTCCATCAAGAAATGATATCTGAAATTATTTCAATTTCCATTTTATATCAATTTTTAAGAACAAATAGTATTTTCCTCAGCAGAGTTGTGATGAATTAAAGAACTAATTTTTTATGGAGATCTTCCCATCCAGTAATTGATGAAGATTGAAAACTTGTATACCAGAAAAAATATTGTCCCCATAATGACTGAAAATACATATATGCTTTAATACTTCTTGTTGATGAGGAGTACCTATCAGTGGATAAAAAAAATAAACAAAATGTTTTAATTTTTGTTCCGGATCTACCGAACCATTAATGATTGGGAATTTCGTATTCACAAAATTTGGTGGGGGAGGGATCAGATCCACCCATTCATGGTAAGATATATTTTCTAGATGAATTGGAATATGTTGTTCATTCATAACTTCTAATCGAGATGTTAATGCCTAAATTTTATTCACAATAAATTGGGAAATATCTAGTTGAGCTGAGCCTTTTATAGGTACAGTATCTGGAGCTTGAATTGGTGCAAAAACTGTCAAAACCACAAGTGATGGTGCAGATATTTTTCTTGGATATCCCACGGGGACATGCCTATAAGGATGTGTTTTCTCCTACCCTGGCTATGTACCCATGGGAGAGAATTCATTATCTACATCTATAGTACCACAAGTCCTATTTTCTGAGGATGTGCAAGGTGAGTATCTTCCTGAGGAGTATGTCTATCAGAAATGCTACTTCAAAGTAACTCTGTATTGAGTCTTTTCAACTCTTTCAACTCCCCTTCATGCTGTGAAAATTATTTTTCAAGTGAATGATATTGACCTTATATATCAAAAAAGTGTGACATGATCTGACATTTACCATTAACCTGGTAAGATACCTTTCTAAGGGGTGGTAGTTTATTATTTGAGAGAATACATAGATTCTGGGTAAACCTCAAATTTCGTGTACGCACATCTCATAAATATTCTTCAAAGTGTATCGTATTAAGGTTAAGAACCTCATATTCGTGATTCCATTAAGTTAGTCTCATTTTCTAGAGGATACTCTTCAATGGTGTTAATGAAATTTTCTAATGCATAATGCATTGAGGAAATTTTGAAATTATCTTTCAATGATCAACTCTTTTTGTATCTTCCATGAGACTATTCTCCCTTATATAATGAATTCACTGGAACTTTTTGATGGAAAGTAACCAGAAGAGAATCCTTGTATAGTTCACTTGTTAAATCTCTTTGTCGATTCATCCCTAATCATAAGAAAAATGACTTCATGTTATGGAGGGGATATTAGATGTGAAAAATACCTTATCTATTTTTTTATGGGGCCATTTTTGTTCTTCTTCTTTGAACTGTCAGACATTGTTTATTTAATTTAATGTTTTAGTTAAACAAGACCCCAGCACTATAGGCTGGAGTGGCTCTTGAACTGTTATAGCAGAGATTCACGCATATTCTCTTATGATTGATAGAATTTTGGTTCTGACATTATATGGGTTTTTATCTAAAAACCATTCAAATAACCTATTTTAAAATATGGATATGCAATTTCATCCATTTTCCCAATCTGACAGATGAAATCCTCTAAATGGGAGGGCTGCAAAAAATTCTAATATGTTTGGTGAAAAATTATCTCAACAGCTTGATTTCATTGATAATGGAATTGATGAGAGCTAGTTGAGTCCTGTTCTTGAGTGTATACTTGATTACATGAAAAATTTGTTGATTGTAGCTCACCTTGGGAAACGACATTGCATAATACCACTTTTGACTGGCTTTGCTGATTCTGGAGTGCAGTAAAATAAAATTCTCCATGTGCGCCACATCCTATGATATGAAAACCAGATGGGGTATCATAGATTAACTTGAATAGCCTCCATAGATAATGAAGGCATTCACGATAAACAGTTTCTTGCTTCTTTTCAACCATTGGATGTCAAGAAACTAAGAGATATGTCATGTCAATTTGGGGTTTCAACCCTTCTATTACACATTCATGATTTTTATATTCATCATATGATAATACATTTTTTTTCAAATGATGAAGATTCTTCCATATGTTCAGGCGGACATCATGAATGCAATCCTCTTCCATCAATTCTGGAATGTTATGTTGAGAGATTTAAAAAGGTCAGAATATGACTAGTACTTATCCATTATCTAATTTTTATATTATTATTTACATATCTTTTTCGTATTTCACTAGAGTATTCTCCAATTGGTATGTCTAAAGTGGACGCTTCTCAATTGGTGTTTTCAAAACCATAGAATCATTCACTTTTTCTTATGTTGAATTAGAAAAAAATGACCCATGCGAGGTTCAAAGAATGACCATTCCCTTAAGATGTCTTCTTGTTGGGAAATCATTTAACCCATTAATCACAAGAAATAAGACATGACAAGACTTGTGTTGGAATGTGCCTTCATATAAGAGGGATTTCTCATTACTACACTATCAATTATAAAATTATATACCCAATGCGAGACACTAATGTGGAGAGAACTTTCACAGTGAATGCCATCATGGCGAGGACAACCATGGTGGAATAAATCAAGGTATAAATCCTCTTTCTCATTTGTCTTCTTGCCACACAATGGGTTTTTGTGTATCTCATCCAGAGATATGCTATTTGGAATGAATAAATTTTTAGGAAGGAAACCTTTATGATGATGTTTTCAATGGGGAACTTCAGAATTATTTATACTACTCACATTATTTAGTAATTAAAGGGTGGGATCTAGAGATGAAATAGATAAATGTCTGAGGGCTTCATGAACTCTACCATTAAGAGGATAAAAATTGTGGCATGGATCATGATTTCCCAACTGTGTTTAGAGAGAATTCATCTTGGATTCTCTATTACACATAGTTGGGGACACATTCAGGGAGAATTCGTTATCAAGAGTAGGTGTATGTGCCGTGTTTGGTGTGTTTATCAGATTGGTTGGATTAACTCTAATTTGAAAGGGTGTATGTTCCGTATCCTCTGGTCTATGTGATCTGGGGGAGTATGCCTCATATACCTCCTGGACTATAATACAGGCATGTATCTACTCCGTCAAGGAAATCTGATGTGTCATCATATGTGTGAGGAATGATTTATGTGTCTGATCCCCAGGTACTACTGTAGTTGTTATTATGTTAATCTTATATGCTACCAGAATATGGGTAGGAATTAGTGTTTACCTTTTCACCATTTATAAGATGTATTTGGTGACGTCCGCCACCAGAATGGGAATATACATCCATTATGTACGGGAGTAGGTGTATCTGCATTGTCATTACCTCCTTTTCCTATCAATGGGTACTGAAAGTACACTTGTATGGGGGAATAGAGTTGAGTCTGCCCCAAATATTTTATCGGATCTTTCCAACTGATTTATCTAGGTGTTTCTAAATGAGACACTTGGTAATCATGTTTAATGGTGAAAGGTGTATCTACTTGCTGAATATTTTCTATGAAGAATGGTTGACGAACTTCTTTCAGTACTAGTAGATGAGACTGCTAGATTAATTGATGAGTGTGTTCAGGTGTATGTTCATGCTTACCAGTTTCCACGACATTTGATTGGATTTATTCCTTAAATTAATTCATAAGAGTCTATTGACTAGATGATAATTTATAAACATGTGTATGTGCCTGTTCAAGGTACTACACAGGATTTTCCTAGCGGGATTTTTGGGTCACTACCAGATGAGTTTGTTGGGAATCAAGATTAGTACGGATATGTGTATGTGTCTTCTCGTTGTTTATCATCAAGTTAGGTTGATGGGCCTCTCAGGAGGGGTAAAAGGTAAGAACACGCTCCCTGTTGACCGGACGTTGTACCCTGTGGTTCGTCTTACATGACCAGGTTTGGGAGACCATGGAGGAACGTCCAGAGGAAACACCCTCATCTTGTTGGGGGTTCCCTTTCACGTGATTTTGATGGAGGTGATTGTTATTGGGTGTTCTTAATAAGGACCCATACATCTTTGAATTGAGTCGATGAGTAACATCTTGATCAACCTACTTATAGTATGGGTTGGACTGGTTATTGTGTTCCAAGGATAAGGACCCAAAACTATTGAAGATGGTGGTTAACACAATCTGCTTCTTAACTATCGATCATCGTTGACTGAACGATTGAGGGTTGTTATTAATCTAGAGAGCCTTTCGAGAAGCCTCTATGGTTCAGATACTACAATGACAATAGTAATCCCATACTTTCTAATTGGAGACCTAGCATTGAATACGTTGTGTTGGTGATGATGGCCTTCTAGTGGATGGGGATCTAGCTTGAGCAGTGGCTTCGACATTCACAGGTGAAAACTAAAAGGAGGACATTTTGGAGTGAAGGGAGTTATGATAAAAAACAGACAACAAAAATTAAAACCATTAAAGAAAAATCGTTTATATTTATAGAATTGTGATTGATTCCTTTTTTCGGTCTTCCTTTATCAATTGATAGGGGCCTGATAGAGGGGTATCATTATTAACTTGGTTAATGATTCACGTCGGGTTCATCATTTTTTTTCGTAGTTCCTTTAAAACTTTGTACTAGTTTAAGAATCACTACTTCCAGACAATTTTCATTAGATTTATTCATTGAACTAAAAACATTAAACATTTTTTTATCAAACTGGACCTACCATCCAAAGGTAGTTGTTCATTAAGTTGTAACATTATGATACTCCAGAACATGCATTAGTCAAGAGTATGGGAGGTTGGACTCATCAGTCCATTTTGGGGGGAATTATAGACTACTTCATAACTCTATTTATAAATTTTAATATATTTTCATGAATCCTTATTAATTCACAAAGTATAACATAGAGTTATCTTGGAATATGAAATCACTTATTAGAATGTATAAAATTTAGAGTCATATGTATGTATTTGAGGTTCTTCATTAATTGAGATATTTATATGTATTATAGGTTCTCCATTAATGCAATCCTCCCATATTCTATTTGAAGATTCTATTGATTATAGTTATGATGATACTGATTTTTAATCCACTAAGTGGCGCACTTTGGAATTTATTTTCATCCAGGTAGATGAAGGTTTGTTTTGATATGGGGATTGTACCAATAAAATGGGATACGTACATATCCTTATGAATAGAATCAAAACCCTCATTGTTCAGTGCAACTCAGTGGGACACATAATACCATTCAAGGTCATGTGATAATGACCAATAAGAAAAAGTTTCTTAGTCAATGATTTCTGTGGGACATGTGCCTATGCACCCCCAGGAACATGAATATAGGTTTCTAAGTAATATTATAACATGTTACGAATATGGCCCAAGGAGGACATGGTTGATTTCAAGTGTTGGGTTTGAACCAAAGGAGGTTCCTATGTATCCTATGTAGATGGGAATCAACATCTACATAGATCGATGAGTCTTAGAGTAGAGTATAGTCTATTAGGATAAATTATTTTGGTCTTACATCCTAAAAAGGTCTCCTTGTGTATTTGAGGGTTTATTTTGGAGCTTCTTCTTTAGGAGGATGCCCAAATTAAGGGATGTAGGGTTGGATTATGGAAGAAGATATTCAATGAGCTTGGGCCCTGAGAAGGATTACAATATAGCGACACTACCCTTTTCCTACATTACTATTACATCATTTTAATGATAAACAACATAATAGTATTACACATAGAGGATCCAAAGGTTTAATGTCTTAGAAAAACTAGGACCATAAACAACAATTACAACATCAAGCATAAACATTTATTTGATTTATTCTTCTCAAGATTCTCATTATAACTTTTACTGTCCTTAGTACATGTATCCACCTGAGAATATACATCAAAAGGAGTGATCTAAAATCCCAGTACGAGGATAGATATGATGAATATAGCGTGGGGTGAGCATGATCAGGACATAGGAAAAAGATCATGAAAATGAGAGGAGCATAAATAAAAGGCTTGAAATGTGGCAATGCATAAAAATGAAACTTCATATTTTAGTGGTTAAATACCACAAATACATGTTAAACAAGCTAGAATCTTGTTCAAACATAATTTCACCTTTACTCATGAGATTAATCACTTTACACAATGCATTGTAGTGCTGTATAATTCTGAGCGCACCCGTCACATTAAAACCTTCATATTGTGCTATATAATTTTGAGTGCACCTGTAACATCATAGAATTATCATTATCATGCTTGCCACATGGAACATATATCAAAATTAAGAATAACTAATCCATATAAAAGAATGGGTTACATCTCATAAGAACACATTCATAAACTTTGTGTTCCCATAAGAAAGAAGAAAAAACATACATGTTACAAGAACCATCCACTTTGAGAAATAAGTAAAAGGTGTGTGCTTAAAAGAGGAGTTCTTTTGAAAAAAAATGTGTATGACATAAAAACCAGTTTCAAACATTTATATCCTAGAAATTTAAAGGCAATTATGTGAAAATTATCTTTAAGGAGTAACCATATCAAAAAAAATGGGGTGAATGAGGGAGAACCCGAAGGATGAAAGTTGGGTTTGAGAATTTCCCCTTACCTTATATCTGAATGCTTCCTTCTCTTTAATGTCATTTATAATGAAATTATATTCATTAATTTGAAATAAAGAACCTTGTGTACATTAATATGTTTCATTATGGTTTTATTAAGTGATTTTATGTTCCTTTGGATGATTTATATAGTTTAAAAACATTGCTCTAGAATGTTTGTTTTTATGGTTTTATTGAGTGGTTCACTTGTATTCTTAAATTGATGTTTGGGTAGAACATGGGTAAAAAAATAGAACAGATATTTCATTTTATTAATGATATTAAATGAGTTTGTATGAAAATATAATTAATTATATTAGATCTATGTGTATGTTTCATTAGATATGAATTAAATGACGATTGTTTGGGTTAATTTGAATGATTTTTCGATCATAATGAACATGTTTTTTATTATCACTAGATATATGGTCATAAGTTAGTTACAGAACTTTTAATAGGAGGTAAAACAAATAAAATGTTCAGTTTCAACCATAAATATGGTTTCATGACCACATATGAAGGTATAAAAGGAATAAGAAAACTTGTCGTTCTTGAAGGTGATAAATTAACACCCCACAAACAAGGTTCTCCTTAATAAAATAATAGGAAGAGGAAAAGGGGATGGATGATAAAATATACCATTTTCACCATAAAATTATAGTAAATTTTTAATACTGGAGTTAAAATACCTTTTGGATGAATATTTAAGGGGAGATATCAATAAATGAACTTGAACTTGAATGGAAATTAAAGGAGATGAGGGAGAGAAATTACCTATTAAATCTTCCTCTTGAGATCCTCCTTAAGGAAGCTAGGATTGGTCTTTTTATGAGACTATAAAATCTTTAACGTGTTATAGGGGATAGGGAGGATGTTTGGGCAGAGTTTTGAGAAGTAGTGGATCTTTATAGGTGTGAGGAAATGAGTTTGTGAAGGGTGGTTTTTATAGTGGAGGGGAGAGGGGTTACCTTAATATCAAATTCATTAGTTTATTAATTTCCCCTATGACAAGATATAGTGAGTCTTAAATGCCCAATAATAGTAATTTTATCATGTGATCCCAAATAAATTGGGATTACTTCAGAAGAACATCACACAAGACTCTATAATTAGCTTATTTAGCTTACTTATCAAATTATGGTATTTCAGTATTCATAAAAAATTCATGTATTTCAGAAAATTCCCCAAAATTTAATCCTACCATTTTATGACGTGTAGAATCCAAAAATGAAGTCCATTTTTTAAAAATAATTTTATAAATAATATTAATTTAATATTTAATGAAAATCATAATTTACATAAAAACAGTTTTTAAAATTAAAACTGATTTTATAGTGCTTTAAAAAATTACATATGGTCTTATAAAATTATCTAAAAACTATAAGACATTGATTTGATAATTAATTAACACATTTTAAGAAAATAATTTTTCTTTTATATGAATGAAGGAATTATAATTAATTATTTTTGACTTACAAAATACCAAATAGTTTGTTAATGTCAAATTGTCACTTTTTAAGATGTCTAAATTTTATTTAATTATCCATGGGAAAGGTTAATCTTTTGATGGATGGTTTAATACTCATAAGGGTCATATTACTATTCATAATGGATTGTTACTATTCATAATTGTAGATTACTATTCACCAAAAATTATTTTTGTTTTATTAGACTCCAAAATTCATCTTGAACACAACCATGTATGTCAGATTCTCAAAATTTCTAATATAGATGAGAAAAACGTATGTTTAGAGGTCACATAGCACTTATTAGTTCGTTATGTTGTGTTTTCATGTGATTTTATGACATAATTATAAGAAGGTAATTTTTATTGAAAAACATTGGGTCGTTACATTCTTCCCCCTTTAAGAAATTTCACCCCCAAAATTTCACTTTACACACACATGTGATGGTACTTCTCCTTCATCACCTCCACCAGTTACCTAGTTTCTTCAAACTTATGGTTCTTATAAAAAACTTTAACAAGATGAGTTGTCTTGTTGCATAGAACAATATCCCTCCGATAAAGAATCTCTACTTGCTGCTCCTCATAAGAGAGATTATCTTCCAGTTGTACCACCTCTGAGTTTAGTAAAATTGAGGGGTCTGGTATGTACTACCTCAAGAGTGATATGTAAAAAACATCATGAAAATGAACCATATTCGGTGGATGTGCAAGTTGACAGGCCACAGATCTTATGTGTTCTATGATCTCAAAGGGGCCAATGTACCTTGGGCTTAGCTTTTCTTTCATCCCAAATCGCATGACTCTCTTCCATGGAGATATTAGTAGGAAGTCTTTATCTCCAACATCGAACTACAATTCCCTTTGAAGGTTGTCAACATAGCACTTTTGCCGAATCTGAGTAGCTTTGATGTTTTTCTAGATGACTTGAACCTTCTCTGTCATCTCTTACTCAAGATCATGTCCATGCAGATTTCTTTATCCAACTTCATCCCAACAGGTTGGACTTCTACATCGCTTTCCATACAGAGATTCATATGTAGCCATCTGAATACTCGAGTGGAAGCTATAGTTGTATGAGAACTCAAACAATGGGATATACTTATCCCATCCACCATTGAATTCTAGAGAGAAGTCTCTTATCATATCATCAAGCATCTGAATAGTCCTTTCATATTGTCCATCAGTTTGGGGGTGATAGGCCATGCTGAAAATTAATTTAGTACTCAAAGCATGGTGAAGACTTCTCCAGAATATAGATGTGAACCTTGGATCACGGTCAGAGAATATCGAGAGTGGAACTCCATGCAGTCTCACCACTTCTTTCACATATATATTTACAAGTTGTTCAAGCGAGAGGTCTTCCCGACTAGCAATAAAATGGGCAGTCTTGGTGAGTAGGTCAATCACAATCCTTATTGCATTATTTCCCTTTGATGTCTTTGGGAGACTCGTGACAATGTCCATAGTAACATTTTCCCATTTCCACATGGGTATATGCAATGGCTGCATCATACATTTGGACTTTTGTCACCCAGCTTTAACTTGCTGACATACTAAGAACCTTGATATATATTTGGAAATTTCTTTCTTCATGTTATCACACCAAAATTGTTCTCTTAGATCACAATACAACTTGGTACTCCAAGGATGGATAAGAAATGTTGAGCTATGTGCACTGTCCAATAGCTCCATCTTTATCCCAGGTGATGAAGGCTCTCAAAGCCGCGTTCCAAACCGAATTGAACCATCATCATCGATATGGAGCTCATGCATCTTCCCTTCCTTTAATGCATTAACCTAATTTTTTATCTCCACAACATCCCTTTATGATTACCTAATCTTATATTGGATGGATGGTTGTGAAATCATTTGGGAAATGTAGGATGTATCCCCTGGCCTTATGATTTCTAAATAAATTATTTGCATATCTAATAAGATAGGGTCTTTCTAAATCCACAGCATGGATAGAGTAGAAGGTTATTTTCTGCTTAGTACATCAGCTACGTTGTTCACCTTTCTAGGATGAAAATGAATAGAGCAATCATAATCCATGAATAGCTCAAACCATCTCCTTCGACGCATGTTGAGCTTCTTTTGTGTGAATATATACTTTAGGATCATGTGGTTAGTATATATGTCACACTTCTAACCATAAATATAGTGCCGCCAGATTCTCAAGGAAAAAATAATGGTTGCCAGCACTAGATCATGCGTCGAGTAGTTCTTCTCATGTATCTTCAACTATTGTGAGGCGTAGGCTATCACATTATCATTTTTCTTGAGTACACAACCCAAGAATTTCTTTGAAGCATAATTGTATATAACAAAACTTTCACTACTATTTAGTATTTTGATTAAAAGTGTTGTGATCATCCATCTCTTTATCTCCTTGATGCTTTCCTCACATTCTTCTATCTAGACATACTTTACCCCTTCCCTTGATAACATAGTTAGCAGGCTTGAAAATCGTGAGAATTTTCTCACAAAACGTCGGCAGTACCAAGCAAATCCTAGAAAACTACGGATTTCTATGATACTAGAGGTCCTGGACCATTCCTCAATCACCTTTGTCTTTGAAGGATCCACAAAAATTACCTCACCTGTGATCACATATCCCAAGAATGTGACTTGTTTCATCCAAAAGTCACAGTTTCTGAACTTGGCATAAAACTTCTCCTTTATTAATGTCTCCAAAACAAGTCTTAGATGTTTTTCATGTTCCTCCTTTCTCTTGGAGTAGATAAATATATCATCAATATACACTACCAATTTTTATGAGGTAATTTCTAAAGATTCTATTAGTCAAATACATGAATATTTTATGGGGATTAGTAAGTCCGAAGGGTATCACCGAAAAATCATAGTGCCTATACCTTGTACGGAAGGTAGTCTTCTGAATATCTTCCTTCTTCACCTTTACCTGATGATATCCAGAACAAAGATCCACCTTTGATAAGTATTGAGCTCCTATTAACTGATCAGAAAATTCACCAATCCTAAGGAGAGGATACTTGGTCTTTTTGGTGATCTTGTTGAGTTCCTGATAATAGATACACATCTACGTTGTTCTATCCTTCTACTTCACAAAGAGGACTGGTGCACCCCAAGGTGATGCAGTAGGGCGTATGAACCCTTTGTCCTGATTCTCTTGTAGCTGCTTCTTTAACTTCTCCAGTTCAATAGGATCTATCCTATAGGGAAACTTTGAGATAGGAGTAGCTTCGGGTATGAGTTAAATTGAGAACTCTTCCTCATGATCTGGGGGAATTCCGGGTAACTCTTCGAGAATTAAATCACCATATTCCCTCATGATAGGCATTTATTCAAGGAGGCACTTTACATCGAATCAACCATTTGGGAGAGGTATGCTTCTTCGTAGGGAATCAACACCCAAACCATTGAAGGATTTTTTAAAGGATATTCATGATCTTCCCGGAATTTTCAGAGGAGCATGGGATGGTTCATAATATGAAAATATATTTCCTTTTCCCAACAGTTGATATCTTCTCCATATAACGAGAGACAATCTATTCCCATTATACCGTCAAATTCCACAATGGTAAGTATTACGAGATTTTCTAGAGGAATCTACCCACATACGCCAATAGGAGAAGACCCAAACACTTGGGTTGCAATGATTTTAACACTTGGAATTTTTACAGATATCTCTACTTCATGGTTTCAGGGCTTCGATTCTATAGTTCTAGCAAACCTTCAAGATTTAATTGAATGTGTAGAACCAGAATCAAATAAGTCTTTTTCCATTCTTGAGTGAATAGTAAGTGTACCTTGTATGAATTCATTATCTCAATCCACTTCCACAGTAGTGATGGCATAAACTTTCCCTTGATCCTTTGGCTTTGGTGGCTTCTGACTCTGATTACCCTCGAGAACTTGAGGTTTAGTGCATTGGTTTTCATAGTGCCTTTGCTCCCTAGAGTTGTAGCATTGAACCACGAGTGGTTCTCTCTTTCCATCAGCTACATTATCCTTCTTTTTCAAGTCAATTAGACACTATTGAACATGATGTCCTTCTTTCCTACACTTGAAGTGATTCCCCTTCCCATTGAGGTAGTTCCCTTGGTGCAACTTCCACATTTTTGGCATGTGGGTCATTGAGTTTTCTTCCCACTTTTGTCATTAGATCCTCTAGCTTGAAACTTTATCATTCGTTTATTATCCCCATATCCATGAGACCATTCTCCAAACTCTATATCCACATTGATAGAAAATCTAACAACTTCTTCATAAATAACAATGTCTCGAATTGCAAGAGACTTTCAAAGGTGTGGTTTTAATCCACTAACAAATATATCAATTTTGTAATCATTGTTGATAAAATAACCTGAGGCGTATCTTGAAATCCTAGTGAATTTTTTTTCATAGGATGTGATAGATTCTCCTTCTTTTTGCCTCAGCTGTATGAATTTTCTCTCTATCATCGTACGAAGAATTCGTGGAAAATAATTATTGAGAAACATTATCTTAAATTCTTCCCATTCCATATCTTCAATTTCCTCCCTTAGCATGGTGTTCTTAATCAAATTCCACCATTGATCGGCTTCTCCATCTAGATGATAACTTGAAAGGGTCACCTTCTCTGTCTCTGAACAGTGAAGAACAGAAAATATCTTCTCCATGGAGTTGACCCACTATTCCGCAACTAGTGGATCGGAAGATCCACAAAACGTTGCTGGTCGTTGCCGCATAAAACATTCGATAGCCAGTTTCTCCCTCATTGGTGGAGGAGGACATTCCACATTATTTTGGTTATTGTTTGTAACCTGATGTAATTGGGTAAAACTCACCATGAAGTTTTGAACTCCACCTCCCAAATCATTGGTGATGTCATTCAGGCAATCCTTGCATTGGCCCTTACCAGTGTTGTTGGCCGAATTTATCCTAGTTCCCACCATTTTCTAAAATACAAAAGGATACAACAAAACATAAGTAAACAAGTAATGAATAACTTATTTATTTATAAAAATAATAACATATGGGATCCCTATGTAAATATTCTTGTGTTCATATTTGTACTTAGACTCTTGCTAGAAGTTTTCTCGAGGGTTCACTAATCCTAATTCCCAAATTAACTAAACCTTTCCTCTGATACCAACAATAGCAACCCCGCCTTTTTCATACATTACTATTACATCATTTTAATGATAAACAACATAATAGTATTACACATAGAGGAACCAAAGGTTTAGTGTCTTGGGAATACTAATACCGTACACAACAATTACAAAATCAAGCATAAACATTTATTTAATTTCTTCCTCTCTAGATTCTAATTGGCAGTTGTCCTCTCCTTAGTACAGGTATCCACCTGCGAATATACATAAAAAGGGGTGAGAAAAAATCCCAGTAAGAGGATATATAAGAAGAATATATCATGGGGTGAGCATAATCCTGACATAGGCAAAAGATCAGGAAAATTAGAGGATCATAAATAAAAGACTTGAAATGTGGCAATGCATAAAAATGATACATCATGTCTTAGTGGTAAACTACCAAAAATACTTGTGAACCAAGCTAGAATGTTTTTTATACATCTTTTCACATTTACACATGATATTCATCGCTTTACCCAATGCATTGGACCTCTTTATAATTCCGGGTGCACCCGTCACATTCAAACATTCATATTACGCTATATAATTTTGGGTGCACCCATCACATCATAACATTATCGTTATCATGCTTTCCACATGGAAAATATATCAAAAGTAAACATAACTAACCCATGGAAAATAATGTGTTGCATCTCATAAGAACACATTAAATGTCCACATTTTGAAGCATGAGAATCATTGATTCTAGATATTCTGACATTATTATAAACGAAAAAGATTATAATTCAATATGATAAAATATCGATATATGATTACGATTCATAATAGTTATGATACTCTAATATTCTTGTAAATGATTATAGAAATATATAATTACAATATTAGGATTTCAAATGCTTCTGATACCACATTCCATTGATATTACAATTGAATGGTAATTACTTCCTTGAAACAAAAATTGATTATTCTTCTCAATACGAATTTATTTCAATGTTTATGATATACTCTTTTCATTGTATGAATATTATATGTTATTAACATGTATATGAGTATGTTATCATATCCATTTATCATATAATGTTCTTTTGATTAATATCCCACATGTTAACAATTAATGAGTATTTGTGGTCACCCATTCTTATGTTTTCCTTCACTACATATTTATGGACGGTTTAATGTATAATAAGTCATTATAGGTTCCAATATCTATATATTTATTTAATACTTTTTCCGATATTTTTTGAAATATAGTAATTAGAATTCTAGTCTCCAATGAGATGAAAAACATAATTGTATAAAATATGTTTTCTTTTGTTATATATTGAATTCACATCTATAGTGATTTAATATTTAAGCTTGTTATTGTTCAGTCAACCTATATAGTATAGGATAATCAATCTCTTAATTTTAGATATTTTTTATGGGATACATAAGGATCCTAATAATAAAATCAATTATTGAAAAAACATTTATAGAGGATAATCATTATGTGTCATAGGAGGATGAGAAGGAGTCAAAAATTTGGAAATCACATAAATGATTTTATTATTATATTTATTGTTTCTTATTAATGATAAATAATTTTGATAATTTTTTTGATTTAGTGAATTTATGGTGCAAGTAGGAATCATCCTGTAAATGAATGTTATGGATAATATAATTACCATCCTCATTATTACACATATTGTTTTGGATATTTGATTTTATGTCTTCTATCTTCGCCCAGTCCACATTGTGAATCTATAACAATTACATTGAACTATGTTTCTCTTCCAAATGGACAAAGGAAGAAGAAATAATACATTGGGTATTTTATTATAATATATCTAAAATTCTTATATAGTCATTTATATCAACTAGTTAAATATACATGGATTAATGTGCTAGGTATGATATTTTAAGATTTTCATATCTTAGACCATGATAATTTCATCTTTTTAATATATCACATTGATGTTAAAATTGGTTAATGGAGAAATATTATAAACATACAATGTAAAGATGAAAAATTAAAAACAATTGAATTAAAGATGTTTTAGAAGGTATTTTTCAAAAAATAAAATCCTCAAACTCTTCCTAAAAAGTTTATATGGGTATATTCTAGATCTAAAACTGATGTATAATGAATCCTTTATTACCCATGAATAAATAATAAGATGTCATTATAGTTATGATTCAGGTTTCATTATCTACTATGAAACCAACACTTACTAGGTATTTAGTTTCATAAAAAAAATCCCTTCAAATCAAATTTCTTATAAATGAATTTGGTAAATATGATGAATCTTTTAAAGGTACTCTAGAGGTAGAATTTGACATACAACCCAGAAATTATCATTTTTTAGGAAAAATAATATGAATTTAAACATCAATGAAAATGTAATGGTAAATCAAATGGATAAATTAAACTCTGAGCACGTACATTCTAATGATTCAAGAAAACCAATTTGAATTTTATTTGAATGTAACAAAGAAATTCATTAATTAGGAAATGGATGGATATTGATCTAATGACTACTTATAGGGGAATAAATAGTTCGTAAAAACAATATAATAGGACAATAATTTGATAAAAAATATTTAGTGTTTCTAATTAATAGATAATAAACACAATATGAAACAATTCTATAATCCTAGAGGTAAGTGGAATTATAGTCCTCAACAACCCCTATTAAAAATGAAAGAGAGAATGCCATTTATATTGAAATTATATTAGTTTAGGTGAATGAGATGGTGAATGGTACATAAAAAATCGACACTATTATTTCACATTTTTTATTCTATTATGGATTTGTCTTTTTTTCTTTAGTTTGATGAATTAAATTAGGGGTTCATGTCACAAAAATAATGATTATATTTTTTGATATTCATAAAATTTATATTGTGATGGATATTTTATATATTTTATATATATACTATATAATATAGTTGTTTGGGAATGTGAATCTAATCAATATATTAATTCCCCAACATTTTTAATTTAAAGATATTGTAGGAAAATATTATCCCGCACTATATAGTTCGAAAACTAATTTATGATGGAAGGATGCCACATTAGATATTCCAAATCACCATATGGTCATCTTTTGGAGAAAAAATTAATATGTAATTACAATGAAAGTTAGTTCATTTTTATGGGTCTTACTACTTAATCACTAGGTATATTGATCTGTAATGGTTTTTTATAAAATTTATATAAATCATATTCACATTTACCAAGATTATGGTACAGTATTTCATAAAGACATGCCCAATCAACCCATTAATCCCGATAATAACTTTTCAACAGATATAATATATGGTGAAACAAATATTATAAATATTCCATATAATATTTATATGATTATGTTCTTAGATTGGAATAACAAAGGAAAATAAAATCATAATAGGGTATTCTTATACACTTGTACGTTTGTAATATGTGTACATGTTCTTTTTGTTATGATGAATGTTATGTAAAGATTTATTTTAAGAATAATTATTAATTCAACAAGATCGATATCATGAAAGTGAATTGAATACCCTATTTTGATTCCTTGTTTTTTTAACTTCATAGAGCTTAATAAATTTCCAATATTATATTTCATTACATTTATTAGAAATTGAGGATTGGGAAGGGGGATATAACTAGGGAAATTATTCCTAAATTGTATATTCATTTTTAGTATTAGTATTTTTATGTAAACATATCTCCCTCTATGAAACGATATAATGAATAGAGACATAATACATCCCCAAACCGGAGTTTGGTAGTATTTGAAGATGGTATTATTATATAATAAAACAAGAAGTAAAAGAATAATAGACATTTGGGGACTGAATTAATGACCATGATGAAGGTGAATATGTGTTCCATAAACATTAATGTTGAAATTTATATACAAATATTTTCAATTATAATTCATTTAATTTCATTCTATGGTGTGTCAGTATATCTGTTAATGGATGATGTTATTTACCATTGTCTTTAACACAAATAATTGATGGATATAAACATATTTCATGGATTACATAGATATTATCAACATTATGTGATATATATTTTCATGTATATCTAATGAATAAACCTTTTCAACGTGAAATAATGGTATGTTATATTAGAAAGCTTAATGTGGGGAAAATATCAAGAAAGTAAATGATGAATGGTTAGTGTAGCAGTACATAAAAATCCTTGTAATAGAGAAGGTTTTGTAATATATAGTGATACATTAATCAATGGAATATGATTCACCTTCATGAATAATCAAGTGGTTATATATATGGAATTAGAAGAACTAAAAATTCATGAAAATATTTACCAACTACTAAATCGGTGTCGGTTAAAGAAATTGTTGTTCATTGAAAATATAGAGGCATTATATTTATTTTGTAATATGTGATTTATATAAATAGATCATAAAATCATCAAGAATATATTCAAAATAAAAAATTGTTGAATATTTTCTAATGAGTATGAATTTAATTTATTATTGATTATTTATAATCAATATACTACCTTGATCGGAAAGAAAAAATGATATTCAATTCTCATAGTTGAAAAGGAAATGATTGATTGTCCATTATAAAGACTGCAAGCAATACAATATTTATGTCTTTTATGAATATGGATAATCAAATCATGAGTGAATGTGTAAGAAAATATTTACCAATTAAATCATTAATGATCTAACAATGTAAGGATTAAAGAGGAGTAAAAAGAGGATATTGATCTATTAAAAAATAGGATAAATATTACTGTGTTAAGCAATGATTTTGATTGAATGAAATGTTTTAGTAGTTTATTTTAATTTCCATTACTACAAAAAATTAAAATAGAGTTATTTTTTTAAAGTTCATTTTTATCATTATTTATTCAAGAAAGAAGTAAAAAACAATATACATAAGTTTTATTTGTAGTTTGATAACATGAAAAGTGAAATTATAGTGTATGTACATTTATTATTGGTATAATAGATATTTGGGATAGAGTGATAGTTTATAAGGGGATGTTACAACTATTACCTATAGAAAATTGGAAACTAGAAAACAACACCTTGGATTTCAACATTGGTCTCCCCAAAACATCTAATGGTTATAATTATATTTGTGTTATACTCGATTACCTTATATATTATTCACATTTCATTAAAATAATTGATAATTTTTCTCAAAACTATAACTCTAGGATATAAATCATGTATTGGTTATATTGCAAGGATTACCACATTATAATGTATGTAAACTGGTTCAATGGTTTTCCTCAATGTTTGGGAGATGTCATCATATTTAATTGAATATAAAGATGAATATAGTATTGTATAAAATCCTCAGACTTGAGGTTTGTTAGAGATGCATATTCAAATTATGGAGCATATGTTACATTCTAGTTTTCTTAATTTCAATGGTTCTTCAGATAAACTGTTTCTTTTGGAAGAATGGTCTTACCAAAATAGATTTCTCTCAATCATTATGATAGATCCTTATCAATCTGTCTATGTTTTCAATTTAATAATATTAATTATCTTAGATTAATATGGATAAATAATGATTTTGGTATATATTATCTCTAAGGGAATGGTGGATAAGATAAACATAAATTATTAGAAGATCAAGGCAACTTAGAGTCAAAAGAAATGGCTTATTGATAATCATCATTGTCATAAAGAGTTTTATGTTGGTGTAAATGTATTCCTATGAATATATAAATGGAATAAATCTGTTTCAATTTTAAATTAGGTAAATTTTATCCCTAGATACATATATACCATTGAAATTATTGATCTTATCGGGATGGTGAACTATTAAAATGGAATTCCACATAATATATATTATGTTTTTGATTAGTTAAATATATCTATAAAAAACTAATCACTTGATACTTTATATATACTTAACATAATGAAAATTAAAAATGAATAATGATATATCTTATTAGTTTAAACTGGTTTATAATCATTAATAAAGAAAGAATGTGCTGAAGAACAAGAGCACTCACAAGGTCAAAATATTTTTATTGAAATTTTTTTAGGAACCTATTAGGGAATATGATGATTTGATGAGGAACGAGTATCAAAATATGTATTTTTTAGTTTTATGTACATTAAAGTTAGAAAAATATTACAATATAATTATAAAGTATCACATCATGAGTTCAGGATATATTTCATTATAAATAAAATTTATTTCTAAGATATTTTTATTTTCATGAACTAACTCTGGTAACTTTGTATCAAAATTACCAAGCAAATACAGACAAATCCCAAAGGGAATTTTTGATCCCCATGGGTCGGTGACTATAAACTAGAATAAAAAAATGAAATTGGGAATGATTTTTCTTCTATAATTAGATAATAAATATTGGAATATTGTATGTATACAAAAGAAAGTCTACTAGGATTAGTGTACAAGAAATCAAAATGTTAATATGAAAATTGATTACTATATAAATGTACCAGAAATCTAAAAGAAAACAAACCAAGTCTCAACAGACATAACTCTTGTAGTCTATAGATCAATATCTAGAACCACATCCAAGTGGTTCTTTACCCATTCCATAACCGTGAAATAGAGAATTTACAGACACCGAATTTCACATGTACTCTCTGATCTAAAATACAAATAGGGTCTGAACAATTACTCCATAACAAATTATTCCATTTAGATAACCAAATAAAAATATTTAAATATTCAAAAAATATTTTTTTTAATATAATATTTAATAAAATAATTATTTACATTTAAAAATAGTTTATAAAATTCAAATGTTTTAAAAAAAATTAAAAAATGGATAAATTATATTTCTTTTATATGAAATTTTTATATAAATAGGAAGGCATGTAATGTTGTTAACAACAGCATAATATGTCCATTTAAAATCTAAACAAGCCTAAAACATCTTCGTACACCTAACAAGGTATGATAATTCAAGGATATATGGATCCTATGCTCTAGGTAGTACAGAAATATGTACTGACACCGATTTTTTCTGAGGCCAAAGATGACTCAACATTCTTTCCTAACGGATGTGATGTTCTTCATTTACGTTTTTAATGTAGTAATTAATAAAGATTCAACCAAATAACTCACTAGCATCCAATGGGTTGGATGTTATCTAGTAAAATAATATATATGGGTAATTTATTTTAAAACTAATTAAATATTAATCACCCCATTATCTGTTTCAAATATTAAAATTTCTAATAAAAAACCCTCACATGGGTTTTTAATAGGAATATTACCTTTTCCAAGATAGAACCTTAAGGTTCCTATCAAAACCAATTTAAACCATTTTTATAAAATACAAATTTAAGTAAATATCATTAAATTAATTTCCATAATGTTACATCAAACCAATTTCTCTATTTAAATTCAAAAAAATAAATCCAACAATTTCATCAATTTTTAAAATACACCAAAATTAACTAACATTGGGTGGGGTTACCAATTTTGTTCCCAAATGAAATTTCGAAAACCAAATTCCCAGTACAAGGGAATTCAATTTTCAAATAAACCAATTGAAAGAAGTTACATGAAAATAAATTTATATGAAAAATGGAAATTAAAAAAATAAATTCAGGTTAAATCAAATTTATCCATAATAATGAAACCACCTACCATTCATGAAAATGAAATTCCCACAATAGATACCACCGACTAAAGAGAAGATTGAAAATATCTAAGAACTCATCCTAGAAACAAGATTCAATAACTCAGATTATATATCTTATCAACCCCACGATTATATTTCAAAATTACAATGTGATAAAGATAACTAGAGGAAGAAATAAGGAGTAAACTTACCCAAAAAGTCAAAACAAAACCACAACAATGATCAATATCTGATCAAGATGAATTTAAAGTGTTTAAGGGTTAAAAAATCACCATGAAAAGGATCTTGGGTTTAAATAAATAAGTTCAAGAAGGGTTGAAATAATAATTTCATCCATGTTTTCAATTTAAAAAAATCTCTGGGTTTTCCCGGAATACAACCAAATTGTACATCATGAAATTGAATATTTTCATAATTGATGATAAACCTATCACCTATTCATAAAAATGAATTGCTAAAATTTTATGATTTACATGGAAGGTACCTATATTAAATGGTGTGTAATGATCCACTAGGTTTCATAAATGTCTGTTTTTTTTTGGCTGAGAATCCAACAAATTTATGACTTCACTATTGTAGGTATACTCCCAATTCCTTCAAAGCCCTACATAGACAACAAAAAATGAATACTAAGATATGTTTTAAAATGTACCTGTTATAAGGGTAACATGATGTTACACCCTCACAACCATAAAATTTTTCATTCCACATAAACCATTTCAAGAATCATCCATATTGAAAAGGAGAGGACACTTCTCTCTCATCAGTTCATTGATCTTCTATGACTCATGACAATCAAAATCATGATGTTATGAAACATGAAGCAATAGTATCACCATCCCATGAAGAACCTTGGTTTAAAAATAAACTATCCTAACGTTCCATTTAGTCATGACTAAATCATGTTCATCCTCAATATCACACTATCACAGAACATGAGGAGGATCAGATATATTCTTATGTAACTAAGATACATGGAACACATTATGTTTCGATGCCAGGTACAGTGGATGTGATAAACTATAAGAATCATTCCCACCCAAATAAAAAATCTCAAAATGTAAAACCAAACTTGTACCAAGATTCAGTTTTCTACAAAACTGTCAGTCACCCAACCATGTTGAAATATTCAAGAATAACTGCTCACTAAAAAATAATTATAATGGTCTATGGTGTCAGTTAGTGTAATACTTATACCATATCTACAATGTTATCATGCTCTAATGAATCAAATGAATCATTATCATCATCTCTTCAATGATTCTTATTCCAACAAAGGTACCTTCACCCATCATTGATGAACACAACAGAGATCTGGAAAGCTGGCCAAACAATGCCTCAAAAGGATCCTTTCAGATCATAGAAAGGTAACTACTATTATAAAAATTATCAACTATACCAAAATGGTCATACTAATCCCCATGAAATTCAAGAACATGTGCATACGTATGATCCTCAGGAATATGTATAACTCTTTATGTATGGCTATTTTACTTCAGATGCTATTTTATGCTAAAAAAATATAATATCCTAGTGCATCTTAAATTTCATTTCCAAAATGAGAACTGAATAGAGGAACTCTGTTAGAAACTATAGTCGATGCATTTATGTAAAAATGAATAATATCATTCATGTAGATATTTCCTAACTCATCAATGTCAGTTATATCACAAATAGGTATAAGTTGAATCAAATTAGTGAGCCTATTGATCATAATCCATATCAAATTCCACATTATCTGGGTATGAGGAAACCCAACAACATTGTCCTTAAAGATCTTATCCCACTTCCATGTATAATCTAGAAGTGGATGAAGCCATCCCAATAGATTCCAGTTCATGGTCTTGACCTGTTGGAACATATAAAAATGATAGACAAATCAGTAATGCCTCATCAAATACCAGGACACGAGAACTACCATTGCATTCTAAAGAACATATTCTTGGATCTAAGGTGCACTTCCCATTGTGAACTATGGAAGTCATACTTTACAGATTTCTTTACCAAAGGCAATACCGAAAAATGATTCCAAAAGAATATCATTCCCTCATACGAGAATGAATAATAAAGAATCATCTCCGCACAATTAATAGAGTCTTTAATGTTGTGGAACTCATCATTAAACAAGTATTCATGAAGAATAAATTCAAGAATAGTGGTAGTCAAATAGACATTTTCCAAGGAATCCTTTCCTCATAAATCGTAGACTTTGTTATATCACTATGAAAAAAATATCTATCAAGTGCTACTCCTTCGATGATTCATTCAGTACATGTGTTAGAAGTTTTCTACTCAGAGAATCTGTAGTGAAATTCCCTTCCCATGATGTATATGTTATGACAAAATTGAAATACTGCAGGTATTCCACCCCATTCCTTTAGTGGAGATTTAAATATTTTTAGGGAATATATAACACAATAACCTTTTGTAAAAATACAAAGAAAACCATTATTTTATAAGGAAATGTTTCCTAATATTAAGCACATGTATTATAGATGAATGTTTAAGGCCATGGGTCAGACAATTAATATCATGTGGCTTAATATTAAGAGATCCCTAATCAATAATAGGATCCTCATGCAATAGAAATCAACCCCAAATTGAACTGGATGTGTCACAAAAGAAAACATAGACATAGACGACACATGGAGGATTTAACACCAGTGTAGTAGTAAAAAAATGATTCATCTCATCAAATGAATTCTAAAACCTATCATCATACGAAAACTATAAGCCTTTCCTCGCTAGTGTGGTAATTATAGATGACAAATTTGATAATTCCTTCATGAACTGGTGATAATTTTCAGAAACTCCCAAGAAGCACTGAATATCAAATATATTTCATTCATTATTCCAATTCATTATAACCTTCATCTTCACCTTCAATTGTAACATTTTGAAATCATGGAATAAAGTTGGTGATCTTCCAACAAATTCAGAACTGTTTTCAGATGTTTCACATGATCCTCCTTGAACCTAGAAGAGTATAAAAAGATACTCATTAAGTATGTACCTACATTGAAAATAATGTTTTTTAATGTCATATTATTATATCTAAACCAAAATGAAGTTCGATAATTTAGAACAAGTTATCTCTTTTCAACTGGTCATGAATAACATCAATCATTGGTAATGAATATTTTCTTCATTATCATAAATCAATTTATATTTCGTTAATAAACTAATAGGAAAAGTGAATCATCATAATTCATAGAAAACAGAACCGGCTCCACTGAAGGTGACACGATCAGGCGTATGAAGCCATTCTCTCGAAGATCTCCCAACTAAGAATCATCTCTTTCATTTCATATGGAGTGATATGGTATGTGGGAATAGATAGTAGATGAGTACTAGACATTATTTCAAGATAAAACATAACCTCTATATTATATCGTGTTGTCACAAACCAATCAGGGGAACCTAGTAATCTAATAACCGAGCTTGTCTTAACAAAGATCTATGTGGGTTCCTGATTCCCACAAGTCGGGACTAGTAACTTTTATCATTGAAAATGACTGTGGGAACAACTTTTACAAAAAAATTGAAAAACCAAGATAAAAAAGACTACATGCGTACAAAAAAACTCAACAAGAAGAAGTGTACTAGTAATCAAGTAAGAAATAACCAACCCAATTAATTATAATAATGTTATAGAAAACTGTTGAGAACAACCCAATTACCAATGTATGATGCACTCCATGTCCGTAGATCAACAACTAGAATCACCTTCATAGGGTGTTATACCTTTGTACAAAATTGGATGGAGGGAATCCAAAAATACTTGAAGGAATAGGTAGTGTGTAATCTAAAATCCCAATAGGGCCTCACCACATATTCAATAATAGATGCCAAAATTTAATTAATGAAACAAAGTGCTTTAAATTTTCAATTAAACATTTTTGTCATTTCCGAATCATATTTTTAGAAATCATGATTTACAATTCAAAATAATGGAATACATTTCAAATGATGTAAATATGTTAAAAAAATGGATTAAATAAATACATTTTATATAAATTAGATTATATAAATATGAAATCATGTAAAGGATTTCCAAACAATTTCATATTTTTGTTTAAAATACGGATAAGAAACAACATGGTCATACACCAAATATGGTACGATGGTTGTAGGAAAAAGGGTCCCTACATGAATGATGGCAAAAAATATGTACATATGCTCCTTTTAACTCATTCCAAAGAGCACTCTTTACTATCACATAAGGGAGTTGATGTGCTAAATTTATGTTTAAAAATGTTGTAAATTGTAATGTTTCATCTAAATAAGTCCCTAACTACCTAATCCTTTCATTTCCTCCAGTAAAAAAATAATTATGGTAAATATACATTAATATTGTTTTTAACTGAATTAATTCCATTCTATAATTCAAAAATTTCAATTTACATTCAAAAACCAGAACATGAATGTTAATAAAAAACATGCCCTTTTCCAAGATAGAACCTAAATGTTATAATCAAACCATTTAAATCAATTTTTATCAAATATTACATGAAACTATTTTCATAAAATTATGTTAATTTATTTTTTCATAAAACCAATTTCCAAATTTAAACTCAATAGTTTAATTTTCACAAGATTCCTTTAATTTCTCAAACCCACCCCAATTCACTGTAATTAGGGCTATTTCCCAACATTGTTCCAATACCAAATTTCAAAAAGAAATTCCCAATTAAATGGAATTAGTTTTTAAATAAATAAATTTAGATTAAATTCAATAAAATGTATTTAAATCAACAAAATTAAATTAAGTCAACCAATTCAAGTTAGATCAAATTTTTCCATTATAACAGAACCGCCTACCATTCAATGAAAGACAATGCCCACAACTAAAATTGCAAACTAAATAGAAGGAACAGAAGATCTAGAAACTCATCCTAGAAATGAAATTCAACAACATGGACAATAGATCCATCAATCCAGATACGATATATCAATCATCCAAGGATATAATGAAATGGTAAAAAAGGTATTGAAATAATTATTACTATGAAGCTCGCGCAACAAAAATATAAATGATAAATATCTAATCAATATGACTCTGAAGGATTGGCGGGCTCCAAAATCGTCTTGTAATGGCTCTTGGGTTGTGGGAAAAAATCCGGAGTGGTGGAAATAATCCTTTCAGCCATGATTCCTGTTATAAAACAACTATTTGGGATCAACATGACATGTAACCCAGTTAAATATCATGAAAATGAAAATTCACAACATTTAAAAAAAATCTATCGCCCAATGATAATAAAAAATTATTATAATATTATGATTTACATGTTGTGTAACTATATCACATGTCATAAAAATATCTAGAAGTTTTCAGAAATGACTATTTTTGTTATGAATCAAACAAATCTCTAACTTCACCATTATAGGTAACCATAAAATTCCTTCTCAGTCCAACCCAAATAGCCAAAAAGGAAAACGATGGATCAATTTATAATATACATGTTATGAAGAGTAATGGGATGTTCCATATATCTACATGGAACATCGAGTTCAAATAAAGTACGATTTACTACTGAAATTTTATTTTTTAGTGATGACTATTTTAATATAGATGTTTAATTAATAATAATGAATATGAATAACAACACTTTGAAATATATTTATAATATAATTAATAATTTATTTTAATGATTATGATTTAAGTAATCATTTTTTGAATCAATTTTATAATTAATAAATAGTTTGTAGTTAATTTTTTCATTTTATTATAAAATATTATAAAAAGTTAATAAATATTTTAGTTATTTTTTTCACAAAGTATATTAAATTATTGATATCATCATATAATAAATTATATTGAGTTTAGATTTTTAATTATTCTTGTATGAAAAAATATTCACTATAAAATGATGAAATACTGATTTTATAACGATTGTAATTTATATTAATTAATATAATTGTACAATTTTATATTTACATATTTTTTGTTTATTTATTGAGATCATTAATATTCCCATTATGGATATTGGGATCTTTTTTATGTATAATTATGGTAAAAATAGTTTTGATACTTAAAATTACATTTTTATGGAGAACCGTTTTCTGTTTCATTTTTCATTAATATTTTAAAAATAATTTTTTTCCATACAGAGGAACCAAATAATGAAGAATTATTTTCTTTTTTGGATGAATAAGAATATGTAATTATTTAACTATATAACCAAAAAAATTATCCTGAATAATAACTACAATTAAAATACATTACAACAGTAAAGGTTAAAAGTGGTTATTTATGGGTTAAAGTAATGATATAATAGAAACATTGAATTTATAGTTTTCAAAATCTAAATTTATTATCATTTAGAAACCCTATATCATCATATATTAATACATTATTCATTTTCATTCCATTTAGATGGTGTAAAACACTATTATACTTTAAAATTTTTAGGCATTATAATTAGGTCATATATCTCTCTTATAAAAAGACACAACATGTATACTCTTTCCCAAACATCTTGAGACTTTGAGTGTGGTATATGCCAACCCAAATCCTATCGTAACATCCCTCCACACATTTTAGAGGTATTTTTTTATCGTAATACAATTCTTATGGGCATAATATATATGGAAAAGTAGGATTCTTGACGAATTGGAATACCTCTTAACTCAGTACTTTTAATATTATTTATTCATCAACCTTATATAATTTTTTACAACATAACATTAATAATAATATTATATAGTTAAATATAGTTTTTATTATATCTATGGATAAATCATTATTCACTTCCTTTAATATCAAATGAGAAATGAAATCATCATTCATGAATAAGTGCAGACTGTCTCCACGTAAAGCGATATATTTCATTATTCACAATCATTGAGAAGGAATGGTAATTAAAATGATTCATGCAATTGAATAACATTATAGAAACAAACATAGAAAACACACTAGTTTTGATCCAAATTCCCATTTCAATGAGGGAATTTTTAATTAAATAATAGATAGAAATTATAAAGTAATTCTATATTATACTTTTCAATGAATATTTTTAAACAATGGATTTTGAAAAAACATATATTTATTATATAGGATTTTTGAATATGTATGAAGTATATAAAAGCATCATGTATTGTAATTATGATAAAATTTCATTTTTTAGGATTTGTTTTGTTAGATATCCATTGAGTAATGTTATTTCATCTATATTGCAAAATCCCATGAAATAATATTCACTTTTTTATTTTATGGTTTGTTAGGATTTAATCCTGTTTTGTAATTTTTCTATCTAAAGTGATGAAGAAATATGTTTCCAAAAAATTAGGCATTATTTCCACTTTGGATAGAAATCTTTTCTTCCTTGACTATATTTTCATTACAACGAGTTCAATAAATTTTAATATATCTTCCAATAGTTTAGTAAAAAAATTTCACTAACATTAATTTTCTATATAATAATTTTAATTGGATATTAAAGTACTTTTCAATATATGGTAACTATTTTAAGGAATATTTCTTCATAATTGTGATTTTCTTGTATAAAACAAGTCCATTTTTTCTAACCATCGTGATTATAATATTTATTAATTATCCTTTTAAAATCTAAAATTTTTCTTCAAAAATATTTATAAAAATTTCTATAAATTTTTATATTTTATATATTTTATTTCAAAATAAAAAATATATTTTTCATATGAAATTTTATAGTGATCATTTAATGGTATTATCACAGATGAAAATATACTTTGGTTTTAATTATGCTTCAATATAGAAATGATTCAATGATTCCATTATTATTATTTCCCTATAGGTTATTTGTTATTATGAAAAAAAGTAGTTGACTAATAGTTTTTATACATGTGTGATGGATGGATGATATGATAATTTATTTCATGAAATTGGGACATACAAATGATTGGATTGTGATTATGTAAATTTTGGGTCCATATTATCCATACATGGAATTTTGAATTGTGAAAAATATATCTCATGATATGAAAATGATAACAGAGTACATGTTTTTGAATATGTATGTTAATATATTTATTCATTCATATGATTTATATTATCTATCCTCTCTTTAAAATTCATCAACAACATTTTGAATTTCTATCTTCACGTTTGATGTGTAAAAATTGTTACTTCAATATATTTCCATTTTAATGTTAATGTATGTGACTAAAAATTTCATTGTTGAAAATAGAAACGTTTCCTTTTCATATGATTACACGTGGAAATGTTTTGACATGTGACTGATGATTACTGTTTCAAAAAACATAATGATATTGTATCTCGGAATCTCTAGGTTTTTAGTTTATTATCTACTAAATTATGGTTATGAATCATTTATTTTTAGAACATGTACCTAATTGTGTTGTCAGACTATTATGATTAACCTCTTCTCTTATGTCTAACCTCTCACATGACTACCCATACTGATCATAAAAGATCACCATTGTAGATATTTTCATTCCCCATTTGTATGTGGACCCTTCTAATTATGAATTTTATATATTGTAAATTATATGAAGATATTTATGACATATGTTGATGGAATTTTTTGCCATAATTTTATTATATATCATTTCTCCAAAGTCTCTAAACCATTACTATGCTTGTGCTTTTTTAATTTATAGATGTATTAAATATTTATCTAGATTAAGGTAATTTTTATATGTGATATAAATAGTTTACCACAATACATGTCTCTTTAATGCCCATTATTTTTAGGAATATAGTCAATGAATAATTTTATGAATTAATCTTACCATACCAATAATATCATGGTTCATGATATAAATAATGTATCAAGAAATTAAAGATGAGGAAATGAACAATGTAAACTATATTCATAGTTAGAGGAATGCACTCTTACCCCCATTATAACAAAACAAACTATTATATAAACTAATTTCATAACCTCACTAAAATCTATAATAATTTATAATGTTCTTTTTTATCCATATATTTAAAATATTTTACCCAGTAATAGATTATATCCACCCACATCTCTCAAGAAATTATTAATTTTTATTTTATACACGCACGTTATTGATGAGGTTGATTCAAACCTATCAGGTCAATTTTAATGTCATGACCCGTCCCCTATGTCCCGTGTCGTGACTACCCCAAGCCTGCCTTCTAAAGTCCAGGGGCAGGCCATTAGAACTAGAATGAAGTAACCTAAAAAGGGAAGGCATTTCCTTTAAACTTGTACTCACACAAACAAGGAACACTTCACACATGAAAAACCCAACATAAAAGTGGTAGTACAACCACCAAAAATACAACCAGTGAGAGTAAATGTAAGTATTCAATGTAATAAGGCTGGTATACACGACCTAATGAAATTGTAGTACATAAAAAGAAAAAAATATCCAGAGATCATCCACCAATTATCCTAACTGAGAGGTAGGTACAACTCGACACAACATCTCACTACGTCAATTGGTCACGTCCATGTACCGTCTAGCCCAGGCTCTCCAAATCCTAAACCAAGTTGTCTGTTTTCTGTACAAGGCACAAAAAGGTGTGGGAGAAGAAAATGAACAGGTGAGTATAACATTACATAGTAGGGATCCTGAGACCTCCGAAGGTCTCTTAGTAATCCATGAACAAAAACACCACAAAGATAGATCACCAACCCATACCACAATGTAAAAGACGCAGCTCACACTATGTATATCCTAATGTACATAGGTAAGGATTATTAGATGCAAATATATATCATCTTATTTGTTTTTATGGGTTTTAGTGCTAATCTATCAAGGGTTTATTTACAACTGATCCACAAAGGGTCGCTCTTCTGTTGATCCACAAATGGTAGCTCTACAACTGATGCACGAAGGGTCACTCAACTGCTAATCCATGGAAGGTTTCTCTCTGGCTAATCCACATCGGTTCATGCCACTATTGATCCATGAAGGTTCACTCTCATGAAGATCCAAAATGGGTTTCTTTATGTGGATTTATGAAGGGTCTTTTTATGTTGATCCATGAAGGGTCACTTTGCATTCTTTACATCACAACTAGCTGCATGATTCCACACTAAGGACGCTTGATTTCAGGAGGGTCCACTACCCAATCCATATATCATACATTTAATTTTTATAAGTCCCACAAAATGTTACCCAATTGACCAAATTGTCGTAAGGGTCCCAATGCAACAGACGACGCATCAATCAGACGCTCGGTCTGTAAGTTATGGAAAATTTACTAAAAAGGGCCAGGTTGGATTCGAGTATGATCCAAACTAAAAGTACATCAACTTCTTCAAAAACTCTGGTAGAGTAACCCAAATGGAATTCTTCATTGAAAGGGTACTTGTTCCATAGATGGGGCATCAATCAGACACCCAAGCTGATAGTTATTGGTGTTTCAGTTAAACGGGGCCGGTCTGGTCCAGGTCTGTTCAGACTTGGTTGGACCGACCCGACCCGACCTGGTCTGGGGGTCCGGCGTGGATCCAACATGGGTTTGAAATTTCCAACAAATTGGGAACATGAGTCCAGCCATCGGCCCCATGGGTCTAGCCTATGGATTGCCCATCCAACCAGGTGGGGAATGACCCACCTATAGAAACCTATCCCACAGAGCGGGCCATTTCTATAGCTAGTGGCACCCGATGTCGCCTCATGTTAGTATGTCACAGCTATCCAAGAATATAATACATTCCACTAAATTTTGGTCAACAGACCGCATGCCACCAGTGCACCAAAGTGGTCTGGGATGGCCGCTCTTCCACATGGCGCCGATAGGGACCGCGGCCAGCCCGCAAGCGGGACATTTGACGGTCCCCCAGAGTTTCTCTGTTGGTCCTTTTCTTGAACCGTTTGGGCCTATGGGATACATATTGAGCCTCCATCAATACGACATCCTGAAACATTCCCTTCTGTCACGTAAAAATTTATCCATGAAGAACACACACTTTGGAGGTATCCATGCCTTGTTTGTTCAGCCAACGTCCTCCGCATTATATATCGTAAAACATGGAGTGTTCAAGGATTCTAGTTCCAACAAGTTTATAATAAATTAAATGAAATCCCCCAAGTGAAACAAACTTCCATAAGAACATCTGACCCATGGATCAACACATTTATCGATTGATCTGTGTTCATTGTTTTATGATGATGAACGAGGAATGAGCATAACTCACATAGAATACATAAACCCCCTACCAAAATTGGTTGGATCCAATGAGGATGAAGGATGCGATTTTCATCATCCTTTGTCAAGATCTAGATCCAATCATCCAATGTTAATTTTTTCATTATTTGTTATTTGTTGGAGAGGGAGACTCTCGGCGGTTCGTTAGAGATTTCCCAGTGATTCATCCTTCATTCTCCAACAAGTTTTAATATTAGTAAAAGAAACATGTTGTAGAATTTGAATTATGTTGTGACATTGCATCATTAATGACACTCATTAATGGCCCTAATTATGTGATCCATTTAAATGCATTCAATAAATTGTTTTGTAGCACCACAATGTCGTTGCTCATCATATTTTAAAATAAAATATTGTTGGAAAAGTTCTTTTGTTATTGTCTTTCAAAATATAGAAAATTAACTATTTAGTAAGACCCTTAGTGGTTGAACTTAAATTTTACCGAGGTGAATACTGGCGTTGCGAGTTCAATGGTGCTCTCATATTTTAAATCTGAGCAATGGTTCAAATGATAGAAAAACCGGCCCACATATTTACTGAACGTGCCTTAAAACAAGTGTAAAAATATTAACTTTCACCCTTAACCTACACCGGCCAAAATTAGGCACTCCCTAAGGTAAAAAAACACACATGAGATCAAAGGCACTATCGTATTTTCAATCCGAGTTAACGTCTAGATTTTTTAAGTATTTAAAATTAAAATAATTGTAAATTTTTTGTTTTATTTGTGGCCAAAAGATAACTTCCACCATTGAAATGTGCTTGAAAATGTTAGGATATGCCTAAAAAACACACCCTAATGAGCTTAATGGCGGTCTCGTATTTTTCATCCGAGTCACCATTCGTCAGTTATAAGAATTTGAAAATTATAATAATTTTATTTAATTATTTTATTTATGGTTATTCAATATTCATGTTTTCTAATCAGAGGCCATCGACAACTAAACTTATGTTGTGCCTGGGGTAAACCCACCATCTGGAATAGAATAGTGTCCCTGGATTTCTGATTTAGGAATCCATTTAATTGTTATTCAACATTTTCAGTAAAACGACCCACACACTCTTTTTAAAGCTTAACATTTTTTTATGGGTCATTCGAGGCACTCTGGGCCTCAGAATTACATGACGTCTTAGTTCATGGACTCGAAATAATTCCATAAAAATAAAATAATGTGTACAAAAATTCATAGACATTACAATTAATCATTAATTGATAATCAATTATAAATGAATCATGGTGTTTTAATTATTCATCATATACAATATTCATTTTTTAAATTACATAGGTATGGTTTTTGAAAAAATAAATTAATATCTAGTTTGAATGAATTTAATGAATAAAATTGAAAATATTGATAAATATATTATATAATAAAAACCAATATCATGAACCATTTAAAACCACAAAAAATTATTATTTCATGATATTATTATTTTATAATATTACTTAATCCTACATGAAATAAGTACTAAAACATCATTACCATGGGTGGTAATATCATCCCAAAAGAACCCATGAAATAATAAATTTACGAATGAGGAAATATTTTATAATATTTTAATATAAAAATCAATGTTATGTGGTTATCGAAAATTAAACAAATCTTTTATTGAGTTTGTATATTTAATATATACTCCAATAACATTTACATTTATGAAGGAACGCTGAGAAATGATGTAATGTGTAAAATTATCTTGTTATAATATAAATTGTGACTTATTAAACATAATAATATTGAAATTAACTCTTTTCCCATATATAAGAGATGTAGATTTTAAAGGATCCACATAATCATTTTGAGGTGATAGTATGAATGCCCATAGTATAAATAATATTTAGTTTCTATTAGTGGATCGAAGGGATTTTATAAATTTTTATCCCAAAATATAATAACATTAAAATTTATTAATAATAAAATTTTTACTATATTAGGTTTTATATAATTATTAGAGGACAAATTTTAAGACAAAAATGTTATAAATTATGAAATACTCCCATTGAGAAAAGAATATTTCTCGATGAAATATCCTTTCAAATAGAGGGCATGGAAAATCAAATTAAGACCAGATGATTATGAAAATTATATTGAATTATTATAGGAGAATAATGGATAGGTTTTAATATGATATAAATAGAGGAATATGTACAATTATGTGGTAGAATTTATGTTTTTTAAGTGGAGAGAAGGGAATTTGTTTTGTACTCATTGCATTTAAATAATGGATTATCACTATTAAAGGGTCAAAGCCCATAAATGTGGTATGGTGATTTTTTGGGTTAATATAAGGTATAAAAAGATATAAAAGGTAATTTTCAATCATTTTTAAACATTTAAAAACACTTTCACTTTGTTGATTATCAATTTTAGAAATTTTAATTACTTCCATGTTAATTTCTTTACCCATGTAATTAATTTCTAATTACATAAAATTAAATGAGCCTTATTAGAAAATATTTATCTAATAATTATAAATATGATAATGAATTTATAAAATAATATTAATATGTGTATGAATAATAATATTACCATTAAATAATTTCATACCTAAAAACCACTTTTTGAAAAAGGAATTTTTTTGTCTTATAATGAATGATTAGGAAAATAATTTCAATATTTTAATTTTTCAATAAAAAGTAATTATTTTAAAATAAAATAAATTGAGTTTTTTTCAATTATAATCATTAAAAATAGATTCTAAAATAATAATATTTTGTTTCCATAAAATACTAATTTTTTTTGAATTCGAATAAAATGAATATTTGGTTCTACATGTAAATCATTGGTTTTATATGATAATAACAATATCTAATATTAGAAATTTTAAACCTAAAATAAATTAATTAATAATTTAAATGATTAAAAAATAATATTTATTTATTATATATTGATAAATTCTTAATGATTTTATTTTTGGGAATAATTGTGTTTTCACTATTCACCTAAAATCGATTTTATTAGAAAAATACCAATTAATTTCTCATAGGATAATATTGTTGCTAAAAATAAAAACATTAATTCCATATTGTGGAACTCATATTCTAATGTTTTATTATTTATATTTCATACATGAACATAAATATATAATGAAATGAAAATTCATAGTGAAATAACATTATAAAGTATTAACTATTACTATTCTTGTTAACTATCAATTTTTAGCCAAATATGGTGTTAAAATATTATTCACATCAATAATTTTTGTTATACATAATATATTTATTATATCAAGAGAAAATAATAATAATAAAATTAGAACGGATAAATTTTAACACATGAATTGGTATTATAAGTTACATAGATATATTAATAAAATTTTATCAATTACCACTTAATAATGACCATTATTTTTTTCTAATTTATGGTTTATGATTAGGAATCCTCTTTTTATTACTAACAATTTTATGGATAAATTTAAACAAATATATTTTTTCATGATTTTATTTTGGTTTGGTGTGGTATGTAAAACAAGCTATCCAACACATTATAATTCTATTTAACAAATTACATAAAATTTAATGGTGTTACATTATCAACCTTAAATATTTTTCAACAACGAAATTATAATAATCACATAGTAAAGAATACTTATGATAACCAAAAAATATACATAAGAAAATATAAAATATTAAATGAGGTGTCTACATTAATATCATATGTATGACTATGAAACAGAACTTTTACCATTATTATGTTATGTGATTGAATCATCTTTTTATTAAAACATGTCTTCATATACATTAAATTTACACTCATTAATAACCCTCCAATTCCTTTGATATATACCAACTAGTGATTCTAAAACCCCATTAATTACTTTTTCATGGGAGTGCATCTTTATCAGGATGTTTTTAATTATAAATACAATGATGTTGATATTATTCATAAAAAATTGTTACATCTGATTAGGAATAACCGCATACCTCATTATTTATAGTTGAGTAATAAAACAGTTAATATTGATGATTATGAATAACCAAAATATTTCTCAGACCATCCCTTTTCCTTTTCAGATTCTTATTAGGACAGTCTTCTATTTATAAAATGCATCCATTTTTACCAAGATACATTTCTGAATCATCCACTATTCAATGATAATGGAGTGAATAATGAGTGATCAAAAATTAATAGTATAAGCGAATTTTTGAATGAAATATTAAACCTCAAATTGTCTTACTCATTCAAATTAATCATTATCATTTAGTTAATATTAAATATCTTTCAGATCATTTTTTACATGGAATTATATGTCTCTTATTCGTTAATCAAATCTCATAACATAATTAACATTTCATAAGGTCTTGTAATGAGAATTTAATTTACAAATCAAATCTCTAAATAATATCTTATTAGGTGTTCACACATAGGCTGACTCATTTTTAACTTGCATCAATATAGATTTGACACACAAGAATGCATTTTTTAGGTAGATTCCCCAAAGGTGATTTTGTGCCATCCAAATATCCGTTTTCTAGTATCTATATATGATGGAATTTATACGATAACCAAAAAAGTTATAATTTACAAAAAAATTTATTTATTTATATAAATATACTTATCCCATTGAATATTACACATCCTTAGAAGCCTATAGTCAGTGGTTATTATATTTCAGTGTTAATAGTTACACGTTGTCATATTCAAAAGGGAAAAATTGATTAGTATTTTTTGAATACTAGTTACATACCAAAACATGACATCCAAATCTAAATAAAAAATTACATATAAACTCCTTTGGAAACACCAATATTTTCATAGATTTAACCTATATATCAATCATAATATACCACTTAAAATCATAGGAAAAATGAAAAATAATTAAGGGATGAGATTAGATGCTTATTAAGGCTAAGTTTACATCAGAAGCTATCATGAATAAAAGATAATAAACAATAAGGCATTGTAGGAAACTAAAACAAAATATAGTTAAACATAATCATGAATATAATAAGGAAAAATAGATGATAATAAAAACATTCCATATTAATTGTCCCACGGATATACTACTAATCAAATAATCACAAAGAATATCAATAACTAATATAATAATGAGGTAATACATAATACATTACATTATAAATTTTTTTTCTTGGATTAAACCAAGATACCATACATAAATGGGTACGAACACTAAAATTACCACAAATATTTTGTATCATGAAACCTACCAATGCATTGAGTGTCAATAGTGGACCCCACCCATCAGTAACAATTTCAAATGCATTCCTCATAAGAAAAGGGTGAAATATATATATCATAAGCACTCATATTCAAAACATAGAATACGAAATCTGAATACATTAATACTAATCAATGAATAGTTTCATACTTTTACATCTATAGTCAAAATAATCAGAGAAACATCAATAAAATATGTAAAGTGATATCAAAATACATCAAACTCAATTATGAACAATGTTAAACAATGGGTTTTGAAATTTATGAAAATATTATATTTAAATCATTGATAATTTATTTTGGAATTTTTTATTGAAACTATATGGAAAAAATGAAAAAAAGTTACTCTGTTTATTTAAGAAACCATTTTAAATAACAAATATATTAAAAATAAGTGAATATGGGATTTTAATTATGAAAATAAGTTAAATTTAAAAGGAATATATAAATTAAATAATAGTCACGAGGGAGGGAAAGTTATTGTGGACATCTACATTAAGAAAAAAACGTCCATGTTGTATTTTATTAAAACGTTCAATATATAGCATGTAAAATTAGTAATCTGGATAAAATTTCAATAAAATTAAAATTATTCAATAATATTTCTTTTATAATCCATTTATGTCCATATGAATAACTATGTAAAATAATATCATGAATATTTAATAGAGAACAAGATTTGACAATTAAATCATAAAACATTTATGGTGTCCCATACTACAATAAACATATAAATAATAAGTCACATTAAAGAATAAATGTTAAAAAAATGGGACAATAAATATATTAATAAATATAGTCGTTAGAGGAGATTTATATATATCTCATAAAATATAGTGGTCGTATAATAACAAGAAATACCTAAATTAAATGAGATTATGATGAAGTCCCTTACCTTGAAGATTCCATTAGGTGAACGTGCTTTGACATCTTGTATAATGGTTTAATTCATGCTATTTTTATATACAAGAACCATATACATATATATGATATCATATATGATATCATATATGGTATTATTATATCATTTTGTTAATTATATTTCATTATTAACCATGTTTCTGGTTTAAAATCATTCATTTTTCTATGCATGTTTTGTCATGTATGTCATGTTTATTATGAATTTCATATATTTTTTTCATCTTCATATTTCTTTTATGTTAATATATATATTATATATTCATAATATATGCCTTTATAATCACCCATTAATAGTTTAAATGGAAAACTAATTACATTACATCATGGAGATGGTAGACCTTACAAGCACACAAGCAATGACAACATTCCCTAAATGGGGAAAGGGTAAGAAATTCAATTGTATTATATTTATAAAGAATAAATATCTTGTCATAAGTACCCTATAAATACAATATTGAAATCAATGTAGCTTTCCAAGTATTGTAAAAAGGAAAAACATATTAGAACATGACTTGGAGACAGTAAGCTGTACATACGAACAAGTGATGCTTTTTTATTAAGGTGGATAAAAGATGGAATATGGTTGTCTCATAATGATAATTAAATTATTTTAATATATTAGATAATTTATTTATTAATTTAAAATGAAAATATATATGATGATGATGTAGGAGATGAAATAAACATGAATGAGTTAGAAAAAACAATTACCTCTTCTTCAGTAGACTTTCATTAGAAATCTTCTTATGGGATTTAAGGATGGTATTTTTGAAATTCTATTATATAAAGAACATCGATAACGATGTTTAAAAGATAAATGGGTAGGGTTTTGTTGAGTTAGTAGAATCAATATTATGTGACGAAGTGTGGGAGGAGGTTTCATTTCATAATTGAGGTGAGGGACACTTTTTGAAACTCGGACAATATTAAATTAATATAAATTATCATTCATTTAAAAATGTCTCCAAAGTGATTTAAATCAAATATAGTATTCATTTTAGTTTATATACTATGAAAAAATGTTTTCTACATAGATTAAGTTCATATTGATACTCTTGTATTTTTGGATATAACCATTATTTAATCTACTTGACTCTTATAGTGTCATTATGTGTTTTTACTATATTAAGGTTAATATAGTTTCTCAAAAATGCCTAAAGAACCTAAATTGGACCATTGATGAAATTCTAAACATTATCCAAATAATATTTCCTAATATTACATTTTTTTTAAATTTATCATCATTTAATAATTTATTATTTAATTTAAAAATTTCAATAATTGCAATTGTGAAATTATTTCTTATATTACATTATTAAAATATATTAAGAGGATCAAATATTCAAACTAGCTATTTAAATAAATCAATAACATATCAATTTAATCTATAAAATTTTTAAAAATAGGGAAATTTCAAGTAAAATTTTTATTCATAATTTCTTTGAAATTTTACGAGTCCACAGTTTCTGACGTCGCCTGATTCTGAGGCCCGTTGTTCCCTAAATCAAATTATGAAATTTTGTTCAAGTACATTCAGTAAACGTATGTGCAGGTTTTTCTATCTTTTGAATTGGTGCTCAGAATCAAAATCTGAGTGCACTGTTGAACACGCAGTGCTGGTATTCGCTTATGGGGACTTTTATCGCAGTTGCATTTTGTGCGGGTTGAGAGTTAATTTTAGGGGATTTTGAATGAAATAAATAAAATTTTAGCAAACAATATTATTTATGGGTGGTGGTTATTTCCTCCCATGGGGAGTTGGAAGTGGGTCCCATACCCATATAACCTCCCATGAGAGGTTATTTGTGAGGTGGGGCCCACATGTGCCCCAAACCATTCATCTCCCCATAACTCCCCTTAACCCCATTAACGCTCTCCTTCATTAATTTTTTAACTCCTATCTTTAAAACATAAACTCTCCACCTCCCTCTCATTATGTTTTCCAACTCAATTAATTAATATCCCTATTAATTAATTGGCACAACTCTTCTTTTTTAATTAGTTTGAATTGGTTGGATTTTCTTTAAAACTGGAGAAGTCTAATTTAATATTTTGATAGAATATATTTTTGGTTGGGGAGGCTCTAGAGAATTAGAAGAAGGTGTTCTTCTCCAATGAATAACATCGTTCTTCAACGAAGAAAAACTCCAACGAAGAATGCCAAGTCACCGGCGATGACGCTTCTACCTCGGAACCCCCATCCAATGCGGGACTTCACCGATGACTCTAATATCTTCATCTTCGTTGTCAACGGACTGACACACGAGCTTGGAAGTTGAATCGTACGGCGAAAGACGACAACGTCATCTTCCCCCAAGACGAACGAACGCCCGACCACCGCGACATTTGCCTTCCGCAGTTCGACGATGTGCAACGTCTTTTCACGGTTGGGTAAATTTTGTTTATTTTCATATACGTTATTTACACCCTCGAGCATGGGCATTTATTTATTGGATGATTATTTGAACCACTAACATGGTGGGTACGGGCTAAGGAACAACTTCGAACCCACCGCCAACTTGTTCGTGTTGTGCAGAATGTTTGGTGATGGATTAACGGACGGAAACCATTTTTTCTTGAGGCCATCTCAGTGAAGAGAACGACCTGAGAAGGCCATAGGCGCAGACAGAAACTAAAACGGACCACCAGTGCAACTCCGGTGGCCAGCGGAACATCGCAGCGGCGCGGGTCGTCAGCACACCGGCGCCGACGACCGGAGGTAGCGGCCGGCAGCGGCGGGCCGCCTAGAGGCGGGGGCACCTCATCACGCCGCCGACGGAAGTCTTCTATGACAATGGCCGCGGTGGGGGTGGAACGGATCCCGCGCCGTGCGGGATCTGGGAAGACGGGTCGAAGCCCGCCTGGCATCACCGATTCGGAGAGAGCGGGGGTCACGCCTCTATTTTACTTGGCCAGCTGGCCGAGCCGCGCCCTCCGGGTCGGACCCGGACCCGAGTCGGGTCATCCTGGTTTGGGAAAACCCAGGGTGGGTTGGTCCAGGTCGGACCGGGCCCAGACCCCCCTTTTTTTGGACCGTTTTTGGTTAATTTCCCATAACATGGCTACGAACCTATGATGGACGAACCATTAGTTGCGTAGGATTCCTTGGACCAAGGAGTTTATTTCAGTATATTACACTCAAGGTTTTGGCGACGTTTGGGTATGGTCGGGTTGGTTTGAAACCGAAACGAACCGGCCCCTCGGAGTGGAAAAACAAATAACTTAAGGACCGGTTGTCCGATTGACGTGTCATCAACTACGTTGGATTCCTTTTGATGAGACGATTCTTTTTTCATACTCCACTTGAGGTTTGGGCTTAGATGGACTACGGCCAGGTTGTTTTTAGCTTAAACCCCAACCATGTTCCTAGAACGGAAATACCAATAACTCTCAGACCAGATGTCCATTTGACGAACTATCGATGGCATTGGTAATCTCATTGAGAAATGACCCCTTTGAGTATACCACATTGGAGTTCGGGGTACGGTTGAGAAACAGTCAGGCTGGTTTGTTCATGAAACCAACTGGGCCCCTGGGACAAAAAGGCTAATAACTCACAGACCAAGCGTCTGATTGACGCGCCGTCTATTGCGTTGATACCACTATGATGTGGTGGAACTTTGAGATACTTATTCAGGGGACTTCGTGAAACATGGAGTATAGGATAGTTGCTCATGGAGCGGATCCTCCTAGAGATGAGCATATGAATTATGGAGACCTTGTAGCCGGCTGAGACCTAATGACTGCTTGTCCGATACATTTTGGAGTGACTTGAGTAGACCAGTGGGAAGCACTACTTTTTGAGGTGGCAGACCCACGGCGGAAGAGCGCTACTTTTTGAGGCGTCAGACCTGCAGTTCTTGATAGAAGGAGTACCTCTGTAGGCTATCTAGGGGAGCACTACTATGTGAGGTGGAGGACCCATGGAGGGGAGCTCTACTGTGTGAGGTAGTAGACCCGTGATACTTGACAGGAGGAGTACCTCAGTAGTCTGAGGTTAGTGAGTAGCACCTCAGAGTTGTGGTAGGACTGCTTCGCTCGACAGAGGAGGAGTTCTTCAGTAGCCGTGATTTTGACATCACGCATAAAATCCAGGTTTGAGCTGAGTCAATGACATTTGTGTTTTCCTCATGATTGAGATGAGTTACTTAATAACTTAGGTATATGTATGGATATATACCCAAGTAAAGGTTATCTGTTGAGATATTTATTTGTGGTTTATCCTTGTTGGATTTTGTGAGACCATGAGGGTCTCGGGGTCCCTACTGAGTATCGTTATACTCACCCCTACACTGGATATGCCCGCACCTCGTTGTGTTGGATGCAGACGACGGACAACACTGACTAAGGCAGAGTGTACGAGGACTGGATGGTACCCGGATGTGGACACTTGGTGTGACGGCACAAGGAGCGGACCGATAGACACGGAGTGCGGAGGAGGACATTTTTACCTACCCTTCAGGTATGAACTCGGAGGAATATCCAAGAGCTACTTCAACATTCAGCTGTTTGTCTTTTCAGTTGTACTTTCCTTCAGTTGTAGCAATACCATTCTGTTGGGCTTGTATTTCCGGACCCTTTGTACTTTCAACACACTTGTTATACAGCTTTACTTATTGTTTTCTCCATCTTGTACTCTGGTTGTGTGTCTTTACATTTTATAAAGGCAATACCATCCTAGTTTTTAGTGAGTTACGCCATTGGTCCTAGTTGACAGCCCCTGGCCTATGGAATGCGGGCTTATGGTAGTCATGGCAAGGGCCCCGAGGACGGGTCATGACAAATATGTATTAGAAGACGTTGATTCTACCGTAGAAATCAGGACTCTTAACTTCCTTTTCTGTGAAGCAATAGTGTTAAGGGTTCTAAGTGTGGTTTTCAGTTCATGGATTCTAATGTTGGTGTAGGCAGCCGACGTATCCATACTTCAGGACCCTGACTTCTGATTTCCGACTCAGTGCACGAAAACACTGATTGCGTGTGTGTTTTCAAAAGTTTTATTTATGTAAGCTCAAACCAGGTCAGCTCACCAGGTATAGTCTTTGACTGTTTCACATCTGTTTCTTTCGGGATGCCTCCCTGCAGACGACCAAATAGAGCCCCGAGTGTTTTATGTACTAACAAGCCATTGAGCGACGAGACCTCATTAAAGGTACTTCATCTAGTTGAGGGACCAGAGGAGGAACCAACGGTACTACCACCCATTGGGCCACTGATGCCACCAGCCCCAGTAGCAGGCGATGCATGCCACTTGAGCACGCTACACAAGTTCGAGTGCCAGAGGCCACCCAGGTTCTGGGGAGAGACAGACCCACAGGAAGCTAAGGATTAGCTGGAGGATTTAGTGAGAGTATTCAGGCCAGTAGGAACACCAGCAGACTTTATGGCGATCCTTGTTGCCATCCTATCACTGGTAATAGTAGGAAGATGGTGGAGCCTGATGCTATAGATGCATGATGAGGCGACACTTCTATGGGTAGACTTTGAGATCTGGTTCCGAGTGGAGTTTGTACCAGCCACCCTTCGAGCGGTGCGTATACAAAAGCTACTAAATCTTCAGCAGGGTAGCATGACGGTGGTGTAATACTCAGCGAGGTTCACCTACCTATAGCGCTACTCCAATGATATGGTGTGGGACCCATTCTTCAGTGCCCAGACCTTTGAGAAGGGTCTCAGGCAAGAGATTAGAGCTTCAGTTTTCTCCCACAACATCCTGACGCAGACGAGGGTGTTAGAGATAGCCCTATTAATGGAGAGTTTCCTTGCTGAGCAGTCTCCAGCAGCGGGACCCACCACTATCCGGCATGCAGTAGAGTCTTCTACAGCTGGAAGTAGACAGATGAGGCTGAGGACCAAGAGGACCAGACCTACAGGTGATCGATCGTATGACTCAGGGTCGGTAGTGCGGGGCACCCAGTGTGGATACAGAGCCAGACCTGCCAGGCTGTGTTACTCATGCGGTGGACATGGTCACATGGATTGTGACTGTCCGACCAGCCTTGCAGACGATCAGTAGAATGAAGAAGGGACTCCAAGGCAGAGGCTGAGGTTCGACCGGGGTGGACCACAAATAGTAGGAGACTGAGGCAGAAGAGTTGGTCGTGGAGTTGGTGATGAACGACGCTTCGAGGTGTTGCCACCACCACTACCAGGAGGTCCACCCCGACAGAAAGGAACATATGGACATGGGGGAGCACAACATCAGGCAGCTAAAGCATGCGACTATAGAGCTCCGAAAGCAGGTCGACAAGAGCAAGAATAGTTCCACGAATAGAGGCCTTTGTTCACGATGCTTCTAGCTTCTTTAATGTCATTATTGTGGTTGCTTTGTGTCTTTGTACTTTGAGCTACAGTAATAAAAGACACTTGTCCTTGTGACTTTGCTTTCCTTCTTTTTTGTAGACTAAGAGGTTCCGGTTTAACTGTTGACTTGACCCTCACATTCGAGATTCCTACTGGAGGAGACCCATTGACCACACACTACTGCCAATAGTGTGACTTGACCATTGGAGGTGAGAGTATAAGTGGGATCTCTTGGTAGTAGAGTCAAGGACTTACGACGTCATCCATGAAATGAATTGTACCATTCATGTAAGGATTGAATGTATTAGGAAAAGGACGTGGTTTATCCATAGGATGAGACCGTATTTCCCTTTTCAGCAAAGGAGAAATCTTAGCAGCTCTTTTTGAACGTTGGTGATGAAACGTGAAGACGAATTCTTACAATTGGATAGTCTTACCCATTGTTCGTTGAGGGAACGGTTTGCGGATCACTCCAATCTCAACAGTCTTAGGTGTGTCTTCATTTACAAGAATATGAACATGATAGAGCGGTGATGGCTTGAGTTCCTCCAGTACTATGTCTTCGAGATAGTATATACTCCTGGGAACGGGAGCGTAGTAACAGATGTGCTCATCTGGAGGACTATTATTCAATTGATAGGAGAGGCGACATAGCATCTGGCTGCCTTGCATAAATCCTTTGTGGGTAGAGATGATGCATCCTATCTTTAGTCTCTTACAGTCACTCCACCAATTCTTCATCAATGTAGGTGAGGTGGCTTACTGCATGGCCCTTCCACCTCAGTTGCACCAGGTGCACGACATCTTCCACTTTTCTCAGCTGAGGAGATGCGTGCACAACCCATCCCACAACATAGACCATAGGGAGCTGGACATCGATGAAGGGGAATATTTCATAGAGGTTCTAGTGGATATTGAGGATCGACATGAGCGGGTCTTGTATGGATAGTCAATTCCTCTAGTGCGCATTCATTGGTATCATGGAAACCTCCAGGAGAGAACATGGGAGCGGGAGGCTCATATGCATGCTCATTACCCCTATTTAGTTTCCCTAGTGTGTGTTGTAGCTTTACGGGGACGTAAAGCTCTAATGTGGGGGTAATGTAAAGACCCGAAAATTTCATGGATTTTTTTTAATTTCATTGGAACTTTACGAGTCTGCAGTTTCTGACGGCGCCTGATTCCAAGTCCTAGTGTGCCCAGAATCAAATTCTGAAGCTTATTTCGGGTAAGTTCAATAAACATATGTGCGAGTTTTTATATCTTTTGAACTATTGCTCGGAATCAAAATCTGAGGGCACCGATGAACTCGCAATGTCAGCATTCTTTTAAGGGGACAATTACCGCAGTTCCATTATGTGCGGGTTGAGTGTTAATTTTAGGGAATTTTGAATAAAATAAATAAAATTGTAGCACACAATTTTATTTATGGGTGGTGTTTATTTCCTACCAAGGTGAGTTGGAAGTGCGGCACACACCCACATAACATCCCTTGAGAGGATATTTGTGAGGTGGGGCCGACACATTCCCCAAACCATTCATATCCCCATAACTCCCCTTAACCCCATTAATGATCCCCTTCATTAATTTGCGAGGCTCTGGTGAATTAGAACTAGGTGTTCCTCTCCGAAGAAGAACACCATTCTTCAAAAAAGAACAACTTTGATGAAGAATGCAGAGACACCGGCGATGATGCTTATTCCTTTGTTTCATCATCGGAAGCCCCTTTCAATGCGGGACTTCACCGACGACTCTTCTATCTTCCTCTTCATCATCAACGGGCCGATGCACGAACTCGAAAGTGGAAGCGTACGCCGAACGACGAAAACATCATATTCCTCTATGATGAACGAACGCCCGACCACTGCGACGTTCATCTTCCGTAGTTCGACGACATCCGATGTCTTTTCGAGGTAGGGGAGATTTTTTAGATTTTCATATGTGTGATTTAGACCCTCGAGCTTGGGAGTTTATTTGTTGGAAGATTATTTGAACCACTAACACAGAGGGTACTGGCTAACGAACAAGTCCGGACCCACCGCCCACTTGTTCGTGTTGCGCGTAATGTTTGGAGATGAATGAATGGAAGGGAAATTTCGTTTTGAGTCTATCATAGTGAAGAGAGTGACCCGGGAAGGTCGTAGGCATAGACAAAAGCTAAAATGGACCACTAGAGCGACTCCGTTGGCCAGCGGAACATCGTGACGGTGCGGGTCGCTGGCACGCCAACGCTAGGGAACGGAGGTGGAGGTGCCTCAACACTCCACCGGTGGAAGTCCGTCGTGGAAATGACCACAATGATGGTGGAACAGATCCTACGCCGTGTGGGATCCGGGAAGACGGGGTGGCGCCAGCCTGGCGCCCCCGATTCGGAGATACAGGGGGTCACGCCCCTGTTTTGCTCTGCAAGCTGGCCGAGCCACGTCACGCTGGCCGGGTTAGGCCGCGCCCACCGGGCCGGGCCACGCCTCGCCAGGCCAGACCCGGACCCGGGTCGGGTCGAACCGGTTCGTGCTGAGCCAGGGTGGGTTGGGCCGGGTCGGACCGGGCCAAAACCCCCCTTTTTGGACCATTTTCAGTTAATTTCCTATTACATTAGCTAAGGACCTCTGACCGACTTAATGTAAGTTGAGTAGTATTCCTCGATTCGAGATGGTTGTTTCAGTATATTACACTCAAGGTTTTGGCGAAGTTTGGGTATTGACGGGTTGGTTCAAAACCAAAACCAACCGGGCCCTCGGAGCGGAAACGCTTATATGTTAAGAACCGGATGTACGATTGACAAGCCCTCAAATACGTTGGTTTACTTTTGATTAGATGTTTCTTTTGGAATAATATACTTGGGGATTGGATATAGATGGAGTACGGTCATGTTGGTTTTAGCATAAAAACCAACCGGGCCCCTAGAATGAAAAAGCCAATAACTCTCAGACCGGACGTCCGTTTGACGAACCGTCGATGGCGTTGGTAATATCGCTGAGAAAAGATCCCTATGAATATACCCCATGGGAGTTTCAGGTGCCGTTGAGATACATTCAGGTTGGTTCATAAAAGAAACCAACCGGGCCCCGGGGACAAAAATGTGAATAACTCATAGACCGGGCATCTGATTGACGTGTCATCTATTGCGTTGAGACCCCTATGATGTGGAGGACCTTTGAGATACTTCTTCGTGGGAATTCGTGAAACCTGTAGTATCGGCCAGTAGCTCATGGAGCGGATCCTCAGGGAGATGAGCATATGGAGTACGGGGACCTAGTAGCTGGTTGAGACCTGATGACTGGTTGTCTGATACGTTTTGGAGTGACTTGACTAGCCCAGTGGTGTGCACTACTGTTGGAGGTGGCAGACCCATGGAGGAGGAGTGCTACTTTTAATGGTGGAAGACCCGCAGTACTGGATAGAAGGAGTACCTATGCAGGCTATCATGGGGAGCGCTACTGTGTGAGGTGGCAGACCCATGGCGGGGAGTGCTACTGTGTGAGGCAGTAGACCTGCGGTACTCGACATGAGGAGTAGCTCAGTAGTCTATGGTTAGTGAGTAGCACCTCGGAGTTGTAACAAGACTGTTATGCTCGACAGTGGAAGAGTTCTCCAGCAGCCGTGATTTCGACATCATGCATAAAATTCTGGTTTGAGCTGAGTTAATGACCTTTGTTTTTTCCTCAGGATTGAGATGGGTTACTTGATAACTTAGGTATATGTATGGCAATATACTTCTGTTAAGGTTATATGTTGAGATCATTTTTGTGGTTTATCCTTGTTGGATTTTGCGATACCATGAGGGTCTCGAGGTCCCTACTGAGTATCGTTATACTCACCCCTGCACGGGCTATGCCCGCACCTCGTTGTGTTGTATGCAGATGACGGACAACGCTGACCGAGGAAGAGTGTATGAGGAATTGACGGTACCCGGAGGTGGACACTAGTCGTGATGGCACACAGAGTGGAACGATAGATTCCGAGTGCTGAGGAGGACATATGTACTTACCCTTTAGGTAGGGACCCGGAGGACGATCCAGGAGCTGCTTCACCATTCAACTATTTTCTTTTCAGTTGTACTTTCTTTTAGTTGTAGCTGTACCTTTCTGTTGTGCTTTTATTTCCGGCCCATTTGTACTTTCAGCACACTTGTTATACTTCTTTACATAGTGTTTCCTTCCACTTTTACTCAGGTTGTGTGTGTTTACGTTTTATAAATGAAATGCCTTCCCTGTTTTTAGGGAGTTACGCTTTGGTGCTAGTCACCAGCCCCAGGCCTATGGAAGGTGGGCTTGGGGTAGTCACGGCACGGGCCCCGAGGACGGGTCATCACAAAATAAGTGTTTGAAATTAATGATTTCAGGTTATATTTAATTTAATATCACTATTAATCTTTTTTGATATTACTATTTATTAAATAATTAATTTGTCATCATTATGTATGCTTTTAAGGTATTTAGTTATTGATTAAATATTTATAAATAGTTTCAATAAGGAATAAAATTTAATATTTATAATTATTATCTATAGTTCAATATACCTTCTAAATGACAACATATAAAATTTTTAATACATTTTAAAAGCCGGAGTACGACATATTTTACTTTTCTTATAATAAAATACCATAAAAGGATGAATTTAATACAGGTGGATCCAAGAGGCTATAAAATCATCCAAAGGAAGATTTTAGATGAAAATATATCATCAAATAAAATTATTTTAGGTGTTATGGTATGGTTTTAGTATTTATACTATTATTTTTTACTCTTAATTAATGAATTTACCTCATAAACATGTAATTTAAATTAATATGTTTTCTCTCAATATTGTTCAAAAATAAAAGTAACCTATTTAATAAATTTGTAACATCTTATTTAAAATATGGAATCCATTTTTCAAAATTAAAAACACATAACTGGCTAAAATTAATTTAAAATTAATCACATTTATGGAATGTGAAAATGTGTTTATAAAATATAAACTTTCAATAGATTGATATATTCTTATACACAAATTCTATGTGATATTTATTCCATTTAACTAAATATTATTAAATTATTTAAAATTGATCTAGTTATACCTTATATTCAGTCATAAATATAATTTAGAAATACATATTATTGAGACAAGAAATATTTTTGAATTAAAATTTGGTGTATTTTACTATTCATAAATAACTTAATCTTTTGAGAAAAATATTAAAAAATTAAATCAATGTATATTTGCATAATTTATATTTAAAAAATAATTTACTTTTCAAAGAAAATGTATAAAATTTTAAAAATATATATTTAAAACATGATCTCCATTAAATGGAGGTGAAGATGTTTTTTTATAAAAAAAATACATCATTTATGCACAAAATTGTTTTTTCTCCTATATTTGCAATAAAAAAACATTAGAAGAATATTAAACATTATATTTAATATATAATATATATTAGTTTAATATAATGAATAATATGTTATTTTTTAATATTTATAAAACACACTTCTCCTTGCTTAAATATATTTTTAGTAAAATATTTCCTATTATTTTAAAAACAGTTTTATCATTATTTATAAGTAATTTTCCAACAAATAATTATATATAAATAAAATTTGAAAAATTATTTTCAAAATTCAGTTAATCCAAATAATTCCCTCTATTATAACATCAATGTAATAATAGTAACATTTAAATAATATGTGTTTGTTTGTTAAAGATTGATGCGGTGTATCATGTAGACTATGAACCATAATGATTCATTTTAATAAAATGAGATGTTTCATTATCCCCTACTTTAATAAACCATGTACTCAAAATTTTAACTAAGAATAAAAAGTAGGGGTTTTAATATTCAGAAACACTTTGTGTAATTCGCACATAATAAAAATTGTTTATGAAACATTCATATTAAAATAATGAAAGGGAAGTACAATGGTTACTTGAGATACCACATATTTCTCTTCCATGTAGAAAACATGGACACGGATGATAAAACTAACTATCATATACTAATAGGTAGTGATATATAACACATTAATAAGAATGTTAAAAACCATAAAAACATAAATTTTTGGTTGGTTAAAAGGCTATTGATTTCTCAAAATAAAAAGTAAACCGATGATTTTTTTGTTCCAAAATCATTAACCTAGAGTTGAGGGATAGGTTTACTATACAAATAAGCACTTATTTGATTTATTTACTTTTAATAAGAATAATTAAATTATTCTTTTTTTCATTTAATTTATTTTCAATTCACCCCTTAAACCTCGAAATGAATGATTAAAATGATTTTTTCATGCATGAAGTACTTTTAGGAATCCTAAGATCCATGATTTATTCATTTGGAATTAAAATGTATAATGAATACAAAAAGGTGAGCACATCATAACAAAAATGATGAATATTAATTTAATATCAATCAATAATATCCAAATATCAAATTCTTCACTTCATATTGTAGTCTCCTTGAGGCTCACAAAAAATATATATTTCTATTTCGAAGATAAAATATTTATAGGGTTCGTCACTAAATTTCTAAAATCAGCCTAACATCATAATGTCCCAAAAAACATAATAAAGATATATTTTTTCACATACAAAATATTTTAATACATTTATCAATATTAAATCTTAATGAAAAAAACCATGATTTTAAAAAAAATTATTAGAATATTTGTCAAATCCAAGCCTATATTAATAGTAAATAAAATCAGAAAAACCATAAAATCATAAAAAAAATTCATATTCACTGATACCATTCTATAAATATTTATTTTTTATTATTTTATCAACATCATTAATATATTTAGGGTTATATTTACTTAATCAGATTTATTTTTTCAAAATATTAAAATTCCAATAATTCACCATTCTTAGACATCATTTCCATTCTACATATTCAATCCAATAATTAAAGAATATGTATTGTTGTAAAATAAATATATTTTCAAAAATATTGTAATGACAATTTCATATAATATATTTCCCAAATAAAAAATCTCAATAATAAAAATCATTCTATTTCATGTTTGTCAATAATATAAGATGGACATTGATCAGTTAGCGTCTTCTGACTTATATCCCTTGATGATTTGGAAATTCCGTTACATAGAGGACTATATCATTATATTTGAATAATTTCACATTTATATATTCTTTATTTCACTAGAAATTACAGTCCTTGAAACTTTTATCTTCATACTTGCATGAAAATCTCACTCCCATCAAGTAATAACTGGGTGTTCAATTCCACAATTATTACATATATGAACATCTTTCATTCCCATTCCCACTTTATACATCTCTTACTATGTGTTTATCTTCTTCTCCTACATTAACTTAATGAAAGAATACATCTTGATTTATTTCATTGAATTAATAACACATGTTATTATATCTTATAATGATGAAATTTTTTGGGAGGATAGTTCATTTCAGAAAAATGGCATTAATATAGAAAGGAAATGATCAATTTTACTAATTGAGTTACATATGCAGTCTGTAACATCACTTTATAAACATGTAAAGTTGGATTCATTCTTAAAAATAATTTATCCTTCATTTTTATAAGTCTTAGATATTTCCCCGCTATATGTTATCATTGTTCTCAAGGAAAATAATTTCAAATAAATTTTCTTTAAAATACATTCATTCCATGTTTTATATTTCTGCCATCACTTTATTTTTTTTATATCAAGGACAAGGATTGATCATATTCTCATGAGTGGAGATAAAATACTTTGAAAACATTCTCCAAATCATTATTTCCTACGGAAATAATTATCTTCTATAAGGATGTTATCCATTTCTCAACTACAAATGGATTTTTTATCCAATAAAATGATAGAGGTTGTTGTATCATAAAATAATCTTAAATTGTTCCTCAGCATTGTGGGTAAGAAAACTCTATACAATTAAAGATATAGTTTATCACCTGATTATATTCTCCCATTAATGTTTTATGATACTTGACAGTAGTTGGATCAATATTTAATATATTATTATCAAACAATAGAGTTAAATACTTACAAGGACTACATGGGTTGATAGAATTTTCATTCATTACACTATGTTCCATTTCAAAATAATGAACTATATTAGATTATTTTATGATTACAAATGCATTATTTTGAACTAGTAAAACACATAATATAAATCTAAAATAAGGGAATAAATAATGAAAAACATAATCATAGTTACACTGGTAAAATTCTCAAAACCCATTATAAGTATACATTTTCTTAATCTATATTTTTCTAAACTGAGTTTCCAAAGATTATATTAATCATTATCTAATACCCATTGTATATACCACGACACTAGTATCACACATTTGTTGGTCAGTTTTTTTACATTGTTAGTAGTTATATTATATCACATATGAATGAAATTAATAGGTAAATAGGTTTTGAAAAATTGTTACATACATAAATCTTAAAACAATACTTGAAATAAAATACAACATCTTAAAAATATATTTAACCCCCCAATTATCAAAGATTTTATATGCTTATAAATTATAATATACATCTTCTAACTATGGAAAAATAATTCATATTAAAGTGCTGTGATTAGATGCTCAGAATGAGAAAGAGTGTGTTGAAATCTATAAAGAAAACATAATCATTAATGTTAAGGAAAATTTAATAACAGAAATAAAATCTATTTAAACATATTCATGAACATGTTATAGAAAGAATAAATTATAGTCATATAATTCCATATAAATAATCGAATTTATATTCTTCTAATTAAATAATCACATGAAATATCAATAATAAATCACATAATGTGAGAAATGTATAATGTCGAACATCATAAACATATCATTAAGGAATATTTCAGTGCACCATATACAAATGGGTAATACCTGGGCTTATACTTAAACTGGTTAGTCTAATAAGACATATCGATTCATAAGAAGGTTATAGAGGGACCTGCCTATAACTTTCTACGTTCAATGCATTATTTATATAAAAAGGTTGAAAAATTTATCATGTTAAACAATCATATTTAAAACATAGAATACAAATGTTAATTTTTTTCTACAAACCATCAATGGAATCCATATAGTATATTTATAGTCAAAGTATTCATAAATCATAATGGAAACATGTTATATGGTATCATAATAGATCAACCTCAATTAATAAAAAGATTTAACAAACGGTGTGGTCTTATATTAAAATAATATATTAAAATCATAGAATATTTTCTGAGAAAAAAACCATATTAAAACCATATGAAAAAAATTTATATAAAAATAAATATTTCCTTTACAATCAAATTTTTTATACCATTTTTTTATATGAAAAAATAATGGCATAAGGGTTTTTATTTAATAATATATGCGAGATTTCAATGGAAGATTGAAATTTAAAAATAGTCATAATGGTATGAACGTTGATGTTTCAATATACATTAAGAATAAAATATTCATTTTTTATTTTGTTAAAATGTTCCAAATAAAACACATTAGAATATTTATTTATAAAACCTTTGAATGAAATTTAAATTGGACATAAAATTATTTTTATAATATATTTGTATTCATATAAAAAAATATTCAATGTAATATCAAGAATATTATCATGGAGAAATTGATTTCATAATTATTTCATTAAGAATTCATAGTGCCCGAGTGAATAATAAGAATTTAAAAAATAATAGACAAGAAATAATAAAATTTGACAGGACATTATAATAAATAAATTAATATCATTATAAATCAAAGGGTATTTATAAACACCCCATTAAATAAGGTGGGTGTATAACATCTGACTTCATCCCACTGAAAAAAGGTTGAGATGACATACCTTACCTTGCATATTGTTTTATTTAAACATTATATAACATATAATATAATGTTTTAACAATTTTATTTATATATATTTGACCCATATCAATATTTATGATATCATAAATGATCCTCGTATATCATTTTTTAATAATATATCATTATTACCCTTATTTCGGGGGTTGACTACTTCATTTTAATTTGCATTGTTTTGTCATGTAAATCATATTTATTATAAATAGGATATATTTCATTTATATAAAGATAAATTCCATGTTCATAGATAAAATATTTAATTATTATATACATTTCCATAATCTTTCTTTATTTGTATACATGAAAATTGAATCGCATCACACCGTGAAGAGATTAGGATGTATGTACGCATGAGAGACTTTATCATTACGTTAATGATGAATGGGTATCAAATATGATGTTATATTAATTATATATAATCATTATAATGTCATAATTACCATATATATCCATTATTTCAATCATTATTCCCATCCATGTAAAGTGTCGATAAAAAACCTACAACAACATAGCGTGCAGACGGTAAACCGTATGTATGCACACACAATTCTTTTTTTTGTTGGATGGAAAAATACGGTAATACGGTTCTCTAAAAATCATAATAAATTATATTCATATAGTGGATATATGAATTGTTACTGAATAATTTAATAAACACATAAATACGAAGTACAAGAAAAAATGATCTTATATGGGTTGGTAGAAACGATTACCTATTTTTCAGAATACAGACATTAGACCTCTCATTGAGGGATCTAGGGATATATTTTTTGGAAACAAATTAACCCTATAAATTGAATAATTATTTTATAGAAGATAAATGGGATGGTTTTGTGCAATATAGAAGGCCCAATGTGGTATGAGGATGCATGGGAAGAGGTTCCCTTTTATAATTTAGGTGATGGAAAATCGGGGAAACTATAAAAATATTAAATTGATATAAATTATTTTTCATTTTTTCATTTATAAAAAGTGTGTCTTTTCTAATTTAAGATGATTATGGGTCTAAATCCTCTCATGAAATAAATTTTACAGAAGTTTTGGGATTATTCTTTCCCTTATGTATTTTATTTAACCCCAAAGAAACCCCTTTTACTATTACCATGTTTTTACTCATTATAGGTTAATAATGTTTCAAAAAAAATCCAATATAACCACAAATGTGTCATTTATTAATTTTTAAACCTTATCACATTCAGCTAGAGGAATTTTAAATTGTATATAATTATATAAAATATTATTTATTTCAAAATTTCATTAATGTCAATTTTGATAATACTCATTACATTAATTTTTTAAAATATCATAACAACATGATATCTTAAAAACAAATATTTTAATACATCACCAATATGTGAAAGGATCCTATAAAATTCGTGGATGACATTTATTATTTAAAATTAAATTTATTTTACTATTTTTATTATCATTTATTTCATAATCTAATTAATACAATATGTACTATATCATCCTTGGGTAAGACATTAAGGATAATTATTTTGATAAAATTTAAAAATAAAATATCACAGTGAATATAGGAATTTTTGCATCCAAATTACTATTTATAATCGAATAAATCTTATGAATAAATACATATAAAATAATTAATTACATGTTAAAAACATGAGTATGATATATTTCTATTTTCATAAAATAAATTATAATAAAAGTCTTAATGTCATTCAAATGGATCCAAGAATCCATAAAATCAATCCAATAAAGATTTCATTTGAAAAAAACTCATCATCTAAAATTATTTCTGTAATATGATCATTTTATAATAATTATGATATTATTTTTAACATTTAATTAATCAAATTTTCCTTAACATTAGAAATTAAAATTCTTATATTTACTAATCATATTATTAAAAAATAAATTGAAACTATTTAATAAATTTTGAACTTATAATTTCAATTATGAAATAATTTTTCATAAATTCCAAATAAATAATATATTAAATTAATTTAAATTATTCATGTCAATAGAATTAGAAAATAAATATTTATACTGATCAGATTTAAAAGATACAAATTATTAAATTTCAAAATTAAATATGAAGTAGATTTCAATAAATTAAATTGGATTAATTGTTATAAAATTTTTATAATTATAATTATAAAAAAAATTAAAAAAAGTATTTAACACTATAAATCATATAAATGGAAAAAAATCAATTAAAATTCTTTATTTTATTAATATTAATAAATACATGAATCTCATAAAAAAACCAAAAAAGTAACCAATTAAATTTTGGTATTCCTCCTTGAATGATGATTTTTTTATAAAGTAATTTTTTTTAAATTATCGAGGACTAGATTAAGAATGGTGTGAAATCAAAAGGTGGTAAATTTTTTTATTAATAAAAACTAATTATATGCATGAAATACAATTTGTTGTTATATAAAATCTTGAAACCCCATAGGATGGATTTAAAAATTATACTGGATATATCATTTATATTTCATTAATATAATATAAAATGTCTGTTTTTTTATTTTATTATTATAATACACACTTCTGATCATTTGTATAGTTTTCTTGAAAACTAATTATTTTATTTTATCATGGAGATTATCTTCATTTATAAATAATTGGTTATAAAATAAGCCTTTATATTTAAATATATAAATCATATTCTCATAATTATGTTAATCAAGTTCATTATATCCATTCAATGTCTAGGTTATAATGGTATCATTAAAATAATATTTTTTAGTTTTTTATGTTCGATGTGGTTTATCACGTAATGGATCACACATAGTTTTTCCTTTTAAAAAATTTTGTATGTAAAACCTATAGACATATCTCAATGGTTTAAATTGGAATTTGGTTCTCATTATCCCTAAAATTAAAAAAAAATTAAATTGAAAATCATAAAGGGTTATATATTACATATAAATTATTGTAATTATTAACATATATACCCTTAAACTATCATAAACTCACATTTTATCCTCTAAAGATATAAAAAATGCTAATATTTTATATTTGATGATTCAATCATAGCCATCTCATACATACATGACATAATAAAAAAACCGATTTCAATAAATTCAAATGATATCCTACAATTAATTAAATAGATAATTATGAGAAAACATTAACTAATAATTTGGTGGTCGTTGTGAACTAATGTAACAATTTTCAAATATATTATCAATCGGTCAATACATAATATATCTGTAATATCTCCAATAATGTCTCCACATGTTAAATTATTATATAGGTATCATTTAGATCTCATTTATTCATAACAAATGGACATGGAATCATAATATGGATGAGGTGAAACATTTTATATGTGAAAACACATAAAAAAGGTATCATTTCTTGAATAACATATCCAAAATAATTAACATTCAAATAGTTCAACAAAACTAAACAAATGAAATTAATATAAAACCATTTACTTGATAATAGTATAAAAAATTATATTGTCAAAAATATTTGAATTTTGGTGTATAGATTTAAAATTTTTGGATATCATGATATTTTATATAAATTCCTCAGTCATGATACTATTCACTTCATCATGGATGAAATTAATACATAACCATTGAATTCAGTAGTCATATAAAAAGTATCATAACATTATTTCTCATGATATATTTAGATACATGGATGATAAATTTAATACCCAACCTTACACGTCAATAATTTAATTTTATTCAATTCACCATGTGAATTATAGGATATTAATTCAATGCATAATAAAATTTCATTTGTAAAAAATAAGCATCCATGTTATGATACAAACATAAATAATTTCAATACATTTCCTTTTAATTAATGTATATTACCAAATTAGTTAATGATTATAACACCATGTGATATAAACAACCCAAAAATACATGGCTAATATCAAGGTATTTACATTCATACACTTTGTGGAACAATTAACTTTATTATTTTGAGGAATTCAGAAAAAAAAATTATATGAAATACCATAATATTACCATTTGGACACTTCCACTCAATATCCATTATTCATAATAAGAAGATATATAAATTTAAAATTACATTATAATTTTTTTTCATTTATAATATATTATAAACATGTATGAATATTTGACTCTCCTATAGTGAAGAATAATTAATAGGACTTATGAAAACATTTTAAAACATTGTACAGGAAAAATACATAGTAAGGGATATATATTTGTGATAAATTTGTTTTCATCAAAAACATGTAACCACAATATAAATATTTCCTTTTTTTACATAATAATTTTAGATAAGAAACAATTTAACACACATGATATATGCTTCAAAAAGTATCATAGTCAATATTAAGGGAAATATTATATTTATTAGGGTTTAATGTAATATATGGTAATTTAGGAAATAATTTTCCAGAGAAAAAAACATTCCCCCTTATATGGGGCTTAAACTACCCTTAAAAAATAATCTCTTTTTTCATATGTGATGAAAAATATATAATTCCATGAAAATTGACGTTCATCAATTGATAATTTTTATAGGTGAAATAGGAAATCATCTTCATGTCACTCTTAAAATCACACATAGCAGAATTCATTCATTTTGAATAACCTAATTAATTTATAGAAACATAATTCCAGAGAGAACATAATCATTAGACAACTAATTAGACAGATACATCAAGTTAACATGTCTTTAAAATAATTCCCCAAAACTATAATATATAAAAATAACACACTATTTTAAATTGAATTCATTTCGAATCATTAAATAATATTTTCAATAAATAAGAAAAATCATTTTATGTCCTAATATAAAATAATTAAAATATAAATTTTATTAGAAAATATCATTTTCAATATAAAAATAATTTTCATTGGAAAAAATCATTTCCTATAAAAAATAATTATTTTTTTCATTTTTTTGATAAAAATTATATTTGAATATTAACATGAAATATTTTAGTGTCAATATATAGACAAATTATTCATTCGATGAATGGAAAATACATTCAGGATTTAAATGTTAAAAAATACTCCCCAAAACATTGATAAAAAAGTTCCACATTTGAAAAATTACAGGATGATTATTTTTAATAAAATTAATTTACATTTTAAATTATAGTATAAATATAATGTTTTATAACATATAGTATTAAATAATAATTTCCATTACCCAATTATAGAAAAAACATTTTCATGGAAAAAAAATTATTTAGAATAAATACATTAGAAAAATTAAAACATATTTTTATTGAAATTCATTAGCATGATCTCGAATCACTATGTTTGTATAATAAAACCTTAACACTAAACATATATTAATTTTATGATTAATTGGGAACTGATTTCTAAATTATCCCATTATTATTATACTGGTAATATCATTTATTTTTATTCTTTATATAGATACTAATATATTACGTACATGTTAGATGTTTTGATGAAATAGACTTCATAATAAAAAAATATGTGGTTTGACCATGCTCAGGAAGGTAATTGTAAAATAATCAATAGAATAATAATTTTTAAATAGTTACATTTTTTATAAATTAATTACATTTTTTGAAGCCTCAATTATATGAGGAAATTAAACAAATCGTATAAATTTATTGAGGTGGTATTCCAAACGTTTTCCTGAGAAGAGTAATAATTTTTTATGAATGGATGAGTAAGATAATAGATGATATAATACAATTAAATTATGATAATTCTGATAATATTATCTCATATATAAATTAAATACACAATTATAAACATCCATTACCAGTGATGAGGTAATGAAAAACCTATCTCATAATAGGGTTGGTAGACCACATTTACATGTGAATAATGTTTTCATTTATTATATGAATTAAAACAAAATGACTAATTATTTAACCAAAATAAATAAAAATAATTCAGTGTTGTGGTGAAACCTATTATATTATATAATCATGGTTTGACAATATTTTATGGATTTTTTATGAGGAAGAAAATAAAAAGTCTCAGTTATATGATATACCTATAATTCAAAAAGGAAAAAAATCTTACATTTTAACTCATGGAGTATGGTGAATTGATGATTATAGAGATACTACATCTTGTTAAGGTTTGTTTTATATAAAATTCAATAGGTATTTTAAAAATATTAGTTCTAAAAATGTTTGAGGTAGGTTGGATATGAGGTTCTATTTTGAATGTGTGAGGGGTAGTGGACACTTTTTTATTATAGAATGTTTTAAATTTATATAAATTATGTCTCATGTTCATTTTATTTTTTCTTATTTCTAATATAAGATATATTTAGTGTTAATAATTATTATAAATTAATTTACTAAATATTTGAGTATGTTTCCACTATAATTTTTTAGTTTTATCCTCCCCCTCCCATCATTAACCCCTTTCATTATTTTCATAAAATCATTTCTTATTCTATAAGTTCTATGAAAGTTAATATAAAAGGCCAAGTGATCTATAAGATGATTGTAGAGAATATTTATTACCATATCCCAATCAATTATAATATAATAAGATACTTATGTATTTTAAGTCTTCAAATAAATATTTATTTAACATAATACACCATTACAATCATTTTCAATACTATTTATATAATTTGACTTAAATAAAATCAAGATAGTAATGGAATTAGATTATTAACCACTGAAAATAAACAATATAATTTACTTGTGTAAATAATTATTTTAACCCAATAAATGTACAAAATTTATTTAAATTTATTTTTTTTCATAATCATTTACAAAGTTTTTCTATTGCATGAACGATCATTGTGTTGATTTTGCGTAAGAACGTACTGAAATTATTATATAACTAATAATTAAAAATAAATAGCAATAATAAAACATTAATTCCCATTTAAATAAATATTTATAAGGAAACATCGTATATTTTCATTCGAATGAAAAAATATTAGTGTTATTTGAATAAATAGTGTGACTCTTTGTTATTCTTCTTTATAAAAATTTGTAATATGTAAAATATAAATGGATGGTGGAAATAAAGTAAACAATACTATAAAAACTAAATTTTATGACTAAAATAAAAATATCTAATAAAATAAGGGTATGTCTTAGGGATATTTTTTCCCTTATCACATAATATTAAACTTTCTTTACTTGTTTTACACTTACAGTAGTGGAAAATATTAATATTTATTATTATTAATAATGAACATACTTAAAAGGGGATTATTTACAAAGTTTTAACATCCAAATTTTAAATATATATTCCATTATTCATGATTCAATTTTTCTAATATTTTGAATAAAATTTTAATATTAATTAATAAAACAAAATGAAAAATAGTATTTCAAAACAAAGTGTTTTCATATCAAAAACTGAATGTATAAAAAAATAAGGTATTATGTTGATTCCAATGTAAATAATTATAAAATATTTTATTAAATGATACTTTTTTAATTATGATTAAATCAAAGTAAACAATGGTAATTTTGAATTACTTTACATAAAAAATATATTACAACTTATAAGAAATTAACATTTTTCATTATTAACTGAAACAATAAAATATTCAAAAATTTGGAAAAATAAACATAATATATATTTAAAATTTTGAAATAAAAAATTAATATTATTTTATCCAATTAAATTTGTAATATTTTGAAATATATTTTTTCATTAAAACTAAATAATACATTTGAAACATTCCAATTAAATAATTCGTATTTAATATTTGATTTAAAAAATAATTAAAACTAATATATTGAAAACAAATGTAATGCCCCGACCCCGCTAGACCAGAGTCAGTGCATTACCAATTACATTGGAAATATTACAAGGAATAAAACCTCGATGGACTGATTAGTTTAGAATTCTTGATGATACTAGATACATACATGTAACTCGTATTACATTGGGTAAGGGTAACACAAAACAACAGAAAACAAAAAATAAAAGACTGCATTCATGAGAACTCAATAAATGGTATCCTCTTCCTAACATATTTGAGTTAAATAAATAAAATGATTGAGCTCAAATGTTTAGTAAGGGTTACAAATAGTGAAAGAATTAATGAATAATAATTTAATCATAAACAATTATGCATAGTCAGTATGTCATGGTGAATAATTGAAGAACATATGCCTTTAATAAACTGATAATGAATCTACATCCATAGGTTTTTTCATAATGAAAGCATCATGGATAGTAATTACTGAAAATGAATTAAAAGAATTATTATTAATTGGACGACATGTATCTGGAACATGATACCACAATACTGTTGAAACAGTTTAAGTATATGGGTATAAACCCGTCAACTTTTTAGAAACAAACTCAACGGGTTTGTTGCTAAATGATTTGTCACATGAGACTTATCGATTCATCGAGGGGATATGAAGGACACCAACCATTGTTTCATGTCCAAACCATTATTTATAAATATATTAAATAGAAATACTATATTCTTTCTCAAAATACATATATATATATATATATATATGAATATATATATTCATCAATGGTTGTTGACATAAATAAAGGTAATTATAAATGAGAACATTGAAATATGTTGAGGAAATAATCCTTAGTCATTCCAAAGTGTACAATACCACCTTGAAATATTCAAATAATAATCCCTTAGAATATCATGAGAATATATAGACTCTTAATTTGATATAACAAAGGGAAGTACATACACTACAAAATGAAATTAGTGGTGAACAATGTTTATATCTCATAAAAGTAAATGTGAGATGAGAAATATTATTTTTAAATATGAAAGAAGAGTACATTGGGAAAATAATTTATATTTTCCATGAATAAATGTTTTTAAAATTAATATCCTAGAAAATAAAATACTAGGACATTGAAATTATATTTTAGGCGTAAATGATGTCCCACTGAAGTGAAATAGTGTTAAAATTAATTTTAAAGAAGTTTTAGAATAAAAACATTTTAAGGTGGTTTAAAGAACTCATTAAAAATGTTTTAAAGTGAAAATGTATGTTTTATTTCATAATACCACAAATGAACCAAAATATAATTTTAAATGTGTTATTTAAAAAGATAAATATTACCTAAAACTTATTTTAGAGTGAACATCGAAATAAGTAAGAATTTTAGAAGTTCTTTGAACTAAGATTGCGGATCGGAAGAATTTTTGAAAGATAATTTTAAACATGTAACTTCCCAAAAAAATTAATGATTATGATTGGTACACATATATAAGGAATTCACATAGAATTTTTGTGGAGTTCATAAGAATAAATAATAATGTCATTGAGGTGAATATAGAATAAGAGAAACCCGAATAAAAAATGGAGGCTTGGGTGGAAAACCTCCATCACATTGTAATCCATTTATTTGAAGGCCCCAAAATTAAGAATCACAAAATGTTACATTGAATACCATGATAATAAAGAAATTCATGATATGAAACATCAATGGTCAGTACACATACAACATACACAAGTAATAGCAGTGAATATGGATAATCTCACAAAAATGAAAGTGAGATGAAGAAACGCCTTACCAAGAATGTATGATTAGATTGAAGAAAATTAAATTAAATAATTATGTGTAAGAATGATAAATCTACAAAATAAATGTGGATATATATTATAAAACAATAGTAGGTAATTCACATATATTCTACTAAAATACAAAACCAATGACATTGATTTTAATTCAATGAATGGAAAATGAGTTAAGATATCCCATACCTTAAATCCGAATGTGTTCCCATATTAAAATCAAGGTCCTAGAATATTAAATTATACTCATTAATAACTTAATTCAGACTCTATTATACATGTATTTAGATTATCATAATTCTATTTAGTTCATTTATATCCTTATTGATAAGTTATAATATCGAATTTCATCACTACAGAGTGTTTGTTTTCTTTATTTTCATAAATTATTCACTTATTCATAAGTAATGGAGTTCATGTGGAATGAATGTAAATATCTAGAATTAAAATTACAAATTATTTATAAACATTCAGAATTTTTAATTATCTTTTATATAACTTGCTTACATTGAATGAAGATGGATTATTATATGGAACATTAATGATAAATGTTTCGGTTGATTTGTGGGTTTAGATTATAACAAATTTATTTTTCTTTATAACATAATACCATTTTTAAAAAGGGATTAAAGAACCTAAAATATGTTTTATTACATATGTAATAATTTTTTTTAACCATAACATCAATGGTTTCTTGTGAAGAATTGAGAATGATAATAGAAATCAAAATCCCATTGTCCTTGAATGTGGAAAATTGACACATCTCGGATGTTATTCGTACTACTAATATAAAAGAAAGTAAATGGAAGTGATGATGAAAACTTATTACAATATAATGAAAAAATTCAATTACATGTAAGGTACCACAGTCATCACAACATTTGGATACGGAGAGGTAATAATAGAAAGGGAAAAAATGAACATAAAAGGAAAGACAATGAATTGAAAAGAGGAATTTACCTCTTGAACCAAACATCTTTGAGAGCCTCTTTAAGGGAGAGGTTTTGATATTTTAATAAGACTAAGTCATTCTATATGTGGGATAGGAGGTTGGGAGGATATTTGGATAGAATTAAGAGAAGGAACAAGGCTTGAGAGAGGTGAAGAGAAGAGGGAGTGATGGGGGTTTTAGAGTGGAAGGGAGAGGGGATTTCTCAATTTTATATTCACTATTTTATTATTTATCCACAAGACAAGGAATAGTGAGTCTTCAATGTACATAAAAAGTAATTTTATCATGTGAATCAGAATAAATTGGTCTTAAATCAGTAGAACATCATACATGACTCAATAATTATTATATTCAACTTATTTTGTAAATTAGGGTATTTCACTATTCATAAAAAATTCATGTATTTCAAAAAAAATAAAACAAAATTCACCCCATACATTTATAGAAGTTTAGAATCAAAAAATGAAGTCCATTTTTCAAAAATAATTATCTATATATGACTAATTTAATATTTAATTAAAATCATAATGTATTCTAAAAATAGTTTTAAAACATTAATTTACTTATTCCAAAACATAGGTAGATCATACCCCAACATGAATTTTATTTATATACATTCATATGAAAGGTTACTATTGATTAGAGTATGTCACTATTCATAAGGGTATTTTACTATTCATAAGGTTAGGTTAATTTTCACAAAAAATTATGTTTTTCTTATCGAACTCCAAATAACTTACTCTTTGAAACTCTGTATGTCAGATTTTCGAAATTTACCATGAAGAAGTGAATAACATATGTTTACATGGATAGTTTATAAAAAATTAGTGTTTTTAGAGACACAGTGATCAATCCATTCTATATTAAATCTATTTGTATATTCATGGGGTGTTACATTATCCCCTCCTTACAAAAATTTCGTCATCAAATTTTGAAATTAAACATTGAAAGTTAATGGTTGATACATTTAAATTACTTAATGGAAACCCACATCAAAAATAGGGTTGATAAAATATCCTCCAAAAAAGGGTTAATCGAGATGAGGTGGTCACCCCAAAAACTATGTATTCAAATGAGGTGACGTTAGTTGGAAGAAAAAAACTCGACATTAGAGAAAAATCTAACTATGATTTTCTACTGGAACAAGATAGAGGACTTGTTGAGATGAATGTTGATTACTAGAAAACAATAAACTAAATAAAAAATTCATTGATATTATCAGTGATAATGATAACAGGAAACCATTTTATTTAAGAATATTTTCCTTAAGTCATGGAATTATTCTACTATATAAGAGTATAAATATACATTTATAATTATAAACTCATCCTTTTATTGTAGTTTAACTATATATACCTCATCACGTAGCATGGGTTGTGTCATTGGGTGATGTAATACATTAACCCTTAAAATAATATACAATGATTAACTTATACCATTTCATAAATGGTTAAAAAATTCTAAAATACAATGATTCAACACATTACAATAAAGTCTGCTAAATTTTCAATATGATCATATGATTAACCATTAATCAAAAAGTAGTAGCTCTAAAATTCACATTACAAACATGTGAATAACATCATCATGTATCCTCTTGAAATAACGTAATAACTTGAATTACTGTAAAACCCATATTGGAAACATTCATTCTTCTATATTACTTATGTACGATACATGTTATTGATTATATTCCTTAAATCCTGAAGTGTTTTAAACTTTATTGATGATAGAATAGACCACTTCTCGACAAGTAAATAATCAGTTCCAATGTTGTCAATAATTATGAGAATCAATCATTTTTTCATCATTATCAGAACATCAGATTTATATAAAGTGTTGTCTTTCCCTCAATCATGTTTTTTTCTAAAAATTTTTACTTTCCCTTGAATCACTTTTCCTTTATACCATTCATCGTATGACCTCATATCTTTAATGAATGATTACTGTAGTATAATCCTTATATATATCAAATAATTCATATAACCGGTACATTACTGACAAAATATACAAATGGAATGATTATTGACAAGTAATATTAATCATTATACTTCATCTTTGGTAGAATCAAAACTTTCTCATTAAACAAAATCATTATTTCGGCTATATTCCTTTTATTATATGGACATTGGTTCATATAGTATCTCATATCCATTCAATTGAAGCATTTTACATTGGAAACCATTTTCATACCCTTGAAATCAATAACATGGTGTCATTTTTCTGTACAATGGTAGAAAACACCCATTCCCTTTATGAATTTTACAGAGTTACTCTTTACACAGTTATATCATGTGGTAAATCACTTCTTTTCCCTCATCCCTTTATTCCTGTATTTCTCTTCCGTTTTCTTCTTCTTTCTCTTCCCTAAAAATCTATAGGAGTCGGAAAAGTCCTTACATACCTTGTTAGCACATGATATTATTTTATCATATGATGGGGATACATGGGAGATAATATTCTTTTGGAAAGATGGCTTAAGACTATTAAAGATATGATCTTATTACTCTTAACATCCCTTGCATTGGTGAAGTTCTCATTCCTTCTGTTAGGTGCCATATCTAATGAATTTCATTTTATATATTAGCACATAAAATTATGAACTCTCTATAACTATAAACATTGTATAGCACATATAAAACATTTATGCACCGTAAATCCTAGAATAATATACTTTTGTTACATTAGGGACATAAATCCTTAACAATTGTGGGTAAATAAAATGTGAATTATCCTAAAACTATATCATGAGAGTGTCATACCAAGAGTGTAGCAAGGCCCATTGACATGTACATGGATACCACGGGTCAATCCTGAAATGATTTGTCCGAGTTTTCACTCCTAGGTACCTCAGTGCCAGAGCCACCTCTACTTGTCTGTATTCAGAAAGGGACGTATTTTCTAGAATGATCCAATTAATATATTACATTCCAAAATTCAAGGATGTTTTTGTTTTTTGTCATCAAATATAACCAATTGGATTTGTTCCCTAACCGACATTTTCTAAATCTACTTCCCAAGGATTCTACTAAACTTCCTCTGATACCAACTCTAACACCCTGATCCCTCTAGATTGGAGTCGGTGCCTTAGTTATTACATTGGCATGATTTCAAGGAATAAAATCCTAAAGGGCCGATTAGTTTAGTAGTCATGATGAAACTAGATACATACATGTAACTCGTATTACATTGAGGAAAGGTAACAAAAAACAACACATAACAAAAACTAAAATATTGCATCTATGAGAACTAAATAAATGGTCTTCTCTTTATAACCTGCTGAAGGTAAACAAATGAAAGGCGTGTCCTCAAATTATTAGTATGGTTTACAAATAGAGGAAGCATGAATCAATAATAATTAATTCATAAATAATTAGGTATAGTCAATATGGCATGGTGAGTAATTATTGAACACATGCCTTTAATAAATTGAGAATGAAACTACATACAATGGTTTTGTCATAGTGAAATCATCATGGTTAGTAATAAGTGACAATAAATAAAGATAACGATTATTCATTAGACATCATGTATCTAGAACCTGATACAAGAATTCCATTGAAATAGTTTATGTCAGAGGGTATTAACTAGTCTGATTTTTGGAAACAAACTCACAGGGTTTGTCACCAACTAATTTGTCTCGTGAGACCTCTCGATGCATCGAAGAGATATAGTGGGTCCCACACTCTTAGGCATGTCCAAAAAAATCTTTATACATAGATTTAATAGAAGTAAAATGTGACTTTTCAATATCCGTATATATTTTTGGATACATATTCATCAAAATATTTGGATATAAATAAAGGTACTTTTAAATGAGAACAATGAAATATTCTTGAGGAAATAATCCTTAAACATTCCAAAGTGTCCCATACCATCTTGAATCATTCAAGTAATAATCCCTTGGAATAACATGATAATAAAGATAATATTGATATGATATAACAAAGGGTAGTACATACACCCAAAAAATGAAATAAATGGTGAACAATGATTATATATCATAAAATATAATGTGAGATGATAAAAATCCTTTTTCATCAGAAAGAAGAGTTGTTTTGGAAAAAAAAACTTATATTTTCCATGAATTCGTATATAAGAAATTAATATCCCAAAAATTAATAAACTAGGACATTGAAATTATATTTTATGCATTAATGATGTCCAACTGATGTGAAATCATTTAAAAATTGATTTTAAAGAAGTTTTTTAACAAAAACATTTTAGGGCAGTTTAAATAATTCCCTAAAGAGATATTAAATTTCAAAGGCATGTTTTATTTCATAAGAAAATAAATGAATCAAAATATAATTTAAAATATGTTATACAAAAAGCTAAATATTACATAAAATATATTATATATTGGACATCAAAATAGGAAACAATTTAGATGGTTTTTGAATCAAGCTTGTAGATTGGAAGAATTTTTGAAAGATTATTTTAAACATGTGACTTTACAAAATATAAATAAGGATTCTTATTGATACACATATATAGGACATGCACAAATATTTTATGAGCATTTCATAAAAATAAATAATAATTTCATTGAGGTGAATAGAGAATAAGAGCAACCCGAATGAAAAATAGAAGTTTCGTTGGAAACCCACCATCACATTGTAATCAATCAATTCAAATAACCCAAAATTATGAGTCATCAAATGATACATTGAATTCCATGATAATAAAGTGATTAATTATATGAAACATCCATGGTCAGTACTCATACAATAGAAACATGTAATAGTAGTGAATATGTTAAATCTCACAAAAATGGAAGTGAGATGAAGAAACCCCATACCAAGAAAGTATCATTATATTGAGGAAAAATCGATGACATAGTTATGTGTGAAAAACATAAACATACACAATAAAATTGGATATATAGAATAAAACAATCATAGCTCATTCACACATATTCTGGAAAAATACTAAACCAATGACATTGATTTTAACTCAATGAATGTGAATTGAGTTAAGATATCCCTTACCTTAAATCCGAATATGTTCCCCTCTTGAAATTAATTCCTTGAAATATGAAATTATAATCATTAATAACTTAATTAAGAACCTATTATACATATATTTAGTATATCGTAATTATTTTTAGTTCATTTATCTCCTTATTGATAGGTTATAATATCGAATTCGGTTTCTCTGAAGTGTTTTTTTCTTGCTTTTCATAAATGGTTCACATGTTCATAAGAAATGGAGTTAATGTGGAATGGGTAAAAAAATCCAATATTGAAATTATATATTATTTATGAAAATTCAAAAGTGTTAATGATCATTTATGTATCTTGGTTACATATCTTTAGGATTAATTATTATATATAACTTTAATAATAACTGTTTTGGTTAATTTGTGAGTTTTGATTGCAACGATTTTGTTTTTCATTATAACATAATAACATTTGTACAAAGGGATTAAAGCACCTTACATAGGGTATATTAAATATATAATAATCTGGTTATTCTATAACAAGAATGATTTCATGACCAGAATTGAGAATGATAACACAAATTGAAAGCCTTTCATCCATGAATGTGGAAAATTGACACATCTCGGATGGACTTCTTGTTACTTGTATAAAATAAGGTAAAAGGAAGATATGATGATAAAATATTTCACTATAATGAAATAATTATAGTACATGTAAGTTACAAGAGTAATCAAAAAAATTTGATAAGGATAGGTAATAATATAAAAAGAAAACAAATAAACATGAAAGGAAAGACAATGAATTGAAAATAGGAATTTACCTCTTGAACCAAACATACTTGAGGGCCTCTTTAAGGGGTTTGGGGTGATAATTGGACATAATTTCGAGAAGCCACAAATCATGGTAGGAGTGATGAAAAGAGGGAGTGATGGGGGTTTTTATAGTGGAGGGGAGAGGGGATTTCTCAATTTTATATTCATTAATTTATTCTTTCTCCACAAGATAAAGAATAGTGAGTCTTCCATGACCTATAACATTAATTTTATCATTTAATTATGAATAAATTGAGATTACATAGGTATAACATCATACATGACTCTACAATTTGTGCATTCATCTGTTTTTTTTGTAAATTATGGTATTCCACTATTCATAGAATATTCATGTATTTTAAAAAAATAAAAATAATTCACACCAACAATTTTTAGATGTGTAGAATCCAAAAATGATGTCCATTTTTTAAAAATAATTTTATAATATGATTAATTTAATATTTAATAAAAATAATAATTTATTCTAAAAACCAGTCTTAAAACATTTATTTACTATTCCAAAACATAGGTATATCATACACCAACATGAATATCATTTATATACTATCTTAGGTTAGGTTAATATTAATTTGGTTATATCAATATTCATAAGGGTATGTTACTATTTACCAAAAATTATTTTTTTCTTATCGGACTCCAAATAACATACTCATCACAACTGTTTATATAGGATTTTTGAAATTCACATCACAGAAGTGATAAAATTATGTCTACGTGGCTAGATTATAAGAAAGTAGTGTTTTTAGAGACTCAGTGATCCATGCATTCTATAATAAATCTATTTTCAAATTCGTGGGGTGTTACAACAAATCTATAATATATAACAAATAAAATTATTATGAAATGATATATATTTATTATGAAAACCACATTGTCTTTACAATAATGGTGGATGTTTAAACAATACATAATCATTTTGTAAGAGTAATCAATAATCTTGTTTTTTAAATACAATTAATTCCAATATTTCTTTAATCATGTAGTGGGATTGATTTATCTGTATGAATCCTCAAATTTTCACAATATATTGTAATTATATATTATTTAGTCCAAATGTTACCTAATTAATAATTTCATGCGTATATAGGTGAATTACCTTAAAAAAATTTAATATGAATAGTGTATTCATTAAGGAATGTGATTGGAAGAATGGAAATTCCTTCAATATCAAGTAATTTGGAATGAAAAATAAAATGATAATTTATTTATCATATATATATTAATTTATTTAATTTAACTAATTATTGATAATTTTTATTTTTTATTGTAGTCATTTAAATAATTATTGATTTCAAATACATTGAAAATAAAAAAAACAACAAATATTGTTGTAAAACAAATGAATTTCTGACCTAAAAAGAGGTTTGGTATGTTTCCTCAGAAAAAATAAATAAATACCGAAAAGATAAAATGAAATAGTTATTATAAATTATAAACCAAAAAATAACAATAAGAAATGAAAATGTATTTAGATTCAAATAGAAATAAAATTCTTATTTATGTTTATCTTTAAATGAAAATAATATTTTTTTTATGTTATACAATGGATGAAAGCATTTGGTTTAGTGTCAAATATCATTCAAAACCCCCATTAGAATATGAAATAGACATTAAACATAAAATATCATGAATTGAATATAATTCCTAATATAATATAACATATATAAAATCAATGGATACTTAAAACCACCCCCTAATCTAGGTTAACTAGTTATATAATTTACATAATATATTTTGATTCAATATATAGACTCTCATTCATTAGTCCACAATCCATTTGTAATATAATTAAAAACCACACTTTATTGGTAAGTGGAACCCTTTAATAAAGTTTAACATTGTTACTAGCATATACACGAAAATAATTTCAAATAAAAAATGCCACAATCAACAGCAAAAATAAAAAGACGAGTCCACCACCATATGCACCAACCAAATAGTGTTGACCATTCAGCATTGGTTCCAAAAAAACCGATTCGAAATTTGGAATCCAAAATGATGAAAACCATGATACCTCCTCTGATCCATCCCACTTCATACTCCTCACCAACTCAATTGTCACTTCACTAACCCAATCAACTCGATACAGTCTCCAACCTCATCAACAACTCATCACTTATTTTACCACTACAAACATACATTATGCCAACCCTACTAGAGATACACAATCGAATCCTTCGACTTCGAAAGGGAACCATCATTGTAGAAACATAAAATGAAAAAACCATCTTCATGAGAAAAATAACAGCTGACATCACTAATGTCATTCACTGTCATTTAATATTCATTGACACCATTGACATCGATTACTAACACCGACCAACCTTCTATTTAGTTACTTGACATTTTCGTCACATTAATCTATCTAGTAGAACTTAACACCATTCAAAGTTAACTTGTTTAGAGTATTTGATATTCGTGAGGAATTATCAACGCAAAATCTATAATATCTAAATAAACAATGAATTTTGTGAATCATAGAAACACTACTTGAGGTATTCCATCATTCAATAGTATCCATCATTGATGGATCTACTATTATGCCATCTCTTTAGATTATGTAACCAAAAAATGAAACATTTTCTAGCAAAAATTCACACTTTGTAAATTTTGAATATATCTTCTCCATCCTTATGGACTTAATTAGATTTATTATGTGATATTCAGGATCATCCATTCACTTTTAAGAGATTACAATATCATCTATAAATACTTCCACAAACATATCGACGTAATATATAAAGACTCTATTCATTAAATCAATGAAAATAAGACGTGATTTAATATGAATAGAAGGAATCGCTATATATTTTGTTTACATACCTTATATAGAATGTTTTATTAGGTATATCCTCTTTGTTGACCCTTAATTGATGATGTCCACAATGAATATAAATCATGGAAAAGTATTGAGCCTTGCGTAGTTGAACAAAAAAGTGATTAATATTGGGAAGATGATACATTTTCATTATTGTGATCTTTTTCAACTCCTCGTAAAAAATACAGAGTCACATTGATCCATAATTATTTTTCAAAGAATGAACCGGTGCCCCCTAAGGTGAGAAAATTCTCTGAATAAGTCCCTTGTGAAGTATTTCTTGATGTTTCTACTTCAATTCCTCTAACTCAATCAGTGATTTTATATAACCAGTCTTTGAAGTTTTTGTATAACTATGATTGCTTTACATTGAGAACTAAACATCTCATTTTAGTGGAAGTATAGATAACTCTTCCAGAAATACATTCACAAAATCATAAATAATATACATATCATTGATATTGATTTTCTCCCCAACGATTTGTGATAAACAACCCATCTAAATGGGAATTAAGACTGATAAACTGGATGTAATCTCAACAGGAAGTTCATACTTAGCATCACATGAATGGATGATCAAAGGAGGGTTGGAAATATCAAATTTTATGTCCCTTTCTTGAAAATATATGTAGGATTTATGTATAGAAACACAATACATGCCTAAGATGACATAAAATTTAACCAAAGTATGAATGACAAGATTTGTAGGAAGCCCAATCCCCCAAAAATCAACTGGATAGGAATCATAGACTTAAGATAAGAAAATATTGCCATTAGGTTTTTCCCTACTAATTACACATATAATTATTTTGGTGGAATCTTAACACCCATTGAATATTATTTAGATATGAAGGAGTGAGTAGATCCAAAATAAATTATGACCTTAGCAGTTCTAGAGTGGGTGGTAAGTGTGGCTTTCATCATGTAGTTATCACACTCCCAATCTGAAATAGTGATTGCATGATACATCTCCTTGTCCCTCAACATAAAAGGTTGCAAATGTCAACAATCATTAGTAGCCCATGGGGTTGGGAGGTGGTTAGTGAAATTCCTATTCTCCTAACACATATAGACCTAAATTGTGGGAGGTGAATTCTATGCAGTTTTCCCCATTCACAACATTAGATAACTTATTCCCAAAACATCATAAATCAAATTCTCAATGGAATTTCCATCCATTAAAAAAACATTTATTAGAATCGTTAAGGAAATATCCTCCATACTTCATCCCACACAAAGGGAATAAAGGAAATATCATATTAGTTTCATCATAGTTTTTAGATTTTCCATTAAACTATGCCTTCCAATTCTTGCTAAATCCCTCAGATTGATACCTTACTCAATCATCCATTTCAACCTTGATATCACAACAAACAATCTCTCCAGAGACACTTAAGTCTCTTTGGGATAGATCCCTTCATAGAAATGGCTTTAAGCCATGGATGAACCTAACAAATTTACTTTTCGGTTTGATGACAAAACCTAATGTGTACCTCAAATGTATTGTAAAATTATCTTTGTATGTATTGCTAGATTCATCCTCTAATTTCCTAAAATCATGAAATTTTTTCTCCATATTGGTATGAAGTATCTGAGGAATGATTATATTTAAAAATAAGTTATTTAACTCATCCAATTCAATAGATTCAATATCATCATCCTGCGTTGAATTCTTGATTAGAGTCCACAACTGGTTTACTTTAAATTTTAACTGATAGATTGAAAAAATGTAACATCCCATTACCATTTTATCAGGTATTCCAATAACCTCATCATGTTTTCCACTCATTTGATATAAGAAGGATACCTATAATGTTGAAGTCCGAGATTTTATGGAATTTTAACATTTAAATATCTTGTTCAATAGTGTGAAGAATGATTTCATCTCTTGTAACTGGGTTACAGAGTGTGTAATTATTGGTGGGTACATTATTTGAAATCATATTCATGCTGTGAAATATTTATTTTCCTTAATGTTGGTTTCCCATCATAATTTTTTTAAATAATATAATTTAATATGAGACAACATATTTTTTAGTGTATTTGTACACCGTAGATTCATGGTGTCTAACTATATAACACATCGTGAAATAGACTAAAGCCTGTTTTAAAACACACGATTGGTATTTTTCATTGTCCTTTCTTTCTAGACTCCTTAATCAATGATCTGAGGTCTCTCATAGATGTATTTGATGAAGATACCTTTCCTTATGGATATATCCTTTTGATGCCTAATATCTATTGTGATTGTGGTAGTCTCTCTAGCTAATTTTTCTTCCCATTCCATTGTTTACATTGACAACGATATCACCATTGGGTGGAAGTTTCGGATATATTTTTTTAACATGGTGTTTCTTTTTTTCTTCTTCTGGATCTATTGTATGAACTCAATCTAGAGGCCTTTTTCTTTATTGGGCATAGTGCAACAGATGTCCATTCTTGATGTTTGTAGGTTTCTTCCTTTCCACTGACCCCTTCTGTTTATATTTGGATCAATCATGTGACATGGATTATATATTGGTACATTATTTGTCATCGTTGGGATTTTTTGTTGGTGGATTATAATACAGATGTGTTCAAGCCGAATTTTGAGGTAGCTTGTTCAGTCTCTAGCCAATGATAATGGATCATGTTATTTTTCATTACAAATTTCATCACATTGAAATTGTGACTAATTTTGTGTGTGTGTTAAAAATGGATTTTAATAAAAGATTTTGATTTTATGTTTATTGATTAATAAAGATAAAATAAGTATTTTTAAACTGTTGTAATGAGATTTAAAATGGGTATCAAATTGTTTCGAAATTGATGAAATAAATTGTGAAAAATGATAACATGAGTTTCGTCGGGTACATTGGTGGATGGTTTAGCTTTGGGCCAACATCCATTTTTTTTGATAATCACAAAGGTTTTTATTGGGGTTTCCCCCTTTTTCATAGGCCCGTAGTTCAAGGGGGTCAATATTTCCATTCTTGGGGGGTTTAATCATTGAGTATTCCCTTAATTCCTTGGACCATTGTTCTAGAAACTAGTTCTTTCAGATGATTATTATGGTACGAGTAGTCTACTGCCAAGAACACTACAATTTCATGGGGTTGTGATACCTATGATTGTTTTTATATTTCTTTGATTTATGTGTTATCCTTGATATTATTGATTATTTTTGTGAAAAATGATATGTAAAATGTGTATTGAAATTGATATACCATCTTTTGTTTGAAAAATTAGAGAAAGGTAAATGGTTACCATGTTTTATATAGAACTATTGTACTTATAATCATTCCACGTTTTTACATAAAATGTGCATAAATGAATTGTTATACATAGGAGTGTTAAGGAACACCATGGTGGGATCCTACTGTGTCACGACCCATCCTGGGGCCCGTGCTGTGACTACCCCAAGCCCGCCTTTCATAGGGCAAGGGCTGGAGACTAGGAAAAAAGGCGTAATCCCAATAAAAGGGAAGGAATTGCGTTTTAACCTGTAACACACACACTCCGAACACAAGCAGTAGAGGAAACAACCGAAAATAATCACTATGAAAAACCAATACAAAAGTAATTGATGAAAGGAAAGGGTCCGGATATACAAGCCCAACAGTAAAGTACAATTGCAGAAAAGTAAACAGCAACTACTAAGTCGTCCTACAGGAATCCCACCTGAAGGGTGGGTACATATGTCCTCCTCAGAACCTCATGTTCGTCAGTCCACTCCGTGTACGTCTTGACAGGTGGTCCACCTCCGAGTACCATCCAGCTCCACAACACTCTGCCTCGATCATTTCTGTCTGTCACCTGCATCCAACAAAATGATGTGCGGGCATTTCCCGTGCAGGGGTGAGTATAACGATACCCAGTAGGGACCCCGAGACTCCCGAAGGTCTCCTAGAATCTACGAAGGATAAACCACAAAAGGAAAGGTACAATCATGAAGTATAAACCAACCCGACTTAGGTATGTTATCATACATATACCAATGTTATCAATTTCAGTTCGGCTCTAACTCTCGAGCCCAAGCACAACCCAGTCCACACAGGAAGTAAAGTCAATCGCATTGATGATAATGATTGAAAGTCAAGACTCAGATCACATAGGTATATATCTCTTGTATATCGATAGAAATGATCACATTTTGTCACCGATTCTTCTAATCTATCGGACCCACACAGGATAACAGTCCAGCTAGGCTGTCAAACCCACACAGGATACAAGACCGGCTACTCTATTGGACCCACACATGATACAAGTACAGAAGTCAAAATTTTCGGACTCACACAAGATACAAGAACAGTAGTGATCGGTTTCAATCCCATGGAGGATCTCAGTATAGTATTCATCACTGTCAAACCCATGGAGGATCCCAGTACAATAGTCGTCACAGTCGCAGCCAGCTCTAGGGTTCCCAGACACAACACGCTCGATTCTAGGAGGGTCCGCTCCTCGTGACAAGTTTCGATAAATCTACTATCATGAAGTCTTGAGTTGATGTATCACATAGTTTCGTCTCATCATAAGTAACCCAATGCGACACACGACACGTCAATCAGACACCCAGTCTTGGGAGTTATAAGTGTTTCAACTCCGAGGGCCCGGTTGATTTCGGAATCGAACCAACCCAGTCGTACACAAACTTTTCCAAAACCATGAGTGTGATATACCGAAATGACCATCTCGATCCAAGGAATCCAACACAACTGAGTGTGCATCGATCGGAGGTCCATACCTCATGTTATGGGCGAAAACCCATAAGTAATCGGAAGAGGGGGGTCTTGGTCCCGTCCGACCTGGCCCCACCCGCCCTAGGTCGACCTGAAACGGGTCGACCCGACTCAGGTCCGGGTCCGGCCCGGTAGGGCGCAGCTTTGCACGGTGGCTGTGGCCCGACCCATGCAAGGGCATCCCTGCCCGAGCAGCAGGCGGTTCGGCCCACGCGGCTGGCGGCCTGGCCCGATGGCCAGCCACGGCTTGACCAGTTGCCAGAGCGTGGTGCCAGGGGGGGTGGCATGGTTCCCCAGTTTTTGTAACGGCGGTGCCAGCTGGCACTGCTTGTTCCTCCCGGAACCTGCGGAGGCTAGTTCTGCCCTACTGCCGCAGCTGGTGCCAAGACGGTCTTCCACCGGCGGCGCGTGAGGGACACCGCTACCACTAGGCGGTCAGCCGGTGCCAACCGCCACCTCCGATCACCAGCACCACCACATGGGGCCTCCGGCCGCGCGGGCTAGGCCGGCAGTCGCGCGGGCCGGGTCGCCTGCCCCACGGGCCGAGCCTTTCTCTCATGGGTCGGGCCCCAGCTACCTGGCCGGACCTGGACACGAGTCGGGTCGACCCGTTTTGAACTGACCCAGGGTGGGTTGGGCCGGGTCGGACCGGACCCAGACCCCCCTCTTCGGCTTACATTTTTTTCATAACATGAGCTACGTACCACCGATTGAAACATCTTCAGATGCGTTGGATTCCTTGGATCAATGGGGTCATTTATATATTTCACACTCATGGTTTTGTCAATGTTTGGGTACAGCTGGGTCGGTTCGATTCCGAAACCAACAGGGCCCTCTGAGCAGAAACACTTATACCTCTTAGACTGGGCCTCCGATTGATGCGTCTTCTATCACGTTGGGTTCCTAATTATGAGTCTAAAATATGGGATACATCACCTTAGGACTTCATGATATTTTATGTATTGATACTTGGATTGAGGAGTGCACCCTTCTGGAATCAAGCGAGTTTTGTGCGGGAACCCTAGAGCTAGCTGCTTCTGGATGACTACAATACTGGGATCCTCTGTGGGATTGACAGCAATGACTAATATACTTGGATCCTCCATGGGTTCAACAGTGATGACTACGGTTCTTGTATCTTGTTCGGGTCTGACAGTTTTGACTTCTGTTCATGTATCATGTGTGGGTCCAACAGAGTAGCTGGTCTTATATCCTATGTGGGTCCGACAGCTTAGCTGGTCTAGTATCCTATGTGGTTCTGACAGCTTAGATGAATTAGTGACTACATTTGATCATCTATGTCTCTATATAAGAGATTTATAACTATGTGAGATGATTCTTGACTTTCAATCATTATTATCAATGTGATTAACTTTACTTCCTGTGTGGACTGGGTTGTGCTTGGGCTCGAGAGTTGGAGCCCAAATGAAATTGATAACTTAGGTATATGTATAGGAATATACCTAATTAGGGTTGGTTGATACTCTGTGATTTTATCTTCCCTTATTTGGTTTTTCCTTCTTGGATTCTGGGAGACCTTCGAGGGTCTCAGGATCCATACTGAGTATCGTTATACTCACCCCTGCACGGGGAAAGACTGTACTTCGTTGTGTGGAATGCAGACGACAGACAACACTGATCGAGGTAGAGTGTTGTGGAGATGGACTGTACCTGGAGGTGGACCACTTGGAGAGACATACATGGAGCATACAGATGGACCTGAGGTGATGAGGAGGCCATATGTACCCTCCATTCAGGTGGGATTCTCGGAGGATGACATTGTCGTTTCTATTTACTTTTCTGTAGATGTACTTTACTATTGGACTTGTATTTCCATCCCCTTTCCATTCATCAATTAATTTTGTATCGTTTTTTCTTAGTGATTATTTTCAGTTGTTTCCTCTACTAATTGTGTCACGACCCGTCCTCGGGGCCCGTGTCATGACTACCCCAAGCCCTCCTTCCATAGGCCAGGGGCTGGGGACTAGCACTAAAGGCATAAATCCCAATAACTGGGAAGGCAGTGCCATTATAAAAGTAAACCAAACGCCACAGAGTACAAGCGGAAGGCTCAGATGCATGATCAGTACTACTTTTGTATCCCTAGTTTGTCTTAAAACATTACGGGGACGTAAATCCCTGAAGTGGTAGTAATGTAAAGACTCAGAAATTTCAAGGAATTTTTTTGGGTCTTTACATTACTCCCACCTCAGGGCTTTAAATCCCCGTAAATCTTTAACACAAACTAGTGATACAAAAGCATTATTGAGCACACATCTGAGCCATCCGCTGGTACTCTGTGGCATTTTGTTTACTTTTATAAAAGCAATGCCTTCCCAGTTATCGCGATTTACGCCTTTGGTTCTAGTCGCCATCCCCTGGCCTATGGAAGGTGGGAATGGGGTATTGACATCATGGGCCCCGAGGACGACACCTGATTCCGAGGCCCGGTGTCTCCGGAACCAATATCTGATGTTTAGCTCAGGTACGTTCAGTGAACAAATGAGCAAGTTTTCCTAACTTTTGAACCGTTGTTTGGAATCGAAATCTGAGGGCACCAACGAAATCGCAATGCTGGTTTTTGCTTAAGATGACTTTCACCTTGATGGCAGATGATTGGGTTTCAGAGTTGGTTTTTGGGTTTCACGTGGATTAATAAAATAAAATAAGTGAAAATTATTTTATCTTTGATGAACCGACGCCATGTGGGTATTGTTGGTTAAAAGCTCCACATAGGAGTTAGTGGTGGGACCACCATGCCCTAACCTTCCATGGGAGGATTATTAGGGTGGGGACCACCCGAGTAGCATAACCTCCCACGAGATGTTATGACATGGGGTCCACACGAGGCATAACCCCCCATTTAATGGGAGGGGTGGAAATCTCTCAACACTCCCCCATTAATGAGGGAGAGCCTCTTGGACTCTAACTCTCTTCTTAATGGAGTAGAATAAAACCTCCTCAAAACCCCCCATTTAATTGGAGGAAACTCCTTGACCCTCTCCTTGTTAAATAGGTGGGGACCACCTGAGCCCCTAAACCCCCTCGAAACTCCCCAAATTAATTTTTTCATCCACTCGGGCAATTAATTTGGTAGAGCCTCTCCAAAATTTGAATTTTGAATTGTGCCAACCATCATGAACTTAATTATGTGGGTCCCACTTAATTAATTTCGGACGACTAGAATAATAGATTATATTCTATTATTTTGGTACGTTCTTGCGACTTTTGGTGGAGATCTTGAGAGAACATCTTTCTCTAGTGAAGAACGCGAAGAACGCCGACGACGCTTCTTCCCCAACCTTCTTCGACCTTCTTCCTCAGAGCCCCCACTTTCTTATGTGGTGCTTCTCCGATGAACCTCCTTCCTCCCTCCTCATCTTCAACCCACCGATGCACAAACTTGGAAGTGGAAGCATGCAGTGAACGACAACATCATCTTCCCCCGTGATGAACGTGTGCCCCGATGAATCAAAGGTAGGGGTTTAATCTTCATTCAAGTTTTATTTAATGAACTTCATTGATAATTGTTGGCTTCTTGCTATCATTATAATAGGAAGAGGTCGGACCGCACAGACACGGCCGACCCTCCTCCCCCCTTTGATGTTTTGTTCGTTGCGGCTCGAACAAAGGCCGCTCAGTGCAACAACACCACGTGGAAACAAGAAAGAATGTGACGGAGAAGCGCGGCGCCGTCGCGCCACGCCATTGAGGCCGAATGAAACTGCGGCCGGAGTCAGGGCCGTGGAGGCGATTTTAAGATGCCTCTGGTTGATCGTTGTGCACGGATTGACGAGGCGGCCCTTTGAGATACTTCATAATGGGACTTTGTGATACTTGGAGTATCGACCTGTAGCTCATGGAGCGGACCCTCCCGGAGATGAGAGGATGGAGTACGGAGACGGTGTAGCTGGCTGAGACCTGAAGACTGCTTGTCCGACTCAAGTCGAAGTGACTTGTATAGCCCAGTGGGGAGCACAACTGTGTTTTGGTGGCAGACCCACAACGGGGAGCACTACTGTGTTTGGGTGGCAGACCCGCAGTACTCGACATAAGGAGTACCTCTGCAGGCTATTAGGGGGAGGGGTGCACTACTGTGTTTGGGTGACAGACCCCATCAGGAAGAACTACAGGGTTTGGGTGGCTGGACCGTGGTACATGATAGGAGGAGTAACTCAGTAGTCTTAGGTAAGTGAGCAGTACCTCGGAGTTGTGGCAGGATCACTGTACTCTCCAGAGATGGACCTCTTCAGCAGTTACAGTTTCGATAATGAAAATCCTGGTTTGACCTGAGTCTATGACCTTTGTGTTTACCTCATGATTGAGATGGGTCACTTGATATCTTAGGTGTATGTATGGGCATATACCTAGGTAGTGGTTATTCGTTGATTTCATAACCTTTGTGTATACCTCATGATTGATATGGGTTACTTGATAACTTAGGTATAAGTATGGGATTATACCTAAGTAAGGGTTATCTGTTGAGATCCTTCATTGTGGTTATCCTTGTTGGATTTAGTGAGACCTTGAGGGTCTCGGGGTCCCTACTGAGTATCTTATACTCACCCCTACATGTGTTATGCCTGCACCACATTGTTTTGGTTGCAGACGATGGGTAGTGCGGTCGGAGGCCGAGTGTTCGAGGACTGGACGGTATCCGGAGGGGGACTTCACGACGAGACGATACTCGGAGGAGGCAGACGAGTGAGAGCGTTGTGGAGGTTATCTGTACCTACCCTTTAGGTAGGATCTGTGGTGGACGATCTAGGAGTTTTGCTATCTGTACCTACCCTTCAGGTATGATCTGAGGTGGAGTACCCAAGAGTTGCTTCTTTTCTTCCACCTGTTTTTATTTTCCGTACTTCCATTCAGTTGTTGCCGCAGTTTTCAGTTAGGTTTTTAGTCTAGCCCTTTTACTTTTCATCACTTCCTTTTGTACTTGGTGTATTACATCCTCTTGTACTATGTGGCGTTTTGTTTACTTTTATAAAGACAATTCCTTCCCAGTTATTGGGATTTACGCCTTTGGTGCTAGTCGGTAGCCCCTGGCCTATGGAAGGCCGACTTGGGGTAGTCACGGCACAGGCCCTAAGGATGGGTTGTGACAACTTGTGTTCAAAATGTGTGTGTGTGTTATAGGTTAATATTCAATTCCATCCCTTTTATCGAGATTTGGACATTAGTGCTAGTCTCTACCCCTAGCCTATGGAAGGCAGACTTGGGGTAGTCACGGCATGGTCCCAAGGATGGGTCGTGAAAAATTAGTATTAGAGGAGTCAGTTATTTAGCAGAACTCAGGACTCTGATCATTATTTACTATGATGCAATAGTGTTAAGAGTATTGAGAGTGGTTTTTAGTCCAGGGAGTCCAGTGTTGGTGTGGTGGCCGACCTATCCATACACCAGGACCCTGACCTCTGATCTCAGACTCAGTGCATGAAAACACTAATTGTGTGTGTGTTTCTTTTGAAAAAGTTTTCTTCGTGATTACTTTTTGTCAGCTCACTAGGTATACTATTTTAATAGTGGTGATCCTATTTTTTTCAGGATGGCCCCACGAAGTCAGGAAACTAGGTTCCAAGTTTCATACGAGATGGTAGCCCACTGAGCGACGGGGCCTCGGTGTAGGTCCCCATCACATCGGAGGAACCAGCGGTACCACTACCCACTAGGCCACTGATACAACAAGCCCTAGCAGCAGAGAGTGCATGTCATCTGAGTGTGTTGCATGAGTTCCAGCGATAGAGGCCACTCAGGTTTCGAGGAGATATGGACCCACAGGTAGCTGAGGATTGGATGGAGGTTATTGTGAGCATTTTCATATTGGTATGGACACCAACCGACCTTATGGTGATCCATTCCACGAGTCTCCTGCATGCAGAAGATGGTAGATGGTGGATCCCGATGCTCCAAGTGCATGACGAGTCATCATTACTCTAGATAGACTTCGATAGTCTCTTCCACTCATAGTTTGTTCCAACCACCCTTCGTGCGGTGCAGATTCATGTGTTACTTTATCTTCAGTAGGGCAGCATGACATTAGCTGAGTACTCAGCGAGGTTCACCTAAATCTCGTGCTACTCCACATATATGGTACGAGACCCGTTCTTCAGGTCCCAGACCTTCGAGCAGGGACATAAGAATGAGATCAGGGCTTTGACAATTCCCCTCATCATCCCGACGCAGGCGGGGGTGATGGAGTGAGACCTTCTAGTAGATAGTTTTTTTGCTGAGCAGCCCCAAGCGGTGAGACCCATCGCAGAGTGACGTGTAGTGGAGTCTTCTACAGCCAGCAGTAGAAAGTTTATGTAGAGGTCCAAGAAGACTAGGCCATCAGGTGGGTGACCTCAGATTACAGGTTCGGTTATGTGGGGAACACGAAACATAGCTATCCTTATGAAGTACAGGTAGTGATATGCATGCGGCAGGCATGCCCACATGGCTCGAGATTACCATAACTGCCATGCGAATGGGCATCAGACAGTAGAGAGACCTCCCAGGCATAGGCAGAGGGTTGACCGTGGTGGTCCATCGGGAGCATGCAGATGTGGCAGAGGAGCTAGCCGAGTAGTGGGTAGTGGATGACCTTTTGAGAAACCTCCACCACCACCACCACTAGGAGGTCCACCCCGACCCCATGGATCTGGCGGAAAGAGGTGGGCTCAGCTCTTGGCAGTCAAAGCCTATAACCACAATGCACCTGAGATGATTCGAGGTACTATCTATGTGTACTTCAACCTCATTTTAGTACTTATAGACACAGGTGCGAGTCATTCTTTTATTGTTGTTTCCGTTGTTCGGAGCTCGGAGATTTCGACAGAGCCATTGGCACGATCCTTACGGCTTGAGACTCCTACATGAGCAGACTCGATGATGAAACACTGGTGCCAGTTGTGTGATGTTACTCTAGTAGGTGAGAGCTTCTGCTGGGATCTTCATGTAGAGGGTTCGAGGCCTTACGACATCATCCTAGGTATGGAATGGTTATCCACAGTTAATGCTCAGATTGACTGTATTAGGCGCAAGGTGAAGTGTATCTGCATGGATGGGACCAAGTTCAACTTCACCAGCGAGTAGGGAGCCTTTTCAACACAATATGGGCTTACTCAGAGGAGGGGGAATCTGATCACACATCATTTGGCTAGTCTCATCCTCGGATAGTTTGATGTGCGGAGTTTGAGTTTTCCTATTGTGGTGGATCATTATGCAGATGTTTTTCCTGACTACATTCCAGGACTACCTCCTCACAGAAAGGAAGACATCTACATTGACATGTACCCTAAGATAACACCAATATATACTACAGCATATCGGATAGCTCCCACTGAGCTTCTTGAGCTGTGGGTATAGTTGGGGGACTTTTAGGGGAAGGGATTTATCTAACATACTGTTTCACCCTGGGAATCCTCGATTTTGTTCGCCAAGAACGCGGGTGGAAGTTTGCGATTGTGTGTCGACTTCTGTCGCCTGAATCAGGTGACCGGGAAGAACAAGTATCCACTTTTGAGGATTAATGACCTCATTGATCAGCTCTAGGGAGAACGATGGTTCTCGAAGATGGACCTTAGGTCAGGCTATAACCAGCACAATGTTCGATATGCGGATGTGCAGAAGATGGCCTTCAGGTGTCTGTATTTCCACTATGAGTTCTTGGTTATGCCCTTCAGTGTAACCAACGCCCCAACAGTGTTCATGAGTCTCATGAACAGGATCTTCTAGCCACACCTCGATCGATTTTTTGTAGTATTCATCAAAGACATACTGATTTACCTGACTATTGAGGAGGAGCACCCCTACCATTTTTGGGTTGTATTGGACACATTACGAGAGCACCAACTTTATAGTAATCTCTCAAAGTTCAAGTTCTAGATTCGAGAGGTTCACTTCTTGGGACACGTCATCTCAGAGGCTGGAGTAGTAGTGGATCTAGTAAAGATTGAGGCAGCACTTTCTTGGAAGCCACCCAGGAGTGTGATGGAGGTTGAGAGTTTTCTAGGTCTGGCAGGGTACTATCAGAGATTTGTGCCAGACTTCTCCAGAGTTGCATCACTACTTCCAGCATTTACAAAGAAGGGGAAACCCATCATGTGGTCAGAGATATGCGAGTAGTTCTTTCAAGAGATGAGGTAGAGATTGACCAGTACTCCCATCTTGAGGCTAATAGAGGAGGGTGTTGGATACATAGTTTACTACAACACATCAGGGACTGGACTCAGGTGTGTCCTGATCCAGGAGCGAGAAGTGATCGCCTATAGTTCATGATATTTGAGACAACATGAGCAGAACTATGCTACCCATGACCTGGAGTTAAAATCAATGGTCTTCACCTTGAGGGTGTGGAAGCACTATCTTATGGGAGAGTGTTTTAAAGTCTACTCTGACCACCAGAGTCTAAGGTACATCTTCTCATAGAAGGACCTCAACCTAAGATAGTGGTGATTGCTTCAGTTCCTCCAGGACTATGAATTTGAGATAATCTATATTCTTGAGAAGGGGAAAGTTGTAGCAGATGATCTCAGCAAGAGATCGGGCATTCAGCTGCTAGGAGTGGTGACAGAGCACCTGGCCGCGTTGCAGATATCCTTCAGCGAGTCAAGGAGGCACAGTGTGGGGACGTTGACTATGAGACGCGACGTGCTCAGATATCCTCAGGGCAGGAACCTGATGGATTTTATGAAGGTGTGGAGCATTTCGTCCTCTTCAGAGGATGTACCATGATACCAGTTGCACTACAGGAGGAAGTACTGAGGGAGTTTCACAATTCCCCTCTAGCGGTATATCTATGAGTGGAGAAGATGTATAAGGACCTCAGACGATAGCACTTGTGGCCGGGTATGAAGAAGGTGGTAGTAGAGAGTGAATCATGGTGCCTCACTTGTTAGTTGGTGTAGGTGGAGTACTCGGTACCATCATAATTGGTACAACCCTTAGAGGTCCTAGAGTGAAAGTGAGATGAAATATCCATGGATTTCGTGAGGGGGATTCCACATAAATCTAGAGGACATGACTCTATCTGGGTGATCATCGACTGACTCACCATGTCGGCCCACTTCTTAACGATCATAGAGTAGGGCTCGGTAGAGAGATTGGTACACCTCTACATTCAAGAGATCACATAGCTTCATGGTGTGCCATCGACTATCGTCTCTGATTGAGATGCTCGTTTCACTTCCTGGATATGGAAGGGGTACAGGAGGCTTTTGGCACACATCATCACTTGATCACCACCTTCCATCCTCAGACAGATGGTCATACTGAGAGGACCATTCATCTGTCCTTCACGTTGGTCGTAGCTGGGAGGATCACTTACCCTTGGTGTAGTTTGCGTACAACAACAGTTACCACTCCACCATCGTGATGGCACCTTACGAGGCACTGTATCGCCGACCTTCCAAATCACCTCTGTGCTGGACTGACCCAGGGGAATCAGCACTTGTAGGACTAGAGATGGTGTAGGCTACAACGGAGAATGTTCATATCATCCAGGAGCAGATGAATACTTCACAGAGCAGACAAAATTCCTATGCTAATAGGAGACGGAGACCACTGGAGTTCATGGATGGCGACCACGTATTCCTATGGGTCTCACCTCGATGAGGTCTATGGAGATTTGGCCAAGACGGAAAGTTATCTCTGCGTTGCATTGGACCATTCCAGGTCCTCAGTAGGGTGGGCGAGGTGGATTACCGCTGAGACCTTCCACCTCAGTTGCACCGGGTGCATGACGTGTTCCACGTATCTCAGTTGAGAAGATTCATGCACGACCCATCCCACATCATAGACCACGGGGAGATGGAAATTGATGACGGGGTGACCTTCACAGAGGTCCCAGTAGAGATCGAGGATCGACAGAAGTGGGTCCTACATGGATGGTCGATTTCTCTAGTGCACATTCGTTGGCAGCATGGGAACCTCCAGGAGATAACATGGGAGCAGGAGGCTCAGATGCATGCTCAGTACCCTCATTTGTTTCCATAGTGTGTGTTGTAGCTTTACGGAGACGTAAATCCCTGAGGTGGGGGTAATGTAAAGACCTGGAAACATCAAGGAAGTTTTTTTCATATATTCTTTTAAATTTTACGAGTCCTCAGTTTCTGACGGAGCCTGATTCTAAGGGCCGGTGTGCCCAGAATCAATTTCTGAATTAGTGTTCGGGTATGTTCAGTAAACGTACGTGCGGGTTGTTCTATCTTTAGAACATGTGCTCGGAATTGAAATCTGAGGACACCAATGAACATGCAGTGCTTGAATTTTCTTAAGGGGATCTTTACCGTAGTTTCATTTGGATGAGAGTGGATGTTATAAAACAAGGTTTCTAATTAAAAATTAATGTTTGAATAAAAATGTGTCTATAAAACATTTTTATTTGGTGGTGGTTATTTTCTCCAAAGTGGAGTTGTAGGTGGGGCCCACACCCCACATAACCTCCCATGAGAGGATAATGTGTGGTGTGGCCCACATGAACCCAAACTCTTCAACTCCCCATGAAAACCCTCTTTAACTCTTAAGCATATAACTCCCCTCTTTTAATGTTCACCTCTTCACCTCCCACTTGCTCATATTAATTTTACAAAACCACTAATTAATTAATTAATCTCCAAAATTATTTAATTAATTTGAGTGTTTGGAATTTTGAAAACAATATTCCAACCTTAAATAAGTGAATCTTTTCTTTTATTTGGGGTTGGCATAATCATTTGAGAGCCTTGGAGATTAGGAAGTGTTATTCCATGAAGAACGTGAAGACTAAAATCTTCCTCTCAACGAAGAACATTTTCTCCACTTCTTCAACCGAGGCAAGAACGTGAGGCGATGACCATGAGGAATGCAGTCTTCCTTCCTCTTCCCCTGCTTCAAGGTAGAAGAAGCCATCCAGGAAGAATTTATCCAAGGAAAACAACTCTCCCTCTGACGTAGATGGAACAACACCGTCTTCCGCGACACCGTCTTCCGTGACACCATTTTCCGTGACAACGACAAACATACCATGAATCGAGGTAGGGGGTTTTCATTTTTAAAAATGAGATTTATACCCTCGTATTTGGTCAAATATATGTTGGATAATTGTTTGAGCCTCTAACGCGGAGGGCTCGAGCTAATGAACAAGTCCAGACCCTCCGCCAATTCGTTCTTGATACGCGGTTTGTTGGGCGATGGGTGAACTAAATGGAAATGATGAATTGTGGTCATCACAGTGAAGGGTAGGACCCGAGGAGGCCATAGGCGCATGAGGAAGGAATAAACGGACCACTAGAACGACTCTGGTGGCCCACAGAGAAGTGTGGCAGTGCCCCTCGCACGGCGTAGGTGGAAGACCGTTGCAGAAGTGGAGCGGAACCCACGTCTATGAATTCTGGGAGGCATAGGCAACACTAGCTGGCATTTCCGTTCCAAAAACTTGGGGGCTGCCCCCCCCCCATGCACCGCACCGCGCTCTTCCAGTTATTCGAGCCGCGACCGGCCACCAGGCCGCCTTCCGCGCGGGACGGGACTCCCTCGCATGGGTCAGGCCACAGGTGCCGGTCCAGGCCGCGCCCTACCGGGCCGGACCCGGACCCAGGTCAGGTCAAACAGGTTCTGGCCGACCTAGGGCAGGTTGGGCCGGGTCGGACCGGACCCAGATCCCCCTCTTCAGATTACATTTGGTTTTTATCTCATAACATAAGCTACGGACCTCTGATCGATGCACCTTCATTAGATTTGGATTCCTTGGATCAAGGTGGTTGTTTCGGTATATCACACTTACTGTTTTGGTGATGTTTGGGTACAACCAGGTTGTTTCGATTCTGAAACTAACTGGGCCCTCGGAGCAAAAACGCTTATAACCCTCAGACCAGGCGTCCAATTGACATACCGTATGTCGCATTGGGTTCCTTTTTATGATATGGAACTACTAGATACATCAAATTAAGACTTCATGACAGTTTATGTATCGAAACTTTTCTCGAGGAGCGGATCCTCCCAGAATTGAGCGTGTTGTGTGCGGGTACCCTAGAGCTGGCTGCGAATGCGATGACTACTTTACAGGGATCCTCCGTGGGTTCGATAGTGATGGCTACTGTACTCGGATCCTCTATGGGTTCGACAAAGATGACTACTGTTCTTGTATCATGTGTGAGTACGACAGTGTTTACTTCTGTTCTTGTATCCGGTGTGGGTCCGACAGAGTAGCTGGTCTTGTATCCTGCGTCGGTCCGACTTCATAGATGGTCTAGTATCCTGTGTGGGTCCAAAAGCATAGATGAATCAGTGACTACATCTTATCATCTCAATTTCTATAAAATAGATGTATACAAGTGTGATCTGATTCTTGACTTTCAATCCCTATAATCAATGTGATTGACTTTACTTCCTGTGTGGACTGGGTTGTGCTTGGGCTCGACAGTTGGAGTCAAACTGAAATTGAATACTTAGGTATATGTTTGGGCATATACCTAAGTACGGTTGGTTGATACTTCAGGATTGTATCTTTACTTTTGTTGATTATCATTCGTGGACTCTAGGAGACCTTCGGGGGTCTCCGGGTCCCTACTGATTATCATTATACTCACCCTTGCACAGGAAATTCTTGCACTTCGTTGTATTGGATGCAGAGGACAGACATCACTGATCAAGGTAGAGTTTAGTGGAGCTAGATGGTACTCGTAGGTGGAACACTTGGCGAGACGTACACGAAGCAGACGGATAGACCTGAGGTGCTGGGTAGGCCATCTTTACCAACCCTTTAGGTGGGATTCTGGGAGTAGGGCTCAATAGTTTCTGTTTAATTTTTTGCAGTTGTAATTTACTGTTGGGCTTGTATTTCTGGCCCATTTCCTATCAGCACTTACTTTTGAATCAGTTTGGCAATGTGATTATTTTCAAGTTTTTCCTATACTACTTATGTTCTTACTATGTGTGTGTTACATAGTAAAAGTTAATGTCTTCCCATTTATCGATATTACACCTTTGGTGCTAGTCGCCAGCCCCTGGCCTATGGAAGGCGGGTTTGGGGTAGTCACAACACGGGCCCCGAGGACGGGTCATGACATACTGAGCCTGTTAGCTCACACCTTGGTAAACGCTTTGGTGGCACGTATACCATTGATTATCATAAAGTGCCAGGAATTTCCAATAACCATAGTGAGATTTTAAGGAATTTGTAATCTGGTTGGGTAGCTAGGGATTTCATAGTTCAATTTTTTCCATGCCATCGTTTGGAGTAGATATTTGGTTTGGTTCCTTTGAAGTTGGACATGTCCTTTGGAGTTTTCAGAAACTATTATCATTGTATAATTACACAAATTTCATACTATTATTGAATATACATTCCATCGTCTTTTGTGGTTTCTTTCTTTCCATGTATATATACATGCCATGTGTTTTTCCAGGTTGGGTGAAATCATTCCCTCTTCTTTGTTGTTCGACATCAGTCCGAGTGCTTGTTTCCAGCTTGTGGGGATCAAGAAAGTCATTCAGCTGTAAAACTAAATGGATCGAGTGCCAGTTTTGAGGGTATTTTAGGTTAGTTCAATAAAATATGGTATCAAATGTGGTTTGTCCTCATCATTCCATGTCTTGTGACATCTATTAGACTAGAGATATGCTTTTGAGGACTTGAGAGGTATGTTGTTATCAGTGCCTGGCCAGATCTTTCAATAAAAAGACTCAAGTTTCCAGGGGATATTGGGACATGTTTCTCTATTGTTGGGTTATAGTTTTAAAATCTCATTTTCTTGTTCTAGGGATTCTATATTGAACATATATTTTTTATGTTGTCTGATCATTTTTATATTTTGGTGTGCAGTAGTATGCATCCAAGATATCTTCTATGATTTCTATTAGAAGATGGAGCTGATTCTTATCAATAGAATCCCTCTATAATTCATAATCTTATTGAGACTGTCATATTAGAGGGTGGTGTATTCGATCATGATGTACCACAATTTAAAACCCTTGTGGCTGAGGTCGAACTAGGTGTTGTTGTAGAGAGAGAGAGATCGCTAAAGTTCTTTGGTGAGAAGCCACCATACATTAAAGGGATGGAAAAACCTCAAGAGGCATTGGAATGACTAGTCATGATTGATAAATTCATAGACACTATAGAGACACGTGAGAATAACATGTTAATGTGTGATATTTTTATGCTCTATGGTTATGGTAAGTGATGGTGGGATTCTATTTTCAATGAAAATAGACACATGGAATCGGATTGGATGTGTTTTGAAGACATGTTTTGTTGTTGTTTATTCCCGATTCTCTAATGTTTTAAATGTCTCTAGAGTTCCTATCATTACAACATGGAGGGTGTTTGGTTTTAGCATAAATCAAACATTTTTCTATGTATGTTCATTTTTCAGCAGAAGTAGTGATGAATGACTACGTGAAGGATTAGAAGTACTTCTATAGTTTTTGACTGAGTTTCATATCATAGATGTTCATGTTGAAACATTCTACCTATATAGAGATGGTGGATTGGTCTATAATTATTGAGATTATTGTTAATGTCTAGGTTGGACTTCCACCTCCTCTCTTCCTTCAGGTGGTAGTGTCAGTGGGAAAAATGGTATGAAGAAGAAGTAGAAACATCATTGTAGGATTAATGGAGGCAGGTCTTAGCAGTGAGTTTTATCTCCACTTTCATTACAGCTTCCAATGTTCCTCTGACTATCTCTCTGATTGGGAAGGGAGCACATTCCAAACATTCTTGTCTATACCTGTGAAGATGTAAAAAATAAGTGGATGTGTTTGACCCTTACAATGCTTTTATCAGGCTATGACTACCACTTGTTATGGTAAGGGTTCATCGAATCCAAAGGCTACTATGTTGTTGTTAGACGATTCAATGACTATAGAGCTCTAGACACAGGCCTCAGGAGTGAAGCATTTTCATGTAGTCGATGAGTGTCCAGTAGAAGGTGATGTAGGTCCTGAAATATTGAAAGGTATTATCCTCATTACATCATTAGTATAAATCACTTTATTTGATACCAGTGCTTCTAATACATTTATTTATGCACATTATTATTTGATATTATTAACATCCAACAGAGCCTATGTCATTTGAAATTGAGTTAGTGACACCTTTTGGTAAGAGGACAAAGAAGGGGTTCATGTGTCCTTTTTCTTTAACAATTACTGATAATGATTTGGTCTAGGATTTTATCTTTCTTTAACTGGATATATTTTACCTCATCTTCATTATAGATTGGTATATCACTCATTGAGATATGTTTGATTATTATCATCAACTTATTTTGTTTCTTGTAGCTAATGGGGTCCCTCGTGTGTTTCAGGGGGAGAGGGACCCAAATTCTAATCGTACATTACATTCCCGCTCATAGCTCGAGAGTTTTTTGGTTATCATTGTGCTTGAACCTGAATATTTCTTTCCTAATTTTGATCTTCCCATTTTGTTTAAAACTTCCCCATTTTCATTCCAGATTACTTCTCTCCTCTTCCTCTAGAGAGAGAGGTAGAGTTTACTATTGACCTGGTTCTAGGAACATAGATGATATCAATTCCTTCTTATCATATTGAAACATTAAAGCTGAAAGATATCAAGATTAATTTGGAATATTTAATGGATAAACGGTTCATTCACCCGTTTATTTCACTTTTGGAATACCCTATTTTCTTTTATAATAAGGAGGATGGTTCACTTCGGTTGTGTGTGGACTATCATAAGTTGAAGTAGCTGATGGTTAAGAAAAAATATTCGTTACCTTGTGTGGATGATTTAATTGATCAGTTAAAGGGGGAAAGTGGATATTGAACATTGATCTTCGATCAGGTTATCATCATCATAGTGTTTGATAGCCTAAATATCAATGATGTATGTCAAGAAAAGGTATATCCATTATGATTAACTTGTGATTTCTTTTGGTCTAACTAGTGCTCATGTTGTTTTTATGCATTTAATTCATCAGATATCCTACCAATATCTTTACACCATTGGCGTGCGATTTAGGGATGATATTCCGGTTTATTAAAAATATGACTATAAGCACACGCACTGTCCATGTTTGGTACTAGAAATTTTGAGAAGCAGCCTTTTGTATGGAATTTTTTTTTAAATATAGTTTTTATATTCAATTAGTGATGTTATTGGGGCACATGATTACCAAAAATGTCTTAATAGTTGATCCTAAGAGGTTGAGGAATGTTATTTCATTGAAGTAACCACTGAATAATTTTGAGATATGAAGCTTCCTTAGCCACGCTGGATACTCCTGACATCTTGTTAAGGATTTATCTATGCTGGTTTCACCTTTAACAACTCTTACTAGTAAAGCGGTGAAATTCACATGGGATGCAATGCGTTAGTATTCATTTAATGAACTGATGTGACTTATGAATGTGGATCATATTGTATTATTAGATAATCCCAATAATGGGTATATGTTGTTTCGAGATTCCTTTTATACAATGTTGAGATGTATGCTTATATAAGATGATCATGTGGTAGCTTACATATCTCGTCAGCTTCGACCATATTAGAATATTCACCCCACTCATGATTTAGATCTTGCTTCAATTATACATGAGCCTAAATATTGGAAACAATACAACTTTTCAAATAAGTTAACGACCCTCTATGATCATAAGAGTATGAGTTATATCATTTCATAAAAAGACATAAATCTCTAACATACATGATGGGTAAAATACCATCAGTCTTTTGAATTAGAAAAAACCTATACACTGGGAAAGGGGAATGTCATTATAGATGCTCTTAGAAAGAAGGTATTTTCATATGATGTTCTTTAATCAAAGGAGGAGTGAGGACTTATTGGTGTTTTCAGTCAGTTGCACTTGAATGCAAAAGAAGATGTTTCATGCATTATTCTAATCAGTATTAGTTACCATAATTTCTCAAGGAGTCTATTTGAGGGAGTCAGTGGCTTGATGATGAGGTTCAGAGGACTTGAGAAATCCTTAATGATGGGGAGATTGTTCTTGGTTATTCCCTCTCTTAAGATAATATTCTTCACTTTGGGAAAATACTTTTCATCCCAGAAACATTGAAGAGCTTATTCTTTATTGATTGTCATACTAATTTGTGGGTAGTTCACCAAGGCACTACGTATATGTATCATTACTGAGGGGGTAATTCATATGGATGTGTATGGAGCATGACATCATGGAGTTTGTGTATTATTGTTACATCTACTGAATGATAATGTAATATCACTAGAAACCTTCTGGTTTTCTTCAACCACTTGCAATGAAGATCTTAAAATGGGATGAGTTATCTATGGATTTTGTTGTGGGATAAACATGGACTCCCCAAGAGAGGAATTATATATAGGTGTTTTTTGATCAATTGATGAAGTCTGATCATTTCATTTGGATGAAAGACACGAATGAAGTTAGCGATCTTGGTAAACAATATCCGTAGGATCTTATGAGGTTACATGGGAGTACTTGTATTTTTGTTTTGGATTGGGATACTAGGTTTAACATGAGGTTCTAGAATAGTATTTGAGAGGCAATGGGAACATAGATCACATTGGGAACATTATACCATCCACAAAAAGATATCCAGATAGGGAATGTGATTCATATTATTGAGGATATACTTCTATCCTATGTATTGGATTACATATGATCATGACATAACCATATGAGACAAGTTGAGTTTTTCTAAAACAACAGTTAGCAGTATTCGATAAAAATGGATCCCTTAGAAGAGTTGTATGGTCACCCGTGTAGACCACCTCTTTGTTGGGATAAGGTGAGAGAAGTATGTTTTGTCAGAATAAGTTTGGTTAAGGATATTCACCTAACGATTAAGTATGAACATAGAAATCTGATAACATCCCAAATTCAATAGATCATGGATGTTGATCGGCTATGTCATCCTCTAGAAATTTAAATTTTTGAATGGGATTCTTTGAATGTTTCTCCTCGGTTGGGTCACTATCAACTTGGAATGTAAGAAGTTGTGTCCTTAATATATGTAGGATCATTTGAGGTCAATGATCATATTGGAAGGGTTCTTATCAATATGAATTTCCAATTTAGTTGATTGGTAATCAGGATTTTTTCCACATGTCTCATCTTAGGAAATTCCATTATGATCCCACTCACATTCTGAGTTGGGGAAAATTGACTTAGAGCCAGATGTTTCTGTTTTGGAGAAACTAGTTGAGATCGTTAACTCTCAATTGAATGTATTTCATGGGAAGTCAATTCTGTTGGTCAGAGTTCAATGGAAACAATGATCATATTATCATGATACTTGGGTATGTGAATTGATGATGAGGGAGAAGTTTACTCATCCTTTTACATGGATTACATCATCCACATGACTTTATAGCGATGAAAAGACTTTACGGTCGGGATTTTGTAACATACCGTTACCATTTTATTAGCTAAACCGTTAAACTCATCATGGTTTTCCATACCATTTAGATTGATTGGATACCTAAAATGGTGATGTAAGATATTTTTTGGACTTTCAAATTTAAAAGATCATTTTTGTAGGGTGCATAAGTATTTCATGTTGTGTAACTAGGTAACAGGTCATGCAATTTTTGGTGGGTACTATTCATTAAAGATAATTCACATTGTGAAAGATCCCACAAAGTAAATGGTGGTTTCAAATCATATATTTTTTTAAATATTTGATCTAATATGAGGTGACAAATTATTTGGGTTATTTTTACACTATTGATTTGACAGTATGTAACTATATAAAACAATCTAAAATAGATCATATCCAATTATAAAACATGTTATTGGATGTTTGGATTGTTTTTTCATTCCAAACCCCTTCATCCTCGATCGAGGGTCTCTTCTACATGTTTTTAGAAGACCCATTTCATTCCTGGTCGATCTATTTGAAATTTTATCTCAAATGTGATTGTGGTGTGTCTCTCTGGGTATGTTGTGATATTATTTCTTCATTTACCTTAATCATGATATTACCATTGGTTGGAATGTTAAAATAATCTGGGTTATAATTCTATTTATTCGTTTATTCTTCAAGATATTTTGTGAGAAATTGATATAGTGTTCTTTTCCTTTGTATTTCATAGTGAGACATGCATCTTTTATTGAGGTATGTAGGTTTCTTCATTTATTATAAACCATTATGTTCATATTTTGATCAATCATGTGATGTGGATTAGACTCCAGAGACTTCATTTACATCGTTGGGTACCCACTGATGGTGGTTTCTATTTTAGGTGTGTACAAACCTAATTTTGAAGTAGGTGGTTCCATATATAGTTTATGAAAATAGACCTTGTTGTTTTTATTCAAAAACTAATTCACATTGATATTGGCATGATTTTTTTCTGTGTGTTGAAACGGTTTGGTAATAAGGAGTGATTTTTCACTGGTTATTGTTAAATGGAACTAGATTTTTTATTTTAAAATCATTTAAATGATTTTTGAAATGATTTTCTATTCATTTATATGAATTGAAAAAATATCAAATGGGTTACCTTGGGTACTTAGGTGGAAGCATTATCTTGTGTCCTTCATCGATTATTTTTTGATTATCATGACAAGTTGTCAAGGGGATTTCCTATGTTTACTAGGAATGTTGTTCTTGGGGACTGTTATTGACATTATTGGGTGGTTAATTCATGGGATATTCCTTTTTTCATATGATCATTATTCTTGGAACTTATTGGTGCACTTTATTATCATGGTATGAGTAGTCTGAGGCCTGGTCATGTATCATTCCTTGGTGTTTTGATACATGTTCTTATATTTTCAATTTAAATCATTTTATAGTTACCCATTATATGCATGTTTACTCATATAAAAAATGATATGTATAATGTGAATTGAAATTGATATACATGCTTTTGTTTAAAAATGTAGATAAAGGGAAATGTTTTCCAAGTTTTTATAAAAATTCTTTATGTATTATCATTCTATGTTTTTAGATAAAATGATCAATTAGAAATTGTTATAAAGAGGCTTGATGTGAAACTCATGGGTGGGATACCACTATTCCTATTATCTCACACTCTGCAAACCTCTTCGGTGGTGTGTATACCTATTTTGTCTTCTTGTGCAGAAAAAGGAAAGGCACCACAGTGAGGTGGTGAGGTTAATGTTAACTGGTTAGGGGGATAGTGGTGATATGGTGTGAGTTTTTTCATGCTAGAATTTGAATTATTCGTTTGGTTCGAGTCCATTATAGTTAAAATTATCTTTTAGAGTATTTAGCTACTTTAATAACAGTCTAGTTATGCTTATTTCATACTATTATGGAATATATATTCCTTAGTATTCCATTTTGTATTTCATTCAACATATATGACGGTACATTGTGGTTGTTTGGGTTGTGTGAAATCATTCCATCTATTATTCATTTGAATTCTGAGTGCTTGTGCCCGCTCGTGAGGATTGGGAATTCCCTTAGGCTATATAACAGAACAGGTCAGGATCCAGTATTGTGGGTAGCCCGGGTTGGTTTATTAAACCAAACAACATTCCCATGATGCAAACACAAGAGATTGGATAATATATATTCAGTAGTACTAATCCATTTTTCAATAACAAGTGGATTAGAAGACACTCTATAATAATGTGGATGTTCCCTCATGAAATACTGAATAGAATGATATTATCATATTTTCACAAGTGGAATTCAACCAAGATTGATAGATTGAGAAAGTTTTATAATCTTATCAAGGATTATTTTTATTCCATCTCCCATTTCATTTAGTTTCTCTGGAGTACAATCATTGCATTCTCGATAGAAATCACCATTGATGTGGTTCCTTCGGGTTCCAACAATTTAATAAAACCAAAAGCATATATTAAGAAACCATTATCATATATAGGAACCACATAATAATGAAAAGTTAATTAATGGATTTTTAAATCATGATTCCTTAGTTAATATATTAAAACTTAGGTTTATCTTCGGATATCCCTAGATAACTTTTATTTAAATCCTTTAAGATGGTTTGCAATCTTTTTTTAAAGTTTTCAATGCATATCCATCGGGAGCATCAAACCAAGTTTGAAATAATGCACATTTTCATGTTCCGAATTACCCCATGTAAGGCCCGAAACTTCATGTCAAAGTTGTTTCCCCTAGGTACATCTCTTCCAGATCTATATCCACTTGTACTGTCTTGATAGGGTTTTGTTTCTAGGAAACAAATCACTCTATCCTTTAATAAAATTCTAGGAAATTTTCTTAAACACCGAATCATGCTTATTCATTTCCATATACATGTCTTTAGGGTTATCACTAAGGATTTCTCATACTATTTTCAAATGGTTATCTAAATTTTTCCTCTGATACCAACTGTAATAACCCAGTCATGATATACATTAACATGACTTAACTTTAATAGAACACCTATAACATTACACAAACATATGCATGAAGACTGTTCTAGCCAAGTGCCTTTGGAAATATGGAAATATAAAAACTAGTACATAAATGATCTACATTTTATACCACTAGGTTATTCGTGACTAAAAAAATTATTGGACACATCAAACCTAATAAATATCTTCATAACCTGGGGAAGGAAACATAAAAATTAGTGAGATTAAATGCCCATCATGGGTAAAAAAGGGATACGTGTAAGCATAACCATGTACATAAAGGCCTGAAAACATGATCATGAAAAGATAATAACACACCCTTCATATCAAAGATCATATCTCAAATCATGTCATAAATGAAGATAGTTCATAAGAAATGAATAATAAATAAATAGAGAACATAAGGCATGAAGGATTAACTTTGGAATGAAAAATGTACATGTGGTAGACACCTAAGCATATAATGATGTCTATAATGGCCAATACATCACTTACAAGACAAGATTAGTATTATGGGTTTACTACCCATACCATTGTGGAAGTCATCGTTCACTCCCAAATCTATATTTGATGAATGAGTACACTCCTCATACAGTCCTGGTTGTCATGGTTCACTCTAATAGACAACTTAGTAGTCCTGGTTCATTCCCAATGTCATCTTATACGATCTAATGATATATAAATCATTAAACAATGAATTGTATTGATATATAGGTCCCAACTGTCTCATAATGAAATCATACATATATGTTCCACAAGATTATTTATAATCACATCATATCCCATGAACTGAAATAAAAATTATAATCATGTAATATATTCATAACATGTGTAATGAAATAGGTTTTATAAGAATTTCATCATAAACAAAACCCATGAAAATAGGCAGGTTTCAAATTCATATAACCCATGATAGGGAACTCGGTTTCATAAACTTCATGTCATCAAAATATAATTGTTCAAGAGAAATAAAATGAATGGAAATATTGAATAAATTACCCATAATTTCATGACTAAAATCAATGTATGTTATCTTAAAATGGGAAATAAATTTGAAATATATTTTAAAAACATTTCATGAGGAAAATATTCATTATTTTATAAAAAAAATGGTTTTTATAACATACATTTTTTTGAAATTTTTTATTATTCTAAAATAGTATTTAAAAAATAAAAAGGAATATTTGAAAATAATAATAAATTTTGAAAATAATTTTTCCTTCAAATTTTTCTTCATGGGTCTTTTGAAATCATTTTTGAATATTTTTATAAGGCATGGTTTTTGAATACTATGGATTTTGACACTATAGGGAGACAATAAAATTTTACTAAAAAACATTATATTAATTACCAAAAAGTTCAAAAATGGAAATAACATATGAGGATATCTGAAATAGAAAAAAAGAGAAGGTATATCATGAGTTTTATTGAGAGATAGATTATAATATTTCATCAAAGATTCATAGTCATTCACAATATCAAAATGCAATTAGATTGTTTGAATAAACACATACAACTGTGTTAATTGGGACCATAATCATCATGTATTAAAAGGATATTACATGGAGAATAAAATTTAATTAAAATAATTATATTCCTTATATAACATGGATTTATACACACCTTGGAAAATATTTTAGGTGCATAATAATACATGATTCTCAAAGAAGGAAATTTTAGACAAAACATTTTTTTACCAATTTCATATCTTTTGAAACTAAAACCCCATGAATGAATGTTCATAACGATGATACGTTAAAACCCATATATTTATGTAATGTATACATAGAAAACAATCATGTAATTGAATACAACATGAAAAAGGAATGAGTGGTGAACAAAGTGTGTATCTCACAAAAATTAAAGCTAAGGTGAAGTCCCCTAACATTGAGTCCAGACTCTTATCATACTCGCTCAAATTAACTGTAAAATTAATATATTTTTATTATAAATATTTTATATAACAATACCAATTTATTTAATATTATATATATTTTTATTATGACCCTTTTTTACTCACTGGTTAAAGATCCTAAGTTAATGTTTCACATTGGGTAATATTCACTTTGTTCATCACATGTGTCTTAATTTGTTATATCATTGGTCTTTATACTTATATCACGATTGAATAATGTCAATAATGACATAAATATAATTTATATATATATTATTTTTATACTATAATAATCAATAATATATATATATATATATGAAATGTAAATCATCGTTAATGGAGATGGTTGGCAGTACATACGCATGAATGTTATCTCTATATTAATTTTCATGTCGAGAGAAAGAATGTGAATGAAATATATGAAAATATATATATATATATGAATATATAATTATGATATCATATAGATCATATATATTGAATAAATCCATACGTAATACAATCCATGCAATGTATGAATGAATCATATCGCTTTGATGGGGCGGAAGTCCACACTTCTTAAAATAAAATCATCATATTTATGTAAGAAGTAAAATATAAAGGAATGTTATAAATAAAAAATTTAGAAGAATAATTCATTTAAATAAAAAATAAATATCATATATAAATGTATTGTCCCTCATAGTGTCCATCCTAAGAGGTGTAAATGAAAATCGAACAATTGTCATGTAGTGAGGCGGCACTTCTTCTTACACCTAAACAATATATTCATTATCCATTTGATCGAGTTGTGTGTAATTTTAGGATTAATAAAGAAAATTAAAAAGTCATATTATATTGAGGATTTTATTTTTTTATATAATAATGGAAAAAATAATGTAGAGGGGAGGATAAATGAAATTAAATAATGGACTTGAGAGAAGATGTTACCTCTTCATCGGGTAACTCCTTTAAGTTTGTTCCAAAAGGATTCCTTGATTGAAATATTCCCAAGGAAAGGACTGTACGATGAATAGAGGAATGATGTTAAGTGGATTGGGGAGGTATTGTAAGAACGTGAGAATATTAATAGTTGTGAGTAATATGGAGAGTAGGTGGCTATAATAGGAATGAAAATGGACTCATTTGGAATTTTTAGAAACAAGTTAGGTGTACACCGGATATTACCAAAAATGATCATAAAAACCCAAATAACTTATGAATTGATGTTTTATAGGATAAATATGGATGCAAAATTTCCTTTGGAGAAGTGGATAGTCTATTTGGGCCCTTAATTTTATGGTTTAGAACCTAATTAAGATTAATTTGGCCATAATTGTTGTGATTAATTTTAATCATATTTGAAAATAAATTGGTAAAAAATTAACATGGAAAAATTAGTCTATAAATATTATACTAAATAAAATTGTCTATATCAGCTTTTCGTCATTAAAATCATTTATGTGTAAATTTAAAATTAATGTTAATCCTACCGACGAGATGAAATAATATATTTTTTAACTTGAAAAATGATCAAAAGTTTGACAAGATTTTATAGTCAATTTGAAAGTGAAATTTATTATAACAAATTAAATTGTATTAATATATGTAATATTTATCTAGTGTTACCATAAAAAATATATCATATAATTAAACTAAATAATTAATTAAACAAGATGAATGTTTTTAACTAAATACCAAAATTTATAACTATTCATCGAAAAATGACTTTTCTCAGAAAAATACAAAAAAATCACCCTAAACTAATTTTGACATTATTAATTTAGACATTAACTTTGGTTTACCATTTTAAATCTCTAATTTTTTCTGAAATTTATTTTATTACATTTCACAAATGTACATTAAAAAGACGTTATTTGAGAAAAATGTGTTTTTAAACATCCAAGGACTTTACCAAAAAAAAATATCTTTCACTATAAAGATATTTTATTTATATAAAATAATTAAAAAAATATTTGAAGTTTAGTTATTACTATTAATATTCCTAGGATTAATGATTAGGTTACAATTGTAACATTTAAATAATTATTTAATTAAAATGATGTTTCGTAGAAACTCTATGTTGGGTGTGATGTACGCCATGTATGTGTTGTGTGTATCATATGCTATGTTGGTGTTGCATGTAACATACTCCAAGATGGAGTCACGTGTGACACACAACATGTCAGTCTTTCATGGAAGGTATGCCAATTTTGTTCTATGAGAAAGGAATGTTTGACTTAATGTTTTTCATGATATTAATGGATAGTTGATTTATTCAAAAAAAGGTCCATAAAATATCATGGTGTTAAAATTTTAACAAAATTAATTAACACTTCCATAAAAATATATTTCATTGCTATTAACATCCTTTATTATATTTTTTCAAGAATAAAATGTAAAACTATATGGGAACAATAATTAAATTTCCTAGATAATCCATATTAATTTTTAAATGTCTAATAATATCACTGATAATGACAATGATGAATGAAACATGAAATGATTATCATGATATAGTTTCTATTTATATATAGACATATATACCATAGATAATACAATATATCTCATATTTTTTTCATAACCAATATATACCAAAAATCCCATACTATTAATGGGACCCCTATTTTTAATGACATGATTTAGTGTTTTATGTATATATACATTTCCCAAAAACATTTTGGTAATCCTTTTTTGAAAAAATAATAAAACAAATAATGTTATGGTAACATTAATAATATTAATATGAAAACATCAATCATATACTTTCCTCCCTTATGAAAGATTCATTTTTATAATAGCATTATTTTTGTAAAATCTATGACACTGTTATCTCAATATATGGACATTATCCTATAAGGATTTTTAACATAACTTTATACTAAAATAATTCATATAGGTTAATTAGTGAGAATTTAAATATTTCACACTGTATCGCCTAGGTGATTCAAACAAAGTGATATTCTTTCCTCTCTATCATGCAATGGGTGATGATTCATTTATTAAATGTTTAACTTTTTTTACAGTTGTTACACATTATACTCTTTTCCCCAAGAATATATTAATTTTTAGTATATAGATAGGGATTTAATTACTATTTGGACAACACAATGTCTACTTTTCCAAACCCCCATGATATTAATTTAGGAATCAAATTCACTCTAAAAATTACACATAGGAATTTAAATAATGTTTCTTGATTCTAATTCCCAAAATACTACATCAACTATCATAAAGGGTTACACATACCATTGAAATTATAATAAATCAAAACATATCAACCATTTAGGAAATATTTAACACTATAATCACTCTCTTGTGTTCAAATACTAATCTCAAAATATATTTAAATCAATCTATTATAAAAACTATGTGTCCTTAGACCAAAACTCTAGATCCTTATTCCATAAACTACACATTATATATGGACAATGATAATAAATGTATATTCTCATAAAAAACAATCACTTAATTACATTGATTCTAAAAAATATTACATTCTATACATTCCATATAAACATTATGTCAATATAATTAATATTATTTTAAAAATTATAATTAACCAATAAAGAACACATCTTTTTAAATTAATTGATATTGTTTCACTATATATGAAATTACATAATCAATAATATATTATTAACATATCCATCAAATTCTCCATATATGAAATCAAAAGTACATATCTTTATAATAAATTTTTTTCATTACATGAGAAATTAAGTCATAATAATGCTGGAACTAAAACAATCATTAATGGAATTCATACAGATAGAAAATTCATGGAATTAAAATTATCATATGAATACGTAGTCATTATAATTTATTAATCAACCAATAAAAATAGATTAATACATCCATTAATATAAGTTTAATTATATTGATCACATGAATAATAATAACTTAATTCATTGTGATGTAATACATTAGAATAAACATCATAATCTTACGATAATGCCTTGTACAAGAAATTATTCGCACTGTAAAGGATATAATTAAGACGTAATTATTATTATCAAAACCATAGTATATAAATTTTAATGAATTGGTTCTTAATACAACATATTACTAAACATTGTTCCCTAATAAGACCAATCATAGGATCGAGGGGATATATAATGTTGAGACCAACATGTTAGAAGTTTCAGTCCAATGATTCTAGAATATTCGATAATGAATAAAAAATACATAAACAATTAGCCCAAAAATTATATATATTTTAATGAAAATATTATAACCACCATAAATTTTTTTAAATTAAATAAAATAGATACTATTAACATGTATAATTTAGATTAAAAAGATGGATTCTTTTCTAATGAATTCTCCACATTCTTGAGTAATCAATAAACACCCATATGGGAATAAAAAAGTTATATATCTTGAAAAATAGCCTAACAAATAAATGAAGTACCTAACTATTTGATGCTACATAAAAATAAAAAATCTAATGTCATGTAATATTCTTAATACAATATTTTCACAAAGAACTCTATGTATACATCATAGTGTATACAATTAAATCAATGTAATTAATATGGGGTATTCACAATGCATGGTTTTTGAAATATATTTATTTCCTATTCATGTTTTATTGATAAGGAATTAAATATTATTGATCAATAATATCATTGATTTAATTTAATATTTAATATGAAATATAGATAAATAAAAAAGGATGTTTGCAAAAGTAACATTCCCTAGTTCATCAATTGAAACTAAGTTACATGTCGATATATTTAAAATACTTCAATGAAAATAAATAAATTAAATTGTATCACACAATAAGGGATCAATATTATAAAAAATTTAAGATGAAAATTCAATCCTCTAAATAATATATATATATGAATAAATAATGTAGCATAAAACTCCGGATTGTAAGTACCATTGAAAATTAAAATTAAAATTATGATGAAAATTTAAAATATATTTTAGAAGTTAATTGTAACATTTATTTAAATACAAACACATATCTCAAAATCAAAATTATTTTTAAAAATAAATATTTTAATATTATAATTTTAAAAATAATATACAAATATGACACATTAAAATCACATATGGGTTTAAATATGGAATATGGATCCACAAGTAAAATATTTTAATATATATGTAATATTTCTAAAAAATTAAAATTAACCTTATTAAAAAAATTATAAAAATATAAATAAAATCATTTTTTACTAAAATGTCATTTTTAGAAAGTTGATTAAAAAAATCTATGAAAAATAACTTTTCGAGAAAAAAAGCATGGAATATAAATGTTAAAGATAAACCATTATAACAAAGATAATGCATTTTTTTTTAATATCTATCTGGTTAAACTACATTAAAAATTTATGAAAGGTTATAATATAATAATTTGGTAGGTATGTATCTCAATAGAAAAAAATATTAGATTATAAATTAATAAAATAAATGGAATAACATAATAAAAATATATTAACTATTATAAATTTAATAAAAACAAACTAATTCATGATAATTAAATTACAAAAAAACCGGTATGAATTTTGTTACACATTTTTCAACAAATATATTATGACATTACATTTTTCAGATTTGTATATCCCATTAATTATAATGAGATAATGTATTTAATTATCATGTGTTATTATATTAATAGAAAACAATATATTAGAAACACTAATCATAACAGGGAACATATCTTAATGTAATAGAAGTATGTTTAATAAAACACTTACTATATTATAATTTTTTTTAATTTGAACCCCCATTAATGATATAATTTTAAATGAACGATGAATATCATGAATAATTATTTAAACTGAAAAATATTAATGGTCTATTAAACACACTATTTCCTGGAAAATAAGCATAATAATCATATATATATATCAAGGGGTGAAAATTAAGATAATAAACCCCCATCTCTTATCCAAACATCATTGAATTCACAGTAATGTCCTTATTAATAAAAACAATCAAATACCAAATTTATAATATTAATAATATCTAATTCCATTTATATATTTCATTTTTACTCATTTTTAATATGAATTACCATTATCGACTACATATATTAAAATTAATACTAAGTAATCCAAATGGTTTTGGTCCCAAACTATAAAGATAAAATCAGTGATGATAATGGTAGGGTGGTTCTTAGTGAATAAAATGTGCTTTATTATATAATTATATTTTTAAATATGTAACTATTATATAACCAAAAAACAACATTATTTACAAATTTTAATCATGTTATACCATTAATAATATTCCAATTGTCATCCCTGAAATAAAATCAAGCAATATTTCATGTTAGTGTTCAAACTTACCAAAATATTTATATCCATTCATTAAAGGATGATTATGTTCTAGTGTAGTTGTAATATAATTACACCAAAAGAATACCAATCTTATTAAAATATCATTATTTTCATATTTAAAAATTGGATTTTTTTGCAGAATGTTATAACAGATATGTTGTTTTTAAAAAATAAAATGAAAACATTCATTTATCTATGAATGCTCTTTTCGACAAGAGAATTTACCATGACTATTTATTACTTATAATTTTAATGGTATATCTGATTCATCCTTGTAAAACCTAAATAATTATATCAAAATTATATTTATCCATTAAATAAAATCCCTTTAATATCAATGTAATTTGGTCATATAAATAATGATTTATATGGATTATTCCATTGAGGTTGTACTCCACATGTATTCTTAGATAGAAATTTTTTCACATAAAATTGGGAAAATGGGTAATATGATTAATCATTTCAGGTTAAAAAAACATGTGATAAATTTCATACTAATATATTATATTATATATATTTATTTTTCTTATAAATTTGTGATTGAATATTACACATGTTTCTTGGTTGTGGTCGTAGTGTACATATTACATGAATGCCAGTTTCAATATTCTTTATAGAAATGGGAAAGATGGTTAATGAAAATAAAAAACTGTAATAAATTATTATTATAATTTTGATACTTATGATGTAATTTTGAGATAATTGTAATTAATTTAATGAAAAATAATACATCATTAAAAAAAGAAATTATAATGGATTGATTAGACATATACACCTCACATCTTAGATTGAATCCTTCGAAAAGAGGTTAAATTATATGAAAGATGAATTTCATGGGACAAATGAACTTTATAATGGTGTATAGGAATAGTTTTTAGTTTTTTTGGTAGTGATTGGGTTGAACAAAATTCTTTCGTGTGAGGACCTATGAAGAGAGGAGTTCCACTATTAGCTGTGAAAATGGATGACCACTTTTGTCAATGCCTTGTGAATTTCTATATTTACATATAACACTAATGGAAAGTGGATAAAACATATATGAATAATATAAAGGTAAAGGTATAACGTAAATTTATACCCAAACCACAAATTCCCACACATTTGTTAAACATGTTTCAAATCATTTCCAAAATATATTTTTGAATCATTAGCTATATCCATGGTAACTAGATTTGACATAATGTAACCGAATTTCTATTATAAAGTTATAAGTCACATATAAAAAACCAAAAATTTTATATAATAAATAATTATAAATTTTCAATTCAAAATTTTATACAAATAAAGAAAATTTTATGTTATTAGTAAAAAATTATTTTCCAATAATCACCTTAAAATCAATGTTTTCTGAAAAATACCAAAAAAATAACCCTAATAAAACAATAAAATTAAATTTACAAAAAATATTTATTTCTTAAAAAAAATTATTTTTAATGATTTTATTAATTATCATTTGGATAAATAATGATTTTATATAATGAAAAATAGATTTCATTGGAAAATTATAATGTCTAATAATAACTATTCTTATTCTTATATCATTTCATTTATCTATTATATTGATGTTAAAAAATATTTCATATTAAATTTACTTTATCATAGGTAATTATAGGATTCGAAAAATGGATACATATATCTCATTAAATGGAAAATTCAACCAATATTTGTTTTTATAACTAATATTATCAAATTAATGGTATTTCTATAATATAAAATTTTTTTATGTCCATTATAAAAATATTTCATAAGGTGACTACCATAACTAAATATAGATAATTTAATTTCTATTTCCTAATGGCCATTCTTAAATACGTTGTGTTCTCATTTTGTAATTAATGTATATTGAAAAATCTATGAAAAAAAATTCATTATTTATGAGTAATAAAGTATTAAAATTTCATATCACTGCATAATACAATCATTAATTACATAAAATTAGATGTAAAAGAGAAAATATTATCCAATGAAATGAAATTGAGATGAAAAACAGTTATGATAACGATAATATAACAATAAAGTGATTTTTTTGAATCAAATTGAAATTAAAATACCATGATTGGAAAAAAAAATTTGTTTTTGGAATAATATTATATTATTCAGTTTTTCATAGTTAGGAAATAACTATGTTCAATATAAAACATGTCATATGAAAATTAATATAATAAATATAACAATAACAAAATTAGTTCGATTTGAAACAAATATATTAAATTAATCAAAATAAATTTTATATTTAAAGTCTATAAATTTCATAAATATCTTAAAATACATTAATTAAAAAATTATGAAACCATTTAACTGATATTTTGGTCTAAAATATTATATATGTTTGATGAAAATAATTTCAAGATAATGAACCACTATAATTTTCATCTCACGTTATTTAATGTTCTCTAAGAAAATTTATTTCAAAAATAACTATATTAATAACAAACCTAATAACATTATTCATACCTATATCCTTTTATAAACTTATTTTATAGAAACCTAATAAAAATAAATTACTCTATTATAGTTTTTTCCAGAAAATTGATTCTTGTGAAATTTTGATTTTTTAATTTCACACAAGTGTCATGGTGATGGGTTTGATTCTTAATTATTTATTCAAATTTTATCATTCCAAGATAATCCACAATATTAAAATCTCAATATTTCAATGATTCTTTATTTCCCATTATCATTTTGGAGAATGATATAGGTGTGTCTTTAAAAAAATTATTATGTAGAATGAGTTCAATCATTCTAAACGATGAAAAGTAGATATGTTAATAAATATATTGAATTTATATACCCGCATTTTTTAATTATTCAATGATCATAAATAAATTATCATTAAATGGTATTTTCGTTATATAATATTCCCTAATATTTAACGAAATCATAATTATAAAATTTTTCTACTTACTGGTAACACAAATCCAAACGAGAGAGTGTTATGATTATGTTAGGAGTGAAAAATTGATTCCATATGATGATTATAAAACTATTAATGTATCAAAACGAAGATATAAAGATAATATTTCTTTGGTAATTAAAATTTTATAATAATCATTTTTATATTTTTACGACAATTGAAATTAATCAATTGCAGAGATGGTAGTTCATATGTATGAATGAATATTGATTTTATGTCTAAAAGTATAGTGTGGAATGAGGTAATGTTATAAATAAAAACATGAAATATTTATTTTTATATAGTAAGCATATTAATTTTTTTAATTATACATTTTTTCAAAACATGATTACTAGTTTATAGAAATCCCAACCCCGGTAACCGAGTGTCATGGTATTACATAATACATTTTCATATTATATAAGGAATCACATCTCATAGGAAGAAAATATTATAGTATTCATTCTAAACATTATACATACAGGATTCCCATATTACATTTGAATCCATAAATACAAAAAGTTTTCCCTTGTATCATTATTTTTTATAAAATATAATTTAATATAATTCAAAGTACATTCATAGAATATTGGGAAATGAAACAAAATATTTGAATGATAAAACTCTCAGTATGGATTATGTATAGATGAATTTATAAGGAATCAATATGGATAATCAATAAGGAAATTAATTTTAATGAACATTCATTCCAATAAAATAAATTGTTGCGTCATAATCAATATTGAAAGGTAAATAAATAAACACACATAACACTTAAATAAATTGATTACTCATAATTATTATGGAAATGTAAAAACTATAGAAGACATGCCCCATAAATTAAAATAAAATGAAAAATCAACATGGAAATATAAATAATTTAGGACACATTCCATTGAAGTATTAAGATATAGAATTCTCATCATGGAAATGAAAATATCTGAAAACACATTCCATTTAATCAAAAAATTGAAAATGAATTTAATACAGAGATAATATCATAGTGAAAATATCATGGATAAAAATAATTGTACTATAAATAAAGTAAATTCTATATTACTGGATGTTATTTTTTAGGCACATGATACCTGTACCATAATTCTACTCCACATAAATATTTTACCTGTAGGTAAAAACCATTTTTTGATAGCCTAAATTGTTTTTCTCATACAAACTTTCAATACATATAATGTTCATATAATTTTAGTACCCACATGTCACTAACAATACAAATCATTTCACATATACATAATAATCATAATAATTCATAAACAATGATGCATATCATCACATATACATATTGATTAAATAATAAAAATTTATCAATATTTTTGGAGATAATAAAACTAAATTAAATGGAAGATCATATTTTAAAATAACAAAAACTATTAATGAAATTAGCATATACAAGGTAAATAATATATATATTTATAAGTCATTAAATATGTAATGATAACGTGAATGTGAATATTTCTATGGGATGTTTATGACAAAAAAAATTAGAAAAATCATTAAATTTCAATACATTCATTGGTCCAAATAATCATAAACCATGCTGAAGAAGAATAAATAGGGTTTCAACCAATACCCATTGGATTAATAAAAAACTGTTATCATCATTGATGAGTAAAAATTCCATAAAAATATAAATAAAAAATATTGTGTAAAAATAACAGTTTTTTTCAAAGACATTTTGAAAATACATTTCACTGAAAATAAAATATAAATAAAATTATTTTTAAAAGACCATCATAAAATTGGAAAGGAAGATACTATGAAATTATGTTCATTATTTTTGGTAATTCCACACATTTCATAAAATTAAAAAATGATATTTCTTTCTCACTATAACAATTTTACAAATGTTCTTTATTCAATAAAGTATAAGAATAATTCCTTCACATTTTATTAAAATATAAATGGAATCATTTTCAAAAGACATATGATTACCTTGAAAAAATATAAATAGTTAAAATGGGTGAAAATTTCTTTAAAATCAAATTTATAAAATATTAAATTCATTTTTAAAAATATTTTTTGAAAACATTGTTTTCAAAGAAAACATATTTCTGACAAAAAAAAGAAATATATTATGATAATCATTAGAACATTTCTCAATTAATTTAACTAAAAATTCAATAAAAAATATAGTATTTAAAAAATATAATGAATATCCATAGGATAAAATAATTAAAATACTTATTTAACAAATAAAAAAATTTGTCAATAGAAATTAAAGAATTAGAAATTTCGATTATAAAAAAATTATGAGGTAACCTGTTTCAAAGATTATATTGTTGGATTGATAATCCCCAAATTATTAGATTAGGTTATAAATTTTAAATACAAATAGAAAAGTCTAAAAAAATATAAAAAAAATTCATTATACACATAATCAAAGTGCGATATAATAAATTTAGTATAATTCAATCACAATGACAAAAGTTGAGTTAAATAATTCTTTAACACTCGGTAACATCTTGTTTAAAGACCCTGAAATGAATATTTTCAAATTTAATGTTATAATAATATTTATAATTAAGTATACATGTTATTATATGTCAATAGGTAATTATATACTTCATATAAAACTAATGATGTGCATACAATTAACATGTTCTTCAGTAGAATAAAATTTAGGATAAATCTATTACATCATGCACCTTTTTATTTAATGTTCATTAACACCATGTATAATGGTTTTAAAAATGTTATTCATTAAAAAGACTATATTTAAAATTATTATATCATATTTTATCCTTTTATAAGATCTTGTAAGTTGTTCATTAATAATCATTCATTATTTTCGTTGTTTTGGTAGTCAATTTCATTGTTTTCTCATACATGGTTTTCAATAATGATCTGTTTTATGCACATATTACATATATTAATATTCTCTCACATAATAATTACATAATTATAATATTTTTAGATCTATTTTGCTTTTGAATCCAATCGTGAATGATGAATATAAGAAAAGATGTACATTACGATCGTAGAGGCAATATGTCATACGTACGCATGAGTAATGCTTGCATTTATCAAGGGGCATTATGAAAATAATTTTTGTAATATATTCCCATTAAATACAGATAATAATAAAAAACACCATATTAAATAATTACATTCATCTTCAATTTAGTTTATTGATGAATAGAGAGTCACGTCGCTTCGTGAAAGTGGTTGTTGACACGTACACGAACAATGTTATCATCATTATGTGAGTGAAATGGAATGAAAGAAAATGATGCATATTATATTTCCATTTTAAAAAATATATCATTAATATTATAAAATATTAATTTATAACAAATATATTCAATAACATTATCTTTATCACCGTACATGAAAATTATTTTAGAAAATTAATCTCATCACTTCGCGAGGCGGTATTTAACCATACACCTGAGAGATGTTGTCATCTTTCATATAGATTGTAGTGTAAAAATATATATATATAATTCGGTGACTATATGGGTATAAATATGTTATTAATATCATATAAATATATCATATCCATCCACATAACCAATATTGGGATGCGAGAATGTGAATAACATCTTTATTAGTTAATGAGGCGATAGTCCGCCTTTCAGATGAATGATGATTTCACAACTCATTTGACGAACATGATAATTGTTTTAGTTTACTAAATTTTTTTAAAATAATTCTATATTAATATAACACACTGAGTTCATTACATCATAATGGTTCGATAAAAATTACAAGAGGTGCATAAATTAATAAATTAGAGGTGCTCACTGAAAATAATTACATCATCTTTGGGGATCCTCCTTAAATATTAAATAAATACATCCAATGAAAAAATTATGACAATTAAAAGTCATAAAGGATGAGTTTATGGAATTATTTAATTGATTTGGTTTGTGATTAGCTGATCAAATCTAGTTTTAATCTTTGATTAATAGGGAATTGTTGTGGCCTTTTATAAACATGGGAGATAACATAGTTATATTTTTTGAAATAAATTTAGTGATCTCATGTTTTTCATGTCTCATAATGTTCTAAAATAATAAAATATCAATACATATATATGGAAAATTCTAAATTTGAAAAAAATCGTTTTGTGATAATTATATAGGTTATTTTTACCATTATTATTTTAGTTTGAAACGTTTTATATCCATTTACACCTTAACAGTTTTAATTAATATTTAATACAGTAACTATCCATTCCTGTTAAAATTTATGTTGACATTATTTCAAATTATAAAAAAATTAAATTTAAAAATTTAGAAACCATTGTTCAAAATTCAATTTACATTTGTGTAACCATGTAATTTAAAATTAATCCCATAGACTTGTCAAGATAGTGGTCTCTATTGGGAAAATGTTCAAAACTTTAAAATGTTTTTATATACAAAATCAATATGAAAATGATTCTAATGAACTATATTTTTTATGTTTTTAATTAATTGATATAATTTTCTCTTAAAACCAATTAAATATTTAACATATCATCGTTAATTATATAAAAAGTAGACATTTTTTAATTAAAATGTTCTAAATGTAAATATTATTCAAATAATGAATATTCTTAGAGAAATACAAAAAATTTATGAAAAGATATTTTTATCATAATGATTTAAAATATGATGTTTATTTTTTAAAATAATATCTCCAAAAATGGTGATAATTAATTTTTAATTATGTGCGCAAACTATGAATATATTGAGTTTGTTTCTTTTTTATAAGGTTATTACATCTCCTTTTTGATAATCAAAATAATATTACTAAAAATCTACAATCTATTGGAATAGTGTATTGGTAAAATTAATATCTTGTATAAGTTTTACCAAGTAAAATATAGTTTTTTAGTTCCTTCTTCTCTAAATTCTTATTTTCCCTCATGTTATCTATATTTCAAGTATTCAGTTGAGGATTTACATCAGAAAAATGGGAGAGATAAAATAATATTAAGAGGATGAATAAGAGACATGAAACATGGGTGAGCTTAATAATAATCATCACAATATAAAAAGGGAAAAAATAATAATAATCATGATCTTAATCATTATATATGGTTATGGATTGCTGAAATGCATACAAATGAAACATTATGTCATTGAGGTGAAATACCACAAATATTTGTGAAAGTATCAATCATCATGTTCACATATATTTCACTTTATATCATGAGGTACATCACATTACATACTAAATTTTAGATCTTTATAATTATGGGTACACCTGTCATCACATAATATTGACTTATGCTATATAATTCCATAAGCACCTAGAACATCTTAAAACTTACATAATCAGGCATGCCACATAGAACATATATCAATCTTGGATATCAATCTACCTATGGAAGGTAATTTTTTCACTTAGTAATGTATACATTAACTAATATACTTTAGGGTTCCCAAAAAATATATAATAACATACTATTAATTAGAATCATCAATTTTAATTGAAGAGGAATAATTCTCACAATAAGAGATGTTTTCGATAAAACATGTTCTTTTTAAAAAATCATTTCGTTTTTCATAAAAATATAATGGAAACATGAATATCTCATTAAATAAAATGTATGGTAAAAATTAAATTATATGTAAGTAATGTTAAATGAATATCTATACTTAAAAAGAAGTGAAAAAAGTAAAACCCAAAGAAAGAGAGTTATGTTTGAGAATAACGTTACATTATCTCTGAATGCTTGCTTCATGATAATATCTGGGAGAAAAAAAATAAGATTAATTAAAAAAAATATAATCCCTTTTATAAATTAATTTAATTGATTATTGTTTTATTTAGTTCATTTATTATATTATTGATGTGTTATGGAGTTTAATTTTATCATTTGTTATTGTGTGTTTCCTTGGTTTTCATTATATTTTCCACTGTAAATGTGTATAGATGTTCATGTAAGATTAGATTAGTTACCCATAATAGAAATTATAATTTATTAATGAAAATTAATAACATTAAATTATGTTATATAGAATTTTTTATATATTATGTGGGTTAATCATTAGATAAAATGTTAATGAAAATGATTAAATGTATTTTTGTGGTTTTTATATCCATTAAGTGATTACATAAATTTATTTAACATCATGTTTATATATATCCATTATAGAACATTATATTACTTATATTATGTATATCAAAATATTTTATAACAATAATAATGGTTTTATGACTATCCTTGAAGTCGAATGTGTAAAAATAAAAATGCATCATCCTTGGTGGGGGTAAATTGACACACCACGAAAAATATTTAAAATTTCAGAATAAATGGAAAAGGGATTATATTTGAAGATGAATTTATCACATAACAAAAAAATATTATATTATATAAATTCTAAAGTATTTATCATGTTTCTTTTACAAGTAGGTTATGAGAGGATTAGAATTCAACTGAAATTGAAAGGAAAATAATGAGGATTTAAACTCTTGAATTTCTCATCCTTGAGAGATTCTTTAGGGAAAAAGGTTTTGTATTTTGATGATTTTAAGGGATCATAGATGTTGGGGATGGGATTTAGATAAATATTGGTAATATATTGGATATAAATTATGTCTTGGAAGGATTGAGGATAACAGCTTGTGAGGGGTGGCATTTATAGGGGGAGTGTTGTGTTTTATCATTATTTTATACATTAGATTATTTTTATTGCTCAAGAATATGAATAGATTTTACTTTACAAAAAATATATTAAAATAGTTTATAATAGTTCACGATTATTGGATTATATCATCCATAAATCATTTATGATTCAATAATTCATTTATTCTGCTTTTATCGTAAATTAAAATAGTTTACTATTCATAGAAAATCAACTATTTTAGAAAAATACAAAATTTCACCCTAACTGTTTTTTTGAAATATAGAATTCAAAAACAATTTCATTTTTGAAAAATTAATTTTATTTATATAAATAATTTTATTTTTTAATTGAAATTCATTATTGACATGAAAAATATTAATTTTGAAATTATAGCTTATTTTATAACACTTTGAAAAATAAAATAACTTATAATAAAATAATATGAAAATCATAAGAAATTTTTCTTTAATTTTATGAATATTAATTTAGGAAAATAAATTTTCTTTAAATAATAATATCAACTATAAATTTGTAAATAATCATTTAATTTTTATAAACATAACAAAAACAAATTAATAATTTTTTAAATATTTATTTACTTATTCTATTATATAATTATATCATATTATTAATTATAATATTATGAATGTTTATTTTTACTTTCATAGAAGTGGTTAGTATTCTATTTTCTGAATTATGATTCATAATTATCATGTTAATATTCTAAGTTCTAGAATACTATTTAATCGATATATGTTCATTAATTTCTATAAATGAAAATTAATTGAATCATTATTAATTAAAAATATTTTTTCCCCAATGTTATTTTATGTTATTTTATACTATATTATATAATTATAATAATGTAATTTCCATTGTTAAAATTTTGGATCGTTACATTCTTCCCCCCTTTTTGAAAGTTCTCCCTCAAAATTTTAGTAGTCATAATACTGTGAATATAATTTAGGGTACTTCTCTTTCATTGCTTCCTCCTGTTCCCATTTCATCTATTCATACATATGGATCCCCAATTATACCTTGACTAGTTGAGTTATCTTGTGGGGTAAGACTTTATCTTTATCATCCAAGATCATTACTGGATGCTCCTTATAAGATAGATTATTTTCTATCTGTACAACCTATCATATCTGTGCGTGTGAGTGATGTAGTAAGTACATCCTTAATATGTATACATGAAACACATAGTGTACCTGAGAAATATTAGGTGGATGTTCTAGTCGATAGAAAGTACCTCATACATAATCAATAATCTCAATAAAATCAATTTACTTGGGAAACAACTTTAATTTTTTTTCAATTCTTATAATCCTATTGCCTAGACATATGCGGAGGAATACAATGTCACTAGACATAAAATCTATGTCATGTGGATGATTGTCTGTATTTCTCTTTTCCCTAAATTTGACTACCTTGAGGTACTACTGAATGGTTTAAAAACTTTTTAACAATTTAATTAGCAATTTCAGTTCCTAAAAACATACATTGACTAACAACATCCCAACACACTGGTTCCCTATATATTATTCAATAACAGGCTTCATATAGATCTATTTGGATACATGAATGGAAACTATTGTTGTATGTGAACTCAACCATTTGACAATATTGGTACCATCCTCTTTTGATGTTCAAAACACATTACATTAACATGTAACGATGTGTATTAATATTCTAATCATATTGGCCTTCATTTTGATGTTGATAAGACATACTAAATTTAATCCAAGTGTATAGATCATGTTGGATTCTTTTACTGATGATGGTGGTGAATATCCGATCTCAATTGGATACAATATATTGTTGTAAGACATTAAGCCTTACCACTTCCCTTATGTATGTCCTGACATGTTGTTCGAATGAGAATTCATCTTTAATTTAGATAAACTGATCTTTCTTTTTAAGATTATCCAAACTAATCTATAGAGAATTATTTCCTCCTAATTTATCTTATGTCCAATGACAGATTCCATAGTGATGTTTTCCCATTTCATTTTTGGTATTTTTAATGGTTAAGTCTTCCCCTTAAAATTTTTTCTTCAACAAATCACTAACTAACATACCTGGAACTATGACGTAATTTCACCGATCTCAATCTTCATTTTTTCCCACCAATAGTTCTCTTAGATAGTATAATACATCATTTTTCTCCCTAGTTTAATATAGAATATTATGTTATACATGTCATTCTTATTCTCCATATTTATCTATATATCATATGGTACATATAGTCATGACCCAAATCATATAATAACTTCCATATCGATTTTAAAATCTATATATTTCCCCTTTGCCACAACATCCACCTTCTTTTAAATTCCTATATCATTTTTTTGGATATCCATTAATTTCACCATGACAGATTGTTGAGAAATTATTTGGTAATGGATTGATAATTTTTCTTACATAATTATTATCATAAAAAATCTTATTAAGTATAATAAAATTGGATCATTCTCAATTCTCACCATTTATAATCTTTCAGGATCCTTTCTACATAGAGCATATTTTACATTATTTATTTTTCCATGATGGCAGCAGATTGGGAAGTATTAATACATTATGATATATAACCATCATCACTTGCTCATATTATTCTTATTTCATGTGAATATATATTTTATACCTCCCCCATAGAGATAATTCCTCCGTATTTTTAATTTTATGATCATTGATACCAACTCCAAATCATGTTTGGGATAGTTATTCTCATGAATTTTCAACATACTAGAGGTGTAAGCTATAACATTATAATTTTTTTGTTACACATCCTATTATGTTATTTGAAGCATCACTATATACCATAAGTAGTTCCCCACTTAATATATGTTTGAGTACCCTCTCAATTACAAGGCTTCCTTTTTAACTCTTTGGTTAAGTATTCACATTGACTAGTCCAAAAAAACATTTCTCCCGTCTGAGTCTTCTTGGTTCATGACTTTTAAAATCATGATAATTTCTTCAAAAATCATTATAAATAACCAATTAGAAGAAGGATAATATGATAAACCCTTAAAGATGTTGGTATTGTCCACTCTGTGATTGTTTTTATCTTAGAAGTTCCATAGATATTCCTTTGATGGTGACAACATTCCCTATGAATGATACTTCCTCCAACCATAACTCAAATATGCTACACATTTCAGAATGATTATTCCTTTGAAAATTATTTAGTATTGTATTCAAATTCTCATTATGTTACTCCATTCACATGGAGATTCTCAAAATATCCTCAATATAGAGTCCCAAAGAAATTGAGTTAATATATATAGAGTCTATTTATTATGTCCATGAATATCACTAGATCATTAGTTAGTCTAAAGGGAATCATATTGAACTCATAGTTTCCATACCTCGTTTGAATGGTATTCCATGGAATATATTCTTTCCTCACCATTCATTGGTGATATACCGATAGAAGGTCTACTATAGAGAAGTACTTGTCCCCATGTATTTGATCTATCAAGTAATATTTTCATGTATGGGGATACATTCACATTATCTTGATTGTTTTTATATCTCTATAATCAATGAATAGGCACATTATTCCATCATTATTCTTAATGAAGAATACATATATACTCCATGGTGAAACACTCATTTATATAATACTTGTTGTTCATATTATCTTGTAATTACATCTTAAATTATTCCTAGTCAATGGTGAACATTCTATAAGGTGCATTTGATAAAGTAATAGATAAAATATTATTTACAATTGAGAACTCAGCCTCATAGTAATGAGGAAGATAAAAAATTCTTCAGGGAACACAATAGTTAGTCCCAAACAATATGCATGTCTTCAATAAAGACTCTCTCCATTGTCTCACTCATTTGATTTAGACATTATTGAACATATAGAAATACCATCAACACTTGAGATGATGATTCTAAAGGATATTCATCCTTCTCTTTAAACATGTTTATAATTTTAGGATTCCTCATAATCTGAACCATGATATACCCTTCATGAATGTTGATGTTGACTTTTTACAATGGTAGCTAATCTATCCCAAAAAAAGTATAAAACTCCACTAAATATAGTAAGACCATAGTTTATCGAAGTTATAGTCCACAAACATTAAACAGTTAGGATTTTTATACAACAGATGAAATAATTCCACTATTTTATGTTCTTATATATAACTTGAACTCCTTATTTTAATGTATCCTTTGAATAGTATGAACAAAAAAAATTATTTAATGGAATATATAGTACAATAATCAAATAGTGTTATTTATATTCTTCAATGAATAATAAGCGTACCTATCACCACATCTTTTCTGGTCTCCACATCAGAAGTAGTGAATGCATAATATTTCCATGCCCATTTGGATTTGGTAGAAGCTGATGTTCATGACCCTAATAAACTCAAGGATTAGTGTGTTGGATTCTATAGTTCCCCAAATTACTATATTTGAAACATTATTACATCAATAGTTCTCTCTTTTCCGCCACCAAATTGCCTTACTTCTTCATGTCTCTAAAACATTCATGATCTTGGTGGCCTTTTCAGCCACACTCAAAGCATTTTCTCATCCCCTTAAGGTAATTCCCATGATGTTTTTTACAATATTTTCGACATGTGAGTCTTATAGATTTACAAACAACATTTTCATTATATCCTCCATCTCAAAAAAACCATATTTAATTTAATATCACCATCGTCACGGGACCACTCTCCAAATCCAATCTTTAATTTGATATAGCATTGAACAACTTCACCATAACTACCAAATTTGTAAATTTCTAAATCCTTTTTAAGGTATTATTTTAAAACACTAAAGTATATATAAAATTTTCTATAATTATTGATAAAATTTTCAAATCATACCTTTCAAGTCCAATGAAATTTTCTTTCTAATACATAACACATTCAACTTTAATTTGTTTTAGCTCTATAAATTCTATCTAAATATTATTATGAAGATCTTGAGGGAAATAATTTTTAAGAAATATTTTTTAACGGCATCCCACTCCATCTATTTAATTTCATCTTGTGGTTTAGTGTTCTTAATCAACACCCACCATTTATAGGCCACTCTGTGTATACAATAGACTTCCAGAGTCACCTTCTCCATCATAGAATAGTAATGCATAGAAAAGATCTTCTCTATTGTGTTTACCCACTATTTCATGTCTACTGGATTATAAGATCAAATAAACATCAGTGGCCATTTTCGTATAAAATACTCAATAGCCAGTCACTCCCTCTTTGGTGAAGGGGGACATTTTATATTAATATTTCTATTTAAATATCCTTGGATAGTTGGGTAATCATCACCATGTAATTCTGATCTCCAACACCGATAACATTAGGTATTTCATTCAGTAAATTTTTGAATTTCACATTATATGAATTCTGAGCCTGTTATCTCCTCTTTCCCAACTTTTAATAAAATCAAAATGGTGTGAAGAAATACATTAATCAAAAGTCATGAATAATTAATTTATTCAAATATAACATTAACTAAAAAGAAAATGACGTGGGATCTACATATCATTCATTTTTCTAAAACATATATCCTTGGGTTCTTAAATATAGATAGTCTCATACATGGTGTTCTTCTTTGTATAAGTATTCACATGATAATATAAATCAGAAGAAGTGGTGAGTTAAAAGCCCTGTAAGAGGATGAATAAGAGACATGAAACATGGTTGAGCATAATAATAATTATAATAACAAAACCGAATAATAATAATCATAATAATTATAGGAATAATTTTTTAAGTTTATAGAATGTGGAAATTCATAAAAAATGAACATCTTTCTATAGTGTTCAAATACCACATGTAGTTGTGAACAAATCTAGTCTGTTGTAAATGTATATTTCACTTTATCTCATGAGATACATCACATTACCCACAGAATTGGAGAGAAAAATTATTTCGGTTCAGCCCATATTTTAACAATATTTAATTATGCTTTATAATTTGGAGTACACCTATCATATCCGAACATTTTCCTAATGATACCTGCCACATATAACATATATTTATCTTAGAAATAAAATATACAATGGAAATGAATGGGTTTCATTTTAGAAGTCATAAATACATAAAAAAAATTATAGTCCTCTAAAAATAAATTGGTTATAGTATACATTATATAAGAATCATGAATCATGAGTCAAGAAGATAAAAACTCACAAGAAGATATGTTTTTAGAAATAAGTGTTCATTTGGAAAAATATTTTCATTTTTCATCAAAATAGATTAGAAATATTTTTATCCAATAAATTAAAAGTGAATGAAAAAATAAATTGTACTTATGAAACATTAATGGAAAATCCATAATTATTTTGGAGTGAAATTCGTAAAACTATAAGAGATAGAGTTGGATCATAGAATCCTAGTACCTAATGTCTGAATTCTTTCTTAAAATTAATGTACATGGTAATGAAATTAAGATAATTAATTAACAAATGCAAAACCATATATATATATGAATTTTATTTTTTAAAGTCTTACTATGTTTATTTATATTCTTTTTTATGATTTATAGAGTATAATCTCACCGTTTGGGAGTGTTTAGTTTTGTGATTTTTGTGATTAGTTCACCTGTAAATTAGTATGAAAGTTAATGTAAAATTTTAATAGTTATCTAGAATTTAAATTATTTGTTATTAATTAAATTTTATAATGATCAATGATCTTATATATATTTTCTTATGGTATATGGATGAATCATTAAATAAACAATTAATGAAAATTATTTAATTTATTTTTGCGAGTTTTATGACCATTATGAGATTATATAAATTTATTTAACATCAAGTCTATATATATATTCCAAAACATTATATAACATGTAATAGGTTTAATAATATATATTTGAAACATAGTAATGGTTTTATAACTATAATTTATAGAAGTACTGAAAAACGAAAATGCATCATCCACATTGGTGGAAGGATGACACATCACATAAAATATAATCATTTTTAGAACATAAAGAAAGGGGGGAGATTTAATGATGAAACAATCCTTAAAAATAATAAATTTATAGTATATAAAAATAATTTGGATTTATAATGCATCTTTTATAAGTGGACGTGAAAAGAGGATAATAAAGGAAATAAAATTGAAAAGAAATAAATAGAAAAATGAGGATTTTACCTCATGAATTTATCCTACTTGAGAATCTCTTTTGAGGGAAGGGTTTGGTCTTTTGATGAGACCAAGGGATCCTAGACGTGAGTGAGGGGATATTAAATTGTAATGGAAATCTCTTGGTCATGATTCAATGATTATAATGTGTGAGTATATGATGTGGTGAGTAGTGGTATTTATATGGATGAGAGGAGCGTTTTATCATTATTTTATTCATTAGTTTTTTATTTTGGCTCATGAATATGATTAATTTTCAACTTATCAGTAAAAATATTAAAATAATGAAGGATAGTTGTAGTTTATAAGCTTATATCTCCCATACATCATCTAGGACTCAATAATTTATGTATTCCACTTTTATCGTGTGACAACCCAAGCTTCCACAGTACGTTTTCTTTTGAATAATGCAGTAGCTAGCAGTGTCCCAACTTAGAGTTTTAACACACCAAAGCTAATAAAACTAGCCATTATGAATATTAATACCCACTTTTGGAAATTCTATACATTTTATTTTTCAAAATGGTCCACATTTTTGAATTCAGAATATTTAAATTAGCATAGGGTGAATTTTTAGTATTTCTTTCAAAACATTCAATTTTTGATGAATAGTGAAAAACATTGTGTTATTGTTTAAAACCAGATTTTTATTTAAGTAATTAGTTATTTAATTTCAATTTTTTTGTTCAAAATAGATATGTAACACCTATATATGTTCAATGTAATTATTTGGAGTCATTTTATAGGAATTTTAGATATATAAAATTTTATTTAACTTTTTACCATCTTTTACCCACCTTCTAAAAGCATTTATAAATTTACATAAAACATAAATTTACCACTTTTGTGAGTTGAACATAAAAAATCCGAGATATATTGTTGACATCTGTGAGTAAAATTTGGTTCAATAAGATGAAAATGATTTAATGGTGAATAGTAACTTTTCACTTTTATATACCACAGTTAAAAGTAAATAGGGTAATTAAGGGTAAAAATGATATTATAAATACCCTAAAAAATTTCATAATTCTATTGGATAAGTCTAATTCAACAAAAAAAACCTCCGGAATAAAATAAGATCCAATTTTGTCCACTTTGATTAGATTAGACATTTATTATTATTTTATTTTAAGAATAGTCAAAAGAGTTAAATTCAATGTTTAACAACTAAACCATTTTTAATATAGGGTTAAACACAATATAAATTCTACTATAAATATTCATTACAAAGATAATATAATTTACTACATAATGGTATTTTATTTTTAATTTTTAGACATTATATAATTTAATTTATTTAAGACGCAATGATGATGAAGTAATTAACATAATAAGGAAATAAAAAAATAATTGATTATATAAATATCCAAATAAATGTAAATTTAGACTTATGATAAAATAAACTAATTTTATAGGTTAATATGACATTTTAGGGTTGATTAAATAAATTTTATTTGAAGTGATAATGTTTTTATGGATTTAAAATAAATCATATACTAAACACTGTCAAAATTGACATAATTGAGTTTTTAAAACAAATAATATAATATTAATTGATAAAATAATTATAAAAATCTAAGGATCATCCAAAGGACATAGATAATGTAATATATATAATACTGAACCACTAGGGGTTCTCTTGGCTTGTTAAAGTAATTTTAGTTACCATATAATATAAAAATACAAAGATACATGGTAAATGTCAAACTATTTAACTAAGAGTTAAATCAAAAAGATAAAGATAATATGATAAACTAAACTAGTATAAAACCTATTGATTGAGAGTTTTTCGACCCATTCCCACCTTTTCATATAAATAAATCATTTTGGAGCAATTATAAACTGAAAATTATTTTATTATAAAAGAATATAACAAGTATTTCCTTAAGTGACCATCACCTCTCTTATAAAAGGGTATTTACCCTTCTCTTAATTCCACACATACAAACAATTTGGCTCAGCCAAAACCTGCTCAAATATCCTCTCAACTATCCTACCTTCAACCTAGAGGCCATAATTTCACCATAAATCCAACCTATGGAGCCCTTCTGATCAACTCAAATGAAAACACCCGAAGAAGATGTAATAATTTCATCACCCTCTTTCATGTTCTTTTCTTCTTCCACTTCCTCTTTAATTATTGTTTCCTTTCAAAAATAGTAACCCCACTACCTTATACATACTGTGATGTTATTATAAATATGTTACGTCCATATTAATTATTCTATCCATCTTATAAATTACAAAGTCACCATACATGTCTACGTACGACTAACCGTATCCACGTCGTGGTGTAGTTTGTTATTCAAATAATTCATTATTTGGATGGGTATAATAATAAGTATAACTAATTTAAATAATAAATATAACATGATAATTATTATTTATATATGATATACCATCAAATTACATAAAATTTCACCATAAATATAATGATAATGTCGCTCGTTCGTACGTATGGATTACCGTCACCACGAACGCAATGAGATTCCTTCCGCATCCTAATAATTCAAGAATAATTTTAATTTTATGATTAAAAATAATTTTTATGACCATATTATAATTCTGCATATGAATCAAATACATAATATCCATAACTATCATGGCTTACATAACCAATCATATAAAGGAAAATGAAACAGTTAACACCTGAAACGATGATACTACTGAAATATTATTAACAAAGAAATATTATCAGATCATATGTGATATCATATTTATGTATATAGTTGTTGTATAATTTATTAAAAATGTCTTTAATATTTTATAGGAGGTTAACATATCATCTTATACGGAAAATTACAAGGTAAGTGTTAATTATACAATCTCTTTACTTATCCGAGGATGTTAATACATAAGTGTCTACTTGGACCTCGTTATCATCCACATCTATGTTTTCATATAAATTCAATTCAAAACATTTTTTATATTTAATAAAATATGGGTTAAAGTAATTTATACCCTTATTTGACCACATATTTTTTAAATGGAATCTTTCTTTCGTTTTCCAAACAATTTACTTTATGACCTTTTCGACAAAATTAAGGTATGAATGTATTTTTTTAACTTATATGGCAGGTGCAACTATTTTATACTATTATAACAACGTCAAATCATCCCATACAATATCATAAGAATATTTTCAAATTAAATTTTTTCTTTCATTATTATATGAATTTTAAATGATTTCAAAATAGAAAGAGATATTTGTCTACAAAAAAGTTTATATTTCATCTATGTCAACATCCTTTGATGGATTTTAAGTTTGTTTGGAGTTGATTTATTATGATACAAATATTATATATTTTATTGAAGGGTGTGTGATATGTTTTAATGTGGATGTGTTAATTTTACACCATTATTGCTTTATGGATAAAGTATTGACATTTCATATGCTAGTTTTAATATGAATGATTATGTTATGTTTAAACCTTTTCATATGAGTAATGCATTGAACTTAGTAAGTGACGAGTGGAGCCCAGTATAGCTTCTCGATGCAGTGGAAGGTCTCATGAGACAAATTACTTTCTTGGAACAAGGCATTGACAAAATATTATTTGTAGTATTGGAACAAGGCGTTGACTAAGTGGTCATGAAGTCTGGCATTATGCATTCGAACATTATGAAATTGGCTATTGATATTACATGAAATTATTTAACTAGTAGAATATCCATGTGAATAAGTAGATTTCATTATTTGATTTATATTTTCCATATTATGATTAACTTTAAGTTTAAAAGTCTTTTTTAGTCTTATATGTTGCCTTAAATGTTTATGCTTATTCTTGAAGTTTCTGATGTATTGGTATCCTTACTGAGTATTTTAGCTCACCCCTTTTTATGTTTTATTTTTTCTAGGATGTGAAGAAGTATATTATGACTAACATAGATGTAAGTATAATGGATGAATGTGGTCAATGGAGACCATTATGTTTTTTTTTTCATATTATAATGTAATGTAAAACTTATGAATGTATCTAGTACTTGCAACACTACTAAACTGATCTGTTTTTTAGGATTTTGATCCCTTGTGATCAAGCCAATGTAATGTAATAATGCACCGAATCTGCATAACATGGGTCATGGGGTTACAGTTGTTATCATATGAAGTCTAGTACAAACCATAGAAACTATATTTTTAAAAACATTGATTAGAGCACATTACCGTATGATAGATATTGAGAATTGGTATAGAATAACTTTCTAAAATTTTGGTAATGTAGAGATTTTGTGTATTTTTTAAGAAATACATCCTTGTCTGGATATGAGATGGTAGAGGTGTCTCTAGAACAGATGTACCTAGTTATAAAACCTCAGACAAGGAGTTTCAGGCTTGACCCGGGGTATCATGGTACACGACAATGGGAATTTCCAAACTCTTGGTTGTGACACTGCTCGGGGATATGCTTAGTATAATTCACATTTTAATTACTAACCATTGTGAAGGATTTATGAGTATATACCTCCTCAAAGAAAACATTTTTTTATGATTATGGATTATATCCATAAATTTTTCAATTTATGTTAAGTGTTTTAAAATTTTGGATTTATCTATTATGATTCATAAACTAATATAGTGTATGCCATTGTTTAGAAATAGTACCTATTAGAAGGAATAGAAACCGTATCAACACATGTAATCCATGTAGAGATTCCCCTCCTAATAATGATAGTTATAGTGGAGTTGGTGATGCAACTGGTGCTGATCAGCTTATCACCATGCTGAGACCACTCACTCAGGTTATCAATAACAACCTTACCCATATGGAGCACCCTGATCCACAACGCGGAGGATCAACATTAGATGGAATCATGAGGGAAAACCCACCAAAATTTAATGGTATTACAAATCCATTAGTAGCAAAGTAATGGATTAATTTTTTACAAAAAATATTTCATGATTTAGGGAGTAGGGAAAGGGAAAAAGTTTTCATTGCAGTTTATCACCTCATAGGAGATGAAAATCAATTGTGGTTATTAATCCCAAATGCAAATTAAGATGAAGAAATATTGAACATGGAATGGAAGGAGTACAAAGATATTTTCTTATAAAAATACTTTCATCGTGACCATCAAGAAGATATGGAAAGGCAATTACTGAGTCTGAGGAAAAAGGAAGATGAGAATGTTGCAATGTATGAGGAAAACTTTACAAGGTTATCAAGGAATGAATCAGATTATATACGTAACCCAAAGAGTCAAATTTATTGATTATTTAATGGGTTAAAACCATTACTCTTTCGAGAATTAGTCTCTCAATCCTTCTCATTATACAAAGATATTGTCACATGCGCTATCAATACAGAAACAGAATTCTGTAAATCTTATGACTTAAAAGCAAAGCAATAGAAGAATAGATATATTGATCACTTTGGAAATGAAAATAAGGGGAATAAGGGAAAAGTTGAATATCCAACCCTTGTTATATGGGGGAAAGAACACCTCGGAACATGCTCGATGGGAACATGAGTCTGTTAAAAGTGTTGTAAAAAAGGCCACCAAGATCGTGATTGTAAGGGAAGTAAAGAGGTTGTCATTGTTTAACGATACAATTGTAGAGAAAAGGGACATTATGCAAATGAATGACATATGCGCTAAGGGAACATACCTCAGAATAGTCGAAGGGAGCATGACCAAGATTATAAGATCAATACTACTGAGGTTGAAGCTTCGATAGTCGTGGTGTTATGTATTATAATGGTTTCCTCATGTTTATCCAATGCTTTATTTGATTCTAGACCATCACATTGTTTTATATCATCCCAGTTTGCAAAGAAAATTAGATATTTTCAATCAGAAATAACAAGGGAGTTTTCAGTCACAGGTCATGATGGAAGTATCATTGCAACAATGTTTTTCAATCATTTCACATTGGGGAATATAAATATTCTTTATCTACTGATTTCATCATCATACACATGATTAAATTTTATATAATCCTCAGAATAGATTGGATTTCGAACCATGATAATAAAAAATTTGTTAATAATAATGAGTTTACAATTTTCGATGATGATAAGGAGTACCTCATCTTTAGAAAAGAAACGTCACCATTTTATTCTTATCTAGATCTTCCCCCAGTATCTCTACTAAATTAAATTATTGGGGAAGAAGAGAATGAAATAATTATGGGTGAGGAAAATAATGTTTGAATAGAGGACGTACATATTTTGTAAGAATATGTTGATGTGTTTTTAGAGGATTTACTTGGACATCCCCTAGAATGAGAAATTGAGTTTTCCATTGATTTAATTCCTGGTTCAAGGCCCATATCAAATACTCCGAATATAATATCCACTGTAGAATTTGTGTAACTAAAGAAAAAACTAGGTGAATTGAGTAATAAGGGAGTTATTCACCCTAGTGTTTGACCATGGGGAGCCCCTGTCCTTTTTGTTATGAAGAAAGACGAATATGAGGTTGTGCATTGACTACATGGAGATCAATGTTATAACAATAAAGAAAAAGTATCTCCTACATTTCTTTGATGATTTATTTGACCAACTTCATGGAGCTCAATGTTTTTTAATGATTGACCTTTGATCTGAATATCATCAGTTGGGTGTGAATAAGGGAGACATTTCGAAAACATCATTTCGAAACAGGTATGGGCTTTATGAGTTTACAGTAATGCCGTTTGGGTTGGCTAATTCACCCTCTGTATTTATGGATTTAATGAATAGAGTTTTCATGGAATAACTTTAGGACTTTGTAGTGGTATTTATTGATGATATCATGGTATACTCAAAAAGAATCAAAGATCAAGAAAATCACTTGTGCGCTATTCTGAAATCCCTCAGAAGAAATGAATTATATGGGATGTTTAGCATGTGTGAATTCCATCGTCAAGTGATTTATTTTCTTGGACATATTGTCTCTATAGATGGTATCTCAATTGATCCTTCAAAAACCAAGGAAATCAATGAATGGCCAGCACCGATGAGTATAACAGAGGTATAAAGTTGTATTGTTTTAGAAAGTTATTATCGATGTTTCATCTTGAATTTTTCCCGATTGGCTAACACATTATCTAAGATAACATATAAAGGGGTTAAATTTGTTTGAAAAAATGAGTGTGAAGAATGTGCTGAATAACTGAAGAGAAGATTAGTCAACGCTCCTATCTTGACTCTACCCTCAGGGAATGATGGGTTTGTTATTTATAGTGATGATTCAAATAAAGGACTGGGTTTTTTCCTTATACATAATGATATAGATATTCTCTATGCATCATGAATGCATAAAATTCATGACCAAAAATATCCCACTCATGATGTAGAGTTAGAATCTATAATCATTTCTCTGAAGCTATGGAGAAACTATCACTATGGTGAAAAATGCGATATTTTTACTGATAACAACAGTTTGAAGTATATTTTCTCACAACGAATACTCAACATGAGGCAAAGGAGATGGATTGAACTAAAAAAGTATTATGATTGCACAATACATATAGCATCCCGCATTTTTATCACATAAACTTTCATTACATTTTACAAAACCGAGGATCATTAAGGTTTAGTGTCTTGGAAACCAGGAACTTAAAACATGAAAACATAAAACATTATTCTTAAACACTTGAAAGGCTTCTCCTCATGTTCATCCTAGGTTCATTACTGCATCTCAAAACCTTGGAATATACATCAAAAGAAAGGGTGAGCAGAAGGCCCAGTAAGGAAAACAAGAGAATAATTTTACATGTGAACTTGAGATACTTCAATAAGGTCGTGAAAATAACTTTAAGGCATGAGAAAGAAATCATGAGATATATAATAATAAAAATAACATTTTTCATAACTTGAAGATGTGGCTGCAACATTTAAAATAGACAATCATGAACATATCACCAAGGTCCATCCCCAAGGTGTCATTTGAAAATTACCACGGTTATTCACCATGGTATCATGAAAATTGTAATCTCTAGTGGTTACATCATTACCCAATCTATAGGAGCGCTATCAGGGCGCACCCTTAAATTTTCCTTTATTATCATGTGAGCCACATATATCATCATCAAACATTTCATAAATAACCCATATAGCATAAAATAAATGGGTTTAATTTCATAATCATAACGTTTTAAAAACTGCTTTAAAGACATGATCTTTACGTCACTTTAAACCCACGGAAAGGGAAAGAGGGTTTCATGTATGTAATTCCAAGAAGGTAAAATAGAACATTTTGATATATATGTGAATTCCCCTGTATAAATAAGAGCTTTGAGTATTCACTTTATAACATAAAATAATTTTTAGAAAAGAGAGAGAGGCATTTTGAGACGAAAATTCTGCAGCATAACGGCTATGTTACAAGGTTTTAGAAAACATTGAGAAGAGAGGGGACATGGGTCAAACGTTCATAAATGACCCGTGAAACAGTAGAGGGACAAAATATAAGGGATTTAAGAACATGGTAATGAAATTTGAAAATATACCATATGAAATGAAGAACATGAAAGGAAGAAAAAAAAGATTTCTCTTGTGAGAATTCGGCAGCCTAACAGTGTCACTTAAATTTCAACAAAATTGAATTGACAAGGTAAAATAGGGTCTCTCATAATATGAACATAAGCTTCCAGTAAGATAGATATAGAGATCATAACCCAAAATAATAGAAAGAAACGTGAACGAATTGACATGAAAGTTGAACTTCAAAACGAGAATGGTGAAGAACCACTTAAAAATTCGGCAGCCTAACGGCACCACTTAAAACATCAAAATATTGAATTGAAGAGATAAAATGGGGTATCCCATTATATGAACATAAGAGTACAGTATGATAGATATAGAGATAATACCCCAACATAATAGAAAGGAACTTGAAATAATTGACATGAAAGTAGAACATCAAAACGAGAATGGTGAAGAACCACTTAAAAATTCGGTAGCCTAACGGCGCCACTTAAAACATCAAAAAACTGAATTGAAGAGATCAAATGGGGTCTCTCATCATATGATCATAAAATATCAGTATGATAAATTTATAGATCATACACCAACATAATAAAAAGGAACTTGAAAGACTTGACATGAAAGTAGAACTTTGAAAAAGAGAAGCGTGAAAGAATCCCTTAAAAATTCGGGAGCCTAACGGCGCCACTTAAAACATCATAAAACGAAATAATGAGAGTAAGAGGGGATATCTCATTATATTAAAATAAAAAGGGCAGTAAGAGTAGTATAAAAGAACACCCTACAACATAAGAACATGGAGCATAAAAGGAATGACATAAAAGAGATCACGTGAAAAGAAAAAGAGGGGTCTGATCCCTTACCTTAAAATGTCACTCTTAAAACTCAAAGGTTGGGACCTTGAGGGCTTGGGGGCACCTTGGGAGGACTCCTTGAGAGGTAAGGAGACCCGAAATTCATTGAGGATGGTTTTGGAGTCGAAAAGATGAGAGGAGGGCTTGGTATTTATAGGGAAAGTGAGGGGACAAGGCATTAATGGCCAAGGGACACCTCAAAAGTGGTTTTCTCAAAAGCATGGGCCCTCCCATGGTTCTTCCCAAAACGTTAGGCCACATGGGGACCCCCACACAATAATGCATCCTCTTTAGTCGAACATCCTTTAAAAAATCTCATGATATCATCATGACACAGTTATGATGTCATTAAACATACTGAAACCCAAAAACTGTATTTTTACTAATCACTGAAAATTCAACTTTCTCAGAAAAATACCAAAATTTCACCTTAACCAAATATCAATGATCTGATTTCAAAAATGAACACCATTATATAAAAATAATTTTCAAAATATTTTTTATTTATTTTTTAAATAAATACACTATTCACCGAAAATTCATTATTTTTAGAAAAATCCCCAAAAAATACCTTAACATAATATCGATGCTCTGAGTTCAAAAATGAAATCCATTTTATAAAAATAATTTTCTAAATATTTTTAATTTAATTTTTAATTAAAAAACACTATTCACCCGAAAAAACTAATACTTGAATAATAATTTATGAAACTATTTTTTAACCATTTTATTGAATCACATTACTTAATCAAGGTGCCTAGATTATATTAATACTTTCTTTAAGTGAGATTACTAATCCATTTGGTCACATTACTAATCCTAAGCATAAAATCACTATTCATAATTTACTATTCATCAAAAATTAGGTTGATCTTATTAGAGTCTAAATTCTGTACTGAACATATTTGTAGAAGACCATTTTTTGAAAATCATTACACATTTTTATTTATTTAAGGTTTACATAAAAATTTTTAAAATATCCTTTCTCTAAAATTCATCAAAAATATGCATACTATATTTATCCAGTCATTTGAAAATTCATAAACTTCATCATAAGAAGAAATCCCAATTTTTATTTAAAACAAAGGATTACACAAGGCAGTTATGTTCTCCTTACATAGCCCCTTATCACACCAGCATAGGACCTAAGTGTAAGGTGTGCTAAGGTTAGTGAATCTGAGGGAGGCTCGGCCAAAATCGCACGAGTAGTAAATTCTTTCAGTTTGAACTTCTCGTGAAGGCAATCCCGTTCTAGCTTCACACGATGAAGTTCAGCTTGGGTTTGGTCCAGAGCAAAGCCCAGTGGTGCTACATCCTTCCCAGGTTATGTTAGATGGGCTTCGATCGGTCCAAGACTACTGGGTGAGGCCATCAAATCTTCTTTCTATATTTAATTAACCAAGATTACTTGTATTTAGAGACAATAATCAAAAGGTTTAGTTTCCAGCGGTCATATTGACCAATGGTCATATAACATTCAAAAACCAATGGTATCATTTTAATTATACTCATGTTATCAAATGAAACATTTTTGTTGAGTATAAAAATAAATTCAAATAACACATAAAATTAGGAAACAAGATTTATTCAAAATTTCGGGTCGTTACAACCTTCCCCCCATAAGAAATTGCGTCCTCGCAATTTTTTAAATTTAGGTTTTGAAATTTCATTGAAAGTCCCAAATCGGAAAAGGAGTCAGTAAAACTATTAATTTAAAAGAATGAAAGTGAAGTACGAAGGTCACCCGAGTTAGCCCACACTGGGATTCCATGTAGGAAAACATGGACATGGAAGAAAAACAAAGGGTAAAGTTCTGAGGGAGAGTGATAGAGAACATGATTAGGAGAAAGTTAACCATAAGAAAATCCCAAACTTATGATGTTTGTAAATGGTCATTGATTTCCTAGTAGGAAACGTAAACCAACAACGTTTTTTTTACGTTCCTTTTCATAATTTTGAGGAATTCATTTACTACATAGAACAAAAACATTATAAAATATACCTACCTTCATGTAGAGTTTCATCCTTTAATAAGTTTCTACCAATACTAATCTTTTCTCCAAATGATGAGAATTCAAAACTACTTGGTCTCATAAAAACACAAGAATCATCTTCTAGAGAATCACATAATCCACAAAAGATTAACTATCTATTTCTTCTATCTTTAAACATTATCCCAAAAATAGAAAGGGTAAGGTAAAACAACTCTTCAAAAAGAAAGAATCCCATATGAAGGGAAACTATTTTTAAATCTTCAAAGTTCCATGGTACTACCCAAAGTTCATCATAGACCATCCCATAAATAACTGTCCTTAAAATTCCTCAAAATAAACCAAACTAAGATTGAAACCCAAATACAAGAGGGATTTGATAACATAGTCTTCCAAAATAAACTTCATTGTTCATCTCCAAACAACATCAACCACACCTAACATCTTATAACAAAAGTAGCTAACCTAAAAATATTTTACCCAAGATAGGTTAATCATTCCCATAAGTAACCTAAATTACTACAAGTCCACCTTAAGTTCATTGATTCTTCAAAATATAAGTCAACCTTACTCCTCAATGAAAATACCGTAGTAATCTATTTACCTCGATCATATAGGGTCCTTAAAATAGTGAACATCTTCCAAAATAATAATCATCTTTTAATCTCCTAATCATCTCTGTCGTATTAATACAGAAATCGTAGCATTTTCTATCACATTGGTTGTTGGGACATGTTCTTCTATTTCCCGCCATTAACTAAGAAAAGAAACTATAAATAGGGGCTTAAATACTTAGCCAATAATCAAGAAAAGAATCTTAAAGCATATAAGGATAACTTTTAGTTGAAAAGTATACCCTAACATGTGATCCCCTAGGTTCCCATCTAGGTTATCCTTGATCATATATTCTTATGTGAAACTTTATTTTATTTTATCTTTGTTCCTTTAACAATGGTTAATACTAAGATTAAGAATTTACCAAAGCATATCCCCTGGGAGTGTCGTAACCAAGAGTGAAGCAAGGCCCGTTATCATGTACCAGTTCCTGTTCGACTCTAGCTCAAAGAAGTGTTTTCAGGTTTTACCCCTTTGTACATCTGTGCCAGAGCCACCTCTACCTGCTCGTATCCAAACAGGGATGTATTTGCTTGGAAACCCCTTACTCAATACTCACAAAAATACCAGGAAGATTTCCTATATTTAAACTTTTCTATAGGGTTCTTCCTAGAGTTTTCATATCCTAATTTCCACAAATAACTAAACTATCCTTTGATACCAACTATAGCATCCCGCCTTTTTATCACATAAACTTTCATTACATTTTACAAAACTGCGGATCTTTAAGGTTTATTGTCTTGGAAACCAGGAACTTAAAACATGAAAACATAAAACATTCTTCTTAAACACTTGAAAGGCTTCTCCTCATGTTCATCCTAGGTTCATTACTGCATCTCATAACCTGGGAATATACATCAAAAGAAAGGGTGAGCAGAAGGCCCAGTAAGGAAAACAACAGAAACATTTTACATGTGAACATGAGATACTTCAATAAGGTCGTGAAAAAAACTTTAAGGCATGAGAAAGAAATCATGAGATATATCATAATAAATATAACATTTTTCATAACTTGAAGATGTGGCTGCAACATTTAACATAGACAATCATGAACATATCACCAAGGTCCATCCCCAAGGTGTCATTTGAAAATTACCACGGTTATTCACCAAGGTATCGTGAAAATTGTAATCTCTTGTGGTTACATCATTACCCAATGCATTGGAGCGCTATCATGGCGGACCCTTAAATTTTCCTTTATTATCATATGAGCCACAAATATTATCATAAAAAATTTCATAAATAACCCATATAGCATAAAATAAATGGGTTTCATTTCATAATCATAACGTTTTAAAAACTGCTTTAAAGACATGATCTTTACGTCACTTTAAACCCACGGAAAGGGAAAGAGGGTTTCATGTATGTAATTCCCAGAATTTAAAATAGAACATTTTGATATATATGTGAATACCCCTGTAGAAATAAGATCATTGAGTATTCACTTTATAACATAAAATAATTTTTAGAAAAGAGAGAGAGGCATTTTGAGACGAAAATTCTGCAGCATAACGACTATGTTACAAGGTTTTAGAAAACATTGTGAAGAGAGGGGACAAGGGTCAAACATTCATAAATGACCCATAAAACAGTAGAGGGAAAAAATATAAGGTATTTAAGAACATGGTAATGAAATTTGAAAATATACCATATGAAATGAAGAACATGAAAGGAAGAAAAAAAAGATTTCTCTTGTGAGAATTCGGCAGCCTAACGGCGTCACTTAAACTTCAACAAAATTGAATTGACAAGGTCAAATAGGGTCTCTAATCATATGAAAATAAGAGTCCAGTATGATAGATATAGAGACCATAACCCAACATAATATAAAGGAACTTGAAAGAATTGACATGAAAGTAGAACTTCAAAATGAGAATGGTGAAGAACCACTTAAAAATTCGGCAGCCTAACCGCGCCACTTAAAACTTCAAAATACTGAATTGAAGAGATCAAATGGGGTCTCTCATCATATGAACATAAGAGTCCAGTATGATAGATATAGATATCATACCCCAACATAATAGAAAGGAACTTGAAATAATTGACATGAAAGTAGAACTTCAAAATGAGAATGGTGAAGAACCACATAAAAATTCGGCAGCCTAACGGCGCCACTTAAAACTTCAAAATACTGAATTGAAGAGATCAAATGGGGTCTCTCATCATATGATAATAAAATATCAGTATGATAAATTTATAGATCATACCCCAACATAATAAAAAAGAACTTGAAAGACTTGACATGAAAGTAGAACTTTGAAAAAGTGAAGGGTGAAAGAATCCCTTAAAAATTCGGCAGCCTAACGGCGCCACTTAAAACTTCATAAAACGAAATAATGAGTGTAAGAGGGGATATCTCATTATATTAACATAAAAAGGGCAGTAAGAGGAGTATATAAGAACATCCTACAATATAAGAACATGGAGCATAAAAGGAATGACATAAAAGAGATCACATGAAAAGAAAAAGAGGGGTCGGATCCCTTACCTTAAAATGTAACTCTTAAAACTCAAATGATGGGACCTTGAGGGCATGGGGGAACCTTGGGAGGACTCCTTGGGAGGTAAGGAGACCAGAACTTCGTTTAGGATGGCTTTGGAGTCGAAAAGATGAGAGGAGGGCTTGGTATTTATAGGGAAAGTGAGGGGACAAGGCATTAATGGCCAAGGGACACCTCAAAAGTGGTTTTCTCAAAAGCATGGGCCCTCCCATGGTACTTCCCATAAAGTTAGGCCACATGGGGACCCCCACACAATACTTCATCCTCTTTAGTCGAACATTCTTTAAAATATCTCATGACATCATCATGACACAGTTATGATGTCATTAAACATACCGAAACCCTAAAACTGTATTTTTACTAATCACTGAAAATTCAACTTTCTCAAAAAAATCCCAAAATTTCACCTTAACCAAATATCAAGGCTCTGATTTCAAAAAATGAACACCATTTTATAAAAATAATTTTCTAAATATTTTTAATTTATTTTTTAAATAAATACACTATTCACCGAAAATTCATTATTTTTAGAAAAATCCCCAAAAATTATCTTAACATAATATCGATGCTCAGAGTTCAAAAATGAAATCCATTTTATAAAAATAATTTTCTAAATATTTTTAATTTAATTTTTTATTAAAAAACACTATTCACCCGAAAAAACTAATACTTGAATAATAATTTATGAAACTATTTTTTAACCATTTTATTGAATCACATTACTTAATCAAGGTGCCTAGATTATATTAATACTTTCTTTATGTGAGATTACTAATCCATTTAGTCACATTACTAATCCTAAGCATAAAATCACTATTCATAATTTACTATTCATCAAAAATTAAGTTGATCTTATTAGACTCTAAATTCCGTACTGAACATATTTGTAGAAGACCATTTTTTGAAAATCATTACACATTTTTATTTATTTATGGTTTACATAAACATTTTTTAAATATCCTATCTCTAAAATTCATCAAAAATATGCATACTATATTTATCGAATCATTTGAAAATTAATAAACTTCATCATAAGAAGAAATCCCAATTTTTATTTAAAACAAAGGATTACACAAGGCAGTTATTCTCTCCTTACATAGCCCCTTATCACACCAGCATAGGACCTAAGTGTAAGGTGTGCTAAGGTTAGAGAATCTGAGGGAGGCTCGGCCAATATCGCAAGAGTAGTAATTTCTATCATTTTGAACTTCTCGCGAAGGCGATCCCGTTCTAGCTTCACACGATGAAGTTCAGCTTGGGTTTGGTCCAGAGCAAAGCCCAGTGGTGCTACCTCCTTCCCAAGTTCTATTAGATGTGCTTCGATCGGTCCAAGACTACTGGGTGAGGCCATCGAATTTTCTTTCTATATTTAATTAACCAAGATTACTTGTATATAGAGACAATAATCAAAAGGTTTAGTTTCCAACGGTCATATTGACCAATGGTCATATAATAATCAAAAACCAATGGTATCATTTTAATTATACTCATGTTATCAAATGAAACAATTTTGTTGAGTATAAAAATAAAATCAAATAACACATAAAATCAGGAAACAAGATTTATTCAAAATTTCGGGTCGTTACAATACACTACCCCCGAGGATGGAAAATATAGTGGCAGATGCTTTGAGAAGAAAATATCATGGAGTTTTGTACAAGATGATAGTGGAAGGGGAAACTATTTTCTTGGATATAGTAAATATGGATATAGGAATAACCATGGAGGGTGAAATATCTATAATTTTTAAAATGGTTTACAATCAATCTTTACTAAAAAGGAGAAAAAGTTTTCAGACTAATGATAAAGGGTTACAAAAGAATATTAACGATGTAAATGATGTGATATTGAGTGACATCGTATATGAAGATATTATTTTGAAATATGGGAAAAGACATTGTGTTCCCGATATTCCTGATATAAAAAAGTTAATTTTTGGATGATGATCATAGCTCCAATTTATCTACAAACCATGGGAGCACTAAGATGTATAATGATTTTAAGAATCATTTTTGGTGGGAATACATGAAGAAGGATATTTTTAATTTTGTGTCTAGGTCTATGTTTTGTCAACAATTGAAAACTAGAAGGCAATGGTGTAGAGAAGTCAGGAAACCTCTTACCTTACCATAGTGGAGACATGATAATATTACGAGGGACCTTGTCATGGGGATACCAAAGACTCCTAGAAGGAATAATGCAATATGGGTCATTGATGATCGACTTACCATGTTAGAAAATTTCATTTCTATAAGAGAATATTTACATCTTAAACATCTAGCAAGACAATATATTGATGATGTTGTAAGACTCCATTGTGTACCCCTATCAATTGTTTCTAATCGAGATCCCGATTTTACGTTAAGATTTTGGAAAAGTCTTTAGATGGTCTTGGATACTGAAATTCATTTGAGCACATCCCACCACCCTCAAACCGATAGAAAATCAGAATGGACTATTCAATCCTTATAAGACATGTTTAAATCAATCTTACATGACATTCTAGGTATTTGGGACCCATATTTACCTCTAGTATAATTTTTCGATAATAATAGCTTCAATTCAAGTATTCAAATGGAACCATATGAAGCGTTCTATGGAATCAGATGTCGCACACCAACATGTTGGGATGATGCTTGTAATGAAAACATATAGGCCCCAGACTTGTTGATGAAACAATGAAAAAGGTGAATATTATCCAATCCCGCATCTAAGAAACTCAAAGTAGGAAAAATATAATTTATTTAATATTCCCTAAAATATATTGGAAATATCTGAAATTAATTTAACATTTAAATAACATTTTTTAATACTTTTTGGAATACTATTTTTAAGAATACTATACGTTTTAATTTACTAATAATATAATGTAATTATTGATCAAGATAACCCTAAAGGTTAAAAATTAATCTGAAATAATGTATATAAAATATAATGGAGTTATTTATAATGTTTTTTCAGTAAAACATATATTTAACCAATGGGTTCATATTTTAATAAATTTCTCAAAAATGTATTTAATAATTGTATACACAACTCATATAAACTTAGGAAAGTTGTGTTTTTTAATTTGATAATATGGTAAATATTAATTATTGTAAACCATGTTGGAATCCATAACTCTTATGTTAAATAATAAATATGTAATTATAAAAAAAATCCAATGATGTTTCGTTATTTTATAACCAATATACAAATGGTAATAATAACTCCCTTATATAATTCTAAAATTCCAATTTATAATTCAACAATTTTTTTTCACAATTTTTCCTTCCGTGGACTTGGATTTCACCTTTATAAGAGAGAATTCACCTATATAATTCCCCAATTTTTCACATCTAAGTAAAAAAATAAAAATGGATCCCAAATATGAGTTTTATTTTCTTCCATCATACTCTTCATTTTTTTCTCTGAATTTATTTCCCTTATACCACTATTCTTGAGGAATAAATATTTTTCCAATTCCATTAAGAAGACATCTTTATAAAATACAAATCCAAAGGATTAACTTAGGTTTTTCATTAAAATCATAAATTCAAGTTGTTTTTATATATTAATAATGAAAATGTAAATTATCCTATGCATATCCCACATGGGTGTTAGAATACGTGCATATCAAGGACAATATTCTTTCACCATGTGACGAATAGGTCAATCTTAATTCACCCATTTAAAATTTATTAACCCAATACGCATTCATGAGAAAACCTAGTCTAATTTATGTATCTTGATATGGATCTATTTCTTGGATCAACAACCTAAAAACTTATTTACCTAAATTTTTTGATGATTATCTATACTATCCTGAAATTCTATTAAATGTTTATGTTCCCTAATTTATGTTCTTCTAAATCTAGTTCAGGAGGATTAATCTAAATATCCTCTAACCCGAAATATAGAAATCCCAACCCTAATAACCTAATGTTGGTGTATTCTTTACCACATTGTCATATAATACTCAGAATAAAATTTTGAAGGATCGAATATTTTATAATTCATGGTTAACCATATTCATACAAGATTCCCATATTAAATTTTAATACACTAACTATAACATATTTTTTTTATGAATATAATTTTTACATCAATATTATCCACATATATCATTCTCACTACACTTCCAAGAATCATGGGGAAAGAAAAAAATTATTGGTTAGCAGAAATTCTTAGGAATGTTTAACTAGAAGAGAAAATCTATCACAAAGAAATACGCATAATCAAAATATAAAGGTAAAAAACTGAGTACACATTTCATTAAATTTTTTGGATAAGTAATAATTAATATAGAAAGGTGAATAACTAAGAACTCATTATAATTGTTTAACTCTCTGTGAGATAGTTATTTTAATAATCCCAAATCATTGTTGTCTTTATGACATTTTAGTATTTTGATAAAATTATTATAAATGTATTTATATTTGTTTAATTCATGTTTACATATGTTTATCTATGTAATTTTATGTTTTACTGTTGACTTGGATGTATTATGTAATCAAACATACACTTTGTGGAAATTACATGTTTGGTTTCATTGAATGGCCGCACCAATTGGAATGGTATCACTGATGAAGAGCGAGTCACCGATGACAACCGTCTCACCGAACAGTCGCACCGATGAAGAGAAAGTCACCGATGACAACGGTCTCACCGAAAGGTCGCACCGATATGAACAGTCACACCGATGAAGAGCATGTCACCAATGAAAATGGTCTCACCGAACGTTTCCACCGATACAAACAATCGCATCGATAGGAACGGTCACACCAATAGCAACTGTCACACCAATAGAAATGGTCGCACTGAGGGTAACGGTCACACTGATGGCTACCGAAGACCTAAAGAGCCACTGATCATGAGTCACTGATACCGATGATCATGTGTCACCGATACCGATGATCATGAGCTACCGAAACCGATGAAGATTCAAAATGACTCACCGATAGTCGTGAAAAATGTTTGAATTTCTATAAACTCTTATTTAATTCCATCGGTCATATTTCATGTTTTTAATGAAATTAATGATATTTAATGCTAGTTGTTGGCATGTCAGGGTATTTTACCTCGTACATATGGAAAGGTAATCATTCCCATTGCTGGAGCTTGTGGAATAAAAAAAGGATGATTGAGCTGTAGTAATAGAGTGTGTGTGAAAAGGTATAGAGACAGAATTCATCCATTTAAATACATATATGAAAATAAGAACACATGAGGAACTAGAAGTAGACCTTTCAAGAACCTAAAAGAACTCTCATGCAAGCAACCCAACACTATTGAATACCACATGAAGAACACTGGAAACTAGAGAACATAATCACTTGTAAAGAACACCATGTTGAACTACGATACTCTGTTTTTCAACAGAAAAACCCGGGAAGGACTCAGAAGCATTTCTGCTGAATCCAATGAGTCTAGAGCAGAAATGATAATCTCTAGAGAATTTTACACTCTTACCTACTCTCTTTAAGTGATTCACTTATTTACATTTTGAGCTGTGTTTGAACTCTGTATACATTACACACACATTGTCTCTTGTGCTGAACTGGAGAATACTAAATCCTCATTCCAAACTCCATACATCATATTGTATCCCACTGAGGATAGTGGTAGAGGTCATGTGTGACTTGGACAGCCTGTGTGTTGTTGTCTCTGTTTTCCCCTGAAGAACTGTGGTAGAGGTCTTAGGACCTGAAAAATATTGTACTATTATTAACCATGATCTATGGTGTGGATCAAATTTATATATAGAATTTTAGAGGACTATGTCTCGGCTTGAGATTGAACCTCTTGGTTATTTCTTCTGTAAATTTTAGTTTAAGATAAAATATTACAATATCTAATTTCTGCAGCTTTTACTTTGAAATAAAAAACTATTTTCAAGTTACTTTGATAGTTAATCTAGAAAGTGTCTGTAACTATTTTAAATCATCAGATTAGCATCCAAATATAATTTATTCTTTTGATTAAATTAACTGAGAACTAATCAATCTTTGAGAACCTAATTTAAACTTTTCAATTTTACAAATTCACTACAGTTTAACTTGTGTTATAAATTGGTGGATTTTAATAGAAATTTTTGATAACAAAAATTTGTAATTATAAATCAATTAACCCCCCTCTTGAGTATCCACTCTAACCAACATTTGGTATCAGAGGGTTCATTTTGTTTATCATGATTTTCCAATACTCTATTTTGCAACTGTGATTTTAGTTATATATTAAAGATCTTAAATTTCTGTTAGTTCTAAATTTTATCTCATTAAATTTATTTGATAAATTCTATCTATGGACAATAGACTATAAGGTGCTGCTACCAACGTGAAACCTTTCTTTAATGGCACAAATTATTCCCAGCGGAAACTGAAAATGAAAATTCATTTAGAAAGTATTGGATTTGATATCTGGACTGCTATAGAAACTGAATATAAGATTCCAGCAACTGATAGAACTACTTGGAATGAAGCTACTAAGATATCTTACCATAATAATTTTAAATCTATGAATACCCTGTATTGTGCTTTAGAAGATGAAGAGTTCAATGGAATATCTTCTTGTAAAACTGCCTATGAAATATGGGATACATTGAGTGTTTCTCATGAAATAATAACTAATGTTAAAGAAATGAGATTGAATACATATACTATTAAATATGATGATTTTAAAATGAAGACTGATCAACCTATCTCTGAAATGTATCTCAGGTTCAATGAGATTTTCAATACAATGATCGCTCTTGGAAAAGATGTCACTACTAAGGAATAAATCAGGATAATATTGAGATGTTGACCAGATCGATGGAGAGGCACTTTTGTTTCAATTAGAGAATCATGTGACATAAGAATGGTACCAGTCAAGGACCTCATTGGTAAGCTTATGATGTATGAGGTAGAACTCAAGGTGAATAAGGAGGATAATGATGAACCTGAAAGGAAGTCTATAGCTTTTAAATCTACTTCTTTGAAGAGCAAGGACAAAGACACAGTTCAAATACAAACTGAAATTTCAACAAGTGAAGACTCAGACTCTGACAGTAATGCTGAGATAGATTAAATAGCTAGAAGATTCATGAATTTCTATATGAAGAAAAAATTCTTCAGAAAATCTAATTACAAAGGAATGTATGAAAAAAAATGACATTGAAAAAATAATTGGAAAAATCCTGACAAGAATGATGAAGTTTTTTTCTATGAATGAAAAAGGAAAGGACACATAAAAGATGACTGTCCAAAACTGATGTTCAAGAAGAAACATGACTACAAGTACAATAAGTATAAGAGAGCTATGAAATCTACTTGGACTGCTTAAGAAGATAGCCCAACTGAATATGAAGTTTCTGATTCTAAAAAGAATCGTGCCAACATGTGCATCCAAACCAAAACCTCTGAGGTACCTCTTTCCCCTATGCTGAATGATTATTATTCTGGAACGGATTCTGAATCTGAAAAGTTGTCTAGTGAGGAACTGTTTGAATATTGTAATATTCTAGAAGAAACATGTAATGAACTTAAAGACAAGTACAAATACATAAATAAATAGCATTCTCTCACCAAAAATTCTAAAACTTTACTTGATATAGAAAAGGAAAAGAATGCTCAAATGTTAAAGGAAAATACCAAGCTGAAGTCTTCTAATGAGAAATTAAGGAATGTCCTAGAAATATTTACAAATGGAAAGGATACTCTAACTCAAATGCTAGGAAAACAAGTGGCACCAAAATATACCATTAGAATAGGTTATAAACTTGGAAAGAGACATCTTAATAAGACCATATTTATTCCTAAATCGGAAAAATAATTATGCTAGTTCTATTTTTGGTAATTCATATGCCTCAACTAGTTATTCACACAGTTATAGATCAAACATAGTTTATCTTTCAAAATCTTTTGAATATCTTAATTATATGAGACCAATAAGAAAAATTTGGGTACCTAAAGAATTGATTGCTAACATATCTCGACCTAATAAGATCTAGGTACCAAAATCATTTTTCATTTAATCTATTTTGTAGGAAACCTGTTTAAAGAGTTCTCACTAGAAGGTATGGAACTTGGACAACAGATGTTCAAGGCACATGTCTGGATATTATTCATGCATTAAAAGCTTAATAATGGTCGATGGAGGATATGTCACCTTTGGTGATAATTCTAAAGGAAAAATCATCTTCCTAGGCCAGATTGGTAACACTGATTCAATTTTGATTTATAAAGTTTTATTTGTTGACGGACTTAAATATAATCTGTTAAGTATTTCTCAACTATGTGGTGATGGATTTAATGTTAAATTTGAAAATTATTCCATTAATTTTTTTAACTCTAAAATTGTTTTAGTATTTTCTGCTTTGAGAAATGAAAATGATTAAGCTGTTTATTTAAATTCTTTATCCAAACAAAATGTTACTTGCCTAAATGTTTTTCATAATGTATCTTGGCTTTGAAATAGAATATTAGGACACTGAAATATAAATTCACATAGAACGCTGACTAGGAAGAACTTGTATAGATACCTACCCAAAATTGAATTCACAAATGTCAAAGTTTGAAATCCCTGTCTAAAGGGAAAGAAACATAAAGTTTCTTTTAAATAAAAGAAAGAAGTTTCAACTTCTAAACCTCTCAAGCTGGTTCACAAGGACCTGTTTGGACCTTCTAGAGTTTCTATTTTAAATGGGAAGAACTGTGTCTATGTCCTAGTAGATAACTTCTCATGATATACTTTGGTATACTTATTAGCACACAAGAGTGAAGGTTTTTTATTAGTTTTTTAAATACTCCAAGTCTATAGAGAACCTTAGTGGACTTACGATTAAAACCCTGAGAAGTGATCATGGCCGTGAGGTTGAAAATCATGAATTTGAATCATATTTCACACACAATGGCTGTAGTCACAACATTTCTACTCCTAGGACACCTCAGCAGAATGGTTTTGTAAAAAGAAAGAATAGAACCCTTCATGAAATAGCATGAACCATGCTTAATAAGTATGACCTGCCTATTTATTTTTGGGTTGAAGCTATGAATACATCTTGTTATATTATCAATAGAGTATTAATTATACATGTTCTTAAAAATACCCCTTATGAGTTATGGAAAAATAGGAAACCTAATGTTAGTTACTTCGTAGTCTTTGGCTGCAAAGACATTATTCTTAATACAAAGGATAATCTGGATAAATTTTCTTCTAAAAGTGATGAGGGAATCTTTCTAGGTTATTCCTTATCCAGTAAATCTTATAGATTCGTTAATAAAAGAACAAAATGTGTGGAAGAATCTGTTAAAATCAAGTTTTCTGAAACTTATCCACATGAACCTAATCCATCTCTTGAGAATCTTGAGGAAGATATGAGTATTCTGGACCTTTATGATAAAACTAATGAACCTGCAGTAAAAACATCCAATTATGGACATATTCCAGAATCTGTTTTTGTTGAACTCAAACCTACAGATGAACCTGAAATTTCTAGTCCTACATTTACAAGATCAACTAGGATTCTAAATAATCATCCTTTGGATGCTGTTGTTGGTAATCTTGTTAGAGGGACACAGAATAGAGATTCTCTAAGAAATCATGTAGAACATCAAGCCTCTCTTTCATAGCTAGAACCTAAAAATATCAATGATGCAATCAATGATGAATTTTGGGTAATGGCTATGCAAGAAGAGTTAAATTAATTTAAAAGAAACAAAGTCTTTGAATTAGTTTACATACCCAAGGATACATTGACAGTAGGCACTAAATGGGTCTTTAGAAATAAAGTTGATGAATTTGGAAACATAGTTAAAAACAATCCTAGGCTAGTCTCAGAAGGATATAATCAAGAGGAAGGTATAGATTATGAGGAAACCATTGCACCAGTATCTATATTGGAAGCTATTCGGATTCTACTTGGCTATGCTTCTCATTTTAATTTCAAGTTATATAAAATGGATGTTAAAAGTGCTTTTCTAAATGGTTTTATTATTGAATATTTTTTTTGAACGACCTCCTGGATTTACTAATCCTTATTTTCCAAATCGAGTTTTTAAACTTTCTAATGCTTTATATGGTTTAAAACAATCTCCAAGAGCTTGGTATGATAGACTTAGTAGTTTTCTTATTTCAAAAATTTTTACTAAAGGGATTACTGATCCAACCCTTTTTATTAAACGAATTTCTAAAGTTTTTTTAATATTATATATCTATGTTGATGATATTATTTTTGGATCTTTTAAACATTCTTTATTACTGATTTTTCAAAAAGTATGCAAAATGAATTTGAAATGAGTTTAATGGGCGGACTCAAATATTTTATTAGATTTCATGTATTCCAAAACGAAAATGGTATTATTTGGAATCAAAGTAAATATACAAATGATATTTTAAAATGTTTTTGTTTGGTTAGTATTAATGAAAGTGATACTCTTATGAGTATAGTCTGTAAATTGGATGTAGATGAAAATGGGAAACCAGTAGATCAAAAAAATTAAAAAGGTATGATTGGAAGATTACTTTACATTACTGCTAGTCGACTATATATTATGTTTAGTGTGTGTATGTGTGCAAGATTTCAAGCTAATCCAAAAGAATCTCATTTACTTGATGTTAAAAGAATTTTCAAATATCTTAAAAATACTACAAATTTAGGTTTTCTTTATCCAAAAGACAATCTTTTGACTTAATGAGTTATTCAGATGCTGAATTTGCTGGTTGCAAGTTAGATATAAAGAGAAGATCTGGAACATGTTATCTTTTGGGAAAGTCCCTGGTATCTTGGTGTAGTAAGAAACAAAACTCTGTTGCGTTATCTACTGCAGAAGCAGAATACATTACCGGTGGTAGTTGTTGTGCCCAAATTTTGTGGATGAAACACTCTCTTTTGGACTATGTATATGATTTTAAGCATGTTTCAATCAATTATGATAACACTAGTGCAATTAACATATCAATAAACCTTGTGTCTCACTCTAGAACCAAACACATTGATGTAAGGCACCAATTTTTGAGAGATCACTACCAGAAAGGTGATATTACTCTTGAGTATATAGGAACTGAACATCAATTAGAGGACATTTTCACCAAGCCCTTATGTTCTGAAAGGATAGACTTGATTAAACAAGATTTGGGTATGATAGATCTGTGAAATCGATCAATCCAACCGATCTGTCATACCGATCTGTCAAACTAATCAGTCAAACAAAACTGTCAAATCGATTAGTGCTACCGATTGGGTTGTACAATTTTTAAAATCATTACAATTTGTTTAAAATGACGATGTTTTACTTAATCGACATTCTATTATTTTGTAACACTAAATGATACAAATAATGAACTGTGGCTATTTCATTCTCTAATGAATATTGACATTACATTTCCCACCGAACTCTCTCTTCTCTTTCGTGAAACCCGGGCCTTTTTTATCTTTCCAATCCTCTTGATTGTCTCAAACCTCATAATGGCCACGAAAGAGAGACATAGAAAGGGATATAAAGGATCTTCACCAGTCAAGCGTGCTCGAGGTGAGTGGAGCAGTACGACGTAGAGGTCTGTGAACCCGGAGCTAGTAAAACAGGAAGTTATAGCTGAAAAGAAAATATGTTCAGAATGGGGTTTATCTTGAAAGTTTGTTCTCTTGAATGTGTTAGAAATTCATGGTTGGAATAATTGGTTCTGCGATAATAATCGGGTCTTTTACCTGAATTTGGTGCATCAGTTCTATTTAAACGTGAATATAGTATTGGATGGAGTAGAGGCTGCGAGATTGTCTTCTATAGTAAAAGGGAAAAAGATTACTTTTTCATCAAAGTAGTGGGATGAATGTCTATGAATACATCACAATGGAAGATACGAGGACTATTCTGGTAATATTTCTCCTACAACTGGATACTTTTCTTATGAGCTAGCCATGGAGTTATTGACTGGGACGTCTGAATCGAGGAGGATATCTGCTACTAAGTTGGATGGTGAGAGTATAATCTTGTTTAAGATTATTCAACATCAAATATGTCATAGAAAAGGTGACTTTTCTTCAGTAATGTATCATGATTCATTTCTTTTATTCCTTTTGGAGAATGATGAAAAGATCAATCTATGTAGATAATTTGTTGAGAATATTGTTGAGATGATACAACCTTAAAAGAAATCTACTAATTTGTTTTTTTTTTCTTAGAAAATTCTTGCCATGCTGAAATTAATGGGTTGTGTGGATGATAGAGATGAGTGTATCTCATCAATTAGCTTTTATTTCAACAATGTTATTTGTAATAGGATGAAAATCAATGGGAACCCATGGAAGAAAGCTTGGGAAGCTGATGAAGAAATGTTATATGAGTCCTTAAATCCTACTAATCATCCAAGGAGACCCAAGGGGATAAGAGATCCTAGTTTAAAACCTAGTGAGGAAGTGGTTTATTCAGATGAAGAAGAGGAAGCAGTAATTATTAAGGAAACTGGTGAATCCAGTAATAAGGGAAAAGAAGAAGAAGAATCTGGTGATAATCTGAATGCTAAAGAGGAGGCTGAATCATCTCTTGATGAGAGGAGTGATCCTGATACTGTTAGCTCGAAGAAAAGAATAATGGAATTTGGACCTGCTAGTCCATATCTAAACCTACCAGAAATTGAACCTCTTTTAGATGAAGAAGAAGATGATGATGATACTGAAGAGTCAAATGTTGAGCATTATGAATCCAGTAATAAAGACAGTTCAAGTGAGATATCAGTTAATAATGATGATTGTGAAGGCAATAGTGGTGATGAGGGTGATGCTGATGGTGATAGTGATAGTAGTAGTAGTGACAGTGACAGTGGTGATGTTGATGATTCTAATGATTGACCTATAGATGGTCAGAATTTGATCCAAGATGATCCTCAACCCCAACCAATTGAGCATGAAACTTTCCCCGAGGCTGAGAGGACAGAACAGTAAGAGACTTATGAGGATGAGGAAGTACCTCTTGAAAATTCTGGAAGAGGTCATTTTGTGAAACCTCTCTATCCTTCTTGTAAATTTGCATGGGAAGAACACCCTGGTCTTGCAGTTCTGGGTATAGATTACCCAGAGGAAGAGGAATGAGTATAAGTGGTTCTTACCCGAGTATGTGACTCAGTTAAGGCTCAATTAGTTGAAGAGTTTTTTCAAAGAGAAGATGTCAGGCCTGATCCTTCAGTGTCTCAAGCTAGACCTGATCCTACTATTGCTGAATCTGATTGTGACAGATTTAAGGTTGAATTGTTTCAAGAAGTTAGAGAGACTATGAAAGATGAGTTATCTCATGTTCCTTCCCCTGCACATGTGACTCTATCTGAAGCTGCTATGGATGATTTGGCTCAAAGAGTGGAAAGCCTTATCAAACCAGACCTGTGCAATTCTAGTGAGCCGATTGGCACACACATTACCTCCGGGAATCAAACACTCATGGATTTAGAATATAAATTGGTTTCTCTATCAGGAGAGTTCAGAACAACTATCTCTGGTATGATGTAAGTGTTAAGAAATATGATATAACATATGAAGAAAGCATATTTGATGAAGTTGAAAGTTGAGATCACTCAAGTTGTTGCTCAGGCTAGTTCCTTAAAGGTAACCAATATTATTGGTCATGAAATTAATACTTTAAAGGATCTAATTAAATAAGAGTTGGCAGCTCTTGAAAAGATTTTGGATTTGGATTCTTGGAAAAAGATGAATGATCATTGTGATCATATTAATAAAATGGTGCAGTTCTATTCAGCCAATGCTACCAAGGCTAAAAAAGAGATTAAGGGGAAAGTGGATCTTTATTTCTCTATGATTTACGCCAATGATGAGTTGAATCATCATTTTAATGTTCTGGCTAAAAACATGAGACTCCCTCCAGTTACTTAAGATTTTAAGGCTCAAGTTCAGCAGTTGAAGGATTTTACTCCTACTTTGGAAAGTTTCATGCAGAATGAGGATGACTTTGAAAATTCTATGAAGTACGGTGGAGAAGTAATTCAGGAATTCATCAATTCTCTCAAACCCTTCGTTCGTGTGAAAGCTAAGGCCATTGTTTTTCCTACTGTTGAGCCTCTTAATTCATCAGATGTTGCACATAGTCAGATGTATGTCTCTCAAGCTCTCTCCAGTACTCGGCCTGTCTTTCAACAGAGTCCTTCAGAATGATCTTCTACTCCTCATCATGTGACCATAGAACCCACAATTTGTCCATTTAGAGTCATTCTGCCTCCTTTATCCATCCTTCCATTTCAACCATCCACCCAATCAAATTCTAGACCATCCATTCCCCCAACTGGAAAATGAAAAGCTCCATTGCACCCTGAGAAATAGCTGTATCTCTCAATTTTTGATAGGGTGTCTATTTCCTGTATGTTTCACTTTTGTATGTGATTTTGGTACTCATTTTCAAACCTTCTTTTTCTGTGGAATCTTCTTTCTTATCTTACTTCTCTGTTCTTTTTCATAATCCCAAATAGGGAGAAATCAGGGAGGTCATTAATATGAGTGGGTGAACTGAATGTGAATATGAGCAAATGTTGGCTATTTACTACATGAATGCATACACAGGGGGAGACATAATGTCTCTGTATCTTCGTGGGAGTAATTATGAAAGGGGAGAATGAATTGTATGATCTGACTTATATTATATGGGGTGAATGACTTAGTTATATAAGTTCTGTTTGCTATTCTAACCCTGTTTTATCTTTTGAAATATATTCTTTTTATATAGGGGGAGCATACAGAATGACATACTATCTTATATCTTTATTTATGTCATTGATTTTTTATAATCAAAAAGGGGGAGACTGTTGAACTCTCTGTGAGATGGTTTTTTAATAATCCCAAATCGTTGTTGTATTTATAACAATTTAGTCTTTTGTTCAAATTGTTATAAATGTTTTTATATTTGATTAATTCATGTTTACATATGTTTATTTACGTTAATTTATGGTTTACTGTTGACCAGGAATTATTCTGGAATCAAAAAGACACTTTTTGAAAATTCTATGTTTGGTATCACCGAATAGTCGCACCAATAGTAATGGTCTCACCGATAAAGAGCATGTCACTGATGACAACGGTCTCACTAAACGGTTGCACCGATGAATAGAAAGACACTGATGACAATGATCTCACTGAACGGTTTCACCGATAGGAACGGTCACACCTATGAAGAGAAAGTTACCGATGACAACGGTCTCACCGAATGGTCACACTGATAGGAACGGTTGCACTGATAGGAACGGTCTCACAAATAGTAACAGTCGCACCAATAGAAATAGTCGCACCGATGGCAACAGTCGCACCAATGGCTACCAAATATCTAATGAACCACTAATCATGAGTCACCGATACCGATGATCATGAGTCACCGATACCGATGATCATGATCTACTAAAACTGATGATGATTCAAAATGACTCACTGATCTCATGAATCACTTATAGTCATGAAAACTGTTTGAATTTCTATAAACTCTTATTTAATTCCATCGGTCATATTTGATGTTTTTAATGCAATTAATGATATTTAATGTTAGTTGTTGGCGTAGTTGGGGTTTGTCTTAGTGGTAAGCACCCCGTAATCCTACATGAAATATTGGGGTTCAAAACCCATTGGGTGCAGGTACTGTAGCAGTACTGTTGTGATACTGTATCAGCGGCGGCACTGTTCATCAGCGGGTAATGTAGCAGTGGCATGGCACTATAGCGGTGGCGGTATTGTGGGGGTACTTTAGCAGGCCGTTTACTATTCATAGAATTTGAATTGGGCAAAAAATTTGGGCCTACGGGCTATGTCATGGGCTACAAGCCTGCTGGGCCTTTAGGCTATGTGATGGGTTTCCCTCTAACAAGTTAAAAGAGGACTTTGATTTGATTTAATAATAAAAATAAGGCTTTGACACCAAATTTAATAAAAAATTGTTAGTTGTGGGCATGTCAGGTGACCATACCTCATACCTATGAAAATATAATCATTCCCATTGCTAGAGCTCGTGGAATAAAAAAAGGAAGATTGAGCTGCAGTAATAGAGTGTCTGTGAAAAGGCATAGAGATAGAATTCTTCCATGCACATACATACAAGAAAAGAACAACACATGAGGAACATGAATAAGAAATCACAAGATCTTCAAATAAATCTCATGCATGAAACTCAACACTACTGAAGAACACACGAAGAACACTAGAAACAAGAGAACATACTCACTTGTGAAGAACTCCATGCTGAACCGTGATACACTATTTTTCAACAGAAAAACTAGAGAAGGACTCAGAAGCATTTTTGATGAATCCAGTGAGTCCAGAGCTACACTTCTAATCACTAGAGCATTTTATCCACTTACTTACTCTCTTTAAGTGGTTCATTTATTTAAATTTTGAGCAGTGTGTGTACTCTGTATACTTTACAGACACACTGTCTCTTGTGCTGAACTGGAGAATAATAAATCCTCATTCCAAACTCCATACAGCATACTGTATCCCACTGAGGATAGTGGTAGGGGTGTAGTGTGACCTAGATAGCCTGTGTGTTGTTGTCTTTATTTTCCCATGAAGAAATATGGTAGTGGTCTTAGGACCTGGAAAATATTGTACTATTGTTAACACCGATCCAGGGTGTTGATCAAATTTATATATTAAATTTGAGAGGACTCAGTCTCGGCTTAATACTGAACCTCTTGGTTACTTCTGCTATGCATTTTAGTTTAAGTTTAAAGTATAGAATATCTAATTCTCACTACTGTTACTTTGAAATACAAAACTATTTTTAAGTTACTTGGATAGTTAATATAGAAAGTGTTTGTAACTATTGTAAATCAGTATATTAGCTACAGAAGTTAATTTAATCTTCTGATTAAATTAACTAAGAACAAATCAATCTTTGAGAACCTAATTGAAACATTACAGTTTTAATAATTCACTAAAGATTAACTTGTGTTATAAATTGGGGGATTTTAATAGAAATATTTTTTAACAGAAATTTTTAATTGGAACTCAATTCACCCCCTATTGAGTATCCACTCTGACCAACAATATTCAAATAACTATTTAGGGAATAATCTATATGACTAGGAAAATAAATGTACATACATGATAACTAAATAACTGGATAAAAAATTATCAATATGGAAATGTAAATAACAAAGAATACATTCGAATTAACTAACATTCTAATGAATAATAAATATTGAATGGTAATTAGTATTGAACAAAAGATATTTAGTTGATAAATCAAAAATATATTCAATCCAGTTATTATATCATAGTGATAATAAGATGGATAATAATAAATGAACTATTAATGGAGGAAAAACATAATTATTGGATTTCATGTCTCTAGAAATGGATAAGTCGCCCACCAAGACCATTAGAAAACTATTTAATCTTTAACTAAAAGATGATTGAAGGCTTCATAAACATATTTTTCTTATGGGACCTACCAATATGCATATGGTATATATAATTTTTCATCCTACCGTTAAATAAAATTTGAATGAAATCCCCTTATATTAAATAATCATTTAAATTAATAAACAATGTTCCTTATCATAAAATGTTCATATTTTTTTTGTAAAATAGGATATAATAAATATTTTACCAAGAAAAAAAAATAACATTAATGATAACCACATTAAGTTAAAATGGTATACTATTTAACCAATAATAATAACCATGATAAATATTATAGATATAATGTGAAATCAATTAACTAATGTTCATAAGAATGAGAACATTTAAAGGGGAAGATAATTATAATATAATGTAACAATAATGTGACATTCTATACCATCCTTAGTAAAATAATAATAAAACATCTGGAAAAATAATAAGGATGAAATCATTATAAACCCCTGGGATTAAGAATAATTTCTTATTTTCATTGAAAAATAAAAATAAAATAATAGGATATTTGAAATTATTGATAAAGAAAATATACAATTAATTTTGGAATTTTTTTGGAAATCCATTCCCTTTAAAGTCACCTTTCTTTTTTCTAAAATGGTCATTTTAAAATTGAAAAGGAAAATACAATGAAATGAAGGTTCTAATGGTGGGTAATTCTATACATAATTTATAATGAAAGAATAATTTTTCTTTTTCCATGTATAATTTTTTTATCATTTCACATTCAGAAAAAAAAAACAAGAATATTATTTTCACATATTCATTAGAAGAAAAAAACAGTCCGAAAAATTGAAATATATTTAGTTTTAAATTTTTAAATTTTAAAATTAGATCTAACTGAAATTTATTAATACAATAAATAGAAATATAAGTATGGAAAAAAAAATTTACTATCACATGAACATATAATTAATAATAATATAAGAAAAAAATAAATGGGTTTATTAAACATTAATAAAATTATTTCCCTAAATTTAAATTCAAGAATAAACAAACCTGATTCAAATAATATTATGATATAAACACTTGTAAACATCATAACGTTGATGTGTGAGTCATCCAACAAAAATATTAATTTAATAAATAGTAAATCAACATAAAATTTCTTGAAAAATTATAAATTAATGAAATTCATTACATACATAATCTTTGGGCTATATAATCAATGATGTAAGAATTCAACCAAATGAACAGAAATAGAGTAAATAATTTCATACCCACTTGGTATCTTTTAATTTAAATAAAATGATATAAAATACTTCAAATTGAGATTTAAATACCACTAATAATGAATTATTCATAATATTAATAATCAAAGTGTAATATATACACCATATAATATAAATTACGTTCATAAAATAACAATTTTCCTCAATAAATTTAAATTGATATGAAATGTCTTACCTTACTCTTACCTTTAATGGAAAATTTGTTAACCTTATTTCTAGTGGTTTAAAGAGTTTTAATAAATTATCCGTAAAATATATTAATATTTAAAAAACATACATTTTCATTCAATAAAATTTTATAATCTATTCATTAATAAATAGTCATTATTTTCATTTTTTGTGTTAATTGCATATTTTATCATCTGTTTTTGTCATTAAAGAACCTATTTATGCACATATTATAGTATCTTATACTCAATAATAATAATAAACAAATAATTATAAACTTTTAACATAGTTTTTAAATTTAATCCCAATCATTAAATATGGTATTCTTAGATGAATTATGTTGCGATCCTGGGGACAATAGGTCATATATATGCATGGGTAACATTTCCATTTGTCAATGATCATTGTTGATAAGTTGAAAGTTATATTATACATTTAAATAACTATAATAATATCAATTACATTGTATCATTTTTTTATTTATCATAAAATTGGTGTGGTGTGGAAAATATATTCACATCAATACGGGAAGGTAGTAGTCCACACATACAGAAATGATATTATCATATTTTCATGAGTGAAATTAAAAGAATGAAAATGATATATATTTAAATTGTATAATAATGGATATGTCATTAATATCATAATTATTTCATTTATAAAACATTCAATAAATATATTTATCATTATCACCTTCCATGTGAAGCATTAGTAAATGATGAATCACATTGTTTCACTAGGAGGTAATCCACCATACACAAGAGTGACATTGTTATATCTCTTTTGGAATGGAAGTTAAAATTGCATATATGATATAGTGACTCCTGAAGTATAATAATGTTATAAATATAATTTTTATATTGTATATCCATCTTCATACCTGGACATGAAATGTGTAAATTGAAAAATGATTGATATCTATTCGTGAGGCGATAGACTGTTGTTCACATGAATGATGAGTTCATAAAAAATTTGATGAAAGTGGATATGGATTTAGGTCATTAAATAATTATTGAAAAAGAAAATCATATTTAGTATATGTATGTTATTATATCCTAATGGTTTGATAATATTTGAGTTACTAGAGAATGAAATCAAATAAATACACTCATTAAAGAACATTGAAACTTTTTTCAGGTATCATCCACAGATTCGAACTAAATCCATAATAGGATTCCTTTATTCACATAATAAGGGTTATTGGATGAGGGAAGAGATATTTTAAATTGATTTTAAAAGGTATTGGAAATTCTATATGGTTTTATGTTTTGAATAAGATATGATATTGGGTGGCCATTAATAAGTTGTGGAGTGGTCACACTTGGTATTTTGGGAAATAATTTAATTCTCCAACATTTTACATGTCTCCAAATATCCAAAATAGAGCTTTCAAAGACATTAGTGGTTAACTGGATGAAATATTTACATAAAATATTTTTCATAAAAATTTACAGGATATCATTACACATATATGATTATTTTATCTCCCGAGTAAACACAATATTACCTTAACCATGATAATTAATTTTTGTTTCATTCAATATCTAGTTTTATAAAATATTATGTTTATCATATTTTATATTATTATTTACTTTTATTTAAAAAAATTACTGAATTTTTATAAATTCAATACACATAATTGTCAACATTTAATTTAAAATTAATCCCACAAACTTGTGGATAAAAGGGGTTTTCAATGATATTTTTTTAAAAAGATGACAATGTATTTATATAAAAATTAAATATGAAATTTATTAAAATTAACTATATTGAACTAATTTATATAAACTTTGTATGATTTTACTTTAAAACAATTATAAATATGATTTAAAATTATAAATTACTTAAATAAAAATGTAGCGTTCAATTAAAATTCATTATTTCACATTATTATTCAAAAATAAAAAAGTTTAGATAAATCCATAAAATTCCCTACAAGATAAATTGGGTATCCTAATTTCAAATATTATTATTTTTTTATTTTATTTTACTTATAAGTGTCAATAATTAATTTTAATTTTAGTGTCAAAATCCTAACTAAACCATTATTTGGAAAAAGGGTTGTTTTACGAAAACATTTATTTTGATTTAAAAATATAATAAATAAACATTTGAAATATATATATTTTAATTTATTAACTAACAGATTTCATAATCTAAATTCTTATGTGTATGAGATAAATTTAAAATTAAATAATAGTAATACTTATTTATTGGTTTTTTGGTAAAATTCCATATTATGTAAAAAGAAATCTATAAAATAAACATGTTGTTGTGTTTATCGTATGTAGTTGAATTAATTTAATTTATTATAAATTAAATATGTTATAAAATATTGGTGGTGTTATATTATATTATAGTTTATTTTTTTTATAAAATTTTATATTTAATATAATATAATCCTTTAATAATTTCAGGGTGCTACACGATGATAGAAAAAATCACATTGCATCTTAGATTTGGCAGTCGACATATACACACAATCCTTGTTATTTTATTTATATCAGTGTATTTGAATGACTGATTTGTGGATTGAAAATATATATAACAACATTATATTATATTTATAATATTTTTTCATTATATTATGTTGAATGGAATATTTTTGGATGCAAATGATTAAAATGAACAATCTATGAATTATGATATACACACTTTATGAAGTTATCACTTTTATATGAAATAACCCTTAAAATAGAGACAATATGATATAAAACTCCACCCAAATTCTTAACATCATGAGAGAGGATTCAGTGAGGGGAAAATATTATGGGTTTATAATTAAATTATACTTAATGGGAGTAGCATGATATTATAGAAGATATCCCTTTTGTTAGTTATGATAAAGGAAATTATAAATGTACCCACTACATTTCAATAATGGTATTATAGTATTTAATTGACAAATGTATCCAAATGTTGGGAATAATGAATTTTTAGGGTCATATAATTTTGAAAAATCGTATCAATTAATTTTCAAACATATTTTAAAAAATAATCAAGCAATTTACTCAACAAGATTACACTTTTCCTAATTTGTCATGGTAAATAGTTTCATTAGTAAATGAAAATATTACATAATAGAAATAAAATGAGATATATAAAATATTTTATACCTACAGAATTTAAATTTTATATCTAATTTACGAAATTACATTTTTATGTATAAGAATACTTAGCTTAATCTCTAGAAAATTTCACATGTAAAAATAGTTTATATAAGAACTACATTTTTAAAGATTAAAATATATATAGTTAAAGAAATTCAAAATTCAAAATATTAGTAATTTATATTATTTTATTATAAAATAAAAATGTTAAATGGATTTAAATATAAATCAAAACAAAATTTAAGAAAAATAATGTTAAATTAAATAAAACTACAAAACACTATTTTTATATTTCAATAATAAGTTATTTATGTTTCAAAAATAAAACAGAAAATAATTTTAGATACCAAATTTTTCCAACTAAAATATAATTTGGAATTAAAATTTTTTATTTAATATAATTATATTTCTTTTATAATGATGAGAAAAAAATATTCAATTTTGAAAAAAAATCCCCAAATCCCCTTAAAAAATAATTATAGAAAAATCATTAGAAATCAAATTATTTGAAGACCTTTATTATAAATCTAAATTATTATTAAATATTTTCCAAAAAAATATAACTATTTAAAATGTATATATATATTAAAATCAAACATATATAATGTAAACATTTTTTATATAAAGTATAATTTTAAAATATATAATATTATTATTCTTATTTCCTATTTGTTTCGGACTACTTTTTTTTAAGATGTTATTGTTATAAATATTATCATTTAACCATTTTATAATTAATATCATAATATATTTCTAATAAATATTAATTTTAGGAGGGTTATATTTTTATATATTAATCAGTCTTATTATCTAGTCTCATAAACTAATTTAATTTTATAAAATTCTTAGTATTCATAATGACATTCATATTTATTTCTAAATATATTACAAAATTTGATTACCTTTATCTTTACCCTCTATTTCTAGTGTTACATGTTAATGGTTATATATTGTTTCACTATTCTATGATATTTGATATTTCATTGAATTAAGTTTATTCGCCCCAATTGGTTTTTATAGAAAATATTATTTTAAATATCTTTATGTTATAATGAACCTGCAAAACAAAACATCATGAGTAAGGAAACAAGTTGGTGGATGATGTATGAAGGACATTTTTATCATCATTATAAAAAAATTATATTGGAAAATATTTATATAACAACATGATTCTCATATATAGAAATTATATCAATTTTATAGAACATCTAATACATTACACAAATAGAAACTGAATTACTATAATAGTTTAGTTCCTATAGAAACATAAAAATATAAACAATGGTTCATAAGTGATCTAAATTATCTCCTAGTAGGTTCTTCATGACTTTAAACCTTCTGATAAACATCACACAAAAAAATATCTTCATAAATTGGGGAAAGGTATCATAAAAATGGGATAGATTTGATGATTGGTATATGTAATCATGGGAGATATATAAGCATAATCGTGAGTATAATGGACTGAGAATAAGATAATAACATTATATGATCATTCAATGCATCTAATAGATATTAATCAAGATTCATTCTATCAATATTAGATGATCATTGGAAATTAATATTTAGAGAATCAATATAATAATCTATGAAATTATAACATAGGAATTAGACCTAGAATTGTGACACACACATATGTATATAAAAGGAATTTTTTGGTAGTATTCAGTAAATTCCATTGCCATATTATTGGAATGTGTTATCTCTCTAAACCATATTATTTTTAAAAGTTCTCTCCCAATAACATATTTCGGTAAAAATCCTTTACTAAACCATGTTCCAACCCCATTAATCCACGTACATCTTATGATATTATATTTTTTTACTAATTCATTGGAGAGAGATATAGATATATCTAGTGTCATAATGAAATCATACTTATATATTCAAAAAGATCAAAAAATTTATCAAATCATAATAAATTAAATGTGTATAAAAAAAATTCATTATATCACAAACTTTTAAAAAGAGAAAATTTTGATAAAAGTTTGATCAAATCATAACCCATGAAATTAAAAAGGTTTCATAAGTTGTTAATGCATGGGAGAGTACTGTTATAATAGAAATGATGTCATAAAAGCATATACCATTCAGTTAGGGAATATGAATGGTAACCTTTCTTAATATCTCTAAAACTAAATGATTAAAACTATCGGTTTTCATTTTATATGTAAAATAATTGTCAATATTATTTTAAAAAATTTTCTTGAGTAAAATATATTTTTTAATGGATAAACACATTTTAAAACATAAAATATTTGTGAGAAACTTTTTATTTGAAAATATCTTGGTAAAATTATAAAAGTTGATTTCAATATCATTTATGTTATTTCTAAATGAATATGATATTATGTTATTTTTTTAAAAAATGAAAACATTTTAAAATACAAGGATTTTGATGGAAAATGAGTTCAGACCAAAGAGAAAAATCAGGTATTATTTTAATAAAAACGTATCATTAATAATATTAATTACCAAAGGGTAGAAAGATTGTATAAATACATTATGATATAATGAATAACCATTGTATTACTAAATTCATGACTATAATTGATGTGTGTATCATATTAGTTTATCAATAGATGGATAATCATAAACAATCATGATAAATCGATAGATTTTGTTAATAAACCCTCTAACATTGATAACATTGAATAAAATTACCTAATAATGAATAACATTACATAAAACAGAAAATATCATAAAAATAATAATATTCATTATGTAACATGTAAAATTTTATTATATAGACATCATAAAATAATATTTTTACATAATAAAACTTTTGTCCCAATGGAGGCAAATTGTGAAAAATTTAACATACTGATTCATTAATTTTTTAACCGTAAACCCTATGGAATAGATATCATAAAATGGATATATAAATACCAATTAATTAAAGAATAATAATTATATAATTCAATAATGAAAATTATATACACCATAAAAATTAATAGAGTGGGGGATAAGGCATAAGTCTTAGAGAAATAAATGTGTGAATAGAAATTCCCTTACATAATATCTTGAGTCTTTTCATACTCGTTAAAACCTCATATATAATAAAAACATTATTTTCAAAATATAAAGACCATATTCAGTTATATCATACCATATATGATTTTCTTATGCAATTTTACTACCCTTTTATGAAAAATTCCATATTAATGTTATGTTTCAGGTAATAACTGCTTTGTTTTTTGGATGTCATATTATTTGAAACATTTTTCAGTCCACTCAAATATATCATATTGCAATAATATTCACATTTATGACTATAGTATAAATATAATATATATTAAGTATATTAAATTTATAATAATCTATAAAATAGAGAGATTGGAAATAAAATTTACAATTCATAGAGAAGGTAGGTTGTACGTGCGCATTAACATTGATTCAATTTTCTTGGAATATCAAATGAATGAAGAGATAAAAATGATATATATGTATATGTATATGTTATTTCAATAAAATTATTATATCACATATTTCTATTTAAAAGTTACTTAATAAATTCCATGTAGATCATTAACGAATCACTTTATATTGAGGTGACGGCAGTCCTGATGTCCACAAATGAAGATATTTTATTAAAAATAAATAGAAAGTATGATGGAATGTTCTATATAATTATTAAATAATAATATATTAATCATATATAACATATGATTCATATAAAATAGTATGTAGATCATTAACCATTTCCTTGAGATGTGGTAATTGAATAATGAACAACATCAGTTTGTGATGTAGTAGTCCGCTATACAAACGAATAATGATTCGATATCCCATTTTGATGGAATTTTGATTCAGTGTAGGTAGTAAAATTATAATAATAGTATAAATATATTTTGGATAATTATATTATTATATTATAATATAATAATAATAATTTAGGTGATGGAAGAATAAACAAAATAAATTTGATTGTTGATGGATGTTACCTCTTTTTTGGGTTACTCATTTTGCTCTTCAGCCAAGGGAATCCTTGGTATCCATTATTCATAAAGTTGGGAATCTCTGATGAAGGGATTGAATTATTTTGATAATTAGTGAAGGATTTTATGAGCTATAATTCATTAGTGGTGTACCATGATTCAATATACATCAATGATACATTATTCATTAAAAAAATTCATAAATACTTAGGAGGTCACATTTTACCCCCCCTCCAAATTAATTTCCCACAAAATTCATCATTCTGATACAATTATTTGATGATAATTCTTCCACATAATATCCTCATGTTCCCACATATCAACTTATAAATGGTGATTTATCTGAAAAATATAGAATATATGAGTTGTCCGATTTCATTGAAATTTCATTGTACAATCCAAAATTTTAAATACTTATTCCTTATAAGAAAGATCATGCTCCAGTAGTAAGACATCTATGTTCAGTACATGTGAAGGGCCATGTTTTTATATACTATGGAGATATATATAAAAAAATTATGTAAATTCATGAGATTTGGTGGTTGTTACAAGTGATGATGTGCCATATTTATATGATCATGAATTTTAAAGGGACAAATATATATAGGTCATAGATTGCTTTTCTTCTAGAATCAGAAAACCTTATTCAAGGGAGATATTTATATAATGACCTTCTCACCACCATAAAATTCTAGATCTCAAGTATGGTTATAACCATATATTTTCTTCCTACTTTTAGCTACCATGATGTGATTTTGAATTTTTCTAACATTATTAATAAATTCTTCAGTGATCTCTAGTCTTAATTGATTTATTTCTCAAACATCATTCTACAACATCAGAGAAAAGGTTTTATTTCCATATAGAAATTGATAAGGATCTATCTGAATTATTGAGTGAATTTTATTGTCTTATGAAAACAAAACTAGTGGAATTTTTTATCCCAAAATCCTTTGAAATACAATAAAAAAATATCAAAATATCCTCAAGAGATTTAATTGTTCTTTTAGACTGAATGACTCCTTGAGGATGAAAAGTTGTTTTGGAAATCAATTCAATATCAATGGATTTCTAAATAATCCACCAAAAAAATTTATTAAACCTTAGATCATAATAAGAAAAATTGAATTTGTAACCTGTTCAACCTTAGCACTTAATTAACATATATTCTTGGAAGCTAATCCAGAGAGAAGGATTCTCTATTAGTGGTGAAGTTTACTTACTTAGTATGGTGATCAACTACGAACACATATTTAACTATTCTCATTAGGGGTTTCGGGGTGTCTAATGTAAAAAATCTTTTGCGATGTTCTCACATTTCCATTCAATTATGGGTGATGGATGTAATAGCCCCTTACATTTCTTTCATTCATTCTTAAATTACTATAATAAAAAGTAACAAGATAAAAAATCTATGATATATATATTATTTCAATACCACTATAAGTTTTCCTTACAATATATATACATCTTTATACTTCTAGAATAATTAGGGAATGATGAACTATTTGTAACCTCTAATGTTTAATTATTTAAATATGATATGGATAAATCATATACAAGGTTGTTGAACCTTATATTTATATCCATATTATAGTTAATATCAATAAAATTTATAACCTTATTATATTGGTCTACACCTTTCTTTAGGGGGTCATTTGTCTTCACTTGGATAAAGGGAAGAACATTCAGTTGACCATGATAATATTTTTAACCTTCCATTTAGACTTATAGGTCCATCCAATAAAAATATAGAAATGTTGTATATTTTTTATAATTATCTTCTATAATATATCATGATCATTTCCACTCAAATAATGTTACACCATTTTCACATTCCATGGGAGGTAATATTTTGAGAAGTCACAATATTTAATCATCTCTTATTATCATCTATTCTATTTGTTAATTACTAATATGTTAATATATACATAAACCATTAATGATAATATTAAATATCATTATTTTCACCATAAAGATAATTAATACATATGATTAATAAAAAATTAACACATATCATTCCAAATCATGATATGTTTAATTTTTCACATGAATCGTTAATTTTTTTGAGGCATATGCTATAACCATTTTCTTATTCATAAGAAGAAACCATATTCTTTTCTTGAATTCATCCTTATATATTAAAAACGCTTCTCCACTATGATTTATATTGAGTCTAGGTGTAATAAATATTATTCTATTCTATTCCTTTGTAATATTAGTCACATTTATTACTCTAGAGGATTTAGAACCCTGCTAAGTTTACTTGGAATGTGGATTGGAATGTCATAAAAAATTCTGTAAAAATATTTGATATTATACAGATAAACGATGAAAAATATGAAACTCTATCATAGTGGATATTATAGGATAATAGTCTGTATAAATATACACTGTTAGATCTACTGTTATACCTTATATTTGTATTATATGACCAAAAAACTATTAGCATCTAAAAGTAACACGATTAAATTTTCCTACTGATTCTACATCCATAGGGTCTTTAGTATACCTCTCTTATCATCATAACACTATTACATACTCATTGAATAGATAACAGTATAGTCTATAAAGGAAACAATAAATTGATCAAGGTATTCTCTATGTACATTATTTATCAAATATATTAATATATCATGGGATTTATTATGTCTAAAATGAATAACTATATATTCATTGTGTCCATACATTGTATGGAATGTTGTTATGTGTGTATAATTCTTCTTGAGAATTATTCGATAATATCTTGAATGAATTTTGATCTAGTAAATGTATTGAGCTTCACATAGTTGATCAAAAAAGTAATCAATATAAGGAAGTTGATAATTCTTCTTGATCATGATCTTTGTCAACTACCAATAATAAATGAAAATTCACATTAATCGGTCTTTATATGTCACAAAAGAACAATTAAACCTCAAGGTAATACACATGGTAGAATTAATCCATTGTCATAGTTGTCATGGAGTTTCATCTTTAATTCATGTAACTCAATTAGGATCATTCAATAGTGATTATTGGAAGTTATTGATGTCATAGTTTTATTTTATATTAAAAAATCAACATATTGTTATAGTGAAAGGTTACGAAACACTTCAGTAAAGACACCCCCAAATATCGAACAATATGAATATCATCGATTTCAATTTTCCCCATATCAATTTGAGATAATAACCCATTTTGAATTGGAATTATGACACATACACATGATGTAATCTTTTTAGGAATTTCATACTTATCATCAAAATGATTGGAAATGAGATGAAGGTTTTAAATATCTATCATAATGTCCATTCCTAAAATATTGATGTGGTATTTATGTTTATAATTCCAATCCATTCCTTATATGACATAAATTCAAATAAAGAAATAATGAAAGTATTTATAGAAGAAAATTCCCACAAATTTCAACAAGAATGGAACCATAATACTGACCTGAAGTCATTATACAATTAGGGGTTTACACTATTAATTCCAATTCTAATTGTTTTGTTGGAATCATAATACCCAAATAAGATTCTATAAAAATGAATGACTGGGTAGATCAAGAATCAAATAAGTCATTTTTTCTAGATTAGGTAGAATGTGTACCTTTCTCCATGTCGTTGTCACAAACCTCATAATAAAAAGTTATTTAATGGTATTTCCCATTTTCCTTTAGATTTAGTGGTTACTAATGTTGATCATCATCATTAACTGTATGGTTTTGGAACATGCTATCATAATTCACAATCTAAATAAACTTTATGAACTAAAGTGGGAGTAGTTAATTATGTGTATCTTTCTCATAATTCACATTATCATCTAACATTTTCCCATAACATCAGAAAAAGGTCACAATGAAAATCCCTTCATCAAATTAAAAATTTATTAGACACCATAGTACAATTTCCTCTGTGATTATTCCCACACATAGAGCATAAAATAAGGCACATATTTTTCACTCAATACTTCATTTATTTTCCTTTTAACCCCATAAATATTTTCTTGTTAAAAAATTAAGATTTATAAATAACTCCAATGTCTATTTTATCCTTGATTTCTCAATGAAAAAAATCTTCATTCATATAGAATTATTATATGGATAACTATGATAAATTACTTGTATCTATTCCACCAAATAATTGATCTACCATACCATCATGTTGGATGATAATACCAAAATTGTACATTGCAAGTTTAGGAAAATTAAACTCACATATACCAAAAGATTCTTGAGCACACATAAATACATGGAATCAATATCATTTTATTTCCATATATTTCATATTACATTCAATCAACAATCTGATTTTCTATTTAAAAGACAATAAAAGAATGAACTTCTCATGTTACACACATTATAAAACAATAAATATATATTCAGTGGTATTGATCTATTTTTTAGAAACTACTAGATCATGATTCATAATAACATATCATTGTTGTTTCCTCATGAAATACTAAATACAATTACGTCGCCTCATTTTCACATTTTGATTTCCATCATGACTCATAGCTAAAGAATGTTGGGTAATAATTGAAATGAGAATTTTCTATCCATAACATATATAATTCCAATGTATATGTTAACATTCATATAATTTTCTACAAAAAGTTGTATTAATATAGTTTCTTTTGGTTCCCACAATTGATAAAAACCAAGAAACCTAAAGTAAAAAACAATAATCATTCAAAGAAACATGAAAATCAAAGAATCACCTATATAATGTAAAAAATATGACCCAATCATTGAACTATGAAAACAAAGGATTATTATAGATTATTTATATCCAAAATCTATTTATATACTTATTGACTGTTTGTGGTGTTTTTTTGATTTTCCAAATAATATCCCCTAAGTGTGTGTATCCAAGTATGCAGAAAGACATGTTCTCATGTTCTAGTGTCCAATCGATTCTATATCAATATTGGGTTTATAGGGTTTTTATGACTATTTATACATATACTAGATCCACATCCAATTTTAGTATCTGTACGAGGAATAATTTCTAGGAAACCCATCACTCAATCCTTTAGAAAAATTACATGACATTTTATTATACAATGACTCATCCTTAGGATTATCATTAGACTCCATTCCATAAAACTATTACAATTATTTTCTAATCATAGTTTCCAAAGGTTAACTACTATTATTATTTGATACCCACTATATCAACGATCAATTCTCATTCATAATTAGAACATCACTTTTTTCAATCATTTAACACATTACACAAAACTGATTCTCAAATTCTATATTCGTTTAATTCCTTTTTATATTTAGAAACATAATTACTAGTACATAGCTAATCTATATTTTATCCCACTAGGATCTATAAGAATTGATCCCTTTATATAAATCTTATATATAACAAATATTATTTTAAAATGTTTAAATTAAACAAATAAAAGGGGTGAGATTAAATTATCAGTAAGGGTTAACATGGGAGATATTTTAGCATAATCAAGATAATAAGGTTATGATAAGAAGATCATAACATTAAATATCATTAACCGCATCTCAAATACAATAACAATGATTCATATCATATTTTTTGGTAGTTAAAAAGACATGAATAATAAGGGAATCAATAGAATAATCCATGAGAGTATAACAAAGTAAAAACAATGGAATATTGGAGGATAAAAAATTATATTAAATTATTTCCATACTATTCATTTATTATTGGAATGGTTATATTTTTGTAATGGGTTCTCTCATGAAAACATATTTGTTATCAAGGTTTTCTCCTAATATCATCATAGTGTAAAATAACCATTACAGAACCTTGTTCATTTCACGTCCTAGAAATGTATATCTCACGAGATATAAATACGTATCCAATTAATTTTAGGGATATATAGGTACCACTCATCTCATTATAAAATCATAAATATGTGTAGAATAATATAATAATAGTACATTAATATAATATCCCTTGAAAACAATTATTATCTTAAACATGTCGAAATATCATAACATGCAGCAAAGAGACATGTTTTATAATTATGTCATTAAATTATATAACAATAAAATAAGTGGGATTCATAAGAATAAAACCCATAGAAGAAAAACATATTTATAGACATCATGACACAAAAATAAAAAACCATTCAGATAAAGGATATGAATGGTATAATTAGACTATATCACTATAAAGGAATGATAAAAAACATAAGATTTCATATTTGGTGTATAATAATATTGAAATATATATGAAAATCTTTTAATAATTTAAATATACATTTACATTGAAAATGATTTTTAAAATATATTATAGTCGTGAAAACCATTTTATTTTAAAATAGTTTTTGAGAATTTATAAAAGAATGATTTAAAAATCATCAATGTATATTTTCATGAAAAATAATCAGAAACTAAAATTGAAAAATATTTATGAAACTTTTTTTAGAAAAATAATTGAATGGAAAAAATAATTCTGATTAGAGGAAGAAATGAAGTCAGCTTTTCATTATAAAACATTATTGATAATATTAATTAATAAATCATGGAAATGAAATAATTTAATCAGGATATCAAGAATAAAAAGATAAGAATAAAATTCATGAAAGTTGATATGATATTTTTTATAATATTTTATCAATGGATGGATGACCATAAAATATCCTGATAAATAATTAGATTGTAGTAATAAAATATCACAACATTTGTAACATTTAATAAAAATATACATGAAATAATAACATTACATGTATCATAAAATTTAATAAAAAGATATATATTTATGATATAACAGGTCAAATATATTTATACACACTATCTTAAAGTTTATAAGTGTATTACAAAAAATCTGTCTCAATGAAGGAAACATGAGACAAAAATTAAATTACCTATTTCCAAACATGTTAATTGTAAAACCCTTTTAATAAATATAATTTAATGGATATTTAAATACCGATAAATTTATGCATAATAATATTATAATAAAAAAAATGGAATTGTATACACAACATAAAAAATGTGTGGTGAATAAGGCTTTATCCACATCGAAATAATAGTGAAACGAGATATTCTCATACTATAGGTTTTGACTCTCATTGTACTCTTTTAAACCGCATGTGATATAAATATATGTTTATTATAAACATATTATAGATAAATATTCAACTATATAATACCATATATTTTATTTATATGAAATTTAATTAACAATTTCATAACAATTATATATTAATGATACTTTTTAGTAAATAAACTCTTTTTTTTGCATGTGTATTGATTTGTAATATATTATTTTCACTATTACTTTGAATAATGTTTTAATAATCTCTAAAATAATTTTTTTTATATAATATATATTTTGTATATATTTATTTATAATAATCTATAAATGATAGAAATAGGAAATGTATTACACTATACCAGGTGATAGAAGGATTTTCATACTTCTAAAAGCTATTTCAATTTTTATAATTTATTAAATGAATGAAGAGAAGTAAATTATATATATATATATATCATCGTGTTGGAATTATAATTTAATATTTATCATGGTTACCTATTTAAAATAATACTTAATACATTCCTTTTTATTCATGAACAAATCATATCACATTGAGGAGGTGGTAGTATGGATGCCCACAAATGAAGTTATTTTATTCCCATAAAATTTAAATCATGAATATATGTATTATATTATAAATAATTAATATTAATCAAATAATAAATATATTATATATCATATATAAATGATATTTAAATAATTATTCACAATCATAATATGTTGTAATAGAGGAAAATGTCATTGGTTTGTGGGGTGATAGTCTAACGTACAAACAAATGATGATTTCATATTCCCATTTATAGAAGTATTTTTGAGTTTACATTATACCCATAACATAACTGAATATTAGTATAATGGGGATACAGAAGTTATTATATAAACATTTAATAAGTATAATTGAGGTGGTGGAGATACAAATAAAATAAAAGTTCTTTTTGAAATATTTTACCTCTTCTATGGGAAACTCCTTCTGGTTTTCACCAAAGGGATTATGAGGTTTGATTTATTAGAAATGGTAGGGTTATAGGATAATGATATGGAATATTTGAGACTCTTTTGGTAGTTTTAGTATGATAAAATGTGATTGATTGTTGTGATTAACTGAATGGGGTGGTGGGTGTCCTTTTATGAGTGGGGGAAATGAGACAATTGATAGTTTTGAAATAAATTTTTGTGATCCCCACATTTTTATGGAGAAACATGCTTATATAACTCAAATAATTTTATAAAAAAATGATAAATTTTGAAATATATCAATTGAATGTCTTTTTTAAAAGTGTTGTTTCATGTTTACACATTATATTGAAAGAATATTCATTATATATACACGTTTTTTTCTTTAGCCCATTAATTAATTTTAACTTCTTTCATGAATCACTATGGTTAAAATTTAAGTTATCCTTATTATAAATTACTAATTATTCTTATTCGAAACATGGATTCCATTTTTTCATATTATAAGGATCGATGTGTCAGAATATAATTAAAAATTGACCCCACGTATGTGAAGAGATAACATGTTTATAATGTAAAAATGTTCAAATATTTGAAATATTCTAATATACAATATAAAAGTTAAATTGGTCCTAATGAACTAAATTTAGATAATTTATTTATAATTGATCTATTGTTTTTTTAAAACAAAAAATTTAATATAATAAAAATATAAAAATAAATTTAACAAAAAATAAGTTATTGATTAAAATCATGTATTTTTCTATATTGATCAAAAAAAATTAAGTATTTCATCCCAAGATTATTTTGACATTATAAATTCAAAAAATTAGTTCATTTTATAAAATTTAATTCCTAAAATTTTCTCAAATTTGTTTTATTTTTATTCACATAGGACATAAAATAAGTTGTTCTGGGAAAATAGTATTTTTTTAAATATAGAATTTACTGAAATAATAGACTTCAATATCAGTATTTTTTATTTATTTGAAGAAATTATAATAAATTTTTAAAATTTTATTACTATTAATATTACAATGTTTAATGGTTATGTTATTAATGTCTTGTTGAATTAATTATAATATTAAAAAATATTTCATAAAAAAACCTAATTTGCATGTAAAAAAAGATAATCTGATGTTGTCTATGTAAAAAACATTTCATTATGCTGAAGAAAATTAATAATTATCATGGTGTAGAATGAAAAACAATACATAAAAAATCTAATTTATCTAAATAATGGTTTATAAAACATGGATTATAACATTATTGGAGTCAAGAAAAGTGCTAATAATTTTTATATGGTTGGGAATATAGTATTATTATAATAAGGTACTGTAGTAAACTAATTTATAAATATTGAATGAGATGATGGAATGGATGTAATGAATGTATTAATCCTAGGAAATCACTGATGTAATATTGTTTTTATAGTGACATCTATTCCAATGAAATATTGTTTAATGAATGAAATAACAAAAGGTATATCTTATGATATAATTGGGATCTGGGAACAATACACTTAAAATCTAGGATGGTGTGGTGATATGTTTTGATGAAAATCTATATTTTATAGAGATAATCATTTTTAATGGAAATCCATTAAAATATGTTGTCCATGTAAACAAGATGCACTAGAAAGAAACTATATATATAGTATGTGATCACATTGAAACATATTGATATATTATTCTATTATTCTAATTATTCATGAATAAAATTGAATCAACATTATCCTATGGATATTGATTCAATTTTGGACCTTATAATCCATTGTGTTACTCCATTTCCAATTAAACCATCTATTTAATTAAATTCGTAGTCTTGTTTATTCATTCATTAAATTGGTTACATTGGCGTGTTGTGTCTTCGGTTCTTGTCAAATAAATCTCTGTAAATAAAAACATGAGATCAAAACCTAAAATTTATTCCAATATTTTATGATATAATACAGAGTCAAATTTTTCATTAATATAAAGTGAAAGTGTACCAAAATTCTGTTATGTAGTGTTTTTTCTTTGTAATGGAATTGAATAAACAAAATCATGGTAAAATAATGATGGCATTTGAAACATTAATTTATGTTTTTAAGATGTTTTAAAATAGGGATGAAAAATGATGTAGAGGGAAATAAGTGTATTGTATTGTTTTGGTCTTTCACATGGTGATTGAGTGTGGTGATAGAAAAAAATTTGTAGGATCCCTATATTATATAATTTATAATCCTATGATATTTTTGAAAAAATTGGAATATTATTTGGAAAAAACAATATAAATCTAGAATATGTGGGGTCCCTATTATCGAAGAAAAATGTAATAATTTTTATTAGAAACAACTATATTGTAGAGTTTATCCATGGTTTTGGCAGTCATATAAAATTATTTACACAAAATATCAATTGTTTTGTGTCTTAAGAGTGGTCTAAATTTTTTCTTAGTAATAAAAAAATATTGAGAAAGTGAAATTACTATAATTTCCTAGTTTTGTACTCATTTATAATTTTTTATACATAATTATAAAATTCCTGCTTTTTTTAAAATTTTATTCATGTATAATTCTCTTAATTTTATCTTTTACATATTTATATTCTTTTCAATGTGTTTTACATTGATTATTTTACAGATTTTATTACATCGTGAACTTGTAATGAAATTTCAGAAATGATACTAAAAAATAAAATATGTTTTCAATATTTTTTTGAATGTAAATGGGCTGGCTCCAAATTATCTTTTCACTTAATTTTTTCAATTATATGACAACCTATTATTTATAATAAATTACTAAATTTTAATTAATGTTTCTAAATAATAAAAATAGTTTAGAACAAAATAAAAAGGAAATTCAAATAGTAAGTCCAATTAAGAACATAAATATAATAAAAATTCATATTTAATTAATCAATTTATATAAAATAACACATTTCACATGGTCATTCTTTGGAGAAATCATATTTGAATATACAAGTTATTACATTATATTTTTTTAATTATGCTTAATTTTTCACTATTTTCAATATACTCAATCATATTACCTTCATAACTATTAATATTTCTTGAACAGCTCAAAAACAATATAATGTTATCAAAAACAAATTAATAATGTTATTTATGAAACTTTACTATTTATTATTATCATTTATTCCCTAAAATAGGGAATGTAGACCATGATAAATTTTATAGGCATACCTTTCCCCATTTCAAACATGATTATTTGACCTATATTATTTTTTAGTGCCTCATATTTATATTATTTAAATCCATGAATTTGTGAATATACGATATACAATACAGAAAATATGTGTTTTTATGTGTTTAATTTATGAGGTTTCTACATTTTGTGCCACAAATGGGTTGTTTATCTAGTCCAACCATTAAATATACAAATAATATATATTTTTGTCCCGAATAAAGAATCCATAACATATTGTTTTCTAAAAAAATAGTTAAATATGTTAATCTACGAAGATAACATATATAATGTATGTTTATAATATTTTCAAACCAATGTAATATTTCATCCCTATGATATCATTTTAAATAACAAAACACTCTACGAATAATTCATGAAATTATTCTTTTATTGCATCTAAAATATTGATAATAAACCATATCATTATATTATTTATAAAATGGTGATCTAAACCAATAATGGGGAAATTATTATTCCCAATTTTATTCCATGAGATCAGGGAAAACTATAATTACATTATCATTATTATTAAATTATTTTTTATTTAAGTGATCCAAGTGATCAGTCTGTGATAAATCGTTATCATTATAGGAAGTACAAGATTACATTTAAGTGTGGTTGATTTTTTGTCTTATTTATTTCTCGCTCAGGGTTTAGTTTTTTTATCCATGATAATTTGATACATATAAAAGGTTCCTATGTTTTTTTTATTTTAAATAAAATTGGAGAACTAATTTATTAATTTGGTAAAACTACTTTTCGAATAAAGAACTAATTTTTTAAAATAATACATTTTGGTTTTGTATTTTAATAAATGTTAATATGATTAACATGTATAATTTTATAGAGTGTAAGGCTAATATTGGGATTAAGGAAATTAAAAGGAAGTATCAAATTGGATTTTAAGATGATTATGGTTCGGATGAATCATCAAAATGGGTGATAATGTGATTACATGAATCACTTGTGTTATATAAAATCATACACTAAATTATAGGGTAAGGGTTGGTGATTTTTTAAATTTTAATGATATATAATTGTAACTAGTTAATCGTATAATCAATAATAAATTCAATTTATATGAAGTGATTTTTATATAAATTTCTTGAAATTAGTGAATCAGAAAACAATATTTGTGGGATCATAATTATGAAATAATATTTTCATGATTTTCATGATTTAAAAAAGTAATATTTTATGAATTTAATCAAAAAAAATTTTTCTAACTCATAAATGGGAATAAATAATTATCCAAGATTTGTTCTGGGGTTTGGAATTATGAAGTGTCTGATTTTCATACCTCCAAACATGGTGAATTTTAAAGAGAATTCACCCATAAAGTTGTTTAATATGAAATATTAATAACATATTTATTTTCTAACTAAATTTATATATATATTTCATGTAATAGTGGAATGTTTAATAGGGAATATTGGGTGTTCTTTTTGGTAGAGTTATTTTATGCCAACATAGTTTATGGTTATCCTGGCTGACTTTGGAAATTTTCCTTATTGATATAACAAACAATATTGAGTAATGTTTTATGTTAATATTTATTAGAATAAAATAAAAAAATTGGAACCTTCCTAGTTATAATGATAAGTGATATAGTTTATGTTAATGTTTATAATGGTCATGGACTGTTTTTAAAAATGATTTCAAAAAATTATCCACAACATTCTTAAATCAGTCACATCAAAATTTTTATTGAAAATTTCATAGTTATAAATAACTATTACAAGGGACATGTAATTTTTAGTTCATTCCAAGTATTTCATCTAGAAATTATTTTATTTTACATCACCACAGCTTGTTAAAATTATTATGCCTTATTTTTGTCTAATAAAGGTGAACCATTTCCCATTATATTTTGAAAACTAAATTTCATCAAAACATATTATATTATAATCAGTCATTAATATATATAATAAAGAGGGTTTTTTACTAGAATATAATTTTGAATGAATGGTTTCTAAAAAAATAAAAAAAAATTATTGAAGAAGAAAAATTAGTTACTAATATATCGAATATAATTAAATTTAAATTTCTTACATTATTTCTTTTATTACATATGGTAAAAATAAAAAATAAATTTAATTTAAAATATTTTTTCTCTAATCCCATGATTTCACCATTATAATGTTAATTTTCACATTTATATTTTTTAGATATATGTTAATAATGATTTTTAATGTTTTTTTTAAACATTATTTATTTAAATTAAATTTTTTAGGCCTTTTTTTTGTCCACTTTGGTAAATAATTATGAACAATTTTTATTAGCTTTTTATATCCTTTGTATTTGATTTGGTTCTACAGGTCTAATATCTGAATCCATTTATAAAAGGATCTACTAAAAACAAAAGAACCTGGTTGTGGAATATATGCTCATATAAGATGAATTTTAATGATTTTACCATATATCATAGATTACTATAGTTATTATGTTCAAATTCTGAATCATGATAGATTAGGAGATGATGATAAATTTATTCAAAAGGTTCTAATTGAGATCATGAGCTCATAAAATAAAAAATACATTGTACATTAAAATTTGGGATTTCAAATAGTCTTTTTGATTCAAATATTTCATCATGTAAATATATAAAATCAATTTTAGTAAATGAAAAAAAGATAAAATTATCATAGACCATTTTCAAGAAAAATAATAATATGTTTTTAGACATAATCAACCCATGAGTGATCGGTTAATTTGTCCTAATATACACTAAACTATAGGTAATAGTTTTGAAGTCAAAAAGTTTCACCCCAATAGTCTATACAATTATATCTTAATAAAATATAAATATTTATCCTTACAAATATAAATTTTTGTATACGTATGTAATATTATTTATTTTATAGTTTGTTCTTGAATTTTTAATATATATTTGTTTCAAAAAAATTCACATTTATTTTCTATTCTCTTGTCTTTTCCCACTCCTTGATTCTCATATCCATTTGAAAAGTGACTAAACCTAAATTTTAATCAATGGATGGAGTATAATTTCTAGATTAATTTCAATTTTAGGGTTATTTTTTATTTAAATATATGAATTTTGATACTATTTAAATAAATTAAGTAATGTGGTCACCCTTTTCCATTATAGTATGTTTCATTCATCATTATTATTAATCATCATTCCACATATTATTTGAGTATTTTATACGCTAGAGAATATATTTTATAGTGATAGTTAATAAAGATTGATCTATGAATGATTTCTAAAATTTATTTCCTTCTGATATAGTTATTATTATAGTGTAATTAAAAATCAAGGATAGGTGTTGAGTGATAGTACAAAATATTTAGAGTGCTGAAAATATTTTTTTTAACAATGAATGTTTTTATATAAAACAATGAGATCAAAAAAAATCATTTACAACCATCTTCATTTTTTAAGTGTGATATGAATTTTTTAATATATATATTATTTTTTGAAACAAATTCACCCTTGTTAAAGAAGTATTGTAAAGACCCAAATTTTCCATGAAATTTTTCTAAATATTTGGGATTTTACAAGTCCTTGAAAGTTGACAGCACGTGATTCCAATTCTCGGTATGCACGGAATAATGTTCGATGATTTTTTCGATTACGTTCAGTAAAAATATGAGTGGGGTTTTTTATCTTTTGAATCGGGGCATAGAATTCATATTTGAGGACACCGTTGAACTCACAGCGTAGGTATTCACTTATGAAGACTTTCACCTCGGCGGCAGTTGGTCGAGGGTGAAATTTCGTTTTTGGGGGTTTTCATGGAAATAATAAAATAAAATTAACACATTTTTTTTATTTTTTATTTTATAACCACCCAAGTGGAAGTTGGAGGTGGGGACCACAACACCTTAACCTCCCAAGAGAGGTTATGGTGGTGGGGCCCACCCGAACCTAACCTCCCATGAGAGGTTAAGGTGTGGGGACCACCTGGAACAAAACCCCCTATTAATTGAGGAAAACCTCTAAAATCCCTCATAAATGAGGGAGGGTCTCTTGACCTCCCTTAACTTCATGGTTCCCCCCCCCCCTCTTTTAAGGATGTCAACCCTCCCCATTTAATTAATTGAGCCATATTATTTAATTAAATGCTACAATTTGAATTTTAAACCCATCAAACTAAATAATAGATAATCTATTATTCAGAGGGGCTATCTATTCATTTGTTGGAAAAGGTTGGAAAAGTATGGTTAGAACTCTAGAGAAAAAACAATCCAATGAAGAGCACATCCTCAACAAAGAATGCTCCACTGATGAAGAATGTCAACCCCGACTTCGACCTTCTTCCTCAGGACTTCCTCCGATGTAGGGCATCTTCAACTACGATGATTCAGCACACAAACCGACGATTGAGGAATATTCTGATGTCCATCTTTTCCCATCGATCATTCTTCTTCCCTAGGACTCTGTCGGTGAACAAAGAACAAGGTAGGGTTTTAAATTAAGTATAATTTTATTCCCTTTATTATTTCCTTCTAAAAACAAAGAACGCAGATCAACTTATTATCAAGTTGATCCGTGGATGTTTTCCTTGTGGGATGGGAATATTTTGTTGCGGGAAGATGTAGGGGTTTAATGTTATTTGATTAACAGTTCACAAGTACACCCTTTATTTTCTTTTGTGGGTTGGGAAGATTCTTTGCGGGAGGGTTTGATGTGTTATATTCTTGTGAACTGCTTGGTACTGCTCTAACGTAGAGGGTGCAAGACAAACAAACCTGGCCCGACCTCTCTACAATCCCTTGTGTTTCTGTTGAAATATTTGAGATGGAGGAAGATGACAACAAGTGGCCGGACATATAATGAGAGAGGTGTAATACGCCCACGGCGCTTGGAGAACAAGGAGCCGCAGCATGTGCAGCGATGGAAAATGGATTATGGCGGGACATCCAGCCAGCCCTGGCGGCCCCCCGCTGCACTGCGACCCTCGAGCACAAAGAGGGACTTACCTGAGGGGTACCACCTTCGATCCACCATGAAACCCCATTGTTTTGCCTCCAAACTAAGCTAAGGAGTTTCCCCAACCTTTGAAAACCAGATCTTCCGCATGAGGCTCGAGTGGGAAGAAGGACGAGGGAAAAATTGGGAAATCCTGACTGGCCTAGGACTCAAAACCATAACTTTAAGTGATTTCATGGATTACCCACATGGTTTTTAAAACCGTGCACCAACCATGCGGTTGCTACTATCTCACCCAAGTACATTGCACGGCTTGCACACACAGTCTGTCAAACCGTGCACTGCCTTTGCGGAGCCCACTGTCAAGGCTTAAAACATTCAAGACCGGTTCCCCTGGATCAAAAGGCTAAAAACTCACAGACCGGGCATCCTATTGATGATCCATATATTGCATTGCGACCCTTATGATGTGTCAGACCTTTTTTATACTTCTTCGTTGGAATTCGTGACAGTTAGAGTATTGACTAGTAGCTCATGGAGCGGATTCTTCCAGTGATGAGAGAGCATAGTGTGAAGACCTAGTAGCTGGATGAGACCTAAGGACTACTTACTGATTGACTTGAAGTGACTCAACTAGCCCAGTGGGGAGTGCATGGGTTTGAAGTCAGAACCACGGTGGAGGAGCGCCTGGTTGTGGCAGCAGACCCACGGTACTCGACAGGAGGAGTACCTCTACAGGCTATGAAGGGGAGTGCCTGGTTGTGCCAAAAGACCCACAGTGGGGATCACCTCTGTTTGATGTGGAAGACCCATGATACTAGATAATAGGAGTACCTCAGTAGTCCATGGTATGGGGGGAGTGCAATTGGTGTCCTAGCAATCCCACTGTACTCGATTGGGTAGGAATTCTCCAGCAACCGTGGTTTTGATAATGTGAATAAAATCATGGTTTGAGCTAAGTCAGTTTTTCCTTGTTTTACTCATGATTGAGATGGATCACTTGATAACTTAGGTATATGTATGGGAATATACTTAAGTAAGGTTATCTATTGATTTCATATTTTTTGGTTTATCCTTGTTGGATTCTTTGATAACTTGAGGGTGTCGGGGTCCCTACTTAGTATATTTATAGTCACTCTTTCTTGGGATATGACTGCACCTCATTGTGTTGGATGTAGATGACAGATAGCGTTGACTGAGGCTGAGAGTACAAGGACTTGACGGTACCCGGAGGTGGACTATACGGCGTGTCAGTACATGGAAGAGACAGATAGACGTGGATTGATGAGGATGTGATCTGTACCAACCCTTCAGGTTAGAACCTCATGAATGACGCAACTTCTGTTTTTCCCCACTTGACGATCGACAGGAGCAGGTCCTTCATGTATGGTTGACAGCTCTGGTATGCATTCAATGGCAGCATGGGAACCTCTAAGAGAGAACATGGCAGCGAGAGGCTCAGATTCGTGCTCAGTATCCCCACTTGTTCCCTTAGTTATGAGTTTTGGCTTACGGGGACATAGAGCCTTGAGGTGGGGAGAATGTGAAGACCTAGAATTTACATGTAATTTTTTTAATATATGGTAATTTTATGACTCTTCGAAAGTTGACAGCGTGTGATTCTGAAGCCCGGTGTGCTTGAAATCAAATTGTAATGATTTTTTCGGGTACGTTCAGTAAACATCCGAGTGGGTTTTAAAAAAATTGAACCATTACTCGGAATTGAAACCTGAGGACACTGTTGAACTCACTGTGCCGATATTCACTTAATAAGACATTCACCCTTACGACAGTTGGTCAAGGGTGGAAGTTAGTTTTTGGGGTTTTTCATGGAAATAATTAAATAAAATAAACGCATGTTTTATTTTATTTTATCTTTTATAACCACCCAAGAAGTTGTTAGAGGGGAGGACCACCACACCATAACTTCCCATGAGAGGTTATGATTGTGGGGAGCACCCAAACATAAACTCCCACGAGAGTTAATGGTTTGGGGACCACCCGGGAGAAAACCGCTCAATTAATTGAAGAAAACCTCTCTACTCCCTCATAAATAATGTATAGTTTCTTGACCTCCCTTAACTTAATGGTGCCACCACCCCTCTCTTTTAATGGTTTCAACACTACCCCTTTAATTAATTGAGCCATCTTATTTTATTAAATACTAAAATTTGAATTTTCAACCCATCAAACAAAATAATAGATAATATATTATTTGGAGGTGTTATCTATTCAATTGTTGGTATAGGTTGGAAAAGGAGGATTGGAGCTCTAGAGAAAAAACTCTCCAACAAATAACGCTTCCTCAATGAAGCAAGCTCCACCGACGATGAGCATTGACCTCGACTTCAACCTTCTTCCTCAGGACTTCCACCGATGTAGGACATATTTGACTACGACGATCCGACATAGAAACCAATGTTCGATGAAAACGTCGACGTCTGTCTCTTCCCAACTATCTACCTTCTTTCCGGCGACTCCGTCGGCAAACAATGAACAATTTAGGGTTTTTAATTAGGTTTGATTTTATTCCCTTGATTCATTCCTTCTAAAAACATTGAATGTGATTCAACTTTTTATCAAGTTGATCCGTGGATGTTTTCCTTCCGGGATGGGAATATTATATTGCAGGAAGTTATAGGGGTTTAATCCTGTATGATTAACACTTCACAAGTAAACCCCTTATTCTCTTTTTCAGGTTGGAAAGAATCTTTGTGGGAGAGTTTGATGTGATATATTCTTGTAAAAATCTTAGTATTTCTCTAACAAGGAGGGTGAGGGTCAAATAAACATGGACCGAACTCTCCACAAACCCTTGTGTTTTTGTTGAAATCTTTGTGATAGAGGAAGATGACAACCGGAGACCGGCCACACGTAGATATTGGAGGCTTACGTCCACACCTCTCAATGAACAAGGAGTAGCTGCTTGTGCCACAGTGACAAATGGAAGACGGCTGGCCATCAAGACAACCTTGGTAGAACCCCTCTGTACCGCGTCCCTCGCGCCAAAAGAGGGACTTACCCAAGGAGAACCGCCTTCGATACACCATTAAATCCCTTATAGTTTCCTCCAAATCATGATATGTAGTTACCTCAACATTTGGAAACCAGAACATCTGTGTGAGCCTCAAGTGGGAGGAAGGATGAGGGAAAAATCAAAAATCCCGAGTGGTCAAGGACATAAAACACAAACTTAATGTGATCACATGGCTTACCCACACAGTTTGGAAAATTGTGCGGCAACCGTGTGGTTGCTACTATCTCACCCAAGAAATTAGCATGGCTTGAATGAAAGGTCCGAAAAATCATATGCTGCCCGTGTGGATCCCACTTTCAAGTCTAATAACATACAAGACCAAGTCCCCAGGAAAAAAAAGATATAAACTCACAGAACATGCATTTTATTGACGGTCTCTCTATTGCATTGAGACCCCTATGAGATGGCATACCTTTGTGCTACTTTTTTGTGGAACATCGTTACAGTTAGACTATCGACCAGTAGATCGTGGTGTAGATTCTTCGGGTGATGACCGAGTAGAGTGTTGAGACCTAGTAGCTGGCTGAGACATAACGACTGCTAGCTGATTGTCTCGGAGTGACTTGACTAGTCTAGTAGGGAGCACCTAATTTTGGCTGCAGACCCACGGTACTCGACAAGAGGAGTACCTCTACATGTTGTGAGGGGGAGCGCCTAGTTGTGGCGGAAGACCCACTGTGGGGAGCGCCTATGTGTAACGTGGCATACCCACGGTACTTAATAGGAGGAGCACCTTAGTAGTCCATGGTTATTGGGAAGCACACTTGGATTAATGGAAGGCCTATTGTACTAGATTGAGACAGATTTCATTAGCAGCTGTGGTTTCGATAATGGGAATAAAATCCTGGTTTTAGCTTAGTTATTTTTTCTGTTTTTTCCTCATGATTAATATGGATTACTTGATAACATAGGTATATGTATGGGAATATACCTATGTAATGACAATCCGTTGATTTCATACACTATTGTTTATCCTTGTTGGAGTTTGTGAGACTTTGTGGGTCTTGGGGTCCCTACTGATTATCTTTATACTCACCCCTACATGGGATATGCCCACACATCGTTGTGTTGGATGCAGACCACATACAATGTTGATAGAGGCTGAGAGTACAAGGACTGGATGGTACCCGGAGGTGGACCATACGACGTGTCAGTACACGTTGGAGATGGACTGATGTGGAGTGTTGAGGAGGTGATATGTACCTACCCTTTAGGTAGAAAACCGGTGGATGACCCATCATCTGTTTTTCATTTCTTCATTTGTACTTGTACTTCCAATTCCTCATACATTACAGTTGGGATTGTATTTCCAACCCCTTTTACTTTAAACACTCTTTTGTTATTCAGTTTTACTTAGTGTTTCATATCCAGCTGTGTGCTCTGTTGTGTTTTTTTATGATTTATAATGGAAATAGCTTTCATGTTTTAGGGAATTACGCGTTCTGTTCTAGTCGCCAGCCCCTAGCCTATGGAAGATGGGTTTAAGGTAGTCACGGTACAGGCCCTGGTGGACGGGTCACGACATGTATATTATTCGGATGTACATTCAAGGAATATAATAGTCATTATACATGATTAGTGAATGTTTTTGTTCTCCACAAGGGATCATACATGGTATTTCAATACAATATATTCAACATAATATCTTGATATTTAGAATGAAACTATGCTGGACAGTGAACAAGATGTACATTAACGAGCATAATCAAATAATGGAATATTATTATTTATATATAACTATTATAACAAAGCTGTTGGATTAAAAAGTATGAATAATATTTTATAATATCATTAAATATAAATAATTTTTTTACAAAAAAATATAATTTATAATTCTTAAGTAATAATCAACCATTTATTAATAATGTTATTTTATTATTCAAATGTTTTTTATAAAAATAATTTTTTATTTTTATTCCGAATAAAATATTATAAATAAATCAAATTACATTTAGAAATTTTATATGATAAAAAGATATAATTTTTTAATTCATCATTTAAAAGTTCATATTCATGTGTATTTTTGATAATTTTCTAAAAATATTTCTTTCATTGAAAATAAATGAAAATTTTAATATTTTGTTTATAACTGCTTCTTTTCAAAAACTAAAAAAGATACATAAGGTTTTACAAAAGTATTGAAAGAATGAATTTTTCACTTATATTATATATAATTTGTTTAATTTCATCGGAATTTGATTTATGAATATTTTCTTATAAATACTTTTTACATTTTTGAAACAAAGTCTACAAAATGGGTTTTCATCATGTTATATTGGTTTATTTAATAATAATTTATTACATTTCATGTTACATTATATAGAAATATAGATTTAATATTTTTAATATATAGTTTATACATTTCTAAATAGATCTCTTGTGTTTTGAGGTATTCAGAATAATAAATTTTGAATAATTAATAACCAATGTAAAGGTTAAATGGGTTAATTAGTGATAAAACTAATGTTATATGTCCTCTAATTGATTGAAAATAGGAATTTATTTCCATTTTGGATCCCATTTCATCCTCTATCATGAAATAATGAAAATTTTACATTTTTTTAAATTTATTTTTTTTTTCGTAAAATTAATGTAATTGATAATGTCCAAAATTTTGGTTTCATTATTTTAATAACTTTTACAATATCTTAAACAAATAAATACAATTTTTTATAATATAAGAAATTTATTTTAATGATAAATGAAATTTGGAACATTAAAAAATATTTTGATGTATTATTGAGAAAATAATTACATTAACTACTATTGCAATGCTGATGTAGGGTTTGAGAAAGAGGATAGATAATCAGGTAAATCATTTTTAGAACTATAAATACAATATTTTTTATTGAAATATATTTTTACAAAAAGTTAGTTTATCAAAACAAAATATCAGTTATGTAAAATATTTTTATATTTTTAATTAAATTACACTCTTTATAAAGTTATAGTCAAATTAAATGAGTAGTGTCAGAAATGAAAAAAACGATAAATTATGTTATATAGCTTTTGATTATATTTATTAAAAATTAGAAAAATAATAAAAGATAGAAATTTGGATAATATATTATTTAAAATTTCATCTTTTATCCATTTATGATTCCCTTATCACCGTATATTTGAAATTATTAACCATTAATATTTAAAATATAATTACTATTGTTAAGGATAAAAAGAGATTAACAAAGGGTTAAAAATGGCATGGTTTAAATTAATATCTAAACCAATTAGCATTTTATCAAGTAATATTACTAATACCATATATTACATATCATTGATGAAATTTTAGTTTTCTAGAAATGTCACATTATTTAAAGTCATGTTATTTTAGAATGCTTAATATATTTCCACAAATTGCATTATTGATATTTTTCATGGAATAATATTATATTAAATTATTAAAATTTCATAAATTTAATTTCCTCTAAATTTTAAATGAAATATGGTTTAACATATAAACGATGGCCTAATTTTAAGTCACTTTTATTTTTATAGTATATTTCATAACAATAAAAGTGTAATTTTTCTGATATCATGGTAATAATTAAAAAGGTTAATGAGAGATTGAAAACAATGACATATGGTTGAAAACAAAACCAAAACATAGTAAAATTTTATTTGATGTTGTTATTTAGATTTATTTTTATTATAAAATTAATTTACATATATTTGGAATAATTTTTCAATAAGAATTTATATTATACATTATGTAATTAAAGGGTTCCCATGGCCACAATTATAAAAGGACACCCTTCTCTGTTTTAATTATATAATTATGAGTATCCAATTAAGAAAAAACCCTACCCAATTTTATTAATAACATCACAATAACTTTATTGTAGGTGTTTTATTCTTAAAATTCTATTCCAAGGGTCTATTATAAAGGATCAAAGGGATGTGTACCAAAGAAGATGTAATAATCATTGTCGAATCTTATAGGTTTTTTATTCTACTATATCCCCTAGTTTTTTTATAAATCCTATAATAAATAATATAAAATCAAAAGTATATTTATATTATTATTATTATTATATGAAATCCATTTTCCATGTTTTTTACATTCAATGAAAATAGAAATCATATATCCATTATGCATATGGCATACAATATATATATATATCATTATAATTACCCATTTAATACAATGTTACATTGATTGATGTAAAGATATAAAAAATGGATATATATATATATATGATATTTAATAAAATATTTAATTTCCCCAATTATAATATCATATCTCCTTTATTTCCCACAAATCTTTTGGAAAATGACATCATTGCTCATGTGTATGTGTTGAATAAACCTCCATGATGGGATGCAATTTGTTTCTTGTTTATTATTTACATGAATTTTAAAAATGGTATATTTATTAAATATATATCACATCTATTTTATAATAATTATTTTGTAATGATTAATTATTATATATCATACTTTCATTATTTCCATCAAAATTTGGAAATATGGCTCAAGTGTACATTTTACATACCATGTCCCTAAAAGGTGTAATTAAATTTTATCTTTATATTTTATAAAAGGCTAGAAATTTATATTTAATTAATATATATTAATTTTTATATCATGATTTACAATGTTCATATGATAAAAATAAATCCATTGTTCGAGTACCTGAACTACTGAACAAAATTATCATTCAATTTAAATAGTTAATAATATAATATGAAAATGTTAATAATGAGTATTTAGTAAATGGGTACTAAAATATTATTATTGGATCATATATGATAGTATAATTATTTAAATTACTATATTATATACTAATTTTTTTTTAAATTATTATATAGAAGATTATGTCGCTTCCCAAGTATGTCAAACATGAGGTAAAGTGTTTCTTAACATATTTTCCATTCTTTGGGTTTTACTTATTCATCATTTACTATCTCACTATGTTATTATTTGTGAAATTAAAAATATTATAATTACTTTTTATTTAAATTTTTTAATTTTTATTATAATTTGTTATAATAATAACATAACTTACTAATTCTTAATTTAATGATATGATCTTTTTGAAAGAATTTTCTCAACGTAAACTCTATTGAAAAATATTTGGCATTATGCACCATATTAATTTTATGTAATATTGGGATATTTTCGTTAATGATGATTAAATTTTGAAATATTGTATACTCCTTCAAGGGATAATAATTTAAAAGGGAAAAAATGAAAAGAATTTATTTTACAATCTCATCTAATGGGGATGATTATATTTTTGAATAAACAAATTATATATCCTATATTTCATAAAAAAATATTTTTTTTATCTTTTAGATATTTAATTATATTCCTCATTATATTTTAAATATTCCTCTCTTTTAAACATGAATCATGAAATAAATGAATAATAAAATTTATTACTCTTTCACTTTTTTGTATGGGTATAACTTTTTTCCTTCGAAACATGATGAAAATTTTACTTAAGACAATATATTTTTTTATAAATTGATTTATTATGGATATAATATTATATAGATTGATTTTATAAATATTTGAAATGAACCATTATGTGGTTTTCTGAAATTTTTGTTCTCAAATTTCAATATAATACTTCAAAATAATTTTGTTAACATTTTTGTAATAAATAAATTTTACAGTTCCTAGAAGTAGTTTTTAAATATTTAGTGTCCTGTAAATTTAATAATTTGTCATAAAAAGGAATATATTTAATGAAAATTTAATTTAATTTTTTGATTTAATTTTAAATTTTTATAAATGCATTGAATGTAATATAAATCCTATATTTATGGTGAATTAATTATAATTATTTCACTATGTTTAGTTTATTGGTCACAAGCAATCATTGGAAACATCAAATTCTAATTACTTTTTTCATTAGATTGTATGTGTCTTATAAATATACATATTACTTTTCCCATGTGTATTATTTTTTGCTAAAACCTATACCATTTCAACATATTGTTTTTTTACTATGAATTTAATTTTATTAACTAGGGAAATCTTGATATTTCGTGTTCTATATTATATATATATATATACATATTTTATATGTTTCATTATTCATGAATTAAATTTATCATTAAATATATGATGAATACATTGGGCCTACACTAATGGTTGGGGTTTAGTAATAGATACCCCCTAGATTTATCATAATGTCTCAAGAGAAAAATTTGTTGGTTATCCTAATTTAATAGTATTTTGGTTTATAACTACACATTGATTAAAATATCTAAGATTAAAACCTCGATAGTAAAGATAAAATGGTGTCTGTGACTATAAAATTGAAAATTATGTATTTTAATAATTGAAAAATTATATACTAATTTTAATTATAATACTATATTGATATTATCCCGGGATGCATTTCATGCACATGTCATTGATTAAAGGACATGTGTTTTCAGTTGTTTACTTTTCAATATCAATTAAATATTCTTCCTTAATGATATCCTCCACTATATATATTCCGTATACGAAATATGACTTACCATTTAAATATTTTTTATTATTTTGGGATCCCATTCTATTTTTACTAATAGATTTCATGGATATTCTAGAGATAATAATTATTTTTTCAATGATAACATTATTTTTAGTTTAATATTTTATAAATGTGTATATTATATTCATGTATGAATCTAGTTTATAAATTCTATTAAAATATTTCATCCTTTTGGAATTGATAGATTATATATAGTTCCACTATATTAATTTAGACAATGGCTCATAGTTACTTGTTGTTTTTGTTATTATATATGCAATCATATCATTTTTATTAAAAAATAGGAAAATACATTTATTAAATAATTTATTATATAGCATACGCCTATTACCATAGTTTATTATAAATAAAATTACATTATAACGTCATAAATATTTCCTATAAATATATTCATTTCTATATAATATAATAATAAATCATATTATAAAAACAATATAGTGTTAATAACCTCTAAAAGAGTCGGCGAAGTATATCTCAACTATCATTGTGGTTCATAGTGAGTTATCCATTATAATTCAAATTATTTGACACTTTTATGGGATATGCCTTTATTAATTAAAATTTTTATTATGAAATATTATAAGGACTTGAAAAAAGTATGTTAATGGAAGGCCATAGAAATGGATAATGCTTTATAGTTTAAAATAAATATTCCTGGATTATCGGTGATTTTCATGACTATATGAATACAAAATTGGTTCTCATACCATGATTCATCATTGGATTTAGTCAACACAAAAAACTATATAGAATCATGGTAATGGGGAATGTATTGGACAATAAAATTATTTTTCTATTGAGAAAGTATTTAATTTTTTATCTAGAAAGAGAAACCTTTAGATTATTACAATAAAAATATAATGATATTGAAAATCAATATAAAAATTTATAATATTATTACTAAAAAAATAAAATAAATATTTTATTTTATGGAAGATGATATATTATTGATAATGTAAGAATTAAAATTTAATTTTATTCAAGTAAAAAATATGGGATTATGCACTATGAAGATCATCACAATGCATGGTGATTATGTATTGTTTATGTACATAAATTTAATAGAACATATAATTAATATGAGAAAAAAAACATTACAAAATAAGGGTGTTATTTTATTTTTAAGGTATAATTTAATGTTAAATTTATTTTATGTTGAGAAATAAGGATTATCTGACTCTATATCATAATCTGTGGGTAATATCTATCAATTAGGTAGGACCTTTGTTAATGAAAACATATAAGTTAAAATTATTTTTGTGTCTATGTATAGGGATTAAGTAATTATGTTATATAAGAGGTATATGAATGATAGTATAGGTATATGAATCATGAAAAAATTATTTATTGTTAAAAATATTATTTTTTATTGGAATTAATATGTTGAATCGTACAGATATGAATGAAAAAAGAATCAATAGTAATGTGATAATTTTGGACAGCATGTGATTAATGGAATAATTACACAGAAAAATACCATTTAAATTATTTTTACTTAGTATAATTATTTAATTAACATCTATATTGTATACTTAGTATTATTGATGACTATAAAAGTGATTAGTGATTTTAGGAAGAAATTAATTTATGTTTTCATTAGTGAATTGTACAATATTTTTTTATCTCTAGAATAAATTTAATAATGTATAATGTTTTTTAATTTCATAATGTTATTAATAAATTTTTATCTAATTATGTTTTAATTGTGGTATTATATTAATTGAAGTCATTAATATGATTTAAGGTATTTATATGTTTTGAATATGACATTATGAGCCCCTTCATATTCTTCGAGGATAAAAGTTAAATTTGAACTTGAAAAATAAAATTATGACAAAATCATTTGGATTTTTGTTTTGGGATTTGGATATAAAGTATTTTTGGGATTCATAAATAAATATATATATATATATATATATATATATATATTGGATTATGCTGAACTATGGGTGATTTTGGTTTGGATTTAGGAATAATGTATTAGATTTATCGAAATTAGACAATTATTTTTAATGATTTTATGTTTTCTAAATATATTAGAAATAACTAAATATTTTTCATTTTTTTCAAGAACTTTTGATCTTTAAAAATTTGAATTTAGTTCTTCTAGAATGAAAGAATAATATTAAAATTTTGATTAATATTTCAAGAGATAAGTTGATGATTCATAAATGAATTTAAAAAGGGTGAATGTTTTTTATTAAATGAAATAAAAGTATTTATGAGAATTTTAATTTTTTCCTATATTTCTATAAATAAAATCCCTCAACATTATGAAAAGGATTATAAAATTATTTTTTATTTATTACCTTTCTATATGAAGAGTGGATAGATTTTTTTTTCACAAATATTTATTTTGTTGTGGTGTTTAACATTCTGATTACAATATTTTTCTATTACTCTATCTTATTACATGGATATTAGACCTACCTTCCATGTCTATATATTATCCTGAAACTAATATTTTCTGTTTATGAGATCCCAACTGTGTGATATTTTTTGAATTAATCATGTTTCACAATTTCCCTTTTAAATTTTTTTTATTATAGATATGTACAATGTGTTTTTTCAATAATGGTTGAAAAATTGTTCCCTTAGTTAAAATTGAGATATGAATTTTTTTATAGGGTAAAATGATATATCCTAATAATATAAAATAAGAAAAGTGTTGGTAGAGTAAATTATAAATAACACATGGCATAACCAAATAATGAAATATTTTTTATAAAATATAACTAATATAACATAGCCATTACATTTGAATGTATGAGTATCATTGACTAAAATTAAGTCAAAAATATAAAATAACCACTCATTAAAAATATATTTATTTGGAAATTATTTACCACTTTCTTGTGAAGTCAATTAATTCTTCAAAATAACATTTTCTCCACAAATACAATTTATTTCATATTGAGAGATAATTTTTTAAGTAATTTATGATTATTTTTGAGATAATATTTAATAATAATAATATAATACTTGAATTGATCCAGTAAAATTAACATGGATATAATTTTTGTGAATTTTATGATAACTCTAGATTTATAATAAATATTCCAAAATAAAAAATTTTATTGCAAATTTTATTTTACTTTTATGTATTTTAAAAGATGAATTTTTACATAGAATTATTTCAAAAGTAAAACTAGTTTATTTAATTTATGAATAATAAATTTATGTTTATTGAAATTATTTTTTATGGATTATGGAGTAAAAAATATTTATACATAAGAAAAGAGGTTTTATAAATAACATATTTTCACCATGTTATGATGGTTGATTTTAAAATGAATTTCACACATTTATATTTAAAGAATAATTTAAAATTAATTTCATGTTTCAAATAATTTAGATGAAAGATGACAATCATATCCCTTTTTTAGGTGTTTTGTGTAGTGAATAATGTAACATTTATCACATCAGTAATTGGTAAATGTGTTACTTTGTGTTAAAAATAATATGATAAAGAATATAATTATTTAATAATGAATAATATATGCAAATTAACTATTACATATTAACAATAATATTATAATATTTTAATATATGACATTTTTTTAATTTTAAATTTCATTTTTATATTAAAAAAATTAACTAAAATATAATGTTCGAAATATGAATTTCCTGCCTAAACAAAATATAATATTTTTAGAAATGGATAAAAAAATATGATCTGTTGATTTTTTGTTCTAAATAAGAATAAATTTATTATCATGGTAATTTTTATTTTATTTCTAATGACATAATATTTACCATTAATTCTAATGCATCATGGAAAAAAGTATTCTGAATTTCGTAGAAAAATAATGTAAAATACTGTTAATATTCTAAAAGGAATATTTTTTTCTGGGTTTTAGTTTGCATAGATTTTTTTAGATTATCACAACATTTTTAGATATATTACTGATATATATTTATATTCCAGAACTATATTTATGAAATTAATTTCAATTTAAATTTATATTGTTTGAAATGACATTAATTATATATTCATTTAAATAATTTCTTTTAAATATATATTACATAAACACAAAAATATTTATATTTTGAAAATATTATTGTAAATAATTTTAAAATTTATTACTATGATAATTTTATCTAATCAACCATATAAGTAAAATTATGTACCATTAATATCGAAACATTCATTACCACAGTTAACGATAATTCTTTTTAACCAAGGGGTTATTTGAAAAGATAAATATGAAAATGATATCAATTCTAAGAACAAAGTTAATTATTTAAAGAATAATTTTCATATATGTTAATATAAATTAGATCATTATATTCATTATTTTAATAACATATAATCAAAAAAGAAATATTTTTAATGAAACTTATTTATTAAATGGATTTAATTTAATTATACGTCAAAATTTTTTGAATTTTAATTTTTGAAAATGAATATAAATTTTTACATTGATATGTCATGATTTATAAATAATTGTTTTCCAAAAATAATGATTTCATGATGAATAGTGATAAATATTAATTTTGGTCAGAATGGCATTAATTTTGAGTAAATTAATTAATTTAAATGTACTTTTATTTTTTTAATTCCATTTTATGTAACAAAATTATTAATTTTTTTATTTATTAATCATCATTATATTTTAATCATCATTATATTGTATTTTCGTATAGTTGTTTTTTGTTTAAAAACATGTATTTTACAAAAATTGGTTTAATGTGCATTATGGTTAACCATTTAAATTAAAAAAATCTTAATTATGAACGAATTAAATTAAATTTTAGATTATATTTCTTTAAATAATAATTTCAATTCATTTAAGTTTAATTACAATACATAGATTTAATATAAAATCATTTTTTCATAGAAATTACACTTCATGAAAAAAAAATTTTAATCTCTGATATGTATTTGAATAACTTATATTAAATTAATTTGGAAGAAATGATTATATATTTTGAGACATAATTATTTATACTATATAAATCATTTAATATAATTTTTACAATAATATATATAGATAAAAAAAATTATTACCATGGTTAATGTATTAATTCATTTACTGGGGGTTAAACAAAGAATATTATGGTAATAATGACTAAAAAAAATCACTGATATCAATTTTATTAATATCGATCCACCATATAATCCTTCATAATATTTCATTATCTGTCCTTTCTTAATTTTAAAAACATGGGTAAACATTTTTTATTATAAAAATACAAGTGTGTGAGTTAACTCACTTAAAAAAGTTCACCCACACTCCATTAATATTAACAATATAAAATCATTTTGGATAATCCAAAACCTACCTCAATACATCTCTTACATCCCTCACTAAATCATATAATCCATATTGACACAATAAAGACGTTGTATAAAGTATATTCGTTCCATCCTAAATTGGTTTTCCGAAGATGAGTTATCATGCTTAACCGTGAATATTTATGTTATTTCTTCTCCCATATCCTTAAAATCCTAATAAATAAGGATGATATGATTAAATAATAATCTAAAATAAAAAAATATTTTATTATTTTACATTGATAGATTAAATATATCCCCCTTCCATAAAATGAGGAACTAAATTATCATACATTTATTCAGAGGACTACAACCCCCGAAACCGATGTCCTACATTTTTCATAATCACATGAAATGGATTTTTATAATAATTTATTTAATATATATATATATATATATATATTAGTTTTATCATAATAACATCTATTTATTTTTTACATCACATATAACTTCTTAAGTTTTATTGCGTAGGGGATATGTCATTGTCACATATGTGTAAAATAGACTACCACCTCACAAAGTGATGTGATTTAGTTTTACTAATTATTTACATTGATGTAATTTAATATAAATTTAATTATTATATTTGATATAATAATGGAATTAATTACATATTTATCATTATGTACATATAATATATCATTTTATTTTTTATAGTAAAACTCATTGAAAAATTATAACATTTTTTGTGAGTATGTGTTGACTACTATCTCCATGAAGATAGGGGATATTTTCCCATCATCATGAATTGTGGATAATATATAAAGGTATATTTAAAGATATAATATAGAATTTATGATTATTCTTTATTTATATAATGATATAATAATGTTAACTCCTTTCCCTAATTGTCGTTAAATAATAAAAATGTTACTCATTAATATGTTTGACCTACCATCTATATGATTATAACATAGATAATGCATGATAAAAATAATTATTTATTTGTTTTAAAAGTATATATTTTATTTATAAAATGATAATTATTTCTTGAATATTATTTCAGATATTTATAAATATTTACTATTGTGGTAATATTCAAGATACTAAAATAATTTTTGACACATAAACTGAATACATTGAAACACTCTGATGTGAGTATAAAGGATTAACTTATTATGAATATAATGTTAATAGATAAAACAAAATGAATAATAAAAATGAATAAATTTCTAATGAAATTATATAATTAACAAAATTATATTAATATGGGATATACGTATCTAATCTGAAAAATCATTGTCATTGTAATATGCTTTGTCTCAATTTCATTTCATCGAGGCATATTTTGATTATATTAAAATATATATTTTTTTGGAGTATATATAGTCCCAATTAATTTTTAATCATGAATTTATCTAAAATAATTATATTTAATTTTTATATTCATTGATGGGGATTGCGATTCAAATTTTCCAACTGTGGATAGAGAGTGTTCTTTAAAGAACACCATTTTATGTTTTTATTTAGACTCACATTGTCTTCAATATTCATGTTCTTAATATGTTTTATTTATATATAATTATATATAAATTAATTTTTTATGAGGAACATTTTTAGCATTATTAAAATTATTTCCAAATAATAGAATCATTGAAGAATATTTTTTACATTATTTTTAAATGAAAAAAGTAGTGATCAATTTTATCATATATGGATATGATGAATTTTCCCTACAATATAACCATTATATGATGTTTTTATTCCTTTATAATCTTTTATATTTTTTATAATAAAAAATTAATTTTTTGGGTTCTATGTTATTGAAATTTTTTAAAATGAAATGGTCATTTTAGAATTTTATTCTTTTTTTAAAATAAAATCGTATTTTATTATCCAATATTTATTTGAAAATAACGTTAAATGATTTTTTAAATGATTTATCAGGAAAAAGTGCAAGAATAAATTTTTTCATCATAATATTGTAAAATGAAATATGTGATAAATGGTTGAATGCGATGAAAATAAGATAATGTGTTCACCAAGATAGTCTTGGTTCAGGCTGATATAGAATATATGATGTCTATGCCGGTATAGTGCATGGTGAGCTTCAAATACCTTATAATATGGGTTGATATTGATTGTGATCCAAAGAATTGGTTAATATGTATTTTCATGGCATGAATAATTATGGGACTCTGAAGGTTTTCTCCAATGTATTTTGCTTGGATCCATTTCATTCATACTCATATTTAAATCTGATTATGAACATCGTGCAATATCATTCCAAATTTGATTTAATTTTTATTATATTATTTTTCATGAATTTCATTGAGTAAAAAATTATGTGTCTCTTCCTATAGAAATGATTTATTTGATCCCTTAAAATCATATAAGATAATGAAAATAATTTCATGGGTCTTCATTTTTTCACTCGATTAAGAGTTATATTTATTATTAATACTATATACTTGGGAATATTATGATCACCCTATGTTTGAAAATGATTTTCATTAGATTTACATGTTGTTGAGGGAACGAAAAAAGTCTAGTTTATTGTCTAAATTATTTCTTATGAAATTTAATAAATTATAATATTAAATGTTTTTTATTATATGAAAAATTGATACTGATCAGAAGTACCCACATAAAAATATATTGTTTTATACATATAACTAATGTTTTAATATACAAAAAATATAAAACTAAAATTATTATCAAATATTGTTACTGAATAATTTACATAAAACTCCAGATTATTTAATATTTAATGTTGGTCATTATAGTTGGTATCACAGTGAGTATATATATATTTTGATGTTGGGATACTATTAATAATATACCCTCAAAATATTTATCATTGGGGATATGATAAAATTTTATAGAATTTAGAGATTACCATGTTGGTTCATCTAAAAGATGTTTTCCAGACTTGTTTTCCAATGAAAATAATTAATTTGTAGAAAAAAGAAAGTTATAAGAATATATCCTTGTAAATAATTTATCTCCAGATGGTAGGAATTGAAAACTGTAGTTTTTTATTATGATGGATTGGTTTACATAAGCCATAAATTGTGGGGGAATCCACCCTACATATTTGGATGAACTTCTAGAGAGGAGAATGCAGACGGTATAGCATTTCATTGGAACAAATCCCCAATAATTAAATAGATCATCAAGCATTGTGTTATGAAAATAATGTATTAATTCATTAGAGAAAATATTTTAATTCCTCGGGTGTCCACAAATCCAATATATTACTCTATTTATGTATTATTTTGAAGTATATGATAATTGATTTTGTTAATTGTTTAAGAATTCTAGAGAGAAATATGAGCATGATTCCATTAAATAAAAAAAAATTAAGAACAATATCTTCAAGAAGTATATCACTAATGTATTTTAGATGTGGGTGGAGAATCAATTTTTGAAATTGTGGAAAAAAGTTGTAAATTAAACAGTTTAAAATGATAAAAACATTATAATATTATCCAATTATATGTTATAATTTATATATTACATTGATGAAAAAATTAATTTATTTTACTCTGGGTTAAAACCATGTTTATAGATATTTTGGTCTAAATGAGGATTTAAATTCATTGAGAAATTGTTTATGTGTGATAAGGATGTTGGGATGGATTTTCTTGGACTTATGTTCCACTAGATGATATTACAATGAAAATTTCATGGTGGCATAAAATGGATAAGAAACTAGAAATAATGTATAAAGGAATGACCCAAGAATATTCCATGAGTTTTAAAAGATATTTTAGAAATGGTTTGAGTGGATCTATAAATTTGTCTTGGTGAGGAAAACATTTTCATTGGGCTCATTACTATATTGGACATAGTCTTAAATAGTCAATGAATAAGGAAACTAATATCTATCAAATAAATAAGTGTTTTAATTTAATCATGTTTGATCATTATGCTATATTTTGTAGGATGTGAGCTACACATTATAGAAGAAATATTTATTTGAAAAAGAAAGCTAAAGAACAATCATTTTAAATTACTATAGTTGATGTTGAATAATGAGATTATGTTGTTATTTGTACAATACTTCATAATTAGAATTATTCCAATTCCTTTTTGACTCATGATCTTATCATAAATTCATTTATAATAAATTGTCATTTAGAATGGGAATTTAAAATCATATAAATAATATATAAATCCTTATGAAAAATACTAGTAGAAATATTAATGAAACAATAAATTATAGGAATCTCTATTTTATTATTATCATTATGTTGTTTCCAAAAAAATTGAACTACCCATAGTTAGTTTTTTTGTCATTTTGTGTATGTATTGTCTTTTAGCTTAACATTATAGGATAGGGTTCACATATAATAATAATTTATTCAATTATTTTATAAATTTTATAAAATAGAAATATGTAGTGAAATTGATTAGATATTGAAGTTATTGTTTCATTGATCATATTATTAAAAATAAATATATATATCGAATAAGTTATGTGGAATTATTGATAGAATTCAGGGATAAATTTCTAGAAAATTTACCTCGTATTTTTTTAATTATGAGTTTTAATTTATTTTTGACACAGTGAATGATGATAATATAATTTTTAAAACTCTTTATCAAAAGGATTATGTTAAATGTTTCGAATTGAAAAATAAATTGAAATAGTTTCTACATAAATATGACATTCGAAATAGATCAAAACCATAAGGTTCACTTATTTTATTTTACTAAAAATTAATTATTGTTCAATGTTATTTCCTTTGATTATTTTTCCATGAATAGAATCACTGCCATGAAGATGAATCAATTTTCTCATATTGATAAATTACATAATCATATCAAAAAAGATAATAAATTTTGATTGATTGATATTTATCCAGGGTACATCAATATAAGGCAATGGATGATGGCATTCAAAGGAAAAGATTTTTTATGCATTTGGTAATTATGAGTCTTTTTATAATGAATATTTCTTATCAAATGAACATATTATATTAATAGAGCTTTTGAATTGATATTTCCATAGGGTCTTAGATATGTTTGTGGGTGTGTTTACATATGATATATTTTTTGTATATTCTATAGATATAAAGAACATTCAACAAACAAATGGACATGTTTACAATCATCGAATGAAAAAACTATATGTAAAATTATAATGTGTGCATTTTGGTTGTAAAAAAATAATTTCCATAGTCACAGATTGAATAATTAATCAAATTACTACAAAAAAGCTACTTAATATTGGCTAAGTCCCGAAAATATATTGGTGAGTAATATTTTTCATTGATATGTGGGTTAATAATAAATTATTATTGAGAAAATTACAATGATTTCTACCATAATAACTAAGTTAATTTTAAAACGAGTTAAATTCATCTAGGAAAATGTGATTATAATTTTTGGGAAATAAATTAGACATTTCAGAATGATCTATTATCTTAACTACCTTATGGAATTGAATTATTTCTAATTGAAATTAATCATTATTTAAGGGACATGGTTCTGTCCTAATAAATAAACATCAGATTGTTTAATTTCCTTCAAATCAGTTCAAAAATTCTGATTTAAACTACCACACACAAGATATGAATTTAGATAAAATATTAAATTTATGAAAATTTTTGGGTAATCCATTATATAGATTATTATGTGAAATATTTACATATATAAAAATAATTATGTACATTTTGAATAAAAAATAACTGATCCTAAGATAGAGAGGAACTTTGGAACTGATCAAGGAATCTGATTTTACGAATCATTACAATACCAAAAAAATTTAAAAGTGGCGGACGATTTAATGATTCTTGTCTTATGTTTTTTGAATGTAGGGACATCATATGTATTATATCAGGTTTATTTGTAGTAAACATTGTATGAAATAATTTAGAAAAATTAGAAGGAGGTTTTTTAATATTGGATAATATATAATCCATCATAATGTGTATATATGCTAATAAAAATGTTTATAAAGATTATTTAATTAGATCTTGAAATAGATTGTGTGTGTCATGTTATTAGTATTAGAAGAGTCAGTTAATGAGTATAGATCATGTTACCCTATATTATATCAATCTATAAATCCCAAAGATGTACCCAGACCATTGAGTGTATTATTCGAGATATATTACGAAGAGATACATATAGAGACTTATAAAGAAAATGGTTTAATAGTCATCTTGTTTAAAAAGAGAAGCATTTTCTAAAAATTTAATTTATCATATTCTAGTTAATTAGTGGAGATTATAATATATATCCATGTATTTCATAGTGGGATAATAAATTACATAATAGGGTAACAATGTGATTAATATTATTGTCGATTGATTAACAATAAATTCATGTCTACTTACCATTCAAGATATTATGTATTTGAATAATATTTCTCGACAATATCTAAAACATATATATATTATACATGGAGTTACACTCTCCATTTCTTTTAACTATGATCTTATATTTAGTTCAAATTCTTTAAAATACCATGAAATGTTGTTTGGTAAAATATTTAATTCATGTACATATTTTTATATATAATAAGATAAAAAATCACAGATAACTATTCATAAATTAGGATATATTCTTCATTATTTTTAAAAATAATTCTAGGGGAGATATGATCTTCATATTATATTTATAAATTTTTCTAATAATAATAATAAATTTCATTTTACCCTACAGATGGATCCTTTCAAAAATTTATTTGGAAATATGGGACTAAAGATGGATTTTTGGGATTAATTAGGAGAATTGAATTTATTTGGAAAAGTTTTTTAAAAATAAAAGTCTATAAACGTGCAGTTGACACAAAAACATAGTTGTATGATTCATAAAAGGATTAAAATTTATAAGTATAACCATAGGAAATATAGTTATTTCCATATCAGTGGGAAAATATTCCATATTTTTACTAAATTAAAAAGTGTTATGATTTTTGGAAAAATGATAAATATAATTCAACAATTAATCAGTACATAAAAAATATAGTATAATGTTGGATCAGTTGCATACCGAATGGTTGTGTCTCTATGTTTATCTCAAGAAAAAAACATGTTTCATCTTTTAATGTTAAAGAAATATGTCCCAGATTAATCTCATGTTTTGAGCCATGATGTAGTAGGTAGGGAAGATAATATTTCATATAGGGAATAAAATATTATTATTACTATTTAATGTACTCATTGGTTTTTAATATTCTTAATCACCAAATTATGGGTGTGTGGAAAAACCTTTTGGTTTAAGAGACGAAAAGAGAATTGGAAAACACATTGAGGGAAAGATATTAACAATTATTTAATAATGAATAAATTACAATGAGTAAATTTATATAGGGTAGGATAATGTAAAAAACCAATTTAATGATAGAATAAATCATTTTAATGATTATTAATTATACTTAGATAAATTAAGTATAAAAATAATATGTAATCAAAAAAAAGTTCTAATTAAACTATTATTATTTATATTCATTTAAATGATAAATTTAAAATTTTAATAATTTTAACATTACAAAAATAATATCCTTTTTTCAATTAGTATATCAAAATATAATTTTTTTATATTTTTGGGATGTTTTCAAAATATTCATTTTTATTTGAATAGTAAAAAATTAAAATTTTATTAAAAATGTCATTCCTTTTGTAAAAATTAAGTAATTCCAATGTCATATTTTTAATGAATATTATTTCATGTAACATTATTTGAATTTATTTAAATTCAATAAAAATAATTAATCTTTATTCGTTTTTATATTGGATTTTATTATATGATTACTTTTGTGTTAAAAATGGGTTTAAAAAACCATTTTATCATTCATAATCATTATCCATTTCAATTAATTAAGAAAACACATAATGAGTAATTATTTAATTAAAATTTTGAAATTAAATATCTCATAATATAAATTGAAATAGATTTAGTTATTATATATAGTCATAAAGTTAATATAAAATCATTATTTTTTTTGAAAAAACATCTTTATTTGAAAACCATGTATTTCATTACATCTACATAAATAATTTTAACTAAAATATTCATTTCTATAAATTTAATCTAGTTAAAATTATTCCAAAATTTGACACACCATAAAATATATTCTTTCATATGGTCAAAATAAGTTTATCCAATAAAATATTGTGAAAATAATATATACTATTTTTTAGGGATAAGGTAAAAACTTTTCCACTCTTTGGTAAAATAAAAATATAATGGTTAAAATTACATAAAATGTCAATAAAAATAATTTTTTGAAATGTTTTGACCATATCATAACTAATCATTTTTATTGTCCATTTTTTGAGACTCATGTCATGTTAATAACATTGGTAAACGTTTTTCTTTTTAAAAAATAAAAGTTTTCCCCTCACCTTACTGAAAAATTATACCCCCATCTGCTATTATTCCCACTATCTTATCCAATTCTAATCTCTATTCTAATAAAACATAAATCCATTAATTTACCCCCCACATATTAAGATCTATGGTTTTATCATAAATCCATCCTATTATGTCTTTTACATCTAACTTATAGAGGTTTTCCATTGAAAAGAAATCATATATAACCGATCATATTTATTTTTCCACATCCTCAAAATATTATAAAATTATTATTTTATAATATCTTGTATATACATTAAATCCTGAAATTTTATATTTATAATTGAATAACTAAAATCATTATCAACTACCGTAAAATTTGGAACATAATACTCATTCATGTGTACAGTGGACTACCCCCTTTCAAACCGATATAATGAATTTTCATCATCACATATCGTGGATTGTTATAAATATGTAATTAATATATATATATATATATATGAAATTTTTATTAATAATTTTACCTTTTGAAATAGTATATGATTTATAAATTCTTAAATTACATTTGGTTTAGGATTAGATAACACTTCTCATTGGTAGGACAGACTATATCCTCACGAAGTGATGTGATTTACTGTTAACCAATGCACTTCATAGAATTAATAATGATAAGTATAATTAATATATGTTAAATAATAAATATATAATTACATAGTAACCATTATAAAAAAAATATATCATTTTTTTCTTAACAATCCACTTACTAAAAAATGATTTCGTCCATTAAGCATACTTGTGGACAACTACCTGCACCTAGTAAAGTGATTTTTCTTCATCGCCACAACATTTGTATGATTTATATAAGTATAATTCAATAAATTATATTTAATTTACCATATCATAGTCATTTTATGTTGATAATTTTTTACATATCGACTTTTGATAGTCATATTTGAAAACAAATAAACATTACTTAGGTCTAAATATAGCCTAACAGCTCCATGATCATATCACAATAATTTTTCATAACCAACATTCAGGATTATATAGGATTATCTATATAATGTACAAATATTTAATGTTTATTGATATGGATATGTTTATATAATAACCTATTTTTCCATTTTTTATCTAACAAATCCATTTTTTGACACACTCTGGATACCATCAAAACATATTAATTGAACATAAATTATTAAGTAATTGAGTATGGAATGGGAAAAGATAATATAAAATGAATAAAAACTAATATTAATATTCAATAGAATGAAAATAATTAATTTTATTTTATTATTCATGATAATAATGAATATATGTGATGAATCAAACAAATGGTGATGATCACCATCCCAATTTACTGTTGTTTAGGAATATATTGATGTTATGAACTAGTAATTTTTTAATGGGTATGTATATACAACCCCCTTTGAATTATTATATCATTAATTTAACTCTTTTATTTTTCTCATCCCATTTTACAGGTATTTCTATGTTTATATATGTATTTTATGTATATGTTATGAGTTTTCAATGATTTTGGAGGTTCAGAAGCATTTAATCTTTTTGGGTTTCTTTTTATGAGGTTTAGTTTTTTTAAACAGTAATTACAAACTATGAACCCCATCATAGAAAATGTTTTACATGTAGAATGAGTGTATGTATCCCCTCACTATTGATAAAACTTTTTCAAAATACTATGTATTTCTATGGGAAAGAGAACATGTATGGATATATGGAAAAAGTATGGTTTACGCTTAGTTACTCTTACAAATAGAGGTAACCCTAGAATTGGATAAAATATACAAGTATAACCACATGGTTAGTGAATATTATTCTAAACTATGTGTCATAAGAAACTATAAAATAGTTATATATTTTAATATTGAAGATATATCTCGGATTAAGACATGGTACAAATTTTTATTTCATAATCTTTTATAGTATTAAAATATTTTTCTTCTCAATGATTGAGAGTTTATTCCCTTTGATCTAGAAGAAACTTTAGTTCATTTAAAGCCCATTGGAAATCCATATTCATAGTTATATCTCCATTTTTTTTATTTTTTTTGATATATTCATTATATTTTTCTAAAAAACATATATTATTCTTGAGATGGACTATTAAATATTCATTGATGGGAATTGTGATGTAAATGGGTATATAAATTTAAGGAAATGCGATCATAGCTTAGATATAGGGAATTTTGTGTTCTTATATATTTTATCCAACCACTATTATTTAGGTTGATTCTATCATCACTCGACTTGATTATAACATTCAGTAATATCTTTAAATGAGTTTTTTTCTGGAAATTGTTTTTTAGAACCTCATGTAGATTATGATGGAAGCCTATTATGTGATGGTTTTTAAAAACAATGCAACTTTGAGGTATTTTTATTAAATAATATATGAATATAGTTATAAAATATATATCTTAAATTAATTGTTATTGTTTTGAACAATGGGAAATTCATATTGAAATGTTCTAATTAATGAATGATTTCATATAAGATGGAATGAAATGAATTTTCTGAAAAATGATAGTGTGGTTTCATTTTAATTAAAAATGACCTTATATAGTTGAAATTTTTAACATTGGTAATGGTTTTATTTACATTATGATGATTTTTTAGATCAATGATAGACCATAGTGGAATATGGAACTGTCAACTATGGATGCATTTTTGGATGTGTAAAAGAGTTCTATCAAGGGATGGATAGAGAAAATTAGAAATAGAATTTAATTTTTATTTATTTAAAATAAAAATATTTTATATTGCCTAGAAATTGGTTTTATTATTTATTTATTTTTCTATTAATTATGCTAAATAGATATTGTCCTAGTGGAATGATATTAATGTTAATTTGAGAAATCATACTGATGTTAGACACACACCCTGTTTTGGAAGTTTATCTAATTTTTAGATGCAATCGATCAATAGATATCTAATTGTATGGTATCATGGTTCATTAGAGGTTATTATTGATACAATTTTTGTGGTTTACCTATTTATAGTCTGGAGCAGTTTTGGTGTTTCTAGTTTGATATTTTTTTTCCCTTTTTGTTTTGATTCCTTTAGATTGATTTGATTATATCAATTGGTTAGTACTTTTACAATAATGTTGTTGTTTTATTAGATATGGTTTATGTTGTATAATTCTACACATTCATTATTTACATTTTTATTGATAATATTATTGCATTTTTAATGTTTATCATTTTGAGGGAAAATATTCCCCCAAATATTCATTGGGCCCTTGGAATTTATTGACTACCATTGGTTTATTGGGGATGTAAACTAATGAAGAAAACACCCACTACCTCTTCCTAATCCAATGGGTGATGGGATGGATGTTGAAAATGGTCTCTAACATGGTTAGTCAAAAAATATATTTGAGATGATATGTATTACATACAATCCATCCATATCAATTTAAATTAATCCTAAAGTGGGACATGGTTTTGGTATTTTCTTGGGATGGTAGCAAGGAGATAAATTTTTTGGATCATGAAATTTAGAGAATATAAATATATAGAAGATATCTATATGTTTATCCTCATATTACTAGTTTTTTTATTAAATTCCTCATTAAAGTCACTTTGTAGAAATTTTCACTGCATCATGAAGGGTTTAGTTAAATTGAGATGCATGTAATAACTCAAAAATTAATCAATGAAATTTTCCTTCATAAAATAATATTATATAGTATAAATTACATAATATCACATTAAGAATAAAATAAAAACATTAAAGATTATTAATTAATGAAGTAATATGTATTTTTAGAAGTAAGAGAGCTGATAGAGATGAAATGGTAACATATTTGGATGTTTATTGAAGAAAAAAGTAAACAGTACAAAAATAGATACAATGATGGAAGACCCAATAACTATAATGGATGTTTATGGTGTTGGTGATCAAAAACCAAAGAAAAAAGAAACACCCAATGATATAAGATGATATATGGATGTCAACAGAAGGATAAGCATTTCTTTCCAACTTAGAAGGACCGCTCCAAGCACTCCAATCCAAAAATAGCAATGATGTAGTCCACTTGAGACTAAGAGATCGTCTCTCTATGAACTGCAAATAGAAAAAGGTGGCCTACTCAATTTAAATCCAAAAACGATCCAACTTCAGAAACACAACCTCACCAGTGACCCCCTATGAAGGAAACCAGCCACTGCATGTGCTCACAGGTTCCCCTTTAATCTGCCAATAAATCCCGTGAAAACAAATTAAGGTATTGTGGAAGAAGCTTGTTGAATTCCAATTTCATAAATTCCCAACGAAGATAAAAAAGGCCGTTGAATTCATGTCAAAATCTAACATAGTTGAACAAGAATAATAACAAAATAGTTAACGTAAGAAAAAATAGATACGGTGGATCCCGTTAGAAAATAGTAAGCACGAGACAAGAAATAATATCACCACAAGAGGCCCCCTCCGAGGCACAAACCAAACAATGCATTCAAGTAGATACACCCTGAAAACCAGTTCCAAAATTAACAGTGATATGTAGAACTGCCACTTCATTCCTATGGAAAAACACAGAAACACACCACTCAAAAGAAGAATAAATATTTAAACTAATCTGACATACCTCAAAAAATTAAAATAGGACTCCAAATTTAAAAAATAAACTTACAAAAAAGCCTTAAAATGTTTTAACAGATACCTTACACATGTCTAAAAATAGGAGAATTATCATAATACATTTTATGAAAATGAATAAGATCATCAGGAACTCGATCATTCGAAAAAAAATCAACTTCATTAACACCTTTATTTGCAAGACCATTAGAAACTGAATTGGAATCCCTATAAACATGAGTGATAATATGATTCATGGAAAATAGAGTATCCAAAAAATTAATCCAATGATTAGTTAGCTTCCAATACAAGTGAAAAAGACCCATCCTTATAGAAGAAACAACAATAGTAAAATAACTCTTGATTAATAAATTATCCAAAACACACTATATAACTTGTTCCACAACAACGATAATGCTAATAATTTGAGCCTCATGTGATGAGTCAAGGCCACTAGTGCCATGAAATCAACCAAGGACATCCCATTTATGATTTCTAAAAACAAAACCATAACTCGAATGCCCCGGATTACCTACAAAACCACAATAAGAATTAAATTTTAACTAAAAAAGTGGTTCTTTCTAATGAACTTCAAATGTACCTTTCAGAGGCATGATGTTTCCCTTAACACCTATCTTATTTAGAATGGAAAAATCATGAACCATGTTGAAGAAAAAAAATGCTTCCTTGGAATATCTACATTGTGCATAGTAGCAAGAATAACTTAAAAAACACACAAACCGACTAGGAAAAGATATCATGAATCACCTTATTCTAGTAAAACCAAATAAAATAAAGAGATCAGTATTAGTGACCGTAAAAAAGATCCATCAATTGTGGATAAAGTGAATTTGAATTCCAACCTTGGAGGATATATTGGACCAAAGACATACCAGGCATAGGGATTTCAAAAATATCATCAATAGCCTTACACATTGATGAAAATAATAAAAAAATTATCAATATCTTACCAATGTTGATGGAAAAACACACATGAAGAATAGAGAAAAATACCACATTTTTAATTGAACAATTAGTATGAAACATCCCATGATCCAGTCACAAGAAAAATATTGTCTGATAAGGCCTAATAAAGTTTATATGATGATCCCTCATCCACATATAACCTATATTTCAAGATAGAGAATGTCTATAATGTTTTTTATAGGTTAGAAAGCCAATGATAGCTGGTTCCCAAGCCCAAAAATCCACTATTTTAGAGAAGTAATAACTATTGATAATATTAAAAATATGATTAGGGAGATCCCCAATATTATCAAGATGATATTTAATTGTAGAATAAAAATCAAAATTGAAACATCATTCATCCAGGAATCAACAAGAGGATATCCGGTCCATTTTTCCTTCCAAAAATATTAAGATGAGTTCCTTGAAATAAGCCATCTAGCATGAGAATCAATGGAAGAAAAAATAAATTTAAAATTAGGCCAAATAGATAAATCCAGATGATTAGAAACCCTATTCCTGAGCTTATCCTTGAATTTATTATGGAGAATTTCTAGAGACTCATAATTACTATTGACAAGCCTCTAAATGAATAGAGCCTATAAAGAATCATTAAACATCTCAAGATTTTTAATACCAAGACCCCCTACATCCTAGGGTTTATAACATTTATTCCATGATACAGTAGATAATTTTTTCTCCAAAATATTACCACTCCAAATGAAATTTTTAATAGAAACATTAATTAATGTGATGAGAGAGACCAGACACTTATAGACAATGAAAAAATAAACAAACATATAAATAATCACAACCTTAGCCAAGAAAACATGACCCACTTGGGAGAGGGACTTACCCTTCCATGTATCAATATGCCTTTTGATTTTACTAAGAATATCAGAAAAATAACATGTCATATGCCTCCCAGAAAACATCGGAATACCCAAATATATAAACGGAAGATCTCCTTCATGAATACCCAATTCCCTGATAATGACCATCTTACTAGAAATAGGAAAATTCCTACCAATGTAAACAATGGAGTTATTCCAACAAATAGTTTTCCCAGAGACATTTTCATAATGAAAATGGTATTGTTTAATATTTTTAATATTTATCTTATCCCCTTTCATGAATAGAAAAATATCATCAGCATACAACAACTGAGTTGGAGAAACAAATACTCAGGAAACACAAATTGACTTTAGTTTTCCTATTTTCAGCCATAATAGAAAGTAATCTACTATGATAATCCTTCATAATGGAAAAAATATGGGCTGAGAGAGTGTCACCTTATCAGACACTTCTATAACATGAAAAATACCCCTCAGGGGAACCATTAACAAGGACAAAGATATGAGGTGACTCAAAAATGATTTTGTCCCAATTAATGAAAACATCATCAAAACCAAAATAACTCATAACCTTATAAATGAAATTCTAAATAATAGTAGAAAAATATTTCTAATCATCAAATTTGAGAACAATATTACCATCCCTTGTGGATTTCTTAAAATGGTTAACACATTCTAAGGTAGTGATAAGGCAGTCTTGAATAGACCTACCCTTAATAAATCAAAACTGATTCTGAGATACAATCATACAATTGATAGAGGAAAACCTTGTGGTCAAGATTTTGAAAATAATTTTAAAAATTGTATTGATCATGGAAACTGGTTTAAACAAATAAATATCATTATCATTATTTGTCTTTGGAATGAGGGTAAGAAATTGAGTAATCAAGCTCAGATCAAGAGAGTCACCTTTAGAAAATTGAGTAACCAACTTTCAAACATCATCATTAATGGCATCCCAATATGTTTCAAAGAAACAAATCCCAAAAACCATATGGACCATGGGAGCTGTCATACATTAGACTAAATTCCACATACTTGATTTCAAATTCCAAAGGGATAATTGAATTGTTAGAATTATCCTCATGATTGAAAAGACTCATAGTAATACTATCCACTGGATCAGCGAGAGGGACATGACCATTAAAGAGATATTTAAAATAAGTAACAACATGATCAAAAAGGTCCTTTCTGTTTCCAAAGACATTATTCCCATTTCAAACCAAATAAATAGGCCTCGATAATTTCCTAATTCTCTACAATGAGTTAAAAAATCAAATTTCTATCACCATCTCTCAACCAATTAGCCTTAAAATTGTATCTTTTCAGATCATTTTTGAGATTGAACATATTATTAATCTTGAAAACCAGCTGAGTCTCACCCAAAATATCATTAGAGAAGTCATTTTAATAATTAAGGTCCTTTATTTGTTGATGAGATTCCTCAAGAGAAGAAATTTCAAAATAAAGGGAATGAAACAGAATTAAATCCATATTTTCAATGTTCATTTAATAAGTTTTAGCTTGATGACACAAGGTAAATCATTGACCCTACCATTCCATGAACTCCAAGTTTGTTCAACAATTATTCTATACTCAGGTTGATTAACCCAAGATTCATTAAATCTAAAATTAAAATGTGGTTCAGGATCCTTACTCACAAGGTCAACCAAAATGAGATGATGATCAGAATTATTTCTACAAAAAGTCAAAATAATTAGAAACCCAAAAATCAAGACAAGCTTCATTGAAAAAATCCATTTTGATTCTCTTTTTAACAAATCTATCCAAAAAATCCATGTACCATGTATACATAACCCCAAAACGTTCTACTTCAATCAAACCATTATCATCAATACATGATTTGAAATATATTGAATAAATGACTTTAGTCATGGATATAATCTTCCAATCATAATTCATGATGGAGTTAAAATCACCAAGGATAGACCACAGACCTGAAAAGGAAGATATGAGAGATCCAATATCCATCCATAAATTCTTATGGCCCTGATAACAGTTATATTCTTAAATAAAAGAGAATAAATGTTGGAGCCCTTGAAAATTGAAGGAACATGTAACATTATGATTAGTAGTATCTATCAAAAAAAATAAGAGATAATGAAAAATAATCCAAGACCCATAATCTTATAACATACGATGTACATCTGTTAGATTCCACAAAATGAAAACCTTGATTTTAAAAATTGGAAATATTGGGAGAAAAATATCTTTTAGGGTCTGGAAAACCAATGAGAAGGGGCCTATGATTTTGAAAGAAGAGCCTAAGGGACCTCAAAGTATCATGATTGGCCAGTCCCAGGAAATTCCATAATATAAGCTTAATTTAAATCTATGACCAGGTTGATTTAACCCTTTTTTAACCCCAACAGTTACCTACTTTGCAGACCTTGGAGGCCGTCCAGCCTTTCACTTAGGACTTAAGGAACCTTGAAAGATATAACTTATATCCAAATTATTGGTGGTTATTATTACATTTTTAACACCAATAGTGTGAGTTTCGACTGGACCTATGAATGAATTAGGAACACCCATATCCTGTAATGTCACATCACCACTGGATGAAATAGAAACCTCGAATTCTTCAACTAGTGTAGCAGTACCACCGATTAAAAAAGGAACCCCAATCCCCCCTTCCAGAGAAGCAGAATATTCATTGAATGAAGCTGGTTCCACTCCCTTTATTTCAAAATCTACATTGAAAGACGTTGGAGCCTTGATTAAGCTATCCAAAACCACTATATCATGACAAGAAGTAACTCTAGTCACCTGAACAAGGGAAGTGACAGGTGAAATAAAAGACATATCAGGATCATTAAGGACCTGGGAAATTCCAGAAGTCTCGCTATCCTGAAAAGATACCACAAGCTCACAAATATTATCCTCCAAATCATGCCACAATAAACAATCATTTTTCTCTTTTTCTGAAAAAACCCAGGTTTTAAATCTCAAAGGATATATTCTGATCCAATACGTGATCCTCCATGCTTGTGTATCCTCCATATTTACCCCTTTCCTGAAAAATCGTAGAAAGAGGACTACACATATCAGGAATCCAACTTTTTCAACATCTTTAGAGATATCTTCCCATGATTTATTATAAGTAAATATAACTTAGGAAGGAATAAGTATTTCCTCTGAAGGACCCTCCTTTTCCAAAAAGAACTTCTTATTTTTTATTCCAGTTAAACTCCTTCCAATCCTTCTCTTTGGGAACCTCATTAAATTTATTTTGAAGCACCCTACTATTCACCACAAAATTACCAACAATCTTTAAACCCTCATTAAAATAAGGAACACAATCTTACACTACCTTTAAATCAATCCTGTTACCATTAGAAATCAAAGTTATATTATCCAGTCGTTTAGTTTCTAAGTTAACATCAACCATAATTCTAGAAAAATATCCAAGATCACCCTCCAATGATTTCTGATCCATTATAATAGGAGTTCCAATACATGAGGCAAGATCATTAAGGATCTTAGGATGCCAATACATCCAATTCCACACATGATGTTTGATCCAAATCTGGGAATTGGTTTTATTAAGGTTAATGGGATTAAATTTAACATCCCATTCAGATAATCTCAAAGCAAATAGTTAGAGATGTAGGTTTCCAAAATACTATACACTATTAAACTCATCCCCGGATTAATAAATGAGATGAAAAAACCCTCCCAATATGAATCGATTTGTAGTTACTAAGACCCCAGTAATGAGATATTCAATTTTTATGGTCAAGGTAAAACCAAGGTTTATCACCCTTGGAATAAATTATTAAACTAGGAATTTAAAACATACGAATACCAATACGTTGTTACAAAGCCTTTGGATCTGCAACTACATAGAAACCACCATTCTATTGTCTGGTAATGTTAGAGGAAGGAGAAGTACCACTTTTTCTCAGATCAGAAGAATCTAAAAGTGCTTTGGTAAAAGAAACGACTTTCTTTCTTGGTGTAGAAAAATCCCTAGGATCCGATGTAGAACACGACCCTTAGTTGAGAGACGATCATCCATGAAAGGAAACTCCCAATCAGGATTGAATGACTCCATGAATAATATTGTTATATAATTATATCAGAGTATAGGAAATTAAATATTTCAAAAAATATTAATTAAGTGTTGGTACTTTATAAAACATAATTAATTAATTTTATTATTATGACTAATTTTATAATTTAAATGAAAATTGGATTCTATAAAATGAAATCCTAAATTAATATCTTGTTCTCTTAGTATTTGAACATAATTTTATGAGACCTTCTTTAAATATACATGGTGTTATAAAATTTGTTTTAAATTTAAATTATTTATGTTTTTATTAAATAATTATATTAATTAAAACTATATTTTTAAAATTTTTAAAATTATTGTTAGAAAATATTCTTCATTTTATAATTCTACACATCTATAAAATTTTAGGGTGATATTTTGAGAATTTTCTAAAATACATGAATTTTTCTTGAATAACAAAATAAAGTACTTTACAGTTTAAGTAAATAAATAAATTTATGAGTCTTGATTGATTCAGGGATGATGTATGTGACCATTGGTTCGAAATCACATACCCTAATTACTATATTTAGTCAGAATAGTACTCATTGTTTCAATTATTGAGAAAATTAACAAAATCGCGAATAAAAAAAAAAGAAAACATCCATCTCATCCTGTATAAATACAACCCATCACCACCTCTTATCATTAAACCTTCTGTGATTTGACTGTGTTACAGATTTAGACCAATACTCTCCTCAAACCCCTCACCCATGTCTAATATATCTTGGTATCATTAAAAAACCAAAACCATTTCCCAATGGATGTTATCAAGGTGAAGAATTTTAAGGATTAAATTCCTCATTCCTTTCTTTTAATTTCTATTCATGTTATTTTATTTTCCTAATATATCATCACCTCCTATAATAAAAATATAATGATAACTCCATGATATGTAATATACTAGAATATTATGATGCTAATAGTATAATCCATTATCAAACCCATCTCCACTCTATTTTTTTCTAAAATTTAATTTTTTTCCCCTCATGTGTTAATTTATCATATTCAATGTTGATGAGTTTTAAATTTATATTAACTACTTCAAGGATAGTCATGAAACAATTTTTTTGTGGAAAAATATTATAATATATGTATTATATATCATGTAATTTTCTAGAACCATAATATCTAGGATATTAAATAATAGTACAAAACTAATTCATGATGAATGAGAAACCACCAAATTAATCCAAACAAATATCACTAACATATTATTTAATGTTTCACCATAATAAATTATAATAAAATAATTTATAAGATCATTATTCTTAGGGACTTTGATTAATAACATATAAATTCCATTCTCGACAACCATTATTAGAATACATGTTTTCCATACAAGTAAACATATCAGGAAAGCCAAAAAATAAACACGCTTGAATTATAAAATTGTTTCTTATAACTCATAAAAAATAAATAAATGACAATAATAATAAATATACTCATTTAAACATATCGTGAAAATTAATTAATTAATGGAGTTAATTTTCTTATCATGAAAATTATAATCAATTGAAGAACTATTTTAAACAGAAGGTAAGGGATCCTTTCGGATCATCCATATTACATTCAGGTTACATTTGATATATATTTAACCAATTTAACTCATAATTATTTTTATTTACATCTTCCAAATTCTGGTAATATTTTCTAAAATCGTGTTTATAGATCAATCCATCATTCGTAGATGGGTAATACAAGTTCTAATAAGTTTTAATTCTCAAATATTAAAAAAACATGAATCAAGAGAACATCACCATTTCTTACCATTTCAAGTGTACTTTATAGTTTATTTTAAGCCACACTTACCTTCCTAAAATAACTCTTTTTATCTAGAGAATCTATTTTGGTTCATTTATTTTTTAAACAAACAACAATTTATTTTCAATTTAAATAATGCTTTATCTTATCCTTAAACTCCACAAAAATATATTTTTCTAATGATTCATAAACACTATTTTATATGTATTCACAAAAGTTTTACATCACATCTTATTATCAATTATTATTTTCCTTTATGTATTTACATGAATGATTTAAATACATTCTTTCATGGAAATAATTATAATATTCCCTTATGTCATGACTTTTAATATGATTATGTTAGAAAATTCTTTTCATCTGTTACCTATATGTTAATGTTTGACTCTTTATTTGTGATTCTTCAAGTGGAAAAAATGTTCATGAACATGTTATGATGGGTTCAATGATATAACACATCAATGAATTGGGTAATGTTTTGTCTCATGAGACATAATGTGTAATGATCTTGGTGGTTATCCTGGACTTGTACTCCTCTATATGCAATGAGCCGTAAATCATGCTAATGTCATGTTTTATGTTGCCGTCACATTGCTATGATTCAATTTTTATACGATGTCATACACTATATTATATTATTATATAGGTCTATTCAGGTTCCATACCAATTTATATCATCATGTTATTCCTTCTATCCCATGTGATAAGCAATATTCTAATTTTTAATTCCTTTATGGGATTTTTAGATCATCCATTTTTTTTGGTTTTTCCATAGGTTATCCTATAAAGATATAAAAGATCAGATGAATTTAGAAGATCATTATTAAATTTAAATAAAAGATGTTTTTATTTGGGTTGACATTGTATAATTATGTAACTAATCTCGAAGACAGTAGTATTTACAATCCTTGGATTATATTTTGAAGTTTAATTATGATTAAAATCATATAAAATATGTATAGAAGGATAGAAATGAAATAATTTATGTTGTTAATTGAAAGTATAATTTCCAAAAAAGACTAAAATTTTCATTATATATTTATTGATTTACAAAAATTATGAAAATTAATTCTTTTGAAAATCATTGATTTTTTTTCAAATTATAAGTTATTGAAAAAACATAATGTTCATATTTTAAAAATTATAAAAGGATTACTATAGATAAAAATTTATATGGTAATTTATGAAATTTTAATATAAAATTGTTAATCTTTCAGTATCTTATAGTGAGACTAAATATAGTTTGTCATTATAGAAAATGGTATCGAGTATGTGTCATAAGAAGCAACCGGAAAGGGATTCTGAGAATTTGGGTTTACCTGTGACACAAAGAAACCAAAAATTATTTCATTGTATATTTATGGAATTTCATGTCAGGGATATAAGGAAAAAATGATGATTTAATAATATTGGATAGTATATTTTAATTACAAGAATGAAACCCCCCAATATTTTGGTGTGATTCTGAACAAAAAAGAGGATGTAATGTCAAATAGGATTAATCAAATCACCATGTTATATAAAACAATAATTGATTTAAATGTGAAGTTAGAAATGAATATGAAGGAAAATCTTGAACATATGTGGTTGGATTCAGTAGTTCATGATAAATTGAATTATGGAATTTAATTAGAGGATTTATATAAATTATTAAAAAAATAAATCCACATATGTTTGTAATTTCTATAATAAATGTCTTATTCAGTTTAAAAAAAGATAATCACATTCTAGTAGACTATGAGTAAAAAATTGGTAATTATTCACATACATACAGGTAGTGCATATATGTAAATCTTTAAAGGAATTAATTTGTATGTTAGGTAGGAATCCATAACATCATTCTTTCATTTCCATTCTATATAATGTAGATTATAAAAGAATATTCAATATATTGGAAGTGGAAGAATGATAAAACTTGTGTAACATAGCAATAATAATCATCTGTATTAGTATAGAATTTGGAAGAAACACTAATTCCAAAAAAAACATGTGGTTGGAGTCCTTTTGACAAGGGATAATAAATCTCAGAATCCATCCTTGATATTGGTCAACATTACTATTTGACCAAAGAGTATTCCTGGATATTTTAAATGTGGCTCTTCTGATCATATGATGTGAGATGGTAGGAAAGAGACTAGATCATGTAAAAATTGGAACCAGATGAGACATCATAATAACTATTTTCTCATTGAACCATGGAAGGTTGTTATAGAAATATATAATGATTCCCAAAAATCATATTCTTCGATGAGATGAGTGCAGACAAACATATCTCATTAGAAGAACTAATAAACCCATAGTGATTTTAGGAAAACCATGACTCTTATGCAATAAATCCCAATATGGTGATAAAGAGAGATGTTCATGAAGCATGTATTTTATATATAGATTATCTAGTGAGAATGGATGATCAATTTCAACCATCAATGGTGAATGTTTGGATTCCACTCGATTCTACCCTTAACATCAGATGTTTTTGATATGTTTGTGTACCATCCATTTATTTATTTTTATGAATGTGATTTTATGGGTTGCCATGTTGAGTAGATACCTTATATTTTTAAGATGAAAACGTGATTTGGATAAATATATTGTCAAGCCTTCTAATGTTTTTTTCGATTACAATCAATGTGACTGACTTGGTATGGTATTTCCTTGGGATTCAGATGGATGTGTATGGATTTATTCCAGAAATTATTTTGATGATGAAATTTGAGTCCCGTATTGATATTTATGAATATAAGTGGAGTTTAAAATATGGAAAAGTGGTTAAGAATATATTTAAAGGATTTTTTGGTGAATATTTATCTAGATAATTATCATTGGTAGAGTTGGTTTAATATATTTATTACATGTTATCAACTATTTATTTGGCATTGTTATATGAGATCATGAATAGATATTTTACAACTATACTGGGATTTTTCCATTATGATTTTCATGAAATTTTTTCAGTATTTCCTCAAAAAGAGATGTGATGTTTATGAATGATCCCACAATGAAAAAATTTCTATTTTTCTTTATTCATATAAAAAATAACCTATAATATTTAGGGAATTGTAGTATTAGTTTGAAGAGTTGGAATGTATAGGGTTCATCCATATGATAATTTCTTAGTGGGAATCCCAATTTCACATTATAAATGATGTGTATGGATCTATTTTTATTTTTTATAGTTTATCAAATTATTATCCTAGAATATATCATATTTTCAAATTAAGACATTTTAATTTAAGTTTAACTTTTCATTAAACCAAGAAACCATGCCTAAGGGAGGGCCCATTTTTGTATGATTGGAATGTTTGTAAACGAAAGGAGGCTTTCTTGAGGCCATGTACATGACATGTACTAAATATACTAAGTGTTTTAGAATACCATATGTTTACTGAGTATATTAGGTGTAATTGGTTGGTCATACCCTTTTCATGTCATGAATTGGGATCCCCTAGGGAGAGGCACCCAAGCCTTTAACAACATGTAAATAATTTACAATGCATGTATATGCAAACTCTTTTAGGAAAAGCTATTTGGGATCATTTTTTATCATATTCTCCATTGCCTCTAGGAGTTTTCATGTGACAAAACACATTGACACCACAAATTTATTATTACACTCCTCTACCATTTAGTCACCATTTATTTAATTGTTAGTAATGTTCTGTCTGAATCAATTTTATATACATTATATAATATTCTATTTATAGTTTATCCTCACATCTATTGTGTTATTCATTTGAGAAATTGTGTGCCTTATTTTGAGACTTTACTTCTATATTTAAATTTTTCCACATTATAGGTCGAATAAAAGTCTATAAATAGATGTGTGATTGATGAAAAACCTAATGTTGGTTTTCTAGATTCATTCCCTTTTGTTTATATTGTTTTTATTTTATGACATTCAAACACATGAAATAATTCTATGGAAAGTCCTATAATTGATTAATAAATTAATTTAAATGTTATCTCATGCATATGATGATACAATCTATAAATGAATTACCATCATGGTTTGATTGCATTGACATGATTCACCCAATGATTATGCCCTCCATAGTTGTCAATTTCCCCTTATTACCAATGAGTGTTCAATCCAATTTCGATGTGTGTTTTCCCTTATATTAAACACATTTTGATTATGAATTTATTATTGTTTGATAGTTTTAAGAGTTCATCCCATGCCTTATTACATATTCTAAATTTCATAATTAATTGAACAGGATAGTTTTAAAAATTTATCATGATTTTTACTACGTGTTTAATAATATGATGTGGTCCTATTGTGAATTGGGGGTTCGGCTTATCCGCTTCCATGGGGTTTTTGTTCCGTTTTAGGGTTCGAGAAGCCACAACATCACTTTCATGGCTCGGTGCTCATTTCATGAGAATGTGGATCACATGCAATGAATGATTTTAATGTCATATGTGTTGTGTCTCTTAGTGTGATGTCGTGGGAAAAATGGATGGTTGTGGATCCTGATTCATAGTGTGATGATTTCCTTGAAGGTTGTTGATATATCTATGGAATTTATGTCAATAGCTATGAAGGAAACATATGAGGCTTGAATTTCCATAGTTTCACTGGAAACGTGTTCCACCAGTGTTTATTGTGTTCATTGTGATATGCATTGTTTATCTAATAAGTCATTGGGGATGAAGAGAGTTGTGTATTTCCCCTCTACTTTTCTGATTTCTGATCTGCTGATGGGGAAATCTATAGGGGGTTTGAAGGACTCTAATTTCAGTTCTAATTTGAAGCTACCCACTGCAGTAGTGGAAGAACCTATGGCACCCCCATTTGCATCATTATTTAAACATGCTTTATATTAATTCTCCAAATGGGTTCATCATCCCATGTTGAGGTTAATCCAGATGTATTTTCATAAAGGATTGTAATTTGGAAGAGTTCCCTGATTGTGTGTCTAATTTTATAAAAGGGTGAGAAGTCACAGAGGTTTAATGATATGGTTATACAGATCTAATTTTTTGGGCTTTATGTAATTGGAGATGTTTTTATCTTGTTTGTGTTTTTTTTTCATTTTCCCTTCGAATGATTTAAAAATAAAAGCAGGTATCATCGGGTCACTGTCTATGAAACCTTGACAGCTTCACCTAGATGAATGGTACTAGAATTGAAATGAATCATGTGCAAGGAATGTATTTTTTCTTGTTTGGGTTTGTTTTCAGGGAGTTAATTGGGTCCTTTAAAGCCCAAAAATATTTCAAGGAATTGACGTGAAAATTGGGGCTCTTATACGCCTCGACATGGAAACTAAGGTTGTCCTATTTGGAATCTTCTCTATAATACATGTGGAGATTGATCTGAGCCCCATATTGATTAATAAGGTAACTCAATATACTCTCTCTGATAATATCAATATTTATGTTGAATATGAAAGGAATTCCCTTTTCTGTACCGAATGTATGGATGTGGAGAATACATTAGAGTTATGTCGGAGGAATATTTCTTACATGAGATATGGGATGAAGGGTCATCAAGCTATCCTCTATAGAAGGAAACCTAAGAGGAATCATGTGGCTTTGTTAATGTCTCTTGATTATGATGTAGATTTTCTCCAAAATCCATCTTCCACTAAGTTTGATATACAATCTTCTGAAAAATATATCTCTCAAGTTTCTAATTTTAAAGGAAAAAGCCCTATAGTGGATAAGTTACCGATGAGTGGCCCCTCTACTACAAGTGTTATATTTTTTAATGAAAATATATCCAATGATGGTCCTGTTATTTTTTCCATTTGATTATTTGAGACTGGAGAGAATGCTTTTCTCACAGTTGTTGGGTCTCTTATATGCACTTACCCTTCAAACCATATCACACATGATTGTCCTGTTGCAAAAATTGCATGTGATGAGACTGTTGTGTCTAATCCTAGATTGGATGATGCAATTGAGATTCTTCAATTTGATTAATGTCGTCACGAGATCCAGAATTTATTGAACTTCTATAGGATTGTTGATAAGTGGGGTGATATCTCTGGGGTAGAATTGTTGAAAATGGGAAGTGGTGGTCCTACCTCTTTTAACGATGAACTCTTATCTGAAAATGTTAATACATATGACCATCATTCTCCTGCGAAGAGAAGGGTGAGGATGGACTACAATAACACACCTCACACTATGTCTACCTGATCTTCTTTGAAGTTGTTGGGAAAGTTATATTATGATATTCTTGATATCTTCAACTAGGGGAATTACTAATCTTAATAGGAAACATGAGATCGTTTTGATTATGGGAATTACATAACTTATTAGGATATATATGTTTTTTTACAGATGAGGGAAAGTCCCATTATTTTACCCTGACTGTCTCTCTATTAATCTTCCTATTATTTTAAACAAATGGTTAGAAGAATAGATTCTTGTTGGAGTTTCTGGTATTATGATGTCTTTATAGATAAAATTATTTTAAACAATGTAGAGAGAGATACAAGGGTATTGATATAAATAATCTCTGGGCATTATCTTTATGCTTTTTAGATGAGAGTTTTTATGATTTGTATATATGCATAGAGAAACACTAATTTTTCCTATGATTATTTCAACATGAGTTTTCTTTAACTCTATAAGAGTGATACTGGTGTAATAAGGGTAATAAAATGGATTAGATCATAATAAGGATGGCCACACTAGGTTAAGAGAAATTCTCGGTTCCCTATATGAGATATTCTGTAAGGTTTCAGAGGGATGTTTTCACACTAAACCTGTAAAATCCCAATTAAGTGATGAATAATAGATATTTTTATCTATGTCTATTTATGAATTAGATATTGTTTTAGAGGCTTAAAATGAGAATAAATCCAATCTTAAGCATGGAATACACTAATATTTTTAAAAGATTGTTTTTCTGCCTTTTGATGGAAAACCATTTTTAAATAAACCTTTTGACAATTTTATAAGCTCTATTTGTCAAAATTAAATTATTATTTATTATTGGGACATTGAAATTTACATTGGATAATTTTTTGGTATTTTTCTGCCAATGTTCATTTTTTAATGAATAGTGAACAATACTACATTTTACATGAAAACTGCTTTTCATATAATTTAATTATATGGTTAGATTATCTTTTGATTTGGTTTTAATGTTCAACTAGAATATATTTTTACCATTTAATCCAAGAGTGGTCGTTGGAATTTACTTCACTTTGAAATTGGACTTAAACTAGTGTCAATCTTTTGATACTTATTGTTTCATAAAAACATGCTATTTGCTCTGACAACGGGAAATAATTATTAAATTAATTAATATAACTTATATGTTTTGAATTTTTTAAAATAGAAATAAATTTTGAATTCAGAATATCAAATATAGATTAGGGTGATGTTTTGGTATTTTTTTTGAAAAACATCAATTTTGATGAATAGTAAAACCACTAAGTGGTACTTATAAAACACTGATTTTCCATTTAAATGAAATTTTACCACCTCTGTGTTTTGAATTTAAAAAATCCTACATACATGGTTGTCATTAAGAATTAAAATGTGGTTCAATGGGATTAAAATAACTTTTTGGTGAATAGTAACTTTTACGTTTTTAATCACGATTTGAGGTAGTTAGTGTAATTTAAGGTACAAATAATGTTTTAATAATATGAAATGACCTAGACACATGTCCTACCCTTATTGGATATGTCGTGGCCGATCAAGAAAACCCGTGGGTCGATTTTTGGGACCCCATGGAGCGACTTGGGTAAGATAATGACATTAATGACCTTTATTTAAAGTAAAAGTAAAAATGTCACAAACATGAGTTGTTTTACTAATACAATTTTTAAATGGGGTTATAAAAGTCATATTTTTTACTATAAATATTCATTAGAAAGATAAAATGAGTTCCTATATTATAGAATTTTTTTATAATTTTTATAAATTAAATAAATTCAATTATTTATGACACCATGATGATGTAGTGATTATTTCATTATTTAACGATTTAAATAAAATGAAAAGATAATATAAAATCTAAGACCTACACATGTCAAAAACCTATTTCATGTGTGGATTTCGAACCCTTATTACTGTATCCTCTAAATATATAATTGTGGGACCTTTTTTATCCGAAAATCATTTTATAACAAAGTAACATTTCTTTACATTCCAAAAGTGCCCCTCCTCTCCTCTTATAAAAGGCCCCCACCTCTACCACCTTACCCACACTTCCAAAGCCTTTGGATCAGCCTAAAACTACCCATTTTGTCTCTCCAAATCACTTTATAACTCTAAGAAGCCTCACATTGGGCAGTCTTCCCAAGGAAGCTTTTGAGCTCAAATCAAAAAGAGTTACCCATTTTAATGGTAGTGTTTTCTCTTGTGTTCTTATGTTTTATTTTTCTTCTCCAACCCTCTAAACACTTTTTATTCCATTCTTTTGTAACAACACCAGTATCTTCAATATAATAGGATGTTGTTATAATAAGTATTAGAGATACACTTGCACACACCCACATCTAATTGTTAAAGAACATATTGTTTCTGTGGATGGCGAATTTCTGCCTCACGAAATGATGATTGTTCAATATTCTTTTAACACCTTCAAAGGTGGACATTAAGATGAAACTATATTTATATATGATATATAATATGTTTATGTTTTAGTTAATATTATGTATTTTTCATTTATGGAATATCTTTATGGTTTTCATTATGGGTAAACGCGATATCTTCATTTTAGGAAGTGCAGACTACCGCCCCCTCAAAGTGTTTTGATTCGTTAATGCAATATTTTTTGACGTATAAAGGATGTAATAATGATATAATAAATGATACAATACTTTAATTATAATATACCTATATATCATTATGATTCCATTCCATAAAATACGAAATATAAATGAAAGTAGCGTTCATGCGTAAGTACAACTTACAGTCTCCATGAACGGTGCATTTCATTTCTTACCTCTAAACATTATGTAATATTATAAATGCATGTATATACTGGATATATATGATATATATGATACCTACATAATTAGTATAACTCTGGATATAATGGATACATGAACAACTTGTAATTATAAAGAGTTTATTTTTGACTCAAGTACCAATGATCGATAAAATGACCGTTATTAACTTAAATAATTACATAGTGTTCATGACATGGTAATAAGTGATATAAAAGGAATAATGAACTTGAAAAAATTTCTTAAGCAAGTAGAAATTAACTCACGTTTATTATTTAGGAGGTTAATGAACGATCGAGTCATTTCGGACCCGAGTTATGGGACTTCGTCTTAATCTCCTTTCATTGAGGCATATTTTGTTTTATACACAACCTTCTTTTTACGGTGTATAAACCCCTTTGACATGTATTCTTATTCAAAAGGAATCTTTTTTATACGAAGAGTTTTACTAAATGACAAAAGGAATGTTTTTTTAGTCATACGTGTGCGGCGACAATGACTTCTCTGTCGCCGTGACCATTATTTGAGTTTCGGCTTCCTCTATAAGCCATACATTCTTTTTTTTTTTAAAAAAATACCCTATTTTACTTTTCATTTATTTAGGTATTGAAAATGGTTTTCATAATGTTCTTATATCAATGTGTAGTATTGATATCTTTTGATTGAAAAGTGGAAATGTTATGTTTCCTTTATGCATGTTTTATGTGATACGATTATGTTATGGTTCATGGGCATTATTATGAAGACGGATGGTTCCGTGATAAACTAAGGGAGGGTGAGCCCGATATAGCTCTCAAATGCAATAGGTAATACAAATGAGTTAAATTTTAAGGTTTCTCTAAAGAGATTTAGGGAATATACTGTGATGGGTATTCCAAACGTAACCAAGAGGGTTACTCCCTATGTAAGAATGTTATAAATGCCTCAAGTTAACTTTATGTCTTATGATTTCCATAATTTGTTCATTATTTGATGAGGTATGTTAAAGTGCTTATGTTTTACGATTAAAGTATGATTTCATTGATTCTTATGTATACATTTACTCATGTTTCCTTTCCATATTTTTATATCCCTTACTTGGCTTTTTATGCTCATCCCATGTTTCTGAAATGTTTTTCACAGGTCAAGGGAGGGGTACATGATATGATGATAGTGTCAAGGAAGCGTCAAGAAAGAATCCATGTTTTATTTTAAATATGTTTTCGTTAATGGGAAAAAATAATACTATCTTTTATTGTAACCACTTTGTTTAAATGTGGGATATAATGCATGTCTTAAGATCTAATTCTCTAAAACTATAAACCTAAAAAGATCCTCAATGTGTAATCTTGTAATAACTCAAAAATAAGTAATTTTTAAGGCTAGGTCCTTATAGTTGGTATCAGAGGTCAGTTTAGATATCTTTAGGAGTTATAATCCTATTAAATGATTATCCAAATATATTCTTTATGGTAAAATTGAAAATGATATAGCATTTGAAGATTACCATGTTGCTTCTCCTAAGATATTTCTATGTTAAGAATAGTTTTTCATAGAGCTAATAGAATGTCTTTTCTGGGAAGGCATACAGTGGGAAATGACCTTTCAAATCAGTATCTTAAGATGGTCAGAATCAGTACAAAATAGTTTGTTGTAGTGATGGATCTGATGACTCAGGTGATAAATCGTGGTTGTTTTCATTGATGATATTTTGGTGTTTTCTAAAAGTAAAGTGGAGCATGAAAGTCATTTAAGTGTTATTTTTCAAACCTTAAGAGAAAATAAATTTTATGGGAAATTCAGAAAGTGTGAGTTTTGGTTGCAAAAAATTTCTTTCCTTGGTCACATTGTTTCAAAAAATGGCATAACTGTTGATTCTGCTAAAACAAACGTTGTTGAAGAATGTCCAAGACCCACAAATGTAACCGAGATCCGTAGTTTACTTGGTTTGGTGGGTTACTACTAATGGTTTGTTGAAACTTTTTCATGGTTATCTAGTCCAATGACTAAGCTTACTCGGAAGGGTGTTATGTTTATCTAGACAAAAGAATGTGATGATTGTTTTCAGGAGTTGAAAAGAAGATTGGTGAATTTTTCAGTTTTGGAAATACCATCCTGGAATGGTGAGTTTGTTATCTACAGTGATGCTTCATTGAAAGGACAAAGTTGTGTCCTAATGCAGAATGATCAGGTAATTGTTTATGCTTCACGACAGTTGAAAACTCATGAGGTAAATTACCCTACACATGATTTGGATTTAGCTGCTGTTGTTTTCGCTTTAAAAATTTGGAGGCATAATTTGTATAGAGTAAAGTGTGAAATATATACCGATCACAAAAGTTTAAAGTATATATTCACTCAGAAAGAATTGAACTTGAGACAGAGGAGATGGCTAGAATTAATCAAGGATTATGATTGTACAATTCATTACCATCCAGGAAAAGAAAATAAAGTGTCTGATGCTTTGAGTTGAAAAAATAATGCTTCATTAACCATGGTACATTTGGAACTAGATCCTTTGGTTTTTGATTTGATGAACTTTGGCATAGAAGTTGTTTGTGCAGGAATTACTTCTGGTTTGCCTCAGGTATCGGTGAAATCTTCTCTATCAGACAGAATTAAGCAAGCACAGAAGCAAGATAGTGAGTTGTAGAAAAAGGTAGAGCTGGTTCAGAAGGGTAAGTTTCTTGAATTCAACATTGATAATGATTGTGTTTTGAGATTTGGGAAGAGATTGTGTGTGCCTTGTGATTCATAGTTGAAGAGAGAGTTGTTATGTGAAGCTCATAGTTCTCTATTTTCAGTTCATCCTGGCAGTACTAAGATGTACAGTGATATGCAGGAGTATTACTGGTGGGATAGAATGAAAAGAGATATTGGTGATTTTACTGTGAAGTGTTTGACTTGTCAGTAGGTTAAAGCAGAGCAACAGTTACCGAAAGGGATCCTTCTGCCTTTACCAGTGCTAGAGTGGAAACGGGAAAATATATCCCTGGACTTTGTTGTCGGATTACTGAAAACATCTCGAGGTAATAATGCAATCTGGTTTATTGTTGATCGCTTGACTAAATCTGCACATTTCCTTGCTATTCGAGATACATTCTTTCTAGATCAACTTTCTCGATTGTACCTTAAATGGATAGTCAGGTTGCATAGAGTTCCCCTCTCCATTGTATCTGACCGTGATCCTAATTTCACTTATAACTTATGGAAAGGACTTCATAAGTCGTTGGGTACTGAATTAAATTTTAGTACATCTTTTCATCCTCAATCAGATGGGAAATCAAAACGAACAATTCAGAATTTGGAAGATATGATACGTTCTTGTTCGATGGATTATAAGGGAGGTTGGGGCCAACATCTTTCTTTGGTTGATTTTTCATATAATAAAAGTTTTAATTCCAGTATACAGATGGCACCATTTGAGGTGTTATATGGGAAGCAATGTTGAACTTTAGCTTTCTAGGATGCAGTGGGTGAAAGGAAGCTGATGGGACCAGAGTTGGTAGAAGAGTTGGCAGAAAAAGTTTAGCTGATACAAAAACACATGAGAACAGCTCAGAGCAGGCACAAGAGTTATGCGAACAACATGAGGAAGGATCTCTCATTTGAGGTAGGTGATCATGTTTTTCTCAAAGTCTCGCCATGGAAAAGTGTGATGCGATTTGGTATGAAAGGAAAGTTGAGTTCAAGGTTCATTGGACCATATGAAATTCTGGAGAGAGTTGGATCAGTTGATTACAGAGTGGAATTACCTCCGAGTTTATCTCAGGTACACAATGTTTATCATGTTTCAATGTTAAGGAAATACATTCTAGATCCATCTCATGTTTTGAGTCCAGAGGTAGTTCAGCTGGAAGAGAAGCTATCTTATGAGGAAAAACCGGTCCAGATTCTTGACCACAGGGAGCAAGTGTTACAGAATAATTTAATTCACCAGGTAAAGGTTTTGGGGAAAACCATATGTTTGAAGAGGCAACATGGGAATCTAAAAATGCAATGAGTGCTAAATACCTCAACTTATTCGATAAGTAAATAAATTGCAGGGACCTAATTTCCTAAAGGGGGGAAGGATGTAACATCCCATGTAAGTAATGAATAATATATATTTTTATCTATGCCTATTTATGAATTAGATAATTTTTTAGAGGCTTAAAATGAGAATAAATCCAATCTTAAGCATGGAATACACTAATATTTTTAAATGATTGTTTTACTGCCTTTTGATGGCAAACCATTTTTAAATAAAACTTTTGAAAAATTTATATGCTCAGTTTGTCAAAATAAACTTATTATTTATGATTGGGACATTGAAATATACATTGGATAATTTTTTGGTATTTTTCTAACAATGTTCATTTTTAATGAATAGTGAGAAATACTGCATTTTACATCAAAACTTCTTTTTCATCTAATTTAATTATATGGTTATATTATCTTTTTAATTTGTTTTAAAGTTAAATTAGAATATATTTTTACAATTTAATCCAATTTTGGTCATTGGAATTAATTTCACTTCGAAATTGGACTTAAACTAGTGTCAATCTTTTGATACTTATTGTTTCATAAAAACACGCAATTTGCTCTGACAGCAGGAATTAATTGTTAAATTAATTAATGTAACTTATATGATTTTAATTTTTTAAAATAGACAACATTTTTGAATTCATAATATATCATATATCTTAGGGTGATGTTTTGGTATTTTTCTGAAAAACTTCAATTTTTGATGAATAGTGAAACCACTAAGTGGTACTTATAAAAACTGATTTTCCATTTAAATAAAATATTACCACCTCTGTGTTTTGAATTTAAAAAATCTGACATACATGGATTTCATTAATAAGTAAAATGTGGTTCAATGGGATTTAAATAATTTTATTGGTCAATAGTAACTTTTAAGTTTTTAATCGCGAATAGAGGTAATTAGGGTAATTTAAGGTAAAAATAATGTTTTAATAATATGAAATGACCTAGACACATGTCCTACCCTTATTGGATGTGACATTTCCGACCAAGAAAACCCATGGGTCGATTTTGGGGACCCCATTGATTGACTTGGGTAATATAATGATATTAATGACTTTTATTTAATGTAAAAGTAAACATGTCACAAACATGAGTTGTTTTACTAAAACAATTATTAAATGGGGTTATAAAAGTCATATTTTTGACTATAAATATTAATTCGAAATACAAAAAGATTTCCTACATCATAGTATTTTTTTAATAATTTTTAGACTTTATATAAATTAAATTATTTATGACACCATGATGATGCAGTGATTAGCTCATTATTTAACGATTTAAATAAAATGTAAAGATACTGTAAAATATAAGACCTAAAAATGTCAAAAACATATTCCATGGGTGTATTTCGAACCCTTGTAACCTTATCCTCGAAATATATAATTTTGGGACTTTTTTTATCTGAAAATCATTTTATAACAATGTAACATTTCTTTACTTTCCAAAAGTGCCCCTCCTCTCCTCTTATAAAAGGCCCCCACCTCTACCACCTTACCCACACTTCCAAAGCTTTTGGCTCGGCCAAGACCTTCCCATTTTGTCTCTCCACATTTCTATATAACTCTTAGAAGCCTCACAATTGTCAGAAGTCTTCCCAAGGAAGCCTTTGAGCTCAAATCAAAAAGAGTTACCCGTTTTAAAGGTAGTGTTTTATATTGTGTTCTTATGTTTTAGTTTGCTTCTCAAACCCTCTAAAATCATTTTATTCCTTTATTTTTTAACAAAAACAGTATCTTAAATATACTAGGATGTTTTTATAAGAATTATTCTAGCTACACTTACACACACCTACACCTAATGGTTAAAGAACATACTGTTTCCGTGGATGGTGAATTTCTGCCTCACGAAATGATGACTGTTCAATATTCTTTTAACACCTTCAAAGGTGGCCATTAAGATGACACTATATTTATATATGATATATAATATGTTTATTGTTTACTTAAGCTTCTGTATTTTTCATTTATGGAATACTTTTATGGTTTTCATTATAGTTAAACGCGATATCCTCATTTTAGGAAGTGCGGACTACCGCCCCCTCAAAGTGATTTGATTCGTTAATGCCATATGTGGGATATATAAAGGATGTAATTAATGATATTATATATGATAAAATAATTGAATTATAATATACCTTTATATCATTATGATTCCATTCCATAAAATACAAAATAGAAATGAAAATAGCATTCATGCGTACGTACGGCTTACCATCTCCATGAATGGTGCATTTCATTTCTTACCTCTAAACGTTATGTAATATTATAAATGAATGTATATACTGGATATATTAGATATATATGATACCTAAATCATGAGTATAACTCTGGATATAATGGATACATGAGTAACTTGTAATTATAAAGAGTTTATTTTTGACTCAAGTACCAATGATCGATAAAATGACCGTTATTAACTAAAATAATTACACAGTGCTCATGACATGGTGATAAGTGATATAAAAGGAATAATGAACTTGAAAAAGTTTCTTAAGAAAGTATAAATTAACTCAAGTTTATTATTCATGAGGTTAATGAACGATCGAGTCAAGTCGGACCCGAGGTATGGGACATCGTCTCAATCTCCTTCCATTGAGGCATATTTTTTTTATACACAACCTTCTTTTTACTGTGTATAAACCCATTTGACTTTTATACTTATTCAAAAGGAATCGTTTTTTATATGAATCATTTTACTAAACATTAAAAGGAATTTTTTTTTCAAACGTATGCGGCGACAATGACTTCTCTGCCGCCATGACCATTATTTGAGTTTCGGCTTCCTCTATAAGCCAAACATTCTTTTTTAAACGAAAAATAAATACCCTATTTTACTTTTCTTTTATTTTGGTATTGAAAATGGTTTTCATAATTTTTTTATATCAATGTGTTGTATTGATATCTTGTGATTGAAAAGTGGAAATATTATGTTTTATTTATTCATGTTTTATGTGATACGATTATGTTATTGTTCTTGGGCATTGTTATGTAGACGGGTGGTTCCGTGATAAACTAAGGGCGGGCGAGCCTGATATAGCTCTCCAATGCATTGGGTAATGCGAAGGAGTTAAATGTTAAGGTTTTTCTGAAGAGATTTAGGGAATATTCTGTGATGGGTTTTCCAAACGTAACTAAGAGGGTTACTCCCTACGTAAGAATGTTATGAACGCCTCAAGTTACCTTTATGTCTTACGATTTCTATGATTTGTTCATGATTTGATGAGGTAGGTTAAAGTGCTTATGTTTTATGAGTAGAGTATTATTTCATTGATTCTTTTATATACATGTACTCATGTTTCCTTTCCATATTATTATATCCCTTACTGAGCTTTTTATGCTCATCCCATGTTTTTGAAATGTTTTTCACAGGTCAGGGGAAGGGTACATGATATGATGATAGTGTCGAGGAAGTGTCAAGAAATAATCCATGTTTTATTTTAAATATGTTTCCGATAATGGGAAAAAAAGAATACTATCTTTTATTTTAACCACTTTGTTTAAATGTGGGATGTAATGCATGTTTTATGATCTAATTCTCTAAAACTCTAAACCTGAAAAGATCCTCAATGGGTAATCTTGTAATAACTCAAGATTTAGTAAGGTTTAAGGCTGGGGTCTTATAAACCCATAACGATTCTTCAGATTTCATTTATGAATCTCTTTGGATGAAATGTTATGGCTTTGAAAATTTATTGTGACCCTAGAGTGATATTTATTATTTGTTATTGATATCCTTCCACATGCTCATGTTTGGTCATTATAAATAATATAGATGACTATTACATTAATTAATAATAGTTCATATCTAAAATTCCATGTATGAATCCTCCAATAAAAATAACATTATTTATAATGGAACATATATTGATACATTGTTTATGACGACCCTTGTAAAAATTATATCATTATAAAATAAATGACTTGAGTTCAGATACATCCATCCTTGGATGTTGCGGGTAGCATCAGTCGAGTGTCTATGAGGAACATGATCAATCATTTTTGATTTATTTAGTGCCTTGAAGATTAATTTTATTATAAGAATGCTCACTTTTAATGCACTAAATGGATTGATCTAGTCACCATTGGGGGTGGACTATTGATTATATCTCACACCATGATTGAGCCACCATTAGAAAAAATGAATATTGTATGATTATAGATATAGATATATGGAATTTTCCTGCTTTTGACATTTGATTCTTATTTCTATGATGGATTATGGGAGTAGAGCACCGCTCTATGCTATTTATTCTAGTAGTAGAAAATTTTGACATTTGTGTTAATTTGTTAGAATGTTGTGTATTCAAACATCCCCTCTATTACATATACCCACATTATATATATGTGTGATCATAATCACATTTATATATTTAATATTACATTTCCTCATATTTTTTATTATTACTTAGATGATATATATTTATTATTCAAATATTTCATGTTATTATCTATGCCCACTAGTTATCTATAATGATAACCATTACATTACACTATGAATCATGATGGAATATTATATACATGGAAAAAACTAAGGCCATATCTACTAGTCTGTATCATTTTTTATAGGATGAGATTATCATGAGGTCATGTGTCCAACCATCTTAGCGCAATGCTATGTGGCATCTAGGACGGGGCACAAAAATTTTTATTAGATCCTCATTTTTTCCATTATCCTTACAATTTTTTTAGACAAGATACATAGATGTTATTTAATTTTTTAATGATACAATTCCTTAGAGTACATAACCCATGTGTTGTGGAAAACCAATTTACTTGGGTTGGGTTATTTCCGTTACTAGATTGTGATTGTTAAAGGTTAATGGACATCACCATGGGGTTATAAATGTGTTTTGATACATTTTTATTACTTGTTTTATTTTAATTTTTGTTTTGATTCCATGGATAAATATGTTTATGTATTATCAAAGCATTCATCATATTAGGAACCATAGGACGTAAATTTCAAGAATATTTCCATTCCATATGGGTTCATTTACGTATTTAATGATTTTTTTAGTTTTCCTCGACTGATATATATATATATATATTGAAATGTTTCTATTAGTTTATAAGGGATAATGTAATTTTATTAATTAAATTTACTATGCCAACTTATATGGTGTTTCCTTATAGATTGATTATGGAAATTGATTTAGGAAATTATTTAACATTTTTGTAGTGAACCACTGGTTATATGAGATGAGATATTAATGAATTGATTAATAAATCCCAATGATAATTGGTGATGAAATATATTATATAAATTAAGAATGAGTTTCATTTATAAAATAACTTTACATAAATGGTTACATAATGAAACCATACTTACAGGTCTCGTCATAGTTAATTGATGTGGCTATTTAATTTTATAACGAGTATGGACCATTATAAATATGGAAGTGTTTAAACCATTAACTATATTCATATATCAATATATAAATAATAAATAATATAATCAATTAAAAAATAATGTTTTAAAATGAAATGTTAAATGTTAATTGGATGGGAATTGAACATAAATGGTGTATTACCATTTACCTTGCAATTTAAAATCCTTATACAAGAACTTATAATGTCATATATGAGACCGTGAACCTAACCGAAATATAGTAATTTGAATATTTTTGAGTCTCATGTGATCATACTGTGATCATTCTAATCACTAGGAACCCACTTAACGAGTTTCCTAAGAAGTGTGACTTGTTATAGGAATTCTTTTTAACTATCCTTTTTTTATTCTATTGTTTTCTTATGATATTGTATAAACATTATATAATGCATGAACATATATATTTAAGACATATTCCACCACAATTTCTTCAGTGAAGATTTTAGGAAGGTTAATAAAACCATAAACTAGAGGTTGTGGGACATAAACCATTAGTATTACCTTCTTATATTTCCACCTGAGGAGCTCTAATAGATTTTACACATTGAATATATTCTTAGTTTCAATAAAATTTCTATCTCAATATATAATTAGTTCATGGTTCTCCCTAATCTACTCTTACTTTGGATGAGATCACCTATGAATTCCATTAGAAAAATCCTCCCAACATTTTAGTGGATAGAGGAACCCAATATATTGTGTCTTATCTAGAAGACATGATTTCAATCATTGGGAATCTAGAGACCCCACCGTAATGGGGTGTCAAGATCACTACCTATACATTTTGTGATTAATCTAAACAATGTTGGGATGTGATTACCTAGGATAAACATCATTAGTGTATGGTCTTATAAGCCTTCCCAAAACCCTTTTATGATTTCATCATCCCCCACAACTTTTAATAAGGCAATAAATGTTAGTTTATGCATCTTTAATACGATTCAATGATTGTATTGGAATACTCAACTAATTTAACTGAGCTTTGGTATTTTTTTACTGAATATTATTGGTGATGAAATCAGAACTGTAATATTATTAGAGGATGAGATTTTTTACACCCTCTACTCACACATGAATGTCTTAAACATGACTACGATTTTAGAGATAGAAGTCCCAAACCACATAATGAAGGAAAACTGAGGGAAGGTGTTAATGTGAGCCAAGGTGGTTTATTTTGTAGGTGGGGATATGGTTTAACTTAATCTAAGAAGAAATCATTCAAGTGAGAACATGGAATAGTTCCATTAAGATGAAATGAATTGAATGTTATTTTATGTGTCACCTGTGTGGAAGGATAGTTCATTGGAATACATAGTGTATGACAAACTAGATTGAGTGTCAGATTCCAGCCTGATGGGTTAACTATAATTTTTTTTCAAACATTCCCTATATTGTGTAATATGATGGGATTTATTGTAAAACAAATTTTAGGTATAATATTAGTAGATCCCCTCCAGGCTAGGAGGTAGTCTACTAATGACTAATCATGCCGATAAGGAGGTCATGGATTAGGTATTCACATATATATTCCTCGTCTCCAGTTTAGTAGACATATTAGGGTTGTAGTTCAGGACATGTCTTTACATCAAATCATATACCTAGGTAGTAGGGTATAAGACAATATACTATATGTGGTACTATTATGGTAGCGTACACTTTATTTTCATCACAATTTGACACAGGCGCATATCATTCCATTATATCTCTTACAGTTTAGGAAAATTTTAACCAGGAAATTTAATACATAAGTGGATTCAACACTCTCAACAAACTGTTAAGAGTATGATTCGAGAGTATGCAATTTTACATTGACTTCCCTTATGATAGGTGAGTACCATTTATTGGGGAATTTCATCATCCTCAAGATGATCATCTTTGAAATAATTCTTAGTATATACTGGGTCATTAGATATCCTCACAATAAAGTATGATAAAAATCATAGGTTTTGTTTACCTCACATAAGGTAATATATTAATTTTTTAATGTTTAGTAGGATATATAGTAATGTTCATATTCACTTGAGAAAAATTTCTTGGTCACAGTAACATCCAAAATGTCTAATATATTGAAGATAAATTATGGAATATTTCTTTTTAAATTTCATCATGTTCTTTATTAAATCAAGGAAACATCCCCAAAATATTTTATTAGTTTACATGCTATGAGGTAGGTGGAGTTCTCCATAAAGATACATCCAGGGGTCACACTAGTGTTTATTCCACACTATAGGATGAACCCTAAAGAGCTACTGAAACTCAAGAATCATCTTAAAGTTGTACTGCTAATTTATTTTATTCATCCCATCAGATTGTAGTGTAGATCATCTATCATTTTATAAAAGAAGGTGGATGATACCCTTAGGATGTTCATCGATTATTGATGTTTTATCTAGGTTATAGAAAATAATAGATATCAACTATGTTGTATAGAAGACATCCTTGAATTCTCTGATAAGATATGGATTTTTCTAAAATCTATTTGTGTTTTGGAAACCATCGGGTGCACATTGGACCATCAGACATACCATATATGGAGTATCAAAGTAGAAATTGCTTATATGAATACCAGGTTATTCTATTCATCTATAACAATGAGTTGATAGTCTGTATGGCTCTAATGATTCTAGTTTTCAACCCGTTTGTCAATACATTTTTTGTTAGTTTTTCATATGAATATTGAAGTCTTATATCTTTATTAACAAAAATTACAACCTTCTTGACTCCATTTTGAATACCATGAGATATCATCATCTATATTTGAAGCTCATAAAATAAAATTTTCTGATCAATACAGATATCTTATTGGTTCATATCATTTCATATAGATGTGTACATTTTGACCCATAGAAAGTGATTGCCTCATTGTTTTTATGAATGAAAAAGATTCAAATAAATATCCACATATCATAAAATGAATCCAAGTTTGTGCAGGTGGATAGAATACCTAAAGTCATTGGTCATTGTGATTGCTAATACACTTGGAGAGGGAAATGTAGTAGCTAATTCATGATCCATAAGACTCAGACATATATTATTCAACAAGAAAATAGTTAGTGGAAGATGATAGATTTTTTATTTAATATTCACCTAGAGGTTATAAAATTTTATTCGCATTCATTTTTAGATTCTATTATAGTGAAACCCACCTTTTAGAGTAGGGGGAATGATACAATTATTAGATATCATGTACCACATCCTAATAGAGAGAAACATTGGTAAAAACTTGCTTCCTAGTTGGGTTATTGATTTGAATGATCACGTTATATTCCCTGGGAATGTATGGGTGACTAAAAATATATATAAATAATTAATGTTGGAATTTCATTCCTATATATGTGAATTTCACCCTGGGCTTTCTAAGATGTATCAAGATATGTTTCTACATTATTAGTGACCGGGTTTGAAGAGGTAGTTTGACATTTTCACTATGATGTGTTCCATGTAACGGTATTTTAATGGTGTAGTACATAGGAAATTCTAGAATGTAATAGACACTATTTATATGTAAGCTAGAATAGAACAACATCACCGTATATGTCATTATGGGATTATTATTTTTCCTCCATGAAGTGAAATATTATGGGTGATTTTCTACTAGTTAACTAAGGTCAAACACTTATTACATATATGAGATACCTATATAGATGATGAGATTTGATGGATTTATATCTATGATATAGTACACATTCTTGGAGTTCCTAGTTCTATCCTATCTGATCATGATTCTCTATTTACATCATTTTTCTGAAAAGATATATAGTAAGATCTTAGTTCAAAGGATCTCTTGAGTACAATGTATCAAACCAAGACTGAAAATACATCTTATATGATAATTCATATTATAGATGACATTATATAGGAATGAGTCTATGAATTTAGCTATTTTTTAGGGGGAAAATATTACTATTTTAGAGTTTTCATTAAATAATATATTTCAGAAAACTATTTAGATGGATATATATGAGGCCCTTTCTGGTAGTTCAGTCTATTCAACTCCATGCTAGTAAGTTGTATGTTAGACAATACTATTGGGCCCATATCACATTTCAAATAATTCATTGAATTTCTAGATTATTTAGAAGAATATGGATATATCTCAGTCCATATAGACGCTATTCCTGATTTTCACTTTCACACACTGAATTTCATGGTGGTATATTGTGCCCTTCTAGGGTATTTATGGGATTTGATCATATGTGGATTTAAAGATAGGGAATGATATTAAATCATTATTTTCGGACATTAGAGACACTATAGTTATTTAGGGAAGTAGAATATCAGTTCGCAGCTACCTCATAGGTTTTGTATCAGTAACGATGTCATCCATGTATCATAGCTTCACTAATATCTTGATAAACTATCTCATCCACTTGATCCTAAGTATGTCTAGTTGGAGAAATATGGAATATTCATTGAGTTTCAAAATTGTATCACTGACCAGTACATGAACAAAAACTGAGGCTAGTAAGTTCTTCTTGGAAATGTTCTGTGGAATCATGATTGTGTATAGGATGGGATGAAGGAGACATAGGACAATGAACATTATTAGAGGATGAACATTTTCTTAGATGATAAATTATCGATCTCAAAAGGAAATATCGCGGGTGTATTTTTTTAATGAGGGGAGGATGTAACATCCTAGAATTTTTTCAATGTATGTTTTTTGTTACACCAACAAAATGAACCTAAGAGTAAGTGAATTTTCTTTTTGATGGAATGGTTCTATATGTGAAAGAGGATATCATTAGGATATATAAACTATGTATTACAAAATACATGCTGCGGAATTATAATATAAGAGGGGAACTGTGTACCAGATGTGTAATGGGTTGGAACTATCATTTTTATCTTTTGAGCTGTGTTTTCCTAATGAGGGTGAACATGATATTTACATAAAATATATATATATAGAGAACATCATGTATATGAATGAATGGTTTTTTTAAAGAGGATGGGGGACCATTTTTAAATAAAATCCATATTTCCTCTAGAAGTAGCCATGTGGAACCCCACATTGATTCCTTAAATAGTTTTTCAACCTCTTATTCATATGTTCTTCATTTCCATTAATTTTAGTCATCTTGGATCTAAGAAGTTACAATCTCCACTCCACATTCATCAATTTATTTATTCTATTCCCATCACTTATAATATTTTAGTGCAAGCTGATATATAGAATTTTATGGTTTTTTTCTACCAATACATTTTCTAAAATTCTATCTCAAATAAAAGGCCAAAAAACACGAATGGTAATCTATGAACCTAATATAGATGGTCCATTATATTTCATTCAATTTTAGTGATTTATATTTTTATCCTTTACACCGTATGCTGTAATTATCTAGAAATGCATCAAAATTTATTAAAAAATTAATTTCGATTTTATTTCATGCATAGTAAGGTTCTAGAGAGAGGTGAATCCCCACCATATTTTTATTTCCTTAAAATTATCCACCCAACATGTGTTTGTTCTTTAAATGGATATTTACCCATTTTTCCACATATTGTTTGACACTTTTTTTGGGTGTGTCTCACATTTTATTGAATATATTTTCAGTATAAATTTATTAATAATGGATTCATGGACATGAGTTATGCCCATTCAATACACCATAGTCTGAATTTCCAAACTAAATGAACTATCCATCTTCAATAGAGTGGATTTATTAAATCTCATTATTAAATAAAATTTGTTCTAGATAGCTAAATTACCTTAATTGTATTTCATGGGTGATACAAAGGCCCCGACTGAAGGAATCCATTGAAAAAGTCATCAATATTATTAAATTATATAGATTATAGGGTTTTTATATATGTCGGGATTGATACCAGTTAGGCGTGGCCCTCCACACCATGTGTTTTCATTACTTTTTAGTGAGAATGATTGGTACCTTGGGGGAGACACCATTTATGATAATTATGGAATGATTTTCGGACAATGTCCTGAGTGACTGTTGGTCCCCTATATTATATACTTGGGAGAGGAATATATTATTTATTACATACCATCCTGAGGGTGATAGTTGAGATTCCATATCTGTATCACCTTGGACGAACTCTTATATCATTAAGAATTTATAGTTTTCTTAGAGTGATACATGTGGTTATTTATGGATCATATAATGATGTCCTAAAGGTCTCTTCATACAATTTAAATATGAATTTTAAATCAATGATTACAAATGTGTCGATGAAGTTCCATGGTAAGATCTTCAAAGACAAATAGTAAACATTGGAATGCTCTGTCTCTTGATACATTATTTATTATGACTACTGTATTCTTTATAAAATTTATCCATAGGTCACCTATGTTTAGATACATCCAACTTTGGAAGATGTAGGTTTCATTATATGGGTTTCTATGAGGAAACTAGACAGTAATATTTGACATATATTAGCATAATAACATGTATCTATTTACTATCCAGATTCCACATGTTAGTTATTTTCTCACTGATGATTTTAATTTATATTCCTCTAATGCATGTTCTTATTTCTCTCTATAATATACTTATATTGATAACTATTTCTCTATAAAATAAATCATGGAGGAATAGTCTCCACGATGAATAAACCTGGGTGCTCGATTATAGTCAACATCCTTTAGAATATGTGAAGGAACACTTGATGTCATGTGTCCAAACATGTCATGGAACAGCTAGCATGATTCCAGGGAATTTATCTTTATAACCTCATAATGGTTAAGTGTTAGAATCCTATTACACAAATTTATTATTTTTTTATCAGTTGAATGGATCTTGGTGGTTCAATAAAATATGTTTGGGATAGGGAAAATAAAAACTCTAGGAAAGGAAATGTGATATTCCAAACATAGCATTCATAATTATATATAACCATAATTAGTTCAATGTTATACCTTTTTTTCATACAAGTACACCAATGATCATTATACAGTTGATTAATTAGATATCTAAAATAAATCAAAAATTCTAGTTAGTGTTGTTTTTATAATTATACTATAACATTCAAGGAAGAAGGATGACCATGGACAAAAATTGGATATAATATTAGATATATTGTGGGAGACGAATTTTTATGAAAAGTTATAACAGTGTTATATCTGGTTATATGTGAATATTTTCGTGGTCGTTTAATTTTTCAAAAATGTGTTTATATAAATATGGAAAAAATATAAGTTTTTCTCTTTTGGAAGTAGTAAAAAATATCATTTTGTTACATAGTTCCATTGGCATGAAAGGTTATTATAGACTTTATGGAATTGATTTTTAAAATTTGAAATCATCAATTATATATTTATTGAGTAACATTTTTATTTTCTAGTGGGATGATTATTATAATAAATCCTAAAAACTATATAAGAAACCAAATACATCATCCTATTTTTATATAGTTATAGTGTCTATACATATCTTTATAGTCTATTGTAATTCATATGGAATTAGGTTGCGATTTATTCTAATATTTGGAGATAATTTTTTTTTCTTGTCTTTCGTGGTAGTTATAGTTACATTATATGTAATACCAAAAAATGATTTGGAATAATGTGATTCATTCCATGCATTAAATATATGTATTCATTATAATTTTTGTGAAACATTGACGATTTATGTGGATTATTAGAGTTTGAAATAAATTTTATAAAAATTATACTTGAACATAAGGATGTGAATATGGATGTAAAACCTTAAATTCTTTGAAATTTACATGATTTATAAACTATGAAAATGAAATTATGCAGTATATGCATTTATAAGAACATTGTATTCCTAGTTTTTGCAAAATCCTGAAAGTAGTGGTAGCTGCTGTTAGTCAAAGATGACTTGCACCAGGAGTGTATCAACGAGTCTGATGTTGTATTTTTTTCCATGTTTAATTTATCCTAATTTAGTTCATCATGCAGAGGAGGCTCAAATATTATAACATCATCTTTTGAATATGTGGTCCAAGATAAATAATAGGGAGACCATGGATTCGTTGATTTTTTTGGGAGCTTATCGTTATGTTTAGTGATTAGATCATCGATTCATTGGATTTTTAGTAATATATTATATGTTTCTTAGACTAATATAATTTTTAAATTAATCTAATAATTCATAATATGTATATAGATATGAAAATAATTGTGATGGGGCGAAAAGGGTTGTAGTAGAGTATGGTTTACGATAACTCATCAATCAGTAGTTCAAGTTGAGTCTTCTCTAGTTGGACACATCCTTGCGGAAGAAGAAACACACAATATTCAATTGGTTATAAAGATGATATATAGGACATAAGTTTATAGTAAATATAATTTCTTCCATCATATGCGATCCTTATCATTTGAGGTGACATATCATGTGTTTTTGGGAATCCTTAAAAGGCTTAGTGATCATCTATTTGGTATTAAGAGAATTTGAATCATGTGTAAATAGTCCCTTTTCAGATACATGGAATAATCGGTGTGCGTTCATATATATTGGATTTTATTCCAAGTATTATCTCAATAGATACTGGGATTCTTGTATATAAATTTGATATGTTTGAACCTGAGCCTGACCATGTGATTTGATGTGACCATCTTAACCAAGAGTCGGATGCTACATTTATTTAGGTAGTTATAAAAATTGTAGATAATAAATATAATGTGTTATATAAAACATATTTGTTAAGTGTGTGATTTATGGAAACATGGTATTATTCAAAAATAAACATGGGAGCATGAAATAAAAATGATAATGTGGTGGCTCGAACTCATCTTGGGTAAATCCGGTTTTCTATTTTATAAGGATGGAAAAAAATATATGGGAGAATTTATCCCCATAGTTTCATGTACTAAAAAATGTATTTATGTAATATATGTATATGTAAATATAGAGTTATTTTTTTGGAGGTTTTTAGGTGCATTTATTTATTTGGATGGTTTTTAGTAGTGCACATTTTGAGCACGGTCAGTATAAATGGTGAACCCCAACCAAAAAACACTATGTCTTGTCAGAAGAGGGAGAGTATCTAATCATGTTTAGGATATGGTTTGGAAAAAACTATAAATATTACTTCGTGAAATTATGAATATCATGATAGAGGGTAAAAACAAAGTTATGAATAGTTTTTCTAACCACTTATGCCAACCATGTGAGGGGTTTCCTTATGTAAGTAGAACCACATGTTGGGAATATTGTTGGTACATATTTTTCTACATTGTATGGAATGTTTGGTAGTCTTTAAAAATAACTAAATTAATGTTATATATTACTGTATTAGTGAATAAATATTTCATTCCCACTATAATTATTATTTTATGATTGGATTCTTTTAGAATAATTCATATTTACATCAATTAAAAACTCCCTAACAATTCTGATGAGAAAATTTGAATTAAAAATGTGGTTTTTAATGAAATAAGAATTTCAGTATTGAATATGTTCTTTAAAAATAAAATTGAATTTTGATATCCAAAAATATTTTCATATCATTTGAAAAGAATTTTTATAAATTTTTATGTTCACACAGTTCAGTCATAAAATGTTTTTTTTCATGAAATGTTACATGAGAATTATATAGGAAACCGATGATCTCAATACAACTTATGGGTATAGTTATACCATATAGTATTGTGTGATATCAATAGATATTATACAATGGATTAGCCCTGATAGTGTATCTTGATCCAAATATAGCTTTTATAATGGTTAGACCTAGAATTATATCAAATTAATTGAGTAATATTCATTTTGTTAACAAGGATTAATGACCAAGTTACCAAATAGATTCTCCTGTGAATTTAAATGGTCTCCATAAGTTACTAATATAAGTTCAAAACAAGTTATAAATATGGTTATATATCCTCCCAAAAGGGGTTTTGATTTTTATTCTATGGGTTTTAATGATATCATTTTTGGAAATAAGTGATTACATTTTCCATATAGATATTATAAATTCTATTCACTCAAATAACACTGAGATGAATGTACAACATCTCATGGGTATTCATGTTTTACACTGTAGAAATGGGGTTTCTTCTTTTTAAAACCCCTTACTAGAAATTTCTATGTCAAAAATATACATTAAAATATATTTCATATGATTTTAATTTGGGTAAGGGAATGGAATATGTATAGTTGAAAACGAAGAGGACTTTCCCGGAAAATATATCATGTCTTATAATAGAAGTATTTTATCATGAGAAAATTGATATTTATATGAATTTTCCAAATATATATATATATATATATATCTCTGTGTGTGTGTGTGTATTATGTATGAGTTATGAACTAATTCACTAAATCTTTAATCATGAATGGATCCTTAAAATTAGAGAATTAATTGTTAAGTTAAAACATGAATTTATGTAATATATAATTCTACTTCCATATAATATAAAACTATCCATATTTTACTAGGTAATTATAATAAGAATGTATCAACATTACTAAAGAATATTTTTCATTGTTTATTAGTTTGACATGATATATGTTATATTATATTATAATATCTCATGTTTCTTCAAAAATGACATTAATGATATTTTATTATAAATAATATTTTAATAAATTAATTAATATTTAAAAAATTATTCATCAACGTAAATAGAATATGTTTTAATATAAAACAATTTTTTTATTCATGAGTGACATGAAAATTTATTGTAACATTTATGTCCCCTATAGATGTAAAAAATTTATATAATTATAATTTTTAAAATGGTTTGCATGTTGTTAAATTTAAGAGACAATGTTAAAACATATTCTAAACAATCCAAAATATATTATATGATATTATATTGTCTCATAAACATATTATTATCCAGTTTTATCAATTAGAATCTCCTTCACCATAATAATTAATTTATATTAACTTATTACATTTTGTAATTTAAAGATATCTTATACCTTAACATATATAAGGATTCTTTATATCACTTTTATTTAGTAAATTAAAAGAAACATATCAAAAATAAAAGTAACCAAATTATCTTATAAAAATCCATAGACACAAATTATAGGTTCTTTTTTCATACTTTACCATTAAAATAGTCCTTAATAAAGGATATAAATTATTTATATTGAACAATAGGTACTTATATTAAACAAATATTACATGTTTATTTACTATTCTACTGATTATAAATCAATTATAATCTTATAATAAAAATAATAATATAATAATAATGATACTAAGATTTTATTATGATTATGTTACAAAAATTTTAAATCTTTTTCCATCCTATTAAAATAGAAATCATGGCTCATGTGTACATACAACTTACCATATCCACATATTGGTGTAGATCGTTATTCATCAAAAAATTTCATTAAATGTTATAATGATGGAATTACTTAATTAATATTAACTTTATGAAATAAATATTAACCTAAATTTATAATATCATAACTTTCTTCTTACTTTCCAGTCAATTAAAAAACATTATGTCGCTCTAACGTACATGTGGACTACCACCATCACAAATCAATGTGATCAAATTTTATTTTTTAATTTAGATGGATATTTTAAATGATTTAATTAAATAAAATATATATTTTAAGTATAATATATTAATGATTCCTAAATGATTAATTATTATTTATTTTTCAGTCATTTCCTCTGATGAAAAATAATAATAGCATTCCATATAATGTATCGATTGCAGTATCTAAGAATAATATAATTGATTTTTCTATAAAACATTTATGTGCATGATTATATATATATATATATATATGTGTGTGTGTGTGTGTTAAATATATATGTTATTTATATCATTTTTAACAATATATATGGTATTACAATGATAAATGCAGGAACAAATAAACCAAAACTCAACCAATAACATTATTTTAATAATGAATTTTAAGTAAATGGTTGTTATAATTTTTAATCAGACAATGTATAAAATTTTCAAATTTTAACTTTATACATAGTATTATAATAATAAATGATATTTATAATATAGAAGAATAGATTGTTTTTCATATAAGTCATTGTAGGGATGAATAGTTTCAAAACTCATTTTCAATTCAATATTTTAATATATAATTATCGGGTATGTTATTCCATGATTATGTGTGAAATTCCCTATTGTTATATTATAATTTATTTACTATTAGTTTTGTATTTAAATCTATTACACATAATAAATTCATGGATTAATTATCTAATCAATGATTCAATATTTCGGATGGATTTTATCTCAATATTATCTCCATTGAGACACAATTGCTATGATGCACCAATTTAATTTTCTAATATATACATACTATACAGGTTATGTATTTAATTTAAATATTAATATATTAATGTTTTTTAAATTTTCAATTAATGATTAATTTTTATGTTTTTAAAATTTAAAAGTTACTATTGAGTATGAATTTATTTTACATTCTCATTTTTCCAAAATTGTTTTTATAAATATTTTATGGAATTATATAATTTATCTACAATTAAAATAAATTAATTTTTTATACTACATATATTTATTGTATTTACATTTTTTATTCCATATATTCCTCTTTTGGGACTTTAATCATGCATGAATTGATTAATATAAAATATGATATTTTATATATATTTTTGTGTATAATGTCCTTCCATGTCTATATATTTCAAACTAGTTGTAAAAAAGTCATTCTATTTACTGAATAGAATTATTTAGGATAATATATCTTATCAATTAATTTTTACATGGTATTAATGTAATCATTATAACTATTTATGAAAGGGTAAATTTTGTTCTTTATTTAAAAAATGTCAAAAGATATTATTCTTTTTAGACGTATATGGTTTTAACATATTTTCTTAACACCATAAATGTATTAAGAATTTTTTTCTCATATAAGTGTAATTGTTTAAAAAATGAATAATATTTAATTAGAAATTATATTGTTTTTTTAGTTAATATTTATATTAACTTCAAAAATTAATGAATTTATTGGATAAACTATATTTCTGATTAGTTGTTGGTAATACATTTTCTCTTACTTACTTTGTGGTAATAAAATTTCCATTGAAACAATTATTTTCTTATGATAATTTATTATTCTTCACTAATTTTATCTTAAATGTAAATATTTTTTTATCAGGTTTATATATTTTCCCAAAACTATATACATTTCTTATATATGAATATTTATTTTGAATCTATTTTTTTATTAGTGAAAAATATCAATTTTTAATTATATAATAAATTCAAATATTGCATGGTCAAACATTGTTTTCTTTTTAATAATTGATAATTTAATATATGAAAAATGAATTGGACATGTAGTAATGGGTGAGACCCTGTTGTAGATAGTCACGTAATGCATTAATTGATCTTATAAGAAAAATTTATTTGAAGGGCTTGTGAAATGGATTTTTTATACATAATCATTTATTAAAATATATTTTAAGAAGGCCTTTATGATAAAAATATCATGATATATAATATCACAACATTAAATATTCTTCATTTTAATCATTGAGAATTAATTTATTTTTATATATGTGGTTACTATGTCAATATTATCCTTTAATGAATTTTATTCTGGAAATTTTTTATTAAATGGATTGTGTTTTTAGTTATATACCATTACATATTAATTATTAAATAATAATGTATGATATATTCCACTATAATTAACCCTAACTGGGATTTTTAGCTAAACCATGTCTTTTGTTTCATTTTTTACAAGATGACATGATTTTTACTATAGATGGTATCAAAGGATATTCAATAGATGATAATTTTGTTCTAAAGGAAAATATTGTGTTCATATTTTTCTTTCTATTTTAAAATAGAGATTAAATTATATATATCTCTCTCAATAATATAATTAAACAATTCATTAATTTTTGATATGATATCTCATGTCTAGTGTAAATGTAGTATTATATACCCAAACAATGGGTTGAATGATTTTATTTAGATTAATAGGATTATAATAACATATTGGTTAGGTATCTGTGAAATAAATTCCATTCCAGACACATATACACATAGTATGAATCAAATAAAAAGAATAAAAAACTATTAACAAAATTTTCTCTATTTCATTTCATTTATTTTTTCAGTTAAAATGGAAGGTTATATAAAGTTTTATATAAATCGCCTTTTAATATTGATGATGAGGGTTGTAGGGAAATATCATTTCTGATATAAAATCATGAAAAATATATATTTTTTCAATTAAATAACAAGTTATTAAAAGAATAAATAAAAAATAGTGATCCTTTAAATCTATATCACTAAAATAAATATGTTATGGTGGAAAAAATGTGGGTTATTTATTATCGCCCCTACATTTTTGTTAAATAGACACTGTGGGCCATGTGGATGCTTATGGAATTTAATGAAGAGTTTTCTCATCTATTTCCCAAAAAAAGATATATATTTTTTCATTAAAGTCTATAAAAATATTGTATATCATACATATTTTGATAAGTTTTATTATATTGTTGTTTGTACTGAATATATATGTGATTACACAAGACATGGTAATGAAAACATTGTATCACAATTCCTATGTCTATCATTATAAAAAGATAATGAATATGTTTCCCCTACTTAGAATATGTTTTGTGTTTCATTACATGATGATATTCATATTTATTATCTAAAAGATGAAAATTAAAATTTTATATTGGGTAACAATGTTTTAAAAATATAGTGGTTTAATTCCAATAATTATATTTGAATGACCCTTTTAATGTATAAATAACATAGTAGGATTTGGATATTATGGAAAAGGACAATCAATTAGTGATAGAAGAGGAATAACATGAGTATCCCTTGGTTAGGTGAAATACAACACCACAACAACGTCCCTACTAAATTATGGATGAAACTATAGTATTGGATAAGGGGATATTTATCATTAATCCCCCCTTCATACATTTATATTAATATTTTTTCATTAATTGGGACATACAATTTATAATTTTTAATAATGTTTACCAATATTGGTATATAGTCAATGACACATGGAAAAACCGCATGTGGTGGTTTATATAAATTTAAAACAATCCCCCATTAGTATATGGATATAATTATATAAATTTCTTCTAGAGGTGAAAAAAATGTTACCCACTATGTGGGAAGACGACAATCTATCCTATTTTCCACTTTCTATTTAATTTTTATATTCTTCACTATATATTTTATCTAATGTAATGAATAATATTTTCATATTTTTTTGTTATCTATAACAATAAAAATGTGATTCCACTTAAAAAATAATCCACCTTGTTTTCCCCCCTTGTCATTCATTTGACGACCTAATATTTTTTTTTATATTTTATATAAAATGTGATATATTCGAATTTATATGTTGTGGGAGTTTAAACAGTTATTTATTTATTTATAATATATCAATAAATTTATTTTTTGTCATTTTTCATCATAAAATACTCATTATAATTATTATTTATTTAATTTAGTTTTAAATGTTTTTCTCGCTTTTGTTTATTAATGTCTTATAAATGGGTTTTATGGGAAATTTGTTTCATGAATTTTATTTTCAAGAAATATTTTGATTATGAAAAAATGATGAAACCATTTTCTAATAATGAATGAAAAAAATAGTTTTTCCATCCATGTGATTTATTATGCACCCTTTTGACATATTTTTCTTAATACCCAAATTTTCCTAATGTAAACATGTTATTTTTCGGAAAAAGAAATTAATATTTTTCACATATATTCCATTTGTGTTCATAAAATATCTTTAAAATTATTATAGAATTTATTGGATAGTAAAATTTTAACATGTAACCTAAATTTATAGTCACAATTAATATTAAATTTTTTTCCATGATTTTTATTATAGTTTTATACCAAATTACTATCTTATTGTCTCTTACCTACAAGTACACATATTATTTTTGAATGATTATTTCATATTTTAGTGTGGAGAAGTGATTTTTTAGAAATTTTATTATAATGTGGTTAATAGTTGGGGATCTGAGGTGTGTTGTAATTATATTTATAAATAGTTGACTATGAATTATATATGAGTAATTATTCAATATACATTATTTGTATATTAAATTTCATATAAAAATACGAAATAAAATAAAACAATGAAAAAGAATATAAAATTTGAATAAATTATAAATAGTGTATTAATAATTTGTATTAATTTTATATCATATATCCTTTTTAAACATTAATAGAATTAATTTTAATTGATCTATTATTTTAAAAATCTATTTCATTCACTATGTAAAATTAATTATTTTTTCTAAATCAAATTTAGAATTAGGATGAAATCATTCATGGAATTATCTTTTTGAAATATGTGTCATGTAAAAGTTTGTGTGATGTATATTTTTATATATAATTTAATGATATTTACTTCATATTAAAATTTGAATATAGATGCAATTATATATAAGCTTTCCACTTCATCTTCAAATCCGTTGAATTTTTATATGTTTTTACCCACCAACCCTTAGACACAAAATACCCATCAAAAGAAAAAATGATTATGAAAAATAATTTGTCCCACATTGAATATATATGAGGATTTTAATAGATATATCATTATTCATACATTTTACATGAGTTACAATAATATCAAATTAAATTTCTCATCAGTTAAAAGTGATATAATATTCCACAAAAGGTATGTTGTGGTTCTATCCTATGTTGATTTCTTTATTGATGGATATTAATATGGGATCTAAAAATTAAAGTAAATTTTTTATATTTATTTCAATTGATGAAATTATCTTTTGAAAAATAGCATGAAATTATTCCCACATTTATTTTTGATTGGGTTTGGATTTGGATTTCTGATGATTACTGATATGTGAAATTTTTATTTGTGGGTTAGTGATGTGAAATGTATTTTTACAAAATTTGTTAATATAATTATATATTATTTATGATAATAATTTATTATTTACTATAAATTTCCAAATTATTAGGTTTTCGTAAATAATCATGTAAAATTGTGAGATTGATTTTTTTAAGTTTTTGTGTTATTATTTGGATTGTTATTTCATAAGAAATTTATTTTGGTATCAAAAAAAATTTCAATTAATTTTTCTTGTATTTTTTATTTTTTTTCTTAATTAGATCAACTAGAAAAATTATTGAATCCATTGATATGATGACCAAATGATTACTATCATGTAGAACTAGGAATTTCTTCATCTAATTATAAATTTTATTGATTGGAACATATATCACAATGAATGATTCAAATTGAAATGAAATGAGGAAGTATTATAGAGAATATCCATGTGAATTATTTCAACCATTGTGGAAAATATATATTTTATTATTTTTGATTACTTTTTTTAAAATAAATTGGAGAATATGAGTCTATTGTATCGTAATTACATAAATTGTTTTTATGTCAATATATCATAAATATTGCAAAATGGGCCTAAATAAGATAAATTATTTTTTAATCACAATCCTGATAGTGTGGAGAAAATTTTATTAAAAACACTATAAAACTTTTATGCATTTATTTTACATAAAAAGTTCAATCATTTGGTTAACATATTTAGTGGTTAAATATTTCAACACTCTTACATATAAATATAAATCTCTCTTGCAACTCCATAAATATTATATTTTTATTTCATTTTTAGTACTAACGTAAGGTTTTTTCTATTATAGTATAATTATTTTTTTTAATATGTAATTTATGTGTTTTTCCTTCAGTTATGTAGATATGTTTTTTATTTATCCAACGATAAATATGATCTCTATGAAAATTTAGATTTGACCTCCCAATGGATTAATTGATGGAGTTTTTCCCTTGAATTATCTCACTTTTAATATCATTTAATTTTCTTTTATATGAATTTTGTTGATATTTAAACAACAGAGTGTTTGGGGACTCCCTATTCTATCTACTACATAGTTACTATATCTAATTTATTAATAACAATAAAAATTAATTTTTGAGTCACTCATAAATTAGGGTATTACAAGAATAATAATATTCAAAGAGAGTAATATTTTTCTCATTTCTAATGAGTATATATATTCTTTTTTATAGTTAGTTTCATGGTAAAAGGGAAATAGAAAAGTATGATGGTAGATTTTCATGTGGCATGAATGTGACGAAAAATTATTCTAATTGGGTTCTCCATTAATTCCTTTAATAGAAACAAAGAATCTTTCCCACATTCCTAACAAAGTGGATACATAGATTCTAATTGAAGGTGGTCAATATGGGCTTCACAGCCAATGGAACATAGGATATCGCCTTGGATGAGGTGATAGATGTTCAGGATTATCACACCCTTTTGGGGATAATTTTAATAAAACACTCTACTATAATATATATTGAGGATTTATTTGAATATTTTAACAATCATTGTATGGGACATGTGATGCTAACAAAATTATCATGTTTTTAGTCCTTCCACGTGTGATATATTTTATATTAAGGATTCCATTTACATGTATCTGGGATTCTTTAGTCATTTCCCATTAATGGGTATTTACTCTTTTTTTAAGACACATTACTAAGTACTACATTTTTTATTTACATCTAGAGTGGTGATTAACATTTCAAGGATAGAATTGAACCCCTTTGATCTATCATACATGTAGTGATTATAAACTGAATAAAAAATCACACAGTTCATTGAAGCCATGTAGTTTAACCTCGCATGAAAATGACATATGTTTTGGAAGTTTGATGTCAACAATTTTCATTGAAAATTAGGGAGGTGTCATACATAACCTTGTTATAAAACGAATCATACTCATCACATTTTAATCTCTCCCATAGGATATACCCTTATGTATATACCATTGTATGAGGAAATTTATATCACTCCCTTGGTTTGAGAATACACACTAGGGAATCCCATAGCTATAATATATTCATTATATAAATTTTACGATCATTAAAAATCCCTAAGAACACATTATACATACTTGGAGAGTGAAACATGTGATTTAAAATAATCGGTTTCCTCACATATGGATGTGGTATTTACATACTGGGATTTAATTATAGAGGGGTTCATATGAAACTCGGACCATAGGATGAAATCCTTATTATGGAAGGAATCAAAGTAATCCAAGATAATTTTCCTTCTCAATCCACTAGTAGATGAGGAAGAATGATATGAACATGAGAGATATTTTGTATTGATGGTTGGAATTTAAAATATATTGAAGGTATTACATCAAACTACATTCCAATTTGTTGTTTGGACTTAGGAAGGAGTTATATGTATGATGGATATTAAAGGATTGAATTTTCATATACCTTAGTTTGCTTCTCAATCTACTAGTGGATGAGAAATAATGTTAATCCCATGGGATAGAATGAGTCATAATGTTTAGAATGTCAAAGACATGGAGGGTCTTACACCAAAGTGGATTCCCAACTAATATTGATCATTAGGTTGGATTATTATGTATCCTTAATATAGTATGAATAAAAATTATTATATTTAATTTTAAATCTCAATCAGATAGTGTATACAGAATAATGATGTTGATATGGGAGAGATTAGGTCATGATGGTAAGAATGTTGGATACATGGACAATCTTACACTAATGTACATGCCCTTTTGAAATCAGTTTTGAGGAATGTGTCATATGCATCCTCAATATAGAAAGGATGATATTTCTAGTAGTTCAGGTGCCTTATCAAAATGATGTGGGTTAAAAAATGATAATCCCATGGGATATATTGGGTCCTGAAGGGTAGAATGTTAGAGACAAAAGGGGATTATAGTGAATTAGATGTCAATTTAATCTAATTCCATAAGAAGACATCATAACTATAAAAATATAGATTGAATAATTTTTCACATATTTAAGTTGTGATATGATCTAATATGTTCACAACAAGGGCTATCATATCTTATGACTTTTATTTGACATTTTCTAATAATCTAGCCTACCAGTCCTGATTGTCTTCCTAAAATTCATAAGGATGTACGAACATGTCATGGGTTCCTAACTAAAATTTCCAAATAAAATTTCAGGATCAAATTATATTTTCCAATGAACCTTTAATAATTAAAAAAAATGTTTATATGATGTCACATAATCAATGATGACATGTCTTGAGGTCATAAAAATACCTAGATGATTAGTCTAGAGGGTAACACATGATCTAGATGGAATTTCAAGACGATGTCTCATTATCCAAGATAACCTGAATTGGGGAATCACATTATCCAAATTATTTTTTCATAGGACATCCCATGATCAATAATGACATGTGCAGAGGTTTCCATAAGACCACGATGACAAGTTTGAATACTTTCGTGTGATCTGGAAGACTTGTTCAAAGGAAATCCAATGACCCAACATGAAATAACTAAAGGGTTCTGTATGAACTAGATTAATTTTCTATAAGAAATCATTAGACCAAGATTAATTATCCTAGTGCCTTACCATAATTTTCTTGAAATTTCATGAGGAAATAACATGATTGTGTTAGAAATCCAAGAAGACTTGAGAAGACATATGTTTCGTGGATAGAGGGTGTCACGTGACATAATAGACATCTTTGAGAGAAGTTTCATGATCCAAATATAATGTCAATGGGGTTTCCCATTACTTGTGAGATATGACCTGGTGTTGTCCCATGATCTAGGAAGATCTTGCGATCTTCATGAAGATTAACTTATCTATCTTAATGCGAGTCTCCTATATTTATATTCATCATTCAATCCATTATTTTATATGGTTTTCCTGGTAATCCTATTGTTTTATGATTTTATATTACACATGACCCAATAACCATGAAGGCATTCCTTTTTATTTTCTAACAAATACACCTTCAGTCATTTTCATGATATATATTTTGATCATCCGAAGAACATAATATTGTTTCATGATCCCATAGATCAGTATGTATATTTTACCTAGAAGAATACCATTAAATACCATTACTAGTCACCTAGATAATTCCACTCGTATACTATCATCTAGTTGTCGCATGTGGTCTTTCACTAGTAATTTGTGTTTTTTTTCATATTGGGGCGTCTCTCTACCGCACTCTATGCCATATTTTAGAGGTGTGTATTTGTTGGTTATGAATAAGAGATATTTGAGGTATTTGGAGTCATGTTCATTGATTTAATCTTTGATGGTTCTTTCATGGAACCGTGTAATGAAAAAACTATGAAAATGATTTATCATTGAATTTATGTTAGACCCCACCTGAATACAAGGATTTCACAAAAACAGGTTTAAATGCCATGTAGAATTTATAATTTTAGTCTAACATGTATAGGGGTGTTTCTATATCAGGATGCATACTGGAAGACTTTTATGGGATTAAAGATGACTTCTCATGTGTCCTCTATGAGACTACAGAGACATGTAATTAGAATCATCCATGAGATCATTATCACTTGTCTAAGGGCCCTCGGGAGATCATGTTAGCTTTTTAAGTGTGCCAGACATGACCAATTGGGATTAACCAAGGTGTATAACCCCTTTCATGATATAGACATCGTATTTATCTTTCAGTGGCTGATATCATTATTTCCAAATTTTATATCAATCATTATTTTTAAAGGTCATGGGATTTCATGAGGTCAAGTGATTATTTTTGAACGAATCAAACTCCTTGTTTGTGATGTGTTTCATGGTAAATAATGGATCTTATTGTGAAAACAGTAATTATCATGGAAATATCTTTTATTTATTTATGTATCTATAGGGAAAACCATATATTTGGATTCCTAATCCCATGGATCCTCAAATGATGACGTTGAAATGGAAAAAAAATTTATGATAAGCTAGGCATGTCACCAGGGGATTCATGAGGTTGTGCAGATCTCTTGAGAACATCACATATAGATCAATGTAACTCTTCATCACATGAGAATTCTAGATTACTTATCCTTTATCATAAAGGTGTTTTAGGTGATTATTAGTCATCCACTTATTAACAATTAGGGTGATGAAAAGATATTTTATAGAATACATCGAACAATTATTCATGATTTTATAGGAACCTTCTAAAAAAAGGGTGACATTCAAAGTCTATATGCATGATCAAGAGAAGGCCATGTAATATAAATGATCATCACTCATAACCTTTTATGGGTTGTGATATTATTATTACTTCTAATGGTTAAACAATCTGTGAGAGTTGGTAAATGTGATTTACTTTTTTGAAGAGAAATTAATACTAGAACTTCATGTATTTTTTCTTTTCTATATTTTCCTATGCTCATTTGGAAAGAATCAAAAAATTCCCACCATGAGGTGTTATGTCTGTAGTGTCAAGGGATTGGTTATGAAGAATATAAATGCACACATGATCCCTTGGGGTTTCCACTAGTTGGTGTCTTCAGAGACGTTTTGAATTATCAGTGGCCATTGGTAATCTGTAGAGTGATTTATAAATATGGGTGAAAGAGCATCTCATTCACTAGTGAGTAATCCAACAACATATCTCGGTCTTTCTTCAATCATGTGATCTCCTCACAAGACCATGTCACAATATCTTGTTCAGAAGACATCTATGGAAGAACATATTATGAGACATCCTTCTCTTATATTTCTATAAGAATAATTCACATGAAATATTCCATGATACATTTCTTCATTTTCACACAGGATAGATAAATTTTTCAAACACTTTATCAAACTAATCTGTAACTTATTGTTAGTAATTTATCAATCCATGATTTGGGTCTTTATCCATATTTACGTCCTTCATCTTTACATGATCCACTAATTACTTTTCATAACTTCTTGAAAATCTTGTTGTTTTATGACCATCATAGTATCATGTGAAGATGAGTCTTATGTCATCTCACATAGTAGAGAGAATCTTAGGAGGTCATATATTCTATGATTTCTCCATGGGTCATGTAGTTCATGATACCTTGATAAAGTCATGGGATCAACAATCCCTTCATTGTTTTCTTAATGTGTATGTTACTTAGATTGCCATGAATCTCTTTTCATATAGTATTCCCCCACCTGTTTCATAAGTATTTTTTCAATTATCTAGATTTATTACAGTTATTGTACATATTCCACTATGGCCATATAGATGACGATGATTTTTGGGAATCATAAAACTAACCATGGATATCATTTGTTCTATGAAAATTAGGATCTGAAGACGTTTCTCCTATAGTAACTTTACAACTATCCCCTATCACATATGCTTCCCTCTTGTATATTTGGGTTGCTGGATGACGTTGTTATTCCTTCACATGACCACAATCTATTTCCCTAGTGGTTATAATCATCCCTAGATTAGGTAAGGAAATTATTTTTGAAGGTAGTAAATTGGTCATGGTATATTTCCATTAATTGTACAATGTGCTGATGAACACTAATTACTATATAGATGGTTGTCATTGTACCCACCAGACCATAGATAAAAGTTACCCAATAATATTTGACTCCAATTAAATTATATGTGAAGTTGATGGAACTGAAAATTTCACCAGAGCCCCAATGTATTGTTCTATGATAAATTAGAATATTTATTTTAGGTTATATAACACTACACATAATTTTTTAATTGTATACATGTGCATCCTTTGCCACATGACCATATGGTTTACTATTTCATCATTTTTCTCACTCTGAACATGACACAAGTGGGATTAGAAGTTTAATTTATGATTTCATACAACCTTCATTCCCTTGGGACACTCTTATGTGTAATCCCCAACATGTCCCTTTAACTAGGAATCATATTTGTGTTTAATACATAATATGTACTCTTGTCTAGGAAGCTTTCACTTATAATCCCCATCCATTTTATCCACATAACTAGGCCACCTCCTCTACTGTCAGCACTAAATCCTTTTCTTGAATTACATGATATTTTATTTCCAACTAACTGGGATATGTAGGAATTATCTCTATGTTCCAAACACAATATTCCAATCTTTCTATGTATTCAATACATTCCATCAATTACATCCAAACCCAACATTACAACCTTTATATATATTCAATTCATTCCATCAATTCCATCCAATCCCAACATTTCATACATTCCATCCATTCCACTGGAAACATTATCCACATCCATTCTAATTTTACCCAGGACGGAACATCCTAGTGAGATATTTCCACCCACCTAGGCATCTTCAATTGGTAATTCCCATCAACTCCCTGAGTTCACATAACAACACCCTAGTCATTTCACATTCTTAATCCCCCCCCAATCCTATCAATTTCCCCATATCACTGTGGAAGTCTATTACTAGGAGAATTACCCCTATTCTCTCCCACATGTCATTATACCCATGATACGAATCCTTATTCCCAATATTGAGTTTTGTTCATGAGGTATTATGAATATACTATGGTGTGAAATGGAATATTCAAGCTTCCCCGAAGAACCCTTGGTCCAAAATATATTAACATAAACTAGGTTTCTTTATCCAATGAATCAGGACTATAAACTATGTGTGAATTCATTAGAATGTGTGATGTGGTGATGGGCCTTGTTGGTACTCATTCATGTTAGGTTTTCTATTGTGTCACAATATACTTGTCCATTTGGGATGTCACATCCATGGTGAAAATAATATGACCATAAACATTGACGCTATAGTCCAAATTTTATGAATATATAATTTATGTGAGCCTCTTTGGGAATTTTTGCTGTAGTATGGGCCTCCATGGCCCTCATTCACTTCACGTATGTCACTCCACCATTCCCTATATTCCCATTTTGGGAATCCTCTTTCTAATGGAAAAAAATATACGACATTAAACTATTTGAAATTAACCGATCAAACAATTTAAAAATATTCAATGTGTCCGAATAATATGATGTTAATGTATTGAATGATTTGTATTTACCATGTTAAATTAAACTACTTTCCCAACGTATTCACCATGCGATGTAAACTTGTGTGTCTTTTTTCCTTTATTAACATATTAGAAAATGAAATATTCCCCAGGCCCTCAATTGAGATGTCCTTTTCTCTGAAGTTGGTCATATTTCCATAGTGTATCTATTTTCTTATTTCACATGGAACTAATGATATATATCCCCAAGAAGATGTGTTGACTTTCATTCAAAACAATATTATTACACCAAAGTTATCTAATTCATGATGGAATAATTATAAGAGTGTTGGAATTAATTAAAAAATTCTATAACTTCATTCCACTTCTTGTGTGTCCCTGATTTGGATCTTCATCGTCTTCTTTGTCTGAGGGGATCCCCTAATGGTTGGTCCCATGAAATTCATTGATGACCTGACATCATATTCAAGTGTTCTTGAATACTTCAGATGATATTTCTATATGGGTTTTGTGTTTTGGACATGTTCTGTGGTTAGTAAAATGTAGAAAACCTTGAACATTCATTGGTTATTTGACACTATCATACAAATTGAACAATTATGTAATCTTCCAAAGTTTCTAAAATCAATAATGACCAATGATAGATTATGTATTTTTAAATATTTTCCTCACAAATATGATTTTTTATTATAATTATAATTTGAATATTAATTTCTCCTTACACGTTGTACGTTTCAGATGAAATAAGAAAGTCACGACATAGAAAGGGACATACACATACCACAACCTCTTTGGAGTTTTTGAAAAATTTATTATATATCTCTTCTATGGTGATCAAATGCATCAACTCTACCAATGTGTGGTGTGTGGCATCCATGATTTTCCACCTCTTCCAATGCTTTGATTCCATGAAACTATAGTATGTGGAATTTTCATCATCTATTGTATGTTATCGATCCAATTCAATATAGATATCCAAAATTTGGGGTGTTTCCTTCTACATTTGGTTCTCACCATTCTCAAGATGATCCCTCATTATACAAATTAATGTCGATTGAGTCCTGATAAGTGAAACATGTGTTCTTGTTTTCTCCCCCAAATATTTAATTTCCTGGCCGACTTCTAGAATCACGATTTTGTTGTCATTATTCTCTAGGAATGAGGTGACGTAAAGGTGCTAGATTCCATATCATATATTTTTTGATGTGTAATCATGTAATAGAACATGAAGAAGTCAAGAATATGTTCTTGCGGTATACATAATTCATTGCCAATGGTGAAATGAATCAATCAGTTTCACTAGTTGCATCACTATAGACTGGTCAATGAAGAATTGTACACACTTTCATTCCCCACATTGGATGATGTGGTTCTCTTTGTCTTTGTCATCATAATAATCAAAATTCTCTTCAGGATATGCAGGATTGTAATCCAAAAAATAAGTAAGGAGTTCACTTGGAGAGCCTTTCACTAGCATTCTCTCATAGGGAATGGGCTCTAGGTCATGTGGACGACCATCTTCACATGATTCTTCTTCTATAGCTTCACCCCTATTAACCTCATGTTCTGACCCACTAGTGGAATCACTCGCAATCATATCCACCTGTTAATCTAGAATAAAAAATGATTGATTCTCTTATATTGTCTCCTCATTTATAGGAATGTCCATTATAAAATATCACATGGGTTCCATGGCCTCGTCTAGTAGTAGGGCTTGTAGTCTTTTGACAATTGTATGGGATAAAATAACCATAGAAAATGTTATCATCAAATGACATGTATGAATTTGTTTAAAAATGGAATTATATGAGCTGAGAACCACTGGGTTGAGTACCAGATTCATGGTGGGTAATTACACCATGGGAGACCCCTCAAAATTAGGTATTTAAATGATTGGATTTGGTTCATATGACATCATGCATGAAAAATATGAACGAGACATTAAATCATGTTAATGATAACTCACATTGGAAAATATGATTATACCCTCTTTTGAAACATGATTTTACCTGGATGGGGTTATTTTTTATTATAATCCATATTGTATATGCCTCCTCCCTATAAATGGAAGTCATTGTGGGTATAACTTGGCATGATCCCCTTTAAATGATAGGGATGCCCTTAGACGCTGAAGATTTCACCCCAGCCGTTTCAACCACATATAGATCACCACCTAGTTTAGCCCTGGGAGCAGGCTCTAGAGCATGCACATCCTCCCTCGTTGGAACATCTTCCTACCCTATAGTAGGTGTCTCTTTTTCACTATATAGATTCTCCTGTGCAAGATATGCTTTATTTTGTGAAATTTTGTAATGAATATAAGGGTCAAATAATGATATGAGTGTGTAACTCTTACTAAGAGATACTCATCCAAATCACCTAAAGATTGTTTGATCTCACCACTTTCCCAGGGAATCCTCATCCACAAGGATTACCTATCTCCAAACTCTTCTTTTTCTTCATATTCTTATTTTTTTTTCTTATTTATGATGTGATTCCTATAGATTTTTCACCTAACTAATCATCACATTTTTTTGGTAGAGGGTGTTTCATACTTCCCACTTTAGAAACAAATACATCCATTTCTATTAGATATGCTTGTGTCTCATGAAATATAACCCTATATATAACTTGAGTGTGCCCAAAATTTGGATGTTCAATACAATGTCTCTTTAAATTCATCCATAGGACCTACTTTTATAATGACATTTGTAACGTCCTACTAGTAGACCAATTATATGGAATGATGGCGTTACTAGGTGGCGGAAGCAGATATCTCAACTTTTTCCAAGGGGAATATTTCTCGGATAATTGGGGTATCTTCCTAGATGTGTACCATTATATAGGAATGGGTGTATCCACAACATTTAGTTTCCCTTCCGCAGAAATTTTATCTTGAGCCACCCTAGAAGATGCATAGAAGAAACTGCTAAAGTGATCCCCTTTTGTGAAACCCCAGCCCAACGTGTTTCCCAGTCTTATGTCGAATCATAGAATTTATGTGAAAGCCTCCAATTTTTTGTTCACCCATTACCTGAAGATGAATTGAATGTATCCAATCAAAATCACCATGTCTGATAACCTATTCACTTCCACCTTCCATTCATTTGCGCAATAATGTTATGGTCCCTTACGAGATGTCCCCTTTGCCATTAGTTCATGTATTTCCACAAATTTATCTTCTCTACAAAGGAAAACTAATTCAACTTTATTCTCATAATAGTAATACTAACATGGACCTCTTTTCTGTCTACTCATCCCCACCATTCTAACAAGGAATATATAAATTCATGACACTCCCAAAGGCGCATGATATGCAATGATGTAGCCCAAGGGTTGGGAACTGAGTCCCCCAAATCCACACTGCATGATATAAAACTACCTATAACCAAAATCCTTACCACATGAAGTTAAAATATATCCCCACCCAATGATATAAACATAAGAAACCCCGTGTAGGATTATCATGGGATGAAAAATCCTCACATACCAAGGGACATGAATATTCCCATGCGTTCTCTTTATACTCTTCCTTTTATAAGCCATAATAATCATTGATTTGATGCTCAATGTTTAAACAACATGGAAGAATATATTTCTAACATAAAACTAGATCCTCCTCACTTGGAATGACATATTCCCCTAGAATCATAAATGTTTAATCACCATACCATCACTCGTTAGCATTGTATTCATGACACGACCATTCGGTCTATTGTTTTCTGTTGATTCTGTCACTGAGAATTACTCATATTCCAATAGAGTGTAGGAGTGACCATGTAATAATACATTTCACTCCATGGGAAACTCTTTTGTGTAATCCCCTAAAATTTCCCATCTAATGAGCCTCCTCTTAAGGTGTTAGACCGATCAATTCCCCTTTTCAGGGTAACTTCATCATGTAATCCCAAAGCATTTTATTCACTTCATTTTTTCACCTACACTGGTGTAATCCCCAAATCCCCTTCTAGAAATATGTGGACATTGATCTTGAAAAAATGGGATATATAGGAAACCTCTTGAGTTACAAACCCTACATTCTATCAAATCTATTCATTCCTTCCATTCCATCAATTCCATCAATTCCATACTTTATATCCATTCATTCAATTCCATCCAAACCCATAATTCCATCAATTCCATTCATTCTATCAGTTTAATATGAACCCAAAATTACATCCATTCCATTAATTCCATCCAACATTCCATCGATAACCATCTGGATTTTACCTTTTTGGCCAAATCTTAGTGAGATATTAACACCCACATGGGTAACTTCTATGTGTAAGCCCCATCCCCTACATCATTACTCCTAATTTTATCCTAGTATTCATCTATGCATAATTCCACACACAATTAATCATACTATGGTCGTTTTTAGCACTATATTATAGAAAGTGTACATTGAATGTCTCCCCGAGATTGAATCTCAGCCAGTGGTAAAACATGACGCCCCCTCCAAAGAGTGTACCACCCAGACATTATTAAAAATTAATTCGAATCAACATTAATTTTATGACATCTTCTTGTTAAGAGATACACCTCCTTGATCCTCTATTGTGGGGATTTCTGATCCATTTAATTTCATCTCTGTATGTAATTTAACTAACGACACATCTCATGATTCTATCTCATCCTAATCATGTCATTCCTCAGGTGAAATTCATGGAATATAAACAACTACAACATCATCTATGTAACAACTCGAGTTTTTATAAGATACATTCATTTTAATTTCATTTATATATTTTGTTATACGATACTCCAAGATTATCTTGCGCTATACGCAACACCGTATTAGATTGCAGTATACACAACACTAATCTTAGATCGTGTTACGCACAATTTCATGTTTGTTTGATATTAGTTATTCTACGCAACATTGAGTGTGTATATATATATATATATATTAAATTTATAAATGAAATATGGTTGTATTTTGTTATACACAACAACAATGGAGTCTTGCACAAAACATAACCCTGGGTTGGCTTGCATTACACGCAATCGCGACCTTCTTCGATAGCGTGTGTTTTACGCAATACCGGGTTTCACTAAACTACGATATATGGTTATAATATTATTATAAACTAGACGTTATGAATAGTATTAACAAAATTTTGAATTTTATAAAATTATTATTCATCTTACACATTTTCTAGAACATGGTATGAGAACAAAATAAATTTTTCGGTTAAAATAATTATTTTTAAAAAAATGCAGTTTTGCCGCCTTTGGATTGTGCACCCACTTTAAATATAGTTTTTGAAATGATAATAAGTTCAATTTTACAAAATAAAATTATTCTTTGGAATCAGGATATAAAATTTTACCTTGGATAAAATTTTCATTTTATTCTGATAACTTTCATATTTTAATGAATAGTAAAAACATGCTATATTTTAATTAAAAACAACTCTTTTCATCATAATAACTTATGTGGTTAAATTATAATATTTAATGGTTTTAAATTAAAAATAGAATATATTTTTACCATTTAATATAATGTATGTCATTAGCATTGATTTTACAATCAATTCGTAGGTTAAATCAATTCAATCTTTTGCAATGTTTTAAACAAAAACTCGTTTTCATTCGACAATGGGATTAATTTTAATTTAATTTATGCAACTTCTGTGTATTGAATTTGAAAAAATGGATTCCATATTTTGAATCAGTGGGTCCAAATTATTCTAATAGGCAACTTTTTATTTTTTGGAATTATGAATAGTAACTACAGTAAATTTTATTTACCAAAGTTAAAGGTAAATCGGGTAATTAAGGGTAAATATAATATTATAAAATTACCCTAACACATGAAAAAAATTCTATTGGATGACTATAACTAGACCCATATCACCTAAGGGTCAGATTAGATTCATTTTATGGACTTTTGAGAATGAAAATAATTTAATTATTATTAAAATCAAAGAAAGTGACAACATGTCACTCTCTTAAATCTTATAAGTATAATAATTTTAATTTAGTGATAAACATCATACAACATCGAACATGAATAGTCTCTAGAAATCTAATAAAATTATCTACGTCATGATAATTTATTTATATTTTTTAGGGATTAAATAATTGTCATTAATGGAGATACATTAATGATGCAGAAATTATTTATTAAGTGGAAAATCAGTAATATAGTTTTTATTGAAATAATAATAACCATTAAAAGGCCCACAAACCTGACAAAAACTTATTTTTAGTGTATATATATACCATAAGAATCTATGTACCTAATATATAACCGTTTGGAGTCTTATAAAAGTGATTATGACACTTATATTATTTTATTTTAAATAATGCCAAAGTTGTCACCTTCATAATTTAATAAATATAACAATTTAAATATTGTGATTTTAAGATGATAAATTCGAGTAAAAGTATTATTGTGAAAGTTAATAGATTTACCTTCATTATAGGATTTTATTTTTAATATTTATGCAAGAAATATGTATATTAAATAATTATACAAAAATGCTGTAGTAATTATTTTATTAGGATATAAACCAAATAAATGGTTTTAAAAATAATAAAATATATATTATATGAACTATTTAATGTGATACACTAATTTTATAGATACATTTGTCCTTTTATTAATCTTTTAAAGCATTACTTTTGAACATATCTTTGGGATATATTTTATTTAAATTCATATCAATGAATAGTGTCCAAATTGACATTATTGTTATTTTATAAAAATAACATATTATAAAATTGTTTAAAAATCACAAAATATTTAAAAATTATAAATTTAAATTTATATGGTCTAAAATGATATAAAGTATCCAATTATAGAAAATTCACAACAAATAAGTAATTTATTGTTATAATTTAAAATTTAGAATTTTATTACCACAAATAAAATTAAATTGATTAAGGATAAATCAAGTTGATAATGTTTAAACTAATTTCCTAAAATGCCTGAATTTTATTGGTTGATGAGATTCCGACCCTATATCATCTTATTGTAGAATATGAGTCATTTTTGGAGGTTTTTAAGTGGGGTTAGATTTATTATAAATTAATATTTTTAAGATTTCCAAAGGTGCCCCTCTCCTCCCTTATAAAAGGGCACATCCTCCCTCTCTTCCTCACACCAATTTGAGCCTTTAATTTTGGAAAAACCCTGAACATTTCCTTTATAAACTTCACTAGAAACATCCAAGAAGTCCTGGACTTCTTCAAAGACCAATTTTAGTATCCTAAGAGGAGGGTTCAAAGAGCTGTGTCAAAGAAGAGTAATATCCGTTACCGATTCTTTCTATTTTCTTTCTTCTTCAACTTTTTCTTATTTAGTTGTTTCATTATGAAGTAATAACATCAGTATCACTCATATACTGATATGTTATTATAATTTTGAGACAATCATATTTCACCATCTATCCATCCTATGGAAAATGAAATCACCGCCCGTGCGTACGTACGGAATACCGTCTCCACGCCGTGGTGTAATCTATTTTCCACCACCACCTTACATGGATGGGTATAATGGTGAAATTAATGAATATATATGATTATTTTAAAGTGATATTGATTCTGTAATATTATACATACACTTATATAAAATTCTACGATCATGGGAATGATATCATCGCTCATGCGTACGTACGGAATACCGTCTCCACGACGCGATGAGATTCACTGTCCATGATAACCATTCAAGAATGATTATAAAGTATATATAATAAGTAATAATAAAGTATATGACATAATAATTCTACTGTATTTATGTATATATATATTTATGTCACCTACTTAATTCCATTCAATTCAATAAGGAAATGAAAACAGTGTTCATGCGTACGAACGACCTACCGTCTCCATGAACAGTGTATTTCATTCCATTTATCGATCTATTATATATATGTATATTATGAATATATATTATATATAAATCATTTTTATATTCTGGAACTAATTAATCATGATCTAAGTAATCAGATGAATAATTACAAGTCAAAACACGGACGACAAATGAAACGAATTTACCTAAAACACTCTTTAACATGGAATTTACAAAAGAATGGGTAATATAAAGTCATAAGTGAACCATATAAGATATAATAAAAATTAATATGATTCTTTAATAAGTAAATGACATTATTTAAATCATTATACAGTAGTTTTGGATACGTACGAAGCATATCAGACCTAAGGTAAGGGATAATTATGCAAATCTCATTTTTATCTGAGATTGCTTATTCGTCAGTATTTACTGTGGTTATTTATATCATCCATTTCCATGTTTTATAAAAGTGTTTTCATGTATTTTTACAGTCCTATTTACCCATTTTTGACTTTTACTACATGGTATGTATGGAATCTTTCTATTACGAGGTACTTTTTGACTTTTTCGACAAAAGTACGAGGATAATGTTATTTTTAACTTAAATGGCGTGAACGGATTTTTATGGTTTTATAAATACTTATTTTCATGAAGCATCCTCAAAAATATTTCATGAATATTTTCAAAAAAATCATTTTCTTTTAAAATTGCATGAAATTTTGTGAAAAGAAAATGATTTTGAAGAAAAAAGGATATTTTCCTTAAGAATTTATTTCAAGTGTTTTATCAAAACCATTTTCCATCTAAGATGACATTATTTTCATTTTTGTATGATTCAAGTATAATGTCTCTATGATTTAAATGGTTTCTCTTTTCTTATTATGAAATGATATCCATTTCTTTTATATGGATTATGTGATGATGTGATGATGTTTATGAAACCCATTTTATTTATTGGGTTATTATGTATGATGTATGTTTATTTTGTGGCAGAATTAAGAATGATTTCATTATGAGATGGGTGAGACCTATATCTCCCTCCAATGCATTGGGTAAAGATTTTATATCTCATGAGATAGACATGGCTGGAACGGCAAGTTAAACCGGTTCAGTAATACAGGACTGGAACAAGGAGTGAAGTCGATTCATAAAGGGTCTTTGTCCACTAAGATGGTCTTGGAAGCAATGCCTTGGATAATATGGAAATCATATCATGTGCTTAATGGTTTCCGCAATTACATGTTTTATTCTTATGCTATTTTATCATTCTTAATGTTTCTTTATGATATATGCCTTACGTACTTCCTTGTTTTATGTCACTGCTCAAGCTTTTGATTTTTAAACATTATGTTCATGTTTTTATGTTCAAATGTATATGGTATGTTTTATTTTATTCATGCTTACCCTTACTGAGAATTTGAGCTCACCCTTTTTATATTTTATTTTCCCCATGATATAAATATAGGTTTTAGGTAAGAAAAAAAGGGGAAGATCTTTATGGGAGATGTTGAGGATCTTTCACCATGATTAGCAGATTACGTTCCAAGTTTCCAAAGACACTAAACTATTACGGTCCTTGTGTGTCTCTTTTTGTTATGTATTAAGTATTCCGCAAAAGTAAGGCAATTTTCATGTACTTCAAGCTTCAGGTTTCTATAGTTGGTATCAGAGGAAAGGTTTAGTCAACCTTTGGAAACTAGGATGCAAAAACGTTAGTGAGATCCCTAGAGATATTTCTAAGGTATGTCTAGGGATGTCCCTAAGGATAAGTATACGTATAAGATATAGTACTAGAACTATGGTAACGATCATATAATTTAACCTAAGATGTTAGATATTGAGGGTACTTCCCCTTTACTATGTTGTTTTCTCTAGCATGATTTTTTCTCTCACAGAATTCTTTTTGTGTTCTAAGTCAATGGAGGGAACCAGAAGGAATTCGGTTAACATTGAATCCAATGGAAAAATTTGTGACTATGAGAAACAAAATTGTGTAATTCCTAGAGAGAAAGATATTGTGATTATGCCGAATCAGTCATCACGATATATGGTTAACATGTTTAAATTTAGTGGTATGCCTAATTCAGAAAATAAGAGGATGATATACTTTTATGCATGTTCTCATGTTGAGGAGCATAAAGAATGGAAGATTGAGATTTCTAAAGAAGGGAAGAAGAACCTTGAGGAATACCTCAAATGGAGGGACATATGTTATCTATGTGGAGAAAAGGGTCATAGAGTGACAGACTGTTATGAAGTTCAATGTCTTATTTGTGGAGAACATGGGCATTACCCAACTCAATGCCCTGACCTAAAAAGTGACTTCTAAATCAAGGAAGGAATTTTTCCAGGAAAATAATTAAAGAGGATGGATTGAAGTGTTTATGTATTGGTATTGAAGAATAATGTTGTTGAGGTACTTTTATGGTTTATTAGAATATTTTTGTATTAGTCTATTGTGGTTTTCAATAATTTTATGGTACCAGTAACCATGAAAAGTGATTCAAATATTTTGTAAAGTAGATTATATGTTCATAATGAAGGGATTAGAAGACAATGAGATTTTTGATTGTATTAATGAGCTCATGATTGATATAAGGACTAAGTGATATCATGGTTTGAGTATTAGAATTTTTAAGATTTTGGTATGTGGAATGTGTTAACTTTTAACTACATTCATGTTTTCACTAAGGTTCAATGGGTATTCATTCTTCAGGAGAATACATGATTAAGGTAATCAAATGTTTGTAATTTGACCAAAAAAAATATCTTATGATATATGGTGGATAAATGATGGCATTCACGTTATTGTTATGTGACATTTAAAGTAATCATTTTCTTCATACTATGATCTTAGACCGATGTATTTTAGATAAGCCTAAAGATTGGAATGGATTATGTTGGACATAAGTTAGTATTGTTTAATGATAGAACTTTTTTTGAAATTATTGATGGGATGTTATAGTAATGTAGTTTTAGAAAAAGGACAACCTACAGGACGGGGGACAACCCATTGCGTCGGACAAGGCTGTTGGAATCGAACCCACAACTGAAGTGCGACTGGCCTTTATCACATACCAATGGCCTACAGGAAGTCCCTGGTTCGTAGAAATTAGTTTTATTTTATTAAGCGGTATGATATATAAATTACAAGTTCATTTTTGGAATCGTATATGATTAACCTCACCATAGATGGACTTATGTATATTTGATAACTTTTGCAAACCTTTTTTTTTTAAACAGATGGAATGACCGATCATTCTATCACATGACCTGTTAACACTTCACGAATAACAAATTCAACTTCACTTCTTTAAGAGATGAAGTGGAAATTGTTCAAAGCATGACCAACAGTGAGATTGTACCAAAATCATGCAAGTATATCTTCTAATTCAAAATTTTCAACTTTATGGAAATGATATTGAAAACCAAAAAAATTTTGTCCTAGTTCTCTTATGAATCATATGGTACCTTATATCATCACAATTTTTTGGTTTTGTGATTGATGGCTTTTTCATAGCCATGTTCTCTACCACTCTCCATCAGAAGTTGATGGTTAGATTTTTTCTTTCATATCCATATTTTCACCTATTTCTACTATATGGAAACCCAGTGACGAGTTACTTTGGGTAATCATTATGTTTCATACTTTAGTTTTTAAAATTATGTTTTAGTATTCCTTTTTACGATGTGGGTTTCTATAAATATTAAACGATTTATAAACCCGACGAATTTCGAGGGAGAAATAAATTTTAAGGGGGGTAGAATGTAACAACCCGAGATTTTATAAGATACATTCTTTTTAATTTCATTCATATCTTCTGTTGTATAATACACTAAGATTATCCTGTGCTATACGCAACACCGTATTTGCTTTCAGTATACACAACACTAATCTTAGATCATGTTACGCACAATTTCACGTTTGTTTGATATTAGTTATTCTAAGGAACATTGCGTGTGTGTGTATATATATATATATATATATATATATATTAAATTTATAAATGAAATATGGTTGTATTTTGTTATACACAACAACGAAGGAGTCTTGCACTATACGCAAGCCTGACTTGGCTTGCATTACATGCAATCGCGACCTTCTTCGATAGCGTGTGTGGTACGCAATACTGAGTTTCACTAAACAACGATATATGGTTATAATATTATTATAAACTAGCCGTTATGAATAGTATTAAATACATTTTGAATTTTATAACATTATTATTCATCTTACACATTTTCTAGAACATGGTATGAGAACAAAATAAATTTTTCGGGTAAAATTAGTATTTTAAAAAAATGAAGTTTTTCCGCCTTTTGATGGAGCACCCACTTTAAATCTAGTTTTTGACATGTTTATAAGTTAAATTTTACAAAATAAAATTATTCTTTCAAATCAGGATATAAATTTTACCTTCGATAAATTTTTCATATTATTCTGATAACTTTCATATTTTAATGAATAGTAAAAACACGCTATATTTTAATTAAAAACAACTTTTTTCATCGTAATAACTTATGTGGTTAAATTATAATATTGAATGGTTTTAAAGTATAAATAGAATATATTTTTACCATTTAATATAATTTATGTCATTAGCATTGATTTTACATTGAATTTGTAGGTTAAATCAATTCAATCTTTTTCAATATTTTAAACAAAAACCCGTTTTCATTCGACAACGGGATTAATATTAATTTAATTTATGCAACTTCTGTGTATTAAATTTGAAAAAATGGATTCCATATTTGGAATCAGTGGGTCCAAATTATGTTAATAGGCTACTTTTTATTTTTGGAAATTTGGAATAGTAACTACGGTAAATTTTATTTACCATAGTTAAAGGTAAATCGGGTAATTATGGGTGAATATAATATTATAAAATTACCCTAACACATTCCAAAATTCTATTAGATGACTATAAGTATACCCATATCACCTAAGGGTCGGATTAGATTCATTTTATGGACTTTTGACCCAAAAAATAATTTAATTATTATTAAAACCAAAGAAAGTGACAACATGTCACTCTCTTAAATCTTATAAGTATAATAATTTTAATTTAGAGATAAACATAATAACACTTCGAACATGAATAGTCTCAGGAAATCTAATAAAATTATCTACATAATGATAATTTATTTAGATTTTTTAGGGATTAAATAATTATCATTATTGGAGATACATTAATGATGCCAAAATTATTTATTAAGTGAAAAATCAGTAATATAGTTTTTATTGAAATAATAATAACCATTAAAAGGCCCAAAAACCTGAAAAAAAAAATATTTTTAGTGTATATATATACTATAAGCATCTATGTACCTAATATATAACCGTTTGGAGTCTTATAAAAGTGATTATGACACTTATATTATTTTATTTTAAATAATTCCAAAGTTGTCACCTTCATAATTTAATAAATATAAAAATTCAAATATTGTGATTTTAAGATGATAAATTCGAGTAAAATTATTATTGTTAAAGGTAATAGATTTATCTTCATTATAGGTTTTTATTTTTAATTTTTCTGAAACAAATAAGTATATTAAATAATTATACAAAAATGTTGTAGTAATTATTTTATTTGGAGATAAACCAAATAAATGGTTTTAAAAAAAATAAAATAAATATTATATGAACTATTTAATGTGATCCACTAATTTTATAGATACATTTGAACTTTTATTAATCTTTTAAAGCTTTTAGTTCGAAAATATATTTGGGATATATTTTATTTAAATTCATATCAATGAATAGTGACAAAATTGACACTAATGTTATTTTATAAAAATAACATATTATAAAATTGTTTAAAAATCACAAATTTTTTTAATGATTATAAATTTAAATTTATATGGTCTAAAATGATAAAACGTATCCAATTATGGATAATTCACAACAAAAATATGTAATTTATTGTTATAATTTAAAATTTAGAATGTTATTACCACAAATAAAATTAAATTGATTAAGGATAAATCAATTTGATAATGTTTAAACTAATTTCCTAAAATGTCTAAATTTTATAGGTTGATGAGATTCCAACCCTATCTCATATTATATTCGAATATGAGTCATTTTTTGAGGTTTTTAAGTGGGGTTAGATTTATTATAAATTAATATATTTAAGATTTCCAAAGGTGCCCCTCTCCTCCATTATAAAAGGGCACCTCCTCCCTCTCTTCCTCACAACAATTTGAGCCTTTAAGCTTGGCACAACCCTGACCATTTCCATTATCAACTTCACTAGAAACATCCTAGAAGTCCTGGTCTTCTTCAAAGACCAATTTTAGTATCCTAAGAGGAGGATTTAAAGAGGTGTGTCAAAGAAGAGGTAATATCCGTTAGCGATTCATTCTATTTTCTTTCTTCTTCAACTTCTTCTTATTTAGTTGTTTCATTATGAAGTAATAACATCAGTATCACTCATATACTGATATGTTATTATAAGTATGAAACAACCATATTTCACCATCTATCCATCCTATGGAAAATGAAATCACCGCCTGTGCGTACGTACGGAATACCATCTTCATGCCATGGTGTATTCTATTTTCCACCACCACCTTAGATGGATGGGTATAATTGTGAAAGTAATGAATATATATGATTATTTTAATGTGATATTGATTCGATAATATTATACATACACTTTAATAATATTCTACGATCATGGGAATGATATCATCGCTCGTGCGTACGTACGGAATATCGTCTCCACGACGCGATAAGATTCACTCTCCATGATAACCATTCAAGAATAATTATAAAGTATACATAATAAGTAATCATAAAATATATGACATAATAATTCTACTTTATTTATGTATATATATATTTATATCACCTACTTAATTATATTCAATTCAATAAGGAAACGAAAACAGCGTTCATGTGTACGAACGACCTACTGTCTCCATGAACGGTGTATTTCATTCCATTTATAGATCTATTATATATATGTATATTATGAATATATAATATATATAAATCATGTTTTATATTCTGGAACTAAGTAATCATGATCTAAATAATCATATGAATAATTACATGTCAAAACACGGATGACAAATGAAACGATTTTACCTAAAACACTCTTTAACATGGAATTTACAAAAGAACGGGTAATATAAAGTCATAAGTGAACCATATATGATATAATAAAAATGAATATGATTATGTAATAAGTCAATGACATTATTTAAATCATTATACAGGAGGTTTGGATACGTACGAAGCATATCAGACCTAAGGTAAGGGATAATTTTGCAAATCTCATTTTTATCTGAGATTGCTTATTCGTCAGTATTTACTGAGGTTATTTCTATCATCTATTTCCATGTTTTATAAAAGTGTTTTCAGGTATTTTTACAGTGCTTTTTACCAATTTTTGACTTTTACTACATGGTATGTATGGAATCTTTCTATTACGAGGTACTTTTTGACCTTTTCGACAAAAGTACTAGGAGAATGTTATTTTTAACTTAAACGTCGTGAACGGACTTTTATGGTTTTATAAAGACTTATTTTCATGAAGCATCCTCCAAAATATTTCATGAATATTTTCAAAAAAATCATTTTCTTTTAAAATTTCATGACATTTTGTGAAAAGAAAATGATATTGAAGAAAAAAGGATATTTTCCTTATGAATTCATTTCAAGTGTTTTATCAAAACCATTTTTCTATCCAAGATGACATTATTTTCATTTGTTTATGACTCAATTATAATGTCTCTATGATTTAAATGGTTTCTCTTTTCTTTTTATGAAATGATATCCATTTATTTTATATGGATTATGTGATGATGTGGTGATGTTTATGAAACCCATTTTATTTATTGGGTTATTATGAATGATGTATGTTTATTTTGTGGCACAAGTAAGAATGATTTAATTATGAGATGGGTGGGACCTATATCTCCCTCCAATGAACTGGGTAGAGATTTTATATCACATGAGATAGACATGGCTGGAACGACAAGTTAAACTGGTTTAGTAATACAGGACTGGAACAAGGAGTGAACTCTATTCAGAAAGGGACTTTGTCCACTAAGATGGTCTTGGAAGCAGTGCCCTGGCTAATATGGAAATCGTATCATGTGATTAATTGTTACCACAATTACATGTTTTATTCCCATTCTATTTTATCATTCTTAATGTTTCTTTATGATCTACGCCTTATGTACTTCCATGTTTTATGTTATTGCTCAAAATTTTGATGTTTAAACATTATGTTCATGTTTTTTTGTTCAAATGTATTTGGTATGTTTTATTTTATCCATGCTTACCCTTACTATGAATTTGAGCTCACCCTTTTTATATTTTCTTTTCCCCATGATATAAAGATAGGTTTTAGCTAAGAAAAAAAGGGGAAGATCTTTATGGGAGATGTTGAGGATCTTTCACCAAGATTAGCAGATTATGTTCCAAGTTTCCAAAGACACTAAACTATTACGATCCTTGTGTGTCTGTTTTTGTTATGTATTAAGTATTCCACAAAAGTAATGCAATGTCTATGTACTTCAAGCTTCGGGTCTCTACAGTTGGTATCAGAGGAAAGGTTTAGTCAACCTTTGGAAACTAGGATGCAAAAACGGTAGTGAGATCCCTAGAGATATTTCTAAGGTATGTCTAGGGATGTCCCTAAGGATAAGTATAAGAATAAGATATAGTCCTAGAAATACGGTAACGATCATAGAATTTAACCTAAGATGTTAGATACTGAGGGTAATTCCCCTTTACTATGTTGTTTTCTCTAGCATGATTTTTACCTCTCACAGAATTCTTTTTGTGTTTCAAGTCAATGGAGGGAACCAGAAGGAATTCAGTTAACATTGAATCCAATGGAACAATTGGTGACTATGAGCAACAAATTTTTGTAATGCCTAGAGAGAAAGATATTGTGATTATGCCGAATCAGTCATCACGATATATGGTTAACAAGGTGAAATTTAGTGGTATGCCTAATTCAGCAAATAAGAGGATGATATACTTTTATGCATGTTCGCATGTTGAGGAGCATAAAGAAAGGAAGATTGAGATTTCTAAAGAAGGGAAGAAGAACTTGAGGAATACCTCAAATGGAGGGACATATGTTATCTGTGTGGAGAAAAGGGTCATAGAGTGATAGACTGTTATAAAGTTCAATGTCTTATTTGTGGAGAACATGGGAATTACCCAACTCAATGCCCTGACCTAAAAAGTGACTTCTAAATCATGGAAGGAACTTTTCCATGATAATCATTAAAGAGGATGGATTGAAGTGTTTATGTATTGGTATTCAATAATAATGTTATTGAGGTACGTTTATGGTTTATTAGAATATTTTTGTATTAGTCTATTGTGGTTTTCAATAATTTTGTGGTACCGGTAGCCATGAAAAGTGATTCAACTATTTTGGAAAGCAGATTATATGTGAATAATAAAGGGACAAGAAGACAATGAGATGTTTGATTGTATTCATGAGCTCATGATTGATATAAGGACTAAGTGATATCATGGTTTGAGTATATAGAATTTTTATGATTTTGGTACGTGGAAATTGTTAACTTTTAACTGCATTCATGTTTTCACTAAAGTTCAATGGGTATTCATTCTTCAAGAGAATACATGATTAAGGTATTCAAATGTTTGTAATTTGACCAAAAAAATATATCTTATGATATATGGTGGATAAATGATGGCATTCACATTATTTTTATGTGACATTTAATGTAATAATTTTCTTCATGCTATGATCTTGGATCGATGTATTTTAGATAAGCCTAAAGATTGGAATGGATTATGTTGGACGTAAGTTAGTATTGTTTAAGAATAGAACTTTTTTCGAAATTATTGATGGGATGTTATAGTAATGTAGTTTTAGAAAAAGGACAACCTGCAGGACGGGTGACAACCCATCGCGTCGGACAAGGCTGTGGGAATCGAACCCACAACTGAAGTGCGACTGGACTTTATCACATACCAATGGCCTACAGGAAGTCCCTGGTTATTAGAAACTAGTTTTATTTTATTAAGCGGTATGATATATAAAGTATAAGTTCATTTTTGGAATCGTATGTGATTAACCTCACCATAGATGGACTTATGTATATTTGATAACTTTTGCAAACCTTTTGTTTGAAACAGATGGAATGACCCATCATTCTATCACATGACCTGTTAACACTTCACGAATAACAAATTCAACTTCACTTCTTTAAGAGATGAAGTGTAAATTGTTCAAAGCACGAACAACAGTGAGATTGTACCAAAATCATGAAAGTATTTCTTCTAATTCAAAATTTTCAACATTAGGGATGTGATATTGAAAACCAAAAAAATGTTTTCCTAGTGCTCTTATGAATCAGATGGTACCTTAGATAATCACAAATTTTTGGCTTTCTCATTAATGGCTTTTTCATAACCATGTTCTCTACTACTCTCCATCAGAAGTTGATGGTTAGATTTTTTCTTCCATATCCATATTTTAACATATGTTCTCCTATATGGAAACCAAGTGATGAGTTACTTTGGTTAATAATTAAGTTTCATACTTTAGTTTTTAAAATTATGTTTTAGTATTCCTTTTTACAATGTGGGTTCTTATAAATAGTAAACGATTTATAAACCCGACGAATTTCGAGGGCGAAATTAATTTTAAGGGGGGTAGAATGTAACAACCTGAGATTTTATAAGATACATTCATTTTAATTTCATTCATATCTTCTGTTGTATGATACAGTAAGATTATCCTGCGCTATACGCAACACCGTATTAGCTTTCAGTATACACAACACTAATCTTAGATCGTGTTACGCACAATTTCAAGTTTGTTTGATATTAGTTATTATACGCAACATTGAGTGTATATATATATATATATTAAATTTATAAATGAAATATGGTTGTATTTTGTTATACACAACAACGAAGGAGTCTTGCACTATACGCAAGCCTGACTTGGCTTGCTTTACACGCAATCACGACCTTCTTCGATAGCGTGTGTTGTACGAAATACCGGGTTTCACTAAACAAAGATATATGGTTATAATATTATTATAAACTATCCATTATGAATATTATTAACTACATTTTGAATTTTATAACATTATTATTCATCTTACACATTTTCTATAACATGGTATGAGAACAAAATAATTTTTTCGGGTAAAATAAGTATTTTAAAAAAAATGCAGTTTTTCCGCCTTTTGATGGTGCACCCACTTTAAATCTAGTTTTTGACATGTTTATATGTTAAATTTTACAAAATAAAATTATTCTTTCAAATCAGGATATAAAATTTTACCTTGGATAAATTTTTCATAATATTCTGATAACATTCATATTTTAATGAATAGTAAAAACACGCTATATTTTAATTAAAAACAACTTTTTTCATTGTAATAACTTATGTGGTTAAATTATAATATTGAATGGTTTTAAAGTATAAATAGAATATATTTTTACCATTTAATATAATGTATGTCATTATCATTTATTTTACAATGAATTCGTAGGTTAAATCAATTCAATCTTTTGCAATGTTTTAAACAAAAACCCGTTTTCATTCGACAACGGGATTAATATTAATTTTATTTCTGAAACTTCTGTGTATTGAATTTGAAAAAATGGATTCCATATTTGGAATCAGTGGGTCCAAATTATGTTAATAGGATACTTTTTATTTTTGGGAATTATGAATAGTAACTACGGTAAATTTTATTTACCATAGTTAAAGGTAAATCGTGTAATTACGGGTGAATATAATATTATAAAATTACCCTAACACATGCAAAAATTCTATTGGATGACTAAAAGTAGACCCATATCACCTAACGGTCGGATTAGATTCATTTTATGGACTTTTTACCATCAATATAATTTAATTATTATTAAAACCAATGAAAGTGACAACATGTCACTCTCTTAAATCTTATAAGTATAATAATTTTAATTTTGTGATAAACATCATAACACTTCGAACATGAATAGTCTCCAGAAATCTAATAAAATTATCTACATCATGATAATTTATTTTGAATTTTTAGGGATTAAATAATTATCATTAATGGAGATACATTAATGATGCAGAAATTATTTATTAAGTGAAAAATCAGTAATATAGTTTTTATTGAAATAATAATAACCATTAAAAGGCCCAAAAACCTTAAAAAAACTTATTTTTAGTGTATATCTATACTATAATAATCTAATTACATAATATATAACCGTTTTGAGTCTTATAAAAGTGATAATGACACTTATATTATTTTATTTTAAATGATGCCAAAGTTGTCACCTTCATAATTTAATAAATATAACAATTTAAATATTGTGATTTTAAGATGATAAATTCTAGTAAAAGTATTATTGTAAAAGGTAATATATTTATCTTCATAATCAGATTTTAATTTTAATTTTTATGCAACAGATATGTATATTAAATAATTATAAAAAATGTTGTAGTAATTATTTTATTAAGAGATAAACAAAATAAATGGTTTTAAAAATAATAAAATAAATATTATATGAACTATTTAATGTGATCCACTAATTTTCTAGATACATATGTCCTTTTATTAATATATTATAGCTTTTATTTGGAACATATATTCTGTATATATTTTATTTAAATTCATCTAAATGAATAGTGTCAAAATTGTCACTATTGTTATTTTAAAACAATAACATATTATAAAATTGTTTAAAAATCACAAAAATATTTAAAAATTATAAATTTATATTTATATGGTCTAAAATGTTATAAAGTATCCAATTATGGACAATTCACATTAAATAAGTAATTTTTTGTTATAATTTAAAATTTAGAATGTTATTACCATAAATAAAATTAAATTGATTATGTATGAATAAATCAAGTTGATAATGTTTAAAATAATTTCCTAACATGTCTAAAATTTATTGGATGATGAGATTACAACCATATCTCATATTATATTCGAATATGAGCCATTTTTGGAGGTTTTTAAGTGGGGTAAGATTAATTAAAAATTAATATTTTTAAGATTTCCAAAGGTGCCCCTCTCCTCCCTTATAAAAGGGCACCTCCTCCCTCTCTTCCTCACACAAATTTGAGCCTTTATGCTCGGACATACCCTGACTATTTCCCTTCTCAACTTCCCTAGAAACATCCTAGAGGTCCTGGTCTTCTTCAAAGGCCAATTTTAGTACCCTAAGAGGAGGATTCAAAGAGGCGTGTCAAAGAAGATGTAATATCCGTTACCGATTCATTCAATTTTCTGTCTTCTTCAACTTCGTATTCATTAGTTATTTCATTATGAAGTAATAAAATCAGTATCAATGATATACTAACATGTTATTATATTTATGAAACAAACATATTTCACCATCCATCCATCCTATGGAAAATGAAATCACCGCGCGTGCGTACGTACGGAATATTGTCTCCACGCAGTGGTGTAATATATTTTCCACCACCACCTTACATGGATGAGTATAATGGTGAAATTAATGAATATATATGATTATTTGAAATTTATATTGATTTTTTAATATTATACAAACACTTAAATACAATTCGACGATCCTGGGAATGATATCATCGCTCCTGCGTACGTAGAGAATACAGTCTCCACGACGCGATGAGATTCACTCTCCATGATAACCATTCAATAATGATTATAAAGTATATATAATAAGTAATAATAAAATATATGACATAATAATTCTACTGGATTTATGTATATAGATATTTTTTTCACCTACTTAATTCCATTCAATTCAATAATGAAACGAAAACAGCGTTCATACGTACGAACGACCTACCATCTCCATGAACGGTGTATTGTTTTCCATTTATCGATCTATTATATATATGTATATTATGAATATATATTATATATAAATCATGTTTTATATTTTGGAATTAAGTAATCATGATCTAAGTAATCATACGAATAATTACAAGTCAAAACACGGAAGAAAAATGAAACGATTTTACCCAAAACACTCTTTAACATGGAATTTTCAAAAGAACGGGTAATATAAAGTCATAAGTGTACCATATATGATATAATAACAATGAATATGATTCTGTAATAAGTCAATGACATTATTTAAATCATTATACAGGAGGTTTTGATACGTACGAAGCATATCGGACCTAAGGTAAGGGATAATTTTGTAAATCTCATTTTTATCCGAGATTTCTTATTCGTCCGTATTTACTGGGGTTATTTCTATCATCCATGTCCATGTTTTATAAAAGTGTTTTCATGTATGTTTAAAGTCATTTTACCCATTTTTGGATTTTACTACATGGTATGTATGGAATCTTTCTATTACGAGGTACTTTTTGACTTTTCCGACAAAAGTTCGAGGATAATGTTATTTTTAACTTAAACGGCGTGAACTGATTTTTATGGTTTTATAAAAACTTATTTTCATGAAGAATCCTCCATACTATTTCATGAATATTTTCAACAAAATCCTTTTCTTTTAAAATTTCATGTCATTTTGTGAAAAGAAAATGATTATGAAGAAAAAAGGATATTTTTCATTAAGAATTCATTTCAAGTGTTTTATCAAAACCATTTTCCATCTAAGATGACATTGTTTTCATTTGTGTATGATTAATGTATAATGTCTCTCTGATTTAAATGGTTTCTATTTTCTTATTATGAAATGATATCCATTTCTTTTATATGGATTATGTGATGATGTGATGATGTTAATGAAACCCATTTTATTCATTGGGTTATTATGAATGATGTAAGTTTATTTTGTGGCACAAGTAAGAATGATTTCTTTATGAGATGGGTGGGACCTATATCTCCCTCCAATGCATTGGGTAAAGATTTTATATCTCATGAGATAGAAATCTCTGGAATGGAAAGTTAAACTGGTTCAGTAATACAGGACTGGAATGAGGAGTGAAATCGATTCAGAAAGGGACTTTGTCCACTAAGATGGTCTTCGCAGCAATGCCTTGGATAATATGGAAATGATATCATGTGCTTAATGGTTTCCACAATTAAATGTTTTGTTCCCATGATATTTTATCATTCTTAATGTTTTTTTATGATCTATGCCTTACGTACTTCCATGTTTTATGTCATTGCTCAAGCTTTTGATGTTTAAACATTATGTTCATGTTTTTAAGTTCAAATGTATATGGTATGTTCTATTTTATCCATGCTTACCCTTACTGAGCATTTGCGCTCACCATTTTTATATTTTCTTTTCCCCAGGATATAAAGAAAGGTTTTAGGATTGAAAAAAGGGGAAGATCTTTATGGGAGATGTTGAGGATCTTTCACCATGATTAGAAGATTACGTTCCATGTTTCCAAAGACACTAAACTATTACGGTCCTTGTGTGTCTGTTTTTGTTATGTATTAAGTATTCCACAAAAGTAATGCAATGTCCATGTACTTCAAGCTTTGGGTCTCTACAGTTGGTATCAGAGGAAAGGTTTAGTCAAACGTTGGAATCTAGGATTCAAAAACGTTACTGAGATCCCTAGAGATATTTCTAAGGCATGTCTAGGGATGTCCCTAGGGATAAGTATACGTATAGGATATAGTCCTAGAACTATGGTAACGATAATAGAATTTAACCTACGATGTTAGATATTGAGGGTACCTCCACTTTACTATGTTGTTTTCGTTAGCCTAATTTTTGCCTCTAACAGAATTCGTTTTGTGATTTAAGTCAATGGAGGGAACCAGAAGGAATTCGGTTAACATTGAATCCAATGGACAAATTGGTGACTACGAGAAACAAAATTGTGTAATGCCTAGAGAGAAAGATATTGTGATTATTCCAAATCAGTCAAAGCGATATATGGTTAACAAGGTGAAATTTAGTGGTATGCCTAATTCAGCAAATAAGAGGAAGATAGACTTTTATGCATGTTCGCATGTTGAGGAGCATAAATAAAGGAAGATTGAGATTTATAAAGAAGGGAAGAAGAACCTTGAGGAATACCTTAAATGGAAGGACATATGTATCTGTGTTGATAAAAGGGTCATAGATTGACATACTGTTATGATGTTCAATGTCTTATTTGTGGAAAACATGGGCATTACCCAAATCAATGCCCTGACCTAAAAAGTTACTTCTAAATCAAGGAATGAATTTTTCCAGGACAATCATTAAAGAGGATGGATTGAAGTGTTTATGTATTGGTATTCCAGAATAATGTTTTTGAGGTACTTTTATGGTTTATTAGAATATTTTTGTATTAGTCTATTGTGGTTTTCAATAATTTAATGGTACCGGTAACCATGAAAAGTGAATCAAATATTTTGGAACGCAAATTATATGTGCATAATGAAGGGATAAGAAGACAATGAGATGTTTGATTGTATTCATGAGATCATGATTGATATAAGGACTAAGTGATATCATGGTTTGAGTATATTGAATTTTGAGGATTTAGGTATGTGGAAAGTGTTAATTTTTAACTGCATTCATGTTTTCACTATGGTTCAATGGGTATTCATTCTTCAAGAGAATACATGATTAAGGTATTCACATGTTTGTAATTTGACCAACAAAATATATCTTATGATATATGGTGGATAAATGATGGCATTCACGTTATTGTTATGTGACATTTAAATTAACCATTTTCTTTATACTATGAGCTTGGACCGATGTATTTTAGATAAGACTAAAGATTGGGATGGATTATGTTGGACATAAGTTAGTATTGTTTAAGGATAGAACTTCTTTCGATATTATTGATGGGATGTTATAGTAATGTAGTTTTAGAAAAAGGACAACCTGCAGGACGGGCGACAACCCATCGCGTCGGACAAGGATGTGGGAATCGAACCCACAAATGAAGTGCGAATGGCCTTTATCACATACCAATGGCCTACAGGAAGTCCCTGGTTAGAGGAAACTAGTTTTATTTTATTAAGAGATATGATATATAAAGTATAAGTTCATATTTGGAATCATATATGATTAACCTCACCATAGATGGACTTATGTATATTTGATAACTTTTGCAAACATTTTGTTTAAAACAGATGGAATGACACATCATTCTATCACATGACCTGTTAACACTTCACGAATAACAAATTCAACTTTATTTATTTAAGAGATGAAGTGGAAATTGTTCAAAGCACGAACAACAGTGAGATTGTACCAAAATCAAGCAAGTATTTCTTCTAATTCAAAATTTTCAACTTTAGGGAAATGATATTGAAAACCAAAAAATGTTGTCCTAGTGCTCTTATGAATCCGATGGTACCTTAGATCATCACAAATTTTTGGCTTTGTGATTGGTGGATTTTTCATAGCCATGTTCTCTACCACTCTCCATCAGAAGATGATGGTTAGATTTTTTCTTCCATATCCATATTTTCACCTATGTTCTCCTATATGGAAACCCAATGATGAGTTACATTGGATAATCATTACATTTCATACTTCAGTTTTTAAAATTTTGTTTTAGTATTCCTTTTTACGATGTGGGTTTCTATGAATAGTAAACGATTTATAACCCCGACGAATTTCGATGGAAAATTTCATTTTAAGGGGGGTAGAATGTAACAACCCGAGATTTTATAAGATACATTCTTTTTAATTTCATTCATATCTTCTGTTGTACGATACACCAACATTATCTTGCACTATACACAACACCATATTAGCTTTCAGTATACACAACACTAATCTTATATTGTGTTACGCACAATTTCAAGTTTGTTTGATATTAGTTATTCTACACAACATTGAGTGTATATATATATATATATTAAATTTATAAATGAAATATGGTTGTATTTCGTTATACTCAACAACAAAGGAGTCTTTCACTATACGCAACCCTGACTTGGCTTGCATTACACACAATCGAGACCTTCTTCGATAGCGGGTATTGTACGCAATATCGGGTTTCACTAACCAACGATATATGGTATAATACTTTTATAAACTAGTCGTTATGAATAGTATTAACTAAATATTTAATTTTATAACATTATTATTCATCTTACACATTTTCTAGAACATGGTATGAGAACAAAAAAAAATTTCGGGTAAAATAAATATTTTTAAAAAAATGCAGTTTTGCCGCCTTTTGATGGCACACCCACTTTAAATCTAGTTTTTAACATGTTTATAAGTTCAATTTTACAAAATAAATTTATTCTTTGGAATCAGGATATAAAATTTTACCTTGGATAAATTTTTCATATTATTCTGATAACTTTCATATTTTAATGAATAGTAACAACACTCTATATTTTAAATAAAAACAACTTTTTTCATCGTAATAAATTATGTGGTTAAATTATAATATTGAATGGTTTTAAAGTATAAATAGAATATATTTTTACCATTTAATATAATTTATGTCATTATCATTGATTTTACATTGAATTCGTAGGTTAAATCAATTCAATCTTTTGCAACGTTTTAAACAAAAACTCATTTTCATTTGACAAAGAGATTAATTTTAATTTTATTTCTAAAACATCTGTGTATTGAATTTGAAAAAATGGATTCCATATTTGGAATCAGTGGGTCCAAATAATGTTAATAGGCTAATTTTTATTTTTGTTAATTATGAATATTAACTACGGTAAATTTTATTTACCAAAGTTAAAGGTAAATCGTGTAATTAAGGGTGAATATAATATTATAAAATTACACTAACACATGCCAAAATTCTATTGGATGACTAAACGTAGACCCATATCACCTAAGGGTCGGATTAGATTCATTTTATGGACTTTTGACTATGAAAATAATTTAATTATTATTAAAACCAAAGAAAGTGACAACATGTCACTCTCTTAAATCTTATAAGTATAATAATTTTAATTTAGTGATTAAAATCATAAAACTTCGAACATAAATAGTATCCAGAAATCTAATAAAATCATCTACATCATGAAAATTTATTTAAAATTTTTAGGGATTAAATATGTATCATTAATGGAGATACATTAATGATGCAGAAATTATTTATTAAGTGAAAAATCAATAATATAGTTATTGTTGAAATAATAATAACCCTTAAAAGGCCCAAAAACCTGACCAAAACTTATTTCTAGTATATATCTATACCATAAACATCTAATGACCTAATCTATAACCGTTTGGAGTCTTATAAAAGTGATTATGAAACTTATATTATTTTATTTTAAATGATGCCAAAGTTGTCACCTTCATAATTTAATAAATATAACAATTAAAATATTGTGATTATAAGATTATAAATTCGAGTACATGTATTATTGTGAAAGGTAATAGATTTAACTTCATCATAGGATATTATTTTTAATTTTTATGTAAAAAATAAGTATATTAAATAACTATACAAAAATGATGTAGTAATTATTTTATTAAGAGAGAAACCAAATAAATGATTTTAAAAATAATAAAATAAATATTATATCAACTATTTGATGTGATACACTACTTTTATAGATACATATGGCCTTTTATTAATCTATTAATGCTTTTTTGAACATATCTTCTGTATATATTTTATTTAAATTCATATAAATGAATAGTGTAAAAATTGACACAATTGTTATTTTATAAAAATAAAATATTATAAAATTGTTTAAAACTCACAAAAATATTTAAAAATTATAAATTTAAATTTATATGGTCTAAAATGTCATAAAGTATCCAATTATGGATAATTCACAACAAATAAGTAATTGTTTGTTATAATTTAAAATTTAGAATATTATTACCACAAATAAAATTAAATTTATTAAGTAAGGATAAATCAAGTTGATAATGTATAAAATAATTTCCTAACATGTCTAAATTTTATTGGTTGATGAGATTACCACCCTATCTCATCTTATATTCTAAGATGAGTCATTTTTTGAGGTTTTTAAGTGGGATTAGATTTATTATAAATTAATATTTTTAAGAATTCCAAATGTTCCCCTCTCCTCCCTTATAAAAGGGAACCTCCTCCCTATATTCCTCACACCAATTTGAGCCTTAAAGCTCATCCTAACCCTGACCATTTCCCTTATAAACTTCCCTAGAAACATCCTATAAGTCCTCGTCTTCTTCAAAGACAAATTTTAGTACCCTAAGAGGAGGATTCAAAGAGGCGTGTCAAAGAAGAGGTAATATCCGTTAGCGATTTTTTCAATTTTCTTTCTTCTTCAACTTCTTCGTCTTTAGTTGTTTCATTATGAATTAATGAAATCAGTATCACTCAAATACTGATATGTTATTATAAGTATGAAACAACAATATTTCACCATCTATCCATCCTAGGGAAAATGAAATCACCGCGCGTGCGTACGTACGGAATACCGTCTCCACGCCGTGGTGTAATCTATTTTACACCACCACCTTACTTGGATGGGTATAATGGTGAATGTAATGAATATATATGACTATTTTAAAGTGATATTGATTCTGTAATATTATACATACACTTAAATAAAATTAGACGATCATGGGAATGATATCATCGCTCGTGCGTACGTATGAAATACCGTCTCCACGACGTGATGATATTCACTCTCCATGATAACCATTCAAGAATGATTATAAAGTATATATAATAAGTAATAATAAAATATATGATATAATAATTCTACTGTATTTATGTATATATATTTATGTCACCTACTTAATTCGATTCAATTCAATAAGGAAACAAAAACAGTGTTCATGCGTAAGAACGGCCTACCGTCTCCATGAACGGTGTATTTCTTTCCATTTATCGATCTATTATATATATGTATATTATGAATATATATTATATATAAATCATGTTTTATATTCTGGAATTATGTAACCAAGATCTAAGTAATCATATGAATAATTACAAGTCAAAACACGGACGACAAATGAAACGATTTTACCCAAAACACTCTTTAACATGGAATTTACAAAAGAACGGGTAGTATAAAGTCATAAGTGAAACATATATGATATAATAACAATGAATAGGATTCTTTAATAAGTCAATGACATTATTTAAATCATTATACAAGAGTTTTTGATACGTACGAAGCATATCAGACCTAAGGTAAGGGATAATTTTGCAAATCTCATTTTTATCTGAGATTGCTTATTCGTCAGAATTTACTGGGGTTATTTCTATCATCCATGTCCATGTTTTATAAAAGTGTTTTCATGTATTATTAAATTCCTTTTTACCCATTTTTGACTTTAAATACATGGTATGTATGTAATCTTTCTATTACGAGGTACTTTTTGACTTTTCTGACAAAAGTACGAGGAGAATGTTATTTTTAACTTTTATGGAGTGAACGGATTTTTATGGTTTTATAAAGACTTATTTTCATGAAGCAACCTCCAAAATATTTCATGAATTCAACAAAATATTTTTCTTTTAAAATTGAATGAAATTTTGTGAAAAGAAAATGATTTTGAAGAAAAAAGGATATTTTCCTCAAGAAATCATTTCAAGTGTTTTATCAAAACCATTTTCCATCTAAGATGACATTATTTTCATTTGTGTATGATTCAAGTATAATGTATCTATGATTTACATGGTTTCACATTTCTTATTATGAAATGATATCCATTTCTTTTATATGGATTATGTGAAGATGTGATGATGTTTATGAAACCCATTTTATTTATTGGGTTATTATGAATGATGTATGTTTATTTTGTGGCACAAGTAAGAATGATTTAATTATGAGATGGGTGGGACCTATATCTCCCTCCCATGCATTGTGTAAGGATTTTATATCTCATGAGATAGACACGGCTGGAACGGAAAGTTAAACTGGTTCAGTAATACAGGACTGTAATGAGGAGTGAACTCTATTCAGAAAGGGACTTTGTCCACTAAGATGGTCTTGGCAGCAATGCCTTGGCTAATATGGAAATCATATCATGTGCTTAATGGTTGCCACAATTACATGTTTTATTCCCATGCTATTTTATCATTATTAATGTTTCTTTATGAACTATGCCTTACTTACTTCCATGTTTTATGTCATTGCTAAAGCTTTTGATGTTTAAACATTATGTTAATGTTCTTAAGTTCAAATGTATATGGTATGTTTTATTTTATGCATGCTTACCCTTACTGATCATTTGAGCTCACCCTTTTTTATGTTTTTTTATCGCTAGGTTATAAAGAAAGGTTTTAGGTAAGAAAAAAAGGGGATGATCTTTATGGGAGATGTTGAGGATCTTTCACCACGATTAGAAGATTACGTTCTATGTTTCAAAAGACACTAAACTATTACGGTCCTTGTGTGTCTGTTTTTGTTATGTATTAAGTATTCAAAAAAAGTAATGTAATGTCCATGTACGTCAAGCTTCGGGTCTCTACAATCTACATCATGAAAACATAGGATTCCTGAAGTGAATGCCTTGTGTGGTATTCCATTGGCATCTAATACCTCATGATTGATATGATATTCATTTGATTTTATGCCTATAGAATCCCTCATATGAAGAATAGTATATGTGATGAAATTTTATAGCAGCCAGACATCCTAGTAATTCCCAACAAGACTACAGTCATGAACAAATGTTTCTACCCTATCACAACCCATTTGAATATCCAGATAGAAGCATTATAATTAACCAAATCCCATAAAAATTTGGTACTAGGAATGAGTTTAAATAATATTATATAACCTGTGAGGGAGACCCAGAAAAGGAAAAAAGTTCAAAGGATGAATCCATCGAAGGATAAAATGGCATCTCGTCATCCTGTTTTGATCAAGTATGATACATCATCAATAGATGTGATGAATGGAACCTTTATTTGGGAAGAAATAATTTGTCATAACAATTCATGCCTATACTCATCGAAAAAACTACTAATGGGTTCCCTATAGGATGTTTCAAAAACACACGTCTTAAACCATGTGATATTATAACACCACACTCCCAATGGTGTGTCGATGGTAAAAATTCCATCACTGATTTCCAGAACAAACCCAAATACTTTTGAAATATATTATAAAAATGTTATGTGATTCTCCTTTATAAAAACACAAGATTGGGTGCAAGTTAAAATAATTTTAAATATGAAGGAAGAAGGTCATATATCTTCAATAGACTAAGTAATCTGTATGATGTTCATATGACCAGTCACCCATCCCATGGATCTAGAGTTACTCAATGGAATTATTCCTTCTACATGGTATTGTAGTTCCTAAACCATGTTACAATATCCCCAAACATAACATGAATGTCTTGCGGAACTGTATCTATCTATCTTATGAGAAATATTTTATTCCTTCCCAGACTCTAGAAACCTTATAGATCCATTAACACATCAATAATGTGGGATGTTTTGAACAAAAATCATATTTTAATAGCCCATCCATCCAAAAGAGTGTCAGTCCAAACTGGGGAACAGATAGTGTGACCTCTTGTCGCCAAACATTCCACACTAAGAAAACAATAAATAAACACATTCCTAAAATGGATTCCAATTTCCAGGGATTCTAACCACTACTTCCATGTCGATAACTGTCAAGGAGTATATTCATTCCACTAGAAGAAGAGCTCATAGATCACCCACCAGAAACATATTTTCCATTTCATCTGGCCTTTAATTAGATACAACATTGTCAAACCCCCTTCTGGAACTCTATTGCATGGATAAAATTGGTTTTTTATGATACCTCAAGAGAGCCTCCATGTACTCCAATGTATTATGACTAGTAGTGCAAGTGTAATATATATAGTTGGGAGACTATACCCCCTAGTATAGAGTAAAATATAGAATAAATGATAAGGTAATAATAAATATCAAAGTAATGGAAAAATAATAAAATTTATATATTATAGATCAAGGAAAATAAAAGGAAGATCAAATAACATACAATAAAGAATCAGTTAATTATCGATTGATATATAACTAAGTGTCAAACTAGAAAAAATAAATATAAAAGAATCATTTGACATAAGATAATTCTGAAATTCCATGGTCCTGAACCCCATGTCATACTCATCGCCAAACTCCAGTCCATCTAATAGCTGATCATACCATCTACATGGTCCCTTTCCCTTCTCCAAGGTTTCATCCATGTGATCTTTAGGGGAACCGAAAAACAACTTGAATAGAGTGAAAGTAAAACTCAGTTGTTCGAAAACCCCTTGTCTAAATAACATTTTGATAATAAGATTATCAAATAAAGTGAAAAACAACTATATTAATTTATCAATTAATATAATATATAAATAAATATATTGTGGAACCATAATCCGATATCTCATAGCATTTAGTACCTCTATTAAAAAAATAATCGTAAACAATGATATAATCTATCAACCATGAAAATCCATCTATTTGTACATTTCAACATTCAGGAATAAAATTATATATAAGTATTTCAGCATGTAACAGTGGTTGGATCCCTCTATATAACAATCTCACCATGTATCACTATACATATCTTAGTATATAAGTATTTTAGTATATATCACTAGTTAAATTTCACTATATAAGAATTTCTTGATTGGATTGGGAAGATCCCACCCTATATAAGTACTAAATGATGTATATCTACACATATCAATCTATATAATAATTTCATCATTTGACTAGGAAGATCACACTCAATATTAGTATTACTATATGTGAATCAACACGTCAACATATAAAGGATATCCTAATATAATATCATAAAACACCATGGTCATTTATTCTAATTAATATTTGTCTTCAAATAAAACATTCATTTATATCTCAAAATATCAGTAGTCGTAGAATTGAAAACAATCAATTATAAATATAGTGTATATCACAAAATCATCTAAGTTATTTTGTCATGCTAGCCACACTTTAAAAATTATCCTGGTTATTGTTATTCAGTGGATTTCCGACTATATAAAAGTCCAAAATATAAGTCACATCAACCACTAAATCCATAATGATACAATAAATACTTAGATCAATTATTTACCATAAATAAACTGATTCGATATAGAATACATTACACTGAAGCAATCATAATCATGTAAATAATAAAAAATCATACAAATTATAGAGTTAGATTAGGCCTCCCATCATAGATCCAGTGATTTAATGGCACCAAAAATTTGTAATTCCAACATAAATACACGAGATTGTGATCAATGAGGGAATACTAGATCACAAAACATCTATTTTAAACTATATATAACTAAATTCCTATGATTTCAACAACAATAGTGTATAAAAATAAAATATATGGGAATTCCAAGTAGAAAAACACCACAGTGATCAGATGTAGAAATATAATGTATGCAATGGAGGGAAATGATATATGATCACCTGTAAACCTTCTTTGGGTCAAGAGTAGAGGGATGTATATGATGGAATGAAATAATAATTCACTATTTCCGTAATAAAAGTGGGGTCCAAGGAATGCATGACATGTAATCCTTTCACATTTTCTATTTCCAAATATTTATGTTACAGATACAACAATTCCACCTCATATTGATATTTTCACTAATCTAATATTTAATGACACGAATTAAGTTCATGATGTGTAACCACATTATTTAATGATCTACATCATGACATGTGTCTTCTAGAAATTAAACATTTTTTAACATAATCATAGAATGTAGTTATCTAGTGAATAGTTTTCCAAATAGCTTATATGAAATTCCATGAACCACTAATAAACCCTTCAAACTCCTATAAAACCCACAAATTCCCATTTAAAATTATTATATGTGGAAATAATTAATATAACGAAACATAAATCCTTGAATTGTATGACATTTTATGAAATAAAAATATCTTTATCATTGAATACGACTCAGAAATTATAGTCCTAATAAAAAATGAATACCGAATGAATGAATTTCAATAAAAACCATAAAAGGGGAGGTACCAAGGAAAATATGGGATCTAACACACTAAGAAAATTGGAAAACTTTTCTTTTATCCATTTATAAAAAATTTAGAAAATTTATTTTCCACACCCTTTTTAAGAATCACCCATGTAAAAAATTTATCTTCACATCACATCCACAAAAAGTCAATGTGAAAAATCCTCCCATAACTCATTCACAAAAAAACATTTGTTACAGATCTTCCTATATCATGCTCAATATTTTTTAAAAAAAATACACATTATATTATGTTTCAACAAAAAACATTTATAAAATATTTCCCATTAAAAATTCATACAATAAATCACATTTTCATGTGATTTAAACCATGTATGATTCATTGTATAGAGATATATTAAACTGCTAGGAAATCATTAGTATATGTATTTTTAATTGTAAATAAAAATTTGATAAATTCAGAACAATCCATCGATTGGAAAATGGGTATCATAACATTTCCAAAAAGAATCCCAAATATTGACCTTAATAATGTGAACTATTTATTCTTAAAATATCTTTATCTCCAAAACAAATTATCTTTAAAACATTTATATATTTAATAATAAAAATTAACTACCATGAAAATAAATCATGTAGAGATAGAAATATTAAATAATGAGATATCATAATTTTTTTAGAAAATACCATTAAATGTTTCTTCAAATATGATGTTAAAGTGACATTTATAATTCATTTTTGAAACGTTTAACTGATTTGTTTTTGAAAATAATTGACATTTAAATATAACTATTTATATTTTGGAGTCAAAATATTCTTATATTTTTTAAAAATATGAATTTAAAACATATTTTATACATTTAATTATAGAAATGAATATTCAATAATGTGTCTTTCAGACTAATATAATAATTTCAAATAGAATATGTTAATTTTTTTTACAAAAACACACTTTAAAAAATTATCTTAAATAACAAGTCATCAAAAATAAATACTTAATTTTTTAGGATAATTCAATGTCGAACATGACTATTTTTATTTTGAAAATATGGAAATACATTTTATTGTTTTGAAAAAACTTTGTCGAAAACCCATATCTTTAAAAGTGTTAATAAAACAAAAAATTTAATGTAATAGATTTTAATGATTATGTTCACATTGAATTAATGTTAATAACATATCCATTAATAATGGTTAATATTGATGAGATGCATAAATATAAATATTTTTGATAAAAAATAACTAAATTTGATTGGAATTATACAGACAAATAATATTATTTTGGAGATTGAAATTCATTGAGGAAAATGATTTGTATATATAATTCATCATCATCTATAGTGGAAAATTAATATTAAAGAAATAAAATCATTAGGTGAAAAAATAAATCATGGAAAAAAGATGTTGAAGTAGTTTTGTAACTAAATAGAATGATATTGAGTTAAGAGACTCACCTATTGTAATGTTAATGTAAGAATTAAAATAAATTAAGAGAGAAACAATGAAATAGATATCCAAATATCATGAAAAGAAATATAAAAATCAACCATGATATAAATTGTTTCGGGAATACGCAATAAAAAGAAAATTAGGGTAAACAATAAGAAACATATCTAATTGAATTGAAAATATTAAAAAACCCTTTTATTAATTAATTAAATTTACCAAATCACTACAATATCCTGAAAATAAAATTTAAACGACTTAATTTAGATTCATATTTGTTGTGGCTCTATTTTTACATAGTTTTGACAGATCTTTATACCTAATTTTTAAATATGTATTTAATTATTTAATCACTTTCTACAAAATAAAATAACTATTTTATTTTAATAATTAATTTTTTTAATTGGTCAATTTTTTTAATTAATTTTGTATTTTTAGTCTTTAATTGGTAACTTTAATCTTAATTATCTTTTCTAATTTAATTATGTCTTATTTAGTTTGGTTAATTTAAATCTTCTTGACTTTTTATTAAACTAACATTTTTATAATCAATTATATAATAATTATAATTTTTTTAATTAACTTAGTCTTTATTTTAGTACATTATCTTTAAATTTATTTTCATTATAATAGGATAACAATGTTAAATTACTTGTCTAATCATCCTACTAGTAAATTATGTTAAGATTTTTTGTTTAAATTAAATTAAATTGTTCATTTTTAATTTTATGTGTTAACTTAGTTATTTAATTAATTAATTTTGAGTTTTAAAACATTAATTATTTAATCTTATGTATGTAGTTATATTATTTATTCATTTTCTTTTTATTTTAGCCTACTGGTGAGGTAGAAAAGAGCTATAGGTAACCTATAGGGTCAGTGATGCTCTTCGTTTTTATTCACTACTAATATGTAATTATTTATATAGTATTTTAAATTTAAGTCATTTATTAATTTATTACAATTATTATTCAGTTTATAATTTATGTATTGTCAATTAATAATTTTAATTATTATATTTTAATAAAAATCCTTTTTTATTAATAGTGTTTATCATTATTTTAATTTATTATTTTCTATCTCTTATGTAGTTTACTTAAGTTTCAATTTTTAGTTTAATGTATGGGTTTTTAGGTCACTGTTAGTTATTTATTTTAGCGCTAATGGTGACCATTTTATTTTTGTTTTATAATGCTGAGAATTCATTTTTTTTATCGTAAACATTAATATAAATTAACGATGACCCCCGATCCACAGTTACCCATCCTAACGGTGAGCCTTTGTTTTCTCTATCGGAGACCCTCACACCGCCGCTCTTCATTTTTTTTAACAACCTGTGACCTTGAACCCCTTTATTGTTTTTATTCTCCCAGGTAATCTCTTTTTATTTAAGTATATCGATAACCTTTTAATTTTATACTATCGGTAGCCTTAATTTATTTTTATAACAGTGAAATTTTCCATTTAAAACTATCGGTGTGACTTTTGTTTTTTTAAGCTAACAATGACTTTATACATACTCTATCTGGGAACATGATTTTTATTTAGCCTAATAGTGACCCTCTAATTTTCAACTAATGGTAGCCTTTGTTTTTATCCTAACGGTGACCTGTGTTTTTTTAACTCTATCAGTGACCCCGTGCACCTCCCCAGCATCTCACAATTAGGCTTTCATTCCCTGTCTTTGCCTCGCCTCCAACCTTACATCACTACTTCTTCCACACCGTTACCAGAGCTTCTTCCCATCCTCAAATAACTCACACCGCTACTTCCCTGTATCTACTCTTGACCAACAATAACATATTTTTTTCACAAAATAGCATAAACACAACACAACATCCCAAACGCCACAAACCAAAGCCAAATCAAGACCTGAACATAATCAATCACAAATACAAAACACAATCCCAACCTTGTGATCAGATCGAACAAAATGAAAACAATCAAAAAGTCCACATTTGATGAATTTGTTATGTTCTGTAATGGGTTCCACAGGTGGAGGATTCTGGTCCGTGTCATGCCGTCGTTTGAACATCTCGAGCTCAAGAATAAGATTTCAAACCGATCTGTCTCCATATCTTATGACACGAATCGTGATTTCCAAGAGGCTGATATTGCGTACCTGACTTTCGGTTGAAGTCGTGCCACCTGCGGATGAGTCATGCCACTATTGTGATGAAAAACTGGAACTAGATAGAGGCTTATGCCATACTGGTGTTGAGGAGTTCCTATTGCGCCGCTGTGGGAGAAGGAACCTGCGAAACTGGTATTGAGAAGCTGGAGTCGTGTCGCTGGGCTACTGAAGAAGGGTCCGTTGTTGGCTTCTATGTGTAGCGCTGGAGGCTTCTCAAAGAAGCCTAACCCCTATCCCCTCCTATAGTACAAACTATTGGGGAGGGGGAAAAATATTTGAAGAGAAAAAAAATCTAAACTAAAATAAACCATAAATAAAAAACATAGTTATAAATAACTAATTAAAATTAAATTTAATAATTATAAATAAATAATAGATAAATAATTTTAATTTAACAGAATTACTAATTATCTAAACATGAATTATAATTTACATAACTAAATTAGATTAAATCTTTAATTAAAATTAATTAATATCTAATGTATCATACTGATTTAATAAAAAAAATTTAACAATTAAATAAATTTTAATAAAAATAAAAATGATAGTAAATAATTTAATGTTTGGAATAATAATAAACATAATAATTATGATTAACATTATTAATTAAGTCCTAAAAAAATAAACTTAACTATTTTATTTAACGTTTATAACTTAATTTTTTTATCTTATAAATTTAAGTAAAGTAACTTAACAAAATTATCTAATTAAAATATCTTAATTTACAACTTAAATGAGTAAATTAAATTAGTTAATTAGTTAATAATAATATTTAATAATTAATATTTTATGTTTTAGATTAAATAAACAAAATACCCAGGCAATAACCCTTAAGTGATTTTATTATATTTATCAATTGATTTATAATCGTGTTTAACAACATTAATTTTTTTACTTTACTCTACAGGTTCACTCAAGAGTCAAAAACACATCCAGGTGCACTTAACTAAATCATTCAGTGTTAGATACGTAAGGAAAACTAGTGCGACATTCCAGTCACAAAAAACACACGTTGTGTTGTGCATTTTTGAAGGTATTTCAAAGTTGGTGGAAGATGAGCAGTGAATTGTAGATTATTATAGGAGAATACTTAAAAAGTGTAGAATTAGAATTTGGGAAGACTCTCATATTCATTCCATGATCACATCTATTCAAGATCAGACACTCTAGAGTAGCACTGGATTCAAGCAGTAGACTATGGAGCTCGAAGGCAGAGCATCACTTAGAGAGTTCTTCCTCCTCCTTTCTTTAATCCTTGTACTCTATTTTTGGTTGTTTTAACTGATAAATTTCATTATGAATGTAAGTTGATTTTCTATCTTGGGATATTTGTGCTTTGTTAGTTTATCTGTTAAATTTTTCTCTTCTTCTATGATTGACATTGGAATTAATCAGCGAGATCAACTTTGATGTAAAATAAAATTATTCACACCTTTCAGTAAAAAATTTCATAGTTTCAATTTCAAATGGTGATATTGACTTGATCATCATTTTGATAAACCATTAACATAATTACAGTTAGAGTTTTACTGAGAGTTTAATTTCAACTATATTAATTTTAATGTTTTTAACAGAAGATGACCTTTAGAGTGGCAAACTCAAAATGTCATACTTCTGATTAATGTGTCATCTGGAAAGGAAGATATGTCAATATATTTTTATGGTGTGATTAAATTAAATTTAGTTCAGATTTATCTTTTTAACTAGCATGTTTGTAAATTTTGATAAAACTATTTAACATAGGTCCATGTCATTAGTTCTTAATGTCAGTATGGAATATTTCATTAGGTTTTCAGCTTTGTAGTATAATGTTTAGTTATATTTTAAAATAAACATGGTACCTCATCTTGTTTCACATCATCATTAAAAACAAGTAAGAAGATGTTCACTCCCTCCACTACTGACAACAACAGAGTTTATTTTTGAATAAAACCATAGATCACTTACTTTCCTTCTCTATGGATCGACCCTACACTACTATACTAGTGAAGGTTTATAAATAACATTTTGTGGGATGTGAAGACCTCCAACCACATAAAATATTTTGGAACTGTTGATGGGGAAAGCACGCGCTGAGAGCCTAGGGTTATAATAAAAAGAAAAAAATCAATAAAAACAAAAAAATTTAAAAATATTATATAAAAAAATCTATAAAACTTTACTGTGAAAAATTTCTGCTTGTGTTTCCTATATAGATTCTGATTGAAATTGAATCTGTTGTTTAATTTGAAAATTTTAAAAAATGGATGAATTAGGACCAGATTGTGTTTGTTGTGGAGATTATGGACATGATGCTTGGCAGTGTGTTTATTACCAGCCACAACAGATTGTTTACATTGATGAAGATGAAATCATTGAATCTAATCTTGAATTCTTAGCTAAAAGTGATTTTATTGAAACCAAATTGGATACTAAGGAGGATTTTTGGATTTTTTGTTTTAGAAAAACTCATGAGATCCAACATAGATATTCATAAGAGAAATATAAAAGAATGAAAATATTGGAAAACAAGATCATGGAATTAAAACAAATGGTTAAAGACAAAGAAGAATTTGAATAAAACTAAAAGGAAAATGTTTATAAAATATTTGAAAGTCAAATTGAAGAATAGAGTGACTACAAAACTAGATAAGAAAGCATTCTATTTGAAAAATATGATTCTGTTGAACTAAATATAGAATTAACCAACTCATTCAGTCACGAGAATAACATTGAAGACTCCAAAAGAGCATTAAAGTAGTTTAGTTGGACAATTTTGAAATTTAATTGAAATAGATTGAAAAAGTTTGGCTAGTTGTTTACATCATTTATTCTTTTTAGAAAAATCTTTGTTTTATGAGTTTTGATAATGAAGTCACTCGGGTTGAAGATATTTTTGAAAAAAATCAATGTTAAAAGATCTTCACCCAACTTTTCCGTTGTTATAAATAATGAGTCTTAAGATGATATTGGGTATAATATGGATGAGAACATTAAACTGGATAACATGGAATCTGATATATTTGAACTTCAATTGAAAAATTTTCATCCATGTTTTGAACATGTAATCCCAATAAATTCTGAAATTTTATTGGAGAATGAAGATGAGGGTATGATATTTGATGAAAGACTAACTGATGAGTTCTCAATTCCCTATTCTCATAGTAATCTATCTTCTGAAAATTTGTGCAATGAAATGGAAAGTACTGTTAACCAAATTGAGAAGAGTTGTCTTAGTTTGAACATTTTGTAAAATGAATTTGTTGAAACTAGATTGTACAATAATTCTCCTAAAAATGAATTGCATCAATCAAATGACATGGTTATAGAAAGTGAGACTTTTGAACATGAACCTGAAAGAGAGGTTGAACACACACTTCATCTAGGAAGAGTTTGTTTTATAGAAGCAGTATATGTTCAATGTGAGTTAACAGATGAGGATCTTTTGGAAGAAATATTTAACATTGTTAGACCGCAATTTTTTTGGGATAAAATAAATTTCTTCCTTGTCTATAACTTTCATCCTCAACTATGAAGGGTGTTGATATTTCTTGTGTAACTACTATTGGTTCAGAGGGGGAATCATACTTGAGATTCAATGTTCATAATTTTTCCCATAATTCTATTGAGTCTCCTCTTGAACCTTCTAATCATAATTTTCCCATTTACACCCCTGAATATGAATATGTTAGTGATGAGGTTGAATAAGAGAGCTTTGAAGACATTGTCATACCATTTGAAGCACCTAATACATTGCTTCCACTTCCTAAAAATGATAATATTGTAAAATCTGAAATGATTATGGAAGTTGGGAGAACCATGTCTATAACTGCTAATGGAAGATATTTGGAGATTTTTATAAGGTATGAGAGTTATTTTGTGTTTAGCTTGGGATCCCACAATTTTCATTGTTATGTTAAATATATTTGGACCCACCACATGGGGAGGTTCCTACTAAGGAAAACACATCCACCTAGTGACTACAATTAGTTACTAGGTGAGTCTGGCTGCGGACTATAAACCTAGCACTGTATGGGAGGAAACCCATGGTTTTTATTTTGTTTTAAATAAAAAAATATTTAAATAATGTCTAAATGAATACTTTAAAATCAGTGCTTCTTGGGAGTCAACCCATGCTCTTTCTTTTTTTTTCATGTTTTTTACTATTTAGTGTTGAATAAAGTGCTTCTTTGTTGTCTTATGTATGATATGTATTTGTTGGTTATTTGATCATAGTTTTCATGCTTTGTATTTTTAGGATTCTTCTGTTGTTTAATTTAAGTAGTGGAAATTCCATGATCATTTTTGGACAAGAACTTAGTCAGGGAAGAACTTCAACTTTTTTCATTTATTTCTGCTCCTGTTTTTTTAATAAAATTATTCCCACTGAAAAATTTTGCTTGTATCAGAAAATTCTACTATATGTGTACTAAAAATTCTACTGCATGTCTTGCTACTGAATATAAAAATTCTAGATGTACATATCTATTTAAAACTGAATTTCATTGTTATTAAAATCATTTCACTTCTTAGAATTAATTGTGGGGGGTACATGCTGCTAGTATTTTGAATCTGCTTTGTGTTGGGGGTTTTACCTTGAACTTTGTTATGCTGTGTTGATTACCAAACAGAATTAATTCTGTTAAACATTCTTTCACCTCAATTCATAGTACACTTAAACTTTACATTTACTTTTGAGCTATATTGAAAATATATTTTACTGGACTTAAATTTTAATGTCTTCTTTTTGTGTAAACCTGGTAATTATTTATTCATTGTGGCAAGCATAATTTTGAAATTCAAAGAGACCCTTTAAAACATGTCGTAAATCTGATCTATTGAAATAATAATATTTTTTAGATTGAAATTCATTGACTAAAATTATTTTTATATATAATTCATCATTATCTATAGTGGAAATTTAATTTTAAAGAAAAAAATCATAAGGTGGAAAAAATAATGCATGGATAAAAGATGTTCAAGTAGATTTGTAACTAAATAGAATGTTATTGACTGTAGAGATTCACTTATTGTAATGTTAATGTTAGAATAAAAAAATTAAGAGAGATACAATGAAATATAAATCCAAATATCATGAAATGAAATATAAAAATAAACCTTGATAGAAATTGGTTTCGGAATACAAAATAAAATGTAAATAAGGGTAAACATTAAGAAACTTGTCTATTTGAATTGAAAAAAATAACCCTTTTATTAATTAATTAAATTCACTTAGTCAATAGAATATCTAGAAAATAAATATTGAAATGACTTAATTTAGATTCATATTCATATCAATCAAAAGTAAAAAATTAATTTAAATTTCTTTCTATATTTATATTACAATGTTGGTTTTTATTTTCAATATCATGTTTTAGTAATTAGTATTTTTTGATAAAAATATATTAACAGATATATATTTAATCATTTTTAAATATATAATTATTCTTAGATCATTCGAGGTACTAGTGTATTTCTCTCGACCCTACTAGTTGTGGTAAACACCATATACTAACCTATCAACCAAAAAAAACCACAAAGATAATTTATTCAGTTTTATATTTTAAATTTATATATTAATGTAACAGTACTATTTTAATAAAAAAAAATTAATTTATCATAAACATATTATCTTATATTGAAATATTGGGGTTTTAAAAATAGATTATTTTTTAGTAGAATGGTGAAAATATAATTTTGGTTGAAATAGTCACTCTTATAGCATCTATTGGATATATGGATTAAAATAATAAAAATATAATTATAAAAATATATATTTATGTGATACGATATGAAATTAAAAATATTATTTAAAATTATAAATAAAATATTTTATATTTTTTAAACATAATAAAAAACGACCTTTCATAATTGTCTAAATCATCTATTTTGAAGGTGAGATATAGTTTATAACTTACAGTGAAATCCACCAATTTTGATATGGTTTTTTATTAAATCAATTAAAATGTCATTAATATCATTATTGAGAAATATTTTATCATATATTAAATTTAAATTAGGTAAAATTTACTTTTCTAAATATTTCTTATATGATTTCATATTTTTATTTTCCATTTAAAATTTAAATAGTTTAGAAATATTATTTCAAGATATTTTTGTATGATTTTTAATCAAAAATATCAAATTATGTAAAAGGGAAAATATTATTTTTGTTCTATTAAAACTGATTACTATTGATTAAAATTTATTAACAACGTAAATGAAAATTTGTGTAAAAGTTACAGTGATTCATGAAATATACATAAAACAATATTATTTTTCTAAAAAAGTGTTTAACATTATTTTAAACCCACCATAATGATTACATTCCATTCCATTTATTTTTGTGTCCATTGATCATTAAATAGTGAATTTATATTATTGAAAAGTAGATTTCACTCCAAAAGATATACATCCCCTCACTAATAAAAGTGTAATGCCTACACCACATTAAGCCTCACCAATAATTTTAATTTGAAAATTCAACATTTCTAGTTTTTTTGTAATATAACATTATCCCATTTAATAAAGATTCTACTTAAAATTTATTATCATAAGGACATCATCATCCAAAGAGAATTTCATGGAAAATAAATCAAGTTACATGATTATTATCAAAATAAATAAATTTTCTATTTTTATATCATCACTAATATCTCATCTAGTAAAACTAATATTGTTATATATCTATAATATATAATTTTATTCTTCTATATTATGTTTATAATAATTTTCGATCCGTCTATCAAATTCATTAAAAAATTGAAACCATTATTTGTGCGTGTGTGTGGATTTCTACCTCCCGGAGAAATGAATTTCATTTTAAATCACCAACTATAAGTGATGGTTCTAAAAATATATTTAATGAATAAATTTTAATTTTTTTAATATCATCTTGGTTTTATATTAAACATTTGTGAACATATTAATGATGTTATGAAATAATGTGAATCATCAATTAAACCTTTTAATACAATTTGTTTTTTTGAAAATATATTAGTGTAACTATTAATATTTCCATATCCATTTTTTTAATTACATTAAAATTATGATATAACACACTAATAATTTCAATATTCTTCCATAATAATAATATTACAACAAAACCACTTCATTTTTATTCATTAAATCAATGTATATTCTTATCGAGGTCAGTTTAATTAACTATATGAACAATACTATAAATTTATGTCAAGAATTTCTATGTGAACATTAATACTAGTATATTATAATATATATATATATATATATATGTGTGTGTGTGTTAATAATTATGTTCTTATTATATATATGTATTACTATTATTTATTTCATCAATTATGAAATCACTTATTGGTGGTTATGAACCACCAAAAAATTCTTATTATCAATTTTATTTTCAATGATAAAGACTGAAAAAGTATTGAATGGAATTTTATACACCATAAATTATTTTAATATATCTTTAAAAATAAAATATATATTCTAGTAATTGTTAAATTTGTAATTAAATTTTATAAAAACACCACTGTGATGAAACTTTTAAAAATAATCAAAATAATAAAACATCGAATGTCAAAATAGATAGAATTCTAATATATAGTATCTACTTGGGATGAAAAATATATGAAATGTATATACATAAGGTTCTTAATTATGTGATTTAGATAATAATTTTTTTGATACATGAGTTCAAACTAAATTCATAATGTTTTCCATATCAAATTCCTCCCCTAGAGACATGTTTTGTATTATTGTCATAATTTCCATTATGAGGTATGGAAATTCTTATATGAATTGTAATATCATTAAAGGGTTATTTTAAACATTATTTGTAAATCAATTTGAATTCATATTTTTGAATTGGTTTTTCTTGAATTGTTATCCAATATATAAGAGGTAATTTATATATAAATTTTAATTCTTTTAGACTCATTCTATATTTATCATTTACATCATTTTGTGGTTAATTAAATAAGAGACAAGATATAGTGAATAATATTAGCAATGTGTGGTTCATAAAATAATAAGGAATACATTTTACCAAATTCCTCATGAATATTGTGGGATATACATTCCTATATTTTAATCCATCCTTATTTATTTCCTAAATTTGTTATAATAAATGTTTTCAAATTTAATCTTTTCAATTTCTAAACACAATCCTATGTTTTACTAATGTATAATTGTGTCTACTTTCCATGAAAATACAAATCTTCAAATATATTAGTATGTGTATATATATGTGTCTTAGATTTAATTAGATTTAATCTCCTTATAATGTGGTTTATGTTAATTTACCCAATATTCACATTTATATAATATAAATTATCATAACAATGTACATCTAGATAAAAACTCCCTATCAATAATTTTTATAATTTTCAAATTCCCATTATTAATAATGACTAATGATTTATCCATCCATTTCCAAGGTCACTTATAAAATATAAATATTGAACTCAATTACTATCTTCCCCAGATTAACCAACACATTTAATATTCTTCTTCACATATATTTTTTTTGAATCATTTACTTACTATTTTTTTGATTATTCCAAATAGAGTATAATTTTCATGACCTATTTTCTAATATATATCCACATTGTTTCTTTTAAATTCAATTTTTATGTATTATCATTATTGTGATAGCAATATTAGTAATTCAGCTAAAGGTTCCTTAGATAACAATATGGAATTTATTATTAACTCATATAGTGAATGAATTATAAATAATCTGGTGATTAATGTATACAAAATTTATATAACTAATCCATGTGTTATTTATACCATGAGTTAGCGTAGCTTGGTTTTTTTGGCATACCACTGAACATATTAGTTTTGTTTCATGGAAAAATTCCATGAAAATATGTTTTCTTTTCTATAATTAGGGATTATAATAGTATGAGATCATTTATTTGTAAATACACTTTTATAATAAATTAAATTTATTTTGAAATCCCTATGTTTTAGATGATTATGTCTCCTTGTTATATATCATATAATTCATGGACCATTATGCCATGTTAATGTTTTGATATCTTCTATTGTATGAAACTCCACTCTGACCTTCTTATATCATCATTATTTTTTCCCTTCCCATGGAAAAATAGAAGACACCTATGTGTAATTTTAATTAACATGATAGAAGGGATCATGTTTTTATTTCAATGTGATAATGTTTGATATTATTTTCTGAAATGTATTGTAGTTTTAAATATATATTTCTTGGAAAAATAAGATTTTAGAACCCTTGAGGACTCTAGTATTCAATACCAATATTTTAATATAAATACAGGCATTGGGTTTATGGTTTATGGAATTTCACAACTGGTATCAAATAATGATTAGTTAAAAATCAGTGATTATATATAGTATAATCTAGACATATATCACAATTATAAATAAAAAACATCATGATATAGAGTGAACACTCTATAATATAACATGAAATATATTATAAAAATAAAAATCATTATAAAGTTACATATATAACTTTTTTGTAGATGGAAAATAAAAAAAATAAATTTCTGAAATATAATGGGACACATAATCCCTTGTTTTAATGTGATGATCTATATCTCCTAAGTATATTTTTCTAACCCAACACCTATTTCTATCCATAATTAAATTATATTAAGAGTGTAACTTTCAGTGGAATCAATGTGTGTAGAATATATCATAAAAATAGTGCTAGGATCCATGTTATTGAAATAATGTGATTTCTTATAGAATTATCTCTTGGCCATCCACTATAGAATGACATTGATTTCATTATTAAACAAATTATAGATGTATGAAAGTCAAAGAAACATTCTTATACAGTGGTACTGGTTTTTGGTGGTGGAGTTGAATAAAATGTTGTATAAGTTTTGTGGAAAAGGATTTATATGACTTATCAATTCATTTTTAAGATCACTAGTTCAATTTTTAAAACTATCTATAGGACGATGATATTGTGAATTGATTTTAAGGATATCAATTTATTTTATATAAAGAATATTTTTGTGTTACCACAAATTGATGACTTATATTAACTAATAAAATGAGACCAATACTTTTTAATGATAGAACATAACAATGGTTATCATTAGGTAAATCTATTTAAGGATGACATAATGATGATGGAATTTCAAATAAGTAATTGAAATTTTGATTTTATAGTATTTCCTTTATAATTGTATATTGAATCTTATATATTTATACATATGATGTATAAGTTATTATCATCTTATGTTATCAAATTTTCTATGGTTTTCCTTGATGATATATTGATATAATCTCTGAGTTAGTAATAACATGAAATTCACCTTTAAATAATCCTCAAGTACCTTAGAATAATGGAATTACATGGGAAATATATTACATGTGAATTTTGGTGAAATAAATTTTTTATTGTCCCGATTGGTTCCAATGATTGAATATATATTAGCCAATCCATGAAAATGTATACAAATAATCCACAATATCATCATGTGTAACAGTTATTCATTGTGTCTTATAATTTTCATGTTACTATCAATGAAATATATATGATTTTTCCAAGACAGATAACCCATCAATAATGAGATCTTTTAAAATTTTAAATTCTCATAGAAAAGGGAATATGAGGAATTTTGTGGATATATAAAAAAATAGATTAATGTACCAATATTAAATATTCATTATTGTATTTAAGGATTTGGAAAATATAATTATTATTACAAGGAAGCACTTTGTTTTCTCATTATAAAAAACAATTGGGTGATTTCTCATGCGTCAAGGTAATTGTAAATAACTTAATTGAAATATCCTATAGATAAACATGAGATGGAATACATAATAAATTCACCAAAGATATTGAGAAATCAGCACCCCCCATATGAATTTCTCTCACATGGTGAAATCAATTGGGATGTGTTAATCAGGCATGCCTTACTATACTCCTTAGTAAAACAACTAGTAATGATGGTTTAATGATTATAACTAGGATACAATATGCCCATGTATAGAGTTTAAATTCACCAAAAACTAAAAACATAAATATGTATCATCGTAATAAATAAATCATGAATAGTTTGACATACAATAGTCTATTAAAATAAGTAACCAATAATCTATATAATAATAAACCTTATAATAAAAAAACTGGAATGCATCTAAATGTATATTTAAATGTAATGAAGTGAAATAAACAATATAAACAAATAACAGAAATTACCATGCCACATAACTACATGTCAGTTTCTTATCCATGACATGTCCCATCTATAAATAACCGATCAACAATAAGGTCCCTTTACCTTTTCCAAAAATGGTATCCATGTAGTCTACTCAGGTACCAAATAGTGGGCCAAATATGTTATGAGTAAAAATCATCTAGTCAACACCACTATGTCAAAAAAGCTATCTAACAATAAGTGCATGAAATTAAGGGTTAAATAGGTGTATTGATTAATTATTTATTATAATAACACTATCAACATGCTTTGGAACCCCATCAGAATATCTATATGATTGTAGTTCAACTAGGACAACCATAACAACATACCCCTGGAATAATAAAACTACTAGTGAAAGTAAATTTCATAATCATTTTATCATCTTTTTCAAGACCTATATATAATAATTTAAGATTCATTGTTATATTCCTCAATATAATAACGAGAACATGACATATTTTCGCTCCCAAAATATAATAATTACAACAAGAAAATTGTACAAACCTGACATATCATCATTACAACATTATAATGGGATAACCTAGAAAATAAGAATTATAGCACAAAACATGGCTAGGACAGCTATATAATCATTACATCATGAAATTGAACACATTTCATAAAATTAAGGATATCACATAATCTTATTATATACATCGATGGTTAATTGATATAATTACCATCTCACAGAAATTACACATTCATTTTTATAAAAAAATACCACCAGTGTTTTAAATAAAAAAATCTACTACCAATGTAATTCAATATCCTATAATTTCCTTGGTTCTCAAATATTTATACAAAGACATTAATCTATAAGCCACATTAAATTTTTTTAAGGTTTCTCTCACCAAACTGGTTGACAAATGATAGGTTTCCACACCACTGAATCCAAAGTTAACAAATGAACATTCAAATCCATTATTTATCATCATTAATAAATAACTTCATTAATGTTCAAGTTGTTCTTGTGAAATTTAAATATATCACATATATAAAAATTACACAATCTAAGGTGTTAGGTTTGAACCACCTAACATTATTTAATGATGCAAAAAATCTTCATACATTTAACTTCAACAAAGGATGGAGGTGTAGATAATTTCAAGAAAACATTTAGACCATATGAGATCATTATCAACAAAAAAACAATTGAAATACAGAAATTCACATGATCAAAATAGTTAAATGATATATAGGGTAAAATTTTTAAAATAATTCATCGATGATTGTTGACTTGATTATGATAAACAAAAGGGAATAGGATGCTCTGAAACCTCCTTAAATGTCCTATATATCAGGATAGAAATTTCTTACTGTGGATTAAATGAATAATCAATCACATATTTTCTTTAAAACTACACATCCTAAGAAATACATGGCACGTACTATTTAAAGGGTATGTATTTCTCAATTTATGCATTTTAGCTAAATATGTGTTTCCCCATGTTAAAATAACCCTTCAAAAATAATAAACTACATGACCCAATTTCATAAAATCTATTCAATTCACCCCATGATACCATTTTATGGAATATTATAGGATTTAGTCACACATTATGTAATATATTTACACATTCCGTAAATTCACTAAATGTAGAATTATCAACCACCCCTCAAAAAGCTCCCAAAAACCTATTAATCATTCTAAATGACCAAGAAACTCTCTAATCCCATTTAAAATTTTTATACATTGCATTAATTAGTTTCAAAAATAGTAATCCACCAATATTAGGTCATCTTCAATAAAATTATCTTTATCCTTAATTAAACATGTCCACAATATCTCAAATATGATGTAAAACAAAAAAAGTAGTTTAATTATAAAATAAAATATGGATGTTTCTGTCAAAAGAAGAGATCACACAACCCCCCCAACCATTTAACCTATTGTCCACGAGATACATCGTGAATAACTATAGTGTCTCTGTGAATAAGTTTGGACACTATACTTTTATAAGTGATTCCATATCCCTAGTCTCCTATTGAACAATCCCATGGTTCCACTATAATTGAATGATATGTATAATACAATCCTGGATATACCTATCAGTGTAGTCACATTCCATATGTGATTTTCCTCAATGGAATAATTTACAAACTGATTGAAATCCTTGAATTCTACCACATGAAATGTTTCAAGATGATATCTCTGAAGATATAAAATGTGAAACACACTATGTATAGAAATGTAGCAATATTGATTGGATAATCTCTAAGCCCCTGGACCGATCACATCTAATCTCTTGAAATATTTTGAAAAACTATGGTACTAGATTTAAATATTTTTCAATATGATATTTCCCCAAACTAGGTGACACCCAAAGGAAAACAAAATAACCATCCTCAATATATGGTGGTCATATCCCATAGTTAGTGTATAATTTATTCCCTCATAGCATGGTCACCAACATAATCCTAATCAACTAAACCTTCTTAGATGTATCTTGAATGAGGCTAGGTCAAATAATAAATGAATAAAATATATCCCACAAATAGAGAGTGAAACAGAAAGACCTTCTATAAAAATACTCACATTCCTTCATTTGGAATGTTGACAAGAAAATTGTACTATACGTAAAATCCATGAGATCCATATGATGGACCAATGAAAAAAAATTGAATCTTTTTTCTCATAAAATAACCTAAATTATATAAATTGTTAACATAGGTTGGATATTTGTTGATAGATGATAGGATGATCTCAGATGAACCCGTGATCCCAGAGACATCAAAAAATCCTTTAAGAATTGGGATGTGACATTTGGATATATATTAGAATCATTAATAATCAAAAAACCATAAAAATGAATTATCTCATAAATCTAAATATTAAAAAGATCATCAAGAGTGATAGTCTCCCTAATAGGAATAAAGTGGTCTACCATCATTAGTTGATCTGTGATCAGCTACAATTCATCTTTCATTTCAGGTTTCTGTTTTAATTCTATCACAAAACCCATAGTGACATCATTAAATTTCATCACCAGAATAGGAAAAGTCATTAACAATGTTGTAGGACAAAAATGATCAGCCTCAGCTTATTGAAAATTGAAAAACCCTACAAAAAATCCAGCTTACAACCTTCTTTATTCATTACCACCATCACAAACTATTTATATCATGATATAGATTCACCAAATTAAGATGTTTCAACTATCAAGATGAGTGAAAATATCTCATTAACTCCGTGTACAAGACAGTAGGAACTCATAATATAGGATAAAAAATTAGGGAATCATCCTTCCATGTTCCAATTAGGATGGTGGATCCCCCCCAATTAATATGTCTATTAGAACAAATCCATCAATATTATATATCTTGAATTATCTTGTTATGGTAAATAAAAAGGGCATAATAGATATTGAAGTCGGATATACCCATTATTAATGATGATAAACATCTATATACATGTTTTTAGTGAGTTTCATAATCATATAATCATTGCATGACACCCACATTACCTCTATATTTTTCTTTCAACTAATAGAATCAACAATTTAATTACCATTCATATATATACATGTGTGTGTGTGAACTCAAATTTGAATGACTTTAGTTTCCTGGCACAACTCTTCTATTAATGGATCTTGTATCACTAATAAATTATGTACTTGGGGATCTTTTAGTCCATTAACACCACAAAAATCTCTCTACAATGATAATATATCCACTATCTTAGGGAATTTACCACTACATCCATCTTAATATCATAGGTCAAAAAAACCTCTTCTGTGGTCATAGATGTATATAGCCATAAGATATCACCCTATTATCCAAAATCATAAATTCCACAAATCTAAATCTATAGGTGTCATAGAATCTGGAATATGTATTACCTATCACAAGAAATTTCATGAGAGTTTATGTGTTTATCCTTCCTTTTAAGTAGTTAAATACCTCCCATTTTCATCCATCCAAAAATATATCACCCATTTCTTTGTTAAAATAGACAGTAGTTCTACGAAACATGAGAATAAACTCAATAAATAATTGATAAAAAACAATATAATACTAGAAAACATTGATTCTTGAAAAAATTAGCAGGTGTCATCATATAAACTATAGAATCCATCTTATTTAGGTCCAGTGACACACTAGTTTTCTATGATGACAAGACATATTAAGTGAACTTCATCAAGAATGAATCAATATTTGGTTATCTTGGAGTAAAACTGATTAAATCTCAATTTACTCCAGATGATGTAATGATTTTGGGAATGACAATAGAATGATTAGAGTACAATGTGATTTCATCGATTAAAATGTCATACAAAAAAGGATAAATGATATGATTCATCAATGTCATGAATACTTCCAGTGAAATCATCATAACAAACATCATCTCCATGAACTAATAAAATCTATTCATACTCCTAAAATAAATAAAAGGTGTTTTTTGATGGTATCACCCTCATCTGGTGGTATCATGATATCATATTTGTCATATATATTACTTTACAACCTATCATAAAATCAGAGAGATCATCATTACGTGGAAGGGGAAACAATTTCGTGATTTCCATCTGGTCTAATATATAATAATCAATACATAATATCAATGTCACATCATCCTTCATGTATAAAAGAACCTAATAACCCTATGGAGATGTAATAGAACATATTAGTTTAATTTTATAATCTCTAACAACACTCCAAATGTTTCCAAAAAGAAATGATAATAACTAATTTCTAAAGAACATCATTTTTAATATTTCATATTTTCACACCACACTCCAAAGAGTATATCAATGTTCAATGAACCATCCATGATTTAAACACTAATGACAAATAAATTATAAAAAAAATTATATAAATAGGAATGTTATGATAGAGTATAAAAAAAATCCGAATAATGTTATATTTTACAATATTTTTATATTTGTTGCAAGAAGGTCTTATATTCGCACTAGTCAGAGGAGTCGAAATTTCATTCAACTGATTATCCCCTATATCCCAGGATCTAATATAACAACCCTATGGTAATCAATCTTCTTGGTAATATCACTACTAAAATGGAGTAAAACATTCACTTTCCTAACTAGAAAAGTGTAACTCTAGCTACAAATTTACTTAGTGGTAGAAATGTATTTCCTAGAATCCAGTGCCAATATAAACCCCCCAGTAGTACAAAAATTCTATATTACACTCTAAATACACTATAGGTAGCCTATCCGACTATAAATAAGCAACAGAATGAAATGTATAGATGATGAGGAATATTATAGCACAATGTTACAAATAATATCACTATAGCATAATAATGTATTGAGTCATCTTCCCACATCCTTACCATTTTTATGAATAATTCCTTAGTGATATATATCATATCGTCACTAATTTCAACCATGGGAGGCTTTCATTATTATCCTTGATGAAAAATAATTATCACCACTTTGGGCCTCTATAATATTTTACATAGTGATGTGTTCCTGATTCATCGCATCTGAAAATCTGTTCTAATGAAATTGTTTTACCACTGAATTGATCGCATGGAAAGGCCCATCCTAAAAATTTCTCACATTGGATAAATCATCAACCATCAATGATAGATCAATGCAATATAATTTTGGAAAACCCATATTATATTCTATATCTGAAATTACATTCCACATCAGGTTCATGAACAAATGAGTTGTCTCGTACTTGAATATCTATTGAGAGAACTGGCACAAAAACATTACCATGAAGTACTTCAAATAAAGCATCACATTCTACCCGAAATGAACGATAATGTCTCAAAAACACTTGGAAGGTCCTAAAATCATATATAAAGGTCTCATGAGGTGCTTTATGATCATATGGTCTAAATCAATATGCAACATGATTTCCTAGGTTCTTCACTCCCCATGGAATGTAGGTGTATTCTATAGCTGAAACTCTGTCGTATATATAGACAACGATGGCATGATGAAAACTACATCTCATTATATGGAAAATATGATCCTTATAAACATATCAAGAAAAAGAATATCCATATGATACTTAGGAGCAATATGAAAACCTCTTTATTCTCAAATCAAATTGAACAAGCATATTTTTTCATATATAGATACACTCAATCCATAGAATACTATATAAAAACATTGTGATCTTAAATAGGATACACATATGTAGAACCAATATAATTTTATATTCCTTATCATGGAATTCGTGTGTTTTAAAATTACATTATAGTTTATTAATTTTAATTTAATGGATATAAAAATTTTCCCATTTAAAATATCACACAAAGAAGTAAAAATCAATTACAAAAGGAAAGTCCAAATAATGAATAATTAATTTCATGATATATCAATATGTTTCTATCACGATGTATTCATACTCATCCTACCCCATAATTGGGAACATGTTTAAATCTCTTCATACCATAACATCACACAACATGTGAATCAACCTATGTGAAATACATTCAAATTAAACAAGAAAATAGAATAAACAACATTACCATCCTTAGGAACTCAAATTCACCCCATTATGGGTTAGCTACAGGCTCATTACCATGTCTTCCTACATCCCAATCCCCATTTTACCTTTATCAAAAAGTAAATTAATTTAAAATAATACCTTTTTCCTTTGATCCCACTTTTAAATGACACTAGATATGAAACTATATCCTTTTTTTAAAATCAATTTTATTATGGGAATTCATGTACGACTCCCCTTATGATAGTTATTATCCATTATAAGAGAGGTTATGATGAGTATATTGTGGAGACTATACCGACATGTATTGTGTTACAATATAGTGGATATAAAAAATATAAAAATATCATTGTACAAAAAATAGAGGAAATAGTACAAAATTCACGTGATAATTAAAAGAAATACCAAATTATCTAAATAAGTCTGAATCACTCAAAGATATGTTGGAATTTTATTAAATTTAAAACAAATAGTATTGCAAATAAAAGAAAAACATGACACAGATAATTACAATTTCTCCAATACCAAGCCCCATTTTGGTCTCATCTCAATGGTCAAACCCATATATCATGTAAAAATAAATGACATGGTCCCTTTCCATTTTCAAAAATTTCATTGATATAATATAATCATGTGGAAAATATCATCACGAAAAGAGATTTAGTAAAAATCAATAGGTGAACCCGAATCAGCGAAAAAATCAATATAGAAAATAATTTCTTGAAAATAAGTGATAAACATGTGTATTAATTATTAAGTTAATCTTATATAACAATTAATCATAATCTATACAATGCCATAATATATCAAATCATGTTTCAAAACCATGACATCCATAACTACATACCCACGACATGATCAGTCAAGAAGGAAAATCCTTATGTATATGAACTTAAGCATCTCGGTCGAGCCCTCTATATAAACATTTCATCACTCTAGGTATATCCCTCAAAATAATTATAAAAGTGTGAAACTATAAAATTAATTATATATCGGAATTATAGAATGAAACTAGGAAAATAATGTTATATATTATTTACAAGATGAAACTAGACCAATACCTATATATAATAATTATTAAAAAATTGGATCAATACCTCTATATATGAATTAAAATATGAATCTCTATATAATTCATTAAATCAAGTATATAACAATATTATATTATATGAAATAAATTGTTAAAGATGTATAATGCTATTTTGGTTAATTTTTAAATTCCATTTTGTATTATATATTTTCTAGAAATTTCAATAAATAATATCAATTTCAAATTTTGTTCTATATCTAGAATAAACGTAAGTTTTCGTATGTAGATAAAAACACTTTAATCCAATATAAAATTCATTATTTCTCAGGTCTTACTCATCTAATTATTATCCACGATCTAGGTTGAAACACCATTGAATCCAAAATAATCCAAATAAAAACTCAGTACATGATTTATCTACAATCATCATTCAATTAATTAGTTGGGAAATTGTGTCAAAAATCAGAATATTTTATATAAATAAAAATAAAACAAACAATTGGATTATGTTCTAGGAAACAAAACATTAACTAGCGCTCATAAAAATTGTCATTAAGGTAGATTTAATATATGAATATGTATGAGATGATATATAGATGAATGATAACCAAACAAGACCATTATAAACATAAAAAAACAATGGTCAAGAAAATAAACCACTAAAATATAGATAATGAAAATATTGGGGAAAACTAAGAAAAACGACACCCAAGATATTGATATCCTGATCATGACATATGGAAGGGAAGGGGAGACTCTGATATTTTAAAATAAATCAATAAGGGGTCATGCGAGGAAAGGTTGAACATGTAATGAATGAAAACATAACAACATCTTAACACTAAAACCACCAATACAAATATTTAAAATCTATGTTATTTTAAAAATATATGTAATTCTCTATTTATGAGTTATGCATAAATATTTTCACCTCATGTGAAAGTAACCCATCCCAATATTTACATGATGTAAATAATTTTTTCAGCATGTAGTCACTTCATGTTATCAACCCATTTTAATAATTACAAACTATTGAAGTCCCACATAATGTAATATATATACAATATATGTAAATGCTATGAATTTATCATTAAGCCTAGTTCCAGAGAAATCACTTGAATTACATTTGAATCCTTTAAAATATTTATGAAACCCTCATAATATACTTTGTAAATTATTACTAGAATTACAATTATTCCAAATAAAAATGATAATATATTGGTTATCATTGAAATTCCAACACTATATGATCATTTCACAATGGTATGATATGATCATCCACTTGATTGTCATTATTTTATTAAAAACAGTGAAATAATAATTCTTAATGGAGAAATTTTAATATGTTGTATATGATTGTGAGTCTATATTATAATCAAAATTGGAGAAGTTCCTTCAAAGGACTCTCTATAATGAGAAGCAATTACGAACAACCTATCATCACGAAACATATGGGTAGTCTGAATGGATAATATAAACATTAGATGATATATTGAGATAATATTATAATGGATTCACATGTATAATAGTATAACATATAGTGTTTTTTGAATTTACAAAAAATAATAGATTCCATTGATGAATCTGTATATACCACATGAATTATTTTATAGTCAATTGATTCATTATTTCCCATTTTTTAAAATGTTTTTAATTTATAAATAATGTTATTTGGACAATGTATTATACATGAGAAAATTTTTAATACACAACATATTATGAATCATATTATATGATATCATGTAATTGAAATTAATTTTGTGATATATTGAAATAATTACATGGAATTTTAATTTATGGATAATTTATTTCTGAATGTTTCACATCAAAAGTGATTTGTATGAATATGGAAAAAATATCAATTACGATATTTGTGGAATCATCCATCAAAAATAAAAGAATAAATTATTATTTTTTATTTTTTATTTTCAATGCCACCCATCCATTCTATAATACATAATGTATTAATTTGTTAATTATTGAGGATATACATGTCAGATCGAACACATGTACTCACATATAAGTGAATAGTATTAGATTTAAAAACTACCTATAATGAGGAGCCGACCAATATTCTTGACATAATAGGGAAAATGATTTGGAATTAAAAAACACAATTAATGAAATATAATTTTTGTAGTAACATTCTATATGTGAAAACCATGAATCCCATATAAGATACAAAGAATTAATTAAAATATATCTTTTATTGCTTGTATTACTCAATTTTCAAGATGAAATTATTTTGGGGTGGAATTTAATATCCCATTAATATATTATAGTATGTAAAAAACATATCCTAGACTATTAAAAAATATAAACTCAAAATAATATTATTCAATCATTATTTTAATGTTCATTTTATCAAATTTATTATATGATGTGAAAAAAATTAACATTATTTATGAATTCATCAACCATACATTAACAATAGATTACATTTTTATTTTTTCTATAATGATTTAATTATTGGCGAATAATGTAATTACCATTTTAGTTAAATCATAGGCTCGTATAACGTATCATGTTTTTAACCATCAAATAGAACTCTTAATACCATTTAATTGATAAAATGTGTTTATCTAGTTCGATTATGTGTTTTAAAATATTCATGTATCTTATAAATTGTTTGTCAACCCTTTTTAGAACAAATTAAAATATGAATTTAACAAAAAATGGGTTTTGGTCATTTATACGAATCATGTTCCATTGATAGATTCTTTTATTTACTTACTTAAAGTAATCAAAACATTTATTTGTGACATAATTAATATATTAGTGTCCATCAAACCAGTATCCAATAAATTCTATCTAACATATCAATTTATTTCTCAAAACATTATTATTACAAAATATTTTTCTTGTAATTTAGTGTGGTTATTTTAAAATTATTGTTCCAAAAATATAGAAATTTTAATTGATAATAATATTATAATATTCATAATTAGAATTATAATATTTGTTAAAATAGAAAAAGTTATTTTTTTCTCTTTAAATTAATTTTTATGGAAAAATTAATGTAGTTAAAATTATATAATTGTAATGTCTTAGATTTTCTGTGTATTATTTTTAAATATTATATTGAATTATTATGAGACCAAGCAAGGAGACGACACATCATTCTAAGGCCAGATGAGCCCAGAATGGTGGTTTGATCTTTTTTATTCTAATTGAGTAGGCATGTTTGTGTGGTTGTGGCTGTTTCCAAAAGGATGCCCAGATTAAAAAAATTAGGGCACTATTGCATCGAAGGCAATGACATTACCTATGAATGGTCCTAACCTCATCCAGTTTCAGTTGAGAGAAAAAGTTAATTTTCACACATTTTTAGTAAAATATATAAGATAAAATAAATTAATTCGATGGGTTTATTTTATTTGGAATAATCCACCACAGCACAATGACATGGTAGCTGTTTTGATAATTAATACCATACCATAATGACTCAGAAATAGAAATTCTAACTCATTAATGTCGCAACATAACAGGACTAAGAAACATGTTCACTCCTTTTAATGGGTTAATCGAATGTCGGTCATTGTCAGAAGATTGAGAGAAACTCAGGTGGATTCTTTGAACTATGGAGAGAACTCTTGAAGATGAATGTTGGGGAATCAAAAGTGGAAATCACTACACCATCAGAGTTGTAGGATATCGATGGTGATGACAGCGCAATCCCTTCTACAATGATTGATCCCTATTCAAGGTGGGGGTTTGTTATTTTGATTTAGTTCTTCCTCGTTCTTTGATTAAATGTCAAGCGCAGATCAACCCATGAACAGTGTGATCCACAGATCGTATGTTCTTGCGGGAAGGTTATTATTTTCAATTTTCTTCGGTGTTATTGATTTGGGAATTGATTAATGATAATTTTTAAGTTACCAATTAGATTCTCTTTATTAAATATATTAATGGGAGTGGATTGACATGGTGATGAATGACGGTGGAAGTGTGATCCTCTTTTCTTATTTTATTTCTTCCACTTTTCCTTGAATTATTCACATTCTTCGTGGGGAGATGAACAACAAGTCATTGCACATCTATTTAACATCCTAATAATCCAAAATTTAGGATTTTAAATCACAAAGACCTAGCAGAGGTGTGACGTTGATGGAGGATGATGAATTGGCTTAGATCTCGGGAAAGACTGTTCTTCGAGCGTTCGTCGCGCAGGTGAATTGATTTGCCTTTTTGGGTCTGATAAAAGACTTGAAAACAACTGAGATGACTTCGGTATGTTGGGGAGACCATAATCCTCATGTTTTGTGGAAAAAAGATGTCCATATCGATTATCAGTGCTTCACACAAGGCACTGGAGTGGAGGTTCGTGATTCTAGAAATTTCTAGAACACACAGTGTGTATCCCGTAGAACATGTCATGTAGGTTCGGCTAAGTGGCATCTAGGGTTTCATGGTGCATGAAGTTATGACACAACTTTTTCTCCAAATAACATGGATTCTGAGTCCTTACACTGAACTCAGTGCATATCATAGGCGATACATGGACATGGGGAGGAGTACACACTGTGTACTTCACCACACGGCCACACAAGGCCAGTAGTGTGGGTCACCTCATGTTCCGATTACACAAGTAGGCACACTTGGGTTGAGGTCATGTATGGGCACACGACCATCGTACATGAATCAGACCCCAGATACTTTGACATGACATGTGATCATTTCTACACATTGTGTAGTTTTGTTTTACATGACAAGACTTACGACATGGGTCGTTGTATACTGGTGGTACCAGGAGTCAGAAGACACCTGGTGTGATACCTCTACATGCCATGTACTTTTCAGTACATTCCCTGATCGACTTTACTACCAATCCTTTGACATGTTTTTTTGGTTAGTTACCCTTTTTCTTCTTCCTCTGAATGTCAGGTATTATTTACATCCAACGGAATATGATCCCTTTAGTAAGAATTTGTAAGATTCATTCAAGTATGCCTTTGAAAGGATCAGAGCGATATGCTCTATCAATTCTTGACCTTTATTAGAGTTAGGTATTGAAGTGAATATTTCCATAGGGCGTCGATCCTCTACCTAGTAGGTGAATCCAGATGAGTCGCGATATCCACCAAGGCCCTGGAAGTGATCCTCATTTGTGTATCGTGATCTTCACCCACTCAAGAGTGTGTTCCCCCATAATGGGTGTATCTACCTCTCATGGAATTTCATGATGAAAAGTACGTCTCAGAAGCACATCATTAGAGCTGTCAGACTCATGGAGTTATTTCTTCCAGGCGAGTGATTCGTGGAATCTTCAAACTAAATCCCTAAAAGAGGTATGCAGTTGTGTGACATATCTCTAGACTACGGGTATGGGTTTTGAGTATATTTGGATTTTGTTACTCTTACTATAAGTTCAGTAGACATATATCATGTAGAGATAACTGTACCTTTCCTTTGTTCATTTATTTTGTGGTTTTAAGTGTCCTCTACTAATTATTGTTAAACTCACCCCTGGACGGGCTTTTCATACACGTATCGTGTCTTGTGAAGACAAGCCGCCTTTTGACATAGTCTAGGGTGGACTAAGAAAGGACCAAGATTTTTTAGTTCCCTATAGGCCGAGGTGTTCCTACGGCTATAAGCAACAATCCCATTACCAATTTATGTATAAAAGTTGGAATTTTTAGTTTTCAGACTCTTGTTTTTTTGGTGGGCTTGTATTTTGGCCCAGTTTACTTTTAGTACTTTACATTCCATTGTACTCTATTTGGTAGGGTTTATTTGTATCCATTCATTTTGTTCCTTAGTTGTTTTTACATTTCGTCATTTGTGGGCATAAAGATGTGTTCATGTGTATAAGTACATAGGTAATGCATCCCCTAATAGTAATATTCATTCTCAGTCCTAGTCATCATCCCCTGGCCTATTGGAAGAAGGCATGGGGAGTCACGGTGCGGGCCCCACTGGGATGGGTCATGACAGTTTGGTATCAGAGTTGGTCCCTTCTACCTTTGGAAAAAGAGTCTATAAGATTGGTTTGGGGGGAAATGTGTCATGTGTTTCAATCTCGTATTTTTGGATAGATGCTCTAGTGTTGGTACAGGAGGTCAATGTATCCATACACCAGGATTCTGATGACCTGCTTTTCGACTCAGTACATGAAAACAACAATTGTGGGGAAGTACAAGAATGATAAATGCATCATATAAGACTGGGTTGTGTTTTACATTTCCTTTGTGTGAGCTCTCTAGATATACTCATTATCCATGGCACTATGTGTTTTCTTATAGGATGCCTCTGACACCCATACCTGGTAGGATTCATCAGTGCGATCACGAGGATGACCCCATTAGTTACGAGGATTTGATACATGAACAAGTTCCCATAGAGATACCTCTAGGTGGTTCACCTGTTTTACCACCATTAGTGGAGCAGCCTGTGGTACCTGCATTACTGACCGATGAAGGGCACAGACTGAGCATGATCCATGGGATCCAGAGACAAAGACCCCTCAGGTTATGAGGTGAGCTTGACCCTCAGGTGGCTAAGGACTGGCTTGAGGTGGTGACCAGAGTTTCCCGTCTAGAGAGGATAACATCGGACCAGATAGTGATCCTAGTAGAGAGCCTTCTTTAGGGTTCAGTGGGATGGTTGTGGAGTCTGAACACAATGAATAACGATGAGGAGACTCTTTTGTGGATATATTTTGTGTGAATCATTATAGGGGACTTCTTTCCGGTTATGCTGAGAGTAGTGTGTATCCCGGAGCTTCTTCAACTTCAGTAGGGGAGTTTGAATATGGCTGAATTTTCGTCGTGGTTCACCAACCAGGCCAGGTACTCGATGGATATGGTCAGGAATCAGTACTTTATAACTCATTCCATCTAGCTATGTCTATGATGGGAAATTTGAGATAGTGTTTTGCCTCTCTGCATATCGACTTCTTGTGCTTTTCTCGAGCGTGCCTAGGTGAATGTGCAGTTATTGGTAGAGTAGAGACCATCAACGGTAGTCAGCAGTATGCCGATAGGTGCAGGGACTTTGGTAGCAGGTAGCTGACATCAGGCATAGGGATTAGGATATGGGAGACATCAAAGGAGGAACTAGGACAGAGGATCGACAGTCAAGTGCTCTCAGGATGGATCATGTCAGCCTTGGGAGAGGCGATGAAACTCTTATGGAATTTGGGGACATCTCGCTATACATTTTCCATCTCATCTAGAAACTAATAGGGAGGCTGTGGATATACCACATGGAGGAAGAGTTGGGAGTGATTCAGGTGGTGGAAGATGCTTGGATCTACTCCCACCACCACCCCTAGGAGGTCCACACAACGCTCATCGAGTTGGGGGACAGGGGTGGGGACAATAGCATGCGGTCGAAATGTATGACCTAGGGACTCCATGGATGACTCGAGGTACAATATGTGTGTTTTCTACCTTATCTACCATAATTATAGACACGGGTGGTAGTCATTCCTTCATCTCTACATGACTTGTGTGAAACCTTGATATTCAAGTAGATCTGTTCACTCGATGCTTATGCTTTGAGACACCTACTGAAAGAGACTTGAGGATCACAAAAATTTACAAGTAGTGTGATACTAACATTGGAGGTGAGATTTTTGGTTGGAACCTCTTAGTGGTATCATTGAGGTAATTTGCTATCATTATCTGTATGGATTCGTTATCTTCGGTCCATTCCCAGACTGACTGCTTTTGGTGAAGAGTGTAGTGTATCTACAATGATGGGACATGGTTTTCCGTTATTGGTAAAATGGGGACATTGGAAGGATAGAAAGGGCTCATGCATAAGAGTGTGTATCAGATCACTCATTATTTAGCTAGCCTTACCATCGTAGTAGTATATGTTGTGATCTTCCATTTCCCAGCAGTAGTGGCGGATTATAAGGACGTCGTTCCCAAATATGTTCCAGGACTTCCTATCCTCTGAGAAATCAACTTATACATCAACTTACACCCTGGGAAGACACTGATATTTATACCATCATATCAGATATCTCCCACGAAGCTTCGCGATCTGAGGGTGCAGTTAGAGGATATGAAGAGCAAGGGCTTCGTATGACCCAGCGTTTCACCCTGAGTATCCTCAGTTTTGTTTTCCAAGAAGGAAGATGAGAGTTTGAGGAATTTCATGGATTAACAGTGCCTGAATCATGTAATTGTGAATAAAAAGTTTCAAATACCGAGGATTGACTACATATTCGATCAGCTAAGGGGGGAACAATGGTTCTTAAAGGTTGATCTTCAGTCAATTTTTCACTAGTTATGAGTACGAGAGAAGGATATACCATAGACAGATTTCAGATGCCACTATTATCACTATAATTACTTGGAGATTCTTTTAGGAATGAATAATTCCCCCGTAGTGTTAATGGGACTGATGAACTAGATCTACTAGCCATACATAGACCAGTTCATAGTGGTCTTTATCAACAACATCCTTTTTTACTCGGCGTCAGAGGAGTAGCACACCAGACACCTGTAGGTGGTTTTAGATGTACTCTATGAGATTTGGATTTATGGGAAGCTCTTGAAGTGCCAGTTTAGAATTCAAGAAGTCCACTTTCTTGGACATGTCATCTCAGCAGATGGAATAGTTGTGGACCTAGCCAAGGTGGATGCAGTGTTAGCATGGTAGCCACCTTGGAATGTGATGGAGGTGCGGATCTTCATTGGGTTGGAAAGATATTACCATAGATTAATTATTGATTTATCTCGAATATTAGAACGAATTAATTACATGACCAGGAATGGAAAACCCTTAATGTAGACAAAGAAATTATAGTAGTATTTCGAGTAGTTGGGACTGAGTTTGACGAGCGCCCTGAATTTGAGATTTTCGGAGGAGGGTATCGAGTACGTAGTTTTCTGCGACGCATTAGGGACATGGCTTGGTTGTTTCTTGATTTAGAGACATGAATTGATTGCATATGGTCTACACTAGCTTAAGCCACATGAGAATAACTATGTTATGCATTCTCTCAAGTAGGAAAAAGTAGTACTCACATCGAATATGTGGCGAAACTACTTTATGGTCAAGAGGTTTATCGTCTACTATGACCACCAAGGCCTCTAGTATATCTTCTCGTAGAAAGATATGATTCTAAGACAAGGGATTTTCTATATTTCCTACAATACTATTATTTTGGTATCATCTATACTCATGGGAAAGGGAACAAGGTGGTAGGTTCTCTTAGTAAGAGATCAAGCTCACAATTGTTGACTGAGGTGATAGAACAATTGGTCTCGTTGCCATTATCCTTCATGGATGGAGAGGATGTAGTGTACCATCAGTCGATGGTTTTCACTCCTCCTTTATAAAAGTGATTTAGGGAGTTACAACGTGGGGATGTCAACTGTGTGTTTTTACATGGTTAGGTATCCATCGGGCATATTGTTGATGGATATTTTCAATATGGGCAACACGTCGTTCATTTTAGAGGACGCACGGTTGTACTTGTTGAATTGTGAAAGGAGGTCCTGAGGGATTTTCATACATCCCCCTTGGAAGTAAATCCTGTATTGGAGAAGATGTACCAAGATTTATGATGAAAGTTCCAGTGGTCAGGCATAAAGATGACAGTAGTAGAGTTTGTTTCCTGATGACTTACATGCCAGCAGTTGAAGGGTGAGCACCAGGTTCCAGTGGGATAAGCTCACCCATTATATGTTCTAGAGTGTAAGTGTGATGGAATATTGTTGGAATTCATGAATGGAAAACCATAGATGTCCAAGGTTCTTGATTCCATCAGGTTGATCATTGACCTGCTCACTAATCATCCCACTTCTTAGCTAGCAGGGAGAAGAGTTCCGTAGAGAGCATGAGATGCATCTATATGTAGGAGATAGTTCGTATTCATGCAATCCCTTCAACAATTTCCTTGGATCAAGACACTCTCTTCACATCCTAGTTGTGTAAGGGATTGCAAGAGGCCTTCAGGACTCTGCTACACTTGATCACTGTGTTCCATCCCTAGAACAATGGTCAGACGAAGAGAACCATTCAAGTTCTTGAGGATATTTTCCAGGCCTGTATCTTGGACTTTGGTTGTAGTTGGGAAGACCACTTACTATTGGTGAATTTTGGGTACAATAATACCAACCACTCCACCATTGGTATAGCACCATTCGAGGATTTTTAAGGGAGACCCTACCAGTCACTGATTTTCTTGATCGACCCTGAAGAGTCAGCACCCAGGTGTCTAGGGATGGTATGAGCTACCACTGAAAATGTATAGATCATCCAAGAGTGGATGAAGACAACACAAATCGGGAAAATTTCTTATGAAGATTGGCGTAGATGACCCCTGGAGTTTGAAGAGGGAGTCCACGACTTCCATTGGGTCTCACCTTGACAACAGTTACAAATATTGGTTGTGGAGTCAAGCTATCTTTGTGGTTCATTGGACAGTTCCAAATACTACGCAGTGTTGGCGAGGTGGCGTATCACTTAGGTCTACCATCACAGTTTCATTGGGTACATTATGTCTTCAACGGGTCGTAGTTGATGAGGTACGTGCATGAACCATCACATGTCATCAACTGGGGTGACCTGGACATCGATGATGGAGTGACCTTTGAAAAGAACCCACAGGATATCGAAGATGGGTAGAAGAAAATCCTTCATGGCCGATCAATTTCCTTGGTGATAGTCTAGTGGAAGCACGATAATCTTTTAGAGATTACATGGTAGTGGGAGGATAAAATTTGTGACCAGTACCCACATCATTTTTAGTAACCTTTGTTTTGGATTTTCAGGGATGCAAAGCCCCAAGTTGGGGATAAAGTAATGTCTCATTTTTTTTTTGTATTATTTTTAAATATTGTGTAGAATTTTTACAAGACCAATAGTAGAGACGACACATCATTCAGAGGCCAAATGAGCCTGTAATGGTGTTTTGATCTTTTTTTAAGCTAACTGAGTGGGCGGGTGTGCACTATTGTGGCAGTTTCCAAATGGAAGCCTGGATTAAAAATCTACATGCATCATTGCATCTATGACGAAGACTTTACCTATGAACTCTCTTCACATAGAATGGCATCAGTCAAGGTAAAAAGTTAAATTTTGGATGTTTTTAGTAAAAAATAATATTGTAATTAAAAGTATATTTTTTTGGAAACATCCACTACAACACAACGATGAGGAAGGTGTTTCGATAAATAAAACCATGACATAATGAATCAAGAAATAGCAACACTAACTAATTAATGTCGCAGTGTAATGGGACATAGAAATGTGTTACCCCTTCTAATGGGTTAATATAATGTTGGTAGTTGGTAGAATATTGATAGAAACTCTGGTGAGTTTTTGGAACTTTGGAGAAAACTCACGACGACAAAGGCCAGTGAATGAAAAGTGAAAATCACGGTGCCAGAAGAGTTGAAGGATCTCAGCGATGAAAATAGTGCAATACCTTCTCCATCAATTGATCCCTCCTTAATGTAGGGGTTGGTAATTTTGATTTAGTTCTTCCCCATTCTTTGATTAAATGATGAATGCGGATCAAACCACAAACAGGGTGATCCACATATCATACTTTGTTTTGGAAAGTTCTTATTTTCCTTTTTCTTTGGGGTTTTTTATTCAAGGATTGATTATTGATAATATTTTAATTTTCAATTTGAATCACTTGTTAAACAAATTAACGGGAGAATATTGACTCTCTGATGAACGACAGCAGAGGTGTGTTCCTCTTTTGTTATTGGATTTCGTCCTCTTTTCCTCATGTTATTCGTGTTCTTCATGGGTTGATGAATAACAGATCATTGCACATCCCTTTCACATCACAATGATCCTAAATTAAGGATTTGACATCACAACTACCTAGACGAGGTGTGATGATAATGGAAGAAGACAAATCGGCTCAGTTCGGGAGAGACCATTATTCGAGCGTTCATTGTCCTGGTGGATTGATGTTTTTTTTCATGGATGATAGGAGGCTGGAAAACAATAGTGATGACTTTGAGGCATCATGTAGACCTTAATCTTAAACTCTAGTTGAAAACTGTTGACCATATCGAATATCGGGGCCTCACTCGAGGTGTAAGGTGGACGTTAGTGATTTTGGAAATATCTAGAACACATAGTGTGTATCTGAAGAACGCGGTGTGTAGGCCTGGCTAAGTGGTGGAAAGGGTTTCGTGGTGTTTGAAGTGATGACACAATGTTCTCTATAAATAACACAGCATATGGACACTTATACGGGACTCGGTGTGTATCCTAGGCGATATAAGGGCACGGGGTGTAGAATACACCGTGTGCTCCACCACATGGCCATACAAGGCATGTAGTGCGGGTCACCCTGTGTGCTGATTACACATGTTGGAACACATGGGTTGAGGTTGTGTATGGAAACATGGCCAACATACATGGTGTAGACCCCAAATACTTTGACACGCCACATGATCCTTTCTATGCGTCCTGTAGTTTAGTTTTACACGACTAGCCTTTGGACACGGTCCATTGTACATGGGTAGTACCTGGGGTCAGAAGACATAGCATGTGACACTTCTACATGCCATGTACTTTTCATTACATGTCTTGATCATATTATCCACCGTTCCATGGGAAAGTTTCATTTTTGGTATGTTTCCATTTTCTTGTTCCCTTGAAGGTCGTGTATCGTTTCCATCCATAGGAGTATGGTCACTTCAGTAGGACTTTCCGAGATATAGTGATGTATAACTCAGATAGGCCCATAGTAAGATCCTCTATCAAATCTAGACCCTAGGTATAGTTAGGTATCGATGTGACTTTTTCCACAAGGCACTGATCGTCAACTAAGTAGGTGAATCCAGATAAGTCACGGTATCTGTTAAGGCCCAAGGAGTGATCCTCGCCTATGTATCGTGATATTTCCTTAATCAGGAGTCTATTCTCTGGAACGATTGTATCTACCTCTGATGGATTTTCCCAATGAACAACACTTCTAGGAAGGACGTCATCAGAGCTATCAGAATCGTGGAGTGAGTTCTCCCAAGTGAGTGCTTCATGAAATCTTCAAACTGAATCCCTAGTGATGGTATGTAGTTGTGTTACTTGTCTCTATACTATGGGTATATGTTTTGAGTTTATCATCATTGTGTCACTCTTGAAATATTTTTAGTATATGTACATCGTGTAGAGATGATTGTATATTTCCCTTGTGTATTTAATTTTGGATTTCGAGGTCATTTACTGAGTATTGTTATACTCACACCTGCACTGGCTTTGCCCACACGTTTCATGTCTTATGCGAACAAGCTTCCTTTTGACAGAGCCTAGGGAGTACCAGGACAAGACCGAGCATTCTGAGTTCCCTACAAGCCGATTTCTTCTTACAACTATTAGAAGTAGTCCCAGTTCCACTTTGTTTTTACAGGTTGGATTTTTATTTTTAAAACACTTTTTTTGTGGGCTTGTATTCTATCCCAGTTTACATTTAGTACTTTACCTTCAGTCGTACTCTGTTTGGTTGGGTTTAGTTGTATGTATGCATTTTGTCCCTTTGTGGTTTTTACATTTTAGGATTTGTGGTCTTGGATATGTGTGCAAGTGTACATGTACTTAGGAAATCCCTCCCATTATAGTAATATGACTACTCATTGCTAGTCACTTGCCCTTGTCTTACCGGAGGTGGGTGTGGAGAGTCGTGGTGTGGGCCCCACTAGGATGGGTCGTGAGAATAATGTTTAATAAAATACCCCTACAACACAAAATACTCCTTAAATTTATTTTATGGTGTGTGTTTTTATGCACAGTCACTATCCTAGCCATTTTTTCATTTTTGAAGTTGACTAATGAATATATTCTATAAATTACACAAATTTCATGGGGTACTCTGAAAACTAACTTTCCTTGACTTATAAAAGAGTAACTATAAAACCACATTGAGACTCACATATCAATACAATTTAGCCTAAAAATGTCTAAATATATCCTCATATAACTACCTCTAAAATTCCATAGTTTAAGTTCAATATTATCATGCATTATTTCTCTATTATCAATAATTAATTGGAAGAAAATTATTAACCATAACTTTAGTATTATCAACTACTTAGATTTTATTATTATTTATACTCTTTAAAATTTATCCGATAGTGTCTTATGTATATATATATATAAGTAACCTTTTTATATGGTATAGTTAACATATTTATTGTAATATCATTTCAATTTAATCTTTCCCATCTATTACAAAATATAAAAAATTTGTTCATATGCCCATGTGGACAACTGTTAACTAGGTCAAAAAATTGCATTTTTCATCATCATTAATCACTAATGGTGCAAATAATTTATGTTAGGATTTATTATGATGTGATTTATTTTATTTTGTTTGTAAAATTTATAATAGTGGGAATATTAAAAATATGATCATTAATCTATCATCATTAAAATAGTCATCTAAAATGATCACAATATATGAAATTTTTTTGTTCAAATTATATAATATTTTCCTAACTAATAATTATTCAAATAAATCCATTATCAGTAATAGATATCAGATTAATAAATTGTATAAAATTATGATTATGTTACAATGATATTATAATATAACAACTTAATAATTTTTTATTACCCACCTATTTGAATAATATAAGGAATTTCTATCATGAATGACTAATTGAAAAAAATTGTGTAATATAATATAAATATTTAAATATTGAATATTTATTGATTCTATAGAGGATTTATCAATATGTAACTCTTAATTTATGAAAACACCAATTGATCATTAGGATTTTAAGAAACATACGTCTTATTATCGTGTCATTCAGCGATAAAGAATCAAAAATCATGAGTGGAAAATGATGAATCATAAATAATTTTAAAATATCCATAAAAGAACAATTACTGAACTATTAATGATTACTATTGGATTAATGATAAATATAGACAAATCTATTATAAAACTAGTACAAATGATTAAATCTATAAACTCTCAATTTGTTAAATAAATATAATTCATATATACAATGACTATTTATAAAGAATAAAAACAAATAAATGAGTTATGTTCTTAATTATGTTATTATGATAGTTATGTTTGTAATACAGGCTCTTATTTACATTCATTGATGAAATGAAATATGGAATGGATATTTTCATCACGAATTTCTCCCTTTGAGACATGATTTTTATTTTGTATCATATTTCCTTTATGTAGTGTATATAAATTGATTTGAAATGTTATATCATGAAATTCTATTTAGTTATTTAATTTCATGATCACTATGAGAAACTATAATTTAGTAGGGGTTTATTGAATTTATAAATAATCTATATGATAGTTTTTGTCTAAATTTTAATTCTATAGAAGTCATAATATATTAAATAATTATTTTATTGCATGTAATAAATATATTTTCCTGGAAAAAATTATACCATATTCTACATGAAATTTGACTAATTTAAATGGAGATAGTTTTTTCCCTCCATCATATTTTATTGATTCATGAGAATCTAAATCCATTATAAACCATAATATTTTCCATTATGGACAACCCATCCTTGGAATTGATAATTGAAATATGTATGAAGTTTCATTGTAAATAATTAAATATTTGAATCATATATAGTGGATCCTTATAAAAATACACAATTCCCCTAAATAAGTATCACATATTATTAGATTAATATTAAATACTTAACATTAAAATTTATTAAAAAACTGTAAATTAGTAGTCTAGTTAAAAATATGGATACAAAAAAATGGTTTAAAAGATATCTACACAATATTTACGTAGTTTATAACAACTAGAATCCTAAATAATCACACCATACTTATTAAATTTATTTATATCATAGGGAGAAGGAAAAAAACATAGGTTGTGCTTAGATTTATAGTAACGGTAAAAAATGATATATTAATGACAACTACAATATGACATGATAAAATGTGAATTGGAAAAGGAGAGTAACATATCGAAATTATATCCCAATCATCAATGATTTTTATCATGATCCATTTAATAATTCTTAGAATTTAATAAGACATCAATCATAATGGAAGCAATGAATACGATATATGGTAGAATGACCTTTTTATAATAAATTATTTTTTTGGGTATATAAAGAAGTATATAAATCTAATTTGTTATATATCATGGATCACTACCACGATTATAATATTTTATTGGGTTCACTACCTAAACCATCATACTGATATTCAAAATTCCCTCATAAAACTATCAAAGTGGTTACATTACCCTATTGAATTTGGTTTACTCCCCATTATGGTCTTTTATATCTTGATATATATCAATCTTCGTCAATTTCATAAGAAGGATATATAATTTTTGGCCCACTCATAACATAATAAATGATACATATTTGTTAAAAATGATTATAAATCAATATAAATATAATAAAAAGTTGAATGGAAATGGGTTTAATAATAATTTCATCATAATATCATATAATTAAATTATGAAAAGAAATGTTTTTTGTTAAGGTTATATTATAACATAGTTAACCAATAATAAATAAAAATGTTTCCAATAATCATGCAAATAAAATTATTATCATATTTCATCTGATTAATTAATATAGATGGTATCAATGGATCTTATTCATATTAAATAATATTTATCCTCAAAGAATTATATCTTATATAAAAATCATTTACAGGAAATTATCAGCATTTTTAGGGGAAAATATTAATTTTGAAATCTATTATTTATGATCTTAAAATTTCCCAAATATTTATGAAAAATATTTATTTTAAAATGAATATGGAATCATATAATTTATGATTGAAATGAATCAGTGCTTATGATGTTGTAAAATTCATTCCATATCATTTAAGTTAAAACAAATATACCTTTCATGTATTCAGTAAAATGCCAAATGATCCTTGATTAGATAATGACAATAAGATTTTATTTAAGTTATTTTTACAAATTAAATAATTGGTAAAAATGAAATAAGTAAATAAAAAGTGATTGAAAATAGTCTTGAAAACACATTTAGAAAACCAGGAAATGGAAAAATTATTTTAAACTAAAAATAAAAATAATTTTGATTTTTACATAAAAAACATTATTTCCTTAACATCCCTGACCCCATTAACCTAGATATTATGGTCATTTTATTGATATGGAATTGATTAAAGAGATGAAATCATTAAGGATAAGTCAATTTATTATCGTTTAATATCTAGGTGCATACATTGTTCCCTTTTTACAATTTTTATCAAACATAGAACATAACAAATTGGAATAAACTGCTTTTGCTAACTTATTCAATGATTTCATATTAACTATATTTAGAAGGAAAACAAATAAAAATTTGAACATAGACACTTAATAAGGGTTATATGAGAAAATAATGACTAAATAAATTTTAATAAAGAATAAAAAATATATTTAAGGTAAATAATATGGAAATCACAGCTTATCAGTATACATAGAATAAAAATACATCCATATATTTTTTCATAGTGAAAACCTCCTGGAAAGAAATAAATGAATACTAAAAAATGAAAATTTTCATTTATTGGATGTCTTATATCAGGAACATGATCCATTATACCTTCATAGTGGTTTAGATATACTAGTGAAACCCCATCTAAATCAGTTTAAAAAAATTAAGGGTTTTCTCCAAATATTTTGTCTCATGAGACCTCGCGATGCATCGAGAGGCGAACTATAATCAAGAACCACTCATCACTGTAAGTCCAAATAATTTTCCATACACTAAATCAATTCAAAAAAATTGTGTTTAATAATGATATATGGATAATATAAAAATCATATCCATGATACCGTAAATATGGATATTTTCTGAATGATGGACATAAATAAAAGGGATGTATAGATACACTATACACAATGAATTAACATTCAAAGGAAATATCATAATGTATTTCAAGAAATAATGGAATTAAATCATTCTTATATATTTATAAGGTAAAATAGGCATATTTCATGATAAATGATTTCCTACACAAGTGAATTCATGTAAACAATGTTTTTTTCAAACATTAGTGAAGAGCCTCTTTAATGCGGTATAAGAAAGATATAAAATATTATTTCAAATAGAAAAAGAACAACTGTTTTTATAAAACAATAATTGAAAAATATTTTTTTCATGATTAAATTATTTAGTTTTAAAAAATATTAGTTGATCAATAAATATTTTTAATGGAACTTGAAAATGGGTATGAAATTAAAAAGTTCACTTTGTTCATGCATTCTAATTTGGAGGAATTGAAAAGAGAACCATATATAACATAAAATTATCCATCAAAGAAATATAAACAAATTTATATTCCTGAGTTTAGAAAATAATAATATAATTTATTAGAATTATATTAAAGTAAAGAATAAATAACAGTGTTTCAACAATGACAATGCATAATTAGAATTAAAAACCGAGATTCATTGAGGATCCCTTACATTATGTATGAATGTATTATTCACTTGAACATAATGAATGAGATAATGAAATTAGATTAAATAATTATTTAATTCAAAACCTATAGAACATATATTTTATTTATTATAATTTTATCATCTTATTTTATTGACATTTTAATCTGTTATAAGATTCAATTTCGTCGTTTAGGGGTGTTCTTTTACTTAGTTTTAATGATTGGTTCACTTGTATCTTTGTATAAATGGTCTTGTAAAATGTGAAAATATATCTCAAATTGAAATTATCTATTATTAATGAACTAAAATAAAATTAAATGGTATTTCATATCATTTTGAATTGAGATATGTGGAAAATTCATCAGATAAAATGATAATGATTAACATTACTTTATTTTGGTGAATTTTGGATTATCCCAAATTTGAATTTTTTATTAATTAATATTATGTAAATATACTAGTTCCGGAACATTATATAACTTATAATATATATAATAAAATATTATTATCCATAATAATTGTTTTATGACATTCCTTGAATGCAGTAGTTCAAAATTAAAACACATCATCCATGATGGTGGTAAATTAGAATATCAAAAATGATATTTTCATTTTTTGAATAAAAGGGACTAGAGAAAGATATTTATGATGTATTTTTCATTTAAAAAATTTAAATTATATATATGATATTGGATTTACCATGAAATTTTGGACTGAGTATTGGAGTGAAGGATTAATAATTGAATAAAATTGAAAATAATATATTTTAAAATGAAAAAAGATTTTACCTCTTGAATGTCATCTCATTGGGAACGCCTTTAAGGGGATTGGGATTGGTATTTACCATATAAAAACGGAAAATTAACATGGGTAATATAATTGGGTTTTTTATTAAGTAGAAATTGGACATTATTTAAGGATTATGTTGTGTGAGGAGAAGAGGTTGTATTTATAGTGGAGGAGAGGAGTGTTCTCTTATTATTTTATTTATTAGTTTTTTCCTTAGGACTATTAATAGTATGAGTATTATTTCTAAATATATAAAAATAATGAATTATTTTTCTATATTACAGTCTTACATCATAGAAACATCATCTATCAATCCATAATTCATGAATTTAGATTATACAGTAAATTACAGTATTTAACTATTCACTAAAAATTCAACTATTTTATAAAAATCCCAAAAATTGACCATAACCATTCTTAAAAGTGTAGATTATGAAAATTATCTAATATTTATGAAAATAATTATATAATTATTATAAATTGAATTTTAATTATAATAATCATTTACTTGAAAAATGCCAATTTTAAATTTATAAATGATTTTGGAACACATTGAATGATTAATTAATGGTTAAAAAATTATATTATAATCATAAGATAAAAAATTATTATTATATTATTATATTTTATGAAGCTAAATTTTATTTTAGAAGATTATATTAATTATAAAATTTTTTATAAAATATTATATTATATAAAAATACCAACACTTAGTTAATAATTTTAGAAATATTTATTTACTTATACTTGATATAACTATATAATATAACTATTTATAATATTCATAAGTTTTTTATGAATTCAAAGGTTATTCAACTATTATATTTTATGAATTACTATTCATAAGGGTCATATCACTATTACAAATGTCATGTTACTGTTTCAATGATATGTGTTGCTTAATTTCTAGAAGAGGCCCCTAATTTCATTAATTATTCATTTATAAATAATTGTTTTGTGTTAAATATATGGATTTATAATATTAACTCTATTTTAAATAATTTTATCAGAAATTTTTTCTTTCGAATTAATAGAAAATTTTAAGATGATACATACCATAAAATCATTGGGAGTTATATTCTACCCACCTTCATAAATATCATCATAATATATTTTCAAGAATATTTCCCTAAAAATAGATTTGGGTGTATCTTATTTATAACATCATCTAGTTCCCACATAGCATATTATATTTTAAGGTTTTTCTGAGGAACCATTGTGAGTCGATTCATCCGATTACTCAATCCATTGTCTCTTAGGTTGTGAATCTCAACAGGCTCTAAACAGTAAGAGAAATCCAATTATAGTTCTATTTATTCATAGTTGAGTTCATTAATTAGGTCCAACATTGTACCAATTAAACCCATATATTTGGAACACATTAAACACTTTGGATTGATTGGATGAAATTTCAAATTGGTATGTTATAGCTCCAATTAAATCAATAATTTATAATTTTATAATGTATATGGGGATTATTTTAACATTGTTATGAAACCTAAAGACGCCCTCCCATAGAAATACTTTTATAAAAATATCATCTACCACTTAAAATTCCAAATAATTTTTCTAGTTGTCTTCATAATTCTTTGGTCTATATTGAGCTACTTCAATATGAACCGGAATAGTATTTACCTTTATCGTTGTCTCTTCAAAAGGTTCTAATTTGATAAGATTCCTCTCACTAAGATCATCCCAACAAGATGTACATAGAAATATGATTACATATAATGCTTCATATTGTACCATTTGAACACTAAAATGGACACTATAATTATTCTAAAATTAAGAAATATATATATAGATCCCACATGACTCGAATGTCATGTGATTAGGATCTTCACATGTCATACAATGATTCAATAGTCCTTTCAGACTATCTATGAGTTTCAGGGTGGTAAGAATTACTCAAATAAAACTCAATATCTAAAACCTTCTAAATAATTTTCCACAATATTGAAGTAAATTGAGGATATAAATTAGTCAAAATCGAAATATATTCACCATGAATTCATATTTATTAATTAATATAGAGTGTTTCTTGGTACTCAGTAGATAAATAATATCTTATTGAATGAAAATGTGATGAATTTGTAATATGATCAACAATAACCAAAATTAAAACATTCCTTCTAGGATTCCTAGGTAGTCCAATGATAAATTCCATAATAAAATCATCCCACTTCCATATAAGAATATTTAATGGTTTCATGACTATTCTAGGATGTGGTCTTATAGCCTTCACTTGTAAGAAAACTGGGCACCTTTATTAAAAGTCAGTAATTTACCACTCCATATAATCCCATAAAAAATGTTCCTTCATATCTATATTCATCTTCGTACTACCATGGTGTATATAGAAATTTATGATATGATAATCACTTCATAGTTCCATTTTTAGCTCGTGTATTGATTTAATATATTACCACATTAGAAATGTTTTGAATCCATCCGCACACACAAATTTATTATATCATCCATCCTTAACGGTTTTAATTCTATTTTGAGAATTAACATAGTTATATTGAGTGATTTTTATCACCTCTAGTAAATATGGTTTATCAAGCATTTTAAAAAAGAGTGGTGATACCCATTACTCAACAATACTTATATCTATATTTCGTAAATCCAAGAATATAGGATCTTCCTCTATCCACATTTTGGTTAGAAGTCAGTGATCATCGGTACATAATGCATATGTTGCATTATTTTCTTTTTATATATGTAAGTTTATTGATAAATCATAATCATATAGTAATTCGAGCCCTGGCCTTTGCCTCATGATGAGTTCATTTTTTGTAATGTCGAATTTCAAACTCCTATAATCTGTATATATGTCACATATTTCACCGTATAGATAGTCTCTCTATATAATTAAAGAAAAAATTACTATTTTTAACTCAATATAATGATTTGGATAATTTGTTTTCATATTCTTGAATTGTATTGATTCATATGAAATAACTTTATCATTTTTCATAAGGACACAACCACGTACTTTCATCGATGCATCACCCTATATCCCAACCAATCATTTCATATTGGTAGATTCAAAATTATAAAATTGACTAATATTTCCTTCATCTATTCATATCATTCTACACATTATATTTTCCATATGAACTTAACTCATTTAAAATTGATCTAGGTTATGTATTTATCCAATCAATAAAAATTATGAACCAAAAATTGATTGTAAATATATATACAAATGAAACTATGTACCTAGGCTCTCTTCATTGTCATATTCCATTCATGGATTTCCATTTTTTTTGCAGGATAAAATTTGATTCCATCCTTCGAGATAATATATCATAGAAAATAAATTTCATGAATCCATAATTCAAAGTTTATATATTTACCATATAACTTGTTCATTATACAGTCTAAAGAATAATCCATAAATCCTTTTTCATAGTCTACATATAAATTAGAGTACACTATAATATAATAATAAAATAAACCAAAAAAACATCAACCGATTCCATTAATACTCTATTTGTTAGATCCATTAAAACTAATGGTGCATTATTTAGTATGAATGGAAAAATTGTGAACTCATAACATCCATTCCTCATCTGAATTGTTTTCTTCAAAATATATTCTTTCCTTTCTCACAAATGATGGTAACCAAAACGAATGCCAATATTTGAGAAATATTGAGCTCAATGAAGTTGATAACCTAAATCATCAACGTGTGACATTGGATAGATGTTCTATATTCTAATATAATTGGTCTCTCTATAGTAAATTTATATATTCAAGGATACATATTTCTTATTAACAAATAGAATTGGGGATTCCCATGCAAAATGACTATGGTGGATGAATCCCTTAAAACTCAAACCCTACAGTTGTTTCTTAATCAACACTAGTTCCAAAATTTCCATTCTATATAATGTATATGACATTGGTATATCAACCGATATGACCAAATAAGTCTATATAAAATCTATGTGTCTGACCATTTTATAAAATGAGAAGACAAAGTGCAAGGGAAGTGGGTGGGGCCAAACAAACGGGTTACCCTCATCCATTAAAATGAAAAGTCGGTGATCATAATAGCAAATGTAATTTCCATATTCACAGTAATAATATGACATGTATTTCATTTATTCTTAGATCAATGGTAAATTAAACTTAAAAATTTGGGATGTGCCTAGGTAATTCTATAGGAAATACATAGATGTATTTCTACTTAATTGGTACCTCCTTATTTTGAAGACAATTTTCCTTATACCTGGATGTTGTTTCATCTTCTTCAACATGAATTTTATTTAGTAGTTATATTGGGGGTCTATCTATAAAATAATTAGATGATGAAGTTTCTTCTCTAAGGATAAGGGATTTTATATCTCCATCAGAAATCATAATTACCTTCTTCCTGAAAAACATTATCACATCACATTTTAAAATCCAGCCTATTTGAGGATTTAATGAAAATAAACGTTAGGTATGATTATAAAATCAGAAAATAAACAATGTTTATACTCCATAATTGGAACTTCACAACTTAATTTTTTTATAATAAGACTTTCCATTGGGGTTTTAAATGAAAACACCCTTATTAAATCCATAGTTAGAAATATAATTTTATTGAAAAATTGGGAAGATATAAAACAGTGAGATGATCTAGAATAAAAAAAACATTTTCTAGATTTTATGATATGAATAACATAACATCCACCATATCATTAGGTAGATATACATCTGTTTACTTATCACATGATCTTGGACACTCCCCTTAGCCTCTTTTGTGGTAGATTCCCCTGATTCTTGGGAAAATGATTTGAATAATGCCCCGTTTCATTAAAAATGGATCATTGAACATCATTTATTTTTTCCTTACCTTTAAATCACTAGATCAAGGAAAATTTTATATAAACTTATAGAAGGAACACATACCTTTCATGCATTTACATGGATGAATCTCTCCACAATTACAGAAGCATTAAAATTGTTTCATTCCATTCTTATTTGATACTTCATCTTTTCCAAGGTTATCAGAATAACTATTCTTCTCTTGATTTTCCATGAGTATATATTATGTAGAAAATTATTTATTAGTTTTCATGGAATATAATAATCATTCATTATATGATGAAAATGTTTTAAAATATAATTTCTTTAAGACAATTGATAAAATACCTTTAATAAAACGATCAACCATCTCTCCAAATCGGGAGTGTAATAAATAGAAAACATGTATTATCATGTGATGGTTTCCTCCTTCTTTGTAATACTCTCTTATTCCAAACTAATTAAGATATAGAATTTTCTCCTCATCTCAATTGGTTTCAAATGTTGGAATTATTTATCGATGAATGTTTCACTAAAATTAATCCCTTTACTATATTATATTAAATATTACTCAATAGTATTATGGATCAATGACCACCATTGATCAAGATATCCCTTGAAGAAATATTTTTCCATTAATACCCATTAATTTTCATTACATCCCAGCACTATAAATATCTTTTCAAAGGACATGATCCTATAGAGTCCCGAATCTTGACATACATAGATAATACATTACTTTTGTGGAATACATAATACATAACAAAAATATACACACAAGGACCATAATAGTTTAGTGTCTTTGGAAACATGGAATGCAATCTTCTAATCATGGTGAAAGATCTTCAACATATCCCATAAAGATCTTCCACTTTTTTTCTCACCTAAAACCTTTCTTTTAATCCTGGGGGAAAATAAAACATAAAAAGGGTGAGCTCAAATGCTAATTAAGGGTAAGAATGGATAAAATAAAACATACCATATACATTAGAACTTGAAAACATGAAAATAATGTTTAAACATCAAAATCTTGAGCAACAACTTAAAACATGGAAGTACATAAGTCATAGATCATAATGGAACATAAATCATGATAACATAGCATGGGAATAAAACATGTAATTGTGGCATCCATTAAGCACGTCTAATTATTTCCATAGTAGCCAAGACATTGCTTCCAAGACCATCTTAGTGGACAAAGTCCCTTTTTGAATCGAGTTCACTCCTCGTTCCAGTACTGTAATACTGAACCGGATTAACATACCATTCTAGCCAGGTCTATATCATGAGATATAAATTTTTACCCAATGAATTGGAGGGAGATATAGGTCCCACCCATCTCATAATCAAATCATTCTTACTTGTGCCACAAAATAAACATACATCTTTCATAATAACCCAATAAATAAAATGGGTTTCATAATCATCATCCCATCATCAAATAATCCATATAAAAGAAATGGATATCATTTCATAATAAGAAAATTGAAACCATGTAAATCATAGAGACATGATACTTGAAACATACACATATGAAATGATATCATCTTAGATGAAAAATTGTTTTAATAAAACACTTGAAAAGAATTCTTGAGGAAAATATCCTTTCTTCTTCAAAATCATTCTCTTTTCACAAAATGTCATGAAATTATAAAAGAAAGGGATTTTGTATAAAATAGTCATGAAATATTTTGGGGGATGATTCATGAAAATAAGGCTCCATAAAACCATAAAAATCCGTTCGTGCCGTATAAGTTAAAAAACATTCTTCTCTTACTTTTTCCGGAAAAGTCAAAAAAGTACCTCGTAACGTAAACAAAAGAATGATTCCTTACATACCATGTGGTAAAAATCAAAAATGGGTAAAAAGGACTTTAAACATACATGAATTTTTTTTATAAAACATGTACATGGATAATAAAAATAACCCTAGTAAATACTTACGAATAAACAATCTCGGATAAGAATGAGATTTGAATATTTATCCCTTACCTTAGGTATGATATGCATCATACGTATCCAAAACTCTTGTATAATGATTTAAATAATGTCATTGACTTATTAAAGAATCATATTCATTATTATGATATCATATATGGTTCACTTATGACTTTATATTACCCGTTCTTTTGTAAATTCCATGTTAAAGAGCCTTTTGGGTAAAATCGTTTCATTTGTCGTCCGTGTTTTGACTTGTAATTATTCACATGATTACTTAGATCATGATTACTTAATCCCAGAATATAAAAAAATATTTATGTATGATATATATTCAGAATAAACATATATATAATAGATCGATAAATGGAAAGAAATACACAGTTCATTGAGACAGTATGTCGTACGAACACATGAACGTTGTTTTCGTTTCCTCATTGAATTGAATGGAATTAATTGGATGACATAAATATATATATACATAAATCCAGTATCATTATTATGTCATATATTTAATGATTACTTATTATATATACTTTATAATCATTTATGAATGGTTAATCATTGAGAATGAATCTCATCGCGTCGTGGAGACGGTATTCCATACGTACGCATGAGCGATGATATCGTTCCCATGATCGTGGAATTTTATTGGAGTGTATGTATACTATTAAAAAATCAATATCACTTTACAATATTCATATATATTTATTATTTACACCATTATCCCCATCCACGTAAGGTGGTGGTGGAAAATAGATTACACCACGGCGTGGAGATGATATTCCGTACGTACGCACGCGCGGTGATTTCATTTTCCGTAGGATGGATAGATGGTGAAAAAGAGTTGTCTCATAATTATAATAACATATCATTATATGAGTGATACTAATGTTACTACTTCATAATGAAACAACCTATGAATAAGAAGTGTAATAAGAAATAATGTTGAAAGAATCGGTAACAGACATTACCTCTTCTTTGAAGCGCCTCTTTGAGACCTCCTCTTAGGGCACTCAAATTGGTCTTTGAAGAATACCAGGACCTCTAGGATGTTTCTAGGGAAGTGGAGAAGAAAAATTGGTAGGGGTTTGCAGAGCGTGAAGGTTCAGTGTAGTGTGAGGAAGAGAGGGAGGAGGTTCCCTTTTATAAGGGAGGAGAGGGGCACCTTTGGAATAACTAAAACTATCATTTTATTATAATGTCATATTCAGTTTTTAATAACTCAAAATTGATTTATTTCGAAGCTAAGGAGGGGATGTGTCGAAACCATCTCATACAATAGAATATAGACATGTTTAGGTCATTATATTAACCTTAACATTAAGTTTTAACTCATAGTTAATTAGATTGACATTTACCATGTCAGATTGTATTTTTCTATTATATAGTTAATAAACATACCATATACATCCAAGAGACCCCCAAGTGGTCCATTAATGATACACCTATCATTATATATGTATCTTGGCTGACCCTTAGATATTTAGGAATATAATAATAATTAATAATATAATATTTGTTTTAAAAACTATTTTAGGTCAATTATGACACTATTTGGTAATTTATTTACGTGAAAATCATAACAGAATGGTTATATCAAAAAAAGTTAATTAAATCAATACTAACATGTCATATTAACATATAAAATTATTTGAATTCATAAAAAGTCTCACGTTATGTTTATTTGGGTATTTATAACATTAATTCTGTCAATATTTCATTAATATGATAATTAGTGCATCATCATTGTGTCATAAATAAATTAAATTATTTTAAGCCTAAAAATTACAAATAAAATACCAGTATGTATGAAATATTTTTATATTTCTAATGAATGTTTATAGTATAATTTATCTTATGTATTACCCTATATTAAAAATTATTTAGTTATGAAACATTGATTATAATTATTTTAACCCTTCTTTAAATAAATTAATAATAAATGTCCTAATCTAATCCAAGTGGTCCTAAATGGTCATATTTTATTAATAAGATTGTATGTAGCCGAATTAAACTTATCCAATAGAATTAGGACATGTGTTAGGGTAATAATTATATCATTTTTACCCTTAATTACCATATTTACATTTAACCGTGGTAAAAAAAAGTAAAACGTTACCTTTCAAAAAAAATTATTTTCATCTCATTGAACCACATTTTAGTCCTTGATATTAACCATGTGTCTCGGAGTTTCGAAATTCCACTCAGAGAAGCGGTAAAATTATGTTTTATGAAAAATTCAGTTTTTTTCAACTACCACCTAGTGGTTTCACTATTCATCAAAATATGAATGTTTCCAGAAAAATACCAAAAACTAGGTCTATGATATATTTGATATTATGAATTCAAAAATTATGTCTATTTTATGACATTAAAAACATATTAGTTTCATTAATTATTTTAAAAATTAATTCTAGTCGTCAAAACAAATAGCGTGTTCTTAAGAGATAATAACTATCAAAGGATTGACACTTGTTTATGTCTGGTTTAAATGTGAAATTACATCCAATGACTGAAATTGTATTAAATTGTCAAAATATATTCTAAATATTCTTTAAAACCACTCATATTAATAATTTATCACTATTAATTATTTTGATTAAAAATGTTGTTTTTAATTAAAATTTAGTAATTTTCACTATTCATCAGAATATGAAAGTTATCCGAAAAGTACAAAAATTTCACCCTAAGCTAATTTTGATATTCCAAATCAAAAAATGAAGTCCATTTTGAACGAAAAAATTTAATATTTCAAAAAGTGGGTATTACTATTCCTAACGGCTAGTTCATAAGAATATTATAATAATATCTCGTTTAGTGAAACTCGGTATTGCGTACTACACATTCTATCGAGGAAGGTCGTGATTGCGTGTAATGTAAGGAAAGTCAGGGATGCATGTTGTGCAAGATCCTTTTTGTGTAGCGTGCAACACAAGACATTAATGAAATTAAAATGATTTTTTTTCATAAAATCTCGGGGTGTTACATTCTACCCACCTTAAAATGAATTTCACCCCCGAAATTCGTCGGGGTTATAAATGGTTTACTACTCGAAAGTTTCTTTAATAGAAACCCAAATCATAAAAAAGTAATACCAAAACATGGATTTAAAAACTAAATTATGAAACGTAACGGTTACCCAAATTAACTCATCATTGGGTTTCCTCGTAGGAGAACATAGGTGAAAATATGGATATGGAAGAAAAATATAACCATCATGTTCTGATGGAGAGTGGTAGAGAACATGGATATGAAAAATCCAAAAATCACAAAGCCATAAATTTCTGATGATCTAAGGTACCATCTGATTAATCGGATATAAGAGCACTAGGACAACATTTTTGGATTTCAAGATCATTTCCCTAAAGTTGATGAAATTGGAATTAGAAGAAATAATTTCGTGATTTTGGTACCGTATCACCGTTGGTCGTTCATTGGAAAATTTCCACATCATATATTAATGAAATGAAGTTGAATTTGTCATTCGTGATGTGTTAGCAGATCATGTGATTGAATGATGGGTTATTCCATCTGTCTCAAACAAAAGGTTAGAAAAGATATAAAAAAATACATAAGTCCATATATAGTGAGATTAATCATATATGGTTCATAAAATGGACTTGTACTTCATATATCATACTTCTTAATATAATAAAACTAGTTTCTAATAAACAGGGACTTCCTGTAGGCCAGTTGTAGGTGATAAAGGCCAGTTGCACATCAGTTGTGAGTTCGATTCCCACTGCCTTGTCTGACGCGATGGGCTGTCGCCCATCATGCAGGTTGTCCTTTTTCTAAAACTACATTACTATAATATCTCATCAATTATATCGAAAAAAATTCGATCCTTAAACAATACTAACTTATGTCCAACATAATCCATTCCAATCTTTAGGCTTATCCAAAATACTGCTGTCCAATCTCATATTATAGTGAAAAAAATTACAAAAGAGTTCATTTAAAAAGCATGTTAATACCATCGTTGATCCCCATATATCATGAGATATGTCTTGCTGGTAACATTCTAAACATTCGAAGGCCTTAATCATGTATTCTATTGAAAAATAAATACCCATTGAATCTTAGTGAAAACATGAGTGCTGTCAAAAGTTAACTCTTTTCACATACCAAAACCGCAAACCATGATATAAGTATTTCCTTATATCTGTCATGAGCTCATAAATACTGTCAAACATTTCATTTTCTCCTTATCCCTTCATTATGAGCTTATCATCTTTTTCCAAAAAAATTCTCAATAACTTTCCATGGATACCGGTACCATAAAATTATTGAAAACCACAATAGACCAATACATAAATATTCGAATATTCCACGATACTATATAAAACATTATTTTGGAATCCCGTTACATAAACCCTTAATCATTCCACCACATTGTTTTCATATTCAACATCTCCAATAGTGAACATATGTGACTTCCCTTTGTCCTTTGCCTTAAGTGGTTGCTCATTTCAATCATCACTAACCCTTGGATTAGGGCATTTATTAGCATAATGCCCCATTTCCTTGCACTTGATGCATTGAAGTTTTTGTGGTGCGTTCTCTGCAGTCTTTTCTTTATTCAAATCATTAGAAACCCTTTTTCCATTACTTAGACACTCAGCTGCTCGATGACCTTCTTTCCCACACTGAAAACATTTTCTAGTCCCTTTAATACAATCTCCACCATTCTTCTTTCCACACATTGAGCATAAGGAAACATTCATCTTCTTTTCACCATTATTCTGATATTTCTCCTTGAACTCCATCTTTCATTTCTTGTCAAAACTATGAGATGGATAAGTAACACCAACTTCCATTTCTACCTTGATATCACACCACACAATTTCTTCATAGCTACTGATGTCTCTTATATCTAATTCCCTTCGAAGATTTGGTTTTATGCCACTGAAGAATCGATCATCTTTACTTTCAGGTTGGATGATGAAGCCAGATGCATACCATGCAAGCCTGTAAAATTCGCTTCGTATACACCAACAGATTCATCATCCTTTTGCTTTACTTCAAGAAACTACTTCCCCATCTTTGTTTAAAGAATACAAGGGAAGTACATATTGAAAAATAAGTTCTTGAACTCGTCCCATTCCATGGACTCAATTTCATCTCGTGGCCTCGTATTCTTGATAAGATTACACCATTGATCAGCTTCACCTTCCAAATGATATACTGCTAAGATGACTTTATCATGTTCAGAACATTGAAGAGCTGAAAATATCTTTTCAGTGGTACTGATCCATTGTTCAGCCACAAGTGGATCAGAAGACCCAATGAAAGAAGGTGGACGTTGCCTCATGAAGGACTCAATAGAATATTGTTCCCTTCTCTGCTCATTTGGATGTCCATAATGATTTATAGCTTGTGTAAGTATAGCAATAAGATTTTTCACTCCATCTCCAATAACATTTGTTTGTTCAGGAGGACAATCATTGTATTGTCCATTTCATTTATCAACATGGTTCTTTCGCGTTCTAACCATCGTCTAAAACCCAAAAAGAATAGTGTGAGAGGCAAAAATCAAGCTAGGGAAAACAACATAATAAAGGTGGAGTACCTTTAGTATCTAACATCTTAGGTTTAATTTAATGATCGTTACCGTAATTCTAGGACTATAACCTATACTTATACTTAACCTTAGGGATATCTATAGACATGCATTAGAAATATCTCTAGGGATCTCACTAAAGTTCTCGCATCCTAGTTTCCAAAGGTTGACTAAACCTTTCCTCTGATACCAACTGTAGAACCCGAAGCTTGACGTACATAGATATTACATTACTTTTGTGGAATACATAATACATAACAAAAACAGACACACAAGGACCATAATAGTTTAGTGTCTTTGGAAACATGGAACATAATCTTCTAATCATGGGGAAAGATCTTCAACATCTCCCATAAAGATCTTCCAATTTTTGTTTCCTTACCTAAAACCTTTCTTTTAATCCTAGGGGAAAATAAAACATAATATAGGTGAGCTCAAATTCTCAGTAAGGGTAAGCATGGATACAATAAAACATACCATATACATTAGAACTTAAAAACATGAATATAATGTTTAAACGTCAAAATCATGTGCAACGACTTAAAACATGGAAGTACATAAGTCATAGATCATAATGGAACATAAATCATGATAACATAGAATGGGAATAAAACATGTAATTGTGGAATCCATTAAGAACATGTAATGATTTCCATAGTAGCCAAGACATTGCTTTCAATACCATCTTAGTGGACAAAGTCCCTTTTTGAATCGAGTTTACTCCTCGTTCCAGTCCGGTAATACTAAACCGGATTAACATACCGTTCTAGCCATGTCTATAACATGAGATATAAATTTTAACCCAATTAATTGGATGAAGATATAGGTCCCACAGATCTCATAATGAAATCATTCTTACTTGTGCCACAAAATAAAAATACATCATTCATAATAACCCAATAAATAAAATTGGTTTCATAATCATCATCCCATCATCAAATAATCCATATAAAAGAAATGGATATCATTTCATAATAAGAAAATTAAAACCATGTAAATCATATATACATGATACTTGAAACATACACATATTAAATAATTTCATCTTCGACGAAAAATGGTTTTGATAAAACACTTGAAATGAAGTTTTTGAGGAAAATATCCTTTCTTCTTAAAAATCATTTTCTTTTCACAAAATGTCATAAAATTTTAAAAGAAAATGATTTTGTTGAAAATAGTCATGAAATATTTTGGATGAATCATCATGTAAATAAGGCTCTATAAAACCGTAAAAATCCGTTCGTGCCGTATAAGTTAAAAAAACATTCTTCTATTACTTTTACCGGAAAAGTCAAAAAATTACCTCGTAACGTAAAAAAAAAGATTCCATACATACGATGTAGTCAAAATCAAAATGGGTAAAAAGTACTGTAAACTTACAAGAAAGTTTTTTTATAAAACATGTACATGGATAATAAAAATAACCCTAGTAAATAATTACGAATAAACAATCTCGGAAAAGAATGAGATATGAATATTTATCCCTTACCTTAGGTCTGATATGCTTTGTACGTATCCAAACCTCTTGTATAATGATTTAAATAATGTCATTGACTTATTACATAATCATATTCATCGTTATGATATCATATATGGTTCACCTATGACTTTATATTACCCGTTCTTTTGTAAATTCCATGTTAAAGAGCGTTGTGGGTAAAATCGTTTCATTTGTCGTCCGTGTTTTGACTTGTAATTATTCACATGATTACATAGATCTTGATTAATTAATTCCAGAATATAAAAAATGATTTATATATAATATATATTCAGAATATACATATATATAATAGATCGATAAATGGAATGAAATACACAGTTCATGGAGATGGTAGGCCGTACGTACACATGAACGTTGTTTTCGTTTCCTCATTGAAATGAATGGAATTAATTGGATGAAATAAATATATATATACATAAATCCAGTATCATTATTTTGTCATTTATTTCATGATTACTTATTATATATACTTTATAATCATTTATGAATGGTTAATCATTGAGAATGAATCTCATCGCGTCGTGGAGACGGTATTCCGTACGTGCGCACAAGCGATGATATCGTTCCCAACATCGTGGAATTTTATTGGAATGTATGTATACTATTAAAAAATCAATATCACTTTACAATAATCATATATATTTATTATTTACACCATTATCCCCATCCAAGTAAGGTGGTGGTGGAAAATAGATTACACCACGGCGTGGAGACGGTATTCCGTATGTACGCACGCGTGGTGATTTAATTTTCCGTAGGATGGATAGATGTTGAAATAGGGTTGTTTCATAATTATAATAACATATAATTATATGAGTGATAATGATGTTATTACTTCGGAATGAAACAACCTATGAAGAAGAAATGGAAGAAGAAATAAAGTTGAAATAATCGGTAACGGACATTACCTCTTCTTTGAAGCACCTCTTTGAGACATCCTCTTAGGGCACTAAAATTGGTATTTGAAAAAGACCAGGACCTCTAGGATATTTCTATGGAAGTGGATAAAAGAAATGGGCAGGGTTTGGCTGAGTGTGAAGGTTCAATGTGGTGTGAGGAAGAGAGGGAGGAGGTACCCTTTTATAAGGGAGGAGAGGGGCACCTTTGGAATAACAAAAACTATTATTTTATTATAAAGTCATATTCGGGTTTTAATAACTCCAAATTGATTTATTTCAAAGCTAAGGTGGATATGGGTTGAAACCCTCTCATCCAATAGAATTTAGACAAGTTTTGGTCATTATATTTACCTTAACGTTTAGTTTTAACTCTTAGTTAATTAGATTGACATTTACCATGTCACATTGTATTTTTATATTATATAGTTAATAAACATACCATATACATCCAAGAGACCCCAAAGTGGTCCATTAATGATACAAATACCATTATATAAGTATCTTGGCCGACCCTTAGATAGTTTAGAATATAATAACAATTAATAATATAATATTTGTTTTAAAAACAATTTTATGTCAATTTTGACACTATTTGGTAATTTATTTTTGTGAAACTCATAAAAGAATGATTATTTCAAAACAATTTAGTTAAATAAATACTAACATGTCATATTAACATATAAAATTATTGGAATTCATAAAAAGTCTCAAATTAAGTTTATTTGGGTATTTATAACATCAATTATGTCAATATTTCATTAATAAGATAATTACCGCATCATCATTGTGTCATAAATAAATTAAATTATTTTAAGTCAAAAAATTACAAATAAAATAAAATTATGTATGAAATCTTTTTAGATTTCTAAGGACTATTTATAGTTTAATTTATCTTATGTATAACTCTATATTAAAAATTATTTATTTATTAAACATTGATTTTAACTATTTTAACCCATCTTTAAATAAATTATTATTAAATGTCCTAATGTAATCTAAGCGGGCCTAAATGGTCATATTTTATTCCTAATGTTGAATTTAAACGAATTACACTTATCCAATATATTTATGACATGTGTTAGTATAATAATAATATCATTTTTACCCATAATTACCCTATTTACTTTTAATCGTGGGAAAAAAAGTAAAAAGTTACAATTCAACAAAAATTATTTTCATCTCATTGAACCAAATTTTAGTCCTTGATATTAACTTTGTGTCTTGGAGTTTCAAAATTCCACTCACAGAAGTGGTAAAATTATGTTTTATGAAAAATTCAGTTTTTTTAACTACCACCTAGTGGTTTCACTATTCATCAAAAAATGAATGCTTCCAGAAAAATACCAAAAATTAGGCCTAAGATATATTTGATATTATGAATTCAAAAATGATGTCAATTTTACAAAATTCAAAACATATCAGTTTCATTAATTAATTTAAAATTTAATTCCCGTCGTCAAAACAAATACGTGTTCTTAAGAGATAATAACTATCAAAAGATTTACGCTTGTTTATGTCTGGTTTAAATGTCAAATTACATCCAATGACCGACATTTTATTCAATTGTAAAAATATATTCTAAATATACTTTATAACCACTCAAATTAATAATTTATCACTATTAATTATTTCTATTAAAAAAGTTGTTTTTAATTAAAATTTAGTAATTTTCACTATTCATTAGAATATGAAAGTTATCCGAAAAGTACCAAAATTTCACCCTATGCTAATTTTGATATTCCGAATCCAAAAATGAAGTCCATTTTGAAAGATAAAATTTATAAAATTTCAAAAAGTGGGTATTACTTTTCATAACGGATAGTTCATAAAAATATTATAATAATATCTCGTTTAGTGAAACTCGGTATTGTGTACTACACATGATATCGGGGAAGGCCGTGATTGCGTGTAATGCAAGAAAAGTCAGGGATGCATGTTGTGCAAGATCCTTTTGGTGTAGCGTGCAACACAAGACATTAATGAAATTAAAATGAATATTTTTCATAAAATCTCGGGGTATTACATTCTACCACCTTTAAAATGAATTTCACCCCCGAAATCCGTAGGGTTTATAAATGGATTACTACTCGAAATTTTCTTTAATAGAAACCCAAATCGTAAAAAATGAATACCAAAACATGGCTTAAAAAAATAAAGTATGAAAAGTAACGGTTACCCAAATTAACTCATCACTGGGTTTCCACGTAGGAGAACATAGGTGAAAATATGTATATGGAAGAAAAATCTAACCATCATGTTATGATGGAGAGTGGTAGAGAACATGGCTATGAAAAATCCAACAATCACAAAGCCATAAATTTGTGACGATCTATGGTACCATCTGATTAATCGGATATAAGAGCACTAGGACAACATTTTTGGATTTCAAGATCATTTCCCTAAAGTTGATGAAATCAGAATTAGAAGAAATAATTTCGTGATTTTGGTATTGTCTCACCGTTGGTCGTTCATTGGAAAATTTACACGTCATATCTTAATGAAATGAAGTTGAATTTGTCATTCATGATGTGTTAGCAGATCATGTGATAGAATGATGGGTCATTCCATCTGTCTCAAACAAAAGGTTAGAAAAGATATCAAAAAAATACATAAGTCCATATATAGTGAGATTAATCATATAGGGTTCCTAAAATGGACTTATACTTCATATATCATACTGCATAATATAATAAAACTAGTTTCTAATAGACAAGGACTTCCTGTAGGCCAGTGGTAGGCAATAAAGGCCAGTCGCACTTCAGTTGTGGGTTCGATTCCCATAGCCTTGTCCGACGCGATGGGTTGTCGCCCATCCTGTAGGTTGTCCATTTTCTAAAAATACATTCCTATAATATCTCATCAATAATATCTAAAAAACTTCGATCCTTAAACAATAATAACTTATGTCCAATATAATCCATTCCAATCTTTAGGGTTATCCAAAATACTGCTGTCCAATCTCATATTATTGTGAAAATGATTACAAAAGATTTCATATAAAAAGCATGTTAATACCATCGTTGATCCCCATATATCATTATATATGTCTTTTTGGTCACATTCTAAACATTCAATGGCCTTAATCATGTATTATCTTAAAAAATGAATACCCATTGAATCTTAGTAAAAACATGAGTGCTGTCAAAAGTTAACTCTTTTCACATACCAAAACCTCAAACCATGATATAACTATTTCCTTATATCAGTCATGAGCTCATAAATACTGTCAAACATTTCATTTTCTCCTTATCCCTTCATTACGAGCATATCAGCTTTTTCCAAAAATCTCTCAATAACTTTCCATGGATACCGGTACCATAAAATTATTGAAAACCACAATAGACCAATACATAAATATTCCAATATTCCACGATACTATATACAACATTATTTTGGAATCCCATTACATAAACACTTAATCATTCCACCACATCATTGTCATATTCAAAATCGCCAATAGTGATCTCATGTGACTTCCCTTTGTCCTTTGCCTTACGTGGTTTCTCATGTCGATCAACACTAACCCTTGGATTAGGGCATTTATTAGCATAATGCCCCATTTCCTTGCACTTGAAGCATTGATGTTTTGGTGGTGCGTTCTCTGCAGTCTTTTCTTTATTAAAATCAATAGAAACCCTTTTTCCATTACTTCGACACTCAGCTGCTCGATGACCTTCTTTCCCACACTAAAAACATTTTCTGGTCCCTTTAAGACAATCTCCACCAATCTTCTTTACACACTTTGAGCATAAGGAAACATTCATCTTCTTTTCACCATTATTCTGATATTTCTCCTTGAACTCCATATTTCATTTCTTGTCAAAACTATGATATGGATAAGTAACACCAACTTCCATTTCTACCTTGATAGCACACCACACAATTTCTTCATAGCTACTGAAGTCTCTTATAGCTAATTCCCTTAGAAGATTTGGTTTTAAGCCACTGAAGAATCGATCATCTTTACTTTCAGGTTGGATGATAAATCTAGATGCATACCATGCAAGCCTGGTAAAATTCGCTTCATATACACCAACAGATTCATCATCCTTTTTATTTACTTCATGAAACTCATTCTCCATCTTTGTTTGAAGAATATGAGGGAAGTATTTATTGAAAAATAAGTTCTTGAACTCATCCCATTCCATGGACTCAATTTCAACTTTTGGCCTCGTATTCTTGATAAGATTACACCATTGATCAGCTTCACCTTCCAAACGATATACTGCTAAGATGACTTTATCATGTTCAGAACATGGAAGAACTGAAAATATCTTTTCAGTGGTACAGATCCATTTTTCAGCCACAAGTAGATCTGAAGACCCACTGAAAGAAGGTGGACGTTGCCTCATGAAGGACTCAATAGAATATTTCTCTCTTCTCTGCTCATTTGGAAGTCCATAATGATTTATAACTTGTGTAAGTATAGCAAGAATATTTTTCACTCCATCTATAATAACATTTGTTTGTTCATGAGGACAATCATTGTATTTTCCATTTCATTGATCAACACGGTTCTTTCATGTTCTAACCATCATCTAAAACCCAAAAAGAATAGTGTGAGAGGCAAAAATCAAGCTAGGGAAAACAACATAATAAAGGGGGAGTACCTTTAGTATCTAACATCTTAGGTTTAATTCTATGATCGTTACCGTAATTCAAGGACTATAACCTATACTTATACTTAACCTTAGGTACATCTATAGACATACCTTAGAAATATCTCTAGGGATCTCACTAAAGTTCTCACATCCTAGTTTCCAAAGGCTGACAAAACCTTTCCTCTAATACCAACTGTAATGACCCGAATCTTGACGTACATAGATATTACATTACTTTTGTGGAATACATAATACATAACAAAAACAGACACACAAGGACCATAATAGTTTAGTGTCTTTGGAAACTTGGAACGTAATAATCTAATTGTGGGGAAAGATCTTCAACATCTCCCATAAAGATCTTCCACTTTTTGTTTCCTTACCTAAAACCTTTCTTTTAATCCTGGGGAAAAATAAAACATAAAAAGGGTGAGCTCAAATTCTTAGTAAGGGTAATCATGGATAAAATAAAACATACCATATACATTAGAACTTAAAAACATGAAAATAATGTTTAAACATCAAAATCATGAGCAACGACTTAAAACATGGAAGTACATAAGTCATAGATCATAATGGAACATAAATCATTATAACATAGCATGGGAATAAAACATGTAATTCTGGAATCCATTAAGAACATGTAATTATTTCATAGTAGCCAAGACATTGCTTCCAAGACCATATTAGTGTACAAAGTCCCTTTTTGAATCGAGTTCACTCCTCGTTCCAGTCCAGTAATACTAAACCAGATTAACATATCGTTCTAGCCATGTCTATATCATGAGATATAAATTTTTACCCAAGGCATTGGATGGAGATATAGGTCACACACATCTCATAATGAAATCATTCTTACTTGTGCGACAAAATAAACATACATCATTCATAATAACCCAATAAATAAAATGGGTTTCATAATCATCATCCCATCATCAAATAATCCACATAAAAGAAATAGATATCATTTCATAATAAGAAAATTGAAACCATGTAAATTATAGAGACATGATACTTGAAACATACACATAATAAATAATGTCATCTTAGATGAAAAATGGTTTTGATAAAACACTTGAAATGAATTTTTTGAGGAAAATATCCTTTCTTCTTCAAAATCATTCTATTTTCACAAAATTTCAGGAAATTTTAAATGAAAATGATTTTGTTGAAAATATTCATGAAATATTTTGGATGAATCTTCATGAAAATAAGGATCTATAAAACCGTAAAAATCCTTTTGTGTCGTATAAGTTAAAAAAAAATCATCTCTTACTTTTGCCGAAAAAGTCAAAAAAGTGCCTCGTAACGTAAACAAATGAAAGATTCCTTACATACCATGTAGTAAAAATAAAAAATGGGTAAAAAGGAATTTAAACTTATATGAAAACATTTTTATAAAACATGTACATGGATAATAAAAATAACCCCAGTAAATACTTACGAATAAACAATCTCGGATAAGAATGAGATTTGAATATTTATCCCTTACCTTAGATCCGATATGCTTCATATGTATCCAAACCTCCTATATAATGATTTAAATAATTCCATTGACTTATTACAGAATCATATTCATTGTTATGATATCATATATGGTTCACCTATGACTTTATATTACCCGTTCTTTTGTAAATTCCATGTTAAAGAGCATTTTGGGTAAAATCGTTTCATTTGTCATCCGTGTTTTGACTTGTAATTATTCACATGATTTCTTAGATCATGATTAATTAATACCATAATATAAAACACTATTTATATATAATATATATTCATAATATACATATATATAATAGATCGATAAATGTAATGTAATACACAGTTCATGGAGATGGTAGGTCATACGTACACATGAACGTTGTTTTTGTTTCCTCATTGAATTGAATAGAATTAATTGGATGAAATAAAAATATATATACATAAATCCGGTATCATTATTATGTCATATATTTCATGATTACTTATTATATATACTTTATAATCATTTATGAATGGTTAATCATTGAGAATGAATCTCATCGCGTCGTGGAGACGGTATTACGTACGTACGCACAAGCGATAATATCGTTACCAAGATCGTGGAATTTTATTGGAGTGTATGTATACTATTACAAAATAAATATAACTTTAAAAAAATCATATATATTTATATTTTACACCATTATACCCATCGAAGTAAGGTGGTGGTGGAAAATAGATTGCACCACGGCATGGAGACGATATTCTGTACGTACGCACGCGCGGTGATTTCATTTTCCGTAGGATGGATAGATGGTGAAATAGGGTTGTTTCATAATTATAATAACTTATCATTATATGAGTGATACTGATGTTATTTCTTCATAATGAAACTACCTATGAAGAAGAAGTGGAAGAAAAAATAATGTTGAAAAAATCGGTAACGGACATTACCTCTTCTTTGAAGCGCCTCTTTGAGACATCCTCTGAGGGCACTAAAATTGGTCTTTGAAGAATATCAGGACCTCTAGGATATTTCTAGGGAAGTGGAGAAGAGAAATTGGTAGGGGTTGGCTGAGCGTGAAGGTTCAATGTGGTGTGAGGAAGAGAAAGGAGGAGGTGCCCTTTTATAAGGGAGGAGAGGGGCACCTTTGGAATAACAAAAACTATTATTTTATTATAAAGTCATATTTGGGATTTAATAACTCCAAATTGATTTATTTAGAAGATAAGGTGGGGATGGGTAGAAAACCTCTCATCCAATATAATTTAGACATGTTTATGTCATTAGATTTACCTTAACTTTTAGTTTTAACTCTTAGTTAATTAGATTGACATTTACCATGTCACATTGTATTTTGATATTATATAGTTAATAAACGTACCATATACATCCAAGAGACCCCCAAGAGGTCCATTAATGATAAAAATATCATTATATAAGTATCTTGGCCGACCCATAGATATTTTATAATATAATAACAATTTATAATATAATATTTTTTAAAAACTATTTTATGTCAATTTTGACACTATTTGGTAATTTATTTTTGTGAAAATCATAACAGATTGATTATTTCAAAAAGAGTTAATTAAATCAATACTAACATGTCATATTAACATAGAAAATTATTTGAATTCATAAAAAGTATAAAATTATGTTTATTTGGGTATTTATAACATCAATTATGTCAATATTTCATTAATAAAATAATTACTGCATCATCATTGTGTCAAAAATAAATTAAATTCTTTTTTGTATAAAAATTACAAATAAAATAAAATTTTGTATGAAATATTTTTATATTTCTAATGAATATTTATAGTAGAATTTATCTTATGTATAACCCTATATTAAAAATTATTTAGTTATTAAACTTTGATTGTAACTATTTTAACCCTTCTTTAAAAAAATTAATAATAAATGTCCTAATGTAATCCAAGTGGGCCTAAATGGTCATATTTTATTCCTAAGGTTTTTTTTCAATGAATTACACTTATCCACTAGAATTAGGACATGTTTTAGCGTAATAATAATATCATTTCTACCCTTAATTACCCTATTTACTTTTTACCGTGGTAAAAAAAAAGTAAAAAGTTACTATTCAACAAAAATTATTTTCATCTCATTGAACCACATTTTAGTACTTGATATTAACTGTGTGTCCTGGAGTTTCTAAATTCCACTCACAGAAGCAGTAAAAATATGTTTTATGAAAAATAAAGTTTTTTTAACTACCACCTAGTGGTTTCACTATTCATCAAAAAATGAATGTTTCCAGAAAAATACCAAAAATTATGCCTAAGATATATTTGATATTATGAATTCAAAAATGATGTCTATTTTACCAAATTCAAAACATATCAGTTTCATTAATTAATTTAAAAATTAATTCCTGTCGTCAAAACAAATATGTGTTCTTAAAAGATAATAACTATCAAAAGATTGACACTTGTTTATATCTGTTTTAAATGTGAAATTACATCCAATGACCGACATTGTATTAAATTGTAAAAATATATTCTAAATATACGATAAAACCACTGAAATTAATAATTTATCACTATTAATTATTTCGATTAAAAAAGTTGTTTTTAATTAAAATTTAGTAATTTTCACTATTCATCAGAATATGAAAGTTATCAGAAAAGTACCAAAATTTCACCCTAAGCAAATTTTGATATTCCGAATCCAAAAATGAAGTCCATTTTAAAAGGTAAAATTTATAAAATTTCAAAAAGTTGGTATTACTATTCATAACGGCTAGTTCATAAGAATATTATAATAATATCTCGTTTAGTAAAACTCGGTATTGCGTACTACACACGCTATCGAGGAAGGTCGTGATTGTGTGTAATGCAAGGCAAGTCAGGGATACGTGTTTTGCAAGCTCCTTTTGGTGTAGCATAAATCACAAGACATTAATAAAATTAAAAAGAATATTTTTCATAAAATCTCGGGGTGTTACATTCTACCCCCCTTAAAATGAATTTCAACCTCGAAATTCGTCGGGGTTATAAATGGTTTACTACATGAAATTTTCTTTAATAGAAACCCAAATCGTAAAAAAGGAATACCAAAACATGGCTTTAAAAAATAAAGTATGAAACATAACGGTTACCCAAATTAACTCATCACTGGGTTTCCACATAGGAGAACATAGGTGGAAATATGGATATGGAAGAAAAATCTAACCATCATGTTCTGATGGAGAGTGGTACAGAACATGGATATGAAAAATCCAACAATCACAAAGCCATAAATTTGTGATGATATAAGGTACCATCTGATTCCTCGGATATAAGAGCACTAGGACAACATTTTTGGTTTTCAAGATCATTTCCCTAAAGTTGATGAAATTGGAATTAGAAGAAATAATTTCGTGATTTTGGTACCATCTCACCGTTGGTCTTTCATTGGAAAATTTCCACTTCATCTCTTAAAGAAATGAAGTTCAATTTGTCATTCATGATGTGTTAGCAGATCATGTGATAGAATGATGGGTCATTCCATCTATCTCAAACAGAAGGTTAGAAAAGATATCAAAAGATACATAAGTCCATATATAGTTAGATTAATCATATATGGTTCCAAAAATGGACTTATACTTCATATATCATACAAATTAATATAATAAAACTAGTTTCTACTAAACAGGGACTTCCTGTAGGCCAGTGGTAGGCGATAAAGGCCAGTCGCACTTCAGTTGTGGGTTCAATTTCCACAGCCTTGTCCGATGCGATGGGCTGTCACACATCATGCAGGTTGTCCTTTTTCTAAAACTACATTTTATAACGTCTCATCAATAATATAGAAAAAACTTCTATCCTTAAACAATACTAACTTATGTCCAATATAATCCATTCCAATCTTTAGGCTTATCCAAAATACTGTTGTCCAATCTCATATTATAGTGAAACTGATTACTAAAGAGTTCATATAACAAACATGTTAATACCATCATTGATCCCCATATATCATGAGATATGTCTTGTTGGTCACATTCCAATCATTCTAAGGCCTTAATCATGTATTCTCTTGAAAAATTAATACCCATTGAATCTTAGTGAAAACATAATTGCTATCAAAAGTTAACTCTTTTCAGATACCAAAACCTCAAACCATGATATAGCTATTTCCTTATATCCGTCATGAGTGCATAAATACTGTCAAACATTTCATTTTCTCCTTATCCCTTCATTATGATCATATCAACTTTTTCCAAAAATATCTCAATAACTTTCCATGGTTACTGGTACCATAAAATTATTGAAAACCACAATAGACCAATACATAAATATTCCAATATTCCATGATACTATATACAACATTATTTTGGAATCCCATTACAAAATCACTTAATCATTCCACCACATCATTTTCATATTCAACATCGCCAATAGTGATCGCATGTGGCTTCCCATTGTCCTTTTCCTTAAGTGGTTTCTCATGTTGATCATCACTAACCCTTGGATTAGGGAATTTATTAGCATAATGCCCCATTTCCTTGCACTTGAAGCATTGAAGTGTTGGTGGTGCGTTCTCTGCAGTATTTTCTTTATTCAAATCATTAGAAACCCTTTTTCCATTACTTAGACACTCAGCTGCTCGATGACCTTCTTTCCCACACTTAAAAAATTTTCTAGTCCCTTTAAGTCAATCTCCATCATGCTTCTTTCCCCACTTTGAGTGTAAGGAAACATTCATCTTCTTTTCACCATTATTCTGATATTTCTCCCTGAACTACATCTTTAATTTCTTGTCAAAACTATGAGATGGATAAGTAACACCAACTTCCATTTCTACCTTGATATCACACCACACAATTTATTCATAGCTACTGAAGTCTTTTATAGCTAATGCCCTTCGAAGATTTGGTTTTAAGCCACTGAAGAATCGATCATCTTAACTTTCAGGTTGGATGATGAAGCCAGATGCATACCAAGCAAGGCTTGTAAAATTCGCTTCGTATACACCAACATATTCATCATACATTTTCTTTAGTTCAAGAAACTCCTTCTCCATCTTTGTTCGAAGAATACGAGGGAAGTAGTTATTGAAGAACTAAAGATATTTTTCAGTGGTATTGATCCATTGTTCAGCCACATGTGGATCAGAAGACCCACTGAAAGAAGGTGGATGTTGCCTCATAAAGGACTCAATAGAATATTTTTCCCTTCTCTACTCATTTGGAAGTCCAGAATGATTCATAGCTTGTGTAAGTATAGCAATATGATTTTGCACTCCATCTCTCATAACATTTTTTTGTTCAGGAGGACAATCATTGTATTGTCCATTACATAATCAACACGGTTCTTTCAGGTTCCATCCATCGTCTAAAACCCAAAAAGAATAGTGTGAGAGGCAAAAATCAAGCTAGGGAAACAACATAATAAAGGGGGAGTACCTTCAATATCTAACATCTTATGTTTAATTCTATGACCGTTACCGTAATTCTAGAACTATAACCTATACTTATACTTAACCTTAAGGACATCCTTAGACATACCTTAGAAATATCTCTAGGGATCTCACTAAAGGTCTCGCATCCTACTTTCCAAAGGTTGACTAAACCTTTCCTCTGATACCAACTGTAGAGACCCGAAGCTTGACGAACATAGATATTATATTACTTTTGTGGAATACATAATACATAACAAAAACAGACAAACATGGACCGTAATAGTTTAGTGTATTTGGAAACATGGAACGTAATCTTCAAATTGTGGTGAAAGATCTTCAATATCTCCCATAAAGATCTTCCACTTTTTGTTTCCTTACCTAAAACCTTTCTTTTAATCCTGGTGTAAAATAAAACAGAAAGGGGGGGGGGCTCAAAAATGTCAGTAAGGGTAAGAATGGATAGAATAAAACATACCATATATATTAGAACTTAAAAACATGAAAATAATGTTTAAACATCAAAATCTTGATGAACGACTTAAAACATGGAAGTACGTAAGGAATAGATCATAATGGAACATAAATCATGATAACATAGCATGGGAATAAAACATGTAATTTTGGTATCCATTAATAACAAATAATGATTTCCATAGTATCCAAGACATTGCTGCCAAGACCATCTTAGTGGACAAAGTCCCTTTTTGAATCGAGTTCTCTCCTCATTCCAGTCCTGTAATACTGAACCGGATTAACTTACCATTCTAGCCAAGTCTATATCATGAGATATAAATTTTTACCCAATGCATTTGAGGGTGATATAGGTCCCACCCAACTCATAATGATATCATTATTACTTGCGCCACAAAATAAACATACATCATTCATAATAACCCAATAAATAAAATCAGTTTCATAACCATCATCCCATCATCAAATAATCCATATAAAAGAAATGGATATCATTTCATAATAAGAAAATTTAAACCATGTAAACCATAGAGACATGATACTTGAATCATACACATATGAAATAATGTCAACTTAGATGAAAAATGGTTTTGATAAAACACTTGAAATGAATTCTTGAGGAAAATATCCTTTCTTCTTCAAAATCATTCTCTTTTCACAAAATGTCATGCAATTTTAAAAGAAATGGATTTTGTTGAAAATAGTCATGAAATATTTTTAATTAATCTTCATGAAAATAAGGCTCTAAAAACAGTAAAAATCCATTCGTGTCGTATAATATAAAAAAACATTCTTCTCATACTTTTGCCAGAAAATTCAAAAAAGTACCTCGTAACGTAAAGAAAAGAAAGATTCCTTACATACCATGTATTAAAAATAAAAAATGGGTAAAAATGAATTTAAACATACATGAATTTTTTTTATAAAACATGTACATGGATAATAAAAATAACCCCAGTAAATACTTACAAATAAACAATCTTGGATAAGAATGAGATTGAGATATTTATCCCTTACCTTTTGTCCGATATGCATCATACGTATCCAAACCTCCTGTATAATTATTTATATAATTTCATTAAATTATTAAAGAATCCTATTCATTGTTATGATATCATATATGGTTCACTTATGACTTTATATTACCCGTTATTTTGTAAATTCCATGTTAAATAGCGTTTTGGGTAAAATCGTTTCATTTGTCATCCGTGTTTTGATTTGTAATTATTCATATGATTATATAGATCATGATTAATTAATTACAGAATATAAAACATGATTTATATATAATATATATTCAGAATATACATATATATAATAGATCGATAAATGGAATGAAATACACCGTCCATGGAGACAGTAGGCCGTACGTACGCATGAACGTTGTTTTCGTTTCCTCATTGAATTGAATTGAATTAATTGGATGAAATACATATATATATATATACATAAATTCAGTATCATTATTATGTAATATATTTCATGATTACTTGTTATATATAGTTTATAATCATTTATGAATGGTTACTCATTGAGAATGAATCTCATCGCGTCATCGAGACGGTATTCCGTACGTACGCACGAGCGATAATATCGCTCCCATGATCGTGGAATTTTATTGGAGTGTATGTATACTATTACAGAATCAATATCACTTTACAATAATCATATATAGTTATTATTTACACCATTATACCCATCCAAGTAAGGTGGTGGTGGATAATATATTACAGCACGGCGTGGAGACGGTATTCCGTACGTACGTACGCGCAGTGATTTCATTTTCCGTAGGATGGATAGATGGTGAAATAGGTTTGTTTCATACTTATAATAACATATCAGTATATTATTGATACTTATGTTATAACTTAATAACAAGACAACCTAAGAATAAGAAGTGGAAGAAGAAATAAAGTTGAAAGAATCGGCAATAGATATTACCTCTTCTTTGAAGCGCCTCTTTGAGACCTCCTCTTAGGGAACTACAATTGGTCTTTGAAGAAGACCAGGACCTCTAGGATGTTTTTAGGGAAGTGTAGAAGAGAAATTGTCAGGTTTTGGCCGAGCATTAAGGCTCAAAGAGGTGTGAGGAAGAGAGGGAGGATGAGCCCTTTTATAAGGGAGGAGAGGGGCACCTTTGGAATAACTAAAAATATTATTTTATTATAAAGTCATATTCGGTTTTTAGTAGCTCCAAATTGATTTATTCCGAAGCTAAGGTGTTTATGGGTCTAAATCCTCTCATAAAATATAATTTAGTCAAGTTTAGGTCATTATATTAACCTTAACTTTTAGTTTTAACTCTTAGTTAGTTAGATTGACATTTACAATGTCACATTGTATTTTTATATTATATTGTTAATAAACATACCATATACATCCAAGAGACCTCCATGTGGTCCATTAATGATATACCTATCATTATATAAGTATCTTGGAATATCCTTATATTTTTAGTAATATAATAACAATTAATAATATAATATTTGTTTTAAAAACTATTTTATGTCAATTTTGACAATATTTGGTAATTTATATTAGAGAAAATGCTAACAAAATTATTATTTCGAAAAAAGTTAATTAAATAAATATTGACATGTCATATTAACATAAAAAATTATTGTAATTCATTAAAAGTCTCAAATTACATTTATTTGGGTATTTATTACATCAATTATGTCAATATTTCATTAATAAGATAATTACTGCATCAGCATTGTGTCATGAATAAATTAAATTATATTAAGTCTAAAAATTACAAATAAAATACCATTATTTAGAAAATTCTTTTATCGTTATAATTAATATTTATAGTCGAATTTATCTTATGTATAACCCTATATTAAAAATTATTTAGTTATTAAACTTTGATTTTAACTATTTTAACCCTTCTTTAAATAATTTAATAATAAATTTCCTAATCTAATCCAAGTGGGCCTAAATGGTCATATTTTATTCCTAATGTTGTTTTTCTCTGAATTACACCTATCCAATAAAATTAGTACATGTGTTAGGGTAATAATAATATCATTTTTACCCTTAATTGCCCTATTTACTTTTAACCGTGGTTAAAAAAGTAAAATGTTACTATTCAACAAAAAGTATTTTCAACTCATTGAACCACATTTTATTTCTTGATATTAACCGTGTCTCTTAGATTTTCGAAATTCCACTCACAGATGTGGTAAAATTATGTTTTATGGAAAATTCAGTTTTTTTTAACTACCACCTAGTGGTTTCACTATTCATCAAAAAATGAATGTTTCCAGAAAAATACCAATAATTATGCCTAAGATATATTTGATATTTTGAATTAAAATATTATTTCTATTTTACAAAATTAAAAACATATCAGTTTAATTAATTATTTTAAAAAATAATTCTCGTCGTCAAAACAAATAGCATGTTCTTAAGAGATAATAATTATCAAAAGATTGACACTTGTTTATGTCTGGTTTAAATTTGAAATTACATCCAATGATTGACATTGTATTAAATTGTAAAAATATATTATAAATATACTTTAAAACCACTCAAATTAATAATTTATCACTACTAATTATTTTGATTAAAAAAGTTGTTTTTAATTAAAATTTAGTAATTTTCACTATTCATCAGAATATGAAAGTTATCCGAAAAGTACCAAAATATCATCCTAAGCTAATTTCGATATTATAAATCCAAAAATGAAGTCCATTTTGAAAGATAAAATTTATAAAATTTCAAAAAGTGGGTATTACTATTCATACCGGCTAGTTCATAATAATATTATAATAATATCTCGTTTAGTGAAACTCGGTATTGCGTACTACACATGCTATCGAGGAAGGTCGTGATTGCGTGTAATGCAAGGAAAGTCAGGGATGTGTGTTGTGAAAGCTCCTTTTGGTGTAGCGTAAAACACAAGACATTAATGAAATTAAAAATAATATTTTTCATAAAATCTCAGGGTGTTACATATCCACTACTTAGCTACCACTGGATTAGTAACCCCACTAAAATATGGGTTATTTTACAACATGAAATAATCAAACAGAAGTGTAGTATAGTAATTTTTCATAACCTGAGTATGTTTCCTAATATAGACATGATCTTCTCATCTCCAACACAAATTGTGTCGACATTCTTTTTAGGGAAATGAATACATTATTTTTGGGTATGGATTCAATTCCTTCCATTAGTCGCAATCACTAAATAAAAATACACAATACGTTATATTATAATAATCACGAGGGTTGAGTAAAACATTCACAACAAGAAGTTTTTATAATTCTCATGTTTATTTACATCTTGTTACCATGGTATCTACTAAACATCATTTGATACCAACTGTAACAACCCGAACCCCAGTACATCATAGTCAGTGGTCATTTCATTAAATGGAATTGACACAATATATCAAAACACCAATGATCAATATGTTTGTTATTATTGAATAAATATATACATATATGGTTCCTTAATTACATCGGCAACTAAATTTCGAACATACAAAAGGAAAAAAACTACTTCTTCTCAATTAATCAATAATTTCATCTTCGTAAACTGGGAAATGGAAAAAATAAAAGGGTTAGCTTAAATGAATAGTAAGGGTTATATGAGAAAAATATAAATGAAGAAATTTCAATAAGTCATAGACATTTTAAAAGGGTAAATTATCTGAAATACCAATGTCATCTATACATTGATAATGAAAAAGTATCCAAATATTTTTTTCATAGTGAAAACCTAAAGGAATGTAATAACGGAATACTAAATGAAAAAATGATTATTTATTGGACAGCACGTATCTATACAAAGATCTGTCATGCTATTAATATAGTTTTATTCTATGGTTAAAACCCTACTAGATTCGATTTGGAAATAATCATGAATGGTTTTTTCCATACATTTTGGACTCAAAAGACCTACCAATGCATCAAGGGGCTATATATACTGAGGCCCCACATGTCACTTAAATTACAAAGAATCATTCATACATAGATTCAATTTAATAATATCATTTTATATAAAAATTATTTATTAATATGACAATAATACGTTCCATGATACAATATATATGGATATTTAATGAATGATGATCATAAATAAAAGTAAATTATACAGTATTATTGTAAATGGAATAAGTGGTAAACTAGAATATCGTAATGGGGTTTTTAAAAGAACAGATTTAAATCACACTTATTGATTCATAAGGGAAAATATGCACATATCATGAGAAATTATTTACAAAACAAATTAACACACATAAAAAGTGTTTTTATAAAAAATTTGAAAATATTTTCATTAGTGCAGTTTTAAGAAAATATTAATGTTTCTTTACAAAGGATAAAATTTATTGTATATGTAAAACCATAAACGATAAAATATTTTTTTTCATGATAAAATGAGGGTTTCTAGAAAAATATTGGTTTCTTAAAACAGATTATTTATTGTACGTCAAAATGGGTAAGAAATTTTGATGTTTCTTAAGATCTAGATTGCTTATCAACATGAATTGAATAAAAAATCGTATAAAATATGTAATTCTTTAATAAAGGAAGTTTATATGATATTGATAAAAGAGCTTCAAACATATTCATATAATGTATTAGAATTATATAAAAACATAGAATAATTAAATGGGGTAAATAGAGATAATGCATAACAGGAATGATTAATGATATCAACACAGAGTCTACAAGTATAAATATTTTCTTCAGGGATTTAATGAATAAATCCTATAAAAAGACTGAATAGAAATTTTTTCCAAGGGTGATGATATGAATGGGGTTCTCAAATTCGGTGACTGATCTAATTTTTAAATGTCATAATTACACATGGCTATCGATCTCTATTATGGGTATAATTTGTGGCTTCATGAACATTGTTAGGGGTATAATGCATGGGGATATCATTTCCCCCATTCTATTTATTTTTATGCACGAATCCCGCAACATGTATCTCATTCATTCTCATAACTATAAGGAAATTCTCTTTTATAGGAGTTGATAGAGTTTTAATGGAGGTACCCTCCTCCTCTTCACTGATGACATCATATTCATCCTTATTGGTTGTTGAATTTCTCTTCAATGATTGAACTATGTCATTAAGGAGTATTATTGATGGAGTGAAAAAAGTTTCAACTTTGATAAAAATAGTGTGTATGTTTCAACACATTACTCATCAAGGAGTGATAATTTGATAGAATAGTTTCCATGTTTCCACTAGAGATATTTTACAATTGAGTACATGAGAGCCCACATCTCTCCTGGGTGAATAATAATTAATTTTCTCAATGACATAGATGAGAATATTTATAGTGGAATTAAGAATTAGAAGAACCATTTTCTATCTTATTTTGTTATTATATATTTGATTACAACATCCTATCATCCATACCAGTGAAAATACTTTCATTGTGTAATGTTCTAAAATTAGTCATCTAGTATATTCATATCATTAGGGTATCTATCATATGGGATTCTCAGACTGATGGGAGGTGGAATTGGGCCTCATGGGTGATGTGGCCAAATCCCAATGTTCTTGTAGTATCAACATGAAGGATGTTACTAGAATAATGCATAGTCTCCAATCTATGATGTCGTGGAATGTTATTGAGGGGAATATTATTTAGGGTAACTTTATAATTCTAAAGTAAAACAAGAACCTAGATAATATAAATGGAAAGGTCTCAAGGTACTGTAAATAAATTCAAGGTCATAAACCACACCATCCATCTAAGTCTCAATGGATTATTAGAATAATAGAAATTGGTTTTTGGGTCCATAATTGGGTGGGGTACATCCTCTGTTTCCTAGGGGCTCTGTCCCTTATATCTACTTCAGAATTTCAAGTACATACCACACCATCATAAATGATGTCAGAGACCCCAAAAAAATGAGACCTTCTATAAAATCTACTTCAAAAATGATGGAGATCCTTGCACGATCACAGGATCAGCGACTGAAAGAATCCCTACTAAGATCTATCAATATTATCTACAAGGGAATGAATATCATGTCGCATGGGGGAATCTCTCTCTAGTGAGAACACATTCCTATGAAATTTTCATTCCTCTTCTAATAGATCATAAATCATTCACTTACAATAGATTAGGAGGTGAATCATAATGGTGTCATGATAGCATCAAGGTTATTATCATGTTCAAAATACAATGTAAAATCCACCAATCACCTTTCCATCGAAAGAATCTTTGCTAAGATCATCTGGGTACTCATCTAAACCTCACCATATCTGTGAAGATCTACATACAAATTGAATGAATTGAAAACTATGGTTTAATGGAAATTTAGGTAGTAGTATAGAGAAGGAATGTTATATACTTCTTATCGTTGAATGTTGTTGGACCATCTGAGTATGAAGAACAAGACCCACCACACGGTATCCCACAGCTCGAATCTACTCAAGTGTGTCAGGACTTGGTGTTTGTTGGATGAATTGGTGTGCATCCATCATCATTAAGAGATCATTGTGTCCCTCATAAAGCTTCTACATCAACATGGTAGTCCCACTCCAATGCTACCTGAGACTACTCTAGGGCACAAGGTTTATTAGGATCCCACTGTATTAGTTTTTAACCTTAATGTGGATGGGAAATTCTCCACCTCCCTCATGAATAGTTTTCAAATTTTCTGAGACCCGGGATATTTTTTATAATATCTTTCAGCGTAACTTATGGTTTTGGGTATCTCTTGTTGCAATGCCTTGTTATATGCACCCTTGGATGGATTAATGATGTGAGCATACCATTGATTTGTAATTAATAGAATAAAATCTAATGAATAACTTCAACTATTTCATTGATTAGATGATAATTCATTGGTCCATAATTTATTCTACACATAGGTGAAAACTTCTCATCATGGAGTACTCCTATCTTGTCCATACATTTTAATAGGGAAATTAAGTGGTGAACATATTTCCTTCAGGCGTTTGTTATTTTTTGTGTGAGAATTATTTTTACTAGTCTTGGGTCTGTTCATATTTGTTTTTTACACATTTTTTGGTCAGAATATATAGGTTATCATAATATTAGTCCCACATGAACTTTGTTTCCCATTTACCTCTATGAGTAATTATTAATATTTTTTTTGGGTTGAGATTCAGAGGTAATCCATTTTCTTTTTTCTGAAATTTATATTCAGTAGCACTTAATGTCAAAGATTATAAAATTGGATTCTTTTATATTTTAATTCATAACCAATATAAATATTAATTATTTTAGAATAATTTTATTATGTTTATATAAGTACTCTTTTATGAGTTGTATAATTAACTTCTTTCTTTCATGATTGTCAATTTCTTTAGTTTTCTGGATTCGTTCACTTGTATACATGTATGGAAACAATATAAAATAGTATTAAATATCAAAAATTATAATTATATGTTATTTATTAACATAAATAATATTAAATGGGTTTTTATATCATTTAACTTCAAGATATGATTATGATTCATTAGAAAAAATATAAATGATGAATGTTTGTTTATTTTGATAAATTTTTGATTATCAAAAACATGTTTTGGTTTATTAAATAATATTGTGTATATATAATTGTTACAAAACATTTAAGGACTTATTATATGTAAATAAATACTTATTTGACCATAATAATGGTTTTATCACTATCCTTGAAGGAGTTAATGGAAAATATAAATGCACCCTCCAAGATGGTGGTAAATCATCACATCAGGGATGATATTTTCATTTTTAGAAGAGACGGGGATTGACGATTGGTTTTCCATTAAGACAATAATATTACAATATATATATAATAAATTAGTTTTCCATATTGTTTTTATATAGGAGGCGAGGGAAGGATAATAATATAAATGTAATTTATAAGAAAATAATGGGAAATAGAAGGGGATTTTACCTCTTGAATTTCTTCTACTTGAGAACCTCCATAATGCGATTATGATTGCTATTTTGGTTAGAACAAGGGATTTTATATGTCAATAAGAAATTTGGTAAGATAATTGGGTATAAATTTGACAATCTACAATATTAAGAGGTGTGAGTAGAAGAGGTGGTTATGGTTGGTATTTATATTAGAGGATATCAGGTTTTACTTATTGTTTTTTTCATTAATTAATTAATTTTACTCAAGAAAATAAATATTTTCACCATTATTAATAAATATTTTAAAATAATGATTGATATATATAGATTATATTATTACATAACCCATAAATTATATACGACTCAATAATTCATGTATTTAGCTTTAATGGTAAATTATTGTATTTCACTATTCACAAACAATTCGACTATTTTATAAAATTCCCAAAAAATTCACCATAACCAATAATAAATTTTTAAAATTAAAAATGAGTACCATTCTATTAATCTAATTTTCTAAATATGTGAATTTTAATTTTTAATTAATATCACCATTTACACAAAAATACAAATTTTTATATTACAACTAATTTATTTCAATTCCAAAAATTAATTAATGTATTATTAAATTCCATTTTAATCAGAAGGCAAAACTATATTTATTTATGAATCTATTTAGTAAAAATAAATTTCCATTTAATTTATTAAATTAATTAAAAATTATAAATAAAAACTTACTTATTAATAAAAATACAAACAATTAATTTATCATTAGAAGAATATTTATTTAATTATACTATCAAATATTTATATCGTATTACCATTTATAAGACACATAAAATTTATTTATTCTTTTATAGGTTACTTTACTATTCTATTAGATAAATTACTATTCACAAGGTTCACATTATAATTTCAAAGTTCATATTTCTATATCATTGATATATTTTCCTTAATTTCTCGAAAAGCATATTATATCATTGATTCCATATTTATAACGTTTTTTTGTGTTCCATATGTGTCATTATAAGATGTTTACAATATGAAATATTTTTTTTCAATTTAATCTTTTAAATAAATTAAATTTATTTAAGAAGATACATCCCTTAGAATCATGTGGTGTTGTAATTTCATTCTCATGTCTACATAAAGATAAAATAAATTAATCATAAAAAAAATTACCATATAGAAATAATTATATGAAAATAAATCTCATGAGATTATCGGGTGGAAGATTAAAAAATTTAATCAATGTAATATATAAGAAATATTTTTGGTGACCAATGAGACAATGACAAAAATAATTACCATAAATTAAACATACTTTTAATGTTCACTGCACTTCTGTATAATGAAATTAAATTTATAATCTATCAATTAGAAAAACATAAATACTGTTAATATCGTATATAATCAAATTATAATAGTTTCAAACCTAATTAGTAATAATTTCTTATTAAAATTATCATATTTGGGTGTTAACTCATTCATTTGTTTTTGAGAATTATGGTCCAAAAGTTCCAGTCCTTTTAATTTCATTACTATTTATTAATATATACATATATATATACTACCGTGAAAAAGTATTATATATAATTTATATATATATATTTTTAGAGTCATCCATAAATTCTACCAATAGAAAAATAATATACACTATTCACTGAGATAATTAGTCATACATGTTAATGAATGATGTTTTCACATTTTTATACATTAAAAGAATGAAATATAAATAATATTTTTCATTTTATAATATTTATAATAAAATATTTATAATATTTTTTCATTAAATATATTATTATTACCATCCTTGTTTTTCATAAATGAAAAATTAATCACATTGCATTGTATAGGTGGCAGTGCACACATACTAATGCACGACATTATCATTTTCTAAAGGATTGGATGGTGATATTGTAAATATTAAATTATTATTCAAAAATAATATATATATGTCCTATATATCATATATAAAATTAAAAATTATAAAAAAGACCATCCATGAATGATGGTATTGGAAAATGAATTTTATCTCTATATACATCTGGTAGCACACACCTGTGTAATAGAAATACATTCATATATGTTATGATGTTATAATTTATAGATTTCTTATGCTATTTCACATATTACTACATGATTTTAATAATAATTATCAATTAAATAAAGACAATGGACATAAAAGTCTAGTATATTTTGAAAACAAGGTATGTAATTAGAAAACAGGATACTAGAATAAAATATATTATTCATAATCTAAAATATGTGATCCAACAATCCTTTGATCTCTTATGATAACATAAGATAACCTATAGGTCAAATAGATAAAAAGAGAGGAGATAAAATCCCCAAAACTACAAAATATTTTAAATAAATATTACAAATTAATAAGAAGGCATAAAAATTGGAATGGAACATAAATATACACATATATTCCTGTCATTAATATAATGGAATAATATGTTCTTTGAAATATTATAATTTGTTTCCAACACATAAGATGACATAAATTTGAGTCAATGATAATTTTGATGATGGTATCACATGTTGGGAAGAGTTTCTAAATATATTTGTATGACTCCCTATTACAATAAAAAATGAAAAATTTGAAAAAAAATAATTATCCAACGTATTAGAGATCTATAAGGGATATCATTTTATAACAATTTCCTGCATTTGTGATCCCAAAAATTAAATCAAAAATATGTAAATAATCATAAGGGTTACCCATAGAATGAAATATGTTTCATAATATTATTATGTAGACAAATCGAAGGGCATAATAAATGGTATCTTTGAAAGAATGGATTGAATAATTTTTGGTAATACATAATTAAAAATAAATATTATATCATTAATAAATATGTACATCTTAATTGAAAAAAAAAGAGAGTTGTCATGTAACGTTATAAGTGTGCCACTTATGGAATGTTTTTTGGAAAATACAAAAGAGAATTTAATGAGGACAAAAGAATAATTTAGTATACAAAATAAGATATGAACTAAAATAGTTTTCAATTAAAACAATGGGTGATTTTATGAAAGTATTTTTATCCTATTACATTTTAATAAATGTACATGAAAATAGATATAAAGCAGATAGGTTTCCTCTAATCAAGCCTGCTTATCGAGAGGAATTCTGAAGGGATCCATTCAAAAATTGTATTTCCACATCAAATTAAGAATAAATAATCTATATACACATGTTGGAAATATATAATAATAATATAGGTGAATTATAGAAGATTAATTAAAAAATACATTGGTTTAATGTAAGATAAAACATAACCCAAAAGGAAAAATAGAGGAACGAAGAGACCTCTTACCTTATAACATGATGTTTATTTCACATACTATTAATAAATTAAATTATAATATTATTTCAATTAATTAATTAATTTAGAACCACTTCATAGTATATTTTATTTAATATAATATTATTGTTTTCATATATAGACATTATAGTGAGTTATGATGTTCAATTCATTGTTCTGGGAGCGTACATTTCATTTGATTCATGATTAGATTATTTTTTTATAATTATGGAAGTTCTTGTCAAATTGGAATAATTATATATAAGTAAATTAAATTTTATTCATTCAATAATTTTTTTTATTTTCCCCATACATCATATTTTCTTAAATGATGATAATTCGGTTGATAAAATGTTAATTATAATTATTTACTACAGTTTAGTATTTTTTAAATGTGTCGCAAAAATAATATTGTTTTATATAATATTATATCAATAAAATAGATAAAAAACTAAATATGTCATATTATGAATATTAAATTATTATTGGACCACAATATGGGTGTTATGACCAACCTTCAAGGTTTTAACAGAATAACAAAAATCATCATCTATAAAGGCGGTGAACATACATATTGTGGAGAATGATTTAATTTTTATAATAAATTGATAAGGGAAGGGGTTTTATGACAGATATTTCAATAAAACAATAACATTTCATTATAAATATTACACTAGGGTTATTGTTTCACTTTTTATTTTGGTGGGGGTAAGGTAGGATAAATAAATATTATAAAAGAGGATGATTGAGGATATTACCACTTGAATGTCATCTCCATGAGAAAAACTATATATAACATGGAATTGGTATTTTTCTGAGAGCGGAGTAACAATTATTTATTAAAGATTATTTTTAATTGAATTGGGTAGAATATTAAAATGTTTCAAATACTATAACGTGTGTTGATAAGGGCAGGTGAAGGGTGGTATTTATATGTAGAGGAGAGAGGTATATTTGATTATTATAGTCATTTGTATTTTCATTGATACTATTAGTATGGTTGATACCTGTGACTATATGTTTTATGTAGTGTGTGTGAGTTTAGACTAATGGTTTATTACATCATCCGTGTCCCAAATATTCACTTATTTGATTAATAATTTTAACTACCATAAATTCCCATATTTCACAATTCACAAAAATTCAGTTTCATAAAAATAATATACCAAGAAAATCACTCCCACCAATTTTTAGATATTTAGATTTTAAAATTATACTAAACCATGTGAAATTATTTTTATGTATATGAGAAATTTAATTTTTATATTAAAAATTCATTTATTTGTGAAATACTATTTTAATATTTTAATAGATTTTATGACCCTTTTAAAATTCAATTATGGTTTGATCTATCTATCTAATCATTATAATATATAATTATATGAATTTATAAATCTATCTTAGGAATAAATTTAATTTAAATCATTATATTATATATACTACTCATAATAAAATAATTATGTCCTACCAAAATACCAAAACATATTTTTTCATTTATAAAAGCAATTCTATAGTGGTACCATCATTTAAATATATCATATATAATTTTATAATACAACTATTTTTTAAAAATTTATATATCCATGGTTACTATTCTAATGGTTATATTAATATTCCCAACTCTAATATTATTATTCCAATAGTTAGGTTAATATTCCAACAATCAGATTTATAATAGTCTTGTGGGTTTACTGTATCATATAAATACCCCATATTCCATTAAATTTTCATTCACTAATAGTTTATCTCATATTTATATATACGAATTCATCACCATATTGAATGTTTTCTTATTCCCATTATTTTTTATCTATGCATCTTTCATCATGACTGTTATTATTTTGATGGACTGGGCATATCCTAATTATCTAGTTCTTACTCCATTATTTTATATTTATTATCCCTATAAATATTTGGAATTATTATTAGATTATTTGAAGTGTAAGGTATCAATCATCATTTATGAGAATATTTATTTTTTATTTTTTTCTCTATTTGATGTACGTTGTTTATACTACATGACATAATTATTGAAATTCAAGTTTTTTTGATAAATTTCTAGTTGTTACATTCTTCCATCCGTAAAAAATTTCAACCTTGATATTTGATTTACTTATTAAGTTGAAATGTAGTGATGAGACTTCTCTTTCATCACTTTTTATGGTTCCCATGTAACACCATTGTACTTTTGGGTTCTCAATATGAATTTTACTGGAAACGTTTTCTTTTTGTGAAGAACATTATCTCTATCATCCAAGATCGTCACCTGGTTCTCCTCATATGAGAGGTGATTATCTCTATGTAATACCTCTGAATTATGTACTTATGGGGGTTACAGTATTTACTTTCCCAACAGGTATATATCGAATACATCATAAAAATGAGACACGGTTACTGAATGTGTTAGTCAATAGGCCACAACTCTGTTAAGATAAATAATTTCAATAGGGATAATGTACCTCAAACATAGGATACAATTCATCCAACTGTTAATTACTCAAATTAATTGTCATGTGAACATGAATAGCATGTCTTCAACATGATATTATAATTCACATTGATTATTAACTACATATATCTTCTTTTGAATATCAGATATCCTAATGTTATCCTGAATGGAATTCAAATTTTCTACCATTTCATCATCCATATCAGGTCCTCGGGCCATACTCTCACCATATTCATCCATATATGTAGGTGTTTTAAATATTTTACAATAAATATATTCATATGGATCAATTTGGATTAGTGATTGGAATCTATTTTTTTAATCAAGCTCGACCAGGGGGAGATGATAGTCTCATCCTCTTTTTTTGTCAATTAAGAATTATCTCAACATATCTTCTAATGTATGAATTGCCCACTCGAATTGGACATTAGTCTAGGGGTGATAAGTTGTACTAAATTTTAGCTTAGTGTTTTAGTAATGTTGGATTATTTTATTGAACATTTATTTAAATATCAGATTTTTATTAGATACAATAAAAATGGTACTCCATATAGTCTAACCATTTCTCTAATGTACATCATTGTTTATTGATTTGGTGATAATTCCACTCTAATTGAAATTAATTTTGTAGATATTATTAGTTGAACCAAAAAACCCATATATTGTTATTTTATTGGATATTTTCATAATCTATGTTAAAAATTCCATGATTTGTTTCTCAATTTTGTAGGTTCTAGGTGCAATGGAAGTGTGGTAGTGACGTTTCCCAAATTTAAAATTTTCCTTAATTGATGATTATTTTGTGATCAATACAAAAATGAGTGTATGTATCCATATAATTGAATCAAGGATTTAGAAAAATAATAATTTCCCTCATAAACCAAGAGAGAGGATTAAAAACTTTTATCGATAAATATTTTAATTAAAAAGAATTACATCCAAAGAGATTATTTCTTTGTTGATGTGTTCATCCCCAAATATATAGGTGTATAATACTATGTGGTATAGATCATGGGTATATTTAATCTAGTGGTGATCCTAATGGGTAAAACTTATCTCCGAACATCACCGAAGGAGACTTCAGGTGCTATCATGGAAGATAATTGTGATTGCGATGTTCGACTTCGATCGTTTTGAGAACTACATAAAATGCATTTTCCTTGATCCCATAGAGAGGGATCTCTCTAGTTGTTGAGATAATTCATGGAGAGTGATGAACTCTTTATGGTTGAGAGCTTTTCTATGATTTTTTAACAAATATATCAACGTCACATGGCTAGCGCTTGGATAACAAGTGAATAATATAACCTTCTATTTAATTCCCTAGGATAATAATAAATAATTTTAAAAAGTTCCTTAACAATATTATCAATCCTAGTGAAACCCCCATGTAAAGAAATAATAGAAAATTTATTTTGTCCTGACATGTTCATAACATGAAAGATGTACATAAATATTATTTAATAAAATATTATTCATTATTATTATTTCCTACTAGATCATTAAACATAGTCCTCCAATCCACCTAAATATCTATTAGTTCATCCGCTAACAATATATTGTCACAAATAACACGTGGAAGAATAAAATAAATCATACATACATGAATAATTATTAAACCATGATCAACAATGATATTTTTTGAACTTGTTAAATAATAAATTATTTAACTGAGATACCAGATACAAATAGCATGCGACCATCTAGGACTCTTTCTCAGTGGTATTAGGTAAAACTTCCTATAGTATATGTTTAGAATCTACCAATAGACCATGGCACACATATAGAAATACGTTAATTCCTCAATGAAATTTCACCTCATATGATTTACTACTGGGTAATATTACCCCTTTATCACAATATCTCATATCAAAAAGGTTTTATGCTTGTTCCATCAACCTATATGGTCGATATCTCTTTCTATGACTTTCCAGAAATAGAACATTCCCATATAACATGATAGAAATGGTTTTACATAGGATATATAATTTAAATCAGTCTGTCTGATGTATTAAATTTTGTCAATAAATAGAATGTGTCAATCCTTTCTTGCATTATTCATTAATGAAATATTATTCGTGACACATCCAACATATCCTACCTCACTGAGAAAATTTGATATCATAGTTTTTGTCAATACATAAAAAGTATGTTACTCACAATATCTATTAATATTAATCATAATGTCTAATTTCCAATACACATGTCTATAGATAGGAACATCCAATAACACTTATCAATGTGGATTTCCTACTATCGGGCCCCGTTCTTATAATATCCAACTAGATATTACAAATAGATTACACCATGAGAAGTTGCCTCAAAGTCTTATTAGTCTCCACCCCCAATATACTATATCATTTGTATTCCCCAAATGATATCATCAGGCCATACAATATATATTTAAGAATAGCGTCATGTTACTTACAGGTTCTCATCATATTTGGGAACAACTATGACCTTTTAGTGCGACATCTTCTCTTGGTACATTATCACATATAATATTACACATAAGAATAGTCATGATGTGATAAGGATATTATTAATATTCAAAACCATTGAATATTTGTTAACATAAAGTATATATATATTTTGGTTTTTGGGAACCAACTCCAACAAACACCCACTTCCAATCAATCTAACTGCTGACAACCATCAGTCTACTAGCTACCACATGATACTCAGGCTTCTGCTGATAGAGGCCTTTATTCAATGGGCCTCTACATTCTCTCAAATGGATACACTTCTCACTATAACATTACCCCTTTGATAAAACTCCGTCAAGAGGTTATACTCATGGAGTATGTTTTTTATTAGTTGATGTGACCAGGGATATTTTTCAAGAGCCACCGTTGTAGTATTATCACAAAAATATGTGATAACCTCTTTTTTGATAGGTAACACATCATTATCCTGGATGAAATCCCAAATCTAGAAGGCTTTCATAGCTACATCATAAGCTATTGTATAGTCATAATCCGGTGTGGAATTAGTTTCAACTATCTAATTTGAACTATTCTAGCACACAACACATCTATTGAGATAGAAAACATGTCTTTATTACAACATTAGATCATTCTGATATGTCGAAAAACCAAAATTATCATACCCTATAATTACAAGCTCTATGTCGCATCCATACACCAGGAACAAATCCATAGTTCCTCTCAGATAAATAATGATATCCTAAATAGCTGTCCAATGTTTTTCTCCTGGATCTTCTTAATATCTTTATACCATTCTTAGTGCATAGTAAACATCATGTCTGGTATACGTAATAAGGAAAACATGATTGATCCATTTTCTGATTAGTATGAGTTATTACTCATTCAATATTTCTCTTGTTATGTCTGGGTAGACATTTTCTTAGAATGATATAAGTAATGTGACACAAGAACCCATCCTCTCCTAGATTTTCTATTCTAAATCTCTTAGTATATGGGCAATGCATATGCTCTGACTCTGTCCAATAAACCACTTAGATATATCCCAAATGATCTTTATTCCTAGAATTTTGGCTCATTTACCTAAGTCCCTTTTGGAGTATCATGTTTTCAACAATTCATTAATAGTCTATAATATAGTTATGTCCTTTCCAATAAATAATATGTCATCAAAATATATTACTAGGATAATGACCTCATTTTTATTAATCCTTTTGTAAAATCACAACTAACACTCATTCATAAAAGAACCAAATCCTCTAATAGATTCATCGAATCAAATATTCCATGACTTGGATGATTTCATAATTCCTTAAATGGATCTTTTCAATTTTCAATAAATTTTTGAATCACCGAGTGTAACAAACCCATATTTTTGTGTCATATAAACATCGTCCTGAAGATTCCCATTAAGAAATGATGTTTTGATGTCCATCTTTAAAATCTCATAGTCATTGTAAGCTTCTATGGCATGTATTATTCTAAAGGAATTAAAAATGTAAACTAGTGAAGAGGTTTAATCGTAGTAAATTCCTTGACATTTTTTAAAACCATTATCCCCTAGCAATGATTTATAGGTACCAAAATTACCTTCCATTTCTAGTTTCTTCTTGAATATCCAGATATATCGAACAAGCTTTACATCAACTGGTGCATCAACTATAACCCAAATATAGTTTTAATACATGGAATCCATATTAGAATTCATATCTTCTAGACATCTTTCTACTTATAAGATCTCTAATACCTCCTTGTATAAGATAGGTTCATCACTGTCCAACAATAATGAGTTACCATCCTCATTGACTTTAAAACCATATGAATTTGGTTCTATTACCTCTCTTGAACTCCCATATAGTACTTTGGTTTCAGGAACTAGTTCTTCAATGGGGAGATATTAAACATTTTCCTATACCAACTCTTAAGTATCTTGAGTATCAACGTCATAGAAGTCAATTGTTCCCCCACTATCGTTTTTTAGGTTGTTCTCCCTCTCAAGAATAAAGGCTTGTCTAGAAAAAATATCTTCCATTTTTTGGGGGTCTTATAGGTAGAATCCAATTATATCATTGGGATACCCAATAATGATACACTTCATGCCCCAGGGCGCTTTTTATTTTCCTGTGAAATACTTAAAAAATCCTTGCATCCCTATACACATGTATGCATTTAAATGAGTTTATTATCACTCCATAGCTCAAAGGGAATTCCACTTTCTACATTAGTTGGAAGTCGGATTAGTGTGTATGTCACGGTTTGTGATTTATATCCCCAACATGATAACAAAAGATATGCATGAATCATCATTGACTTTACCATGACTAACAAGGTATGATTCATTATTCACTAACATCATTTTTCGGTGGTGTATACTGTAAAGTGAGTTGTGATAGGATCCCAAAATCCCATAAAAAGTTGATGTACTCATAGGTAAGATATTTTCTACCTTGATCAAATGATGCTTATTTATTTTATTACCAAAATGATTCTCTACTTCATTCACGATTTACAAAAATTTCTCAATGGCCTCTGACTTATACATCATCGAGTTAATATATTAATATCTACTAAAGTTATCAGTAAATGTTATGAAGTATGAAAATCCAACATTTTCTTATAAATTAAATGGTACATAGACAATAGTATGTACCAGCCCGAGAATCCATCTAGCCCTTTCACCATGTCCATTGAATGGTGGTTTTTTCTTTTTCCATTATAAACATGCATGACATCTATCATGTGTATTTAGCATATAAGACGATAAATAACTATCATGACAGATCTTTGTCAAATGAATGTAATTTACATGACCAAGAAGTTGATGCCAAAACAGGGTGTTATATGATTCATGTGAACATGATTCATTATTGATTTCCAATACTTGGTTTTCATAATCTAAAACATACAAACCGTTATATAAATGTTCCACAACATAATATATGGTGTCCTAATAGAGGAATCAACTTTTATATCCTAACATGAAAATAATTCCATCTGTATCTAAACTTTATGCATAAATTATGGTCTGGGTAATAGTTGGTATATAATAACAGTCATATAAAACCAAAATCAATCTCATCGTCAATGAAAGTTGTTAGTCTGTGATGGCAAGAACATCCAGCCTCGCACCATGGGCAGCTCACAGATCCACCTATTCTCTATGAATTTTACGAAACCTATATGGTTCTTTAATTCGAATACAGATGTTACAACCACAAAATGTATCTAATACGATATGTATTGAAATAGAAATATTTCACTTGATAATGAATGCACCTATGACTTCCCCTTGATGTGGGGTGCAGTTCCTCTTCTAGTGGCCTTACATGCCACATTAAAAACACAATAGATCCTTTTTCTTTCCCTACCTATAGATCTTCTTCTTCTTGGTCGAAAGGAACTGAGGTTCTTAACACTATTTATAAATCTTATACAACTTTTAATTTTCTTTCCCCTTCCTATTCATCAGAAAGACTATAGGTTTGTCACACCCCATGTTCTTATCCAATTGGTGAATGAAGGAAAAAAGTTTAAACAGGCTCTTATCCTTATTTTTTCATATTAAAATTCACTGTAAAACTAGATAATTCCTTTGGTAGTGATGATATTATGAGATATATATGCAACTCATTCGATAATTTAATCCCTAGGATGTCTATATTCTCAATATAGCTGATAATATTGAGTACCTGAGGCCCAGATGGCATTGAATCTCCAAGCATAGTGGTTAAAAATGAATTGGATATCTCATACCTCTTTTATCTCTCCATCTCTTGATTGAGACCCTAAAGGTGAGACATCGTGATATAAGAATTTATTTCCCCTTGTTTCCTTAAGGGATCATTCGAAATGGATGATAACATGAAGCACTAAACATATGTATCATCATTCATAGGTTTCATTCGTAGAAAGATACAGTCACCACTCACATCATTTCTATGTGAAATTGGTAAAGGTTCGTCCAGTGCATATAGATTTCATTCATGATGAAACATGACAGTATGTTCTTTTTCCACTCCTGAAAAATAGTCCCGGTGATAAGATTATCCATCTCGAGTATGGATCACCATGATATGTTTAATTTAATTTTGATTCTTTTTCTACAAATTAGATGATAATATTTTAGAACATTATCTTCATAAAATTATATATATAAATAAATAAATATTTATTAGTCTCCCACAATTTTTTTGAAACCCAATATCCCTCACCATTTCATTTGAAATGTCCGATTTCGTAGAAATTCAAGTGGAAAAGATCCATATTCCATTATTATTTCCTCAAATTTGGCAGTTGAGGCAACTAATAAGTTTTTAGGTAGGCCTCCCAAATTCCAACTCCATTAACTAAATGTTCCTTGATCAATTTAGTGGACTACCCAACCCTAAAATCCTTTAATTAGAATTCCTCATACTCTACCTATCAATTACAAAATTTCAAACATTGGAATTCAATCGTTGATGTCTACAATGTTAATTCCACTAAAACCCTAAAATTAAAAATTCCCCAATAATTGAACGCACCCAAACATTGGTTTGAAAAGCACTTTGATCTATGGTTCGATTCTAATTGATGTAATGGATGGGTATAACAACAACATTTCTTACCGATGGATTTTATACATTATATATTAATTTCCAATTATTATCTCTTAAAATTCTTAATAATATTATTCGGAATTTCTTATGTAATTAACCATGTCATTGTATAACATTTACACATGATCCAGGTTATTTTAGTTCCATCTTACATGATATTTAATTCATAAATTACGTAATTGTGATAAGAAATAAAATAAATAAATAACAATCGAATTGATTGAAATAAAATAAAGGGTGTTATCATTGGTTTTTTAATGGTTAGTTTATCTAGTGTTTGATAGAATAACCACTTACATATGAGAGAATCACCATGAACAATTTAAGTTGTATGTCTATAGATTTCCATTTTCCCATTTTTTATCTCCTTAGATTGGTTTTTTTGTAGCTCATAACATGAACTTCCTCCACTAGAATGGATTTCAATCTATTACATATGATTTTACTCATGAACTAGTGAGGGGTTATAGGGGTTTTACATAAAATAACCTCTGTGTGTGGTGGAACTATATATTAATAATGAGATAAGTAACAGAGAAAAACAATTTTATTTCAGAATTAATTAAATAGAAGCCAATCTAAAAAAATCCTCTAGTCTAGATCATGATAATCCACATGCATGAAATGAGACACACATTTAATAAAATGAAAATTATATTCTATAATTGTTTATATATAAGATAAATCATGCAAAAATAGATAAATTATTATATTTAATAAATTAATCCTTTTTTATAATTCTTTTTCAAAATTTCCTTGAGATTCTCATCTATTAAAATTTTAATTAAATTGAAATTTATTTAAAATTAACCTCATACCTAAATGTACTTTGGTGGTAACCTGGTGAAAACCTATAAAAATATATTCAACATGTTTTGTAATTTTATACAATTAATTATATGGGACATATATACTGCACAACATATCATGAACTTTCATGATGTGTACTTTATGTATGATTACAAAAATAAAATGACTTTTTGGTAATGTGTTGGGAATTAATGCATGTAGAATAATATATATACTAAATCTTATACATGATATGAAAATATGAACATTATGAATATAATATTGTTTTAATCCTTCATAATTTGGTAACAGTAATTGACATATACATCTAATCTACACAGTGTGTACTACCTTACCGATATATCCAAAGTACCTTCCTAGAAACTCTATGTGTCAAGTGTACATAGGAATTCATAGAGTACACATAATGTCTAGTGGGACAAATTCATTTTTTACAATTTGTTACATAATTACCATTTTACTAATCCATGTATGGGATACGCATCCCAACCCTGACCTGAAAGGGTCTACACGGCGTGTCCAACGGGCCACACAATGTCTAATTATGAAATTGTGTGACTGTCTATCCTGGTCAGTATGTGGTGTAAGAATTAACTATAGTTCATGTCATAAATGAACAAATCTTGAGATATTGTCGAACTAATCCTGATGCACTGAACACAACTACATATAATGTAGATCCAGCTACATGGCGTGTACTACAATATTTCTTTGACGAAACCCATTGCACATCCAAATAAGTTCCTCATTTTTATTTTAATCAAAAAATTAACATTTCTATTAGATCTACGAGAAATGATAGAGCAATAAAAGATCTAGTTATTCAGATTAAAAAGAAAGAATAAACGTGAATTGAGAAACTGTATTATTAAATCATAAATCATTAATAAATTATTTAAATATTTATTTACAATATGATACTGCTTCTAGGTTCGAGGTGAAGTGAAAGCCTGAGAGGTTTACTGCCCAACATTAAATTTTTCTATAATTGATAAAAATATCTATGTTAAATATGATGATGAACAATTGAATCCAAAAAATTGAGTCAAATATCTAGTGAAATAGTAATTTTTTCCAAAACCCATGAGAGAGGATCCACACATTTTATTTATAATTAATTTAATTAAAAAATAATTACTTCTAGTGTAATTCATTCTTCATTGATTCATTCAACCAAAGATATGCAGGAGTACCTTCATTGTGTTGTATATATTAGTGTTATATCACCTGTAGTGGTAATTCACATGTGTTCCAAGTATCTCCATATTTCGTCGAAGGAGTCTCTAGGTGCTAGTATGTATGATCTTTGCACTTGCGATGTCCACCTATGAACACCTTGAGAACAACATCCAATTGGCTCTCCTTGATCCGATGGAGGATGGATTATCTCGTTCATGAGAGAATTCAGAGAAAGTGATGAACCCTATAGGATTGATATATTTTCCTTGATTTTTTTAGCACAACCCAATCAGTGTCCCTTGACTAGCACATGGATAATAAGAGAATAATATAATTGGGTATTTAATTTACTAGTGTAGTAATAAAAAATTATCCCATGTTCCTTAACAATTTTATTATTCAAACAAAACAATCCATGTAAAATAATAACAACAACATTATTATTTTCTAACATGAGAATAACATGTTGGTTATAATTAAATATTATTATTTATCACTGGACTATTAAACATGGTACACGAATACTCCTCAATATTTAATAATTATTATGCTCAAAGTATATTATCTCAAATAACTAGTGAAAGAATAAATTTCAACATTCGTAAATGTTTAATTATTAAAACATGATTAGGAATAATTTTTATTCAGCAAGTTAAAAATAAATTATTTAACTGATATACATGATACACATAGTGTGTAACCTTCTAGGTCTATTTCTCATTGGAATTAGCTGAACCTTCATAAAGTACAACGATAACATCTAGTAACATGACAAGGATTCGATAAGGAACTATGTTAATGCTTCAATGACATGTAACATAATTTGGGTACATACCATATAATATAATCAATTTGTCATAATATCTACAATCGAGCAGGTTGAATACAAGTTTCATCAAACAATATGCTCGATGACTCTTTCATTGACATACCAGAAATAGAAGTTTCCTATAGAACAACATTTCAATGGATTTATTTACGATATATCATATCCATCAATGCTCCTGATATTTTAACTTCTATTAATGAATTGAAGGGATATATCCTTTCTCACATTTTCATTAATGAAATATTACTCATGTTACACCCAATGTGTCCTACTTCACTACGACCATCTTTCATCATATTATACCTCAGTATATAAAATATGCAACTCATAATAACCATTGAGAATAATCTTAATGTATAAGTACCAATACATATTTCTATAGATAAAAACATATGATGACATTTAAAAATTTGAAATTTTTACTATCAGGTATTTTTCTCACAATATCCTACTAGATATTACCATGGTGACACACCATGAGAAGGTTCCTAAATGTCATGTAAGTCTCCACCCCTGATATCATGTATCATTTATGTCCCTCTAATTATATCATCCATCCATAGAACATGTATATATAAATAGTTTCCCATCACTTTTGGGTTCTCAGCAAATCAAGGAACTATGAATTTTTAGTGCAAAAACAACTTTAATAACATTATCATGTACAATGTCACGCATAAGAAAATAATTAGGTGATAAATAATTTACTAATATTAAAAAAATTAATATAAGTTATCATAATGTAAAAAAAATCTTCTTCGATGGAACCATGTACAACAATTTAAATGAATATATTGGTAATGGTTTCATAATATCCTCATACTTTATTCCATTCATCCATCAGATACTAACATACAGGGATCATTGGTGTATATTAATCAATTTTTTTCTTATTATTGTCCAACCAATAGTTCTCTCAGATATATCAATTCATCATCATGCTCCTAGGGTGGATGGAGGTGGTCGAGCAATATGCATCATTAAAAATATTTGCCTCTATCTCATGATCTCGTTCTTCACTGTTTGTGAACGTTAAGGATTTACCATTTCTAATAGTTTCAACCTTATTCAAAATTTCAACATCATTTCAATGATAATCATTTATCTTATCAATATTGGGTGGTTCAACAGTTATTTGAAAAAGGAATGATAATATTCCTTCCCTTATTATTCACATTCTCATATTTCATAAGTATATGAATATTCTATCCTTCTCAATGATCATTTTTTATAATGTTGGAGAATCCTTTATATTATAGAATCGTACACATTAATAACATTACTAGGATGATATTGGATTTAAGTTGCATAATCCTTGATGATATAAAACAATTTTTGCAGGTGCATACTATGCTCCATTTATTTAAATATATATTTTAGACTCATATGATTATTATATTTTTCACGATTCATCCTATATAGGTAATGAAACAATATTTTTCATTTGAATATCACATCTTCTAAAACTAGATCATTAATTGGACAGTTTTTCTCAAGAAAATTTAGTTTCCAAAGGTCAAAACTATCATATTTTCATTTCTCTTCATTACACAAAATAATACATAATTTGATGACTCATTGTATATGATAATGTGTTTCCCACTTACTAGTATTATAAGTACTGCTATAATGATAAACCCTTTTTTAACCATTAAATAAATATTCACACCCACTTGACTAGAAAAACATTACAACCCTCTTAGTTAACATGGTATGTGGATTTGATAATTGCAATAATTTCCTTACAAATCATATATAATACCCATATAGAACAAGGAATCTATAGATCACCGATGTAAATATTGGCCAAGTAAGGACATCAAATTCCCTTGTTTTAAACTGTTATACTAATATCCCTTTACTCATAATAAAATTCCCAATGAATTATACATCCTCTAACCCTAAATCAAAATTATTGTACATTTCATATATATTATCCTTTATAAATGTATTTAGAACAATATTCAAATACTATTCTTTCTTCTACTTTCTCTTTCAGTATATAAAGAAATTATATATAAATGCTTCCCAAAAAAATTCTTAGTAATATATAAATATTTCATTTATTAGGTATAATATTATTTATGGTGAATTAGTGATCCAAAAGGAATAAATAAAAACTCATAATGAGAATTAATTATTCAAAATGTGTCATGGGAAATATATTCCATGTTATATTTTTTTGTAGTATCCTGAATGAAGGTCCCCTATAGAGAAATGCCTATCATGAAATAGTTTATTGTATATTCATTTATCCATAGAATGAGATAATTATTAGTTATAATTATTTTCTTCATATCATGATAATAAATTTAGTAACTTATTTATCCATCTTTATTATTCATGAAGAGTATCTGAATACCCCATAGTGAAGCACTCGGGCGTATGAAACTGTTTCCTTGATTCTATTGTAATAAATTCTTCAGCATTTACTATTTAAAGGTGTCCATCTTATATGTATAAATTTATATTGGTGGAGATCTAGATATAGGTTTAATTGTGAACTAATCCTTACAATCTGGATGATGAAGGTTGAATTCTATAGAGAACACACTAGTATAGTCCATCACAATGGGAATTTATTCAAGAATGATCCTCTCGTTTATCATAGTCATTTGAGGTATATATTATTTCTATTAAGGTAATTGTATCTATAATGGAGATCACGGTTCTGAAATAGATTCATCCTCACCCTTAATCTTGTACAAATATGGATGATTATATGATATGCAAGGAGTGATCTCTCTTTCCTGACAGTTTGTGTTTTCTTTATATATAGATATCCAAACTACTTCCAATATAGCATAAAACATTTATATTATAAGTAAGTTGATTTTTTGAGTAGTTTTTTCATCAAAATATTTAATCGAGAGGAGTATTATAATTTAGATGAAATAATTTACTTATTAAATGTTCTCCTGGGTAAGTCGACCTCCATAATTTCAGGTGACATTTTAATAGTTTACTAAAAATTAATGATAAGAATCAATGTGTAAAACCGAAAACTAAAAATAAAAATTTATATTCATGAATTAATATCCAAATTACCTATCACCACAAAAGCATTTGGGATCCACCTTAGTAGTAGAGATTGAAAATTCCATTAAATCATATCTTGTATCCTCTTATCATTGATTGTACATCATTTCTCTTTTCTTAGGGAACTGTATTGAATAATCCACACATTCCGTACAATTGAAACGCTATATTGTATGATGATTTTTATTGGGACCTTGTATTATTCTTCCATGTTAGTTGTATTCCTAATATCCCTTCAGAAATTATTGTCTTGATGAGCATGTTTAACAGATTTTATTTATCGTCTAGATTAATTAATAAAGTTATCGGGATACCTAATCCAAATATTTTTGAATGAGGTATATTGGGTTTCATTGTATCCATGGGATTTATCTATTGAAAATCACATATTAAACTCAATTTGTGACTTTTTGTCTCTAACCCATGTGATAAATAAGAGTCTTCAATCTATATCTCAACCATTAATGAATAATAAAAAACTCCCCACAGCTTCAAATGTATCTAATAGAATCATATTATCATATACATGGAAAAATTCCTCTAAATATGTAACCCACCTTTATTTAAATAATAATTATAAAGGTACAAGAATATCGCCAATATTTTTATCATTTTTTATGTAGATTACTATATACTCCTCTTCTATTTTATTCAATCTATGTAACTCCCTACGCTTATTAAAATGTAATCTCCAGGGAAATATATATTGAAAAATATATTCGTGAATCCTTATCATACAATTGAATCAATTTCCTCTGTTCACATTTTGTTCATTATCTGTTTACACCACTAATCGGATTCCCAATCAAAATTACAGACCATGAGAAAATTTTATATTCTACAAATCACTAGAGAATATCTAACATATTCCTAATGGTTATAATACTTTTTCACATGATTATTTGATCATATGTTGCACTATTGTCATGAGGACATTATAACAAAATGTATTCAAACACAACTTCATATTTATTTGGATATCGATTGTGTTCCAAAAAATTCATGTTATCATTTACAACATGATCCTGTTGATCCATCACTATCATAAATTTTTGATCTTCTATTCCCATCATGTTTGTCATCTTGTTTGAGAAATAATCACATTCACTTTTACATTTTTTGATTTCATGGTTTCACAAAGTATACTCCATTTAATAAAAAATATCAAAAAAATATGGGTTGATTGAGTACTTATCTAATGAGAATATAAAATTTGAAACTACAAAACTGAAGGATAAACATATATTATAATTTTCTCCTATCATATTATTTCATATGTTTAATTCTAGATTATCTAAGGTGATATAATTATCCTTGAGGTTCTTACTATTTTTTTGTAGAACTAATCCCCAAATCACCTTTACATTCCTCTGATACCATATATAATGTCCCTCTCTTTCACCATATTTTATTACATAATTTTAAGCAAAATTATCCATTAAATATAATACATAGACGTAATTTATAACATTATATTATATCCCAAAACTAAATAGAATAACCAGGAGAATATATAGACACAAAGGGATAATCTAAAAAGCCTACTAAGGGAATAATTAGGGAATAGAAGTAAAACACAGGAGTATGAATGAATAATGTAAAAATATAAAATTAACGGAACATGAATATACAAGTAGAAGAATATCATAGATAAACATGGAATCATATGACCATAGAAACATAAAAATGTGGTTTGAACACATAACATGACATAAAGATCAGTTATGGAAAAATGCCAGAATGGTAACCCATGGTGGAAAAATCCCAATAATGGATTAGGTTTACGTCCTAATCGCATACAATATGTTTCATGAGATAAAACATTATGAAATTAATTGGAGTGATATTTGGTCACATTCATCATAACATTTACTTGTATACATGTTCTACACAAAAAAATCAAACATTAGAAAAAACTATAAGGGGGTACCCACAGAAATAAATAGTTTATGGAATCTTGTCATAAGGTAAAAAACAATTTATTATGGTATCCACAAAAGAAGTGAATAAATAATTCTTAGAAATTTATAACATAAAATTATGAATAAATATTGAATAATGATGTACAACATAATTAAAAATAAGAATGAAAATGGTTAGGTGACATTACAAATGATTCACATAAGTTTGGTTTTGGTGAAATCAATTAAGAGTCATCAATGTGGGAAAATAAATTTTTTTTATAAAAAAAATGAAAAATATAGTTTCGAGGATGAAATGGGTTTTTTTGTGAAATATATTGGTGGATTAAAATTATTTATGGAGTGTACTTGTAAATATATAAGAAATAGAGAAGTTCCCTCAGATCGGACATGCATATTGAAAAGAATTATTAGCATAAGCATTTAAAATATTTATTTTCCCATAAAATAAATATGTATTTAGATATAAAAACATTTTTTAACATATGAACAGAAATTTTTGAATAACATAATAATAATGAAAAAATATGATGGGGAAATGGGAGAGAAAGCATAACTTAATGGAAGAATCAATTTTCAAAGAGATCCTTTACCTTATATCTGAAATCATTATGTACTTGAAAACAATTTATAGGATAATAAAATTAGATCCAACAATTACTTAATTGAGAAACAATTAAACATAAATTTTATTTTTTATTATTTAATTTTTCCACTACATGACATTTCAATTATTTTTACTATTTGATTTCTTCGGTTCAGGAGTAATCGTTTCATTGTTTCAGGATAATTTCCCTTAGTTAATAATGATTACTATTATTTTAAAAGTATAAAAATTATATAGAAGTGAAATTATATGTTACTAATTCACTTATATAGGTATAAATGTTCCCATATGTCATTTGTTTCAAAAATGAGCATAAATCATTTGAAAAAATATTTATAAAAAATGATTAGTTTATAATTGTGGTTTTTATGACTATCATGAACATGTATTATTTAATTTAATATTATTTCTTAATATTAGTTAAGGAACAAGAAATTTATTTTAATATTTATATTATAAATTCCTTTAATCATAATAATTATTTTATTTCTAGCCTTAATGGAAACAATTGAAAATAAAAATTCCTCCTTCAGAAATATGGTGAACCATCATATTACCAGAAATGTTTTCATTTTTATAATAAAAATAAGTGATAATTTAATTTATATATGGACGTTAAACAAAAAAAATTCAGTATAAATATTATAATTGATTTTTCATGTCACTATTATATGGCATGTTAATATAAGGTTGAATAAATAAAAAAATAAATGGAGATTGATAAAAGATATTAACTTTTCAATGGTGTCTACTTGAAAAAATCTTTAAGGCACATGGAATTGTACTTATCATGAGATAAAAGTAGGTATTAAATGGGGGTGTGAATTATTCAATGAATTGGGTTTAGTTTTGGAATGCTCCACGTATTAAAATGTATATTGTTAAGGGGTGAGGAGTGACGGTATTTATAAGTGGGTGATCTGGGTGTTATAAATTATTACATCAATTTGTTTATTATTTTGGTTCAAGATAATAAATATTTTTTACTACGGTGGTGATATACAATTATAAGAGCCTATTTGTTCAACATAATAGGTGTTTACATCATCCATGACTCAAAATTTTGTGTATCTAGTTCATAACATCAAAGAAAGTAAATTAATGTATTTTAATGTTGAAAAAAAATTAAACAATATGTCAAATATTCCAAAATATCAACTAACCCATTTTTCATTTTTTATATTTCATAAAAAAGACATCTTTTAATGAATATAATATTTCAAATATGATAAATATAATTCCAAAACTAAATCATAACTTATTCAAAAAAATAGATTTTAATATTATAATCTATTTTATGACCCTTGGAAAATTCTATTATGGTGTTAAAAATTATAGAATAAATGTAATAAAACATAATATTGATGTATTGATTCAATTTATTAATATATTATTTTTAATTCATTATTTTTATTATAAAATTAAAAAGAAAATATTTATGTTTTAAAAAACACCAAAACATATTTAATCATTTCTAAAACATTTATTTAAAAGTACCATGATATAAATACATAGTATATCATTTTATAATATTCATACATGTCATTTTAAATTTCCATAGCTGATTTTAATAACATATAGGTTTATATTGCTATTACTAAGTGACATAGTACTATTCTAACAATAAGGTTACATTTCCAACAACTAGATTTGAAACATCCATAAAGGATTACTACATCAAATTAACCATTTATGTATTCATTGACATCTATTTTAAATATTTTATATGTATATATTAATATTTTTAATAAATATTTTATTATAAATTATACATTTAATTTCAAATTCTTTATTCAAGAGTCTGGTCATTTTGGTGGATTGAGCATATCTAAATTATCCTAGTAAAATTTTCTCATTTTCTATTTATTTTCCCATTTTAGTAGTGGTAATATTAGTGTTTTATTTTCCCTCTAAAGAATCATTCATATTAAATAAGACTATTTTTTGGTTTCTCTATGTGATGTACATTCTTCATATTACATGACATAATTATACGAATCTCATTTTCATTGATAATACAATAGGTCATCATATTAACAAGGGATATTCATGTTTAAATAATCATAAGAATATTTTTATATATTTATTATACATAATATTTAATATTATGATTAATACAAAAAACTTATAGGATGTTTATGAAGAAATGAATTAAAAGTGGTCTAGCAATACAATTACCACTTCTTCGATAGGTCTCCATTAGATTATCTCTTGAGGAATAATAGAATTGTTATTTACTCTGATTATAACCTATTATTCATGGATATTGAATCTATGAAGTGAATTTGGTAGGTTTTGGTCATGTTACATGACTCCATAGAGTGTAACATAAAGATCAAATGGGTGATCTTTTATTTACAAGGGGATAAAATTACTAAATATTCTTAATGTATTAAATTGATATGAATTAGATTTTAGGATAAAATGGATCCATATTTTGGATATTAGAATTAAATATTATTATGAGTAAAAATAATCATAAAATTAAATATGAACAATTTTTTATATTGTTTTCACTGTTACCTATTTTTTAACTCTATATTACTTTTCAATTACCACTATAACTATAAGGCCCCAGCCTTAAACCTTACTTAATCTTGAGTTATTACAAGATTAAACATTGAGAATCTTTTCGGGTTTAGAGTTTTAGAGAATTAGATCATAAAACTTGCATTACATTCCACATATAAACAAAGTGGTTACATAAAGATAGTATTCTTCTTTCCCATCAATGGAAACATATTTATAATAAAACATGGATTCTTTATTGACACTTCCATGACACTGTCATCATATCATGTACCTTTCCCTTGACCTGTGAAAAACATTTCAAAATAACTTGGGATGAGCATAAAAAGCTCAGTAATTGATATAAAAATATGGAAAGGAAACATGGGTACATATATACATAAGAATGAAATCATACTTTACCCATAAAACATAAGCACTTTAACATACCTCATCAAATCATGAATAAATCATAGAAATCATAAGACATAAAGGTAACTTGAGGCATTCATAACATTCTTACGTAGGGAGTAACCCTCTTGGTTACATTTGGATTACCCATCACCGTATATTCTCTAAATCTTTTCGGAGAAACCTTAAGGTTTCACTCATTCGCGTTACCCAATGCATTGGAGAGCTATATTGGGCTCACCCGCCCTTAGTCTATCACGGAACCACCCGTCTTCATAATAATTCCCAAGAACCTCAACAAAATCATATCACATAAAACATGCATAAAGGAAACATAACATTTCCACCTTTCAATCACAAGATATCAATATAACACATTGATATAAAAACATTATGAAAAAAAATTTCAATACCAAAATAAAATAAAAGTAAAACATGGTATTTATTTTTCTTTTAAAAAAAAGGTATGGCCTGTAGAGGAAGCCGAAACTCAAATAATGGTCACGGCGGCAGAGAAGTCTTTGTCACCACATACGTATGAAAAAAACATTCCCTTTTGATGTTAATTAAACGCTTCGTATAAAAAATATTCTGTTTGAATAAACGTAAAAGTCAAAGGGGTTTGTACACCGTATAAAAGAAGGTTGTGTATAAAACAAAATATGCCTCAATGAAAGGAGATTAAGACGAAGTCCCATACCTCGGGTCCGACTTGACTCGGTCGTTCTTTAATCTCCTTAATAATAAACTTGAGTTAATTTCTACTTGTTTAAGAACCATTTTCAAGTTCATTATTCCTTTTATATCACTTATTTCCATGTCATGAACACTATGTAATTATTTAAGTTAATAACGTTCGTTTTAACGATCATTGGTACTTGAGTCAAAAATAAACCCTTTATAATTACATGTTGTTCATTATCCATTATATCCAGAATTATAATCATTATGTATATATCATATATATCCAGTATATAAATGCATTTATAATATTACATAATCATTTAGAGGTAAGAAATGAAATGCACCGTTCATGGAGACGGTAAGCCGTACGTACGCATGAACGCTACTTTCATTTCTATTTCATATTTTATAGAATGGAATCATAATGATATAAAGGTATATTATAATTACAGTATAATATCATATATAATATCATAGTTCCATCCTTTATACGTCCCACATTTGTTATTTAACGAATCAAATCACTTTGAGGGGGCGGTAGTCCGCACTTCCTTAAATGAAGATATCGCGTTTACCCATAATGGAAACCATAAAGGTATGCCCAAAATAAAAAATACAGAAATTAAAGGAAAACATAAAAATATTATATATCATATATAAATATAGTTACATCTAAATGGCCACCTTTGAAGGTGTTAAAAGAATGTTGAACAATCATCATTTCGGGAGGCATAAATTCGCCATGCACGGAAACAGTATGTTCGTTAACCATTAGATGTATGTGTGTGTAATTTTAGCTCAAATCCTTATTATAACAACATCCTAGTATATTGAGGATACTTTATTTGTTACAAAAGAAAAGAATAAAAAGAGTTTAGGGGGTTGGAGAAGAAAAATAAAACAAAAGGACTCAAAAGAAGACATTACCTTAAAATCTGGTAACTCTCTTAGATTTGATCTCAAAGGCTTCATTGGGAAGACTTCTGCCCAACGTGAGGCTTTAAAGAGTAAGATAGGGAAATGGAGAGAAAAAATGGGCAGGGTTTGGCCAAGACAAAGGCTTTGGAAGTGTGGGTAATGAGGTAGAAGTGGGGGCCTTTTATAAGAGGAGAGGAGGTGCACTCTTGGAATGTAATGATAAGTTACTTTATTTTAAAATGATATTCTGATTCAAAAGGTCCCACATTGATATAATTCTAGGATAAGGTGATAAGGGTTCGAAATCCACCCATCTAATAGGTTTTGGCCATGTCTAGGGCTTAGATTTTACATTATATTTCCATTTTATTTAAATCGTGAAATAATGAGGTCATCGCTGCATCATCATGATGTCATAAATAATTTAAATTAATTAATGTCTAAAAATTATAAAAAAACTACTATGATGTAGGAAATATGTTTAGATTTCTAATGAATATTTATAGTCAAAAATCTGACTTGTATAACCCCATGTAAATATTGTTTTAGTAAAATAACTCATGTTTGTGTCATTTTTACTTTAACATTAAATAAAAAGTTATTTATGTCATTTCCCAACCAAAGTGGCTCCATGGGGTCCCCAAGTTGACCCATGGCTTGTCTTGGTCGGCAATGACACATCAAATAAGTGTAGGACATGTGTCTAGGTCATTTCATTTTATTAAAACATTATTCTTACCTTAAACTACACTAATTACCTCTAATCGAGATTAAAAACATAATAAGTTACTATTCACCAAAAAATTATTATAATCTCATTGAACCAAATTTTACTTCTTAATGACAACCATGTATGTCGGATTTTTGAAATTCAAAACACAAAGATGGAAAATTTTCGTTTAAACGAAAAATTAGTTTTTATAATTACCACTTAGTGGTTTCACTATTCATAAAAAATTGAAGGTTTTCAGAAAAATACCAAAACTCCATCCTAAGATATATTTGATATTATGAATTCAAAAATGATGTCTATTTTAAAAAATTCAAAAAATATAAGATGAATTTAATTAATTTAATAATTAATTCCCACTTTCATGATGAATAGCGTGTTTTTATGAAACAATAAGTATCAAAAGATTGACACCAGTTTAAGTCCAATTTCAATGTGAAATTGATTCCAATTACCACCATTGGATTAAATGGTAAACATATATTATAATTTCACTTAAAAACCAATTCAAAAGATAATCTAATCATATAAATAAATTATATTAAAAAGCAGTTTTGATGTAAAATGCAGTATTTTTCACTATTCATTAAAAAATGAACATTGTCTGAAAAATACCAAAAATTCACACAAAGTAAATTTTGAGGTCCCAATCATAAAGAATAAGTTTATTTTGACAAAAATAGATTATAAAATTGTCAAAAGTATGATTTAAAAAGGGTTTTCCATCAAAAGGCAGTAAAACAATCTTTTAAGAATATTAGTGTATTCCATGCTTAAGATTGGATTTATTTTCATTTTAAACCTATAAAACACTATCTAATTCATTAATAGACATAGATAAAAATATATATTACTCATTACTTACTTGGGATGTTACATCCTTCCCCCCATTAGAAAATTGTGTCCCCGCAATTTATTTACTTATCAAATAAATGGGCGTACTTATCCCTCATTTCATTTTCAGATTCCCATGTTGCCTCTTCCATCATGTGGGTTTTTCACAAAACCTTTACCTGATAAATCAACTTATTCTGTAACACTTGCTCCCTGTGGTCAAGAATCTGGACCGGTTGTTCCTCATAAGATAGGTTCTCTTCCGGCTGAACTACCTCTGGACTCAAAACATGAGATGGATCTGGCATATACTTTCTCAACATCGAAACGTGAAAAACATTGTGTACCTGAGATAAACTCAAAGGTAAAGCCACCCGGTATGCAACTGATCCAACTCTCTGCAGAATTTCATATGGTCCAATAAACCTTGGACTCATCTTTCCTTTCTTACCAAATCTCATCACACTTTTTCAAGGAGAAACCTTGAGAAAAACATGATCACCTACCTCGAAAGATAGATCCTTCCTCCAGTTATCCGCATAACTCTTTTGCCTGCTCTGAGCTGTTCTCATGTGCTTCTGAATCAGCTGAACTTTTTCTGCCATCTCTTCTACCAATTCTGGTCCCATCAACTTCCTTTCACCCACTTCATCTCAGAAAGTTGGAGTTCGACACCGCTTCCCATATAATTTCTGAAATGGTGCCATCTGTATACAAGAATGGAAACTGTTATTATATTAAAATTCGACCAAAGAAAGATGTTGGTCCCAACTTCCCTGATAATCCATCGAGAAAGCTCGTAGCATATCCTCCAAGGTCTGAATTGTTCAATCTGACTGCCCATCTGATTGAGGATGAAAAGCTGTACTAAAATTTAATTCAGCACCCAACGACTTCTGAAGGCCTTTCCAAAAGTTAGAAGTGAACCTGGGATCTCGATCAGATACAATGGAGAGGGGAACTCCATGTAACCTAACTATCTCTTTAAGATACAAACAAAAATGTTGATCTAGGGAAAAAGTATCTCCTATAGCAAGGAAATGAGCAGATTTAGTCAAGCGATCAACAATAACCCAGATTGCATTATTACCTCGAGATGTCTTTGGTAATCCCACAACAAAGTCCATGGATATATTCTCCCATTTCCACTCTGGCACCGGTAAAGGCTGAAGCATCCCTTTCGGTAACTGCCGCTCTGCTTTAACCTGTTGACATGTCAAACACTTCACAGTAAAATCAGCATTATCTCTTTTCATTCCATCCCACCAGTAATACTCCCGCAGATCTCTGTACTTCTTAGTTGTAACACCCGAGACTTTTATGTTATATAAATCATCAAAGGAATCTTTTTCTACACAACACTTGCTTGGCTTGCTTTACACGCAATCGCAACCTTCCTCGATAGCTTGCGTCGTACGCAATACCGAGTTTCACTAAACAACAATATGCTATTAAAACTAGTCGTTATGAATAGTAATAACCACTTTTTGAAATTTTATAAATTTTATTTTTCAAAATGGACTTCATTTTCGGAATCAGAATATCGAAATTAGCCTAGGGTGAAATTTTGGTATTTTTCTGAAAACTTTCAATTTTTGATGAATAGTGAAACCACTAAGTGGTAGGTTAAAAACTGAATTTTGCATAAAACTTAATTTTACCGCTTCTGTGAATGGAATTTCAAAAATCCGAGAGACACGGTTAATATCAAGGACTAAAATGTGGTTCAATGAGATGAAAATAATTTTTTGGTGAATAGTAACTTTTTACTATTTTACCGCGGTTAATAGTAAATAGGGTAACTAAGGGTAAATATGATATCAATATTACCCTAACACATGTCCTAATTCTATTGGACAAGTGTAATTCGACCAAAAACAAACTTAGGAATAAAATATGACCATTTAGGCCCACTTGGATTAGATTAGGACATTTATTATTAATTTATTTAAAGAAGGGTTAAAATAGTTAAAATCAAAGTTTAATAAGTAAATCATTTTTAATATGGGGTTATACATAAGATAAATTCAATTGTAAATATTCATTAGAAAGCTAAAAAGATTTCCTACATGATGATATTTTATTTGTAATTTTTAGACATTAAATAATTTAATTTATTTATGACATAATGATGATGCAGTAATTATCTTATTAATGAAATATTGACATAATTGATGTTATAAACACCAAAATAAATATAATTTGAGACTTTTTATGAATTCCACTAATTTTCTAGGTTACTATGATATATTAGTATTGATTTAATCAACTTGGTTCGAACATATAATTCTGTTATGACTTTCAAACAAATCATATATCAAATAGTGTCAAAATTGACACAAAATAGTTTTTAAATCAAATATTATATTATTAATTGTTATTTTATTCCTAAAAATCTAAGGTTCGGCCAAATGACTTAGATAAGGATATATATATTAATAATAAACAATTTGGGGTTCGTTTGGCATGTTATAGTAAGTGTATTAACCATATAGTGAAAGAAAACAAAAAGACATGGTAAAAGTTAAATTATTTAACTTAGAGTTAAATTTAATTGATAAGGTTAAAATAATATCCTAAACTTGTCTAAATTCTATTGGTTGATATTATTTCGACCCATACCCACTTTAGCTTCGAAATAAGACCCTTTGGAACCATTATAAACCGATTTTGACTTTAATATAAAATAATATTTTGAGATATTCCTAAGGTGCCCCTCTCCTCCCTTATAAAAGGGCACCTCCTCCCCCTCCTCCTCACACCAATTTGAGCACTCAAGCTCGGCCAACCCCTGCCATTTTCCATTCTCCACTTCCCTAGAATAATCCTAGAGGTCCTGGTCTTCTCCAAAGACCAATCTTAGTTCCTTAAGTGGAGGATTCAAAAAGGCGTTCCAAAGAAGAGGTAATATCCATTACCGATCTTTTCAATTTCTTTCTTCTTCAACTTCTTCTTCTTTAGTTGTTTCATGATAAAGTAATAACATCAGTATTACTTACATACTGATATGTTATTATAAATATGAAACAACCCTAATTCACCTTCTATCCATCCTACGGAAAAAATGAAATCACCGCGCGTGCGTACGTACGGAATACCGTCTCCACGCCGTGGTGTAATCTATTTTCCACCATCACCTTACAAGGATGGGTATAATGGTGTAATGAGTAACTATATATTATTATTATTAAGTAATATTGATACTGAAATAATATATATATAAACTCCAATACAATTCCACGATCATAGGAACGATATCATCACTCGTGCGTACGTACGGAATACCGTCTCCACGATGTGATGCGACTCGTTCTACATGATCTTCATTTAATAATGATTGTATAAATGAATTGAATGAATGAATATGGTATATACTACACTAATACCATTCTGGAAATGAATTATCTATAACCTAAATATAAGAATAAGAATTTATTCGACAAAACACGCATAAGAACAAAAAGTTATAAAGACCCGAGTAACAAGTAACAATGAAATATTACTAACAAGAAGCTAATAATATGACCATATATGATCTCATATCAATATGTATGATTCTGGAATAAGTCAATAACATTATTTAAACCATTATACAGGAGCTTCGGACACGTACAAAGCTAATCGGACCTAAGGTAAGGGAAATATCACAATCTCATTTTTATCCGAGATTGTTTATTCGTAAGTATTTACTGGGGTGTATTTTATCATCCACATCCATGTTCCCTCAATATGTAATATTGTTTCCATCCACTTGAAATAGTTTAAATCGAATTTTACCCTTAGGTGAGTCTTTAGTAAAGAATATGAAAGGAATCTTTTGTCGTTTTTCCGTACGAGGTACTTTTTGACTTTTCCGACAAAAGTACGAAGAATGTTTTTTTTAACTTATACGGCATGAATGGATTTTTAAAACATTACTTCAAAGAAGCTTCCTTTACAAGTTTTCAAGTTTATTTTTAATCAACTTCTTTTATTTTAAAGTTGTATGACATGTTATGAAAGGAAAAATGTTTTTGAAGAAGAAAGGGTATTTTCCTCAAGAATGGAGTTCAAGTGTTTTATCAAAATTATTTTCCATCTAAGATAATAAAGGGTTCTGTTTTTATCCCTATTATTAAATTGATTTGATCATGTTGTGATGGAATTATTTTTATTAATTCCTTTATCTTATATGAATTGATTTATGATGTCATGACGTTTCAAGAATCCCATTTTTGTTACATGTGTTATGCGATGATGTATGTTTTATGATTATGTGGCACACATAAGAAAGGATTCATTATAAGATGGGTGGGACCTATATCTCCCTCCAATGCATTGGGTAATGATTTTATATCTCATGAGATAGACATGGCTGGAACGGAAGGTTATTTCGGTTCAGTGATACAGGACTGAAACGAGGAGTGAACTCGGTTCAGAAAGGGACTTTGTCCACTAAGATAGTCTTGGCAATGAGTCATGACTAACAAGAAATGATCTCCATGATTATGTGTGCATGCCACAAAGTTTCAAGTTTTATGTTATGATTTTGGGGATCTCATTTTCACTTCTATGATTTATTCCATGTTAAGATATTATGATCTCTTTTGAAGGTTTTGATTTTCATAAAGATATGATATGATTTTTATTTCCTTTATTTGCCCTTGCTGAGCATTTGAGCTCACCCTTTTATGTTTTCTTTTCCCCAGGTCAGGAAGATGGATATTAAGTAGAATATGCTAAAAGGGACCCTAGATATGATGAAATAAATGGGAGACACTGTAGAAGATTTATGAACCAGTTGTTTATGTTTCCCAGTTTCTAAAGACACTATACCTATACGGTCCTTTGTGGTTTTGTCATATGTTGTAATAAGTGTGCTTCAATTTTGAAGTATTAACAATGTATGTAAAGTGTGGGTCGTTATAGTTGGTATCAGAGGAAAGGTATAGTCAACCTTTGGAAACTAGGATGTGAAAGCCTTAGTAAGAACCCTAAGAATAAGTCTAAGCATAGAACACAATCTTAGAAATGGCCATGAATAACCTAGGATAAGACCATAAGCATGAAAATTTTATTCTTGAATTATGTGGTTTCCTATTATAATTAGTGTTGCTCACACTATTCTTCTTGGTTTTAGTCAATGGCTGGAACCCGAAGGAACCGTGTTAATGCGGAATGCGATGGGCAATGCAATGATTGTCCCCCTGAGCAACCAAACGATATGGGAGCTGGAATGAAAAATCTTGTAGCCATGCTCACGCAACTTTCTCAAGCTATGAATCATGCAGGATTTCCAAACGAACAAAGGAGGGAGCAACATTCTGTTGAATCCTTCATGAGGCAGCGTCCACCATCTTTCAGCGGGTCTACTGATCCATTAGTTGCTGAACAATGGATTAGTACTACTGAAAAGATATTTTCAGTTCTTCAATGTTCTGAGCATGATAAAGTCATCCTAGCAGTGTATCGTTTGGAAGGAGATGCGGATCAATGGTGGAATCTTGTTAAGAATACGAGGCAAAGGGATGAAATTGAGTCTATGGAATGGGACGAGTTCAAGAACTTATTTTTCAATAAGTACTTCCCTCGTATTCTCCGAACAAAGATGGAGAAAGAGTTCCTTGAACTGAAGCAAAGGGATGATGAATCTGTTAGTACCTATGAAGCAAATTTTACAAGACTTGCAAGGTACGCTTCTGGTATTATTATCCAACCTGAGAGTAAGATCGATCGATTCTTTTGTGGCTTAAAACCAAGTCTTCGAAGGGCGTTAGCCATAAGGGACTTCAATAGCTACGAGGAAATCGTTCGATGTGCTCTCAAAGTCGAGATGGAGATTGGAGTAACCCATCAGTCACATGGGTTTGATAAGAAGAGGAAGATGGAATTCAAAGAAAAATCTAAAGAGCACACGGAAAAGAAGATGAACTTTCCCTTATGCTCAAAGTGTGGAAAGAAATATGGAGGGAGTTGTCTTAAAGGGACAAGTAAATGTTTTAAATGTGGAAAGGAAGGTCATCGGGAATTTGAATGCCGTGATAATGGGAAGAAGATGTCTAATGATGCAAACAAAGGAAGGGATACACAGAATGAACCTACTACACTTCAATGTTTCAAGTGCAAGGAGATGGGGCATTATGCCAATCAATGCCCAAATCCAAGGGTTGATGATGATGGTCGACGTCAACAAAATCTTAAGGCTAAAGACAAAGGAAATTCACATGCAATTTCTATCAGCGATGTGGAGTACGATAACGATGTGGTGAAAGGTACACTTACCATCCATTCTAAAGTAGCAAATGTTTTATTTGATTCTGGATCCACCCACTCTTTTATTTCTGAAGACTTTTCTAAGGGTATCACCGTATTACCTCAACAATTAGATGTTGAGTTAGCCGTGACAACACCTAATGGCACATCAATCGCATCAAAAGTTTATAATTCTTCTCCGATCGAAGTTTGTGGAAAAGTGCTTCCTGCAAATCTTGTGATCCTTCCTTTAGTGGAATTTGATGTGATTCTTGGCATGGATTGGCTTTCTCTACATGGAGCTCATATCAATTTCCAAAGAAGGGAAGTCACATTTCATATTCCAGATCAATCTACGATCGTCTATCAATGCAAGGATGAACATAACCTTCCAGTGGAAATTTCTTCCATCTTATGGGTATTGATTCCACTAAATGAAGGTTATTTATCACAAATGGTTGGTGAGAAACTCACGATTAAGAATATGCCCATTGTACGGGAGTTTGATGATGTCTTTCCGGAGGAATTGCCGGGTCTTCCACCAAATCGTGAAGTTGAGTTTTCAATAGAACTCGTACCGGGTGCTTTGCCTATTTCAAATACACCTTATAGAATGGCCCCAATTGAGTTGCAGGAATTGAAGAAGCAACTCCAAGAGAATCTTGATAAGGGATTCATACGCCCTAGTGCGTCACCTTGGGGAGCACCTGTTCTATTTGTTAAGAAGAAAGATGGATCAATGAGACTCTGCATTGATTATCGAGAACTTAACAAGATCACTATCAAGAACAAATATCCTCTCCCACGCATTGATGACTTATTTGACCAACTACGCGGAGCTCAATACTTTTCCAAGATTGATCTTCGTTCAGGGTATCATCAATTAAGGGTCAAAAGGGAGGATATACCAAAGACGGCTTTCCGTACAAGGTATGGACACTATGAATTTATAGTGATGCCATTTGGTCTTACTAATGCCCCTGCTATCTTCATGGATCTAATGAATAGAGTCTTTAGAGACTATCTTGATCAATTTGTGGTAGTCTTTATAGACGATATTCTTGTCTATTCAAAGAGCAAGGAAGAGCATGAAGATCACTTGAGAATTATATTGAAGACCCTGAGAAAAGAGAAGCTTTATGCCAAATTTACCAAGTGTGAATTTTGGCTTCAAAAAGTTGCATTTTTGGGTCATATAATCTCAAAAGAGGGGATATCTGTGGATCCAGCAAAAACAGAGGTTATCGAAAGATGGTCGAGACCAACCACAGTAACTGAGATCCGAAGTTTTCTTGGTTTGGCTGGATATTATCGACGTTTTGTAAAAGATTTTTCACGATTATCTAATCCACTCACCAAGTTGACTCGGAAAGGAGTTAAGTTTGTCTGGACAGAGGAATGTGAAGAGAATTTCAAGGAGTTGAAAAGAAGGTTATCCAGTGCACCTGTGCTCACACTGCCTTGTAGTGGAGAAAGGTTTGTGATCTACAGTGATGCATCCAAGAAGGGATTGGGGTGTGTTCTTATGCAAAATGATATGGTGATAGCTTATGCCTCACGACAGTTGAAAATCCATGAGCAAAATTACCCAACACATGATTTGGAGTTGGCTGCGGTAATCTTTGCATTAAAGATTTGGAGGCATTACCTTTATGGTGAAAGGTGTGATATTTATACTGATCATAAAAGTTTAAAGTATATTTTCACACAAAAGGAGTTGAATATGCGTCAAAGAAGATGGTTGGAGCTGATTAAGGATTATGACTGCTCAATCCATTACCACCCTGGGAAAGCAAACAAGGTGGCAGATGCATTAAGTCGACAAGACCATGATAGTTTATCCATGATGAGGATCAAAAAAGAACCAATATTTATGGATTTACAAAGGATGGATCTTGGAATTATAATGGAAGGGGAAAAATCTTATCTTTCTCAAATGAATGTTCAACCATCTATACATGTGAAGATTAAAGAGGCACAGAAAGAAGATGTCGAGTTACAAAAGAAGGTGAGAAATGTTCCTGAATTCAACCTTGATTGTGATGGGATAATAAAGTTCAGGAATCGGGTTTGTGTTCCTCCCATCCCCGAATTAAAGAAAGAGCTGCTGGATGAGGCTCATAGTTCTTCATTCTCTATTCATCCTGGAAGCACGAAGATGTATAGGGACCTGAAAGAGTACTTCTGGTGGGATGGCATGAAAAGAGATGTTGCTGAATATGTCTCTCGATGCTTGGTTTGTCAACAAGTTAAAGCTGAGAGACAGAAGTCTAAGGGAATGTTACAACCATTACCCATACCCGAATGAAAATGGGAAAACATCACTATGGACTTTGTCACAGGACTTCCTAAAACATACAAAGGCAATAATGCTATCTGGGTCATAGTTGATCGTCTTACAAAGTCTGCACACTTCATTGCTATTAGAGAGGATTTCTCTCTAGATCAGCTTGCCAGGATATATGTAAAGGAAGTGGTAAGATTGCATGGGGTACCACTTTCTATTATATCTGATCGGGATCCGAGATTTACCTCGAAGTTCTGGCGAAGTCTTCAGCATACTCTGGATACAGAGTTGAGTTTCAGCACTGCTTATCATTCCCAGACAGACGGTCAGTCTGAGAGAACAATTCAAACCCTAGAAGATATGTTGAGAGCTTGCTCTATGGATTTCAAAGGAGGTTGGGATCAACACCTACCTTTGGTGGAATTTTCTTATAATAATAGCTTTCACTCCAGTATTCAAATGGCTCCTTATGAAGCTCTCTATGGAAAGAAATGCAGGACTCCAACTTGCTGGGATGAAGTTGGGGAAAGAAAGCTATTAGGACCTGATCTCGTTGATGAAATGGCAGAAAAGGTCAGATCTATTCAACAAAACATAAGAGCAGCTCAGAGTCGACAGAAAAGTTATGCCGACAATCGAAGAAGAGACCTAGAGTTTGAAGTGGGTGATAAAGTGTTCTTACGAATATCTCCCTGGAAGAGGGTTATGAGATTTGGAAAGAAGGGGAAGTTGAGCCCTAGATATATCGGTCCTTTTGAAATACTGGATCGTGTTGGGAAGGTATCTTACTGATTGGCGCTTCCACCGAATCTCTCTCAAGTTCACGATGTGTTCCATGTATCTCTCCTGAGAAAGTACATACCAGATCCTTCACATGTACTCAGCTCAGAAGTTGTACCGCTGGAGCAAGATCTTTCTTATGAAGAACAGCCGATAGAGATTCTGGATCGTAGCGAAAAAGTCCTACGAAACAAGACCACTCGCTTGGTGAAAGTTTTATGGAGAAACCACCAACTTGAAGAAGCTACATGGGAGCTTGAGGATATGATGAGGGAGAAGTATCCTCATTTGTTTGTTGCAAAGTGACGAATTTCGAGGGCGAAATTCTTTTTAAGGGGGGTAGAATGTAACACCCGAGACTTTTATGTTATATAAATCATCAAAGGAATCTTTTTCTACACAACACTTGCTTGGCTTGCTTTACACGCAATCGCAACCTTCCTCGATAGCTTGCGTCGTACGCAATACCGAGTTTCACTAAACAACAATATGCTATTAAAACTAGTCGTTATGAATAGTAATAACCACTTTTTGAAATTTTATAAATTTTATTTTTCAAAATGGACTTCATTTTCGGACTCAGAATATCGAAATTAGCCTAGGGTGAAATTTTGGTATTTTTCTGAAAACTTTCAATTTTTGATGAATAGTGAAACCACTAAGTGGTAGGTTAAAAACTGAATTTTGCATAAAACTTAATTTTACCGCTTCTGTGAATGGAATTTCAAAAATCCGAGAGACACGGTTAATATCAAGGACTAAAATGTGGTTCAATGAGATGAAAATAATTTTTTGGTGAATAGTAACTTTTTACTATTTTACCGCGGTTAATAGTAAATAGGGTAACTAAGGGTAAATATGATATCAATATTACCCTAACACATGTCCTAATTCTATTGGACAAGTGTAATTCGACCAAAAACAAACTTAGGAATAAAATATGACCATTTAGGCCCACTTGGATTAGATTAGGACATTTATTATTAATTTATTTAAAGAAGGGTTAAAATAGTTAAAATCAGAGTTTAATAAGTAAATCATTTTTAATATGGGGTTATACATAAGATAAATTCAATTGTAAATATTCATTAGAAAGATAAAAAGATTTCCTACATGATGATAATTTATTTGTAATTTTTAGACATTAAATAATTTAATTTATTTATGACATAATGATGATGCAGTAATTATCTTATTAATGAAATATTGACATAATTGATGTTATAAACACCAAAATAAATATAATTTGAGACTTTTTATGAATTCCACTAATTTTCTAGGTTACTATGATATATTAGTATTGATTTAATCAACTTTGTTCGAACATATAATTCTGTTATGACTTTCAAAAAAATCATATATCAAATAGTGTCAAAATTGACACAAAATAGTTTTTAAATCAAATATTATATTATTAATTGTTATTTTATTCCTAAAAATCTAAGGTTCGGCCAAATGACTTAGATAAGGATATATATATTAATAATAAACAATTTGGGGTTCGTTTGGCATGTTATAGTAAGTGTATTAACCATATAGTGAAAGAAAACAAAAAGACATGGTAAAAGTTAAATTATTTAACTTAGAGTTAAATTTAATTGATAAGGTTAAAATAATATCCTAAACTTGTCTAAATTCTATTGGTTGATAGGATTTCGACCCATCCCCACTTTAGCTTCGAAATAATACCCTTTGGAACCATTATAAACCGATTTTGACTTTAATATAAAATACTTTTTTGAGATATTCCTAAGGTGCCCCTCTCCTCCCTTATAAAAGGGCACCTCCTCCCCCTCCTCCTCACACCAATTTGAGAACTCAAGCTCGGCCAACCCCTGCCATTTTCCATTCTCCACTTCCCTAGAATAATCCTAGAGGTCCTGGTCTTCTCCAAAGACCAATCTTAGTTCCTTAAGTGGAGGATTCAAAAAGGCGTTCCAAAGAAGAGGTAATATCCATTACCGATCTTTTCAATTTCTTTCTTCTTCAACTTCTTCTTCTTTAGTTGTTTCATGATAAAGTAATAACATCAGTATTACTTACATACTGATATGTTATTATAAATATGAAACAACCCTAATTCACCTTCTATCCATCCTACGGAAAAAATGAAATCACCGCGTGTGCGTACGTACAGAATACCGTCTCCACGCCGTGGTGTAATCTATTTTCCACCATCACCTTACAAGGATGGGTATAATGGTGTAATGAGTAACTATATATTATTATTATTAAGTAATATTGATACTGAAATAATATATATATAAACTCCAATACAATTCCACGATCATAGGAACGATATCATCACTCGTCCGTACGTACGGAATACCGTCTCCACGATGTGATGCGACTCGTTCTACATGATCTTCATTTCATAATGATTGTATAAATGAATTGAATGAATGAATATGGTATATACTACACTAATACCATTCTGGAAATGAATTATCTATAACCTAAATATAAGAATAAGAATTTATTCGACAAAACACGCATAAGAACAAAAAGTTATAAAGACCCGAGTAACAAGTAACAATGAAATATTACTAACAAGAAGCTAATAATATGACCATATATGATCTCATATCAATATGTATGATTCTGGAATAAGTCAATAACATTATTTAAACCATTATACAGGAGCTTCGGACACGTACAAAGCTAATCGGACCTAAGGTAAGGGAAATATCACAATCTCATTTTTATCCGAGATTGTTTATTCGTAAGTATTTACTGGGGTGTATTTTATCATCCACATCCATGTTCCCTCAATATGTAATATTGTTTCCATCCACTTGAAATAGTTTAAATCTAATTTTACCCTTAGGTGAGTCTTTAGTAAAGAATATGAAAGGAATCTTTTGTCGTTTTTCCGTACGAGGTACTTTTTGACTTTTCCGACAAAAGTACGAAGAATGTTTTTTTTAACTTATACGGCATGAATGGATTTTTAAAACATTACTTCAAAGAAGCTTCCTTTACAAGTTTTCAAGTTTATTTTTAATCAACTTCTTTTATTTTAAAGTTGTATGACATGTTATGAAAGGAAAAATGTTTTTGAAGAAGAAAGGATATTTTCCTCAAGAATGGAGTTCAAGTGTTTTATCAAAATTATTTTCCATCTAAGATAATAAAGGGTTCTGTTTTTATCCCTATTATTAAATTGATTTGATCATGTTGTGATGGAATTATTTTTATGAATTCCTTTATCATATATGAATTGATTTATGATGTCATGATGTTTCAAGAATCCCATTTTTGTTACATGTGTTATGCGATGATGTATGTTTTATGATTATGTGGAACACATAAGAAAGGATTCATTATAAGATGGGTGGGACCTATATCTCCCTCCAATGCATTGGGTAATGATTTTATATCTCATGAGATAGACATGGCTGGAACGGAAGGTTATTTCGGTTCAGTGATACAGGACTGAAACGAGGAGTGAACTCGGTTCAGAAAGGGACTTTGTCCACTAAGATAGTCTTGGCAATGAGTCATGACTAACAAGAAATGATCTCCATGATTATGTGTGCATGCCACAAAGTTTCAAGTTTTATGTTATGATTTTGGGGATCTCATTTTCACTTCTATGATTTATTCCATGTTAAGATATTATGATCTCTTTTGCAGGTTTTGATTTTCATAAAGATATGATATGATTTTTATTTCCTTTATTTGCCCTTGCTGAGCATTTGAGCTCACCCTTTTATGTTTTCTTTTCCCCAGGTCAGGAAGATGGATATTAAGTAGAATATGCTAAAAGGGACCCTAGATATGATGAAATAAATGGGAGACACTGTAGAAGATTTATGAACCAGTTGTTTATGTTTCCCAGTTTCTAAAGACACTATACCTATATGGTCCTTTGTGGTTTTGTCATATGTTGTAATAAGTGTGCTTCAATTTTGAAGTATTAACAATGTATGTAAAGTGTGGGTCGTTATATTAGTACTGCCTGGATGAACTGAAAACGGAGAACTATGAGCTTCACATAACAACTCTCTCTTCAACTGTGAATCACAAGGCACACACAATCTCTTCCCAAATCTCAAAACACAATCATTATCAATGTTGAATTCATTAAAACTTACCTTTCTGAACCAGCTCTTCCATTCTCTGCAACTCACTGTCTTGCTTCTGTGTTTGCTTGATTCTGTCTGATAGAGATGATCTCACTGATACCTGAAACAAAACAGAAGAACTTCATGCACCAAAAACTTCTATGCCAAAGTTCATCATATCTTTAACCAAAGGATCATGTTCCAAACGCAACATTTCTAATGAAGCATTACTTTTTCGACTCAAAGCATCATCCACTTTATTTTCTTTTCCCGGATGGTAATGAATTGTAAAATCATAATTCTTGATTAATTCTAGCCATCTCCTTTGACTCATGTTCAATTCTTTCTGAGTGAATATATACTTTAAACTTTTGTGATCGGTATACATTTCACACTTTACTCCATACAAATGATGCCTCCAAAATTGTAAAGCAAAAACAACAGTAGCTAATTCCAAATCATGTGTAGGGTAAAATACCTCCTGATTTTTCAACTGTCGTGAAGCATAAGCAATTACCTGATCATTCTGCATTAGGTCGGAACCAAGTCCTTTCAATGAAGCATCACTATAGATAACAAACTCACCATTCCTGGAAGGTAGGGCCAAAACTGGAGCATTCATCAATCTTCTTTTCAATTCATGAAAACAATCATCGCATTCTTTTGTCCAGATAAACTTAACACCCTTCCGAGTTAGCTTAGTCATTGGACTGGATAACCGTGAAAAATTTCTAACAAACCTTCGGTAATAGCCTTCCAAACCAAGGAAGCTACGAATCTCAGTTACATTTTTGGGTCTTGGCCAGTCTTCCACAACTTTTGTTTTTGCAGGATCAACAGTTATTCCATCTTTAGAAAAAATGTGACCAAGGAAAGAAATATGTTGCAACCAAAACTCACACTTTCTGAATTTCCCAAACAATTTATTTTCTTTTAAGGTTTCCATGATAACCCTTAAATGTCTTTCATGCTCCTCTTTACTTTTAGAAAACACCAAAATATCATCAATAAAAACCACCACAAACTTATCCAAGAACTCATGGAAAATTCTATTCATTATGTCCATGAATAAAGCAGGTGCATTGGTTAGCCCAAAAGACATTACTACAAATTCACAATGGCCATATCTTGTACGAAACGTAGTCTTCGGAATGTCTGCTTCCTCTACCTTCAGCTGATGGTACCCCGATCTCAAGTCAATCTTTGAAAAATACTGAGCTCCTTGGAGCTGATCAAACAAATCATCTATATGAGGAAAAGGATATTTTTTCTTAACAGTGATGTTATTCAAGGCTCTATAATCAATGAAAAGTCTCATTGAACCAACTTTCTTTTTAACAAATAAAACAGAAGCACCCCATGGTGATGTGCTAGGTCGAATGAAACCTTTCTCTAATAAATCTTGCAATTGCTCCATCAACTCTAAAAGTTCAATTTGAGCCATTCGATAAGGGGGTTTTGAAATTGGCTTAGCATTAGGAACTAAGTCAATAGTAAACTCAACTTCCCGATCTGGTATTATTCAAGGCAACTCATCTGGAAAAACATCAGGATACTCATTTACCACTGGAACATCATTAATCTGAATAGTTCCTTTATTTTCAACGATGTGTGCAAGGTAACATTCATTTCCATCTTTTACAAGTTTCTTGGCCTCTTGATAAGTTATCAACGATAAGTGTTCATTCTTATACACAAATGGAAATTCTTTCTGAAAAGAAACTTCTTTAGCTCTACAGTCAATCTTAGCATGGTAAATAGAGAGCCAATCCATACCCAGGATAACATCAAACTCTACTAGAGGTAGAACAATAAAGTTTGCAAGTAGGTTCTTTCCACATATAAGGATATGAAGATTCTTATAAATTCTTTTTGCCTCAACATTTCCCCCAGGTGTTTTTACCAAAAGTTCAGGAGTCATTTCTTGAGATGGAATTCCCATTTTACTAGAAAAGGTTTCAGAGGTGAAAGAATGTGTAGACCCCGAATCAAACAACACACTGGCATAATCTGAAAAAACAAAGTACCTGATACAACTTTATTTGATGTCCTGGCATCTACTGATGTAGTTGCAAATGATTTCACCACCCCTTTCTGCTTGTAGTCTGACTGCTTCCCATCACCCATGCTCTTTGTCGGATACTCGTTTGCATAGTGACCCATCTCATTGCACATATAAAATTTCACTAACTGTAAATCAAATTTGGTCTTACCTTCACCTTGATCCTTTTCAGTGCAATCACGAGCCTTATGTCCCATCTTACCACATCGGTAGCACTTTCCAGAATTCAGAAGACATTCCCCAGCATGCCTTTTGCCACATTTATCACAAACTGGAAACTTAGTTTTCTTACCATCAGAATTTTTTGAAGAATTCATACCTTTCTCCTGCCACCTCGGTCTCTTCTTCTGTTGGTTGTTATAGAACACTTGATCATCGGAAAACTCCATTTCCACCTTCTCAGCATATCAAACAAGCTTTTCATAACTTTTAAACTCATGAGAAGCTAATGCCCTTCGATATTTTGGCTTTAATCCTGAGTAAAAACGATTGATTTTACTATCAAGGTCTCGGATTAAATTTGGAGCATACCTTGCCAATTGAGTGAACCTTTCTTCATAGGTAGCCACTGAGTCTTCCTCTTGCCTCAATTCCAAGAATTGCTTTTCCATCCTAAGTCGAACAGCCTTAGGAAAATACTTCTCAAGAAACATACCATTGAATTCATCCCAGTCGAGAGCATCAATCTCATCAGCGTCCCTGATATTTTTAACCGTCGACCACCACTGATCTGCTTCACCCTCCAAACGATAAATAGCAAGACTAATCTGTTGATTGTCTGAGCACCCCATGACATCGAAAATCTTCTCCAGTGATTTAATCCACCCTTCACCTAACACAGGGTCAGATGATCCTCTGAATGATGGGGGATGTTGCCTCATGAAATGTTCCACCACTGACATGTTCCTCTACGGCTGATCTGGCTGATCTCGTGTATGGATACCACCACCATTTATCGCTTGAGTCAACTGCTCCATTACTGCGACAAACAGTTCTGTTCCAATTCCGACCATCTCAGGATGCTGATTCAGATGGTTATTTCCTTCTATATGACTTCCTAGCACTGCTTCCCTATTTCCTCTATAAAAAACCATTCTGAACAAACATGTCTTAGATGAAGCAACATGGTAATCTTCAAATGCTACATCATTTCAAAAAAAAATTGGATAATCAATTAATAGAATTCTAACTCCTAAAGTTATCTGAACCGACCTCTGATACCAACTATAAGGCCCCAGCATTAAACCTTACATAATCTTGAGTTATTACAAGATTACACACTGAGGATCTTTTCGGGTTTACAGTTTTAGAGAATTAGATCATAAAACATGCATTACATTCCACATATAAACAAAGTGGTTACATAAAGATAGTATTCTTCTTTCCCATCAATGGAAACATATTTAAAATAAAACATGGATTCTTTGTTGATACTTCCTTGACACTATCATCATATCATGTACCTTTCCCTTGACCTGTGAAAAATATTTCAAAAAAAATTGGGATGAGCATAAAAAGCTCAGTAAGGGATATAAAAATATGGAAAGGAAACATGGGTACATATATATATAAAATGAAATCATACTTTACCCATAAAACATAAGCACTTTAATATAACTCATCAAATCATGAATAAATCATAGAAATCATAAGACATAAAGGTAACTTGTGGAATTTATAACATTCTTACGTAGGGAGTAACCCTCTTGGTTACGTTTGGAATACCCATCACAGTATATTCCCTAAATCTCTTCGGAGAAACCTTAATGTTTCACTCATTTGAGATACCCAATGCATTGGAGAGCTATACCGGGCTCACCCGCCCTTATTCTATCACGGAACCACCCATCTTCATAATAATGACCAAGAACCTCAACATAATCATATTACATAAAACATGTATAAAGGAAACATAACATTTCCACCTTTAAATCACAAGATATCAATACAACACATTGATATAAAAACATTATGAGAACAATTTTCAATACCAAAATAAAAGAAAAGTAAAACATGGTATTTATTTTTCTTTTTTTAAAAAAAAGGTATGACTTATAGAAGAAACTGAAACTCAAATAATGGTCACGGCGACAGAGAAGTCGTTGTTGCCGTATACATATGAAAAAAACATTCCCTTTTGACGTTTAGTAAACGCTTCGTATAAAAAATATTCCTTTTGAATAAACGTAACATTCAAATGGGTTTATACACCGTATAAAAGAAGGTTGTGTATAAACAAAATATGCATCAATGAAAGTAGATTGAGTCGAAGTCCCATACCTCGGGTCCGACATGACTCAGTCATTCTTTAATCTCCTGAATAATAAACTTGAGTTAATTTATACTTGTTTAATAACCTTTTTCAAGTTCATTATTCCTTTTATATCACTTATTTCCATGTCATGACCACTATTTAATTATTTAAGTTAATAACGGTCGTTTTAAAGATCATTGGTACTTGAGTAAAAAATAAACCCTTTATAATTACATGTTTTTCATGTATCCATTATATCCATAATTATAATCATTATGTATATATCATATATATCCATTATATACATGAATTTATAATATTACATAATCATTTAGAGGTAATAAATGAAATGCACCGTTTATGGAGACGGTAAGTCGTACGTACCCATGAACGCTACTTTCATTTCTATTTTGTATTTTATAGAATGGAATCATAATGATATAAAGGTATATTATAATTCCAGTATAATATAATATATAATATCACAGTTCCATCCTTTATACGTCCCACATATGGTATTTAATGAATCAAATCAGTTTGAGGGGGCGGTAGTCCGCACTTCCTTAAATGAAGATATCGCGTTTACCCATAATGGAAACCATAAAGGTATGCCCAAAATGAAAAATACAGAAGCTTAAGGAAAACATAAACATATTATATATCATATATAAATATAGTGACATCTTAATGGCCACCTTTGAAGGTGTTAAAAGAATGTTGAACAATCATCATTTCGGGAGGCATAAATTCGCCATCCACGGAAACAGTATGTTCGTTAACCATTAGATGTAGGTGTGTGTAAGTGTAGCTCGAATCCTTATTATAACAACATCATAGTATATTTAGGATACTGGAGTTGTTACAAAAGAAAAGAATAAAAAGATTTTAGGGGGTTGGAGAAGCAAAATAAAACAAAAGGACTCAAAAGAATACATTACCTTAAAATCGGGTAACTCTCTTAGATTTGAGCTCAAAGGCTTCCTTGGGAAGACTTATGCCCAAAGTGAGTCTTTAAGGAGTAAGATAGGGAAGTGGAGAGACAAAATGGGCAGGGGTTGGCCGAGCCAAAGGCTTTTGAGGTGTGGGTAATGAGGTAGAGGTGGGGGACTTTTATAAGAGGAGAGGAGGGGCACTCTTGGAATGTAAAGATAAGTTACTTTATTTTTAAATAATTTTCGGATTCAAAAGGTCCCACATTGATATAATTAGAGGATAAGGTTATAAGGGTTCTAAATCCACCCATCCAATAGGTTTTGGCCATGTGTAGGGCTTAGATTTAACATTATATTTCCATTTTATTTAAATCGTTAAATAATGAGGTCATCGTTGCATCATCATGATGTCAGAAATAATTTTATTTAATTAATGTCTAAATTTTTTTAAAAAACTACTATGATTTCGGAAATATTTTTATCTCTCTAATTTATATTTATAGTCAAAAATATGACTTGTATATCCCCATGTAAAAATTGTTTTAGTAAAATAACTCATGTTTGTGTCATTTGTTACTTTAACATTAAATAAAAAGTTATTTATGTCATTTCCCAACCAAAGTGGCTCCATGGGGTCCCCAAGTTGACCCATGGCCTGTATTGGTCGGCCATGACACATCCAAAAAGGTTAGGACATGTGTCTAGGTCATTTAATTTTATTAAAACATTATTCTTACCTTAAACTACACTAATTACCTCTAATCGCGATTAAAAACGTAATAAGTTACTATTCACCAAAAATTTATTATAATCTCATTGAACCACATTTTACATCTTAATGAAAACCATGTATGTCGGATTTTTGAAATTCAAAACACATAGATGGAAAAATTTCATTTAAATGAGAAATCAGTTTTTATAAGTACCACTTAGTGGTTTCACTATTCATCAAAAATTGAAGGTTTTCAGAAAAATACCAAAAATTCACCCTAAGAAATATTTGATATTGTGAATTCAAAAATGATGTCTATTTTACAAAATTCAAAACATATAAGATGAATTTAATTAATTTAATAATTAATTCCCGTTTTCATGACAAATAGCGTGTTTTTATGAAACAATAATTATCAAAAGATTGACACCAGTTTAAGTCCAATTTCAAAGTGAAATTGATTGCAATGACCACCATTGGATTAAATCGTAAAAATATATTCTAATTTCACATCAAAACCAATTCAAACGATAATATAATCATATATATAAATTAGATTAAAAAGCAGTTTTTATGTAAAATGTAGTATTTTTCACTATTCATTAAAAAATGAACATTGTCTGAAAAATACCAAAAATTCACCCAAAGTAAATTTTGATGTCCCAATCATAAAGAATAAGTTTATTTTGACAAACATAGATTATAAAATTGTCAAAAGTTTGATTTAAAAAGGGGTGCCATCAAAAGGCAGTAAAACAATCTTTTAAAAATATTAGTGTATTCCATACTTAAGATTGGATTTATTTTCATTTTAAGCCTCTAAAAAACTATCTAATTAATTAATAGACATAGATAAAAATATCTATTACTCATTACTTACTTGGGATGTTACAATAACATTGTTTTTTACTCTTTAGTGATAATGAATGTAAATATTAAAGGATAAGTTACACATTAGGAATAAATATTATATTACCAACCTTATTCCATTTATTTGTCCTATTTATTATTTTTAAAAATCATATATCATTTAATAAAATATTCGTTAATATAAATGATCATTTATTTCGTATTTCGAAATTAATGAAATATTATAATATAATATATCTATAACACATGTCTAATGTTTCTACAATGGGATGAGTTCATCGGTAATGATTAAATGTTATTAATATAATAACCTAATCCAATTTACATTGATATTTATATCAATTAAAAATTTATCTTACTATTTATTCCCTACGTTAAATAATTTTATCACTGATTGTGGTAAATCCATATTAATCATTTTTGGGTTATAATGATACTTATATGGTAAAAATTGGCTCATAAATTTCAATTTGAAGATATTTTTTATTTTTTTCATCCAAACTACCCTCTTATATTCTTTTTATAATTTATAAATTATTAAATATAATATATTTTTCATAGAAAATAATTTATGATATTTTTTTCACTATTTACATGACTTAAATAATAAAAACATAATATTATTGAAATGTAATTATAAAAAAAATATCAACTCATCTTTAATATATTATATGTATCTATTGTATTAATTAGACCTTATAATTAACTCAAAAATAGTTACATTCATTTTTTTTAAAATATTTTACTTCATATTTCATATACTTTCACAAAAACTATATCAACATTATAGAAGACATTATTTTAATTTTATTATTACATATAAATAAAAAATATACATTGAAAAAAATATTATTTAATATATTCATTTAAAAAAATATTTTTTATCATTGTTTTAATATATGTATATATATGATATTAAATTCTATAAAAGTAATTTTTTATTATATCAGAAGCATAAATTTAGAATTTTCAAAATTAATGTAAAATGGAACCAAGTTTCATATTTTTTTAATACATTTAAAATATTTTAACTGAATTCATTATGATGGATAATGATAATATTAAGAGAAAAAAAATTAATGACTTATCCCAATTTTCCCCCTAATTTTCTAGTTTCACACATAATAAGTTGCTAAATATCTACCAAGGATAAAAATAAAAATCTTCAAAAATAAAGGTTAATGATTTGACAAAAAATATATATTTCAATTGAAAATATGAAATATGAAAATTTTTCTAAATATTGTTTTTTGGAGAGGAGAAGTATTTAACAATGAAATATAAAAATGCAAAAAATAGTGTTTTTTCATAAATATTCATTTTAAAATATAATATTATTTTTTTTATCCTGTTCGATAATAATATTGATTATAATGAAAATAATAGGATTATTCATAAAAAATAATAATTTATTTTACATTTAAAAAAATATTAAAAATAGAAATATGAGTATTCATGAATGAATAATAACAATTAAAATAAATATCAACATTTTTCACTATTTACAGAAAGATAAAAAGTTTAATGGAATTCTCAATAATTAGTACTATACTAATTTTGAAATTCCTAATAAAAAAAAGAAATTCATTTGTATAAAATATAATTTCAATATGATCCATATTTTTAATTATAATATTCCCCAACAAAGTGAAATAAAATCTATTTTGATGGATGTTGATTTATTATGAATAAAATTAATTTACAAAAAATGGTACATATTTCTTTTGAATTAATAAATATATTTTTATTGAGTATAGAATTTAGTTAAAATTAATTCTCTGGTTAATATTATTTATACCCTTAAATTCAATGATTATTTATAGTATACATTTAATTATTAAAATTTCCTAGTTTTTTAAGCTCGATGTTGTGAATCTTGTTTGCTATCGAATAATGTTTTATTTTAAAAAAATCATAGGGATTTAAATTCACCCCCACCACACATTAATAAATTTCATAATAATATTTTCAATGTTTTCTTGGTAGTTAAAAGTTTTTCATTTTTAAATTCCATTCTTGAAAACCAAAATCATAAAAAGTGTTAAGTAAAAATACCCTTCAAACTTCAAATGGGGGGAATAGAAATTTGAAGGTCATTATGAATAAAAAACAAATCAATTTCCAAATATGAGATAATTAATTTGAATTTATAATATCAATTTAATGGAATAATAAATTTAAAAATAAATATATAGTGTGATAATGATCATTTAAAACAATAAAGTTATGTTATAATAGAATGTTTATGGCCAAAATACCATTATTCAATGTGGTTTGGAAAACACAATAGACTCATTGAATATGATCTTTATAGGAAAAATTATTTTTATTTCAATACAATATTACAAAGGATGAGTTCCTCATTTACTATATAGGTTATGAAAATATGGAAATATACTAACATAAAAATAATAATTTCACTATTAAATAAATTTCCACCACACTCTCATCCGTGATCTAAATGATGATAATTCACTGTGTTTTTTTCATGCCTAAATAACTAAAATAAACATTAATGTATCACATAGAAAATTGTAACAATATATAAATTTATTATTTAAAAATTAATCAAAATAGTTATTATAAGATCAATGTAAAATAATATCTAATTTTATATACAATCATGTGATGAAATAACGTATGTTAAAAAATATCAATTAAAACTCCTATGGTTAAAATTAGATCATTACATAAATAAACAACCATAAATACCAAATTACCTCAATATCCGCATCATTAATGAATTTCTGAACCTTAATGGGGACTCTTATATTTTTTCATAATTCCCTGATATTTTAATTTCATTCATCAAAAATTATTATTCATTTTAAACAACATGATAAAACTTATGGTTACATGTATAAAAACCAATGAAAAATATCCTAAAATAACATTAGTTTCAATGATATTTAAATATATAATATTATAATATATTTAATTTCATAAAATATCATGAATCATTTTTTTAAAATAATGTGAGTGTTTATCTAGAGTTTCACCATAAAAATCAATAAAAAAATTTCATTTCCATTTATTCACTTCTAAACCATCAATATTATATATATATCCCAATATCCAATAGTCTATAATTATCATAAATAAAGCTTTTATATTAACTCAATGGTTTAGTTCACCCTAAATATTGAATTCTTCATAACCCCATTAAGAGTTTCAAACCCCCTTAAAATTCCATAAATTGAAATATCAAAAATTGATTCTATGTCATTGAGAATATGATAACGTCAAATGTATAAAACCATTATGATATATAAATATTATGTTAACCTCAAATGAAGAAATAAATTAATCAAAAAAATTAATAAAATAATTATTTTTCAAAAAGAAATATAATATTTAATATATTCCATAATTCCCAAAAGTGAAATAAATATCATCAAATATTATAGAAATAACAATGTCATTAAATCATTGACCAATTACATGTTTACCAATAGAATAAAATTTATTTTATCAATATCAATAATCAATTTATCCTGAATTATAATTATTAATTCAATAGCATCCCCATATTATGTTTTATATTTTCCTTAATAATTATTTATCCAAGAATACCACCTGACGAATAAATAACATTTCTTATTTATCAATATTATTCAACACATGTTTTAAAATACTAGAATAAAAATGGATTTGGAACAATCCATACATATTTAATGATTCTTATATCAAAAATATAATTTATATTCAACAATGAAAACATAAATAATGAATTAAAAAATAGAAAAACAATAATCCTTTTAGTTTATCACTTTTAATAGAAATAATCCTTTCATGATGTAGTAATTTACCCTGGAATTATAAATATGACTCAGATAATTCCAATATTTCCACCAGATGAAGGAAGGAAATATAAATTCCACATTATGATAAAATTCATTTAATTATATTAAAAACATAGCATTCTCTTAGAAATAAATTAACATATTCACTTCGTTTCCACTAAAGAAACATCTTCTCATTCCATTGAGACTATCCCCTTGGTTATTCTTCCCACATTGTCATCGTGTTGAAAGATGATTCTTCCTAACATCAAGGACTTTATAAAACAACATTTTTTTATTATTAGGCTTGTATATAAACATTTAAAATTATACATTTTTTTATATAAAAGTATTTCAAATTATAAATAATTACATTATTTTAATTTTTGGATAAAATTTGTTTATTTTCCATAAGGACAAGCATTCTAATTTTCAATTAGTATAAATAGTAATTGTAACACTATGTGATTTTAATGAATGAAAATTATATTCAATGGAATACAGTACATGATATACCATGATTATTGGTGAATATTATTACTACAAACATTATTAAATATATAATTTTAATTAAATTTAATCTTTTCTATAGCATTCAAAAAATGAAACACGATATTTAATGTAAGTTTAATACTCTAGTAACTATTTTTTATTTAATAATGACCGTTATTTCCATGATATTATGTTGGAAGGTATGAATATGACCCAATAAATTGTGATAATTTTATGTTTTATGTATGGAAAAAATATATTCAATGTTTTTATATATATTATAAACAAAATATGAAACATTTGAAGAAAAAAATACATGTTCTATAAAAAACATTGTTTTATAAAAGGTGTTTTATAATTGGTTTGGTCACATTATCTAAAATAAATATTACCAGTTTTTTAATATTTATTTTACTAAATAAACTATATTTTTTATATATAAATATCAATATTATATTTGTGTGAATTTTTCATATTATTCATAATAGATGAAATTTTCATGAATTTAGGAAAATAATGTAAATTCTCAAAAACACCAATTTGATTTATGGTATTTAGATGAATAAATTATATATTTATTATTTAAAATAATATTTTTCATATTTATATTACAATTTAACTAATTTTTCATTGTAATAAATTGTATATTGAGTTCATATATAAAAATAATTATCTTCTTAGTGTTTTTCTTCTCAGAAACTATTTATCGGATGCATCAACAAGTATAATTTTTATTTTAGTTATATAATTCTTGTGAAATAAATATATAAAAATAAAATCAATATTTTTATTTAATATATTATATATTATATTAAAAGGTAAAATTGTTTTTAACCACAAAAATATTGAACTCTATAAAAATTATTTATCATATTTAATGTAAAAATGGGACTATAATTGGTTAAACTAATAATATAAGTTTTATAAATTGTATAATCATGTCCAAAAATATATTTATGGTTATATTTGGACCTTATAATTTCAATATATCTTGAATTACTAATTTTTTAGTCTTTTGGAATTTAAAAAAAATGGAAATTTGCTTATTTTTTTCTAAAAATCAACCACGTCCTCTCCCAAATTTATAAAGAAAATACATTAAAAAATAGTTATTTACAAAATAGATACATTTTTCCCATCCATAAATCCATCCCCCATTCATAAAATCATTTCTCTATGAATCAATCAAAAAATGTAATAGGTATAAACCAAAGGATGCTATTTGAAGGGGAGGGATATTCTTAAATATACATATTTATTTTATTTCAAGTTACACCTCATTGAAATTATATTTATATATTATAATATAATAAAAACAATATAATTTTTATATTTAGATTATATTATGAAAATGTCATAACTATTATCCATAACCACATCCATTAAATGTGAAACAAAATTATTAGTCTTATATAGTGTGGACTGCTATATAAAAAACCAATGCAATTTTTTTTCAATCACCAACATTTAAGGTTGGATATAATGATGGATTTAACATACTTATATGATATTTATGATATATTACACTTCTAGAAATTTTATATCACATATAACATGCCTTATAGAAATCCATGGAGGGATATAATAACGTTTCTCGTGTGTATGAAAAACTACCATCTTTTGAAGTGATGTGATTATTTTTTCACATACAATTTTCATAGAAGGAATTAAGGATAAATGTTTGGGTTATTGGTTAATTTTTTTACCTAACCAAAATTTTTGAAATATAATATCACATATAACATGTTACCAATAAATCATTTGGAAAACAACAATTTCCCTCAAGCATAACTGTGGGCAACTGCATACACGCAGCGATGTGAAATATTCTTCACATTAATTTTTACATGAGTTTTAGAACAGATCGATGTTTTTAATTTAAAGTATATATATAACCTAATTGTTATTTTTTAAATTTTTATATAAATTTATTTTCAAGTCATTCAATCCTTCATTTAAAATGGAAGCAATATTTCATGCATAAATACAGTCTCACTTCTTCGGGAATGTTGTTTCCATTTTATATCTCTCAATAGTATATACAATTGTAATTAGATATATAATGATTATAAACAATATTAAAATCATGGTTATAATTATGTATACTATAGGAAAATGGCCAATATTAAAGTTAAAAAATTACCAAACAAAAAGAAAGTTATAAAAATGGATCAATTATCTCCAAATATAGTGAATTTAAAAAAAGATATTTATAAATTGGTGATAAAATACTATTTGTAAAAAACATTTCACATAAGGTATATTGTTATGTTTTTATAAGATATTCAAAATTGAAATATATGTTTATATAAATATATTAAATATATAATAATAAAATTGGACTTAAGGTAAGGGTTTCTCATTTAATTTATATTTCCATGAGACATATTACATATTCAACACTTATACCATAATGTGGTTTATTTACTAAATTTTTTTATTAATTTATATATTATATATATTTTTATTCATGTTATTTAATATTTTAATTTATTTTCATTCATTTAAAGGTATTATGCTTCAAATGTTACCTTAGTTGTAAGGGATTTTTGGAGAATTTCATCATTATTTATGAGTGTATATATTTACATCTATCTTGAGTTAATTATCTTATTTTTACCAAAATACTTCTATTTTACATAGATATGTCTATTCATGAAAAATGATCAGGTAATGGTACCATTACCCCTCTGTTGGGTACATAAAATGATTGAGGTAATGATATTATGAAAATAAGCCATTATTTTGGAATTTTATTCAAACTCCTTTTACATCCAAAACAATATTTTTTAAAAATGATTTCAAAATGATTTAAAATTATAAAATTATTCACTATAGAAATTATAACACATTTATAAATTTGAAAAAAAAAGTAAAATGAGTATTTACATCATTTTCCAAACAATGCTCATTTTCATTTTATTGAAATGTTAAGGGAATACTTGTTTTAATTAGTTGAGAAGAAAAAGTTTTCACGCATCTGTGACAGATCAATTTTTTAATGATTCAATTATTTTTTTAAATGGTTATATTCGACAAAAATATAATTCAATTATTTTTTTAAAATTATGTTTTAGAAGGGGGTTTTCAATGTGAAACTCATATTTTCTTCAAGAATATTTTAAAATATGTTTTCATTGAATTTAAATCATTCAATGAAAAAAAATTGTACATTTAATCCAGTGTGGATATATTATAATGGAAAAATATGTATATTTTATCAATATTTTGTATGATTAATTTTAATAGAGATGTGCGTGTTCAATACCATTCATATTACATTGGATTATTCATGTTTATGCTTCTTGATTAGGGAACTCATTTACATTACGTGTTCAGATTTTTTAAATATGAATGATTATTCTGATTATATTTTAACCCATTAATATAATGAATGAAAAGGACACAATAAGTGATGTTTAGGGCCCACAATATTCCCATTGACGTATCCTAAAATCACTTAAGACTAACTAGATTGGGTGTTTGGTTGTAGCCTTACACTTATGTATTTTATATTGGAATGAAGAACTCATGTTACATTTATGATGTCTGGAATGATTTCCCTCATTATAAGATTATTTATTTTTGATTAAGTGTTTATTGTATTATATAGGAATAAGATTAATAAGTTTTATGATAATGTGATTATTTATAGTGATATATTTGATCATTATTTACTCCCTCCGTATTATTCTCAACTAATGTTTAAACAGAATATGTTTTAGTTATATAATATTACCTATTTATTTTTCTTATATATTCATCATACCTTCTACTGTATGAATACCATTACAATGAATATTATTTCAAGCCTTTTTTATGTTTTCTTTTCCCTAAAATTACAATTTGTGTTATATAATGACATATAAGGGTATTTTGAGGGGAAAAGTAATGTTGTCAAAGGAAAAACATTTTTTATTTTATATATTCAATTGTAATTTTAATTTAAAATATGAATATATTTTTACAATATAATAATGTAACCACCGACTATAAGATACTAATAAAGATACCCCAAATCCCATTGGATTCGTCCAATTTATATTTTATTACATCATCATAAGACATAACGAATCCCATCTATAAGGGCTAAATAGTTTTGTACTATAAATAAAAAACATACATATATGAAATTATCATTAACATTGAAAACAAAAGTATACAATATTATTTATGAGAACACAATATTTACCCTTATCATACATAATAATATAAATTGAAATACATCATAATATCATTGGGGAAATGAATCATATTAAATAGGCTATCTCACATACTTAGTAAGGTTATACATACACGATAATCAAGCATGTTGAAATAATTTTAGTTAATATATAATGTCAAATAAGTGAACAAAATTGGAATATAAACAGTATATTTAGCATAACATGGTAGAAATAAATGATTATTAAACAAATCATAAAAATTATATCATAAAATTAAATCCTATTAATGGATATTATAACTATTTGAATAATAATAGGGACATCAATAAATAATATCATATTGGGGAATTAATAATGAGGCCCATAATAATTATACTATCTATTCCACATTCCATAAAATCTGATATAAATGGGAGAAGCATTGACCAAAACCCAACCTAGTTTGTCTCATGAAACATATGGATGCATACAAGGGCTATTAATGGAATATACCATAACATATTATTCATAATGATTTCCTAATATAAATTTTCTAAAACACTATCAACATAAATCGTTTAATTTTAAAAAAATGTTAACAATTATACCAATCACCAAACATAAACACAATCCTTCATAGTAATATAAATGGTATCAAAATATTACATCACTAGTTAAATTGATCATAATCCATCTAGAGAAATAATATTAAATTTATCATAATGACATATTCCTAATTAATCATAATTTAATGTATGTGTGTTTTTATGTATAGAAAAATAGTAACAATTACATAAGAACCATCCATAAGAAAATAATCTTTTCACTTTTAAACTCACAATTTAACACTAAATGATCATATATGATTATAAAATAAATTTCATTGAAAATAAAAATGAAAAAATAATGTAATATAAAACAAAATTAGTGGTCATTATGGTTGAAAATTCAGTCCACTTTGTTCAAGTTAAAGTAATAATATATGTTACATTTTTTGTAAAAGACAAACATGCTTTGTTTGGAAAATGACATGAAGATTTTAGTCAAAAAATTAATTAAAATTTAAAAAATGGTTAAAAATATATTTATTAAATCATTTCAATAATGGTAAAAACATTTTTAAATTTTTTTATGAAATATGTTTTTGGAAGAAAAAAGATTTTCTACCAAAGGGGGATATGAAGTCATATTTTCATAAAAACAAGTATCATTTCTTTTGATTGCCACACAGTTCAAAAATTAATCTATTACTGGAAAAAATACAGAATTATAAGATTATAATAAGGTTTACTTAATTTAATAAATATCAAATAATTCCCCAAAGCGAGACTAAAACATATAGAATCACAAATAATTATGAGTTTGTGAAGTACACCTATAAAATTTTTGTAACACTCTAATCAGAAGTCCCATTAAAAAATAAAATAATATTATAAATTAAATATTATGAATATAAATACATTATTGATATAAGTTATCAAACCTTTTAATATATACCCCACAAAAACGAGTATGTTGTTAAATGACATATGTCTCACAAAAGTGAAATTGTGGTGAGAAACACTTACCATTGTTTAAATTTCCATTATATGTGTTCAAAACTCATATAAAATTAATATTTTTTATTATATATATTTTAAAGAAATATAAAAAAATATATCATAAATATATTTTAATCATATTTTGGTGTATCACCCATTTGTTAACATTTCCTTGTTAAAATATATATGTATTGTGATACATGATTTATTATTATTTTATGTTTTTGGTTAGTGATTTGGTTACATTTACAATGAACAAGGTTAAATCATCTCTAGAATTGTGATTATGATTGAAATATCAAATATATTTATTATATTTTTAATTACAGTGATCTATAAATTTTATAGAAATAAATTTCCTTATAGAAAGGGGGAGGTGGAGAACAAAGTGGGAAAGCAATAATATTTAAATAAGAAGAAGGGGATTTATTGAAACTCATCATCCATTCCAAGGAAGAACTGCTTGAAAAAGTTGTTCGGGTCAATGCTTCAAAAATGATATCAACATATTATATTGAATAATGTTGTGAGTTGACGCCAAGGCGGAGCAAGAGGTGTGGTTAGGCAATCAAGACAGAATCTTAGCCCGAGTTTTCAACCACTGTAAAATCAACTCTGAAGAATTCATTCACATAATAGATAGAATGGCTATCCACCTTGAAGACCTTATCAGCAATGATCCAGACATCTAGGATAGTAATATGCACTGGGAATTATATAGAGTGTCTGATTCTAATAATCTTTGTCTTGGTTTAAATCAATTTTTGAGTTATTTCAACATGTAGTGGTATCAATGTTTTGTAAACTATGGTTTCCTACTTTTGATTAAAGTGGCTTAATATTAAAAAATTAATATTTCCTAGTTATATAAATGAAATGAACTACACCTTTTATGGATACGATAACCATTACATAGGTATGAACATTGTTTCCATTATTTCCAATTGGTGTTATAAATGGAATATAAATGTTATATGAAATTTATTGATTTTTTATAATGTTATATATATCATTTATATTAATCTGACATATCATTTTACCCTCCATTTAGAAATAAATTATAAAACATTTTACATTGATATATGGTTGTATTTGTCCACACTTTCCCTTGTATAACATCGCAAGATTCTCATACATGGATTTTACATATTTTTAATTGAATATTAATTACGTTTGACAAGAAAAATCCTACAGATTTTATTGGATTCATACTATTTGAATCATAGAAAATATTCATTAAATTTGTTGAATGTTCATTAAAATATCATATAATGATCTTCCACACTATTACTCCAACTTAAAACCATTACCATTGACACGAGGAATGGTTAAAACAGAAGAGTGAGCTCAGATGATCAGTACGGGTAAACAAAGGGGACATGTATGTGAATCATTATAATAAGGGTACTAGGACATGATAATAATATTTTGAATTAAAACACTTTATATCAATGATTATAATTGTTATTTTTGGAATAATGATTGGTAGTTCATAAAACATGAATCATAATATAATCAACTAATATGAGCCATGAGATTATAAAAATATAATAAATTCTGTTGTTTAAGGAATGAACATAATATTGGAAAATCATATATAATGTCAACCTATCAATACTTTAATAGCATGTTAATCTTGGTAAAATCAACAATGTACGAGCTCTGAATATTAAATGACCTATTGTTTATCCTCTAATTTTAGGGAATATGATGAAATTCTCTATACCCTATTATGAGGGACATTTTATGACCTCCCATTTCCCTATTTTTGTGGGATTGGGAAGACCTACTATGTACATATTGAGGTCACTGAAAATTCAACATTACCGAATTCATTTTTTGGAGATATAGGTCCCACCCATCACGTAATGAAATACTACATATGTGTGACATAATATCATTAAAATAATTCATATCATATCCCATGACATGAAAATGGAATTTTAGAATTATCATCATATCATATATTATGATATACACATGGGTTTCATTACTATTTCATCATAGCATAACCCATAAAAATATGTAGGATTCACAAGAATTTTATCATAGTAAAACCTATAGAATATAAATGGGGTTAATAATGAAATTATCATAAAAAACAATAACCACTCAATGTATGATTAATAATAGAATACAAAGATAATGACCTATATAATTCTTTAAAAAAATATCAAAGTATATAATCTTTTATGGAGAAGGATTTGAATGAGCACGAGGTAAATTTTGTAAGGAAAATATCCTTTCATTAAAAAGAACAATCATTATAAAATTTTGAAAAATACTTTTATTAAAAAATATATAAAAATTATAAAGAAGGATATGAAAATTCATTTGAAACATTCATGTAGAAAATATAAATTTATCTTAAAATTATTTAAAAAACATTTCATACCGTTTTTTTTGTAAAAGTAATATTCAAAACATATAAGGGATGCATTGAAAATCATTAAAAACACATTCAAAACAGAAAACTGTTTAGAAAACATTTTATTTTAATATATAATTTGAAACACAATTATTTTAAAAATACTAAATAGAAAAAATTACATTTTAACATATTCTTATTAAATATTAATTTATGACTCAATGAATGTGTGGTTATGTATGTGGAGAATTTGGAATATGGCTCACCTGTATAAAAAATGTTTCCTATAATATTGTCTGAATAATTCAAAATTGCATTTATTGGAAAATGAAAAGAATATACCTTATAGAACCATTTTTTAACAATATTTTTATAATACAATGATATTCATGATAATACACATTTCCCACTAAGGAGTGAAAAGGTTTTTATTATTAATTTTTTTTATCTTATGTACCCAAGAGTGGGATAATGTTAACATTAAATAATTTTATCATCATTCATAATATAATAACAAAATTAAGATAATTTTGATAGATAAATAATATTATTTAATCAATTTAAGCATAATCATAAACTATCAAGATAAATTTTGAGATTATAGAAAAAAATTACCAATTTGGTAACATTGAATCATAATACCCAATTAAAAAAATATTAATAATAAAATATAATGATAATAAATTTATTAATGATATAGGATTCCAATGGTGATGTATACCTACCATATAAAATAATACATGGGCATAACATGACATCTGTCTCAAAGAGAAAAAATTGAGACAAATCACTCTACCAACTTTGTAACATGTAGAGCTTAAACGACATGAAAAAGAGATAATAAAAATTGACATGTAAAAAATAAAAAATTTTAGGATAGATATAATAAAATAATTTCATGGTCCATATCTAAACAACATAGAAGAAATTGTTGGGTAATATAGCATGTATCTCACCAAATTAAATTCTGAGATACAAATATCATACCTAGAGTCTTCAATTTTTTTGTACTCATTCGATCCTCATGTTGAATAAATATAATTTTAATATATATAAAATATAGAACAATTAAAATTAAATAATTTCATATTTTATTTTAATATGAACTTTTAATACCCTGCTTATTTCTAATTCAATGTTATAGTTATATTTTGGTCATAATTGCTTTGTTTTTCATTATTTGATTTGTTATATTTTTAACTGGACTGAATTAATAAGGTTCAAATTATATAAACAATGATAAAAATTATGTAAGTATCATATATATTTAGTGTAATTGTTTTTATAATAATCTATACAAGTTATAAATTGGAAGGAAAATACACCATTCATGGAGATGGTCGGTCAAACGTACACATGAACACTATGTCCATTTTTTCATATTGATTGAAATAAAATTATATCAGGTATTTTGAATCATTGATAATATTTATTTCATATTTATGAAAATTTTTATATAAAACAATCCCCAATATATCCAATGTAAATCATTAATGAATCACATTGCTTCATGAGGCAGTAGTTCATCGTACACACGAATGATGTTATCGAATTATAAAAATTAAAAGTACTAATGTTATTTTTGATAAGAAAATTATAGAATAATAATATCCTAATAAAATTAATACAAAATATATAAATTTGTTTTCAATCATTATTCTCAACTGTTAATTTTGGTTATGAAAAAAACAATATTAGTTAACGAGGCAGTTTTACGCCATACACATGAACGATAATTCCATTACCCATTTGATGGAATTTTGTGTGTTTATAGGTATTAAAATTTACATAACAATGCCATATTATATTTTTGATACTTGTTATATTATATATCCTTGATCTTAAAATAAATGAATGGGTTTTTCGAATAAATAATACGTAAATATTTATTGATGAATGTTATCTTTTTTTCGGGCATGTCCTCTTGGGTTGAACCCATGGCCTTAATTAGATGTTTTTAAGCCCCATGTATGAATTAAAAGTTATATAGTGGAAATTTCATATGTTATTTTATTATTTCATTGATGATGCAATTTTTTGTGGATTTATGTGAGGGGTTTGGGGTATCCTTTTATAAAAAATGTGAGTTAAAAACATTTAAATTTTTTAAAGAGATAATTCCTCCCTTGTTTTTTATATTTCAATTTCCCCAATAATGGATCCATATCTATAATTGATGGTTAAATGGATTAATATCGGATGGATATAGAATTTTTATATGTTTTGGGTACATGTACATGTTAATAGTTTATGATAACCACATTGTAATCTTGTTTTTTTCACAAATTATTATTATTGTTAATAATTTACATTTATAATCAAACTAGAAAAAATTAAATTTTTTAATATTATAATTTATAAATTATTCTTTTTCTGAATATTAAATCCATTCATAAAATGATATTAATATAAAATCAATCCCATAGAAGTGTCAAGAAAATGTATTTTTAAATTGTAAAAGATCAAATGTTTACAATGTTATTGATATTAAATTTAAATAATATATTCATTAAAATGACATAAATATAACTCATATATGTATAATTGAACTATTTTTACTCTAAAATGAATAAATAATATCGTTTAACATAGTAAATTGTTTAAATGAATGTTGGTTTTTAATTAAAATTTAGAAATTTTCACTATTCCTCTCAAACTGAAGGTGGGAACGACGGATTCGTTGGTAGGTGCGTGCCACAAGGGATGGGTTCCCCGGCAGATGGCTTCGCCGGCTTCTACGATGGTGATGGTTTTTGACTGTCGTTGGTGTTCCTCACTGTCTTCGGTTAGGTATGAAGTCACGCCGGTTGTCCTGGATCGAGGTGACGCAGTAACAGAGTGGTTCCTTTTTTCGAGGTCGGCGCGTGATGTATGGTTGTGTGTCGGGGATCGTGGCTAAAGGTCTGGTTCAAAGCCTGAGGCAGTGCAGGTTCGTGGCTCGAGGTGTTGAAGGGCGTGTTTTTGAAATTTTGAAGTCTTCCTTTTGAAATGTGAATCGTGGTCTGCCTAGTTGAATCTTGTTTTGGGTTATTAGATGTTTGAATTTTAATTTTATGTTTTGATGTGGGGATGTGGAAGTGAATATGTCATGTAATGGGTACCCTCAACCCTTAAAATGGTCTCATGGGAACTGGCTACCCTCAAACCAGCCATTAGAAAATAAAAAAAGGATTTACAGCAGTAGTAGATGTAAAATTTCTATCCCATTTAATGGTGAGAAAAGTGCTTTTTAGAAAAATTATTTTTGTAACGGTCCAATTAAATTGTTTATTTTCTATATTATAGTAGAACATATTAGAAGTATTTTAAAACATTTATTTAATATGTGATTTATAAATTTCATTAAAAAATTTAACTACATTTTATATGTGTAATTTATTGATACAATGCACACTTATGCATCTAACATATTTTTTTAGAAAAATATTTTCATTTAACATAGAAAGTGTTTTAATTTAAATTTTAATTAATTGGTAAACAATGAATTATATAAATATTATTTTACATAAAAATATTAATATTCTATAGTATTTCGCTAAAGCTCTGTCTTGCATGTAATGTATGATCTATATGGAACTCATTATTTAGTGTAACACAACAAAACATAGTGTTTTGGGTTCTTTAATGTACTCATTATTTATAATATAGTGTAATATTAACTCAGTGTTTTTATAATGAAACCTCAACTTGGTGTATCATGAAAAACAATCCTTCAATGAAATTTAATATATTAAAAAATATAATTCATAAAAACACATTGTCTCACATTCTACCCCAATTAAAAAAATTATCCCTAAAAATTCATCCAATTCATCATGGGTTTAATAAAATAATTTTACATTTATAATAATCAATATTATATAAATTAATAATAAAAAATTATTTAAAAAATTAAGATTGAAACATTATGATTACGCAATGTAATACATAGCTTAGTTTCCACATAAGAGAACTTTTCTGGAAAGAGAAGACATGGAAATAAAAGAGAAAACTAAAGCCCAAATAATGATAGAGATTGATAGGGAAAGTTTTAGGTTAATATTTTCATTCATAAATCCAAGAACCAATTATTCTTGGAAATTTTCATTGATAACAACAACAATGATGATATGTGGAAAACATTTTATTTGAAGACCCTTTTACTATAGCTGAATAATTTTCACAATATAGAAAGGGTACTTGATTATATTATATTATATTATTATCAATAAATTGTTCCTTGATGTATTTTCACTTCCTGTAATACTCATATAAATAATGGTAAAACTATTATGTCTGATGAAAAATGAATCATAAAATATTTAAATAGAATGATAACTGATTACATATTTCTTTAGTTATCATAAGAAAAATGGTTATCTATAGTCATAAATTATGGATAAATAATCATATTGTGAATTAATACATTAATATCTATAATCTCAAACAACTTTCAATATAAACATTTTAAAAAATGTTTAACATTATAATGCATTGAAAATTAAAAAATTAAAAATAAGTTTACTAAATGTATTAGAATAAACCCAATATAAATCCACCAATTTTAATAATATAGCACTATATTTCCATATAAAAATCATGTTAATAACTTCATCAGGTATTCACATGAGATATGGTAATAACCTAAATTACAATAAAACCATGTTTAATATATATATGATTCTAAAATCCATATATATGATCTTATATTATAAAAAATTCATTGGAATCTTTGCTTCATATTTTTAATGATAGAATATGCATTTTTATTATCTTATAATCCACATATATAATCACAAAAAATATCACTAATAGGTGAATATTAATACTTATTTAGGGATCATTAAAAAAACAAAACATGAATATTAAATTTAAAAAGAGGATGATAATAATTAGCTAATTTTAATCATTCACATTTTCCACTATGATATCAGAATCATTCGCATTATATATTGTCCTCGGTGGGTTTTCTGGTTTATTTTTCACATTTTTCCTTAGATTGGGGAACTTGTTAGAATAATTATATATCTCAATGAAATTGAAACACTAAAGTGTGTGAGGTGTATATTTTGAAGAATTATCACTACATTCATTATTGACTATTTTATTCCCATCAAGTTGGAATTTAACCACTCGATAGCCTTCCATTCAAAACTTGTAAAAATATTTCTCACATTTCTCACATTTACCATTTTAATTTATTTCATACATACTAAAGCCTAGAATTTCATTCCCTTATTTATGGTTTCATGAGAATAAATCATCATTTTCTAATCAAAAATAGAGGAATTGTGGGAATATCCAATTTAAATTTCTACCTTCAGTTCACATTGAACGAATTCTTCACAACAACTAAATTCTCTTATATTTAAGGCCTTTTAATGATAGGGATTCAAGCCACCAACAAATTGATAAATTTAATTTTTATGTTCAATGACTAATCTAGAATAATAATATGAATGTATTGTAAAATTTTCTTCCAAGGTACCAATATTTTCGTATTCATTTTTCTTAGTCTCATGAAATTCCAGGTTTATATCATATTTTATAATAAAAGGGGTGTACTTAAAGAAATACATACACTAAAGGACTTTTAATTTTATATATTAATTATATTCTTATTCTGTAATGATTTTAATAAGGTTACAACACTAATATTATTGATATTCTAAATGATAAATAGCCAAAATGACATTTTCATTCTCCACACACTAAAGAATGGAAAATATATTTTCAGTGATACTAATCCATTTATCACAAAATATTGGACCATTGGGACCACTAAAACAAGTTGGAAATTTCTATATGAATATATGAATAGAACATTGTTTCCTCCTTTTATTGTTTATAAGGTTTACTTGATTCAGATATTGAGAATGTTTTTTGAAAATATCAATATGTTTTTTATTCATTGTCCAATTTTATTTGGGTTCTTATGAGGAAAATAATTGCATTTTATGTGGAAGTATTAATTAATAGGGTTTCATCATGTTCCAACCGTTGGCTACGACCAAAACCATAGTGGTAGAAATATTATTCATTTTGGTGAACCTAAAAATCACTCAATATAACTTATAAGAGGTCTAAATCATGGAACAATATTTTTAATATACGAAACCATTGGTTTATCCTAGTTTAATTGTAGTCATCATCAATTTAAATACTTTATTAATGTTCATAATTTTTTAGAGAATTTTTGAATCATATCACATGGTAGTGTAAAACTAGGTGTGCAGTAAGGGAAATTGTCATGCACAATTTTATGAACGAGTGTATCTCTATACAAAATTTTAGGGTTATTACCCCTATGTACATATGTTCTAGAGAAACATAAAATTGTAGTATCCAAGAATGAAAATAATTTCATAAAAAAAATTCTCACAATATAATACTAAAATTATAATGAATTTCTATATACATTGACTCATATTTAGACTAATAATTATTGACATATATAGAGATATTATAAAAAATAACCCCAAAAATCTCACTAATTTTTTTTTCATCATCGTTCATAATGGATAACCAAACAATTTATTTGATACTAGATACAGAAACCAAAGCCTCTCATACCAGTATATTACTTATTTATTGATTAAAATCCATTACATTATAAAAAAACACTTATAGGAACATAATAGTATAGTTACATTGAAAACATGGATGAAATATTTCTAATTTTCTGAAATATCTATAACATCCCCCAAAATTTTGTTCACCTATAGTTATTTTACATAAAAAATTAATATTATCCTTGGTAAAAGAAACAAAATAATGTGTGATGTCAGATTCTTAGTAAGGGTAAAGAAGGAAGATATGTAAGAATGACATGAGAGAAATGGTAAGAGTACACGAGGATAGAATTTCAAAAAGAATTATGGTCATAACAAAAAATATATTCTATAATCATGAAATAATTATTCATAAATACAATTATAATAATTATAATATTATTATAGAACATTACCAATGAGATTATAAAAAGTCATAAAAAATTATTTTTATTGAAAACACATAATCATATAAAATGATTTTTATGGCTACCAACCATGTCATTCATAACATGTCGGTCTTGGGAAAATAACCTATGAACCTATATTAGGATGGGGAAGACCTCCCATATATCCTCTTATTTTGGGATTATGATGAACTCCTATATAGGCCTTATTGTGTGATTGGGACGAACTTCCATGTACACTCATATTTTTAGAATGGAATGTCCTCATGAGTAATGTTTTATCTCATATAAAATTTAAAATTATAAAATTTGTTGAAGAAAAATAAAGGTCCCACCCATCACATGATTAAACCATACACATGTGTTCTATAAGATCATAAAAATCCATCATATCATAACCCATTAACTGAAATGGATATCATAAAAAGTCACCATTTCATAACCTTAAAAAATATTTAGGTTATATAATCTTCTCATAATATAATTTATAGGAAAAAACTAGGTTCACAAGAATTCCATAATAGAATACCTAATGAATATTAGTGGGGTCCATAAAAAATTTTCATCTTTAACAAAATCCATTCAAAGAAATAATAAGAATGGGTTCCTTGGATCATATCCCAGTAAAACCATAAAATATATCAATATATGTAATATTTTATCTGAAATTATTTTAAATGATAGCATCAAAATGTTCTTAGGAAAATATCTATTCATTGGAAATAAAATTCAGAAAACAATTTTAAATTACTTTAATTCAAAATTAAAAATGGATAATTATAGTTAAATCATTAAAAATTAATTTGAAACATTATAGAGGAAAATTTAAATTCCACATTAAAAAAACTTTTTAATACATATAATATTTTTAAAACATTATTCATTTAAAATTACCTTGAAAACATAGAGATGATGTAATAACCCAATATTCCAGAGTACTCTTTATTATAAAATATTGAAATAGTGTGTGAGGTACACAACACCGAGTTCAAGCGCACCACGGCCTATGAGACTAGCCGTTTAAAAATGTAGTTATGAATAGTATTAACCACATTTTTTATTTTATATATCCCATATAGTTTTAGAATTCATATTTTTTGTTTCTTATGTATAATATAAGGTCAATTTTAATTTCTCATATAAAAGAAGTATTTTTCAAAAAATTATGTTTCCCCCATTATATAGAGAACCATTTTTAAATCCAATATTGGAAAAATTTAAATATTAACTATTATGAAATTAAATTATTAATTATAATTGTGACATAAAAATTTATTCTGGATAAATGTTTCGTACCTTTCCACTAACTTTCATATTTTGATGAATAGTAAAAATATATATAAACTCTATTTGAAAAAAAAACAGTTTTAATCAAAATAAATTATAGTGTTAAATTATACATTTGAGTGGATTTAAAGTATAATTAAATTATATATATTTTATTTAAAATAATTTATGTCTTTATAATCATTTTTACTTTTAAATTTGACAAAAATAAATTTCAATCTTTTGATAGTTTTTACTTCTTAAAACCCCAGTTTTTTTGTTTTTGACAACCTAAATTAAATTTAAATTAATTTCTCCCAACTTTTTATTTGAATTTTGAAAAAATAATTCCATATTTTGAATTAGATTTTCCAAATTTTGTTAATAGGTACCTTTAATGTTTTGACATTATGAATAGTATCATTAGTAATTATATTCTTTACCATGGATAAAGGGTAAATATGGTTAATAAGGAAAAAAATATTATTAAAATATTATTAAACAACACTAACACTTGTCTTAATACTATTGTATAATCTATTTATGACCATGGGCTTCCTTGGGTCAATTATGGTACCTCATGGAGCCTCGTGGGTGTAAAAATGACATTTTTTATAATTATTTTAAAGTATTATAAAATATTAAATAAACATGTATGTTTCACTAAAATAATTTTTATATGTGGTTATATAATTTATATCTTTAAATATAAAAAGAAATTAGAAATCTAAAAATATTTCATACGTGATTATATTTTATTTATTGTTTTTATACATAAAATAAATAAATTTAATTATTACATAATGATAATGCAATGATTGATTCATTAATAGAAGATTATAATAAATTATATTATAAATATTAAAATAATTTTAATTTATTTATTTTGATTTCATACAGGAATTTTATAGATGATATTAACATATGAAATTTTATTTAATTATTTTTTTAAAAGAATAAGGTTTTTATGAATTTTTAAAAATGTCAAGTATTAAAAGTGTCCAGAATTGACCTAATTCACAACCTAAAACATAAAACAGATTATTTATTGATATTAAATTTTGAAAATCAAAGATTATGTAAAATGGTTAAGAATAGTTTAAATATTCATAAATGTATTTTTGGGTAATATGATGAGATATGGTAATTACATTAACCCACAATAGGTAAACAACATGATATAATGGTAAAATTAAAAAGGGTAAAATAATGGATAAACCAAAAAGATAAGGATAAAAAATATTAAAAAAACTATATATAAATTATTGTGTGATGGGTATATGAACCAAAATAATCTTGTATTCTAATAAAATGGAATTTCAACCATTATTAGTTGAAATGTAATTTATAATAAAATATTATTTCTAGACTTTCTTAAAGTACCCATCCTCCCTCTTAAAAAAGGGCACCACCCCTACCCACGTATTCACACCCCCAGATCCCTCTTTCCTGGCCAATCCCTACCCAAATATCCTCCCAGCTTCCCTCACTTCATCATAGTCGAAATAAATTGAACATAAATTTTTCTTAAGGAGTCTTTTTGCACAAATCAAAAGGAGACACACGAAGAAGAGGTATTCATATTATCACTTCTTTAAAGGTTCATTTCTTCGTCTACATATTATTACAATGTTGATAACATACTAAAATAATAACTAGAACATATAATATATTGTCATATGATGTTAATATTTTTTTACAACCATATTCATCTCTTTACCAATCCTACGAAAAATAATACAACAATGTGTGCATGCGTATGACATACCGCCTCCATGACGTGGTGTAAATTTTTATTCAGGTACACTTTGTTTATATGGGTGTAATGTTTAATATAATGGATTTAAATAATAAATATGACAATATATTATTTATTTACAATTCATTTCTCATCCAGATCTAAACCATTGAACCATTAATGAAATGATATCGTCGCTCGTGTGTTTGTGCGACTTACCGTCTCCACAACACAATGAGTCTCATCTTCCATGTTCACCATACAAGAATTATTATAATTAAAAATATTTATTAATAATTATAAAATATAATACATAATAATTTTACTGGGATGATATTTATATATTCATATATTTCATTCACATACTTCCATATGATAAAAAAAATTAAACAATGTTTATGTTTAGTACGACCTACCGTCTCCATGAACTATGTATTATATTTCATATATATATTTATTATATATGATTATACTTATGATATATAAATCATATTATAAATTATGAATTTATTTAAATCATTATCTAATTAATATGATCAACAATAACAAGTCAAAACATGTATGATACAAAAAGCGATATCACCTGAAATGTTGCATTAACTAGGAACTGCCAATAAATGGGTTATATAAAGTCATAAAAGAATAATATATGATATCATAAATATTATTATGATTCTGATATTATTTAATAAACACAATAAAAACATTATAGGGGATTTTTATACACCTATTGTGAGTATCAAATCTAAAGTAAGGGTTAATTCCTCAATCTCATTATTTTCTGAAATTTTTTATGTGTAAGTATTTATTGGGATATATGTATCATCCATGTTCATATTTCATAAAAACGTTTTCAAAAGTAATATTTTATGGTTTTATGGAAGGTTCTCTTTAAATAGATCATCATTTTAACTATTTTAATGATTTATTTTTATGGGTCTATTTATTTAATGTCCATGTTTTTAAAATGATTTGATGGGTTTATTTATATGGACATGATTGTTTTAAAATGTTATTTTTTGTTAAATATTCAAAATGGTATGTGACAATTTTATTCAAAAATATATTTTAAATAACTTCTTTTATAAAATTTTTAACTTTTTAATGATTTAATAAAAAAGGTATATTTCTCCCAACGTGTTTTACTTATTATTTTTATCTATTCCAACATTTTTTTTGATATTACTATTGACTGAGGTTGATTTATTTTAATACAATATTTCACATTGTGTTGAATAAGTTATGATATGTTTGAATGTGGATGTGTTGAACCATTCATGATTTATGGTTAATGTATTGGAATTTTGTATATTAGTTTTAATACGAATGTTTATGTTATGTTTATCCCTTTTAATATGGGAAATCAATTGGAGTTATTAAGTGATGAGAGAGGCCCACTATAGCCACTTGATGGATCGGTAGGTCTCAAGAGACAAACAATTGTATTGGCACAAGTCCTTGATAGAATATTTGTGAATGGTATTGGAATGAGTCCTTGACATGGTAGTTATTAAGTTTAGCATTATACATTCCCTCGTTATGATATTAGTCCTTACATGTGATTATCTCCTATTAGTATATTCATGTATATATTTATATGCTAATGCTTGATTTATTTTTTCCATATTTTGTTCACGTTTACGATTAAAAAGGCTACTACTTTTATTATTCATATTTCTATAAAAGTTAATTGCTTCCGCTAAATTATTTACCCATACTGAGCATCTAAACTCACCCATTTCTTATGTTTTAGTTTCCCTAGATTCCATTAATTTTATTATGATTGATATGTAGGGTTAATCTCAAGGAATAATGGCATTCTCACAGGATTACATATTTTCTGTTTTATGTTAGAATGTGTTATGTAATGTTAATGTATGTAATATATCTTCCAAGACCTCTAAATTGATCGATCCTTCGAGACATGATTCTTTTTAATCATGCTAATATATTACATTATTGCACTGGCTTTGGGTAACTGGGTTCAGGAAATTGAAGTTGGTAAAAGAGGAATTTTAGAAAAAAACTATCGAAATATGATTAGAAAACACTGATTACGGATCATAACCCTAATATAGACCTTGGAAATATGTATATAAGAACCACCTAGAAATTTGGTAAAGTAGGGATTATGTGGATATTCTAAGCAGTACATCCTTGTATGCATACTACACATAGATGTGGTTCTAGAATAGATGTATCTTGGGGTAAAAACACCAACAAAGTGTTCTGAGTATGACTTGTGGTAACCTCTAACATGACAACGTGCCTTATTGTGCACCTGGTATGACTCTCCTGGTGAATATGATTAGGATAATTCATATTTTACATAAAACCCAATATGTAGGATTTAGGAGTAAATAATTTCTCAATGGAAACATATTTATGATTATGGATTAGGTATACAAAAATATGTCAAAAATATGTTAAGTATTATACTAGTTTGGAATTATGTGTTATGACTCATAACCAAATCTAGTTTATGAAATTTTTTAGAAATAGAGTATACTGGAAGAAATGGAAATCATATCAATAAAAGAAATACATGTAGGGTTTTCCCTCCTATATAGTATAATTATAGTGGAGCTGGTGACACAACTGGTAATGAATGGATTATAACCATACTGAGACAGTTGAGTCTGGTTATTAATAATAACCTTACCCATATGGAGCAGCCTGACCCACAATATGGAGGATCAATGTCAGCAGTTACATGAGACAACAACCTCAGAAATTCAATGGGACTACAAGTAATTATGTAGTTGAGAAATGGATAAATTCTATGAGAAAAATTTTCTTTCTTTGGCGAGTAATGAATGGAAAAAATTTATTATGGCAGTCTATCAACATTCAGGATATGCAGATCAATGGTGGTCATTGATTAAAAACACAATATAGAATGTAGATCTATGAAATATGCAATGGATGTATTTTACACAACATTTTCTTGAGTGATAATTACTTTGGGAACAATGATATGATATGGAAAGTAAATTACCGAATCTATGATAAAAATAGGATTGGAATGTTGCAATGTTTGAGGCTAACCTCACGAGGATAGAAAGCCACTCTACAGACTATATACATAACCCAAAAAGTAATATTGATCGATTCTTTTATGTGTTAAAATTTTCCTCTGATGGGAATTGGTCTCATAATCTATCTCATCATATAATGATATAGTCTCATGTGTAATAAATAAGGACAAATAATTTTCTAAGTCTTATAACATTAAAGTTAAGAAATAGAAGAAAAGAACAGTGGAGATAGAGATGGATAACGGGAAAAAGAGAAAGAGGTATTTTCTATTATATGATAGATGTGGGAATAAACACCATGCTATTTTACTAAAAGGAATGAGAGTTTTTTAAAAATGTTGTGAAAAAGGCCACAAATCTTGTGATTGCAAGGGGAAGAATGAGGATTCCAATGTTTAAGGATACAATTGAAAAGGAATAGGACATTATGAGAATTATTTTCTTAATATTCAAGGTAATATAGCTCAGAAAATGAAAATACATCAAGCTCAAGATTATGATGTCACTATAGTTGAACTAGAATAATTAATGTATTTCTCTTTTTTGATTCAATAATTATATTCTAATTATAAAATGAATGTGATATATATATATATGTATTGAACTAAAAATCTATTTTTCTTTCATTAAGGTTTGAATACGATTAATGTAATCATATATTCATTATTTGACAATTAGAGAAACATTACGTTGTTTGGGTAATCTCATGATACAATTCATTTTCGAAATTTAGATTCATTTTAGATAGATATTGGACAAAATTATTTTGGAAAACTCAAAAGGATGGAATTCATATTGTTGGACATTTGATTATTTTCTTAAAGGTTAAAAAATTTCTTAAGATAATTTATGGAATGATGTCATAATATAGTTTTACAAAAAATACAACCTATAGGTCGGGTGATAATCCGTCGTGTTAGAAAAAGTTACGAGAATCTTACCCACAACTGAGGTGTGACATGGCTTTATATCCTACCATTATTCTATAGAAATTACCTTATTATTATATAATATTTTTCTTTATTTAAATGGAATATGTTTCTATTTGTAATGTTATATGATTGATATGGATATAATATTTTTGAGTTTTCTCCTTTAAAGAGAAAGAAGAGTTTGTGGTAGGAATTAGTTAAAGTATAAAACTCTACATGTAAATTAAGTATGGTTCCTTACATTCTTATTCAATTAATTAAATTAATTCTAAAATACTATGGAAAGGATTATAAAACCAAAAATGTGTTCCATGTACTTTCATTTGTGGTGAATGAAATGGTCTGTTAGATCATCATAGATATATTACATTCTAGTTATTCACTTTGTCTTAATAATATTCTATATCACTCTCCCTCTGAACACGATGGTTTTTTTCTCTTACATATTAGTTTTTTCATGCATGTAACCCTAGTATGTGTTAATTCATAGTAACCATCATATATGACTTTATTTATTTTAAATAGAGGAATCATTGATCTATTTTTCAATGTAGGATTTCAACTAAGATTTTTTAAAATGTCAAACACCTAGTTTACAATCCTGAGATTAAATTGAGGGGATGCAATTTTTCGAAGGAGGAGAAAATATAACCCCGCAAGTTTCGAATGTAATATTCATTTTTGAACAAATCAATAGTGTGTGGTGTTTGCAATACTGATTTCAAGCGCACCACGATGTATCAAACTAGCCATTTAGAATGAAGTTATGAATAGTATTAACCATATGTTGAATTTTATATACCCTATATAATTTTAAAATTAATATTTATTTAATAGACATAATATATGTAAAAATTCAATTTTTTTATAAAAGAAGTATTTTTCCAAAAATGTAGTTTTTTCCCTTTTAATGTCAAACCCTTTTTAAATATTATATTTTAATTTTTTATATATTCAATTTTATGAATTTAAATTTTTATTTGTAATATATACATAAAAAATTTATTTTCGATATATTTTTTATTACTTTTCTGAAAACATTATTATTATGATTAATATTGAAAAATAATAAATTTTAATTGAAAAACATTTAATCAAAAAAATTTATAGTGTTAAATTATACATCTGAGTGGTTTTAAAGAATAATTAGATTATATTTTCATAATTTAATAATATTTAGTTTATTATAAGTATCTTTTCATTTAAATTGGACAGAAACACATGTTAATCGTTTGATAGTTCTTTACTTCTTAAAATGGATTTTTGGTTTTTACAATAAGAATTATTTTTTAATTAATTTTTGCCGACTATGTGTTGTGAATTTTGAAAAATGGATTCCATATTGGCAATCATAATAAAAAAATTGTGTAAATAGGTACATTTTTCTGGACATTATGAATAGTAAAAATAGTAATTATTTTATTTACTATGGTTAAATGGTAAATCTGTTAAATAATAGTAAAACAATAATATTATAATAATATTGAACTACCCTAACACATCTCATAATTCTATTGGAAGATAAATTTCCAACCATGGGATTCCTTTGGTCAATTTTGGGACCCTAGGGATCTACATGGGTGTGAAAATGGAATTTTATAAGAATTAATTTAATGTACTGAAAAATATAACCTAAACATGTATCTTTCAATAAAAAAAATTTATATGTGGTTATATAATTTATCCATTCGACTAGAAATATTAATTAGAAATATAAAAATATTTACTTCATAATTTTATTTTATTTATAATCTATATACATAAAATGAAATAAAATTATTATGACATAATGATGATGTTGTGGTTGCTTCATTGATACAGAATACAAATAAAAGATATTAAAAATGTTAAAATAAATGTAATTTAATTATTTTAATGTCATCCACTAATTTTATAGATGATATTGATGAATTATATTTTATTTTATTCCATTTTTTTAAGAATAATGTTGTCAAGAATTTGTAAAAAAGACAATTATGAATATTGTTCAAAATTGACATAATTCATTGCTGAAAAACATAAAATAGATTATTAATTGATATTAAATTCCTAAAAATATAATATTCATAAAAACGATTAATAAAAGTCCAAATATGTCCTAAATAAATTTTTTTGGGTCTTTTGATATGATATGGTAATTACATTAACCTACAATGTTTAATAACATCATATCATGGTAAAATTAAAAAGGGTAAAATAAGGGTTTAACTAAAAAGAGAAGAATAAAAAAATATTACAAAAGATATATCTAAAAATTGTTTTATGGTGGGTATTAGAACCAAAATCATCTTATATTCTAATAAAATTAGTTTTTGTCCATTTTCAGTCGAAAGTAAATTAATAATAAATTAATATATCTACACATTCCAAAAGTTCACATCCTCTCTCTTATAAAAGGGAACCACCTCTACCAAATTATTCACACCTCCAAATCCTTTTTTATTGAAATATTTTTTCTCTAATCTCCTCCCAACATCCCTGAATTAATTTTTACAACAAAACATTTGGAATAAATCCAACTTAATGAGTCCTTTTATGAATATCAATAAAAGACACCAAAAGATGAGGTATTCGTTTTGTCCCTTCTTTCAAAGAAAATTTATTCTTCTACTTCCAAATACTAAGTTGTTACCACATTAAATTAATAAATCTATAATATAATATATGCTAATATATTATTAAGAGTATGGGACAACCATATTCTTATTTTATACATCCTATAAAAAACAATACCATAATGTGTGTGTACATACGACTTACCGTCTCCACGCGTTTATGTAAATTGTTTTTCATGCACACATTATTTAAATCGGTAATAAGATGAATATAATGTATTTAAATAATAAATATAACAATATATTATATCATTATAATTCATATTTCATCCAAATATATACCATTGAACCATTAAGGAAATAATATCGTTGCTCGAGCGTAAATACGGCTTACAGTCTCCACGACGCAATGAGACTATTCTTCTATGTTCAACATTGAAAAATGATTATAAGAATAAATATTATAAATATTTATGAAATTTATGATATAATAATTCTACTGGGATGATAAATATAAGTATGATCATATATTTCATTCACTTACTTCCAAGGGATACAAAAATGGAAACATCGTTAATGCGCACGTACGGCCTACGGTCTTCATGAACGATGTGTTCCTTTTCAAATATCTATATATTATATATATATTTATATTTATGATATATAAATAATAAAATACATTCTAGAAGTACGTAAATCATGATTTTAGTAAAATGACCGAGAATAACAAGTTTAAACACATATGATAAACAAAACGATATTATCTAAAATGTTTCATTAACATTGAATTGTTAGTAAATGGGTAATATAAAGTCATAAAAGAATCATATATGATATCATAAATATTATTATGATTTTAATATATATTTATAATATGTTTAAAACATTATACATGAGTTCCAGTCACATATGGAGAGTATTGGATCTAAGGTAAGGGTTAATTTCTAAACCTCATTATTATCCGATATTGTTTATGTGTAAGTATTTATTGGGACATATTTATCATCTATGTCTATATTTTATAAAAATAATTTTAGAAGGAGTATTTTAAGGTTTTATGGAAGGGTCTATTTAACAATTTCATCATTTTTTATTTTTTTAATGATTTATTATTCTAAGTTTATTTAATTAAGGACCATTTTTTCAAAATGATTTAAAGGATTTATTTATATGGACATTATTGTGTTAAAAAGTTCTTTACATTGAAAAGTTTCAATGTGTTATGGGACACTTTTATTATAAAATCACATTAAAACGACTTCCTTTATAAATTTTGTGACTTTTCAATGATTTCATGAGAAATGGATATTTCTCTCAAAGAGTTTTACTAGTTATTTTCATCTATATCAACTACATTATTTTGTATTATTCTTTATTGAGAATGATTTATTATAATAAAATCGTCCATATTGTATTTAATGAGTTATGACATGCTTCATGGTGGATGTCATATAACAATCTTGGTTTATGGTTAAAGTATTGTAAATTTGTATGCTAGTTTAAATATAAATGTTTTTGTTATGTTTAAACATTTTGATTTGAGTAATGAAAAGGAATTAGTAAGTGATAGGCGGGGCCCTCTATATTCCCTCGATGCATCAGTTGGTCCCATTATACAAATTAGTGTCTTAGTGCAAGACATTGACATAATAATTGTGAATTGTCTTGGCACAAGGCCTTGATATTGATGTTACTATGTACAGTATTATGCATTTCCCCATTATAAGATTAGAAATTAAATATGATTATTAGTCTAGTAAAATATCCATGTGTATGAATATATGGTAGTTATTTATTTATTTTTTCCAGGTTATGTTCATGTTTGGGATTAAAGAGGCTACTGTTTTTATTATACATATTTCCGTAAAATCTTATAGCTTCCTCTGAATTATTTACCCTTACTAAGCATCTGAGCTCACCCAATTATAATGTTTTATTTTCCCAGGATTCCTAGAAGTGTATTATGATTGATATGTAGGGTTATCTATAAAAATAATTGAATTATCGAAGGATTATTTATGTTCTGTTTTATGTTAGAATGTGTTATGTAATGTTCGAGTATGTAATCTATTTTCCAAGACTGCAAAACAGATCGGACCATAAAGACTTTATTCCTTTTAATTATGCCAATGTATTAAAATAATTCACTACATATGGGCAACTAGGGTCAGGGTATTACAGTTGATATCAAGGAAATCATAGAAAAATTATTGGAAATAGATTTATAAAACATATATTAGAGATCATTACCCTAATATAGACTATATGTATATATATATAAGAATACCCTAGAATTTTTCTAATGTAGGTATTATTTGGATATTATATATAGTAAATCCTTATATGGATATTATATGATGACATGATTCTGGGATAGATGTACCTTGAGGTGAAAAGCCCAACAATGTGTTCCAAGATTTACTCGACGTAACTTGGTACATGACAACGGACCTTACTACACACATGGTTTGAAAATCCCGAGGGATATTGTTGGGATAATTCATATTGTATTTACAAACCATTATGTAGGATTTATGAGTAAATATGTCCTCATTGGAACCATATTTATGATTATGGATTAGGTATGCATAATATTTTAAATTAATTATATGTATTTTACTATTTTAGAATTATACATTATGATTCATTACCAAATACAATGTATTCCATTTTATTTGAAATGGATCATAATGGGGGAAATGGAAATATTTTCATTGAACAAAATCTATGTAAGAATTTCCCTCCAATGAAATATAATGATATTGGATCCGGTGACGCAACTGGTACTGAACAACTTATAACCATACAGGGATAACTAAGTCAGGTTAAGAATAATAACTTTACCTGTATAGAGTGGACTAATCCACAATGGGGAGGATCAAGGTTAGACTGCTTCATTAGACAATATCCTCCAACATTCAATGGGACTAGAAATTTATTTGTAGGTGAGAAACAGATAAGTTCCTTAGAGAAAATATTTCCTGATATGGGGATTAATGATTGGGAAAATTTTTTTAAGGCATTCAATAGACTTTTATGGGTTTTAGATTAATGGTGGTCATTGATTCAATACACGACAGAGGATAAATAAGTTGGAAACATTATATGGATTGTGTTTAATGAAAATTTCATAGGGAAATAAATTCCTAATGAACAACAAGCTGATATAGAAATGAAATTTTTGATTCTGAGAAAAAAAAGTTGATGAGAATGTAGCAATGTGTGAGGTAAACTTCACGAGGATAGCAAGGCACACTGAAGACTATATAAATAACCCAATAAGTAAGATTTAACAATTTTTAGATGGGTTAAAACCTTTCCTTCGAAGTCCAATGGTCTCATTATCTTTACCATTGTATGAAGATACAGTCTCTGGTGCTATCAAGATGGAAAACAATTATCTTGGTCTTATGACATCGAAGCAAAGAAATAGATGAAAAGAACAGTGGAGAATAAGATAGATAAAGAAGATAAGGGAAAGAAGGTTTTTCCATTATATGATAAATGTAGAAAGAAACACCATATTATTTTCCTCAAAGGAATGGGAATTTGTTTCCAATGTGGAGAAAAATTCCTCCACGCTTGTGCATGCAAGGGGAAGAAAAAGGATTTCAATGATCAATGATACAATTGAGATGAAATAAGATTTTATGAAAATGATTTTCCCAAGTTTCAAATAAATATAGCTCAAAATAAAAAAAAATTTCAAGGTCATTCTTATGTTATTTCTACTATTGATGTAGAATAATTAATGTATTTGTATTTTTTTTATTCAATAATTATATTCTCGTTATAAGAAAGATGTGATATATATAAGTATTGTACTAAATTACTTTTGTGATTTCATTATGGTTATAATATGATGAATTTAATCATATATTCATTATGTGACAATTAGATAGACATTATGTGGTTTGGGGACTCTGAAGTTACAATTGATTTTGTATATTTACAGAACTTTAAGACAGAGAATAGACGAAAGTATTTTGGATAATGCTAAAGGATGTAATTTATTAAGTTGAACTTTATATAGTATTATTTCAGGATAAAAAATGTATTAAGATTGTTTTTTGAATTTTATAATACTATAGTTTTAGAAAAAGGATAACCTACAGTTGGAGGGATAAACTGTCACATTGGATAAAGTTGCAAGATTCGAACCCACAATTGAAGTGCGATAAGGATTTATCGCCAACCACTATCGTAAAGGAAGACTATGTTTACTATAAAATATTTTTATTTATTTAAATTTTATGTTTTTATATTTGGGACCTTATACAATTTAGATAAATATAATATTTTTGAGTTTTATCTTTTGAAGAGAATGAAGTGATTGTGGTAGAAATTAGTTAAAGGATGTGACTATACATGTAAATTAAGTATGCTTCCTTGTGGTATTTTTATATTAATTAAAATAACTCCAAAACACTATGGAATGGATAACAAAAACAGAAATGTATTCATATTACTTTCTTTAGCGATGAATCAAATGGCCCCTTAGATCATTACATATTTATAGCTTTCAGGTTATTAAATTTCTCCTGATAATATTCTCTCTCACCCTCCATAATAGCACGATGGTTTCATTTCTCTTCTATATAAAAGTATTTATACATGGAATCCTAGTATGCGTTATTTCTGGTAACCTTCATACACATATTTATTTATTTTAAATAGAGGCCTCATTAATCCATTTTCAATTTTGGATTTCAACTAATATATTTTGAAATGTCAAAACCCTAGTTTTCAATAATGAGATAAAATTGCAGGGACACAATTTATTGAAGGAGGGAATATTGTAACACCCCATGCTTTTAAGGTACTATACCTTTTTAAATAATTCAATAGCGTCTGATTTACAAAACACCGAGTCCATGTGCACCATGACCTATCAAACGAGCCATTTAAAAAGTGGTTATGAATATTATTAACCATATTTTTTGTTTTTATTTCCCATAAAAATTAAAACATTATATTTTGTGTTTCATAGACATAATATAAAGACAAATTTAATTTTTCTACTAATTGAAGTATTTAAAAAAATGCACGTTTTCCACCTTTTAATGGAGAACACTTTTAAATCCATTATTTGATATTATATGTTTAATATGAGGAAATTAAAATAATTATTATAATAGGGACAAACATAATTTAGTTTGGATAAATTTTTAGTACTTTTATGATAACATTCTTATTTTGATGAAATGGTGAACAATACTAAATTTTATTTGAAAAAAAAATTAATCAAAATAATTTATAGTGATAAATTATAAATATTACTTGTTTTAAGGTATTATTATATTATATTTTTGTCATTTAATATAATTTAGTTCATTATAAGTATTTATATATTTTAATTGGACAAAATCACATTTCAATATTTTTTATGGTTTTTACTTCTTAAAAGCCCGTTTTTTGGTTTTGACAATGGGAATTAATTTTAAATTAATTTCTGCCAACTCTTTGTTTTCAATTTAGAAAAATTGATTCCCTATTTTGAATCAAAATTTACTTATTTTTTAAATAAATACATTTTAATTTTTGAAATTATGAATAGTAATATCTGTAATTATTAAATTTTACATGGTTAAGTGGTAAATCTGAAATATATGGGAAAAAATAAAATAAAATTAATTTTAAACTACCATAAAACATGTAAAAATACAATTAGAAGAGATATTCCATAAAATAGCCTTCCTTGTGTCTATTTGGGGACACCATTGAGCCACTTGGGCATGAAAATGTAATTTTATAAGAATTAATTTAATGTATAGAAAAATATAACATAAACATGTATCTTTCAATACAACAATTATTATATGGGGTTATATAATTTATATCTTCAATTATAAATATTTGGTAGAAAGTTAAAATATTTCATACATCATGATATTTTATTTATAAATTTTTGACATAAAATAAATAAATTTAATAATAACCCAATGATGATGTAGTGATTGGTTTATTAATAACGGATTCAAATAAATTATGTTATAAATGTAAAAATAAATTTAATTTAGATATTTTTATGCCATACACAAGTTTTTTTGATGATATTGACATATTATATTTGAGTTCATTCCTCTGGTTTGAAGAAACATGGTTTTTATGAATTTCTAAAAAAGTCATGTATAAATAGTTTCCAAAATTTACATAGTTCATAACTTAAAACATACAATAGTTTATTCAATGATATTAAATTCGTAATAATCTATTATTTTTCAACATTGTGGAGAGAAGTCCTAATTTTTAATAAATTAATTTTTGTGGGTCGTTTGAAATGATATGGTAATCACATTAACCAAAAATATGTAAATAAGATGATATCAAGGTAAAAATAAAAAGGTTAAAATAAGGGTAAAACCAAAAATATTAGGATTACAATATATTAAAAAACATGTCTATAAATTATTGGATGATAGGTATTTGAACCAAAATAAACTTATCATAGAATGATATGTGTTTTTGACCATTTGTATTATATAATTTCTTGGACCACTCTTGTTCATTCTCTTCCTGAAATCTGGTGCTTGAGGTGTTCTAGGAGGTCAAGGTGACTCATCCCCAACACCTTTCCAAATTTCTAGTTATGAGAACAGTGTTTCTAGAACCGTTCTACATTCTATGTCTAAATTAAATTTTGGTAATTAGTGTTTCTAGACCCAATGATTTAATGTGTTTCCAGAACCATAGGTCTATAGTGTTTCCAGACTGGTAGGTCTACAGTGTCTGAAGACCAGAAGATCTACAGTATTTCTTGAACAATAGGCCTACATTGTTTCCAGACAGATTGGTCTACAATATTTCTAAAATGTTAGGTTTACAGTATTTATAGACCAATAAGTCTATAATTTCTTTAGATTAGAAGATCCAAAATGTTTCCAGAATGATAGATCTACAGTTTTTCCACATAGGTAGGTCTACAGTTTCTCCAGACTACAAAATCTAAAGTGTTCCCAAAATGGTATGTCTAAAGTGGTTATAGATCGGTTTATTTGTAGTGTTTCAAGAATGGTAGGTCTATAGTGATTCCATACTAGTAGATCTATATTGTTTGATGACCAGATGATCTATAGTGCTTCCAGAACTGTTTCATTTTTTCTTTTCAATGTTTATAGTTATTTTTTAGTTTCACTGATTTAACATTTTCTTAGACATTAAATGCATTCAAGTACTTATTTTATGGTATTTAAGGTTGATTGAAAGCCCATAACTCCTATAAGATTTTTCTTCTTGTTTTGGATGCCTTTACTTGGTTAAACTATTCGGTTTAATGTGAACCTCATTTAATGGAAAATCAAATGTATCTTAAACCAATGCTTTGTTAAATCTTTGAAAGGGATGAGATATCATCCTCCCTTTTTCTTCCACCATGATATATGGTGTGATATTATTGAACCTTTCCTTCCTTATTGTTTGAGTTGGGCGATCAATATTTCCTCCTAGATTGGTTCCCCTTTAAGTTCTTCTTGCTGCAAGTGCACCCCATATTTTGGGGAAACCAAGCAGTACCGATCAATATTCGATATAAGGTATGATATATCTTTTTTATTTTGGGTTCATCTTTTGTTTCCATTCCCTGTTATGTCACATTATATATATGTTCCTAATTCACTTTTCTATGGTATTGGACTGTGTGGTGGTTTCTCTGTATCCTCAGGTGAATGCAATCCTCGAAGAGAGGTGGTCATGATCTCTTTTGTTAGTCTGTACAAAGAGCATCAGAAACCTTTTGAGGTATGTGATTCATTTCTTCTCTATTCATTTACTTTCCATTATAGAGGTATCTTGTTTTAGCCCACTATATCATAACGGAATTCAGATAATAAATATTTGAACCAGATAAAAAATTTGGCATTGATCTTATGATATTTCCTCTTCTTTTCATAGATAGTGTGATATCAATGCTTTCCTTGTTTATTAGGTTGTTCTTCATGGAAATTGTTAAATAACATAAACTGAAATTAATTGTAAAATAATTTCAAATTATAAAGAGTCATGTGAATGAATATGGTTCTTCTTTTTGTAATTTTATGTTAATCAAATTGATGCAGTAAGCATGCTTAATTGATTATTGATAGATTAATATTTAGGTTTCCTGTCAATGGAACCTACGAATAATAAATTATTTAATTCAATATGGATTATATAACTAGTTTTAAAAAAAAATTTAATTCCTTGGAGGGTTATGAGTTACCCTATTTCTTGTAAAGGTCATGATCTTAATTCTTGGAGCCATGAGAGATCATTGCACGTGAAGGAGGAATGCCTTGCTTAGGGCTAGGAGCCCAGTTTCTTTGTTTCTTACATACTTTTTGTGAAGTGTTGTGTTCCTTAGTGGATGTCGTGATATGTGGGGGCAGGGAATCCCATTGGTTGTGGAATCATTTTATACCTACAGTGGCGAGATTTATAAGTTTATGCATATGGTTGTCGTGGCATAAACTGGAGTTGATGAAATGTGTTGGATGTTGATATTTGGATGTTTTATAATTCTAATTGTTTTTTATCTACATTACTTTACCCAATAGTCGAGGAAGTGGGTCTTTCTTACCCTCCTTCCAAAATATTTGAAGACACACAGGGTATTCCACAAACATTCTGTGTTTAGCTTCTTGAGGGAAGATGGGTCTATGCTCTTGCTATAGGTGGCGAACACGTAATGGGTAGTTCATCTACACAACGTGTTGAGCCCCCTTATGTTTAGTAGCGTAGAATGTTTCTCTATAATTCATGAGAATATGGGAAAGTAATCATGTTGTTGATAAATGATTAGACAAATGATGTTATCCCATGTGGTTGGATCTCGCTAGGATGCAATAATGATGATGAAATTTAATAGAATATTGGCCATGGGGTGTGATGCTAATGAAATATAATGTTGAATTTTTTATAGTTAATTAATTTTTAAAAAATTATATAATGTAAAGTGAAACTGATAAAAAGGGATTGATGTAATGTAATAAATCACTTTAAATGGTTTTGTGCTTATAAGATACCTAGTCTTTGAATTCGACGTCAGGAGTCCGAGAGACATTAGCTATAGTTGAGTGTAAGACTAGGTTATGCACAAAGTGTGGTCATGAGATATAGTGTATTATTTACTATTTGGGTTTCTATATGATACTCCACTCTTTTAGTTAGGGAAACTGACACCCTTGGGATTTTGAGCCCTTGGGGGTGTTTTCCCCAACATTCTAGTGGAACGATGGATGGATGACTACCCCCTTTGACCCCACTCTCTTCTCTTGGTAGATACTTGTTCTAGTAGGCAAGTGATATATGTGTTTAGATAGTAGTAGTGGCTTGGGGTTATTCACACACATATATTTTTGATATAGTTTTCTATGGACTATTATAGGAGTAACTTGTATTGGCTGTAATGGATTGAGGATCCCTACTCGGTGTATGTGCTATAATTTCTTGAGGTTTAATACCAAACATATGATACAAGTTTTACATTCTATGGTGTTTTCCATAAAATTACTAGTTACGTTTTTTGCATGTATGTGGTGTTCGTTCGGCATGAGGTGCATGTTGTGGTGCTTCGCCCAGGTGTATGCAGGAAAGCCTTTTTGGATAGAGATTTTTATGGGGTTCCACGTTGGGGAAAAGCAGAAAACCATAGGGGAAGTAGTAATGGGGTACCCTTGATATTATTTATTATATTATTTACTATTGTATTAAATACTTGGTGAGAGTTTCCATGGTGAGTTTGGGAGCTCACCATAACTATTTAGGTAATGATATAGTTTCATTTGAGGTTCTCTATGCTTTATCATTCTTTTTATACTTTTTCAAAAGCAGAACCATGGAGGACCCAACTCAGTATACTCTTATACATACCCTAGGTATATATAAATTTTTTTTTTATGAAACTTGGAGTAGGTTGGAGATGACTCTAGTTACTAACTTATTGGGGTTGTAGGGGCAGTTTGGGCTTCGTGGTTGCATATGTTTTACATTACTATGGTACTTGCAGTTTTTCCTTTCTGTTGTAAAGGTTATTCATGAAATTAAATATATGTACTTGGGATTTTATCTATTTTCAATCTGAGTTGGAGTCAGTTGGATTATATCTTATCTCTCTCTTTGTCATGTGTTCTATTAGAGGGTAATGTCTCCCATTTCCATGTTTATTATACCCTCAATGCTAGTCGCCAACCTAGGGCCTACTATATGTGGGACTCCGGAGTCACTATCTCCCATCTCACTTTGTTGGCCCATGAGGGGTACACCTTGTGGGTAGGTGTTTGTCCCAGCATGGTATCAGAGGTCTAGTTGAGGGATAGGATTGAGTTTTGTGTTTTGAATAGGTAAGGTTGCATGGTTTGGTATGAAAATGGTGTCAGCCATGTTTAGAAAATGATGTAAAAATTGGAGATTGGCTGAGACATAGGTGTTTGGGACCCCAATGTGATTTTATGCATGGACCATTATATTTTCAATGGCTATTAAAAAGGTGATACTAGTTACTGGGTTGAAAACTAGTAAAGGATCAAAAATCATCATTTTTTGTGCCTGTGTTTGAATAGGTAGACCTTGTGATAGGTTAACCAAAAAAGATAATAAAAGTTATTAATTAAGGTTGAGTCTTATATATTACTGGTTTAAGAGCTCTAACTATTTTTTATTTTGTAGGTGTGGCTATGGGTCAACGTCCATATCAGGTTCGTACAGAAGATGTCGAGGAGGCTATGCCAGCAGATCGTCGTAGGGTAGAGGTTGACAACAAATAAACTTGGAAGAGGACACTATTTGAGTTTCAACACCAGAATGTAATAAAATATGACGGCTCCATTTTAGATGTAGTCAAAGAAGACTAGTTGGAGGAGGTTGAGATAGTCTTTAGTTTGATCTGCGATCAGAAGGAGCACTTGGTGTCTTTGGTTGTGACGATGATCTGTAGGGTAGCGAGGCAGTGGTGGTTCATGTTCCTAGGGTATTGCGAGGAGTCAGCAATATCATGGGAGGAGTTCTGAGACATTTTTAGAGTCGTGTTTCATTCATCGACTAGAAAGTCATCTAGTCTTGAGAAGCTTCATACCCGTTGATAGGGGTCTCTAGTGTGCGAGATTTTTTAATCCATTTTATGATCCTTTTACAATATGATTCAGATGTATTGCATGATGAGGAGGCTAGGGAGAGGAATTTCTAGGAGTCTTTTCATCCAATGATCTAGATCTAAGTCACCTGATTTATTTTGGAGATTTATCTTGAGGTTCTGGATATTGAATAGGTCATGAAGAGGACATTGTCCAAAAGTAGATCATCATGAGAGGGGAGTCTTCATGATTCCTCACGAAGAAAATTTGTGGTCCGGGGTTCCAAGTTGTCTGGGTAAAAGAATTTTCATTCATCCAAGGGTAGGACCTAGCCCTCAATATCTCGTTTCTCCGAGGTCAGCAGATCTTAGGTCTATTCCAATAGATCAAGCACTTTTTTTCTCCTGGATGAGGTCTTGGTCATCTGTTTCCTTTAATGTTGCCAGCTCCAAGCGAGCCAGAGATTGTTCGAGGTACCCATTTACTGTTTTCAACATTTTTGTATGCCTTTTTTGATTTTGGAGTGACACACTTCTTCATATCATCTACCCATGTCCATTCATTAGGACCCAAGGTAGACAAAATTCTAGTGCCCTTGGCATTTGACTACGCCAGTTAGAGGTCAATCTGACTTGTTTGATGTATTTAGAGAATGTTAGCTAGTTCTGGGGTAGAACCGCTCTTGGAATGATTTTTCTATGATTACAGATACATCCATATGATGTCATACTTGGCATGGATTTTTTGTATTCGATGCAGGATATCATGGATTGCTTCAGGAGGCATGCTGTGTTCCTCAATGCGGATGGAGATCCAGCAGTGTTTGTTGGTGATCGAGACCCTTGGATGTGTCAGAGGCATGTTCTGTCCTTATCATCCTTGATGGTGGACTTCATGCTGAGGTCATTATAGGTTTAGCAGTTGGCGTTTCACAGGGTCGTATAAGAATACCTTCATGTCTTTCCTGAAGAGGTTGGAGCTTTACCCCCTCAATGAGAGATCAATTTTTGGATTGATCTATAGCTTAGACCGTCTCCTATCTCTATGTCTCTATATAGGATGGCCCCTTATGATTTACAAGAGCTAAATATACATCATGATTTTCTATTATAGTGTGGTTTTTTTGTTTTGATTACTGTGTCACTTTGGGGTGCACCGATTTTGTTCGTGAAGAAGGCTAATGATAGTTTGCGATTGTGTATTGATTATCGTTTTATAAATAAAATGGAAATGAAGAATTGCTATCCTCATCTGTAGATTGATAATCTTTTCAATCAACTTAAGGGTGAAAGTTGGTTCTTAAAGATAGAGATGCGATCAAGATATCATCTGATGTGTATGAAGGATAAGGATATCCCAAAGACTTCATTCTTTTTTCTTCGTGGGAATTACGAGTTCGTAGTAATGTCGTTTTGTGTGATTAATGATATAGGTGTGTTCATGGAATTGATTAATGTTGTGCTTAAATAGTTACTAGACATTTTCATGGTGGTTTTAATCGATGAAATCCTTGTGTACTCCACATCTAAGGAGAATCATGAAGATCATTTTCAACCCATTTGGGAGTTCTTCATCAACATTAACTATTTGGGGTGTTTTACAAGTGTCAGTTTTAGGCCTGTGAAGTTCATTTCTTTGGGAATTTGGTGTCCTAGTAGGGTGTAAATGTGGATCTATCAAGGATAGAATCAATTATGTATTGGTTATCCCCCAATAATGTGGTATAGGTGTGAAGTTATGTTGGTATCATAGGCTACTACAGCAGGTTAATATCCAATTTCTCTCTGGTTGCAACTCCTCTAACAGAATTGACTATGATGGATCTGGCATTCGTGTGGACTGATCAGTGTAAGGCAGATTTCTAGTATCTGAATGAGAAGTTGGTAAGTGCTCTAGTTCTCTGTCTTCCAGTAGTTGGAGTTTAGTTTGATGTTTTTTGTAGTGCTTCTCAACTAGGGATCAGTTGTTTTTTATGCAATATAGATTAGTCATTTATTTTGGATCATTGAAGTTGCATCACCATGAATATAATTATTCCACCCATGATCTTGAGTTACCATCTGTGGTGTTTTCACTGAATTTTTGGAGAGATTACCTCATTGGAAAGTGTATTTTGGTTTTCACCTATCATAAGATCCTAAGGAATGTTTTTTCCCAACATGACTTAAACTTGTGATAAAATCAGAGGATAGAGTTCTTACAAGGATCTGATTTTGAAATCTCGTATACCACTGGGAATGGGAATGTTGTAGCTAATACAGTATGCCGAAAGATGCGTAGTGATGCAGTTTGTGAATCTTGTGATGCCGGGAGAGTTAAGGAAGAACATTCAACATTACATATTGGAATTTGAGAAGTTGGGGGGGAGAAGTTATCATTTTCAGATGACAATCTTGTCATCTCTAGTGTCGTATGTGGAATATTCTAGGTTGGGGGGTATAGAGGTGGAGGATTGGATAGACCGAGTTGTTTAGCGATGCATCCTAGAGTGACCAAGATGTGTCGAGGCTTAAGGATTCAGTTTTGGTTACATTGGATGAAGCATGAAGTTGAAGATTTTTTGTCTCAATGTTTCGTTTTGTAGAAGGTGATGGTCGAGAACTATGTCCCCGGTGGTTTTCTCCAGCCATTAGATATTCCAGAGTGGAAGTGTGAGGACATCATAATGGATTTTTTTATTGTGAAACCTCGAGCTCAGGGATGATATGATTCTATTAAGGTGTTAGTGGATCTTTTAACTAAATCACTCCACTACATTATGATAAAGGAATTGATATCAATTGATTCTTTCTTAAGGAAGTATCTGGAAAAGTGGGTGAGACTCAATGGAGTCCTGATGATGATCATTTCCAATCGAGACCCTTCTTCTACCTTAGGGGTGTTTAGAGGTCTCCAATATGATTTTGTTTCTCATCTATTCCTCATAACTGCTTTTCATCTGTAGACAGACGGTCAGACAGATTGGACTATACAGACTCTTGAAGACATGTTGCGATTTTCTGTCCTAGATTTTGGAGGTTATTGGATAAGGTTTTTACCCTTGGTGGAGTTCTCTTACAATATCAGTTTTCACTCCACCATTGGTATGGTGCTGTTTGAAGACTTATATGGACAACCTATCGATTATCCATTATGCTAGACTGGGGTCAGAGAGTCAGTAACTCTTTGACTGGATGTAGTGCAAAATAGGGCATAGATGGTTCATGTTATTCGTGATAGGATTAAGACAATGAAGGATTGTCAGAAATCATATTCCGATCAAAGTAGTATACCATTGGATTTTTTTGTGGATTACATGTTTCTAAAGTGACTCTCTGTTGTGGTTAGTGATGGTTTGGTTGTGGTAGTAAGTTGTCTCCCTAGCTTTTTTGGGACCTGAAAGGGGTTGTCTTGTGTTGGTGCTGTAGAATATCAAGTAGCACTTCCCCCTACAGATGATCCAGATACATGATGTTTTTCATGTTTCATAGCTTCTTCATTATCATCATGACTATTCTCACATCATTGATTGTGTAGACATCGATGATGATGAAGATATGACCTTCGAGGAGCAGCCTGTGGAAATCAATTACTGCAAAGAGAAGGTGTTTCACGACCGTTCTATCCCCTTGGTTCATGTCTTGTGGTGACATAGTGGAATAGAGGAGAGTACCTTGGAACAAGAGTAACAGATACATGATCAGTTCCTCGAGTTGTTTGATGTGTAACAATTATCATATAAAATCATTCTCTTTGTGTTTATTGACCTTTATTGTTTATAATATGTCTTTCTTTTGTTTATTTTTGTGTCATGCTCCCTTTTGAGAGGTATCTCAATGGGTGGCAGTTCGGACCCCTTTTCTATATCATGCTGGGTTGGTTTTGGATCTTCGAGGATGAGAATATTTTGACAGGTATATTATGTAATGCCTCAGACCTCTCTGTTCAATTTTGATGCTAAAATATATTGTTTTTGGTGTTATGAAATGTCAAGGTGACTCATCCCCAACACATTTCTAAATTAACAGTTCTGTAAACAGTGTTTCTAGAACTGTTTCATTTTATTTGTCAAAATTCAAGTTCTGTGAATGGTGTTTCCAGGCTGAAGGATCTATAGTGTTTCAATAACGGTAGGTCTACAGTGTGTCTAGATCAGTTGGTCTATAGAGGTTCCATAACTGTGGGCCAATAGTATTTCCATAAAGGTAGGTCTACCATGTCTCCAGATGGGATGATCTACAGTGTTTCCAAAACGGTATGTCTATAGTGTTTCCTAAATGGTAGGTTTACAGTGCTTCCAGACTAGTAGGCCTACATTGTTTCTAGAATAGTAGGTCTATAGTGTTTCTAGACTAGAATATCGACAGTGTTTCCAAACTATATGATCTACACTGTTTCCGGAACTCTTTCATAATTCCTTGTCCAAATTTCCAGATCTTTTTCCAGTTTCACCGATTTAACTATTTCTTTGACTCTAAATGCATTCGGGGACTATTTTTAAGGGATTTAAGGCCGATTCAAATACCATATCTCCTATATTATTTGATTAATGTTCAATATTCCTTTACATGGTCAAAAATCATTGTCTAATGTGGCCCTCTTTTAACGGAAAATACAGCGTATCTTAAACTGATGCTTTGTTAAATCTTCTAAAGGGGTGAGATATCTTCCTAGTTATTCTCTGGTGAGAGACTCTTGAACATTTCCATCCATCCTATAGGATTTTTTCAATCAAACATTCCTCAATTGATTTGTTCACCTTAATGTTCTTATTGCTGCAAGTGCACCCCCTGTTTTGGTGCAACCAAGTAGTATCATTCAATTCTTGATATAAGGTATGATATATCATCCTTATTTTGGGTTTATCATGTTCTGTTTCTCCTTGCCCTATAATGGCATGTTATCTCCATGATCCTAGTGGAAATTTCTTGGTTGTTGGTGGTGTTTTGGTGCCTCTGTATCCGTGGGTAAATGCAATCCTCCAAGAGTGGTGATCATGATTTGTTTTGTTAGTATTTTCAAAGAGCATCAGAAACCTTATGAGGGAATGGGATTCATTCATTCTCTATTAATTAGCGTGAAACTGTAGAGTTATCATTTATTATTCCATTGGATCACAATAGAATTTACATTATAATTATTTGAACATTATAAATAAATTGGCATTGATCGTATGATATTGCCTCCTGTTTTCTTAGATAGTGTGATATATGTTCTTTCCTTGTTTAGTATGTCGTTCATGATAGAAATTGGAAAATGAAGTGAACTAAGATTAATGTTAAATTAATTGTCAATGATAAAGAGGCATTTAAATAAATCTTGTTCTTCTAGATGTAATTTTATTTTAATCAAATTGATGATGTAAGAATATTTAATTGATTTTTGATAGCTTACTATTTATGTTTCCCATCGTTGGAACCTATGAATAATAAATTCAGTATTTCGAAATTGATGAAAGAACTGGTTGTTTTATAAATTATAATTCCTCATAGGGTTATGAGTTACCCTCTTGATTGTAAAGGCCAATAGATTAATTCTTGGATCCATGAGATCTCATTTCATGTGAAGGAATAATTTCATGTTTAGGGCCACGAGCACAATTTCTTTGTTTTCCCTACTACATGTGATGTTTTGTGAGACTTTTTGGATGTTGTGATATGTGGGGGTAGGGAGGCCCATTGTTTCTAGAAGTATTTCATGCCTAGTGTGGAGAGATGAATTGGTTTATGAAAGTTTGTGTCAGGGAGGACACCAAAGATGATGAAACGGGATGGATGTGAATGTTTGGATGTTTTCTGATTCTTGACAGATGATTATCTACTTTACTTACCCATATACTCAAGGAATCGATTCTTGCTTAAACTTCTTCCAAAATATGTGAAGACATATGGGGTATGCCACATGATTTCAATTCATAGCTTCTTGAGGGATAATGGTTTTATGCTATAGTTATAGCTGGAAAAGACATGATGAGTAGTTCATCTACTCATAGTGTTGTGTCCCCTTATGTTTAGTATCATATAATGTTTTTCATCAATTCCTGAGAATATATGAAATTAACAATGATGTTAATAAAGGATTTAATAAATAATGTTAACGAATGGGGTTAGATCTTTCTAGGATGCAATGTTGATGATTCAATTTAACGAAATAGTGGTCTTTGGGTGTTATTCAAATGAAACATAATGTGGAATTGTTAATTGTTAAATAATCTTTTAAGAATTAATTAACATAAAGTGAAACTTATAAAAAAGAAATAAAGTAATGTAATAAATCTATTTTAATGGTTTTGTTCTTAAATGATACTTACTCTTAAAAGTGGAATCTAGGAGTTTGAGAGACATTAGCTGCATCTAAGTCTAAGAATATATTATTTACATAGTCTGGTTGTGAGTTATATTATATTTTTTATGTTTTGTGTTTCTATATGGTACTCCTCCCCATCAGTTAGGTATACTAACACCCTAGGGATTCTGATCCCTAGGGGGTGTTGATGCCCAAATCTGGAGAAGGGCCACATAGGCTGGGTAAAAGAGCATTGAATCAATCCAGGATGAAAAAATATGAAATCTCGAGGACTGAGAGGCAGGTGCGCACATGATTCAGAAGAAGCATGCAAGAGGAGTTTTGGCGTGCAAGCCACTGTGCGTCGGCCTTCCCTCTCACACCCAATCCACCAACCCTCTGCACCGGGCTGCTCCACCCCCGTTTCCGCGCCCAAGGCATCGTCAAATGGAAGTTTTCATGCCATGACCCATTTGCGCGCCCAAGGCGACATCGAGCGGTCGTTTGCACGCCGAGCCCCGTTTGCGCGCCCAAGGAGACTTCGAACTTCCATTTTCGCACAGAGACCCATTTTCACTCCCAAGGCGACGTCCAACATATGTTTGCATGTCGGGCCCTGCTTGCGCACCCAAGGTGACATCGAATGTTCGATTGTGCATCATGCTCTTTCGCGCCATTCCGAGAACTCCTGTAATAAAACAAATTGTATCCCTACTCTTTGCTGATGGTTACTAAAGACGAATCAACACTCTGCTGCGTGAAAACATCTTCCGAGATAGTGTGAAAAACTCATGGCCTTTAGGTATTGGTTCATGTGTGATAAGTTCCCTGGGGGGCCTTTGGACGGGCCCTATGATCTTTGTAAATTTTATTTTCCCCTACGTTGTTTGCGCGCATGGTGTACCCACTTGCGCACACATCCTCTCTCCGTTAGGCGCTCTTGTGTGTTGTCTATCCAAATTGTGTTCAAATGGTCCGTCTTGCATGAAATCCTTCTGAATTGCCTACCACCGGTCGTACATGCGTGCTAGACATCCACGTTGTGCTCCACACCTCCCACTTGCGCCCCACACGTCCGTCTTTCACGCCAACCATACCTATGCGTGCAACCTCTTCTTCTTGTGCAAAAACCATCCCTCTTGAATGTAGACATCCAATTTTTCCCCGGACTATTCTTTGACATGTTCTCTGTGTTCTGCCCTCACCCTGAGGCGCCATGTTCGAACCCCTCTTATGCGAAACACGCCTATGACATTTGATCTTTTCTTGTGCAACCCATCAGGTTTGCAGAAAGAAATTTCAAAGTCCCTTGGACGATACTTCTCATTGAGTTGCTTCATCTCATGCTCATTCTCATAGGCACGCAGATGACAATTTCTTCATCGCATATCCATTCTAAAGTGTACCCCCAATGGGATCCCCTCTCGACACCCCCCAGTCACGGTGTTGCCTATACATTATTTTGAACAAGGTGCAGAGGGTACTGGTTATGTAACTCCTAGGGGTGCAGAGCAAACCCACCTCATCCAAGCCACAGGATGTTAAACTGCCAAGAACCATCTTCCTCAGCACATGACATTAAACTGTTACTTCCCCCATGCATCCTATGCAGGGTCCCCTAGCTCGGACATTCTCTTTGCCCACTGGTCTCCATGGGAGTGAAATCATTCCTCACATGGAATGAGATCCTCTTTATCAGAGTGGCGTTTATCAGTGGGGAATGGAAAACCACCCTTGTGTAAGCCCGCTAGTTTTCCTTGCCGGAGGCGACATCCCCGCCCCTCCTTTCTTAGGTTCCAAATACCTCTCCTTCTGGGCTTTGTCACCACCGGTCCTCCACCCTAGAGTAAGTCCCAATCTCCATATCCTTGGGTGGCTAATCATGTGTAAGCCCCTATTTACTCTTGGGGCTGCAAACCACACATAAGCCCCACTCCACTTCCAATGGACGTACCTTTCACGAAGTGATCGTCAGGTCTCTACTACCTCTTTTTTCTTACACCGAGCATGACTCACATGGCCTTAGAGTAAGAATCGATTGTGACATCCATTTTGACTGGCTTCCTAGAGTGTAAACCCCACACCATCATCCCGAACTGTGTGGTCTTTGATATTTGCCAAGGAAAGGTATTTAGGAAGCCTCCCTGAGGTTCAAGCCCAACAACCATTGGTCCCGACCACTTTCAAGTCGGTGAAACAATGCCCCCACCCGAACTACATGTACATTGATTTTTGTTAAGGAAAGGTACATGGGTAGCCTCCCTAAGGTTCAAGACCAACAACCAATGGTCTCGACCACCTTGACGTCAGTGAACCAATTCCACATATCAAAATATGTGGGCTTTGGTCCTTGTATGTTAAACAAGGTACATAGAAAGCCTCTCTGAGGTTCAACACCATCCAGTGGTAAGCTGTTGTGATCCCATCCAGAGGTAAGCTGTTGTGACCACATCGATAGGTAAGATGTTGTGACCTCATCGAGCGGTAAGCTGTTGTGACCCCATCTAGCAGTAGGCTGTAGTGACCCCATCTAGTGGTAAGATGTTGTGACCCCATTCAGTGATATGTTGTTGACATCCCCATCCAGCAGTAAGCCGTTGTTCCTCCATTCAGCAGTAAGCTGTTGAAACCCCCAATCGGAAGCAAGAAGTCATCGTGTAAACTACGGGGACTTTGATTCCCTTCAATGGGGATATGTAGAAGGTATCTTTGATGCTCAAGCCCAAGATCATTTCCATAATCATGGAGGTTCCATCCCATTCACCATCCACTTCACTCGTCATCCCCTTCATTCAACACTCCATCATCCCTCCTGATTCTTACCGGGGGCGCCACATCCCGGTGGGATCATGCCAGTCCATTCCCCATTCCCCTTATTAAAATTAGGATACCTAACTTCATGTTGGCTCCAACATCAGTGTTCCCTCCAGAGGTTTCACCCATCTGATCCACTTTAATCAGTTTTTTGATCAGGTTGATCAGTCATTGCTGGATGTTAAACTTTTGGCATACCCAGTGTCAAACATGGGAAGCTGAGGAAAACCTCATATACATGCCTTTGGAATATAATTACCCACATTCGACATGAGATTCCTTAGGCTTCTGCACCCTCAAGAATCCCTATAATAATGGGAAGAAACTCAAATGGGTCAGTATTCCAGCGTCCAGACATTCCAGTGATGTCCAATGTGACTCCTCCCCTGACTGAATGTTGCGGCCCTGACCGGACCCTTTGGAATGTCCCGAAAGAAGCAATGTAATTAATTAGTATCCATGAATATATGGAACTATGGAGAGTTTCACTACAAACGTATTAAATCATTAAGGGAGAATCGGACTAGGTGATAAGTTCCAAGGAGGAATCCAATGAAGTAAGAACTATCATCCCATAATCCCATTTCGATCAAGGAAAAAAAGTCCCTAAATAAGCAATGGATTTCACCCGCCTTTGGAAAGTAGGTATGCAGGGAAACAGTTGTGCATCCTCACAGATGGATGTGTGCAGCCCAGCGAAAGAGTCGGAAAAAGAAATGGTGAATTTGATGTGATGCTCTTCTTATCAATATAGAGATTAGTTGTGTTCGAGACATGAGTGGATTAGTGTGTAATGTATCCAAATATCTGGCGCCGCATCCCGCCACGAAAATAACAGTCCTAGTATGAAAATCCCTAGAATTTGGGGTAGTAGAACGTTGGACATCCTGGTCTATGAAATTTTCATCGTGGATCTATCTTACCATCCATGGAAGATGGAATGGTGCTGGGACACTGGTCATCGATTTCCTTTTTCTTTCATCACTGATGAGTTAATCTCCGTGCTTTTAGAAACAAAGTTGCTACACTCGAAACTCAGTCACCACCAGCCCACTGACACAGGGGTAGGGGTAGTTACAATGCGGCAGTCCTGCACAGCTCCGCATCTTCTCCAGCGGCCTCTACACCCATGACCATGGGGTTCCCATACCCCATCTCCCTGTCTAAGGTGATCCAATGAAGCATGATCAATGACCTCGTATGCCGGTAAAAGGAGGATGGAATTATCCTGACTGGGGATATGGCACACCTAGATTTAGAGGCGTCTGTGCCTCACCATCAACACCACCCCAGAGGGCCATGTGGGGAGACACTGCTCCCCACCCCAACATATAACCGCTTTGGGAGCCTGTCCCAAAAACGCTTCGATGACTCCCTGCCCTACGCTGATGGGGTATGGGTTGTCTGTGCCAGCCCAGTTAGAATCACATTTCTGGGGCTCCCAGCGAGGGCCCCCACCCGGCCACGTCAATGCCGCCTCCCAGTATTAATGGATGAAGAGCAGGTAATCCATGCACCTACACCACCAGCTCTGTTCTGTCTAACCTGACGCCAGCATCGGGAAAAAACTGAAGAGGAAACCCGCCAAGGGGTGACAACATCAGTGGATAATATGGCCTAAGACACCACTGATGCATACCACCCACTCCATGTGTATGATGAATAGGGAAATTCATATGACCGACCTAGATCAAGGCCCCAACCATCCCACGGGCCGGCTGGGTTGACTCTCTTGGTCGCAGGCACAGGCGGTGGTCACTGTTGACTAATCCATGGCAATGACAACTGGTGTGGATGTCCTCCTCATTCCACTACTATGGAGAATGTAGATCATCCCCGCTTCCATGATCGGCATGGAGGTCTGCCTCGCGCAACCTTCAGTCTATGTGAGGGTCCTCCCCTCGAGAGTGACGCTCAACACGGAAGTCTCTCTCATGCCCAATACACCGGATATTGAGTCATTCCTCCCGCCACATATCGCAGTTATGGAGATATTGCGCATATGATCACTCTTCAATGTGGTGACCCTCCCTGTTCCCTCTCAGTAGCAGGCGAAGGCCCTCCTCGCCTCATTAACTAGAGGGGTGAAGGCTAGCCATGCTTCACCAGTACCCAGTACGGTGGTCCTACCAGTGATCATCTAGACCAGTATGAGTACCCTCTTCATACTAATGTCACCAGGGGGAATAGGCATGAAAGTCGTCCCCATGCTTCTATTGGTTCCATCAGATGTCTTTCCCGCTCCAGCGCTACCCATGGAGGTCCTCCCCGTGTCCCCTTTGTCACATGTCCTAGTGCTTCACACACCCCGGCCTACTCAGTCGAAAACCCTCTCCGCCCCATCACAAGTACGTCTGAAGGACCTCCCCATGTCAGAAATCGGCCCTATCTAGAAGAGTATTCTAGGGGCGGGAAAGCAGGTCATCACCACCATAATAAGGATTCAGGGAAGGTCCAGACAGAGATCAAATCTGTCCACTTCTCAGATTCCTAAGCAGAATTCAACTCAACTTGGGAACCCTCCCCTCTCTCATTCGAGTCATGGACTGGTGCAAGAATGAGGCACATCATCCTAGTACTCCATAAATGCGAGGTCCATCGGATTTCCGCCTCCCAACGTAGGAATATCTCAGAGGATGTAAATTTGGCAACCCCGTAGGTTACGGTCATGTAATCACCACCATCGTCACCAAAAGAACTCTCTACCTTGATTAGAAATCATGGAGAGCTGTTTTGGGGACCATTGGTGGGTGAGCAGTAGCGAGGCTTATCTCCAGTAGACCTAGCCCCAGCGCTAGGAACCGCAGCCGTCATCCCATCTTATCACGATGTAGTGGCCATGTCAGTACACTCTTAGGAGAACTGTCAGAGATTTGGTGGCCAGTCAGCCCATTTGTTGTTTTACCCACCAGCCAACCTGGCCTCCCAGCGGTCTTCCTCAGTACCATTGTTAGTTCCTCATCTACCCCTAGTTGTCGAATGGAGAAATCAAGGGCCAGAAAATGAATCTAAGCCTAGGATGATTATGGAATATCCTCGCAGCGGACCACTTCCCCTAGATGTTCTGGCCCGTGTCATTGCCGAATTTCTACACGTCAGAAACCCTCACCCTTGTGGAAGATAAGTGTTTCTTCCAAACCCTCTGGGTGACGCACTTCCATATTCATCATCATCGAGTGGTTTATCCCAGGAGCCAAGTCCATTTTGAATAAATTGGATAGAAATTTCATCTAGATGATTTGGACGCACTCCCTATGGCACATCGCCCCGAGTAACCAGGCCATCGTAAGGCCCTCCAACAGCAATGCATTCAGAGTCTCAAGGTACTCCGCAAGATTATCAAGGAGGCTTCCACCATGTGAAAATCTATAGCTGGGGGAAGTATGCTTCCCTCCTCTTTAGTTCTTTCCGATGGAAGCCCGAATCTATAGGAGATATTGAAGACATGACCCAAGGAAGGTTCACGGTGAACATGGATAACGTATTGGACGAGGAGAACGAGCTGGAACTTCTTGACGGGGACATACCCCCCGAGTGTTCCCCACCACTACTGGATCCATCGGGAAGGTTCACTCTCCAACAGAGGAATCTATTGGGTCTCCCTACACCCACCGAGGCATTGGTCCTTATCCAAAATCAAGACAAGGTTAAAGAGTACCTCAGAGCTGCCAAACACTCCGACCCATCCTCCTTAGGGTAGAAGACAGAGGATGACCCTGAGAAGGCCACGTTGCACCAAAAACATGCGGAACTGAAGCAGTTCGTCGGTGACCTCCTCACTATATGCACTATAGAGAGATGGTAGGACTACAACAATCATAGTCAAGAGCATCAGGGCTAATAAAAACTTCCTGTCAGTGAGATACCTCTTGGTGACCCAGACCATCCTGCCCCAGAAGACAGGGTTGAGGCCGGAACTTACGGCAAGAGGGTGCGGTATGTCTCGCCAAACCCTCTGGAATGGCGCAAAAATTTGAGGAACCCAATTCATGTTCCCCCTGCTGCACAGCAGGTCTCCCCATCAGTCATGCCAAGAGATGCTGAGCCACCTTACCATGTTGAAGAACCCACCAACACGCTCGTGGTTAGGGATCCCCATCAAGATAGGGACCCCCATCTAGATGATCCAATGGCGGCCCTCATTTCCTCTTTGAGGCGTTGGAAACACGATAGGTGGCAGTCTCACTTGATGGCAAGCCATATCCAGCCTGGTTGGATGATATGCCAGAAACCCCGGCTATCATTAATCCCACCTTATCCCCCATTAATGGAACGGGTGACCCACCGTAGCATCTGGCCTAGTTTGCTTCAAGGTGTGGGGCCATGTTGGGAACCCCAGTGCAGCAAGAGGCTGCCAAGATCCAGTGTTTTGTATAGACATTGGAAGGGATTTCGTTCATCTGTTATACCCAACTCCCCATCAGGTCAATAATGTGATGGGAGGATCTTCGCAGACAGTTTCTGTACCAGTTCAGTTCCACCACGTGGAAGACAAGTATCGCAGACCTCTTCAAGGGAAAACACGTGCCTGATGGGCGTGTTGCAGACTTCATCTCCCAGTGGAAAGGGATCACATATTCCCTTGACATGCCACTGAATGAAGAGAAATTACTGACGATGTGTGTATAGAATGTTAAAATAGAACTAGTTCCCTCTCCGATGACATGAATCCCTCTGACCTAAAAATCAAAGGTTATGATTGGACAGAGAAAACCCCAGTCAAAAAGATCCATTTGAATACCCAGTTCGGTGGCCTAGTAGTTGTATTGAGTTTATGGTGATCTCCCAAGACACAGTGTACAATGCATTGATCGGCAGACCATGTCTCTACCTACATGAAAAAGTTCCCTCGTCGTATCACCAGTGCCTCAAGTACTACCTCAATGGTCGAGTGGGTGTGCTTGAAGGTGACAAGTCTCCTTTTTTCCTCTTGTGAATCCTACTACCTGGATGCCGACTATTGCAAGAGAAAGGGGAAGAAGATTCAGGCCAATGAGGTTGAGCATGCCACAGTTGCAACCGACCCCTGGGCAGGTCTGGATGACGCCTGCGTCTTCCCTATCCATCAATTAGAGGCCACGACCCCCGATATGGGGAATTTTTTGTTTTCTCTGGCACATGGGGGATTCATGTTCTGAAGTCCAAGTGACATTAGGAGATCACTTCATATTCTTATATGAATCAAGCCTTAGTGATCCTTGAGCCCCCTACTCCCATAAGGTATACGGATGTCCGCACAATGGCAATGCCATTACGTCATACTTTCTTATTATACCTATTTGGAATTAAATTGCTCAAGGCGATGTGCCACTATTGCTTGGATATTATCAAGTGTACCCCCTTGGGCTGAAGACCATATGGGATCAGATCGACAGCCTTCATTGCTATGGTTTCGGTAGCACGTAAATCTCCCGATGTAGTGTCCACTGCCACCCAGGCTGGTACCAGCCTCTCACAAGAGGTTTTCGGACAAGAGGAAGCTAATCCCACTGGAGATCCATCATCTGTAAGTAAATATGAGGATTTGGAGGATGCTCTCCCGGCCATTGAAGAGGGCATCTCCACCACAGTCGATGAACTGGTACAGGTGATCCTCGGAGTGAGGCAGAACCGTTAACCACATTGATCAGTGTCTCCATGTCCATCAAGGATCAGTAGTGGTATGTAGAGTTCCTGAAACAAAATCGTGATGTATTCACCTAATTCTATGAAGAGATTGCATAACTAGATCCTCATATAGTCGTTCACTGCCTTGGTCTCCCTGCAAATCATCGCAGGTTCAAATATCCCCCCATAAAGATGCATCCTTCTCAACGCGCCATGGTAGAGGTGGAGGATGATAAGCTCATTAAAGCCAATTTCATCAAGGTGTTCCATTACACCAAATTTCAGGGAAACATTGTGTCAGTTAGGAAGAATAATGGTCAGATCAGAGTCTGCATTGACATTCGGGATCTCAACTGTTGCTGTCCAAAGGAAACTTTTCCTCTTCCTATGACATAGTTGTTGATTGATGCTACAGCTTGATTCCAAGCCCTCGCCTTCATTGATGGGTACTCCGGTTACAACCAGATTCAAATTGACCCCAAGGACGTGGATTCCATAATATTGAGGGTTCCACAAGGTATGTTTTTTTCCAGGTGATGCCATTTGGATTAAAGAGTTCAGGTGCCACCTATCAGCGGTCCATGCACCATATATTCAATCCAATCCTTGGAAAATTGGTGGAATGTTATGTGGACGATCTAGTCGTCAATTCTCTTTATCACCGAGACCATCTCAAGGACCTTGAGAAACTGTTTAGATTCCTCCGTTCTCCCCACCTGAGGATGAACCCATTGAAATGTGCCTTCGGGGTAACCTTTGTGAAGTTCATCATCTTTGTTGTTGGGTATTAGGGTATCATGATTGACCCAGAGAAGATCAAAGCCACCAGACAGATGTCTCCCCCGAGCAACATTCGGGAACTTCGTGGATTCCAAGGCCACATAGCCTACATATGCCGATTCATTGAAAATCTGGACGACAGATGTAAGACCTTTTCTCAGATCATGAATAAAGGCACACTCTATGAGTGGGATGAAGACAGTCAGACTGAATTCGAGGAAATCAAGCAGTATCTACTCCAGCCTCCGGTCACAATGCCACCGGTCTTTGGAAAGCCACCAGTCCTTTATGTGACCCCGCTAGAATGATCTCTCAGTGCCCCTGTCCCCCAAAAGAACAATGGGGGGATAGAGAACATCCTTTATTACCTCAGTCGCATGCTTCTCGATACGGAGATAGGATACTCCCCCATCCAAAAGAGCTACCTTGCTTTGGTATTCAAAGTACAGAAATTGCGACATTACCTACAACACCAGGAGGTACAATTGGTGTTCTGGGTATACCTGCTGAATTATATTCTGAGTTGTCCCATGATGACATGCCAGTTGGAATAGTGGGCAGTAATCCTCCAGTAGTTTGACATCAGGTCCATGCCTTAGAAGGCTATCACGGGGCAAGCATTATCAGATTTCCTCACAACTCATCCAACCCCTGCTTACCAGTCCTTGGATCTCAATTTTCTGGATGAGGCAATCCACTCAGTAGATAATTCCATCCCATGTTGGAAAATGCACTTCGATGGTGCTTCCCGAAGCCCCACCGGTAGGAGGATCAATGATCCCAGACTCAACCGGGTTTTCCTGGGAATTTTCTTTAGTACCCCAGGTCAAGCCATTCTTAAAAACTCATTATTGCTGTCAGAAGGATGCACCAACAATGAGGCGGAGTATCAAGCTCTCATCGCTGGCCTCGAGCTGGCTCTCAAGATCGACGTTCCCCATTTTCATGTGAAAGATTACTCCGAACTAGTCATCAAGAAGATCAACAGTGACTACATCTTCAGAAAGCTGGAGCTTGTATTGTTGTTGGTGTGCACTCTCCTGCTAATGGTCCAATTACCTTCTCGGCCAAAAGTTACTCAAGTACCTTGATCTTAGAATGGTCGAGCTTTCGACCTGTCCAGCCTAGCTGCATCACATGATGAACCCGAGAAGGATGATCTAATTATACACATGGCATTCGGAGAGTCATTACTCCAGTCACCCCAGGTGATGATGACAACCAGCTGGTGAGCCATCTTACAACCGGAGCCTCCACGTCATGACCCACGGTCCCTAAAATGCAGTGGTTGAAGTGAATCTTGACTAGAGAGCCCCCTTGGCCGAGTATCTCCAAATGGTTACCTCTCGGCTAACCGGGCCGAGCGCGAGAAAATCTGACATCACGTCCCACATTTTAACCTCTAGACTGGTCCCTGTCTTAAGAGGATTTTCTAAAAGAATGGGTTCGATGGTTTTATCCTCCATTTCATCCAAGGAGTCTAGATTTCTCAGGTCATGCAGGAGTTGCATGCTGGTTCCTGCGGTGCCCCCCAGACTGGTATAAAGCTATCTCACAAGATCCGGAGACTGGGGTGCTTTTGGTCCTCCATGATCCACGATTGAATCGAGTTTTCCATGAGATGTCACGCGTTCCAGATTCATGCTAACAATATGCATCGGCCGCCTGAACCTCTCCATTCAACCAAGTACTCTTGGCCATATGCAGTGTAGGGACTCGATGACATAGGACCATATCCACCGGCGACAGCTCGCCCATGCAGGTTCATCATGACCGCTACAGAATTCTTTTCTAAGTGGGAAGAGGCAGTTCCACTCAAGGATGTCAATACATGTTCTATAATTGACTTCATGATCTCCAATATCATATAGATATTTGGAGTCCCTCATTTCATCCTCACTGATAATGACACCAACATCTGTGTAGCTGAGTTAATGAAGTTGTACGCAAAGTACAAAATTAACTCTAACCATACCTCCTGCTTCCATGTGCAATAAAATGGGAATATCAAGTCGTTCAACAAGACACTATCAAACATGTTGTAGAAAATGGTTGGTCAAAACAATAAGATTTGACCGGACAAGCTCCCCAATGCTTCTGGGATTATTGGATGACGACTCATAATTCCACCTAGGTGTCCCAATATTCCCTGATGTACAGAACTGAGGCCTTTCTGCCCCTCGAGATTTAGTTGCCGTCATAACGAACAGCGGTCTATGATCAGCAGGCACCAGATAATGTAGCCTAAATTCACATAGCCGGGTTGGATGCACTTGATGAGAATAGGATTCGTGCCCTACACAACCTGGAAAGACACCAAAACATGTTGGCCAGAGCCTTCAACAAGAAGGTCTTCCACCGCTCTTTCCTGCAAGGCAATCTGGTATTGGCCCTCAAGACACCAATTATACCTGGCAGAAACCATAGAAGCTAGAACCCAAATGGGAAGGACCTCTCTTTATTCACATGGTTTATGCCAATGGTGCATACTCACTAGTGACCATGGATGGTGAGCATATAACTCCTCCCACAAATTCTATGTTCCTCATGCGATACTTTGTTTGTGTTGAGGGGTCCTACATGACTATAAACTATATGGACCAGCACGACCTTAAACTGCATGGTCCCGCATGACCCTAAACTACATTACGATCCCGCACGACCCTAAACTGCATCATGGTCCTACATGACCCTAAACTGCCCGGTCCGGCATGACCCTAAACTACCCGCTCCTACATGACATTAAACTAAAAAACTCCCCCCCATGAAGTTAAACTGAATGGAATCCAACAAGACATTAAACTTCACCCTTGTAACTATGTGGGGATTGATTCCCATCCTTATGGGGTACATAAAAATGCTCAGACGCTCATCCTTGAGTCCAACCCCCAGACTCTTCTCTTCAAATATTCCCCTAGGTATAGTTCTCTCGGAGGGTCCTTGTATGGTATAGTGTAGGCTTCTTTACCCCCACTCATGTCAGGATTACGGAGGTGGCACCATATACCCTTCCCCATTCTTCTATCCTCCCACGTCCTCATCGCACGGCGCTAAACTGTGTGGCCTTCAAGAACTACGTATGTGTTTATTCCCATCCTCATGGGATACGTAGGAAAACCCGGAGATTTTGTCTGTTGGCCCAGCCAAAACTATGGAGTCTCCCCTTGGGTCAAAGCATATGGTGTGGCATATACTTTTCCCTTAATCCACATTCAGTTCATCATAGTCTCGATGTGCATCCCATTCCTCAGAGAGTTCCACCTCTTTCACCATCCTGCTTGATGTTGAAATGTATAGGCACACTTATGCTTCACTCACACTCTTTACATGGGACCCCATAATATTTCATGTCTGAATGGAACCCCGAATGGTATGGATTATCGGCCCAAGGGCCCTCCTACCATCCCGGGCCAACGTCCTCAGGGATTTCGAACAAAAAATTGATACATGTCCCTCAATGCGAATACATTCACCTGTCAATCCTTAGTTTTTGTTCTCATTCTAGGTCACACGATATGTATTCTATGTTTCGAACTTGGTCAATAGATATCCTTTGTCATTATCACTAACCCCATTATTCCCAAATAGTGAGTGTAGTGGTTCATCCTGCCCCATCACACCATCAAGATTCTTTCTCCCTCGGGTGATGCCAGCTATCTGACCCTTATATAATGATGGAGTCGAGTACTAATCCTTTCCCACACTGAGCATTGCTCATGTAGTATTAGGATCTATGTGGAGGAAACACCCGCATAAGAGGTCATATGATAACAGTTGGCCGATACTCCCAAACTCAGTTCCCCTAGCCTTTTTTGGGTCTCTGGCCCAAGTTCTCACTTGGGGTTGTACGGTGTGGTATGGGATTATGTCCTCATTCACATTGGGTTACATTCCGTGTTGTACACCCCCCTCATTGCGGTATCCTACCTCTATATTTTTCACTTCTAGAACTATATAAGGCTTGATTCCCATCCTTATGAGATACGTAGGACCACCCAGACATTTCAACTTTAGGTCCAGGCTCATCATGGCCCCTTGGCCTACATTCCCCCTTGGAAAGGAGTATATGGTGTGGTATTGGGTTATGTCCTCATTCAAGTTGGGTTTGTAGAAACCATGCCATTTACCTCATTCTCCTGAGAGTTCTCCATCCCCTTTTTCTAAACTCATCTTTTCAAATCAGTCTCTATCTAAATGAGCCACTCAATCCTCTACAGTGATTCACCAATGAGCCCAAGTGTACTCTGGTTTAGAACCTAGAGTGTCAGATTCTACCCGGACATACTTTCACCCATTATTCAGGCTTCTTGTTCCCCTCCATTAGGGATTCCATCACCTTTCACACAAGAAGGGACCCCCGAATGGCAAGGATGCTCTGCCCAAGGTCCCTCCTACCATCTCAGGCCAACGCCCTCAAGGGTTTTGAGAAATGAATTGATATAAGTCCCACGTTACGAATACGGTCAGTGGTTGATGCCCATTTGTTGCTCCCATTTCAGCTCACATGATGTGGATGATGTGTTTTAAAGAAGGTCAGTAGGCATCCTCCATCGTCATGCAAACCCCATTAATCTCAAAATGTTAGTTACATGATTCAAATCCTTTTCCACTTCATAATGTCCAAGTAGAGCTTCACAACTCTTAGTACTATTACTCAGTGCGCATCTGCACGTTAGGATGAGAAAGCCATGATAAGGCATCATTCGGGGCTCCGTACCGATTTCCCCTTTGCATGTATTTCACGTATTACAAATACCTTATCCACGCTTGTTTCTTACACTGAGTTCGACTCACGTAGGTTTGGGGATTGGATTAAGGTCCACTCTTACATGGAATAGTCCCACTTCTCCATGGTCAAAGCACTACGACCTTAAACTAAGACCACCTTTAAGAACTATGTACGGCTTGATTCCCATCCTCATGGGATACGTAGGAAACAGAGACATCTCATCTTTGGGCCCATCTCAATTGAGCTATTTTATATCTTCTATTATTCCTTTCAGGACTCGACTCTTATAGGGTCATGTGGTGTGGCATGTGCGGGGTTACATCCTCATTCACGTCAGGATTGGAATGACTACACCACGTATGCCAACTTCTAAGAGCTAGTCCCTCCAACCTTCTGTCATGCAAGACATTAAACTGTGCTTATCCCTTAATGAAATTAAAAGGCACATTCGAGAACTATGTATAGCTTGATTCCCATTCTCATGGGATACATAGGAACACCTAGGAATCTCTCCTTCAGTTCCAGCTCAATTGGGAGCTAGTTTCTCCTGCCCCATATCCTTTAACCGTTTCTGGCCCCTCAGCTTGAGGTTTCTTTCTCAGAATCGCGCACGGTATGGTGTGGATCTCATCGTCATATGACTTTAAACTATGACGCTTAGTCCCACATGACTCTAAACTATTACTTCTATCCTGTACAATGATAAAAATCCATGGTTAGCCCCATCATATGACCCTATACTTTGACATTATCGTATTAGCCGCACGATAACAAATAACACTACACTGTGATATCCTCACTCAAGGAGGAATCATGTTTGGTAACAGTAATTCACCATGACATTTGTCAACTCCTGCACACGGCTTAATTTTTGTGGCGATTCCATGACATCTTGTCTTAGGCCCATCGCTACACAAAAAACACCCTCACCCTAAAGGATAAATAAGATCTATCAAATAGCACTTCTTTTTGTGTATGGGTTAGACCCACACAACCTTATTATACCTGGCACATGAATCCCACTGTTCCATCATAACAACTACTTGCATCTTGATCCTCATACTCATGGGGTACGTAGGAATTCCCATGCACTCTGCCTCGGGCTCTGCCTAACTTTATTTTTTGAACCATCGACCTAAAACCTCCCAAAAGAACAAATGGTGGTTGGAACCCCAGGTTCCCATTCACATCGGGTTTTATAATTACCCCACCATGTGTCTCCAGCATTTTCTACCATCCATGGTCCGAGATCTATGACAATAATCTAAGATCACTCCATGTCCTTGCCGCAAGATGATAAACTGCACGACATCTTCCAGAACTACGTATGGCTTTATTCTCATCCTCATGAGATATGTAGGAATGCCCATGCATTTTGGTCTCTAGGTCCGGCCCCAGGAATATACAGGTCTTATCCTTTCTTTTTCACCCCCTTGGTTCAAACTCATTTGGGAACATTTGGTGTGTTGAGTACCTCTTAGTTTCTCATTCATGTCGGGTTTTTTCAATGGCCGCACCATGCATTTCCCATATATTTTCCTAGCGTGGTCCAAATTCTATGACCCAAACCTTCAATCTCCCTATGGGAATTGCGCATCACATTTGGCTATTTCGCCACCCTATTCACAGTCCATTAAATAAAACCCCCTTTAATGTTCCACCCTAGGATTTTAAGTTCAAAGTGTGTGACCCCAGGACCCTTTTCCTTGGGAAGGGACTTGACATCCTCTATTAGATGAATCTCATTGTCGTACTCAAATGTGTTCTAACAAAGAACCCAAAGTGTGGAATTTTCATGAGTATATTACCCACATTCCATGTCCAAGCTTCGTGATCCCGTCATCTGGATCCTCATCCTCTTCCATAACTGAAGGGACCCCCTTTTGTGGCCTGGTCTCATGCCACATTGGCTTACCTATCACCCTGGGACAACATCCTTGAAGACCTCATATGGATTTTCGAAAGGTCCTTTGTTTTGAACATGGTCAATAGTCGACCCTCATTTTTATTTCCCCATTCCATGCTTACGCAATATGGATATTGTGTTTCTAACATGGTCAACAGTCATCCCATGTCGTCATGCCACCATCATTGTGGTCTAGATCTCGAGCATCATGATTCACATATTCCCACTTCCTTATGTTCAAGTGAAATTCCAACATACTCTTCCTTACTCTTCAGCACACCAAGGTGTGTTATATAGATGGGTCGTCATCAGTGGGGAATCATTCACCTAGTGTCCCATCATCACTATTGTGTGCCTCCCTATGTTAGGAAAGTCCCATCACTACTTCTTGTTTCCCATATCAAGCACAACTCACGTGGGCTTAGGAGTTCTGGTAGGACATGTACTGGCGTATCCAGGGCACACGTACTCTTCCTCATCCCGCATGACATTAAACTGCTCTCTCAAAACTACATATGGCTTGATTACCAGTATCATGGGGTATATAGGAATGACCAGCCACTTTGCTTTAGGCCCAGCCTAATCTTCACTTTCTTTCCCTTGACCCGAAGAGTTTCCTCCAAGGATACGTGGTGTGATCATGACCAATTCCTCATTCTATTCTGGTTTATAGCTTCCACAAAACATACTGCCTTACTGGGATCTTCCCTTTCACTCCACGTCCTATGGTTTGATGTTAAATGGTATGAATTCATATGTCCTCAATGCATGAAACTATACTATGGTTCTACCTTGAATAATATCAGCTTGACCTACGATAACATTGGGAGGCAACAGTTTCCTCATTAGAGAGGTTCTATTTAGAAGAATGTTTGATCCTTGATCATATTGATGTATCCACCTAATGTGTTCCCACCACAGTTTAGTAATTTCAAGAGTGTTGAACTCTAGTCAAACAACCCATCACTCCACTCCCCACGCATTGTGTGCCCTTTATATCGGATCATCTCCTTCTTTCACATCTAGAGGAACCCCCTAATAGTATTAATGCATGGACTATGGATCACCTACTGTTCTGGGCTAACATTCTGGAAGACTAATGGATGACATTTCGAGTCAGGCCCTGTGTTTCGAACGTGGTCAGTGGTCAGCCCTCATTTTTTATCCCCATTTTAGGATAATGAAATAAGGATACAGTCTTTTGAACGCAGTCAACAATCATTCTTAATTTTTATTCCATTACTATAGTGTTTCGAATCTTTTGTATAGTGATTCACACCATGCATTCCCCCCTGTTCAGGTTTATTCCAGTGCCCCTAGTGTTACCTTGTTTGTTCACAAGAGCACTTCAGGAAGACAATAATTCCACTATTCTGAGAGCCTCATTCTCTAGTATAGTCTCCCTCTTCTCTTTCTGGGAATCCGGATTGGTTGTTGAAAATCAGGTGGATGAAGCTTGGTTGGCACTCCTAAATTCAAGATAAGTAATGGTGCAAACTTCCCTTGTTTCTCACATCAGGTACGACCCACATGAGCTTAGAAATGGATTGTTATTTATTTTAAGATTGTGGTTGGAAGATGTTAAACCAACAGAACATGTAAAAAAATCTATCCATACATGAAGTTCAGAACAAGAGGCGGTATGTAGAAGTGTGTCTATATGTTCAACATAAACAAGGCCCTTAGGGATCAAAATCTTGGATAAATCGCTATAGAGCCACTAATTTTTGGCTTGTGGCCTCCAGGATTGCCTCCCACCCCATGAGAACATTCTCTTCATCAGTGGTCATAGCGCATAGTTCATTGACTTTAGCATGTGTTTACACCTGTCCAGTTTGAAGTACAGTCATTTGGTAACCCGCTTCCACTAGCTGCTCTTGGGTTTCCACCAGTCGGGCCCCTAATGGAAGTACAAGCTCTGAGCATTTTGTAATGAATACCACCTTCTCCTTCATCTGTTCATTGAGGCATTAGACTTCTTGTTCTACCTTCAGGAATGCATGGGTACTTCCCGACTCTTACTGACATTAGGCAACGTCACAGTGTTGGCTTCTCTCACGCAGCTTCTCAGCCATGTAGTCACAGACTGTCGGATGAAGGAATTGAGCATCCACCCCTCTAGCATAGAGAATGAAAAGTTAGGTATTGAGCGATCCCATCCATTTTATCCATTCCGTCTGAGGCTGACCGAGAAATCACTTGATGCACTTCCACCCTTTTCACCATGTCATGTGGCTCTCATCAGCCACCTCTACATCAGAATCATCTATCTCCTCAGGATCCGTAGACTGGTAGTCAGGGAAAGCAATAAATAGTTCAGTAGTAGGGTCTTCATTGAGAACCTCCACCTTGTCAGCGAATTCGCTCTCATCAGGCTGGAAGTCCACCCGGGAAGAATTTCCACCCCTCGTCGTGATGTCTGGCTCACTGAGTACCAGAGAAGGGTTGTCTGGAATGGCTGCTTAAGCAAAGGCCGGTGCAGTTTCTGCCCATCCCACACCTACAGAGGTCCTTGACTCGACGGTTCGTCATGCCTCCAACATTGCGATAACTACACCAGGAATATTTTTCTTGATTAGATAAAATCTACAACAAAGAGGGAAAACCACTGAGAGATGACTTATAGGAGGCAACTGAAGTGGTGTACAACACTTGTGTCATGGCGGGGGCCCCCACCACGGGAGAGACTTCAGCGCTTGTCAACTGGAATACCGGTGTCAGCTCCTCTTGAAAAATGGGGATGACATGGGGCTCTCCATTTGTCTCATAATCTCCTAGTCCAGCTGAAATCAGTGACACATTATGCCCGGTCATGAGGGCTGGCTCCCGAGGTTTCTCTCTGATCCCTATAGGCATACTCATGCCCTCGGTGTGATACGCTTCTTGGGGACCCTTTCCCACATGTTCCTATGTAGGGAAGGGTTTGGTTGATAGATCAACACGATGAAAAGATGAAGTTTGATATAAGGTCTAAGCGATACCTCAAGCTTCTCCACCAGTTCTACATTAGAGCCAACAAATTTTCCACTCTCCCAGGAACATGACTGGTGAGTGGGAGATTCTGAAGGCCCCTCACCACTAAGACCCATGACTCGATCCACTTCATTCATTCCTTCTTCTTCTTTTTCTTCTTCTTCTCCATCTTCTTCCTCCCCTACACTTTCATCCTTAGATGGTAGCATCTCTAGGTCCCGCTCCTGGCCAGGCATTACATTCACCAGGAGATGCAGTTCTTCATATTTCCCCTCATGGAATGTGTACATGTCCATGGATCTCAGGTATGTGTGCCAGTGATGAATGTTTATTTTATCTTTTATTTGGATGCGCCCTGTATCTAGTAGATCGAGCCCGGTATGCATAAACCTCTACAATAACTCTTCAGCGAACATGGATTGTCGCAACGTTCTCCAAGAAGTCAACAAAGAGTGGAAGATATCATTGGAAGATGGCATCGGGAGGTACCTGATTTTCTTTCCTTGGAAGTCCCTCGATGGACCTCGAGGCCGTGCACGAGACCGCCATTCCCTGGAGGGAAGAGGCACTTTTTCAATCTGCATTTCAACTACCAATGAATTACTGGCCCGCACCGCACTAGTCCCCTGACACGTTCTTCGCTTCACTTCTGCTGCAACACCTCGTTTACCTTCCTTCTCGTCGGCTTCTACACCAATTTCCTTGATTTTCTGAATACGTTTCCAAAAATCTCCTCGGGGTACATTCTCATCTAGTGTTCAGCAAACTCTTTCTATAGTCCGACACTGATGTCTATGGGGGGAAGAGTAATGATTTCTCCAAGCCTATGGTCATGCACATAAGCCACAGCTGTCAGATAATGTAAGGATTATGCTCTTCCCAAACCTCTATATGTACATTCTTGGGAATTCGTTACATGCACATGAACAATTAGGCAAATTTGGTCAGCACGTAGGGTTCACAGAAGATTTTTCCATCAATTTGGGCCACCAACACGTGGCCCTGGATGCTCTGCAGGTACTCCCTCTGCTCCAATGGACCCCATCCATCGTCTTCTATTTGGGCAACCAGGGTTCGAAATGGGTGGAATTCAATGTGACTGTGGCCGCCGATCTAGAGCTTGACACTGCCATCCTTGAGTGTCAATGGGTGGATCCCATCGATGTTAAAGAGGGATGGACACATACCGCTATTGGGGCGGATGGAGTTCGTGAAGTCATAGCCACCACAATGGTCTACTACACAACCATGGAAGAACTGGAATAGCCCACATATCCTCTTGGGAATACTTTCCCTCGAAATACCCCTTAGGATACTGTATATCCTAGCCAATACTGGTACCCCTAGGTTAAGCTTGTTCTTTTTCGCAATAATCCCAGGCATCACTAGTGTCCTCGGGTGGACTACCATCCTCGTGTCCCTCACAGGTAACTACCAGCCACTCAAGAACACAAAAAGCAACTCGGAATAGAGCACATTCAGTTCTCGACGTTCATTGATTCCAAATACCCATGATCGATATTCTCCTATTTGAAAAATACTCCAATATGATCCTTCATTTCCCCTCTGAGATGTGTTCGAGCATTACTTCCCTTAGCCTGGAATCTTTGTGGCCATGTCCTGGGTCAAGAAAAGACTTAACCACCATGAATATGGTATGTCCTTTAAGATTTTTTTTTTGAGTTCCTCTTTAACCAGCTCTAGCATGTTCCATGACTGGATTGGGGTGCAGGTCCTATCCCCCTATACATTCTCCATTAGGAGGAACTCATCATATTGATACCCCTCCAAATGGATTCCTCTGATACATTGTACATCCCACAGACTGATGCCCACCTCCCCATGGAGTTTGTGAAAAGTGTTGGTATCAGGCGACCAGTGATAGAACAACTCTACTACTAAGTCCTACTATCGGTAAAAATGGAATTGAGACTTCCAAGTGGACTCGAAAAGCCTAATGGCCTGCAGCTCCAGCCCGATTTCATCACATATCTGGCATACCCAATACACCCATGACCATTCATTGGTAAAGTTTCCCTGGAATGGTAATCCCAATCATTTTAGCCTGTCATCTCATCAATAATGATTCTTCTTAAAGTACTTGCATAAATTGCAGTGGATACCTTGGGAATTGGATCACTTCCTACAATCATCATGGTCTTCGGATTAAGGACGTAGATGGTTGTGTTTTGTGTTTCCCTAGAAGGGTGGTCGTTTTTGGTGATGTGGAATTGTTGAAGACTATCCTCGCACATCACCCATGACCGCGATGTTTCTTCCTTGAAACCTGGCGTCAGCACCTCTTCTAGAAGACCAAAATTCCATAGTGGTAGGGTACTACTCAAGAATTAGTCTTTTTGAGCTTTCTTGAGCATGCGGAAAAGCATTTGGTTGTCAGACACGCCCCTCCTCATGTGAAGAATCTAAGGGTTCGCGATCACTTGGGTTCTCCTTGGTGCAGCGGCAACGTACCTCTTGTCATCGGTCTATTGAGCGGCCATTTTTATAACTCCTTAAGGTTTTCCATGAAATATGGATGAAACGATGTGAAAATTTGGTGTTGGCATGACAGAAGGGAGATTCGGCGAGGAAAAGCGGCAGCATGAAAGAAGGTCGTTGTCCGCAGAAAAATTTCAGATGGCGCACAAAACCTTGAGTAAATCATGGAATCTTACATGCGGAACAATACGTTTTTCATGCACGAGAGCAAGATAGCATGTCGTGTAGAAAACGTAAAAGTAGTGGCAAGGGGAGCAGCCTTTTTAAAAAGTTTTGACGCGGTTTTTGTGCCCGCACAACCTTCTTTCATGCGCAAATCATGTTTTTCCGTTCCACCGAGGATAATATTCCTATTTTTGGGCGGACCCTCAAAATCCAAACTGTAGGTTCCCTTTCAGATTTGATTCAGAGTGGGTATTTTTTGATGTTGAAATGCTGAGAACGGCCACATCGGGCGGGTAAACGAGAACTAAATCAATTCGGGATGAAAAAATAGGAAATCTCAAGGCCCAGGAAGCAAACACACACTAGATTCGGAAAGTGTATGCAATAGGAGTTTCGGCGAGCAAGTTGTTGCGTTCCGACCTTCCCTCCCGTGCCCAAACCGCCGTCCTCCGTGTCAGGCTGCTCTAACCCCATTTCCATGCCCAAGGCATTGTCAAACGGGGGTTTGCACACTGTGCCCCATTTGCATTCCCAAGGTGTCATCGAACGTCTGCTTGCGCACGGGTCCCCGTTTGCGTGACGTGCCCCATTTGCGTGCCCAAGGCTACCTCTAATGGCCATTTTCACATTGGTCCTTCTATGCATTCCCAAGGCGATGTCGAATGTCTGTTTGTTTGTTGGGCGCTGTTTGCGTTCCCAAGGAGACATCGAACGTCTGTTGGCATGTTGTGCTCTTGTGCGCCATTCAAAGGACTCTAGCATTAAAGGGAATTGTATCCCCACTCTTCGAGGACGGTTACTGAAGACAAAGTAATGATCTGTTGTGCGAAACCCCATCTTCTATGATCACGTGAAAAAACACATGGCCTTCAGGAATTGGTTCTTACGCGATAGGTTCCCCGAGGGGGCCTTTGTACGGGCCCTCGGTTCCTTGTAAATTTCTTTTTCCCCTAAGTTGTTTGCATGCAAGGGGTCCCCTATTGCACGCACATCCATGCTCCATCAGGCACTCTTCCATGCATTCCATCAAAATTGTGTGCAAACCATCTGTCTTGTGCGCCATCCTTTCATCTTGTGCACCACCGGTCACACTGGCATACCAGACGTCTACCTTTCACGCCACATGTCCCACTAGAGCGCCACCCATACCTATGCGTGCAACCGATTCATCATGCGCACAAACTTTCCCAATTGTCCTCAAAATTCTTAATTTTCCCCGACCCATTATTTGACATGCGCTTCGTGTGATGCCCTCACCTTGAGGCACGGTGTTCGAGCCCCTCTTATGTGCAACATGCCTGCACCACGTTCTCTTTTCTCGTTCGACCCCTTAGGTTTGTAGGAAGCAATTTCAAAATACCTTGGACAATACTTCCTGTTGCATTGATTTGCCTCATTCTCCTACAAATAGGTATGCTAAAAGATATTTCTTCTTCACATAGACACACTAACGTGAACCCCCAATGGGATCACCTCTTGACACCCCCAGTCATGGCGTTTCCTATCCCTTCTCTTCACCAATGTGAAAAGGCTACTAGTAATGTAATTCCTAGGGGTGTAGAGAGAACCCACCTCATCTGAGCTACAGAACGTTAATCTTCAAAGCACAGTTTCCCTTAGCACATGACCTTAATCTTTGACATCCCCCCATGCATCCTACGCGGGGTCCCCCGACTCGGACATTTTCTATGCCCAATGGTCTCCACTGGAGGGAAATCATTCCTCACATGGAATGAGATCCTCTTTATCAGAGCGGTGTCTGTCCATGGGGAAAGGGAAACCACCCTGGTGTAGCCCCCTAGTTTTCTTTGCAGGAGGCGACATCCCTGCCCCTCCTTTATTTGGTGCCAAATCCCTTTCCCGCTGGGATTTGCCACCACTGGGTCTCCACCATGGAGTAAGTCCCAATATCCATCTACCTGGGTGGCTAATCATGCGTAATCCACTATTTCCTCTTTGGGCCGCTAACCATGTGTAATCCCAACTTTACATCCCACAAACGCACCTTTCACGATGTGTTCGTTAGTACTCTACTACCTCTTGTTTCTCACACCGAGCATGATTAACGTGGGCTTAGAGTAAGCATCGACCGTGACATCCATTCTCATGGGCTGCCTATAGTGTAATCCCCACACCATCGTCCCAGACTATGTGGTCTTTGATCATTGCAAAGGAATGGCATGTAGGAAGCCTCTATGAGGTTCAATCCCAACAACCATTGGTCCTGACCACTTTCACGTCGGTGCACCAATACCCCCACCCGAACTACATGGACATTGATAACTACCAAGGCAAAGTACATAGGGAGATTATTTGAGTTTCATGCCAAACAACCACTGGTCCCGACCACCTTCACATTGGTTCACCAATGCCTCATCCTGAACTGTGCGGGCTATGATCCTTGTCTCCTAGACATGGTACATAGCAAGAATCTATGAGGTTCAACCCCATTCGGCGGTAATCCGTTGTGATCCCATCTAGTGGTAAGCTGTTTTGATCCCACCCAGCGGTAATATGTTGTGACCCCATCCAGTGGTAAGCCATTGTGACCCCATCAAGCAGTAAGCTGTTGTGACCCCATCCAACAGTATGCCATTGTGACCCCATTTAGTGGTAATCCGTTGACATCCCCATCCAGCAGTAAGCCGTTGTGCCTCCATTTAGCGGTAATCGGTTGAAACCCCAAATTCATGGTAATCCATCATTAGGTGAACTATGAGGACTTTGATTCGCTGCCACGGGGATGCATAGGAGGTCTTTTTGAGGCAGAATCCCAAAATCATCTTCATCCTCATGGCGGTTACATCCCATTCACCATCCACTTCATTCACTTTCCACTTCATTCAACACTCCATCATCCATCCAAATTCTTACCCGGGCGGCCACATCCCGGTGGGATCATGCGACGTACTTACCCATTCCCCTTAAATACAATCGGGGAGCTAACCACACATTGTCTCCTACAGCAGTGTTCCCTCCAGAGGTTTCTCCCATCTGATCCACTAAAATCTGTTTTTTTTCAGTTTGATCAGTCTCTGTTGGATGTTAAACTTGCTGCGTACCCTATGTTAAATATCGTAATCTTAGGAAAACCTCAGATACATGTCTATGGAATATAATTTGTCATGTTATATGTGGGATGCCTTAGGATTTTGCGCCCTTGAGTATACCTATAATTAGGGGAAGAAACCCAGACATGCCAGTGTTCCAGCGTCCAAAGATGCCAATGATGTCCAACATGACTACTCCCCTGACTGAAGGTTGCTGCCCTGACCGGGCCCTTCAGAACGTCCGGATGGAAGAAGTGTAATTAATTGGTGTCCATGAAGATGTGGAACTAGGAAGAGTTTCACGAACGACATATTAAATCATTACGGGACACCCAGACTAGATGATGAGTTCCAAGGAGGATTCCAAAAAAGGATGAACTGACATCCCATCATCCAGTTTTGATCAAGGAGCAAACATCCATAAATAAGTGATGGATGCCACACACCTTTGGAAAGACAAAATTTGGGGCAACAGCTATGATTCCTCGTAGCCAGATGCGCACCCCCCGACGAAAGCATCAGAATCAGGGTTTTTTCCCATCATTTTGGTGGGAGGATAGATGGATGACTACCCATTTTGGATTTGATCTCTTCTATTTGTAATTACATGTGATGGTAAGAATAGTGGAAATTTTTTCCCAAATATGTGTGTAGATTAATGTAATGGATAGTGTCTATTCACAAACATATATCCTAGATATAGATTTTATGGAATACTATTGGTGTAACATGTATATCCTGTAAGGGCATGAGGATCCCTACTCGGTGTATGGACTACAATGGCTTGAGGTTTAATACTTTTCATACGATACATTTTATTTGAGATGTGGAGGCTCCTAGAAAATACCTAGTTACTCTGGTTGTGTGTAATTGGTGGTTGTAATACATGAGCTGCATCTCGTGGTGCTTCTCCTAGGTGTGTGCGGGCAAGCCTTTTTGGAGAGAGATGTTTAGGATGTGCGATGCTGGGGAAAAGCAGAAAACCAGTGGGGAAGTAGTAAAGGGAAAACATTGATATTATTTATTATATTATATACTATTGTATAATATACCTAGTGAGAGTATCCATTGGAAGGCTGGGAACATAGCATACCTATTTAGGTGACGAGTTAGTTCTATTTGTTATTCATTGTGCTTTAGCATTCTTTATTTGCTTTTGCATGATAGGATCCATTAAGGTTCTTATGAAGTATACTGTTATTGACACACTATGTATATATGTAAACTACTTTTTATGTCACATGGAGCAGGTTGGAGATCTGGCTGGTTACTACTATCTTGGGGTTGCAGGATCTATTCAGGCTTTGTGGTTAATACTATTTTTACATTCATTTGGTACTTGCTGTTTTCCATTAAGTTGGAGTAGTTTTTCATGACATTACATATGTGTAATTGAGATTTCTTGTATGTTTTAGTCTTAGATGGATTCGGTTGGTTTCGGTCTTTTCTATCTCTTTCACATGTGTTCTCATAGAGGGTAATACCTCCAATTAGTGTGTTTACTATACCTTCGGTGTTAGTCGCCAACCTGGGGCCTACTGAAGGTAAGACTCGGGGGGTCACTATCTCCCTTCTCACATTTCTGACCCAAAAGGGGTGAAAATTGTTGGTTGGTGGCCATGACATAGTCTACATGAAATTTATAATAAATTAATATTTCTTGACTTTCCTAAAGTGCCCCTCCTCCATCTTATAAAAGGGAACTACCTCTACCCACTGATTCACACTTCCAAATCCCATTGAATATGCCGAAACCTACCCAAATATCCTCCCAAAATCCCCCAATTAATTATAGAGGCCAAAATTTGGGATGAAATACAACTTATGGAGTCCATTTATGAAATTCACACGGAGACACCTGAAGAAGAGTTAATCATTTTATCCCTTCTTTCAATGTTAATTTCTTCTTCTACTTCTTCTTACTAAGTTGCTTCCATTCTAAAATAATAAATCTATCATTTAATATATTTGAGATGTTTTTAATATTACAGTACAACCATATTCCTATTTTCACCCATACTATGAAAAACAATATCCTCATATGTGAGTGCGTACGACTTATCCTCTCCACGATGTGCTGTAAATTTTTTTTCATGTACACATTATTTCAATGGGTATAATGATGAATATAATGGATATAAATAATAAATATAAAATTATATTATTTCTCTAATATTCATATTTCAACCAAATCCATACCATTGAACCATTGAAAAAATGATATCGTCGCTCATACGTACGTACAACTTACCATCTCCACGACTCGATAAGACTCATCATCCTTGTTAAACATCCAAGAATGATTATAAAAATAAATATTTTTAATAATTATGAAATATATGAAATAATAATCCTACTATGTTGATATATATATAAAAATATTTCATTCACTTACTTCCATATGATACCAAAATAGAAACTACACTCAGGCGTACTTACGACCCACCGTCTCCAGGAACAGTGTATTCCATTTCATATATCTATTTATTATAAATATTTAAATTTAGGATATATAAATCATAATATATATTTTGGAATTAATTAAACCATGATATATAGAATTTTATCAAAGATAACATGTCAAAACACATACGATAAACAGAGCGATATTACACAAAATGTTGCATTTACTTGAAATTGTTAATAAATGGGTAACATAATGTCATAAAATAATCACATATGAAATCAAAAATATTATTATGATTATCATATAAGTCAATAACATGTTTAAAAAAATTATGTTGAAGTTTTAGACCCATAAAGAGAGAATCAAATTTAAGGTAAGGGTTAATTCCCCGATCACATTATTATCCTAGATTATTTATGTGTAATTATTTATTGGGAAATATTTATCATCATGTCCATATTTGAATAAAATTGTCACAAAAGAATTCTCTTAAGGTTTTATTTAAGGGTATATTTAACTAGATCATCTTTTTAAATATTTTAATGATTTATTTTCCTATGTCTATTTAATAAATTTCAATGCTTTCAAAATGATATGAAGGATTTATTTATTTGGACATGATTGTTTTAAAATGTTAGTTCCTTTAAAAAGTTCCAAACTACAATGCGACAATTTTATTCAAAAAAAATTTCAAATTTCTTCCTTTATAAATTGTGCAACATTTCAATGATTTTTTGAAAAATGGATATTTATCTCAATTATTATTACTGATTTTTTTTATCTATGACAACATACATTATTTGGATATTATTCTTGATTGAGGTTTATTTATTATAACACCATATTTTGTATTGTATTGAATGAGTTATGATATGTTTGACTGTGGATGTTCTATACCATTCATGGTTTATGGTTAATGTATTAAAATTTCATATACTAGTTTTAATACGAATGTTTTTGTTTTGTTTCACCCTTATCATATGAGGAATTCATTGGAATTAGTAAGTAACTGGTGGGGCCCTCTATAGACCCTCAATGCATCAATAGGTAATTGTAGATAAACTAGTTTCATAGAACAAGGCCTTGATAGAATATTTGTGAATGGTCTTGGCATAAGGTCTTGAAATATTAATTATTATGTCCTGCATTATGCATTCCATTATTATGATATTATTCATTACATGTGATTATTCGACTAGTAGAATATATATGTTCACATTTACATGGTAATGTTTGATTTATTTTTTTTCCATATTATGTTCATGTTTATTTTCAGAAAGGATATTGTTCTTATTATACATCTTTCCTTAAAATTATATAGCATATGCTAAATAATTTACCCTTACTTGGCATCTGAGATCACCCTTTCTTATGTTTAATTTTCCTATGATTTGAAGAAGTGTATTATGATTGATAACAATGGTTATGATTAGGGAATAATTTCACTCTCAAAGGATCATTTATGTTTTGTTTTATGTTAGAAAGTGTAATGTAACATTCAAGTATGTAATATATTTCTCAGGACTACTAAACTTATCGTTACTTTTAGACATGATTCATTTTAATCATGAAAATGTATTAAAATTATGCACATAAATTATATAGCTGGGGTTGGGGAATTATAGTGGAAAATTTGGAAATTATTTAAAACATTTTCTAAATCAAAAACCTTTTTGAAAAAAATAACATTTTGATTAACCATTGAAAGAAAATAAATTCTAAAATATTCAAGAACAAATTTTAATTTTGAAAATATTCCTTAAAATTCAAATTGTATGATTCAATGAGTGGAGTGGTCATGGATGTAGATAATTGTTTAGATGATGTATACATAAAAACAATGATTCATTTTATATTGTCTGTAGAATTCAGAAGACCCATTATCTGAAAATAGAAATAATAATCATTTAATTTTTTTAAAGAAATATAATAAAAATTAACAATTAATTTTAAAAAATCATAATGGAACATTTCTTGATATATTTAGAAATATTTTTTGTGGAAAAATTAGATTTCTAACCAATGAGAGAAATCATTCCATATTTTCTTAAATTTTTTTAAATTATCATAAGTACCCAATAGTGGAAAAGTGTACCATTATATGAACAAATTAGGAAATAAGAATGGATAAAAAATTATTTAGAATTATTTAGATATAGATCATATGGTTTCATCAATGGAATCATAATCATAAATGATCCTTATAAATGCCGTGATTATAAAAATTATCTCTTACCAATTTGGTTACATTGAATCATAAACCCATGATAACTTATCATTACATTAATCATAAAAAAAACATTAAGGATTAATATTAATTATATAACATGTCAAAGGTTTATTATATAATCCTCGTGAAATAATATAGGTCCGATAAATAACATATGTCTCAAATAAGAAAAAATGAGACAAAATCGACTTTTATGATATGGTATATTTTTATCTATAAAACCCATGAATGTGATATCCTAAAATGGATATGTAAATTATGATAAATGTTCTTATAATAATCACAATAAAAACAACCATGTGTGGTATGTACACCACATAGAATAAAAAGTTAGTGAGTATAGCATGCATCTTCTAAAAGAAAAAAGTGAGAATGAAATCCCATACCTAAAGTGTTGACATCCATTATACATATTCAATAATACATTATAAAATGATATTTTTTATACATTAAATACATACCCATATTAATTTATATCATTCAATATATTATTTACAAATGATATTTAAATGGTTGTACATTAATAATTAATTTTTAATGTTACCTTTCAGTTAATGACTATATCATATTACATATATGTTGTAATTTATAATTGTTTTTATTATCCTACATTAATCACAATTTTCTAATGTACAAACTAGTAACTAAATTATAAGAATCGTTTATATTATGTATATAGTAATTGGTAATAATCTATAAATATAGAAATTGTAAATAAAAAACATCGTTAATGTATACTCTGGGAAATACTTATCAATGAAGGGTATTTTCCATTTTCATGTATGATTTAATGAAAGAAGTGTATATGATACATTATAATTCTTGAATCAAATTTATATCATATGTGTCATATATGTTTATTAAACCCATTCACAAGATTCTATGAAATACATGAATTAATGGTTGGTCTATGCTAACCTTTAATTGATTTATTCTTTTATTATTCCACCCATATAAAATCACATGAGATTATATGACCCAAAAATGAAACAAATTTTAGTAAAAACTCACAATTTAAAAGTTATACATACAAATAATCCTTCCATTGGGACTTCAGTACAACTATAATGTGAACTTCATTCTCTTACATATATATTGAATAGATGATAATATTTCCTATAAAGACTACCAAAATCGAATCATGGTAATCTGTAAATAATATATTCATTATATAAATGATGATACAGGAGGAATTACTAAAACATAATGACATCACTATATATTAATAGTTTTCATATATTTGAAATAATTATGATTTGAATATATTATCCTTATTGACCCTCTATTGATGATATCTGGATTTAACCCACATATTAGCAAATTATTTAACTAATTTATGATGATAAACCAAGTCATTAATGTTGGTTAAATTATACTTATTCATGATAGTGATCCTGTATATCTCATGATAAATAATGTATGATCACATTGATCCATCATTCATTTGGATAAATATAATGGGTTCAACCCAATGTGACACACCTAGTTAGATGAATCCCTTGTCATGATTTTCCTACTTTTTCTTCTTCAATTACGATGACTAAATAAGTTCCATTATATAAAGAGTATTTAATGTATGTGTGGAATCTGATCACAGTTATATTGAAAACTAAATTACAGGATTCAGTGAAATAATAGGAAGCTTTATGGAAATACATCCATTAACTCGTACACAATAGTAATATCATTGATGTTGATTATCTCCCAATTCATTTGAGAGAATTTAAGCTTATTAAAATTAATCAATACCCATAAAATTGATGTGATTTTAAATATATGGCCATATTTATAATTACATTAATGGATGATCATTGGTTTCTTAGGAACATAAAACATGACATTCATTACATGAGATCAAATGTGGTAATTATGTTGAGAAAAAAATTAACTTCCTAAGATAATAATAAATTAAACTATAGGAATATTTTTAGTATTTTCATGAAGCACACGGCAAGAAAATCAATCTAGAGAGAAATAATATAGTAAATATATTTTCATCATCCCATTAGGTTTTCACATTGATAATTCGAAAAAAATAATGGTATGAGGCCTCTTAATACCCTTTTAAAATTTGTAAGATAAAAAATAATTGGTAGATCTTGAGTCAAATTAGATATTATTAGTTTTAGGTGGTTGATATGTATACTATAAACCATGATGTCATCACACCAATCATCAATAACAGTGATCTGATATGTTTTCCATTTATCCATTAGATTAATATGTTGTTGATGTCAATTATCATCATTAACATTCAGATTCAAGAACTATTTAACAAAATTATTATACTCTATTCATTTGAAACCTTGGAGTATGTGTGGTGAATTTTTTGTAGATTTCTCTAAATTTACATAATTAACTATCTTATTTGGATCACATTATCATTATATTTCCCAATTACATTCCTTTACCCAAAAAAAATTTACCGTTCCCTTTAATACAGTTTCCTCCCCGTATCCTTCCATGCCTCGTGGATTACAGAATTCTCATCATCTAGTCAATGTGATTTATAGAGTTTCCCTTGAACTCCATAATTTATTTGTTATCAATACCATGTTAGTTTTTACTAAATCAAATATATATTTACAAATTGATAGATCCTTTAATTGTTTTCGTATCATATAATGTATATTATAGATTTCACCCTTTAGAGGAATGTTTTTAATCCAATAAAGAATAGGTAAACCATACATTCAGGTTGGATGATAATTTAATAAGTGTACCTATGAATTCCTGTAAAAATGTCAACATAGGTAAGAAAAATTCATCATAATCCCAATTTACCTTAAACAATTACATTTTAATTTTTATGAAGAATTATAGTGAAGTACTTATTGAAAAAATAAGATCTTATATTAATCCCACAAAATGAATCAAATATCATATTTTGACCACATATTTTTCACGAGAGTCTAAAATGATCTAACTCACCTTTAAAATTATAGATTATAGAATAACCAATTCATAATCCACACACTAGATAATGAAAAAAAATTCAGTTCCACTGACAATGTTCTTAGTAACTGGAAGATTAGTGGAACCCCTTAGAGATGGGGGACTTTGACTCATTATGGAATCTAGAGAATATTGTTCCCTCTTATTGTCATCTCATGTTCATAATGGTTTATAACATGATAATTTTGTGTAAACCTACAAATAAGATATTTCATTCCATATACCAAATCATTTTGTTTCTCTGGAGAAAAAAAAATTAATTTTACCTTATATTATGAATTAAAATGGTTTAATCATATTCCACCAGTATACTAAATCCAAAAAATCAGAGTGTGAAAAATAGTAATAATTGTGGGAAAAACATAGTTGTAAAAATAATTTATTGGAAATATAAATAAATACACATTATTTTAAATTTAAGTCTCCAATGGTTTAAAAAATTTTATTCATATACATCCTCTATTAAAATCATGTATGATGGTTTGGAAATAAAATGAAACTTAATAAAATAATACCCCTAATTTGTGTCAAACTATGTTCATAGTAAAGCATGTTATCATGTACCAAATAATTATCATGAAAATCCAAAAGCCCTTATTTTCAGAGTTATTACCCATAGGTACATGTCTTAAATAACCACATCCACCATTAGTATTAAGACAATGATGTATTTGTTGGTAAACTATATAATCTCTTTGTTCCTAGAACTCTAGAATATTACTGTATACATTGGATTATCCTAATATTTGTCATTTAGTTTTCTTCATCCTAGGTTCTAAAGGTTAACAAATACTATATTCTAATGCAAATTATCATCATAGAATATGTTAATACATAGGTATTACTTCTTTTATTATGAAGAATGATTATATTATAAAGACACAGTCCCGAGGATGATAATTGATTGATACATCTGGATACATGGAAGAATAAAAAACATGTTCATAAGACCTATAAATAATATCCATATTAGTTCCTAATAAAAATCACCCTTCTTATTAATATCACACATAATAACAATAATTATATATTGGTAAATGAATCATAATAAAGGGTGATATTAGATGTCCAGAAAGGGTATGAAATGGGAAAACATGAACATTACATGGGCATAAGGGTATGAGAATATTATAATAACTTATGAAAACCAAACATGTGATATTAGAAAATGAAATCTTTATTAATGACATATATATTGGTTTTTCATAAGACACAATTCATTATAGAATCAATGAAAATAATTTATGAGAGTATAACATATAAATTAGAAAATGAGTTTGGAAAAAAAATATTTATAAAAGATAAATTCTATTGTAGTAAATGGTCATGTACAAGTCATCCATATTGGAATGGGTTCACTCCCAATACCATAATAGTAGTGAAGGTTCAATCATATGACTATCATAGTGGACAAATTCCATTACTAAACTAGGTACACAACCCATTCCAGTTTTGTTCATCTCATGATTTATAAATATTTACTCATTGAATTGGATGGGGATGTATGGAGAAGAATTAAACTATTGGAAATTATTCAAGTGATGGATAAAATATCATAAAAAATTCATCACATCAAAACCACTCTAAATAAAAGGGATTCAAATGATTTACATGATATTATAATCCATTAAAATGAAATTGGTCTGATATAGATTTCATTATAGCAAAAACTATAAAAAATAAATATGTTTCGTAAACATCACTTAATTATTATAATAAATCATCCACTGAAAGAATAATTTTATTACAAATAGATCATATACCCATAAAATTAAATCAACATCAAAAAATGTTATCATTCATTACTAGAAATTCTGAAAATGTTATATTAAAATAAAAATATATTTACCAATTTTGATAAATGTCAAAGTCACTTTATTTGAAAAAATGAATGGGGATTTGTATTAATAAAATTATTGAAATGAAAACAGATGTTATAAATGAATTTAATATATATTAGTTTAATTTTAAAAAAAATTGAATACTTTTTTTATAAACAAGGTTATTGAATGGAAACAATTTTTGACCAATGGGATAAATAATATATAATATTCATATAAAGATATATTTTCTATCCATTGGGTAAATAAAATGATAAAAAATAAATAAAAAAATTTATTCTCAATAACTAACCATATTAGATGATTATACTTGTGGTTAATGAGTTATATATAATTATGTTTCATCATTTGAAACATAGTCATAACAAATCCTGATAAATGATGAGATTTTAACCTAAAATAACTATGATTTATTATCTTTTAAATGATAAGTAATAATAAAAGATAAATTAATATGAATATTTAATTATCAGGAATATATTGATATTAATGATGGAAAATTTATAGTGGAAGTATATATATTCAATAAAATAAGGTAACTTCCTAACAAATCACTTGTCCTAAAGAACAAAATTTGTGGAAAAAATCACTTTCCTTATGTCTCAACATCATTTATACATATTAGAACCTACTTATAATGAATATATTTTTAATCTAAATATATTAAAGAGTCATAAAAATATTTAACAATCCATATATTAATTTATTATGAATATTCATTACCTTTTTTTGAACAATTTCTTGTTAATATCACATTTTGGGTAATAACAGCTTCATATTTCATAGATGTTTTGATTTGGTATTTTTTAATCCTTCAAAATTAATTATTGGTACTTCAAATAAATTTCTTTCAAATGATATAAAAATAATATATATTAAATATATATGTATATATTAAATATATATGTATATATATTATTCTATTATTGTTTTGAATTTAATATGATTAACACCACTTATAGAGATGGGGAGTTGTATGTATACAAGAACTATGTTTCGATTTTCTAGATAGATCGATATAATAGAAGTTAACTAATATAAAACCATTCCAAAGTGATATTTTTCATAAATATCACATATTATATTTAAACTTTTCATATTAACTTCCATAAATATAATTAGTGAAAAATTAATCACAACTCTTGACGATGTGGTAGTTCACCGTACACGTATACGACATTATCATATCATCGTAGAATCGTGAGTAAGAAGTAATATGGGATATCATGATAATATAAGTATAATAAAATCATAAATATAATATATATAACTAATTTATCCACAATTAAATATATCATTTATATTTTGTAATGGAAACAAATAATGTTTTTGTGATGTTGTAGTCCTCCAAACAAATAATCTATGATTTTGTTTCCCATTTGTGGGGAATTTTGAAATGTAACACAATGATATTTTAAAATAATTATATCATATTTTAGTTAATATATTAAATGAAAAACTAATAATATTAAATAATGAGACACACTAATGATTTGTGATATTTTTCTATTTAAATGAGTTAAATATCTGTGATATATTATGAAACACACAGTTCATGTTTTAAATGAAACAGTATACTCTATTAAAATATTATTATAAACAAATATAACCTAGTTGTATGAAATAGGGTTTCAATAATAATATATAATTTAATTAAATTATTTGGTATAAAATTTTTTAAAATAAATTCAATGTATATATACTTATTATAAATAAAAGAATAATCATTTGAAAAAAAGGAAATTTTTTATTAAAAACTAGACTTTATAAAAGGTTGTTTGCACCTAATTTTTTATAATAATTTAAAATTAAAATTTACCACATTTAGGTAATTTATTCATAAAAATAAAATACATTTTTGAAATCTAATTTTCAAAATTATCTTTGGGATTATTTTGTTCTGATAAGATTACTTTTTTGATGAATAGTGAAAATATTGATATTTATTGAAAATTTCATTTTCACTTAAAAATATTATAGGTATAGAATTAAATAAAATATGTTATTTTCATTACCTAAAAATACATATTTGTATATATATAAATAATATGTAAAACAATATTTCATTAAATTGGATATCTTTTTAAATTTTTCTTTCATCGATAGATAGGGAAGCACAAAGAACCAGGTTTAAAGAAAACATAATTAGTTATGATTTTGAAACATAACTAAAAAAATTCACACATTTAGGAACATTATTTTAAAAATTGTCTTTAAATTATTATATATAAACATTTTAAAATTATATGAGGGTTAGTTTCTTATATTTTTTTATTAAAATATTTATTTTTTGATGAACAGTGAAACATAATATATTTTAGATGAATACTACATTTTTAGTTAAATTATTTATAAAGTTAAATTATATTTTTAATTTTTTTTTAATGTTAAAATAGTTTATTTATATATTATTTTATCCAATTGACATTATTGGAATATTTTTCATGTTCAATATAGATATAAAAATTTGGCATGGTCTTAAACATGTTCTCTTTGAAATCCTATCCAATCATCATTTTGCATGATTACTTTTAAATTAAATTATTAAAAATAATTGAATTTAAGTTTGAAAATTCATTAGATACTTGGAATAGAAATATGCTTTATTATATAATAATTTAATTTTTTTGATTATAATGATTAGTGAAATATGTTAAAATTAATTACCATTATTCTTGTTAAAACGATTTTATTGCGGGATAAACATAATCTAAAAGGGGTGAAATGACCTACAATCTTATACTAAACTGATTGGATTTCCATATTTTAATCCTTTTCATATTATCCACGTTGATTTTGATTTTTGGATAAATATTTACATAAACATGACCTATATAATATGTTATATAATGAAAAAAATAAAAAAGGGACCTTCATTGCCTTTAATATCTATATATCAAGGGGATATGGAAAATAAATCATATGTTTATTTATAAATACTATTATGAATGATAAATAATTTTTTTATATTTTACTAATTTATTATATAATTTTATAGATGAAATAATTACTTCAATTGGCTATGAAATTCCAACGTATGAATTATTTGTGTAATAAAACAATGATGTTAAAAATATTAAATGTTAATAAAAAAAAGAATTAATATGTTAGATTAATTTTAATGTGGTTATATTATGTTAACAGGATGATGAAAACGTATATATCAATTCTTTAATTGTCTTTATATTTTAAAAATGATATTAAATGAATAATTAAAAAATTTACATTAATGTTCATCTTTGAAAATAAATATCTTATAAAATAATTTAAATCTTCCAAAAATAATATCTTATGCCATGTGATTTATAGACAATAATAAATATCAACTATGTTTCATTCTTGTAAAAATAATATAACTACTATATTTACATATAAATATTAAAAACTAGGTTTTGAAAGTAATTGTTAAGAAATTAATTTTCAATGTTATATATGCTTGTATAACAATTTATTTTCAACAGAAATATTAATTTTAATTGATAAATTAGACTTTATATATATAATTTTTGTCTAAAAAGTATCTTTTAAGGCTTAGTTTATTTCAGTATTTATGGATAAATTAAATATCTTAAAAATATTAATTACCATGATAATAAGTAAAAGGATAAAGTTCAGTAATCTTAAATAATAAGAATAACATGATAATAAATGTGGTCGTTTTTTTGGTGGATGTATTTTACAACCAAATAATCCACACTCTCTTTTATGGTTCTACTTTGGAAGAACATGAGGTAATAATAACATCCCAATAGTGAAAATGTTTCACTATTAACAAAACTTCCACCCCACCTCAATTTTAAAAGAGAAACAAACTCCCCTAAATTACTAACACCGATCATAACATTTGGATCAACCAATATCTTCCAAAATAACTTTCCAAACTTTTTAATTTATTCTTAGAAGCCTCTGTTTTGGAATAAATCCTACTTATGATTTATTTTCTATAAAATGAAGGAGGATACACGAAGAAGATGTAATCATCTTCATCAATAATTTTGTTTTCTTTCATCCTACACGAAATTCTATTATTATTAAAAATAATGATATAATAAAATCAAAATATTAAATAAACATATCTGTTTTTACATTATTTTTATTATCATCAAAAACCTCCACTTCCTTTAAATGGGTTATCAAATCTAAATTTGTTTATAAAATGGACTGCTGCATCACGAACCAATGTCGATTGTTTTTACTTTACCACATCTAATGGTTGGGTATGGTGATGAATATAAGGTATATATTTGAAATTAATAATATAAATATTCCTATTGATTTATTATATCATATATTACATTTTATGTTCTATCTAGTAGGGGATGTGATAACATCGCTCATGCGTACTACAGACTACTACCTCAAAAAGCAATTTGATTAATTTTTTACACATTCATTACACAAAAGGTAATAAGTATAATGCTATTTAATATGTGTGATATAAATTACCTAATAATGATATCAAATAAATATTTATCATCATTTAATGGTAAAATATAATTTTAATTTTTTACATTTGATAATGACAACATCGTTCAAGTACATGTGGAAAACTACATCCACAATATGATGTGACTCTTTTTCCATCACCACACAAGATAGATTATACATATAAATGTATTTAAATAAATTTAATATAGTTTATTATATTATTTTTAAAAATTAAAACCATTCGATAATGATAATTGAAAAATGGAAATATCAGTCATGGATATATATATCAAAAAATTTCAATGATCACAATCCTCATTTATTTTTCGAAACCATCATTCGTGATTTGTCATAAAAGTATAATTGTTGTCTAAATATGGAATACTTTCTCATAAATAATTATTGTCTTTTTTTCAGTAATGTGTTACTAGGAGGTTAATAAGGATAATATAAATGAATATATATGATATAAATGAACTTATTTTTATATCCCAGATGTAATTATCATTATTAAATTATAATATATAATTTTTATTTTTTCATATAAATATGATAACATCATTCCTATACCTATGGTAGACCACCAGCACGAAGTGATATGAATCTATTTTTATCACCACACAACATGGATGATACATATATTAGTATATTTAATTAAATAATATCATAATTATCATGTTATTATCTATCTAGAATTATGAATTTTTACATAAATTCATTCAATAATAATCATTGTAATATAAAAACATTAATCATGCATATGTACACCCAACCATCTCCATGAATGTACCATAATAAATTTCTCAATTACATATTTTATGATTAGATTTTAATGTATAATATAATTTTAGATATTATCCTTATTTCATTATTACTATTCATGAAATGATAGAAATAGAAAACTTGCATATTACTGAAGTTTCGGAAAAAATAAAAAATTTTAAAATAACGAAATTTACACATAAAACAACAATATTCAGAAAATACTATTAATGAAAATGTGATAAGAAATTATTAATATTAATGTGGTTATAGACTAAGGTAATTTTTGTTAAAAACAATATAATGTAGGTTAGATCACATTAAATCAAAAGTAAGAAAGAGGAAAGAGATTCCACCTTAATTTACATTTCATTGACATGTAATATCATGAATCATTCATAAATCCGGGAACATTACGATTCAATGTGACAAACTAGACAATTAGACCCATTACATCAAATTAAATCTGGTGTTTGAGGGGTCCATGTAATGTCTAATGGTGTTTGGTTGAGGTAGGTGTCTTTCACTATTTTATAGGATTTTGATTTCTCATTGGTAATGAATAGTTTTAAAAATATAGAGTATAAAAAATGGTTGGCCATTTTTTACTATTAGGGATCTACTACAGTGGATAATTTGGATGTAAATATTGATCACCAATGGTGGATCATTTTAAAGTAATGGTGGATTATTTATAATTAATTGTGGATCACTAATGGTGGATCATTATTTTCTAAGGTTTAGTCATCAATGGTGGTCCATTTTGTATAAAAAGTGGTTAACCAATGGTGGATCTTTTGGAAATAAAATTGAATAACCTATTATTAATGATTTTTATCTAAATGTGTACCAATGACATAGGATCATTTTGAAAAAATTGAGAATCACCAATATTTGAACATTTTGAACTAATAGTTAATATCCAAGGGTAAATCATTTTGAGATAATAGTGGATCACCAATGGTTGATCATTTTGAAGTATAGGTTGATCAAAAATGGTAGATCATTTTGAACTAATAGTGAATCAAAAATGGTGGCTCATTTTGGAATCAGTGCCTTGTATGAGTGTAGTACAGTGGGGGCAGGTAGTTTTCTCACCCACCTCAACAGCAGCCATTCCAATCCAGGACCTTACAAGAACACGGGTAGCGAGCTCCCGCTCTATAGAGGGTGAACAGTGCTAGAGAAGGATGACCTCAAGGATCTTCATATGGACCTCTAATAGTGCATGGTCAGGGAGGAGGATGAAATCAGAGGGGAACAAGAGTTAGGTGTGGGTAGTTTAATGCTACAAAGGCAGCTGTTCCAGAATGGCTAGAGGTCGTTAGAGGTATGATTAGTCTGTTTAGTACTCTTACATGTGGGTTTTTTGAATCAGGAGCTTAACACTCCTTTTTTCACCACATCTAGCCCATTCCTTGGTTATATATGTAGAAAGAAATTACATTACTCTAGTGTGGAATACACGAGTTGGAAGTTAGACAAGCCTAGTTGGTGTTAGTCAAGGATGCAGACTGATGTTGGGGCTGCATCAGCCTTTTCAGTATCTCTTTCTGTTATAAATGTAGCCATGTGATGTCTTCTTGGGCATCGACTGGATATTTTCCATGCATTTAATTATCAACTGTGTCTGTATAAGGGCAGTGTTCTCAGATATGGGTGGTCGGCATATATAATTCATTAGTGAGTGGGGTTTCCAGGATGGAAGCCACTATGTGGAGCATGTTCTTTCCTTGTTAGCCGAGCGGTCAATGGAATCAGAAGAATTAGAGATAGTGGAAGTTATATAGATTATCTGCTATATTATGTAACTATTCCCTAAAGAGGTTGTGAATCTACCCCATCAACATGATGTTGAGTTTGGGATTGAAATATAACCCAGTCCATGTCCGAGTTTGAAGGATTCCTATCGGACAGTGCCTTCTAAATTGTGGGAGTTGTGGATTTTGGTTTATGACCTGATAGGGAAGGGTGTTTTTGACCAAGCGCATCTCCATAGGGTTCTCTAGTCTTGTTATCAAAGAAGTCAAATTGTGGTCTTGAGATGTTCATAGACTACTGAAGACTAAATTTGGTGATGGTCAAGAACCATTACCCCCTAAAAATGATCGACGGCCTTTTTGAATAGTTAATGGGTGAAATTTGGTTCTATAAGATCAATCTGCGATTAGGATATCACCAGTTGAGGGTGAAAGATGGTGACATCCCAAAGACTTCTTTTAGATACAGGTCTGAGAACTTTGAGTTCGTGATCACGTTATTTGGTGTTACAAATGCAACAGTTCTGTTCATGGGGCTCATGAACTCTATTTTTTGTGAGTATATAGAATGGTTCGTGGTTGTCTTCATCAAAGATATCATGATCTACTAAAGATTATAAGAGGATCACACTGATCATCTAAGCACAGTTTTGTAGATCCTTCGAAACCACCATATCTACAAGATGTTATCCAAGTGAAATATTTGGACATGAGAAGTCCACTTCCTTCGAAACGTGGTGTCCTAGAAGAGAGTAGACGTAGACCGGTCGAAGGTCAATGTAGTTGTGTCTTGGGTATTACCTAATAATGTGGAAGAGGATTGTAACTTATTAGGTATGAAAGTTTAATACTAGAGGTTCATACCCTAATTCTCTCAATTTGAATCTCCATTGACGCTTTTGACCAATAAAGAGCAGTCTTTTGTGTGGAGTGTGCAGTGCAAGTATAATTTCACTTACCTAAATGGGAAGCTAGTTAGTGCCCTAGTGATGGGGTTTCCTTAGGAAGGGGTGACCTTCGAAGTGTTCCGTAATGCTTCCGATCTAGGCTTGGGGTGTGTTCTGATGCAGTAGTGGGGAGTGATTTCTTATGGGTCTAAAAATATAAGTCCTCAAAAATGTAACTATGCCACGCTCGACCTAGAGCTTGCAGTGGTGTAATTTTCACTGATGTTGTGGCAGCATTACCTTATCGGGGATTGCTTCATGGTCTTCACAGATCAGAAGGTCATGTGGTGGGTCTTCTCTTAGTGAGACCTAAACATGCAGCACCAAAGGTGGATGGAGTTTCTTTAGGACTATGATGTCTTGATCTCTTACACATTAAGAATTGGGAACATTGTTACTGATTCCTTGAGTAATAAGTCTCAGTGGGAAGCGGTACATAAGTTTTCAGATTTTTGGAGAATGATGGAGGAGTCAAACGAATTGCACATGGATGAAAGAATTGATGGTGGTAGAGACAATATGTTTGATATGATAGTGCAGTCCTCTCTGATTAGGTAAGTGGGGGAGTCTGATTGGGGTCCCTCAATGACTAAAGTGATGTGTGATAGTGTTGGCCAGGGAAATGCCCTGGAAGGATGGTTAGCAGATGGTCATAATCCAATGCTTATAAACGGGAAGATGCATGTCCCAGGGATGATGCACAAAGGGGTTCTCCATGAGTTCCATAACTCATCTCTAGAGGTAAACCTAGAAGTTTCCAACATATATCGAGGCCTGAGCTAACAATTTTTTTCGGCCGGGGTAAAAGAGAAAGTGGTAGAGTTTGTGGCAAGGTGATTAGTGTGTGAGTTAGTGAAGGATGATCAATGTGTTCTTAGAGGTTTTTAAAGACTTTAGACATTCCCAAGAATATTTGGGATGATTTCTCAATAGATTTCATCACAGGACTACCCAGGGCTTCGGGAGGATGTGATTCCATTTAGGTAGTGGTGGAATGATTCACAAAATCAACTCACTTCTTAGTGGTTAAGGTGAGGAGCACAGGGGATGAAATAGTACAGACGTACATGGGTGAAGTTATGAAGTAGTATGGAGTTCTCAAAACCATTTTCATGGACCAAAATACATGGTTTACCTCCTGATTCTGTAGGGGATTGCATCATGAGTTTGGAATCCAGTTTTGTCTTAGCACTGCTATCCATCATCAGAAATATGGGAAGATAGACTGAACCATCCAGATGTTAGAGGATATTCTTAAAGGCATGTGTTTTGGACTTTAGAGGATCATGGGTATGCCACATGTCTCATTTATATTTTTCCTAAAATAATAGCTATCACTCTAAAAATGTTATTACACTGTTTGTATCCTTTTATGAATGGCTGTGATGTTCCCTTGTGTGATGGAAAAAGGTTGGAGGGGCATGTGTTCTTGGCCCAGAGGTAGTGCAGAGCACAATAGAGAAGGTTCAACTTGTGCATGAGAGGAAAAAGGTGGCTTAGGACGGGTAAAGGTCATATTATAATCATAAGATGAGACCCTTGGAGTTTTATGTTGGGGTCCATGTGTTCTTAATGGTTTCCCCTCAATGTGGACAACAGATGTTTTGCAGGGAGAGTAAGCTTTCTCCTAGGTTCATCAGACACTTTGATGTGTTAGGACGAGTTGGCAAGGTGGCATATCCTATGGCATTACCACAACTATTGGAGATGATCCACAATTTCTTTCATGTATCTCATCTTCTTCGGTGTCTACACGATGACTCCCACGTCCTCGGATGGGGAGAGTTGGATATTGAGGATGTAGTTATGTTCATGGAGTGAATGGTGAGAATCAAGGATTGTAAGGAGAAGGTGATTCGTGGATGGGCCATTCCCTTGGATCGTGTGTTTTGGAGGAATGGTGGACTCGAGGAGAGTACCTATGAATGGGAGGCACATATACATTCTTGGTACCTAGAGATATTATGAGATTTGATCCATTGTTTTCATTATGACTTGCTTATGATGAAATGTTTTAAACCCTTCTAATTGTATGATAAGTTGTTTCCATGTTGTCAATTTTGTGTGAAAGTCATAACTATATGGAAGGGAGAATGTGATCCCTAATCAAGATTCATAAATGTGGATGTGATTAAACTTCTGCAGATGATTCAGTGCCCCACAAATCAGATAGTATCTTAATAAGGGAGAAGAATCTCTTTAACAAGTGTGTCTGGAATGTGCGACCTTCTAGTGATTGTGTGGTTACATGAGGGAGAGGGTGGTAGTGTTTTTAAATTTGATAATGATATAGATATAAGAGATATGTTTTTGGATGATATGATTTTACTCTAGATTTTGATCAACTCTAGGGTGGTTTGTCCATGAGAGGTATATTATAAGGTGGTCGTTCGGACTCCTCTCTTTTCGGTAGGTTTACTATTGAATTATAGAGGGCAAGAATGGTTTGATAGGTATCTCATGTAATGGATCAGACCCTCCTAGTCCATTACCTTTCAATATCTTGACGTTTGAGGTATCCTGGGGACCATCAACGACTCATTAGGGGAGTTTTCCAAATTTCAAGTCAAATGAACGGTGGCACATATTGGCGCTGGTGGAACTGATGGGCATTGGTGCCACACTAACCAGGTTGAAGGCATCGATGCCATGGTGTTGGTGACTCACCAAACTATGAATCATTCCAAGCCTCTCTACCACTTATTAGTTTCACTCCAGTAATATCTCTTTTAACTTAAAAGTGTTTTAATACCCATTTCAAAGTGATTTAAGGCCCGTAAAAGATATTTTAAATCCCTTAAGAGTCTGGTGACCCTATAATTTCAAATTCATGTGGAATTTTTATTTGTGTCACACAATTTACCACATTTTCAAGTCTCTCGTGTTTTCCAATTAGACACCTATTACATATTTTTATATATTTAAAGGTAATATATCAACTCACATCTATATGCTAGTCTATATCCAGCATTTCTAAGGGGAATTATTATATTTCAATTATTTCAAATGTGTGAAATTACATATACATGTGGTCAAGACATGATCCGACTTTTATGTACATCAAAATGGTCTCTTATATTTTGGGATCTTTCCTCTTCCAAATCTGAGGTCCTATATTCCTTATTCCATTTCATTTCTCTTAGTGTGCATTTAAATTTTACCACGAGATGAGTTGTGTGCCCTTGATGGCGCCCTTCTTGCTTATCCTTGGATATCTTCCTATATTTCTCATCATCTCCAGTTTTTGGCGCAAGGAGAAAATAGTGATCCTTGGTCATCCAAATAGGGGTTCTTCTTTCATCTCTCTTTATTTTGTATAGTGAAGGGGTGGATATGATGGTTTTCTTATAGGGCATAGATGAAGAAAACCTTAACCAAGATATTAAACAGACTTTTAAATAATTAAAGGGTAAGGGAAGACTCTAATGATGTTTCATTTTAACCTCGTTTTTTGTTGTTAATTATATAGGCTCATGTATACTGAAAATCATGGTCGTTGGTGGTCCTTCTTGCATTTTAATGAAGCTATATTTTTTCTCAATAATCATGTGGTTGAATAATTGTAACATGGGAACTGATTAATCACATAACCCTGATTGATTAAATTTATGCCGGGTGAATAAGAACCCTCGTGTGATCACCCCAGCTAACCAAATAAAAAAAATGTACATAATGAATGGTGTTGGATAAAGATAAAAACATCTTTGCTATGTTAGGGAGTTATTCATGGTTATTCAATTTGATTATTGGTGGGGTGAAGTAGATGGGAATGAAATATCTGGTTGAGAGGATATTGGTTTTTGAATCCACCGTCGTGTAGAGCTTGGGGTAAAAGTTATGGACCTGGTATGTTGGGGTTATTTTTGTTATAGTAATTTGAGGGATCTCACGGGATCCCATTTTGATGTCATAGTTTACCAGAGAACCAGGAGTGAATTCTTAAATGACTTCTTGGATGTTTTCCTTTAGCTATTTTTTAAATTGTGTTTATTCCTATTAGTTTTCTGGTAGTGAAGGAATATTTAAATGGAATCACTTGAACATTATAACAAGAACGGTTACAATGGTTCTTCTAGAAATGGGTTGTGCTATGGTTGTTGTTGTGGTGTACTTGTGCATGTTGGTGTAGTTTCAAGAGTTGTTTTGTGAGGACTAGTAGTTTGTTTTATGACCCCTAGGTTGGGATGGGTGTTTGATTACCTATATTCTTAAAATTTAGTTATGGTGTTTCTTATAAGCACCCTACCCATGCTGACCAATTCGTTCTAAAAACTCCCATTTCATGGGGTGATACGTTTTTTCCAAAATTCCTATGAGTGGCTGGTTATTAAATCAATTTTGATCCATCTCTCAGGTACCCCAAAACTCTTCAGGTGTGAGTTGATGGCCTAAGGTTCATTATGGCCGAAGTCTCTTTATGTAGGGTGAGTTGTGGTAGGTTGTCCCACATGTGGACAGGTTGGTTTGTTCCCCAAGTTTCTTCGGGATGAGGCCTAGGTGTGTGTTGCAAGAAGTGTGGTTGTGGTGGCCCATGTTTATGCGGGTGAGATGTGTGGTTGTGATGGCCCAGGTGTTTGTGGGAGGGATGTGTGGTTGCGGTGGCCTAAGTGTTTTCGAGCGGGGTAAAACTGTGATTGGGATAGGCCATATTGTTTTCGATGGGGGAGACAATGGGAATGTAATGGGATTTGTGGGGGAGGTCTGATGTGTAGGATGTTCTAAATAACTAGTGAAAAAATGGTACATGGTACCATAATATCATTGTATTATTACTATTATTTTACTTAACTTGTGTTATTTGGAGAGTGTGCCTTGGTGAGGCAAGGTGGATAGTTTTCCCTACTATATGTTTTGGTTACCACTCATTCTCATGGGGAATTAGAATGTATCCACACTTGTTGACTAGTGCTTTTGGTTTCCATACTTAGTATACCCACATACTCACCCTATGTTTATAAAGTAACTTTAGGATTTCTAGGAGGAATTTGTAGACCATGCTAGACCATACTAGCTCGGGCATTGGGACAGTTACAGTTGCTAATTTTATTTGCTTTGGGTACTTTCATTCAGTGTTTTTCATGTAACTTGTATCAGTTTTTGTTGACATTCATGTGGGGATGTATTTTTTGTTTAAATTTTATCATTAGTCCTTATATATATTTTTGGGATTTATTGTCTTATCTACCAGTCTTGTTCTATAAAACGGTTATTTCCTAAGATATTATATGAGATTATATACCATTCGGTCTAGTTGCAACACCAGGACCTATTAAAGGCGAGATTCAAGGGTTATTATCTCTCCTTTAACTTGATGAAGTAAGGGTCTTTCAGTTTGTTGTTCCTTCCATAATCTTGAAGAATACTACTCATGACATCTATAAAACATGCATTTAACCAAAATAATAGACATAAAGACTAACGTTCTGGTTATCTGAAACTACCAATATATAAAGTATTCTAAAAAATCCTTTGACACTATCTGTAATGACCCATCCTTAAACATTACATAATCATGATATTTGATCAAGAATTAACATTCCTTCACATTTAGGATCTTTTCACGTATAGATTTTTATAGATTTATGCAATAACTATTACATTAAATTTTAAATATTAAAAATTATACACTTTTATTCAATCCAATTTTTTCACAGTGATACAATAACTTAGAAAATAATTCTTTTCTTGATAAATATGTTCATGAATTCTTCCTTTATCTTACATGTACTTATACCCTATTAAAAACATTTAAAAAATTGGGATGAGCCTAATAAACTCATTAAGGGTTATAAAACAATCAAATAATACATTATTCCCTGAGTACATAAAAATATATTCAATCATAATTTTCACTCATAAAACATCAGCTATATAATATACCTTATGAAATCATAATATTTTTGAATAACTCATAGAAGTAATAAATCATAATGGTAACACTTAGAATCCACAACATACATAAATTTTAGCATTCACATATACATAGTGAGTAAACTTTATAGTTATGTTTGGAATACCAATCATAGTATATTCCCTAAATCTCATTGTAGAAACCTTAATGTTACCTCCGTTGCTTCACCCAATGCATTAGAAAGCTATCACAGGATCACCTGACCTCAGTGTATCATAGAACCACTCGTATAAATAAAACATTCCCAAGACCCATAAACTAATCATAACACATAAAAAATTCAACGGGAAAATAAAATTTCCACATCACAATCGCTATATATCATTTTAAGATATTAATATAATCAATTCATTTAAAACTTTCAAAAATAAGAGTTTTGAATCTATGGGCTTCCTCTGCAGCTTTGGATCTTACCTTGATGGTAAATGCTATGGATTTCATCTATCTTTGTACCCCGCTCTAGCCTCATGTTACTCCATACCTCTCCTATCTGGAGTTGGAGCATTTTTAACACTAAGGCTTTGGGATTTACGGTGTAGTGACTATAGGTTTCTCACGCTACAAGAGTTCAGTCATTTTATTAGATTTGTTCCATTACCATCCTCCCAAACCATCTCTAACATATGGTTACATCTCTCCATTCTAGGTCAAAGATGGATTAAAGGATACATGGGTGTTCTGGTCCATTCGGTTAGGCGGTCATGATGCTTCTTCTTAGGGTTCATCCCCAACTTTTTCTCTTATGTTCTCTGTTCAGCTTATTTGTATTTTGGTCTTCTTTCCTATTGGAAGTGTTTTCTCTCAGTTGTGGTTTCTTGAATGGTTTTTTCATTGGTAGAATGTAGATGATTCAGTGGAATCAGATGGTGTTGTTGATGGGTTTAGAAGTTCCGTTGGGATGTTCGATCGGCGACGCTAGTGGCCGGTTGTCTGGATCTGGTGGTGATTTTCAGTGAGGTCAATGACTAAGATATTGAATGATGAGGACGAGGAAAACAATGTTTGATAAGAGATGGATGTGACGGTTGAAAAAATGTCAGTATGTGATGGATAGGCTATCGATTCTTTCTAGAGACTGGCTCTGTTGTGATGTTCAAGACGAATGACAGGGTTCGCGGCTCGATGACGATAAGGGTGGATGCATAGTCTGTGGCGTACGTCTGTAAACCTGATTTTGCTGAATATTTAAATTTGAAATTTTTACATGAAAACTATAATGTTCGGGTGCTACTTATTTATATGTTTTTTATTTTTTCTATGTTTTTTGTAATTCCTCATTTGTAAGGTTACCGATAATTCTTAAACAGAATTTTTAGAAAATGAAAAAATGGTTTTGGAGGTAAGAGTTTTAATTAAAGTGTCTCGTTCCTTATTGAAACATTTGAATTAAATTTTCACTTTAAAACACTCATATCCATATAAATAAATCCGTAAAAACATTTTAAAAAAATGTACATTAATGAAAATGATTTATAAGAAAAAATAATTAAAATATATAAAACAAATTTTAGTTAAAATGTCCCTTATCACGTGAGATAAACTTGAATAAAATTAATTAAGTAATAAAATTAATCAGAACATTAAATACCATGATAATATAAAAATTCAAGATATAAAGATTCAAAAGGGTTGTGTATGCACATTATAGGATAATCAATGTGAAAGACCACAAGATATTCTTCAATGAAAGGAGACTAGGGAGAAATCCCTTACAATGATCATATCCTTAGAACAAGGAACAAATAAATGAAATAATTATGTTTGGAAAATATAAATACACCCAATATAATTTTATATTTAGTTTAAAACAAACTTAAGTCATTATCACATAATCTTGGACTGAAAAAGCCAATGACATGGATATTTAACTCAATAAAATGATATTATGTTAATATTTCCCTTACCTTTACCCAGATTGGTCAGGTTTAATAGTTATGTTTCTGAATAATAAAATTTGGTAAACTTTACATTCTTAAGAACCATATTCATGTATAAAATTATTTTTATTCCAATTATTTACATGTTATAAAATTTACTTAATTATTTAAGTTTATATCGGATGTTCTGTCGATATTCGGTACATGAGTCGAAAATGAACTTCTATTGATGTAAACTATCCATGTGGTCATATGTTCATTATCTTCAGAATATCATTCATTATTTACATATCATACATATTCAGTGTATGATTATTTGTAATATTTCATAACAGTTGGAGATAATAAAATAAAAGCATCGTTCATGTTGACGGCAAGTCGTACTTACGCATGAATTTAACTTTCATTTCATTTTCATAATAATGGAATGAAAACTTAATGATAAATAAGTATATTATAATTATTGTATAATATATTAATGTTATATATGTTACATATGTTCACTAATTCCATTATTAATATTTTACATGTATGACATGAATGATTCATATCACTTGGAGGGGGTGGTGGTCTGCAGTTTCTCAAATGAAATTATCTTATTTAAACATTCTAGAAAGATTTATGGTATGTCATTAATAAAAATCACAGAAGAGTAGGGAGTATATAAATATAATATATATCATATATAAATATATAGAAATCATAATGTCCACCATGATAGTTGGTAAGTGAAAATTGAACAATCATCATTTCGTTAGGCAGTGGTTCGATGTACACAGAAACACTATGTTAGTGTCCACTATATGGAGGTACGTGTAAGTGTAGATCAAAGAATTATCATAAATAAATAATATTATATACAGAATACAATTATTTTTATTTAATAATATCATGAAAATAGAGTAAGGAGTGTAGAAAAAATATAAATGAAAAGAACATGAGAGTAGATGTTACCTCTAAATCATGTAACTTTTTTTGATTTATGAAAAATGCATTTTTTGAATTGAATTATTCCAATGTTAAGGATTATGGAAGTAAGTGAGTTATGTTGTTATATTATTTTATCATATATTGTATGCTCCAAGGGCCTTTAGAGGTGTGAGTCTTTGGGTATATTTGGTGACCTTTTATAGTAGGTAAGAGGGTCATTTTAGGAATTTCTTCAAATATTATTTTATTATAAATTCAATTTCAATTACAAATGGTCCAAAACTCTTTTAATTCTAATAAAAAATCATTTTTGTTCAAATACCCATCATTAAATAATTTGTAGATATGTTTCGAATATTTTTTAACCTTATCTGTTTGGATTAACCCTTATTTTACCTTTTTAATCTTAAAGTGATATCATGTTATTTAAATATTGTGGGTGAATGTAATGACCATATCATGTAAAAATACAAAAAAAGTCATTTATGACATATTTTGAATCATCTAAAATATTTGTCCCAATAATCGTTTTTAGGAGTTTAATATCATTTAATTAACTATTTCATATTTTAGATCATGAATCATGTTAATTATCGACTCTATTCATACATGACTTTTTTTAAAAACCATAACAAGTTGATTCCTTTGAAATGAAAACATTTAATCAATCCTACATTGTCCTAGTAACCTATATAATTTGTGGATCATATTAATTATGTCAAATAATATTTACTTTAATATTTATAAAACCATCTATTTGGATCCTTTTATTAATGAAGATATCACCGCATCATCATTGTGTCATAGTTAAATTTTTTTACATAACATATAAAAATTATAAATAAAATATAATAATGTATAAAATCATTTTATATTTCTAATATTTATTATTAGTCTAATAAATGACTTATATAATCCCATATAATTTTTTTATAAGAAGATTCATGTTTATGTTATTTTTCTCTTTACATTTAATTAATTATTATCAAATATCATTATCACTACCAAGTGGCTCCCAAATGCCAATGGTTCGTCATAAAGATGATCATGGTCGGGAAATAACCATCAAATAGGATTAAAAGGAATTTTCTCGTAGTTTAATACTATTAAAATGTTATTTTTACCATTATTTAGAAGATTTACTCTTTAACCATGGTAAATAAAAAAATTACCAAAGTTACTATTCATAATGTTAAAACAAAGGTAACTATTTACAAAATTTGTAACATTAGATTACAAATATGTAATTAATTTTCCAAATTAAAAATAAAAATATTAGTAATTAATTTAAAATTAATTCCCATTTCCATAACCAGATAGCATTTTTTAAGAAGTAAAAACTTACAAAAGATTGGCATGTGATTATGTCAACTTTTGATGTTAAATTTCTTATAATGACTAAAATTAGATTAAATGATAAAAACATGTACCATTTATAATTTAAATACATAATTTTTTTTTAACCTTATAAATTAACTCAATGGAAAAAAGTTATTTTCAATTAAAATTTAGTGTATTTTTGCTATTCATCAAAACATGATAGTAATCAAAAAAATATAAAAAATTCAACCAAAGTAAAATTTTTTGATCAAATTGATAATGAAAATTTTATATTTTTATATAGAACATATAAAGTATTATAAAAATAAATTTAAAAATGGTTCACCATCAAATGGCGGTAAAACTGTATTTTTAGAAAAATGAACCTTTTATCCAAAAAATTAAATTTGTTCTTATATCATATATTGATAACATATAAGATGAATATATAACATTACATTGAATATATAAAATATATTGTTTATTATATAAAAAACCATAAAGAGTGATATGATTTTATAAAGACAATTATTCTCTTTTTGAATTGGTTTTCATAAAAACACGTCCTTTATATTCAATTGGTTTTTATTTCCATAATTTTAGTAACCATTGAATCATTATTAAAACATGTGTAAAACTTATTTTCATAATTCATTTGATACTATTAATTACCTCCATTCCAATATATATGTTATAATACACACATTTAAATAATTATATTTAGTTTTTCATTTAAGCCTGATGTAGTGTATCATGTATGTTATTGAAAGTAGTGATTATTTCATAAAACTCAGAATGTTAAAACTTCATTTTTTAATATATGTGATGAAATTTTAAAGACTATGTGAATTTTTGTTTGATGTGATGTGATATGATGTTAATTGGAAGAGGTGGGAGCATCAAGACACACAATGGTGGGCAGTGAGATCGAAAAATATTGGGGAAATCGGTGGAGGGTAACATTCACCAATATGGATAATATGATTTTATAATACTTGGATACATTAATTTTTTAGAGATCCTTGGTGTTTTTTGGAATTTGGTTAGTTTACCTATATAGGTTTTTTTGTTTCTGCCACTTTCTCACATGTGAATTTGTATTCTCTATTGACATGTTCTTGAGAGAATTTCTTTTTCCTATTGGGTATATCTGTATTCTCTCCCTACATATATATAGTAATATTTAGGTTCCAAGAATATTTTTTATAGATAGTAATAGATCTTTTATTTGGATTAGCTATATATCCTTGCCTTATTTTTTATATTGGGAATTGTTTTGAAACACACACACACACACACTCACACACACACACATATATATATACAATATCTACACATTAATTATGGGTTGATTTTTATAAATCACACACACACAAAAAATATATATATATCATGGATATATTTTTTTGAGTCATATTGACACCAAATACTATTAAAAATGTTGATGGTACTTCATCATATACAAATATTTTTATACATTCATTGATAGTTTCCTTCTCGGGGCCTACTAGAGGCGAGACTAATGGACATTAAATCTCTTATCATAGTGTGTTATCGTTGAAAAAAGTTGTTCAAGACAGAGTGGAATCATAGATGATGGATGAGATATAAGATGATGTTTGGATATTGGAACAGTGAGGATTTCATGGGTTTCTATGGATGAAATTATAGTTAACATTTATTTGTGACCGAGGCTAGAGAGACCGGCTAAAACATGGGATTTTAGGGTCCCCCGGGGTCCTATGTATAAAATTAAAGCATATTTCATTACCAAGTGTTGGGGAACACATTCATTATTGGTACCTTGGATAGTTTCACGCATCTTGATTACTTTTGTTATTAATTGAATGAAATTTTTAGATCTGATATAGTTAAAGTAAAAAAAATTAATTATAAAAACATAATAAATTTACATACTACCCAGATTGGAATCTTCTTGTTTATATTCTCATATATGGATCATGGTCTTTGTCTACATGTGGCTCTAGAATAAGAGGTTCATTAAACTGACCATGTATAACACTGGAGGGTTGATCTGATTGAGGATGATGATCAGTATCTGAGGACATTATGATATTATTAGAGGAATGATTTGATGTTGTATAAATGGAATAATTTATGATGTTGACATAGAGATATTGATAAGGATAATAAATCTCTTTTTTAGTTTGATTTGAGCCTCATTGGATTACTAGGTCCCTCTGATATATTTTAATATACAAGGAGTTGTGAGTCAGTGGTGGACAATGTACCTTGGTGACCAGAAGTCGGAATATGTTTTATGGGTGGAATTATATATAGTGTTCTAGGAGGAGTTGCTTTCATTGAAAAAAATGACATGAAGTGGTAGGAGTTAGTCTCCCTTAATATGGATAGTATTTATGTATGGGATCATGGGATCAACTTCAAGAACAATCTACAATTTTCCCTATTTATTTTATGAGACGAGTAGTGCTAAGAAAGGCATCTTGAGTTGGAACTCAATCCTTATCTCCAGTAAGAAATTACTCTTTTTATGTTATAAAATTATCTGTAGTTACATAATATGATAGAGGTGACCATGGGGATAAACTCATAGGGAGTATTACTTTCTGTGGAGAAGTGGAATATTTCCTTGAGGAGAAGACTTTTCAATTATAGTCTCAATATATGGAACCATAAAGGCTTTGACCAGTAGGGAGTTGAGCTAAGAAACTTCCATTCCACCCTTATAACTCTACTAGTATATTTTCATTTTTTTGGGAATTGAAACAATTATGTTTCGTGTGTTGTGTTCATGGACATCACTATGTTCATTTTCAAGTTGGTGCATAGCTCTATTTGAAATATGTGGAAAGGATTATCATCAGGATCAATAGTAGTTACCATCAAGGCCATCATAGCTGAAGGGGTTGTAGGATTTTTCTCAATAGAGAGAATATGTGCTCATATGATGTCAATCATAAGATGTAACACTACCTCAAGGAACTTTTTGGATCATTTTCATAGAGGTGACAGTCAGTAAATAGTCAGGGGATATGGGAATGATCTGTTGTAGGCATTGGAGATAGAAACACCATTGGGGCCATACTTTATTTATCGTATGAAACTTTTTTCATGTAAAATTTTTATTCCTTTTTTATTTAGTATATTAAAAATAATTCATTAAAATTTTCCTAATCTATGATATGAGACTATAAATATAGAGGCGTCATGTTCCCATATAATTGACTACACCATTCATAGGTGAGACATGTTTATTTCACGTGGGTCGAGTATGTGCAATGATGAAGGATATGAATTAGTAATGTCTAGGTCATTTCAATCCCTATTTATGACCAATTTATTTCATCATTGGAATTTTATGGTTTTATTATATGATCTCTTTTATTGACATCTTTCTAAGGCAAGTCACTTTATCAGATGTAGATGGCTGGTGTGTAGTTCTCTATAGAGAGCGTGGTTTCCATGTTAGTAGGTTCTGTTTAGAGACCCTTCATTGCTTGGTGGATGAATTATCTATGGAATATGTAGAAACATAGACAATGTTTTCTTCCATGGTTGTCAAGGGTTTATTGGATTTTTTTCAATGAGGAGTTTTTTTACTACCTCCTTAATGTGATATTGAGTTCCGAATAATATTCTAGCCTGATGATTCTATAAATTTGATTGATCCCTAATAGATAGTTCCTTATGAATTAATATAGTTGAGAAAAAATATATATTATCTAATGTATATAGATTTAATAAAACCTATTATTTCACTATAGGGTATTCTGGTTTTATTCACAAAAGGTTTGATGGAAGACCGCTATTGTGGATAGACAATAGGAGCTTGAATAAGGAGATGATCAAGAATAGATACCTCTTCATAGGACCGATGATCATTTTGATCAATTAAGGAGAGATTTTTTTCAATCAAGATTAATATGTGGTTAGGATATCACCATTTGAGGGTGAATGTTGGAGATATCCAGAAGACCTCCTTCAGATGCAAGTATAGAATCATTATTTTTATGACCATTCCTTCCAGTCTCACTAACAAACTAGATATTTTAATAGGGATTATGAAATCATTGTAAATACATTCTTGATATTATTTTCTTTATAATAATTGGTGATATATTGATATAATCAATTAAATACAAGGAGCATTATAGTAATATTTTGGTTTTTATACAAGTTTATCATTTTCACTAACAGTATAGAAAGTTGTTCCAATGTATTTTGTTAGAAACTAAGGCTTCATCTTCCAGGGAATGTGTTGTCTAAATATTGTTTATAAGAGGAACCATTGAAGGTCAAATATGATTTTTCACACGAAGTACCCAAGAATATTGCACTGGTATAGGTCTTCCTTGGTATTACAATTTACTTTTGGAGTTTTTTTCTCCATTTTCCTTGAGATTCATCCCTATATATGGTGTTTACATGGAAGGACCATGAATTTATCTAGAATGATAATTTATATAAACAAATCATCTACCTAAATTGTAGGGGGTTTGTTCATCAATTTCCTATGTATATTAATATATTTTATGTGATTTGTGTGCTTATCATCTTGGATTGGGATGCATTTTGATGAATAAAGGGACAATTATTTTTTATGGGTCATGGAAGATACTCCCTCAAAAGTGTATCTATGTCTCCCTTTATCTGGAGCTAGAAAGAGTTCTGTTTGAGCTTATTTTTTTGTGGGTTGGGATTACCACCTTTGAGAGCACAATTCGGTCTTTAAGGATCACAAGAGTCTAAGGTATGTCTTTTCGTAGCATGACCCAAATCCTTATAAAAATTTTTTTGATAGTTTTTCTTAATTATTTTTATTTTTATTTCTCCTACACCATAGTAAAAGGGGATTCCATTATTGTTTATTTTATTATAATGTCTTTGAATTATGTTTTTCATAGTTTTTTAATTCTTTAAGATTGAAAAAGGTGTTTGTATCTCAACACATTAATTTGGGGGTGGTTGAGAGAGGTGGACTCTTATATTTTATAGAAGGGATGTCTTCCCTAATAGTAAAGGTGGAGGATTAACTATGGGGATACTCAAAGGAAGGGTGATGAGAAATCATGTTGTATATGTCGATTCTCCAAAGGGATGGTCGAAAAATGGTCCAAAATAGGTGGTGTTTCAATTTAGATTGTTTTTTCTGTTAGAAACATGAGGGATCCATCCATGAAATTGATATGTCCATGTTATTAGTACAACCATTTGTTTTCAAGATGTATATGACTTGACTAAATTGTTTTGGTGATCCATGTGATATGAGCAGTTGTGAAGATTATAGAGTATTGTATATTTTTCGAGCTAGTAATGCTTTAGAATCATGCTCATCGTGGGTTTTCTCACCCCTTGAATGTTACTGAATGTAAATTAGATGACATATTAAAGGATTTCATCCCTTTTTACCCATAACTGAAGGATTGTTTTATGAAATCTAGTTTATTTTAGACCAGTTGATGAAATAAGGATACTTCAATGTAATCAAGGAGTCAGGTATAGTTGATGTTTTTGAACAGTGGTAGATGGATGATGTGGTGAGGTAGAATTAGTCATGAGGTTCATTATATTTGATCAATATGTATGTTTTACATCAAGAGTATAAATATTATTGAATAATTATTTTTGAACTCTATTACTCCTCAACACTACATTTCATCCATTAATATATGGTCATATAGAGCAGGTTATCCAATTAATTGAATATATGGTGATGACATGTGTTGAAAAATTCATTGGATTTTGGAACAAAATATCCTTTAGTTTTATATGGATATAATAATAGATATAATTCATCCATTGGAATGTAAATGTTTGAATCATTTTATGGGGTTCCATATCATTATCAATAATTCAGGGAAGGGGTTGGTGATATAGTAGTTCATGGACATGAAGCGGTGTATTGTGTGACATAAAAGGTTTAGTTATTTCCATATAAGATGAATGTATCCAAGGAAGTGTATAATTATTATGCTAATTGTAAGATAATTCATCTATAATTAGATATTAGATACCATGTTTTCGTGACAATTTCCACTCAATGTGTTCAGTGGCAGTTTGGATATGGGAGAAATATCTTGACTTTTTTTGGGACTTTTTGGTGTTGGTGTGTAATGGTGATGAGGATTACTAGTCTATATTTCCACAAAGGTTGTAGAGGATCCATGATTTCATCCACGTATCTCATATTCAACCGCATATTCATAACTAATATAGTATTATTAACTAGGTAGAGTTGGATATCAAGGGCCATGTGGTGTTTCCGGAGTGACTAGTAGGGATCTATGATTCATAGAGAAAGATTTATATGGATGGAACATTACTTTGGTTTTTATATTTTTGATGAATGGTTGCATTTAGTAGATTAATTGAGAGAAATTGACACAATTTCATGCCTAGTATCAGGAGTTGTTTTTAATTTTTTAATTTCTTTTTTTATTAAGATGTGATGTTAGGATATTACTGATTAATGAGTGGCTTTTTTACATTTTTTTATGTCTGATGTTTGAAAATGTTCCAACTAGTGAAAAATGTATGACTAGATTTCTAATTTAGAGTAATTATACTATGATTTCATTATAACCATGTGGGAGAGTCAGTTCCACCTAGAGTGGATTGTATCTTGACATGAAGGATGGAATTATAAGATTCTTATGTTTGAGGATATTCATTTTGAATGGTTTTTCTAGGCATTTGGGTTATTATGTTTGGTTGGTGGAAACCCTTCTGGTGTAACAAGATCCTTGAGATATATCTTGGGTATGGTTATGCAAACATTTTTTCTCTTCAATTCCATACTCATTTTGAATTTATAAGGGAGATATTAGTTTTATAGGTATCTTATATAAATTATTGAAGCATCCATTCCAACGCATTTGGGAAAATCTGGTGTTTTAGGGTGTTCTGGGATAGTCCATGGTTTTTTATTGAAGGAAGGTACGAGTTTTGAGATGTTTTAGGGGAAGGAGGTGGATAAAAAATGGTACATCTTATTGAACTAAAGTGGGACCACCATCGGTTGATCATTTCTATATAAATTTGTATCACCAACAATAAAACAGTTTTATCTAATGTTGGATCATGAATGGAGTATCAAATTTTCTAAAGTCGTATAACCAATTACAGATAATATTGAACTAACGGTGGATCACTAATGGATGATCATTTTTATCTAATGGTGGATCAACAACTATGGATCTGTTTGACGTAATGGTGAAACACCAATAGAGAATCATTTCTAAATACTGATGGATCACCATTGGTGGACTATTTTGTTCTGATATGGGATCACCAATGGTGTCTTGTTTTGAACTAATAGTGTTTCACTAATGGGGGACCATTTTTAACTTATGTGGGACCACCAATGATGGATCATTCTAGACTAAAATTGGATCAATAATGGTTTATTTTTTGAACTAATAGTCTATCACCAACTGATAATTGTTTTGAAATAATAGTATATCACCAATTTTTGGTCATTTTGAAATAATAATTGATAACCAATGGTGTAACATTTTTAATGTTGTTTCTTTTATTTCACAAAATTTTCATATTTTCCCTTTTTCTGTTTCTTTGATGAAAAAGTGTTTTAACAACATATTTTAAAAAAAATATGGCTTAAAGGTGATTAATCATATATTATATTTATAAAAATTCTAAAGACCTTATAATTATATAAAAATCATAGGATGAATAACATTTTAAATTAATTGAAATTTTAATGCTAGATCTAACCGAGCTAATTTCAGATATAATCATTCAAAAGGGAAGATCTATTTTTTGGTCCTTAAATTATTATTTATCTTTAGACGGGAGTTTCCAATTCATTATTCCCTTGGAGTCATGGATCCATGTTGTTATAGTTGGGTTGAATTCCCCTGAATAGGTTTCCACATATACACCCACCCACCTATTTTTGGTGTAGGAAGTTTTTGTAATTCTCCATTATTCCTAGTGAGATGTAACTGTTTTCTCCTTTATATATTTTGAGGGATGGGTTACTATTCTTATATTTTAGAAAGGTAGTCTCATATATATTAAAAATATAATTAAATGGTTTAAATAAAGTGGAATGTGGATTTAGAGTGATTTTCATGATTTTATATTATTTTTATAATGTGAAATTGATATTATCTATGTTTTTTGTATGACTAAATACTATGGTTTTCAAGATCCCCTTTTTATGGTTTTAATTTATTTTTATAGCATGTGTTTAGGATTTTTTCAGACAACACCTTTTATAAATGGATATACAGATATATTTTGATAATGAAATGGATCCCACATGATCTTATTACTAGTGTCATAAAAACCTTAAATAATAAAGTGATATTGAAATAAATTACCCTTTAATAATTTGGAACATTATGTTTTATGGTATTTAATAAATTTTTGTATGTGGTTTTGTGTTTTTTCTTGGGTGTCATGATGTGATTCATGGGTGGTGTGTGTATTTTTATGTGTTTAGGGTAGTAGATGTTATATTTTTATGTAGAGAGGCTATGATAGTGGTTATTGTATGGTTTTGTAGTGGGGATATTATTTTTTTGTGTATGAAATATTCTCATATAGTAAAGGAATGTATTGCATGATAATGATATAAAATGTTCATGTTAAATGAAAAAAAATTATGAAGCGTTGTGTAGTTTTAATGGATAATGTTTCTTTAAGAAATAATGTTCTAGAAAGATGAAACAATGTGACTATTTTTATTTATATGGAATGATTATAAATAATATAGGTGTTTTAATTAAATTAAAATTGATTTTGAATCATTTATTTTTCTCGGGATTTATGCATTTGAGGATTAAATAAAAGATGAATGGTTTTAGTTATTTTGTACCTTTATTTTGAACCCTATGTATTTTATTTTTTGTGTATATTATATATACATTGTATCGCCATGTGATTTCTTTAAAAAACAAACCCATGTCCATCATCATGTGACGATACCTGTATATATATATATATGGGGTTATTTACAACATATCATTTAGAGGATTCATGGTTGGATGCATGTTATCGCCATATCCCCCTTTAAAACATTGATGATATGAATGCACTATGATGGACATAATTTAAAAGTTAAAATATTTTTATGTGATATGAGGAAATGTGATGGGCCATGAGTCTTTTGTTAAGGTGTGACAAGATTTCTTATAATGGGGTTGTTCATTGTATGTGGAGGGTAAAGAAGATACTTTCATTCATATTCAGGATACCCCAGCACACTATTTTCGATATTTAATGTGATGTGATGATCCATGTTCCTGTGAGTGGGATATGACATGATGTGATGTTTTTAGGAAGAGCAGGGAGTGCCATGACATTTGAAATTGGTGTGTTAGTGAAAACAATAACTATGAAAATGGTTCATGTAACCTTCATCGACATGTGTCATATTATATAATTATAAATGTATTTGTAATATTGTAAGTGAAACTTATGGATATTGGGGTTTAGGTTTGTATAGATGAATAGATTCTGTTTGGTTCTATTTCATTCCCATCGGTTCATTAGTATAATCTTTTCATATGTATAGGAAATATATTTCATTTCAAATTAATTATACAGTATACACACCCTATGTATATAATATGATTTTATTTTTTAGAGGAGGTTTTCAAAGACCATGTTATAAATATCTGGCTCGTACATTTGGAGAATATCTATGTTTCTACAATAGTTTCCATTGTAGGTATTATCATTGGATGCATTTATTTGTATCTGTTTTATTCACACATGAAATGTGTTACGATTTTTGGATTTCTTATATTAATTTAACATAGTTTTTTTTGGTTGATTCATATTATCTACCAATCCTATTTATAATATTTTTCATAATTCATTTAATATATAATATATTTATAATCATGGTGATAGTGTCCAACACGGAGCCTTTTGGAGATAGGAGTAAAGGGATATTATCTCACTCCCCTAATTGTCATATCATTGGTCAGGGGGTCCTAAAAGACTGGTATAAGGGATCATGGTTGATATATTTGATGGAGTATGTTTTTATTCATAATGATTATTTCATCGGTTGGTATGTTATTAATGGAAATTTACCATGGTGTGTAACATATTCAAGGGAGAACATTTTGGGATTTGGGAATTTATGGCCCCTTTTTGATCCTCTGTATAGACACTCATCTTGTTGAATGTTCAAGCAGGGTAGATCCATTAATAGGGTAGTGACATAGAATATGTACATGAAACAAGATGAATTTATTCTTATTGAAATTAGTGGTATTGGGTTAGGTAATGTTGTTTTAGTTTAAAATGAAATTAGAAAATATCAATGACATTCCAAACTACTAGTCTTATGAAATCATTTATTCCCTTTTTAGTTATATATTGTAGTGATAATCTATATGAGGCTAAGGAAGTGGAGGTTTAACATGAAGATCTTGTTTATCACCACAGGGTTGATCTATTTTACTATGATGATCAGTTTAAGAGGAAATTTCGAGTATTTTAGTGTTAGGAATTAGGGATTAATTAGGGAACTATTTATTAGTTTGAATCAAAGAGATACCTAGAGGTGCAATATTTCCCTTTTAGATTGATCTAATCCCCAAAACTGTACAAGGTTCCCCAGGTAGATAGTCTAAATAATGTTGATGTGCATCAGTGGTCGACATTGTACATTTGAGGGTTTGAGAAGGTAGATGATTAATGGGTAAAATTATAGAAGAAGTTTTTGGTGGAGTAATTTCTCTCGGCCATGAAGGCTATGAAGAGGAGGGAGATACACCCCCTTCAGTGTGGGAGTATGTATGTGTACGGTATTAAGATCAATTTACAATAAAATATATGCTTTTACCCATATTTAATCCAAAATGAATAGTCCTGGTAAAGGTATCATGTGGAGGAACTCTATCAAACAATCATGTATGTAGTTTCTCCTTTTACAATACTAATATATTTGATGATTTATTATAAGGTAAAAATGATTTAAAAGATAAAATCAAGGGGAGGATTAACATGAGAGTATAACCATTATGTTTCAATGAGTCGAAGAGTTTTTAGTGATAGGCCTCCATAGATAGGGCCTTTCATGTTACGACCATGTCGGAGTCAACCTCAATAGCTTCCCTTCCATCATTCTAGGGATAATGGTTTATGTTATCTTATTTTTTAATTCAAACAATTGTGGTTAACCAATGGGGTTCATGGTCATCGTCAGTAACAATGTACAAGTGATTTGTAATATAAGTTTGTTAGGGTTGTTTATGTTTAGCCTTATCCTTAAGAGAATTTAGCGGGAATTCCATTCCAGTAACATGGGAAATAGGTTTATACTCTACTGATAAAATATATGGTAGGTGGAGGTTGAAAATAGGTTGCATATTTCCATTATCAACCTTTACCTAGGCATGTTTGTGGAGTTTTCATTTATCATACGTAGTGGAGAAGAGCATGGTATGTTTTAAGTAGTGCTGTCAGAATCTCCATAGGGGCAAAAGATCATTCATTTATTCCTACGTTTATCATGTACCCATGTTTTATTAATTGTTTTTTTCAAGAACTCCATACCCATTTTTTAGAACCTCTGTAGTTAGATATCCCTTATTAGACTTAGATAGTCTTATCATGCCCCTTGTGTTGAATACACCATTGTGAGGTCATACCACATTTTTTGATGTGTTACAAGGGTGTGGACTAATAATGAGGTAGAATCAGCCATGCTTGGATCATTTCGTACTTCATATGTGGTCATACCATTTTATACATGGAATATTATTTTTTTATTGTGTTTAATATGATATTGAATTATTCAATAGAAGATTGAGTTTCAAAGAATTTAGTGGAAAGCATGTAGTTATTGATGGTGAGTAGGATTTCCAGTTGGGATGTCTTAATTTGGATCCCCTTCATTATGTGGTGGATATGTTTTCTATATAATCAATAGAAATTATAATAAATGAGTATCTCAATTTTTTCAAGCAGTTATTGGATATTATACCTGATGAGATTGTGGGATTGACACATTGAAATTATGTTCATATTTTATTAGACAAAAATTCTATTTCATCCCCAATTTCAAGGGATCCCAATTATATGCAGCCTTTTGAGTTGCAGGGTGCGATAATTCCAGTTGATGATATGAAGAAAATGGGTCTCATCTAGCCTATTGTTTGACATTATGGTGTTATAGTATTATTCATTAAAAGGAGGTTGGTAGTCTGATCTTTTCCATAGACTTGATGATGTTGACCATGGTGATGATTAATAATTGCTATCCAATTTTTAGGATCAATTATCTTTTCGATCAGTTGAGGGGATCTCATTGGTTCTCCATGATTTTTCTATAGTTTGTATATTTCTAGTTGAGGGTGATGGATGATGATATACAAAATACTACCATTAGATGATGGTATGGTCACATTGAATTCTTTTCAATGACATTATATCTTACTAACACACCAGCTGTTTTCACAAGGATTTGGAAATATTTGTTCCATAGCTTCCTCCAATGGGTTTTCATCGTATTTATAGATGATATATTTATCAACTCAATGTCATATGTGAATTGTTCTATCCATCTTAGATATATTTTATAGGTCTTTCTTCACCTCCAACTCTATGAATTTTTTTCCATGTGTAATATTTTTTCAAAAAACATTTATTTCCTAGAGAATCTGTTGTATCAATAGGGTGTGGTAGTGGACCCATTAAAGGACAAGGAATTATTTACTTGGGAAATACCCATGAATTTGGAAGAGGTACATAGAATCTGTGTTATCAATGTTAATTATTATATTTTTGTTCTTGATTTCTGTCATGTTATAGCCCCATTTATAACATTGAACTGGAATGAAAAATAATTAATCTAGAATGATAAGTGTTAGGAAATAGTCAACAATTTGATACAAAAAATGTTCATTTATTTAGTTAAATATGGAGGGTATGATTTTTGGTGTCTTTTTTAATGCTTCCCAAACAAGTTTGAGATGAAAGTTGATGAAGAATAAGGAAATGATCTCATACGTGTGTATGAAGTTACTCCCTCTCGAGTGTAACAATTCCATAAATGATCAACAACTAGAATGAGTTATGTTTTTTCTGATTTTGTAGCATAATAACATCATTGTGTAAATCATTATGGTCTTCACCGATCACAAGTATGTGGTATTTATTTTAGTTGTGTGACTTGAATCTGTGCAAATTGAGTTGGATATTTTTATTTAGGATTATGATTTTTTGATCTCCAATCCCATAAGGGGAATATTGTGCATGATTCATCAAGGATAATGTAATATAAAAATGTCATTCAAGAATCAACAATTACTTAGAGAGTGATGAATATGTTGGTTTGCATACACATAGATGTGGGGTTGTTGATAGATGAGGTTTCATGTTTTATATAAATGTTAAGTATTTCTTAATGTGGTAGGTAGAGGATTTTCATTTAGGAGTCTAAAAGATAAAGGTTTTATGTGATAGTGCTATCCATGTTGATGCTCCAGAGTATTGTCATAGAATAGCTAGATGTAGATAGTGTTTCAATGGAATTTATTTGTTTTTGTAGTAATTTGTTAGGGGTGATCACATGTTTCATATATCACCTTTAATATTACACCAATGAGTATCGAAGATATACCATGCCATGAAGAAATTATCTTGGTAGAAAAATTGAAATGAGTAGTGGTAATGTTTCTGGATCGATTTCTAGTTTTCATCATTTAAGGGAAGATACTGCAATTATTATAGGTTCTAGAAACACTTAGATGTTCCTATGTGGAAAAGGGATGAATTCTTGATGGATTTAAACCTAATTGATTCTGATATTAAGGATGTTGTGATGTTATCTTGGTTATTTTTGATTGAACGAATAATTGAACAAATTACGAAGCAATCATGGAGTTTGACATAGTGGATGTTTTGGATAAGAGGTACATAGATGATATGGTATAGTTTAATGGAGTAATGATGTCAATTTTCTTGAATATGGAGAAATGTTTTACTACGTGAGTCATGAGGGGATTGTATTATGAATTTGGAAATTAGTTACTCCACATCACTATTTTCTGCCATAATATGTATGGAATGATATGTAAGAATACCCAGACAGTAAAGGTTTTCTTTTGGGAATCATTCTTGTACATTAGTAGATCATGAATGAAAAATTGTCCATGGTCAAGATTACATATAATAATAAATACCACTCATCCAATGGAAAGTACATGTTTGAGTCTCTCTAGGGGAGTCCATGTCATTATCAATTGTGTTGTGAATTGCATGGGGTTTTAGAGGTTATATGACCTGATTTTTTGAAGAACATGACAAATAATATTTATTTGTTTCAATATGGAATAAAAGAAGAACTATATCAGTAAAAATATAAATCTAATCAAATGAGGAGGCCCCTATAGTTCAAGTTTGGTTACCATGTTTTCTTGATGTTTTCCCCTTGACGTGTGAAGTTGAGGTTTGGAAAGGGGAGATATCTCAAAACAGGGTTTGATGGGACATTAAAGGTGTTGGAACATATTGGATAGGTGGAAAATTAATTTTTATGTTGAAATAAATTGTAGGGAATCCATGAAGTCTTCCATTCAAATAAACAAGTTCAGTTCCATTAGGATAACTCTCACATCATTAACATTGGATATTTTGATATTGAGGACCAAAAAATGTTTGTGGAGTGGCCAATATAGATCCATGAATTCCAAGAGAAGTCACTATTTAGATTCACCATTCCATTGGTTCATTTTTTATGGAGGCATGGTAGACTAGAAGAGAGTACATGGGTGTTAGGGGTGTAGACGTTTTCTTGTACACATATTTTTTATGTTTTTCGATTTTTTTATATTATGATTTTTGGATATTTTTTCATTATGAGATGTTTTTTTTCGTTTTTTATTTCATATGCTGTGTGATAATGTTCCAAAATTCTATGTAATGGAAGAAATTATTCCAAATCAAGACTCACTGTACTACAATGTGAATAAACCATTTCAGCTGAGTTAATAAAACGTAGAGAGAATAATATATGGACATCAATGATGGAATTTATAGATTCCTATGTTCAAGGATGTATAATTTTATAGACTATTGTGGGAATTTAGGTTTTCATGTTTGGTTTATGGTGGAATTTCTGATGTATTGAGATCATTGACATGTGTCTTGAGGGATAGTTTTTTTAACCTTATGTCTCTATAATTCCATGTTTTTTAGTGATTTATAATAGTTTGACACGTATATTATATAACATATCCGACCTTTTCGACCATTATAGTGAGAAAAATATGGTGTTTGGGGTGTCTAGGAAAATTATACAGGGCTTTAGTGGAGTAAGGGAAGAGTTTATAAATGTTTTATAGGATAGTTGTGTTTCAATTTTGGTTTATAATGTTGGACTAAATGTGGCTTTTAAACAATTCATAATTTGGAACCGATGGTAGATCACCTATAATGGATCATTTCGATTTTTACTAAAACCACCAATAGTATATCATTTTTAACTAATATGGGATCACCAACTATGGATTAGTTTGTACTAATGGTGTATTATTTTAAACTAATAGCGGATAACTAATTGTGGATCATTTTTAAAAAATATAGATAATAAATATTGAATCATTTTTAACAAATAGTGGATTGTTATGAAATAATCATGGATCGCCAATGGTGTATCATTTTGAACCAATGGAGGATCCCCAATAGTGGATCATTTTGTCCAAATGCTGGATCACATATAGTAAACTATTTTTAAATAATAGTTCCTCACTAGTGGTGGATCAATGTTTTCTAATAGTGTATCAAAAATGATGGATCATATTGAACAAATGTAAGAACAACAATGATGGCTCCTTTTGAACAAATAGTGGATCACCAATTACAGTTCCTTTTTAAGAAATTGTGGTTCACAATTGGTGGGTCATTTTGATGTAACGATGGATCACTATGTCTAGCTAATTTTAAAAAATGTTTCAAATTTTTTCAAAATTTAGATATTTGACCTTGTGGACATTTCATATATGAAAAATGAGTTTAATATATGATGTAATAAATATTTAATCGGCATAGAAGGTGATTAATCATATCATCCCTTTCCAAAAATTCCAATTCGTTAAAATTTTAAATTGATGGGATTTAGTAACAACTAGTTTTATTAGAAAAGTAAAAAATGTCTCTAATATCCATAATTCTACATATAATCATTCAAAAGAGTTTATATTTTTTAAAGTTATTTAGGTATTGCGTTACCATGAGATAGAATGTTCGCGATCCTTCTTCTTAAGGATTCATGTAATTTTATTTCTCTAGTTGGTTTTAGTTCCCCTAAAGAGCATTATTCTAATTCAACACCCGATTATTGGTAGTGGAAGATTGTGTAAAGCTATGTTCGTCTAGTTAAGGGTTAGTTATTTGAAAATTATGTGTATCATGTGGGATGGGTTTCTCTTGTAATTATTTTTAATTGTATTATATTATTTATTAAAAAAAATTAATTTATCAAATAAAATTAAATGGAATGGTGTATGGGAATAATATTCATGATTTTATGTCATTATTGATATTATCATACTAATATTATCTATCATTCTTTTATCATAGAATACCATGGATGTCAGTACCCCTTATTTTTTAGTATTCATATATATTGTGATGCCCATGTTTTTTATTTTTGTGACACAAAAGGAAATAAATTTTTATACACTAATATTTGGTTAATGATAATTAATCCCCAAGATCTTATGTATTTTAAGATAACACCCTTAAATAGGGAAGTAGTTTGAATTAAATACTATATGCCTAACTTTGAAAATGATATGGTATTTTCTGAAATTTTTTGTGTAGATTTAGTTGTGTGTTGTGTCTTGTTTTATATGTTGTAACGTTTATAATGTGTCTCTATTGTGATGTGTGTGGGTGACGTGGATGTGATATGGTTTTATAGTGGGGTTGTGATGGTAGTTGTGGTATAGTTGTGCAGTGGGGATGCAATAGTTGTTTGTGACACTAGATTCCCTAGTAGTAATTCAATTAAATGTTCGATAATTAAACAAAATAGGATTTTTTAAAAAAAAAATTAAGGAGTCTATGGTTTAAAGGTTAATTTCCATATAAGAACTAATATTATAAAAATATTAAACAATCTGACTATTTTAATTGATATGTTTTGATAGCATAAAATAAGGAAATTTTAACTAATTGATATGATGGGGTTTTTAAAACCTATCGATGGGAAGATAGATGGATGACAACACTCTCTTACCTACTCCCAATTATAGAAGTCAGTGATATGAATAGGATATTATGTACAAATTTCCAAAGTGATTTTTTTATAAGTGATTTGATGAGATGAGAAAGCCTTGGTGTCTTTGGTGGACATGTGATGAGATTTTTTATGGTGAAATATTTCATGGTAAGAGAGGAAAATGTGGTTGATATAATTCATGTGCATGATACCATACTAAAATTTTTTTGATATGTGTTGTGATGTGATGGACTAGGCATAGGTGTGTGAGATGTGATTTGATATTACGTAATTTCAAAGTGATGGGAGTTCCAAGACATAAAAGTTGGTATGTGAAAGAGGAAATTCAGTTAGAAATTAGTGAGGGGTACCCTTTATCAAAATGATTCATGTTATATTATTTTACCTGGGAGTATTATTTTTTCAGTTTTCCTTATCGAGGTTGTGTTTTTGGTCTATATATCAATATTGGTTCTCTTAGGTCATACTTATTTCTCCAATGTGAAATAGTGTTATCTTTTCACATGTATATGAGATACTTTTGATTTATAATTGAAAACACATGTATTCTCAACCTATGTAGATATACTAAAATTTAGGTTTCAAATATGATTTCATGGACTATGTTGTACATTACTAGCATTGACTATTGGAAAGTGTTTGTGTTGATGTTTTCCATTTTTACTTTGTGTATTTACATTATTGACTTTTATATGTATTGATTTTATTTACACAAGCATTATGGGATGGTTTTTTTCAATATTATATATATATTAAATGGAGATTATTGTGGTTGATTATTCTTATCACATGATTCTATTTATATAATTATACATAATTACTCTAATACATGATCTATTTATACCCTCAGCGATAGTCACAATCCTGGACCCTACACGACACAAGACTCAGGTGCTATTATCTCTCTCCCATAATTATAGAATATTTGGAGGGATTGGGTTATATAATTAACTATAGATAATTTCATCAAGGGAGTTTTTAATCGAATATTACCATGTGGTACACGTTATGGAATAATCTCAAATTATTTTTTGATTAGTATCTCTCTCTTGAAACAATCACATTCATGTAATCATTTTTCATGGGTCAACATATTTATAATAATTATCCATATAATTTTTATGATGTATCATAATTTTTACTAAACTAGAAAAAAATAGATATAGTGTATACATTAATTGTTTTCTGATCAACCAATGAAAAATTGATAAATCAATATTTTTTTACTCAAAACATTTGTTTGCTGAAAAATATAATTTTTTTGTAAAATAAATCAATTATTCAAGTTATTATTAATGTCTTGGACCTAAAATACATTGGTGTGAACCATTTAGGGAAATCCCATAAATTCATTGACCAGTCTGAATTGAAAAAATTGTTAGAAAACCATATAAGTGTGTACCCAATAGTTTTAAATTTCATTTTGAATAGTCATGAATGTATATTTGTGATTTTCCAAGATAAATTATTTAGAACCCATTAGTTTTAAACTATTTTTTGAATGGTATAAATGGTATAGTTATCATGTTCTTGAGACCGGACGTACTATAATTATGTATTTCCTTTATTAAAAATTTATTTATTATTATAATCAATGATATTTTCACAATGATATTTTCTCTACATGCATTTTATTCTAATTTTATTTATAAAATTAATTATGTTTTAAGATATTTAACATTAAATATTGATTTTTCTTTAAACATTTTTTAAAATATAATTTGTGATATTTATATTACCTTTCATTGTTGATTGTTCTTATTTATTCATGATATCTTCCACAGTAATTAAACATTAAAAATCCTTTTATCTCACCAATTTGAAATGATTTATTTTCTCTGGGATACAAGGATGTATTAATAGAATGATATGAAACGATACTATTTTTGTATAAATGTTAATCTCAACAAAATTTATATTGTAATTTATTTTAACTGAAAATCAAGACTTATATATGATTCTAGTATACCAAGAATAATAAACTATTTGACATATTGTGATGAAATTACATATATAGTATTCCAATTTAATAAAGAAGAAAATGGATATGTGATATTGGGGTTGGGGTTTCTAAATAATATCTAATCCTCTCCATAGATTCGAATTTGTTGGAAATAAATAATGTCGCTTCTATAAACATGTGGAATACCACCATAATGTAGTGATGTCAAATGATTTTCATTTAATTATTACATAAATGGTCATGAGGATGTATTTTATTAATATTAATTCTAAATATGAAATAATAATTATTCTTCAAATGTGATTTAAAATTTTGTTTCCTTTCGTTCAATAATTTGGGAAAAATTGAAGCTTTGTTCATGTATATGTACGACCTACTTTCTCTTTTAATGGTGTAAATAAATTTATTCATAATAATTTATATAACTCTATAAACACATATACAATTAAAATATATGGTATTTATATCAATTATATCATTATTTAAATGATATTACAATGATAAATATAAATATTCATAAATAACCAAACCATAACATAAATGAAATGTGAAGCTATTATCCCCAAAAAAATTGATTTTAACAAATATTTTTCAATAAAATTTTCATAATAAAAAATAATAAAATGATATTTTGTTTCGAATACAGGAGTCAGTTTCTATAAAACATCTATAATAATTGTGTATTTATTATAATGAATGTTTGAACACATACGATGGAATGACATCCTATTCTAAGAGTTTCTCACGTGACTTGTACTTCCATGAGACAGATTCCATATCCACCACATATTTTTTGTGGTGAATATACATACCATTTTATATGTCATATCATTAATATATTTATTTTATGGTTATTTATAGTTTCATTTAATGTTATTTCTTTTATAGTTCGTATGATTCAGAAGTTGGCAAAGTGGTATTGTTTTATTTTAAAATCTCATCAATATTCAAAATGGTTTATGTTTTGGACTCCCTAGTTGGAGTTGTTTTTTATTTCTTAATATAAATTTATTTATTTATATTGCAGTTATTAGTGAACTTTTCCAATTAAATAAACGTTATTTTCAATAATTATTTTCTAATATTATTATGAATTATTTTAGGAAAATAATATATTCTTTATATATTCAGTCAAATATCCATTTCATCATAATATATGATTAATAAATATTCATTGAATAATTAATTCAATATTCCAAAAATTTATTAGATATATTTTTATCTATTTTTGAAATTTTTTTAAAAAATTATAATGGATTATTTGTGTAATTTTCTAAATATTACATGTCTTTCTTTTACCAAAAGTGTGAAAGTAATATTTTTATTAATTTATATGGAATTTATATAATTTTATACCATCGTGACCACTTCAAATTTTAATGTATATTTTATATGTTCCAAATATTATTGTCAATTAAATGTATCTTCCAAATTTTCTATGATCTTATAGTTTATGAAATGTAATATTCAAATTAAATATATTATTTTCCTTGATAATTTTTTAATTGAATTAATTCATATATATATTAATCAATGAAACCAACCATTATTTTTCCTTACACAATATTAGTAATTTAATATAAATATAGAATCCTTATTATTTCTGTAGAAATATTATGATATGTTTGACTGGGGTTGTAAAATAATTTTATTATTAAACATATGATAATGAATTTTTATATATATATTTCTTGATTTGGATATGTTTTAAAATTACATAGACTAGTTTTCAATATAAATAATTATGTTCATTTTGATTCCAAGATTTCATATGATGTAACTATTTTGATTAGGATGTTATGTTTAGGGCCACGAACTTCAAATCCTATAGATGCATTTATATTTATCAAAAGATATTCTAGAATGGGTATTTGGATAAGACCTTAACCTTTTATGTAATCAATCTTTGAAAATGAACTTGATGATAAAAACTCATAGAATGAGATTGTGATGGTTGGTTTATGATGCCCATCATTACTCATTCCCTGTTTAGGATAATAACAATTTATGTTCCACATATATATTCGATTGATTTGAATATTCATGGTTGTTTTTCAAGATATTCTGATTATTTATATGGAAGTATTTGGTCATTTTTTTATTAATACGGTCTTATTATTGATGTTAGTGTTATTGGTTAAATGGTATGTGGTTATGCTATATAACATTCTAGATTGGGAATTCCTTATTTATTAATGATTCTATTCATTATATGCATAACCTTAATGAGAACTACATAAAATCCCATTTTTATTTTTTATTTTTTGAGTATGCAATGAAGAGTTTTCTGATTGATTTGAAGCGATATAAATAGGTGAATAAAGGTGATATAAAAAACATTGTTGTATTTTATGTTTTCAAATGTACTGAAAAATAATTTAAATATTTAGTTAATGATAACAAATTAATAATTTGGTCCTTTAGGATTCAATACCTTGTATCTTATTCCAATTTAATAATGTGACCACCAGATTTGGGATACTAGTGTTTGGGTCCTTACTAACGGTATCAGAGTATGTATAATTGAGTATATGATAATAGTAGTTATGAATAATGTTATTAGGAAAAATATATCTGTGATAAACAATGAAGATAATTATAGAAGAACAATCAAATGTTTTGGTGAGAAAGAGATTATGTTCTTTATTATAAATTATTCAATATTTAGATACTATAAGTGTATGTGCTTCTAGAACTGATGTACAGTGTTATAAAAACTCGAATATAGGATCATAATTCTTAGATAATGTGTTACCAATTAGTTGAGAATTGGGTTTACTATGAACATGGTTTTACATTATTTGGGGATATTTTAATGATAATTCATTTGTTTATTAAGAAACATTATAACAGATTTGGAAATATTTTTTTATTTTAAATAATTCACAATGAATACATGTTTATGATTATGTGATTATAAACACTTAAAATTTTCTATTTTATAGTAAATTATTAACTAGTTTTTTTATTATACCTTATGATTCACAATTTTATGATATAATCTAGTGTATTCCATTGTTTAGAAATGGTGAATCGTATAAGGGAAAAAAAGTATATCAATTAACATACCCTATTTATTTATTTCCACCATATTATAGATAAGTATGCTCGAGATGAAGGTATATTTAGGAATGCTCATATTAAAATCATATTATGGAAAATGAATGAGGTTTTGAGGAATAATCCTTCTTATATGGAGTAACCTATTGATCATCTATGTGGTGTAATTCTCATATAATGCTTCATGCATTAGAGATCTCCATCATTTAATGGGATTTGAAATCCATTTTGTGATGAGCAATAGATAATGTAAAAAAAATACGGTATTTTTTTAGGAAAAATTAATAGAGAAAATTTATAATTCAACTAATAATCTCATAAGAGTTGCAGATCAATGGTTCTGGTTGATTTAAAACACTAAGGCATAATTATAAATTAAAGAAATAGTATAGAATGACTCTAATGTACACCTCAGAGAAAATAGTTTTCTTTGAGATCAATGAGTTATTATGGAAAAAAATTATTCTGTCTTAGAAAAAAGTAAGGGACAATATTTTCAATGAATTAATGATGCAACACAATTTTATTAAATAATTATTCTGGCGATATAAATAATTCAATATATAAGATTATTGTTTTTTATGTGAATATGAAAATACATGGAAGGGAATCTGTCTCCCAAGGATTCTAATCATATGAGGACATAAAATCATGTGCTATTGGGGTAGTGAAATTTTTTTCCATGTCCAATGTCTTCAATGGGAAACAAGACAATAATTTTAGGGATGAGTAAAAATTTGATAAAGAGAATACGGTAATGAATAATTTTCCAACAGTGATAATAATGATAATTAAAAACATTGAATATAAATATAAGGAAGAATACTTTTATTTAGCTGTTGTGAAAAACCCCATCATTCTAGAAAATCTATATATTAGGAAGATTCCCAAAATATAATGATCATTAACTACAAGGAAGTAGGGAATTATTCCTGATATTACCTTAAGTATAAAGGGAATATACCTCAAAATAAGATAATGGGTCATGGTCAATATTATGTAATTGATATAGAGAATGTTTAATCATTAATTTTCCTATGTATTTATATTAAACAAAATATGTTGTAGATTTATTTTGGATAAGATATTCTCAAATTATATAAGTAATGTATTTTATTATCTTTTCTTTATGGATTATAATTTTTATGGTGAACATAAGAAAGAATGGTTTTATGTAGAATGTGGATCTTCTAGAAAATAATTATTAAAAGAATTCAACCCCTGATAAATGATAAATTTTGACATATTAATGATAAATATACAATAATAGGACTATAATAGGGGATAATTAAATTTTTGAGTGATTTAGTTGTTTTTATTTTCTTTACTAGAATTTTAATTTTTGATATAATGGAATATATTTTATAATAGGGTATTTAATTTAATGAATAAAGGGAAAATTATTTTTTGGAAGAAATTATGTTTTCATTAAGTCATTATAGTGATCATAGTATTCACATATTTGTTATGTGACATTAAGAGTTACTTTATTTGAAGAATCCAACGAAATATAAATGTTGAATATATAATGAACATCTTTAAAAATATTAGGAATTTGAACATGGTGAGATATTTTTTGGAATAGTATTTTGGTTAACTAACAATAAAATAGATTATGTTTATCCTTGGGGTTACTACTATTGATTTAAAAATTAATTATTATTGGATGACTATGTTAACAAAATTTAGTTTTAGAATATATTTAGGGACATAAAATTATTTTCTCAATCTTTTATGGATATTATAATCCAATAAATTAAATTTATAGTGATTGGTTTATTAATAATCATATTGGATATTAATTTCATGATGTAACAAATAAAATGAGATTCAATCAAAGAACAACCAAATGTGAAATTGTTCAAATGAAATATAATGAAATCGATTAAGTATATTTTCTTGAGTTGTCTATAATTATATTAAAAAATACCTGAAATTAGAAATAGATGTGAAAAAACAAATCTTCATGTATAGTTCATGTATGGAAAATAAAATGGCCTTCTAACTCATCATATATCCATTTTTATGAGCTACATAACTTTATATTTATCATTTATTTTGTTGTGATCAGTGATCTCTATCACTATTTATAATTATTTATGCTTTTAACCAATGTACATATCTTTTCATCCAACCATCATTATTCTACAAGTAATCTATATTATGTATTATTATATATGATTTTTATTCTTCCCATTCTTTTTTATCAATAGGTTGTTTTATAAACTCTTTTATTATTTTGTTTTCCAATAATGATAATTTCAAATATCAAACCCTTAACTTTTCATATTAAGATTAAATAAAGAAGATGGAATTTATTTAAGGAGGAAGAATGTAATGACCATAGATTTTAAAATTGGGAAAATTTTTATGATAGAATGTATTAGATGAAACAAAATGATTAGAATATAATGTAATAAACAATGATACTAAAATATATATATCTTAAAACAAATTCATTCTAGTTAATAGCTTATGATTCATGAAGCATCATGTTTATACCAAATATGATACTATAGTAAAATATTATTATATAAAAAAATAAATTATTTATTAATTTAATGGATATGAATATTAATGACTAAATTATAAAAATCCTTTGGTCTGTAATTTGGTATAATATTTTATTGGGATAAATATTTATTTGAAATAAAATATTAATCATTTTAATGAAAAAGATATGTATTCTGAATAACTATATTTTCTGAAAAGGTGGTTTATTTACACTTTGAAGAAATTATTTAAAATTAATTATCACCAATTTTATAAATTTTATTTTAAAAATACTATTATTTATTTTAATATACATGTTAAAATCATCCTTGGTTTATTTTTTTTGGGATTTTTATGAAAAGAAAAAACATTATGATTAAAAAAATACAATTATCTAATCAAAAATAATTTTTAATTTAAATAATTTAAAATGTTAAAAGTAATTAATATATATGATATTTATTACATAAACATATTTATAGAAATATAATATCACATCTAAATTATTACCTTCTAATCAGTAGGAAATGAATAATTTTGCTCATACGTGCTTGTGAATTACTACCTACACATATCAATGTGAACTATTTTTCATTTAATTTTTACATTTATGGTAATAAGGATTTATATGAATGCATAATTATTATAAAAAGGATAATTAATATATATTTTCTTTTCATTCCATCTTTTGAGAGAAAACGGAATCAATGTTCAGCCATATGTATGGCCTAACATCTCCTTGAAAAGATTAATTTATTTTATATCACTAACTTTTATAGATTAAAATAAACACATATGATGAATAAATATTTTATTAAAATAATCATAAATATTAATTAAATAATGAAACCTTAATCAAAATAAATATCCTAAAATTACTAAAATATATCATGCATGAAAAATGAAGAAATTATCTACTAAAATATTGATTTTACTAAAGAATTTTTAATAATCATGATATATAAGTCTAAAAGGTAATAATATATAGTATGAAATATATGATTATTATTCTATAATATAATTTTTATATACATTTATTTACAATAAATGATGTTCAAACACATACGAATGAAATCATGCCTAAGGTTTAGGTTTCTTGTCTCACTTTTACTTCCTTCTAATTTATTTTATATCGACCCATTCATCCATTCATTATTTTATTCAAGAAAATTTCAAAATGGTTTTCATGGGTATATATGACCTATCATCTTCTTCAACACTATAATCCATTATATATCTATCTCTTTTAAAGATTGAAATAAATTCATACATGGTGAATATATATGTTATTTATATCATTATTAATATTCTTGTGTTGGTTGAACAATAATCAATGTTAAAGAAATAAAATTACCAAACCAAATAAGACATGAAAATTGAAGAAATTATCTCACTGAATAATGGCTTTAACATATATTTATTAATAAACATGATGTAAAATACTATAAGTAAATAATTTTTGGTTAAAAAATATATGACTATAGTTATATAATATATTTATAATAATCTTATATTTACTAAATATAATGTTATAAGGCATACCAATGAACTATGACCTAATGTTATGGTTTTGAATCTCAAATTTAAATCTATAAAAAATATTTCATATCCAACACTTAATTTAGTTAAATTGTCTTCTTTTACTTAAATTACCATTCAGATGTTAAAAATGTGGTAAGGGTTTATTTCCAATTCCCATAAATTTTCTATTTTATTTATGTTTATAACTAAATAATGAAAATTATTTGTTATAAAATTTTTTATAACAATTTAGGGGGATATATATTTATTTGAAATAAAATATTAATCATTCTAATGAAAAAAGAAATGTATCATGAAAAACTATATTTTTCTAAAAGGTGGTGTATTTACACTTTGAATTTATTATTTAATACTAATTGTCACCACTTTTATAAATTTTATTTGAAAAAAATATATTTTTATTTGAATATACATGTTTAAATAATCCTTGGTTTCATTTTTGGGATTTTTCTAAAAAGACAAAAAAATATAATTAGAAAAAATACTATTATCTAATGAAAAATAATTTTTAATTTATATAATTTAAAAGGTTAAAATTAATTAATATATGTGATATTTATGACATAAAAATACTTATAGAATTATAATATCACTTATAAATTATTACCTTTTTATCAGATGGAAATGAATAATGTTTCTCAGGTGTGCATGTGGCTTACTAGCTCCACATAACAATGTTGATTATTTTTCATTTTATTTTTATATTCATAGTAATAAGGATTTATATTAATGAATGTTTATTTTGTAAATGATAATTAATATTTATTTTCTTTTCATTCCATCTTTCGAGAGAAGACGAAAACAATGTTCAGCCATACGCATGGCCTACCATCTCCTTGAAAAGTGTAATTTATTTTATATAACAAACTTTTATAGATTAAAATAAACCCATATGTTGACTATATATGTTATTAAAATAATCATAAATATTAATTAAAAATGGATCCTTTCTCAATGTAAATAGACTATGATAACGAAGTTAATTCATGCATGAAAAATGAATAAATTTTCTCTTGAAATAGTTATTTTACCAAATAATTATTAATAAACAATATATATAATTCTACAAGTAAATAACATATGGTATGAAATATATAATTATAGTTATATAATATATTTTTTATAAACATTTATTTACAGTAAATTATTTTCAAACACGTACGTATGAAATTAGATCGAAGGTTATGGTTTCTTGTCTCACTTTTACTTCCTTGTGATCTATTTTATATCAGAGTGATAATTCATTCAATATATTATTCAAGAAAAAATTAAAATAGTTATTATGAGTATGTATGACCTATAATCTTCTTGAACACTATAATCCAATAAATATATCTGTCTCTTTTAAATATTCATATAAATTCATACACAATGAATATATATGATATTAATATTATTATTTACATTCTTCTGTTTGTTGTACCATGGTCAATATTTAAGAAATAAAATTACTAAACTAAATAAGACATGAAAAAAGAATAAATTATCTCACTGAACAATGGATTTAACAAATATTTATTAATGAATGGGATATACAAGTCTATAATTTAATCATATTTGGTAAAAAAATATTTGGCTATGGTTATATAATATATTTATAATAATCCTATATTTAATAAATATATGTTTAGTATATATAAAAATAATCTAATACCTAAAGTTAGGTTTTACTATATCACATTTAAATATATAAAAAATATTCCATAATCAACACTTAATTGAGTTGATTTTTTTTCTTTTATTGGGATTAGCATTCAGATGTTACAAATGCAGTAAGGGTTTATTTCCAATTCTCATCACTATTCAGGTTTATTTATATTTTTGTCCCTCATGGGGGATTTTTTAAATATTTCAAAAACACAAACCATATTCTTCTCCTTCCATTATTTATCATCATTTTCAAGTAATAGTACTATTTTACTCTAATTGGTTCTTCAAAAAGTTAAAAAATTATTTTTATTTAAATAAACATTATTTATCTCTTCCTTCAAAACTCATTTTGGGTATGTATAAATGTTTTCTAAAAATGTTTCTAATTTAATATATACATTTCATTAAATTAAATTTTAAACATTTTATATGGTTTTCAATTTTTTAAAAGAATCATCAGTTCGTTGTCCAAACAAGGCCCAATTTGAATTTACCAAAAATTTGAGAAGAATTATTCCTTTATCTTATAAATACTATAAATAATAACCTTCCATAATTACCACTCAATGTTTTGAAGATTATTTTACATACATAAAATGTTAGTCTAAAATGAATTTATTATCAAAATGGGTTTGGAAATATTCATTTTAATGTGTTGTTCAAAATGTAAATTATATTTTCATCATTAATTTTTTATTGTCATGTTTATTGCATTCATATGCATAAAAAACAAGAACAATAATTTTAAATTGATATCCATTGGGAAAATAATGTAATGATTTCAACATTATTTTTTATGAAGAGGGTTTTAGATCTGTTTTACTGGGGAGGTATACTTTTATTTCCACACACCATATTAGTCTTGATAATTTCTGGTTATATTTACTGATTGGGTATGTTTTAACACATCATAGAATGGGTTTTTATTAAGAATGTTTAGGATTAGTGTGCTTCACCAATTTCACATGTGGAATGAATATGAATTATTATGTAACTAGTGTGGGATGTAATTACGTATCCCCTTGATTCATTGGTAGGTATCATGAGAGAAAAAGTTTGGTTATGTGGCTAGGGTCTAATCCATTTATATAAGATGTCATGGAATAAGGTGTTGATGGTCTTAATTCTTGGCATTGGGTCTTAGATATACGATTTTGATTTTTGGAATTATTCATTTACTCTTTAAGAGATCATTTAATGATGTTACATAGTTCGAACACATATTATTATTTTTCTAGATCTGGTAATTATTTAAAACGAACTATTTAATCATCATTCAGTCATACCATATTATTCATTTTGTTTAGGTTATTGATTAAATTGAATATTATGAAGTTATTTACATTTAAATATTGATAATGTACTATGTATTCATTTTAAATTCGTCTATGAACATCCCCATACTATGATTTAGAGTAAACACAATTATTATTTGTTCTTTCCACTTGATTAACATAAGAATCACTCCTGGATGAAAAAGGAAACGGATCACTAAGGGTGGGAGGAATATAAATTTTTTTCTATCCATATTAGTGGAGATACAACTTATTACGAAGCAAAATAGAATGTGATCAAAAAAATTAATATCTAATTTATTTTAGTGCATGGTTTGGGATCCTGAGTAGGAAAATAATGTGCTAATAGTTCACGAGATAATGCAGCAGTTAACCCCTTACATTGTTTTGTTGAATGGTTAGAAAAACCGTACACTAACGTTACATTACCAACTTTCTCAAATAATTGTATGCTCATACAGTTTTCCCTAGGAATCTACGTAGTTTGGCAATACAATTCCCCAATCATGAACCTATCTAGTTTATTTTTTTCATTTGAACAATTTTATAATGGGTTTTTATAGTTTCTACTAAATGTTATCTAATTGTGAACCTCTACAAAAGCCTCTAAAATTATCCAAATCCCATAGGTAAAATAGGAAACATAACCCAATAATTGGTTATAAACGATCCTAATACTATTTATATTGAATATGATTCACCTCTATCCTATTCCAAATCAACCAAATATTCTACATTTATTTGTTCACATGGCTCATTCCAACAACTGATATCTTACATGTTTCCACCCAATAATGTTAAGAATGAAATTTATAACCATATAATGCTTCAAAATGATCTATATTTATCATGTCTTGGTATTATAATTGTATGTGGAATCCACTAATAGTATGTTCTCCTCCCATGAGTCACTAAAATCTATTACAGAATCCCTAAGCATATAATACAACATTTGGATTATCATGTCATATTTTACTTTTGTTGGAGGAAGACACATTGTGTTCAAAGTAAACTATGTCCCAAGGTATTTCTGTATGTATTTAAAAAAATGAGGCATGAACATATAGTCTTTATCCAATAAAATCATTACTATAATATTACACCTCTCAAAAACATCTTATTTATATATTTGGTACATTTCCTCCATCGTATATGAATAAAAAATAAGGAAAATTGATTTAACATCATGAGCTTATCAACAATTACAGATATGGAATCATGTTTTCTAAATGTCCTCGGTATACTAGTGATGAAATACAATTATATCTTCACTAATTTATAAAATTTATTTTTTAATGATTTCACCATTTCTTATATTTATTATTGTTCCTCTCATACCTTCTAAAAATAGATGCATCTTGAAATAGACTCTTGGAATTCCTTTTTCATTCCAAAAGACAAAAAATTTCCCTCAACACTATATACATTTTTGAATTACTAGATGAATAACCAACATTGAATGGTGGTTAGAACTATATAATTATTCCTTAAAAACTATAGGTACATTTATCTGACCTCTAAACAACAAAATAGAAATCACATCCAATTTCCAACCATTAAAAATATCCTTGGTAATGAGTTTTGACCTCATAGAAACACATTCACATTTCAATATCTAATCCACTTTGATATGTTAGAAAAATTCACGAACAAATGAAACTGGGAAGACAAAAAGAACATCATATTTGTTGTTATAATACAGGTGCATGTCAAATATGACCGACATGGGCTAACCATGATACAAATATTATTTCTCCAACTAATTATTAAAATTCGTTTTTAATTCATTATCCAATGAATTTCCATTACCTAGTTGCTACAAAAACTAGATTTAAAACATTTCAAGGTTTCCCATCAAAATTATACTCATTAGATTCAGTTATATTTTTGATAAAATGTGTTTTGTGGTGTTATGGTTTGTAAATAAAATGAATTTCTCTCCAAAATTATACTGACTATAACTTTTCAAAGAATGGACTACTGTAGACAACTCCAAATCACTTATTGGTATATATTCTCATAAAACCATAAATACCATGATCCATAAGAGAAAAAATAATCTCTCTACATGAGAACATATCCCAAACCTGATCCAGTTTAATTGTAATAGACAATAGATCCATGTAAAAATTCTAGAAATAAGAGGATAATTGATGATTTAATTATAAACTAATTATTTTGAGAGTATTTTTGGCATTAATAATTCCACTAGGATGTAATATTTATCCTAATTAATGTTTTCAACAATGATTAAAAACATGAAAATTCACATAAAAAATATCTACAGTGTCCATCAATGTGAAGGAAAATACATATCCCAATTAATTTTTTTTAGATTTTCTGAGAGATTAAATCTTTTATTTTTTTTGATATACTAGAACACATTCTTCCTAAATGACATAGAAATGGAAATATACCACTTATATAAAGAAATCATATTTTGATAACATGAAATACATAAGATATTACTAAAAAATACAATACATCATATCCATGTTTTCCTCATGATTTCACATTATCTGAGAGAACATCAGTATATCTTTCTCTAACACCACCACATATTAATTGAGATACAATTGAAGTATTTGATTCATCAATTCCATCATGACGGTTGATACATTTAGATGAAAAATAGGAATAACAAAAACGACTATTTTCAATATCTTTTTTTATGTTTGGATTCAAGATATCCTCATTATGAACTAGAAACTAGGGATATATTTAAAACTAGTGATGTTTAGAAAACAATTAGGATCCCATAAATTGATCAAAACAATTACCAATGAATGGAAATAGGTATCGATTATTAATCATTAATTGGTCAAAAATATGTTAATTTACCAAATATAAATTTTTTTGTATACCTTCTTAATAAAAATAATAATTAATTACCATGGAGACATTCTCATTCGAATAAACCCATTACATTAAAACTCATAAAAATTATCTTTCAATTCCCACAAATATCTTTTTTCTCATCTTATAAGATAGAATGTAAATTGGGATGGTCCATAATAAGAGATAAACTGTAAATTTTACCTATATTTTTTGAGGAAAACCTGAGATATTTTCATGAAAACCATCAAGGAACATATCCACTATGAGCGTAAAATCACAATTCTTGATCTCATGTATCAATAAAAATTTAAATTCTATAAATTTATAATATATTGTTTTAAACACTTGTCCCATTGGTCCTACTCTAATTGCATCCACATCCCAGTCTCATTTAATATTATGTCAAACAAAATAGGATGATTTTAAAATCATATTCCTTTAATAAAATCTATTTGGGAATCACTGTTAATAATCAAATCCGTTCCGTGAATAAATTATTATGCATCAATATCAATCATAAATAAATCACATGCAACATAGTCCCATTGATATTTTTTTTAAAAATGCATCACATTTCAAGGATCAAAATCCCCGTTTTATGAATAGTTATTATAGTTTCCAAACATCATCAATTATATCAACATGTAAACCCAAAATATCATCCACATGAGAAGTAATAAGTGAATGAAAATGATTTTATCAAACACAGACTACATAAGGGTAAGATGGAAAACAATCATAACTCACACCACACAAGGTCCCAATTGGCTATCCAATATCACTTATATAGATCTGTACGATTTCATACATGGTGAACACTTAGCATTATTACACTATAGAGATTTCACTTATTGAGGATTCATGGTGTTTCTTGAATCATTGTGGATTTACTGGTTTTGGAATATCATTTATTCTATGGAACTCATCCCATCGAAGAATGTGATTCTTGAGAAGCCTAAGATGTGTCCAGAGCATCTGACTTTAGACAACAACAATAATAACTCTATATATATATATCATAATATTGAAATTGGAACATTATCTAGGTGATGCTATAAAATATCTATTTATGTGACCGAGAGAACCACATTAAAAAATCATTCATGCCCTAGGGTTTAAGAGGAAGATTCAATGATCTCACCATCTAACTTTGAGACAAAATCCACCTTGTAATTTTTTTACCTATTCAAAATATTCTAAAAATTATAGATCCCACAAATTAAAATAGCTATGAACATGATTCCTTATATTATGTTTCCCAAGATGTCTCTTTGTTCCTTTATTTCCCTATTAACGATAAATTTATTATCCTATATACCAATAAAGGTAATATTTGAGTGATTTTTTTGTTTCAACCCCAAATAAAAAGTGTTTGATTTAATGAAAAACATGCAATATCTTCCTTGAAAATAAGGGAAACTTTAAAAAAATTGTCTGAATGCTTTGTTACATACGGATTCCTCTAATTCAAACCAAATAAGTCCATTTTTACATCAATTATGAATGTGTGAAGAAATAATATTTTTTTTGAAAACTCTTCAAAATACTCCAATGAAATTCCTTATCTCATTTTCATTAGACTAATAAATTACAAAATTAGTGTTCTATATATTCTAGAATACATGTTTCTAAATTCATATTCTTATGTACTAGTTTTTAATAGTAATAAAATATTGCATTCATCCTATTTAGATACATTTTTATTTTATGGATTAGAAGACTCTCGAATATTGGGCAGGATTTACCTTTGGATCTAAATTGAAAATCCTAGTTTCCTTTCTCTATCCCTTATATTACATCTATCCATATCTTTTAAATACTTGGTAATACTATGGACTAATTGTTGGTTTACCTATAGGTCTAGTGAAACTATATTCTTAGTAGCCTCTTTTGATTCCTTTTAATGACGTGTACCGATGTAATTTTCTAAAACCAAAACAGATACCATTTAATCTCAATCTATAGCAGCTAAATACTAAGAAATTTAAAAATTTATAGCATCGCATATATAAAAAAATGTTTTCTAAAATTATTCAAAATCCTATTTCAAACAAATTTTTTATTTTCAACATCGTATTTTAAATAGAAAATGATTTTAAATATTTGAAAACAAACACTTTTTAGACCTCATGAAAAATAATTTACTCTTAAAGAATTATAAATTCTTATTAGAATGTTTTTACGTTCAACTCATGGTTAGACACACTGATCCTAAATACTAATCATTATTAGGTAACAAATCCTTGAAGTGTTTCAGAATACTCATTTATGTAAACTCCCAAGTAACATGATGTTTAGCGTAAATAAGTTAGATACAATTTTTTATGCTATATATTTTAGGTTTTTAGAATCCCACTAATTTTTAGTAACCTAACTCATAGACTGAAAAAATGATACCCTATGTGATTAATTGATCAACCAATATGATACGATTTTTAACATAAGGCCCATCTTAAGGGTATTGAGAAGTGATGGTTTTGATACTAGCCTTATGTGGGATACCAAAGAAAATAAAGGGTATAAATAAATAACACGGGCCTCATAAAAAAAATTTGGTATGAATTTCACTTTATTAAAAAAAAAACCCAACCAAAATAACCATAACAATAAATACTCTATATGATGTATTAATACATAAATATAAGACAATAAAAAACAATACCAATACTGTATATTATAGTATATGTTAAAAAATGTGACATAACCAAAGGAACCAAATGGTGAAATAACCCAATCACACAAAAAATAAATTCCCAAACTACTCTAAGATCAAAATATGTATACCCATCCTATAGTATAAAGAATTTTCACAAAAAAATCGATATAACATGAATTTACCCATGACTTTATTTATGAAATCTATAAATGCCCAATAATTCCTAAGAACAGGGTGTGTCTAAACTCTATATTATTACAAAATTAAATAAATATGATATAATATGATAGCACATTTATATAAAATTGTTTAAAAATATAATGATGTTTTATATCTTATCCAATAAACTGTTCTCCAAAACCACAATAGATTCCTTTGAAATAAATAATGAAACTCACTAAAACATTTATCCTTTCAATATGGAATAAAAATTATATAAAAAAGACATCAATATATGCATTCCAAATTGATAGTTCTATACTCATGAGATGTCTATAATTGATCTATTTAGTCATTACAAGGTGACCTATAAAAGGTTCCCTAATTGAACACCCCCTTCTATAGGGTCACATCTAATAAAAATGATATCAATCCAACCATGTATTTCAAAATCCATTCCTATTCAATCATTAAAACCAAATTTTGTAACACTTTTTCATTTATGTAAAATATTAATATAGTCATTTTCAATAAAACTAAATAAAATTCATAATTTTAAAATCACTATTTAAAAATTAATGTATTAATTTTTCCAAAAAACCATCCACTATCCACAATTTTACAAAACCATCACTAAATATTTTTTCAATCATGAATCACTCATAAATTTCATATTCTTTTAAAAAAACAATCAATATTAAATCATATAAATCATGTTTTAATAAAGATTAGTTGATTGAGAAGACACCTATAATTCAAAAAAATTGTTAATATGAAGAACTACATTACAACTTCCAAAAAATTGATTTAAAATCCAAAATCCATCTGAAACGTTATATCCCTTATACAAAAAGAATCATATTTAATCATGATTGACATTACATATCATGGATCATTTTCTAATGTACAATATCAATGAATAAATAAGATATGAGTAAGAGATATCTACAATAAATGATTAATACCAAGAAAATACTAGTGAACCATAGAATTAAATACACATGATTACAGTTGGAATAACCCCAAATCAAAATACTATGACTCTTAAACCAAGGGAGGATGATTAATTAATTTATGAATAAATTAGGGGAAATAGTTATTTAAGAGTTACATAGAGTGAGATTAACAATTTTCATATCTAATTTTTAATGGTGAATAGTTTGGGATCACAGATAGAAATTCACACACTATTAATGCATGAGCCAATGAATCAAGAAAAACTCACACGGCTGTATCAAATGGTTATAAACCCCATGAACAAAATCATCATTATCAACTTTATCATATGACTATAGGTTTTCATGATTTATCCTCAAAATCCACAAGGTTAGAAAAAACCATGATAGAATTCCCATCATGACCAATGTATCACTATATGTGGGTATGGTGAGAATCGATTTTATCAATTTAAATTTATGCGTACTTTCTTTTGAAACATCCATATAATTTTATTAAAGAGTTGTTACCATTCTATAAACAAATCCATTCACAAATCCAACGGAACCCAAAAATTTACAAGGTCAACTAGTCAATAAGTGTAATTTCATCTTTTTTATGGTTTGGAATGAATGGAAACTAACCAAATCCACTAAATCCAATCCTTTTTTACGGAGAAAAAATTATGATATACAATTATAATTATAAATTATTATGTTTAACATAATAGTACATGTGCTTCTAGTATCCCAAAATGATTTCATACAATTTTTTATAACATGATATGAAACATGTTACTATGTTGGCCTATCAACATTAAAAAATATACCCAAAAAATAATTATATAGTTTGTTTCCCAGCATAAAAAAAAAATAATATATGGAATTATTAATGACACTCAGTATGAATTTTTTTTGATTTCCTAATTTGATATCTCAATCCAATAAAATAAATATGGTATAATTCTACTAAATGTCTTTTAACTTCTTATACATAATCCCAAAAAACCCATTCTAATTTTTAGTATGATCTGAATACATTGATTATAACATTATTTATTCTCTTTTACATCATCTATTTAGAAAACATTTTCAGAAAAGAACTATCTGAAAACTATTTTAGTCTAAAACATTCAGTGATTTGCCTTTTCACTTTAATAGTACTTTTTTTAGAATTTAAAACATCCTTCTTTAATTTACAGGTGACCGGAAAATTGTTTAGTTGAGATTATGAAATAAATCACCACTTAACCATTTTCCAAGAAAATGTAAACTCTCCATGAATTTTTTATATAGATTTTAATTTTTCAATTATTCTCAATTCATGAAAAATCTTTTCATATGTTAATCTTGTTCTATAAATTCATAATGATATTTAGTTTGATTCTAAACTCACCATTACAATTTATTTATTCTGAGGAAGACAAAAAATATTTCTTTATGATCCTCCCCACGAATTGAAAAATACTAAAATGAAAAAAATATATTACATCCCATTTTGATTATTGGAAAAAATTTATAAAACCTAATATTGTTCTAATGCTCTATAAAAAGTTTTATCTTTCATTGAAAACACTTTTTATCTACATGAAATAATTATTCAATTCTTCATTCTAATGTTCCTCTAGTGAAAAATATAATAGGTTTTAGGATGCATATGATGAAATTCCATCTATCTTCCACTAATAATTTGTTTCATTTCTATTTTGATGACTCTTGACCTAATTAATACAAAACAATTATAGGTTTTCATTTATCTTGACCCAAATATAAAATGACCCAAAAAATATTTCGATGAAAATAGTTAAATATATTATTGATCGGTCGTTGCCATTATTTTTTCATCAGTCTCAATAAAATCTCCAAATTCTCATTTCATTCATCCCAAAATACGCCCCCAATGAAAACAATTCTTCATTCGATGCATGGGAGATCACCATTCCCAGCAGATCAGTATCAACAGCTTCAGCATCAACAACTTCAATCCTTTTCTTATTATGATAAAAACATCAAACATTTTTTATGATTTATTTCTTTTGGTTTATTTGGATGATTTAAAACCAAAAATTTATTCTTACAAAATTTTGAATAAAAAATCATATATATCAATCAAATATTCATCGAGTGATCTCACAATAATGATCTGAGTCTAGAAAGCTTGACTAAAAAACTCTATTCACCAAAAAAAAATTCTTTTTTCATGAATTCATCATGAATTTAAAACATTCATCATAATCTTCATCATCAAGTAACATGAAATGGAATTTATTGAATTTTCTCATCCTCCCAGATGCTTCATTCCTTCTCCAATCCAAAGAAAAATGTAATTCATAGTTGCTATTCTCACTCATTCTTTCATAAAACATTCAGCGCATGTTTTAAAAATTATATATGATTTATTAGAAATCTAATATCAAATAATAATATCCATATTTTCATCAAATCCATACAGACTACAATTATCTTCTCATTATTATCAACACTTCATTCTTGTTCCACGGTGATTCTGAGGATATTTTATTCATGAAAATATCTCCTTTCAAAAATGTACATTCTTAAGAATATTTAGTATGATATCTTAAATATAATGAATAGTCTCATCACTAACAAATACAAGGTTTGGATCTTTATTCTTTGAAAAAATAAATTCTCTTAAAAAACATTATCCTTCATATGAAAACTATCTCCAACCAACTTGGCCCCAACAATCACCAAATATTATTTTCATGTCAACCTATTTTCAAAGATTATAGATAATTGTATCCTCAATCTATAAATTAATTATAAAAAATTCTAATCATATGTGAGATAACTCATTGTTAGAAATAAGAATTATTGGCCACCAAATAATGTGGTCCAAAAGTAGTGAATCTTGCAAATTTGTCAACTTTTAGTCAGAAAACTCCTTGATTATATAAATTTCTGGTAAAAAATATTTCCTAAAACAACTCCAACAAACTATTAGAATATTTCTCACATTCATATGAGAAATCACATCTTACCCACAATAACTTCAATATAAATGATTTCTTAAATATTTTAGGACATATCAATAAATAGATTTATGCATCAATTAACCCCCTTAAAATTACTATGAAAAGTATAGATGAGAGCATGGACAAATAAACATACCTGAACATTTAAGAGAGAGAGGTTTTAAGCCCATATTTAACTTCATTATTTGAAAATTTTCCCTAAGTAAATATTTTCTGAAAATTTCAGTGACATTTTCTGATGTTAGAACATACTCTTGCTATATTTAATTCTTATCCACACCCTCTATGAGAAGACTATATTTAATAACATTATTTTTTCAATAATAGTACTGTAACATATTTATGGTATGTTTGATTTTACTTTTCTAATCCCAATCCAAAATAAATTGTAACTTCACATCAATAAGTAAGTCCTTTAACTGAGTCTTTATCCATGTATTATGGGTAACATATTGGGTGGAAGAAACATACTCATCCTCATCCATGATAATAGTTGGTATTTTTTTTGCCAAATAACACAAAATTTCCCTAGAAATAAAACCCCACTATATGTGGTTCTTATATCATCAACATTTCCTTCCCAATCAAGATAAAAATTGCCAAATAATTAAATTCATTACAATATATAACACATGACTCCAAATAAAATTTATACCCTTTTTATATTTGATAACTCTCTTTCAACAAAATAGTTGTTATTCTTTTGAATCACTATGAAATATTTATCAAAATTTAATAACATTTAAAATTTCCTACTATAAGGTATTGAATTATAAAAAATTCTAATTAGCTTCTAAAAATATATAGATTCAACTTAGATTCATTCTCTATCATTAGTCAGCCTGGATCCCACTCAAATTTGCGTCGAATCTAGTATCAAATTTCCCATTTTGAATTTCAAAATACATTCTTTAACATACTTTTCCTACGAAAGTAAAATGTGTTTCTTATTTTTGTCAGATTGTGAACCCATGAATGTATTTCATTTCACCTAGTATAGATATTTCATAATAAAAATCTCCTCTTCAGAAAATCATTGAAATTTACTTTCACCATTCCTAGTAATGATAATTTCATCAATATAAATAATAAAAATAATCCAAAACTCTTGATTTTATTTGATATATTGATATATATCCCCTCAACCTTTCATAAAATTCACATCTTATAAGGTGGTTTCTAATTTGTAATACCATTCCATACATGCTTTATATATCCCCTGCAATGATTTCTTAAACTATCACATAAAACATTCAAACATACCAACTATAAAGAAACATGTTTATTAAATATAAACATCATCATTAAGATATCCATTAAAAAATAGTGATTTAAAGTCCATGTGATTGTTTATTAACATCATTGTGCAGTAATCAAAATATTGATTCTAGTTGAATCTCTCCTTTCCTATTGAGAAAATTTATAATAAAAATAGATTCCTACAATCCATGTGTATCATTTTTACACTACTCAAGATTTGTTTCTTATCACTTTACCATATTCATCCATATTGTACTATAAATCCTATATTAAACCATTTTTTTCCATTTGAGTTTTTTATGAGTTCCCATGTATAATTATTTTATATCTTATCTAGTACTACATTCATTGAAAAAACTCATTTCAGATACTCAAAATCCTCAATCGCATATTCAAAATCTTCCATTGAATAAAAGAATTATTTTTTGATATAAAATTACGTTACTCTTTTATGGAAATTTGGATGTTGAACACTATTTATTTTTTTGGAATCCAATTTCGTCCTCATGCTAGGATGAGATTTTCAATATTCTTCTCATCACTAGAAAGAGTTGGGTCTGATTATTCATCATTAGGATTAATTTTTTTCATCCTTATTCAAATATTTATTAAAAAAAATTCTTCATAATGCTTTTCCTTATCTTTATGAGTATATTTATCTTCCTAATCCTTTTCAAGAATTCTTAAATAAAAAATATAAAGTATTAATAAAAAATATTTCTTGGACCAATTCTATCCTATTCCTTTTAGAGCATAACCAAGAAATATTCCATCATCACCTCTCTACTAAAACTCTTCAATCATTAACCATATCTTATTTATGATTAATGGAATTCCAAACTCATATAAGTTTATTAAAATTAGAGCTTTATAATAAAACATTTCATATAGTATCACATTAAATCATGTCATGTTGAAACATTAATTCATAATATAAATATAATTTTTCATGAATTCCCTCTAAAAGTTATGTGAGAGGCCATGTTACAAAAACATATTTTTCCCCATTTCTACCAAAATTATTTTTTTTCATTCTAAACCCTGATTTTTTTAATTATTCTTTTGGTTGCTAACTTATTTTGATTTCCATTCTTAAAAATATATCATTAAAATTCATTATTATTGCAATAACATATATTGTTTGTTCTCAAATTATTTATTGAATTCTTAAATTATTTAGTATATTTTATCCATAAAAATTTAATATCTATTAAAGTATATTACTTATGTTTCATATAAATAATATAAGTAATTCATGTAAATTAATCAATGAAATAAATGATGTATATATGTTAATGATTTGATGGTTTCCACATTGGCCCAATGATATGTCAATAAATATGTTGTAGTAAGTTACTAGAAAAATATAATCTTTATACTCCAAAAATCATATAATATGTACATTCTAGAAAATATTGGAACAAATATCTCTTCATCGTGACATATAAAGAAAACCACTAACACTATCCCTCTTTGAAAATTTTCTCATGTTTCTCTAATTTATGTGTCATGAACCTTTATTTGATAGTTTATTCATATCCACCATGAAAAATTGTAAATTATATTTTAATTCATCCTCTTGGAACAAATTTCCTTTCATGTGTTGGTATGTTATGATTATCATACCTTCTTCCTATATTTTCCCAAAAAACCCATATTTTTAGAATACTGGTTTTTTTTAATCATCAAAATGTTATGAAACACTCTAAATGTTGTGTTTAACCCCATAAACAAACAATGATTTCTTAGATTTTAAATTTTATTCCCCAATGATGATTGATCTAACACTATTGATTCTGAGATATTCATCAATTCCAGATTTCATCATTCATTCCTTGAAATTTTTTTCATTATTCAATAATTTAAAATTTCATGTCATATGAGATGAACTCCCACTATCCCTAATCCATGTGTGTTCCCCTTTTTTCATTTAGATTGTTTTATATAACAACATATTTTTATTTCTTATTATATTTCTTTAGAATTAGATGTTAAGAATAGTTAAATATATTTTTTATGCTAATAACAAAATAATAAAACATTTTTGAAGATTTCCAAGTTGTTTATATCATTCAAAAATAGTTTAAAAGGGTTCATACATGTATAAAACTATTATTCCAACCTTATGAGGTTACATAAAAAATCCTTCTCAAACATATTCCATTTAGAAGATGGAATTCCCATCAAACTTTTCCTAACATAATTTATGGAATACCTATTGTAATTTTGATTAATCCAAAAAATAATTTCATTATGTCTGAATCCACCAAAAAATAAGAAATATCTGTTAATGTAATATTTTCCCTTGAAAATTCCATACTATTCGGAGATTAGATCATGTTTCCAAAAAAATATATTTTTTCATATTATAATTTTGTTAACAACAAACCATTCTATTATCTATTAAAATCTTTTTTTTCATCTCGATTTTGTTTTTATACTTATCGAAACCATATTTAATAGAAATTTTTTGGGCTATTAATTTTTACAATCTTTTGACCTATCCACTTTATTGGTGCCGCCACATGGACGAAATTTACATGTTTCTTATTTTTAGAAAAAAAATCATCATTGTTTTAAACATTTGATGTTTATTTTTTATCCCTCTCATGTTTATGAATTCATGATAATTGAACAAAAATATATATAGAATTTTAAAAACATGTTACCCTCTATTAAATTTATAATTATTTTGTGGGGTATGTTCCCTATTTTCTTCCTTCACAATCATCTTAAAAATCAAATGTTCATTTTAACTATTTTCTTTCTCAAGTTATTCCTTTAATTCATCAATCTCTTCCAACTACTTGAATTTCTCATCAAGAATACATTAATAACTGTTTAATGAAATATATTAACTTTTTAACTTCTTGTTTTTTATCAAACCTCCCAATCATTTCTAATCTTTCTTTCAACTCTCCTTTAGATGATATTTTAATTGAGTTTCTTCTTCTTCTGAAATGATGCTTTTGAAAATTTCATTGTTAGTTGTTTCAAAAGAATTATTCTCTTCATCCTTAGAAAAATAATTTTCATATTCATATTCACAAACATTATCTTATTCATTTTTTGATAAAAATATTTTCCTTGTGGATTCGGAGAACATTCAAAATTCCGATTACAATAATATTTAGCTTTACTAGCCTATTTTTTATATGATATTTTTTTCCATCAATAATTTTTATGACTATCATCTTATTTCATTATTTGAGGAAAATTAGTCAAAACGTTCCAAAATCCAACATATTATAATAATTTTATGTGAATTTTACCGTCATATATACCTATACTTATTTTCAAATGTTTATAAAACAAGATCAATAATTCATAAATATTTTTACAATCAACATTTTTAGAGTTATATTCATCAACATCATCATCTTCAATGGCATTTTCTCACATTCATTGATTTGTAGCCTTAAAGGAAATTTATTTATCATTTTTTTTCTTTTCATAGATTGGTCCTTATCATTTCATAAGGGTTGAGATTACATTGTCAGTCATTCGAGAAAATATTTTTGGATCAATATATTCCAATGTGGAAACATTGTCATATTTTTTTCAAGAATAATTATTATTATATTTTCAATAATAGTAGAATATCCTATTTTTTCAAATACATATAATAGTGATGAAAATGTCACTTACCCCATTAATAAAGTCACCAACAGATTCATACTTTTTCATCAGGAGAACTTCATACATCATTCTCCAGATATAGAATGGTTAGAAAATAATATATCAAACTCAGACATTTTGATAGATTATGATGCATGGAGCACTAGGTTTAAACTAAATATGATACTCTACTAAAATATTATTATTTTATAAAATAGAAAATATTCATTAAGCGGGAGGGTATGAATAATAAAAACAAAATAATGAAAATTATTTGGTATAAAATTATACAAAATAAAATATATTAATATATATATATATATAATATGAATCATTTTAATGGGAAAATGTTTTCTAAAAATGTATTTCAAAAAATGATGGTATATTAATGCTTAGAAAAAATTATTTAAGAATAATTATTATTTTTTTATTTTTTTATATTAAAAAATAATCTTCAATTTTTGAATATATATGTAAAAGTTTTCATTGGTTTATTTTTGCATGATTTCTCTTTAAAGGATATATTTTTTAAAATGTAGTAAAAGATATTATTATCTAATGAAAAATATATGTTCATTTAAATAATTTAAAAAGTAAAATTTATCTAATATATATGATTTTTATAACATAAACATGCATATGAAAATATAAAATCAAATCTATCTTCTTCCCTTCCAATATGTAAGAAAATTATAACATTGGTCATGTGTACCAGTGGACTACTACCTCCCTATAGTGATGTGAAATGTTTTATATTTTTATTAAATTGACGGAAATAATGATGTAAATGATAAATATAAGGGATTTATATGAAATTATAATGAATATTGAATGGTGAAATAATATTTTCTTTCTTTTCATTCAATTTTCAGAGAAAAAATTGATACAATGTTTATTATTACATGAGTAATACCGTCACCATGATAATTGTAATCCATTTAATATCTATAACATTTTTAGATTATAATAAAAACATATATAATAAAGATATAAGATATTAATATCATATTTACTATTATTAAAATTATGGAACCTTGTTGAATATAATTGTACTAAAATTACTAAACTAAATCATACAAGAAAATATGAATTCATTATCTCATGAAATAATTATTTTATCAAAAAAATAATAATAAATGTGATATAAAAGTATACAAGTAAATCATATATTACATTAAATATATGATTGTGGTTCTGTACTATATTTATTATAATCATATATTTATGATAAATTATGTTTGAACATATATAAATGATATCACACATATACTGAGGATTTCTTTTCTAGTTTTTACTTCTTCGTGATATATATTATATTAAAAAACATATTCTATTAATTCTATAAATTTTTAAAAAATTAAAATATTATTCATGCCTGTATATGACCTTGCATTTATTTGAATAGTGTAATACATTTCTTTTCTCTATCTTTTATAAATTACTATAAATTCAAACCTAATAAAAATGTATGATATAAACATTATGGTAAAAAATAATGTGTTGATGGAACAATGATGAAAATAAATGGAATCAAATTAACAAACAAAATAGTGCATGATAAATGGATAAATTATCTCACATAACATTTATATTCTCTAATAATTGAAAATAAAATGGATATAAAACAATATAACTGAAGCATATATGGTATGGAATATATGATTAGGGTTTAATAATATATTTTTAATAATATTTTATTTACTATAAATGATTTTTGGACATGTATGAATGATATCAAACATAAATAAATGGTTTCAAGTCTGATTTTAAATTATATGACACATATTCGATATCCACCACTTATTTCAGTTAAGGTTTTTTCTGTTATAAGGTTTACCATTTTGAAGTAACAACTATGGTAAGGGTTTATTTCAAAATTTTATAAATATTTGGTATTATTTATGATTATCTCAACCTTAGGGGAACTATTATATATTTAAAACTCTCAATCCATATTCATATTTATTTTTTATTCATAATAATTTTTCATGGAGTAGTAATATTTTCCTCTCATTAGTTCAACAAGTGATTAACATTTTTTATTAAAATAAACATTTATTATTAGTTTCTGAAAAACTAAATTTTTATCCAAATAAAAGTTTTCTTATTTCTTTTTTAAATAAATATATTATTAATTAAGTTTATTTTTTCTATGATTGATGTTTTAAAAAAATTGAAATGAATCATCATGTCATTTTCCAAACAAATCCCAATTGGGTATTACAAAAAATATGAAGGGAATAATTCTATTATCTTATAATAAATGTATGTAATTTCATACCATAGTAAAAACTAAATGGTTTAATTATATTTTATTAGATAAAAATATTATTTTTAAAGGAATATATTGTCAATATTTTTTAAGAATTTTTTGTTTTAAATAGTTTTCCAAAAGGAAAAGGATAGTTTCATTATGGATTTTGTTGTAGTTTTTATAGAATTACGATTCATAAAAAACAAGAGCCCTACTTTTGAATTCTATTCCATTAAGAATATGTAGTAATGATACCAGTTTTATTTTTTCACTAGAGGGTTCATGATCATTTTTACTATAGATATACACTTTTATTACCATTCACTATATTACTCATGACATTTTATGGATTTGTTTGTTGATTGGGGTAGTATTAACCCTTAATATGTCAGATTATTTTTAATAAAATTTAGTATTATTATGTTTCACTCATTTAAAAGTTCAATGAATTAGACTTACTATATTTTCATAGTGGGATAGAATTACATAACCCCTTGATGTATTGGTAGGTCTCACCAGACAAACTTGGTTTGGTTTTTGGAAATGGTCTTCCCTATTTCTATAGGATATCTCTGAGTAAGGAATTTATGGTAATAAGTATTGTAATGTAGACTAATCAACATTGTTATGATTTTTGGAATTATTCATTCACTCATTAATAGATTATTTATTTATGTTCCATAGTTAGAATATCCATTATTATGTTTCTAAGTCATCTAATTGTTTAAAAGTAATTATTTGATCTTCATTTTTTCCAACCATATTATTCTACATTTTCATGTAATTTATTAATTTTAATAACTTTTATTGAATTTAATTATCATATTTATTATTTATTATTCATTCAAGATAGCTTATTGTATATGCATACCCTTACATAACATTATAGTTATAACTTTTCTTATGATTATTTTTCTCTTTATTTCTACATTAATCACTCTTGGGTGAATGGAAATTTCCTCTCATATCTTAGGGGGGAGAATTTTTTATTATATGATAGTATTATGGAAGAAATGAGTGCTTTAAGATGTAAAATCTGTCTGGTAACCAATTTTTAGTTCTATATTTTCATGGTGAATGGTTAGAGAACCTAATTATGAAAATCATATGCTAATAGATCATGAAATACTACCACAAAAAACCCCTTACATTGTTTTCTTTCATTTTTAAACAATCAATGAACCGACCATGTCCTATCCACTTTGTAAAATAAAAGTGGACTCGAACAGTTTCTCTTATGAATTTTCATGGATTGGCATAAACTTGTTCCAAGAATGCACCATCCCATTTCAATTTTTTCACTTAGACAATGTTGTTGAGGTGTTTCAAGATTTCTATTAACTATTCTCAAATCGCCAAACTCTACGAAACACTATGTCATTTTTCAAAACCCAATAGAACAACTCAAAACAAAACTCAATCATTCTGTATACATAAAATATAAAAACAAATGTTCTTGTTCCTAGTAATGGGGGGATACATTATCCACACCATAGGTCTTTTCATCATTAAAATGTAAAAAACTAGATTTTTTCATGAAAATTTACAACCACTAATTGATCATTTCCTTTTCACACTTCCAAATTTCCTAATATATTTAACTATGTTTCTGTAATACATTAACTATAATAATGTATTTCCAATGAAATACTATCTATTACATATCCTAAATCTATATCAGCTCATGAAAAAATATATAATATAAGGCTTGGTGAACATGATCAAATAAAATCAAATGGTAAAAATATATTTAGAACATCCTCAAATATGACACATGAAAAATATTATTCACTTAACTGAACAATGATGGTAAATCCATCCAATTTTCCAACTCACCAACACTTTTATGTATCTTAAAAGGGCCTATGATCAAGGATATATTAATCCTTTCAATCCAAATGATTGATTCCCATGCCTTATATAGATTCTCAAGAACACATGATCACTAACCTCTAATGAAAACAACCATCATCAATGATCCTCATAAGATATATGATGACTCTGAGTCACCTCCAACCTCTGGATGACTAACCAAATATTATCCAATAATTAAAGTCTAATACCTAACAATATTTAGAATGAAATTGAAACACACATATTGCTTCAAAAGTAGTCATATACATCAAGTCCTGATAAATTTAATTATAAGATAACCCCAATAATGTTATGTTATGCTCCCATGAACCTATAAAACATATCATACACGCCTTATCAATATACTAAACCATTTGAATTTACCTCTAATATTTTTTCCTATTTGGGGATGATACATTATTTTCATAGTCTAGTGTGTCCTGTTTTATTTATGTAATTATTTTAAAAAAAGAGACATGAACATGTTGTATTCATCTGATATAATAAATAGTTGAATTATATTCCACTTTAAAACATTTATTATTTAAATTTTGTTAATTTCCTCCGCCATATAAGGATCATGAATATGGAAAAATGACTCATTTCATGAGCTAATCCAAATATAAACATATGGAATATCGCTTTCTAAAATTCATTGGGAGACTAGTAATAAATCCCCTAGAAATATAAACCCACTAATAAATGGTCTTTAGAGAAGATTTAATTATGCATGATTTTCATTATTGGTGATCCTTTACATTATAATATACGAGGAATCTCGAAAAAAACTCTTTAACTACCATTTTCTTTCAAACCAACCATAATAATTTATGAAATACTTTATACATATTTTGTATTCCTGGATGTAAACGCACATCAAATTGTGGTAATTACTATGAATTTGATCATGAAAATCCCAAGTTACCATGATTCAATATCTATACCACAAAACCAAACACCCATCATATTTTTGACCTTTAATGTTCTCCCTAGTAATATTTTATGACCTAATAAAAACACATTATGATTTAGATATCTAAGGAATTGTAATGTGTTGAACCAATTCAAAAACAAAAACAAAATAGTAAAATAACCAATATCATCCAATTCGGTACAATATAGGTTCATTTCACCTTTCACTAACATCATCTTCCCAAAATATAAGGATTATTTTTCCAAATTATTATATTTATTTATTATTAATTAATTCTACATATATTTCCTTTACCTGATTTTTATATCAACATGAAGTTGAACATTTCAAGGTATAACGTAAAGTTTATATTCTTTACATTAAAATATATTTGTAATGAAATGTGTTTCATAGAGCTATGGTCTATAAAGTCCATCAAGTTCTTAAATAATATAATGTTTCCATGTACTCAATTCATTCATTATTATATCCAATTCGAAATTTATTGTTGGGTAGTTCTTATAATGAAACTGTAGATATTGTAAACCATAAAATACAGAATGATCTCCCTACTCAAAAAAACATCTCTACCTAGATCTAAATTAATATGAATAGACTATAGACCCATTTAACAATTCAAGAAACATTAGGATAAGTGATGATGTATGTTTATCCTAAATGTTTCTGAAGGATTTTTTATATTTCATGTTCCACTATAAAGGAATATCTTTATTTTTCAAAGTTGTATTTAGTGATGAAAAACATGAATGTTCATTTACAAAATCTCTATAGTGTCCCTTGAATCTTATGAAACTACATATCCCAAAGACATTCTTCGATGTTGTCCAAAAGATAACAGGTTTTATCCTAAACAGATCTACAAAAACGCATTCTTATAAAATGTCATGGATAAGGGAATGTGAAAATTTTATCAAGAAATTAAACATCAATAACTTAGAATAAATATGAATATCCCACAAAATAGCCCAAACCATTTCCATATTTTCCACAATATTCCCTTTTTCTAAGAATACAACAGTATAACATCCACAAACACCACTACGAATGAATTAATATACCTTTCATGTAAAAAACCAATGAATTCCATAATACATCCATTGAATTCATAAGAGAAAAATGAAAAACAAAAAACTCATAATTTCTATATATTAATTTCAATACATTATTTAGAATATACTCTTTATGAACCTTCAATAGGTGATATTCTGAACATAATTCAATTTTAGTAATGATTTTATCTTCTCTAAATTGATAAAACAAATAATTTTTTATGGTAGGGGATATGAATTATTAATCGTAAAATTCTTAAACATATGATAATTTACCAATATTATAAAATTTTCATATTCCTTGTTCACAATAATAATCGGTACTTCTCGCCAATAAATGCACAGTCGGATAAACCCTTAACATTCCAACTCTTCCAACTATTACTAAAATTTCCACAATTATGTTAGTGTTGTTTGATATGTTATAAGTGAAATAGGTATGGTTCCCAATAAGAGATGAAATATGAATTCTACTTTTTTTTGAGTCGAAAACCTAAGAAATTTTTAGGATAAACATTAAGGAAATGATCCACTATCATTTAAAAACCACTATACCAAATATCGAATACCGATGGATGAAAAAAGTATATTAAATGGTAATATATTATTCCAACCACTGGTACCATGTGTCCTACATTGATTAAATCCATTGTCCAGTCCCCTTTAAAGAGATATCTAACCCAATTAGAACATTTTAAAATCATCAACATTGCATAAAAATCGACATGGGCATCGAATATCATAAAAATTTTCATTCGTTGAAAAATGACCTATGGATAAATATATATCATAGAGAAATACAATATGGACTCAGTCCCATTACTATCTACCAAATATGAATCACATTACAATGCTCAAAATTACACTTCTCTTAAATGTGTTTAGAATTTCAACAAATAAGGGATCATCTCAACATGAAAACTTAAAAATATTAAAAACATGGGAAGAAAATAATGACTGGGTGAAGTCTATATCAAATAGATCTCTCGTACAAATAAAATTTAAAATAATCATACCTATCACCATTTAATGTTATAATTGATCTTACATGATCACTTGATCATATCCATACAACTACATGCGTAGTAAAAATTTAAATTTTTTACTTTAATGAGATTTCACTTTTTAAGGATTCGTGGTGTTTCTCTCATAAATATTGATTACTTAGTTTTTTGGAGTGATTCTTTCAAAGTCAACCCATAAAATAGTATTCTTCCTTAAAAGCATGAGATGTGTTCAAACAATCTTTCTTTGGAACACTATATAAAAAACATTGTATATGTACCATCATATTGAAATTTCCACTAGCATTAAGTGGCTATGTAAAATATCTATTTATGTGACCATGATAATGTCTTTAAAAATTGGTTTTGGAGGAAGATTCATTATCCTATAATCTGATTATGAGTCATAACCACACCATGGAAATTAGTTTCCTTTTCATGATTATTCTGAGTATTTGAGTTACAACCAGTTCCCAAAGATATCAGTATGCTTCCTCCAACTATGTCACCCATGATATCTCTTTATTCCATTGTTTCACTAATGTATATATCAATATAATCGGATATACAATGAATTTTAATCTTTGAATGAATTGGTGGTTTCAACATTGATTAAAAAATATGTTCCTTTGAGGAAACACACACAACATCTTAATTTTAAAATAAAAAGAAATTCACAAAAATTGGAACATTAATTATTACTGAGTGATTTCCATAATTCATGATGATGAAGCACATTGATAGAGAATTTATGAGCATGTGATGATATAAATATTTGTTTAAAAATTCTTCATAATCCCTCCATAAAATTAAATTATCTTATTTATCATGAACTACTAATTACCACAATTGTTTATCTATATCTTGCAATATATACAATTCTAACATCAAATTTATATCTATTTGTGTGAAATAGAAATCAATGAGTCATGTCATCCTATTCATCCACAATTCTACTTCTTATGGTTCACAATACCTCAATTGTTGGGCATGAGTATCTTTTGGAACTGAACTAAATTAACAACTTTCCTTTGTCCATACCTTCTATTCCCTCTATCCATATCTTGAAAATCATAAGTACTACACTAGACCAAATGTCAGTTCACCTATAACGTAGGTAAAACTACATTCTCAACAGCCTATTAATTTTAGTTTCTACAATTCCTACCCATTTAGATTCTCTAAATCTCAAAAAAAACACCATTTAATATCACTCTCTGATGACTGTTGTCTTAGAAATTTCAAATTTACAATATCATAGATATTACAATATGATTTCAAAATTTCAATAACTTCTTATTTGAAAAAAAATTAATTTCCATCACCCTTCATCAAAATAAAATCATTTTCCAGTATTTAAAAAATAAAATCTTTTTCACCACATCAAAAATCACTTTCCAAAAATTAATTTATCATTATTATTTAAATTTCATTATTATTGACACATGGAATTAAACTCAAATCAGGAAAACCCAATGATGGTAAGGTAATAACTACACGATGTGTCTAAAAAACTCATATACCCAAAATCCCAGGTAAAATATTGTTCAACATAAATATGTTAGAGAAGTATTTTTATTCTCTATATTATATGTTTTGAGAGTCCAACTAATTTTTACCAACATATATAATGGACTAAAAAACTGATACCCTTGGTAATTTATAGAATGATCAATTTTAAACCATTTCTAACATAATTTCTATAATAATTCGCTTAAGACGTGATGGTTTTTCTACTATCTATTGGTGATATACATGTGAAGAACCAGATATTCCATATTTTGTATTTTATTATATGTATTATTATGAGACACCGAAAATTGAAGGCACGTGATTCTGGGGCCCAGAGTGGCCATAATGGAAATTTGAACTTTTTTTAATATACATTCAGTAAATGTGCAGACAATAATTTATATCTTTTGAACTGATGCTCAGATTAATAATCTGAGGGAACTATTTAATTCGTAGCACTAGTATTTGATTAAGAAAAGCATAACATTATCCAACAAGGGTGGAAATAAAAAGTAACTTTTGGACTTTTAAAAAAAATAACACTTCGATTTATTTTATTCTCTTCCCACCATTGAGAGACGGATGGTGGGACTATAGTGTATTGTTTGGCATTAAATAAGAGACAATTAATGACTTGATGCTCGCATTTTTTAACCACAATGCTTGTGGTTTAATTGGTTTATTAATTATGATTCATTATTGAATAATAATAATGAACCAACATGGGGGTTAATTTCTTTTTTATAATAAAACCATTGGTATGGGATTTTGGAACCCACGAGAGGAACCTCTAACGAAACACTAACTATGTCACCCTCTAATGAAGAACGGTGATCGATCGATGACTGTTGGATAAATAAGAATGGGCTACGATGATTGACTTCAAAATTGGAACCCTTTCTTCATCTACAACAGAATCCACCGTATCCAAGTGGGGGGGGGGGGGGGGGTTAATTATTTATGTGTTTCAAAGATTTCTCGTTCTCGTTTATGAATAATATGAAGAACACAGATCAATTGACTAATCATTTGATCCGCGATTCATACATTCTTACGGGTGGTTGTTTTAGGAAATTGTTTTGGAATAATAACTATCCTATGTAGAATGATTTCTTCCTATGTTGTAACGCTAATTCAGTGGGTGTGGGATGAACTGAAGAAGGCTCAAACCCTCTTCCAAACTTGTTCTTATTGCGTTCTTCGAGGAAGATCAATGAACGTATCAGCAATGTGATTTTGAGGGCCACACACTGAAGGCAAAGACACGGGAGGCCCTATAGGCACATACAGGAAAGAAGAAACACCACTAGAGCATTTCTAGTGGCCCGCAAGAAGCACTCATTGATGTGGAAGCATGAGCCACGACTAGTTAGGCTAAGATCGGTGGAACGATGCAGCCTCAACGCACCATTCAGAATGATGAGATACCAGCTTGGACTGATCAGCTGGAGCATAACGACCGACTCCAACAGCTCGTTTCAGAGGACATGGTGGCACCACTATCCTAGAGAATTGGCCCGCATACATGTCGAAATTCAAGGCGGGCTAGACACACCAGTCAGGCCATACCTGTGAACCAGGATGGACCGACATCTCGAGCCATACTCAGGAGCCAAGCCAGAATCACCATCTAGGTAGGACCTACCAGTCGGGTTGGACCAACGAATTAGGTCGGACCCCTACCAGACCCGACCGGTCCCGTTACACTAAATAAGATATATCCTGTTAACCAGAAGTTTGATTGAGACGCCGTTAGTGGTACTTGAACCACTATGATGAGTTGGTACTTTTGAGATACTCCAATTGGGTGTTGGAGAAAGTTGTATTATGGATGTGTTGGATCAAACTCAAATCCAAATGGGCCCTCAGTAATAAAATGTCTATAACAAACATACTGGGTGTCCGATTGATGCATCGTCTGTCGCGTTAGAATCATTATAACAAGGTAGTATATAGGGATAAATAGTAGTGGGAATTCATGGAATTTGAGACAAACTTTAGGGATTTAAGAGTAGAATCTATAGATCTCATGTGCTCCAAGTGCAAGAATACTATGGTTGGGTATCAGGATAAGAGAGACCCTTTTTAGATCGTCAACAGAGAGACCTAGTGTGGATTAGTAGTAGCGCAAAACAATGAGGACCATCCATAGAGTGGACCGTCGTGGATCATCTACTTATAGACATGTATGATTTGATGACTTACAACATTGTGTGGATCGACGACTTACGACCCTGTATAGATCACGAAATATGACCCTCTATGGATCGACGACTTACGACCCTGTGTGAATTGACGACTTGCCACCATGGGTTGATCGACGACTTACAACCCTGTGTGGATCAACGACATAAGACCATGTGTGGATCAGTGACTTAAGAACCTGTGTGGATCGATGATTTAAAACCCTGTGTTGATCGGCAATAAAAAGAATTCATTGTGGTTCAACAGTGGAACTTCTCAATTGAGTAAGATGATTTACCTTTACAAATAACCATTATTATTCATTTTCATTAATATATATACCTAGTGTGAACTATATTTTACTTAGTCCTTTGTGATTGATATCATGCATTGTGGTTTTTCCATTTTTGAATTATGGGAGACCTTCCGGGGTGTCATGGTCACTATTGAGTATTGTTATATCCACCCCTTCACAGACTTCACCCACACCATGTTGTGTCTGTTGAGTCAATAAGGTTTTCCTTATGATTTTTTCCATTCCTTCATTCATGGGGGATATTGATAAGTCATCATGGTTTCCTTATCACATTACCATTCCACTTGTTTTGAAAATCACAAACTCCTTTTCTTAAGGAAAATTTCATTTAACCCATGTTTTACGTCCATAAGGAAAATATCCTTTCCAAAGGAAATTTACCCCTACCTTGTATTCATTGTTCATATGAATATTTTTCATAAGTATAAAAATCAGATTCATATCTAAAGTCTTTGGAATCATATAATACTTAGACATTAAACATTCTGTTTTAGGATCCGAATTCTAGATACAAACTCTAATGAAGTTCAACTCTGAATTCTGGATACGAACTCTAATGAAGTTCAACTCCGAATTATGGATATGAACTCTAATGAAGTTCAACTCCGAATTCTGGATATGAAATCAAATGATGTTCAACTCTAAATTATGGATACGAACTCTCATGAAGTTCCACTCTGAATTTCAGATAAGAACTCTCATAAAGTTCCAGTACAAATTATAATTATGAACATCTCTATGTTATGTATCCGAGTTCTCTAAATTCATACTCCGAACATTGATGAGTTCTGACTTATAATTCTCATGAATTTAGGATTCAAACATCGTAATTTCTGGTTCCGAATTCTAGTAAAATCAGACTCCGGATTTCCTTGAAATTTAGACTCCATATTTCTATAGAATTCAGGTTCCGAAGTCTTACAAAACAGAATACGAAATTTCATATGTTTATAGACTCCTAATTTATTTTTACTTCAATTTTGAACATTAACCTTTTCCATTCCGAACTTTCATTTTCTACCCTATTCTGAATATCAGTTTAGTTATGCTTACACTTGTTCTATTACAAAATGGTGTCGTGCGTTCAGTTATTAACTAATAGTTGTTTGAGTGACACGTGTACAGGTCCCTCAAAAATTCATGGAAGAATATGACAGTTGGAGGATGGAGTCGACCGTTGGAGCTTCACCTATAAATAAGAGCTCATTTGAATGTGCTCAGAACTTTTTGGAAATTTGGTTCTCAGAACTTCCTGAATTGATTTGTAGAGATATAGGCTCTTATCAACTCTCAAGCTTCATGCAGAATTTTTTAATGGCTTGTTCAAACTTTTCCTTGTGGATACTTGATTCGTGCGACTTTGATTGTAGCTGGTTACAATCGAGGGCTTCCAGGGATATGAAGACAGAGGTGCCGACTACCTGATATGTAAGATCCCGGTTTTTGGAAAGGTATGTTTCGTTGTGTTTTGGGTTGAACCCTTTGGTTTTGGGGCTTTAAAAGGTTTCTTAGAAGTGTGAGAGGCCTTGGGGTGTTCGGGGGGTCAGGGCACGGATGAAGGGAAGTCTGGCCAATGCAGACCAAGGTGCACGGCCTGCGCATGGTTAGCCAAACCGTGCAGCCTGCCCAGTTGAAACCATGCGAACCTCCCTCCTCTGGACAGAAGCGAGCACTAGGTTTGCACACGATATTCCAAACTATGTGGCTAAACCGCGTGTCTCCTTCTCTTTCAGGAAGTGGCGTGTGCATGGTTTGCGCACGGTTTTCCAAACTATGTGGCTAAACCATGCGACCACTTAAATTTGGAAAAATTACAAAATTGCCACTCTGGGCTTTATAACCCCAACTGGGAATTTTCCCCCATTTCCTCCCTATTCACCCTAGGAATGAACCTATTCACCTAAGAGATCCAAGAGATCAATCTCCCTCATTTCTAAGGCGTTTTTTGTGCCGTTGGTTGTGGATTGATTCTCAGGGTAAGGCTAATCTACCCCTTGGTTCTTTTCTTGGTTTAGAGTTTCTATCTTCTCTCCCTCTTGTTCAGAAACCCTAAAACCCTACCTTTTGGGTTAGTTCTAGGTTGAAGCTCCAAGGGTTGGTCGAATCGATGTCTAGGGACTCTATTGAGGGTGCATTCAACCGCGGATTCGAGGTAGGTGGTCTATAAGTTATATCCCATGGTTATTTAAGGTTTTGTGCATGTTAAATTGTGTTCTTTCTTTTCCTTGGTTATGTTTGGATAGACATGGAATGATTGAGAAGAATGCTGTTTAAAATGGAAAATGGGAACCCTCATGATCCCCGTGGGATGTGTTGGGATTGACTTGACCTAAATTACGGCCATCCATGGGGTGTGCCATCTTTTCCTGGGATTAGGGATTGTTATTCAAAAAGTGATCTTGTTGTGGTAAATGGTAGATCCCTTGACGAATATATTGGCATGATTGGTTGAATGTGGAATAGAAGTTAGGTTATGCACCTAGACTTGGTAAAAAAAGATCAAAGGGTTATTTGAAATGGAATGAATGGTTGACTCATGGAGATGATAAATGGGTTAAATGGTTTAAAGTGTAAATTGAGTAAAGAACATAACGTGACAGATTATGGGTCTAGGATGGAATTCTTAGTGAGATAGGCATAACACATGGGAATTGGGTGAATGGGGAAATGATGTGAAATGGTAATGTGTTAATGGGTTAAGGCATGATGTGGTTTCCCATGTGGGTTGTTGAGAATGATGTTTGCCGATGGGAAATGGTTGGAAGGTTGATGGTTACTTATATATAATCATGTGCACATGTCTTTGTAGAGTGGGGTATGACATGAGGATCTACGCCCACGGGTCAAGTGAAGACTGAGGCTCTAAACTCCACCCTAAATGCAAAGGTTAGGAATGGAGACTGAGGGTATATTTTCCTAATGGTTGCATCCACCCGGACTGAGGCTTCGAGGTGAGGATATGGATTCTATGAGAGAGTTAGTCCTAGTGAGATAGGATAACGATGTGTTTACCCTCTGGCATGTGATTGGTGACCTTAGACCAATGTAACATGATGAATGTGATTAACCCATGGAATGTGATGAAATGGTAAGTGATGATAATTGGTGTGAAATGAATGGTAATGAATGTGGTACTGGCTTGGATTTGAACTAGTTAATGGAACCTTAATTAATTACTTGTAATTTATCATTCATATTCCCTTTTCATGCACTACCGTTTATACTAGACATTATTTAGACACCGTTCGTGGTGGCCTAATGAGTTGTACTCACACCCTGCTTGGGCCGCCATTGGGTACCCGGGCAGACATCATGTTTGCAGGTCAGGACAATGGAAAGGTTCCTTGCTAGATAACTCAGTGGACATGGGTATCACATGGTGGGGGATCCAGACTTGGAGTCGGGAACTTTTTGGGATTTTGGCTATTGCCTTTATTTTGGTATTTTGTTCACTATCACATTTTAGTATGACATGGAATATTTATTGTTGTAAATGGTTTTTGTACTCTTTACTTGTCTGTTGTTTATTGTTTCCGCTATTTGGATGATTCCGTTGTGGCTTACTCTGATAAAAAGGGGGTATAGTCTCCACACATGACTACATAGACCCCCGCTGCTAGTCGGCAACCTTTGGGATACAGGGAGGCACACTTAAGGTCATGTAACCACCTAGCTCGGAGCATTGGTTAGTGGCTTCTAGGTCAGGGACATTACAAAGTGGTATCACAGGAGGTGTTTCTTCTCTTTCTCTGAGGTCTTGTTATTTGGGATTGATAGCCAAGGGTTGGGATGTGTCGGACCTTGGCAATGAGCTCGTGCCTGGGAGTATCTAACCCAGGTATGGGGGAAAATCCAAGTCACCCTGGGTGGGAAATGTTGTTCTTGGTTGTGTGTTTTTACTATTGACGATATTTCACCATTGGGTGATGCACATGTGGTTTGTTATGAATATTTTATGATATTTGTCTCGTGTCCTTAATGGCATGACAATTTACATTCGTGCATCATTGTAGGCACCTAGTGAGGTAGGTGACATGCATTTTGTTAGGAACACGCACAGGGTGGGTGTGTGAGGTAGGAAGGTAGGGTGCATCATGCATTTCATGAAACCATGAATTAATGAGAAAATTGAACTAAAACAAGTGGGTAAAGGATGTTTAATGAAACATAAGGGGTTGAAATGAAGTGGAAAATGTCTTCTAAAATGTTGTGTGAGTTTGTGGTAGTGCATGGTTGTTTTCCCCATATGGACCATGGTCGCGGTAGGGATGGTTGGGGCAGTTATATCAAGTGAAGAGCTTTTGTTGCAGTTCTGAAGTTTTATGGTACACGTTCTAAATCTTGTGCTTGGCATTGTAGAGAGATGCCACCACGACATCAATTTCCAGTTGGGGAATAGGAGGATGTTGCTGATAACACTCCTCCTCTAGAGGAGAAATAAAATGTGGTGATCAATGAAGGTAGAGAAGACCAGTTCTGAGAGAACTTGGCTCGCCTGATACAGATGATGGATCGGGACCCAGGACGGGTTGCACCAAGTATATTAGAGCTGACCAGGGAATTCCAGCTACAGTACCATCCGACTTTCACTGGAGAGGGTGGTCCAGAGGCAGAAGAGTTCTAGTTAGAGTCTATCTAGACGATACTGGATCATTTGGAGTCCCCTTTTGAGAAGCGGGTAAAGCTGGATTCTTATATGTTGTGAGGCCAGGCTAGGCGTTGGTGGGAAATTCAGGCTCAAATCGAGCAGGCTGAGGGAATGTCATGGAAGGTTTTTCAAGAAATGTTTCTGGGGCATTTCTACCCAGAGACGTTGAGGCAGGAGTGGGTTGTAATGTTTATGAACCTGACTCATGGTTCGCTATCGATGATGGACTATGCTAGTCGCTTCACTGATTTGAGACGCATTGTCCTAGTGCTAGCAGGGGATGAGGAAGCAGTGAAAGACGCTTCAAGGATAGGTTGAAACATGAGATCCGGTGTCATGTAAATATCTTTTTCATGAAGTGGTTCGTAGAGGTAGTGGATCAGGCATTGATCTCGGAAGGAAACCTGAAGGGAGTTTCAGGAAGTGGGCGAGTGCTGCTAGTGCGGAAGAAGAGTAGTACAGCTACCGAGGGTCCGAAGCGACGTCATGAGGGCTCACAGCATGGTGGAAGTGTGCAAAGCGTCTGGAAGAGAGGGTCCACCTCTTAGGGTGGGGATCAGGTGTTCTGATATCAGTGCGGTAGGCCGGGGCATATGCGTGGCCAGTGTCCTCGACCTCCAGTTGAGTGTCGTTCCTGTGGCAGGATGGGACATGTGCGGAGGTTCTGTAGGAATCCTCGGCAGGTAGGTGACCGTGATAGTGAATGGCAAATACCAGATATGGGAAGAGGATCAGTTTCCCTATATCAGGAAGGCAGCTAGAGCTCCACGAGCCGTATTGGCAGGGGCAGTAGACGTGGAACTCCCGGGCAAGTTCACTCATGCCAGAAGGGCAGTGCAGCGTGGGGTGTTCAGGCTACAGCCCATGGTAGAGGGGTAAGTAAGCTTTAGGCAGTTTAGTTTGCACCGGGTGATGGCGAAGCCAGACCATCGACTGTTCGAGGTATGATCCTTGTAGCTTCTACATTTGCTAGTGCATTGTTTGACATTAGCGCCACACATTCTTTTATCTCTACTCAACATGTGGTAGTGCTGGTTTTACTTGTATATGGAGTGTGTGGAGTGATGTCAATTGATACCCTGTTGGGAGCGTGGGTTGAGGATATCTAGTAGTGTAAGGAATGAATCTTGGAATTTGGTGGGTATCGTTTTCTGTGGAACTTGTTCGTTCTCGAGATGTCAGGGTTTGACCTAATCTTGGGAATGGATTGGTTGGTGTTGTATCAGGCACACATAGACTATTATCATCATCGAGTATCGTTCAGGTTGCTTGAGGTTGACTCTTAGGTCCACCGTGGCGAATGGGATGTTCGAGCAGGGCGTGCGGGGTCGTTTTTTCAACATATGAGTGGACTCACGACTCAAGTGTCATGTCTCATGCATGATGATGATGAAAGATGGAAGAAGTCTATTTCCCCCCAGTGGTGGATCTGTTTCAGGACGTGTATCCAAAGGATTTCTCAGGGTTACCACCCGAGAGGGACGTTGAGTTCACAATCGAGTTGCTGCCAGGAGTGGATCCAGTTTCTATTCTTACATACCGAATGGCACCGGCATAACACTAGGAATTGAAGGTTTTACTTGAGGATTTTGAGCGTAAGGGGTTTATCCATCCTAGTACGTCTCCTTGGGGATCTCCTATGTTTTTTCGAAGATAGATGATGTGTCATTGAGGCTGTGTGCAGACTATCGAAAGTTGAATCAGATGATAGTGAAGAATCGGTACCCTATTCCTAGAATTGATGACCTGTATGATCAGTTGAGTGGTGCATCAGTGTTTTCTAAAATTGATCTATGGTCGGTTTATCACTAGTTGAGGGAGAGGTCTTCTGACGTACCATGGACCGCTTTCCGAAGTCCATACGGGTTTTTTGAGTTTGTGGTAATGCCTTTCGGCTTAACCAATGCACCGATGGTGTTTATGGAATTGAATAACTAGATTTTTCATCCTTATCTAGATCAGTTTGTGGTTGTGTTTGTTGACGATATCATAGTGTGCTTGGAAACTCACGATGATCATGCCCAACATCTTGACATCGTCTTGGGTAAGCTAAGAGAGCATCAGCTATACGCCAAGCTATCCAAGTGTCAATTCTGGATAGGTGAGGTGCATTTTATGGGTCACATCATCTCGGAGGCAGCTGTAACAGTGAATCCAGAGAAAGTGCAGGCAGTTGTGTCTTGGGAGAATCCCAAGATTGTTTCTGATGTTCGGAGTATTCTGGGTTTGTCCAGGTATTACCGAAGGTTCATCCATGATTTCTCTCACTTTGAAGCACCACTCTCGGTATTGGCCAAGGAGGGAATCTAGTTCGAGTGGTCAGGGTCTTATGAGGATGCCTTCCAAGAGTAGAAGAAGTGGTTGACAACTGCACCTATCCTGATCTTACCTAAGCCGGGTAAGAAGTATCACGTGTTCTTTGATGCATCCAGAATCGGACTTGGGGCTGTGTTGATGCAGGATGAGCAGATTGTGGCTTATGGGTCAGGGAATTTGAGACCCCATGAGCAGAACTATCCCACTCATGATCTTGAGTTTGCTGCAGTAGTGTACGCCTTGAAGTGCTGGAGGCACTATCTGTTGGGGGAACGGTTTACCGTGTTTACGGACCATAAGATCTTGAAGTACATCTTCTCACAACGGGGTCTGAATCTTCGGCAGTGAAGATGGGTTTAATATCTATAGTATTGTGACTTTTAGTTGGTGTAAACACCAGGAAAGGGAAATGGTGTTGCTGACTCTCTATGAAAGAAGGTTCAGAATCAGGCAGTTCAGGAGTCCAGCACCGAGTGGAAGGTGATGGCTTTGTTTGCAGAGATGCACCTGGAGGTATATGAGGAAAGTGGTCAGGTCACTCTTTCTTCCTTAACATTGGAATTGATTCTTTTGGGTCAAGTTAATGAAGGTCATCTTGATGATCCTGAGTGTTTGGCCAGGAAGGAAAATCTTAAAGGTGGGGAGCTACCTTCTGGTTGGGTCGTTGACATGGAAGGTGTTGTTTGCATTTGTGATCGTGTGGTTGTTCCAATGTGTGTGCGGGATGAGTTGATGCATTTGTTCCATGCGTCAAAGTGGGAAGTACATCCTATTTTGACCAAGATGTACCGTGATCTCCGAAGGCAGTTTTGGTGGCCTAGAATGAATAAGGAAGTTGCGAGCTTTGTGGCACGGTGTCTTACGTGTCAGTAGGTGAAGGCCAAGCATCAACGCCCAGGTGGTTTGTTGCATCCATTTCCCATTCCAGAGTGGAAGTGGGATGATGTGACAATGGATTTTGTTGTGGGTCTTCCGAGGGCACCAAGGAAGGATAATTCAATCTGGGTATTTGTGGATCAGTTAACAAAAGTGTCTCATTTTTTAATGATTCAGGATACCTATACAGTCGACTAGTTGGGTGAGCTGTATGTTAAAGAGACATTACGGTTTCATGGGGTGTTGCGGACCATAGATTCACACTGAGATCCACATTTCACATCATGCTTCTGGCAAGGGTTTTAGAAGGCTCTTGGAATGCATGTGCTTTTAGTACGGATTTCCACCCGCAGACGGATGGGTAGTCAGTGCGTACTATCCATGTGTTGGAAGACATGTTGAGAGCTTGTGTCTTGGACTTTGTTGGTTCTTGGGAGAGGCACCTATCATTGGTTGAGTTTTCCTACAATAACGGTTTTCAGGCTATAATTACGATGGCACCATTTGAGGTGATTTATGGGAGACCATGTAGATCTTTGTTGTTTTGGATAGAGGCCTGTGAATCTGAGTTGTTGGGGCCAAGTCTCGTGCAGGAGACTTCAGAGAGAGTCAAGTTGATCAGGAAGCAGATGGATATTGATCAGAGTTGGTAGAAGTTGTATGCAGATCGGAGGCGTAGACCTCTTGAGTTTGGGGTGGGTGATAAAGTATTCCTTTGAGTGTCTGCAAGGATGGGTCACCATCGGATTCAGAAGCAGTGTATGTTGGCGCCCAGGTATGTGGGACCTTTTGAGATTTTTAAGGGGATCGGACCAGTGGCATACCGATTGGCTCTTCCACAACGGTATGGGGGGATGCATGATGTGTTTCATGTGTCGCTGCTTCGACAGTATCACCCTGACCCATCTCATGTTGTTGATGTTGAGGATGTGGAGTTTGATGTTGATGCATCCTTTGAGTAGCATCTGGTTCGTGTGGGGGATCGTAATGAAAATGTCTTACGGGGACAGGTTGTGCCATTAGTGCGAGTACTATGGTACCATGGGAATGATCAAGAAGAAACTAGGGAGTGGGAATCGGATATGCGGGCTCAGTGCCCCGAACTCTTCTCTTCAGTGGAGAAATGAGGCTTGGAAGCTCAGCTCGAGGACGAGCCGTTATAAGGTGGGGAGGTTGTAAGATCCCAATTTTTGGAAAGGTATGTTTTGTTGTGTTTAGGGTTGAACCCTTTTCTTTTGGGGATTTAAAAGGATTCTTGGAAGTTTGAGAGGCCTTGGGGGTGTTTTAGGGGCTCAGGGCATGGAAGAAGGGAAGTCTAGGCAAACCAGACCAAGGTGCACGGCCTACGCAGGGTCAGCCACAGCATGCGGCCTGCCCAGTTGAAACCGTGCGACCCTCCCTCCTCTGGGAAGAAGCGAGCACACAATTTGCGCACAGTTTTCCAAACTGTGTGACTAAACCCTCTGGCTTCTCCTCCTTCAGGTAGTGGCGTTCGCACGGTTTGCGCAAGGTTTCCCAAACCGTGCGGCCACATAAAGTTGGAAAATTTACAAAATTTCCAATCCGGGCTTTATAACCCCAACTCAAGATTTTCCTCCATTTCCTCCCTCTTCACCCTAGTAACGAACCGATTCACCCAAGAGCTCCAAGAGATCGATCTCACTCATTTCTAAGGTGTTTTTGGTGTCGTTTTTTGCGGATTGAAGCTCTGGATAAGGCTAATCTCCTCATTGGCTCTTTTCTTGGTTTAGAGATTGTGTCTTCTCTCCCTCTTTTTCTAAAACCCTAAAACCCTATCTTTTGGGTGAGTTCTAGGTTGAAGATCCAAGGGTTTGTCGAATCGAGTTCTAAGGACTTGATTGAGGGTACGTTCAACCGTGGATTCGAGGTAGGTGGTCTACAAGTTATATCCCAGGGTTATTTAAGGTTTTGTGCATGTTAAATTGTGTTCTTTCTTTTCCATGGTTATGTTTTGATATCCTTGGCATGTTTGAGAATAATGGTGTTTGAAATAGCTAATGGGAATCCTCACGATCCCCATGGGATGTGTTGGGATTGAATTGACCTAAATTAGGGCCATCCATGGGGTGTGACTACTTTTCCCAGGTTTAGGTATTGTTATTAAACAAGTGATCATGTTGCGTTAAATGGTAGAGCCCTTGATGAATATGTTGGCATGATTGGTTGAACGTGGAATAGAAGTTAGGTGATTCACCTAGACTTGGTAACAAAAATATCAAAGGGTTATTTAAAATGGAATGAATGGTTGATTCATGGAGATGATGAACGGCTTAAATGGGTTAATGTGTAAATTTATTAATTTCCATAATGGGATAGATTATGGGTCTAGGATGGAAGGCTTAGTGAGATATGCATAACACATGGGAATTGGGTGAATGGTTAAATGATATGAAATGGTAATGTGTTAAGGGGTTAAATCATGATGTGGTTTCCCATGTGGGTTGTTGAGAATGATTTTTGTCGATGGGCAATGGTTGGAAGGTTGATGGTTACTTATATATAAGCATGTTCACATGGCTTCGTAGTGTGCGGTATGACATGAGGATCTATGCCCATGGGTCGATTGAAGAATGAGGCTCTAAACTCCACCCTAAATGCAAGGGTTAGGAAAGGGGACTGATGGTCTATTATCCTAAAGGTTGCATCCACCCGGAATGAGGCTTCGAGGTGAGAATATGGTTTCTATGAGGGAGTTAGTCCTAGTGAGATAGGATAACGATGTGTTTACCCACCTGCATGTGATTTTTGGCCTTAGACCCATGTAACATGATGAATGTGATTAACCCATGGAATGAGATGAAATGGTATGTGATGATAATTTGTGTGAAATGAATGGTAATGAATGTGGTACTGGCTTTTCTTTGAACTAGTTAATGGAACCTTAATTAATTACATGGAATTTATCATTCATATTCCTTTTTCATTAACTACCTATTTATACTGCATATTTTTTAGACACCATTGGTGGTGGCCTACTGAGTTGTACTCACACCCTGCTCGGGCCGCCGTTGGGTACCTGAGAAGACTTCATGTATGTAGGTCAGGAGAAGGGAAATGGTCCTTGCTAGATAGCTGATTGGACATGGGTAGCATGGGGTGGAGGATCCAGTCTTGGAGTCGGGAAATTTTTGGTAATTTTACCATTGTCTTTATTGTGGGCTTCTGTCCACTCTCACACTGTAATACGACATGGTATATTTATTATTGGAAATTATTGTTGTACTTGTTTCCTTGTCTGTTGTTTATTTTTTCCACTATTTGGTTGATTCTGTTTTGTCTTACTCTGATAAAAATGGGGTATATTCTCCCCACTTGACTACATAGACCCCCGATGCTATTTGGCAACATTTCACGTATGGGGAGGCACGCTTATGGTCATGTAACCACCCGGCTCGGAGCACCGGTTAGTGGATTCTGGGTTGGGGATGTTACATGATAGTTGAGGGCTTGCGGGGATAGCAAGACAGATACCGATCTTCAGATTGAAGGGTTACTCTGGTGTGGGTAAGACATAATTTCTTGAAAGTATAAATCAAGGTACCTTTATCCATGGTTGTTGGATACCCTTCTCTTTGGGTTAAAAGACTTATAACTTATTACTTGTTTTTGTTAAAAGTTTTTCTTCTTCTTTCTGTATTGTTAAGGAAAGTATAACTTTCTTATACATTCTTACTTGTACTCTTATTTAGTTATATTTTATATGGTTTATGGTAGAATCTTAGTTGGTGTAAATTTTTTGTTATGTTTCATTTCTAGAATCACATTTCCGGAATCAAGAAAGTTATTAGAACATATAGAGGTCCTGTGAATTATCTTGTTTAACCTTGTTAGATATAACCATCTTTAAAAGTTCCAAATGAATTTTTAAAAGTTACAATTCACCCCCCTATTGTATTTTAGCATCTCATACTTATATATTCGATCCTACCTTTGGTATTATAGATTATATCATACTCATACATACCATCCTAACAATTGGTTTCATAGGAATTGGTTTCATCTGAATTAATCTCACGATTAGATTCAGAAGAATTTTTTTTCATAACATTCGAATTCATATTACCATATTCATACAATTCAGAATCTGTTTTTCGGAATCATAGTTCGGATTCAATTTTTTCTTAGAGATAAAATTTTTCTTTATTAGAAGATTTTCTATTGTTTGCAGACATATACTTCTAACAAGTTTGTGTGAAAATGTTTTTCGTAAGGATGGAAGGATGAAATGTTGGTTCTATCGATAACCTAAATCCTACTAAACCACCAATTTGTCATGGTGATGATTACGAGTATTGGAGAGATCGCATGAAGACATTCATTATCAACACTGGTGTTGAAAATATAGTTATGCTTACTGTTGGATACAAAATTCATGATAAGGAAGTTAGTACCTTCACTAATCAAGAAAAACATGAATACCAACTAAACTATAAGGTATGCAATACATTACTTTGTTCAATGACTAGGAGCATATATAACTAAATTTCTTCTTTTGAAACAGATAAATGTATATGGAAGAAACTTGAAGTTACACATTTTGGTACATCTAAAGTGATTGAGACTAGAAGATCCATGCTCAGAGCTGAGTATCATGGTTTTAATATTCCTTATGGAGAACCAATTTGTAAGGTTAAACAGAGATTCATGATGATTGTGAATATCTTACAATCAATGGGAGAGAAATTTCTAGATGATTATGAACCTGTTGAAATGATCATAGATATTATGCCCAATGAGTGGGAATCAAAGAGAACTGCTATCGATGAAAACAGAAAGGTTACTCAAATTTCTCTTGATGAACTATTTAAAATTCTTCTTCAACATGATACCATAATGAAGAGAGTTTCTAAAAACATAATGATGAAGAATAGGAATGGTAGTCGTTCTTTTACTACAACTTCAAATCACATAAAAGCTAAGACTCCTGAGAGAGTTACTAGATCCAGATCTATGAATTTTATTATCCAATCTGAATCTAGTGAGAGTGAAGTCTTATAAAATGAGTTAGCTAATCTTGCTTGAAGGATAAACAAGATATATGGACAGAGAAATTTCCAATCCATGTTTAAAATGAAGGAATGGAAGGATAAGAATGATGCATACGTCACATGCTATGAATGCAAGAGATATGGACACATATGACTGGATTTTCCTTTGCTTAAAAAGAAAGAAAGAAAGGAAATGCATTCTGAGAAAAACAGAAAGAATTATTACTAGTCCAAATCTAATAACGTGTTGAAAGCCAATGACACATGGAGTGCTTGTGGTGGTGACTCATCAGATGAATCTTCGTATAATGAATCTTCAGGACAGAGGAATCATGGTCTTTTAGTCATGCTATCTATTGATAATCATTTCTTGATGGCTAAGGTACACAACGCTGAATCAATGAACAATGTTTCTTTGAATTCTAATAATAGAAAATATTATAACTCTTCGGATGAGGAATCCTCTTCTGATGAAGAAAATACTTTACCTACAATGAAACATTTTCTATGTTTTCCAAAATTTTTGAGAATGAAAATTCAAAACTCATGAACAAACTTGATAAGGAAAATTCTAGGAATACTAGTCTTACTAAAGAAATATCATATCTTTCTAAAGATATTGATAAGAAAAAATGTGATTTTTAAAGTATTTTAAAAAATCTTGAGGAAGTAAGTTCTGAGAAGAATAAATATTCAAAATATCTAGAAAATGTAATTTCTAATAAAGATGTTTTCGAGCCTATCTCTAGTGCAAATGTTTTTGAAGATAGGAATATAGTTATTAAACTCAAATCCAAAATATTTTCCATGAGGAAGTGTTTGTCAAAATTTTCCCTAGGTAAATAAAATATTGATAAAATGTATTCACAAATATGACCTCAAAGGAATACTTCTGGGTTTGGTTACACTAGTACTAAACCAATTTTTAGTAACAACTACTTTGTTCCTCAAAGTGCCTCATTCTGTACTAAATGTCATTATGGTGGTCACTGGGAAAAAAATTGTTCCTTAAACACAACCCAATCTTTAGTATTTCATGAGGCTTATTTTTCTAAGAAGATGTGGGTACACAAAACTTTTCATTCTGGAATTTCTGAATCCAAGAAAGTGTGGATTTCGAAAACCTAACTTTCTCTTATTTTCAGGAAAATAGGGAAAGTACCAACAGCAATACGTGGTACATTGATAGTGGGCGTTCCTGTCATATGACCGGTAACAAAAACTATTTTGAAAAGATTATCAAGACAAAATGATGGAAAGTAACTTTCGGAGATAATGTCCAGAATGAAATTATTGGTATAGGTAATATTGTTCTTCTTGGAGAGACTTTGATTTCAATTGTTTTATTTGATAAAGTTCTTAAGCACAAACTCATCAGCATAAGTCAATATTGTGATGAAGGTTACCTTGTGAATTTTAGGAATGATAAGTGCTTAGTACATAATTCCAAGGAAGAGTTTCTTCTTTCTGCCAATAGGCAAGATAATGTATACACATTGAACTTAGATGACTGTAGAGACCCGTATCTTGACGTACATGGACATTACATTACATTTGCGGAATACTTAGTACATAACAAAAACACACACTAAAGGATCGTAATAGTTTAGTGTCTTTGGAAACTCGGAACATAATCTTCTAATCCTGGTGAAAGATCTTCAATATCTCCCGTAAAGATCTTCCATTTTTTTTACCTAAAACCTTTCTTTATATCCTGGGGAAAAGAAAACATAAAAGGGTGAGCTCAAATGCTCAGTAAGGTTATACAAAAGAAATAAAAATCATATCATATCTTTTTGAAAATCACAACCTGCAAAAGAGATCATAATATCTTAACATGGAACAAATCATAGAAGTGAAAATGAGATCCCCATAATCATAACATGAAACTTGAAACTTTGTGGCATGCACACATAATCATGGAAAATCATTTCTTGTTAGTCATGACTCATTGCCAAGACTATCTTAGTGGACAAAGTCCCTTTCTGAACCGAGTTCACTCCTCGTTTCAGTCCTGTATCACTGAACCGAAATAACCTTCCGTTCCAGCCATGTCTATCTCATGAGATATAAAATCTTTACCCAATGCATTGGAGGGAGATATAGGTCCCACCCATCTTATAATGAATCCTTTCTTATGTGTGCCACATAATCATAAAACATACATCATCGCATAACACATATAACAAAAATGGGATTCTTGAAACATCATGACATCATAAATAAATTCATATATGATAAAGGAATTAATAAACATAATTCCATCACAACATAGTCAAACCAATGTAAAAATATGGATAGAAACAGAACCCTTTATTATCTTAGATGGAAAATAATTTTGATAAAACACTTGAATTGAATTCTTGAGGAAAATATCCTTTCTTCTTCAAAAACATTTTTCCTTTCATAACATGTCATACAACTTTAAAATAAAAGAAGTTGATTAAAAATAAACTTGAAAACTTGTAAAGGAAGATTCTTTGAAGTAATGTTTTAAAAATCCATTCATGCCGTATAAAAAAAACATTCTTCGTACTTTTGTCGGAAAAGTCAAAAATTACCTCGTACGGAAAAACGACAAAAGATTCCTTTCATATTCTTTACTAAAAACTCACCTAAGGGTAAAATTGGATTTAAACTATTTCAAGTGGATGGAAACGATATTTCATATTGAGGGAACATGGATGTGGATGATAAAATACACCCCAGTAAATACTTACGAATAAACAATCTCGGATAAAAATGAGATTGTGATATTTCCCTTACCTTAGGTCCGATTAGCTTTGTACGTGTCCGAAGCTCCTGTATAATGGTTTAAATAATGTTATTGACTTATTCCAGAATCATACATATTGATATGATATCATATATGGTCATATTATTAGCTTCTTGTTAGTAATATTTCATTGTTACTTGTTACTCGGGTCCTTATAACTTTTTGTTCTTATGCGTGTTTTGTCGAATAAATTCTTATTCTTATCTTTAGGTTATAGATAATTCATTTCCAGAATGGTATTAGTGTAGTATATACCATATTCATTCATTCAATTCATTTATATAATCATTATGAAATGAAGATCATGTAGAACGAGTCGCATCACATCGTGGAGACGGTATTCCGTACGTACGCACGAGTGATGATATCGTTCCTATGATCGTGGAATTGTATTGGAGTATATATATATTATTTCAGTATCAATATTACTTCATAATAATCATATGTAGTTACTCATTACACCATTATACCCATCCTTGTAAGGTGATGGTGGAAAATAGATTACACCACGGCGTGGAGACGGTATTCCGTACGTACGCACGCGCGGTGATTTCATTTTTCCGTAGGATGGATAGAAGGTGAATTAGGGTTGTTTCATATTTATAATAACATATCAGTATGTAAGTAATACTGATGTTATTACTTTATCATGAAACAACTAAAGAAGAAGAAGTTGAAGAAGAAAGAAATTGAAAAGATCGGTAATGGATATTACCTCTTCTTTGGAACGCCTCTTTGAATCCTCCACTTAAGGAACTAAGATTGGTCTTTGGAGAAGACCAGAACCTCTAGGATTATTCTAGGAAAGTGTAGAGGAGAAAATGGCAGGGGTTGGCCGAGCTTGAGTGCTCAAAATTGGTGTGAGGAGGAGGGGGAGGAGGTGTCCTTTTATAAGGGAGGAGAGGGGCACCTTAGGAATTCTTAAAAATATTAATTTATAATAAATCTAACCCCACTTAAAAACCTCCAAAAATAACTCATATTCAAAGATTAGATGAGATAGGGTTGTAATCTCATCAACCAATCAAATTTAGACATGTTTGGATATTATTTTAAACCTTATCAATTATATTTAACTCTAAGTTAAATAATTTAACTTTTACCGTGTCTTTTTGTTTTCTTTCACTATATGGTTAATAAACTTACTATAACATGCCAATCGAACCACAAATTGTTTATTATTAATATATATATCCTTATCTAAGTCATTTGGCCGAACCTTAGATTTTTAGGAATAAAATAACAATTAATAATATAATATTTGATTTAAAAACTATTTTGTGTCAATTTTGACACTATTTGATATATGATTTTTGTGAAAGTCATAACAGAATTATATGTTCGAACCAAGTTGATTACATCAACATTAATATATCATAGTAACCTATAAAATTAGTGGAATTCATAAAAAATCTCAAATTACATTTATTTTGGTGTTTATAACATCAATTATGTCAATATTTCATTAATAAGATAATTACTGCATCATCGTTGTGTCATAAATAAATTAAATTATTTGATGTCTAAAAATTACAAATAAAATACCATCATGTAGGAAATCTTTTTAGCTTTCTAATGAATATTTACAATCGAATTTATCTTATGTATAACCCCATATTAAAAATGATTTACTTATTAAACTTTGATTTTAACTATTTTAACCCTTCTTTAAATAAATTAATAATAAATGTCCTAATCTAATCCAAGTGGGCCTAAATGGTCATATTTTATTCCTAAGTTTGTTTTTGGTCGAATTACACTTGTCCAATAGAATTAGGACATGTGTTAGGGTAATATTAATATCATATTTACCCTTAGTTACCCTATTTACTATTAACCGCGGTAAAAAAAAGTAAAAAGTTACTATTCACCAAAAATTATTTTCATCTCATTGAACCACATTTTAGTCCTTGATATTAACCGTGTCTCTCGGATTTTCGAAATTCCATTCACAGAAGCGGTAAAATTATGTTTTATGCAAAATTCAGTTTTTAACCTACCACTTAGTAGTTTCACTATTCATCAAAAATTGATGTTTTTCAGAACAATGCCAAAATTTCATCCCAAGCTATATTTCATATTCCGAATTCAAAAATGAAGTCTATTTTACCAAATTCATAACATAAAAGTTGAATTAATTAATTTTATAATTAAATCCCGCTGTTAAAACAAATAGCGTGTTTTTAAGAAACAATATCTATCAAAAGATTGACACTTGTTTATGTCTAGTTTAAATGTGAAATTACATCCAATGACCAACATTGTATTAAATTGTAAAAATATATTCTAAATATTCTTTAAAACCACTCAAATTAATGATTTATCACTATTAATTATTTCGATTAAAAAAGTTGTTTTTAATTATAATTTAGTAATTTTCACTATTCATCAGAATATGAAAGTTATCCGGAAAGTACCAAAATTTCACCTTAGGCTAAATTCGATACTCCGAATCCAAAAATAAAGTTCATTTTGAAAAATAAGATTTACTGGATTTCAAAAAGTGGTTATTACTATTCATAACGGCTAGTTTTAATAATATTTTTATAGCATATCGTTGTTTAGTGAAACTCGGTATTGCGTACTACACACGCTATCGAGGAAGGTCGCGATTGCGTGTAATGCAAGTCAAGTCAAGGATGCATGTTGTGCTAGCTCCTTTTGGTGTAGCGTACAACACAAGACATTAATAAAATTAAAAAGAATATTTTTCATAAAATCTTGGGCTGTTACATTCTACCCCCCTTAAAATGAATTTCGACCTCGAAATTCGTCGGGGTTATAAATGGTTTTCTATTCGAAAGTTTCCCACATCGTAAAAAGGAATACCAAAACTTGGCTTTAAAAACTAAAGTATGAAATGTAACGATTACCCAAATAAACTAATTGTTGGGTTTCCACATAGGTAAAAATATGGATATGGAAGAAAAATCTAACCATCATGTTCTGATAGAGAGTGGTAGAGAACATGGCTATGGAAAAGCCAGTAATCACAAATCCATAGATTTGTGATGATATAAGGTACCATCTGATTCATCAGGTATAAGATCACTAGGACAACATTTTTGGTTTTCAATATCATTTCCCTAAAGTTGAAGAATTTGAATTAGAATAAATAATTACTTTATTTTGGTACAATCTCACTGTTGTTCGTGCCTTGAACAATTTCCACTTCATCTCTTAAATAAATGAAGTTGAATTTGTTATTCGTGAAGTGTTTGCAGATCATGTGATAGAATGACGGGTCATTCCATCTGTCTCAAACAAAAGGTTAGAAAAAATTATATGCATAAGTCGATCTGTAGTGAGATTAATCATATATGGTTCCTAAAATGGACTTATACTTCATATATCATACTGCTTAATATAATAAAACTAGTTTCTACTAAACAGGGACTTCCTGTAGGTCAGTGGTAGGCGATAAAGGCCAGTCGCACTTCGGTTGTGGGTTCGATTCCTACAGCCTTGTCCGAAGCGATGGGCTGTCGCCCGTCCTGCAGGTTGTCCTTTTCTAAAACTACGTTACTATAACATCCCATCAATAATATCGAAAATCTTCTATCCTTAAACAATACTAACTTATGTCCAACATAATCCAGTCTAATCTTTAGGCTTATACATAATACTGCAGTCCACTCTCATAATATAGTAACAACGATTACCAGAGATTTAATACTGTCATTGATCCCCACATATCACAAGATATGTCTTGTTGGTCACATTCCAAACATTCAAAGTCCTTAATCGTGTATTCTCTTGAATACCTTAGTGAAAACATGAGTGCAGTTAAAAGTTAACATTTTCCACATACCAAAATCCTCAAAATTCTATATACTCAAACCATGATATCACTTAGTCCTTATATCAATCATGAGCTCATGAATACTATTAAACATTTCATTTTCTCGTCTTCATTATGCGCATATCATCTTATTTCCAAAAAATATCTCAATCACTTTGAATACCACATCAATAAATATTGCAATACTCAATGATACAACATTATTTTGGAATCCCATTACATAAACACTTAATCATTCCACCACATCGTTGTCATATTCAACATTTCCAATAGTGATCGCATGTGATTTCCCTTTGTCCTTTGCCTTCAGTGGTTGCTCATGTTGATCATCACTAACCCTTGGATTAGGGCAATTATTAGCATAATGCCCCATTTCCTTGCACTTGAAGCATTGAAGTGTTGGCGGTGCGTTCTCTGCAGTGTTTGCTTTATTCACATCATTAGAAACCCTTTTTCCATTACTTCGACACTCAGCTGCTCGATGACCTTCTTTTCCACACTTAAAACATTTTCTAGTCCCTTTAAGACAATCTCCACCATGCTTCTTTCCACACTTTGTGCATAAGGAAACATTCATCTTCTTTTCACCATTATTCTGAGATTTCTCCTTGAACTCCATCTTTCGTTTCTTGTCAAAACCATGAGATGGATATGTAACACCAACTTCCATTTCTACCTTGATAGCACAACGCACAATTTCTTCATAGCTACTGAAGTCTCTTATAGCTAATGCCCTTCGAAGACTTGGTTTTAAGCCACAGAAAAATCGATCAACTTTGCTTTCAGGTTGGATGATAATTCCAGAAGCATACCTTGCAAGTCTTGTAAAATTTGCTTCATAGGTACCAACAGATTCATCGTCCCTTTGCTTCAGTTCAAGAAATTTTTTCTCCATCTTTGTTCGAAGAATACGAGGGAAGTACTTACTAAAAAACAAGTTCTTGAACTCGTCCCATTCCATGGACTCAATTTCATCTCTTGGCCCCGTATTCTTGATAAGATTCCACCATTGATCAGCTTCACCTTCCAAACGATATACTGCTAAGATGACTTTATCATGTTCAGAACATTGAAGAACTGAAAATATCTTTTCAGTAGTACTGATCCATTGTTCAGCCACAAGTGGATCAGAAGACCCACTGAAAGAAGGTGGACGTTGCCTCATGAAGGACTCAATAGAATATTGTTCCCTTCTCTGCTCATTTGGAAGTCCAGAATGATTCATAGCTTGTGTAAGTATAGCAATAAGATGTTGCACTCCATCTCCCATAACATTTGTTTGTTCAGGAGGGCAATCATTGCATTGTCCATTGCATTGATTAACACGGTTCCTTCGGGTTCCAGCCATCGTCTAAAACCCAAAAAGAATAGTGTGAGAGGCAAAAATCATGCTAGGGAAAAAACATAATAAAGGGGGAGTACCTTCAATATCCAACATCTTAGGTTTAATTCTATGATCGTTAGCGTAATTCTATTACTATAACCTATACGTATACTTATCCCTAGGGACATCCCTAGACATACCTTAGAAATATCTCTAGGGATCTCACTAACGTTTTCGCATCCTAGTTTCCAAAGGTTGACTAAACATTTCCTCTGATACCAACTGTAGAGACCCGTATCTTGACGTACATGGGCATTACATTACATTTGCGGAATACTTAGTACATAACAAAAACACACACTAAAGGATCGTAATAGTTTAGTGTCTTTGGAAACTCGGAACATAATCTTCTAATCCTGGTGAAAGATCTTCAATATCTCCCGTAAAGATCTTCCATTTTTTTTACCTAAAACCTTTCTTTATATCCTGGGGAAAAGAAAACATAAAAGGGTGAGCTCAAATGCTCAGTAAGGGTATACAAAAGAAATAAAAATCATATCATATCTTTTTGAAAATCACAACCTGCAAAAGAGATCATAATATCTTAACATGGAACAAATCATAGAAGTGAAAATGAGATCCCCATAATCATAACATGAAAATTGAAACTTTGTGGCATGCACACATAATCATGGAAAATCATTTCTTGTTAGTCATGACTCATTGCCAAGACTATCTTAGTGGACAAAGTCCCTTTCTGAACCGAGTTCACTCCTCGTTTCAGTCCTGTATCACTGAACCGAAATAACCTTCCGTTCCAGCCATGTCTATCTCATGAGATATAAAATCTTTACCCAATGCATTGGAGGGAGATATAGGTCCCACCCATCTTATAATGAATCCTTTCTTATGTGTGCCACATAATCATAAAACATACATCATCGCATAACACATATAACAAAAATGGGATTCTTGAAACATCATGACATCATAAATAAATTCATATATGATAAAGGAATTAATAAACATAATTCCATCACAACATAGTCAAACCAATGTAAAAATATGGATAGAAACAGAACCCTTTATTATCTTAGATGGAAAATAATTTTGATAAAACACTTGAATTGAATTCTTGAGGAAAATATCCTTTCTTCTTCAAAAACAGTTTTCCTTTCATAACATGTCATACAACTTTAAAATAAAAGAAGTTGATTAAAAATAAACTTGAAAACTTGTAAAGGAAGATTCTTTGAAGTAATGTTTTAAAAATCCATTCATGCCGTATAAAAAAAACATTCTTCGTACTTTTGTCTGAAAAGTCAAAAAGTACCTCGTACGGAAAAACGACAAAAGATTCCTTTCATATTCTTTACTAAAAACTCACCTAAGGGTAAAATTGGATTTAAACTATTTCAAGTGGATGGAAACGATATTTCATATTGAGGGAACATGGATGTGGATGATAAAATACACCCCAGTAAATACTTACGAATAAACAATCTCAGATAAAAATGAGATTGTGATATTTCCCTTACCTTAGGTCCGATTAGCTTTGTACGTGTCCGAAGCTCCTGTATAATGGTTTAAATAATGTTATTGACTTATTCCAGAATCATACATATTGATATGATATCATATATGGTCATATTATTAGCTTCTTGTTAGTAATATTTCATTGTTACTTGTTACTCGGGTCCTTATAACTTTTTGTTCTTATGCGTGTTTTGTCGAATAAATTCTTATTCTTATCTTTAGGTTATAGATAATTCATTTCCAGAATGGTATTAGTGTAGTATATACCATATTCATTAATTCAATTCATTTATATAATCATTATGAAATGAAGATCATGTAGAACGAGTCGCATCACATCGTGGAGACGGTATTCCGTACGTACGCACGAGTGATGATATCGTTCCTATGATCGTGGAATTGTATTGGAGTATATATATATTATTTCAGTATCAATATTACTTCATAATAATCATATGTAGTTACTCATTACACCATTATACCCATCCTTGTAAGGTGATGGTGGAAAATAGATTACACCACGGCGTGGAGACGGTATTCCGTACGTACGCACGCGCGGTGATTTCATTTTTCCGTAGGATGGATAGAAGGTGAATTAGGGTTATTTCATATTTATAATAACATATCAGTATGTAAGTAATACTGATGTTATTACTTTATCATGAAACAACTAAAGAAGAAGAAGTTGAAGAAGAAAGAAATTGAAAAGATCGGTAATGGATATTACCTCTTCTTTGGAACGCCTCTTTGAATCCTCCACTTAAGGAACTAAGATTGGTCTTTGGAGAAGACCAGAACCTCTAGGATTATTCTAGGAAAGTGGAGAGGAGAAAATGGCAGGGGTTGGCCGAGCTTGAGTGCTCAAAATTGGTGTGAGGAGGAGGGGGAGGAGGTGTCCTTTTATAAGGGAGGAGAGGGGCACCTTAGGAATTCTTAAAAATATTAATTTATAATAAATCTAACCCCACTTAAAAACCTCCAAAAATGACTCATATTCGAAGATTAGATGAGATAGGGTTGTAATCTCATCAAACAATCAAATTTAGACATGTTTGGATATTATTTTAAACCTTATCAATTATATTTAACACTAAGTTAAATAATTTAACTTTTACCGTGTCTTTTTGTTTTCTTTTACTATATGGTTAATAAACTTACTATAACATGTCAATCGAACCACAAATTGTTTATTATTAATATATATATCCTTATCTAAGTCATTTGGCCGAACCTTAGATTTTTAGGAATAAAATAACAATTAATAATATAATATTTGATTTAAAAACTATTTTGTGTCAATTTTGACACTATTTGATATATGATTTTTGTGAAAGTCATAACAGAATTATATGTTCGAACCAAGTTGATTACATCAACATTAATATATCATAGTAACCTAGAAAATTAGTGGAATTCATAAAAAATCTCAAATTACATTTATTTTGGTGTTTATAACATCAATTATGTCAATATTTCATTAATAAGATAATTACTGCATCATCGTTGTGTCATAAATAAATTAAATTATTTGATGTCTAAAAATTACAAATAAAATACCATCATGTAGGAAATCTTTTTAGCTTTCTAATGAATATTTACAATCGAATTAATCTTATGTATAACCCCATATTAAAAATGATTTACTTATTAAACTTTGATTTTAACTATTTTAACCCTTCTTTAAATAAATTAATAATAAATGTCATAATCTAATCCAAGTGGGCCTAAATGGTCATATTTTATTCCTAAGTTTGTTTTTGGTCGAATTACACTTGTCCAATAGAATTAGGACATGTGTTAGGGTAATATTAATATCATATTTACCCTTAGTTACCCTATTTACTATTAACCGCGGTAAAAAAAGTAAAAAGTTACTATTCACCAAAAATTATTTTCATCTCATTGAACCACGTTTTAGTCCTTGATATTAACCGTGTCTCTCGGATTTTCGAAATTCCATTCACAGAAGCGGTAAAATTATGTTTTATGCAAAATTCAGTTTTTAACCTACCACTTAGTAGTTTCACTATTCATCAAAAATTGATGTTTTTCAGAACAATGCCAAAATTTCATCCCAAGCTATATTTCATATTCCGAATTCAAAAATGAAGTCTATTTTACCAAATTCATAACATAAAAGTTGAATTAATTAATTTTATAATTAAATCCCGCTGTTAAAACAAATAGCGTGTTTTTAAGAAACAATATCTATCAAAAGATTGACACTTGTTTATGTCTAGTTTAAATGTGAAATTACATCCAATGACCAACATTGTATTAAATTGTAAAAATATATTCTAAATATACTTTAAAACCACTCAAATTAATGATTTATCACTATTAATTATTTCGATTAAAAAAGTTGTTTTTAATTATAATTTAGTAATTTTCACTATTCATCAGAATATGAAAGTTATCCGAAAAGTACCAAAATTTCACCTTAGGCTAAATTCGATACTCCGAATCCAAAAATAAAGTTCATTTTGAAAAATAAGATTTACTGGATTTCAAAAAGTGGTTATTACTATTCATAACGGCTAGTTTTAATAATATTTTTATAGCATATCGTTGTTTAGTGAAACTCGGTATTGCGTACTACACACGCTATCGAGGAAGGTCGCGATTGCGTGTAATGCAAGTCAAGTCAAGGATGCATGTTGTGCAAGCTCCTTTTGGTGTAGCGTACAACACAAGACATTAATAAAATTAAAAAGAATATTTTTCATAAAATCTTGGGCTGTTACAATGACCATAGGAGACAAGACTTACCTTGACTTAGTGCTATGGTAGATCATTCTTGGTTGTGGTATAGAAGGTTAGGACATTGTAACCTTAGGAACTTATGAAAACTCCCTAAGAAAGGTTTAGTTAAGGATCTACCGGAGATTAGATTTGATTCTTCAAAAGTTTGTGATCATGTCAATATTTCAATCAACATAAATCAAGTTTTAAATCAATTGGTGAAGTATTAAAAACTGATGAACTACAGTTGGTGCACATGTATCTTTTTGGTCTAACACAAACTGGAAGCATTGGGGGAAAGTATTATGTGTTTTTCATAGTTGATGATTACACTAGATTTACATGGGTCTATTTTATGGCAAAAAAGTCTGACGCATTTTCTTATTTCAAAATTTTTTGGGCCCCATTCATATATGAGAAAAACCATCCATTGAGAACTATTAATAGTGATCATGGAGGACAAATTAAAAATTCTTATTTTGAAACTTTATGTAGTAGAAAATGTATTACTCACAACTTCTCAAAACCCAGGACACTTCAACAAAATGGTGTTATTGAAAGAAGAAATAGAATTCTTCAACAGATAACTAGAACCATGTTGAGTGAGTATTCTGTAGCCAAATATTTTTTAGCTGAAGCTGTATGTACTGCTTGTTATACTATAAATCGAGTTTTGATTACACCTTTTCTTAATAAAACTCTTTATGAGTTATGGAATGGTAGAAAACCTAAACTTTCCTATTTTATGGTTTTTGGTTGCAAAGTATTCATTAAAAATACTAAAGATAATTTACACAAATTCGTACCAAAATCTGATGAAGGAATTTTCATAGGCTACTCCACAACTTCTGTGGCATATAGTGTTTTTAACAAAAACACTTGAACTGTTGAAGAAACAGTACATGTAAAATTTGATGAAACTGATCCCTTTGTTTTGAAACATCCCCAACCTCCATCCTCTGATTTGTTTTCAAAAAATGATTATCAACCTATGATATAAAATCCTTTTGATAAGGAAAATTTTCAAGAAGATGCTTCAGAAACATTTACTTCAGAATATTTCCTACCCTATGTTTATAAACAAGTTTTACAAAACCCAAATAAGTCGTTTCTAAAAAATCATCCAAGTGATAGCGTCATTGGTGATGTCAATCAACCTGTATGGACTAGAAGTTCATTAAGAAATGAAATAGAACCTCTATAATTACTTTAAAAATTGTAACCAAAAAGCACTGATAAAACATTAGGTGATGATGATTGGATAAAAGCCATGCAAGATGAACTAAATGAATTTGACAGGAATAAATTATGGACCTTGGTTGAAAGACCTAAGGAAACTTTTGTTATTGGAGTAAGATTAGTCTTCATAAATATGTGTGATGAAAATGGATTCATTGTCAGGAATAAAGCTAGATTAGTTGTTAAAGGATATAATTAACAAGAAGGATTAGAATATGAAGAAACCTATGCTCCAGTAACTAGACATGAATCTATTGGTATTTTAATTTCCTTTGCATCATTCTTCAAATTCAATCTTTTTCAAATGGATGTAAAATGTGCATTCCATAATGGTTATGTTCAAGAGGAAGTGTTTGTTGAACAACCTCTTGGATTGGAAGACACAAAACATCCTGATCATGATTTTAGACTTACCAATGTTTTTATGGCCCTAAACAATCCCCTCAATCTTGGTATGATAGACTTACATGATTTTTGCTTCAAAATAACTGTGTTAAGGGAAACTCAGATCCAACCCTTTTTATAAAGAATGATAAGAAAAAAAATTTGATTGTTCAAATTTATGTTGATGACATTATATTTGGTTCAACTTAACAATCCTTAACTAATTCATTTGCAGATCTATTGAAATATGAGTTTGAAATGACTATGATGGGTGAGTTAACATTTTTCCATGGTTTTCAAATATCTCACAAACCAGAAGGAACTTATATATCTCAACATAAGTATATTAAACTTATTCTTAAAATTTATGGATATCACAACACTAAAAGTATTAGTACTCCTATTTGTACCTCAAACACACTTGATCTTGATGAAGCTGGGAAACCAATAGATCAAACATTTTTTAGATGTATGATAGGAAGATTAATATACATAATATCTAATTGTCTAGACATGATGTATTCAGTATGCTCATGTGCTAGATATCAATCTAGTCCTAAGGAATCTCATTTGAAGTTAGTGAAAAGAATTTTTCGCTACTTAAAGGGAACCATGGATCTTGGACTATTTTATGCCTCTGGAAATGATTTTATCTTAAAAAGTTTTTCACATGCTGACTTTGGTGGATGTAGAATGGATAGAAAAAGTAAATCCGAAACTTGTCATTTTTTAGGAGATTTATTAGTTTCTTGGTATTGCAATAAGCAATACTCAGTAGCACTCTCCACTGCTGAAGCTGAATATGTAGCAGTTGGGAGTTGTAGTGCTCAAGTGTTATGGATGCAACACAGACTCACAGACTATTTCTTGAGTTTTACTAAGACTCAAATTCTTTGTGATAACTCAAGTGACATTGCCCTTAGTAAAAACCCTGCACATCACTGTTGTGCAAAACACATAGATATTAGGCATCAGTTTCTTATGGATTACACACACATAGGAGACATTATTCTTCAATTTATCAGAATGCAAGATCAATTTGACGATATTTTCACAAAATCTTTACCCTCTGATAGATTTGAATACATTAAACAGAAGTTAAGAATGATAACTATTAGGCAATATTCCTTAATAAACTTCTTGTTGAACCAATCTCCTTACAGTAAAAAAAATTTTCATAGGGGGAGTACATCTATTATGAAGTTTTTCAAAAACAAATTCGTAATGATTTTTTCAAAAAATTTCGTAATGTGTTTTAAAAAAATGCGAAATGCGTTTTTTTAAAACAAATTCGTAATGAGTTTTTTCAAATAATTTTGTAATAAGTTTTTTAAAATTTTTCATAAGGATGTTTTTTTATTGAAAATTTTGGTAATGATGTTTTTGTACTGGAAATATACATAATGAAGATTTGGTATTGAAATTTTTTTTAATGAAGTTTTCGTACTAGAAATTTTCATAATGAAATGTTTGGTTATATAATTTTTCGTACTCATACTTTTTGTACTAGAGTTTTGGTACTCAATGTTTTTGCAATAAACTTTTCAACTTTATGTTTTTCATGCTGAGTTTCCTTTGTAGTCAAATTTTCTTCAAGAAGAATATTACCTATTACGAATAAGCTTCTTAACCAATCCGAATGTTATAACTTCCTTACTTAATTTTTCATAATCATTTTTATTTATTGTTAGTTTATTTTTCATTCCAAATTTCTCAGATTCTTTTCTTCAAAAATCCGAATATTTTTCTTAAAACCTCAAATGATCGGATTCAAGATTTCCTTGAGGGAATTTTTTTTCAACGGTCAGATCAGACCAGAGAGTTTTTCATCTGTCATATTGTTTTGGGAAGTTTCAAGGTCACCACCATCGCCTATATAAAGGGGACCCCTAATGTTGTCCCACATAAATTTCCAATATCTCGCGTCTCGAAGCTCTGCCACAGTCCTTGAAGCCAATTCCGAATCTCTCATAACTCCTTGAATCCGAATGTCTGTAGATGCCACATCTCAAGATATTTCTACCACAATGCTAATCTCAAAATGGCAATTATACAGGAAAATTTTGGTCCATACGAACTTTTTCAAGTATGATTCTATCATCTCTAAGAATATCAAGTTAAATAGTTTGGAAGATGTATGCATATCTAAGAAAGGTGTTCATGACATGGTTTATACGGAATTTCTCATAGTGTTCTATGAATCAGTTTTCTTCTTTGAGGAAAAGGGTAGAGAACAATTTTCTTTTAAGCATAATGGAAAGATCTAATAAGTTTCTTACACCAAGGATGCATGCTTGGTGGGGCTGGCGTATGAAGGGGAAGCCGAGTTTTGCTCACACAAACTCTTGGATGGTCAATGTAGTTTCGTTAAGGTAAATTCCGTACAATGTCTTGGACTTTCTGATTTCCAGACATTGAAAATTGATCACCTATCTTCTAAAAAATGGATCCTTGTGTTATGGGTACAAGGATTATTAGTACCGAGAAAAGGTGACAAAGATACCCTCAAGAAAAGTGATATATATTTCTTATACTTCCTGGTAAATCTAAGGAAAATCAATTTGATGAGGCATGTACTTGTTACAATCCAGAACATCAAGGATGAAAATATTATATCCCAAACTATCATGTTTCATGCCTTACATTAAAATATGATAGTTTGGTGTATTGAGTCATTCATTATTGCATGAAAATCCATGTCTCGGAATTGCAAACTTATTCTTGTTAGTGATGACACTCTGAAAATAATGAATATGGATTATTCTAAGGTGATAAAGAGTTTTATGATCTTCCAGAGGAAGAGGCATAATCCAATCCACAAAATATTGAAAAAGCTAAGACATCGAAGAATCCCAATAAGAAAAGGAAGCTGAAGGAAGTGGAGGAGACTGAAAAAACTCCTAAATCTATGGAAGCTCAATCTGCACCTCCCAAACCGAAGAAACAAAAAGAATATCTGTATGAGGTGGTTTCAAAATTGAGGGAAGATAAGGAAAAGAGGAAAGAAGGGGAACCTCAGTTCCGATTGGACCCTGCTGAATATAAGTCATTAAGAAATAAGACTTCTGAATAACTTGAGAAGATGGAAAAAGAGAATAAGATGAAGAAGAAAATGTATGAGACTGAAGTTTTACAATCTCTTTTGAAATCCACAGAAGTAGCTTCTGAAAATATTCCAGTACCAGAAACATTCCTTGTCGATCCATTACCGAATCTCCTGGGAAGAATTTCTTCACTCCGAGAAAATCTAAAGAGGAAGAAGTTGTTGAAGAAATCGAAGAAGAAGAGAAAGTAGAAGAATAAGAATAAGTAGAACAAGAAAGTGGAGATTTAGATGATCTGATTAAACATGTTGAAGAATATCATGATAAAGAAAATCGATTAGAAAATTTACCACTCCGATTATCCAAGGTCGAGTCCTCAAAGATTGTCACTCCTTGAAAGGATGAATTGAAATATAGAAAGAATTATGAAGACAAGGAAGATGAGAAAGAGAATGAATTATCTGAGGAAGAAAGATATTAAAAGCACTTTGTTGAGGAAGGAGCAGAGAAGGAAAACCCCGAAGAAGACAATATTGTTCAATTATCTGAAAGTGAGGAAGAATCTCCTGATGAGGGAACCATTCCTAAAGTTGATAATGGTATGAAAGTCCTTATGTACACCCAAATGAAAGATATAATAAGGAAAAATAACATTGGAGGCTATTATAATATAATACTTGTGGAAATTGAAGAAGAACATTCACCTAGAAAGATGTCATATTCGGAGTCATCTGTACTGGGACACGATTTTTTTGTTGAGTCTCTGAAGAAATTGGTGGATATAATTCTGATCTTTCCTACAATAGACTCCAGATGCAAGATGCTTCAGCTAAGCTTAAATCAAGAAGTCAGAATCCATATCCATGGTGATGGATAAATGTGTATGGATTGAGGCAGAATATAAAAATTTCCTTATCAATTATTAGGTCCATAGAAAATCATGCAGAAAAATGACTTTATGGTCAAATAAAATCTATGAGGATTTGATAGGTCTTGATACATTTCAGAATGATGTAAAAGAATCTTTTGATATCTTGTATTCCAAGACGAAGAATCTTCAGGAAAATCTGACCCTTGAGAAAAATTCTCGGAATCAACAGGTGAAGGGTATGAATGGGAAGCTTAACTCAGTTGCTCAAAGCTGGAAAGGGGAAAGATATATCTGGATTGAGATCAAAGAAAATCTTGTAAAGTAGGATGATGTTTTTAAAGCTTAGTCTGATGTTCTGAAGGATCAAGATTACAAGATTAAAGCCTTAGAAAGGAAGCTGAGGAGGACCAAAAATAGTTAAAGAAGCTAAAAATCCTTCTGAATAATCTAATCCCTATGAAAAAAGAAGAAAAATAGATCAATCCAGTCTTTTTTTGTATTTTTACTTGTACTAATATTTCCAATCATAATGAAATTATCGATACTTGTCTTGGTTTTATGTATTTAATGTTTCAGGTACCATATTTATTTTCGATTCCCTCAAAACTATTTTTGAAAATCATGAAGGGGGATAAGGAAAAGGAACTCAAAAGGGAGAAGAAAAATTTCTAATTTAAGAAGAACTATCGTTAATTAAGGGGTTGTTATGATTACAAATTCTTCATTCAAATGAAATCTCCCATTATGAAAATATAGAATACGATCCTTAGAGTTTCAAAGCCTAATGGGGAGCTAGTCGTGTTCACCATTGATCGTAAACAAAGGGAGATAATATTTAATTTAAAGTCAATGAATTTATTCTATGTCATCGCATTCTTTTTCAAAAGGGTGTTTGTGCTTTCCAAAAATGGGGATATTGTTGAGTCAATGTGGTTTTACTTATGACTTTTTCCATTCCTTCATTCATGGGGGAGATTGATAAGTCATCAAGGTTTCCTTATGACTTTACCATTCCTCTTGTTTTGAAAATCACAAACACCTTTTCTTAAGGAAAATTTCATTTTACCCCTGTTTTACTTCCATAAGGAAAATTTCCTTTCCAAAGGAAATTTAACCCTACCTTGTTTTCATTGTTCATATCAAAATTTTTTGTAAGTATGAAAATCAAATTTATATCCAAAAACCTCGGAATCGTATAATACATAGACACGAAACATTCTGTTTTAGGATCCAAATTCTGGATACGAACTATAATGATGTTCAACTCCGAATTCTGGATACAAACTCTAATGAAGTTCAACTCTGAATTATGGATACAAACTCTAATGAAGTTCAACTCTGAATTATAGATACGAACTCTAATGAAGTTTAAATCTGAAGTATGGATACGAACTCTAATGAAGTTCCACATTTAACTATAGATATAAACTATCCTAAAGTTACACTCCAAATTCTAATTACGAACGTCTCTAAGTTATGACACCGAGTTCTCTAAATTCAGACTCTGAACTCTGATCAGTTCTGACTCCAAATTCTCATGAATTTAGACTCTGATCTTCCTAAGTTCTCGATCCGAACTCTAGTAAAATCAAACAATGAATTTCCTTGAAATTCAGACTCTTTATTTCAATAGAATTTAGGTTCTGAATTCCTACAATACAAAATACGAATTTTCTTAAGTTTATAGACTTTGAATTTATTTTAACTTCCATTCTGAACTTTAACCTTTTCCATTCCAAACATTCATTTTCTACTCTATTCTGAATATCTGTTTAGTTATTCTTACACTTGTTATATTACAAAACGGTGTCGTGCTTTCAGTTATTAACTAACCGTTGTTTGAGTGACATGTGTACAGGTCCCTCTGAAATTTAAAGAAGAATATGACCGTTGGAGGAGAGAGCCAACCTTTGGAGCTTCAACTATAAATAGGATCTCATTTTAATGTGCTCAGAAATTTTTTGAAATTTGGTGCTCACAACATCCTGAAGTGATTTCTAGAGAGAGAGGCTCTTATAAACTCTTAAGCTTCGTGCAGAATGTTTGAACGACTTGTTCAAACATTTCCTTGTGCAGAATTTCTTCGTGCGACTCAGATTTTTGATGTTTACAATCGAGGGCTTCCGAGGATAGGAAGACCGAGGTGTTGACTACCTGATAGTTGAGGCCTTGCAAGGATAGCAAGACAAATATGGATCTTCGGATTGAGGGCTTACTCGGGTGTGGGTAAGACAGACTTTCTTGAAAGTATAAATCAAGGGACCTTTATCCGAGATTACTGGATACCCTTCTCTTTGGGTTAAAATAATTATTACTTGTTACTTTTTTCTTTAGAATTTTTTTCGCTGATTTTTTTATTTTTAAATAATGTATAACTTCTTATACATTCATACATATACTCTGATTTAGTTAGATTCCATGCACATTAATGTAGAATCTTAGTTGGTGTAAATTTTTTGTTAAGTTTCATTTCTGGAATCACTTATCTGGAATAAAAAAAGTTATTAGACCTTATAAACGTCTTTTGAATTATCTAGTTTAACCTTGTTAAACATAACCATCTTTAAAAGTCCCAAAGGATTTTTTAAAAGGAACAATTCACCCCCCCCCCCCCCCCTTATTGTATTTGAGAATCTCATACTTATATATTCGACCCTACGTTTGGTATTATAGAGTATATCATACTCAGACATACCATCCTTACAATGTCTTGTTCATACAGTGAACAGTTTGACTACGAATCAAGGATGTAGGGCTCGATGGTGCTCAGAAGTGATTGAGGGATGTGGTGAGCAGTTGTGACGATAAAGGACGAGTTTTACCTACCCTTCGGGTAGGATCCATCATGGAAGACCTCTGGAGTACGATTTTTCTCTCTGTTTTACATTATTTCCTATTGGACTTATATAATGGCCCTTTTACATTCAATACTTACATTTAATTTCAGTTGTGGTTTTTAGTAGTGGTTATACATTCACTTTTTGTGTATTGTTTTACATGTTGCAGTGTGTACCTAGTCTGTGTGTTTACATGTATAAAGAAATGTCTTCTTGTTATTAGAGATACGCCTTTCTGGTGAAAGTCGCCAACCCCAGGACTATAGAAGGAGAGCTTGGTGTATTCACAGAATGGGACCTAGGGTATGGGTCGTGACAAAGCTGTATCAAAGGGGTATGTTATACTGATAAACTAAGAATCTGATCTTTTCAATGGGGAAATAGTCTTATGTTTTTTAGTACGGTTTTTAGTTCGGTGAGACTAGTGTTGATGCAGCAGCCGATGTATCAATACACCAGGGCCCTATGTTTTGATTTCTGACTTGATAAATGAAAACACTATTTTTGTGTGTTTTGAAAAATTTCTGCTATTTTTTTATTTAGCTCACCAGGTATAACATATTGATCTTGGTGCAACTATTTCTTTACCAGATTCCACTACGTATATAACCAGCCAAGATTCCATAAAGAGTTTGCGATGATGGCCCACTAAGCAATGAGGCTTCGATGTAGGGCCCTCATATGGTGCTGGTACCTTCAGGTGGTGTACTAGAAGCACCACTAACCATAAGGTAGAAGTTTCCACTATCCGCACAATCATAAATAGCATGAAAACTTATCACTCTGCACAAGTTCCAACAGAAGAGGCCTTTGAGGTTTCGAGGTAAGACAGATCCGCTGGTGGCTGAGGACTGGTTGGAGGTTGTGGCATGATTTTTCCACTTAGTTGGGACACCAGCAGACCAGATGTTGATCCTAGATACTTGTCTTTTCAAGGGAATTGGTGGGAGATGGTGGATCTTGATGCTATAGTTGCATGATGAGGCGAACCTCATTTATTAGGACTTCGAGGGCCTCTTTAGGGTAGCGTTCCTTCCAGCGACTCTACGTATTGTGCGTATTCAAGAGATCTTTCCCTTACAGCAGGGCAGCCTGATAGTAGCCCTATACTCAATGAGATTCACTGACCTCTCCCACTACTCCCCTGGCATGGTATGTGACCCTTTCTTCAGGTCCCAGACCATTGAGCAAGGTCTCCGACGGGAGATCAGGTAATCAAATATATAACTCAATATCCCGAAACATGATTTAGAGCTAGGGAGAGAACTATTGGTGGAGAGCTTTCTAGATTAGCAGGAACTGATGGTGAGGGACCTCATCAGATGAATAACTGCTGAGTCATCTACAGCTAGTAGTATGCAGATGAAACTAAGGCTCAAACATGTTAGACCTTCTGGTGGATGACCCCAAGATGTAGGGTCAGATATGTGGAGCTCACGAGATGGAGGACGTCAGTAGGGGAGAAGACTGTGCCACTCGTTCTATAGGAAGGGTTTCATGGCTCGTGGCTACAATACCTAACACAAAGATGATCGGATGATGGTCAAGGGACCGCTGAGGAACATGCAAATATTCTCACAAGGAGGCCCCCAAGGTGGTGGACGTGGTGGAGGAGATAGTCATGCAACTGGCTGTGGGAAGTGATTTGAGGTTCTATTATCACCACCTCCGGATGGTCCACCCCGACCCGAGGGATCAGGTGGATAGAGATTAGCTAAAATTCATTAATTTAAGGCCTACGACCATGTTGATTCAATGATAATTCGAGGTATGATTTGTGTCTACTCCACCCTAGCTGCAGTTCTCAAAGACACGGGTTATATTCAATATTTCATTTCCACTACTCATATTCAGATATCAGAAATTCCAATGGATCGATTTTCTTGATACTTCTGTTTATAGACTCTTATATAATAGGATTCAATGATTACACACTAGTAAAGGCATGGGGAGCTTACTCTTGGATGTGAGTTCTTTGAATGGGATCTCCTAGTAGTAGTGTCAAGGCCTTATGATTTCATCATAGGTATGGACTGGTTATCCCTCGTCCATGATCAGATAAATTGTTTTAGTCACCAACTACAGTGTGTCCATGAGGATGAGACCAGGTTTCCTTCAAAGGTGGGAAGGGAACCTTTGCTACTCAGTATGGTCATTCTAGAAGGAGGGTGGAGCTGATCACTAATACGATTGCTAACATTACCTTCAAATCAGATAATGAGAGGTGTCCAGTCTATATTGTAGTGGTAGACCAGTATGCTGATGTCTTTCCTGATCATGTTTCATGACTATCTCCTCGTAGATAGGTAGACTTCTACATCGACCTATAACATGGGATGATACTGATATCTACACAAGAATATTGGATGGATCTTGCAGAGCTTCATGAGTTGAGGATACAGCTATAGGAATTTAAGGGGAAGGGTTTCATAAGGCCTAGTGTTTCTATAAGGGACTCCCTGATTATGTTAACCAAGAAGGTAGATAGGAGATTTAGGATTTTCATGGACTATTGGTGCCTAAACCATGTGTATGTGCAGAATAAGAATCCACTCCCAAGGATTGATGATCTCTTTGATCAACTAAAGGGAGATTAGTGGTTTTCGAATATATTCCTCAGATCAGGAAATCATCAGCACAGGGTAGGAGATGAGGATGTAATGGAGATAGACTTCAGTTGCCGGTATGGACACTATGAGTGATTGGTGATGCATTTGGGCTTGAAAAATGACTTAGAAATGCTAATGGGACTCATGAATATGATATTCCAGCCTTTCTTCAATCAATTTGTGGTAGTCAACATTGAAGACATCTTGGTCTACTCAGCGTTGGGGGAGGAACATTCCACTCATCTACAGAGTGTGCTAGATACAATCGAAGAGAACAATCGTTATGGTAAGCACTCGATATGCCAATTCTAGATATGGGATTTTTGATATCTTGGGACATTTTACCTCAGAGGTTGGAGATGTAGTGGATCAGGTAAAGTTAGAGGTAGTTCTTCTTTGGGTTCCACCCAAGAGTGTGACTAAGTTTTGGTGTTTTCTGGGGTTGGTTGGGTACAACTGATGATTCGTAAATGAAATTTCCAACGTAGCATCACCCTTATCATCTTTGACAATGATGGGATGTCCTTTCTTGTGGAAAGAGATATGCCAACAGAGTTTCTAGGAGCTATGGCGACTCTAACATGTGCCCCCATCTTGAGGCTACCAAAAGAAGGTGTTGGGTATGTACTATACTAAAATGCATTACAGACCAGACTTGGATGTGTCCTAATGTAGAAGCGAGCATTGATCACCTACGACTCTTGACAGTTGGGAAAACAATAGAAGAACTTCTCTTCCCATGAACTGGAGTTATCAGTAGTTGTATTTTCCTTGAAAAAGTGGAATCACTAAATGATGGGAAAATGGTTTACTATCTACTCAGATCACATGAGTCGCAAGTATATCTTCTTACAAAAGGACCTGAACCTGAGATAGTGGCACAAATTTTAGTTCATATAGGACTATGACTTTGAGATAGACTACACTCTTAAAAAGAGGAATGTGGGGGAATATGCACTTAGCCATAGGTCAGGTTTACAGTTGTCGAGTGACGTGACATAGTATCTAGACATGTTGTCGTTATCCTTCATCGATAGTGATGGGGAATATTTCCTTTAGCCTATAACAGTCACTCCCCCACTCCTTTAGTGAGTCGGAATGGCAAATCATGGGGATGTTGACTACAAAACCCGATGTTCTCAGATATCTCGAAGACAGGCCCCTGGATGATTTTATGAGGGTGGGGAGCACGTTATCCTTTTTAGAGGATGCACCCTGGTACTAGTGACACTATGAGTGGAGGTGTTGATAGTGTTCCCCACATGCCCTTTAGTGGTACATCTTGGTATGGAGATGATGTACCAGGACCTCTGGTGTCAGTGCGGACGGCCCGGGATGAAAAAACCAGTGGAAGAATTCGTTTCATGATGCCTCACTTTTAGCAATTCAAGGAAAAACATTAGGTTCTAGTAGTGTTATCACAACCACTTGATGTGCCAGAATGAATGTGGGATGACATCTCCATGGACAACGTGGCATGGCTACCACGTATGTCCTAAGGCCACATTTCTATATGGGTGATCATTAACCAACTCACCATGTCATCCCACTTCCTACCAATATAAGATTATGGATTATTAGAGGGATAGGGATGCTCCTACATACATGTGATAATACTTCTTCATGAGGTTACATAAATGATCATCTCAGATCATGATGCTCGTTTTATATTGTGGGTGTGGAAGGGATTGTGGGAGGCATTTGGGACTCATCTACGTTTCAGCACCGCCTTTCATCTTCTGACAGATGGTCAGATAGAGCGAACTATAAAGATGCTGGAGGATATTCTTCATGCTTGCTTCCTGTATTTTGGCTGTATTTGGGAGGAACAATTCCCCTTGGTGGAGTTCATATACAACAATATATATCACTCCACCATCAGTATGGCACCGTTTGACACCTTGTACGGCTGACCATCCAATCACATCTATGTTGGACAGACCCAGGGGAGTTATTTCTTATGGGACCAAAGCTGGTAAGGGCTACCACTGAGATGGTGTAGATCATCCAGGATTTCATGAAGACTACACAGAGCATGAAAAAGGTGTATGTTGATAGAAGACGGAGACTCTTAGAGTTTGTTGAGGGAGACCATGTCTTCCTATGGGTCTCACCTTCACGAGGATTGTGAAGATTTGGTCGGGTAATCAAGATGTCTCTACGGTTCACCAGACCTTTTCATATTCTCAGTAGAGTTGGCGATGTGGCACACCTCCTCGAAATTCTTCCATAGATGCACAGGTTTCATGCCATTATTTACATGTTGTGGTTGAGGATATAGGTGCATGACTCATCATATGTCATCGACTAGGGAAATATGGACATTGACGATGGGGTGAAATTTGAGAAAATTCATGTTTAGATAGAGGATCAGTATGATTTCTTCCTAAAAGGGATGTTCGATTACTCTCGTTCGAGTTCGGTGGCAGAACAGGAACCTCTAGGAGAGAAAATTAGAGTAGGAGGCTAAAGTTCATGCTCAATACCCCCATTTTTTTCATATTTTTTATTGTGTCTTCTGGGGATGTAAATGTATATGGTTGGGAAAATGTAAAAACCCAGAAATTCAATATGTTGTTATTTTATTATATGGATTATTAAGAGACTACGAAAATTAATGGCACGCGATTCTCGAGGCTCAAAGTACCCGGAAAAAAATTTTAATCTTTTTTTATGGTACGTGTTTCAAATGTCTGGGTGATAATTTCTATCATTATATATGGTGATCAGATTATAAATTCAATGGCACCATTGAATTCACCTTACTGTGATTAACTTAGGCAATGATTAACATTCACCGATAAGGGTCGGCAGAAAATTTAATTTTTGGGATTTTTGAAAAAATAATAAAATAACTCTTTGAGTTATTTTATTCGCTTCCCACTAGTGAGCGATGGATGGCGGGACAACAGTGTAATGTTGGAAATTAAATAAATGAAATTTGATGACTTGATGATCACTTTTTGTAACCGCAATGATCAGGGTTTAATTGGTTCAATAATTAGGATTCATTAATGAATCATAATAATGAACCAATGTGGGGGTTAATTTATTTTATTTAATAAAACCATTGGTAATGGATTTGGGAACCCAAGAGAAGAACCTCTGATGAAACACTGATGATGTCACCCTAAATTGATGAAGGGTGGTTGATCGATGACTGTTGGATAACTCATAACAAAAATTGACGAACAACTTCGAACGCAGAACCCTTTCTTCGTCTACAACGAAATCAATTGAATCAAAGCAGGGGGTTTAATTATTTATGTGTTTAAAATATATATCTTCCAAGTTATTGAATAATATGAAGAATATGGATCAACCAACAAAAAATATGATCCATGACTCATTGGTTATTATGGGTGGTTGTTATAGGAAATTGTTTTGGGTTAATCATTATCTTGAGTTGAATGATACCTTTTCATGTTTTAATGCTAACGTGGAGGGTGCAGGCTGAACCAAACAAAGCCCAGACCCTCCGAAAAACTTTTTCTTGGTTCTGTATTCGATAAAGATCAAAAAACATATCAGAAATGTGATTTAAAGTGCCACATTGTGAATAAGTCAACCCGAGAGGCCCATAGGTGCATATGGGAATTAAAACAGACCCCCAGAGCATCTATGGTGGCCCACAGATGCACTCGTTGGTGCGGCGGTGTGATCTAGGACTAGCTAGGATGTGGTGGGTGTAAAGGTGAAACGTCGACATGCCACATGGGGAAATGATCAGCCCACTCGGGCCACTAAGTAGATGTGTAAATGCTAGCTCCAGCTGGCCGTTTCGGAAGACCGGGTGATGCCCCACTGGCGCCGCCATCCAGGAGAACAGGCCCGTATGCGGGCTGGGTTTCCAGGTGTACTGGAGCCACCGCCCGGGATGGTCTCATGAGCATGGTTAGACCTGTGAACTAGTCTGGACCTGATGTCTACTCCAAACCTGTGAGATGGGCTGGACACGCAGCCTAATGGGCCGACCGGGTGGGATCCCTACCGGACCCGACCAGTCTCATTACAATAAATCAGTCGTATATTGCAATCCGGACATCCAATGGAGGCACACTCAATGGTTCTAGATCACCCATGACAAGGAGGAAATTTTAAAATTCTCCACATGGGTTTTATAAAATGTTGGAGTATGTTTGGTTTGGATCAAACTCGAATCCAACTGGGCCCTCTCTACTAAAATGCCTATAACTTACAGACCGGGCATCCGATTGATGTGTTGTCTATCGCATTGGACAACTTATTAATATGCGGTGCGTCAAGTTACTTATTTGTGGGACTTCATGGAAGTACATATATGACCTTTTTCTTGAGAATCATAATCTATGAAACTCATGTGCACCAAGTGTAAGAATTGTGGGGCTAGCTGTCAAGTGAAGAGAGACCCTTTATGGATTAGCAATAGAGAGACCCTGTGGGATCTGAAGTAGAGTGGTCCAATGATGACCCGAATTAGAAAGGCCCATAATTTGTTATGTACTTACCACTCTGTGTGGATCAAAGACTTACGACCCTATGTGGATTAGTGACATACGACCCTCTATGGATTGGTGTCTTACGACCTTGTATAGATCGACAATAAAATGACTTCTTAGTGGTTCAATAGTAAAACATATCAACAGAATAAGATGATTTAGTTGTACTATTAATGATCAGTATTCCTATTTTTTATGTTATATATCTGGTGTGAGTTTTATTTTACTTTGTGCTTTGTGATTGAGATAATGCTTTATGGTTTTTTCTTTGTGAATTCTGGGAGACTTTTGGGGGTATCTTAGTCCTTACTGAGTATTGTTATACTCACCCACGCACGGTCTCCACCCATACATTATCATGCCTTGTGCAGATGACGGACATCTTGACTGCGACTTGAGGATCCCAAGCTAAACGGTGCATCGAGGTGATTCATGGTTGTGGTGAGTAGTAGTGACAACACATGATGACTTGTAGATACCCTTCAGGTAGTATACTTTGTGGATGACCTTCTAAGCACATTTTTCATCTTTCTTATACCTTCATTACAATTGGATTTTATACTGGCCCCTTCACATTTAGTACTTACGTTTACTCTCAATGGTGGTTTTTAGTATTTTTTATACTGTCCCTTTTTGGGTTGTGTTTTATATGTTTTTGTGTGAACCTAGTATGTGTGTTTGAAGGTTTAAACACAATGGTTTCCCATTTTTAGGGATATTCCTTTCCAATTATAGTCTCCAACCCTTAGCCTATATATAGAGGCAAGGGGTAGTCATGGAACGGGCCCTGATGGATGGGTCATGACAATACACAAGACAATATAGGTCATAAATAAATTCCATGGGAATCATAAAACAATATTGGTAAGAATTTTCATTTTATATTGAAATAAGAAAATCATGATAACCATGGTAACCAAAACAACATATGATGTATTAATACAAAAATAAGATACAATAAAAACCAATCCAAAGGAACATATCAGAGTATATGTGGAAAAAAATTGACATAAAAAATTAAACAAATAGATGTAAAAACAAAAGGACACAAAAACACAACTCCCAAATTACTCTGTAGTCTAAATAGATGTGACTATCATAATTTATCATTTAGAATGACTAAGAATACTAATAACATAAAATTACCTCTGACTCAACATAATAAATCATTAATGAAATAACAACAAGAAGGTACAAGGTTAGGCTAAACCTAATATGATTTACCTAATTACAATCCAAATAAAACCAATAAGATAGAACATGTTACTGAAATTATATGTAATGGATTAAAATAATTAGTGACAATTTATATCATAACCAAAATTAGTTTTCCTAAAGAAAACAGTTTCCATGAATATAAATCATGGATGCCTTTAGAAATTTTCCCTTTTCAATATGGAATTTCCATTGAATTGAAAACACATACACACATAAATGACCATTTTATACTTCCCCACTCATGAGTGGTCTCTCATCAATCTACTAGGTCATCACAATGTAACCTATAAAATGATACAATGGGGGAGACACACCATCTACAATGTCGCATTTAATAAAACAGATCACAATCCATGCATGTATTCCCAAACCCATACCAATCTAATATTTCCATCCGTTTAAATTAAACATTTCTTTAATGATAATATTCATACCATAATTTTCAATGAGACAAAAAATATAATAATTTTAAAATCACTATTTTAAAATTGCAGCATTAGGATTTCTACCAAAGCATCCACCATTCACTATTTCAAAAAATCATTACTTAAGAGGGTTTCTATTTGGAATGACACATCAATTTCATATACATTTCACTAAAATTAGTCTATTTGAATCAAATACATCATTATATAATTAGGTGTAGTTGATTGAGAAGATACCTACATAGCAAACCATTGTGAAAACAATGAATGGGACGACATCATCCAAAAGACATATATATACTCTAAAATGATGTATTAATTTCATTTATCCTAAACAATCTTATATCATCATTAATGACATCACACATCATTGATCATTATATAATGAACTATATTCATGATGTCAAGATATATGATGAGAATATATCTAAATAAAATGAATAATAATTTTCTATTACTACTGAATATGTTATTCAAGCATACTTTTATTACCATAAGAATCACTATTAATTGGAATAAAATTACCCTCTATTTATATGATGAAGATTAATTCATGTTATAAGTGGATTTGGGGAAAAGGAATTATTAAATATGTACACTATGTTAGATCCAAAAATTCAGGACTAAAAATTCATGGTGCATAGTGTGAGATCAATGTTAGGAAAACCGTTCACTAACCATACATGAGCTATGACCTCAAGAAATACCTCCCACAGTTCAATCACATGGTTAAAAAAACCATGTGCCAAGTCATTATTATACATTGTCACAAATGATAGTATTCATCCATGGTTTCACCTTATTATCCTCATGGTTGGGAAACCCCCTATTAGAATACCAAACACGACCAATGTATCACTATTAGGGGAATGTGTGATTTAGAGATATTTTTTTCTTTTATGTATCCATTATTTAAAAATAATATTTACCTCAGGTGATTCATTAAAAAGATGAAATAAAAACAATCTCACATCTATAGGAACTGAATAATTTACATGGATCACTACTCAATAATAATAGTTATGTAATGGGTATGGTTTGAAAACAATCCAACAAGACACAAGCTACTAGAAAAAAATCATTTTTTATGGAAGAAACATGTCAAATATACCCTTAAAATTTTGTTTCACATTATTCAATACAATAGAGCATGTGATTTAAGTTGTATAAAATGATGTAATAAAATTTTGAATAAGAAGTTAAGAAAAATGTTTTCATGATGTCTTCATAACTTTCAAAATAATATTATTAAAAAAAATATTCACTTAATTACCCATTATTATGAATTGAACATATTTGGACTTCATAATGTTAGTCGTTATGAACGGTACTTCAATTCTACAGAATAATTTCTTAGTTAATTAAAATAAATCATCTGAAATACCATATAATTTCTTATTTCATCAATCTGAGCATGGAAACCCCAGTCAGATTTCTTAGTCTAATCTGGAAAATCTTATTATGATCATATCTCTTCTCATTTACTTCTTCATTATGAAAAAAAATCTTCTTGAATGTTTGATATAGAAACTCATTCTCTCTTAAATTTTATCACTTCTCCCCCTCTATTGAGATGTACTTATTTCATGTACAAATTTGTTCCTTTATTTATAAGTGACCAAAAAATTACTTAGGTGGGATTAAGAAAAATATTCCTTCTCAACAAAATTCCTTAAAACATCAATTCTCCTTGAATTATGGATATATATTTATCTTCATGAATGTTTATCTACTCTTGTCCAATATTCTCACATTATTATCTTTCTTTATAATTTCATAACAATCACTTGTCTGATTCAAATTCCACAATTCAATTTTCTCATTACGATGAAAAAAATTGTCATTATATTTCTGCAATAAAACATTAAAAATTGTGATTGGATGAAATATTAATTCTCATTATGATTAAAGTTAAAAATGATTGAATAAAGTCAAGTTCTCGTGCTCTATAAAAACTTTGAGATACCATTGAAAACACTTTTTAACAGCTACAAACAATTCTCCATTTCATCATATTTATTTTCCATAATTCATAGATATCATCGATGTTAGATTAAATATAAATAAATGACATATATATTTCTCTAATAATCGGTGGTAGTTCTATTCGGATGACTCTTTAACCAATTGATACAAAATAAATAAGATCTTTTCTTTTTCCGTGACACAACTATAAAACAACACACAATTTATCTTTATGAAAATAGTTGACTATAATATTGATTAGTTTCCAAATTTCTCTATTCTTTTATCTCATGTACATCATCCTATTCTAATTTCATTGGTCCAGAAAATTTCCAATGAAAAGAATTCAATTTCCCATGGTTGGTAGCACACTACTTCTGATGAACCATTATTAGTATCATTGCCTTAAGTTACATATTTGGTTTGAAGAATTTGAAATAAAATAATGTGTTCATTTTATAAATATTCATTTCTTGTGTATTATTAATCTAAAAAAATTCTATTATTTTGGCTTTCACATGTTCTGAATAGAACTTTCACTTCCTTCTAATAAAATTGTATTCGATAATTTCACACCAATGATCTCAGACTCGAATTCTTTGATATATGAAACATCCTTCTTCCCTAAATAGTTTCTTATATCATGATTTCTTCATGAATTTGAAAAAAATTTAGATTGGCATCAAAATCATATTACATTCCATGAATTTTATTGTAACTTCCCATCCCCCAACAGGTTCATTCCATCTCCAATCTGAAACCCAATCTGATTCTCATCACTATTTTTCACTCTTTAATTCATAATGATTTCATCAAAAGTTTTACAACATACATATTATTTATGATAACTCTATGATTAACAAAGAATCCTTACAATTTCATAACATCTATGTATATTTTGATTAACTTCTCATTATGATCAATAAAATATTTCACTCATGAGGTGAGTTTGATGACCATTCATTTAGAAAACACCTCTTTAAATTGAATGAGTTTCTTAAGAAAAGTGATTATGATTTCCTAAATATGATGATCAGAATGATAACCAATGTATTCAAAGATATGTGATTTAATTTTTCATTAAAAAAAGAAGGAATATCTATTAAAAACAATATTATCCAGAATTTAAAACCTCCTATAGTTAACTTTGTCCAAATAGTATCCAATATTTTATTTATTTTTCAACCATGATTCAAAGAGAATTATAAATTGCAAACACAATATATGGATTTCTAATCAACAATTCTATACCTATGTGAGATAACTCAATGTAGAAAACATGATATATTAACTCTAAAACCAATCTTTCTAAAAGTAGTATCTCATAAAAATTTCATATATTTATTTCATAACATTCAACGATTCATCAATATTCCATTAAAAAAAATATTTATATAAAAAACGAAAAAAAATTATAAAAGTTAACACATTTACATGGTAGAGTCACATATTACACAAAACGCTCCCAACATACATGATTTTATAAAAGCATTAGAACATATAAATAGATATATTTATGAATCAAATGTCCCCTATACATCTCTATGAAAATAACATATGAGAGGATGAAAAAACCACATACCTAGACATTATTGTGAAAGAGGTTGGATGCCCATGTCCCACCAAAATCATTGAAAAGGATCCTTTAATAACGGTTCTATGAAAATGTTAGAAACCTGTTCTGATGTAGGAACATATTCCAGCTTCAAATTGATCTTTTAAAAATTCTATTTTATGAAACTATATTTAATGTAAATATGTTTTTAATGAGAATATTGTCTCATATTTCTAGTAAGGTTGATTTCACTTTGATTATCACAACACAAGATCAAGAGTAATATAACATTGACAAGAATGTTTTCTAAAATTTTCTTCATTGAATTAAGTTGGGTATCAGCTTAGGTGCATGAAAAATAACCAGCTATATCCATGCTAAGTGTTACTAATTGTTTTCATTATTAGCCAACTAAAACAACTTTTCCCTTGAAGAAAAAAATCTATGAGATGTGTATATTCTATAATCATCCTTTCCTACCCAATTTACATCTTAATACTAAATTAAGATTATAAATTATGATATGTAATTATTTATTCCACAAAACAATTCCTTTAAAATAATTAATAATACTCTTTCCATCAATTAAATGTGATTCATTTTTATGAAACTGAAGTATTTCACCTAATGCAACAACATAAAAAATGTCAGGTCTTCAGACAGTTAAATATAATAATCTCCAAATAATTATTCTAAACTCAAAAGAGTTATCTTTCTTGCCTTCTACATCTTTAGTCAATATAGTTCCCACTAAAATTGATGTGTGAATTGGTTTTTCAATTTTTAATTTCTAACATCTTAATAAGTTCCATAACATTATTTTCAAGAGAAAAAAATTGATTCTTATTTTGAGTGATTTTTAACAAAAGAATGTATTTAATGTCCCCCATCATGGACATTTCAAACAACATTCATCTATTTAGAAAATATTTCAAAATATATATCATTAGTACCAACAATGATAATGTCATCATTATAGAAATTCAAAATGGGAGGAAAATGTGAAATTATTTGATATAATGATTTCAATCAATTGTTTCTTTTATAAAACTCATATTTATTAAGTAGGGTTCTAATTTGAAATAACATGCCCTCAGTGATTTTTATATCTTGTACAATGCATCATTCAACATTCAAAAATAAATTTAAGCCTCATAAAAATAATGACACACATTTTATAAATATAAACTTCTTCATCTAGATACCTATTAAAAAATGATGACTTCACATCCATATATTTTTTTATCTTTGGTGTGAATAAATATCAAGAAAGATTTAGAATGTTTCTAAGAATTAAACTAGATAAATAGTCTCTTCAAAATCTATTCCATGAATCTTTGAGTAACATTTTTAAACTAATATTTCTATATTTATTATCACTTGACAATATTTATTCAGCATGTTCTGTAAAACACATCTTTTACCTATAAAATGTTTTCCATTTAGAATAGGTATGAATTCCCTCATACCATTCTTTTCTATCTGATCAAGCTATTCATTCATCGTTAAACCCATTTTTGATACTCAAAAGCATCATTATCATCTTTTCGATCAAATTTTGAATATAATAATGTATGTTTGATAACTTTTGAATCATTTATTGTTCAATACTTTTGGTTAAGATAACCGCTATTTTTTGAGATTCCACTTACTTTATCAGCCAAAAATGAAATTTCCATGGATATTTCTCAGCAGTAGAAATAGAAATATATTCTTTTTCTTCAGTGGTATTTCATTTATTTTCGTCCACTTCAGAATCCCTATTTGAAATTCTCTCTTCCTAATCTTATTCATTATATACACGAGTCTGTTTATCTTCTACATGATTACAAATAACATTAATATCAACAGAGTAAACTGATCTTTATAATACTTTTTAAAATATCATTACCATATTATATCTAAATATTGATCAGAAAAATAAAATCTTCACCTCTATGAATAAACATTACATTATTTTATCCTTTTTTATTTTAGATTCATGGACTCTAAAAAACACAGAAGTGTTTCAAACATGGATTTATTCATAAAATATTTCAAATTGGGGCATATCTTATCATTCCCTATAGAAAAATATGGTTTGAATATTAACTATGCTTCTAATAGATTACCTCTAAATGTATGGAGAGGGACCATGCACATGTAACTTAGTTCATCCCATTTCGACCAAACATTTATTTTTTACTTTCAATAAAACGATTTTGTTAAGGAGTGTATTGTGTACTGAAATAGTTTAAAATTATATGCTTCTCAAAATATATTTCAAATTATTCATTCTTGTTTTCATCACCATTATTTATTCACACATTCCTTACTGAATAAAAACATTACTTCTTCACTATCCATCTAAATCGTTAAAACAAAATTAGAGAATATGATATATGTTTCATATACATAACCCAACTATTGTGTGAAAATTCACTAATGAAAGTATTGAAGTACATATACCCCCTGTGTTAATTTGGTTTTCATTTTATCTATGATATCTGAATGAATATGTTTTAGAGACCATTTAGAACAAATGTATACTTTTTTATCCCCTGGGTTTTTTATTATTCATTTCAAGAAAAAATTTCACTACAAATAAATTCTTCTTAACATATCCGGAATTTGAAAGATGTCATATCACATGGATAAATTACTCATGTTTCTATGACACATGTGTCCAAAAATTTGATTTCAAGCCTAATTTTATTCCACAATTCACAACTAACAATATTTTTGTACAACACAAACATGGAACAAATTTCTTTTTGTGTGTGCCAATATTATGATTATCCTTCCGTCTTACTCACTTTTAAAAGAATAAAAATCCTTTTTGAAAACTATTCTTTTTATTTATTTTTTAGTTGTGAAGAACTCGTCATGTATTTTTTCAACTTATATATAAACAATGGGTTCATGGATTTCAACCTTTCTTCCCTAGTGAGGTATGATCTGACACCTTTGATTCTAAAAGATTCATCATTTCCAAATTTCAATGTTCCCCCATTGAAAATATTTTACATTATTCAAAAATATAAAATTCCCAATTATTGGAGGAGAACACCCACTATTTATAAGCAGTGGTAGTTCCCATTTTGTATCTTTGAGACCAGTTTATAGAATATTATCTTTTTCGATCACTTTATAGTTTTTCAAATTCTTCTTTTTAGATTTTGTATGAATATTTTTTTATAACAGATACAAATCAACAAAACCTTATATAATATGTCAAATTTTTTCACATTTTTCAGAAATGTTTTCCAAATGATGAAAACCATTTTCAATATTTATACCAACCATCTCAGGTTTCTTAATAACAACCTTCTCGGGTTTCTTCCTCTAAGATGACAGTCTCCCCCTCGTACTTTTTCTACTGTAATTTTTGGAAGAGTTTTAATATTTTTCATTAAAGAAATATTTATTTATTGTATGTCTTAATCCACTACAATACTAGATAAATTATATATAAATAATATTTTCCTCTAAAGAATCCATAATGTATAAAGTTCTTGTCATGCATCTCATCCGCCTGCTTTTCATTAGTATCAGAATTTGATTGCCTAACAACCTATCTATTATCAACCAGAACCTTTTTTTTCACATTGTATTTTTTTTGAATCTGATCAAAACCAAATGAAATATATACCTTCGCAGAATTATAATATTTTATAAAATTCTGGTCTCACTAATTTTTTGGTCTTGGCCATATAAATGAATTTTCCATATTTCTTATTTTATGATACAATTTCATATTATTTTCAAATAATGATGGTAATTTGTTATCCCCCCCCCCATATATACCCTATCCATTATCTTTACCAACTTTATAACGATATGTCATGAAATTTCTATCCATCTAATTTGTTTTACAATAATTTTGTTGGGTATGTTCTAGCACTTCTTCATTCTCTTTCAGATTAACTTCCATGTTTTTATTACTCTTATTTTCATTCTCAAGATATTTTGTTAAGTGATCAATATCTTCTCGAAAATTCACATTTTAATCAAAAAAATATTCTTGACTATTTAAGAAGAAATATTCCGTTTATAATATCCAAATTTATTTCTTAATCCACCAAATTTTTTTTATACATTCATTCAACTCTTCCTTCAAATAAAATTGTAGTTGGATTTTATTTTTCTTATGAACTACTTCTTAAAAACACCTCATTGATATTCTTTTCAATAAAGTATTATCTCTAGAATTTTCGAAATAATGTTCAGATTCAACTTCACTATCTTATTCTTTAACATATTTATATAAGAAGATTCTCTATTTGGATTTTTTGAACATTAGATCATTCCCTTTAGAATAATATTTATCCACATCATCATGTTTCTTCCACGATCTTTTCTCCCTTATATCGTCTTCCCCCCTATCCACTCAATTCATTATTCTAGGAGAAATTGATGAAAAATTCTCAATGGGTCCACATTCAATGAATTTTATAGGAAGATTCCAATTATAATTCAAGATACCTATTTTACCATTTTTAGAAAGTATGCATAATAATTCATTTATAATTTTAAAAACCTCATTTCTAGAGTTAGAGTCTGAAACATCATCTCTTCAAGAACCTTCTTGTACATTACATTCTGGCAGTTTTGATGGAAATTTCACTATCAACAGTTTTTTCTCCTTTCATATCTATTCCATTATCATTTCATAAGTGATGAGAGTTTAATGAAATTCATCCAGATATCATGTATCTAGACATCTATAATCAAATGAGTAAAATATTACATCATATTTTTCATGATGAAATATTACGATATTTTAAAAAATATTAGAATCTTCAAAATTTTACCCATGATATATGACTAGGTTGAAAATTTCATTTTCCCCAGTAAAGAAGTCACAAAATGATTCATATCTAACCATCATGAGATCTTCATACATCAATCACTAGATTTGAATGTTATCCTTATTTCAATTTCGGAATTCTTCCACAAATTTTCTCCAACTTATCCTAGATACCCTTGTAAGTAGAAACATGTTTTACAGTTAAAAACACATTTAGAAAGTGATGACCGTAATGAATTATTAGATCTTCCTACATTATTGAGATTCTTATTATCAAATAATATAAGAAGAAATTTTTTATTAATAGAAGGAAAATTATGTTTTATAAATTCAAAAAAATCATATATATTTTGAATAATATGAGGAAACGTTATATATTCCATCATATGATTATTCTTTACATCAAAGACCATAAACCCATTAATATTCACAAAATTCAGATTCTCCATAATAATTTCTCATTAAAAAACATTATAAAAGAGTAACTGAAGGGAAAACTCATCATTGATTATAATTTAGAATGGCCAGTTTATCAATGAATCATTAAGAGGGTGAGGGTTAATATATTATATCTATTTATATTATCTTTCATTTATTTTGAAAAAATATTCAACCACTATAAAATATATATTTCATTTCTATAAACAAAACCAATTAAAAGTCAAAAATATCATATGAATTTTCTAGGTTCACTACTCAATAAGAGTAGATATTTCCATGGTATGGTTTGAAAAAAATTCTATACAAAAAATAATATATAAAAACTAAATTTTTTGGATAAAAAACATAGGATTTAAACATGAAACTATGTATAACAATGCTAAACACAACAGTTCAAGTTTTATAGGTTGAAAAAATGATGTAATACTATTTTGTGTCACATGCTTGGAAAAATGATATTATGATTCCTTATAAACACTCTAGAACACAATATTCAAAACAATAGTTACATTCCTTACAAATAGTATTTTAGAACATATATCTACTTCATTAATATACTCATTCTAATCACCAGAGTTATTTCTCACTCTAAATTAATAGTTTGATAAAATAAATCTGTCAGAATACCCCTGAAACAATTTTTAATAGCATCTTTTTGAACCTGAAATCAGATTCAAAATTCATGGTCCCATCTAATGATATTTATTATATCCATATATCTTCTCTATTACATGTTCTATCAGACACACTTGTTTAGGGATGCATTGTCCATAAACTCCTCTCTAAAACATTCAGCACTCTTCCTTCCCTCCTGAATAATAATCATGTTACGAGAATAAAAATAACATTATCTATTTATTGGTAACCCAAAAATGGTTTAGGTGGGATTCTAAAAATACTTCCCAGTGAACCAAATTTAGAAAATCATAACAACTCAATTAATTTTTGATACGTCATTGAATTCTTAAATGATTCTCATATCTTATCGAATCTTCCATCAAATTCTACTTGCATCAGACATTGTAAATAATCCTTAGTCTAATTCTGATTCTCCATTATTATATTATCATTTTGATGATGAATGAAAAATATTCATTAAATTTATATGCACAAATTGTAAAATGAAATGAATAACACATGTCTTCTCATTACGATTATCGGTTCCAATTGATAATAAATTCTCATTCTGATGGTCCATACAAAATTCAAGCTCCCATTGAAAACACTTCTATAGATTCTTAAAGAAATTTTTATATTCTTCATAATGATGATCTTGAATCTGATGAAATTGTTTTTGTTAGTATATGTAAGATTAAATAACATTTTTTTTCCTTTGATAATCAGTATCAGTGCTATTCTAATGAATATTGACCCAATTGATACTAAACAAATCATATATTTTTATTTTTTTATAGATTTTTAAAACAAATAAAAATTTATATCGATGAGAATTGTTGACTGTAGTATATTTTTCTCCAAAATTATTTTTGTATTGGTCTCAAGAGAATCAACATCTTCTTATTTCACTGGTCTCAAAAAATATTATTGAAAAAAATTCTTCCATTGATGGTCGAAGGAACGTCGTGTCCGATGGACCGGTAATAACAGCTTCATCTCTAGAAACATGATTTATCTTCTAATTATGATCGAAACTAAAAACTTCTCCCAATAAATATTTATATCTTGTTTCATATTTTTCTGACTCAATACCGGGAATCATTATCTTCACATGTTCCGACCAAAACATTGAATACTTCAATCAAATCTGTGTCTACTGATCTCACATTGATGCTATTAGATCAAAAATCATTAAATTCAGTAATACATTCACCCAAATACATTTTATGGTCTCATTACTTCCTTGTGAAATTAAAAAAAATTGATTTGATTCATCGTCGTTTAAATTACCATGGAATGTATCCTAGCTTCCCATCATCAAAGAAACATATTTTCTTATCTAATCAGAGTAATAATCCAATTTGAATAACATGTTCTCTCCCTTTCTTTAATAATGCTTTCATGACAAGTTATATGAGTTAATTATAATTTATGTGGACTCCTTGATTAGAAATTATTCCTCATATTTTCAACAGATCCATACAAACTCTGATTATTGTCTTATTAGGTTGAATACTTCATTCCAGAAACGAGGTGAGTTTGAGGAAATTTTATTCCAATAAAATCTCATCAAACTGATGGCCATTCATAAAAAACTAATATGTATAACTTATATTTGATTATTAATCTAATCAATAAAAAATAAAATGTTATATGAGTTTGTTCCTGTTCAAAGAAAATGATAATTCTCTTAAAAAAATTCATCTAAAATTCGAAAACATTATCTGGCCAACATTGTACCAACTGTTCTCCAACCAAGTGACCTATTTTTCTAATTTCACGGTTCCCTATATATGTTTAATGGTTTCTAATAATAATTATCAAACCGTTCACCTTCAGGAAATCCTTCATCCAGTTCGAAAACCAACAAGAACCACCAAAACATAATCCCATCATTATATATATGAAAAATACATAAATAAACGGTAATGTACATGAAGTTGGGGTTTATACCTTTTACACATTATATAGCTATCCTAAATGAGTCATTATATAACATATGATGTGATATGGTCATAATATTCCTAGAAATGGGTGTTCGTAATGTTTCTAGGTGATTTTAGACCTTATCATTTTCATTTAACCCCTCTATAATCCCATTTTAACATTAAATATTGTAAATAATTTTTAATAATTTATCAATTTATTATAATCAAAAAAAATTGCCCATATTAAATAAAATTAATAGTAATAAATATTCCACATCTAGTTCTATTTTACCGAATTCAATTAATATTATTGGTAAAGTTTGATTTAAAATTATAAACATTGATCAAAAATAAATTTTCCCAATAAAAAATTTTCAAATATTTGAAATGTTTTTATATCAAAAAGAAAATATAATATTGATAAAAATATAAAAATTTGGTTTCATAAAAAATTACAACAATAATATTAATTATAGACCCATTATATAATTATTTTATACTATAAATGTTTTAAATGAAAACACATTTTTCAAACAAATGATAATTTATATATATTCATCAAAGAATTAATATTTCGTAAGAAACTAAAATAAATCCATCTAAGGTAATTTTGAAAATATGATTAAGAAAATTCAAATGAAGTTTCATAAAATCTCAAGAAATTACTTCTATTATTTTTTAACAAGAAATTATTGAACTTTTCTTTTGAAAATAGAATTCTCTAAAAAATATAAATAACATAAAAATATTAATTAGTTTTTCCATTATGTTTTATTTATATTAGAAAATTATACCAAATATTTAAAATGTGATTATTCTTATTCATACAACAATTTTTAACAACAACGACATAAGGGGTGATAAATAGTAATATAAATACTATATAGTGGTTTATTTGAACATGATGTTGCGTTATTGAACAAAAAATCAATGAAAATAATTTTATTCAACAAAATCATAAAATATCATGGTGGTATATTCACTATACACTAGGAATAGATTATTCAATAAAACCCCCCAAAATTTATTCTAAATTATAGTCAATATTTAATACCAAAATATATGTTTTATTTTTTAAATTTAAATTCATAAATTCATATAATTTTATTCTAAATTTGATTTTAATAAATAGTTAAATATATTTTAAATAAATGATCTGTTTTTTTAAAAATATTTTATAACATTATTATATCACACTAATTTATTAATTAATTAAAATTAATATATTTTTTAATACATAGAATTAATATATATTATCATAATCAATTTAAAATTATGCATATGATATAATAGTACATCAAGAAATTATTTAATAATGAACAATTCTTTAAATTATTAAATAATACTATGTATATATAATCTCAATCAATGAAATTGTAATTCAGTATCATATATTTATTCACAATAGGGATTATTATGCATTTAAATTTTGAATAATACTCTCCTGATATGTCACATTATTTTATATTATTTCTTATATAACAAGATATTTGAATAAAGATTATCTAAAGGAAATTTTAAAAAGTAAAATAATTATATTTTACATAGATGGTATAGTATATGTTTGAATAATTTTTCAATTGATACAGCTATAAATTAAATATAAGAGGTTTATATTTGGTATTATTCATCATCATCCATCTCATATAAGAATTAATAAAATTAGTAACAAAAAAACATAGGACTTCCATATTTTTTATGTTGTATCATCATAATAAATAATGTTCTATAAATGGTCCACAACATAATACGATATATAATGGGAAAATAAGGGATTAAAATTGTAATATTTCTATCCATTTTTTCAATGAAATTAGTTCCAAAAAAGGTTATATAAATTTAGGTTATAATCAATTTATATCAATTTGAAAATTTATTGGACATCTGAAATAGTGGACATCAAATGTTGGATAATACAATGTGAACATCTAATAGACCAATATACCTAGAATATCACCCATTTCCATCTATATATGGGTAATTTTTCAACATTGTATCATATATTATGACATTTATATTATGTTATCTTAGTTATATAATGGCCTTGGGTAATGTTTAGGATATCAGATAATTCCTCACATTTTTTGAAATATATTTCCATTCATTGAACACAAAAATAATGTCTATAATACTATTTTTTAAAAATTGGATTCAAAAAATTCAAATTCCGAATCCATATGGCACCAAGAGATTTTTTTAAAATTAATTTCATAATTTTAATTACACATCAACGCTATTCCAATATGGAATTTTACAGAACACCTTACATTACTCGAAAAATTAGTCCACCTGTATTTTTAAGAGTCCCTCAAAATTCATTGCATTGTAAATATAAATGGTGATCCCATCTGTTCTAATACTTCCAAGGGTTTTAAATTTCAATACTCATAAATAAATAATGTTCTTTGTTGGTACATTTTTAAATGTTGATTCGTTTGACTTCTCATTGAAATAATGACATTAGTAAATGGGGGAAATGGTCCCAACCCACTAAATTATGATATTGGAAAATGTGAATAGAAATGTTTTATATCTATGTTTGGGTAATACATAAATGATTAGGGATATATTGAGTTCATTTTTATTCATTTTCAGTTGGAAAATAGGAGTAGATGTTGTTCTTCCTTGTGATTATTAGCCATGGAATATGAAATTCTAATATTTTTATGTCCCATTAGGTTATAAAAATGTGTGATTGAATGTGTTGATTTATATAATAAATATTTTTTTGTTGAATGTGATTATTTATGATGACATTTATTAGTTAAATGTGGGAACAACGCAATTGGTTAATTGCTTGGGAATGTGGAGATGGTTGAAGTGAAAATTTTCCGAGGAAGGGTTGAAATAAATTGGGAATCATTAGGGGAAGATAAATATTATTATTTGGAGGGGTGATAAGTGGGTGGATAATTTTTAGATAACATTTGAATAAATATGTATTTGAATTTTTATAAAAAATGCAAAGAATTTAAATATATTCCTTATTATATGGTTTTTAAAAATTTAATTTAAAATATGACATATTATGACCTATTTCATTATTATTTTCCATTGTCAAAGTTTAGTTATATTAATTATTATAATATGATAATCATACCACTATATTTTTAATTTAGAAAATTATTCTATGGTGGATTTTATAAATTTAATATATTTAGTATTCTTACTGAATGGTGAATATTTATCATTTAGAAAACATAGAGTGGAATCATGTTTTTTTAATTTCAATTTTATGGATGTTTTTTATTTCACTGTTATTTTAACATAAAACTACTCTATGATTTTACCAATGTAATACACTTGGAAATTATAAGAGGGTTTTAAAAAATAATTTGAAGCCACAATTCAATTTGTTTTCTTTAATCATAATTCCCACGATTAATTTCATCATATTTTATTCCATATGGTTTAATTAGTATTTGGATATTAATTATATCTTAGATATTTTAATTAATTAATATTATGTAATTATAAATGTATAATGTTTCACATCCTTTCAGTTATATAATATGATCAAAAGGTAGCTTATCATTTTCATCATGATAGGTCAGGACTCATGTCAACGTGATCTCCTTTATCTTTCAGTGCATAATTCATTACTTTTTATCTATTTCCCCATCATAAGGTGTAATTATTTTTTAGGTTGACACCATGATTTAGATAAGGTAATTTTTATTCATCACTATGATATTTCAATGTAGTGAAATTGTATAAATTAATTTTTATAGGTAGTCTTTACAATCATTAATTGTACACTAAATTAATATTCTATAATATAACTAATAATTACGTATTTTATTGAATATAAAATGTAATGATAAACAATTTAATTGAATTATAACATTAAATACTTTAAAAAATAATTTTTTCTTCATATAATAATTCTCAAAATTTCTTTCACATTATAGAAGAGATGACGGATACTTCAACACAGAATTCATATATGGGTTTTGATAGGTCATTGATGACCTGGATCGTTTGATTGTTGGATTTAGGAGAGAAGGTTGTGGTTCCCCTAAAACAAATATTTCATTTACCCTTATCTCCATCCTTTCATCCCTCAAATGTCTTAATCATCTTCATCTCTAGTATAATACTGGCATATTTGGGTTCAATCATCTAAGAAGCAACAATCATGGTTATGGTCTCATCATCGAGGTGGTTTCACAAATTCGTTCAAGGGTGTTATGTGGTAGGTGGATATTGTTCCACTAGAGAGTCAAAGACTTCAGTGGTTCCTAACTGAGTCCTTCATTTTCAAGGGGTTATATGGATTTTTTTTGGATGTGGTCAATTAGTGAGTCTTTTGTGGCTGTTGATTGTGTAAAAATGGGTGGGTCTTGTTACAATGATGAGTTAGTGATGCTGAGGCTTCACGGTTGCATGAAATTAGGTGACATCATTCTACCTAGGGTACATTTTTTGTTATTTTTTGGGAATTGGACTTTATGTCATTTTTTAGGTTTTAGACCAAACTACTAGATTTATATGTATGATTATATGCATCATGTGGACATGTTAAAATATTCTCTCACCAATCCATAGGGATATGTTTTTGTCCTTTAGGAAATTTTCATTTGGGGTTGTTTGGTCTTTGGGACTTGCTTCATCATGCCATTTTACTTTTGGGAATGTGGGACATGTAAAATAAACCTCCCCATATTTAAAAGAAGAATTTATTTTTTATTTTTTTCTAATGAAAGGGGTCTTGGACTCATCATTTTGAAATAATATAGAAAAAAATACAATGTGAAAATGGTCAGTGTATTAGATTAACCGGATTCAATTTACAATTAATGTGAACATCTCCATCCATTGAATTACCAGAACACCATGTGAATAGTTATTCCTTAGAGAAAATGACCTCATCCATTTAGAAATATTTTTGATTAGAAAAACAAATTTCAACATGTGGTAATGGGATGTACATAATCTTGGAAAAATATAGATTCTTCATTTGAATGAGTTTTATATGACACTATTTTGATTTCTCCATGTAAAAAGATGCATTTTCATAAAATATCCAATATTTTAATTGATATATTTTGGTTCTATCATATAATACATTCCACCGTTTTCATCTCTCTATATAAAGTACTTAATTTTCAAACAGGACTTATTTTAAATCTTTATTAGAATTTAAATTACTTATTCACACATAGAATAATACACATAAATTATAAAAAGTTATATATTTGATATTGTATATTCCTGTAAAGAATAATAATAATTTAGGAAAATTATATAGTACAATATTTAACTTTATATTCTAGAAATCGTTTAATATATTTTTATCATAGAGTTAAATATCCACTTTCATAGGGGTGGAATGTATTCCATGTACTTCATCAATATATATACATAACAAGTATAAATCTCAAAAATTATGGTTGAAATATTTTTTTTGATCACATATATTGTTGATGGTATTGTTAAAATTAAAATGGGATCATTCTATAAAAAACTACACCCAACATTTTACATATTGTTAGAGGTATAATATATTTTAACACATTTTTCCACCAAATAAATACTAACTAGAATATATATGGGGTGAAATGAAATCATAAAAGAGATCATGATATTATTATTATAGATATTAAAAAGAGGATGAATCCTATTTATAATGGTTCGAATTTATATTCTATTATCCTTCAATATAATAGATCGAACCCCGATCATTTATGCAGGGAGTATTTATGAATAATTATTCTTGTATATATTTTTTTGTGACAATCAGGAAATTTTATAAAGTTAAATAAAATTAAACCATATGTCGTATTATGGTTGTCAAATCCAAGATATTGGGTGAAATATTTACTACTTAAAATCATGTTTACTTTTTTTATTGGGGATACAGTGGTACATGGGAAAATTTAATTCTTTGAGAGAGTGGTGGGAGAATTAAGGCTCATAATCCGTTATGGTATTCATTATAACATCTATTGTGGGGGAAAATATAGTATAAAACAGTTTATTTATTTCAATAATGGAATCTTTTTGCGACATCAAAAAGTGATGATACCGATATATATATAATAACCATATTAGGTTCTAATTCTTTGAAACAAATATTCCCCATACGTTAAATACAATGAATATCAAAATATGTAATTGTAAAATATAATTATTTTTATATATTTATAGATATTTTGAACTAATAAACAAAACCTCATAATACTTCATATAATAGTTAATTTCCCAAAATAAGTTATACATTATAATTTCATTGATATTATTGAATTTTTCACATGGTTCCTTTATGTCCCTAGGGAGTGACAATCTTTGAGATCCGATTTCATATCTGAGTTAGCCTTACATAATACAACCATCCAAAATATTAATTGTTTAAAAATTAATCATAAACATATTTTAATTTCTCCAATAATAATTTCCCCAATTATTATGTCAATTTTTTATATTACATTAATATCTAATTAATTTTTGGATTAAATAAAAAAAATTTGGTCATTTCTTATATTGTGAACCTATATCCATATCAAGACACATATAAGACCCTATCATCATAATAATGACTCATATATATTTTATCCATCAATTATGGCTAGCTAGATAATATTTTAATCCATTATTTTAATTCATTTCAATGTATATCTCATAGAGATAAAACAATATAGGATCATATGTGTCTTAGCATCATTATAGGTTATAGAATATTGTGGTGCATAATTATTTATACAATACATCAAAACAGTGACATATAAAAAATTAAAAACATATAAAAACAAATGACTACATATTTTAATAAACTATTATGATTTTTATAGATTATTTTCATCATAATAAGAGTCTAATTTTCATAATAGTTAATTATAAAAAATTTAAACAATTTTACAATGTTGTGATACTCTTATAGAATATATAGTTACATCATTCATGAGTTTTATGGGAACTTCCCAATGTAGTTTTATCATTATTATAGTGGTGTTATTATTTTTTTTAATGTTCTACATATCAGATTTTGTGTTTTTGTTTGATGAAATGAAAAAATACATTTGCAATTTTTGTGTGATAGGAAGAGTGATTTGGGGGAAATACATGAAACAACTTCATTAAAAACAAATATACCCTAATATTATATGTGTAAATGTCATAATCATTTTATTTAAAAACACTATAATAACTTATATCTCTAATGGAATAATGCTTATTTCATTACATTAAAATTTTAAAAAAAATTATTTTATCATAATATATTATTATTTTCATCAATTTAGGATTATAAATTCCCCCTCATATCATTGAAAAATTAATTTGATATTTTTTAATAATACAATGAGATATAAGAGATAAATAAATGAATTCTCCGTGAACATGTCAATGATAATTTCAAATGTCTACAAATGAATTCTATTTTGAAAATTTTAAATGTTTCCAATTCTTTACATATTTGAGAAATATTGTTAAATTAATATTATATAAATGAATATGAATATTGTTTTCCATTAGACCCATAGTTCCACTAGAATTTATTTATAATTAAATTATTCTTCATGTGATCATTATAACCCAGGTTTAGATAAATTGTCAATATTTTTTCAATATATATAATGGGAATGTTATCATTACACATAGTATCATTTTGTATCATTAGAAAAATTTAAAATCATATGATAAAAACATTTATTTTGGGATATAATCTTATTAAATTTCATTAAGAATAAACCCCCAATTTAAATACAATTTATATTCAACAAGAATCTTTTTTATATGATATATGACATAGATGATCCAAATATATAAGAGGATGAATAATCCATCTTCATGAATTTTTTCATTAAATTTATCATAATCATTTATGGTTCCTTACATGACTTTATTTTATAATATAATTTTAAAATATATATAAAATTGTATGGGATAATTATTTTGTTAAAAATGTTCATATATAAATTAACCTTTCATTTTAAATATCAAATCATTGTGAAATTATTTTAATTTAATTTTATGATATGAATTAAATTTATAAATATGTTTTCCTCTATCCTATAAAAAAATAGCTCAATTTGATATTGTTTTAGATATCTTCCATATTATGAGTACATAAGATCGAGGAAATACAATCCCAAAAATATTATAGTGGAATTTTTCAACTTAATTTAATCCCTTATCATGGAAAAAATGTTAACAATATTTTAGTTTTTCATTACCCAAAACATTGTTTAATATTAAATTTTTTTCATTCATACACCTATTATATCAAGAGATATAAGTAAATATGAATTTCATAAATATTTTTTTGAATTTAAATATATTGATCTTTTTTAATTTAATTTATATTCTTATATGGATATTCATAATTTTTTTCATTTATGGAATGTTATAAGGATTAATGTAATAAGAGAAAAAATCTAAAAGAGATCATGATTTTAATCAAGAAGAGGATTTACTAGATGGTTGGTTTCGATGGTTGTTAAAAAGTCTTCGAGGGAAAAAACATATAGAAAAAAACTAATCACATAGAGAAATAATCATTCACTTTCATAAATCTCTATTCATGATCTGATAAATCATCATAATTCATTAGCTTATTCTAGGGAATTAATATACAAAACTACGAGATCACTATGAAAAATCACACCATGAAACTGTGGGTAAATTTATTACACATATTTATTGGATAAATCAACTTCCTTGAATTTCTATAATCTATCCAAATCTTTCATAATGTAAACAAAAATGTTAATATACTACCGAGGCTCGCTTTTTACTCATTAGTGAACACATTATTGGAGAATTCAAGTCATCAAAATAACTTATATCTATATAGATCTATAAATATGGTTCTATTTTTAGTTATTTATTGGGAAAAAAATAATCATGAGAGGTAGTGTTCTGCTTTAGATCATGTCACCTAGTAATCCCTTTGGATTTAATTTACACATTTCTCTTTTTATCCTCCATATTTTATCTTGCATGGATATAATTAGGGGATAACTATAGGTATATGCAATCTGATTTAGATAATGAAGAAGGTGGTTTGAATTTTACTACTTTCATATTTTCCAATTTTTGGGATTCTATAATCATTATTTAATTCTATATCATTCATTTAACACTTGAAAACCCATTTATATGTGATAATAGAAAAATATAACTTTATATTTTCACTAAATTTCTACCAATTAGCAATGTTCATTTTAATTATTAAGTTAATTTTTATAAAAATGGTTTCACCAAGTAGCCGACCATTGGAAATGGGGGATTATTAAATTATGGAGGGGATATCATGACGATGGAACTTAAATTCATGGACTCAAACAAAAATCATGAAAAATAGATTCTAACTCTAAATATATTATTACCAAAAAAGACAATCTTCAAAACATCAGTACTTTATCTCAATTATTACAAATAAATCAAAATCCTCTTTCATTGACCTTAATCTCGAAACAATCTAAATAAATCATTTTCAGAAATTCCTAAAATCAACCTGAATTATCTATTAAGTTTGATCTAAAATGAATTACATTATATATTTAATTATAATATTTCCATTGTTTTAACTCTACTATATGTTATTGAATTTTTATACAATAAATGAAAAATATGACACCCAATGGGCTATTAATTTTAATGAATTTTGGTCAGGGATGTTTAACATATTGACTTTGAAATTGTTCTACTTTTGTTTTATTTATCAAATATTAATATTTTTATTTACACTTGGAATGTTCATTATATGAGTTCTAGGTTTTAAATTATTAAATTTATGTCTATAATACTCATGTTAAAGGAAAACATGTCCATGAGACTAACCATGATCCAAAAACATGCATAACGAGGGAAAGAAAATTTGTAACCATGGTCTGCATATAGATTTTTTTTTGGTATAACAGTAATACACCTGTGGATATGAACCCACACATAATATGAGTGGAACAAAACAATCCATATATCAATCATTCATGTCTAATCCATCGTAACCAATAATATTTACCTTATATTCTCAATCACATAAATGATCTCTAATAGAATTAGAATTTAAAACTTTCATGTCAAGATCATAAATAACACTTCATAATTTTTCTCCATTTTTTGAAATGTTTTAATTCAAATGTGTTTCCAGTAATGTCGGTAGACTTATAGGTAAAATATTTTTATTGATTTTATAATATCATAATTGGATTTGGATCTTATAAACCCATTCCATCACCCCATAATTAGAGATAGAATTAAATTTTTCTATCCATTTCATACAACCATCAAAATCCATTCATATCATTATAAATATATTATTTTTTGATTAATTTTAGGTTGAATCCCTTTACCTAGATTATGATTACTTATAATACATGACCTTAATATTCAAACTTAATAGTATTGAAATGTGGTTATCAATTCAATAATTTTAAAATGGATTGAAACTAGTTAACATGCCCATAATTTATAGTGCAACTAAAAGATCATTAATAAAAAAAATCACTCAAGGAGATATATAATATGATACATTAATTGGCGAGAAAAAACATTCTGTATATGTTAAGATTATCTTAAAGGCGAAGGGTTATTAACATGGAAAATAGCTATATAATATCAGAAATAGAATATATACCATAAATGACTAATGAAATGGTTGTTCCATAAACCCCAAAGTAATATAGACTTAATATTCACATTTTATTGACTATAATATAAAATATTAATTTCAATGTTAGGGTCTAAAAATACTACATTATAAAGGCTAACGACCAATGGTATACGAGTAATATGAACCACAACCTCATGTTCTCTCAATATCAAGATAGTTTCATTCCATAGAAGTGATATTGGGCACATTTATAACCACAATAACATTTTTAATAATGGATATAAAGAATTAATCAATGAACTAAAATTATATATTTTGAATTTTGAGATTAAATTTGTCTAAATAATTGGCTATCATTGGTAGTGACCAAGAGGAGGTCTTCGAGGATGTATAAATCCTACCCATAAAAAAATTAGAATTTCATTTCAATAAGAGGTAGGATAGTTATTCAAGAAAACATCAAAACATGTATGATATATAAAGACCAATATTATTAAATGATTTATAGAGATATGAAAAAAATAACAAATTTAATATCATTGAAGAATATTTATGTGTGGAACCTCCACCACTATAAAATACATGTATACCAATTTCAGATACCATGAAACATGATAATATTGAAGTACGATGACATCAATTTATTCAGTATTTTTAGAAGTTTCATGTTAATATTTTATATCAAAAATAAATTGAAATATTTAAAATTCAATCAAATTTCATGAAATAGTCAATTTAAGAAATTTAAAACCAGATGAATTCAAAAACACACCTCTCATGATAAAATGTTATGTTATTATTTAAAAGGACACATAGAAAAAGAAACATGACCTTGGTATATTTTCAATTCAATTTTTATTATGTATAATAATTCTCGAAATAAATAATTTTATTTATGGAAGACTATAAATATAATTTCATACACAACAGTTAATTGCCTGGGAATAGATGGATAGAAGACCAAAAGAGTTTCACTTTTAATAGCATATTAATTATTGAAATACAATTAATGAAGGATTAAAAATATTTATAATAATATTTATATGGTTATTATCCCCGTGGTATTTTTTATTAATGAAAATGTGTAAATGAGACAAATTATTATAATAATAAAATTTTTTGAAATGTAAGTTCATTGAACAATGTGAAAGATAGTGAGATATGACTAATGGTGGGAATTTTTCAAGTCATAATCATCATTAATTGTAAAATATAGAATAGAGATGTAAATGATCATGATATTAATGAATGTGAATGTTATAATTTTGACAACAATTTAATGTGACTAATGAATATTTTTTCTATAAGGTACTCTCATTAACCATTACATAATCTATTAAATTCAACTATAATTCACTTTCATAAATTCCAAATGATATTGTCAATTTAGAGTTTATTATAATTTGGTTATAATTCATACATAACAATCAAAAAGCATAAAGAGTGGATGCTAATAAAAAAACCAATTATTTTCTAATAAAACATTCATTAATAAACAAAACTAGATTTTGTTTCATAAAAAATCATCACAAAAATAAGCTTGGTATCTTCTTTCCTCTTACTCATCCCTAAGCCATGTTAAAAACATTTTAAAACATGGAATAAGTAAAAGATTCTCAGTAAGGGACATAAAATATAAGGAATTAAATCTTTAGTCCATGAATACTTATAAATATAGGAAATCATTTTTAAATTAATAAACTTTTCAAAATTAATGTACCATATACAAAATTTGTGAAAACGTGATATTTACATAAAACATAAAAAATATAAGTAAAACCATAAAGGTAACTTGGTGAATTATGTAATTAATATTGTAAATATCATGGGTACTATATGATTTCTATCCCTCGTGACTACCTTATAATGTAATCCTCATTGATACCTTTTTATGTAACTATAATGACTACCTTATGGTGTAACCATTACAATTACAATAGAAATTACCATTATAGTCAACCATTAAAATAAATATACCCAATAATTTTTATGGAGAAATATATACCCCCATTAATCATAAAAAATTTCCAAGAACCAGAATAAATTCATAAAACATGAAAGCTTTATTCATAAAAATAGTTCATGAGAAAAAATCACTTATTTTAAAAAAACACTATGGAAATGAAGACGATTTCCTTTTGTCTATAAAAAACATGTAATATTGTAACGTAAAATTAAAAAACATAATTCCTAATGAAATTTTGATAAGAATATTATTCCATATATGATAATAGTAAACATTCTTTTTGAATTTTGAAGAAATAGACATTAATGAGGAATTATTTAAATGAAAGACCCAAACATAGGTTTAACTTCCTTCAAACATGTTCAATCCTCTAGTATAATGGTATAAAGAGTGTTATTAATTTATTAAATAACTATGTTCAAATTTATAATACCTCATGTTATATTTTTATGATATCATTCCAAACATTTATTGATTATATGTCAATATTTTGTTGTTTCTATTACGTTAATTTCATGTTTTTCATTATTGGTTCATTATAGATTTAATTATTGAATGGAAGACAAAAAATATAGAATTATAATTAAATGAAACTAATATGTTTCCATAATTTTAAATGATAAAATATATCCTTTTTCCACGTTATACTTCTTTATTAGATAAAAGATTAATTGAAATTATATAATTTATTTTTCTGGGTTTTACGACCATCATGAAATTATATCATTTTATTTAATATCATGTTTATTTATTTCTTTTATAACATTATATAATATATAATATGTATAAATATATTATTGAACCATAATAATGGTTTTTTGACCATCCATGAGGGTGGTAAAATAAAAGGAAAACAGATCATCCAAGATGATGGTAAATCGGGACATCATTGATTATGTTTTCATTGGTTAGAAAATGATGAGAAATGGAAAGTATTGATGAAGGATATTCTATTAAAAAAATAAAATTCTATTGTATGTATGACACTATAGGTATCATGTCACATTGATAAGGGGTGGTGAGGAGATAATATTGAAATAAAAGAAATTGAAAATATTGGTAGTATAAAACGAAAGGGGATTTTTTTCTCTTGAACTTATCCTCCTTGAGAGCGTCCATAGGGAACATTGTTTTGGCCATTTGGTGAGACTAGAATTCATTGGACATGGGAAATATATTTTAATGTGAATTTCGAAAAATAATAAACAATATAAAAGTCTTTGGAGGTGTGATAAGAAGAGGTGGTGAGGGTTGAATATATAAGGGAAGAATGGGGCTCTTTTTTATTATTATATTCAATTGTTTGCTCAAGTATATGAATAATTGACCATTATAACTAAAAATATTAATATAACAAATGAATGTTCAATGTTATAGGAAAACATCATCTATACATCACCTATGACTCAATAATTCTTAGAGTTGTTAAATACCATAAATACTCATATTTCATTATTAACCAAAAAGTCATAAATGTTTTAAAAAACCCAAAAACTCATATTAAAAAAAATTAAGTGTAGAACTTAAAAATTAACACCATTATATTAAAATAATTTTTTTAATATGAAAATTTTATATATTAATTAAAATCATCATTTATTCTAAAAATACTCATTTTATATTTACAACTAATTTTAGGACACATAAAAAATTAATTAATGTGTCATAGAATTGTATTATAATCCATATACAATAAAATATTAATTTATGAATGTATTTTTGATTATAAATTTTCATTTAATTAAATATATTATTTATTAAATTATAAATATACTATTTATTTTCATAAAAATACAAACACATAATTTATCATTTTCAAAACATTAATTTACATCTTCCAAGATATAAATATATCATTATTTCACTTATAAGATACATAATTATTATTTATACCCTCATAGGTATAGATAAAATTCTATTTGTATATATTTATTAATTTCATTATATACCATATATTTCATTATACATTTATAATGAAATTAACAATATAATTCCATAACAGAAAAAATTATTTTATAACAACCTATGTTGTAACATTATAACCATTATAGAAATTGTATTACTGCAATTTGATTCTTATTAAATATGTTAAGGTACATTTCCCCCATAGAATTTTCATATTCCCATGTTTCTATTTCAACAATTGGGTTTCTCCATAAAACCTTAACTTGGTGAATTACATTATTCCATTGTACTTTCTCTTAACGATGAAGAATATAGATAGGATTTCTTTGTAAAAATGTTATCTTTCATCTGAACTACTTCAAGGATCTAACAATGATATGAATTTGGAACATAAATTCTTAACACAGAAACACGAATAACATTCCATAAAAAAGATAAACATTGAGGCATAGCTAATCGATAGCCTTCTCGTCCAACATTCTACAGGATTTCATACAATCCAATGAACCATAAATTTTTCTTCTTTTCTGATAAAAATTTATAAAAACATTCCATGGATGGATTTTAAGAAAAACATGTTTCCCAAAAAATTAATAAAATTATTTCCTTTTATTTCTGTATAAATTATCTACTTAATCTGATCTTTCAAATGTGTTACTCAATCATCTTCACTTTCTCATCCACATCCTCTACAAATTATGGTCTCACCATCTTTCCTTCCCTGACATCATCCCAAAATTCCGGAGTTCAACACTTCTTTTCCATATATTTTTTGAAAGGATTAATCTATATACAATAATTTAAAATACTATAATAATAATAATCAACTAATGAAGGATGTTTACCCCCTAATCCATTGTAATACATAGAAAAATTACAAAACAAGTCTTCCAATGACTAAATTTTTCACATGATCAATCCTTCAAATTGAGGATGAACGGTTCTACTGAAAGTTAATTTTCATCCCAAATACTTTTGAATTACTTTTCAAAAGTAATAAGTTCTCATGAGATTACAGAAAGATATAATGGAGAGAGGAACTTTGTGTATCCTAAAAATATCTTTGAGGTATAGTTTTGAAAGATGATCTAGAGAAATAGTTTCTTGTATATGAAGGGAATGCTAATATTTATTCAGTTGATCATCAATAACCTAAATCACATTGTTACCTCTATAAGACTTTTTTATTCCCTCCAAAAAATCTATAGATATATTTGCTCGTATCCACATTGTCACATGAAAATGGTGAAGAATCATATTATATAGTTCTCACTCTAATTTCACCTGTTTAGAAGTAAATAAAATTAATTATAAATTGAACAATATCTCTTAAATTTCTTCAAACTAGTAATACGACCCATGTTTTTTGTATATATTATTGATGATAGGATGAACAAAAAATAGATAACTATGAGAATCAGTTGAAATTCTATTCTTTATCTGAGAATCAAAATGTGAACATAATCTCTCTCCAAATCCAAAGAAAAAGTATTTTTCATTATTAAATTTATGAAAATTTACTTCCCTAACTAATTATATCTTTTTATATATCTCATGTTATTACTTATTCCCTTACTTAATCATTTTTGATAGATTTGACTTCACTAAAACCAGAAACAAAAAAGTGTAATTTTCTATCCCAAGTACTTCAAATCCAAGCTTCATCAAATCATACGACAATGGGTTATGTTCCAAATGTAACATGGTTAATAATTTTTTATTTTTTTGGAATCATAGAATACACAACTTCTTTTCCTTTTCCGGAATGGTAATTGATCATGAAATCATGATCCTTTATCATTTCCAACCATATTCTCTACCTCATGTCAATTCCATCTGAGTAAATATATAAATCAAACATTTATGGTCAATGTATATCTTATGTTCGGATCCACTTAAATTATGTATCCTTATTTTTAATGTTAAAAACACATATTCTAATTAGATATCATCTATGTGATAATTCAACTCATTAGGTTTTAGTTTTCTTGAAGCATAAGTATTTATCTGATTATTATATTTCAAAAATCAACCAAGTCCCTTCATTGAAGCATCCATGTAGTTGAAATACTCTCCATTTTAGGAAGGTACTATTGTACTCACCAATATTCTTTTTGATTCATGAGAAAAATATCACAGTTTTCTGTTAATCTAAATTTATCCAATTCATGATAACATAGATTGCAGTTATGATAATCATGAAATGTTTTTAACAAACCATTGATGTTAACATACTAATACAAAAAAATGAAACTTTATAACATTTGTATGTAATATCCATTCATCAATTAATTTTATTTTGGTGGGATCAACAGTTATAATATCAATATTTACAATTTTCCCATGAAATTTTTAATGGACCGGATCTCTCCGGTCCATTACATTGTGAAAATATGGTGTTTGAGGTGGTCCGAGAGGTGAAGGTGACTTATCCCCAATAATTTACCAAATTTTCAATTCTGTGAACAGTTCCATCACTGAACAGTTCTATTGGGAACCTCTAACGGTAACCTCTACTTCCCCAAAATCCAAATTCAGTGAATAGTTCCATCAGTGAACAGTTCTATCGGTAACCTCTATCGGTAAACTATAACAGTAGGTGAATAGTGTTCTATCGGTGAGGTTCGTTGAACAGTGTTCTATCGGTGAGGTTCAGTGAACAGTGTTTTATCGGTGAGGTTCAGTGAACTAGTATTCTATAAGTGAGGATTCAGTGAACAATTTTCTATCAGTGAGGTTCATTGAATTGTGTTCTATTAGTGAGGTTTAGTGAACAGTGTTCTATCAGTGAGGATTCAGTGAACAATGTTCTACTGGTGAGGTTTATTGAACAATGTTCTATCAGTGAGGATTTTATGTACAGTGTTCTATCAGTGACGATTAAGTGAACAATGTTATATCAGTGAGGATTTAGTGAATAGTGTTATATCAGTGAGGATTTAGTGAATAGTGTTCTATTAGTGACGATTTATTGAATAGTGGTCTATCAGTGAGGATTTAGTGAACAATGTTCTATCATGGAGGTTTAGTGAACAGTGTTTTATCAGTGAGGTTCAGCGAACAGTGTTCTAGTAGTGAGGTTTACTTAATAGTGTTCTACCTGTGAGGTTCTAACAGCGGAATTCTAACAGCGGACTTCTAACAGCAGACTTCTAACAGCATACTTCTAACAGCGGACTTCTAACAGCGGACTTCTAACAGCGGACTTCTAACAGCGGACTTCTAACAGTGGACTTCTAACAGCAGACATCTAACAGCAGACTTCTAACAGCCGACTTCTAACAGTGTACTTCTAAATGAAATCTTATAATAGGGGACATCTAACAACGGACATATAACAGTGGACTTCTAACAGCGAACTTCTATCAGTGGACTTCTAACAGCAGACTTCTAACAGCGGACTTCTTACAGTGGACTTCTAATAGCGGGCTTCTAACAGCATACTTCTAATATCTGACTTCTAATAGTGTACTTCTAAATGCGGACTTCTAACAGGGGACATCTAAAAGTGAACTTATAACAGCGGAATTTTAACAGCGAACTTCTAACAGCAGACTTCTAACAGAAGACTTATAACAGTGGACTTCTAACAGCGGACTTCTAACAGCGGACTTCTAATAGCGGACTTCTAATATGGGACATTGAACAGTGTTTCTAGCTTCCTGCAGTTTCACCCCTTTGACGTTTCCTTTGATGTAAGATACATTTAAACCTTTATATTAAGGACTCTTAAGGCCGATTCAAAGACTATAAATCATATATTAATTAATCTTATGGCTCGAGATGTTTTTAATTTGGTAAACCATGTGGGTTAATGCGATCCGCTTTTAATGGGGAATTAAGCGTATCTTAAACCATCGCCCCATTAAATCTTCAAAAGTGACAAGATATCATCCTCCATTGTTCTTCCTCTTTGTTCTTGGCTATGAGATGCTAGAACCATTCATTCCTTTTCATAGGAGTTTCACAATCAACCTTTACTCCTTGGATTGGTTTCGCTCTATTTTGATGCAACCGAGCTATATCGGTCAATCTTCGATATAAGGTATGTTTTATAGTCGTTACATTGGGCATAATCTCCTCCTATATCTCTTTTCCATGTTATATCATGTAATCTCCATGGTTATAATGGGGTTTTTCTTGGGGTTTGGTTACTGTTGTCATACTATGGCACCCTCGGGTGGATGCAGTTGTTGCGAGAGGAGGATTGTGACCCGTTGTGTGGATAAAGAATGTGGGGAACTGTTTGAGGTAGGGGATTCATTTCTTCTCTTTCTTTTACATGCAACGGTATTTTTAGCATGTTTAATCCCACTGGATGACAATGGAATTGACAAAATAAATATTTTAACCTGATTAATAAATTTATATCGATCGTAGGTTATTGCCTCTTGTTTGTCTAGATAGTGTGATATCTATGCTTGCTTTTCTTAGCTGTTTTTTCTTCATGGAAATTAGCAAAGAACGTAAACCGGGATTAATTAATAATTTTTGTCTAAAGATAAAGAGGCGTGAAAAATAATATGATTCTTGTTGAAATTTTATGTTAATCAAATTTGTGCAGTAAGCATGTTTATTTATTTTTGATAACTTACTGGTTAGGTTTCCCGAATTTGGAACCAACGAATAATAAATCGATTAACCAAAGATGGATTAATGAACGGGTGGTTGTTAAAATATAATTTCGTGTAGGGTTCTTAATTACCCTCTTGTTTGTTTAAGGGCCAAGATCCCAATTGTGAATATGGTTGTTTTACTGCTGCTTGTGTTTTAATGTGATCCAATATAGTTGTGGTAATATGTGGAGGCATGGAGGCCCTTTTGGTTGTGTTAGAAGATGACTCCTACAGTGGTGAGATTCATTGGTTTATGCATGTGGGTGTCTGGGAGGACACCAGGGATGATGGAATGGGATGGATGTGCTTGTTGTATGCTTGGTAATTTTGATTATTTGTTTATCTACTTTACTTTTCCCCACTTCTAAATGAATCTGGTCTTACTTACCCTTCTTCTGAAAGAGGCGAAGACATGCTGGGTAAGCCACGTTCTTTATGTGTTTAGCTTCTCAAGGAAGGATGGGTATATTCTCTTTCTATAAGGGGAAAATACTCGACGGGTAGTACATTTAATCACCGTGTTGAGACCCCTTGGGTTTAGTAGCATATAATGTTTTTATAGAATGCCTGTGAATGTGGGAATGTATTTCTATAATGAATAATTGAATATATTGTGTTAACCCATGGGGATGGAGATGCCGGATAATAATGATGAGGTTGTAATTTTTGAAATAACAGTTGACTTTGGTTGTGATGCTAATGAAATTTAACGTGGGATTGTTCATGGTTAATTAATGTTCAAATAACTAATTAATATATAGTGGAACTGATAAAAAGGGAATGAAGTAATCAAATGAATATATTTAAATGGTTGTGTGCTTATAGAATTCCTAGTCTTATAAGTAGCATGCCAGAGTCTGAGAGACATTAGCTACAATTGTGTCTAAAACTAGTTAATTCCCATAGTGTGGTTGTGAGATATAATACATCCCGTAATTTTTGTGTTTCTATACACTAATCCACCCTTTCAGTAAGGGAAAGTAACACCCTGGGGATTTTAAGCCCTGGGGGTATTTACCCCAACATTCTAGTGGGAGGATGGATGGCTGACTACCCCCTTTGGCCCTGCTCTCTTCTCTTGGTAGTTGCTGGTGTTGGTAGGCACATTGGTTAGTTTTCCACATATATGTTTATAGAGGGATATAATGGATTGTGGTTATTCCCAGACAAATATTCTGGATATAGTTGTCTATGTACTACTATTGGTGTAATGTGTATAGGTTGTGATGGCATGATGATCCTTACTCGGTGTATGGGCTGTAAGGGCTCGAGGTATAATACCTGACGTATGATACATGTTATGTGATCTGTGTTGGCTCCCAGAAACAACCTTGTTACTTCAGTGTGTGGACGTGGTGGTTTTGTTGCACGAGTTGCATATTGTGGTGCTTCGCCCAGGTGTCTATAGGCAAGCCTTTGTAGAGAGAGATGCTCAAGACGTGCGACGTTGGGTAAAAGAGGTAAACTAGTGGGGAAGTAGTAGGGGGTACCCCTGATATTATTTATTATATGATATATTCTTGTATGTGTCACTTGGTGAGAGTAGCCATGGGGAGGTTGGGAACTTAGTATACCTATTTAGGTGATGAGTTATTTTCACTAGTTGTTCACTCTGCTTTAGCATGCTTTCTTTACTTTTACACAAGAGGCATCGGGGAGGATCCTACTGAGTATACTTCTATACTCATCCTATGTATATATAAACTGTTTTCAGGTCACTTAGAGTAGGTTGGAGATCATGCTGGTTTCTACTAGCTTGGGGTTACAAGAGCTGTTCGGTCTTGTGGTTGCTACTGTTTTTACTTTCTTTTGGGCTCTTTTAGTCTTTCCCCTTTCAGTTGTAGTACTTCTGCATGAAATTTCATATGTGTACTTTGGTTTTCATTTATATTGTAGTCTGATTTGGAGTTGATAGGTCTCTATCTTATCTCTCTCTTCTTCATGTGTTCTCTTATAGGGTAATGCCTCCCATTTTGTGTGTTACTATACCCTCGGTACTAGTCTCCAACCCAGGGCCTACTGGAGGCGGGACTTGGGGGTCATTATCTCCCTTCTCACATTGTTGGCCCATGAGGGGTACACTTTGTGGGGAGGGGTTCGTGACAAAGTGCTATCAACGGTCTCGTTGAGGGATATGATTGAGTTTGGAGTTAGGCACATGTGAGGTTTCATGGGTTGGTAGGGAAACATTGTCATTCATGTTTAGCAAGTGAGGTAAACCCTGAAGACTTGTTGAGACATAAGCGTTTAGTGCCCTCTATTATCTGATGTACGATCCATTAAGATTACAATGGCTACTAAACAAGGTGATACTAGTTTCAGGGTAGAGACCTAGGAAAGGAGCATGCAACATTCTTCTTTGTGCCTGCGTTTGAATGGCTAGAACTTGTGATAGGTTAACCTAAAATGAATAAAAGAGAACAATTAAGTAATTAATGTAGACTCATCTATATTCCAGGTTTATGAACTATAACGGCTGTTATTTTATAGGTATGTCTCCAGGTCAACGTCCTCATCAAGTTTGCGTAGAAAATGTCTAGCAAACTATTCCAGTAGATCGCCACAGGGTAGAGGTTAACGATGAAAACACTTAGAGGAAGATACTCTGAGAGTTTCAGCGCCAGAGTCTATAGAAGTATGAAGGCTCTGTTTCAGATTCAGTGAAAAAAGACTGGTTAGAGCGGGTCAAGATCGGCTTTAGTTCGATTCGTGCTCGTAAGGAGCACTGGGTGTCCTTGGTTGTGACGATGCTGCATTGATCAGTGAGGCAGTGGTGGTTCTAGTTCCTCGAGGTTCGTGAGGAGTTAGTGATCTCATGGGAGGAGTTAAGAGATAGGTATAGAGTCGAGTTTCTTTCTTCGACTGCGAAGGCATCTAGTCGCCAGGAGCTTCTTACCCTTTGACAAGGGAGCTCCAGTGTTTGAGAGTTTGGAATCTATTTCATGAACCATTTACGATATGGTTCAGACCTACTACCAGATGAGGTGGCTAGGGTGAGACATTTCTAGGAGGATTTTCATCCAGAGATCCAGCATTAGGTCACCCCATTTATGCTAAAAACATATCTTGAGGTACTGGCGAGGGAAGAGGTTGGTGAGAGGACTTTGGTCAGGAAATGATCATCAAAATAGGGGAATCAGCATGATTCCTCATGAAACAGAGCTGTGGTCCGGGGTTCCCGGTTTTCAGGGCAGAAGAGTTTCCTTTCAGCCGGGAGTACGTCCCAGACCATCACATCTCGTTTCTCAAGAGGCAACAACTCTTAGGCATATGCCAAGGGATCAGGCGCTTGTTTTTATTGGGGTGGTCGTGGACATTAGTAGCGGGAGTGCCTGACCATTTAGAGCAGTCATCGTGAACCTGGTGCTATGCTCTAGGTTCCTCCATGGAGGCAGTTCCAGCCGAGGCACTAGCATCCAGTTACACCAGCTTTAGATTAGTAGAGTGTAGATGGGGCAGGCCGAGGATAACCCCATGATGCTCTCCTTCCTCTGAGAGCAGAGAACGGCCATGGTAGTGGTCATCATCTGGGTTAGAGAGGTAATGGAGGAGGTCGTGGTAAGCTTCATGGTCTAGTGTTTCCAGCTCAAAGCGATCCAAACGTCATTCGAGGTACCCTTTGCTTGTTTTCTACCTTTGTGTATGCCTTGTTTGATTCAAGAGGCACACACTCCTTCATATCACCTATCCTTGTCCATTCATTGGGGCATGAGGTAGAGATGCTTCCAGTGCCCTTGGCATTGACTATGCCAGTTGGAGGTCGAGCTGACTTGTTTGATGTATGTAGAGACTATGAGCTAGTGTTTGGGAAACACCGCTCTTGGTGAGATTTCCTATGTTTACGAATACCACCATATGATGTCATCCTCGGTAGGGATTGGTTGTATCCGGTGCAGGATATCGTGGATTGCTTCAGGAATAAGGTCATCTTCCATTGTGAGGATAGAGAGCATGTGGTGTTTTTTGTGAGCGATATCCTCAGAGGTGTCATAGGCACATTCCATCCTTACCATCCATGATGGCTGTAATGATTCTAGGTTCTTCAGAGGTTCAGCAGTTGGCATTTTCTAAGGTCGTAGAGGTGTACCCTGATGTCCTTCCAGAAGAGTTTGTAGCATTACCCCCTCGACGAGAGATTGAGTTTGGGATCGAGCTACATCCAGGAGTGTCTCCAATTTCTATGACTCCATATAGGATGTCCCCTTCTGAGTTACGAGAGCTACGTATACAGCTTTATGGTCTTTTACAGTGTGGTTTTTTTCGGGCAAGTGTGTCACCATGGGGTGCACTAGTTTTGTTCGTGATGAAGGCCGACGACATTTTGCGGTTGTGTGTTGATTATGGTCACTTAAACAAAGTGACAATAAAGAATCTCTATCCTCTTCCTTGAATTCAGGATTTATTAGATCAACTAAAAGGTGCAAGTTGGGTCTCAAAGATCGACTTACGGTCGGGATATCATCAGATGCGTGTGAAGGATGATGATACCCTGAAGTCTTATTTCTGTTGTCGTCATGGGCATTATGAGTTCATTGTAATGCAATTTGGCATGAAGAATGCTCCATCTGTATTCATGGGATTGATGAATGCTGTGTTCCGTGTGTTCCTGGACATGTTTGTGTTAGTTTTCATCGACAACATCCTTGTGTACTCCACATCTGAAGAGGAGCATGTAGAGCATTTACAAGTCATTTTGGGAGTTCGTTGCCAACATCAGCTGTTTGGGAAGTTGTTGAAGTGTGAGTTTTGGGATTGAGAAGTCCATTTCTTGGGGAATACTTTGTCCCGATAGGGAGTAGTTGTGGATCCATCGAAAATAGAAGCATATGTATCTTGGGAAGACCCCAATATAGTTTCAGAGCTATGAAGTTTCCTTGGTCTCGTAGGCTACTACAAGAGGTTCATAGCCAATTTGTAACACCCCGAGATTTTGTGAAAAATATTCTTTTTAATTTCATTAATGTCTTGTGTTGTATGCTACACCAAAAGGGGCTTGCACAACACACATCCCTGACTTGCCTTGCATTACACGCAATCACGACCTTTCTCGATAGCGTGTTTAGTACACAATATCGAGTTTCACTAAACGAGATATTATTATAATATTATTATGAACTAGCCGTTATGAATAGTAATACCCACTTTTTGAAATTTTATAAATTTTATCATTCAAAATGGACTTCATTTTTGGATTCAGAATATCGAAATTAGTAGAGGGTGGAATTTTGGTACTTTTCAGATTACTTTCATATTCTGATGAATAGTTAAAATTAATAAATTTTAATTAAAAACAACTTTTTTAATCGAAATAATTAATAGTAATAAATTATTAATTTGAGTGGTTTTATGGTATATTTTTAGTATATTTTTACAATTTAATACAATGTTGGTCATTGGATGTAATTTCACATTTAAACCAGACATAAACAAGTGTCAATCTTTTGATAATTATTATCTCTTAAAAACACGCTATTTGTTTTGACGACGGGAATTAATTTTTAAATTAGTTAATGTAACTGATATGTTTTGAATTTGGTAAAATAGACTACATTTTTTAATTTAGAATATCAAATATTGTTTAGGCCTAATTTTTGGTATTATTCTGGAAACTTTCATTTTTTGATGAATAGTGAAACCACTAAGTGGTAGTTAAAAAACTGAATTTTTCATAAAACATAATTTTACCACTTTTGTGAGTGGAATTTTGAAAATCTGAGAGACACGGTTAATATCAAGGACTAAAATGTGGTCCAATGAGATGAAAATAATTTTTTGTGAATAGTAACTTTTTACTTTTATTTACCACGGTTAAAAGTAAATAGGGTAATTAAGGGTAAAAATGATATTATTATTACCCTAACACATGTCCTAATTCTATTGGATAAATGTAATTTGACAAATAAAACAACCATAGGAATAAAAAATGACCATTTAGGCCCACTTGGATTAGATTAGGACATTTAATATTAATTTATTTAAAGAAGGGTTAAAATAGTTAAAATCAATGTTAAATAAGTAAATCATTTTTAATATATGGTTATACATAAGATAAATTAGACTATTAATATTCATTATAAAGATAAAAATATTTCCTAAAAATCGTATTTTATTTATAATTTTTAGACATTAAATAATTTAGATTATTTTTGACACAATGATAAATGTAGTAATTATCTTATTAATGAAATATTGACATAATTGATGTTATAAATACAAAAATAAATGTAATATGAGACTTTTTATGAATTCCACTAATTTTCTAGGTTAATATGACATTTTAGTATTGATTTAGTTAACTTTTTTCAAACTAATCATTCTAATGAGATTTTCACAAAAATCAATTACCAAATAATGTCAAAATTGACATAAAATAGTTTTTTTTAAAAATATTATATTATTAATTGTTATTTTATTCCTAAAAATATATGGTTCGGAAAAATGACTTAGATAAGGTTATATATATTAATAATAAACAAATTTGGGTTCTTTTGGCTTGCTATAGTATGTTTATTAACCTTATAGTGTAAGAAAACAAGAAGACATGGTAAAAGTAAAATTATTTAACTTAATGTTAAATCTAAACGATAAAGTTAAAATAGAAACCTAAACTTGTCTAAATTCTATTGGATGAGAGGATTTCGACCCATACCCACATTAGATTAGAAATAAATCAACTTGGAGCTATTAAAAACCGAATATGACTTTATAATAAAATAATAATTTTAGTTTTCCCAAAGGTGCCCCTCTCCTCCCTTATAAAAGGGCACCTCCTCCCTCTCTTCCTCACACCACTTTGAGCCTTCATGCTCCGCCAAAACCTACCAAATTATCTTCTACACTTCCCTAGAAACATCCTAGAGGTCCTGGTCTTCTTAAAAGACCGATTTGATTGCCCTAAGAGGTTGTCTCAAAGAGGCGCTTCAAAGAAGAGGTAATGTCTGTTACCGATTCTTTCAACTTTATTTCTTCATCCACTTCTTCTTATTAGGTTGTTTCGTTATAATGTAATTACATCAGTATCACTCATATACTGATATGTTATTATAAGTATTAAACAAACCTATTTCACCATATATCCATCCTATGGAAAACGAAATCACCACGCGTGCGTACGTACGAAATATCGTCTACACGCCGTGGTGTAATCTATTTTCCACCACCACCTTACTTGGATGAGTATAATGGTGTAAATAATAACTATATATGATTATTGTAAAGTTATATTGATTCTTTAATATTATACATACACTCCAATAAAATTCCATGATCATGGGAACGATATCATCGCTCGTGCGTACGTACGGAATACCGTCTCCACGACGCGATGAGATTCATTCTCAATGATTAACCATTCATGAATGATTATAAAGTATATATAAAAAGTAATCATGAAATATATGAAATAATAATGATACTGGATTTATGTATATATATATATGTATGTCATCCAATTAATTCCATTCAATTCAATGAGGAAACGAAAACAACGTTCATGCGTACGTACGACCTACCGTCTCCATGAACGGTGTATTTCATTCCATTTATAGATCTATTATATATATGTAGATTATGAATATATATTATATATAAGTCATGTTTTATATTCTTGAATTAAGGAATCATGACCTAAGTAATCATATGAATAATTACAAGTCAAAACACGGACGCCAAATGAAACCAATTTACCCAAAACACTCTTTAACATGGAATTTACAAAAAAACGGGTAATATAAAGTCATTAGTGAACCATATATGATATCATAACAATGAATATGATTCTTTAATAAGTCAATGACATTATGTAAACAATTATACAATAGGTTCAGATACGTACGAAGCCTATCAGACCTAAGGTAAGGGATAATTTTTCAAATCTCATTTTTATCCGAGATTGCTTATTCGTAAGTATTTACTAGGGTAATTGTTATCATCCATGTCCATGTTTTATAAAAGTGTTTTCATGTATGTTTAAAGTCATTTTCTACCCATTTTTACTTTTACCCCATGGTATTGAAGGAATCTTTCTTTTCTTTACCCTACGAGGTACTTTTTTGACTTTTCTGAAAAAAGTAGGAGAAGAATGTTTTTTTTACTTATACCGCACGAACATATTTTTATGGTTTAATAAAGACTTATTTTCATGAAGCTTCCTCAAAAAGATTTCATGACTATTTTTAACAAAAACTCCTTTTAAAATTTCATGATATTTTGTGAAAGGAAATTAATTTTAAAGAAGAAAGGATATTTCCCTCAAGAATTCATTTCAAGTATTTTATCAAAACCATTTTTCCATCTAAGATGACTTTATTTCATATGTGTATGTTTCATGTATAATGTCTCTATGATTTACATGGTTTCACTTTTCTTATTATGAAATGATATCCATTTATTTTATATGGATTATGTGATTATGGGATGACGTTTTTGAAACGGGTTATTATGAATGATGTATGTTTATTTTGTGGCACAAGTAAGAATGATTTCATTATGAGATGGGTGGGACCTATATATCCCTACAATGCATTGTGTAAAGATTTATATATCATGGGATAGGCATGGCTGGAACGGTAATTTAATCTGGTTCAGTATTACCAGACTGGAATGTGGAGTGAACTCGATTCAGAAAGGGACTTTGTCCACTAAGATGGTCTTGGCAGCAATACCTTGGCTACTATGAAAATCATTACATGTGCTTAATGGATGCCATAATAACATGTTTTATTCCTATAATATGTTATCATGATTTATGTTCCATTATGATCTATGCCTTATGTACTTCCATGTTTTAAGTCATTGCTCAAGATTTTGATGTTTAAACATTATGTTCATGTTTTTATGTTCAAATGTATATGGTATGTTTTATTTTATCCAGGCTTACCTTTACTGAGCATTTGATCTCACCCTTTTTATGTTTTATTTTCCCCCAGGATTAAAATAAAGGTTTTATGTAATGTAACAATAATTGGAAGATCATTATAGGAGATGTTGAAGATCCTTCACCACGATTAGAAGATTACGTTCCATGTTTCCAAATACACTAAACTATTACGGTCCTTGTGTGTCAGTTTTTGTTATGTATTATGTATTCCACAAAAGTAATGTAATATCCATGTATGTCAAGCTTTGGGTCTCTACAATTGGTATCAGAGGAAAGGTTTATTCAACCTTTGGAAACTAGGATGCGAAAACTTTAGTGAGATCCCTAGAGATATTACTAAGGTATGTCTAGGGATGTCTCTATGGATAAGTATACGTATAGATTATAGTCATAGAATTGCGATAACGATCATAGAATTTAATATAAGATGTTATATATTTAGGGTACTCCCCCTTTACTATGTTGTTTTCCCTAGAATGGTTTTTACCTCTCACACTATTCTTTTTGGGTTTTAGACGATGGATGGAACCCGAAGGAACCGTGTTGATCAATGCAATGGACAATGCGATGATTGTCCTCCTGAATAAACAAATGTTATGGGAGATGGAGTGAAAAATCTTATTGATATACTTTCAAAAGATATGAATCATTCTGGACATCCAAATGAATAGAGAAGGGAACAATATTCTATTGAGTCCTTCATGAGGCAACATCCACCTTCTTTCAGTGGGTCTTCTAATCCACTTATTTCTGAACAATGGATCAGTACCACTGAAAAGATATTTTTAGTTCTTCAATGTTCTGAACATGATAAAGTCATCATAGTAGTATATTGTTTGGAAGGTGAAGCTGATCAATGGTGTAATCTTATCAACAATACGAGGCCAAGAGATGAAATTGAGTCCATGGAATGGGACGAGTTCAAGAACTTATTTTTCAATAATTACTTCCCTCGTTTTCATTGAACAAAGATGGAGAAGGAGTTTCATGAAATAAAGCAAAAGGATGATGAATCTGTTGGTGTATACGAAGATAATTTTACAAGTCTTGCAAGGTATGCATATGGCTTTATCATTCACCCTGAAAGTAAAGTTGATCGATTCTTCAGTGGCGTAAAACCAAATCTTCGAAGGGCATTAGCTATAAGAGACTTCAGTAGCTATGAAGAAATTTTGCGTTGTGCTATCAAGGTAGAAATGGAAGTTAGTGTTACTTATCCATCTCAAAGTTTTGACAAGAAACGAAAGATGGAGTTCAAGGAGAAATCCCAGAATAATGGTGAAAAGAAGATGAATGTTTCCTTATGCTCAATGTGTGGAATGAAGCATGGTGGAGATTGTCTTAAGGGACTAGAAAATGTTTTATGTGTGGAAAATAAGGTCATCGAGTAGCTGAGTGTTGAAGTAATGGAAAAAGGGTTTCTAATGACGTGAATAAAGAAAAGACTATAGAGAATGCACCACCAACGCTTCAATTATTCAAGTGCAAGGAAATGGGGCATAATGCTAATAAATGCCCTAATCCAAGGGTTAGTGAGGATCGACATGGGCAACCACTTAAGGAAAAGGACAAAGGGAAGTCACATGCGATCACTATTGGAGATGTTGAATATGAAAACGATGTGGTGGAATGATTAAGTGTTTATGTAATGGGATTCAAAAATATTGTTGTATATAGTATTGTGGAATATTGGAATATTTATGTATTGGTCTATTGTGGTTTTCAATAATTTTATGGTAACGGTAACCTTGGATAGTCATTAAGATATTTTTGGGAAAAATATGATATGAACATAATGAAGGGATAAGGATAAAATGAAATGTTTGATAGTATTCATGAGCTCATGACTGATATAAAGAAATAGTTATATCATGGTTTGAGTATACAGAACTTTGGGGTTTTGATATGTGGAAAGAGTTAAATTTTAACAGCACTCATGTTTACACTAAGATTCAATGGGTATTCATTTTTCAAGAGAATACATGATTAAGGCCTTCAAATGTTTGTAATGTTACCAACAAGACATATCTCATGATATATGGGGATCAACGATGGTATTAACATGCTTGTTATATAAACTCTTTGGTAATCGTTTTCACTGTAATATGCGATTGGACAGCAGTATTTTGGATAAGACTAAAGATTGGAATGGATTATGTTGGAAATAAGTTAGTTTTATTTAAGGATAGAAGTTTTTTTGATATTATTTATGGGATGTTATAGTAATTTATTTTTAGAAAAAGAACAACCTGTAGGATGGGGGACAACCCATCGCGTCAGACAAGGCTGTGGGAATCGAACCCACAACCGAAGTGCGACTGGCCTTTATCGCCAACCAGTGGCCTACAGGAAGTCCCTGTTTAGAAGTAACTAGTTTTATTATATTTAGAAGTATGATATATGAATTATAAGTCCATTTTAGGAACCATATATGATTAATCTCACTATTGATGGACTTATGTATTTTTTGATAACTTTTCTAACCTTTTGTTTTAGACAGATGGAATGACCTATCATTCTATCACATGATCTGCTAACACTTCACGAATGACAAATTCAACTTCATTTATTTAAGAGATGAAGTGGAAATTATCCAAAGAACAACCAATGGTGATATTGTACCAAAATCATGAATGTATTTCTTCTAATTCCAATTTCATCAACTTTAGGGAAATGATCTTGAAAACCAAAAAAGTTGTCCTAGTGCTCTTATATCCGGTGAATCAGATGGTACCTTAGATCGTCACAAATTTATGGCTTTGAGATTGTTGCCTTTTTCATAGCCATGTTCTCTACCACTCTCCATAAGAACTTGATTGTTAGATTTTTCTTCCATATCCATATTTTCACCTATGTTCTCCTACGTGGAAACCCAGTGATGAGTTAATTTGTATAACCGTTACGTTTCATACATTAGTTTTTAAAGACATGTTTTGGTATTCCTTTTTACGATGTGGGTTTCTATTAAAGAAGCTTTCGATTAGTAAACCATTTATAACCCCGATGAATTTCGAGGGCGAAATTCATTTTAAGGGGGGTAGAATGTAACACCCCGAGATTTTATGAAAAATATTCTTTTTAATTTCAATAATGTCGTGTGTTGTATGCTACACCAAAATTATCTTTCACAACACGCATCATGACTTTCCTTGCATTACATGCAATCACGACCTTCCTCGATAGCCTGTGTAGTACGCAATACGGAGTTTCACTAAACGATATATTATTATAATATTATTATGAACTAGCCATTATGAATAGTAATAACCACTTTTTGAAATTTTATAAATTTTATATTTAAAAATGGACATCATTTTTTTGATTCAGAATATCGAAATTATCTTCGGGTGAAATATTGGTACTTTTTGGATAACATTCATATTCTGATGAATAGTGAAAATTACTAAATTTTAATTAAAAACAAATTTTTAAATAAAAATAATTAATAGTGATAAATTAATAATTTTAGTGGTTTTAAAGTATATTTATAATATATTTTTACAATTTAATACAATGTTGGTCATTGGATGTAATTTCAAATTTAAACTAGACATAAACAAGTGTGAATCTTTTGATAGTTATTATCTCTTAATAACACGTTATTTGTTTTGACGACGAGAATTATGTTTTAAATTAGTTAATGTAACTGATATGTTTTTAACTTGGTAAAATATAAATCATTATTGAATTCATAATATCAAATATAGCATAGGCCTAATTTTTTGTATTTTTCTGGAAACAATCATTTTTTGATGAACAGTGAAACCACTAAGTGGTAATTAAAAAACTGAATTTTTCATAAAACATAATTTTACCGCTTCTGTGAGTGGAATTTCAAAAATCCGTGAGACATGATTAATATCAAGGACTAAAATGTCGTTCAATGATATGAAAATAATTTTTGGTGAATAGTAACTTTTTACTTTTATTTACCACGGTTAAAAGTAAATAGGGTAATTAAGGGTAAAAATGATATTATTATTACCCTAACACATGTCCTAATTCTATTGGATAAATGTAATTCGACCAAAAACAACCTTAGGAATAAAATATGACCATTTAGGCCCACTTGGATTAGATTAGGACATTTAATATTAATTTATTTAAAGAAGGGCTAAAATAGTTAAAATCAACGTTTAATAAGTATATCATTTTTAATATAGGGTTATACATAAGATAAATTCAACTATAAATATTCATTAGAAAGATAAAAATATTTCCTACATAATAGTATTTTATTTATAATTTTTAGACATTATATAATTTAGTTTATTTTTGACACAATGATGATGTGGTAATTCTCTTATTAGTGAAATATTGACATAATTGATGTTATAAATACCCAAATAAATGTAATTTGAGACTTTTTATGAATTAAACTAATTTTATAGGTTAATATGACATGTTAGTATTGTTTAAGTTAAATTTTACTGAACTAATCATTCTGTTATGATTTTCACAAAAATCAATTACCAAATAGTGTCAAAATTGACATAAAATTGTTTTTAAAAAACTTCTTATATTAATAATTGTTATTTTATTCCTAAAAATTTAAGGTTCGGCCAAATGACTTAGATAAGGTTATATATATTAATAATAAACAACTTTGGGTTCGTTTGTTTTGTTATAGTAAGTTTATTAACCTTATTGTGTTAGAAAACAAGAAGACACGGTAAAAGTAAAATTATTTAACTTAAGGTTAAATCTTAATGAGAAGGTTAAAATAGAAACCTAGACTTGTCTAAATTCTATTGGATGAGATTATTTCGATCCAACCCCAACTTAGCTTCGAAATAAATCAATTTGGAGCTATTAAAAACCGAATATGACTTTATAATAAAATAATATTTTTAGTTTTTCCAAGGGTCCCCTCTCCTCCCTTATAAAAGGGAACCTCCTCCCTCTCTTACTCACACCACTTTGAGCCTTCATTCTCAGCCAAACCCTGCCAAATTCTATTATCCTCTTCCCTAGAAACATCCTAGAGGTCTTGGTCTTCTTAAAAGACCAATTTTAGTGTGTTTAGAGGAGGTATCAAAGAGGCGCTTCAAAGAAGAGGTAATATCCGTTACCAATTCTTTCAACTTTATTTCTTGTTCAACTTCTTTTTATTAGGTTGTTTCATTATGAAGTAATAACATCAGTATCACTCATATAATTATATGTTATTATAAATATGAAACAACCCTATTTCACCATCTATCCATCCTATGGAAAACGAAATCACCAGGCGTGCGTACGTACTGAATACCATCTCCACGCCGTGGTGTAATCTATTTCCCACCACCACCTTACTTGGATGGGTATAATGGTGTAAATAATAACTATATATGATTATTGTAAATTGATATTGATTATTTAATAGTATACATACACTCCAATAAAATTCCACGATCATGGGAACGATATCATCACTCGTGCGTACGTACGGAATACCGTCTCCACGACGTGATGAGATTCATTCTCAATGATTAACCATTCATGAATGATTATAAAGTATATATAAAAAGTAATAATGAAATATATGACATAATAATGATACTGGATTTATTTATATATATATATATGTATGTCATCCAAGTAATTCCATTCAATTCAATGAGGAAACAAAAACAATGTTCATTCGTACGTACGTCCTACCGTCTCCATGAACGGTGTATTTCTTTCCATTTATTGATCTATTAGATATATGTAGATTATGAATATATATTATATATAAATCATGTTTTATATTCTGGAATTAAGTTATCATGATCTACATAATCATATGAATAATTACAAGTTAAAACACGGACGACAAATGAAACAATTTTACCCAAAACACTCTTCGACATGGAATTTACCAAAGAACTGGTAATATAAAGTCATTAGTGATCCATATATGATATCATAACAATGAATATGATTCTGTAATAAGTCAATGACATTATGTAAATAATTATACAGGAGTTTCGGATACGTACGAAGCATATCAGACCTAAGGTAAGGGATAATTTTGCAAATCTCATTTTTATCTGAGATTTCTTATTCGTAAGTATTTACTGGGGTAATTGTTATCATCCATGTCCATGTTTTATAAAAGTGTTTTCAGGTATGTTTAAAGTCTTTTTCTACCCATTTTGACTTTTACCCCATGGTATGGAAGGAATCTTTCTTTTGTTTACCCTACGGGGTACTTTTTTGATTTTTCCGACAAAAGTATGAGAAGAATGTTTTTTTAACTTATACGGAATGAAATTTTTTTTACGGTTTTATAAAGCCTTATTTTCATGAATCTTCCTCAAAAATATTTCATGACTATTTTCATCAAAATCTCTTTCTTTTATAATTGCATGATGTTTTTTGAAAAAAATTAATTTTAAAGAAGAAAGGATATTTCCCTCAAGAATTCATTTCAAGTGTTTTATGAAAATCATTTTTCCATCTAAGATGACATTATTTCATATGTGTATGTTTCAAGTATAATGTCTCTATTATTTACATGGTTTAACTTTTCTTATTATGAAATGATATCCATTTATTTTATATGGATTATGTGATTATGGGATGATGTTTTTGAAACCTATTTTATTCATTGGGTTATTATGAATGATGTATGTTTATTTTGTGGCATAAGTAAGAATGATTTAATTATGAGATGGGTGGGACCTATATCTACCTACAAAGCATTGGGTAAAGATTTATATCTCGTGAGATAGATATGGCTTGAATGGTAAGTTAATCCGGTTCAGTATTACCGGACTGGAACGAGGAGTGACCTCGATTGAGAAAGGTACTTTGTCCACTAAGATGGTCTTGGAAGAAATGCGTTGGCTACTATGGAAATCATTACATGTTCTTAATGGATGCCACAATAACATGTTTTATTCCTATACAATGTATCATGATTTATGTTCCATTATGATTTATGCCTTATGTACTTCCATGTTTTAAGTCGTTGCTCAAGATTTGGATGTTTGAACATTATGTTCATTTTTTTAAGTTCAAATGTATATGGTATGTTTTATTTTATCCATGCTTACCCTTACTGAGCATTTGAGCTCACCCTTTTTATGTTTTTTCCCCCAGGATTAAAATAAAGGTTTTAGGTAAGGAAACAAAAAGTGGAAGATCTTTATGGGAGATGTTGAAGATCTTTCACCATGATTAGAAGATTACGTTCCATGTTTCCAAAGACACTGAACTATTACGGTCCTTGTGTGTATGTTTTTGTTATGTATTATGTATTCCGAAAAGGTAATGTAATATCCATGTATGTCAAGCTTTGGGTATGTACACAATTTCTCATGAGTTGTGACTCCGCTGACAGATTTTACTAGGAAGGATCAGGCATACATATGGACTGATCAGTGTTAGGAATCTTTTGAGTATCTAATGGAGAAGATATTAAGTTATCTAGTCCTTTTTCTTCCAGATGTGGGAGTTCAGTTTGATGTTTTTTGTGATGCTTCACATTTGATGTTATGTTGTGTTCTCATGCATCAGAGGTCGGTTGTTTCTTATGGGTCTTGGAAGTTGCGTCCCCATGAACGCAACTATGACACCCATGATCTTGAGTTGGCATTTGTGGTGTTTGCTCTGAAGTTGTGGATACATTACCTCATTGGTGAGCGCTTTTTGGTTTTCACTGATCATAATAGTTTGAGTTATTTGTTCTCCCAGTGTGACTTGAATTTTCGACAGCGTCAGTGGATGGAGTTCTTGTAGGAATACGACATTGAAATATCTTATACACATAGAAAAGGGAATGTGGTAGCTGATGCGCTGAGCCGAAATTCACGTAGTGATGTAGTGTGTGAATCCAATAATTTATGGAGAGTAGTGGAAGAACTGTCAGCATTACATCTTGATATGGAAGAAGTTGGGTGTATAGGTTGTCTTTTTCAGATGATGGTATAGTCATCCCTGATGCAGAAGGTGGAAGAGTCCTAGTTGGGAGATCAAGAGGTGGAGGTTTGGAGAGACCGAGTTGTTTGTGGTGTGGCCGCTGATGGGTGGTCGGAGGATGAACAACCTTGAGTGTTGTATCATGGAAGTATTTTTGTCCCTCTTACTATTCACGAGACTGTTCTCGGAGAGTTCCATATTTTTTCTTTAGCAGTACATCCTGGCGTGAAAAAGATGTACCGGTCCTTGAGGGGTTATTTTTTGTGGCCTGGGCTGAAGCGTGCTATTGCGGAGTTTGTGTCTCGATGTTTATTCTGCTAGAAGGTGAAGGTCGAACACCATGTTTGAGGTGATCTTCTCCAGCCATTAGAGATTCCTCAGTGGAAGTGGGAGGACATCTCAATGGACTTTGTTACTGGTTTACCTCGAGCCCCGAGAGGACATGATGCTGTTTGGATGGTCGTGGATCATTTATCAAAATTGGACCAATTCATAGCAATCAAGGAGTCACGTTCGATGGAAGTTTTGTCTAGGTAGTATCTAGAGGAGGTGGTGAGACTTCATGGAGTCCCTTGGACGATCATTTTTGATCGAGATCCTCGTTTTACCTCCAAGGTGTGGAGAGGTCTCCAACATGATTTTTGTTCTAATCTATGCCTTAGCACTTCTTTTCATACTAAAATGGATGGTCAGACAGAGCGAACGATCCAGACTCTTGAAGACATGTTATGCTCTTGTGTTCTTGATTTTTAAGGCTAATGGGTAAGGCACTTACCCTTGGGGAGTTCACTTAAAACAATAGCATTCACTCCACAATTGGTATGGAACCTTTTGAAGACTTGTATGATCGACCATGTCATTCTCCGTTGTGCTGGACAGAGGTCAGAGAGTCAACAATTCTCAGACCGGAACTAGTGAAGAATACAACTGAGATGGTCCAGGTGATTCGTGAGAGGATGAAGAGAACGCAAGATCATTAGAAATCATATGATGATCAAATGAGGAGACCCTTGGAGTTTAATGTTGAGGATTATTTGTTTCTAAAGTTGACTTCATGTCATGGGAAATGAGGTTTTGGACATGGAAGTAAGCTTTCTCCCCAGTTTGTTGGCCCTTTCTAGGTGTTAGCTTGTGTTGGAGCTATGGAAAATCGAGTATCACTTCCCCCACATATGAGTTTGATACATGATGTTTTCCATGTATCACATCTACGTCATTATATTCATGATAACTCTCACATCATCGATTGGGGATAGATCGTTGTTGATGATGATGCAACCTTTGAGGAGCGACCAATGGATATCCAAGACCTCAAGAAGAAGGTGTTGCATGGGCATTCTATCCCCTTAGTTTGTGTCTCGTGGAGACATGGTGGAATGGATGAGAGTACCTGGGAATGTGAGTCACATATATGTGCTTAGTACCCAAATTTTCTTGACGTTTAACTCTTTTCACGTAACAATGTTCCTTTTGTGGTTAGACCTTTCATGTTTTATTTATGAATTTCTTTTTTTGATATTTTTGGCTTGCTCTATTTTGAGAGGTATCTCAATGGGTGGTTTTTCGGACCCCGTTTCTTTTTTTTGTATCATTAGTTTGGTTTTGAATTCTCGAGGACGAGAATGTTTTGAGAGGTAAGTGATGTAATGGCCCCGACCACTCTGGTCCATTACTTTGTGAAAATATGGTGTCTGAGATGTTCTGAGAGGTCAAGGTGACTTATCCCTAATAATTTTTCAAATTTCCAATTCTGTGAACAGTTATATCATTGAATAGTTCTATCGGTAACCTTTAATGGTAACCTCTCTTTCATTTTCCAAATTTCAAATTCTGTGAATAGTTCCATTAGTGAACAGTTATATCGGTAACCTCTATTGGTAACCTCTATCGGTAGCCTCTATCGGTAACCTATAATTGTAAGTGAACAGTGTTCTATCAGTGAGGTTCAGTGAACAGTGTTCTATCGGTGAGGTTCAGTGAATAGTGTTCTATCGGTGAGGTTTAGTGAAAAGTGTTCTATCGGTGAGGATTCAATGACCAATGATCTATTGGTGAGGTTCAGTGAATAGTGTCCTATCGGTGTGGTTCAGTGAATAGTGTTCTATCAGTGAGGATTTAGTGACAGTGTTCTATCAGTGAGGTTCAGTGAACAGTGTTCTATCGGTGAGGTTTAGTGAGCAGTGTTCTTTTAGGGAGGATTTAGTGAACACTATTCTATCGGTGAGGATTTAGTGAACAGTGTTCTATCGGTGAGGATTTAGTGAACAGTGTTCTATCAGTGAGGATTTAGTGAACATTGTTCTATCAGTGAGGATTTAGTGAATAGTATTCTATTAGTGAGGTTCAGTGAATAGTGTTCTATCAGTGAGGTTCAGTGAACAGTTTTCTATCAGTGAGGTTCAGAAAACAGTGTTCTATCAGTGAGGTTTACTGAATTGTGTTCTACCAATGAGGTTCTAACTGCGGACTTCTAACAATTGACTTCTAATAGCAGACTTCTAACAACGGACTTCCAACAAGAGAATAGACTTCTAACAGCAGACTTCTAACAGCAAACTTCTAACAGTATAATTCTCATAGCAGACTTCTAACTGCGAACTTCTAACAGCATACTTCAAACAACGGGCTTCTAACAACAGACTTCTAACAGCGGACTTCCAACAGCGGACTTCTAAAAGTGGACTTCTAACAGTGGACTTCTAACAGCATACTTTTAACATCATACATCTAATAGTGGACTTCTAATAGTGGACTTCTAACAGCGTACATCTAACAGCGGACTTCTAATAGTGTTTCCATCTTTATACATTTTCATACCATTAACATTTCCTTTGATGTAAAATACATTTAAAGCCTTATTTTGTGGACTCTTAAGGTTGATTCAAAGACCATAAATACTATATTAATTATTCTTATGGCCCATGATGTTATTACTGTGTCATACCGCCTGGGTTAATGTGATTTGATATTAATGGGGAATTAAGCGTATCTTAAACCGTCGCCCCATTAAATATTCAAAAGGGAAAAGATATCATCCTCCCTTGTTCTTCCTTTTTGATCTCGGCCATGAGATGTAAGAACCTTTCAATCCTTCTTGTAGGAGTTGAACAATCTACCTTTACTCCTCGGATTGGTTCCGCTCTATATTGATGCAACCGAGCTATATCAGTGAATCTTTGATATAAGGTATGTTTTATATTCATTCCTTTTGGGATCATCTCCTCATGTTTCTCCTTTCCATGTTATAGCAAGTTATCTCCATGCTTCTAATGGTGTTTTTCCTAGGGTTTTGTTGGCGTTGTCATACTGTGGCATCCTCAGGTGGATGTAGTTGTCGCGAGAGGAAGATCATGACCCGTTTTGTGGATAAAGAACGTATGGAACTATTTGAGTTAGGGGATTCATTTCTCTATTTATTTTACATGGAACATTTTTATTAGCATGTTTAATCCAATTGGATGACATTGGAATTGAAATAATAAATATTTTAACAGGATAAATAAATTGATATCAATCGTATGTTATTGCCTCTTGTTTTTCTAGATAGTGTGATATTTATTCTTTCTTTGCTTAGCTGTTTGTTCTTGATGGAAATCAGCAAAGAACGTAAACCGTGATTAATTGATAATTGTTGGATAAAGATAAAGAGGAATGAAAATGAATCTGGTTCTGGTTGTAATTTGATGTTAATCAATTTAGTGTAGTAAGTAGGTTTATTTATTTGTGATAACTTACTGGTTAGGTTTCCTGAATTTGAAACCAACAATCAATAAATAGGTCAACCCAAGATGGATTAAAGAACTAGTGGTTGTTTAAATATAATTGCTTGTAGTGTTCTGAGTTACCCTTTTTCTTGTTTAAGCGCTAAGAGCCCAATTGTGAAGATGTTTGTTTTACTGCTTCTTGTGTTTTAATGTTATTTTGGATGGTTGTGGTAATATGTGAAGGCATGGAGGCCCTTTTGGTTGTGGCAGCTGATGAATCCTAGGGTGGCGAGATGCATCGGTTTATGCATGTTGGTGTCTGGGAGGACACCGGGGATGATGGAATGGGGTGGATGTGATTGTTGGATGCTTGGTATTTTTGATTGATTTTTTATCTCCTTTACTTTTCCCCACTTCTCAAGGGAGATGGTCTTACTTACCATTCTTCCAAAAGAGGCAAAGATATGTGGGGTATGCCATGTGCTTTCCCTGTTTAGCTTCTCATGGAAGGATGGGTATATGCTCTTTCTATAAGAGGAAAATATTTGGCAGGTAGTACATCTACTCACTTTGTGGATCCCCCTTGGGTTTGGTAGCATATAATGTTTTTCTAGAATTCATGGGAATGTGGGAAAGTATTTCTATAATGAATAATTGAATAAATGGTGTTATCCCATGGGGACGGAGATGCTATAACATAATGATGAGGTTGTAATTTTTGAACGAACTGTTGACTTTGGGAGTGATGCTTATGAAATTTAACGTGGGATTGTTCAAGGTTAATTAAGCTTTAAATAACTAATTAACTTACAATGGAACTGTTAAAAAGGGAATGAAGTAATATAATAGAGCTCTTTAAATGGATGTGTGATTGTAGGATACCTAGTCTTAGAAGTAGAATCCCGGAGTCTGAGATACAATCTTCTACATAGGTGTCTAAGATTAGGTAAATCTCATAGTGTGGTTCTAAGATATAATATATCCTGTAATTTTGGTGTATCTATACACTACTCCACCCTGTTAGTAAGGGAAACTGAAACCTTGGGGATTTTGAGCCTTGGGGTGTGTTTTCCCCAACATTCTGGTGGGAGGATGGATGGTTGACTGCCCCCTTTGGCCTTGCTCTCTTCTCTAGGTAGTTACTGGTGCTAGCAGGAATATTGGTTAGTTTTCCCCATATAAGTGTGTAGAGGGTTGTAATGGCTTGTGGTTATTCACACACATGTATTCTGGATATAGTTTTCTATGTACTACTATATGTGTAACATGTTTAGATTGTGATGGATTGAGGATCCTTACTTGGTGTATGGGTTGTAATGGCGTGAGGTATAATACCCGATGTATGATACACGTTATGCGAGCTGTGGTGAATCCCAGAAACTACCTGGTTACTTTAGTGTGTGGAGGTGGTGGTTTTTTTGCACGAGGTTCATATTGTGGTGCTTCACCCAGGTGTCTGTGGGAAAGCCTTTTTGTAGAGAGATGCTCAGGACATGCGACGTTGGGGAAAAGCGGAAAACCAGTGGGGAAGTAGTAGATGGGTACCCTTGATATTCTTTATTATATGATATATTATTCTATGTGTTACTTGGTGAGAGTTTACATGGTGTGGTTGGGAACATAGTATACCTATTTAGGTGATGAGTATGTTTAACTTGTTGTTCATTGTGCTTTAGCATGTTTTATTTAATATTACATGAGAGGCTTCGGGGAGGATCCTAATGAGTATACTGTTATACTCACCCTATGTATATATAATTTGTTTTCTAGGTCAATTGGAGCAGTTTGGAGACCAAGCTGGATGCTACTAGCTTGGGGTTGCAGGAGATATTTGGGCTTGTGGTTTCTGCTGTTTTTACTTTCTTTTGGGTAATTTCAGTCTTTCCCCATTCAGTTTTAGTACTTCTGAATGACATTTCATATGTGTACTTGGGTTTTTGTTTGTATTTCAGTTTGAGTTGAAGTTGATTGGTGTCTATCTTATCTCTCTCTTCTGCATGTGTTCTCTTAGAGGGTAATGCCTCCCATTTTGTGTGTTACTATACCCTCGGTGCTAGTCGCCAAACCATGGCCTACTGGAGGTGGGACTCGGGGGTCATTATCTCCCTTCTCACATTGCCAGCCCAGGAGGGCTACACTTTATGGGGAGGGGGTGGTGACAAAATAAAATCTTTATTAAGAAAAAAATCAAATTTGATAAAATTTTCCAAATAACCTATTTTCATTATCTTTTTCATAACTATTCTTATTTGTTTTCTTGATCCTCATTACTATTTGTGTGAATAAAAATTTCATTAATTAAAACAGTAAAAAATTACCTGAATATTCACAAAATATTCAATTAATAAGATCTATAAACACATTAGGGGTTTTTCTATCCAAATGGAATAACAATAAAATCAGAATTCTCATATCATGTTCAAAATTCTTAAGAATTTCATCATCCTTTAACTTTATCTGATGGATCCCATGTGTAAATTTAATCTTGAAAAAATACATATCTCCCTAGAGAAAATAAAACAAGTTTCCGATATAATTAAGTTGATACATATTATTAATATTAAATTTATTCATATATCTATTATCAATGAAAAGTATCATGAGACCATCTTTATTTTTAGTGAAAAATATTTCCCCATAGAGAAGTACTCAAATGAATGAAGCATTTATCAAGATACATAAGCGACTCCTCTTTTAAGTTAGGAAGTTCCTCTTGAGACATTCGATAAGGGGGTTCCAAAATTTCTATAGCATCAGGAACAATGTAAATGGTATATTCAAAGTCCCAATCATGTATAAGACTAGAAAACTCATTAGGAAATACATTCAAGATTTCATTTACAATTGGTACGTCATTAATTTTAATAGTTCTAATGCTTTTAATAAAACATGCAAGTTAACTTTTATTTCTATATTTTATAAATTAAAAAGATTTTGTATATGATATAAATGGTATAGTTTCATTGTTTCCTACAAACATAAAATATATCAGAAAAAAATTTACTATCTCTACAGTCAATCATTGCTTGATAAACAAACAATCCAATCCAAAACTAGAATAACATCAAACATACTAAGGAAAAAACAACATGGTTTTCATGTAATTTAATTCAATGGACATCAACTAGATTAATCTTATAATTCCTTTTTTCATTAATATATCCCATGGTTTTTTTACGATACTTTCTCATATCAATTATTAATGTAAATGTCCAATTTATTATAGCATTACTCAGAAACAATGGAATGTATAAAATCCTTATCAAACAGGACATTAAACAAATCCAAGTAAACCAAAAAAAATCTGATACCACTTAATTGGATTGCCCAACCTCAACTGATGTAGTCAAAAGGTATTTCACTAAAAATTTCCTCTCATAATATGGTTTTTTTACATCATTCATATCTTTAATTGAGAATGTATTTTCATAATTCCTAATCACACCACATTTTTTACAATATTGCAGTTTTCTTATCAGAATTAAACGTAACATAATTTCCATTGAAATCTGGGGCCATATTTCAAATTTTTTGACATCAAAAACACTTCATATATTTGTTTAGGAATTCCCTATGGGGTTTTTTCCAACACATACAATAAACTAGAACTTTAATTTTCTTACCTTATGATTTCATTGATTGATACTTAAGCATTTTATACCATATATAAAATTTATTTTTCTTATTGTCAAAGTGCATGTGATAATTATCAAACTCATTTTCTACCTTCTCAACACATCGGGAAAGGATTTCATAAATGTTTAAATCATGGGATTCCACTTCTATTCAATATCATATCTTTTATAATAAGTAAAAATGATTTCATTTAATTGAATATCCTAAATAATATTTGGAGTGTACCATGCCAATAATGATGTTTTCTTTATAAAATGACAAGAAATCATCATCTATTTTTTGAAATTCTTGGAATTTATTTTCAATACTATGTCGAACCACCATAGGAAATTATTTTTCAAGGAATAAATTCTAAAATTCATCCCATTCCAAGGAATCAAACTCCTCAATATCCCTAATATTCTAGACCATTTACCAATACTAGGCATCTTTACCTTCAAAAGGATGACTAGAAAGGCTAGCCTTTTGATTTTATGAACACCAAATGGAATTGAATATCTATTACACATCTTTATTCCACCCTTTAGGGATGACTAGGCTAAACATTCCACTGAATGTAAGAGATTTTTTCCTCATACAATGTTCAAATATCACCATGTTCCTTTTTGGTATATTTAGTTTTTAACTTTTAGGGAATCCACATCCATTTATAACCTGTATCAAATGATCCCCTATTATCAAATACTACATGGTGTAAATTCCCACCATTAATGGTTGTGGACCTAGGAAGGTATTATCCTCTTTGTGCCTTTATACTTTAGTTTTCCCATTTCTTCTATAGAAAACCATTCTAAAAAAATAATATCATAGATGATAATAATTATCATAAAATTATATATCATTTCAGCAATACCGTAAGATAAATATCATTTTTATTATTCTAATGACATCATCATAACCCCTAAAATTTTCTAAATCATGAAATGATGTCAATTATAAGCTCTCATCCTAAATAATTTCAAAATATAGTTAATTCAACTATAATATAAATTTGACCATTTCCAAATATCATTTTGGTTTATAGATTTATATAATTTTGTTATAATTAATACATTCAACCTACAAGCATAAAATATTGATTATACTAAAACTATAACAATTTTTTCATAATACATTTGTTTATAAGAAAAAAAACATGATTTCTTTTCATGATAAATCTTCACAACATTCACCATGGATTATCCATTACTCTTACCCATTATTAAACCCATTTAATTTTATTTAAAATATGAGATGAGAATAAAATTTAGTAAGGGAGAAAAAAATATAGAGATAAACTATTAGCCCATTAGTACTTATAATCATATAAAATCATTTTCACTGTGATTTACTTCTCTCCCTCAAAGTTTCATAAACATTTTTAAAACATGATATTTCCATAAACAATAAAAACTTTTAAATGTAAATTTAGGAATTACTTACGTAATATTATATCTCCCATGGATACCATATGATTTGTATCCTTTATGGATACTTTAGAATTTAACCCTCACTATTACATTATGATGTAACCCTCACTACAAAATTATGTTGTAACCATCACAATTAACCTTGGAATTACCAATATAGTCAACATAAAACCGTAAAAATACCCAATAAATTAGAGGGAGATATTGGTCCCACCGGTCATTATCAATAATTCCTAAGAACCAGAACATATTCATAAAATATAAACACTTTCATCTTAATTATTTTACATGCTGGAAATAACTTATTTTAAATGAATATTAAAAAATATAATGGAAATAATTTTATCAATAATTAAACATGTAATCTTGTAAAATACATAAATAAATGAATACTTCATCGATACAGGATATGTTTCTCAGGTCATATAAGTTAATAAGAAACATTCCTTTTTGATTTTTTTAAAAATATGCATTAAAGGTGATTTTTTTAAAGGAAAGACCCTTACCAAGGGTTTTACATCCATAAAACGTAATCAAACCTCCTAAATAATGGTTTAAATAGTGTTATTAATTAATTTTAGAAATATATTCATATTTATAATACCCTATATGATCTTTTTATAACATCATTCCACTCATTTATAAATAATATTTTTTTATATTATGGTTTTAGGTGAGTTTATTTCATGGTTTTTATGGTTGGTTTATTATGGGTATTGATGTTGAATGGAAGAAAAGAATTAGAAATGAAAATAAATTGTATTATGATGTTTCTATAATTTTAAATGATAACATATATAATTTTTATTATATAAGTGTGATTCATTAGACAATAAATTAATGAAAATGATTTAATTTATTTTTTTTCTATTTTTATGACCATCACAAACATATATCATTTCATTTTATATCATGTTTAAATATTGTTTATAAGGAAATAAATAAATTCTATAATGTATAATAATATCTCATTTAACCGTAATAATGGTTTTATAACCACCCTTCAAGATGGTAAAATAAAATGGTAACACCTCATCTGTGATGATGGTAAACTGAGACATCAAGGACAATGTTTTTAATTTTTCGAATAAGAGGAGAATATGGGAGTTTTCATTATGTTTATTCCATGAAAAAACTTATTTATAAGTGAGATAATATATTTATCAAGTCACCTGGGTGAGGGGAGGTTTTGAGAGAATAAATAAGAAAATAAATTGAAATGAAATATAAAAAACAAAAGTGGATTTTACCTCTTAAACTTCATTACCTTGATAACCGCCTTGAAGAACATGTTTTCACCTTTTGCTTAGACCAGTAGGTCTTTGATGAGTGGTTGAGTCATGGGAAAATAATTTTTCAAAAATTAACAAAGATACATGGATTTGGATGTTTGATGTGAATAGGTAATAATGGGTGGTATTTATAGGGGTCATGTGCGTTTTTATTATTATTACATTCACTAATTAATTATTTTGTCTCAACAATATAAATAGTTACGACCATAAAACTAAGTATATTAAAACAATTAAGGATACTTAGATTTTACATGGTTAAATCATCAATAGAACAGCTATGACTCAATAATTCATTTATTTGTTAAATTCGGTAAATTACTATAATTCACTATTTAGAAAAAAATCAATTATTTCAAATAAATACAAAAAAACGACACTAATAATTTTTGACATGTCATGTTCATAAATAAACTCCATTTTATTAAATAATTTTCTATATGAGGGAAATTAATTTTTAAATTAAAATCATCATTTATTTAAAAAATACTGATTTTACAATTATAAATGATTTTTGGAAACATTGAAAATTTAATTATGGTCTTATAAAATTATATTATAATCTAAATACCAAAATATATTACTTTATGAATGTATTTTAATAAGATTAATTTTCTTTTACTTAATTATAGTAATTATAAAATTAAAATTAAGCACAATTGTCTTCTGAAAATATTAACACCTAATTTATCATTTTCAATATAAAATTTACTTAATCTAAGCTATAAATATATCATATATTAACTTTTAAGATAAGTAAATTTTACTTATACCCTCCTTGGTATGGATAATATTATATTACTATATATTCATTAATTTTTACAAATACCACTAATTTCATTATACTTTTATAATGATATTAACTATTTTATTCCAGAGTGAAAAAAAATATTTTATTAGAACATGGGTTGTTACATTTTATATGCTATGATTATAAGAATTAAAATTTAATATTAATAAAACATATTAAGTATTGTTCCTTATCCAAAGACTCACATATATATTTTAATTTGTTTGTCCTATAGATATAATGAATAACCTCATTAAGGAGGTGCTACCTTACAATCCTATATTTATACATTCCAACCATTCATTTAATATATATCATTATTAATAAAAAATTTGTTTATAAGAGATAGTTACATGGTAAAATTTATACATTCATGATGAAAAAGGTAATTTCGGTGTAGTTTTTCAATTAAATTTAGGAATGTTTTGTTATTTTCATTTATTTTATTTTGTGTTCACCCTCTTAAAAAAGTAGATATATAAAAAAAGTTGAATATTATATTGTGTCTTGAGGAATTAAAAGATAATAATTTATTGAAATATGTTATTTTAATCACTATGAACAATACTTTTTTAGGGGATAATTTGGGTTTTGGTGATGGATATGAAAATTTTACAAATAATAACATAATAAAAATATAAATTATGAAAAAGAGAAGAAATTATATGTGGATGATTCATTTTATGTACTTTATTACATTCGGAGGCTATATTGAGTAATTTTTTAAAATATAGATGACCATTGCAACCAACATTTCTTTTGAGATGTTAATCATTGTCATTAAATGTATCTTAAATGTATCCACTGATTTGATATATATTTTTTTATGAATATTTACCTACAAAATATTTGACATAATCAATATTTTATTCAAAATATGAATCAGAAAAGATTTTTTGTTATTTTATCTTAATAGAGGGAATACAGATTCACATTAATCACTGATAAGGATAAATATTTGATGTATGATATAAAACTCCTATTAACTTATTATTATGATGGGGAGAAAAATATTGAAGTATTATAATTTTAAAGTATAATGAATAATGGATATTTTTAAAAAATATTAATTGCATAGGTAATGCCACTTGTTTATTTCATAAAATGGAAGGGATGTTCCATAGTTTACTTATTTCACTAGAAAATTAGGAATTGAGTAAAATTTTCTATATTATGATTGATCATGTTATTCCCTGATTTATTAATATAGATTATAGACTAGACATTTAAATAAAGTAATGTTTAGAATCCATTTATTTATATTGATATTTTTTATGGAAAAATAATAAATTAATGTATAAAGGTATTTTCTACTTACATTTCATTTTTACATTTTTTGGTATTTATATATATTGAAAATTGTAATATGATTCATATCTATACCTCTGAATTGAGTATTTTTCTAATATAATGATAAATGGAATGTGAGGAAAATGAGAAAATTATATAAGGATTTGAATCATGATATGGATTTTCATGAACTGGTTTGATGATTGTATGCTATAAAGGAATTAATGGAATATTGAGGATTAAATAGACCTTATCATGCTATAAAATAATCATAAAAAACATGAATTTCCTATACATGGTTTGATAATTTATTAGAATCCAAGGTGAGAAAATAAGGAGTGAAACACACAACAGCAAGGATATATCAAAACATGAACAATTGACATTATGTGTCACACATTGAACTATCTTGAAGGGAATAGTCTACATTAATGAACATCCAAAACCCATCCAAGTCATCAAATGGTTGACTCAACGCCACTATCTACCCAATATATTTATTTTGAACTCATTAGTGACTACATTATTGAATAAATAAAGACAATATGAGTTCCCTGGTTACATATAAATAAAGAGAAAGGATACTACTACATGTCATAATTCATTAAGATTCCAATAAATAGTGTATGATGTCGAGCTACTTCCAAGACCATAATATGTTGGTGAATTCCATTTCATTTTTATATTCATTTTTTTACCCATTAATTTAATAAAAAACACCAATGATGAAAAATAGAAATTGAGGTAATGAAAAAGTGATGGACTATATAATAGGGAAACACTATTCCCCTAGAAATGGTTTCATATATTGATGTCATGGTCAATTAATGGGTAGTATATCTTTTAGTTACATATTTAACATTTACCATATAATTTTTAAAAATATATTTAAATGTTACTACAAATTTCATTCCCATTATTGAAACATGATTTAAATCACAGATTAATGAGACATACCTCCACATAATATAATCATCACTCTATGATTTTTTTACTTTTTAAATTAAATATAATAATAAAAAATTGAGAATATATTATAAGGTATAAACACGTGGATTTAGAGTTTACAATATATTATTTTTGGAGACTTCATTATTTATGTAAATAAAATATTTTTGATTTTATATAACATTATATAGTGGAAAATTTCATTATTTGATTTTATTATACATATTAATTACCATAGAAGATTATCCTATCCATTCGTTCCTATTACCAATACAATTTCTAAGACAAATACTTCCCATTATTTTAAAAATTATAATTATTTTCTTAAATATAATAATGATCACTTCTTGATTTTTCGTTCTATTTTGTAAAATCTATTATAGTAAAATGATGCATCTAATATGATTGAGGCATATTAATAATTATCCCTTACCTAGATACCAAATCATATTTTAGTTCTTCATAATCCATAAGAATCTTTGAATAATATTGTTATGGAATAGCTATGTTGGAAACCAATTTTTACCATTCCCTACACTATTAAAAATATTTTTTGTGGTTAAAAAATTAGTTTAAGGGAAATAATGACATGGTGGTAAGGATACTTTTGATGTGAATCATATATTTATGGGAGAGTTTTTTCTAAAACTTTGGGCATGGATCACAATTGTGATTCATTTTATTTATTTAACATAATCTTAAAAATTATATTATAAAAAAATAAAATGACGATGCTTCAATAATATTATTTTCTGACATTATTAGGTTATATTAATATATTAGGGAAAGGGGGGATAAATATAATAAAATATATTTATATTAAGATATTATTGATTGTCAAGAAATATAGTATAATGAAAATCTCATTTATAGATTTTTGTCAATCAATTACTGACTAACCATAAATCTTATGATTCATTTGACCCTAAGGATTAATATGTAATTATTATTTTTTATTTTTTCTCTATGGGGTGGGGAAATTGAATGAATTAAAATTAAATATTAAGCATCATGGGTTCAAGTATGAATAGATCATCTATTTACATTTATATCCTGATGGTGAGTGAAAAAAACTAATATGAGAAAAATTACATTTTCTATGATTTTTGGGAATTAATTTAAAAATTGAAATGGTATGAATAATAGGGATGGTTATATAAAAATATAGAAATAGTAAAATACATGGTTACTTGTTTCATTAAAAATGATGCATTGAAAAAATAGTCGTAACTTATTATCAAACATTTAACTACATATTTGTTCTATTTATTTTAATAAAATTTTATTTAAATCATTTTATAGTGAATAAAATTTTAATTATCTCGGGATGTCATTCTCATGGATAGTTTATAATTATATTCATGGGAAATATGATACATAAATTTCATGCATTAATTTTTTGTCTTAAAATATAATTATCTTTGTAGTGAAATGGATACTCTTAAATGGATAATCATTATATTGTTGATTTATATAAGGATAAAATGATTAATGGAAAATGAAATATTAGAAAAAATGATTTATATTTTCATCATGAAAAGGTTTTAATCAACATTGGTTGCCTATGAGATGTTATAATTCAATGAACGAGAGAAATAAACTATAAATAATGTTCATAATTCTATAATATTATTATTTAGAAAATAAATTACATGTTTATGATGTGAGAATATATAGGAATTTATAACATGACCTGATAGAATTAATAATCGCACACCAATGGTAATCTTAAGAAATCAAGGCATGAAGCATGATGTCACCTAATGAACAATCATGATATGAAAATTCATCTTCATTGAATGTCAAAATATCTCTATATCATGATCAGGTTGACCCAAAACCTTCATCTACCAACATAATTTCCTCTATATGAATCAGTGACCACATTAATATATATTTTAATTCTATACAATATTTTTTATACATATAATAATGATCGAGGTTTCTATTTTAGATCATTTATTTCACAACTAATGGTTAGGGGGATGTGTGTCATGTGTATAGTGTAATTCACCAGTTCATCCAATCCATTTTCATTTATTTATTCATTATATTTTCTCTCCCACCATCAATCTCTCATGGATTATATTAGTGGGTAACTCAGAATAGGCACTTGGTGATGTAGATAAAGGGGGAAGTCACTATAAAATCTATTCCATTTATTTTTCAATAATTTGGTCTTCCAAAATTGTTATATAATTTTAATATCATTAATTTTCACTAACAATAACCCTAAAATAATTATCTAGAAAAATAACTTTTTATATTGTATATAAAATAACATGAAATAGTTATTCACATTGAAATTTTTTGGGTTAATTTAGGTTAATTATTTTTGGGAAAACATGAAACATTAAATTCCCTAATGTATCTAACATTGGGAAAAGTGGGGATATTGTATTATGTTAAGGATACCAAGAACAAGTATCATTATAATATTTAATATAATAATAATCATTATAAATCAATTCAATTTATAAATTCAATAGAACATAAACCTAGAATCAAAAAAACTAGAATGATTAATACAATATGATTTTAAAAAAACGCGTCTTCATTTTTCACCATATTTCATAAAAAACTCACAATACTGAATTTAAATAATCTAATAAAATATATATTCACTTACTGAAGAGTTTTTCTTTGAACTCTTTGTTTTCAATATTTAAATTTTCTATTTTCATTACATTGAAAATTTTATAAATTATATATTTTCAAGAACATTATAAAAATATGAAAACTCACTATGAGAATTCATGTACATACTCTTATGGAATTATGATTATAAAATTAAATTCAATGAACTCATCTCTTTGTTTTACAATGTGACTTATTCCTCAAAAACTAAATGTATTAATGATTATTAGATTGGATTAATGATACTTTTACCCATTTTATGGAATTATTGACAACGAATGATTACTAAATATCATCCATCCATGATATTTAAGATGTGAGGGAAAATAAAAAATATTCCTTGATAACCAATAAAAACATATCATCTAGAAATCCAATCAAGTATTTAATTAAAATGGATTCATGTTTATTATGATTTATTTGTGTTCCCATGATTCCTGAAAAAATGTCTCTTAAAAACTAGAGGACATTAAATTTAAACATTAACATACATATAAAACACATTTAAAAATATCCATGTTACAATTATATATATGATTATGAAGATATTTGAATAATTATGTTTTATTGTGATAATTATCACAATTGAACAGTCATTACAAAGGGATATCCCTCCAAAATTCAATTTCATCTTCTTATTTTAATGTTTATGTAAATGAATTTTGAAAATATTTTTAGGATGAATAATAGAAAGAATATTTTTTTATAAAAAATATCCCGTGAATATATTATATTCATAAATAACATATCCCCATTATCAGCTTCAAGAATATAAGTGTTGTTTTTAAGTATATACTTCATTTTTCATTTAGGTGTTATTACTGATTTTTTATTAATCCATCTCACCTTCTAAGACAAGCATTTTATTTTATATATTTCATTAAATGACACAAAATTACTCAATCCTAGTTTTCATCATTATCATTATTAGTTTACATTTATATTAATTTTTTTCTACATCACAATGTTGTTTTCATCTCCAACACCCTTGAAACAACATTATTTATTGATTCTATAGTAAATGATCTATGAATAAAATATTATTATATTGGACACTATTTGTTATAAATACTATATAGATAGAATTTATGACTATTTAATAAGGATTAATAATTTTTTATATTGTTATCACACTACGATATTAGTTTTTCTATTATTTGATATATATAAAACCAAATCATAAATTAAGGGTTGGACTTCATATAATTTATATTGAAATTTTTGATGTGTGGGGATGATTTATTTTGGGTTTTGAAGGATGATATTATATCTAAATTAGTTATAAGAATTTAAAATCTTGTTCAATCCTTTATTGACCATATGTATGATATAGATTTATCCAACCACATTGTTTTTCAATACTTTATTTTGTGGTTACACAACTATATTTTAATCCCTATAAAATTTCAAAGATATTTGGAATGGAATTAAACACAATAAACATTTACTCCCTTTATTGATTCTCCTTTAAATAAATTTACTAACTAAAAAATCAATTTGAAAATCTATCATTATCATTGAAAAGGAGATCCAGATGGTGTGGTGATCAAATAATTTTAGTAGCTACAATTACCTCCAAATTACTCGATATGGTTTCGAATTGGGCTACTTGTTTCCTATATTCTGATTTAAGGAATATTATACATTCATGTGTTATATTTTCACATTTTCACTGAAAGTAATTTCTAGATATTTACTCAAATATCAATTCTGTGACTATAATTAATTTTTTCTAAAACCAATGGTAATGATAGTATCAACAAACACGTATGATTATTATGGTAATCTAAAATAATATATTTTTAGTCTTATATGAAGGAATTTTCCATGATTTATGATGTTCATTAATATCACCATAAACTATTAATATTCTTTAATGGTTTAATTGATTCTTATAATGTTAAATTTTGAATATCATTTTCTAGTTTTGAGAAAGAAATTATCCAATGGTATTCGTCAATATATTTTATATCCTAAAGAGTGTAGCCTTGTGAATAGACTTGTAGTTTCTCTTAAAGTGTTCTTATTGAATGTTTTTGTCTATTAAATTAATATTATTTAGTTAATTTTTATTTAACAAAAGAAAAATTTTGAAATAAATTTGAAATTTGAAAACAAAAAAATGGAAACATGATCCATTGTGAAAGGTGATTTCCCTTTGGGTTGTAGAAATGTTTTTATAATTATATTTAAAATATTTTCTTAACAAATTGAAATGCTATCAAAATCAAATAAATTGGACAACTTCATCTATCTATGTTATGTGACATAAAGAAAAATGGATTCATTTTTCATATTTAAATATCAATCATCTAATTTATGAATTTTATTGAACATATAATGGACTTTGATATATCATTACACAAAAAACCATTCCACGATACGAACCATTTCCCCTCACATTCATAACTCCTCTATTCGATAGGTATATATTATAAATAGAGGTTGGCAAACATAGAGTAAGATAATGAAAAAACTCATTCCATGTTAATTGGAGATAAATAGCATTGAATAACATCTTAAAAATATAACTTTGATATGAATAATGTGTATAAATCATGGAAGAGATCAATTAGATGGTTTTGCTAACAAATTAAATATCCTCAGTAAGACAACCATTGTCTCTAGACTCAAGGAATATTGAGTTTGGGGATAATTTAAATCATATAAAAATAAATATGGAATGGATACATGATACTATTATATTAAAACTGCAACAGGGATATGAAAATGAAAAACATCAATAATACCTCAAAATTGAATCCTTATTAGTGATATTTGGTACCCATTTCATAAAAAATGGATGATGTTCATATTTTTCTTATATTGATAATAATTTAATAAGGTCTTTTGTTTTGACCTTGTATGTAAAGCTTCATAAACATTATCCCTAAATTTTTATCCTTATAATCTTCCCATAGTCACTATTTTTCTATTTTCATAAAATAAGATCGATTCATATTCAGTAACATTTCTTGAAAAAGATATGATAAATGTGTGTTTTGAAAAAGGTCATAAATTTAATCCACATGTATATTTGATAGATATAATGAAATTATTTATATTTATAAATTCTCCTCATTCCATTGGATTATACCCAAACCGTGGTTTTTTGGGGTTGTATGTGCCTTAAGATTTTGTGTAATATGATATAGGAATATTATTGTTTATTACATGAATTCCGAAAACAACACAAGGGAAAACAAATATTATGATATCAATTAACATTACCAAAATGTTATTTATACATTTATACATACATATATTAGAAAAATGTAATATGGGTGCTTCCTTATATCATATAATTATATTCTTGTAAGATTATTCTAGTTACTATTAATTATCCTATGAAAATCCTCATTTATTCATAGATGATCTCCAAAATTTCCCATTTAATATGAAATTAAACTTGGTGATTAAAATTTAATATTAAATCATTGGAACAGTATTAAATTTTTTTAGTTAAATAAAATCATAATTAACCAAAATAAAATATTTTCAAAATGAATTTCCTTCCTAATATGAATAAATATTATTCCATGAGAAAATCAAATCCAATTAGTTTCTGAAACTAATAAAATATAAATGATTAAAAAAAATAATAAGTAATTATTGTCTTATTAATATATTAAATTTAATTAAAATTTAAATGAATCTATTCCCCACATTAATCCCCTACAATTATATGATTTTACTAAAGACCAAAATATATAATCAAAATAATTTCTATAAAATAATCATATAAGAGAATATATAAAACTCCTTTTAAATAAAAAATTTATAATGTTCTATTTTATAAAAACATTTTCTTTCATTTTAAATTTTAATATTTAAGTTTCTAATCCATAATTATTCATCTCTAAAACATTTTGAATGTTACCTCACAAGAAATAATTAATAATATTTAGACAAAATAATAATATATTTCGTGTTATTCTCTTACAATGTAAAACACATGTTCACTATATGAATGTAAAAATAAAAAATCAATGATAAATTTGATAATGAAAATTTATTCCATCCTAAATACATTTAAAGGATTGTTCAATGGGATAGTTTTTTGTGTAGATATTACAAAACACAATTGATAAAATTATGATTGTTTAACTCATGCATACAAATAATTATTATTCACGGTATTCCATGTAATATTGCACAATAAATTTAAAAAATGTGTAACTATTATAAAATTACCTTATCCTTTATGGGGGTAATGATTCATATAAATCTTTCCTATTAAAACAATTAATCACTAAAATATATTTATTTCTATTTTTTTTTTGTTACACCAAAAAAATTTCTTCAATTTTTATATTTTTAATTTTTATTAATTTTTTCATTATATTATTTATTAATTGGTATTGGGATTACAATGGATTTCAATATAATATATTCATTACCATTTTTACTTTATACTAATAATGTTAATTCACCACTTGAACATTCACCCAATCAATGACATCCTTTTTGAAGAAACCACGTATATTGACTCCCCTATACTGAGACATGAATTATTGTTTCGAAATATTAAATTTGTGGTTATACATGGAATTTAATATTTTTATGTCACTTTAACCAAACAATACATGAATTTTATTTATTGTTTTAAATAATATAATATTTTTAATGAGATTTTGAATAAAAATTTGTGATCACCAATGAATTTCCTAAATCATTTTGAAAGCATTTCATGAAATAAATTTTTAATAAAAACGTTTTGTTTCTTGTTCAATGTTATATAAATATACATTTCTTATCTCATGAACTGTTAGGGTGTCAAATTATAAGGATTCATAAATGTATAAAATGTTTTCAATATGGGAAGTAGATTTCAATTAGTGATCATGGAAATACATTAAATATTATTAAAATATTTTTTCGAAATTATATATTGAATAAAATGTTTCTATACAAAAAATAATTAATTTTTTTTTAAATAATGTCATATAAAATTTCTCATATTATTTTAAAACTTTAAAAAATATCTTAAATTTTAATTTATAAATTCTTTTTCAAAAAATAATTGTAAAAGAAAAATAAAAACCTAATTAATTTACTAGAATATAATAAAACAATAATCATACATTAATCCTCTAATTGGTGCTACATTTACACATTCATCAGAAAGGAAATAAAAACCATATGAGGTCCAGGTTTTTGTGGGGTATCAAGAATAATAACATTGGAGTGAGAATTTTCTTAATGTAATTAAGTGTAAATAATGTTTTTATGATCCCAAGTATTGTAATAAATGATCTCACCCTAATATATTTATTTAATAAAACTCTAATTTTACAGGCCAAAATAAGAACTACCTATCCATAATAGTTCATATAACCATATATATGTTATACTATTTATAGTGGTGTTAATGGTAAATGGATTATCAATTGGTTTTTTGGGACAATATATGGGGTCCCATTTTCTCTTCTATGATAGGATTTTCTTCAACAAAATCACTATATTGTTATATACAAATTTTTACAATATCTATTTTAAAATCATAAAATCATTCTTAGAACATGAAATAATATAATGATAAAAAGAAATAAATGTTGAGTAATATATCATTCATTTATTACAAAAATATTTATCTCTTTTAATTCGTGAATATATTCTAGATGAATTTCATAAATTAGTATTACATAACGTATTTTAATTATGCCTTTTATATCCTTAATTTCGAAAATTTTGATGAATTTTTCAAATTATTCTCCTTCTTCATCCAGTTATTGTTCACATTTTTCTTTAAATTTTCTTAATTTAGGGGCAATCGAAATTATTATTTCCTTTAACTCCTCAATTTATTATTGATTCTTTTTAATGGTGGGATTAAGTACATCACTGATTTATTGAAGGAATTTAACATGCCAGTATGAGGGGATGTGATTTTTTACTGATTATATTTAATCACATAGAAGATTCAACCCTTCCATAATTCCTTATACATTGGGGGTTGTTTTATGTATTAACACAAGAAATGGGAATTTTAGTATGTACGGTATTGTAAGATGATAAAATAATTACTCTTAAAATATTTTAAGGGAAGAATTTTAATACCCCATATTGGACATAATAAATGATGATTTCACAAGGATGAATTATTTTCCCAACCATAACACCTAATCTTCTAGAGATTGTTGACTTGTGGTGACACAATTAACTATTTTTGGGGAGAATATGTTATCTAGTTTAATTCCCCATTGGTTATACTATATTTTAAAAACAATATTAATTGCCTATCAATATAAAAGACATCCCAAAAACTTATAGCCATTTATTTCAGACCCATTAGGTCGATAAATTCTATACGATAAAAAAATTATTTAGGATTATGTTGCTTCTACAATAATAAATGCAACATGTAAATAAATGGGATTATATTATATAATAAAATAGAACCGTGGATTGTACATGTTTCTCAATAACTAAAAGAAAACCAAAAATTAAACTGGACATATGTATAATCCACTATAAAACACACTATTGATCACTCTTACTCCACATCTAAATATACCTTAACTAGAATCTGGAACTATGAAATGCATGTTTCCAGGTAGAATATATCATGAACAATAAATTTATATCAAAATTATTTTTATCTCTGTAGGTTAGGATTTATCTCAATGTCCATTATTGAATACCCATTTCCTAATAAATCTTCTGTATTATTATGATTAATTGGGTTTCTATGAATTAAAAATATAATGTCCATTGATTCTCATGTAATGAGATCACACTAAAAACCATTTACCATATAATAAAAGATTATTTGGAATAGAAATCAAACATAAAAACACTATCATTGGCCATACATACAACACTTTTACATAGAGTGTGAATGATTTTATAATGATTTTGTTCTAACACAAAAATTTTCTCATGGAACATCCAATAGTAATTGAATGAATTGATTCATAAGGGCTGATCCCTATAGCTGGAAATCATATCAGGATAATGTCGAATTCCAAGGTCCAATTCACAACTAAACATATTTGTATGGAATATAAATCTATAAAACTCATCAAAGTAATTTCACCCTAGTTTCATTATGATACCAATGAACTCATTCAATCCATTCCAAATTAGTTGTCCATATGAATCTAATTAACTAAAACAATGAATTCCAACTTGTAAATAACATGTAATATAAGGGGTATTATATAAATAATTCTATATAAGTACCCCCAAAGAATACTAGGGGAATGCCTCAAGGAATTAAAATTTAGTAACAATTATAAATGAATTATTGGGTAGTATGAAGTCTTCCCATCACATCCTATAAATAAGAAAAATAATTTGGATCCATACTAGAATTGTAAAAAATGTTTCCCTTTATTTTCAACATCTGTAGGTTGTATGTGTATCTTATAAAATCAGATATAATATAACTAATAGGTTGACTGTATTCCAAACCTTTTATATATACATATTATCAATCACTCAATCATATTCCCTAACTTCTCCACACATGTAAAATTTCACTTTCACCCTCCATATAACTAGAAAACTACAATTTCTCAATCCTAACACTTCCTATTGGAAGTAAAGTCTCCTAAAAACAACAAGTCCCCTTGAAAAAAATTCACATCCCTATATTGGCGTTTTACATCCATAAATATCAATATTTTACTATCATACTACATGAATTTTTTCACATGCCTATACATACCACTTAGATCATTATGAAACAAATATAATCCCCATAAAACCATATACATTAATCGTAAGAAATCAATCATACTATTTAATAGAAGTGTAATTCTATTATATGATTAAACAAAAATATATATTTCAATCCAATAAATTATTTCATTACAAAAATAACAATACAAAAAATCTACAGAATCCATTTTATGAAATTATAACCTCTCATTTGACAAGCATAAAATCAGAAGCCAAAATCCCAATCAATTTTTCATAATATCATAGACATATATCATTATATCTCATTTTATTAAACCATTTAATAATTCAAAATTATTTCCATAAATATCAGTGAGTTTGTGAAGTAACTTTTAAATGGAATTTTTTTAAGTAAACACATATTTTCATTGAAATAAAACTAATAAAACCATGAAACACTTAAAGAGGTATACAAGGATTCATTTCCTAATGGATCCACCATTTAAAAGTTTAGTAACCCATTCCATCCAAGATGATTATTAATTCACCATGATATTGAACCAATAATATCTTGAATCATAAATATCATACAATATATAAGACAATATAATAATGATGTCACATAAATATGATATCACCAATCATGAAATATTCTCAATAATTAAAATTCTAATACCTAATTCTTTGAGTTACTATCATATGAAACAATTCTTGTCTAATAACTCCAAATTTATACAATGTCGCATGCGTCTAACTCAATCCCTATAACCATAACTAAAATTTTATAACTCGTTATTACTAAATATCCTAATAAAATTAATTAATTGTTCCAAATATAATAAAGTATTCAAATAATAAAATTAATTCAAAAAACCTCACCTATTTTCATCATCCCATCAAAATGGTGACAAACATCTCATCGATGTTATATGGAATACCTATGACCCTAATACCACAAAAACCCATAAAATAAGTTACAAATTCCACATTAAATTTAATTTACCATATTTAAAAATGGAACTAAATGGTAGAGTAACATGACTCATGATAATTTAAGAACATTTTATTAATAATTTCACATTGGGACCACCTATATAGATTGGATATAAAACTAAAAATGGACCGATGAATTAGAACATGATTTAGGGGAAATTTTCCTAAACCCTAATCTCATGAAAAATCAATGGAAAATAGAACAAAATTTGTGGAATAATAGAAAGAGGATAATGATATTTTAACTCCAAATATCTTAAATCACCCCCAAACTAAACAAAAAATTAATATGGATTGAAATGGAATGAATGGGTTGGCTCTTTATGAATTCATTTTGTAGATATAGGTTGAATTGTGGGGTTTTAGAAAAATGAAAATGAGAAAATTATTAATTTCCAAAATTTAATTAGATTTATAGTTGTCACATGATTCACTAAATTCATGTGCCAATAAGGAATTATAAACTCTCCATGATAGCCTATATCATGTGGTTTGGATAAAAAAATTCTAACAGATGTACTAACAATGGAAACTGACATTGTCTCAAAATGAAAAAAATCACTTGGTTTGTAAAATATAAATCTATGTCAGGACCAATTTACCTAGGGATAATACACCTCAATCATACTCCTCTCATACCTACATGACTAACCCTTAATCATGTACCTATTATATCATAGAACCATTGTATTTTTAAAATAATAATGAATAATAATAATTATCAAGGTAGTATATATTATCTCCCTGATATTTTACATCAAAATGAGCAGTATAGACTAAATCATAAAAAATACATAATTAAATTCAAAGCTCCCAAGAATCACTCTGGAACCTAAGGCACATCTTGATCCTCAAAACATAACACACAAAAAATTAACTCATAAATCACTATTTATGTGAATTCAAATCCTAATATTATTTCAAAAAAGAGCATCTAGTCCATTAATTACAAATAATTTTCATTCCAACTTAAATTTAAAACTAAAAAAGTATATTGGTTTTACAATATCACTACCATAATACTTCCCTTTATCATGATTCCATGAAACTGAGTCATCCATAAGTACTAACCAATCCAAATCTCCAATTCTAAAAACATTATTATATCTCAAAATTAATCACCAACCAAATTTAAACAATCAAACACCAAAAATCATGTTATATATAAAATTAAATTCTCTAAAACATGGTTAGAGACATTATAATCCTTAAAAAGATTCTATATAATGATCCTACAACATTTTTTATATCACCACAACACATTTAGTAAAAAATGAGTTGATGTGTGACAAGATAAAATTCCTCCAGACATTCGACTATACCACCAACACATCACCAAAAAATTATATCATTGATCTTGATTCTATTACACATAAAAGAATCTTCTGAACATTTATACACTAACAATTTAGTTTCAACCCCAGATACTATGACTCACAAATTGGATTTTCAAGAAATCATTTCAACATCCACACTCTTACCATTAGCATATAGGCATTTATTATGATAGTCACACTAAGATTATATCAGTTTAAAATGGTTATTTCAAAAAAATAATTAAATAATATAATATAATTGTTTAATCATGATCAGGTATGACTAGTAATTTTTTTCCCGCTCTATTTCAAACCTCCCTTCAAACAATATGATGTTCTACGCCAAAATAATATTCTCATAGTTACCTAAAAAAAAAACTATATCCCAAAATATGCATTAATATGTTATATAATAAAATCTAATGAAATGATTCAGTCATTACCCATATCTTCTGAATAAAACACACTACTCTAACATTTTTTCCACGATGGTTCTTAACTATAAATTTAAATGTAAAAATAGAAAAATACCATAGTCAATATTTCTAATAGACATATACCCATGTATCTCGCTTAAAATAAAAAAGTAATAAATCTTAAATACATAAAACGATCTTCGTGTATACTCCTAATAAATAATGGGTAACACAATAAGCCAGTATAGACATGCACTGGTACTCTTTATGAACATTTCCTATCATTCAAATAACATTCTCCATCTACTCTTGGATATTAATGAATATCGAAACACCCATTTCACAACTAGTAAATCATAATGAAAAAATATTATGTAATATCCCCCAGTATATAATAAAAAAATTAAGATATTCATGCTCACCATTGGTGGAGCACTATAAAATTAAACATATCACTTGGAAACTTGTAAATAATAAAAAACCGAATTGTTAGTTCATATACTATCGAGAATATATACTATCGAGAATATATATATTCTATTGGATTTGAATACTAATATAAATCATATTAGTTTACCTAGGTTTGATAATAAATAATCAAAATAGTCACGTAATCCCAACAAATGCATATGGAAACCCAAAAAACAATACTACCTAAGAATTGGTTAATGACATTAAAATAAGTTTTAAGATATTTTAAACACATAAATAATAAATTTGTTATAATAAGATACATTTTGTATTTTATTTTCATCAAATCCAATGTCACCAAAAATCCTTATCCTCGATAATCGTTTTCTTAATAGTAAACATGGTTATGTAAATATCATTTTGAAACAATTTTCTAGAAAAAAATAGAAATAAAGTCTCAACTATATATATATATATATAGACTTTCACCAACTCAAATTTCCAATACCATTCTAATATCTGTGGTTCAATGATCCATTTCGATTAAAAATTACGTATATATATATAATAATTTCATGCTCATCCATTTACCACTACATAATATTTCATTCTTAATCCTATTATTTCACAATGTTTTAACAATCCCAAAAGTCATTTCTATATGGAGACCAAATTAGAATTTCACAACATATCATCTGTTTCCCTAATACCAATATTATTATAATATCACCTTATTGTATTTTTAATAAAATAATACAATGGGTTTATTCAAAAAAATTGTTAATGATGTGGTGTCATGTCAGAGAAGACTGCCCATGGGGGTATATACCATTCCCCTAACATGTAACAATACAAATGCATGAAAATTACACAAGAATCAAACTGATCCATATCTCTCATAAATATTCAAATCAATTTAAACATTTGATTATCAATCAAAATCATTACCTCAATCATCCAATAATTCATCATTTTGAAATTCAAAATCACTAGGAAAATATTTTTTCAACCGATTTAATTCATGACATGAATTCACTAAGTCTACCACCAGAGTATCGAAAATATATCATTATTTTTAACTAATATATTAATTTAAAAAAACATGCCATAATTTCACTTTGTAACACCTGGCCCAGATTTCTCAAAAGGATTCTGATTAGAGAATCTACATGACTGTATAGGAGCCTCCAAATATACTAGAGGCAAATGACTAAGGGTGACCTCTAAAACCAGTCATTGAGACACTATTCCCAAGATTGTAATTATATAGGATTTATTACTGGTTATTTAAAAAATTTATCATTTCATGCCTTTATAATAGAAATCCAAAAAAATACATAAAATAAATAGGGACCTCATTGGGCCCATGTTGTCTATAATTGAATGAATTGAATTAAATTGAATGATGCATCAAACAGAATAGTATAAAATCAACATGTTAATAATTTAATTTCAAATATTTTTTACCAAGGAACACTGGATAGTACGTACTAATCAATAAACAAAATAATACTATATGTTATTAATTTCAATGATGAAAAACTATATAGGAAAACCTATTATGAAATCAATATCTACTATAACCTAGACATATAAAATCTGTCATTCTCTAGGAAGTCCTTTTTTCCTGAGAGTAGATGAAAATTTCTACACATGTATATCAAAACTCATTTCATATACATTAGTAGGGGTAACTCTAATGAGACATTAATAATTCTCAGTGCCTCACAGATACTAAATATTGTCATAATAAACTAGTTTCAATTCAATATATATATATATATAATGTGTTTTTTCTCCTATATAACACATAAAAGTAAATTAATAACATTCTAGCACGTATAATATTGAGGTTGGGCATTGGTTGTTTTCTTATCCACCTCGTTCAATGTCCATATCATCTTTTTTACATTGTTATATCATCCTTGGTCTTGTCGTGGTGTCGTGGAAATCCTAAACTAATCCTATGTATAATAAAAAGGTCGATACGTGGATGAATTACTAAGGGGATAAAACTAGTATTCCATAAATATAAATATAAAAATGATTATAGGGATAATTATTAGTGACACCTAGTTCGTGTTAAATCTACATCAAAAGAACTAATCCAATATATTCCAAACAAATTATCCATATAAATACAAGGAAATAATATAAGGTGTTACATGTCTATTGCCCATATGAATACAACAAAGTATTATAACTTTTTTAAAAAATTAAATCTCAATGAATCCCTTGGGGACTATCGTAAGCAATGATTATATTATAATTCATATGAATCCACGAAACAAATAAAAATAATTTCAAAATAGTACACACAATTAATCTAATGGGGAAATGACCCTAAGTAATTACTTATCCATAATCTAAAGGAATCCAAGGGTGATTGTTATAAACAATCCTATACTATAAATAACCATGAATACAAAGAGAACTACTTGAAGGCATTTGATGATAGTAATCGTTAAATATAAAACCAATGTTATCTTTTAGGAATTCAATTACATCATCGATGTTAGATAAATCATGGAAAATACTATGTATTGGAAAAAATATTCCATTTATTAATATTAATATAGGGAAATTAACACCTCCCATAAAATATCATAAATCATTAAATGAGTTCTTATGATATATTGAACCAATTTTTTATACACATTGTTGGACAGAAAATTTTAATACCAAACATCATCACTAAATTAATATCTTGATTTCACCGTCTCTAGGGTCTGTACTCCACCATTTTTTATTTCTATCTCAGCATTCTATGTAAAAAGTATGTAAAAACACTTAGAGCCTCTCATTAACATATTTATACCCTATAAATCTATCACACAATTAGGTGTGATCCCACTACCATGATAGAAGATGAATTTTTTAAAAGAGATGAAAATCCAACAAATGTATCCATAAAACAAGTAAAATAAGTAAAGAAATATAAATGGGCAGAAAAAAAAATTGATCATACATTTGAAAATCATGATCTTTCCCTCACAAGTTTAAAAAAACCGGATGATCTATACTATTTTAGTTTTCAATTAAAAATTAATCAAAACTCCTATTTACAATTTTTTTTAAATATCACTAATTATTTTACCCACACAATACCCTTACCCAAAATACCATAAATTATTTCTTTCAAATTTTATCCTCGGCATTAAAATTCCTTTCCAATAATCTATTTAACTCTACAACATTTTCCATTAAATTTAAAACCATGTCAAATAAAATTTTCAAAAAAAAAATAAAAATGATAGAACTTTTATATTTTATATAATACTCAATACAATAAAAAAATCATAATAAAGTGATCTTGACACACATCAGTCCTAGGATACACCATAAAACCATTTAGAAATTTACATTATATTTATTAACATTATGAAGACACAATCCTATTCAAATATTATAGTGAAATCATAAATGTTATAAAATATGTATAAAAATATAAAAATAATTATGGGAAAACATTAAATGAATAATTGTAAATTAAAATATCCAATAGAGAGGCTCCGTTCCTCAAACTCAAAATCAAAAAAATTGAAATGAAGATCGACCAACAACCCTCATGCTCGTCCAGATCCCAGACATATTTATATTATTATAATAACATAATTAATTAATTGTAATAAATTTATAACTAATTTTATAATTTAAAATAGTTTAATCTTATATTTGTAATTAATTATTATATTTAATTCTAAAAGGAACGTAACATAAAAACTCACATCATGGACTCATCCCTCCAAAGTAAAAACCAAACTCACTTGGGGTGTTTAAGACACACCAATGACACTAATCTAAGAAAAATCCATCAATTTTTTTTATTACATAATATATTTATATTAACATATAAAATAGTATATTAATAAATGATGTAATATACCTAATGATAAATGAATAATTATTTTTAATCACATCCTTTAATGATTTTTTCTATTCGATGATAATAAACCCCCAAAATATTGGATAATTTCCACCATGATCTAGTGGAAATCAGAACAAACCCGAAATGGTGAAAAATAAAAATTAATGGGATGTAATGAAGTGGAATAATTCGGTCATACGATTGTATGATATAAAACCAATTAGTCACACTAATGAACACCTAAAATTGAACTGGTTTAATGGGGATAAAGGGGGTGGATGGTATGGGATGACACTAAATGATGGGGGAAGTTATGGTGGTTTTGGTTAATAGTTTAAGAGGATGAAAAATAAAATTTTTATTTTAATAAGACTCAATGTTGTTCCACATAGATTATAAAACTCTAACATAATGCTGAAATATAAAATTTACAAGAAAAAGCGATTCACATGGTTGTGTTGCATGGTTTTCTAGAATCTGAACCAAACATGACCACTATTAATACTATGCCACGTAATATTTCACAACATTTTATAACACTCATATGACAACAATCAAATGTACCATATTCATTTTCACTTCATATAGTTTCCTCTAAGACTGACATGGATGACACAGAATTGTATGATAAATATGTCATATAGTAGTAATATTTATATAATAAACTAGAAACCTCCATATTCTCTAAGTGGTGTATGATTTCACATAAATTATGCACCCAAAATCATGTAGAATTGGAATATTCAACCAAAAAAATTCATGACTTAAAAACATGCTCTAGATTTTCTCCCTCATATATGAGAGAACTCCCTTAACAAAATATAGACCCATGCATAACAAACATATATATAACAACCTTTATAGGAATATTAAATATATTTAAAAAATATTCACTCGCTTGAAATATATATTTTTAGTTTACATAGAGTTTAGATACATATACACTATATTTATTTACAAAAAACCTCAAATTACATATCATTATTTACAAAATAAACCATTTTATGATTTATCATACATAATATCATTCATTATAACTTATGGAGAAATTAAAATAGAAGAATGGGTAACCAAAGATTCTCAATACGGGTAAACACTAGAGTTATAAATCAAATATCATATATATGTATAATATGATAACTATTTAATGATAACATATGTTTATAAATATAAAATCATACACTAAAATTCACATATCATAACCATGAGTGATGTCATAGAACATTAATAAGTCACTGTAATGGGGAATCACCAAAAAATGATTCATCATTCATTCTTTGAGTCATAATTATATCAATATCTAACATTAGATTTCAAAAATCATTCAAATTAAAACCATATCAAATATAAACATTTAGTTCCTATATTATCAAACCATAATGAATGAGGAATCACTAGATGTTTCCCATATCATACTACATTTGGCATCCATACATATTTCACATAGTGTGTCAAGCACATTATTAGAAAAAAATCCATCAATGGGTCATCTCAGAGTTTTTGGGGTGTTTGTGTTTGTTGACAGTGATGATTTACCCTGAAAAGAAGGTATATGGAATAATGAATGAAATTCAGAAGAAAAAAAAAGATTTCTGCATAAGGGTTCTATGTAGTCCATGATGTGTGGTATGCTGACCACATAAAAAATCATTTCCCGTGATGGATTATATTCCGTGGGAGGCATGAAGTTCATGGGAGGATAATCGTTTACGGAATGTTGGTGGGTATTTTTGGATCAAATTTTTTTTATCAATTTTGGATTGTATCTCCCACTACCCTGGAGAAAGATGTTGTGCATACTATATAGCACAATATGCAGTAAAGGCTCCCACACATCGATGTTTTGGGTAAATTAGATTATCAGGGTCTACATATCATTTTTCCAATATATAAAGACACATAATTAGACCACAGGGATTATAGTGAGTTTTATTAGAGAATATCATTGCTCGAGAAAGAAATTTTGTAAAGTCCAAACTGGTTAGTGAGAGTGAGAGGATTCTATGAAGTGATGTGTTCATGGGGGAGAATTCCATGAAGGTTTAATTATTTATTGGTAGATCATTTCTGAAAAGGAGTTAGGTCATAGGGATTGTTCCTAAAAGGTTTTCCGGTGATCTATATCCTATAATGGAAAATACTCTATGAAGAAGCGTCAGTCCATGAAAGAAGAATCTATTGATGAATTAGAGACGATCAGTAGAAGAATATGTGGTATGCAATGTACTTGATCCAAGAAGTGAAACAATATTCATAGAAGATTAATCGTAATTCACAAAGAGACTAAAATAGTTCCCAAAATTAATTTGTTCAAACTAACACAACTAAAGATTTTTTTATTCATGAAAATTGAAGGGTCCTACAAGTACCTAAACTATGTGTGGGTACCTTATAGAGTAGTAAGAAAAAGAATATAATGATTGTGGTTCTTTCCATAGGGAGTGATCCATATAAAGAGAATAAAAAATTGTCCCTTGAGAAAGCAGTGAACTGATCCTAAAACATGTAAAGGTAGTGATCCAGGATTTAAAAGTGATCTAGCCCGATCCATGAAATTTGGAATATAGACATAGTGGATTTGGTACATCAGCACATCACTATTGTATGCTCCTCTGGAGTACACTAGTGAGGGTGAACTTTGTAAAATGACTATGAATCATGTATGATTGTATTTCCAACATTACCACATGAAACTAATAGATGTGTTTTTTTACAGTGAAATAAGATTTTATGGGGTAGTTGTTTTAATCTATCATACCCTGATTCACACCCCCTCTTACATTATTTGACCTAATTGGGACAATAATTTTCATCAGTGCTAAATTTTGAAAGTCATTGGTTCTCTCTCAGTAGCAATAATGTATGTTTTCAATCATTAATGGAGTATGATCATTTATGGAAACAATTTTCTATTGTGGGATAATCAGATGAAGAAATTCTTCAGATCATTAAGAATTGATGTCTTTATATCATCAACTCATGAATTAAATTCCAATATCGGAAGTGGTTATATATCAAAAGTTAGATAAAGGGACTTGGATTAAGAAACTAAGGTAATAAATGAATTAGGGGGTTCCCAATATAATGCAATATATACAAACTTGATGACATGAAATTCATCACATGATATGTGGGACGAATTACTAAATATTTATAAACATGAATCTAATGACAGAGAACTAAAGATGAATGTTGTATGTAAAATATATATATATATCTCAGAATTTAACCTAATAAGTATGTTGATGCATTGTTTTAATAGGTGTATATTGTTGTGGAATACATGATTCATCTTGGAGAAATTATCTAAGATATAACTATTGTTAAGATCATTTTAAGAACTTTACTTCCTTAGTTTAATCAGAAATATTATGTATTGGAAAATAATGATCTGATGGATTTGACAATGGATTGATTTCATAGTACACTAGTAGTATAAGAGAAGTGAAATGAAATTAATGATGTTGTGGAAAAGGGGAATTCTAATGAAGTGTCATTCAAAGTCATGAAGAATCTCACTATTGAAGATAGACATTAATAAAAGAATTTGGATGATATCATGTCATTTTTCTCCAAAAATATACATTGAGGAAGAGGAAAGCTCAAAGGTAAACATCCATGTGCATTCTTTGGATGGGGAATGATTGGACATTTTTCAGCAAAGTGTCCTTTAAAATTTTATGTTCACAATGATGGAAATGATGAAATTCCCTAGAAGATGTACTGATCCAATGTGAAAGTTAGGAGAAGTACTAAGACATATTTCTTCAAAAAGAATAATTTTCATTCAAAAGAATATGAAAATTCCGAATAATCTATTTTAGATGATTTGGAAGACTTCAAGGATCATGAACCTGAAGTCGTGGTGGAAGTTGTCATAAATAACTAAATATGTAAAGAAATATAAAATGATGAAAGAGAATTTTAAATAAGAGTTTACCTTTAGGTCGAATTTGAAGTTCCACTCAAAGATGTAGAATTTTGGTGAGACAAAACAAAGAATGATATTAATGTGGTTTGTGATTCCAAACATTATATATGTCAGTAGGAAGAATTGAAATTTGATCAAAATAATGAAATTGAAAAACCGAAGTCCTCAATGCCAAATAACTCATAAAGTTTTTTTTGTGCAAGCTCAAAATCGTATAACTAAATAGAGAATTTGATAGTATTACTACTACTGGAAAAGATCAAGTCAAATGTATCAAAAACATTAAGTGGAAGTTGTCAGTATGATAAGGAAATTTAAATATTAGTATAAAATATTCTTTCTATAATAAAGGATACAATGGAAATAGAAAACATAATTGTAAAATTCTAGGTTTTGGTAAAAGAGAAAATAGATTGTCCGGGAATGAAAATGATGGATCTGAATGATAGAAATTTAATAGTGATTGAATAAATACCGAAATTATTAATGTTTGATGTTATACCACAAGATCCAACTCCAATTTTGGAGATTGATTTTGTTATGAATCGAAACTAGAAGATTTAGTTAACCCATGGGAGATTTAATAGTGATTTATTACCATGTAGTAATACACCTTGCAAGTGATTTTATTGTTGTGGAAAGATAGAACAACCATATAAAATCTATTCCATATCCATGTGGTATCAAAGAGAAACAGACCAATAGAGGTAGCCATATAGAAATCATATTCTAAAACATCATTTGATGGACAAAATTTTAGTTCTGTAGTTTTCGAGCACATTAAATGATATTTACAATCAAAAATACAGTGAAAAGTTCAAAATAATAACGAATGTGGTCATATGTATCAATTAAATGTATCATAAAATGAGAAGAAATTGAAAAATCAATTTTCTGCATTGGAAAATGATGATTGTCCATCATACTTCAAGAAAGATAAAGATTATCAATTTATATCAGTTAATATTTAAAAAAAACATGAGTAATAATGAATGGAGCAGAGCATATAGAGGTTTTAGGTATTTAATTCAATTTATTAAATCACATTTTAATATGGATTGTTGGATTTCTCATATGATAGGAAATAAAGATCTAGTGACTCGAATCAGGTATGGTACGTAATTTAGAATTTTATTTGTAAATGATGAAGTCTTGATGATTTTTTCTAAAGAAATCCATATGTTGGAGAAAATACATGATTCATGTATAATTTTTTATTGTTTATGGTCTCAACCACAACATTTTAAGTGTAATTCAACTGTGTGACTTATGAAATTTCGTAATATTACAAATGAAAATATGTGTCATTACAAAAAAATATGGTGAAATTTTTCAGCATTTAAAGAGTACGAAAGAGAATATTTTCCTTGTTATTGGAGATAAAGATATATAATTTCATTCCAATTAATAATAAAATAATGTATCACATAAACATGTAGTTTATTTGATCCAAACATTCATGGAATATATGGTGAAATATGATGATTTTTTAGACCTCCCTAGTTTTTCATGTGATCATACTCATAAGTGTGATGCTTAAAAATTAGGTAAGATCATTCAAAATTAATATATGGAAAAAGATAAAATGTCAAAAAACTGATTTAGTTGGTGAGTATTGATGTTTGTGGACCTATTTCACCCAATTCTATTGATGGATGGAGACATTACATTGTGTTAACTGATGATTTTTTCATAATGGAACTGGTTTTAAAAATTACTCCCAATAATGAGGTGTTCAGTTGTAGAAAAACTTATCAAAGTGAAGTTGAGAAGATTATTTGTCAAACAATATAGAATATTTGAAGAAATAATGAAACAAAATTCAAAAATAGCCATGTGTAGCATTATCTTTAGAAACAAGGGATAAGTCACTATGATTTAGTAGTGATTATTATGTGTCATAATGGATTAGTTGAGAGAATAAATCTAATTATCAACAATTTTTATCGAATAGTGATCATTAAGATAGAATTTGAAAAGTTGTATTGGAAATAATAATTGATTAAATCAGTTTACACATCGAAAAGAGATTCAATGTCTCCAAATTATGATAGGACTCTGTATGAGAAATGCCATGGAAAGAAGACAATATTTAAGTACTTTTGATTCATCAGAAGTATGTGTTTCATTTTCAACAAGGATAATGATAAGAATATTGAATTAAATGAAAATACAGGGATATTTAGTAGATACTCAATGAAAAGTAGATAATATAAATGATTCAATAAGTGGATGGTAATGGTTTTCAAAATTCCTGATGTCACAATATTAGGGAATGATAAAAATCATTGGATAACACATGATCATTCATTGGAGGAGAGTGAAGAATAGATAAGAATATCAAAGGATTTTATATTTCTAGTTGCTGATTGAAAAGATGATTTAGATAATTCATAGGATGATCACAATTCAGTATTATCACAATGGTTTAAGAGAAGATCCAAAATTGATAGAAATAGCATAATTGGTGATCATACAGTGCGAATACAGAAATAGAGAATGAATACTCTATAGCAGAAATCATACTTATCATTGGTAGAGCCTAAATGTTTTGATGAAGCATATTGAGATGATAATTGAGTTTAGGATATGAATAAAGGGCATGAACAAATTTAGAAGAACTAGAAATGGGATAATTTTTCGAGACCAATAGACATGAATGTCATCTAGACTAAATTGGTGTTTCGTAACAAGATAAATGAAGATGGTGTAGGGATTCAAAACAAATAACGACTTGTTCTAAGGGTACTCCAATATAGTGGGTATTGATGTTGATTAATCATTTTCAACTTTTGTGAGGCTAGAGAAAATCGGGTTAATCTTTTCCAAGGAAGTTAAATGGTATCTCAATGTTAACCTGATGGATACCAAGTCAACATTTATGAATTGGGTTCTATAAGAATAAGTTTTTATTGAGAAGAATGATAGTTTTCTCTTTCATGAAGTTGAGAAAAAAGTTTCTACATTGAAAAGGGTTATATATGGGTTGAAGAAATGACCATTATCATGGTATTAAAGAGTACATAAGATTCTGAATAATCTATATTTTTATCATTTTATTTTATGAAAAAAAAATTATATTTCAATAATGATAGTAATCAAGGGATAATGATGTTGGTTCAAGTCAATCACATAATCATTCTGCGATCAGTTGAATCATAGTGAAAGAATTTTGGTGAGATTATTAAATGTGAATTTGAAAAGATATTGATTAATGAAATAATATTATTCATTGGTTTATATGTGACACAAGGAAGGAATTACACATTTATTTCATAATTTAAATATAGAACAAATGTTTTTAGATGTTTTGGAATGGATAATTCCATGGATATAAATCCTCTGATGGATTCATAGGAAAAACTGTTATAGGGTGATGAAGGAAACATAATTAATGATATAGAATACAGAGAAATCATTGGCAGTCTATTGTACATGACAGTGAAATGACATAATATTTTTTCCCTTTATGCCATGAAGAATTCTATAAAAACAATCCCAAATAAAGAATCTTGCATTCAGTGAAAGTAATAATTATTTTAATCTATGGTATAATTGTATTTGGTTTGATGTATAATGAAAAATGTAAACAACATTTATTTCACTGTAATATGTAGATTCGACAGGCTCATCAGATGATAGAAAATTGAAATCAGGTGGTGTATTCTATTGTGGTGGATTTTTTATTTCTGGATTATCATTAGAAAATATTGAATTTCACTGAGAATAACAGAAGATGAATATGTTACTACTACTCAAGCTTGAAAGTAGTTATTATGGACGAACAACATGATGACATGGGAGTTAATGTGAAGAGTCCTATTAGAATCACTTGAGATAATTAAAGTTTTATATATCCTAGTAAAAATTCAGACTATCACTCAAGGTAAAATCACATTCAAATCAAGTATCATTTAATCAAGAAAAAGTTGGAGAAAGGGTAGGAAATGTTGGAGTATGTGCCAAAAAAACTATAGGTTATAGACATTCTAACAAAGGCCTTACCCAAATAAGACTTTAAAATGCATCGATTAACTATTTGAATTTATTTGACTCCCAGTAATTGAAAATATGTGGATTTGAGTCCTCCTATACATGATGTATAGTGTGTTCTTTCCAATGCATCAATCTATCTTCATTACCTAGTTGAAAATCATAACACCGTTTTATTTGGGTTTGTTGAAAAAATAGAGATAAATTGTGTTTATAATAGGGGATAACATGTACTAATCAAGACAAGAGGGGAAGCTGGTAAGTGTATCACTAATATATGTGGTGTATTAAACATAAAGATGCTTATGTTGATCAGTTAAAAGTTATATATCATGACTGTTGAGGTTCATGATGAGACCAAATGTATTCTTTTTTAGATAAGTGATTCATTGATTCACTTTAAATGCCCCACTTGTTTCTCACATCAATCATACATCATGTGGGATTAGAGTATGTGTTATGTAAATAATTTATAGGTATCTTAATTTTAATAAGAGAATTCTAGTAGAATATGGAAAATGCTTTAACGATATATCAAAATATGAAGAGTTTTCAATAAACCCAAAGGGGGATATTGTTGGGAAAAAATAAATCATTCTGTCATATCGATGTTTTTTTATGTTTCTGTTTCATGACGAGGAAATATTACTTTGAAAATGTTTTTGTGCCTCAAAAAGAGGTACATGAAACAACTATGTAAATTGAGTAAACATATATTTCCATATAACAGTGACATGTAGGCCATAAAACATGGCATGTATACCACATAGAAAAATCAGTCTGCAGGAATGTTTAGAGATAATGGGAGACATCAAGTATGTTGGAGGCTCATAATTTGTGGAATGGAGGTAGTGTTTTTTGGTTCCACAAAGGGTTTTAGTTTTTATATAACATCATCCACCAAAAAGAAGATAGGCATTGTGAATATCGCCTAGCAGAGCATGTGGTGAAGGAATAACCACATTAATGTTTTGGTTAAATCATAATAGAGGGATATGTGGATCTATTTGACTATATATAAGTACCCCTGATTAAATAATTAAGAGTAGATTGAATTTCATTATATAATATCATTACATTAGGATGAAATTTTACAAATATCAAAGTTGTTTATGATAAAGTTTTCTTCAATGTGAATTTGTTCATAGGGGTGAATTATATGATGGGTGATGTAGTTTCTGGGAGATCATTTCCCCAAATATGGTAGTCCATAGAGATAATTTCAGAAAGGGTTTGTGGGGATCTGCATCCCACAAAAGGGAAAGGTTTGATGAAGAAGAGGTGTTCTTAAAAAAAGGAATCTTTTTATAAATTAGGGATGGTTCATAAAAGAAGAGGTTGTTTGTGAGTCACTCATGACATGTGGTGGAAGGAAATTCCAAAATGATTAATATTAGTTCATGAAGGGACAAAAAAATTTATCAAATATATTTTTGAAAACAAACAGTAGGTGGAAATGTCGTACTTCAGTAGATATTCTTTATACAACTGGGTATTTGTGCATTCAGGAAAATGAAGGGACCTATAAGTCTATAAATTGTTCGTGTATCAATTCCAGAGCATTGAGCTATGTAAGTGGAACATGGTGATCCATTCCACGAGCAGTGAGACAGAGAAGAAGACTCGGGGAGTGACCCTTAGGAAAGCTGTGAGTAGACCCTAAACCTTTTAAAGCCGTTAAGCCTAGTCATAAATGTGATCTAGCCCAAAACAAGTAGTTTTTAAATTAGTGTTAGTATATTTGTTACATCGGCACATTTGCATTGTATTTTTCATAGATAATTCCTTCAGATAGTACACAAAGTATAATTCATGTGTCACGTGTATGATTTAATTTTTCTCGTTTATTTGTATGCAATGGATATACAATAGTGTTTTGTTTCCTAATGAAACAATATTTGTAGGAGAAGTTGTTTTAATATATCATACCATGATTCACCCCCTCCTCTTAGGGTATTTAACCTAATTGGTCTAACACACATTACATAAACTAACATAATTATATCATCAGATATAAGGTATTCCACAATGCATTGGATCAATATATATTTTTAACCCCTATATTTAGATAATTTATTCCATAATTATGGATCCCATGGGATACTAAAACAATCATCATATCATATTATAAAAACCCATAAAAATAACAGTGTTTCATAATTTACTCAACACAAAATAAATACATCCTATAGATAAATAATAATTATATTTTCGTTGGTTCAAATCCTCTATAAATTAGAAAAATAGATAATGAATAATTTCATATTTCAAAATACCATTAAACAACGTTCATTCATTTCAATGAAAAAAATTAGGAAATGACATTTAATTGACAAAATGAGAACATGTCATTTTGATTTGATATAAATTTAGTTTTAAATTCATATAATTATGATAACTTCCATTTCATTGGAAAAAATATGAAAATCACAGTGAAATATTAAATTAAGAAAAAATTTATGTTGGATTTCAAAATAATTTATGAAATTTTTTAATAAAAAAATTATTTTAACAACTATTTAAAACCCTAAAAAATAATTTTTCAAAGATAATATAAAAATATTTTTTTAATCCTTTATGAAAAACATAAAATATAGAGAAGTTGATAGTTTTAAAATATTTAAATTACTCATTAGATTAATTAGAAAATATAATTTAAGACATCTTATAAGGAAGAAAAAATTAATCAACCAATGTGGAAATAAGGTATATTTTCCCTAAAAACATTTTATTGATCATTTAACATATTAATTAGAAGAAAATTGCATCAACACATGAATAAATATAAAATAATTATAGTATATTTAATAAATTGTTTGAAAATTATATGAACGAAAAAAATTACATCAATGAGAATTTAGCATATAGTGTCATGAATAGAGAACTTATTGTTACATAAATTCATACATAAAGTTCATTGACAATAATATGAACATTAAAATAATTTTAAATAATTTTAAATTCATTATAATTATATACCAGAAAAATAAAAATAAAAATAATATCATATGTATTCATTAAAAACAACATTATAGATATCCTTGTGAGGTGTAGATGTAAAATTAATCACATCTCCGTTTGGAGGGGTAGTGGGAAATTATATATAGATGATATAATCATTTTCCATTTTCATGAATTGGTATTGAAACTTTTTGTTTCATAATCATAATAAATTCTTAGTATTATTATGATACTAGATACAAAATATTATAATAAATACAATAGTTTTAGAAAAGATGTATGTTGAAATAAAATCAAATGTTCTCTATTATTAATTATACATATTCTTTGAGAGGCCTATTATAAGGAATTGACTTTATAACATTATTTAATAGTGAAATAAATGAATAATTCACACTGGGGATATTTTTAGGTTTATAGTTTTAGATAATTTTTCTATAACTATTGCATTACATCACAAAAATTACTTAGACAATTCTACATAGTTTCCATTTTTTATAAAATAAAAACTCTTGCAAAAAAAAAGTTATAGCATCCCAGACATTTCATACATTTCTGTTAAATCATTTCAAATATAAACATAATATTATTACACATAGTGGATCCAATGGTTTAGTGTCTTGGGAAAACCAGGACCATACAAAACAATTACAACATCAAGCTTAAACATTTATTTAATTTCTTCTTCTCTACCTTATTATTGGAACTTGTCCTCTCCATTGTACATGTAGCCACCTGAAGATATACATCAAAAGGGGAGAGATAAAATCCATAAATAGGATAGATACGAAGAATATAGCATTGGGTGGGCATAATCATGACATAGGCAAATGATCATGAACATGATAGGAGCGTAAATAAAAAATTTTAAATGTGGAAATGCATAAAAATGAAACATCATGTCTTAGTGGTTAACTAACACACATACTTGTGAACAAAGATATAATCTTGTTCAAAAATTATTTAACATTTAATCATTAGATTCATCAGATTACCCAAGTCATTGGAGCACTATATAATTCTGGGTGCACCCGTCACTTTGAAACATTCATATTGCGCTATATAATTCCGGGCGCACCCTTCACCTCCTAATATTATCATTATCATGCATGCCACATAGAACATACATCTATAATGAACATAACTAAAAAATGTTAAGTAATGGGTTTCATATCATAAGAATACATTCATAAGATTTGGGTTCCCAATAGAAAGAGGGAACACCATACATGATACAACAACCATCAATCATGAATGAGAGGTAAAAGTTGAGTTCTTAAAAAGAAGAATTCTTTTAAAAAACATTTGGATTGACATAAACTTCATTAGAAAAAATTTATATCCCAGAAAAGGAAATAAAATTATGAAGAAATGATCTTTAAGGAGTGACCATATCAAAAATGGAGTAAAAGAGGTAGAACCCAAAGGACGAAAGTTGGGTTTGAGAATTTCCCCTTAACTTGTATCTGAATACTTAATTCTCATTAATGTCCTGTATAATGAAATTATATTCACTAATTAGACATTAAAGAACATTTTATAAATTAATAGGTTTCATTCTGGTTTCATTATGTTGTTTCCTGTTCCTTTGGATGACTTATAGTGTGTAAAAACATTGTTCGGGGATGTTTGTTTTTTTTTGGTTTTTCTTGGGTGGTTCACCTGTATTCATAAATTGATGTTCGGGTAGAATATGGGTATACATACAGAACTATTATTAAATTTTATTAATTAAATTCCAGAATTTAAATTGATCTTATAATGAGTTATATCATACACCATGTGGATGAATCATTAGATAAAAATTAAATTAAGATAGTTTGGGTGAATTTGGGCGGCTTTTCGATCACAATGATTTTGTTTTAATTTATCTCTTAGTAATATGTTCATAAGTTAGTTCCAGAACATTAAATAGGACATTATACATATAATATAATCTAATTCAACCATAAAAATGGTTTCATGACATGATCTGAAGGTTGAAATGGAAGAAGAAAGCATGTCGTTCTTGAAGGTGATAAATTAACACCTCACGAACAACGTTCTCTTTAATAAAATAAAAGGAAGAGGGAAAAGGGGTTGGATGATATAATATTCTATTATCATCATAACATTATAGTACATGTATAATACTGGAGTTACAATACCATTTGGATGAATATAGGTGGGAAGAGATCAAGAAATGAACTTGAACTTGAATGAAAAATAAAGGAGAAGAGGGAGAGAAATTACCTCTTCAATCCTCCTCTTGAGATCCTCTTTAAGGAAGCTAGGCTTGGTCTTTTAATGAGACCAGCAGATCTTGGAAGTGGGAGAGGGGCTAGGAAATATTTTTGGGCAGAGTTTAGTGAATGCTTGAAGCTTGAGAGGTGTGAGGAAATGAGGGTGTGAAGGGTGGTATTTATAGTGGAGGGGATATGGGTTTCCTTAATATAAAATTCATTAGATTATTAATTTCCCATAAGACAAGGAATAGTGAGTCTTGGATGACAAAGAATCGTAATTTAATCATGTTCTACAGAACCAAGTGGGCTTACATCAGCAGAAAATCAAACATGACTCTATAATTTTCTTATTTAACTTATTTTTGTAAATTATGGTATTTAACTATTCATGAAAAATTCAAGTATTTCAGAAAAATACCAAAACATTACCCCTACCGTTTATCAATTTGTAGAATCCAAAAATTAATTCCATTTTTCAAAAATAATTTTTTAAATATTATTAATTTAATATTCAATTAAAATCATAATTTTCTTAAAAACAGTTTTTAAAATTAAAACTGATTTTATAGTGCTTTCAAAAATTACGTAGGATCTTATAAAGTTATCTAAAAAATATAAGACATTGATTTGATATTTAATGAACACATTTTATGGAAAATACATTTTCTTTTAAATTAATTAATTATAATTAATTATTTATGACTTACAAAAAACCAAAACGTTTACTAAGGTCAAATTGTCACATTCTAAGATGTCTTAATTTTATTTAATTAATTATGGGTAAGGTTAATCTTATTTTTAATTAGTTACTATTCATAAGGGTCATATTACTATTCATAAGGTTATTTTACTATTCATAAGGGTAGGTTAATATTCACAAAAAATTATTTTTGTTTTATTAGACTCCAAAAATCATCTTGAAGGCAACCATGTATGCCAGATTTTTGAATTTCAAAACATATAAGTGACAAACATATGTTTAGAAGTCACTTATAACATATTAGTTCATTATTTTTTGGTTTCATGTGGTTTTTATGAAATAAATATAAGAAGGTAAATTTCCATCGAAAAACATTAGGTCGTTACATTCTTCTACCCTTAATAAATTTCTCCCCCGAAATTTCACTTTACACAAACAGGTGAGAGTACTTCTCCTTTATTTCCTCTTCTAGTTCCCAAGTTTCTTCCTCAAACTTATAATTCCTCAATAGCACTTTGACAAGATGGGTTGTCATGTTGCATAGAACCTTATCTCTCCTGTCCAGAATCTTTACTGGCTTCTCCTCATAGGATAGATCATCTTCCAGCTGCACCACCTTTCAGTTTTGTACATGTCAGGGGTCTGGTATGTACTTTCTCAGTAGTGATACATGAAACACATCATGAACTTGAGACATATTTTGTGGAAGTGAAAGATGATAGGCCGCATATCTTATGCGGTCAAGGATCTTAAAGGGGCCAATATACCTTGGGCTTAGCATCCCTTTCTTCCCGAATCGCATGACTATCTTCCATGGAGATATTCTAAGGAAGACTTTATCTCCAATGTCGAACTCCAAATCCCTTCAATGGTTTTCAACATAGATCTTTTTCCAACTTTGAGCAGCATTGATGTGTTTCTGGATGACTTGAACCTTCTCTGTCATCTCTTGAACAAGATCGAGTCCAAGTAGCTTTCTTTCTCCAACTTCATCCCAACAGGTTGGAGTTCTACATCGCTTCCCATAAAGAGCTTCATACGGTGCCATCTGAATACTCGAGTGGAAGATATTATTGTATGAGAACTCAACCAATGGGAGATGTTGATCCCATGAAACTTTGAATTCACGAGAGCATTCTCTTAGCATATCTTCAAGCATCTGAATAGCTCTTTCAGACTGTCCATCTGTTTGGGGGTGATAAGTCGTGATGAAATTTAATTCACTACTTAAATCATGTTGAAGTCTCCTCCAGAATTTAGATGTGAACCTCAGATCACGTTCAGAGACAATTAAGGGTGGAACACCGTGCAGTCTCACCACTTCCTTTACATATATATTTTCAAGTTGTTCAAGAGATAGGTCTTCCCTAATAGTGATATAATGGGCAGTCTTGGTGAGTCGTTCAACCACAACCCATATCGTGTTATTTTCATTTGACATATTCGAGAGACCCATGACAAAGTACATAGTAACATTATCCCATTTACAAATGGGTATAGGTAATGGTTGCATCATACCTTTGGACTTTTGTCGCTCATCTTTATCTTCCTGACATACCAAGCACCTTGATATATATTCTGCAATCTCCTTCTTCATGTTATCCCACCAGAAGTATTCTCGGAGATCATGGTACATCTTGGTACTCCCAGTTTGGATAGAGAAAGTTGAGCTATGTGCATTGTCCAATATGTCCTTCTTTATCCCGAGTGATTAAAGCACACAAAGACACTTTCCAAACCGAATCATACCATCATCGTCGATGTGGAACTCTTGAAGCTTCCCTTCCTTTAATGTATTCACCCTCTTTTGTATCCCCACCTCATCCCTTTGTGCTTCCTTAATCTTCTCCTGGATGGATGGTTGCGCAATCATTTGGGAAAGATAGGATATATCCCCTACCCTTATGATTTATAAATAAATTCGTTGCAAATCCAAGAAGATAAGATCTTTCTCAATCTACAACATGGATAGAGTAGCAGGTTCTTTTTTGCTTAGAGAATCGACTACATTGTTCGCCATTCCTAGATGATAGTTAATAGAGAAATCACAATCCTTTATTATCTCTAACCATCTCCTTTGACGCGTGTTGAGATCCTTTTGTGTGAATATATACTTTAGGCTCTTGTGATCAGTTTATATGTCACACATCTCTCCATAAAGGTAGTGCTGCTATATTTTCATGGAAAAAATCATGACTGCCTGCTCTAGATCATGCGTCGGGTAGTTCTTCTCATGGATCATCAACTGTCGTGAGGCATAGGCTATTACATTATCATTTTTCATGAGTACAAAACCCAAGACTTTCTTTGAAGAATCACTATATATCACAAAACATTCTCCAATTTTCGGTAGTGTCAGAACAACTGAAGTGATCAACCTTATCTTTAGCTCCTTTAAGCTTCCCTCACATTCATCCGTCTAGACATACTTTACCTTTTTCCTTGTTAACTTTGTCAGCGGCCTTGACAATCATGAGAAATTTCTCACAAAACTTCGGTAGTACCAAGATAATCCCAGAAAACTACGGATTTCTGTGACACTAGAGGGCCTAGGTCATTCCTCAATAACCTTTGTTTTTGAAGGATCCACAGAAATTCCCTCACTTGTGATCACAATTCCCAAGAATGTGAGGTGTTTAATCCAAAAGTCACACTTTCTGAACTTGGCGTAAAACACTTCCTTTCTCAAAGTCGCCAACACAAGTCTTATATGTTCTCCATTTTCCTCATTTCTCTTAGAATAGATGAGAATATCATCGATAAACACTACCACAAATTTTTTGAGGTAATGTCTAAAGATTCTATTCATAAAATCCATGAATATTGCAGGGGAATTAGTAAGTCCAAATGGAATCATTAAAAACTCATAGTCACCATATCTTGTTCGGAAGGCAGTCTTCTAAATATCATCCTTCTTCCCCTTTACCAGATAATATCCAGAACGAAGATCCACCTTTGAGAAGTATTGATCTACTTTAAACTGGTAGAAAAAGTCATCAATACTAGGGAGAGGATAGTTGTTCTTTATGGTGATCTTGTTGAGTTCCCGATAATCGATACATAGCCACATTGTTCAATCCTTCTACTTCACAAAGAGCACTGGCGCACCCCAAGGTGATGCACTGGGGAGTATGAACACTTTGTCCAGATGTTCTTGCAGCTTCTTCTTTAACTCCTTCAGTTCGCTAGGAGCCATCTTATATGGACACTTCGAGATAGGAGGAGCTACGAGTATGAGTTCAGTTGAGAACTCTACCTCACAATCCGAGGGAATTCTTGGTAACTCTTTATTAAATACATCATTATATTCCCTCACTATGGGAATTTCCTCAAGGTTGGCACTTTCCTTCAACTCAACCATCTGGGCAAGGTATGCTTCATCATAGGGAATCAACACCCACACCATTGAAAGATTTTTTAAAGGAGATTCATGATATCCCATGCATTTTTAGAGGAGCATGGGATGGGTTGGAATATGAAAAGATATTTCCTTTTCCCGATAGTTGATATGTTCTCTATATAACGAGAGCCAATCCATTTCCATTATAGCATCGAATTCCACCAAAGGAAGTATTACAAGATTCGCTGGAAGAATATTCCCACTTACGCCAATAGGAGAGGAGTCAAAAACATGGGTTGAAATGATTTCAACACTTTGGGTTTTTACAGATATCTCAACATCAAGGTTTCTAGGCTTCGATTCTATATTTCTAGCAAACTTACAATATATAAAGGAAAGCGTAGAACTAGAATCATATAAGACTTTTTCCATTCTTGAGTGAATAGTAAGTATAACTTGTATGACTTCATTATCATGATCCACCTCCACATTATTGATGGAATAAGCCTTCCCTTGTTATTTTGGATTTGGTGGTTGCTGATGTTGATTACCCTCGGGAACACGAGGTTTAGTGCACTAGTTTACATAGTACCATGGCTCCCTATATTTGTAGCATTGAACCATGGGTGGTTCTCTCCTTTAATCGGTTACATTCTCCATTGTTTTCGGGTCTTTCCAAAACTCTTGAGTATGGTTTCCTTCTTTCCCACACTTGAAGCATTTCCCCGTCCCTTTGAGGCAGTTCCCATGGTGTAACTTCCCACATTTTTGGCATGTAGGATGTTGATTTTTTTCACACCTTTATCATTAGATCCACATGCTTGAAACTCCATCTTTCGTTTCTTATCCCCATAGCCAAGGGACCATTCTCCAAACTCCATCTCCACTATGAGATCTCATCGAACAACTTCTTCATAACTCCCAAAGTCTTGAATTGCAAGAGCCTTTCGAATGTGTGGTTTTAATCCACTAAATAATAAATTAATTTTTCTATCATTGTTGATAACAAAACCCGGAGCGTACCTTGAATGCCTTGTAAAATTTTCTTCATAGGTTGTGACAGATTCTCCTTATTTTTTCTTGATCTCTATGAATTCTCTCTCTATCTTCGTGCTAAGAGTTCATGGGAAGTACTTATTAAGAAACATTATCTTAATGTATTCTCATTCCATCGCTTCAATTTCCTCCTTTGGCTTGGTGTTCTTAATCAAAGCCCACCATTGATCGACTTATCCATCTAGACGATAAATGGCTAGGGTCACCTTCTCCGTCTCATAACAGTGAAGAACAGAAAATATCTTCTCCATGGATTTGACCCACTCTTCCATAACTAGTGGATCGGAAGATCCACTAGACCTCGGTGGTCGTTGCCACATAAAACATTTGATAGCCTGTTTCTCCCTCTTTGATGAAGGAGTATGTTCCCCATTGTTATGGTTATTGTTCATAACCTGAGATAATTTGGTAATCATTTCCATGATGTTTTGATCTCCAACTCCCAAATCATTCAGGATGTCGTTCGAGCAATCGTTGCATTGGCCATCGCACAAGTTGTTGGCTTGATTTCTCCTTGTTCTCACTGTTTTCTAAAATAGAAAAGGTTAGAACAAAACATTAGTAAACAAGTCATGAATAACATATTCATTTAAGTAATTTATCCCAAAAACATAACATATGGGATTCCTATATAAATATTCTTGTGTGCATATTTGTACTTAGTCTCTTGCTATAGGTTTTACCTAGGGTTCACTAATCCTAATTCCCAAATTAACTAAACCTTTCCTATGATACCAACTATAGCTTCCCGGACTTTTCTTACATTACTATTAAATAATTTCAAAGATAAACAAAATAATAGTATTACATATAAGGGGTCCAAAGGTTTAGTGTCTTGGGAAAACTAGGACCATACAAAACAATTATAACATCAAGCTTAAACATTTATTAAATTTCTTCTTCTCTAGGTTTTTATTGGAACTTGTCCTCTCCTTAGTACTTGTATCCACCTGAGGATATAAATCAAAAGGGGTGGGCTAAAATACCAGTAAGAGGATAGATAAGATGAATATATCATGGGGTGAGCATAATCATGACATAGGCAAAATATCATGAACATGAGAGGAGCATAAATAAAAGACTTAAGATGTGGCAATCCATAAAAATGAAACATCATGTCTTAGTTGTTAACTACCACACATACTTGTGAACCAATCTAGAATCTTGTTCACACATCATTTAACATTTAGTCATGAGAGTCATCACTTTATCCAATGCATTGGAGTGCTATATAATTCCAGGTGCACCCGTCACGTGAAACATTCATATTTTGCTATATAATTCTGGGGGCACCTGTCACCTCATAATATTATCATTATCATGCATTAAACACAGAACATATATCAATAATGAACATAACTAAACCATGGTAATTAATTGGTTTCATATCATAATAATACATTCATAAGCTTTGGGTTCCCAAAATAAAGAGGGAACAACATTCTTGATACAAGAACCATCAATCATGAATGAGAGGTAAAAGTTGTGTTCTTAAAAGAAGTGTTCTTTTGGAAATCATTTGGATTGACATAAACTTAATTAGAAAACATGTATAACCCATAAAAGGAAATAGAATTATGAAAAATGAACCTTAAGGAGGGACCATATCAAAAATGGAGTGAAAGAGGTAGAACCTGAAGGATGAAAGTTGGGTTTGAGAATTACCCCTTACCATGTATCTGAATACTTATTTCTCTTTAATGTCCTATATAATGACATTATTTTCATTAATTAGATATTAAATAACCCTTTATACATCAATAGGGTCCATTCTGGTTTCATTATTTCATTTTATGTTCCTTTTAATGACTTATAGAGCTTAAAAACTTTGTTCGGGGATGTTCATTTTTATGGTTTTTCTTGGGTGGTTCACTTGTATTCATAAATTGAAGTTCGGGTAGAATATGGGTAAACATCCTGAACTATTATTAAATGTTATTAATTAAATTAAATTATTTAAAATTATCTTATAATGATTTATATCATATTACATGTGGATGAATCATTAGATAAAAATTAAATGAAAATTGTTTGGGTTAATTTTTTCGGTTTTTCGATCACAATGACCTTTTTTGAATTTATCACTTAGTAATATGTTCATAATCCAGTTATAGAACATTAAATAGGACATAATACATAAAAAATATTCTGTTTCAACCACAAAATGTTTTTCATGACAAGATCTGAAGGTAGAAATGGAAGAAGAAAGCATGTCGTTCTTGAAGGTGATAAATTAACACCTCACGAACATCGTTCTCTTTAACAGAATAAAAGTAATAGGGAAAGGGGGTTGGATGATATAATATCCTATTAGAATCATAAAATTATATTAAATATATAATACTAGAGTTATAGTACCATTTGGATGAAGATAGGTGGGGAGAGATCAAGAAATGAACTTGAACTTGAAAGAGAAATAAAGGAGAAGAGGGAGAGAAATTGCCTCTTAAATCCTCCTCTCGAGATCCTCCTTACGGAAGCTAGGATTGGTCTTTTGATGAGACCAGTAGATCTTGGACGTGGGATAGGGGCTTAGGAAGAATTTCGGGCAGAGTTTAGAGAAGTCTTGGAGCTTGAGAGGTGGGAGGAAAAGAGGGTGTGAAGCGTGGTATTTATAGTGGAGGGGGGAGGGGTTCCTTAATATAAAATTCATTAGATTATTAATTTATCCAAATACAAGTAATTGCGAGTCTTGGATAACCAAGAATAGTAATTTTATCATTTGATCCCGAAACAAGTGGGATTACATCAGTAGAACATCAAACATGACACTATAATTATCTTATTTAGCTTATTTTTGTAAATTATGGCATTTCACTATCCATCAAAAATTTATGTATTTCAGAAAAATACCATGAATTTACCCCCACCATTTTTAGACGTGTAGAATCGAAAAATGGAGTCCATTTTTCAAAAATAAAATTCTATATATTATTAATTTAATATTTAATTAAAATCATAATTTACTTTAAAACAGTATTTAAAATTGAAACTGATTTTATAGTGCTTTCAAAAATTACGTAGGGTCTTATAAAATTATCTAAAAACTATAAGACATTGATTTGATAATTAATGAACACATTTTAAGGAAAATACATTTTTTTAAATTAATTAATTATAATTATTTATTTATGACTTACAGAAAACCAAAACATTTACTAATGTCAAGTTGTCACTTTCTAAGATGTCTAAATTTTAATTAATTAATCAGGGGTAAGGTTACTCTTATGTTGGATGATTTACTATTCATAAGGGTCACATTACTATTCATAAGGGTATGTTACTATTCATAAGGGTAGGTTACTATTCACCAAAAAATATTTTTGTTTTATTAGACTCAAAAAAGAATCTTGAACACAACCATGTATGTCAGATTTTTGAAATTCAAAACATATAAGTAACAAACTTATGTTTAGAGGTCACTTAGCACTTAGTAGTTCATTATTCTGTGGTTTAATGTGGTTTTTATGACATAATTATAAGAAAGGAAATTTCCATTGAAAAACTTTGGGTCGTTATAAGATTCATGTCTAGTTCCATGTTTTAGACAACATGACTTTCCCTTGATCCCATCCTTGACCTTATTCATCCTTATGTCCTGCGAAAAAAATTTCAAAAACATGGGATAAGCATAAAAATCACAGGAAGGGTTATAAAACACATAAAGAAAACATCAGATCATCAATACATACATAACATAATCTCTTTAACATGCCTCATGACATCATAAGATTTATGAATAACACATATAAATCATAAATTATAAAGGTAAGTTGTGGCATATATAACATACTTACATTGTAGCTTTCACTGCTACATAGGAAGTTACATTTGGAATACCCGTCACAGTATATTCCTTAAATCTCTTAGGATAAACATTCGCATTTACCTCAATCATGTTACCCAATTAATTGGAGATTTATCTCATGCTCACCCACCCTATGTTTATCATGGAACCACCCATATACGTAACTATTCCCAAGAACCATAACATATTCATAGCACATAAAACAAATATCAAAGGAAAGATAATATTTCCACATTTCAATAACAATATATCTTTTAAATATATTGACATAACAAATCCATTTTTAAAACTATTTTCAATACCAAAATATGTAACATAGTATATGGTATTCATTTTTCTTTTAAAAACATTACGGATTGTTAAGGAAGCCAAAGATCAAATAATGCTCGCGGCGGCGGAAAAGGTCGTTGTCACTGCTAACATTAAATAGAAACATTCATTTTTGTCATTTAGTAAAACACCTCATAGAAAAAGATTATTTTTGAATGAAATGAGAATTCAAATGTTATTATACACTGTATAAAAGAAAGTCAAGTCTAAAAAAAATATGCCTTAATGAAAGGATATTGAGACGATGTCCCTTACCTCATGTGTGACTTGACTCGATCATTATTTAATCTCCTGAATAATAATATAAATTTAATTTATATACTTTCTTAAAAAAACTTTTTCATGTTTATTATTCATTTTATATCAATTATTACATTTCTATAACAATTAATAATTTCTTTTTGTTCAAATCAGACATTTTGTTGATGTTCGGAACTTGAGTTAAAAATGAACTTGTTATAATTTTAAATTGTACTTGTGGTCGAAATTAAATTATCTCCAGAATAAAATTCATTATTTAGATATCATAAATATCATATATATCTAATATATATATGTATTTATAATAGTACATTACATTTTGAGATAAGAAATGAAATGCACCGTTCATTGAGACGGTAAGTCGTACGTACGCTTGAACGCTAATTTAATTCCTCTTTCATATTTAATGAAATAGAAACATAATGATACATAGGCATAATATAATTATAGTATAATATCATATATAATTTTATTAATTCCATCCTTTATACGTTCAACGTATTGCATGAACGAGTTCTATCACTTTGAGGGGGTGGTAGTCCGCACTTCCTCAAATGAAATTATCATATTTACCCACTATGGAAACCATAAAAGTATTATATAAATGAAAAGTAAATAAGTATAGAAAAAATATAAATATAATATATATCACATATAAATACAGTTTCATCTTAATGGCCACCATAAGAGATAGTAGGAGAATATTTAACAATCATCATTTCGTGAGGCAGTAGTTCATCGTCCACAGAAATAGTATATTTTTTAACCATTAGATGGATGTGTGTGTAATTGTAGTTGGATTCATTATCATAAAGACAATATATTATATTTATAATACTGTTTTTGTTATAAAATAAAGGAAAAAATGTTTTTATGGGGTTGGTGAAGTAAAATAAAACAAAAGAACTTATGAGAAGACGATACATTTAAATTGGCTACCTCCCTTTTGGTTTGAACCAAAAGGTTTACATGAATTGCCTTATTCATATGAGAAGGCTTATAGGGGGAGGATAGGTATGTAGGTAGTTTAATTGGGTAGAGTTTGGACGATCCAAGGGGCTTGAGAAGTGTGAGTAATGGGTTAGAAGTGAAGGATTTTTTAAGGGGGGGGAGGGGTTATTTATGGAATTGTGAAAATATTATTTTATTATATAATGATTTTCAGTTTCAAAATGTCCAAAACTCATTAAAGTAGAATATAATATGACTCATGTTCAAAATAAAATCATTAAGAATAATTGGACAGGTTTTTTATATTGTCTTAATTTTTATAATCTTATTTATTTAAGTCATTCATTAGTGAGGTAGCCAGTGCGTCATTATTGTGTCGTAAATAATTTTGTTTATATGATGTCTATAAATTATAAAACAAATATAATAATGTATAAAATATTTGTATATTTCAAATGAATATTTATAGTCAAATTGATAACTTATATATCCCCATTTAAAAATCAATATACATATATATATATTTGTTTATGTCATTTCTGTCTTTACTTTAAATTAATTAATATTAAGCGTCGTTTTCACTCCCAAGTGGCTCCATGGGGTCCCAAAATCAACCTAAGGATGACCATGGCCAGATATGTATCAACCTGTAGTATTAGGACACATTTTAGGGTAATTTTATCTTATTATAATAATATTTTGTTTCTCTTATTTACCTGATTTACCCTTTAACCATGGTAAATAAAACTTTTACTGAAGTAAATATTTATAATGTATTAAAATAAAAGTTACCTATTTACAGAATATGACCCACCAAATTATAAATATGGAATCCATTTTTACAAATTCAAAACATAGAAGTGGCAGAAAGAAATTTAAATTTAATTCTCGTTGTCAAAACAAAAAAACGAGTTTTTATGAAATAAAAATATCAAAATATTTCCCCTTGTTTATGTTCAATTTCAAAGTGAAATTACTTCCCATGACAAAAATTGGGTTAAATGATAAAAACATAATATAATTACACTATAAAACAAATTTAAAAAATAATCTATCCTTATAAATAAATTAGATTAAATTGCAGTTTTGAATTAAAATACAGTATTTTCACTATTAATTATAGAATAGACATTATCAAAAAAATATCAAAATTTCAACCAATGTATATTTTTATGTCCCAATTCTAAAGAATAATTTTATTTTTTTCAAATAGAACATATAATAGTGACCAAAACTATATTTAAAGATGGTTATCCATCAAAATGCGATAAATTGACCATTTAATGAATATTAGAGTTTTTATGCCTAAAATTATATTCCTTCTTATTTTAAGCATATAAAATTTATTGGATATATGTAAAAACATTTAACAAACATTTATATTCATAATTTAGTTAGTTATTTCCATTCCCACCAATACAATATCTCGATGTTAACTACCATTTAAAATTATATTATTATGTTTTAGTATGACCCAACATTGTGTGCAACAAAAGATTTCAAAAAAAAATTGTTGTTGTGTATCAGGTAAGCTATCGAACATAGAATCCTTTTTAAAATAAAATAAATATTTAAATCACAAATATTAATAAATATGAAAAAGTCAAATTCTTTATATACCTGGGATGTTACATCCTTCCCCCTTTTGGGAATTGTGTCCTCAAAATTTAGTTCACTTATCAAATAAATGAGGGTATTTATCTCTCATAGAATTTTCAGATTCCCATGTTGCATCTTCAACCATATGGGGTTTCCACAAAACATTTACCTGATGAATTAACTTATTCCTCAAAACCTTCCCTCTTCGATTAAGAATCTGGATTGGTTGTTCCTAATAAGAGAGATTCTCTTCCAACTGATCTACCTCTGGGCTCAAAACATGTGATGGATCTGGCATATACTTTCTTAACATTGAAACATGAAAAACATTGTGTACCTGGGATAAACATGGAGGTAAATCCAATATATACGTAACTGATCCAACTTTTTTTAGTATATCATAAGGTCCAATGAGCCTCGGACTCAGCATTCCCTTCTTCCCAAAATGCATCACCCATTTCCATGGAGAAACTTTGATAAAGACATGATCACATACCGTAAAAGAAATATCTTTCCTCTGGATATCTGCATAACCTTTATACCTACTCTGAGATATTCTCATGTTCTTCAAAATAAACATAACTTTTTTTACCATCTCTTCTACCAATTCTGGTCCCATCTGGTTCCTTTCACCTACTTCATCCAAAAAAGCTGTAGTTCGACACCGCTTCCCATATAATGTCTCAAATGGAGCCTTCGATATAATATAATGAAAACTATTATTATAAGAAAATTCAACCAAATAAATATGTTGGTCCCAAATTCCCTGGAAATCCATCAAAAAAGCACATAACATATCCTGTAAGGTTTGAATTTTTCATTCTGACTACCCTTTTGATTGAGGATGAAGAGATGTAATAAAATATAATTCAGTTTCCAACGACTTCTGAAGGCTTTTCTAAAAGTTAGAAGTAAAACTTGGATCACGATCAGAAAAAATGGAGAGGTGAACACCATGAAATCTGACTATTTCTTTAACATTAATCTGAGATAGTTTATCTAGAGAAAAAATTTCTCAAATAGGAAGCAAATGAGCAGATTTATTCAATCGATCCACAATAACTCAGATTCCATTATTACATCAAGATTTCATTCATAATCCCATAATGGAGTCCATGAATATATTTTCTCATTTCCACTCTAGCATCGATAAAGGCTGAAGCATCCCATTCGGTAACTTCCTCTCATCTTTAACCTATTGGCAAGTCAAACACTTCACAATAAAATCAACAATATCTCTTTTCAATCCATCCCCCTAGTAATACTCCCAAAGATCTCTGTACATCTTAGTACTACCAGGATGAACTGAAAACAGATAACTATGAGCTTCACATAAAAACTCATTATTCAACAGTGAATCACATGTAACACATAATCTCTTCCCAAACCTAAAAAATAATCATTATCAATGATAAAATCACGAAAATTACCCTTCTCAACCAACTCTACCTTTTTCTACAACTCACTTACTTCCTTCTGTTCTTTCTTAATTCTGTATGATATAGATGATTTCACTAACACCTGAAACAAAATAGAGGAATTTCATGTACCAACAAAAATTATGAAAAAATTCATCAAATCAAAAACCAAAGGATCTCATTCCAAATGTATCAAGGTTAATGAAGAATTAATATTTCTACTCAAAGCTTCGTACACTTTATTTTCTTTTCCCAGATGGTAATGAATTGTGCAATCATAATACTTGATTAATTCTAAATATCTCCTCTGTATCATGTTTAATTCTTTCTATGTGAATATATAATTCAAACTTCTGTGGTAATTATATATTTCACATTTTAATCCACACAGATGATGCCCAAAAAATTTTAAAGAAAAAACAACATCATCTAATGCCAAATCATGTTTAGGGTAATTTAACTCATGAGGTTTCAACTGACTTGAAGCATAATCAATTAACTAATCATTCTTTATATGGACATAACCATTGCCTTTCAACGAATAATTGTTGTAGATAACAAACTAACCATTTCTGGAAGGCAGTACGAAAATTGGATCATTCACTAATCTTCTTTACAAATTCTGAAAACAATCATCACATTATTTTTTCCAAATGAACTTAACACCTTTTCATGTTAACGTACTCATTTGGATAGACAACAGTGAAAAAATTTCAATAAACCTCCATTAATAACATGCCAATCCAAGATAACTACAAATCTAGGCTATATTTGTGGGTCTTGGACATTCTTCAACAACTTTTGTTTTATAAGGATCAATAGTTATGTCATTTTCTAAAACAATGTGACCAAGGAAAGAAATTTGTTGTAACCAAAACTCAGACCTGCTGAATTTCCCATACTGTTTATTTTCTTTTAATGTTTTCAAGGCAACACTTAAATGACTTTCATGATCCTCTTTTCTTTTGGAATAAACAAAAATATATCATCAATGAAAACAACCACAAACTTATCCAAGAACTTACAAAAAATTCTATTCGTAAGATCCATGAATACAGCTGGTGAACTGGTTAACCCAAAATGAATAAAAAAAATCCTAATTGCCATATCTATTACAAAACACGGTATTTGGAATGTCAGATTCCATTACATTCAATTGATGGTACCCCGCCCTCAAATAAATCTTCAAAAAATACAAATATCCCTGGTGATGATCAAAAAAATCATCATGATGAGGCAAAGGATACTTGTTCCTAACAGTGATGTTATTCAATTCACTATAATCAATGAAAAGTCTCATTGATCTATCTTTCTTTTTAAAAAACAAGATAGGAGAACCCCATGGTGATGTGCTTGGTCAAATGAAACCTTTATCTAATAACTATTGTAATTGCTTCTTTAACTCTAAAAGTTCACTTTGAGCCATTTGATAAGGGGGTTTTGAAATTTCCTTAACATCAGGAACTAAGTCAATAGAAAATTCAACATTCTGGTTTGGTATTATACCATAAAACTCCTCATAAAATAATCAAGATACTCATTTACCACAGGCACATCATTAATTTGAATAGTTCCTTTATTTGCAACAATATGTTCAAGGTAACATTCATTTCCATCTTTTACTAGTTCCTTATTTTCCTAATATGTTATCAAAATTAAGAGTTCATTATTATACATAAATATGAAATCTGTTTGAAAATAATCCTCTTTAGATCTACAGTAAATATTAGAATGATAAAAGAAAGCCAATCCATATACAAAATAACATAAAACTCTAATAGAGGCAAAACAATATGGTTTGTAGTTAGATTCTTTACGCACACAAGGACAATAAGGTTCTTATAATTTATTTTTATCTCAACATTTCTCCCTAGTGTTTTTACCATATGTTCTGGATTCGTATCTTGATATGGAGTACCCAATTTACTAGAAAATTTCACATAAATGAATGATTTTTTAGACCTTTAATCAAACAACACATCGGCATAATCTGAACAAACAAACAGAATACCTGATACTACTTCATTTGATGGCCCAACATCTGTTGAATTAGATGCAATGGATTTCACCACCCCTTTCTGCTTGTAGTTTGGCTTCTTTTCCTCAGTTGGGTTCTTCGTTGGATACTCATTTTCATAATGACCCATTTCATTGAACATAAAATATTTTACTAATTGTAACACAGATTTTTTCTTTCCATTGCCCGAATCTTTTTCAGTGCAATTACAAGACTTATGTCCCATTTTACCACATCGTTAACACATACTAGAATTCAAAAGACATTTCCCAGTATTATTTTTACCACAATTTTCACAAACTGTAAACATATGTTTCTTACCCTCAGACATTTTCGAAGAGTTCTTCCCTTTAGTCTGCCACATTGACCTCGTATTCTGTTGTTTTTCAAAGAACACCTGATCATTCTCTAAATTTATTATTTTTATTTTATTAAAAATCCACTTTAAGGAAAAGTGGGAATCTTTTAGGGACATTCACTAAAGTGCACCATCATACACGACCATCCAAAAATGAAGTTTCAAAATTCAAAAAATTCAAACAATACCAACGTCATCGTGTCTCAAACTATCTCCACAAACCCGGATTCAAATTTCAAACAACACATCATCAATGCCTCGAGCTACGAACCATCCATCCCATGTCATACAAATACCATCTTCGAGAACCCTAATTAAAATTTCAAACAGCACATCATCAATGCCTCGAGCCACGAACAATCCAGCCCATGTCATAAAAACACCATCAGTATTGTGATTTCCAACCACTGTGAACAACGATGCAGGAGATGAACTTGTAGTCAGCAATCAATTCGTAATCACCGAAAACCTCCCGAAGCTGCCCTCATAGACTCACTTCCCAAAAGAACCATCGAGACCACCGCTCAACTCCACCTCAGAGTGAATGGTGAGAACATGGATCCAAAGTATAAAAAAAATGCAGGATTTTGCAGTAACAATGTCAAGAACCTCCTCAAAACATAAACTGCGCAGATGAGGTCATCACACCACCATTGTCGATAGCCAACAGACATCACGAACATGACCCACTCGAGCAGCTCACCCTGACACGCCAACCACATCATCCCAAACCAACAGTCTCCGGTGATGTCTGAGATGACCACTGGAACCCACCAAACCACGGAAATGGCCCCCACTGCAAACAGGGAAGACACCATCCAAGAACCGGTGAGCCACCCGAGAAACACTTCATCGCAGCCTAATCGCCGACGACCAACTCCAAGGCGAGCAACTAGCACCACTGACCACCATCATCACCATCACCGAGAATGAACACATTTCAAACCAAAAGCTGAACCATATACCCGGATGCCAACAATAATGTAGAGATACCTGAACCCATACACACGACATATCACCGAATAAAATCAAAACAGGTTAATCGCTCTGAGAAAAAAAAACCAGCAAACCTTCACCAGTGGCTATGAGGAAGAAACCCGATCAGATATGACAAAGTAGAAATTATCAATGATGTTGTCGAAGCCAACACTAAAATATTTCATCATGCCAATAAAATAAGCGAATTGAAGACCGCCGACCGCCGAACCTCCAAACGCAAACCCTCTTAGTAACATCCACTCGATATCCAACTTTGAGAGGCGTAGAGGAACGATAGGTCAGAGTAGGGATCTAGTGGACAAGGGCTTCAACCGAGAACATCCTTCGTCATCGAGACCCCAAACCACCCTGAAAGAAGACATCATCTACAAGGCTGAAATCTAGAAGCACATACACCCAAGCAGTCCACGACCACCACTAGACCAACATCCCGCAACAAAATCTGACCCATCATTGTTGAAATGAAAAACATGAGCTGACCGCACCATCGAGAGTACGATAAAGCTAAACGAAGCATCGACGAGAAAATGAAACCTGATGAGAGAGAAAAGGAGAAAAATTAGGGAAGGGGAAGGAGGATGGAGAAGGCACCGGAAAATGAGATCATTCCCTCTCCAAATCACCGGTGTGGAAAACCCTAGGGCGAGAGTGGGAGGGGAACGACGCCGCTCAGAGGCATTAAGAAGATGAAATCTAGAACACCTGATCATTGGAAAACTCCATTTCCACCTAATGCGCATATCAAATAATTTTTTCATTACTTTTTAACTCACGAGAATCTAAATCCATTCGATAATTTGGTTTTAATACTGAGTAAAAATGGTTGATTTTACTATCAATATCTCATAGAAAATTTGGAGCATACCTTTCCATTCGAGTGATTTTTTCTTCATAATTATCCCCTACGTAATCCTCCTACCTCAATTCGAAGAATTGTTTTTCCATCCAATGATATACCACCTTAGGAAAACATTGCTCAAGAAACATAAATTTGAATCCATCCCAATCTATAGAATCAATTTCCTCACTATCCTGGATATTTTTCACTATCAACCACCACTAATAGACTTAAACTTCAAAACGGTAAACATCGAGACTAACCTTTTGATGTTCTAAACACCCCATGACATCAAAAATATTCTCTAGTGCTTTAATCCACCCTTCAACTATAACAGGGTTAGATGATCCTCTAAATGATGGGGGATAATTCCTCATGAAATCCTCCACTATTGACATGTTCCTCTATGGTTGATTTGGATGATATTTTTCATGGATAACCCCAATATTTATAGATTGATTTAACTGTGCCATCACTGAAACAAACTGTTCAGTTCTGATTCCAACTATCTCAGGTTGTTGATTTGGAATGTTGTCATCCTCTTGATGTCATCCCATCAAAGCTGCCTTGTTTCTTCTATGGAAGACATTCTAACCACAAAAATATCTTAGGTAAAGCAACATGGTAACCTATAAATACTATATCATTTCAATCATAAAATAAACTAAAAATAATTTGTGGATATTAATTTAACAATATCCTAACTCCTAAAGTTTTCTAAATCGACCTATGATACCAATTATAGGGACCCGGCCTTAAAACATTACATAATCTTAAATTAAATGAATAATTCACATTGAGGATATTTTCAAGTTTATAGTTTTAGAGAATTAGGCCATAACTATTACATTACATCTCAAAAATTACAAATTAGACAATTCTACTCAGTTTCCATTTTTTTATAGAATAAAAACTCTTGAGAAAATAGACATGTCTAGTTCCATGTTTTAGACAGCGTGACTTTCCCTTGATCCCATCCTTGACCATATTCATCTTTAAGTCATATGAAAATCATTTCAAACACTTCGTATGATCATAAATAACTCAGTAAGGGTTATAAAACAAAGAAGAAAAACATTATAACATTAATACATACATAACATAAGGTTCTAAAAATACCTCATGAAGTCATAATATTTATGAATAACACATAGAAATAATAAATTATAATGGTAACTTGTGGAATATGTAACATAATTACGTTGTATATTTCATAGCTACATAGGGAGTTACATTTGAATAACTATCACAGTATATTCCATAAATATCTTAGGAGAAACATTCACGTTTACCTCCATCGCATTGCCCAATATATTAGAGAGCTATCTCAATCTCACCTTCCCATGGTTTATCACAGAACCACATTTATAAGTAACAATTTCCAAGAACAATAACATATTCCTAACACATAAAACAATTATAAAGGAAAGATAACATTACAACATTTCAATCACAATATATCATTTAAATATATTAACATAAAAAATCCATTATCAAAACAATTTTCAATACCAAAATATGTAAAAGAGTATATGGTATTTATTTTCCCTTTAAAAACATTATGGCATGTTAAGGAATCAAAAGTTCAAATAATACTCGTGGCGGTGGAAATGGTCGTTGTCACCGCTTACATTAAAAAGAAACATTACTTTTTTTCATTTAGTATAAATCCTCATAGAAAAAGATTACTTATGAATGAAATGAGAATTAAAATTTTTTTATACACCATATAAAATAAATTCATGTATAAAACAAAATATGCCTCAATGAAAGGAGATTGAGACAAAGTCCCTTACCTCATGTCCGACATGACTCGATTGTTCTTTAATATCCTGAATAATAAACTAAAGATAATTATTACTTGATTAAGAAAATTTTTCAAGTTAATTATACCTTTTATATCAATTAATACCTAGATATAACAATTATTTAATTATTTGAGTTCATATCAGACATTTTGTCGATGTTTGGAACTTGAGTTAAAAATGAACTTGCTATGATTATAAATTGTCCTTGTGGTCAAAATTTAATTATCTCCAGAATGATATTCATAATTTAGATATCATATATATCATATATATCCAGTATATATATGTATTTTTAATAGTATATAACATTTGGATATAATAAATGAAATGTATCGTTCATGGAGATGGTAAGCCGTACGTACACATGAATGCAACTTCCATTTCAATTTCATATTTAATGGAATAAAAACATAATGAAACACATGTATATTTTAATTCCAGTTTAATATAATATATAATTTCATTAACTCTATCCTTTATAAGTTCCATGTATGGCATGAACGAGTCATATCACTTTGAGGGGGCGGTAGTCCACACTTCCTCACACGAAATTATCGTATTTCCCAACTATGGAAACCATAATGATATTCTATAAATAAAAAATAAAGAAGCTTACAAACAGTATAAGTATTACATATATCACATATAAATATAGTTCCATCTTAATGGACACCATAATAGGTGGTAGTATAATATTGAACATCATCGTTTCATGAGGTGGTAGTTCCCTGTCCAGAGAAATGGTTTGTTCTTTACCCATTAGATGGAGGTGAGTGTATGTGTAGTTCTAATAATTCTCATAAAAATCCTAGTATATTAAGGAGACTGTATTTGTATAAAATAAAGGAATAAAAAGAGTTTATGGGGTTGTATAAGTAAAATAAAACAAAATAACTTAATAGAATACGTTGCCTTTAAATCGGCTATCTCCCTTTTGGTTTAAGGAAAAATGTTTACTTGAATTGCCTTCTTCCAATGGGAATGAATCTAGCTGTATAAGAGGGATCTAGGGAGTTTAATTGTTCATATTGTGGATGAGCCAAGTGGATTGAGATGTGTGAGGAATGGGTAAGAAGTGAGGGCTTTTTATAAGGGTAGGAAGGGCTCTTTAGGAATGTCTGAAACTATTATTTTATTATATAATATTTTCGGTTTAAAAATGTCCAAAACTAATTAAAGTAGAAGATAATATTACTCGTGTTATAAATTAGATTATACAATAAAAATTTGACAGTTTTTTGGATATTATATTAATTTTGATAATCTTATTTATTTAAATCATTCATTAACGAGGTAAACACAACATCATTATTGTGTCACAAATAATTTTATTTATTTGATGTCTAAAAATTATAAAAAAAACTTCATGATGTAGTAATAAAATTTATCCTTAAAATTAATATTTGTAGTCGAAGAGATAACTTATATAACCTCATGTAAAATTGATTTACTAAAATAAATATGTTTTTTCCATTTCTGTCTTCAATTTAAATTATTTAATATAAAATGTCATTATCACTCTCATGTGGTTCCATGGGGTCCCAAAATCAACCCAAGGATTACCATGGTCATAAATGTATCCACCAATATGATTAAGACAGGTTTAGGGTAATTTTATATTACTTTAATAATATTTTGTTACCCTTATTTACGAAATTTACCTGTTAACCAGGGTAAATACTTTTTTAAGTAAATATTCATGAATAAAAATAAAAGTTACATATTTACAAAATTTAGACCTCCTGATTCAAAATATGGAATATTTTTTTTCAAATTAAAAAAACAGAAGTGGAAAAAATTAATTTAAAATTAATTCCCATTGTTAATACAAAAATCATGTTTTTAAGAATTAATAACTATCAAAAGATTGACACTTGTTTATGTCTAATTTCAAATTGATATTACTTAAAATGAACAAAATTTGATCAAATCATAAAAAAATAATATAATTATACTTTAAAACCAATTAAAATTATAATCTAAACTTATAAATAAATTAGATTAAAATGCATTTTTGACTTAAAATATAGTATTTTCACTATTCATTAAGAAATGAACATTATCTGAAAAATTCCAAAATTTCATCCAAAGTAAATTTTGATTTCCTGATTCTAAATAAGAATTTTATTTTGTCAAATAGAACATATAAAAGTGACCAAAACTATATTTAAAGAGGGTTCCCTATCAAAAGGCGATAAATCGACTTTTTCATGAATATAAAAGTATTTATGCCTAAAATCAGATTCTTTCTTATTTTAAGCCGCTAAATTTTATTGGATAAATGTAAAAACGTTTAACAAACATTTATATTAATATTTTAGTTAGTTCTCTCCCTTCCCTCCAAAAAACACTTAGGTGTTAACTACCATTTAAAATAATATTATTATTTTGTAGTATGACTTAACATTGTGTGCAACGTAAGATTTCAAAGAGCCCTATTGTTGCATATCAGGTATTCTATCAAACATAGACTATCCTTTAAAATAAAATTAATATTAAAATCACAAATATTAATGAATATGAAAATTTATTATTCTTTATATATCAGGGATGTTACACCTATAATAGAGCATACACCGTAAGCCTTGAATTAGTTCTCATAAGAAATTAACAGTTTATCTAGACAAATGTGAAGGATTCTAGGAAATTTATTTTTTATATATTTGATTTCATGATAGGAAATCAGTTTTTAAATAATATAGTACATGTGGTGTCCTTTTAAAATGGGGAGATAGGACACACATGAATATTTTCAAAATATTAATTAATATTCATATATTACACATTCTGAATGGCTACAAAATTAGAAAAATAATTTAATATTAGACGATATAAGGTCAATAAATTACAACATGGTAGGAAATATCTAATCTTATTTGTAATTTTATCCCTTATCATTTTGGTTTTAACTAATCTAATATGGTTTACTCTTACTGTGGAAACTTATTTTTTTAAATGATAGTATTACAAATGACCAAAAATTAACGTATAATCAATACAAAATTTGGAAATTTTAATTAAAATATTTTATTCAATTTTATCAAAATCAATTTCTATATGAGATATAAATTAATTTCAAAAAGAACATGTTTAATGCTATGGAAAAAAAATTTCCTGAAAAATGAATTTTTTATTATAAAAATGATTGTATAAAGAAAATAAGCGTGATTTTTTATTAAATTGAGATAGTTTATTTTTTTAATAAAAATAGTCTAATGATATTTATAAATCAATAAAGAATTTTTTACTTTGTAAATTCTCTAATGTAGAATATATTTTTCTACAAAAATACCATTTTTGAAAATTCAAGGAAATTTTAATCTTTCAAAAAAATCAAAAAACATTAACCTCAAATTAATTTTGATATGTTGACTTATAAAATAATATTAATTTTTTCAAGATATGATTCTAAAATGTGGGCTATATTAAATATAATATCCATTAAAAATCCAATAAAATAATTTTTTTTTGAAAATGAATATTTGATGTGTACAATGACATTATTATCATTAAAATCCTAGTAACCATAATTTTATTGATGTCAACATATTTTAGTGAATATATAATCCATTAATTTCAATGTATATTATGATTGACTGTTATTTAATTAATTAATAACCTAAAAAACAGTGCACACATATATAAGTTTTATGAAAAATAACATTGTTTATATTAAAGTGATTTAATATATCTTCCAACATGTTATAGTACTAATATAAGTATGATTATTCATTTATTGTTTTAAATTATATATATATAATTGAAATAATTATTAATAGATATTACAATAAATTATATAGAAGGAAATACATTACATGTAAAAAAATGCTTCTGTCAAAAAGGAAATTTAATAATTAATTGATTTTATTAAAAATTTAGTTCTTATTAATGTATTTTTATCATACAAAATCATTATAAATATATTTAAATTTTAGTAGTCATATTCTTACCCACTAATCAAATAATTAGTTTTTAATGGTGTGTTATATCTCTGGTCATTCCGACTCGATGTTTTGTGTGATTCTAGCTATCAAAAATGTCCAGATTATTTTGAAAGAAACTCGTTCTATATATTTGGGTCTTATATTAACCAACTCCTAAAAGTAACTTCATACTTAAAATTTTTTTAATATAAACTCATAAATGTGAATATATTTAAATCATCACATCCTCAGGTTCCTAGGAAGAATCCACGCATTTTGGATTCATCCATAAATCATTAAACATGTGATTGATTCTATTATTTATAATTTAGTAAATATTATTCATGATCTCTAATAGGAATATATAATTGGAATCATCATAAAAAATCTATAAAACCAATGATTTCATTTAATTTAATGTATCATGTATAGGATTCCTTAAGAGATGTGCATGGTACATATCATGAACAAGAGAGAGGTGTCTATGGGAGATCTATAGTCTAAGAAATAATCATGATACAATTATAAATTTCTAAGACATGAACATATCTATAAATTAACATAAACATCATTAGATATCACATAACTTTCATCCATGCAGATATTCATAGGAATATAATCTAAATATCTTCAAACACATGGTCTCACTTATGATTTATTCTATAGAATATTCCATCAAAAATAAGGTACCTTGATAATCTGTTGAGTGGATATATACTTACATTCCATTTAAGTAGTAATATAATGTTATAATAATGTTCATTCAAAAATATTATCACAATTTATTGGATTTCTTCACTTTATCAAATAGAGGGTATCATAAGAATTCATCCAAATAATTGAGTCAAAACTATTTTTATATTTAAATTACACCTAAGGTTGTCAATGATATAATAGTATTGGATTTTAATAGTTTATTATGTATATATGAGGGGGTGTAAATTTTAGACTAAAAATTATAATAAAAACCATAATTACCCTTATTAAAAATTATTGGACCCATAGATCATCTGATTATTAGAGTGTTGGAATCATAACAAAAAATAATCATTAAACAAATGAATTTTATTATTATTAGAGTCACACAAATAAATAGTCTATCATACAGATAATTATTGACCAAATTTTTAATAAAAATACATGCCAAAATATTAAACATGAATAAATAAGAAACAAAAATATTATAAAATCAAGAAAGACTTGCATTATTTATGTAAAAGAATATAACCTCTGACATTAAGAGTTAAGGAAGTGAAAAATTCCAACTAAATATGTCTACATTTGTATAGCGTTGTATGGTCTTTATTTATATACTATGAAATCACTTGATAATATGATTCATATATGCCTTCCTAACGCTATATTCCTTCAATACAATGATCATCCACAATCTTCCCCTCCCTGAAAGACCTCAATATGATATATCAGATTCATCGTTATTCTTTCCTCAGATTATCTTGATCAGTTCTAGGATCATAATATAAATCGAAAAGAAAACTGATTAAAGGAATATATATTCTATAAAAGGATTCATTATAAAATTAAGCAACCTAACAAATAAAAATTCTAGGAATGAGGTGTTCAAACAGAGAAAACAGGAGTTGTGAATGCATTATCTCCCAAAAAATTAAATAACCTGCTATTTATATGAAATAATACAATGGTCATATCACATAAATAGTTGCAATGGCCTCTCACTCCTTTCACATTAATAGTTCACAATGATCTATATCATTGACATTACATTTCGATATTTCATGACCCGAAAAGGTTTATTTTATCACCATTAAAATGATATTAATAATTCTTTCTTATATAAATGAATCTACATAATCTAATTATAAGCATTCGATTGTCCAATTTACATCATTATTAATTTTTAATATGATAACTTGAATAGGGTCAGTTTGATAAATCGATACCAATTTCAATCTGATGGTAATATCTTTTTACTATATTATATATATGAAATTTGTCTAAGAACTTTTTAGAATTGATGTTAGGATAATTTATTAAAAAAATCAATGAATCTGATTGAATAAAAAAATTATTCATGTTATTTATTATAACTATTTCTATGTTTTGTATAAAAAAATATTTATACAAAAAACATAAAAAAATTGGGATATATAAATTTAGTAAACATGATTCTAATAAGGTTTTTAATATGATTTTCAAAACAGTGAAAATGAAAACATAGAAGGTTATATTTATACTCATCAATCTATTCCTTTCTAGAATGTACAAAATAGAACACATTAAATTAAAAATAATAACATTGAAAAAGATAAACAAAATTCTTATTTTAGGAAGATAAATTATATTTTATTATCTAATATTATCTACCCATAATTTTATAACTCCATTATGATCTGATTGAATAAATTTGAACATCATATTATCCACCTTTGTAAATGTATTTCTTTTATATTAACTCCCATTTTAAGAATCATCACTATAAAAATAACTCCCGAAACATATCAAAAAAAATCCCTTTAAAAAATTCTCTTAAACTTTTCCCATTGGAAACTTATCCCCAATTATATTTTTCCCTTTTGAGATATAAATATCTCCCCCATTATGATTTAAAAAAATTATAGGTAATGAATGTATATTTTCCTTAAAAAATAGTAAATTAATAAAAATAAAAACAAATGAATTTCAATTTACAAATAAAATATGAAATAAAATAAAGAGTGTAAATCCTAATAAAATTGAATGTTATTCAGACACAAGATAATTGGTTGAATAATTCATTCAGATTCAACATTCATTCAAATTTTTTCTACAAAATTACAGTAAGAGTTTAAATTAAAATGTTCATTATTTATTCCTTATCTTTTTCACATTTTCTATCATTTTCATGAACTCTTCATGATCCTTATGTCCCTCTAAGATATAATACTGATGTATCTTGACACGATCTTACATCACTTTCATATCTTGAACATATTTCTTTACACTTTCAATTACCTTATAGATATTTCCGTTTTATTCCTAAAAATATAAAATATTGTTATATCCCATTAGAATTATATTATTTTTTATCTCAAGTTTATGATTAAAAACATTCACCAACTTGTTAGTTTCATCAGTCTTGTCTATAATTTATTCCAAAAATTTTACTATGTCTAAAACATCGATGGTCAACTATTCAAAATATCATGTCATTTTTACAGAATTATTTTTGAATTCAAAAAATGATAATCATGATCCTTGAGTTCACTATCAACAATGTTTAACCATTTACCATCTATTTTTAATACATTCTCTATACCTATTTCATTTCATTAAATGCTTTAATGTATGCCACTATATTAACAACTGATACTATCAAAACAAAGAGTGATTATAATTTATATTCTAGACTATTTTAAATCAATATAAATTTTTCCTCTATGTTTAGAAGATAAGTAAACAAATCACTTAACATATTTATGGTATAGAATACACAGTCAAAACCTTTCTAAGAAACTATTCTTATATATTCTGATGACTCTTAAAATTTATGAGTGTATGGATGACATGGTGTGACATCTTTCTATCCATCATTGTCATCTTTAACTTTGCAGTTTTTAGAATTTATTTACCTTCTAATACATTTACACATTAAAATTCATTATCTAAACAATTAATAGAAGAATTCATGTGGGATTTTTGATCATGTTATTATAATTTCTAAGATGATTCTTCTCCAACTTTAGATGTGGATATTTCTTCCTTAAATTATATTATTTAAAAATCATTATATAGATATGAGTAATGGAGATATAAATATGTTAATAATTCTAATGAACTATTCATTACCTTTTTTTTCGAGTCTGGTTTTCTATCCAAATCCTCTCTCTCTTCTTCCTTTTCATATCCCATATATTACTCATCATCTTCTTTGATTTATTTCTCTAACTACCTCATAGTTTTGGAAATTCCTCTTCAAACCATTTTGGTAATTGGTTATTTTTTCTTGAACAATTTTGTGACATATTCAAATAGTAGTTTTCATTTATAATTGTTAGATTATTTGGAATAGTTGCAAGAATTACTGATATTTCCTCAAAGTGGAGTCCAGTAATAGGATTTGATTGATCATCAAGAGATAGATGGGTAACTAAAGATGATGAATCATAATGAATATGATTATTTAAAGCTATTTCCACACTCTTCATTACAAAATGATCATCAGTTCACCTAAAAAACCATGTTTCTAATTCTTTCTATTTTTTTGTCCTTTAACTAATCATATGGATTGATTTGAAATAATTTTCCCTATAACTTATCAAGAAATGTTTTCCCCTTTGATGGTTTTTAGCAATCTGTACCATGAATTAATTGAATTTCTTATCTGTCAAACTCATTTCCTTATTTTGATTTTTTGGATGCAATAAATCGACCATTATTTTTCTATTATCGTCATGTTTCTCTTTAGGAATCAATTTATATTTTACAATACATTCATCAGACACATTATTATAACTTTTCAAGAAACATGTTAAACATGATATCAAAAACTAATTTCTACCTTGAAATTTATTTTTCACTGATCAAAATAATATTTTATCTCATAGGATATGTTTTATTAATTTCTTTAACATAATCCATACAAATGACTAAATTTTTGTTGATAAAACATAGATTCATTATAATCATGTATTACATAGATTCATTCTTAATTGATTATAATATAATTAATAAAAAAATCACAAGTTTTATATTCCTCATGTTCACCAAATAATCCAAAAAAATCGGAAATGTTTATGGTGTCTATGTAACCCTTTATCGGTATGAGATATCACTATATCGATAATGTAACCATTGTTGTAACCAATGTTAGATGAAAAACTTTCTATATATTCTCAATATAGATTTAAATAAAATTTCTCAGATTTTTAACTAAAAAAGCCTTACATTATCAAGAGAATTATGTGAAGAAAGAGAAGACTCAACCTAATAATGAAATTAAACAAGTGCATTTTAATTTGATTTATTATATTCCTCGATAAAATGATTGATATAAAATTTATCATTATCTTCATATGATTGTTATTTTATATAAGTATAAAATTATATACGAATTTCAGGGTAATATAATTCATATTCCTTATCTATATTTTCTACACAATAATTCTCCCATAATTAGAAAATAAATATATTTTTAATTAATAAATAATAATTTGTATATCATTTTCCCTCAAAATTCCTTTCTATAAATATATATCTATTCACAAAATCCAAAAATGTTTCCATCTAAGTGAGACTTGGATTTATGATCGTATAGAATGAAAAACATCATAGTATGCAGTAAAAAATGTGATGCTAGAAGGTGTCAAGTAATCTAAAAACTAATATGGTACATGTGTTTTCTAACCTTTATATTGATTGAGAAATAACATTTCATCTTCAAATAAATATTCATCAAATCTGATAAAAACTCTATTTAATTAAAAAATTGATATTTATTAACATAATGTTTTAAATATAAAATATAACTTTGAAGTTTTTTTTAAGAAAACTATTATCATATTGAGTTTCAATCTGATACTAAAATTTTTATACTTGAAAACAAAAATTCAAAATTTAAATGAATTATAAAATATCATTAATAAATTAAAGTAATTAATACGTAAAAAAAGTAAAATAATATAAGAGTGCTATTAATAGTAGAAAAGTTTCATTGGTATGACCTACCTATTATTATTAGTATTTTTAAAAGTGAAAATTATTAGAGTTTATTATATAAGAAAATAATTTATCATATGTTTTATAAAAAAATTTAGGTTTGAAAATTATTGTACAAAAAAAATTAAAATAAATTTAGAATCTTGAAATATTTATCACAAAATTTGGGTCCAATTTTTTTATTACAATAAATCTGTCAGAAAATAGAAAAAATTTAGAATATCAAAATCATTTATAAGGAAAAAAATGTTTTTAGAGAACTAAATGTTTTCCTAAAATTAAATATTTATGTGAGTAAAAACATGTATACTTCTAATTTTAAAAATATTTTATTAATTCAAGTGATTTATAATCAAGATGTATATATTAATAATCAAATTATATTTAACATTCATAGATTCTATTTAGTGTATTCAAAATAATCCCCAAAATCCATCAATCAATTCCATTAACTGACAAAAAAACAAAGTCAATTTTTCTATGTAATATACAATCCTTATATGTATTCCATATAAAATAAACTCTCTAAATAATTAAAATGAATAGGAATTATTTGTTCATGGAGAACCATATATAGTTTATTTGAGTTGAGAATAAACCAGCTACCACCACTTCAAATGGACTAAGATTTATAATAGAACCTCAATTGAACAGATTTTAGATTTAGTTGCAATGACCTCATATAGCCTACACATTGAATTCTCATAAAGATTTAAATCGTAAAAATTATTTCTAATTATTTCATATTCTGATATCATTTAGTTTAACCAAATTAAAATGATCTCCAGTAATCTTTCTGATATAAACAAATCTATATACACTGATTATAATCTTTGGATAGTACTGTGGTGATCATTATTCATTTTTTATCCTGGAAAATGAATAAGGGCTCGTTTGATGGATCAGTACCAATGTAAGTCCTACGATAATTACTTTATTCCGACTTATTGATAGTATATAATTCAGTCCACTGGTAAGAACAAATTTCTTTCTGATTAATTAGATACTCAATCAGTCTGATTGATTGAACTATTTAATAATTTTTTTATTTAAATTTATATTATTTCTATTTATATGTTTTTTATAATGTAATTTTTTCTACAGAAACATAGTAAAACACATGGTAATTATAATCATTTTAAATATTATTTAAATAAAATTATTATGATTTTCAAAATAAAGTAATGTAGAACAGTGGAATGTTAAACATTCAACTAAGAATAACCTCCACTGAAATATATTTTTAAATCTATCAACATCACTTCAATATTTTGAATGGAAGACTTAGACTCTCCAGTAATTTGATGATGATATACAACAATAGAACTCAATTATGTATCCACATCCATCATAAAAGACCTCTTGAATTTTTTTAATAATTTGGTCCCTATTAGATAAAATTTTCTTTGGTACATCGTGAATTATTACCACATAGTTAATATATATCAAAGTAAGATAATTATGAGAAAAATATTCTATGAAATTAATAATATTTGATGACTTCCTAAGGTGATTTACTAGAAACCTAATTTAATTATTCTCTATAGATTTATTTTAGAGTTATGTAAAGACATCAATTATGTTTTTCCCATTTTACTTAAGTTATGGGTAATTCCCGTATCACCCCGATATATTTATTTCTCCCATAAATTATTTTATAACATACTAGAAATTTGGATAGATACTTTGTTATATCTCTTTTTCCTCATCCCTAGTAGATATATTCTTTCTATAAGAACCTGGATCTTCTTTTATGGTATGTTTTCCTTTTCTAGTCATTTTTTTGAAAAACTAGAATTTCTGGAAATTTTTGAAGTACACACCATGTACTATATGAGTACACGCCGTGTTCTAGGTTACAATGAGTAGTCTTGTGATGGCCATGTAGTGGCCACACACAAATCCATGTGTAGGTGACTTGGAGGCCGAAGCAGAGAACGGAAATAGAAAGTACATGCTGTGTACTTTAAAAGTATGTGCCTTGTATTTTCTTTTTTTTCATTAAATGCATTGGGGTCACGTCTAATGGCCATAAATGTCTTCTTCTAGGTCTCATTCAGCCGAGAGCTTCCGTTCGGTCGCAATCTTCCTCTGACCCCTTGACCGAGCATCCGATATTTGATTCGAACATCATCGATTGTGTTGGGATCACCTCGGTAAGCTCTTCCTTCAGCTTGAGCCCCTTTTCATGATTCATATTCTTCCTCATGTTATCTCATATTGAACTTTTTAGATGTTTTTGTAGATATAAAGTGTTCATGGGAAATTCATGGCTTGAGGTTCATGTATAGCGATCTCCCAACACCGAGGTAGGTGGTTCAGGCCTTTCCATTGAAAGGCTTTGAGAAATATGTGCAATGTTTCCCAATACCCTTGAACGGCGTATTGTGTGTTTACTATTTTACCCTAGTTGACTTCCTGCCATGTTAGTATGCCTTATTAGAAGTTAATTAGTTATTAATAGTGTTGTTTTCTATGACTTGGATGTGTTTTACCATGTATATTATTTTTATGACCATTTGGTTCTTCATAGCCTTCTTTCCCAGCTTGAATGTTTCCATGCCTAGTGCTGTAGGGTGGAGTGTTTGTATTCTGACATACGTGATATGTTGTAGATAGATTAGCCAAGTAATTATTGAGGTTTAGCTTGGCATGTTTTTCTTTTCTTTTCTCATTGACCTATATAGGGCCGTGAGATCCTGGTGTAGTAGAATATAGGGGGAAATGACCGAGCCAGCTTCCTCAGAGAGTCTTTGAGGACTTCAGACTATAAGGTGAATTGACTAAGTGAGCTTCCTCAGAGTGTCTTGGAACCACTTTGGGTTATAAGGGTAATTGACCGAGTGAGCTTCCTCAGAGAGCCTAGGACCACTGGGGGCTATAAGGGGAATTGAGTGAGTGAACTTCCACAGAATGTCCTTGACTACTTTAGACTATAAGGGTAATTAACCGTGTGAGCTTCCTCAGAGAGTCTTTGAATTACTTTTGACTATAAGTGGAATTGACTGGGAGTGATTCCTCAGAGAGACATTTTATATTATTATAACTAAACTAGAGGGAATTGGTTGTGTGTACTTCCCAGAGGGTTTCCGTTCTTGATTAGTTGCTTAATTGATATGTGGAATTGTTTACTGCTGATTACTTATCTTTTACCGACCTTTTCTAATTACCTGTCATATTTACTCATTGACTATTTGGAACAGATCTTTGGGTGTTTTCCTACTAGTATTTAGTCTCACACCTTGTATGGTCCATACCATTAGGCCCAAACAGATTATATTGGTGTAGGTATAGATAAGCGCAAGCACCCTTCTACTTCAAGTACGTGACTTGTTATGGATCTGGTGAGCGTGAGACAAAGATATGGCTTGTGATGCTGAGTAGTTGTTTATCTGTTCTCTCTCATACTTTGGTTTAGTACTATTTTTATTCCAGCATTGTGATTTGTTTGTATTCATTTTTAGAAATATGTATCATGCATCATTTATATATGTTCTCTAGTTGTTTCTTACTTCATTCTTCCACTGTTTTCTCTTGTATGGATTATTACTACTTCCGCTATTATATGTTGTTTACCTCTACTGTGTTACTAGTCCAGTGATGGCATAGTTTCCCCACTACCACACCCAAGGCCATCGCTGTTAGTTGGAATCCTCCTACATTCAGGTAAATGCGCTTGAGGCCATGTGACCAACCCGGTATGGGGTGCCTCTGGGTTTCTTCTGGAACTGGGACGTTACAAAGTGGTATCAGGGGAATTCTTTTCTATTGACTTACTATTTGGAGCCTCAACTAGGGATAGGGAGTAATAGTTACTTGGTAATAAGTAGTTCCTAGGAGTAGCTAACCCATGTAGATGTAAAAGCCAATATACCTCATATATTGCAAGTTTTCTAGTTTTTCAATTTTACTGTTGATTTGATTTTCACCATTGGGTGACTCACAAGTTTTTTCTTATTAATGTTGATGTTATTGAGTTTCTATTTCTGTCGCAACCCGATGAGATGAGGGTATACCATCTCATGCATCATAGTGGCACTTGATAGAAATCACATGTCATGCATTCTTGTCATGCCATATAGGGTGAATTAGAAATTGCATGTTGTTGTGATAGATGCTGTGAAGAATATGCATGTTGTTGTGATATATGTCATGATAGAATCCCTACTACTTGTTAGTGCATTGATTTTTTAAGGTTTTTTTTAAATGAATGCCAAATTTTGGTTCCTGAGGTGTTATGGGCCCTCATGGACCAGAACTCTGTGGAACATTACCTTTATTTTACTTATTTATAGCATGTATAAGATGCCATGATTTGATTTGTGGGGAGTATGGGCTCTCACGGATCAGAATTGGGATCTTAAATGTTTGATTTAGTGTTTTTATGGGCTCTGGAGTAGTTTCTGAGGCTTACTATCCTGAAAATCCCAGAATACACGCTGTGTAGTTATGACTACATACCATGTGTTCTTCTGTTCGGGAAGAAACTATTTTCTTAAGTACATTCTGGGTACTATAAGTACACTCCATGTTGTCTCTAATAGTGTCACAGGTCGTGTGATAAGAGACAAGGGATATGGAAATTCTAGTGGGAACACACTGTGTACCAGTGGCTCATGTCGTGTAGTGTTGACCTAGTGTCTGACCGCGTAACTAACAACATGGATGGATAAACCTTAAGCTATACACACCGTGTCTCCTTGAACACGCCATTTAGTCTAACCCAGGTACCTGACCATGTCACAAACAACAGGAGTCAGTTTTATCCTTTCTCGAACATGATTTGTCCGTCTGGAATATGTTGTGTAGTGTGAGTCGTGTGTTAGGTCGTGTCACTAACAACATGGTCTTGGTGAAGTTTATCTAGTACACACCATGTCTCTCTTGAAAACGTCATGTATTATTGTCTTAAGAGAGTTGTATGGCTTATCCATGTAGAATGAATCGAGTAGGGAATGATAATTGAAGTACACTCCATGTGTTAGGACAACACCCCGTGTGGTTTGGGTGTTACATGAACAGTTTTGGCAGAAGTACATGCCCATGTAAATGGCTTAAGGGATCATGCCGCTTAGGAATTGTACATGCCATGTAGTCATGTTTTATAAAACATGAATTCTTTATTTATCATGTTATCTTCCAACACTTCATGTTTTTAGTCCTTGATAATCTTGATTTGAGGTGTGTGCTTGACTTTGTAGAGTCATGCCACATAGACGTCCTCCATGTGTACACCAGTTGCTAGGCAGTGATCAGACATCGGATATGGCTGATCAGGGACATTCTACAGATCCTCCTGTTGTACAAGTTTTGGAAGCAGCCATTATACTTGACACAGGTGATGATGCACAGTTCCGAGAGAGTTTCATGAGGATGATGTATACCTTTCAGGGAGCACCATCTTCTGCATCGTCGATGGATGAACTGACTCAGTTCTTTCAGAAGCAGCATCCTCCCAATTTCTCAGGGGATGGAGAACTCCAGGCTATCAAGTCTTGTCTAGAAGCCACGCTGGCGATTTTCGAGAATCTGGAGATACCTCCATATAAGTGTGTGAATCTCGCTACCTACATGCTTCGGGACTCCACCAAGTGGTGGTGGGATGTGCTCTCAGGGGTGGTATGCCAGTAGAGTATGCCATGGGATGAGTTTCGACGCATCTTCTATCATTACATCTACCTGGATACCTTAAGGTCCGATCCAACCTGAGAGTTGTTGAGTCTAGAGTAGGGTACTATTACTGTTATGGAGTATTCCTCTCACTTCACAGAGCTACAACTTTTTAAACCTATTCCAGGAGGTGAAGAGTCTTTACTTTTAGAGAAGCTTGAGTATGGTATGAGGCATGGCATCCAATCTGAGGTGAACATATTGAGGTTGACTTCGATATCCACTATTGTCAACTAGGAACTGATCAGGGAGCGCAAACTAAGAGATTCTGAATCTTTGAACCAGGGCAGTTTGGCATCCAGAGTTAGTGCCCCACTAGCTAATAGCAGGATGCACCGTAGGGAGACTGCACGAGGAGACCAGAGTAGGTGTGATGCATATTATAGTACCTAGGTGGTTTGATACCACTACGGGAGGAGTGGGTATACATGGCCACTTTGACAGATTGACCTGGTGGAGTGATGATCTTGTGGAAAGATGGGTCATCTTCATCACTTCTGTCATATTTTCTCACCAGCAGCTGGTGATAGGGGTTCTTCTATAACTCCTTGTTCATGAGAAACACCACCAGTTTCTCACTAGTTTGGGACTGGAGTTCTTTTGTCCATTCAGGCCAGGTTGGTGGTCGTTTCTGTGTTAGTCAGTCTCCATGTTTTCAACGACATCAGGGCAGATCAACTCATAATGGTCAGGCAGGGTCACAGGGCCATGGTATAGGCCAGACATTTGTAGTGGAGCAGACCCAATAAAATAAGGATCTCGGGCCTTCTACAGTTCGAGGAACGGTCTTAGTAGCCATAGTATTTGCTTATTCTCTTTTCGATATAGGGTCTTCCAATTTCTTTATATCTGTTGCTGCTGTGGAGAGCCTGGGGCTCTGCATCTTTTCTTCTGCTGATTTCTTAATGCTAGACATTTTGTTGGGTACTAGAACGACATGTTTACGTCAATTTAGGGAGCTACCTCTACAGGTTGGTGGGTGTCACTTCTTATGGGACCTCTTTGTCCTAGATATGACATTTTATGATGTCATTCTCGAGATGGACTGGTTAGTACTATTCTAGGAAGTCATCGACTATTATCACCGCAGGGTGAGTTTCATGTCATTAGAAGGTGAGTATTTTCATCATAAGGGAGAGTGGGATGTCTAGGTGAGTAGGGAAGGACCCAAGAATCATGGGCTGGGAGGAGTTATATCCCAGATTGCTAGTCTATATCTGGATGACCAAAGGACTTCACATTTAGACATTCCTCTAGTGGTGAATCTTTTTAGAGATATTTTTCTAGTGGACTTTTCAGGTTTTCTTCCAGAGTTTGAGGTATACTTTTCTATTGAGCTTGTTCCAAGAGCGGCACTGGTGTCTAGTCCTCCTTATAGGATGGCTACACTAGAGTTGAAGGAGCTCAAGAAGTAGTTGGAGGAGTTGCAGGCAAAGGGTTTCATCCAACCCAGTACTTCTCTTTGGGGTTCTCCTGTCCTATTTGCAAAGAAGGTAGATGGTACCGTAAATCTTTGTGTGGACAATTGGAAGTTGAACCAGTTGACGATCAAGAACCGATATCCCTTTCCTAGGATTGATGATCTCTTTGATCAGCTTCGAGGAGCCATAGTTTTCTCAAAGATTGACCTGAGAACTGGTTACCATCAGTTGCGTGTTAGACCATATGATATACCTCTTCCAGTCTTCCAGAGTAGGTATGGTCTATACGAGTATATGGTTATGCCATTTGGTCTTACGAACGCACCAAAAAATTTCATGGAATTGATGAACAGAGTGTTCCATCCATACTTGGATTGTTTCGTGGTGGTTTTCATGGATGATATCTTTGTGTACTCTCACACTCGGCACGAACAAGCTACCCATATTAAGATCATTTTGTGTACACTGATAGAGCATCAGTTATATGAAAAGATCTCAAAATGCCACTTCAAGATGGATCAGATTCACTTCTTGGGTCATGTTATCTCAGAGAAAAAAGTATCAGTAGACCCAGAGAAAGTGAGAGAAATAGTTTCCTGGGAGCAGCCTAAGAACATCTTTGAGGTGCGGCGTTTCTTAAGGAAAGCTGGATACTACAGATTCTTCATAAAAAACTTTTCATGCATAGAATCACCACTCCTAGGTTTGACTAATTAGGGTGAAATTTTCTTGTTGTTAGATTCTTTTCAGTCATCCTTTTAATAGCTGTAGGGAAGGTTGACTTGAGCACCGATACTAGTCTTGCTAGAGTTAGGCAATAGCTATACTTTTTACTGTGACTCATCATGTATTGGGCTGGGAGATGTACTTATGCAGGGAGAGGTATTCATTGCGTTCAGGACTCAGCAATTGAGGTCACATGATAGTAATTACCCAAAGCATGATCTCAAGTTGGTGGCAGTTGTTCATGCCTTACGGTGTTGGAGACATTATCCTCTGGGAGAGAATTTTGTTGTTTTCACCGACCATAAGAGTTTCAAGTACATCCTCACTTAGCGTGACTTGAATCTGAGACAGTGAAGGTGGGTTGAGTACCTTCAGTCCTTTGACTTTGAGCTTCCCTATACGCCGGGGAAGGGAAATGTAGTGGTTGATGCGCTGAGCAGGAGGACTCAGATATAGGCCATTCGGGAGGCCAGCAGTGAGTGGTAGCTTATGTCTATGTTCTAAGAGATAGATTTGCAGGTTCCTGACATACAAGGGAAAACGTTTCTATCTACTGTAGCTATTACCTATACTCTTCTAGATCGAGTGTGAATGAGGCAGCTATCAGACGCAAAAGGCCTAGTCCTAAGGGTGATCATGTGAGGAGAGGACCCTATTCTTGTATAAACCATAGGCAAGGATGAGATCTTGCTTTTCAAGGGGCACATATGGGTTTCAGCAGACATACGTGAGGAGCTAATGTGAGACATTCATTCCTCTGTTTGGGAAGTTCATCCCAGTGTCACCAAAATTTATCATGATCTACACCGCCTGTATTGTTGGACAGGTATGAAGAGGGATGTTTTTAGTTTTGTCATGAGGAGTTCTACCTGTCAGTAGGTGAAGGTGGAGCATTATAGACCATATGTATTTTTGTAGCAGTTACCCATTCCCGAGTGGAAGTGGAACGATGTCGCGATGGATTTCATGAAAGGTTTTCCGATGTCGCCTTGAGTGAATGATGTAGTTTGGGTTGTCATTAATAGACATATGAAGGTTCCTAACTTCCTTCCGTTCAAGTAGACCATCAATGCTGATGAGCTGAGATGGTTGTACATCTGATAGATTATATGTCTGCATGGAGTTCCACACTCTGTTGTCTCATACAGAGATGCATGTTTTACTTCTTGGGTCTGGCAGGGGCATCAGAAGGCTTTGGGTACACAGGTGCTTTTGAGTACATCATACCATCCCTAGACAGATTTCCAGTACGAGCTACGATTCAGGTGCTTAAGGACATGATTCGAGCATACATTCTTGAATATGGATGTTCTTGGGAGAATCACATACCTCTTGGGATGTTTTCCTACAAAAAAAGTATTGAAGAAACTATTCATATGGAACCATTTGAGGATTTGTACAGTAGGCCATGCCGATCACCCTTATGTTGGCTGGAGGAAGGAGAGGCAGCCTTTATGGGACTTTATCATGTCCAGGAGACCACAGAGTATATAGAGTTTATTCGAAAGAGTATGGATACTACACAATCTCGATAGAATTCTTATGCTGATCAGCGGTGATGGCCTCTGGAGTTCAAGGTTGGGGATCATGTTTTCCTATGTGTCACACTGAGGTTGGGACACAGGAGGACTAGGAGATAGTTTAAGCTTTAGTCGAGGTACATTGGGCCGTTTGAGGTGTTGGAGAGAGTTGGGCTGGTTGCCTATCGGTTGTAGTTACCTCATAGGTACCAGGATATGCATGATGGTTTTAACGTTTCTCAGCTCTGGCGTTACTTTTCAAACCCATCTCATGTCTATCAACCTAAGGAGGTTGAGTTGGAAGTGGATGCGTCGTTAGAGGAACATCCTATCTAGATTGTCGATCTCGGTACAAAGGTTCTATGTGGTAGGTCTGTTCCTCTAGTATGAGTTCTATGGCAGCATGAGCGAGTACAGGATGAGACTTGGGAGTGTGAGGCTGATGTACAATCATAATGGTCGAAGATTTTTGAAGTTTCTTCTTCTACTTCGCCTTACTAGAGAAATTTGAGGATGAATTTATTTGAGGGGGGAAGTTTGTAAGAACCTGGATCTTCATTTCAGGTATGTTTTCCTTTTTTGGTCATTTTTTACAAAAAGAGTAATTTCTAGAAATTTTCGAATTACACGCTGTGTACTAGGTTACCACGAGTAGTCGTGTACTGGTCGTGTAGTGGCCACACACACGGCCATGTGAGGGTCACTTAGAGGCTGCCTAAAGTGGAGTACGGAAACAGAAATTACACATCTTGTAATTTAAAAGTACACATTGTGTGTGGTTTTTTCATTAAACATACTGGGGTCATGTCTAATATCCAAAAACATCTTCTTCTAGGTCTCATTCGTACGAGAGCTTCTGTATAGCCACAATATTTTTTAGAGACACCCACTGAGCATCTGATCTCAAATTCAACCACCATCAATTGCGTTGGTATCACCTCGGTAATCACTTCTTTCTAATTGTGCCTCGTTTCATGAGTCCTCTTCTTTATCATGTTATCTCTTGTTGAGCATTTTAGACGTTTTCATAGATCTACAGTATTCATGGGAGATTCAAGGTTTTAGGTACATGAATAGATATCTCCCAACGCCGAGGTAGGTGTTTTGTGTCTTTCTGTTGATTTTATTTGAGAAATATGTTCAATTTTTCCCAATACCCTGGAACAGGGTATAATTTGTTTACCATTTTCCCTTGTTCATTTCCTTACATACTAGTATGCATGAGTAGAGTTTAATTGGTTATGTGTAGGGATGATTTTTATTCCTTGGATGTGTTTTCCCATGCATCTTCTATTTACAACCATTTGGTTCTGCTTAGCCTTCATGGACGCCTTGCCTGTTTCCATGCCTAGTGCTGTAGGGTGGACTGTTTGTATTCTGACATGCTTGATATGTTGTAGACTGATTAACCATGTAGTTCTTGAGGTTTAGCTTGGCCATTTTTTTCTTTTATTTACTCGATGACCTACATAGGGCCCTGCGAACCTGGTGTAGTAGACTATGAGGGGAATTGACCGAGTGATCTTCCTTAGAGAGTCATTGAGCACTTTCGACTATAAGGGGAATTGACCAAGTGAGCTTCCTCAGAGATTCTTGGAACCACTTTGGGCTATAAGGGGAATTGAGTGAGTGAGCTTCCACAAAGAGCCTAGGACCAATTGGGGGTGTATGGGGAATTGAGAGAGTGATATTCCTCAGAGATTCGTTCACTACTGTAGACTATAAGGGGAATTGACCGTGTGAGCTTCCTCAGAGAGTCTTTGAATTACTTTTGACTATAAGGGTAATTGACTTTGAGTGATTCCTCAGGTAGTATTTATATATTATTATAAATGATCCAGATGGGATAGGATGGGTGTACTTGCCAAAGGGATACCATGATTGATTAGCTTCATAATTGATATGTGTAATTGTTTAGTGCTAAGTACTTCTTGTTTACTGTACATTTGTTTATTAACTGCCATATTTACTCACTAACTATTATAAACAGATCTTTGGGTGGTTGCCTACTAGGTTTTAGTCTCACACCCTGTTTGGGTCATGTTCTTGGTACCAAACTGATTATATTTCTGCATGTATAGATAATGGAAAGTGCCCTTATACATCAAGTACCCGACATGTTGTGGAGCTGGAGAGCACGGGACCAAGCTATGGCTTGCGATACTGAGGAGCGGTTTATCTGTTTTCTCTCGTACTTTTGTTTAGTACAATTTTTATTCCAGAATTTATATTTGTTTGACTTCTTTCCTAGACATATGTATCATGCATAATTTATATATGTGCTCCACTTTTTTCTTACATCAGTCTTCCGATGTTTTCTCTTTTATGGATTACTACTAGTTCCTCTATTGCATGTTATTTACTTCCGTTGTGTTACTCTACCAATGAGGGCATAGTTTCACCATTACCACACCCAAGGCCCTCACTTCTAGTCAGCATCCTCTGGCATTTGGGTAAATGCGCTTGAGGCCATGTGACTAACCGGGTACGGGGCACCTCTATGTGGATTCCGGAACGGGGACGTTACACTTTCACATCCCAATATATATTCATATTTATAAGATTAATATATAATTATGATCTATGCGAATCGTGTAGTAATTCCTTGTTGAATTATAGTATTTAAGGGGAAAATAATCTATTTTAATTATTATCAATCCATTAAAATCATGGTTTAACATAGTAAAAATTATCAATTCCTTCTCATGTTCTATATATATTCCTTCCACAACACCTTAATCTAAATATGGATGTATCATTAAACATTCATCAAAGAAATATATGAAATATCCCCATCCTAATGATATCAAGAGCCATCTTTTACAAAACCATATATATTTTATTTATTTCAATCCTAATCATGGAAAATGTAAATTTTTATTTATATATAAAGAATCATCCACCTTTTTCCCTCCTAATAGTGGAAAAGCATTATGTTGTCATAATCACTAATCAACTTCAACGATATTCTCTAGTGAATGTTAAGCAATTTATATTTGAATATATATTTTAATATTTTACTATATATATATATATGTCACACATATGCCCAATACGTTTTTTAATTGATATCTTCCATTTTTAAATTATTTTTACCTTTTCCAAATCAGGAGTCATGTCATTTTTCTTAGGAATTTTCTACTGGTGAGAGGCATATTCTATCACCATTTATACGATCACACATCAATCACTTCATTCATTTATCGTTAATGATCAGAAATCCTTCTTTATTATAGTTCAATGTAAACACAATTGAAATGACCAACCATCACTTATTCTCCATTACATTCACATTCCTTATCTTTATCCATAAGAAAAAAATACATTTTATTTAAACATTTTGATATGATTATATAGTCCAGATAAATATCTCATAATAAGAAAATAATGTCTTACAAACAAAAATATGGATCTAATTAACCATGTTTGTCCCATGACATTTCTTTGTGGCATATATCATTGGAGGTTCTACTAATGAAAATGTTATTTAGAATATCTGACAGAAAAAAGAATCTTCATATAAATATTTCTCACAAATGGAAAAATTGTCATTCAACTCTTAATTCCTTATGTTTTTCATTAAATTTTTTAGGTTCTCTTCATGAACATTCTTTCCATTATATTATACAATAATAAAATCTATAGAGAGTCCAAAAACTCATAGAGGTATCCTTGAAAGAAAATATTTCTTAAATCCATGAAAATAGTAGAGGAATTAGTTATTCTAAATTTAATCACAATAAGTTGTTACTGATTACACCTTGTATGGAATATTTAATTTGGTATGAAATCCTTTTTAACCCTCGATTTAAGATATATAGAATGAGTTTTGATCAATAAAACATAGTAAACTCCTCATAATTGATCAATAACATCATCAAAATGGGGTATTAGATAATACTTCATGACAGTGGTCTTATTATGATCACGATAATCAATAAAAATACCTATTGACAAATATTTTGATCCTATAAAAAGAAAACATTCACCCCATGGTATCACATTATAGTGTATAAATCCATTATCAAAATTATCATACAATTTCATAATCAATTCTTGTAACTCAACCAATTACATTATATTTGGAGTCCATGCAATATTTCTATCAATATTAATGGAGTTCTATTGAAATATAAAATTATTAATTTGGGAAAATGATAAATTTTTTAATGAAATACATTATCATAATCTTGAATAATCTGTATATCTCCTAAAATGATTTCTTCCCCCTGACATTATGATTTTGGTCACTCATAAAATGGTTGTTAGCCACATACAAGGGAAATAAAATCCATTTGAATTTCATTTCAAAAGTCGCACAAAATGTTTACCATATATTGATTCGAAATATAAAACATGAATTACCTTTCTCTAAAATGATATGGGATCTATATAAAGTGAGAATTTCAGTATCAAGAATCATATCAAATTAAACTAAACAATGAATCAATATATTTTCTAGAATCACATTACAAAACAATTCTATAATAGGGTAGTTATAGATATGATATATGATAAACATACCATTGATATTTATCATCTTTAAATCATTATATAATAAATAAGCAGTTAATTTGATTTAATTAGACAATTCATTTCATATAAATGTGTGAGTATTGCTAGAATCAAATAATATATTAGCTATTCTGGATATATCTTTTTGTATAAAATTTTCAACATCAATATGGTAACATATATTGGTAGTTTTTATGGAATTTGATTTATATATGACATTATTTTTAAGTGGTAGTTGATTTATATCATCACTATTAACCTTATGATTTATGTACTAGTTAAGTTTAATCCAATACTCCATGAATCTTCTTTCTTGGAGTGTGGGTTGTGAATTTCCCAGTATTCTACTTTTACAATGTTTTAATATATGTCCCCTTAATCATCTTTTGAAATTTTTGGGATTTATGACCATGACTTCTACACTTTGAGAAAGATATTTCCTTTGTGTCTCTTGACTAATTTTTTGAATGCAAGACAATAGTGTTTCCTTACTCCATGTTATTTATTGCTGTTTTCATGAGATTCTATCTTATTATTTTGTAAAAACCATGACAATGATAAAAATATATAATTTCAATTTCCTTCTTGAGAGGGCATCGAAGAATTCCATCATATCTATACATTTCTATTATATATAACATGATTTGTAATCATGGTTTTAATCTACCAAATAATAGGAACGTTTTTAGGTCATATTATTAAACTAGATGAATAAATTTAATTTCATATATAATATTCACCATGGGTACCAATGATTTCTTCATCTTTATATTTCCTATCAGGGAATTACTTCTCCATTTTTATGTAGAATTTGAGGAAAGTACATAATGAAAAAGATTATCTTAAACTCATCCATTTATATGGAGATAAATTCTTCCTATAATCATGAATTCAATATAAGATTCCATAAATAAGCTATAGAACCACACAAATAAAAAAATAAAAAGGTATAGTTTCATTTTATTATTGTTATATAATAGAAAATATTTTCTCAACGGTATTGATCACACACACATCCACATGTGGATAAAAATTTACACATGGATATTTTGTGAATTTTATTATTTACATTATATTTATCATTTAATATATTTTTTCACAACATGAAATATTGAGTTTCCCTTGTGTTACACAAATAATTGATTTTTCATTTAACAATGCTAGACATTTAATTTAGCTTATGTTACATGACACACCAATATTATCTTACCTTACACAAATCACAGAGTTTTTACAAACCACAATAAATAACTCATATTATTTTTTAAAATAATATCTTTTCACAAAACCATTAAATTTCCCACATATTTTGGAATAACGAAATATTATATATTGTACAAATTTATTTGATAAAATGAAATCATGTTGATACAAATAAATTAATTTTTAAGTAAATCATTACATGATTTGAAAATATATTTTATCGAGAAATATTCTATTTAATTATCTTTGTGGAAAATAATAAATTTAATTTTATACACATTTAGAAAAATAATTTTATAAGATTAGCATAATTTTTAAATAAAAATATAATAATTATAATAGGGTGATTTTATCAAAATATTTTTAAAAGAATTTGTTTTTGGTTAACAGGGGAAAACATTGAATTTTAATTGAAAAATGAATTTATTTTTAAATAATATAAATTTATAAATTACATTAAAAATTGGATTTAATGAAACCATTGTTAAATTATATATATATATATATATTAATTAAAATTAGTCCCTTGGGATAATATTTATATTTATTTTTTTTGATAAAATCACTGTAAACGTTTGAACATTTTTTCTTTTAAATCTCTCATTCAGGTCGCTTATTTGGGAATAATTTCAAATTAAAAATTTCCAATAATTTAATGACCCCAAACCCAATAGTCTAGTGTCAGTAGTAAATTTATTAAATAGATACCTAAATATCAATCAAAATAAAACTTCAATGTATCCTAGAAAAAATAGAACATAATAAAGGAGTGAGATCAGATGCACATTATGTAAATGTGAATACCATAATTCATGAGTATATTAGGTGTAAACTATATGGAATGGTAAACAAATTAATCACATGCCATTTAATTAGTATCTTCATAATAATATAGAAGGAATTAGTTAAGAAAAAATAATCATATATAAATATTTACATTGAAGTGAAAATTAATCATGTATTTTCAACTAATATAATAATCACATTGAATATCAAAAACTAAATTCCTAATATTATAATGGATTCTTTGTTCAATGTAAAACATATTATTGATGTCTCATCCAATACATCAAAAAATAATTGGTAAGGCCTCAGCATATAGCCAATATAGTTTGTATCAATGGACCTACCAATGCATAAATGTTTTATATTATGCCCCTCCAATCATATAAAAAGTCTAATTCATTAATAACATGAATTAATAATATAAAGGAATGATCATGCATTATCAAAATCAATAAATACCAATATTAGAATAACAAATCATGTAAAATATAAATACTTCACTAGTTAAATTGATCATAAACCCGAAAAAAAAAAATATTAAGAATGGAATCATTTGAGTTCATCCAAAATATAACAACCAATAGTGTTTTTTAAAATTAATGAAAATAATATATAGATATTACTTAAATATTTCACAAGTAAAATACATTTTTTAAAATTGATAATAATTTCTAGAATAAAAAAATGAACATTTAATAAAGAAATAATATTGATTGAAAATAACCCTATAGAATTGTAAATTAGGATTCATGTAATTATGGTGAAATTTTATAGGTTAATTATGTTCATATTTACAAATTAAAAACATTCTATTTATATATCCATTAAAAAAGTAATAAAGTACCTTGTTCGGAGAATTACAGACTAATTCTATTTAATTTTTTTAAAAAAACTGATAAAAATAAAATTAAATAATAATATGAAAAAAATAATTTTTTAAAACCTTTTTATAAAACATGAACATTGAAGATAAATATTCTCCAATGGATACCTAAACATGAACAATATATAATAATTATGAGATGGTGAAATAAAGCCTTACCACTTGGATATCATTTGTATCATTATCCCCATAAAATAAATAAAATCAAATGAATCATTTAGTACCAAAAATATAATGTGATTCATTATATATCACATCAAATTTGTAGTATATTCACCACCGAATATAAAAATGTCATGATTAAGGCATGTGTCCAAATGAATTAACAGGCTCATGATAAACACTTACCTTGCACATTCCTTAATTAAATGTTATATAAAATCTTATTTAATAGATTATATAATGATATTATTTCATTCCAAAACTAATATTTGATCATTATATATAATATTATCAAATATTTGTTACTAATATTTCATTATTACACTAGTTTCGGGTGTGAATTAACTTTTTTTGGAAATATTTGTTCTCATAAAATTCATAGTTCTCATTAATATAATATATATCAACCATATCCAGAGTTATATTGTAAAGACTCGGAAATTCTATGTAAAATTCGTTTAATTGCAAGGGAAGTTTACGAGTCCGTGAAAATTAACAGCGCGTGATTCCGAGGCCCGGTGTGCCCAGAATGAATTTTTAAACTTTTTCTCGGGTACGTTCAGTAAATGTGTGAGTGGGTTTTTTAACTTTTGAACTGGTGCTCGAAATTGAAATATGAGGACACTGTTGAAGTCACAGTTCCAGAATTTTCTTAAGGAGACTTTCAACTCGACGGCTGTTGGTTGAGGGTTAAAGTTAGTATTTGGGTTTTTCATGGGAATGGAAATAAAATAAAATAAACTTTTATTTTATTTTATTTACCTCCCATGTGGATTTTTCACAGGTGGGTACCACCTAAACTAAAACCTCCCACGTGTGTTATGGTGGTGGGGACCATGTAACACCCCATGATTTTATGAAAAATATTATTTTTAATTTCATTAATGTCTTATGTTGTACGCTACACCAAATGGAGCTTGCAAAACACGCATCCCTGACATTCCATACATTACACGCAATCACGACCTTCCTCAATAGCGTGTGTAGTATGCAATACCGAGTTTCACTAAACGAGATATTATTATAATATTATTATGAACTAGCCGTTATGAATAGTAATACCCACTTCTTGAAATTTTATAAATTTTATCATTCAAAATGGACTTAATTTTTGGATTCAAAGTATCAAAATTATCTTAGATGAAATTATGGTACTTTTCGGATAACATTCATATTATGATGAATAGTGAAAATTACTAAATTTTAATTAAAAACAACTTTTTTAATCGAAATAAGTAATCGTGATAAATTATTAATTTGAGTGGTTTCAAAGGATATATTGAATATATTTTTACAATTTAATACAACGTTGGTCATTGGATGTAATTTCACATTTAAACCAGACATAAACAAGTGTCAATCTTTTGATATTTATTATCTCTTAAAAACACGATATTTGTTTTGACGATGGGAATTAATTTTTAAATTAGTTAATTAACTGATATGTTTTTAATTTGGTAAAATTGAAATCATTTTTGAATTCATAATATCAAAAATAGCTTTGGCCTAAATTTTGGTATTTTTCTGGAAACTTTCATTTTTTTGATGAATAGTGAAATGACTAAGTGGTAGTTAAAAACAGAAATTTTCATAAAACATAATTTTATCACTTCTGTGAGTGGAATTTCGAAAATCCAAGAGACATGGTTAATATAAAAGACTAAAATATGGATCAATGAGATGAAAATAATTTTTGGTGAGTAGTAACTTTTTACTTTTATTTACCACGGTTAAAAGTAAATAGGGAAATTAAGGGTAAAAATGATTTTATTATTACCCTAAGACATGTCATAATTCTATTGGATAAGTGTAATTCGACAAAAAACAACTTTAGGAATAACATATGACCATTTAGGCCCACTTGGATTAGAATTTGACATTTATTATTAATTTATTTAAAGATGGGTTAAAATAGTTAAAATCAAAGTATAATAAGTAAATCATTTTTAATATAGGTTTATACATACAATAAATTCGACTATAAATATTCATTATAAAGCTACACTGATTTACAACATAATGGTATTTTGTTTTGTAATTTTTAGACATTATATAATTTAATTTATTTATGTCACAAATATGATGCAGTAATTATCTTATTAATGAAATATTGATATAATTGATGTTATAAATACCCAAATAAATGTAATTTTCGACTTTTTATGAATTACACGAATTTCCTAGGTTAATATGACATATTAGTATTGATTTAATTAAAAATTTTCGAACTAATAATTCTGTTATGAATTTCCCAAAAATCAATTACTAAATAGTGCTAAAATTGACATAAAATAGGTTTTAAAAGAAATATTATATTATTAATTGTTATTTTATTCCTAAAAATCTAAGGTTCAGCCAAATGACTTAGATAAGGTTATATATATTAATAATAAACAACTTGGGGATATTTTGGCTTGATATAGTATGTTTATTAACCTTATAATGTAAGAAAACAAGAAGACACGGTAAAAGTTAAATTATCTAACTTAAAGATAAATCTAAATGATAAGGTTAAAATTGAAACCTAAACTTGTCTAAATTCTGGTGGATGAGAGTAGTTCGACCCACCCCCACCTTAGCTTCGAAATATATCAATTTGGAGCTATTAAAAATCGAATTTGACTTGATAATAAAATAATAGTTTTAGTTATTCCAAAGGTCCCCCTCTCCTCCCTTATAAAAGGACACATCCTCCGTCTCTTCCTCACACCACATTGAGCCATCAATATCGGCCAAATCCTGCCAATTTCTTCTCTCCACTTCCCTAGAGACATCCTATAGGTCCTGGTCTTCTTCAAAGACAAATTTTAGTTCCCTAAAAGGAGGTCTCAAAGAAGCGCTTCAAAGAAGAGGTAATGTCTGTTACTGATTCTTTCAACTTTGTTTCTTCTTCCACTTATTCTTCTTTAGTTTTTTCATTATGAAGTAATAACATCAGTATAAATAATATACTGATATGTTATTATAGGTATGAAACAACCCTATTTCACCATCTATCCATCCTACGGAAAACGAAATCACCGCGTGTGCGTACGTACGGAATACCGTCTCCACGCCGTGGTGTAATCTATTTTCCACCACCACCTTACTTGGATGGGTATAATGGTGTAAAGAATGAATATATATGATTATTGTAAAGTGATATTGATTCGGAAATAGTATACATACACTTAAATACAATTCCACGATCATGGGAATGATATAATCGCTCGTGTGTATGTACGGAATACCGTCTCTACGATGTGATACGACTCGTTCTACATGATCTTCATTGAATAATGATTATATAAATTAATTTAATGAATGAATATGATATATATTACACTAATAACATTATTTAAATGATGTATCTATATCTTATAAAGAGGAAGAAGAATTTATTCGACAAAATGTGCATAAGAACAAAAAGTAATAAACACCTGAATAACAAGTAGTAATGAAATATTACTAATAAGAAGCTACAAATATGACCATATAAGATATCATAAAAATAACTATGATTCTTGAATAAGTCACTAACATTATTTAAATCACTATAAAGGAGTTTCGGACACTTACGATGCAAATCGGACCTAAGCTAAGGGAAAATATCACAATCTCATTTTTATCTGAGATTGTTTATACTTTGGTATTTACTGGGGTGTATTTTATCATCCACATCCTTGTGTCCTCAATATGTAATATTATTTATATCCTCCTATAATTTTTTAAAACCAATTTCACCCTTCGGTGAGTTTTTAGTAAAAGATATGAAATGAATCTTTTTTTCATTTTTCGTACGAGGTACTTTTTGACTTTTCCGGCCAAAGTACGAGAAGAATGTTTTTTTAACTTATATGGAATGAATGGATTTTTAAAACATTATTTCCAAGAATCTTCCTTTACAATTTATCAAGTTTACTTTTAATCAACTTATTTTAGTTTAAAATCATATGACATGTTAAGAAAGGAAAAATGTTTTTGAAGTAGAAAGGATATTTTTCTCAAGATTGGAGTTCAAGTGCTTTATCAAAATTATTTTCCATATAAGATAATATAGGGTTCTGTTTTTATCCCTATTATTACATTGATTTCATTATTTTGTGATGGAATTATTTTTATGAATTCCTTTATTTTATATGAATTGTTTTATGATGTCATGTTGTTTAAGAATCCCATCTTTACTACATGGGTTATGCGATGATGTACGATTTATGATTTTGTGGCACACATAAGAATGGTATCATTATAATATGGGTGGTACCTATATCTCCCTCCAATGCATTGGGTAAAGATTTTATATCTCATGAGATATACATGGCTGGAATGGCAGGTTATACAGGTTCAGTGAAAAAGGACTGAAACGAGGAGTAAACTCGGTTCAGAAATGGAATTTGTCCACTAAGATAGTATTTGAAATGTGTCTTGAATAATAAGAAATGATTCTCTATGATTATGTGTGTATGCCACAAAGTTTCATGTTTTATGTTATGATTATTGGGATTACATTTCACAACTATTATTTATCCCATGTTTTGATATTATGATCTCTTTTGTAGGTTAAGATTTCCAAAAGTTATGTTCTTATGAATATGATGTGATTGATATTTCTTTTGTTTACCCTTACTGAGCATTTTATCTCACCCTTTATATGTTTTTTCTAGTATTTAAAGAAAGGTTTTAGGTAAGGAAACAAAAAGGGGAAGATCGTTATGGGAGATGTTGATGATATTTCAACGTGATTAGAAGTTTATATTCCGAGTTTCCAAAGACACTAAACTATTAGAGTCCTTGAGTTTTGGTTTTTGTTATGTATTAAGTATTCCGCAAAAGACATGTAATGTATATGTACGTCAAGCTTCGGGTCTCTACAGTTGGTATCAGAGGAAAGGTTTAGTCAACCTTTGGAAACTAGGATGCGAGAACTTAAGTGAGATCTCTAGAGATATTTCTAAGGTATGTCTGGGGATTTCCCTAAGGTTAAGTATGCGTTATAGTCCTAGAATTTCTCTAACCATCTTAGAATTAAACCTTAGATGTTAGATATTGAAGGTACTCCCCCTTTATTATGTTGTTTTCCCTAGCATGATTTTTGCCTCTCACACTATTCTTTTTGGGTTTTATACGATGGATGGAACCATAAGTAACCGTGTTGATCAATGGAATGGAAAATGCAATGATTTTCCTCCTGAACAAACAAATGTTATGGGAGATGGAGTGAAAAATCTTATTGCTATACTTACACAAGCTATGAATCATTCTGGAATTCCAAATGAGCAGAGAAGGGAACAATAGTCTATTGAATCCTTAATGAGGCAACGTCTGTTGAGTCAAAATTCCTCTTTTGACTTCTATGTTTTTTTGGAAATCACAAATGTATTGTTAATCCTACTAACCTTGTCTATCGTATCGTACTGATCAAGCTGATCGTACTGACTACGCGTGTCGTACTGATCATGCTGACCGTACTGACCATAATGATCGTACTGATCATGCTGATCATACTGACCAGGCTGATCATACTGATCATGCTGATCGTACTGACTATGCGTATCGTACTGATCATACTGATCATACTGACCATGACAATCATACAATTATGATCGTACTGAAAATGGAAACTGCATTAACTTTGTTTCCCATATATTTCATTACTTAATTGTTTTGGTACTTTGTCAAAAACACATGCTACATTATAAATCGTACTCATGATTATCTTATTCATATATCCTGTTCTAAACAATACGATGTCGTTGAATTAGTTACAAACTAATCAAAATGATTTCGTGATTTCTGTTTCAATATGACCATTATGATGCCATCTGTCAATGTCCCTCTGAATTTTTTGGAGAAATATGACCATTGGAAGAGATATGACCGTTGGAACCCGAGGCCTATAAATAGGAGGTCATTTGAAGATGAGAGTAGAACAACAGAAAATAGAAAACTAAGAACAAGTGTGATTCAACTGTGATAATTTGCTTCTATCAAGTTCTAGAGAGAGATGCTATGACTTATCTCATGCTTTGTGCTTTGTGCGTCCGATCATCGTATCAAGGTATTTCAAGTGATTGAAAGACAGAGGTGACGATTACCTACAAAATTGAGGGCTGCCGGGGATAGGCAGAAAGACGGTCCGATCATCATATCGAGGGCTGCCGGGGATAGGCAGACGGATGATCCGATCATCGTATCAAGGGCTGCTGGGGATAGGCAGACAGACAGTCCGATCATCGTATCGAGGGCTCACCAAGGTGTTGGTGAGACATACCTTTTATCCTAGGTGAAAGGATAACACTTCTCTTTGGGTTAAAAGAATTGTAATTCTTTTACATTTCCACTGCTAATTGTATTAGAAAGGAAATTGTTTTTGTTTCCTTTTCTATCTCTTATACATTTGTAATTGTTTCAATTACATCCATTCTATTACATATTATATTGATTGATTCTATACGCTTTAAGGTAGAATCATTCATATTTATTTTACTCTGATTATTGTGTTCATCTTGAATACAATTGATTTACATTTCCTTAGTATTACATTACATCATAAATTTTATATTCAATACAATTGTGGGTGGTTGTATTTGTATTAGTTTAAGATCTTTTAAACTAATCTCTTAGGTGTTAAAACTTAAAAGGTTTTTAAACCAACAATTCACCCCCCCCCCCACATGTATTGTTCCATCTAATAGACATACATATCTACATATTCGATCCAACAATTGGTATCAGAGGTGGTTTTCCACTGATTTGTATTTCTTGTTCTACTTCTTTCATATTACTATCATAAATACTTACTACACTAACATGTGTAGTGGAAAAGTTTTTTTGATGGTAGGAATGAATATTGGGTCAATAGACAATCTGAATCCTTCTAGACCACCTATCTTTGATGGGAATGATTATGAGTATTGGAGAGATCGTATGAAGACTTTTGTGATCAATACTAGTGTAGAAAATTTTATTATGCTTACTGGAGGTTACAAAATTCCTAACAAAGAAGTCAGTACTTTCTCAAACCAAGAGAAGCAAGAATATCAACTGAATTAAAAGGTATGCAATACTTTATTATGCTCTATGACCAGGAATATATACAGTCAGATATCTTTATGTGAAGCAGCCAACTGTATTTGGAAGAAATTGGAAGTCACTCATTTTGGTACATCCATGGTTATAGAAACAAGAAGAGCAATGCTTCAAGCAATGTATCATGGATTTTTTTTCCTATGGAGAGCCAGTATGTAAAGTGCAACAATGGTTTATGTCAATTGTCAACAGATTAAAATCTATGGGTGAAAAAGGTCTTGATGATGAAGCTCTTGTTGATAAGATTATAGATATAATGCCAAATGAATGGGAGTCAAAAAGGACAGCTATTGATGAAAACAGAAAAGTTTCCCAGATTTCTGTAGACGAACTCTGTGGAACTCTTCTACAGCATGAGACAAGAATGAAGAGAGATGCTGATTTCAATAAGATGAAGAAGGGGAATGGAAGTGTAGCCTTTTCATCTAAAGCTAAAACACCTTAAAGGCTTACAAGATCCAAATCCAAGAAAGCTGTTATATCTTATTCAAGTGATTTTAATCATTCGGATAATGAGTCAGCCAATTTTGCTCGAAGGATGAACAAGATTGTGGGAATGAAAGACTTCAAATATAGATTCAAAAAGAAAGATACGAAATATATGAAAGATTCGGAGGTAACTTGTTATGAATGTAATAAAGTAGGACATATAAGGCCTGATTGTCCTTTACTGAAGAGGAAAGACAGAAAGGAGAAACACTCTCAAAGAAACAAGAAAAGGTTTTATAAGGAAAAGAATGTTTTGATGGAAAATAATACCTGGTGTGCATGTGGTAGTGATTCTTCAGATGATTATTTAGAATATGAGTCCTTAGGACAGAAAAATATTGGACTTATAACCAGATTACCAATTGAAGATCATTGTCTCATGGCTAAGGTACACATTGCTGAAGCTATTACAAATGTCTCTTTGAATGAAAATTATACTAATAATAGATATTATGAATCTTCAAATGATGAATATTCATCATCAGAAGATAATACATTACCTTCTTTTGAAGTAGTATCTAGATTTGCTAAATTACTTGAAAATGAAAATTCTAAACTCAGTAAGAAGCTTCAGAAAGAAAATTCTAGAAATTCAATCTTGACTAAAGAAGTATCAGATCATTCTAAAGATCTTGATGTGAAAACTTCGTATTTTGAAAGTATTTTAAAAACCCTTGAGAAAGTTAAATCTGATAAGGATAAAATATCTAAGGATCTTGAAAATGTAATTTCAAAGAAAAAAATTTTAGAGCCTAACTCTAGTTCAAATTCAGATGTTTTGGAAAATAAAAACTTGGTTTTAAAATTAAAGTCAAAAATTTTTTCCTTGAAAAAATGTTTGTCAAAATTAACTCATGGAAAGGAAAACTTTCACAAGATGTATTCTCAAATTAGACCTTTGAGAAATCGTTCTAGTCTTGGTTATACTCATTCCAAACCTGTTTTTAGTCATAACTATTCTGTTCCTCAAAAAACCGCTTTTTGTTCTAAGTTTCAATGTGGAGGGCACTGGAGAAGAGATTGTTCTCTTAACAAAATTCAATATTTAGGATTTTATAAAGCTCATTTTTCAAAACAAATGTGGATTCCTAAAATTCTTTTATCTAACCCTTCTAGATCCAAACAAGTTAGGATTCCGAAAAACTAATTGTTTATTTTTCAGGAAAATGAGAAGTGTACCAATAAGAATATTTGGTACATGGATAGTGGTTGTTCTCGACACATGACCGGAAACAAAGATCTATTTGAAAAGGTTATCAAAACAAAAGGTGGAAAAGTAACCTTCGGAGATAATGCTCAAGGAAATATTGTTGGTATAGGTAATATTGTTTTTCTTGGAAAAGATCTTATCTCAAATATTTTGTTTTTTAAAGGTATTAGGCACAATCTCATCATTATAAGTCAATTATGCCATGAAGGTTACCTTGTGAGTTTTAGAAATGATAAGTGTCTAGTTCACAATTCCAAGGATGAGTTTATTCTATCATCCCATAGGCAAGAGAATGTTTACACTATTGACTTAGAAGACCATAGGAGCCAGAACATACCCTTCTTAAGTGCTATGGAAGACCAATCTTGGCTATGGCATAGGAGACTAGGACACTGTAATCTGAGAACCATAGTAAAATTTCAAAGAAAAGTCTTGTGAAAGGACTACCGGATCTTAGATATGATTCTTCAAAAGTCTGTGATCCTTGTCAATTTGGAAAGCAACATAAAACTAGCTTTAAATCAATTAATGAAGTTTCAACTTCTAATGCATTATAGCTAGTGCATAAGGATCTTTTTGGTCCTACACAAACTGGAAGCATTGGAGGCAAATACTATGTATTTGTTTTAGTTGATACTTTACTAGATTTACATGGGTCTTCTTCTCACAAAGAAATCTGAAGCCTTTTCCTATTTCAAAACTTTTAGAGCCCAAGTTAAAAATGAGAAAAACCTACCACTGATAACCATTCATAGTGATCATGGTGTTGAATTTCAAAATTTAGATTTTGAAACTTTTTGTAGTAAGAAAGGTATTACTCACAATTTCTCATCTCCAAGAACTCCCCAGTAAAATGGTGTTGTTGAAAGAAGAAATCGTATTCTTCACGAAATGAATCGAACCATGTTGAGTGAATACTCATTTTCTAAACACTTCTGGGATGAAGTTTTTATTACTTCCTATTATACTATAAATCGTGTTATAACTTGACCATTTATTAATAAAACCCCTTATGAGTTATGGACTGGCCGAAAACCTAAAGATTCACACTTCAATGTTTTTGGATGCAATGTATTCATTCTGAATACAAAAGATAATCTACACAAATATGCACCAAAATCTGATGAAGGAATATTTCTAGGCTATTCTACAACCTCTAGGGCTTATAGATTTTTCAATAAAAATACTTGTACTGTTGAGAAAACAGTACATGTAAAATTTGATGAATCTGATCCTTTAGTTTTCAGCCAACCCAATACTACATCCTCGGATGTGTTTTCTAAAAATGTTTATCAACAGTTATTAGAAGATCACTCTGATGAGGAAAATGTTCAAGAAAGTATTCCTGAAACATTTACCACAGAAGATTTTCTACCATATGTATATGAACAGGTTTTACAAATCCCAAATCAATTGTTTCTTAGGAATCATCCCTGTGATAACATCATTGGTGATGTAAATCAACCTTTAAGGACAAGAAATTCCTTAAGAAATGAAATAGAACATCTTTCTTTTCTTTCCCAATTTGAACCTAAAAGTCCAAGTGAGGCCTTAGGTGGTGATGATTGGATCAAAGCAATGAAAGATGATCTAAATGAGTTTGAGAGGAATCAAGTCTGGACCTTAGTTGATAGACCTAAAGAAACAACAGTAATTGGTGTAAAATGGATTTTCAGAAACAAATGTGATGAAAAAGGAGTCATTGTAAGAAATAAAGTAAGACTTGTTGCTAAAGGCTATAATCAACAAGAGGGAATAGACTATGACGAAACATATGCTCTTGTAGCTAGACTTGAATCTATTCATATTCTATTAGCCTTTGCAGCATATTTCAATTTCAAACTATTTTAAATGGATGTCAAGTGTGCTTTTCTAAATGCTTTTGTTCAAGAAGAAGTTTTGGTCGAACAACCTCCAGGTTTTCAAGACCCAAAACATCATGATCACGTTTTCAAACTTACCAAGGCTCTATATGGTCTTAAGCAAGACCCTAGAGCATGGTATGAAATACATACAAGATTTCTTTTACAAAACAATTATACAAAAGGTACAGCAGATCCAACACTTTTTATGAAAATGGAAAATAAAAATGTTTTGATTTTTCAAATCTATGTTGATGACATCATATTTGGATCAACTCAGAAATCTTTAACTGATTCTTTTGCAAATTTAATGAAATATGAGTTTGAAATGAGTATTATGGGTGAGTTAATGTTCTTTTTAGGTTTTCAAAATTCTCAAAAACTAGATGAAACATATATATCTCAACACAAGAATATAAAATATTTACTCAAAAAATATGGTTATGACAAGACTAAAAGTATTAGCACTCCAATCAGTACCTCAAATACACATGATCCTGATGAAATTGGGAAACCAGTAGATCAAACAATTTTCAGAGGTATGATAGGAATTTTTCTATACTTGACAGCTAGTCGACCAGACTTAATGTTTTTTGTATGCTTATGTGCAAGATATAAATCTAATCCAAAAGAGTCACACATAAAATCCGTAAAGAGAATATTTTGGTATTTAAAAGGAACTATGGATTTAGGTCTTTTTTACTCTTCTGGGAATGATTTTATTTTAAAAAGTTTTTCAGATGCTGACTTTGGCAGTTGTAGAATGGATAGAAAAAGTACATATGGAACATGTCATTTCTTAAGAGATTCTCTGGTTTCTTGGTCTTGCAAGAAACAACACTCAATAGCACTATCCACTGCTGAAGCTGAATATGTAGCAGTTGGAAGTTGCCGTGCTCAAGTATTGTGGATGGAACACACACTCACTGACAATGGATTTAGTTTTTCCAAAACTCAAATTCTTTGTGATAATACTAGTAACATAGCTCTTAGTAAGAACCCAACACATCACTCTCGTGAAAAACACATAGATGTTAGGAATCACTTTCATAGGGATCACACACAAAATGGAGACATCGTTTTACAATTTATCGGAACGCAAGAACAACTTGCTGACATTTTTACAAAACCTCTACCTTCCGATAGGTTTGAGTTTATAAAACAGAATCTAGGAATGATTACATTAAAATAATCGTACATATCCACTTCATGTTTTATTTTTCCTCCTTACAGCAAACAACTCCCTTTGAAAGAGGGAGGACATCTCTTACTAATTTTTTTTGTTTCTTTTTATCTTATGATCTTTAATTATTTACTCTCTTGGTATGTGTTTTTTTTTTCGTTTATCGTATTGACAGTTTTATTTTTTATACACCATTATTTTCCATCATATCGACCGATGATGGTAATGAATTTCTTTTCCATCGTATCGACCGATGATGGTAATGATTTCCGTTTCCATCGTATCGACCGATAATGGTAATAAATTTCTTTTCCATCGTATCGACCGATGATGGTAATGATTTTCTTTTCATCATATCGACCAATAATGGTAATGAATTTCTTTTCCATAGTATCGACCGATGATGGTAATGAATTTATTTTCCATCGTATCGACCGATGATGGTGATGAATTTCTTTTCCATCGTATCGACCAATGACGGTAATGAATTTCTATTCCATCGTATCAACCGATAATGGTAATAAGATTGTTTTCCATCATCTTGTCAGTTCATGGTAACAAGATTGTTTTCCATCGGCTGGTCAGTTAATGGTAACGACTTTGTTTTCCATCTGTATGATGATTGATAGTTTTCTTTTATTTTGAATAGTTGTGTATTCTTTTTAGCTCTACTAAAACCAACAATTACCTCACGTTCTTCGGCAGGTACGTTCCATTTTTTTTATTTTTTTGCTTTCGCTTTTAATCCTAACCATTGATTTGTTTTCCCTCTAATACTGACCATAGAAGATCAATGGTCACCCCTGTATCGCCTATAAATAGCCCCCCCTCCCCAAACCCACATCGTTTTTTTTATGATCTACGTCGAAGCTCTACCTCATTGTTTTAAGTCAACATACGATCTTTCATCGGTAGCATCCTTATGTCTTAGTCTTCTACCAAAACTCCTGCTGATATGTCTTCAAAGTATTTCTCGGAAAAAGACCTTTTAAGGGAAAGGTTAGTCTCCCACGACTTCTATGATTCATATGATTATACAATCAAGAGGATTATCTTGTTTCAAGGATGGGAGCATTTGTGTGTTGAAAGGCATGTTTCTCAAGATCCGGCTCTCTTTGATGAAGTTTTTCAGTTTTATAAAATCGTATCTTTTGACAAAGACATGACTATCAATTTTTCTGTGTACGATAGAAAGCTATCTATGTATGTGAAACAAGTAGAACATTTTCTTAATGTCTTAACAGAAGGGGATTCTTTCTGTCCATCTCATAAACTACTAGAGGAAGTAGGTACGTTTAATATAGTAAGTGCCGAGAAGTATTTGTTTATTGTGAATGAATAGAAAAGGAAAGTGGATCATCTTTCACCGGACAATAGATTTGTGGCTTTATTGATGCAAGTTTTTCTTATCCCAATAAAAGGGGATAGAGAAACTCTGAAAGTTTTTGATATCTTCATGTTGGACTATCTTCTCAACATGAGAAATGTGAATCTCATGGGATATGTTTTCGAAACAATTAAGAATGTGAAGTCAGGGGCAATCAAATCTCATTTGATTATGTATCCAGCCATTCTTACAAAGTTTATTCTCGAGAGTATGATGTTTTGAAACATTCCTTTGAAAGGGATGTTGATAGATCTGAAGCCCTCCTGGATTAAAAAAAGTACTATGATGAAGTTGAATGTTTGTTTTGATCAAAATTCAAAACTTTTGGTTAAGGATGTTGAATTTGAATCTCCTTAGAATCAATAAGCACCTATACCAGCCAAAGACATTCAATCTACTGGTATTACTCAAAAGTCTGATCCTCCAACCAGTTCAAAGCCTAAGAAGAATCCAAAGTATATTAAGGAGGTTGTAACCAAATGGAGAAAGGATAAGGAACAGAGAAAGGAAGGTGATCAAATGTTCGGTCTTGACCTAGCTGAGGCTTTTGCAGAATGAATAAGGGTAGAAGAAACTCTTAAGGCTGAAAAGAAAAAGAAAACTGTTTTGAAAAGAAAGGCTCAAGACTTTGATATCTCCAAAGTCTTGAAAATGGTTGAGGATGCTAGTGCTCAACTGACGGAAGAAGTGCATCAAGAGCCCATCGTACCGAGTCTTCATGAGAAAGAAAAAGGAAAACAAATTATGGAAGAGATAGAAGAAGTGGAAGAGGAGGAAAGAGATTTTATTTTAGAATTCCTTCATAGTTCGAAGAAAATTAGGGAGGAATCGGTTCAAAAGCTGAGTGAAGGTGTTCAACAAATCCCTCATGCTGATCAAGCACCTTTTGAAACTTCTGAAACTCCGGATAAATCATACCTTCATGTAAAGAAAGGTGCCCAATCCTCTAACACTAATAAAGTAGTTGTCATTAGTGATAAAGTGTAAGAAGAAAGAAAGCAGAAAGAAAAAGCAAAAGGAAAACAGCCAGTTGTATATTCATGCCGATCAAATGAACTGGCTTCATACGATGAAGATACTGATTCAGAACATACAATCTCACTCAAGAAGAGTGATTACATTGTCCATGTTTTGAGAAGGGTTGAGAAGACCATTCCATATTTCCCTAGGCTGGAAGGGAAGATTGATTTTATGACTGACAATCAAATGAAGATGTTTGGCTCTGTAAAAGAATTATGAAAGAAAGTTTTTTCAGTTGAACCCAATTTGAAAGTTCTTTCAGAAAGTTTGGTTGCTCATAAGAAGTCCTTCAACAAGATGGCCATGTGGTCATACAAAACATAGATCTCAATCAATGATCATGAGATAGAAATTGAAGATATAATAAGGTTTTCAAATGATCTTGAAATATCTTTCAATAAACTTGACAATGAAATGGTTGAAAGGTTGAATCTTTTGTCTTCCCAACGAGCCGATGTTCCTTCAGTAAAAGGCTTGCAGGTGAGAATGAATGCCTTTCAGGCTGAGTTTTTGAAAGTTTCATCTTTCAAAGATGAAATAGTTCTCTTGAAGAAACAGAACTCTGGGTTATCCAAAGATAACAAGAATTTGAAAGATAGAATTGATTCTCTTGAAGAAGTAATTAGAGTTCAGGAAGAGACAATCAGAAATCAAGATCAACTCTTTGCCGATCAACAAGACCTTCTCAGGTATCAGGGTGATGCTATTTTTGAAGACAAAAAGGAGATAAAAAAGATGAAGGAAGTTATTCATGAGTTGATCAAAAAGGAGAAGGAAAGAGAAAACAAGTGACTTATATTTCTTCTCATGTTTAGTGTTGTTTGTTATCGTAATGAAATTTCTTTTATCCATTGTCTTTTGTTTATTTTCTAACTCTTTCAGACAATTCAAGTTCACCCCTTTCTTTTTGAAAATCACAATGGGGGAGAATGTTTACAAAGGGGGAGAATGTTTACAAAGGGGGAGAATGTTTATAAAGGGGGAGAATGTTTTATAAAGGGGGAGACTGCTTTAAAACACTCTTAAGGAAAATCTAGGAATACAATCCTTAGGAAAGTCCATACCTAAGGGTGAGTTAGTTGTATTCAAATTATTATTCAGAATAGTTTTAAATAACTCAGTGGGAGATAAGTATTTCTTTTAGTTTTTATTTCATGATTTGTGATTTCCAAAAAGTGGAAGATTGTTGAGTCAAAAGTCCTCTTTTGACTTCTATGTTTTGTTTTGTAAATCACAAATGTCTTGTTAATCCTACTAACCTTATCTATCGTATCATACTGATCATGCTGATCGTACTGACTATGCGTATCGTACTGATCAAGCTGATCGTACTGACCATAATGATCATTCTGATCATGATGATCATACTGACCAGGCTGATCGTACTGATCATGCTGATCTTACTGACTATGCGTATCGTACTGATCATACTGATCATACAGACCATGCCAATCGTACAATGCTGATCATACTGAATATGGAAATTATATTAACTCAGCTTCTCATATCTTTCATTACTTACTTGTTTAGGAACTTTTTCAAAAACACATGCTTCATTATAAATCGTACTCATGATTTTCTTATTCATATATCTTGTTCTAACCAATACGATGTCGTTTAATTAGTTACAAACTAATCAAAACGGTGTCGTGCTTTCTATATCAATATGACCGTTATGATGCCAGGTGTCCATATCCCTCTGAGTTTTTCGGAGAAATATGACCATTGGAAGATATGTGACCGTTTTAACCCGAGGCCTATAAATAGGAGGTCATTTGAAGCTGAGAGTAGAACAACAGAAAAGAGACAACTAAGAACAAGCGTTATGAAACTATGACACTTTTCTTTTATCAAGTTCTAGAGAGAGATTATGTGACTTCTCTCATGCTTTGTGCTTTGTGCGTCCGATCAACGTATCGAGGACTTTCAAGTGATTGAAATACAGAGGTCTCGATTACCTACAAAATAGAGGGTTGTCGAGGATAGGCAGACAGACGGTCCGATCATCGTATCGAGGGCTGCCGGGGATAGGTAGACGGATGGTCTGATCATCGTATCGAGGGCTGCTGGGGATAGGCAGACAGACATTTCGATCACCGTATCGAGTGCTCACCAAGGTGTTGGTGACACAGACCTTTTATCCTAGGTGAAAGGATAACCCTTCTCTTTGGGTTAAAAGAATTGTAATTCTCTTACATTTCTGCTGCTAATTGTATTAGAAAGGAAATTGTTTTTGTTTCCTTTTCTATCTCTTATACATTTGTAATTGTTTCAATTACATCCATTCTATTACATATTATATTGATTGATTCTATACGATTTAAGGTAGAATCATTCATCTTTAATTTACTCTGATTATTGTGTTCATCTTGAATACAATTTATTTACATTTCATTAGTATTACATTACATCATACCATTTATATTCAATACAATTGTGGGTGGTTGTATTTGTATTAGTTTAAGATCATTTAAACTAATCTCTTAAGTTCTAAAACTTAAAAGGTTATTAAATCTACAATTCACCCCCCCCCCCCTCTTGTGTTGTTCCATCTAATAGACATACATATCTACATATTTGATCCAACAACGTCCACCTTCTTTCAGTGGGTCTTCTGATCCACTTGTTGCTGAACAATGGATCAGTACCACTGAAAAGATATTTTCAGTTCACCAATGTTCAGAACATGATAAAGTCATCTTAGCAGTATATCGTTTGGAAGGTGAAGCTGATCAATGGTGGAATCTTATCAAGAATATGAGTCCAAGAGATGAAATTGAGTCCATGGAATGGTATGGGTTCAAGAACTTATTTTTCAATAAGTACATCCATCTTATTCTTCGAACAAAGATGGAGAAGGAGTTTCTTGAACTAAACCAAAAGGATGATGAATCTGTTGGTGAATACGAAGCGAATTTTACAAGGCTTGCATGGTATGTATCTGGCTTTATCATCCAAACTAAAAGTAAAGTTGATCGATTCTTCAGTGGTTTAAAACCAAATCTTCGAAGGGCATTAGCTATAAGAGACTTCAGTAGCTATGAAGAAATTATGTGTTGTGCTATCAAGGTAGAAATGGAAGTTGGTGTTACATATCCATCTCATAGTTTTGACAAGAAAAGAAAGATGGAGTTCAAGGGGAAATCTCAGAATAATGGTGAAAAGAAGATGAATGTTTCCTTATGCTCAAAGTGTGGAAAGAAGCATGGTGGAGATTGTCTTAAAGGGACTATAAAATGCTTTAAGTGTGGAAAATAAGGTCATCGAGCATCTGAGTGTTGAGGTAATGGAAAAAGGGTTTCTAATGATATGAATAAAGAAAATACTGCAGAGAACGCACCACCAACACTTCAATGCTTCAAGTACAATGAAATGCGGGCATTATGCAAATAAATGCCCTAATCCAAGGGTTAGTGATGATCGACATGAGCTACCACTTAATGCAAATGACAAAGGGAAGTCACATGTGATCACTATTGGTGATGTTGAATATGAAAACGATGTGGTGTAATGATTAAGTGTTTATGTAATGGGATTCCAAAATAATGTTGTATATTGTATCGTGGAATATTAGAATATTTATGTATTGGTCTATTGTGGTTTTCAATAATTTTATCATACCGGTAACCATGGAAAGTGATTGACATATTTTATGAAAAATGATGATATGCGCATAATGAAGGGATGAGGAGAAAATGAAATGTCTGATAGTATTCATGAGCTCATTACTGATATAAGGAAATAGTTATATCATGGTTTGAGGTTTTGGTATGTGAAAAGAGGTAACTTTTGACAGCGCTCATGTTTTCGCTAAGATTCAATGAGTATTAATTTTTCAAGAGAATACATGATTAAGGCCTTCGAATGTTTGGAATGTGACCAACAAGACATATATCATGATATATGGGGATCACCGATGGTATTAACATGATTGTTATATGAACTCTTTGATAATCGGTTTCACTATAATATGAGATTGGACAGCAGTATTTTGGATAAGCCTAAAGATTGGAAAGGATTATGTTGGACATAAGTTATTATTATTTAAGGATAGAACTTTTTTCGATATTATTGATGGGATGTTATAGTAATGTAGTTTTAGAAAAAAGACAACCTGCAGGACGAGCGACATCCCATCACGTCGGACAAGGCTGTGGGAATCGCACCCACAACTGAAGTGCGACTGGCCTTTATCACAAACCACTGGCCTACAGGAAGTCCCTGTTTAGTAGAAACTAGATTTATTATATTAAACAGTATGATATATGAAGTATAAGTCCATTTTAGGAACCATATATGATTAATCTCACTATAGATCGACTTATGTATATTTAATAACTTTTGCTAACCGTTTGTTGAGACAGATGGAATGACCCGTCATTCTATCACATGATCTACTAACACTTCAAGAATAACAAATTCAACATAATTTATTTAAGATATGAAGTGGAAATTTTTCAAGGCACGAACAATAGTGAGATTGTACCAAAATAAAGTAAGTATTTATTCTAATTCAAATTCTTCAACTTTAGGGAAATGATCTTAAAAACCAAAAATGTTGTCCTAGTGCCCTTATATCCGATGAATCAGATGGTAACTTAGATCATCACAAATTTATGGCTTTGTTATTGTTTGATTTTTCTTAGCCAAGTTCTCTACCACTCCCCATCAGAACATGATGGTTAGAGTTTTCTTCCATATCCATATTTTCATCTATGTTCTCCTACGTGGAAACCCAGAGATGAGTTAATTTGGGTAACCGTTACGTTTCATACATTAATTTTTAAAGCCACGTTTTGGTATTCCTTTTTATGATGTGGGTTTCTATTAAAGAAACTTTCGAGTAGTAAACCATTTATAACCCCGATTAATTTCGAGGGAGAAATTCATTTTAAGGGGGTAGAACGTAACACCCCAAGATTTTACAAAAAATATCATTTTTAATTTCATTAATGTCTTATATTGTACGCTACACCAAAACGAGCTTGCAAAGCATGAATCTCTGACTTTCCTTACATTACACACAATCACGGCCTTCCTCAATAGCGTGTGTAGTACGCAATACCGAGTTTCACTAAATGAGATATTATTATAAAATTATTATGAACTAGCCGTTATGAATAGTAATACCCACTGTTTGAAATTTTATAAATTTTATCATTCAAAATGGACTTCATTTTTGGATTTAGAATATTGAAATTAGCTTAGGAGGAAATTTTGGTACTTTTCGGATAACTTTCATATTCTGATGAATAGTGAAAATTCCAAAATTTTAATTAAAAATATCTTTTTTAATCGAAATAATTAACAGTGATTAATTATTAATTCTAGTGGTTTTAAAGTATATATTGAATATATTTTTACAATTTAATTCAAAGTTGGTCATTGGATGTAATTTCACATTTAAACCAGACATAAACAAGTGTCAATCTTTTGATATTTATTATCTCTTAAAAACATGCTATTTGTTTTGACGACGGGAATTAATTTTTAAATTAGTTAATGTAACTGATATGTTTTGAATTTGGTAAATTTGACATCATTTTTGAATTCATAATATCAAATATAGCTTAGGCCAAATTTTTGGTATTTTTCTGGAAACATTCATTTTTTTATGAATAGTGAAACCACTAAGTGTTAGTAAAAAAACGGAATTTTTCATAAAACATAATTTTACCGCTTATGTGAGTGGAATTTCAAAAATCCGAGCGACACGGTTAATATAATGGACTAAAATGTGGTTCAATGAGATGAAAATAATTTTTGGTGAATAGTAACTTTTTACTTTTATTTATTACGGTTAAATTTAAATAGGGAAATTAAGGGTAAAAATGATATTAGTATTACCCTAACATATGTTCTAATTATATTTGATGAGTGTAATTCGACCAAAAACAACCCTAGGAATAAAATATGACCATTTAGGCCCACTTGGATTAGATTATGACATTTATTATTAATTTATTTAAAGATGGGTTAAAATAGTTAAAATCAATGTTTAATAAGTAAATCATTTTTAATATAGGCTTATACATATGATAAATTTGACTATAAATATTCATTAGAAAGCTAAAAAAATTTCCTACAAAATTTTATTTTATTTGTAATTTTTAGAAACTAAATAATTTAATTTATTTATGACACAAAGATGATGGAGTAATTATCTTATTAATAAAATATTGACATAATTGATGTTATAAATACCCAAATAAATGTAATTTGCGACTTTTTTGAATTCCACTAATTTCCTAGGTTAATATGACATGTTATTATTGATGTAATTAATGTTTTTCGAACTAATAATTATTTTATGAGTTTCAAAAAAATCAATTACTAAATAATTCTAAAACTGACATAAAATAGTTTTTAAAAGAAATATTATATTATTAATTGTTATGTTATTCGAAAAAATCTAAGGTTCGGCCAAATGACTTATATAAGGTTATATATATTAATAATAAACAACTTGGGGTTCTTTAGTCTTGATATAGTATGTTTATTAACCTTATAGTGTAAGAAAAGAAGAAGACATGGTAAAAGTTAAATTATCTAACTTAAGGTTAAATCTAAATGATAAGGTTAAAATTGATACCTAAACTTGTTTAATTCTATTGGATGAGAGGATATAGACCCATACCCACCTTATCTTCGAAATATATCAATTTGGAGCTATTAAAAACCAAATTTGACTTGATAATAAAATAATATTTTTAGTTATTCCAAAGATGCCCCTCTCCTCCCGTATAAAAGGACACCTCCTCCCTATCTTCCTCACACCACATTGAGCCTTCATGATCATCCAAACCCTGACAATTTATTCTATGCACTTCCCTAGAGACATCCTATAGGTCCGGTTCTTCTTCAAAGACCAATTGTAGTGCCTTAAAAGGAGGTCTCAAAAAAGCGCTTCAAAGAAGAGGTAATGTCCGTTACCGATTTTTTCAACTTTATTTCTTCATCCAATTCTTCTTCTTTAGTTGTTTCATTATGAATTAATAACATCAGTATCAATAATATACTGATATGTTATTATAGGTATGAAACAACCCTATTTCAATATCGATCCATCCTACAGAAAATGAAATCACCGCGCGTGCGTACGTACGGAATACCGTCTCCACGCCGTAGTGTAATCTATTTTCCACCACCACCTTACATGGATGGTTATAATGGTGCAAAGAATGAATATATATGATTATTGTAAAGTGATATTGATTCTGAAATATTATACATACACTTAAATACAATTCCACGATCATGGGAACGATATCATCGCTCGTGTGTATGTACGGAATATCGTCTCCACGATGTGATGCGACTCGTTCTACATGATCATCATTGCATAATGATTATATAAATTAATTGAATAAATGAATATGATATATATTACACAGATACTATTCTGTAAATGATTTATCTATATCCTATAAAGAGGAATAATAATTTCTTCGACAAAACGCGCATAAGAACAAAAAGTAATAAACACCCGAATAACAAGTAGTAATGAAATATTACTAATAAGAAGCTAATAATATGACCATATATGATATCATAAAAATAAGTATTATTCGGGAATAAGTCAATAACATTATTTAAATCATTATACAGGAGTTTCATACACTTACGAAGCAAATCAGACCTATGGTAAGGGAAAATATCACAATCTCATTTTTTCCGAGATTGTTTATACTTTGGTATTTAATGGGGTGTATTTTATCATCCACATCCATGTGTCCTCAATATGTAATATTATTTATATCATCTTACAATTTTTTAAATCCAATTTTTCCCTTATGTGAGTTTTTAGTAAAAGATATGAAATGAATCTTTTTTTCGTTTTTTGTACGAGGCACTTTTTGACTTTTAAAGCCAAAGTACGAGAATAATGTTTTTTTACTTATATGGCATGTATGGATTTTTAAAACATTATTTCCAAGAATCTTCCTTTACATGTTTTCAAGTTTATTTTTAATCAACTTCTTTTAGTTTAAAATCGTATGACATGTTAAGAAAGGAAAAATGTTTTTGAAGTGTAAAGGATATTTTCCTCAAAAATGGAGTTCAAGTGCTTTATCAAAATTATTTTCCATCTAATATAATATAGTGTTCTGTTTCTATCCCTATTATTAAATTGATTTGATTATGTTGTGATGGAATTATTTTTATGAATTCCATTATTTTATATGAATTGTTTTATGATGTCATGTTGTTTATGAATCCCATTTTTACTACACGGGTTATGCGATGATGTATGATTTATGATTTTGTGGAACACATAAGAATGGTATCATTATGATATGGGTGGGACCTACATCTCCCTCCAATTCATTGGGTAAAGATTTTATATCTCGTGAGATAGACATGGCTGGAACGGCAGGTTATACCGGTTCAGCGAAACAGGACTGAAACGAGGAGTAAACTCGGTTCAGAAATACAATTTGTCCACTAAGATAGTCTTGGCAATGTGTCTTGACTAATAAGAAATTATTCTCTATGATTATGTGTTTATGCCACAAAGTTTCATGTTTTATGTTATGATTATTGGGAATACATTTCACTACTATTATTTATCCCATGTTATGAAATTATGATCTCTTTTGCAGGTTAATATTTACAAAAGTTATGTTCTTATGTATATGATGTGATTGATATTTCTTTTGTTTACCCTTACTGAGCATTTGAGCTCACCCATTATATGTTTTTCCCCAGGATTTAAAGAAAGTTTTAAGGTAAGTAAACAAAAAGGGGAAGATCGTTATAGGAGATGTTGAAGATATTTCAACGTGATTAGAAGTTTATATTCCGAGTTTCCAAAGACACTAAACTATTACGGTCCTTGAGTTTTGGTTTTTGTTATGTATTAAGTATTCCGCAAAAGTAATGTAATGTCTATGTACGTCAAGCTTCGGGTCTCTACAGACCACCTGAGACCAAAACCCCTTGAACTCCCCTCTTAAGTGTGAGAAACCTCTTGAACACTCTCTTTAATGGTGGAGGTGACCATTGGTATCCTATAATTTATTTATGACAACGCAACCCGTTTAATGATTCCAATTAATTATTCAAACATAATTTAATTTGATTAACTTAAATTAAGAAGTTTTATATATTTTCATTTTTGTGGAATTGGTGGAAAAGGGTTGGCAAAGGGGGAGCTTTGGAGAATTGGGAAAAAGCTCTCCAATGAAGAACGTGTTCTCCAACAAAGAAAGAAATCTCCAACAAAGAACGCAGACGCACGACATTGACTTTTTCCTCAGGACATCCTCCAACAGTGGTCATCATCAATAATAAATAACCACCTATATCAAAGAGCTATTATCTGACGAACGAGCTCGGGATCGGAGGCGTGTGGCGGGTGCGACGAACGTCAATAACTTCAACTTATCTCATTGACATCAATAATCACACGAGGTAGGGGTTTTTTTTAATTTGATCAATGTTAAGTTCCCTCCCACATATGAATCATCTTCCTTAAACTGTATGCAATCGCCCTAACGTGGAGGTTATGGGCCAAACAAACATGGCCTGACCCCTCTGCAAATCTTTTGGATCTTGGTGTGATCTTCGCTATGGTGATGACGACCAGTGTCGGCAGTTGGCACCAGTGGAACTAGAGAACCACGATAAAGGTGATGAACGAAGGGTGGTCGTCCAATGGCGAAGGCATGGTGCTACGCCACCCCATGGCCTCCCTGCCTTGTGGCCTCATCGCCTCGCGGCATCGCCACCCCGCGGCCTGCCACGCTGCCTCGTAGCCTCGCCACCCTACGGCCACTCGCGGCCTTCGCGGCCCATGCGGCATTCGCACCGCCAATCCATGCCACCCAATGTGGGCCAGCCAACACCCAGCACAGACCGGACTAGACCCAGTGGGTTGGGCCGCACAGAGGGTCGGGCCATACCCATCAGGTCAGTCCAGGTCGGTCCGGCCAAGTTGGATCGGACCCAGACCCATTTCGACCCATTTACAATCTCTTATACATAACCTTGGTACCGATGTTTGTTTGACGAACCGTTAGCAGACCTGGAAACCTTCGAGCGAGATGGTCCCTTTGGTATTCCCCCCTAAATATTTCGATAAAGTTTGGATATGGTCAGGTTGGATCGAGTACAAATCCAATCGGCCCCTCGGGACAAAAAGTCTAATAACTTATAGAACGATCATCCGATTGGCGCGTCGTATGTTACGTTGATTCCCCTGTGATGTGGTGGTCCATTGGGATAATTTTTCATGGGACTTCGTGGTAGTTGGAGTATCGACCAGTGGCTTGAGGAGCAGAGCCTCCCGGAGATGAGCAAGATTAGCACGGGAACCCAGTAGCTGGTTGTGACTTGAAGAAGAGATCATTCGTGGGTCTATGATTGAGGGTCCCACATAGAACAACACTAGGATTCCATGTGGGACTACCCATGTGATCCTGTGTGGGTCAGCACCTAGAGATCTTGTGTGGGTTAGCACCTAGCGATCCTATGTGGGTCAGCACCGAGCGATCCTATGTGGGTCAACACCAAGTGATCTTGTGGTGGTCAGCACCCAGCGATCCTGTGTGGGTCATCACCTAGAGATTCTATGTTGGTCTGATGATGATTAGAGATCCTTCGTGGGTCTGCCTCTTAACATAGTAATATCATTTAGTAGTTACATCTAATCATCTCTACTACTTTACCTATGTTATACCTGGTGTGAGCTGAGTTCGTACCTGATCAATACTATCCATTGTGGTAATACATTAGTTGTATTATATTGTGCGGTGTACCTGTGTGGTACTTACCTTCATGGTATTTCTTCCTTTTTTGGAATAGTTGAACATTGGGATCTTATGTTGGACTATGTGATTCCTCATGATTGAGATGGGTATACATGATAACTTTGGTATATGTATGGGCATATACCTAAGTTGGTTTGTCAGTTGATTTCATGATTTATGGATTATGCTTTGTGGATTTTGTGTGACCTTGAGGATCTCGGGGTCCCTACTACATATTGTTATACTCACCCCTGCATGGGCTATGCCCACACCTCATTGTGTTTTGTGCAGACAACGGACAGTGCTGATAGAGGATGAGAGGACTGGGACTGAAGGTAGCTCGGAGGTGGACCTTAGACGAGGCATACCGCAGAGACGACCATTCAAGATATGTACCTACCCTTCAGATAGGATCCTTGCGGGGTTATTGCGGGAGCTATTCCAGTTTACTTGTACTTTCAATTTCTTGTACATTCCAGTTGGGCATGTATTCTGGACCCTTTTACTTACTGTACTCACTCTATTTACTATTTAGTTTACTTGAGTTTATATCTTACTCTGTGCATGGTTGTGTGTGCTTACAATTTATAAAGGCAATGCCTTCCTAGTTTTAGGAAATATGCCTTCGGTGCTAGTCGCCAGCCTCTAGCCTGTGAAAAGTGGGCTTGGGGTAGTCACGACAAGGGCCCTGGGGGATGGGTCATAACAAATTGGTATCAGATGAGTCATTTCTACCATAGAACGTAAGACTATGATCTTTTTTACGGAAATAGTGTTAAGTGTAGTGGGTTTGGTTATCAGTTTAGGGAATCCAGTGTTGGTGCGGCGGCCGACGTATCCATACACCAAGACCCTAACTTCTGTTTTCAGACTCAGTGCATGAAAACCCTGATTGCATGTTTGTTTTAAAGAGTTTTCTTTGTGATCTATTTTAGTCAGCTCGCCAGATATAACTTTTTCACCATGCCACACCTATTTATTTTCATGATTCCTCCATGCAGATAGTCATCTAGGGTTCTGGATGTAGTACACACTGATAGCCCACCGAGTGACGAGGCATCGATGTAGGGCCCTCTTCCAGTATAAGCACCAGCAGAGGCACCAGCGGTACCATTACCCATTGGGCCCCAAATTCCATCATCCCCAACAGTAGAGGGTGCACGCCATTTGAGCATGTTTCATGAGTTCCAGTGCCAGAGGCCACCCAGGTTCAGGGGAGAGATGGACCCACAGGCGGTTGAGGATTGGCTGGAGGTTGTTGTGAGAGTCTTCTGACTGGTAGGGACACCAACTGATCTAATGATGATCCTTGCTGCCAGTCTTCTATAGGAAGCAACCTGCCTATGGTGAAGCTTGATTCTCCAGGATCACGATGTGGTAACGCTTCTCTGGGCAGACTTCGAGAGCCTATTTTGGGAAGAGTTTTTCCCAGCGACTCTTCATGCAGTGCGCATACAAGAGATTCTTCATCTCCATAAGGGAAACATGATTGTAGCTCAGTACTCAGTGGGGTTCACTGACCTCTCTTGCTACTCAAAAGATATGGTGCGGGAACCATTCATCCGGGCCCAGACCTTTGAGTAGGGACTCAGGTGGGAGATCAGGGCTGCGATGATCTCAATCAAAATCCCGACGCAGGCGGGGGTGTTAGAGCGAGCCCTTTTAGTGGATATTTTCCTTAAATAGAAGTCACCAGAAGCAAGACCCACTACCATTCATCACGTAGCGGAGTCTTATATAGCTGGAAATAGACAAATGTCACAGAGGTCTAAAAAGACAAGACCTACAGGTGGACGACCGCATGATTTAGGGTCAGTTGTGTGGGGAACATGAGGTCGAGCCAGTCATGACAGGAGTGGGCAATGTTACGCATGCGGCGGGCCAGGTCACATGGATCATTACTATCTGACCCACCATATGGATGATTAGAAGACAGTCGAAGGACCGCCCCGGTAGAGATAGATATTCGACCAAGGAGGTCTGCAAGGAGCAGGAGGACGTGGCAGAGGAGCCAGTCATGCAGCTGGCAGGGGGCGACGATTCGAGATGTTACTACCACCACTACCAGGAGGTCCGCCTGACTGCAGGGAGCAGGTGGATAGGGGAGAGATAAGCTCCAGGAAGCTGAGGCCTATGATCACAATGCTCCATAATGATACGAGGTATGATCTATGTATATTGCACCATATTGGTAGTACTTATAGACACAATTTTATGTCATTATATTATTTCCACTACCCTTATTCAGAGCTCAGAGATTACGATGGAGACATTGGCTCGATTAGTACGGCTAGAGACTCCTACAAGAGTGGATTCAATGATTACTCACTGCTTCTGGTAGTGTGAGCTTACTCTAGAAGGAGAGAGCATCGGCTGGGATATCATAGTAGCAGCGTCGAGGCCTTATGATGTCATTGTGGGTATGGACTGGTTATCTATTGTCCATGATCAGATTGACTGTATTAGGTGTGAAGTACGGTGTGTCCAAATGAATGGAACTAGTTTTACCTTCATCGGAGAGAAGGTATCCTTTTCAGCATTGGATGGACTTACCCGGAGGAGGGTGCATCTGATCACTCATCATTTGGCATGCCTTAACCTCAAAGAAGTTGATGTGGAGAGTCCGAGCTATCCTGTAGTGGTGGACTAGTACGAGGATGTCTTGCCTGATGATGTTCTGTGTCTACCTCCTTGTAGAGAGGTATACTTTTATATTTACTTATTGCCTAGGATGGAACTGATATCTACACTAGTATATCATATGGCTCCCACAGAGCTTCGTGAGCTGCGAGTACAGCTGGAGGACTTATAGGGGAAAGGGTTCATTCGGACTAATGTTTCTCCTTTGGCAACCCCAATTTTGTTCGCCAAGAAGATGGATGGGATCTTGATACTTTGTGCCAACTATCGGCACCTAAACTAGGTGACATTTATGAACAATTACCCACTTCTAAGGATTGACGACCTCTTTGATCAGCTGAAGGGAGCACAGTGGTTCTCGAAGATAGATCTCAGATCAGGCTATCACCAGCTCCGAGTACGAGATGAGGATGTGTCAAAGACGGATTTCAGATGTCAGTATAGCCACTATGAGTTCTTAGTTATGTCATTCGATATAACCAATGCTCTGGAAGTGTTCATGGGACTCATGAACCTGATATTTCAACCATACCTTGATCGCTTTGTAGTAGTCTTCATTTAGGGTATTCTGATCTACTCCGCTACTGAGGTGGATCATGCCAATCATTTTCAGGTAGTACTCGACACACTTTGAGAGAACCATCTTTATGGTAAGCTCTCGAAGTGTCAGTTCTGGATCTGAGAGGTCCACATTCTAGGACATGTCATATCGGAGGTTGGAGTTGTAGTAGATTCAGAAAAGATTTAGGTGGTACCTTCTTGGGATCCACCCAAGAGTTTGACGGAGATACGATGTTTCTTGGGTTTGGCTGGATACTACTGGGGATTTTTTCCAGATTTCTCTAGAGTAGCAGCACCTTTTTCAGCATTGACAAAGAAGGGGAAACCCTTCGTGTGGTCGGAAAGATGCCAATAGATTTTTCAGAAGATGAGGCAGAGGCTGACTAGTTCCCTCATCTTGATGCTTCTAGAAGAGGGCGTAGGTACGTAGTCTACTACGACGCATCAGGGACTGGGATCGAATGTGTCCTGATGCAGGAGAGAGCAGTGATCACATATAGTTCTAGACAGCTGAGACATCATGATTAGAACTATGCTACCCATGACCTAAAGTTACAAGCAGTGGTCTTCACCTTGAAGATGTGGCGACATAATCCGATGGGCCAACATTTTATAGTTTACTTTGATCACAAGAGTCTCAGGTATATCTTCTCTTAGTAGGACCTGAACCTAAGACAGCACCGTTGGCTTGTGTTCCCCCAGGACTATGACTTATAGATAGTCTATAATCATAGGAAGGGGAACATTGTAGCAGATGCACTCAGTAGGAGATCTGGTATACAGCTGGTAGGTAAGGTGATAGAGCAGCCTGCCGCTTTGCAGATTTCCATTGTGGATATAGATGGAGCAGCTTTTCTTCAGTATCTTACAGTCACTCCCCCACTTCTTCAGAGAGTCAGAGAGGCACATCATGGGGACTCTGACTACGAGACGTGTTGTGCTTGGATATCCACAGGACAGGCACCTGATGGATTTTCTAAAGTTGGCAAGCATGTCATCCTCTTCAGAGGATGTACCATGGTACCAGTGTCACTTTGGGAGGAAGTGATGAGAGAGTTCCACACATCATCTCTTGCGGTACATCTAGTAGTGGCAAAGAAGTACCAGGATCTCCGAAGAAAACACTGGTTGCTGGGAATGAAGATAGCAGTTGCAGAGTTTGTCCCTCAGTGCCTCACTTGTCAGCAAGTGAAGGCAAGGTATCAGGTACCAGCAGGCTTGGTTCAGCCTTTAGAGGTCTCAGAGTGGAAGTGGGATTTGATATCCATGGACCTCAAGAAAGGAATTCCATGTACAACAATAGGTCATGATTCTCTTTGGGTGATCGTTGACCGACTCACCAAGTCGGGCCACTTCCTACCGATCAGAGATCAGGGTTCGGTAGAGAGCATGGGACGCCTCTATGTGCCTGATATTGTGTGGCTACATGGAGTGCCTTCAACGATTGTCTCCGATCGTGATACACGATTTACTTCCCAGCTATGGAATGGGTTACATGAGGCTTTTGGGACGCAGCTTCGTTTGAGAACTGCCTTCCATCCATAGAAGGATGGTCATACTGAGCGGACCATTCAGACCCTCGAGGACATGCTACGTGCTTGTGTCCTCAACTTTAGTCACAGATGGGAGAATCAATTTTATTTTGTTGTATTTTTCATAAAACAAAACTATCACTCCAACATTGGGATGGCACCTTCTGAGGAATTGTTCGGGCAACCTTGCAGATCACCTTTATGCTGGACTGACCCAGGGGAGTTAGCACTAGTGAGACCAGAGATGGTACATGCTACCACAGAGATGGTGCAGATCATCTAGTAGTGGATAAAGACTGAATAAAAAATTCATAATTTATATTCTGACAAGAGATGGAGACCTCTAGAGTTTGAGGATGGTGGCCACATCATTCTACGGGTCACACCTCAATGAGGTTTTCCGAGATTTGGACGAGGTGGAAATTCAGCTCTGAGTTTCATTGGACCTTTTCAGGACCTCATTAGAGTTGGTGATGTGGCTTACCACTTAGCTCTTCCACCTCATTTTCAACTGGTGCACAACATCTTCCATGTATCCCAACTGAGGAGATACATGCATGAACCTTATCACATCATCAACCACGGTGAGCTAGACGTCGATGATAGGGAGACTTTTAAGGAGGTTCCAATTGAGATTGAGGATTGATAGGAGTAGGTCCTTCGTGGGTGGTCGATACCTCTGGCAGCTTATGAACCACCAGGAGAGGACATGGGAGCGGGAGGCTCAAGTTCGTGATCAGTACCACCACTTGTTTTCCTAGTTTTGAGTTTTGTCTTACAAGGATGTAAAGCCCTGAGGTGGGGAGAATTTAAAGTCCCAGAAATTCCGTGTAATTTTTTTAATTAAATGGTAATTTTATGAGTCTGTAAAAATTGACGGTGAATGATTCTGAGGGCCGGTGCTCCAGGAATAAATTTCTGAACATTTTTTCAGGTAAGTTCAGTAAACCTGTGAGTGGGTTTTTGTAACTTTTGAACTGGTGCTCAGAATTGAAATATGAGGACACTGTTTAACTTACAGCACTGGTATTCGCTTAAGGAGACTTTCACCTCGACGGCAGTTGGTCAACGGTGAAAGTTAGTATTTGGGTTTTTCATGGGAATGGAGATAAACTAAAACAAACATTTATTTTATTTTTTTACCTCCCATGTGGAAGTATCAGGGGTGGGGACCACCTGAACTAAAACCTCCCACATGTGTTATGGTGGTGGGGACCCCTAGAGACCAAAACCCCTTGAACTGCCCTTTTAAGTTTGAGAAACCTCTTGAACTCCCTTTTTTATAAGAGAGGTGACCTTTGGTATCGTTTAATTTATTTTTACCAACGCAACCCATTTAATGATGCCAATTAATTATGCCAACCTAATTTAATTTGGTTAACGTAAATTAAAGAAGTTGGATATATTTTCATTTTGGTGGAACTGGGGGGAAAGTGTTGGCAAAGGGGAGAGCTTTGGAGAATGGGAAAAATCTCTCCAATGAAGAACGTGCTCTCCAACGAAGAACGCCAACACATGACTTAAACTTCTTCCTCAGTACATCCTCCATTGGTGTAAATCTTCAACAATGAAGAACCACCTTCATCGAAGAGAAATTATCTGACAAACGAGTTCTGGATCGGAGGTGTGTGGTGGGCGCGAAGAACGTCAGCAACTTCGACTTCTCTCATCGACGTCAACAATCAAACGTGGTAGGGGTGTGTTTTAATTTGATCAATGTTAAGTTCCCTATCACATTGAATCATCTTCCTTGATTCATATGCTACCACCATAACACAAAGGGTACGAGACAAAAAATATGGTCCGACCCCTCCACAATTCTTGGGGATCTTTGTGTGATCATCATGATGGTGATGGCGACTGGTACCAGCAGTTGGCACCGGTGGAACTCGGAACCGTGATGAAGGCGATGAACAAAGGGTGGCCGGTCAAGACAATCTTCGGTGAAGGCATGGAGATGCCCCCCCCCCCCCCCCCCCCCCGTGTCCTCCGTGCCCCACAACCTCACCGATCCGAGGCCTTCCAGGTCACCCCACACACACCTGAAATCAGGTCGGCCCATGCCGGGTCACACTGGGTCTGTCCAACTGGGTCGGACTAGACCCAGACACGTTTTGTCCCATTTACGCTCTCTTGCCCACAACTTTGGCACTGTACGTTTGTTTGACGAACCGTCAGCGGCGCTGAAACCCATAGAGGGAGTCATTCCTTTTGGTATACCCCACTAATGATTTGGATAAAGTTGGGATACAATCGGGTTTGATTGATCATTATCCAACCGGGCCCTCAGGACTAAAAGGATAATAACTTACAGACCGGGCGTCTGATTGACGTGTCATATATTGCGTTGAGACCGATCTGATGTGGCAGTACATTGGGATACATCTTCATGGGACATCATGGCAGTTAGAGTATCGTCTTGTTGATTGAAGATCGGACCCTCCCAGAGATGAGAAAACATAGCGTGGGAAACCAGTGTCTAGCTGTTACGTAAGGAAGAGATCCTTCGTGGGTCTATGATTGAGGTTCCCACATGGAACCGCATTAGAACTCCATGCGGGAATACCCGAGAGATCTTGTGTGGGTCATCACCTAGAAATAATGTGTGGGTCAGAACATAGTGATCTTGTGTGGGTCATCACTGAGCGATCCTGTGTGGGTCAACACCTAGCGATCGTGTGAGGGTCATCACTGAGCGATCCTATGTGGGTCAGCACCTAGAGATTCTATGTGGGTCTGATGATTATTAACTATCCTTCGTGGGTCTTCCTCTTAACATAGTAATATGATTCAGTAGTTACATCTAACCATCTCTACTATTGTAGCTAAGTTATACCTAGTGTGAGCTGAGTTTGTTCCCAAGAGGTAATTTGATTTGTTGTAATACATTGGTCTTACTCTTCTGTGTGGCGTACTTGTGTGGTACTAACCTTCGTGGTATTCCTTACTTTTTGGAACAGTTGATCTTTGGGCTTTTAAGTAGGACTCTGTGATTCCTCATGATTGCGATGGGTAATCTTGATAACTTAGGTATAAGTATGGGCATATACCTAAGTTGGGTTGTCAGTTGATTTCATGCTTTTTGGATTATCCTTCATGGATTTTTTTGAGACCTTGAGGGTCTTGAGGTCCCTACTGAGTATCGTTATACTCACCCCTGCACGGGCTATGCCCGCACCTCATTGTGTTTGGTGCAGAAGGCGGAAAACACTGACAGAGGACGAGAGTATCAGGACTGGAGGTAGCTCGGAGGTGGACCTTAGACGAGGCGTACCGTAGAGACGACTTTTTGAGAGCTGTACCTTCCCTTTAGGAAGGTCCCTGGCAGGTGATTGCAGGAGCTATTCCATTTTTCTTGTACATTCAGTTTCTTGTACTTTTAAGTTGGGCTTGTATTCTAGCCCCTTTTACTTACTATACTAACTATGTTTACTATTCAATTTACTTGAGTTCTTATCTTATTGTGTTCTTGTTTGCATGTGTTTATAGGTTATAAAGTCAATGACTTTACACTTTTTGGGAATACGCCTTCGGTGCTAGTCGCCATCCCCTAGCCTAGGGAAGACGGGCTTGGGGTAGTCACGTCATGGGCTCTGAGGGATGGGTTGTGACATATATAAATCATATCTAACCATTAGATATATTTTTATAACCACTCTTAAATTATTATCATGGAAAAAGAACAGTACCATGTCCTTGAGACAACATGTTGATTATTTGCACGCGCAATAGTATCATTCTCTTAATGGTGAATGGGTAGGAAAATGATTGATATAATAATTTTATGTAATCATTAATATAGAATATGTATCATATAAATTCACTAATTTAATCCATATAACCATCAATGTATGGTAGTGATGCAACAATAATAACACCACTATGTGAAGAAGGCAAGTCCTTTGTATGCACAAATGGTACATTCGGTTTTCATAGGATGGATAAAAGGTGAAATATGTTTATTAAATAATCATAATGTCATATCATAATATAGATGTATATATATATTGTTGTAGTTATTACATTACCGTGGAAAAACACATGAAGAAGAATTAGGAGAAGAAATATTCATGAAAGATTCTATAATGCCGATTTCCTCTTCCTTACATAACATTGATTAGATAAATTCTTAGGGAAACTATAGAAATAATTTTTAAACGAAAATAATATATAGAAAATTAATAATGATGTTGAGAAGATAAATGGGACGGGTTTGATTTAGACATATTATTCAATGTTTTGTAATGATGTAGTGGAAGGAATTTACTTTTATAATTGAAGTGAGGGGAACATATTGAATATCATAAAATATAAGATAAATATAAATTATTTTTGATATAAAAAATTTATCCAAAAATATGTTTTTAGAATGTTAGAATATTATGGGTTTAAATTACAACATCTAATATATTTATAAATGTCTTGACTAAATTTATACAATTATCTTCTGGTTTTAACACTTATTTAAAAAATTTAACTCTTACTGCGATAACATGGATATATACTCATTGAGTGTTAATATAGTAATTATATAAATAAAAATTAAATAAAATTTATCATGCAATATATTTTCAGTCATTTATTAATCATTAGGAATAATTTATGATTTTTAGAAAATTGTATCATTTAATCAAACATTATTTGCAATAAAATTTTCTTAATCTCAATTTTATGAACTATTTATTCCATTTTTCATTTTAAATTCAGCACAACATGATAACATTGAAAAAAAATCATCTAATACATCCCAAAAATTTTAAGGTCTTATAGTAAATTCAAAAATGACATTATTTATGAAAAAAAATACTTTTATTATTTTTAAAATCATTTTTTTTATTTTTCAATTAATTGAATAATTAATTCATCATCATTGTGTAATTTTTATGTTAAATATGTCTTATATAAAAATTACAAAAAAGTACCATGATCTCAATAAGGAATTAATCTTGAATAAAATAATATTTATATTTGAAGATATATTATAGATAACATTCTATTAAATATTTTATAGTTATTAAAATCTGAAATGTTCTATCTTGAAATCTCAATTTTATAAAATATTTAAAATAGCATAATCTCATTCAAATGAACATAAATGGTTATATAAAACTCAATAAATTATTATGGAAAAATTGACATAATTTGTTTTTGACATAATGGGGTCATTTTATAGTCATTACAATTTCATTTTTATCCTAAATAACCCAATTTACTATTAACATGCTAACAAAAATTATGAATGATACATTTCATATTGGTCAAAAAAACACTCATTTACTAAATTTTTACCTTATAAATACAAATATGAATTCAATTTTAATAAAATTATTTAAAATTTTTAAAAACTAAATTAAAATTTATACCACCAAATGCAATGAAAGACGATTCTCTTTTAAGATGCATTTTTAAGCTAAAAATGTACATATACCAAAATAACATATAATGTTGATTATAATATCCATAAATATATTTTAAATAATTAAATATTAGTTATGTTACTTTTACACCAATTTAAATTAATTATAATAATTTTTAAAAAATGAAAACATTATAAAATTCTGTATTTTTCATTATTCATTGGAAATAACTCTTTTTATAAAATTGTAAATATTTCATCTGAAGCTAATTTTAATATGATGATTTAAAAAATGAAATTATTAATATGAAAAAAAAATTATCAAAATTATAAATTTGTTATAATATTGAACAAAAAAAATGAAAGAACACCATTTTTTGAGGAAAACATATTTTTAAGGAATAAATAACTAGTTAAAAATTAGTCCTTATTCAAAAATCATTAATTAATATATTAAAAATGAGTCTCATAATTATATATTTCATTATTTGAATTATAATATCCATTACTACTATTTTATTTTCTATGTAATAATGATCACATAATTATATTTCATTGTTCATTTAAGAAGGGTGTTTCAGTCCACATAAGTTGTCTAAGAGATTTACATTATTTAAAAGTGGACATATTATAATCTCTTGGATGTTTAAATTCTCCAATACTTTAATAAATTATATCATCATTATTTTAATTTCTCTTATAATATCAATAGTATGTATTTATTAATTCCATTGTGGGAAACCCACATAATAAACAGGACTAAGAAAACCTGATTTTGAAAAATGGGAAAAGAAAATGTGATGTTCAAGACAAAAGAATATTTGTAAATGGATAAATATTTGATAGTTAAAAATTTCATTTATTTGAAAAAATGAATTTTAAATGAATAATTATTTTTCTTCCAAAATCCTCTAATTAAATTTGAGGGACTCAATTACTATCGATATAAAGCATTCATGAATAAAATGTTACATGATTTCATTCCAAAACATAATCTCATACTTTGTCTATGATTAAATTTATTTCAAATTCATTTCATACACATAGAGATAGGAATTGAATTTTAATTTTTATGTCTAATAAACTTTTATAAATAGATATATTTTTTATTCCTTCGGTTATAAAATATTTAATGAAAAAAATGGGATTCACATAATATGTAATATAATAAATTATACATTAATCTGAAATAAAAATATCTAAGTTTTAATTTATTGTTTTCCATAATCATTTTACCATATGACTCATCCAAAATACAAATGTCCAATAATAGAGAACGAAGGTCACTATATTTCAAAAATCAATATAACATCATAATTTCCCCAAAAAACATAATGCCAACATTATTTTCAATTTCAAAATTTATGAATATCATGACCACCTTTAATCATTAATGAAATATTTTATTCATATAAAGAAAAATTATATATGGTTTATGAAAATATTCCTTATATTTAAACATTTTGTAAAACCAGCTATGTTTACATAAACTATCATACTACTATATAATTTCATGGTCACTATTACTATTATATAAAAAGCATATTATCATTTTGGTCTCAACACTGTTCTCGTATTTAGCGTTACCTTCAACAAATAAATTGTTTTCCAAAATATCAAATTACAATAGAATCACATCTCTTGGTTCCTAGTATTATTCATCACATGTTTCCAAATCCAAAATGAATAAGTATTGAGATAAAATCTGTAAATATATCAATATTTTATAACATGATAAAATAATTATATAACATAATTCATTAATCCAAATATACAAGATCTTTTTTCATCCCATTTCATTCATAAACCTCTAGCTATGTACAAACCTCATTTTGGTCATATTTTATTTATAGTATCTTCATCATCAATAGTTTAACCATTAATCATAACACTTTTGATTCCCATTATGATTTTACCCAATATCATATATATAACATCTTATAAAATTTAACCTATTTTTTCTAATTAAATTACATAAATATATTTAAAATCAAAAAAATTATGAAAAATTAAAAAATAAATCTATGTGTTTTAATTAAATAGAATAATAATTATTTTTAATTATTTATTAAAAAAATTATATATGTGTTATTCTTTTCATTAAAAATGTGAACAAATTTTTTATTATTTTTTAATATGTGTCTTCTATAAGAAATTCAATGCATTATTTGAAGGGATTAAAAACATATTTAATTATTTGTTTTAAATAAATTATTTTTTTAAAACCAAGATGTTTATAATAAATATTTTTATCATGAAATAATATGTGGGTTCAATAAATGAATGATTATAATTAAAATCCATAAATAATTTATCAAATAGAATGTAGGAATATAGTTTTTTAACTATTATAAATTTATAATTTTTTATAAATAAATTTATATGAAATTATTAATTAAACATGATAAATATAAAATAATTATTATAAATTTTAAAATCCATTACAAAATGTAATGGTAAACAAAAATTACAAAAAAAACAAAAATGTGATTTACAAAAAAGGGAAAAACATTTTATAAGGAAATATAAAAATAGTTCAATAATGAAATAATAATGATATATAAAGTATTAAAAATGATAATATAAATAAAAAAACAAAATCAGAAAATGAAAAAGAAGGAAGCACTCTAAAATTATTTAATAAAATTAGAAATTATATTAATATGAAACAATATAAATGGAGTAACAAGGCCAAAAGATACAATGAAATGATGAAAAATATATAAAAAAATAAGATATAATAATGTAAAAAACATAGGAGTTAAATAAAAAGGATAAATGATGATAATATTTAATAATGGAATATAAAAATATTGGTAACATGAAAATAAGTGGTAACCACATCATTTTTTAAATTCTTAATGGATATATTTAGGGATAATAATAATATATTAGACAATGATATTTTTCTTAATGAGTTAAAAAAATGAAGATTCAAACAACAAAGTTAATGAATTTTTTAATTTTATTCACCCAGCTTCTAATGAATGTTATATATATTATGTTTCATTAAAAAATAATGATTGAACACTTTTACAAATAAAAAAACCCTTGATTTGTTTTTCTAAATACACATTTGTTTATCTTCTATTATCCAAGAATGATAGATATAATTAAATTATCAAATCTTTCTATATATAACTCCAATTATTGCACACCCAAAACATCCAAACTCATCATCCACAAAATAATTTCATTTCATTTTCATGGATTTCTAAAGAAAGTAATCCCTTTATATATAGATATGGAAAGGTATTATTTCATTTTTATTTTTAATCTATTAATTTATGTATGAAATTATGGTTTTGTAAGGGTATTATTTGATTTAAAAAATTATATATATTTATAAGTATAATTATACATTAAAATTCTAGGATAAAAAAGTTATTATTAAATACTTTATTTTATCAAATCTACAGTGTAGGAAAATAATGTCTCTATTTTTTTAAAAAAAATTGATTCTTACCATTTTAAGAAGCCAAATGATTTATTTATTTATTTTCAAATAATTACATATATTTATATCTATATTTATATATAAGTATATATATATTTTTGATAATTAATGATATTAATAATTAGTATATGATTACAAATAATATTTCTCAAAATAATAAGAAAACATTTGTTTTATTATTTTCATTAAATTGTTTCATTAATTAATAAAATGAGAAAATTTATTATTCTATGTTTATAGTGTCATTTTATGTGTACCATTATTTTGAGACTAGTGGTAAATGATAAAAATAATAATTTTATGTGTTAATTAGTCATATATGTCCATGAATATCATTCAAAATATTGGATATGGCTATTATCTAAAACATTATTGACAATCCATGCACATTAATTCAAGAATTAATTTAATTTATTAAGTACTTTCTTTATGTCTCATAAATAAGATTAATTATTTATGAATAAGGATTTCTAGGTCTGTTTTTTAGATATTTGATAATAATAAAATATTTTTCCATTTAAAGAAATCTACATGATTATTTTCTTTTATAAAATTAATTTAAATATAGTTGTGAATTTTTTTTCGGTTATGAATGAGAAAGGACTGAAAATTTAAAATGTTTTCATAAAATTAGTTCTAAAGTATGTAAAGATATTCTAAGATATGTAAGTACATCCATGGACTCAAGGGTATGATGCCTCACATGCACCGTGTCTATGTAGACTTATAGTTTTCTTATGGCCTACCGAGTTTCCAGATTAATAAAAAAATATTATTTTCAAAAATTCATAAATACAAAGTACTCTTTAAAAATAATTATTACTTTTAAAATATATTTATTTCAATGTAATATACACTATTTAAATATATTTATAAAATAGTGGAAAATCTTATTCTAAATATAGTTCTTATAAAATTACTTATCTGAGAATTTATTTTGGTATTACTTTTTCTAAGAATATAATTTAAAAATTATGTCTAAAACCCCTTAAATAAAAAATTTTAACCATCTCTTTGTATTTTGTTATTTATCATATGGTTAATACCATTTCAATTGGTGTTTCTTTCATATTTAGAAGAAAAAATCATCAAGGAATTTTTTTTAAAAACTTTTTCTATAACATTGTTAATTATAAATGTATATATCTAAATATTGAAAACTAAGAATATAAAAAGTCCTAACATGTAAAATTTTCTGTGTATTTTTTATTTGTCATTTAATAAAATATACATCATTTTTAATGATGAATTCAGAAGCATGGGTTTCGGACTTCACAGGTGGTATCAAAGAGAATTTCTAGAAAACATTTGAGATTATATTTTTTTCATTTAAGAAAACACTCTAAGAGATATAGTATATAAGTTTATCATTTTTAGTTTTTCCTAATATTGAAGATGGAAATTAAGAATTTTTTTAGACTGATGAATGAATTTGGAGGGCCCAATTCTATTATGTGGAGAAGAATGTAACATCTGAGAAAATAGAAAATATTTAGTTCTTTCTGAAAGACTTTTTATATTTTAAATAATCTATTCATTTAAATATAATAAAATAAAAATAAGATTTTTAATATATCAATATTAAACTTGTTTGTAATTTAATTATAAAAAATATATCTATATCTGTGTGGTATCATTTTGATTAAAAATTTTAACATAGATTTTTTTATTTTTTTAAATATGTATTTTTTATGAAAATATCAATGGTTTATTTGAATGGATTATGAATTCATTGAATTATATATTTTATATAAATCATTTTTTCAATCCAAGGTGTTTTTAAAAAATATATTTTTCCCTGAAATAATATGTGCTTCAAATAAATAAATGATGGAACTTAAATTAAATAAATAATTTATCAAATAGATTACAATATTTTTAATAATTCTAAATTTCAATATATATATATATATATGGAATTCTGAATTATATATTAAAAATATAAAACAATTATTATAATTATTAAAATATTATAAAAATATATTGAAAATATTAATAAAAATCAAATAAAATGTGAAATAAAAAAACATGTTTTAAAAAATATAATATTAGGAGAAAATATATATAAATCAATATATATTATGTGTATGAAGAAAAATGATAAAATAAAAAAAATTAATAAAATAAAATGACAAACATGAATGAAGACAAAATTATAAAATGATTTAAAAAAATAAAAATGTTATCGATATATAATAATATAAGAGGCAGAAAATGAAAAAAATAAGAGAAAAATAAATGATGAGAATGAGATTAAATAATTAGAAATTAGAATATTAAATATAGAGGCATTATACAAAAATAAAAAAGTAAAGATAATTTTTATTATTGAAAATATAATAATACTGGTAACATTAAAACAATTCGGGAACCCTTTTTTTTAATCTTCATGAATATAAGTAGATATGATAATAATATATGAAATGAGGATATTTGTGTCAATGAATGGAAAAAAATGGAAATTAATACAATGGAGGAAATGAAATTTTTTATTTTTCTACACCAGCTTCTGAATAAAATTATATATATATATATTATTTATCATGAAATAAAATTTAATGAACACCTGGAAAAATAAATAAACCCTGAATTACTTAGTATAAATATATAGTATATACACTCCTATAATATGAAAATTATTGATATAATTAAATTATAAAATCATTAAATATATAAATTTCATTCTTGGATACCAAAAATTCCCAAACTCATTCTCCCTGTATTCATTCCATTTATTTTTAATGGTGTCTAAAAGACAACAATTCATTGAATCATTTATGTTATTGGAATGTTATTATTTTTATTTTAAATATATAAATTTATGGTTTAATTTGTGTTTTTGTATGGGTTGTGTAATATTTACAAAATTATATATATATATATATAAATATATTTTTTATTTTAAATTGTATGATAAGAAATATATTATTATTTCATTAATATTATTATGTCTGTGTTTTAAAAAAATAAAGCCTCTATTTTCTTTTAATATTTTTATTAAAACAATTTTAATAAATCCATCCATATATTTGTTCATATTAAAATAACATTATGTGTTTGTGTGTGTTTGAGGATTAATGATTTAAAGAATTATTCTATTAGTTTAAATATTATTTCTCAAAAAATAACAACACATTGTTTGTATTGAATGAACTGATTGTATTGAATGAACTATTCATACACAATATCAATAATTCACCATTCAACCAGATCATAAACAATATAATGAAATATTATGAATTTTATCATTATATTACATCCTTAACATATTATTCAAAAATGCATGTACACATAGATGGAAATACTTTGAAAATATTTTTGGATTGTTTCTTGATGAAAATACTACTGTTTCTTTTCAAATGATTTTTCAAATATTAAACATGTCCATGTAATATTTAAATCTATTACATTAAAAATAAACATAATAATTATTTATGTAAGATTAAAATATTTATGGAAAAATAATGGTGGGAAATTCTATTCATGTCATTTATGTTTAGAAAACATTCTTTTCACTTGACAGAAAAAAACCCTTAAGTAACTTGTTTAGAAAATGAATGAAAAATTCATTATATAAATTTATGAAAAATCGAAAAAAGTGATTAAAATGTAAGTAAATCATAAATTTGGAATAATATAATTATTGTTAATTTTTTTTTAAACGGATATGAATAAAATATTCCTGCACTGATAGTTAAACATGAACAATACCGAATAATGATGAGATTGTTAAATAATACCTTACCACTTGGATATCATACTAATAGAAATCCAAAAGAAATAATTAACATTAAATAAATAATTAAATTACATTATGTTAAATGGATTCAATACATAACTCATAAAAATGGTGGTATATGTTCCACATAATAGAAATATGTTGTAAATATATCAAATATCTGACAAAATGGAATGTGATAAAAGAAACCCGGACATTGAGGATTATATTTTTTTAAACATCATGTAAAATAATGTGTAATGGTTTATATAATTATTATAATTTATTCCATAACCATATGCATATTTATGATATCATATATGTACCTATCATATAATATTATCAACATATTTTTAATTATATTTCGTTATTACCCTTGTTTCAGGTGTTAATTTCATTGTTATAAAATGTATGTTTTTTTAAGAAAGTACAAGTTCTATTACATATGATATGGATCCATAATTTATATAATTATGTTAATCATATTTAATCATTAAATATAGTTTCATTTCCATTATTGAAATTTGATCATGGAAAATTAATATCATCACCTCATGGAGACTGTAAGAGTAATGTATGCACAAGTGATAGTATCAATCAATTAATGGTGAATGGGAAGGAAAACTGATGATATATTATTTTTATATAATAAATATCAAATCATATGTATAATATATATATATATATATATATTATTTTAATAATTATATCTACACAAGTAAAGTGGTCATAAAAAATGAATTACACCATTTATGGAGATGGTAAAATGTCCATACGCATGCAAGATTAATTTTATTATCACAGGATGGATAAATAGTGAAAAAGGGTTATTAATAATTTAAAATAACATATCACAATATATATGATACTATATTAACTAAATTATTATGGGATAATGAATTAAAAGGATGTCTAAGAAGAAAAATAACAGCAAAGAGTCAGTAATGATGATTACCTCTTCTAAATATAAAAAAATTAGATATCTTCATTGGGACACTATGGAATGACATTTAAAAAGGAAAAAATTGTAGAACATTTATACGAAATTTTATAAGAGAACTGATTTGGGTTTTTTTATCTATATTTCTTTATATTGTTCAAATATGTAAATGAATTAGTTCCTTTTAAATATTGATGTGTGTGGAACATAAGGAATTTTTTAAAATATTAAAATAATATAAATTTACATTCAATTAAAAATGGAATAGAAAATATTAATTTACAGTATAATATTATGAAGGGTATATATCTCTTCATACTATTGCATTGTGACATGTTTTTACTACATTTCCACCATTTTTTTTGTTTTATCCATTATTTAACCTCTTTAACTCTTACCATGACAACATGGATTTTTGATTTTTGAGGAATAATATAATTTTTACAAAATAAAAAATATCACATAAATTGAGCATGAATTACATTTTCAATCTTATACGAATATGTTTAATGAATTAATTATTGTGATAAAATTATTATCATTTAATAAAATATTATTTATTTTTAAATATTAATAATGTTAATTTAATGATATTTTAATTACAATGACATTAGTAAATTAAAAAATATATAAAATAAAAAAAATAATACAATAATAATATTTCAAGTATTTATATGAATTTTCTGGATCAAATTAATTTTCAAAATTATATTATTTTAAATATTTTTAATAACAATTATTTTATTTTTCAAGAAATTGAATAATTACATCAACATCATTATGGGACTATTTAAGTTAATAATTTTATACCTAAAATTTTAAAATATAGATATATTTATTTATATTAATAATTTATATTTAAAAATAATATATACATATATGGTGATATATTCTAGATAATAAAATATTTAAAAATTTATTGTTATTAAAAAATTTCATGTGATATATTTTAATTTAAATTAAATAAAACAATTTTAAAATATAATATCAATCAAATGGCCATAAATGGTTATATAACCAATCCATAAATAATAATGAAAAAAATCACTAATAAAATAATTGGTGTGTAATTTTTATATAAATTTTATAGTCATTATCATTTTATTATTATACTAAAATCCCAATTAAACTGTTACCATGTTAATAAAAATTACAATTGTTACTATTCGTATTGGTAAAAAATAAAAGATACATATTTACAAAAATTTTAATTTTTAAAAATATGTTTTAATTATTTTAAAATTAAAATAATTAATGTTTCATTATTTATTTTCAAAATAATATCAAAAATAGAAATTAGAAATCAATTTTCTTGAAAGATGCATGGTTAAGCCCAAAAATGCACTTATATGTATTAAAATGTATATTGATTTTATATAAATTATACTTATAAAATTTTTATATAAGCTACTTTTAGATCAAATAAAAATTAGGAAAACAATTTCTAATATATATAAAATATTTTTTTATAAAAAATGGTATTCTTCATTATTCACAAGAAAATCCATATTTTCATAAAACACCCATATCATTTCCATATGATAATGTTAATATTACAATTTCAAAATTTAAATTTGTATTATATAATATTTTTTCTATAGGTTCTAAAAAATGATTATAATATTTAATCACAAAAATCAAGATAACAATTTTTTGAGAAATAAATATTTTTGATGTATAAATGAAATTTCAAAAAATATGTTCTTATTCAAAAAGAATTAATTAATACATGGAAAAGAAGTTGGACAGTTATATACTTGATTATATTAATTATACTATTCATTCCAACAATTTTGGAGGATTTGTCAGAATTATCACATAATATTATTTCATTGTTCATTTAAGATAGGTGGTGTAAGAAATTTAAGATATAGAAGGGATTGAATTTGTTTTGAAAGAGACATACCATAAAAATATGGAGGGTTATAACTAATGTGAATGAAATTTTTTAAAATGGGTCCAATTTTCGGAATCATTGTAATTTATATTTCCTAAAAATGTAAATATATTTTTAAACTATAATTAATGATGAAAAATGTTAAAAATTAGTTACTATGTTTAATGTTAAAGAACAGTTTTTATTGTTATATGTTCTTATGTTAAAAATAAAATTCAACACACATATTAATATTAACTTATAAACTTGGTTTCATATATAGAATCGGTGGGTATAAATTATCTATTTTGTTCATATAATTTAATAATTTGTTGACATTATTTTTATGAAAATTCACTAATTCTAATGATTTTTTGTTAATTCATGCTGGAACACTAGATGTCATTTATATTTTTGTCAGGATTATATAACTTATATAAGTGAAAATAATACATGGAATAAATAATCATATCCACTTAAAATGTATTTCCATTATGAATGATGATTAGGGGGCACTTTTAGGGAATCAAACTGATGGAAAAATGAAAAAATGAGGCTTCTAGAGTAAAAATTTGACTTTACATTTCTAGTAATCAATACACAACAAGAACCAGGTTAGTCCATGAAAGAATTACAAGCCTTAAACAAATGGAAATCAAGCTATAATTACGGTGACATGTTTCAAAGTGTGATAAATTTGTTTCAATTCAAGACACATTAATAATCACCTAAAAATACCATAATTCATGAGCCAGATATAATTAGTGAAATATTTTCATGTGTTATAATCATTACATGACATGTAATGGCCATAATAGGAAAAAAATGACCAGATTCAACATAACTTAATGCTTTCAACTGTTTTATGATCTGAGACCTACCTATGAAAATCTTTTGACCCATACAAAATTCAATTCATTTTTTCATGATCCCATCTGGAGTCTATAAATAGATTTCTAGGATGATGCTATCAGAGAGGTCCTAGGGACCCAATAATGGTGTGAGATGTTGTGTTTTGTAGGGTACTTTCTATTTAATCTCCATTTTCTCATTATTATTTCTTTTTCATTCCTTTCATCTTCTTATCTCAACACAAGGATAAGGGGGAAACCCCACTTTGATATAGGGTAATTTAGTAGAAGGGGGAAGGTGTTCTTAGATTTATTCTTTTTTTAATTATTCATGTATTTAGATTTATTCATTTTATTTAATTAATTTTTATTCTATTTTATTTTATTTTATCATGATCATTGGAATTTTAATCTGAATGAAATATTAAAATTGTGAATCTTATTACTCTAAAATAATCTCCTCCCTTTTATAATTTAGGGGAATCGAGTTTAAATGTGGTATCAAGAAAATATATATTCTTTGAAATCATAAATTATATGACCACGATAAATTGTGTGTTTTCATGTGATAGAGGGAATACCTTGACCGTTGGACCTCCCATGTATCAACTCTGACCTAAAATTCCTGGATAAAATAATATTTTTTATAAAATAAAATATCACATGAATCATGGAACTAAAAAACCTAGGTAGATATTCAAATAAGATTAAAAAATTATTTAATCATCTTTGATTTCATCATTCATTTTATTTAAATGAATCAAACCCATCAATTCTTCGCATCATTATTCAATTAAAATATATAAAATTGTTTGGAAACCTAATGAATTTATTTCACTATCTATATGGATTTGACATTAAATATCCCTAATACTACATTGAAATTAATTGGGTTTCACATTCTGAGTTTTGATAAATTTTAAATTTTAATTAGAATGATATAGAAATAGAGTTTTCCCTTTTTCCTACAAAAAAATAGTGTATATTTAAAGGATTCATTTTTTCTTGTTTTTTTATTTTTTTTATTATTAGAATTATTATGTTTAATTTGTGTAATTTTTTATAAAATTGTAAAATTAAAATCAATAATTAATCTGTATAACACTCCAGAAAACATTAATGACATCATTGAGTCCAACCAGCATTCTGAAACAAGACCCTTGATTAAATTCACTACAGTAGTGGAAGTTTATAAACAAAATAAATATGATGAAGGAGTTTTCTAAAGATATTTGAGGATATGTATGCTATGATATTATGTGTATCCATTGAATACAGGACTTCAAATAAAGATCCTAGAACCCCCTAAATTACAAAAACCCTCTTCTATTTAAATCCAAAAATTATTTTTATTATTTTAAGAATCATTCAAATCATGGGAATACAACATGAGAACCTAAATAAATATATTTGAAGCTTCCTCGAGGACTATAAAATGTTCAAATTTTATAATTTTTCATCTGATGATGTAAGTATCCAATTTTTCTATTTTTCATGATGCAAGAAAGCTCGAGATGGAATGCAAATCTTGCCTACATATACGATCACTACATGGGATGAGCTGTCCATAAACATTCTTATCCATTTCATTACACCATCTAATTCAACATAAATACTGATATATATTATAATCATTTCACAATTAGAGAAAAAATAATTATTGTAATGTCTCGGATTTTCCATGTATTATTTTAAAAAATTAAATGGAATTATTTCGAGACAGGGCGTGAAGACGGCACAGCATTCTGAGGCCTAGTGAGCCCAGAATGGTTGCTTGAACATTTTTTTAGTTAAGTGAGTCGAAACTTGTGCATGGTAGTGGAAGTTTCCAATGGGACACCTGGATTAAAACTCTGAGGGCACCGTTGCATCCGGGGCGGCCACTTTACCGAAGGGCAGGTCTAACCTCGACCGGCGCAGGTCGAGGGAAAAAGTTAATTTTCAGATGTTTTTAGTAAACATCGAAATAAAAATAATTCGTAGATTTTATTTTATTTTATGGAAACATCCGCTATAGAATAGCGATAGGGAAGATGTTTCAATATTAAATGCAATGTCATAATGGCTTAAGAAACGGTCACTTGACTCATTAATGTTGTAGCATAACAGAACACTGATTCACGTTTAACTTTTTAATAAGATAAGCGATCGGTGGTCATTGATGAATTTTTTAGGGGAAGCTCTGGAGAAATTCGTGGAGCCTTGGAGGAAACTCTCGGCGACAAACGATGACGAATCGATGCTTTGAATGGATACACCAACGAAGTTGAAGGATCTCGGCAACGACTGCAGCACGATGCGACGATTGTTCTTCAACCGGATTCAGGTAGGGGTTGTTATTTTATTCCTCTTTCCCCATTTTGGAGTCTAAACGAAGAACACGGATCAACCAAGAACAAGATGATCTGCGGATTCATACGTTCTTGTTGGAGGGGTTTATTGGGATGATTATGGGGAAATATTCCATTTTGTTTGTTTTTTATTTCTATTTTGTTTAAGCCTACTAATGGGAGCAGATCAACGCCGTGACTAACAATGATAGAGGGTCGTTCCTCAATTTGTTTAATTGGACTCTTATTTTCCCTTCGTTCATCGCGTTCTTCGCGAGGTGACGAACAATGGATCATTGCACATCTGTTTTTTCGACACAATGATCTCAAATAGAAGACTTGACACCATAACAACCTTGCAGAGGAGCGACAATGATGGCGGTCGACGAATCGGCTCGAATCGGAAGAGTTTGTTCTTCGAGCGTTCTTCATGAGGGAAGATCAAAACTTGTTTTCAGAGATGATCATAGGCCCAAAAACACTATAGGCGGCCTCATACTATCGATGCGACCAAAACCTGGGAGTTTTGTAGCGATCGGATAGCCAGATCGACGAATGGGGAAGCTCCAAAGGTGCAACGAAAGAAGGCCGTGAATCTGAAAATTTCTAGAATACACAGCGTGTAGTTCCGAAGAACATACCGTGTATTACTAGTGTCGACATCTAGGGCTTCGGGGGTCAGAGAGGAATCACATGGCGTGTCATCCTGGCCACACAACATGTTAGACTTTCCCCGATGTTCGACATGTATTTTTGGGAAGCACACTGACAAGGGTTGGACTACACGGCTTCAGGAAACACAGCGTGTACAACATGGCAGAGGCGGATATGTGGAACTCAGCGTGTATACCGGGGGAACACTGACATAGGATGGGGTACACGACCCTGTAATCCATCACACGGCTAGGCGAGGCCAGCAACGCGGGCCACCCCGTGTACCGATTACACGAGTTGGAGTACACGGGTTGATGACCGTGTACGGGGACATGGCCAGCATACAAGGAGCCAACCCCAGTCACTCGGACACGACATGTACACCGTACTACACACCATGTACTATGTTTTCAACACAACCAGCCTTAGGACATGGGCCATTGTACATGGGTAGTACCCAGGGTTAGACAACACGGCGTGTAACTTTTCTACACGCCATGTACTTCTTGGAAAATGGAATGGTCCTCTTTTTCACCGTATCGTGGACATCTTTCATTCGGGTTAGTGCCCCTTCTTCTCATCCCCTTGAAGTTCATGCATCGTTTACTTCTACAGGAGTATGATCTCTTCAGCAGGACTTTCTATGATAGAGTCAGGCATCCATCCGAGAGGCTCGAATCGAGATCCACTATCCATTCATGACCATAGGTATAGTCTGGCATTGATGTGACCAACTCCACCGGGCATCGATCCTCTACCTAGAAGGTGAATTCCAAATGAGTTGCGGTATCCGTCATGGGCTTGACAGTGATCCTCATTTGTGTATTGTGATCTTTCCCACTCAAAAGTGTGTCTCCCGTAGAAACTATCTAGTGTAACTTTCCCACTCAAGAGTGTGTCTCCTGTAATGAGTATAACTACCTCTCGTGATGCTTCCTGATAAATAGTACTTTTCAGACAGATGTCATCAGATCTACCAGACTCGTGGAGTGTGTTCTCCCAGAATGAGTGCTTCATGGAATCTTCAAACGGAATCCCAAGACTGGATATGCGGTTGTGTGACTTGTCCCTAGACCACAGGTCTGGGTTTTGAGTACATCTGGTTTGTGTTTTGTAGACATATATTATGCATAGTTGACTGTACCTTTACATTATTGCATGGTGGTTTTCGGGATCCTCTACTGAGTATTGTTATAATCACCCCTGCACGAGATTTGCCCACACTTGTCGTGTCTTGTGCAGACAAGCAGCCTTTTGACAGAGTCCAGGGCGGACATGGACATGAATGAGCATTCTGAGTTCCCTACAGGCCAAGGTGTTCCTACGGCTACGAGCGGAAGTCCCTGTACCTTTTGTGTTTATAGGATGGGCTTTACAGTTTTTAGAATTGTGTTTTGGTGGGCTTGTATTCTGGCCCAGTTTACTTTCAGTACTTTACCTATCGTTGTACTCTGTTGGTTTGGTTTAGTTTTATGCATAAATTTTGTTCCTTAGTGTTTTTACATTTCAGAATTTGTGGGCTTGGAGATGTGTGCATGTGTACATGTACTTATGCAATGACTCCCATGTTTCACAATATGCCTACTTGGTGCTAGTCACAAGCCCCTAGCATATTGGAGGTCGGCCTGGGGAGTCACGACACGAACCCCACTGGGACGGGTCATGATAGAGTGGTATCATAGGTGGTCAGTTCTACCTTAGGACCAAGAGTCTGTAAGAATGGTTTGGGAAAACAGTGTTAAGTGTTTCGAGTTCATCTTTCAGGCTAGAGACTCCAATGTTGGTGCGGCGGCTAACGTATCCATACACCAGGACTCGGATAACCTGCTTTTTGGCTTGGTACATGAAAAAACTAGTTTTGGGGAAATAGAATAATGGTACATGCATCATATAGGAATGGGTTGTGTTTTCCATATCATTTGTGTTAGTTATCCAGATATACTCAATGACCATGGTAAATATTGTTCCATTATAGGATGCCTCTGCGACGCATACCCGCTAGGATTCAGCAGTGCGATCATGAGGACAAACCCTCAGTGATGAGGCTTCGATACAGGGACCAGTCCCCCAGGCATTTCCACCCGGTGGTGCGCCTGCTATGCCACCACAAGTGGAGGATCCCATGGTACCTGCGATACTGACCGACGAGGAGATCAAGCTTAGCGCGCTCCATGAGTTCCAGAGACAGAGACCCCTCATGTTCCAAGGCAAGCCCGATCCTCAGGTATCTAAGGACTGGTTTGAGGTGGTGATCGGAGTTTTTCATCTAGTGAAGACACCAGCAGACCAGATGGTGATCCTAAGAGAAAGCACTCATCAGGTTTCGGTGGGATAATCATGGAGTCTAACCACACCGACTCACGATGAGGAGACTCTTTTGTGGACGAAGTTTGAGCGACTCTTCAGGGAGGACTTCTCTCCGATTATGCTGAGATAAGTACGCATCTAGGAGCATCTCCAGCTCCAGAAGGGTAGTATGACAGTAGATGACTATTTATCGAGGTTCAACAAACTCTCCCGACACTCGATGGATATGGTCTGGGATTAGTACTTCAGATCTCGGACCTTTGAGGGAGGTCTATGGTGGGACATCTGAGATAGTGTTGTGCCTCTATGCATATCGACTTATGCTGGAGTGCCCGAGCGGGCCTTGGTGATCGAGTGCTTCTTGGCGGAGCAGAGACAGTCGACGACAGTCAGCAGAAGGCAAACAGGTGTGGAGACACCGGCAGCATGATGTCGGTGTCAGACACATGCATCTGAACATGGGAGGCATCATAGGAGGACACAGGATAGAGTATCAACAGTCCATGGCTCTCAGACTAGATCTAGTCGGCCTATGGAGAAGTGATGCGAAGCATGTGAAGGTAGGGGATATCTCGCAAGAGATTGTCTGACCCATCGAGCTGGTGACAGGGACGTTTTAGATGGACCACCGAGGAAGAGTCAGAGAGTGGAGCACATAGAACCGCTAGGCATAGGATGTGGCAGAGGATCAGGGAGAGCTGGGGGTGGTGGCAGACATTTCGACTTACTCCCACCACCACCCCCATGAGGTCCACACCAGGCTCAGAGAGCTGGGGGATAGGGGCGGGGACAGCTGCATGCGGTCGAGGCATATGACCCTGGGGCTCCAGGGATGATTCGAGGTAAGATATGTGTCTTTTCTACCTTAGATGTCATACTTATAGACACTGGTTCATGTCATTCCTTCATATCCACATTTTTTGTACAAAACCTCAAGATTCTAGTTGAACTGTTGACTCGATCTGTATGCTTGGAGACAGCTACGTGAGGAGACTCGACGATCATGCACCTTTGCAGGCAGTGTGATCTTACCCTTGGGGGTGTTAGTTTCGGTTGGAACCTCTAGGTGGTAGCGTCGAGGCCTTATGACATCAGTCTCGGTATGGATTTGTTATCTTCGCTCCATGCCCAGATTGACTGTTTTAGGCGATGAGTGCGGTGTGTCCGCCGTGATGGAATGAGGTTTTCATTTGTCGAAGAAAGGAAATCTTAGGCAACACAGATTGGGCTTATGAATAGGAAGGTGCAGCCAATCGCTCATGAGTTGTCTAGACATGCCCTCAGAGCAGTGGATGTTGTGAGCTCCCAGTTCCCAGCAGTAGTGGCGGAGTATATGGACGTTTTCCTAAATATGTTCCAGGATTACCTCCCCATTGGGAAATTGACTTATGCATTGACTTACACCCTGGAACACACCTATTTCCTCATCAGCAAATCGGATGGCTCCCGCAGAGCATCGCAAGATAAGGATGTAGTTGGAGGATTTGCAGAGCAAGGGCTTCATGAGACCCAGCGTTTCATCCTGGGCAGCGCCAGTCTTATTTTCCAAGAAGGCAGATGGGAGTCTGAGGTTGTGAATGGATTACCAGCGTCTGAACCAGGTGACAGAGAAGAACAAGTATCCACTTCCAAAGATCGATGACCTATTTGATTAGATAAGAGGGGCACAGTGGTTCCTGAAGGTTGACCTTCGATCGGGCCATCACCAGTTACGAGTACGGGATGAGGATATACCGAAGACAACTTTAAGATGTCGTTACAGTCACTATGAGTACATGGTGATTCCTTTTGGCATGACGAATACCCCTGTTGTGTTCATGGGACTTATGAACTGGATTTTCCAGCCGTACTTGTCCCGGTTCATAGTGGTCTTCATCGACGACATCCTTGTGTAGTTAGTGTTAGTGGTGGAGCATGCAAGACACCTGCAGATGGTTCTAAAAGTAATTCAGAAGTGCCAGATTTATGGGAAGCTCTCAAAGTACCAGTTCTCAATTCAGGAGGTCCACTTTCAGAGACATTTCATCTCAGTAGATGGAGTAGCTGTAGACCCAGCCATGGTGGAGGCTTTGTTATCATGGGAGCCACCTTGGAGCGTGAAGGAGGTACGGAGCTTCCTTGAATTGGCAGGATATTACCAGAGTTTAATTCCTGACTTCGCCCGGATATCAGCACCGATAACAGCCTTGACCAGGAAGGGGCAACCCTTCGTGTGGAACGATAATTTCCAGAAATATTTCGAGCTGTTGAGACAGAGTTTGACGAGCGCCCCAGTCTTGAGATTACCGGAGGAAGGTGTCAAGTACGTAGTTTTTTATGACACATCAGGGACCAGTCTTGGTTATGTCATGATGCGGAGGTAGGAAGTGATTGTTTATGGTTCGTGTGAGCTTAAGCCACATGCGAAGAACTATGCGACCCATGATCTCATGTTGGCTACGGTAGTCTACACATTGAGGATGCGGCGACACTACCTTATGGGTGAGAGATTTATCATTTACTCTGACCACAAGAGCCTCAAGTACATCCTCTCACAAAAGTATCTGAATCTGAGGTAGAGGCATTGGATATAGTTCTTCCAAGATTATGATTTTGAGATCATCTATAATTCTAGGAAGGGTTACATGCTGGAAGATTCTCTTAGCAGAAGGTCGATCTCACAAATGTTGATTGAGGAAACCCAGTAGTTAGTCGCGTTGCAGTTATCCTTCGTGGATGGAGAAGATGAAGCCTACCTAAATTTGATGGTTGTCGCCCCTCCACTCTTACAGCAGGTTAGGGAGATGTAGCTAAGAGATGTCGACTACGTGGCTTTATATACTCAGTTATCCACAGGACATGCTCCTGATTGATATTCACAAGGTGGGGAGCACGTACTTCTTTTCAAAGGATGCATAGTTGTACCAGTGGCGTTGTAGGAGGAGGTCTTGGGGAAGTTTCATACATCTCCATTGGTGGTACATCCTAGAGTGTAAATGATGTACCAGGCTCTCCAACGACATTTCTGGTGGTCAGGCATGAAGAAGGCAGTAGTAGAGTTCGTTACTTGATGCTTTACATGCCAGCAGGTGAAGGCTGAGTACTAGGTTTCAGCTGGATTAGCACACCCACTATAAGTTCCTGAGTGGAGGTGGGATGGGATATCGATGGACTTCATGACATGATTACCAAAGACGTCAAATGGGAATGATTCTATCTGGGTGATTGTTGACCGACTCACCATGTCGGACCACTTCCTAGCTATCAAGGATTAGAGTTCCATAGAGAGATTGAGACGCCTCTACGTGCATGAGATAGTTCGGCTTCATGGAGTCCCCTCGACAATATTCTTGGACCGAGATGCACATTTCACATCTTTTATGTGGAAGGGATTGTTGGAGGATTTTGGGACTCAATTAAGCTTGAGCACAGCATTTCATCCCTATACAGATGGTCAAACTGAGAAGACCATTAAGGTTCTGGAGGATATGTTGCGAGCCTATGTCTTGAACTTTGGTCGCAGTTGGGAAGACCACATACCACTGGTGGAGTTTGTGTACTATAATACCTACCACTCACCATTGTTATGGAACCATTAGAGGCCTTGTATGGGAGACCTTGTCGGTCACTGCTTTGCTAGACCGACCCTAGAGAGTCAGCACTCATGGGTCCAGAGTTGGTGTGAGCTAACATCGAGAAGTTGCAAATCATCCGGGAGTGGATGAAGACTGCACAGAGCCGGTAGAAATCTTATGCTGACAGATGACAAAGACCTTTGGAGTTAGAAGAGGGAGAAAACATATTTCTTCGGGTCTCACCTCGACAAGGGTTATGGAGCTTTGGCAGATATGGAAAGCTATCTCCGAGTTTCATCGGGACTTTCCAAATACTGTGTAGAGTGGTAGAGGTGTTGTACCGCATAGCTCTACTGCCACAGTTGCATCCGGTACATGATATCTTCCACGTTTCGCAGTAGAGGATGTAAGTGCATGACCCATCACACGTCATCAACTGGGGCGAGATGGACATCGAGGATGGAGTGAACTTTTCTAAGTACTCGGTGAAGATCGAGGATCATCAGGAGAGGATTTTACATGGGCAATTGATTCCATTGGTACACATCCGGTGGTAGTACAAGAATTTTAGGGAGAGCACGTAGGAGCGGGAGGCCCAGATCCATGCACAGTACCCACATCTTTTTTAGTAGACTTTCTTTTGAATTTTTGGGGACATAAAGCCCCAAGGTGGGGAGAATTTAATGTTTCATATTTTTTGTGTAGTATTTTAAAATAATGTATGGAATTATTTCGAGACCGGGCGTGAAGATGACACATCATTCCAGGGGCCAGTGAGCCCGGAATGGTGGTATGAACTTTTTTTAGTTAAGTGAGTCGGCACTTGTGCACGGTAGTGGCAGTTTCAAAAAAGATTCCTGGATTAAAAATCTGAGGGAACCTTTGCATCCAGGGAAACGACTTTACCGAAGGATGTGTCTATCCTTGACAGGCACGGGTCAAGGGAAAAAGTTAATTTTCAGATGTTTTTAGTAAAAAACGAAATAAAATAAATTCGTAGAGTTTATTTTATTTTATGGAAACATCTGCTGCAGCACAACGATAGGGTAGTTGTTTCAATATTAAATGTCATGTCATAATGGATTAAGAAATGACCACTTGACTCATTAATGCTGCAGTCTAACAGAACGTTGAAAGACGTTTCCCTTTTTAATGGGTTAAGTGATTGGTGGTCGTTGATGAATTTTTTAGTGGAACCTCTGGATAAATTCGTGGAGCCTTGGATGAAACAGTTGGAGACAAACAATGATGATCCGATGTTGTGAATCGATGCTCCAATGAAGTTTAAGGCTCTTGGCGATGACAGCAGCGTGACGTGACAATCATTCTTTCACAGGTTTGAGGTAGGGGTTGTTATTTTATTCCTCTTTCCCCATTTTGGTGTTTAAAGGACGAGCACTGATCAACCACGAACTAGTTGATCAGTGGATTCGTAAGTTCTTGTGGGAGGGGCTTATTTGAATGATTATGAGGAAATAGTCCATGTAGTTTTTTTTGATTTCTTCTTCGTTTAAGCCTACTAACGGGAGCGATCAACGTCGTGATGAATGACGGTAGAGGATCCTTCCTCAATTTGTTTCATTGGACTCTTTCTTTTCTTTTCTTTCTTCGCATTCTTCGCAGGGTGATGAACAACATATCATTGCGCATCCGTTTTGCGACGCAACAATCTCAAACTGAAGAATCGACATCATAACAACCTTTTAGAGGTGCGATGACGATGGCGGTCGATGAATCGGCTCGGATCGGAAGAGGTGTTTTTTTGAGTGTTCTTCACACAAGATGATCAAAACATGTTTTCGGAGCTGGTCGGATGTCCGAAAACACTTGAAGTAGCTTCATGGTGTTGAGGAAATGAAAACTAAGGAGTTTTGTGGCGATCCGATGGCCGTATCAACGAATGGGGTAGCTCGGATGTCGCGACCGCAGAAGGCTACTATTTTTGAAATTTTTAGAATACACTGCGTGTACTTCCGAAGACCACGCCGTGTATTACTAGCAGAGGAATCTAGGGTTTAGGGGGTCAGAGAGGAATCACATGGCATGTGAACCTAGCCACATGGCGTGTTAGACTTTCCCCGAAGCATAGTGTGTATTTTTGGGAAGCACACAGACATGGGTTGGACTACACGGCTTTAGGGAACACGACATGTACAACATGGCAGAGGAGGCTACATGGAACTCAGCATGTATCCAGGGCGTACAGAGACATGTGATGGAGTACACCACTGTGTACTCCATCACATTGCCAAGTGAGGCCAGTAATGTGGGCCAGCCCGTGTACCGATTACACGGGTTGGAGTACACGGGTTGATGACCGTGTACGGGGAAATGGCCAACGTACATTGGGCCAACCCCAGTCACTTGGACATGGCATGTAAACCGTACTAGATGTCGTGTACTATGTTTTCTACACGACCATCCTTAAGTCATAGGCCATTGTACACGGGCAATACCCGTGGTCAGACATCACAGAGAGTAACTTTTCTACACGTTGTGTACTTCTTGTAAAATGGCATGGTCCTCTTGTTCACCATAACATGGACATATTTAGTTTGGGTTAGTTCCCCTTATTCTAGTTCCCATGATGGTCAGGAATCGTTTCCTTCTACACGATTATGATCCCATTAGAAGGACATTATGTGATAGAGTCAGGCATCCATCCAAGTGGCCCAGATCGAGATCCTCTATCCATTCTTGACCCAAGGTAGAGTCTAGCATCGATGTGACCAACTCCACTAGGAATCGATTCTCTACCTATGAGGTGAATTCAAGATGAGTCACGGTATCCTCCATGGCCTTGGAAGAGACCCTCATCTGTGTATTAGGATCTTTCCCACTCAAAAGTGTGTCTTTCGTAATGAGTGCGACTATCTATCGTAGCATTCCTACTAAGAAGTGTGTCCCCCATAATGAGTGTAACTACCTCTCGTGATGTTTGCCGATAAATAGTACTTCTCAGACGGACATCATCAGAGCTACTAGACTCATGGAGTGTGTTCTCCCATAATGAGTGCTTCATGGAATCTTTGAATGGAATCCCTAGACGGGGTATGCGGTTGTGGGACATGTTCCTAGACCACGGGTCTAGGTTTTGAGTATATCTGGATTGTGTTTTGTAGACATATACCATGCATAGTTTATTGAACATTTACTTAACTGCTTTGTGGTTTTTGGAGTCCTCTACTGAGTATTGTTATAATGACCCCTGCATGGGCTTTTCCTGCATGTGTCGTGTCTTGTGAAGATGCGCAACCTTTTGACATAGTTCAGGGAAGATAAGGACATGAGCGTGCTTTATAAGTTCCCTACAAGACGAGGCATTCCTATGGCTATGTGTGGAAGTCCCAGTACCTTTTGTGTTTACAGGTTGCAATTTTCAGTTTTCAAACTTTTGTTTTGGTGGGATTGTATTCTAGCCCAGTTTACTTTTAGTACTTTACATTCCATTGTACTCTATTGGTTGGGTTTAGTTGTATTCATGCATTTTGTTCCTTAGTGTTTTTATATTTCAACATTTGTGGGTTTGGAGATGTTTGTGTGTGTATAGGTACTTAGGAAATGCCTCTCATGTTTAGTAATATGCCTACTCGGTGCTAGTCACCAGCCCCTGGCCTATTTGAGGCAGGCATGGGGAGTCACGGTGCGGGCCCCACTGTGACGGGTGATGATAAATATACCCTATACCGAATGTTTTTAATAAATTCACTTTTAAATTAACCCATATTGTAAAATATCCATGGCTGCTAATAAAAATTATTTAAAGAGGTATTTTAAAGGAGAACCTACAGATTTTGGATACAGTATCTAGAGGATCATTGATGAAGATTTTTTATGTAGTGAGATAAATCCTATTAGATTAATTGGAGAGTAATACTTTACATTGTAATATATAAGGAATGAAATTAAAATGGTATTAATGAAATAAAAAATGAATGGATAATGGTACAACTATAATCATTAACTAAGAAGATGGATATCATGATGATCTAATATTTAAACCCCCAAATATCATATATTGATGATGAAAATTGTGATTCTAACAATAATGGTAATAAATTTCTAGTGTTTGATTCCTCAACAATAATAAAGACAAGGATTTAAAAAATTTATATAAGGGTACCAAGAAAAAGAACCCCACAATACCACACTAATAATCTAGGTATGAACATTGGAAGAGATGTTGATAACATTCATGACCACAAAAATGGTTGCACAAAAGAAAATAAAAAAATAATAAATGAAGAAAATTTCCAAATTTCGGAATCATGAACATCATGTTGGAAAAATTGCTTACCATATTAGTGAGGGACCCATAACAGTACTTCATGTAATACCATAAGTATGACCACATGATGATTTAAAAGCTATAAATCGTAAAATATAAAATAATACACAAGTAAGTGGTATAAAATTGAAAAAAAATAATGAATAATAACAACATGATGAAAGTGAAAACGATGTTGAGAATTTCTCATAACATATATCTAAAAAAGAATATACATAACCAAAATAATAAAATAACTGAATTTAATTTCTAAAATGATTGGATTAATTCATTATGTGTTTGAATAAAGTAAAATACTTAAAACACTATAAAAATTTTCATATTAATATTTATTTTATTTAGGATCTCATAATTATTCCATCCTTGAAAACATTCATCAAATAGATGGAAAAAAAATAGGAAGGTGGTGGAAATTCATCCCATTCAACTAACATGTTAATGTTTGGAAATTGTATCAATCGAACATACTATAAAAAAATGTGATATAGGTATCTATATTACCATATTTTTCTAAGAAAAAAACTATGTAAAATCATAATTTGAAATAGGTTTTATTGTGAATATCATTCCGTACATTAAATTTTACTGTTTTTGACTAGAAGACTTGAATCCTATAAGGGTTTCACTATAATTAGCTAACTAAATATTTATTTACCCTCATGAAGTCATCGCTAATATCCTGATCATAGTTGAAAAATTATATTTCCATTATGACTTCCTATTCATGAATATGGAAGATGAGAAAAATCCACACATTTTTGGGGGAGAAATTTTAGCCACTTTGCATGCACTGATTAACATCCAAATAAAAAAAATATTTTTTAGAGTTATAATAGATAAAATATGATTCAAAATATATTGGGTAATGAATATGTTACATGTTTTTCTGTTAAAAGAGTATGGAAAATAAAGTACATAAAAATGTGATTATATTGAATAATATAAATAAGTACATGCATTAGATTACATTTTTAAAGAGGATTCCCAATTAAATAACAAAGATAAGATAATGACCATGATCACTAATAAATGTGGATAAACTCACTCCACCAAATTTGAGAAAAGACAATAGGTATGGATGGTACATGACCATAAATTTAGATAATAATGATTATGGAATAATTGGTGGATCATTCAAATGGATATTAAGAAATAATATCCATCTTAATGAATTAAGCTATTTAGAGAGGAATAATATGGACTAACCTATGTGGAAGGAACACAACTGAGACAATTCATGGACCCTGGATAGGTACAACGTTTTTAATCACACATCACATGAGAAGATGTTAATGGTCTAAAGGTTGATTAGGTTATGGTAAATAAAAGTACTTCAAGTATGCTGTAATATTTTTTATATTTTATTATTATTTTATGTGGGAAATATCTCACTTATGATATTTTAAAATTAATTGATATATAATTTGATTTCACCAACTTATTTTTAAATTTATGGACTATGAATAACCAAGTCATCATGAAAATAGTAGGAAGAACATAAAGATGATGTAGAGCTAATACACATCCTGAATTAGGATACGGCAGAACCTATACATCCAACATCAAAGAATAATTCAAAATTAGAATAATTATTTCTATTAAAAAATTTATTTCTTATACCAGAGATTTAATTTGAGTTTTTAAATTCCAATTTCATGCTCTAAATTTTATTTTTTCTTCAATAAAATGTTCTAGGAGGCATTAAATAACTAGGATACTTTCCATACCTTGATATTATATTTCATTTTCAATAACATTGAATGTGAAAAATAGGAAAATTTTTTAGGGATGATCAAGTGTATTATGATATGTAAAATCATGATTTGAGGGGTGTGTTAGTCACCATCAAAGATTTTTCTTTAAATTTGGTAATTTTGAGAATTTATAATATTTGAATTATTAAATTTAATTATTCATATTAATCTATATGAGTACTTGTCCATACAATTTGTCTCATTCTTGGGATATCTTTCATTCCAATATATCACATTGATTCTATAATATATTTCTTCTGAAATTCAGCCATGTATTCTTCTAGAATATTATTTTCATCTTATAAAATCTATGTCTAAATGAAAAAAATTTAATTCAATTAAGAATTATTTTTTAGGGATTAACCTAATACCCACCTTACATTAATCTATTTTAAATTACATAGAATCAATTAACATTTTTACTAGTTAAGAACTATCTTTTAATACCATATTATAATTTTACACCTTTCAATATATATTTTTCATGATTACCAAAACAAAGTGTGGGGGAGATGATGATTAGTGTATGTTATGCAAATATTTAAATGAATTAGCGTTACGTGGATTTAATTTTACTGGACATGAAATTCATTTCAATTTTTTTCACACCCTGTTGTATATAAATAAATAAAATTTAAAAATATGGTTATATATAGGGAAATTAAAAAAAATCTATTTCATGACTAATGGTATTATTATAACTAATATAGATAGTTTCATGATTTGGTCAATTTTTTTGGTTGGTGGATGTGATATTTTTACCCAGAACGACATTCAAAAAAGCAAAACAAATTAAAAGATGGTGTTTAATTTATTATATTTCAAGTATTTATGACTATGCAATATGATATGTTAGATAAGGATACATTCATTGGGATATTTTTTATTTTCAATAATATTAATTTAAAAAAATATCATTTTGTACCTTATTTTATTTATGTCAATTACCAAGATTCGATAAGCCTTAGATTCTTTGGATCCTAAATGGTGATCCCATCATGATTATTTTGATTTTTTTTTAATTATGTGTGGGATATGATAGATTGATTTCTAGCCTCTGTTATATGACATATTCTTGAGGTATGTGCATCACTCTATCCATTCATTTATTAAATATTAGTATAAAAATTCATATGATGTAAAATAAAATTACTATATTTCTTTATAATAAATTGATATTTTAAAATTGATAATTTAAAAGGCATTGATATTTCAGAAGAGGCAATGTAAAATACATTATTTATATATATATATATTGAGAATTGAGGTGTTGATAATTTTTCTACATGTGATGCTCAAACATTTCTCTTTTTCTTTTTTTCAATTTTTTAATACTGAATTTAATTCATTATAAATAAATAATCCATTGTAGTATATTGATATTTCATATTTTTGGAATATTATGAATTCATGTGTGGGGGGTGGGGTTTGATATTTTAATTTTCTTTTTATAAATATTATATTCTAATGAATTGATTCTAATGATTTTGGTTGTTAATGTATTGTTATACACCTAATGATTCTTCATTTTTTTCAGGATTAAAATTTTTATGGGATATGATATAATGAAATTGAAAAAATAATCATATTTACTTAATAGAAGGATTTCTACAGTGTTTGATAATCATGGGGGTCTTTTGGGGGAAATATGAAGAATCAGGAAAACACTGTATCTTCTAGAACATAAAATTTCATTTATATGTCATGTAATAAATACACATCATTAATATTTGGATGTATTGAAAGATATTCATGTTGTGAAGTGTATAAAACCAAGATAGATTGATGATGGAAGTCATCAGGGCATGACACTATGGGTGATATAGGGAAACATTATGGAAATTCATCGAAAAACTAAAGGTCACGAGTTTTGTACAGATGGTGTAAGATTTAAAAGATATGTAATCATTACATGACATGTAAAATCCATGTAAGACTAACAAAGTCCAGGTTCAATGTATCTTCATGTGTTGTTATTTATTAAGTCTTTATCCCACTTATTACCACATTTTTCCCATATATAATTTAATTAATTACCGCACAATCCCATCTCGTGTCTATAAATAGAGTGTGAAGATGCTACTAGAAGAGAGATCCTAGAGACCATATCTTGGAGAAGGAAGTTTCATTGTGGAGGGTCCTCCCCAATTCATCTCTTTTTTCTATTTATATATTATTTTTCATTTCTTTCATCTTATTATATAGTCAATATGATGATTGGGTAACCCCAAATTATGCTAGTGTTATTTAGTATAACGGAAAGTTGTTGTTGGATTTATTTATTTTTCATTATTCCTATGTTATTATTGCAACATTTTATTCTATCAATTTATAATACCATTATATTAATAATAACATTACCATTTGTATTTGAAACTTAATGGAACATTAAAATTGTGCTACTGATAACTCAAAATTAAGTATGGCCATTTTGAAATTTAGGGGAATCATGATGGAATATGGTATTGAGAAAAATATGATTCATTAAAACCTCAAATTACTAGACCATGTGAAATATGTTTTTTTTACATCAAGGAGTTGATAATATAACCATTTTATATACATCACCTCATCTCAAACACCAAAACATGGATTAGTAAATTTGTTTTCTAAAATACAATTGCATCGGGACACTAAAACTGAAAAACCTAGAACTCATTCAAATGTAATTCGAAAACATTATATCATCAGTATATTAATCATTCAATTTCATAAAATAAATAAAAACATTATTTTAGTCAACTCATTCATTAATTTATATAAATAATATTTTTAAAAAATAAAATCTAACTAATTCCACATCCTTGTGTGTTCGACCATTAGCATTCCGAAAATTACATTTTAAATAATTGAGTAATGTATTTTGAGTTATTATAATCGATTAATCATTATTAGACATGTATACAATTATGGAGACAAATTTTCCTATCAATTACCTTCTTATTTTACTCTTCAAATATAAATAACCTTGGGTAAAAAATTATTTCACCATGTTGAAAATTTAAATGGTAAAAGAGAGTAAAACATAATGGAAATGTAGTCTCCTACTTAGAACTTGTTCATTTTTTATGCTGGAGGTTTGGATCAATCATATCATCCCTCTGATCCATTATTTATAAATTTTGGAGTCACATGATGTGATAGTGACCTCCTTTTATTTTATAATTTTGGATATTTAGAAAAAGTCAATGTTGTTCAATTATATATGGTAACTATGTATCCTCTCTTATCCAAAACATAAAACCATTTTATACAGCCTTAAACCTACCAAAACCAATTCCAAGCATTCATCCCCTAATCCTAGATTACTTTCTTTCATAAATATTATCATATTAAGGATTTTTTTCCAAATATAAAGAGGATATCAAATGAAGTGGTAACATTCATCAACCATCATTTTTATTGAATTTTTTCCTTGAATTCAATCCATTATGATTATTAAAAAATATTATAATAACCAAACTATATTCAACATGAAAATATTTTTGTATATTAAGGTAATTATTTAAAACCATATGCATATTCATAAAATGGGTTGTAAAACCCTTGTTCTTATGCATGACGGACTACTCCCTTGTGAACTGATGTCAACCATTTTTTCATTACGACATCTCGCAGTTGGTTATGTTGATGCATATAATGTATATATATATGATATTTAAAATTTAATATTAACTCTATATCCATTAAATCATTTATAAAATTTTAAATTCCATGACATAGTGGATACAATAATGTCCTTCGTTTATAGGGTGGATTACAACCTCATGAAGTGATGTTATTCGTGTTCACTAACACATTACATGAAAAATAATAAGGATAGATATATGTGATAAAAATGAAATAATTAAGATTGTAATAACATATTTATCATCAGTTAAAGATAATATATAACTTTCTTTCTTAACATTTCACTCACTAAATGATGATAACATCATTTGAGTACTTCTGGACTACCTCCTTCCTAAAGCGATGTGAGTATATTTTCATCCCCACAACACATTGAAAATATATATAAATTTATTTAATGAAATAATAGGTTATTTATGATATTATTATTTTATTTTAATGTTAGTATATTACTTACATACTTTCAATAACGATAATTTAATAATGGCAATGTTACACATGTAAACATTTGACATACCATCCTCACGATCGTAATGTACTTAATTTATGAAAACCATCTTTAATTATTGGTCTCAGATATAAAATTGATTTATATATATTATAATAATTTCCATATAATTATTCTATAGATGATGGATCAATGATCAAATAAATTGATTTCAAAATAATTAATCAAAACACATATAAAAAAAGCATTTATTACAGTAACTATTCCATTAACAAGGAATTGTTATGAAATGGGTAATAAAATGAATTAAGTAAGTCTTATAAGGTATAATATATTTAATTTTTTAAAATATATGTTTAATGAAGATATATTTACTACACATTAGGTTTGAATGAGTAAAAAGGATATCAATCCTTATAATATAATATTTTTATACTCTCTATTATTTATGAGAGAAATATGAAAATTAACAACTTTCTTCTTTTATATGATGTATATACGTCCCCTATAAAATTTTATTTCCTAAATATATCTTTTTAATTATATATAATTTTTGTTTTGATGTTACTATTTATTATGTATTACAATTCAAAATATTACTAATGTTGTATGTTTTTTTTTCTAAATTTTCCTTCTATGATAGGTATATTATGTTATGAACCTATATTATTCCATGATCATTATATACAATACCTTTGAAATTTAATTTATCTAATTAATTTATACTAATGAAATCAAATGATTCAGTTAATGTTATTTCTTCACTGATATTATATTTAAAAGTTATCAAAGGGGTAATGATTTGAGGTTGCAATCTAATCGTTTATCAAGGATTGTTGTGATTGTATTTCCTATGATAAAATCATAGGATCCACAACTCAATAATCTAATTAATTTTTACATCCAAGGGTTATTAGTGATATTTTCTATTAATATAACCATATTTCAATATTTTTCAATTAAAATAATTAATATATCAATTTAATAAAAAACAGTTTATTAATTTTTTGATCAAAAAAATGTTTTCTATAAAACCCATGTTAAAATCAATTTTCTTTTATTATTCTTCAATAATTTATTTAAATAATGATTTATACATGTGAATTTTTTTGAAAAATAATTAATGGAAATTTCATGTCATTTTTCAATATAAATCCTAGTTGGATATTTTCAAAAATGTGAAACATATATTTTTTTAAGATGCACGACATGAACAATATTTTACCTTATACTGACCATGTTATTTTTTAATGTTATTTTAATTTTTTTCAATTTTCGTGTCAAATAATAATTTTCTGTTTATATTTTAATTTTTTTTATAATTTAAATAAATGATTTTTATCTAAAAAGGAATTTCAAAAAATTTATAAATCTATATCTTTAATGTGGAAGTCCAAGTTTACTCAAAAATGGAATAAATGATTTTTTTAAAAAACATTATATGTTTTCATGGTGATTTTCAAATAAAAGTATAGTTATTATTTTTTATATTTTAATAAAATATTATATATTGTAAAGGTATTTGTCTTATGAAATGTTGTAAATTATTTTTAAAAATCCCCTTATAAGTATTCGTGTTTTTTCAATGGAAATGGTTTTAAAATAATTTATGACTATTTATTTTTTAAATGTAATTATCAAAGAATGGTTATATTCCTCACAAAATAGTCAAAGTAATTATTCATTCGAATTAATTCCCCATATAAGATGAAATCCTTTGAGAATAATTATTCTTTAAAGGGGATATGATCCATGGACACAATTATTATTAATTGTCTTAATGGATTATGTTTATGATTAAATTATGTTTACGTAACCTATTTCTCTTCCACAGGTTTTACCATAATAAAATTCCTATGAAACCTGGTTCATTTAATAAGGTTAGTGCTATAATGAAATGATTAAATGATAATAAAACATGTATCTGTTACACATGTTTGTATATAATTACATTTTTAAGTCGAAATATCATTTCATTGGTTATGATATAATTATTGATTTTTATCTTATGGATGACATACATTTAATTTAATTATATGGATGTATATACCTATATCTCTCATTAATTAATTTGGTAATGATAAATGGTCTATGATCTCCTACGGTACATGGGTAGTTAGCCAATGCCTAAAAAAGGTACATGGTTAGTTATTCCAAACCCGAGAAATATGGTACATTGGTGGTTATCCCAAGTCGAATGTATGTACATGAGGCATTGTCCCAAGATAATCATGTTATCAATATCTTTGTTGATATCCTTGAGATAAGGATTTCTATTCTTATGTGTTAGCCACATATATAAGTCTTATAATAATTTTTTAAATCTCATGAATCATATTATTTTATTACTTTATGATTCATGTTGTATCCATTTCCAATCCTCCTAATATGACAGATGATTACTATCTTTGGTATCATATTTATGGTTTTAAAATTTTATGATCATGTTATTACACTTATATGATCATGTTATGATTATGTATCTCCATATTTGACATTAATGATAATCAAACCTACTAATTTATTATTATTATTTTCCCCAGGTTATGAATAACAGTTTTATATATTAGTATTGAATGGAATGATTTTTAAATGGTACATTGAAGATCTTCCACCCATTTAGAATAATATGTACATAGTTTCCAGAGGTAGGAAACTATTATTGATAGAATGCATGTGTTTGTGTAATTTAATGAATGTTCATATAAAAAAATATGCATATACTATGATCCATGGTATCTATAGTTAGTATCCTTGGAATTCAGTAGTTAACCTTTATAAATTAAGATAAGAAAACTGTAACTCGATGAGATTTGGAGAATTGCCTTTCAAAAAAATTAATATTTTCATTATTTTTCATTTCACATGACATCAGAAAAAGTTCATTATATATATATATATATATATGAAAACACAAATAAAAACATTCCATTCACACACAATACAAACTTGTATCGTGAGTCATGAAATACCAGCTTGGATTGCACTGTAAGCAACACGAACTTAGCGTACAATACACGCAACATCGAGTTTCTAGGAAACGTCATTATATATATATATATATATAATTAATTTAATGACATAATTATAAACTAAAAATTAAAAATATTTATAATAATGGTAATAACTACATTCCAAATATTTGTTTTAAGTTTTTTATATAAATAAACCTATTGTTTTGGAAATATAATATTTTTTTTAAATTCATATTATGTTAAAAATATTGTCCTCTAGGATAAACCACTTATAAAAATTAAATTAATTTTAGAGACATTTATAAATTTATTTTGATAAAAATAAACTATATTTTTTAATTCATAACATCAAAATTATCGTAGGGTGAATTTATGAGATTTTTCTAAGAAACAATATTTTTAGATGAATAGTGAATATTACGCCTTTTTAGTTCAAAATTACCATTTACATTTAATTAACAATAATAAATTTTAATATAAATTTTATTTAAGGTAAAATTAATTAAATATTATATATATTAATAAAATTTAATTCATTGGAATCAATTTCAGCATGAAAATGAATATAAAATCGTAATAAACTTTTGAACTTTTTCCTACTTTAAAACCCTGTTATTTTATTACGTCTATGAGATTTGCACTAATATAAGTTTTGTCACATCATTGATTTGAATTTTAAAAATCCAACATAAACCATTTTATTCATTATAATATTTATATCCTAATAATTCCATGATAAATTTTTACCAAAATTATTAGTAAAAGTGATTAACATTAATCACAATAGTTAATGCCAAATTCAACATAATTAGGGACTACACCATAAATTTAAGTGCCCAAATGAACTAAAAACTTTTTCAAACCCCATTTTATGTCCATATATTGTCCATAAAACATCCATTATCGAGTCTTATTGCTTTTTATGTCTTTGTTTAGTTAAGAACTTGTACACAGATTATTTTTTTCTAAACATTCTGTGTGAGTCATTATCCTTTCCTATAAAAGTCCACCACCTATTGAAATTACCCAAAACACAAAAAACTCATAAAGGTGTCCAATATATACCAAATTAAACTCCCTAAATCCTCCCTTATACATTTTATCCAAAATTTGGTAATAATGATTCGCAAGTAATACTTCTGGAAAAAACCAAAAGGAGTTACCTGATTTAGATTTAACATCTTCTCTCAACCTCCTTCTATTTATTTTATTTCATTGCCACTCCACTCATATTATTCGCATATTGTGTGACAGGAAGAGTATAATCCATATACTATAATGTATTTATAAAATTTTTATGTCTTACTCTTACACAAACCTCTATTTAATGGTTGTTGACCATATTGTTTATGTTTACAGTGAACTTCTGCCTCTCGAAACGAGGATTGTTCATTTATCCATTACCAGCAATCATTTTGTCCATTATGATGGAAATTCTATTTATATTTTTAATATATTATTTTTAAAATATCTTTAATCTTATGTATTACTTTTACAAATATCATATTTTTACCTTCTATTTGGTGTTTAGATGTTAATCTTGTTTGAGGAAAAGTGGACTATCACCCCCTCAATGTGATGTGACTCATTCAGAAACCACATAGAATGTATTAAAGATGGGTTTATTGAAATTATATGATATATATAATATATTAATGGTACTGGAATAATGATTTATATACATATACATATATATATATATGTCATTTACATACATTCTTTTAATACTGTGCAAAAAACGAAAACAACATTCGTGCATATGTAAAGCTTTTTGTCTCCATGAACATTGTATTCCATTAAAAATATCATTGTTTTATATATTATTATAATATAAATATAAAGAATTTTTCTGATATTTATATCATTTTATAAATTCTGAAATAATGATATAAGTGTAAGGATCAACGATATAACAAATTAAGACACATGTAATGAACGAAGATAATAATGCCCGAAGTGAAACCATAACATACGATCGTTAACATGAGTGTAATACATTGTCATAATAAAAGTATATATGGTAATATATATGATAATATTATTATATAATAAATATATTAAACAAATATTTATTATACAAGAATATTGAACGAGTATAGAGAGAGTCAAGAAACAAGGTAAGGGGACTTTCATCTAACATTTAATTTCTATGAGATACATGCTCTGTCCGCCCCTATTACTTTTAGGGTGGTGTAAATTCTTCCCATAAATGTAATATATGTATATTTTACATAAATTTATGGTTATTATAAATCTCATTTTATGATCATGCTTTCTTCTAATTTAATTAGAAAAGGCTACTGAAGCGGTAAAAATGTTTTCTCACAATTTTCCTTCATTGAGATTCATGTTTTGTTATTCAAATAAACTATATTTCATGGTTCATATACATATATTTTACATTACATATCATGAATCTAAATATTTTCATTATAGTATAATCTTCATTTAATTTCATTTCCATTCATGGGGATTATGATCCCAAGATACCATGTTATAAGAGTTTACTAAGACAATCTCATTGCTTTTAAATATTGTTTCTGTTTATACTTCATGTAGTGAAATATTATGATCCATTTCTCATGAAAATTCATGATTTTACTTATCCTATGTTACTTCATGATATAAACTTATATTGGTGTCATTTTATACTCTTTTGTAAGTATGTTATTTAAGAACGTTTTTTTATGAAAACTCGACATTACCCTCTATGTGGCTGGAAATCTATGCTTTCTAAAAAACGTTTCCAAGAATATTATACCACTCCCCTATATTATCACAATGTAATTTTTATAATTTCTATCTTTTACAAATCTCTTATAAGGAATAATCTTTTCACTTCCCAAAAAGTCACTTTTATATCGTTTTTACCATGAAAAAGGAGTGTTTTTTTGACCTCAAAAGATATCTGTGGATTTACCCACCAGAATTTATTTTAATCAACCTTTTCATTGTTAAAATGTTAATAAAATTATTTTTTTAAAGTGATCTTCAAGGATATTTTGTTTAAAAAATTATTTCAAACTTATTTTATATGTTTTTGGGGAAAACAGTTTTCAAAAAAAAATTCATGTCCTATTTACAAGGTTTTGTTGTGCTTTAAATGAAATGGTTTTCAAAATACTTTCATGGTTCTATTATATGTTTTCCTGAAAATTTATCTTAAAATAATTTTCAATATCTCTTTATATGTTTTCAATTTATTTTCAAATAATGTTTTTTTTAAACCATATTCAAGCATTCTTTAAAAGTTTTCAAGTGTTTTCAAAGAAAAAGGGTAGTTTAAATGGTTTTCAAGAATATTATAAGTGTTTTTATGGGAAATGGTTTTCAAAATTATTTCATTTTTTCTTTATATGGTTTAGATTAATTAAATAAGAAAATTATTTTCATTTAGTTTTATGTATTAAATTCCTTTTTCAAATACGAAATGATATTTTTCACAAGAAATATTTTTAAAGTATATTTCAATATCATTTTCCATCTATGATTAAACAAATTGATGTTACTATTGAATTTCTAGGAAATTATATAATGGATTCATTTATATCCTTCTATGAATGATTTATGATTAATTCCATTGTATTTATGAAATCCATTTCTCTTTCATGGGTACTATGCTCATGAAACTCATTCTCTTTCACAGGTTATATGATTTTGAAACCCACTTGTTTTCATGAGTTATTTCTATAATAAAATGATTATGAAACATGTATATCTCCATAGTTTATGATATGGTTACAAGTTTATGATACCAATTTCATTTAATGGGTTATGATATGTTTACATATCATCATGTAGAATATGTGTGTATGATTTCATTATCTAATGGGTTCAAACTATATCCCCCTCAAATCCATTGGGAAATGATTTATATCTCATGAGAATGATAGGTCTAGAATGAGGGTTTAAATAGTCCAGTAATATAGGGGTAGAATGGGGGTTTACTCAGTTCATTAATACACAGATCGAATGAGGGTTTACTCAGTTCAGTAATACAGGGTTGGAATGAGGGTGTAATCGGTTTAGTAATAAATGGTTGGAATGAGGGTTTACTCATTTTTTTAATAGGGATTGAATGAGGGTCTATATGGTTTAGTAAAATATGGCTAAAATTTGTGTTAACTCAGTTCATTAATATAGGTATATATTGAGGTTTCACTAATTTTAGTAACAAAAGGATTTAATGGGGGTTCACCCAGTTCAGTAAAAGACTTTTTTCCACTAATATGTTCTTGGTAGTGATGCCTTGGCAACTATAGAAATCATATTATATTCTTTGTGTTTCCATTATTCCATAATTTATTCATATCTTATGCTTTCATTGCTTATGCTCTGTATTTAATCATGATTCATGTCTTGTGAACTTCCAATATTTATGACATGAACTCTTTTATAATCTTGTATATATAGGGAATGACCATATATTTTCATGATCACATTATTATACCCTTATGACCATGTTTATGATTCATGTATCCCTTATTTATCCATACTAGGCTTTTGAGATCACCCCTTTTATAATGTATTTCCCCTGAGTTATGATGATATGTGTTATGTTTGATGTTCCTGAGAATGGTGAATGTCAAGAAGAACCTAGTGGGAGATTATGTAGCTCGCATATGTACTACTGTTTAGGATTCCTTGTTTCAAAAATCACTACACCAACAATGGTATTTCGGCATTTTTTGTATAATGTTTATGTATTCTAAAAATGTTATCTAATGTTAATGTTTTCAAAATCAATGGTCTCTATAGTTGGTATCATAGAAAAGATATAGTTAACCATATTTAAATAGGATGATAAAACCTTGCTCATATCCCTTGGTATATTTCTATGTATATTTCCAGGGACGTCTCTCTGTATAAGTATAATGATGAGTTAATGTTTCGAGAAATGTCCTGGAATTTTGGTAAATGATATAGTGATTGGTTTCCAAGAAATACATGCCTTTCAAGACAATAAACGTGGATGTGGATCTAGAAAAATGTAACTATGGGAAACAACTCCGATAGGATGTTCTGGGCTTAACTTGGGGAAATCTGGAACACAACAACATGCTCAGATTCACACTAAGTTTGACACTCATGGGGGATATTCTTTTGGAATTCAGAAACTCATCACAAACTATTATTAATGATTTAATTATAATTTTTCTATGAATGACCTAGGATAAACATAGAGTGTCATAAATTAAAGAAGGTTTCATGATTTAGATATGATCTAAGTGATTCCTTTCATGACTATGTGTTTTTCTTCTATATTAAGAAATTCTCATATTATTCTTATTGTTTTAGTCAATGGCAAAAAATGGAAGAAAGTAGATTAATGTTGAATGTGAGGGAATATTTTATAATTAGAATTCATGTGGGATGATCACATGAGGGAAATATGTTGTGATCATTTTTAATTAGTTTTCTCATAACATAATTAACAATTTTCACCATAACCAACCCTCATACTCACCACGGAAGAGATAGAAGGGGTTCGCTGAGAGATCGGGTAATGGTGACTATAAAGGAAATAAGATTTGGTTTCTTTTGTGTTAAGAATGCGAAAAGAATCACCTAGGTGAATTTCCTATAAAAATAAGAAGGTGTTTTGACTATGGAAGATATTGACATAATGTAAGTAACTGCATTGAAAAATGAAGAGTTCGATAAAAAAATTGATGGGAATTGTGTCCTCCCTATCTTTTCATCAATGGTTAAGTGTTATAAGTTTGTAGAAAATTGTCAATATGGTAACCAATGTCCCAAAATGAATGTTTCTGAAGATAATAATCCTGGTGGTTTGATTAATGGTTACCATATGGATGATTATTAGACTAAGGATTAAATGTTAAAACAAAGAGATACTATCATTAATCGATTAAGGATGAAGTAATCAATGTATTTATGTATTTGAATTAAAAAATTATAAATGATGAAATATATAAGGTTTTTTCTATTTCTATTTTTCACAAAGTATTTTAATGTTTTTGTTGAATGTTTCATATGGGCTAATGAAGTTAGTTAATGGGAAGATGATATTTTCACTAAGGGAAGGAAACCCTTAATATATTCTTTATGATAATATAATGGTGTTTGGATAAAGACACATGGGATATGAATAAGTTAGTTGGATAGTTCTGATTACCATGGAACTAATTTACGAATTTTTTACAGGTTAATTGTTCTACCACTAATTAAGGTTACATCATATTTGGATTTAAGGAGTAAAACCAATACACATTGGAATGAGAAACTATGCAAGTTTTTAAATGGATTAATTGAAATTCAGGTTATTAAAATGTTTCAAGAGAATATAGGATGAGGTTATTTATGTTTTGGGATTGTAATAACCAATAGATACTTTTTGTTGTATAGGGGAATCACTATTAATATAATTCTTTGTCTCTATTTGTATGGTTTTGGATTTTTTCCCCTGTAATAATTTTTATAAGGATAATTGTCTATGAAAAGCTTCTGTTAACCTACAGAGGAAGTATTTGTGCACTAAGTCTGGGATGAAAGCCATTGTTAAAAGGATAATCAGTGATTAAATTTATTTCAAGGTTGTTCATTATATAAAATATATATGTTTCGTTTTAAAAAACACATTAGGTGCATCAGGTGATAAACAATAAAGTCTAGAAAGGCCACAGGCTGTGAACGTATGACCGAAGGATGATCACATTTTTGTGCCTAAAACTAGCCTACACGATGTCCTGGTTAATGTATTATTAATTTTAATGAATAAATATTTATGATGAACTATTAGTTTTACTTTTTATTTCTATAGATTAATACATGTTGTTTTTTAAGATACTAATAGTTAGACTATTTATTCTTTATGGGCCTTATGTTTCATTAAAAGTGTGTTATAGTGCTTTATTTTTTATGTTATCTTCTAGAAATTCACCCCATTAGGTAATGGATGTATTATAACTTTTTTCAATGAACAACCAAGAATTAATATTTTTTGTATAAATTTATCAAGAATTATTCAACATTCTAAAATTTAACAAAATATGGTTGTCCTAATACATTCATTTTCAATGAGGTAAAGGCCTTTTAAATCATAAAAGATTTATGAATTTGAGGCCCTCAAATTTAATTTTATAATTCACTTGTATTTGATCAATGAACACAATAACTCCTTATATATATTTAATTTTTTTCTCCACGTCCAATCTTCACTCCCAAACTATGTTCTTTTATATGGAAACACAGTTATATGTAAATTTGCGTAACCATTATGGTTCAAAATAACCTTTTAAGGGATGTTTTTTTATCTATTTTTATAATGTGGGTCTCTATGAAAGAAAAATTTACATATTAAACCATTGATAGCCCATATGAATTTTGAGGGCGAAATTTATTTTAAGGGGGGTATAATATAACACCCCATGATTCTAAGTATTTTTCTCAAATTAATTTATCATTTTAATATTTTTCAATTCACATAAAACCACAAATAGTTCTATATATATATATATTAAAATAATAATTCAAACATTCCTATCACATTAAATACAAACTTGTCCTGCACTACACACAACATGTATTGCACTAGAATCAATATTGACTTGTCTTACGATGAACGCAACACTAAGTTTTCAGGACATATTTTTATAGATAAATAATTAATTATGTGATATAATTATAACATAACCATTAAAAATATTTATATGAATATTAATAACTTCTTTCCAAATATTTTTTATAAGTTTTGTATATAAATAAAATATATTTATAATGAAAGATAAGATTTTTGGTAAAGTTGTTTTATGTTAAAAATAGTGTTCCCTAAAATATACGACTTCAATTAATGAAAGTAATTTTATAAAAAAATTGAAATTTAATATGTTAAAATAAACCTAATTTCTGAATTTATAATGACAAAATTATAATAGGTTTAATGTTTGATATTTATTTGAGAATCTTCATTTTTTGATGAATAGTGAAAATTCAACTTTTTAGTTAAAAACTACCATTTTTTATAATTAATTATTAATAATAAATGCTATTATAAATATTTTTAAGGTCACATTATAAAAAAATTACATATATGAATAAAATTTAATTCATTATAATTATTTTCACTTTGTAACTAAATATAAAATCTTAACAAACTTATCAACATTTTCCAAATTTAAAACCCCGTTATTTCGTCTCATCTCCAGTATTAGAAGTAATGTTAATTTTTTCCTTAATATGATTTGAATTTTAAAAATATGAAATAATCCATTTTATTTAGTATAATATTTAGATTCTAATAATACCATGTTAATTTTTTTCCAAAATGATTAGTAAAAGTGATTAAAATTCATCATAGTAGTTAAGGCCCAAAAATCTTAATTAGGGAGTATACCTTAAAATTAATTTCCCAAATCACCTATACACTTTTACAACACCCATATTTTGTCTATATTTCGGCCATAAAACATCAATAATAAAGTTTGTTTTGTTATTTATGACTTTTTCATTGTAAGAACATGTCCACACCTAATTTGTTTCTTAAAATTTCATGTGATTCATTTTCTTTCCCTATAAAAGGCCACCACGCCTTCCCATTCATCGCACCCCTAAAACCATTTAAGTTAATCCAATATATTCCCAATTATACACCAAAAAAACCTATCTTTTATCTTGAATCCTCTATATGGTAGTAATACTTCCCAAATAATCCTTTTGGCACAAACCAAAAGGTGTTACCCAATTTAGAGGTAAAATATTCTCTCAAGATCCATTCATTTTATTTCCTTTTCTACCCCTCCACTATCTTTAATCCAATATTTTGTTAATAAAACATAATAATCCAGATAATTGGATGTTCTATGAATTTTTTATAACTTACACTTACACGCACCTCCATCTAATGCATGTCGAACATACAATTTCTATTTAGAACGAACTACAGCCTCACAAAACAATGATTGTACATTTCTATTTTACCTACAATAATGGTGACCATTATGATGGAAAATCTATTTATATATGTAATATAGTGTATATATTATTTCTATAATATTAATTATTAGTTTTACAAAGAAAATTATTTTACCATCCATTTTGTGTTAAGATGATAATCTCATTTGAGGAAGTGTGGACTACCTCCCCCTCAAAGCGATGTGATTTGTCCACACACCATATAGAGTGTATTAAAGATGGGTTTAGTGAAATTATAAGATATAAATAATATAATAATGATATTTTAATAATTATATATATATATAAATATATATATATATATATATTTCATTTACAAACATTCTTTCAATACAAAAATAAAAACAGATAACAATGTTTATGCATATGTATGGATTATCACCTCCCTGAATGGTGTATTCAATTACATAATTAATTATAATCTTTATTATTATAATATTAATTTAATAGATATTCCTTATATTTATATAAATTTATACCTTCTGAAATCATGATATATGTATCTGTATCACAAATATAACAAATTAAGTCACTTTGGAAAAACCAAGAGAATATTGCCCGAAGTGAAACATTAACATAGGATCCCTAACAAGAGGTTAATATATGGCCATAATAGAATATTATTTGGTAATATATATAAAAATATACTTCTATAAAAAATTTATAATAAACTTATATTTATTATACAATAATCCTGTATGAATACAGAGAGTCAAGAAACAAGGTAAGGAGATTTTTAATTCAATTTACTTTATACTAGATACAAGCTATGTTAGCCATTCATTACTTTTGTGTGATGTATGTACATACCATTTTTTTATTATATGTATATTTTATTTAAATTTATGGGTATTCACATTATCAATTGATGATCCTTCTTCATGGGGATTATGTTTCAAAGGTTACCAAAGTAGTAAAAATGATTTGTCTCAATTTTCCTTTTTTGAGACTCAAGTTCTATTATGCACCTAAACACTTTTTTAGGTTAATATAATTGCATTTCACATGACATATTGTGAATATAAATATTTATAAGATATAATTTTATTCTTGTAATTTTCTTTCCTTACATGGAGAGCATGATCCCAAGATACCAAGTTATAAGAGTTTATTGAGACAATCTCATTACTTCTCAATATTGTTTATGTTTATCCATACTTTGGTGGAATCTTATGAAAAATATCTCATGAATATTAGTGAGTTTACTTATTCTCTATTATTTCATGATGTACTCTTGTATGGGTACAATTTTTTAATCTGTGGTATATATGTTTGTCAATAAAGTGTTTTTTAATAAAACCTGATTTTAGCATCTCTTCGATAAAAATCTATGTTTTCTAAAAATAGTTTCCAATAATATTATACCATTACCCTTTTTATTTTACCCATCATGTCAATGGAATTTTCTTGTCTCTTTCCGAATAAAGCACTTTTCGACCCAATTTATAGTGAAAAAAAGTATGTTTTTTTGACCCCATACAACCTATACCGATTTAACCGTCATTATTTCCTCTAATATAAAATTCAATTACTTACTAAGCTAAGAAAAAAATTAAAATTAATTTTCTATGAAAATTATTTTCAAAATTGTTTCAAAATTGTTTTATATTTTTTCATTGAAAACTATTTTCATAAGGTTTTCAACCCTTAATAAAATGTTTTCAAAGTACATTCAATGAAATAGTTTTCAAATTTTTTTCAAGATTATATTATATGTTTTCAAGAATTAAGAATTTAAAACTATTTTCAAAATTTATTTTTATGTTTTCAATTTATTTTCAAATAATTTTTTTTAAAACCATTTTCAATATTTATTTAAATGTTTTCAAGTGTTTTCTTAGAAATGGTTTTTTGAAAATTATTTGAAAGTTATTTTAATAGATTTCATGAAATTAGATTTCAAAATGATTTTATATCTTGTTTATACGTTTCAAGGTATTTTATATGAAAATTATTTTCAAATGGTTTTATATATTAAAATCCCTTTTCAAGAAAGACTATGTATTTTTTTCAATAAATGTTTTTTGAGTATATTTCAAAATTAGTATCCATCTATGATTACATATATTGATTTTACTAATGAATTTATAAGAAATTATATAAAGGTTATGTTCATATCCTTTATATGAATGCGTTATTATTAATTACATGGTCTTAATGAAACCCATTTCTCCTTCATAGTTAATATTTTTATGAAACTCGTTCTCTTTCACAGGTTATATGATTTTGAAAACCATTTCATTTATCGGGTTATTTTTATGATGAAATGATTGTGAAACTTTTCTCTTTCCACATGTTACGATATGATTATATGTATATGATACTTATTTAATTTCATGGGTTATGATTTATTTAAATATGATCTTCTAGAACATGTATGTATAATTTAATTATGTGATGGGAGTACCTATGTCTCCCTCCAATGCATTGGGTAAATATTTTTATCTAATGAGAAAGACAGGGGTAGAATTAGGGTTTACTCAGTTTAAAAATATAGGTATGGAATGAGGATTTTCTTTTTTAGGAATATAGGGATGGAATGAGGGTTTCCACTTTTCACTAATACTAGGTTGGAACAAGGGTTTACACTGTAATGTAATACAGGTCTAGAACAAAGTTTTACTCAGTTCAGTAATATAGGGATGGAATGAGGGTTTAATCTGTTCAGTGGTATAGGTCAGAATGAGGGTTTACTCAGTTCCATAATACACGGTTGGAATAAGGGTTTACTCAGTTCAGTAATATAGGGATGGAAATAGGGTTCACTCAGTTTAGTAATACTGGGCTGGAATGGGGGTTCACCTGGTTCAGTAAAGGACTTTGTCCACGAAGATGTTATTGGCAGTGATGCCTTGTCTACTATAGAAATCATATTATATGCTTATATGTTTCCACTATTCCATGTTTTAGTTCTATGATATTTTATAATTGCTCATGACCACTATTTAATCATTCTTCTTTTCTTATGAATTGATAATTTTTTTGGGATGATATTTGTTATGATCCTTGATATGTAGGGTAAGATCATCTATTTTCATGATCACATTTTCATATCCTTATGATCATGTTTATGCATACATGTTTCTATTATTTACCCTTACTGAGAAATTGAGCTCACCTCTTTTATTTTTCCTTTCACCCATGTTATGATGATATTTCTTATGTTTGATATGTTTCAAGAAGGTTCTAGTGATGAATAACCTAGTGAGGGATGATTTATCTCAAATATATTCCAGTGTTTATATTTCCATTCTCCAAAGGCACTATACCAACTACGGTCTATGGGCGTCTGTTGTATAATGTTTAACTATACTGAAAAATTTATGCAATGTCAATGTTTTGTAAAGAGAGGGTGTCTATAAAAACATTGTTGAGATCCCTAGGGATATTTATAAGGATAATTAAAGTGACATATCTATGTATACATTTAAGGATGATTTAATATATATGTAAATGTATTTGAATTTTGGTAAAGGTTAAGACAATAATTTTCCAATAAAATTGATCTCTATCTAGATAATGCATGTGGATTTGGATCTTGAATATAGGTACCTTAGGGTAATAAATATGAAAGGGGATTATTAATATAGACTCAATCCTCATCTGGTGTAACAAAATTTTCCTAGTTGTATATTTTTTTGTGACTCCTAGGAGATATGATTTAGAAATCCTCAAACACCTTACAAACCATAATTAATGATTGAAATAGATGATGAATATAAAAGTCCTAAAATGAACCAAATGTGTCAAAGATTAAAAATAATTTGATTATATTTACATATCCTATAAGTGATTTTCAGGATTATGTTTCATCCCATTGTAATTAGAATTAATCATAATGATATTTTTGGATTTATTCAATGACAGGGAACCAAAATGAACAACATTAATATGGATTGTGATAGACACTGTTTTGATTAGAAACAAAATATGATGATGAATATATAGAAGGATATTGTGATTGTTCATAATTAGTTATCAAAAAATAATAATGACATAATAAACCTTAACTAACTACCTGAATCAGAAATGAAGATAATGATAGAGTTCATTCAGAATTTGGGTAGTGTATAAAATAGAGAAAATAAGAATTTGTTTCTCATATGTTGAAAAACATGGAATAATCACAGAATAAAATTCCTCTTAGGGATGAAAATATGTTTTGGGTGTTGAACACAAAGACTAAAATTGAATATCAAAAAATGAATAATGAGATATTCTATTAACACATGGGATGCTAATAATGGTCTCTATAAGTTATCATCGATTGTTGAATATTATAAATATGGAAATTATATGACTTATAAAAAATCATTTAAAAAAGGGAAATGATTTTAACTAAATCATCATGTTTGTATGAATAATTATTTTTCTATCAGAAATGAAAAGTCTGCAAAATGATGAATGAAATAAATTTTATCTTAAGAACAAGATGATCAAGAAAAGTTAATGTTTTGGAATGAAGTGCAGAGAATTTTGTCTTTATATATTAGAATTCATGAATTATAAAATATATATTTATTGTATAGTATATGTTTTTCATCTATGATTTTCAAGAATGAGTTGAATGGTGTTTATGAACTAAAAATTTAATTTAATAGAAGTGTGATATTTCATTAAAATCATATAATTTAGTCGAATATATCCATTAATACATTCCTAATGATTAGTTGAAAAGGTAGTTTATGGTATTATTGACTGAGTTTACAACATTTTTGGATTCAAAAAATATGTACAGAAATCTATTTTTATGTAATGAATGAAGAAGAATGTATGTTTTGAATAATATTCTATTTTAATTTTGGTTATATCCATTTTTAATGAAAATATAGGATAATGGTATTCACATGATGGTATGTTATAATCAGGAGTCACCTTCTGATATATTGGGGATTAATGTTAACATGATTTTCATAAATTTAGTGTATTTCTTTATAAATTTTAAATTTGAGAAGGGTTATAATGTTTAATATTTATCAAATGGTTTATGTTGAGCATTGGTTAATGTTATATACATTAATAATTTATATCATCGTAATAATATTTATCCTTGTTGGAAAACAAGTATCAATATTCTTTAACTACATGTGGAAGGAATGACTTATCATTCTATTGTAGACATTGGGATCCATTAGTTCTTCATGCATTAAAAAATTATATTCATTTATTTGAGTAAGATATGAAGTGTAAATTGATATAATTACAACCAAATAATAATATTATGCTTTTTAGGAAATTACATCTTCAATAGTTATATAATCCACATTGATTTTTTTATTAAATCAGGATGGTTTCCTAATGATTTGATCTTCCTTAAAAACACTCTGAGTTTCAATATGTGAACTAAGTAACTATATACATTAAGTACCTACCGATGAATCATATGTAAATAACTCAGAGTTCATTTAGTAGGAGCATGTTATTCCTTGTGAAGAACAACTAGTAGAGATTCCATTTTTAAAAGATAATGTTATACAAGACAAGATGAATTACATGGCCATTATCCTTCTTATAAAAAAACAGATTGAAAAAGATATTTGGGAGCATAAGTATCTGATGAGGGAAAAATTTCCCTATTTCTTAGCAACAATGTTACAAATTTGGATTGATAAATTCAATTTAAGGATAGTAAAATGTAACAACTACATATTTCATGAAATATTTTTTTTTCAAATAATGTTAATCATTCCTATATTGTCCTATTACATGTAATGTCTTCTTAAGATTACTTTAAAAAACACTATATTTTATGTGAGTTAATCATAAAACCTGGTTATCTTTTCCTTACACAAAACATCATGTTTGTCTTTCATTACATGCTACATTGAGTTTTAATGAACCATGACAATAATTATTATTATTATTAAACATAAGACAATTATCATTATATATGATGAATAAATATGAATAAATAAAATTTAAATATTTTTTATAATGGATTTATATAAATTAAAGATATTGATAAAAAAATTCTTAGTTTTCTAATATAGACTTTATTTGTTTCAAAAATATTATTTTCTAAATTTATATGAAATTTATTGAAAAGTTTATAAATTTATTGTTTTATACATAAAAATAAAATATTTTAGAAAATAAACTTATTTATTTAAATCATCATATAATAATATTCATTTCAATAGTCTGTTTTTTGAATTTTCATTAAATATTAATTTGTTTTGAATAGTGAAAAATAATGAGTTTTCATTGAAACAACCATTTCTTTTAAAAATTTTATAAATTTAAATTATATATCCAAATGGTTTTAATGTTTCTTTTTTAAATTATATATATATTTATATTAATATATTTTTATTCATTTGAATAATTTTATTATTGAATTATGATATACAACATTGTATACTTTTATTCTTTTTTTCCTTGAAAATTGGATTTCTCATCACATTTCTGGGAATAATTTTTAACTAAAATTTTTTAAGTATGTTAATGGAATTTTTCGAAAGGGATTTAAAATTTTGAATCATAATAAATGAAAAAATAAAATTTGGTCAAATTAATTTTTATCAACAATTATTAGTGAAAATTGTTAAAATTTAATAATTGGGATTTTGGTTATAACAAGATTTTAATCCTTGAATAATTTTTTTTTAAATTTATAATTTAAAAAAATATAATATTTTTATTTAATAAATGTTTTTTCACATTTCAGAAAATTACGTATAAATTAGTTGGCAATTATATTTTTATTTAACCTGTAAAATTTAAATTAACTTACTATGAAAAATAAGTTAACATGTTAAGAATATTATTTATAAAATTATGTAAAACATAATGGTTATGGAATAAAACTGTAAAACACGACTCATTTTTTGAGGTGGATGTGTGGCTCCACCATATCATCCCTCCCATAAAATATTTATAAATGTTGGATCCACATAATTTAGGATCGAAATAATGATGTAGATGCTCAATATACAAGAGGGGGGGTGAATTGTATACTTTAAAAATTCCTTTGGAACCTTTAAAGTTAGTTTCGATTAACTATGTTTTCCTTAAGCAAAGGAAAGGGCTAAGTTTAACAAAGTTAAACTAAAAAAATTCACAACAACTCTAATACCGAATGCAATCTTGAAATGAGATTCCAAAAGTGGGTTCCGGAAATATGGTTCTAGAAAATGAAACATAATGAAAGATTACAAAGTGAGATTTTACCTTAAAGCGTATAGAATCTAAATGAATCAGAGTACAAGTAAAGAAGTATAAGAATGTTATACTTTCCTTATAATACAAAATGCAGCGGAAATAAAACAAGTAGTTAAACTACAGGTAACAAGATATAAGTCTTTTAACCCAAAGGGAAGCGTATCCAACAACCTTGGATAAAGGTCCCTTGATTTATACTTTCAAGAAAGTCTGTCTTACCCACACTAGGGTAAGCCCTCGATACAAATATTGGAATCTCTGTCTTGCTATCCCCGCAAGCCCTCAACATCAAGGTAGTTGGCGACCTCTGTCTTCCTCAGCAAGGAAGCCCTCGAACTTCAAGGTAGTCGGAACCTCTGTCTTCCTATCCCCGGAAGCCCTCGAATGTAATCACCAACATTCGGAGTCGCACGAAGCTTTGAGAGTTAATAAGAGCCTCTCTCTCTCTAGAAATCACTTCAACAGCATGTATGCACAAAACCAAGTTGTTCATCTGTCATCAGTATCGAGCTCTTTCAAATGAGCTCCTATTTATAGGTAAGGTTGGCTCCTTCTCCAACGGTCATATTTTCCATAAAGATCGGAGGGACCTGTACACGTGTCACTTATACAACGGTTAGTTTATAACAAAATAGACGACATCGTTTTATAACAAAACAAGTGTAACTGAAAGTATGACATCGTTTTAATTTTAACTCAAAAGTTCGAAATGAAATCTTCAGAGTGAAAGTTTGGAGTCTGAATAAATCAGAGTGTACAAAACAGAGATGATCAGATTCTGTTTAATAGATGAATTCAGAATGAGAATTCGGAATGAGAATTCGTCATCGGAATTTGTAATGAGAATTTATCATCAGAATTCGTAATGAGAATTCATCATCTGAATTCGTAATGAGAATTCCTCATCAGAATTCGTAATGAGAATTCATCATCAGAATTCGTAATGAGAATTACTCATCAGAATTCTTAAGAAGAAGTCGTTGTCGAACTTCATAAGGATTCGTATCTTGTATCTGATGTAGAACTTAATTAGAGTTCTTATAAGGATTTGTATCCTGTATCTGATGTAGAACATAATTAGAGTTCATATCTGGAGTTCGGAATAAAACTTTATTACAGTTCTCATCTGGAATCCGGAGTGGAACTTCCTTACAGTTCTTATCCAGAATTCGGATCCTCAAACAGAATACTTTATATCAATGTTTTAAACAAATCCGAGAAAACAGAAATGAATCCGCATTTTATACTTGGGAAAAATATGGATGAAAATATGATAAAGATAAATTTCCTTATAAAAGAAATTTTCCTTAAGAAATCATTTTTCCTTAAGAAATCATTTTTCCTTAAGAAATCATTTTTACTTAAGAAAGCATTTTTTCATAAGAAAGGTGTTTGTGATTTTCAAAACAAGAAGGAATGAAAAAGTCATAAGGAAAACCTTATTGACTCAACAATCTCCCCCTTTTTGGAAAGCAAAAACATCCTTACGAAAATGAAATTCTAAGAAGAAAAAAACATTAAGGCTTATCTCCCTTAGCTTTAAGGAAATTGATGAATACAACTAACTCCCCATTAGGCTTTGAAACATTAAGGATCGTATTCTAGATTTCCGGAGTGACATTTCATTACGAAAAATAAAGTCTTCTTTACTGAAAAAACTCCCCCTTAGATAGACTCTCATTGGAGTTCTTCTTTTTCATAAGAATCTTTTCCTTCTCCCCCTTTAGATAGACTCTCATTGGAGTTCTTCTTTTTCTTAAGAATCTTTTCCTTCTCCCCCATTGTGATTTTAAAAAAAATCGAGGGAATGGGAAAAAAACAAAGTACCTGAAATATTAGTAATGACACAAAAGAAATGATAGGCACAATTTTCATTAGGTTTGAAATCTCAACAACAAAGAAAATATTACAACAAAAAGATCGGATTTGGTTATTTTGGATCTTTTTCCTTTGAAATGATCCCTTTAAGAATAGTCCTGATATTCTTCAGGTCTTTATGATCTTCTTCAGCTTGCTTCTCTGAGAAAACTATTATTGCAGATTGAGCTTCAATCTTTTCTTCCTGGGCTTTCATCTTTTCTTCCTGAGCCTTGATCTTTTCTTCTTGAGCCTTCATCTTCTCTTCCTGAGCCTTCATCTTCTGATCAAACTCAATCTGATGATCCCTTTCAAATTTCCAGTTCTGAGAAACAGAATTCAACTTCCCATTCAGATCTCTGACTTATTGAATCCAGAAGTTCTTTTCATCTGTCAGCTTTTCTTCAAAGGAGGAAGTCAGCTCATTTATCTTCTTGTCCTCAGTCTCGAAAGCATCTTTAACATTGTGTTGAAACTCATCAAATAACCTCATCTCTTCAACAGTCTTCTTCGACCAATTTGTCATCCTCTTGCAAGATTTTCTATGAGCTTCGTAGCCATCAAAGAAGGTTTTGAACTGAGCCTCAATCTCAACGCACTTGTCCATAACCATAGATACGGAGTCAGTTTTCTGATTTAAAGCATGTTGGAGCATCTGACATCTTGAATCAATACTAGAGAATGTTAGAATGGATCCCACCAACTTCTTTAAAGACTGGACAACAAATTTATGCCCCACATAGGATGACTCTGAATATGAATCTTTTCTTAGAGAGTTTTCTTCCTCAATAAGCTCCAACTTACTTTTAGACGAATCACCATATTCTCTTTTCTTGCTAGCCACTGATTTTGGAGTCTCAACAAGGAGTTGCTTTCCTTTGTCTTTTTTCGGAATCGATTCTTGATCAGGGGTTTTCTGCTCACCAGTAGACACTTGAACAATGTCATCAGCTACTTTTTGAAAAACATCGTCCTCATTCTTATCCTTATCTGGAGTTACTAACATAGAGGATTCAGCCTATGAAGTTCAGAGTGACAGGTGTTCCTAAGGCAACCCCTTATACTCATCTACTTCTTTCAATAAGTCTCTTGTTTCACCACTTGCTTCAGCAACTTGTTCTTCCTCTTGCACTTGTTGAACCTGCTCGAGTTTCTCAACATGTTCGGTTGTAACCTCTTCCGGAAAATCAAGGTTTCTTCCTGGTGTCTCAGGTAGAGATTCCAAGGAGAAAGATCTCGGAACTGGAATGCTTCCGGATACCATCTCATTAACCTTTAAAAACGCTTGGACTGCCTTGGCTTCTGACATCTTCTTCTTGAGCTTCTTTTCCTTTACTTGTTTTAGAAGCTCATCAGCAGTTCTCTCCTTTAATGCCTTAGCTTCCACAGGGTCCAATCCGAACTGCGGATCCCCTTCTTTCCTTTTCTCTTTATCTGCTCTCCACTTCACAACAACCTCATCAGGGAAGGCTTTCTTCTTCATTGGTTTGGGAGGTGCGGTTTGAGCTTCCTTAGATTTAGGATCTTCAACTTCAGCTGCAACATCCTTCAACTTTGTTTTCTTTACTGGTTTAGATGATTCCGGTCCAGCAGCCTTTGGAGCCACTTCTTCTTGATTAGGCAGATCGTAGAACTCACCAGTCTCCTTGTTAAAGGCCACATCCATTCTCTTAAGGGTATCATCACGGACCAACAAATTTTCCAAACCCTTGGCTTAGATCTGCAAGCTTCCTTGAAAGATTCAGGGCACCGAACTATCAATATCGATAAAATTGATGGGTACATTACGATCTGTGCTCTGATATTTCCTTTCTTAAGATTCTCAATGGTTATAAGAATGTGCCTCATGAAGTTAAACTTCCTTAGATTTATCAGGAAATCTAAGATGTAGATCTCACTCTTCTTCAAGCTGTCTTTATCACCTTTCCTCGGCACGATAAGCCCTTTCACCCAAAACTCTAGAATCCGGAAATTTTTGGATAAACTTGCAATCTTCGGAGCCTTGTCATCAGCCAGTATGAGAGTTTCTAAGGCTTTTTCCTTGTTGAAGCTACCCTTAGAGTCTGTCTACACATGAGATATAAACTCGGCTTATCCTTCATAGGACAGCCCTACCAAGCTTGCTGCCTTGGTATAAGAAAGTTTGTAAGTCTTACCATAAGACTTAAAAGAAAATTTCACCCTATTATCTTCCTGAAAGAAAGAAACCGATTCATAGAAGTCAACAAGTAACTCTGAAAAGACATCATCTTGATTCCCCGGTTTAGACACATCAATATCTTCCCAGCCATTCAGCTTAATGTTCTATGAAATAAGAGAATCATAGTTGTTGAAGAAATCTGGATGGACTAACCTTTCTCTGTAAACTAACCATTGTGAAATAGGCTTAGTGGATGACATTTCTTGAGATGCTAACTCCGTAGACATTCAGATCTGAAGTCCTCTGGGAAGTTCGGAACGGAGAAATCTGATGTTCGGAACAGCTTTAAAATAGAGAGGAAGAGATTCGGGACGCGAGAGCTTGAGATCGATGTGGGACGAGTATTTGGGTCCCCTTTATATAGGCAATGAGATGACGGTTCAACTTCTACGGTTGATCTAACGGTTGGGAGAAGCTGAGATCAGATCTGACGGTTGAAAACTTGAATCCGATCTTTTTGAGGTTTTTATCCAAACAAGGAATTAAGAAAACTATAATCCGAAAACATAATACAAGGAAATGTCAGCAAGTAAAATATGACTATGAAAACATGAGTAAGGTGATCATACCTTTCGGATTAGATTAGGAGGATTATTCGTAATGGGTAATATAACAAAGACTACAAAAAAACATTATTATGAGAAGACAGATTTCGCAAAAACTTTGCTTCAGAAAATAAGCTTAGTACGAAAAACTCATTACGGAACACCCATTACAGAAAACTTAGTACGAAAATTTTGTTATGAAAATACCAGTACGAAATTTTCCATTCCGGATGTTTTTAATACGAATACTTCCATTCCAGAAGTATTCTTTACGAAAATGTCCATTCTGGAAAATTGTAGTTCCAGAAATTCCATTCTGGAAATCATCGTTCCGAAAACATTGAAAACAAACTTTGAAAAACTTTTTTAAACTAACAATCAAATGTACTCCCCCTATGAAAAGGAATTTATTACTGTAAGGAGACTTTTTCAACAGAAATTTACTTAAGGAGGATTACCTTATGGTTATCATCCCTAACTTCTGTTTAATGTATTCAAATCTATCCGAAGGCAAAGATTTTGTGAATATATCAGCAAGTTGATCTTTTGTTCCGATAAACTGAAGAATAATATCTCCTTTAAGTGTGTGATCCCTAAGAAAGTGATTCCTAATATCTATGTGTTTTTCATGGGAGTGATGTGCAGGGTTCTTACTAAGGGCAATGGCACTTGTGTTATCACACAAAATTTGAGTTTTGGTAAAACTCAAGCCATAGTCCGTGAGTGTGTGTTGTATCCACAACACTTGAGCACAACAACTTTCAGCTGCTACATATTCAGCTTCAGCAGTGGAAAGTGCTACAGAATGTTGCTTCTTGCAGGACCAAGAAACGAATGAATCTCCTAAGAAGTGACAAGTTCCGGATGTACTTTTTCTATCCATTCTACATCCACCAAAGTCAGCATCAGAAAAGCTTTTAAGAACAAAATCATTTCCAGAAGTATAAAATAATCCAAGATCCATGGTTCCCTTAAGGTAGCGAAAAATTCTTTTTACAGCCTTTATGTGAGATTCCTTAGGATTGGATTGATATCTTGCACATAAGCATACTGAAAGCATTAAGTCTGGTCGACTAGCTGTTAAGTATAGTAGGCTTCCTAACATACCTCTAAAAGATGTTTGATCTACTGGTTTCCCAGCTTCATCAAGATCTAAAGAGTTTGAGGTACCAATGGGAGTACTTATACTCTTAGTGTTGTCATAACCATACTTTTTAAGAATATTTTTAATATACTTATGTTGAGATATGCAGGTTCCTTCTGGTTTTTGAGAAATTTGAAAACCATGGAAAAAAGTTAACTCACCCATCATACTCATTTCAAACTAATATTTCATTAGACTTGCGAAAGAGTCGGTCAAATATTGTTGAGTTGAACCAAATATGATGTCATCAACATAAATTTAAATAATCAAAACATTTCTCCTATCATTCATTATAAAAAGGGTTGGATCTGCATTTCCTTAACATAGTTATTTTGAAGCAAAAATCCAGTAAGTCTATCATACCAAGCTCGTGGGGCTTGTTTAAGACCATACAAAGCTTTGGTAAGTCTAAAAACATGATCAGGATGTTTTGTATCTTCAAAGACAGGAGGTTGTTCAACAAAAACTTCCTCTTCAACATAACCGTTAAGAAAAGAACATTTCAAATCCATTTGGAAAAGTTTGAAATTAAAGAAGGCTGCAAAGGCAAGTAGAATACGGATAGATTCAAGTCTAGCTACTGGAGCAAAGGATTCATCATATTCTATTCTTTCTTGCTGGTTATAGCCTTTAGCAACAAGTCTAGCTTTATTTCTTACTATGATTCCATTTTCATCAGATTTATTTCTGAAAACCCATTTTACTCCAATAACAGAAGTTTTCATTAGGTCTTTCAACCAAGGTCCAGACTTTATTCCATTCGAATTCATTTAGTTCATCTAGCATGGCTTTAATCCAATCATCATCACCTAAAGCTTCATCAGTGCTTTTAAGTTCTAATTGGGAAAGAAATGCTAGATGTTCTACTTCATTTCATACGGATCTTCTATTCCTTACAGGTTGATTTACATCACCAATGATACTATCACTGGGATGATTCTTAAGAAACACCTGATTTGGGTTTTGTAAAACCTGTTCATCAACATAGGGTAGAAAGTCTTCTAGGGTAAATGTTTCAGAAGTATCTTCTAGAACATCATCCTTATCAGAAGGTTTTTTTATCAAAGGTTGACAATCAGTTTTTGAAAACACATCTGAGGAAGAATGTAGGGATGGTTTAAAATCAAAAGGATCTGACTCATCAAATCTTACATGTACTGTTTCTTCAACAGTACAAGTATTTTTATTAAAAACTCTATAAGCCTTAGAGGTTGTGGAATATCCTAAGAAAATTCCTTCATCAGATTTTGGTGAGAATTTATGTAAGTTATCTTTAGTATTCAAAATGAATACTTTGCAACCAAAAACTTTGAAGTAGGAAAGTCTTGGTTTTCTACCATTCCATAACTCATAAGGAGTTTTATTAAGAAAAGGTCTAATCAAAACTCGATTTATAGTATAGCAAGCAGTACTTACAGCTTCAGCCCAAAAATGTCTAGCAATAGAATATTCACTCAACATGGTTCTAGTTATCTCTTGAAGAATTCTATTTCTTCTTTCAACTACACCATTTTGTTGAGGAGTTCTAGGTGCTGAAAAATTGTGAGTAATACCTTTCTTACTACAAAAAGTTTCAAAATTAGAATTTTGAAATTCCTCTCCATGATCACTATGAATAGTTTTCAATGGAAGGTTTTTCTCATTTTTAACTTGAGCTCTAAAACTTTTGAAATAGGAAAATCATCAGATTTATTTTCTAGAAAATAGACCCATGTAAATCTAGTGTAATCATCAACTAGAACAAACACATAGTATTTGCCTCCAATACATCCAGTTTGTGTTGGACCAAAAAGATCCATGTGCACTAACTGTAATGCATCGATTGTTGAGACTTCAACGATTGATTTAAAACTAGATTTATGTTTCTTGCCATATTGACAAGGATCACAAACTTTAGAAGAATCAAATCTAAGCTCTGGTAGACCCTTAACTAGTTTCTTCATAGAGAGTTTACATAGGTTCCTAAGGTTACAGTGACCTAGTCTTCTATGCCATAACCAAGAATGATCTTCCATTGCACTTAGGCAAGGTAAATCTTGGCTTCTGAGGTCTTCTAAATTCAGAGTGTAAACATTCTCTTGCCTATTGGATGAGAGAATAAATTTTTCCTTGGAATTGTGCACTAAGCACTTGTCATTCCTAAAATTCACAAGGTAACCTTCATCACATAACTGACTTATGCTAATGAGGTTGTGATTAAGACCTTTAAAAAAGAACATTTGAAATCAAGGTTTTACCAAGAAGAACAATATTACCAATACCAACAATCTCTCCCTTAGCATTATCTCTAAATGTTACCTTTCCTCCTTTCATTTTGATAATCTTTTCGAAAAACCTTTTGTTACCAGTCATGTGCCGGGAACATCCACTATCCATGTACCATGTATTGTTGCTGGTACTCTATTTGTTTTCCTGAAATCGAAAAGAAAATTAGACTTTCGGAATCCAAACTTGTTTGGATCCGAGATTTCCAGACAATAAAATTTTAGGAACCCACATCTTCTTAGAAAAGTAAGCTTTGTGAAATCCTATAGATTGTGTTTTTTTTAAGGAACAATTCTTTAACTAGTGACCACCACATTGACACTTGGTACAAAATGGGGCACTTTGAGGAACAAAATAATTGTTACTGAAAATAGGTTTTTCATGGGTATAACCAAATCCGGATTTATTTCTTAAAGGTCGTATTTTGGAATACATCTTATCAAAATTTTCCTTACAATGGGTAAAGTTTGATAAACACTTATTTAAGGAAAAAATTTCGGATTTGAGTTTTACAACCATATTTTTATCCTCAAAATCATTAGTTTTTGAACTAGAGTTAGGCTCGAAATCATTTTACTTATAAATTACTTTTTCTAAATCTTTAGAAAGTTTGTTCTTCTCAGAACTTACTTCCACAAGATTTTTTGAAATACTTTCACAATCAGCATTTTTCTTATTAAGATCTTTAGAAAGATCTGATATCTCTATTATAAGAATAGAATTCCTAGAGTTTTCCTTATCAAGTTTCTTATTGAGTTTGGAATTCTCAATCTCAAGAAGTTCAGCAAACCTAGAGACTTCTTCATAAGTAGGAAAAGTATTTTCTTCATCAGAAGATGATTCTTCATTAGAAGAGTTATAATACTTGCTATCATTATAATTTAAAGAAACATTGGTCAATGATTCAGCATTTCGTACCTTAGCCATAAAACAATGATTATCAATAAGCAATCTGGCTATAAGACCAGGATTCTTCTATCTTGAAGATTCATAATCAGAAGATTCATCTGAAGAGTCACCACCACTGGCAGTCCAGGTGTCATTAGATTTAAGAACTTTCTTAGCTTTAGCTTTGTAATACCTTTTTCTTTTCCTGTCTGAATGCCTTTCTTTTCTTTCTTTCTTTTTGAGCATAGGGTAATCTGGTCTAATATGTCCAGCTCTTTTGCATTCATAACAAGTAACATCTCCATATTTCTTATCTTTCATGTCCTTTTTCTTATACTTGGATTGGAAATTCCTTTGGCCAGCTATCTTTTTCATCCTTCGAGCACGATTTGCTAGTTCATTTTCTGAGACTTCACTCTCACTAGATTCGGATTGGAAAATAACTTCCTTAGACTTGGATCTAGTTACTCTCTCAGGAGTCTTAGCTTTCATCTGATTTGAAGTTGTTGTAAAAGCAACAGTACCATTTCCATTATTCTTCTTGATGTTGTCAGCATCTCTCTTCATTCTAGTCTCATGTTGTAGAAGTGTTCCAAATAATTCATCAAGAGTAATTTGAGTGACCTTCCTGTTCTCATCTATAGTTGTTCTCTTGGATTCCCACTCATTGGGAATAATATCAATTATCTTGTCCACAAGAGCTTCATCATCTAAACCTTTTTCTCCCATAGACTGTAGATTGTTGACGATAATCATAAATCTCTGTTGAACTTTACAGATAGGTTCACCATAATGAAAATTGAAGCCATGATACTCAGCTCTAAGCATAGCTCTTCTAGTCTCAATCACTTTAAAATTCCCAAAGTGAGTAACCTCTAACTTCTTCCAGATACAGTTAGCTGCTTCACAAGAAGAAATTTGGATATATATATTTCTGGTCATTGATCATAGTAGAGTATTGCGTACCTTATAATTGAGTTGATATTCTTGATTTTCCTGGTTAGTGGAAGTTCTAACTTCTTTGTCCGGAATTTTATAATCACCAGTAAGAATAACAAATTTATCTACTCCAGTGTTGATAACAAAAGTCTTCATTCGATCTCTCCCGTACTCATAGTCATTACCATCAAAGATTGGTGGTCTTGTAGGATTCAGATTATCAATCGAACCAACATTAATTCCTGCCATACTTAAAATAACCTTTGGCACACAAACTTGTTAGTAGAAAAAGATTCGTAAAAACATAGTTCAGAATGGACAAGTTCGGAATGATAAAATGAGCCAGAAAAATTTATTCGTGAGTATAAGTATTTCAGAGACCTCCTCTGATACCAATTGTAGGATCGAAATAATGATGTAGATGCTCAATATACAAGAGGGGGTGAATTGTAAACATTAAAAATTCCTTTGTAACCTTTAAAGTTAGTTGCGATTAACTATGTTTTCCTTAAGAAAAGGAAAGGGCTATTTTTAACAAAGTTAAACTAAGGAAATTCACAACACCTCTAACACCGAATGCAAACTTGAAATGAGATTCCGAAAGTGGGTTCCGGAAATATGGTTCCAGAAAATGAAACTTAATAAAAGATTACAAAGTGAGATTCTACCTTAAAGCGTATAGAATCTAAATAAATCAGAGTACAAGTAAGGAAGTATAAAAAAGTTATACTTTCCTTATAATACAAAATGCAGTGGAAATAAAACAAGTAGTTAAACTATAAGTAACAAGATATAAGTCTTTTAACCCAAAGAGAAGGGTATCCAACAACCTTGGATAAAGGTCCCTTGATTTATAATTTCAAGCAAGTCTATCTTACCCACACCAGGGTAAGCCCTCGATACAATGATCGGAGTCTCTGTCTTGCTATCCCCGCAAGCCCTCAACTTCATGGTAGATGGAGACCTCTGTCTTCCTCAGTAAGGAAGCCATCGAACATCAAGGTAGTCGGCACCTCTGTCTTCCTATTCCCAGAAGCCCTCGAATGTAATCACCAACATTCGGAGTCGCACGAAGCTTTGAGAGTTAATAAGAGCCTCTCTCTCTTGAAATCACTTCAACAGCATGTATGCACAAAACCAAGTTGTTCATCTGTCATCAGTATCGAGCTCTTTCAAATGAGCTCCTATTTATCGGTAAGGTTGGCTCCTTATCCAACGGTCATATTTTCCTTAACGATCGGAGGGACCTGTACACGTGTCACTTAGACAACAGTTAGTTTATAACAAAATAGACGACATCGTTTTATAACAAAACAAGTGTAACTGAAAGTACGACATCGTTTTAATTTTAACTCAAAAGTTCGGAATGAAAGCCTCAGAGTGAAAGTTCGGAGTCTGAATAAATCAGAGTGTACAAAATAAAGATGATTAGATTATGTTTAATAGATGAATTTGGAATGTGAATTCGGAATGAGAATTCATCATCGGAATGCGTAATGAGAATTTATCATCAGAATTCATAATGAGAATTCATCATCAGAATTTGTAATGAGAATTCCTCATCAGAATTCGTAATGAGAATTCATCATCAGAATTCGTAATGAGAATTCCTAATCAGAATTCTTAAGAAGAATTCTTTGTCGAACTTCCTAAGGATTCGTATACTGTATCTGATGTAGAACTTAATTAGAGTTTGTATAAGGATTCGTATCCTGTATCTGATGTAGAACATAATTAGAGTTTGTATTCCGAGTTCGGAATGAAACTTTATTACAGTTCTCATCTGGAATCCGGAGTGGAACTTCCTTACAGTTCTTATCCAGAATTCGGATCCTCAAACAGAATACTTTATATCAAAGTTTTAAGCAAATCCGAGAAAACAGAAATGAATCTGAATTTTATACTTAGGAAAAATATGGATGAAAATATGATAAAGATAAATTTCCTTATAAAAGCAATGTTCCTTAAGAAAACATTTTTCCTTAAGAAAGCATTTTTCCTTAAGAAAGAATTTTTCCTTAAGAAAGGTGTTTGTGATTTTCAAAACAAGAAGGAATGAAAAATTCATAAGGAAAACCTTATTGACTCAACACATAATGTTATTGTGATCTCCTATTATTGAATAGTTTGTTTAAAAAACTATCCTTCCTCGATTAATAGTGGTCACCCACTCTACATTAGTTTTCACACAATAAAACAATATTTTTTCAGGATATATACCCAAAAAACTTCCGAACATCCCTTATATCATGCTGTAAGCCTTATTATAGACATAGATATAACCTATGAATGATTTTGGAAAAAATGACAATACCATAATAAGTGGTTATGTGCATCAATAATCATTTTTTGTTTTGTTTCATCCCCAAAGTCCTTAAATTCATATTATGCCAATAAGAAACAATAACCAAAGTATATTTTATATAATAGGATGTCGTTATGTTATGGTTATTTCTTACAACAATCTCCACTAACATGAAATGGGTTATCAAATCATTGTTTGGAAAATATAAATTATATTTATGATATTTATAAATTTATTATACATATATAGTCATTATATCATATATATATATGTCCTTTAATTATCTATTCTATAGAATATATGATAGTGTTTTTCATTTGTATGGTTGAATACCTCCTCATAAAGAAATGTGATTAATTTTCATTAACTTTTTATTTGTAAAATAATAAGGATAAATAAATGTGATATATATGAAAAAAATTTGATATCTGTGGATTTTTTTTATTTTTGAAAAAATAATATATATTATTTACCCTTACCTTTATAATAACTGAAATAAAATAACATTTTTAGTGTATGTGTGGACTACATCCATCACAAAGAGACGTTAATCTCAATAAATAGTTACACTACATGGAAGATATGTGTAAGTATATGTAAATAAATAATATGGTATATAAGATACTATGATAATTCATAAGGATATGATATTAATTACCTCATTTTCAAAATGATAATTTGAGAAGGGAAACATTACTCTTGTATGAGTATGAAATATCGTCTCCATGATCGTAACATACTTCATTTCTAAAAAATCATTCATGATTGATATTAAAAGTATAATTGATGTATATATATGATAATTATTTCATTAGTATTATTTTGGAGATTATGGATATAGTGACCCTCGATTTTCATACATTGAAATTACATTACTTTTTTATAATACTTAATACATTACATAAATAAATTCCCATTGATCGTATTAGATTATTTCTATTGGAAACAAGGAAAATAAACCATAGTAAATAAATGAGATACATTATATCCCACTAGGTTTTCCTGGTCTAGACCCCTTATTAGACCTATCATATATAATAAAAATCATCACAACATGGGGACTAAAATATAAAAAAATGATGATATTAAATGCTCAGTAAGGATTAATATGGAAGATATGTAAGAATAAATATGAGAATATGGGTATGAGCACCTAATAACAATTTTAAAGGATCATACCATACATATCAAAGACAAAAAACATAAATATTATAATAGATAACATAATTTCGTAAGACATAAATCATAAAGTGTAATACATGTATTTTTTGAGATGCATATATTTATAAAAATATTATGTTAAAGATAACTATAAATTCCATCATGAAATGTAAGTTGTGTGATAATAACATGTGGTACTGCTTCATTCTTGAGATAACCTGTAACACCCCAAGCTTACATGGTACGCTTCTCTTTGAATAATAGAGCAACGTGTGTTGTACCCAACATTGAGTTCTAACACACCGTGACCAATAAAAGTAGCAGTTATGAATAGTAATACCAACTTTTTAAAATTATATAAATTTTATATTTCAAAATGGACTTCATTTTTGTATTCGTAATATCAAAATTACCCTAAGTTGAATTTTTTGTAATTTTCTGAGAACTTCGAATTTTTTATGAATAGTGAAAAATACTTAAAACAACTTTTTTAATCAAAATAAATTATACTGAAAAATTATACTATTGAGTGGTTTTAAATTATAATTAGAATATATATTTTTACCATTTTATCCAATGGTGGTCATTATAATTAATTTAACATTGAAATTGGATATAAACAATTGTCAATCTCTTGATATATATTGTTTCTTAAAAACACGCTATTTGTTGTGATAGCGGGAATTAATTATAAAATTAATTAATGAAACTTATATGTTTGGAATTTTTTAATATAGACATCATTTTTGAATTTGGAATACCAATTATAGCTTAGGGTGAAATTTTGGCATTGTTCTGAAAAACGTCAATTTTTGATGAATAGTGAAACCACTAAGTGGTAGTTAAAGAACTGTTTTTTCGTTTAAATGAACCATTACCACTCCTGTGATTTGATTTTCAAAAATCATACATACATGGTTGTCATTATGAAGTAAAATGTGGTTCAATGGGATTACAATAATTTTTTGGTGAATAGTAACATTTAAGTTTAATTAATCGCGAGTAAAGATAATTACTGTAATTTAAGGTAAAGATAATGTTATAATAATATGAAATGACCTTTACACTTGTCCTACCCCTATTGGATGAGTAATAGAAGACTGAAAGAATCCATGGGTCAACTTGGGGACCCCATGGAGACACTTTGGTAGGAAAATGACATTAAAAACGTTTTATTTAATGTTAAAATAAAAATGTCACAAACATGAGTTGTTTTACTAAATCATTTTTAAATGGTGTTATAAAAGTAATATTTTTTACTATAAATATTCATTAGAAATATAACAAAATTTTCTACACCATGATATTTGTTTTATAATTTTTCGACATTAAATAATTTAAATTTTCTATGACACCATGATGATGCACTGATTACCTCATTATTTAACGATTTAAATAAAATGAAAATAAAATGTAAAATATAATGCGTAAACCTGTCAAAAACCTATTGGATGAGCATATTAAGAACACTTATTACCTTAGCCTTGAAATATATCACTGTGGGACCTTTATAATCCGAAAAGTATTTCATAATAAAGTAACATTTCAATCATTCCAAGAGTGCCCCTCCTATCCTCTTATAAAAGGCCCCCACCTCTACCACCTTATTCACAGCATAAAGCCATTTGGCTTGGCCAACCTCTGCCCAAATACTCTCCCAACTTCCCTATCTTACTCCTAGAAGCCTCACTTTTGGCAGAAGTCTTCCCAAGGATTCCTATGAGCTCAAATAATAAAGAGTTACCCATTTTAAATGTAGTGTTTTATCTCGTGTTCTTATGTTTTATTTTGCTTCGCCAACCCCCTAAACTCTTTTTATTCATTTATTTTGTTACAAAACCAGTATCCTAAATACACTAGTATGTTTTTATAATAAGGATTCGAGCTACACTTACACACACCTACATCTAATGGTTAAAGAACATACTGTTTCAGTGGATGATGAATTTCTGCCCCACGGAACGATGATTGTTCAACACTCATATAACATCAAAAAAAGTGGACATTAAGATGACACTATATTCATATATGATATATAATATGTTTATGTTTTACTTATGCTTCTGTATTTTTCATTTATGGAATACCATTATGGTTTCCATTATGGGAAAAAGCGATATTTTCATTTTAGGAAGTGCGGACTACCGCCCCCTCAAAGGGATTTGAATCGTTAATGCCATTTGTGGGATGTATAAATGATGGAGTAAATGGTATTATAAATTATATTATACTGGTATTATAGTATACCTTTATATAATAATAATTTCATTCCATTAAATAAGAAATAGAAATGAAAGTAGTGTTCATGCGTACGTACGGCTTACCGTCTCCATGAACGGTGCATTTCATTTCATACCACTAAATGTTATGTAATATTATAAATTCATGTATATACTAGATATATATGATATATATGATATCTACATCATGAATATAATTCTGGATATAATGGATATTTTATCACATGAAAAACATGTAATTATAAGATGTTCATTTTTTGACTCAAGTACCAAAGATCGACAAAACGACCATTATTAACATAAATAATTTCATAATGTTCATAACATGGTAATAAGTGATATAAAAGGAATAATGAACATGGAAAAGGTTCTTAAGAAAATATAAATTAACTCTATTTTATTATTCAGGAGGTTAAAGAACGATCGAGTCAAGTCGGACACGAGGTAAGGGATCTTCTTAACCCAATTTCTATTCATTGGGTTATTCTCCTACTTTCAAATTATGTCATGATATTATTATGTCCTATCTTGTATTTTTACATTCATTATGTGTACTTATAGTGAATACACATAATAGATTTATTTTATTTTAAAAAAATGATATTTGTAATGGAACTTCTTAACCCAATATTCGTTCTTTGGGTTAATCTCCTACTTTTAAATTATGTCATGATATTATTATGTCCTATCTTTTATTTGTACATTATTTATATGTACATATAGTGAATAAACATAATAGATCTATTTTATTTAAAAAAATGATCCTTGTAATGGACTTTGTCTCAATATTCTTTCGTTGAGGCATATTTTGTTTTATACGAAACTTTCTTTTATACGGTGTATAAACCCCATTGACTTTTACATTTATTCAAACAGAATCTTTTTATATGAATTTTTTTTTTACTAAACAACAAAAGGAATGTTTTATTATACGTATGCGGTGACAACGACCTCTCTGCCACCATGACCATTATTTGAGTTTCAACTTCCTCTACAAGCCATGACCTTTTAAATTAAAAATAAATAACAAGTTTTAATTTTCTTTTATTTTTGTATTGAAAATGGTTTTGAAAGTGTTTTTATTATATCAATGTGTTGTATTGATATCTTGTGATTGAAATGTGTAATTGTTATGTTTCCTTTATGCATGTTTTATGTGATACGATTATGTTATGGTTTATGATATGTTTAAACCTATTCATATGAGGAATGCATTGGACTTAATAAGTGACAGGTGGAGCCCGCTATAGCTCCTTGATGCATCGGCACGTCTCATGGGAAAAACTAGTGTCTTGGCATGAAGCCTTATCAAAATATTGTTTGTAGACTTTGCACGAGGCCTTGGTTACGTGGTTATGATAGTATGGCATTATGCATTACATCATTATAAAAGTGGTTATTGATATTTCATGTGATTATTCGACCAGTAGAATATCCATGTGAATAAGTAAATTGCATTATTTCATTGTACTTTTTCCAAATTATGTTGATGTTCATGTTTAAAAGGATTTTGTTTAGTTATACATTTCCTTAAATGTTTATGTTTATTTATGAATTCTTCCGCTATATTTTTATCCTTACTGAGCATCTGAGCTCACCCGTTTCAATGTTTTAATTTTTCATGGATGTGATGACGTATTTTATAAATGATCTGAAGGGATAGTATGAGGGGATATGAAGACAAGATGTTGTTGTAGTTATGTTTTACTATATGATGTAATGTATGATTTATGAATGTATCTAGTGTTTTCAAGGCTACTAAACTAATCGGTCTTTCGAGACATGTTCTTTGTGATCATGCCAGTGTTATGCAATAATGTACCGACTCTGGGTAACTGGGGTTGGGGTGTTACATAACCAACCATGTACCCTATTCTTTTTTAGGATAGGGTAACAATTCCTGTACCTTGCTACTTTAAGTATTGTGTTATAACTTGCGTACCTACTTATATTCATGCTCCGACTATAACTGATGTAAATTATTGTTTTTGGTCTTGGTTTAGAACTCGTGTAACCTTTTAACTTATTGATTGTTTGATATAAAAAGGGATATGGAGTTGAAATGTACTATGAGGGGTGAGTTTGCTTTTATAATAGAGTAGGAGTCTCATTCTTCTAAATTTTTTGAATGGGAAATCCACTACATTTTTTCGTATAAATAGTTAAACCAATAACGAAAATGTTTTTGGTAAAATTAAGGATATTATTGAAATATGGCTATAAAATTCATTTTTTATAGGTATTGGTATGTTTGGGCCATCATTTTATGTTATAGTCTCTTATTATGTTATTTATCCCCTTAATCATTGTAATTAATTTTAATTCAATAAACTAAATTTTTTTTTCAAAAAATTCATTTCAAATTATTAGAAATTATATATTATCATGATTACAAATATGGAATCCATTTTTTCAAATTAAAATTGAAGAAATGGCTGATGTTAATTTAAATTTAATCGCATATATGGGATGATAAAAGAGGTTTTTAATATAAAAATATTCAAAATATTGTTATGTTTTTATATCCATTTTTTATTAAAACATTATTATAATGACATAATTTGGATTAATCTATGTATAAATGATCTAATTTAACTTTAAAACTAATAAAAAACACAATTTACCCTTAGATTTATATTATATGAAATAGAAGATTGAATTAAAAATAAGTACTTTTCAATATTCATCAAAAATTAAACTTCATACAAAAGTTTAAAAAATTCACTCTTAGATTATTTGTATGGTTTTAATTCAATAATAAATTTTATTTTGAAATCCAAAATCAATAAAATTACCAAAAATAGAATATAAAATGTGTTATCCATTAATAGTCAATAAACATTCATTTTAGAAAAACATATCTTTTTATTTATAAAATATCATTTATTCATATATTATACATGTTAGATCAATCGGTTATGTATAATAAATATTTATTGAATATAAAATATATGAATTTTATTGAAAACACTAATAAAAAGTGGGTTGATTAATTTATTGAGATAAAATTGTGTTGGTACATAGAAAAAATAATTTCTTAAAAAAATTTTCTTTGTATTGAAATAGTTCATACATTATCTTTTAGTAATTGATAAAAAGTTATTAATTTTATATTCATGAGTAAATAATATTTTCAAAATTAGTTAAAATTATTTGTAACTTCCATTCCAATGGAGAGGTGGTGAATATAAAAATATTTTAAAAATAATATTAAGAGTATATTGTTTTTTGGTAAAACAAATTTTCCGTTTGTGTTACACAATATATTGAAGGATATTATAATTTTTTATAACATATGAAAAAATTATGTTGTGTGTACCATAAGAAAAACATGTGTTTTTTGTAGTGCACCAAATCCAAAGTCAGTTCTTGAATATATAAAAAATATATATTAATTGTTGTGTGATGTGGCCTTATTTTGACTCTGTTTTCCATATGTTTTTAATTAATTATTAATGATTTGAATAATTATTTTTACAGTTTTTATTAAATAGTCACACAATTGCATTTTTAAAGAAATTTAATAATTAAACAAAATTTATTAAAAAATTATGTATTATTTGTCTTTAAAATAATTAATTTAATATAACTAACTTATCAAATATAATTATTTTTTAAATATTTATCTGATCACTTTTTAATAAATTGACATTAATATTAATTAATCATTTTATCATCTTATTTTTGTACTAACTAACATTGTTTTTAATTTAATATTATATTTTGTATTTTAGATTGATTAATATATCAGAACAATGTTAATTTAATAATTCTGTCAGTTAATAATAGTTAAAAATTTATGTCAAATTTGATAAAATAATTTGTCTTAAATTTTAATTATTCTTTTAGATTTTTAATTAATGATTATAGAGTTTTAAAAACATTAATGTTTTAATTTTATGATTAGAGATTAATTTTTTAGTCAGTTGGGTATCAATTACTCATTCTACTCTTTACCATTTTTTTGAGTCACTAAGAAACCCTTTTTATCTGTAATCACTGATTCATTTCACTAATACGTCCTACCCACACCATATCGGTCTCATAGAAGATATGTTGTTTTAATTTCTATTTTGTTAGTATTATATATTTAAATCATTTAATCAAATTTAATTTCATTTATTTTAGTTAATATTTTCTTTATTTCAAAACCTTTAATGATTTGTTTCATTAATTTATTTAATCATTATTTTTTGTAATTTTAATTTTATGTTTAATTATATTAAATAATTTAACCCTTTTAAATTTATTTTGTTTATTACAATTTTAATCCCTATTTTAATTATTTTAATTGGTTCTATTAATAAATGAATTAGTATTTAATTTATGTTTATGATTTATTCATTATTAGATTAGTAAATTTTCAAAAAAATTCATTAATTATTGTTTTATTTAATTTTTTATTCCTTTTATTTTATCTTTCTCATTTTTTTGCACCACTAAATTATGACTCATGAACCCACAAAATGTAGTACATGTGCCATGCTGAGGAACCATCACGATCTGTAGCGCAACCATTGTTGTTTAAAGGGATCTGGTGCACCACATGTTTCTAGAGAAAATCAGAACAGGGTAGCCGCTGAAGCCAATAACTGAGCCATGACCAGATTTAAAAATCAACGAGATGAGGAATCATGGAAGAGATGCCAGGAGGAGTCGAGTAGGGAGAGTCCACCGATCAGAGCTTTTCCATGCTACTGAAATAAATTGACCCGGAGCAGTTGTTCTACGCCGCCTGCAGTTCTGCCGTATCCCTACTGAAGAGGAACCCTAACTCCCCCTTCCCCGGTGTGTAGCATGGAGAAGATGAGGGGGAGGAAGAAAATTATAAAATAAAAAATTAAAATTAAAATTTATATAAAACATAACTAAAGACATAATTTTAAAAAATAATAACCAAACAAATAAATTGAAAATAATAAGTAATTTAATAATATAATTAATGAATTAAAATAAAGAAAAACTAAAAAATTTAATAATAATACAAATAAATTAATCTAATTTATTTAAAATTGAAAAAATATTATTTTCCAATAATAATAAATTTAATATTGATAATGAACATTAAAATTTTTGAAAAAACAATCGTAATTACATAAAAACATTAAAATTAATCATATTAAGTAAATTATAAAATTATTATAACTTTTAATATTTAAATGTTAAATATGGTTCTTAAAATTAATTATTAACTAAATTAAGCAATTTAACAATACTTCAATATTTTATTATTTTTTGTAACTAAACTTTTATAATTAAATAATATCTATTTTAATAAAAATAATTAATTCATCCCAATTAATAATAGTATAATTTAAAAGTGTAGTTATAATAAATTATTATCAATGATATTAATAAAATAACTTTATAAATAACATAATTTAAAAAAAAATTTAATATAAATAAATATATTATAATAAAATAATTAATTTAATAATTAATATATAAATATTCTTTCTTCGTGCTTTTTACTATTTGGTATTGTTCTATGATGAGAAGGTTCATTGAAGAGGGAGAATCCCATCCATGTGTATTCAACAAACTCGTGGGGAGTTGGTTAGAGGGGTTTCTCTAAAATGGCATACGATGGGGGAAAAATACATGTGAACAATGCAATAGTATAAAACATGGCTATATCAATGGAAGACGAGCAATGAAATACAGCAAATGAAAGAAGTATTAAAAGCATAGCAGCAACTGAATTTCAGAGGACTCTCATTTTTAATACCATGCCATACTTTTCAAGACCAAAATATCCTGGAGATCTATGACCAAACCTAGAGGTGAAGGAGCCTGAGAGATAAGCTGCATTATGAGAGTTCTTTCTCCTATTTTTCTTAATTTTTAATATTTTTGAATCAAATATCATTTAGTGTTTCAATCATTATGATCATAGGATAAAATTTGCTCATCTCGGTAATTCGATTCAATTAGATATTCTTTTTGATTTCTTCACATTATTTTCAATATTTCAGAATCATAATCTGTCAGCGAGATTGATTTATTATTCTATGTTTAATGGCTCACACCACAATTTCTACTCTTAAAATTCATTAATTCAATATCTACTGGTGAAGTATATTTTTAATACATTTTTCAATGCTTTTACTTTCTAAAACATTGGAAATTTATGGAGAGTTTATTTCCAACTATTGTCTATTTCAAATCACATGAAGTTTGATGCTTCTTGGAGTGGCGAACTCCAAGAATCAATCCTTTGTCTATTGAGTTTCTTGGTGAGTGGAAATTATCAGTTTTTACTCAGGGTGTGATATAATAAAAATTTGGGATGAATTCAACCATTTCAACTATTATAGTTAGTAATATAAGAACATTATGTGATATGTGATCTTTTGTCTTTGTGCTGCAAATTATTTCGCAGTATTTATTTAGTTTATTATTACCTTAGTAAAAATTTTTTATCTATAGTTCATCATTAGTTTAGTTTAAGAATTATATTCGTAGTCCAAGCATTTTTATTATCATCTCTATATTTAAAACTAAATATTAAAAAAATATTAAAAAAACCCATCCACTACTAACAACAATGGAGTATAATTTTGAAAACCATAGAATAAATCACATGCCTTCTTTGTGGTTCGACCCTACGTTATTGAACTATTATGGGAGTAATAATTGTAATTTTGAGGTCCATGAGGAACTCGGGCCGTATCAAAATTTATCGCAATTTTCAGGGAAGGCATGCACTGAGAGTCTAGGGTTTTAATAAAAAAAGATATATAAAATCATATATAAAATAAATATATTTTATAAACACTTGAACTTGATTCCACTACTTATGTATAAAAATTCATCATCTTATATTTTAGAGTTTGTGTTTAATGCAATCATTTTTTTAATGAAAATGGAAACACATGAGAATAAGAATCAACCTAGGCCTTATTGTAATCATTGTGACTGTTATGGTCACACTGCTTGGAAGTGTGTCTATAACCACCCACAATAGGTTGTTTACATTAAAGAGGTTGAAAAATTTGGGTCTAATCCTAAATTCCTAACGGAAAATTAATTAATTGAAACCAAATTGGATTCTAGAAAGGATGTTTGTAATTCATTGATTAATCAAACCCATGACTTTTATCTTAAAGATTCTAAAGAGAATGATCAAAGAATGAAAATATTTGAAAATATTCTCTTGGAATTACAATTAAACATTAAAGAGTAGGAAGAAGCTGAAATGAGTGAAATGGAATGTGTTTATAAACGATTGGAAATTTATTTGAAGAAGTGATCGATTTTATAGCTGAAAAACAACATTTTTTCTTTAAAAAATACGATTTTGATGAACTAAAATTAGATATAACCAACTAACTAAATCAAGAGAACAAAATTAAATTTCCATTAAGATTTACAATAATGTTTAGTTGGAAAATTCGGAAAATTAATTGAAACAAATAAAAAAAATTACAGTTCTCTTCACAATTCTTAATTTTGAGAATAAAATTATTTTAGGAGTTTTGAAAATGAAATCACTTGGGTTGAAGAGAATTTGGAAATTAAAAAGTTAAATGTCAATAACTCTTCACCCAACATTTCAAAAATCATGAAATCAAACCTGAACGTGAAATTGGGTATAATCTAGAAGATAATGATATATTATAAACCATGGAAACTGACGTTTTTGATCCTGAGTTGAAAACCAATCTTCTATGTTTTGAAACTGTAAACACAATAATTTCTGAAATATTTTTTTATGAATAAGTTGAGGAAATTTGTTTTGATGAAAATTTAATTGATTAACATTCACAACATTTTGTACACAGAAATCGTTTCTCTGAATCTTTTCTATTTGAAATGGAATGTAGTGTTTTCATATTCGAGGAAAACTGTTTACGCTTGGTCACTTTGGAAAATATGTTTCTTGAAGCTAAATTTAACATATCTCCCCTTGAACATAAATTCTTGGAATAATCCAGAGACATTTTTTCCGAGAATGAAATTTTCGATAGTGAACTTGAAGTAGAGTTTGAAGACACACTAGATGAAGGATGCATAATTGTTTTATTATAAGTGGTAGATATTAACTATAAACAAACTGATGAGGATCTTTTGGAAGTGATTTATAACATTTTCAAACCTGAATCTATTAGTGATAAAATGAGTTCTCTTCCCTATCTATAAATTAAATCCTCAATTGAATTGGGTCTTTAACATTTCCTTGAAGTTGATAGTAGTTTGAAGAGGAATTACAGTTGAGTTTTAGTGTTTATGATTCTGTTCAGAACATTATTGATCCACTCTTGTACTTTCTATTGAGTATTCACCCACAAATACCCATGAATTTTAATTTGTTAATGTTGAAATTGGGAATAATATCTTAGAGGAATATTACACACACATAGAAGCACCTAGTTCAATGTGTTCCCATCAAGTGAATTCAAATCATGACAAATATGATCATAATCATGAAGTTTATAGCACTATGCCCACTACAATTAATGGGTGTTTCATGGGGGTTATTTCTACTAATGAGAGTTTGGTTTTAGTTTTTTTAAGTCTTCATTCCCCCATATTTCATTGTTCTGTTAGAAACAATTAGGCCAAGAACATGTGGTCGTTTCTATTAAGAAAACCACATCCACCTAGTGACCAGGGTCAGTTCTAGGCGAGTTCGGTTGGGGACTATAAATATAGTGCTGCATGGGAGGCAACCAATGGTTTTTTTTGTGTTAATGAATAAATTTTTTTATTAAATAATGTATAAAGAAGACATTAAAATTTATTTCTTCATGGGTGTCAACCCATGATCTTACGTTTTTTTCATTTTTGTATTGTTTTTTCTTTGAATAATGTGCAACTTTTATGTCCTTTGTATGCTATATCTCTACTGGATATTTGTTATTGGATTAAATGATCTCTATTTTTAGGATTCTGCTATTGCTGTTATCTATGAAGTGGAGTTCAAAAACTAGAGAATAATGATAATATTTGATTTAGGGAACTACACTACTCTTTATTCTGATATCATATTTTCTCATCATTTCAATTTATTAAAAATTCATTGATAATTCATTATTACTTAGATCAACATGGATTCATTGACCTACTGTTGTTATTGATCCACTATTCCACATCCAATAGTGACTCATCTCAATGGTGGCTCACTAATAAACTACTAAGTGGTGAATCCGTGACTATTTATTAAAAAAAATTATGCTTCATTATGAAAAAATTCAACATGTATTAAAAATTATGCTGCATGACGTGAGATGTTTAATATAATTTTTTTGCAAGTATTATTTGAAAAATTCATCATATGTATAAAAACATTTCTTCTATTGGAATTAAAGTCTTCAATATATCTATATGTTTTTAAAAATTTCTGCATGTTCCTCTTAGTTGAGAATGAAGTTTCAATGGTTTAATATATTCAATGTTTATACTTATGTGTGGGGGTATATGTAGGCTTGAAATTTATTGAATTTTCTTGTTTTTTTGGGATGTTTTAGCATGAATACTTCTCCTCTATTGAACAAATTATTGAACTCAATCTATTAAAATTCCCACACCTAGTACACTGTGGACTTACAAGTTACATGCCACTTTTTAATAATATAAAATTATTTGCAACTGTATTTTATTGATAATGCATGATCTTGTTTGATAAGATGTTGTAATATTATTTTGTCAAACACCATTCTGGTGAACTTTAATGAGATCCTTTAACATTTCTTTTATCTACTAAATTGGATATATGTTTTGAACCATAACTAATTTATTGTGTCATTTCCACATTTGGAATTCAACTTTGCAGATAGAGTTGGGTTTTACATGAGGGGGAAAGGGTAAATTATTGACTAATCTAAACTGTTCTTTATGAAAACCCTTCAACTCCCACTACAAAGTAAAATTTTGTGTCAAAAATGGAAAAACATTTTCAAAATTCTTTTACAAGTTTATGGTATACACTGTAGTCAAAATGGTCTTTCCTTAGGATGAAGCTTCACAGGTAGTTAATACTTTCATGGAATCTGAAATTGATAGGGTTGAATGATTTCTGATTGAATATAGTAAGTGATTTTTTTAAAATTGGGTGTAGTAACTGCTTTTGAGATTGATTTGGGATACAATTTTGTGAAATTGAAATAATAGCCCATGGAGTTGGAAGATTGAATTTGATTCTAGGAAACTCATTTTTATTTTTGTTATTAAATTTAATCACCTTAATGGCCCGATTTAAATGATTTTTATATAAATATTTTGAAACTGTAGTAATTTGGGCATTTTTGATCCCACGATTAATCTCTGAGACTATAGATGTCAGGTGCATTTTGGTTAATTATAACCCCTCTCTAAACTTTGAATAAGTGCATATGCATAGTTCTTGACACATGATACATTAGTTGGGAAAATTAAAATAAAGTGTCTAGTGTAAAAAATGAGTTGATAAGGTGAGGGGAATGATGAACGCCAAATGAAGTAGGGGAAAAAATTTATATGGTAATTATTTAGGCTGTATCAATAAGGTGATTCAAACAAATTATTTAAAACTAGGTGATAAGTCAAAGTACTATGTTACTTTGGCTATGTTATTAATTCAACATATATTTAACATGTTTTCACTCTTGGAATTAGAAATTAGGAATGGATTGAATTGACTCACTATGTGGTATCACATGAGGCATGACATCTTCATTGTTTGATTCTTCATATCTTTCTAGGCTACTAGTGAGAGCTTGATTAAATGAATTATTCTTATGAGTAATTCATTTTAAAAATTAATTTTTAAATACTTTTTATAATCATCTATTTTGAAAGTTCAGGACATGTTACATTTAGAGCTCTAATAAACACACTTTACTATTTTTAAAATATAATAAAGCATGGGATTGTTTGAGAAAAACAATGTTTATGTGTGGTGGAATTTAATGTGGCCTTTTTTTGGCTGAGTATGGGACACATTCCTGTCATGGGGTGTGAAAAAAATACCTAAATTAAAATTTAGTCAAGTGGTTAACCTATGTTTTCTCCAGAGAAGAGTGCACATCAATTATGTTTGTCACATAAATTAAAAAGAAGAAGAGGTTGTTTTTGAAATTGTTTGAGTAGAAAAATAAAGCAATCAATAAAAATAAAGTTTGAACACTAATTGATGAAGAGAGTGATTGGGATAGGGTAGGACTAAATTTTAAAATTTCATCATAGTAATAGAGATCATATTCCCTCCCTTCCTTGTTAATGAAAAATGAAAGACTCCTCAATCGAGTTATCAATCACCATTGGTTAAAGAAACAAATGGAACTCCCTCCTATATCCATGTAAGTTCATAAACTATCCCAAAACAAATATGTAAAATCCCAATAATGAATTGTTTCTCCTTATAACTATATAAAAATTTTACTAGTTCCACACACGTGCCAACGATCGCTGGACACTCACCACCTAACACAATATGTGTGATCGAGATGAATTGCACAAGGCGTAGGGAGATTAAAAGTATTTAACCAAAGCTATTAAAAATGAATACACCAAACTCAAAACATGATCGCATTAATATAATTTGAAAATAATGAAAATAAAATTCTTTTAAAAGGAAAATAATTTTTTTATTTAATCACAAAACTCGGACATTACAAAGGTGAAACTCCACCTTCCCCGATCAATCAAAGGTTTTACCCCTCCATGTGAAAGGTAATAGAGTTTAAAGGGGAATAAGAGAGCATTAAAAAACAAATAATATATAAAATATAAAATAAAAAACATCAAGAACTCAATTATCTATCACATCCCCTCTTGCACATTCGTCAACCCCTTTTAATGAAAGAGAACACTCTTATTTATAGGCTTTTGGAGTTGACAATTTCCCTCCAAAATGACTCTGCTGACAGTTTGATTCCAGTTGGCATAATACATTGCCTAATATCGGGTAGGTGTCTTCATAACTATTTTTCCACTATGTACCCTCTATCTTCTCACGAAATTTAGCATTATTGGACGAGTGTGGAGAGAGATATGATCTATTTACTCTGAATATCTAATTTTGCCAAACAGCTTCTTCGTATTCCAATGCATCAAGTTCCAAAGAATTTATGGTCTTGAGAATGAAAGATTCAGGCATGTCTATATTAATTAAACATATTCCTCCAGAATTCTTCTTGATCCATAAAAAATATCAGATCCAATGGTTCATCTATTTATGAGATATGGGCCCAACAATAAAATTCTCCAATTCTGTGCATAGTTTTCGAGGCAGTACTTGTGAGCTGGATCTGAGATTCCAAATGATGGACTGAGATATTGGTCCAGAAGGTTAAAATGAATACCACGATCATAGAAAGACTAAAAAAAGTAATCATACAATTTGGATAAAAAATGTAAAAATTATTCCCGAAATACTGAAGCTACACAAAACTGCTAAATTTCAAGAAATAACCAATTTCAACAATTAAACCCATAATTCACCAAAACACTAAAATAATATAAATAAGCTCAAATTGATTAATTGGAAGGGGTTAAATCATTGAAAAACAAATGAAAAATATTGAAGATATTATCTCTATCAATTCCCCCACACATAGCACTTAGACTCCCGGAGAAGTCAAAATCACTGCTGGAAAAATACCCTATACCAACGGTTTGGAACCGTTGGTATAGGCCCTCAAACTGTTGCTATAGGCTATACCAATGGTTTGGAGGACCGTTGGCAAGTAAGCCGTGACAATAGGTCTATACCAACAGTTTTGGGAAAACCGTTGGTATAAGTAATATGAAAACCTATACCAACGGTTCTCAAAACCGTCGGTATATGTATTTCAAAAAAAACATTCGGTGGGATTTGATCCCAGAACCTCTACTTTATAATTGAATGATTTAACCACTAAACTAACATGACTTTTGTGAACATAATTTCATAAATATGTATATGTATTGTTTTAATAATTTTAAATTTGGATTTATATAATGTTCTCGGTAAGAAGATTCGATTAAAAATCGAAGGACCTATACCAACGATTTTTCAAAACCGTTGGTATAGGTCTTTGGTTTTTATTTTCATTCTATGGTGATGTTGAATTTTGGCCCACTTTTCCCAACAGTTTGGCCAAACCGTTGGGAAAGTTAGACCTATCCCAACGGTTTGGCCAAACCGTTGGGAAAAGTGGCATATTTGGGGACCTTTCCCAACGGTTTGGACAAACCGTTTGGATAGGTCTACCTTTCCCAACGGTTTGGCCAAACCGTTGGGAAAAGTGGCCAATTTGGGGGCCTTTCCCAACGGTTTGGCCAAAATGTTGGGAAAGGGGACCTATACCAACAGTTCTTGCAAACCGTTGGTATAGAAGCGTTGGGAAATATCTAATTTCCAGGAGTGAATCAAAATCAAATCAATGAAAATTCAAAACACATGCAATTGAGATCCACAAATTTCACACCATGAAATAAAATATATAATTCCTCATCCATAACCATTATTCCAAGTTCTTAAATAATATCATTAAATATTTTTCCACTTCATTTCTCCTCCCATTCACACAAGACACCTACCTCACATGAGTTTTCTCTCATCTCACAAATATAAATTTTCAACAATGTTTTTCTCATACAAACCAATGAAAGGGTCACCATAGGTTTTAGAAACTCCTAATTCTCCAACAGATTTGAGTTAAGGAAAATTTTTTCCATGAGGACTTTTCATGGTTGTTATGTGGCTTTCGGTTGGTAGGATTTTTATGTGAAAAATTCTTAGGCCGAATGTGGAGGGTTTGGCTCTTTTTGAAGAAAAATTACACAATTCAAATTTTCACTCAAGTGTGGTATCCTCCTCACCCCCCTTAGTAGAAATTAATCACTATCATCATGAAATATCAAGAAATGTTCAAAAATCTAAGCATTCTAGTAGAAAAAATTTCAATCTTCCAAAACATGATTTCTCTTGAATGCTCCAGAAAAGCCACAACTTTCTTATTTATTAGAAGCTCAAGAATGGCACAACTTCTCTTATCATGAAATCTCTAGAAAAGTCATAACATTCAATAGAATGATTTTTCATAAGTTCACACTTCTCTTTATAATTTTTTTTTTCACCCAAAGTTTCACCAAATGAGGTAGCAGAACACAAGACAGCTTCCCCCACACATAAGTTCAACTAGATCATGAAATTTCACTTCAAGAGCAGGTTAGATAGGGAAAATTGTATTTTAATGTGGCTAAAATAACAGGATGTTCATGGATTCTATGATATACAAGAATTAAATGTACAAGGTAGGCCATAATGAAAGGGATTATCTTGAAAAGTAAGATTTAAAACAAAAGAAATGCCTCAATCATTTAGAACACATATACCCCAAACCCTTATGTTTTGAAAGGAATAAATCAAATTCTGGTTAAGAAAATCATAGTACGGTTCTCTAAGGAAGTGAGGTGAATAAAAATAGTATAACAATAATGGTTCATAAGCCTCATGGGAAATTGATTTCAAAGATAAATATAGTGAAATGTGGCCTGAGATTCAAACATCTGAGTATATTTCATGAAATTCCCAAAGAATTGAACTTGAAATAAAATCATTTTCAGCATTCATTTATTCTCAGTTTCATGTAATAAATTGTTTCAATCAGTGTAATGGGTTTCAAAAATGGAAATGATAATCATTTCAGCTAAAAAGTTTCAAAAACACACCAAAAATTGAAAAATAAACACAGAAAAATTTGGAAACACACAATTTTTTTATTTTTTATTAAAAACACCGAACAAATGATAATACCAAACTACAAAGGTTCACTCTCCCACACTTAATTGGTGAAATTTCCTCAATTTATTCAAGTAGATTTAACAAGTAAGAAACATTTAGAATGAATCAAAACAACAGGCAAGTGTAAAGGAGAGGTACAAACTGACTTATTGGTAGTGGAATATTGAGTTCAGATACTAAGTGTTGCACACTAAAAACCTACATAAATAAGAACAATATAAAACATAAGAAATTTATTAAAATAAAAGAAAATAAAAATAGGATGTGAAAAGAATGATATATCTTTTTTTAATCTCCCATGCGGGCCTTGAGTTTTGGCTGCCTCCAGATGGGCAGTTCCAGTTGGTTATCCCCAATCTGAAGGTGGGTTGAGTTTATTTGTGATAAACCAACAAACAATATTCCTCACATCATGTTATTCATCCTTTTTGATGAGGAATCCATGGGTATAGTACACCAAATACACCCATAGTAGAATAAGATACAGTTTTCTTGGTGGGGGAAGGACAAAGAATGAGTCCTCATCTTTCTTGGTTTCCAATTTCACACCCTCCTCTTTATTCTTGAGTGATTTCTGAAGGTATGCTGCATGAGTAGAAAAATCAAAGTAATAGTCAAAGTATAATTCTATTTGAACAATGATAAAGCATTAAGTGTCAATATCATATTCATCCCTTCCAAAGTAGCATATTTCCTCTCTTTTTTCCATAGGAAAATCCACATGTATTTCCTCTTGAACTCCCTCCAATAAATGATCAACATGTTTGGGGATCTCCATATGTTATTCATTGGGTGACTCAGCATTTTCTTCCTCATCCACCAAGGCAATACAAGAGTTATCAGAATATGAAAATTTCATGCTAGGAGAATTAGTACTCAATTAATATTCTATAAAATCAGAATGAAGAGAGTTTAGAAAAATATTATCTCCTTTAAGTGGCTCGACATCAATTGATTCTTTAGTGGAAAGATCTTCATTGATTAGAATTTTATTGGGTATAGGTAAGTAGTCAAGCTCTTCTATTTGAATGATGTGTGGTGAATTCACTTCCCCAACTGGTTCTGATTCTGGTTCTGGATGAGGTTATTGATCCAATGTAACCATCTCTATGTACTTCAATCATTGATAATAAATGTTGACTTGATTAACCATGTCTATCAGTTCTTGAAGCGAGATACCTGTGACATGGCCATTCATCATTTTCTTGGCCAAAATAGTGAGTTCATCAAGATTTGGAAAGAGGGATTCCTCATCATTATGAACCAGTTTTCCTTGAAACCGTGAATAATAAATCCAAGAATATTAATTGTAGTTTGAATACATCATAGATTTTTTTGGATTTTTTTTAAAATAAAATAAATGAAAATATTTAAAAAAAATTTAGAATTATATTGTTGGCATAGACTCCCTGGAAACAAAACCAAGTTTTGACATGTGACTATGGTGGGGTGTGAAAAAAACAAGTAACACCAAAGTTAAAATGTAGTAGAGTGGTTAACCTAAGTTTTCTCTAGAGAGGAGTGCACAATAATTATGTTTGTTACTTAAATAAAAGAAAGAAGAAGAGGTTCTTTTTGAAATTGTTTGAGTAGAAAAATAAATCAAGAAATAAAAACAATGTTTAACACTAATGTATGAAGAGAGTGATGGGGTCAGGGTATGATTCACTTTTGAAATGTCATCAGAGTAATAAAGATCGTATTCCCTCTATTCCTTTTGAATGACAAATGAATGACTCTTCGATCGAGTTATCAATCACCATTGGTTAATGAAAAAAATGAAACTCACCCCTATGTGCATGGAAGTTCATAAACAATCCATAGACAACTACGTAAAGACCCTATTTGGATTTGTTTCTCCTTATAACTCTAGAAAAGGTTTACTAGTTCTAAGAACGTGCCAACGATCGCTGGACACTCACCACCAAACACAATATTCTCGATCGAGACAAATTGCACTAGGTGGAGGGGGATTAAAAGTATTTAACCCAATCTATTAAAAATGAATATACCAAATTTAAAACACAGTCGAATTAAGATAATGGGGAAACAACGATAATATAATTCATTGAAAAGAAAAATAGGGTTTTATATTTAAGCAGAAAACTCATACATTACAAAAGTAAAACTCCCCTTTCCCCGATCACTCAAAGGTTTTACCGCTCCATGTGAAGGGTAATAGAGTTGAAAAGGGAAGAAGAGAGCATGATGAAATAAACAAAAGAGAAAATATTAAATAAAAAAACTTAAATAACTCAATCCTCCAACACAGTCCATGTTGAACCTTCTTCAACCCCTTTTAATGGAAGTGAACACTCTTATTTATAGGCTTTTGGAGTTGAGAATTTCCCTCCAAAATTACTCTATCGAATATTCGAGTCCGTTTGGCATCTTAAATTGACGAATTTCGGGAAGGTGTCTTCATAAATGTTGTTAAATTATGTATCCTCTATCGTCTCACTAATGTTCGGAATTATTGGCCAACTGGGGAGAGATATATGATCTATTTACTCCGAATCATTAATTCTTCCAAACAGACTCTTTGTATTCAAATTCATCATGTTCCAAAGCATTTATGGCATTGAGAATTAATGAATCAGGCACATCCATATTAATGAAACATATTCCTCCAAATTTATTCTTTATCTATGTAAAATGTCAGATCCAATGGTTTTCCCATTTATGAGATATGGTCCCAACAATAAAATTATCCATTTCATTGAATAGTTTTTGAGGATGGACTTGTTAGATGGATTTGAGCTTCCAAATGATGGATTGAGATTTGGGTCCAGAAGGATAAAATGAATCCCATGAGCATATAAAGCCTAAAAAATTAATCATACAATTTGAATCCAAAATGTATATTCTATTCCTGAAATATAGAACCTACACAAAACTACTAAATTTCCAAAATTAACCAATTCCACAATGAAGCCCATAATTCACCAAAACAATATAATAATACAAATCTGATCAAAATGATTAATTCGAAGGGGTTAAATCATTGAAACACATATTAAAAATAATGAAAATATTATCTCTATCAGTATGCCAAATATTTTTAAATAAATATTAATGATTTTACTAATTATTTTTACACTATTTTTTAAATAATAACACTTTAGTATTTCTATATTGAAATTTATTAGTTAACCAACTTTTATAACAAATTATGTATTTTTTATTCTTTAAAATAATTTATTTAATCTAATAAACTTATAAAATTTAAATGTTTGTTTAATATTAATCTCCTCACTTTTTAATAAATTGACATTAATATTAAATAATAATTTATTCATATTATTTTGGTATTAGTTACCTTAGTTTTAAATTTAATATTATATGTTTTATTTCAGATTGATTAAAATTATGTAACTTTATTAATTTAATTATTATTTAAATTAATATATGTTGTCAATTAAAATCTATTATTATAAAATAATGTGTTTTAAATTTTATGTATTCCTTTAGCTTTTAAAAAAATGAATTTATTATTTTTAAAACTTTATTCTTTTAATTTCATGATGGTAGATTTAATTTTTAGTCAGTTGGGTATAAGTGACTCGTTATATTCTTTTCCATTTTTTGAGTGACCGAGACACCCTTTTTCAATCTTTTCGGTGAGTCAATTCACTGATATATCATACCCACACCCTGTCGGTCTCACTGACTATGTCACGACCTCTCCCCCAGGACCCGTGCCGTGACTACCCCAAGCTCGCCTTCCATAGGCTAGGGGCTGGCGACTAGCACCGAATGTCGAATTCCCTAAAACCGGGAAGGCACTAGCTTTATATCCAGAAAACATACTCAACCAAGCACACAACAATATATGAACACAAGTAAATTATATATTAAAAAATGTGTGTAGAGTAAGTACAAGGGCCAGAATACAATCCCAACTAGAATGTACAAGTAAACTAGAAAGTACAAGTAAATTGAACAGATCTGTTGAACACCACCCAAGGATCCTACCTGATGGTTAGGTAAAACTCTCGAATGGTCATCTCTACGGTACACCTTGTCTAAGGTCCACCTCTGAGCTACCTCCCGTCCTAGTACCTCTATCCTTTGTCAGGGTTTTCTGTCGTCTGCACCAAACACAACAAGGTGCGTGCGTAGCATGTGCAGGGTTGAGTATGGAGATACTCAGTAGGGACCCTGAGACCATCAAAGGTATCAAAAAATCCAAAAAGGAAAAACCATAAAGCATGAAAACAACTGACAACCATACTTAGGTATATGCCCATACATATACCTAAATTATCAAGTATACCCATCTCATTCATGAGGAAACTCAAAGCCCCAATCCTTAGCCAAAGTAAAACTATTCCACAACGGAAAGAATACAACTAAGGTAAGTACCACAAAGGTAACACCACATAAAAGAATACCACAATGGTATTACCATAACGGTAAGTACCACGAAGGTAGAACCACAAACGTAAGTACTACATAGGTAACACCACATGGAAGAATACCACAACGGTATCACCACGAAGGTAAGTACCACAAAGGTACGCCAAAAAAATGATTACCAAAAATGTAAAGACTCATATCATATCAGGTATAACATAGGTACGGTAGCAATGATGATTAGATGTAACTACTGAATCATCTTACACTGTTAAGAGGCAGACCCATGTAGGATCCTAAATCAGCAGACCCATGTAGGATCCTACATAATCAGACACCCATATGATCCTAGGTTAGCAGACCCACGTTGGATCCTAGAGTATTCTTACGTGTATTATTAGAGAGGATACAAGAGGGATACCGGATCGTAGACCCACGTAGGATCCCAAAACACAGACCCACATAGGATCCCTTTCTCAAGATATAGCCATATATAGGGTTCCCGCACTAAGCCCTCTTGATTCCGGGAGGGTCTGCTTCTCAAACCACAGGTTGATACTCCAACATCCATGAAGTATTATGAAGATGTATCCCAAAGGACCTCCATGTAAAAGGGGTCTCAAGGTAATATATGGTGCATCAATCAGACGCCCAGTCTGTAAGTTATTGGTATTTTAGTATCGAGGGCCTGGTTGAATTCGTGTTCAATCCAACCTGTCTATACCCCAACATTTTCCAAAACTCATGATGGGTATATAAAAAGGACCGTATCGATCCATGGAATCTGTCACCGCAGAAAGTTTGTCAAACGAACGCTCGTAGCTCATCTCATGGCCGAAAGAGTGAAAAGTGTCGAAGCTGGTCCAGGTCCGGTCCGACTCGGTCGGACTGACCCTGCCCGCGGGATCTGACCCTACCCACGGGATCTGACCCACCCCGTTGGCCTACGTTGGGCGGCCCGTTAGCCCGCGGTGGCCCACGGTTGGGTGGCCCTGTAGTGGGGTCCGCCCTAGCCGCCACCTAAGGGGGAGGTGCCATTGGTTTTCCCGAATGGCTGGGCCATTCTAGTAGGGATGCTGGCTGGAAGGTGCCACATGGCACTGGAAGCTTGCACGTGGGACCCAAGGTCCCACTCGGCTCCCCAACTATGGAGGTGGCTAGCCCTCCTACATGGCGCGGTCCTGTGTCACGCCACCACCAGCGGTCGACTGTGAGCCAGCCGCCCCCTCACTACCTCCGCGGCCTTGCGCCGCAGCACCTTCACGTCGGCGGTGCGAATGCATGCCACTGACTCCTCTTCGTATGGATGGCCTTGCACCAGCCACCGCCTCTGCTCCTCTGCGGCCGAAGGGATTCGGCCTTCCACTGACGACACGGTTGCACTGCCGCTGTCTTCACGTCCATCCGAAGTACCGACCGCCATTCCCAAGCCCTACCGGTGCCAGTCATCGGCACCAGCCGCCATCCTCCTCCATCGCAAAAAACACATCAAACCCCAAAAAGGTTGTGGAGTGGTTGAGCCATATTCATTTGGCCCACACCCTCTTCTTTAGAGCGGTAGCAAGCGGATCATGGTGACTGATTCAACGTAAAATAAAATTAACGAAGAATAATAAAAAAGACACCCCTACCTTGAAGGTTCCAAAGGAGGAGGCGCGAGGAAGAAGACGAAGTCGTTGAAGAACATCAACATTCATTGCTTCCACAAGGCACTTCTGATCTGGGCTCAGGGTCGATTCTTCCTTCTTCATTGGAGAAATTTATTCATTAGATAATGTTCTACCAAAGCTCTCCTCTCCCTTTCCCAAATTTTTTTCCCGCGAGAGGTATGGTGCCAATTAAAAATCATAGAGTTTAAATTAATTAAAGTTGTACATTAATTAAATTTGGGTGGAAAAATCAATTAGAAGGAAACCAAGAGTCTCCTCCCCCATTAAAGAGGGAGTTTAAGGGGGTTGGGTGGTCCCCACCATTAATTTAAAAATAAGTGGTTTTAAACTCTAGTGGTCCCCACCACTGAACATTCAATTGGTAGGTTAAAAAAATAAAGTAAAGGTTGATCTTTATTTTATTTTTATTTCCATGGAAAAAAACAAAAACTAACTTTCACCCTAGACATACTGCGGTCGAGGTGAAGGTCTCTTTAAATGAATAATGGCATTGTGAGATCTACAGTGTTCTCGTATTTCAATTTCGAGCACCGATTCAAAAGTTATAAAAACCCACTCTCATGTTTACTCGATGTACATAATAAAAAGTTTAGAAATTCTTTCCAGGAACTCCGAGCCTAGGAATCATGCGCCATCAATTTTCATGGACTCGTAAAATTTACATATAATTAAAAAAAATTAAATGGATTTTACGGGTCTTTACATTCTCCCCACCTGAGGGCTTTTCATCCCCAAAGGCCACATTACAAAAACTAGGAAAACAAGTGGGGGTACTGAGCATGAATCTGAGACTCCCTCTCCCATGTGCTCTCCTGGAGGTTCTCAGGATGCCAACATATACACATCAAAGGTATCGATCACCCACAAAGGACTCTCTCTTTTCCGTCCTCAATCTTCACTGGAACCTCCGTAAACGTCGCCCCATTGTCTATGTCCAGCTTGCCCTAGTCAATGATTTGTGAAGGGTCGTGAACGTATCTCCACAGCTGAGATACGTGGAAGACGTCGTGCACCCGGTGCAACTGAGGTGGAAGAGCTAAGCAGTAAACCACATCTACAACTCAGCTGAGGACATGAAAAGTTATGATAAACCATGGCGATAACTTTCCACCCCAACCAAATATCTGCAAATTTTGTCAAGGTGAGACCCGTAGAAAGACGTGGTCGATATCTTCAAACTCCAGAGGTCTCAGTCTCCGGTCGGCATAAGATGTATGCCTACTTTGTGCTATCTTCATCAGCTCCGGGATGATCTGAACCTTCGCCATGCTAGCCTATACTATCTCTGGTCCCATAAGTTCTGACTCCCCTGGGACAGTCTAGCACAAAGGTGATCTTCCAGGTCGGTCGTACATTGCCTCGAATGGTGTAATCCCAAAGGTGGAGTGATAGCTGTTGTTGTATGAAAATTACACCAAAGGAAAGTGATCCTCCCAGCTGCGACCGAAGTTGGGAACACAATCACACAACATTTCCTCAAGGGTCTGAATGGTTTGCTCAGTCTAGCCGTCCGTTTGAGGATGCAAGGCGGTGCTCAAATGAAGTGGCTTTCTGAAAGCTTCCGACTACCCCTTACATAGATGAGAAGTTAAATGTGCATCACGATAGGAGAAAATCATCGAGGGTACTCCATGTATCTGTACAATCTTCTACACATAGAGGCATCATATGCTTTTTACATAACACTTCTCTCTGATCGGTAGGAAGTGGGCCGACTTGGTGAGTCAGTCGACGATAACCCAAATATAATCACGACCCCTGGATGTATTTGGAAGTCCTGTCATGAAGTCAATGGATATCCCATCCCACTTCAACTTTGGGACCTCTAAATGTTGAACTAAGCATGATTGTACCAGATGCTCCGCCTTCACCTGCTGAAAATTGAGGTACCAAGAGAGAATTTTTGTTGCAGCTTTATACATTCCCGTCCACTAGAGCTGTCATCGGAGATCCTGGTACATCTTTGCCACTCCTGGATATACCGCAAGAGTGGATGTGTGGGAATCCCATAACACTTTCTCTTTAAGTGACACTGGTACCATGGTACATCCTCTGAAAAGGATGACGTGCTCCCCACCTTCATAAAATCCATCAGGTGCCTGCCATAAGGATATCTGAACACATCGAGCCTCATAGTCAGTGTCCCCATGTTGCGCCTCCCTGACTCACCGAAGAAGTGGCGGAGTTACTGTAAGAGACTAAAGAAAAGCTTCTCTCTCTCATCCCACAAAGTATATCCATAAAACGGTCAGCTGCTTCGTCACCTCTCCTAACAGCTTTATACCAGATCTCCTGTAGAGTGCATCTACTACAACGTTCCCCTTCTCAAGAGTATATACTATCATGAAGACATAGTCCTAAAGGAACTCGAGCCCACTTCGATGTCTCGGGTTCAGGTTCATCTAAGATAAGATATATCTGAGAATCTTGTGGTCTGGGTAGTCTATAAAATGTTTGCCCATAAATTAATATCGCCACATCTTTAAGGCGAATAACAGTAATGCTAAATCCATGTCATGGGTAGCGTAGTTCTGCTCATGTTGTCACTACTGTCGAGAACCCTATGCAATTACTTCTCGATCCTACATCATGAAACATTCAAGCCCGGTCCCTGATGTATCGCATTTGACTACGTACCCAAATCCATCCTACGAAAGCATCAATATGGGGGCACTAGTCAATCCCTGCATCAGATCCTAAAAACTCCACTCTATCTCTTCGACCACACGAAGGGTTGCCCCTTCTTCGTCAAAACTGATAAAGGTGCAGGAACTAAAAAGAAATCTGGCACAAAACTCTCATAGTATCCGACCAAACCCAGGAAACTTCGTACATCTGTTACCCTCCTGGGTGGCTCCTAAGAAAGTACCACCTCAATCTTTGCTGGATCCACCATGAATCCAGCCTTCGAGATGACACGTCCTAGAAAATGAACCTCTCGGATCCAGAACTGGAACTTTGAGAGCCTACCATGATGTTGATGATCTCGAAGTGTGTCCAAAACTATCTGCAAATGATAAGAATGCTCCTCCTCGATAGTCGAGTAGATCAAAATGTCATCGATGAAGACTACTACAATGTGATCCAAGTATGGATAGAATATTCTTTTCATGAGACCCATGAACACTGTTAGTGCATTGGTCACACTGAAAAACATGACCAATAACACATAGTGGCCATACCGACATCTGAAATCCATCTTCTACAGATCCACATCTCATACTCTGAGTAGGTGATAACCTGATCTGAGTTCTATCTTCGAGAAACACCGTGCTCCCATCAGCTGATCAAAGAGGTCGTAAATCCCCAGAAGTGGGTACTTGTTCATCATGACCACATTTTTTAGGCACTGATAGTCATCAAAACGTCTCAAGCTCCCATCTTCCTTCTTGGTGAAGAAAAGCGAGGCTGCCCAAGGAGAAACACTGGGATGAATGAACCCCTTCCTCTATAAGTCCTCCAGCTGTACCTGCACCTCACAAAGCTCCGTGGGAGCCATACGATACTCTGGGGAATATATAGTTTCTGTACCGGGGTACAAGTCAATGTAAAATTCCACCTCTCTATGAGGAGGTAGACCCGAAACATCATCAAAGAAGACATCCGTGCACTGGTCCACCACTATAGGATAACTCGAACTCTCCACATCAATCAATCCGAGGGTAAGGCTAGCCAACTGATGAGTGATCAGCTGCACTCCTCTAGGTAAGTCCATCATGTGCTACAATGGATCCCTTCTCGATGGTGAAGGTAAAAATAGTCCCATTCGTGTTGAGACACCACACTTTGCACCCAATACAATCAATATGAGTATGGACTATAGATAATCAGTCCATATCGAAGATGGCGTCATAAAACCTCGACGTCGCTACTTGGAGATCCCAGCCGAAGCTCTCTCCTCCTAGTGTAAGCTAACACTGTTGGCACTAGTTGGTAATCGTAGAATCTTCTCTCGTAGGAGTCTCTAGCCATAATGATCGATCCAATAGCTCTGTCGAAATCTCCGAGCTCCGAACGAGGGTCATGGAAAAAAAATAATGACTGGAACCTATGTCTATAAGTACTGCAGATAAGGTGGAGAAGACATAGATCGTACCTCGTATCATCTTCAGAGCCCCATGGTCGTAGGCCTCACCTGCCTGGAGCTGAGCTCGCCCCTGTACACCTACTCCATGTGGTCGGGGGGGACCACATTGTAGAGACCCAAAGCCTGATGTACATGGACATTACATTACATTTGCGGAATACTTAGTACATAACAAAAAATACACACACAAGGATCGTAATAGTTTAGTGTCTTTGGAAACTCGGAACGTATTCTTCTAATCGTGGTGAAAGATCTCCAATATCTCCCACAAAGATCTTCCTTTTTTTTACCTAAAACCTTTCGTTATATCCTGGGGAAAAGAAAACATAAAAGTGTGAGCTCAAATGCTCAGTAAGGGTAAACAAAAGATATATAAATCTCATCGTATACACAAGCACATAACTTTTGGAAATCTTAACCTGCAAAAGAGATCATAATTTCATAACATGGGATAAATCATGGCAGTGAAATGTAATCACAATAATAATAACTTAAAACATGAAACATTGTGTAATACAAACATAATCATAGAGAATCATTTCTTGTTAGTCAAGACTCATTTCCAAGACTATCTTAGTGGACAAAGTCCCTTTCTGAACCGAGTCACCCTTGTTTCAGTCCTGTTTCACTGAACCGGTATAACCTACCATTCCAGCCATGTCTATCTCATAAGATATAAAATCTATACCCAATTCATTGGAGGGAGATGTAGGTCCCACCCATCTTATAATGAATCCTTTCTTATGTGTGCCACATAATCATAAATCATACATCATCGCATAACACATGTAACAAAAATGGGATTCTTGAAACATCATGACATCATAAAACAAATCATATAAGGTAAATGACTTCATAAAAATAATTCCCTCAAAACATAATCAAATCAATGTAATAATAGGGATAAAAACAGAACCCTATACTATCTTAGATGGAAAATAATTTTGATAAAACATTTGAACTCCATTCTTGAGGAAAATATCCTTTCTACTTCAAAAACACTTTTCTTTTATTAACATGTCATACAATTATAAACTAAAAGAAGTTGATTAAAAATAAAATTGAAAACTTATAAAGGGAGATTCTTGGAAATAATGTTTTAAAAATCCATTCTTGTCGTATAAGTAAAAAAAACATTCTTCACGCACTTTTGTCAGAAAAGTCAAAAAAGTACCTCGTACGAAAAACGAAAAAAGATTCCTTTCATATCTTTTACTAAAAACTCACCGAAGGTTAAAAATGAATTTAAAAAATTGTAGTTGGATGGAAATAATATTACATATTGATGAAACATGGATGTGGATGATAAAATACACCCCAGTAAATACTTACGAATAAACAATCTCGGATAAAAATGAGATTGTGATATTTCCCTTACCTTAGGTCCGACTTGCTTTGTAAGTGTCCGAACCTCCTGTATAATGATTTAAATCATGTTATTGACTTATTCCAGAATCATATTCATTGTTATTATATCATATATGGTCCACTTATGACTTTATATTACCCGTTCTTTTGTAAATTCATGTTAAAGTAGCATTTTGGTTAAAATCGTCTCATTTGTCGTTCGTGTTTTTAACTTGTAATTATTAATATGATTACTTGGATCGTGATTACTTATATCCAGAATGTAAAACATGATTTATATATAATATATATTCATAATATATATATATATATATAATATATCGATAAATGGAATGAAATACACCGTTCATGGAGACGGTAGTCCGTACGTACGCATGAACGCTGTTTTCGTTTCCTTATTGAAGTGAATGGAATTAAGTAGATGACATACATATAAATTTACATAAATATAGTATCATTATTATGTCATATATTTCATTAGTACTTATTATATATACTTTATAATCATTCATTAATGGTTAGTCATTGAGAATGAATCTCATCGCGTCGTGGAGACGGTAGTCCGTACGTACGCACGAGCGATGATATCGTTCCCATGGTCGTGGAATTGTGTTGAAGTGTATGTAGACTATTTCAGTATCAATATAACTTTATAATAATCATATATAGTTACTCACTACACCATTATACCCATCCTATTAAGGTGGTGGTGGAAAATAGATTACACCACGGCGTGGAGACGGTATTCCGTACATACGCACGCGCGGTGATTTCATTTTTCCGTAGGATGGATAGAAGGTTAATTAGGGTTGTTTCATATTTATAATAACATATCATTATGTAAGTATTACTGATGTTATTACTTTGTCATGAAACAACTAAAGAAGAAGAAGTTGGAGAAGAAAGAAATTGAAAAGATCGGTAATGGATATTACCTCTTCTTTGAAACGCCTCTTTGAATCTTCCACTTAGGGAACTAAGATTGGTCTTTGAAGAAGACCAGGACTTCTAGGATTATTATAGGGAAGTGGAGAAGGGATTTTTTTAGGGGTTGGACGAGCTTTAATGCTCAAATTGGTGTGAGGAGAAGGGGGAGGAGGTGTCCTTTTATAAGGGAGGAGAGGGGCACATTAGGAATATCTCAAAATATTATTTTATATTAAAGTCAAAATCGGTTTATAATGGTTCCAAAGGGTCTTATTTCGAAGCTAAAGTGGGGATGGGTCGAAATTCTATCAACCAATAGGATTTAGACAAGTTTAGGTTATTATTTTAACCTTATCAATTAGATTTAACTCTAAGTTAAATAATTTAACTTTTACCGTGTCTTTTTGTTTTCTTACACTATATGGTTAATACACTTAATATAACATGCCAAACGAACCCCAAATTGTTTATTATTAATATATATATCCTTATCTAAGTCATGTTTCCGAACCGTAGATTTTTAGGAATAAAATAACAATTAATTATATAATATTTTATTTAAAAACTATTTTGTGTCAATTTTGTCACTATTTGATATATGATTTTTGTGAAAGTCATAACAGAATTATATGTTCAAACCAAGTTGATTAAATCAACACTAATATATCATAGTAACCTAGAAAATTAGTGGAATTCATAAAAAGTCTCAAATTACATTTATTATGGTGTTTATAACATCAATTATGTCAATATTTCATTAATAAGATAATTAGTGCATCATCGTTGTGTCATAAATAAATTAAATTATTTAATGTCTAAAAATTACAAATAAAATACCATTATATAGGAAATCTTTTTATCTTTATAATGAATATTTATAGTCGAATTTATCTTATTTATAACCCCATATTAAAAATTATTAACTTATTAAACTTTGATTTTAACTATTTTAACTATTAATTCAATATAATAATATTAAATGTCATAATCTAATCCAAGTGGACCTAAATGGTCATATTATATTCATAAGGTTGTTTTTGGTCGAATTACACTTATCCAATAGAATTATGACATGTGTTAGGGTAATAGTAATATCATATTTACCCTTAGTTACCCTATTTACTATTAACTGCGGTAAAAAAGTAAAAAGTTACTATTCACCAAAAAATTATTTTTATCTCATTGAACCACATTTTACTTACTGATATCAACCATGTCTGTCGGATTTTTGAAATTCCATTCACAGAAGCGGTAAAATTAAGTTTTATGCAAAATTCAGTTTTTAACCTACCACATAGTGGTTTCACTATTCATCAAAATTGAAGTTTTTCAGAAAAATGCCAAAATTTCACCCTAAGATATAATTGATATTCCGAATTCAAAAATGATTTCTATTTTACAAAATTCCCAACATATAAGTTTCATTAACTAATTTTATAATTAATTTCCGCTGTCACAACAAATAGCGTGTTTTTAAAAGATAATAACTAGCAAAAGATTGACACTTGTTTATAACTGGTTTAAATGTGAAATTATATCCAATGACCAAAATTGTATTAAATGGTAAAAATATATTCTAAATATACTTTAAAACCACTCAAATTAATAATTTATCACTATTAATTATTTCGATTAAAAAAGTTGTTTTTAATTAAAATTTAGTAATTTTCACTATTCATCAGAATATGAAAGTTATCCGAAAAGTACCAAAATTTCACCTTAGGCTAAATTCGATACTCCGAATCCATAAATGAAGTCCATTTTTGAAAAATAAAATTTACAACATTTCAAAAAGTGGTTATTACTATTCATAACGGCTATTTTTAATAATATCTTAATAGCATATCGTTGTTTAGCGAAACATGGTGTTGCGTACAACACACGCTATCGTGGAAGGTCGCGATTGCGTGTAACTCATGCCAGGTCAGAGATTTGTGTTGTGAAAGCTCCTTTTGGTGTAGCGTATAACACAAGACATTAATGAAATTAAAAAGAATATTTTTCATAAAATCTCGGGGTGTTACACACATGGTGTTGGTGGCGGTAACATCTCAAATCGTCGCCCACCGCTAACTGCACGGCTAGCTCCTATACCACGTCCACCTGCTCCCTAAGGACCTCCTCCGTCGAACCTCTATCTGTGCATGGGCGGTCCTTCAACCATCTTCTAATCATTCGTATGACAGTTTGGGTAGTCATGAGCCATGTGACCCAGCTTGCTGCATGCATAACACTGCCTGCTCCTCGAATGAATGGCTCAATCTCCGGTGCCCCGCACAACATCCTGAATCCTGCAGTCGTCCACATGTAGGTCTGGATCTCTTGGACCTCTATGACATTTGTTTGTTGCCAGCTGCCGAAGACTCCACTACGTGATTCTCGGTAGTGGGCCTCACTACTGTCGACTGCTCAGTAAGAAAACTCTACACTAAGAGGGCTCTCTCTAACACCCCCACCTGCGTTCCGATACTGAGAGAAATAATCGAAGCCCTGATCCCCCGCCTGAGTCCATAGTCAAAGTTCTGGGCCCTGAAGAATGTGTCTCATACCATATCATTGGAGTAGCGTGAGAGGTCAGTGAACCTCACTGAGTACTGCGCCACAATCATGATGCCCTCCTGCAGATGAAGAAGCTCATGTGCGCACTGTGTGAAGGGTCACTGGGACAAACTCTAATGAAAACAGGTCCTCAATGTCTTCCTAGAGAAGTGTCACCTCATCGTGACCCTAGAGCATCATGATCCACCATCTTCCTACTACTTCCTATAGAAGACTAGCGATAAGGATCACCATGAGATCAGATGGTCTCCCTACCAGTCAGAAGACTCTCACCATGGCCTCCAACCAATCCTTAGCCGCTTGTGGGTCCATATCACCCCTGAACCTGGGTAGCCTCTGGTGCTGGAACTCTTAAAACGCACTCAAGTTGCATGACCCTCTACTGCTAGGGCTGGTGTCATGAGTGGCCTGATGGGTAATGGTACCATTGGTGCCTCCACTGGTGCCCCTACAGATAAAGGGCCATGCACTGAGGCCTCATCACTCGGTGGGCTATCATCGAATTATATACCCCAAACCCTAGCTGACTATCTATGTAGAGGCATCTGGAAAAGAAATAGGTGCTCCACGGTCAAGGGTTATACCTGGTGAGCTGACTGAAAAAGATAATAAAGAAAAAATTTCGAAACACACACTCAATTAGTATTTTTACGCACTGAGTTAGAAATTAGAATTCATGGTCCTGGTGTGTGGATACGTCGGTCACCGCACCAACACTAGATTCCCTAAACCGATAACCACACTCACTATAATTAAAATTATTTCCATTAAAAATATCAAATCAAAATGTTATATGGTAGAACCGACTCCTCTGATACCAATTTGTCACAACACATCCCCCGGGGCCCATGTCGTGACAACCCCAAGCCCACATTCCATAGACCAGGGGCTGGCGACTAGCAACGAAAGGCGTGTTCCGTAAAACCCGGAAGGCACTTCCTATATATCCTGTAAACATACTCAACCAAGAAACCAACAAGATACAAACTCATGTAAAATGTATAGTAAAAAGAGTGTGTACCCTATGTAATAGGGCCAGAATAAAGCCCAACTATAAAGTACAAGAAAACTGGAAATTACAAGTAAACTGAACAGCTCTTGTGAACACCTGCCAAGGATCCTACCTGAAGGGTAAGCACTGCTCTTGAATGGTTGTCTCTGCAGTATGCCTCGTCTAAGTTCCACCTCCGAGCTAGCACCAGTCCTGGTACCCTCGTCCTCTATCAGCGCTATTTTCTATATGCACAAAACACAACAACATGCGGGTGTAGCCCTTGTAGGGGTGAGTATAATGATACAAAGTAGGGACCCTGTTACCCTCAAAGGTATCACAAAATCTACAGAGTATAAAACACAAAACATGAAAACAACTGACAACCATACATAGCTATATTCCCATACATATAACTAGGTTATCAAGTATACCCATCTCAATCATGAGGAAACTCAAGGCCCAAATCCTTAGCCAAAGTACAACTGCTCCAAAAAGGAATGTACTACAAAGGTAACACCACACGAAATAATACCACAAAGTTATCACCATGAAAATAAGTACCACGAAGGTAACACCACAAAGTAAGTACCAAATAGGTAACACCACATAGAAAAATACCACAAAGGTATCCCCACAAAGGTAAGTACGACAAAGGTACCCCATAAAAAATATTAACACAATGGTAAAGAATCATCTCACACCAGGTATAACATATGTACGGTAGTGAAGATGATTATATGTAACTACTGAATCATCTTACATTGTTAAGAGGTAGACCCACGTAGGATCCTAAATCATTAGACCCACATAGGATCCTATATCATCAGATCCACATAGGATCCTATTATAACAAACCCACATAGGATCCTAGAGTAGTCCCACGTCGATTCCTAGAGGGGATCCAAGAGGGATACCGGAACATAGACCTACATAGGATCCCAAAACATAGACCCACATAGGACCTCTATCTCATGATACACCCATCTATAGGGGTCCCGCACTAAGCTCGCTTGATTTTAGGAGGGTCCACTTCTCAAGCCACAGGTCGATAATCCAACCTCCATGAAGTGTAAGGGTTGGTGTCCTGAGAACCAACTGTTTTGTAATTTGATTACATGATTGTACACTTAATATATATTTTTCATTGTTCTGCATGACTATAATATAATAATTTCTTGGAAATTTTTTTGCATTGATAAGGTTATGGAAGATCCCTTCTATGATGAGAACCTTGATATGATATGATAATATTCGTATATAAAGTACTACGATTGGATGACATACTTTGATATGAAACATAGTATACAAACCATCATGTGGGAGTACACTTAAGAAGATGAGACTCTCTCTCATGGAGTTTGCACATGGTAATATCCAAGATGGGAGATTATGAGAACAGACCTGCCAGTATCAATTCTGCATGTTTTGGTGTCATCAGACATTACTAACTACGAGCATGTGTAATGGTCCTTAGACTAGAAGATTATCATTAACTCATGTCATGACTCACACACTTAGTTTTTTTGACGAAGACCGTCACGAAGTCAGTTGCTGAGAAGTAGGGTATGTTGGGTGCGTCATGAATGACATGTTGTTAATGTATAAGTCAAGGAAGGATTTGTACCTTCTATATTTATGTAAGTAAATATCTTGGGCCCTTTGATTGAAATATAATTGTCGAATAAATTCCATTTCCATGGTGTCACGATGAGTTTATTTCTGGAAGTCAAAGAATGATAGATCAATCATATAGGTTTATGACATTTCCATGAAACCTGCTAGATGAGATATTGAGACAAAGGGATTAAATTACACAATAAGTGTTTGTATGATGTGACACGTCAATGTGGCGTTAATTTCATTCTCTTGGGTTCCTTGACCCATTGCTAGATAGTAATCTTGGACTTTTGGCATGCCCGCATAATGTCAATGAGAAATAGGCCTAGAGGGTCACACACTAAGTGTATCCAAGTATCTCAATTAGAATAAATATTATTCCAGTACATGGTTTAATAATTATTCAAAAAAGCATAAAGAATTTTATTGACGGAGGAAGAAGGAAATGAAAAACAAGATATACATGTTGTGTATTAATAATTACACGTCGTGTCGTTTTTCATGGAAAACAAGTAGACGTCATGTATTAATGATTACACGTCATGTAGTTTTCATTTTGGAATGGAAATGGAAGACAAGTACACGTCGTGTATTAATTATTACATGCAATGTCGTTTTAATGAAAACAAGTACACACCGTGTATTAATGATTACACACCGTGTAGTTTTCTAGTTGGGGTTTTGAGGATATAATATTGTTTAATAAATGATATTTATTATAATCAGTGTGGGCGGATGTCAAGGAATTAATTATTCAACATGGGTTTTTTCAATAAGGGTTAATGAAAAAAATTTAACGTGTAATGCGTATATTTAATTTCATAACTCTATAACCTCAAACCCGATTATAAATATCCTCACTACCCCATCTTTTTTCCTAAGAGAATTGTTGTGCACAAAAATTTTGGAGAATTCTCTCATGACCGAAAGAACACCGTCCTCCAAGAAAACTCTCAAGACTGAGAGAGTTCCACCTCCATCGGATCAAGGAGTTCTAAGGTGGACAACGTAAGGAAAGGCTTGTCCACGCTAACACCCTGATATTTCTTTGGCGACGTCCAGATATACATGGTGCACTTTTGGATCACTACTAGAGAAAGTCTACACATGGATTCTATGATGCAATGACGAATCACATCCGAACGTGATCAGAAATATCAATGAATAAATAATGCCACAAAAGGTTTTTTTGTCAATTACTTAAATTAATTATAATCAAACTATGAGGATCTACATTTATGGTTCCTTGAATATCCCCCTTCTTTGTCTATTTATATGATTTGATCCATGGAGTCTAGCATTTATCGTCATATTGATCCCAGATTGATCATTTCTATTGACAAAAATCCAAGTGGGCACATACACCCATGAGCTTCTACTGCCCCCGAGACCTTAAATTGGGATTAAAGGAAGGTTACGATGGTGATTATAGTTATTTAGTTTTCATTTATAATTTATGCATTTATATTTGATTCAATTCAAGATAAATCGTTCTATAAAACTGAATGAACAAGATTTTCTCTTCTTCCTTCGTTTCTCAATTCACATCACAGAAATGACCATTAAATTTTAATTATTATTAAATTAAAAACAAGGATCCCATCCAGAGGTGCCTGTATTCCTGTCCGTACAACACAAGAATACATGGAGTTTAGTGAAAACTACATCATGTGTACTTTGGTTAAATGAACCGGTACTGGTCTGCCAAACCATGTAGTGTGAATTGAGTATACCAGTGTTTTATTACACCTTGTTGACCAGAATTGAATGGCGCTTGGAAACAAGAATACACGACGTGTATGTTGAATCAAAATGTCATGTTGTTCGATCTGTTCCAGGTGAAACCATACACAAGGAAAAGCTGTGTTCCACGTACACGGGATTGTCAGGCCAGTAACTACGTAACAAGGAAGCACACACCGTGTTAAATTAATCTACATGTCATGTACTGCAAAATTTCCAACGAACAGAAAACTAGCCAAATCCCCCGGCGTGTACATTGGATAAAGGGTGAAAAATACATGATATGTTGGCTATATTACACACCATTTTCTTTCTAGAAATAAAATTTCTCTAGGTTTCCTCTAAAAGTACAAAGACATGTACACGGAATATTGTTGATAAGAGTCTCAGGGAAATTTAGAAAGGAATTTAAGATAAAGAATTGATTAATTATATGATCATAATTAATTGAATAAAAGTATGACTTATCTTAAATAATAGAACAATTAAAAGAATTTTTATTCTAAATATGCCTAAATTTCATTGCATGCTATAGATGATCAAGAACTAGACCAAAGACCCTTTGTATGTGTGTATGGGTTCAATTAAATTTGTTTAATTTAAATTCAATGTCCTACGAGCCTACTTCTAATAAAATGTAGGGCCTTTATTCCCATGGTTTTTGTAATGTAAACCCCATATAATGGAGGATCTACCAAGAAAGTGAAGATAGTTCAAAAATACGAAGACGAGGAGAAACCAACCCAAGAGGATGAAAAGGTGGACATATGGGAGCTACGAATCATGAACCATTGGGTTCAAGCTGTTTTTCCTAGGTCAGGGTTATCTTATCAAACCACTAGATAAGATAATGAATTTATGCTCATGATCAGGCCATCTTATTTTATTTCTGTCTGATTGCATGGTTTATTTATTGTTTATGTGTTGTCGCGATCACATAAATAATAAAATAAACAAGCATGCCACAATGGAATAAAATAAAAACCGGACTATGCAAAAACATTATCAAAACATGGTTAATCACTTAAGAAAGCATCACTTAATATTAACAAGAATGTGATAATGCAAAACTACACACAAAGAATAAAATCCCTCAAATACTATATTATGTTAGACCAAGCCTTATATTACTTGATTATGGGAAAGACTCAATAAAACTATGTGTTTGACCAACCCCTGTTGGAACACTTACTTTTATAAAGGAATCTCTTATGAATTTTTTAGGTTGACTTAAACATTTTACATCAAGAGGAGTATCCCTTGATAGACTTTTTGTAAAATAGAGGCAATTGTTGAGGAAATCCAAGTCATGATTTCAGGATTGGGGAGCTCACTCAACAGATCATGGAACTGTAATCTCACAATTGTCAAAGAACTGCTTTCCAAAATACCTTCAAATAACATTACCAACCCTTGTTGGGGTTATGCGAAGGGGAATACGGTTCCTTGACACTAGAATGTCAAAGGAACTAGAGATTCCAAGTTCAATGGTGTGGTTCATTGGGACATGATAAAATAGTGGAAGAATTAATAAAATTTATTATTTCTCATAAAATGTAATCAAGAAAGTACTGATAAATATTCTCTTTTAAATTGTAGAATAAAATATGACAAGCTTGTCAATGAAATTTTCTCTATGATCAATTCTGAACTAAGACAATATCCTCACCAGCAATATGTTTCAGGAATGGTTTAGGCGCCTTCAGGTTATCCAATTCCATAAACGAATGTTTTACGTGATAGAGTCCTCGCTTTTTTATTCTCCTGCCCAAGGGGTGAGTGATCAAGATTTCCTGATCTATGATCAACATTTGAATGATTCACTCGATGTTCAATGTTTGATGCTATCACCAATGTCTAGTGAGCTCATAAAGTCTCATGAAGACATGGATGCCTATAGCATGCTCGAGCACCTATGTGGTCTATACCAGGAGAGAGTAAGATAGGAAAGGGTTGAGATCTCCAAGGCACTATTTCAAAGAAAGCTTAGAGTGGGTTTCCCAACCGAGAGTCATATAGTAAAGCTCATTGGAAACATTGAGTTCTTGGAGGTTCTAGGGTTTATACTCACCGAGGAACTGGGTACCAATCTCATTCTCACATCACTCCCCCAGAGCATGTCTAACTTTGATGTAAATTTCAACATGAACAACATTGAGAAGTCTCTATCTGATCTTCTTATCCTTATTTTCCAAGTGGACAGTGATATAAAGCGTGAAAAGACTTCTGTCCTTATGGTGAATAAATGGAAAGGGAAGGAAAAGAGATTTAAGCCCAAAGCTTTCTCAAGGACTTCCAAGAAAATGAAGATCAAAGGTGAGGGAAGAGAACAAGATGATGTTTTTTTCGCATGTGGCAAGAAGGGCCACTGGAAGAAATACTGCACCCAGCCAAGGAATCAAGGGGAAGCTTCTGGGGCGTTTGTCATTGAATGCAATCTATCTATCTCTACAAATTAGGTATTAGATACAGCTTGTGGTGATCACATATGTATCCAAATACAGAAACCATGTAGATTCAAGAAGATTGATCGAGGGGAGGTAGATCTAAAAGTAGCCAACGGAGCCAGACTTACCATTGTAGTTGTAAGGGACTACCACCTCACACTGCCAACTAGAATGATCTTGGTGTTAAAGGGTTGTTATTATGCGCCTTCTATTACTGAAAACATTATTTCAGTATCAATATTAGATACTGATGGATTCATCTTCATTTTTGGAAATTAATGTTGCTACTTTTATAAAGATAGATTTTGTTTTTCTAGGGAACTTTTATATAACAACATTTATGTGTTAGACTACATAAACTAAGATATGGAAATCGATGAAAAAGTTAATACACAATACTCATACCACAACAAACATTGGCATCACCAGTTGGGACATGTCAATGAGAAAAGTTTGACAAAATTACATCATGATGGGTATTTAGATTCTTTTGAACTAAAACCACATGGTGTATATCATACGTGTCTACAAGGAAAAATGACCAAAACACCATTTAGCGGGAAAGGTGAAAGGGCTAAAGAGCTTCTAGAATTAGTCCACACAGATGTGTGTGGACCATTTCCATTTGAATCAAGGGGTGGGTTCTTGAACATCATGACTTTTAATGATGATTTTATTAAATATGGATATATTTACTTAATGAGGTATAAGTTAGAATCTTTTGATCGGTTTAAAGAATACCAGAATAAAGTTGAGAACCAGCTTGGCAAGAAGATTAAGAAACTCCACTTACAAAAAGGAGGGGAATATCTTAATTAGGACTTCATAGATTTATTACAGGAGTTTGGGATTCTATATCAACTCACTCCCCCTTAAATGCCTCAGTGTAATGGCGTAAGTGAATAGAGGAACAACACCCTGTTGGACAAGGTGAGATCAATGATGAGTCATGTGAGTCTTCCATTATCCTTTTGGGGATATGCATTACAAACCACAGTGCACATACTGAACCAAGTACAAACTAAATCAATAAATAGTCTTCCATACAAATTATGGAGTGGATGCAAATCCATGTTATCAAATTTACATGTGTGGGGTAGACAAATTTTTTTAAAGCCTCTTAAAGTAACAAGATTGCACCCTAAGGAACAAAGTGTATATTTATAGGATATCCCAAGGAAACAAGGGGATATTACCTATACAACCTTTCATATAAAAAGGTAATAGTGGCAAGACACGCCATATTCCTTGAGAGGGAGCACATCTCCAAAAGAGATAGTGGGAGCGATGTAGACATCGATGAAGTTGAGGCTCAAGATATACAGGAGTTGGTACAAGAATAGATTTCACAAAGCCCCATGGAAGAACAATCTGTTCCAGAGACATAAGAACTACGTAGGAGCATGAGAGAGGTGAGAGAACCAGAAAGATATGGTTTTCTTGTCACCGAGGATGGTGAATCATTGGTCAAAAACGATGATCCTCGTACCTACAAGGAAGCAGTTGAAGGCACAGACGCTGCCAATTGGATAAAAGCCATGAATTCTGAAATGGATTCCATGTACCAAAACCAAGTCTGGATTTTGGTATATCTTCTAGGTGATGTAATGCTTTTTGGTATTCATTGGGTATCCAAGAAGTAACTGGACATGGAGGGGAAAATCAGCACCTATAAGGCACAACTGGTTGAAAAAGGTTTTATATAGCATCATGGAATTGACTATGATAAAACCTTTTCACCGGTTGCGATGCTAAAATCCATTATAATACTATTGGCCATTGCCACTTACCATGACTATAAAATTTGGAAAATGGATATCAAAACCGCATTCCTTAACAAGAACCTCTAGGAAGGTGTCTACATGACACAACCTAAAGGTTTTGCCACTCCAAAGGATGCCAACATGGTATGAAAGTTGCACAAATCCATTTATGGATTAATGCAAGAATCAAGGTCATGGAACATTTGTTTTGATGAAGCCGTAATGGAATTTGGATTTGTTAAGAATGAATATGAGCCTCATGTCTATAAATTTTTTATTGGATGTGCAATTATTTTCCAAATAGTACATGTTGATGACATATTACTAATTGGAAACGAAGTACCTCAATTACAGTCAGTTAAGGCATGGTTAGATAAATGCTTCTCTATGAAGGTCTTAGGCGAGGCAAAATATATTCTTGGGATCAAGATCTATCATGATAGATCCAAAAAAATGTTAGGCCTAAGTGAAAGTACATACATTGGCAAGATACTGAAGAGATTTAGTATGGAACATTCCAAGAGGGGATTGTTTCAAGTGTCACATGGCATTCATCTTTCCAAGAAAATGTGTCCACAGACACATGAGAAAAGATAGAAAAAGGCAAGGATCCCTTACGCATCTATGATTGGTTCAATCATGTGTGATATGCTATGTAAAAGGCCAGATTTTGCTTACCCATTAAGTGCAGTAGTCAGATATCAAGATGATCCAGGAGACCACCATTGGATGGTAGTCAAGACTATCCTTAAGTATTTGAGGCATATTAAGTATATGTTCCTGGTATATGGAGGAGATGAGGAAGTAGTCATTAAAGGACATGTAGATGCTTGTTTCAAGACTGATCAAAATGACATGAAGTTGCAGACTGGATACATCTTCAGTTTGAATGGAGGTGCAGTGAGCTGGAAGAGCTCAAAGCATGGTGTGGTTGCAGATTCAAAAGAGAGTCCGAGTATATCGCAGCTTCTGAAGCACCTAATGAAGCAGTATGGATGTGATGCTTCATCCAAGAGCCGGATGTTGTACCCAGCAGTAAAGATCCTATCACACTCTAATGTGTTTATACTATAGCAGTGGAACTTTCAAAATATCCAAGGTCACATTAGAGGACAAGGCACATACTTCGGAAGCATCATCTCTTGGGGGATTTTTCTCAGAGAGGTGAAGTTGCAGTGAACAATATTTCCATGGAAGACAGCATGGAGGATCCCTTGACTAAGGCCTTAACTCAGGAGAAACATGATCATCATGTGAGTTCTAGTGGACTAAAAGTATTAGGCAGTTGGCTCTTGTCCAAGTGGGAGTTTGTAAGGGTTGGTGTCCTGAGAACCAACTATTTTGTACTTTGATTACATGAATGTACACTTATTATATATTGTTCATTATTCAGCATGACTATATTATAATAATGTCCTGGAATTTTTATTGCATTGATAAGGTCACGGAAGATCCCAGCTATGATGAGAACCTTGAAAGGCTATGACAATATTCTTAAATAAAGTTCTACGGTTGGATGACATACTATGATAGGACACATAGTATACAGACCGTCATGTGAGAGTACTCGTAAGAATATGAGACTCTCTCTAACGGAGTTCGCACTTGGTAATCTACATGATGGAATATTATGAGACCAGACCTACCATTAGCCATTCCGCATGTTTTGGTGTCATCAGACAATGCTATCCATGAGCATGTGTAATGGTCCTTATATTATAATATTATCATTAACTAATGTCCTAACTCATGCACTTTGATTTGCAGATGAAAACCATCATGAAGATAGTAGGCGAGAAGTAGGGTATGTTGGGTGCGTCACGAATGACATGTTGTTAGTGGATAAGTCGAGGGAGGATTTGACACTTCCATATTTATGGAAGTAAATATCTCAGGGACTTTGATTGAAATAGAACAATCAATCAAATTCCATGGGCATGGTGTCACAATGAGTTTATTTTTTTAAGTCAAAGAATGATAGATCAAGCATATAGGTTTATGACACTACCATGAAACCTTCATTATGAGATATTGAGATAAAGGGATTAAATTACACAGTAAGTGTTTGTATGAGGGGACACATCAATGTGGCATCAACTTTTTTCTCTTGGGTGCCTTGACCCGTTGCAAGACAGTAATCTTGCACTATAGGCAAGCCGAAGAAAGAGGCCTAGAGGGTCACACACTAAGTGTATCCAAGCATCTCATGTAGAATAAAGATTATACCCGTACGTGGTTTAATAATTATTCAGGAAAGCCAAAATATTTTTAATGATGGAGGATAAAGGAAATGAAAAACAAGATATACACGCCATGTATTAATGATTAAATGTCGTGTAGTTTTTCATGGAAAACAAGTACAGGCCATGTATTAATTATTACACGCTGTGTAGTTTTCATTTTGGAAAGGAAATGAAAAAAGTACATGTCGTGTATTAATGATTACAAACCGTGTAGTTTTATGGAAAACAAGTACACGCTGTGTATTAATGATTACACGCTGTGTAGTTTTCCAGTCGGATTTTTTAGCATATAATATTGTTTTATTAAATGATATTTATTATATTCAGCGTGGGCGCATGTCAAGGAATTAATTATTCGACATGGCGGTTTCCAATAAGAGTTAATAAAATAAATAAAATGTGTAACGCATATATTTATTTTCATAACTATATAACCTCAAACCTAATTATAAATATCCTCACAACCCCAACTATTTTCCTAAGAGAATCATTGTGCACAACAATTCTGGAGAATTATCTCATGACCGAAAGAACTCTATCCTCCACGAACACTGTCAATACTGAGAGAGACTCACCTCCACCGGATCAAGGTGATCTAAGGTGGAAAATGCAAGAAAAGGATTCTCCACGCTAGCACCCGGAGATTCCTTTGGCGACGTCTAGAGATACATGGTTCACGTGTTGATCACTGCTAGAGGAAGTCTATACATGGCTTCTACAACGCAATGACGATTCACATCAGAACGTGATCAGAAATATCAACTAAGAAAGAATGCCATAAAAGGTATTTCTTTTCAATTAATTAAATTATTTATAATCATCCTATGACGATCAACATTTATTATTCCCGGAATATTCCTCTTCTTTTTTTATTTCTGTGATTCTATTCGTGGAGTCTGGAATTTATCGTCGTATTGATCCGAGATTGATCATTTCCAATAACAAAAAGCAAATAGGGAATGTCCACCCATGAGATTCCACTACTCCTAGGAACTTCATGAAGTGCCATGAAGATGTATACTAACCGACCACCATGTTAAATTGGCCTCAACTCAATAGACGGTGCATCAATCGGAAGCCCAGTCTGTATGTTATTGGATTTTTAGTCTTGAGGGCCAGGTTGATTCATGTTCGATCCAACCCGGTCGTACCCCAAAATTATCGAAAAATCATGTTGGTATACCAAAAGGTCCGTCTCGATCCAAAAAAATTTTTTCACTGCAGACGGTTCGTCAAATGGACAATTGTAGCTCATGTTATGTCCGAATGAGTGAAAAGGGTCGAACCTGGTCTTGGTCTGATCCGACTCGGTCGGATGAACCCGGCCCGACCCGGACCATGGGATCCGACCCGGACCACTGGGTCCGGCCCAACCCGTGGCTGGGTGGCCCCGTGATGGGGTATGTCCAAGCTTCCACCCAAGGGGGGAGGTGCCCCTTAGGTTTCCCAAACGGCTAGGCCGTTCGGGTTGGGAGGCCAACCGGCCGACGCCACATGGCGTCAAAAGCTTGCACGTGGGACCTCGGGTCCCGCTCGGCCCCCCTGCTAGCTGAATGAACCTCCCTCCTCCATGGTGCAGTGATGAGTCATGCCACATCCGGTGGATGGAAGCGAGCTGGTCGCCCCTCAACTGTTGCTGCGGCACTTGCACACCGGCGGTGCGGAAGCACGCTGTTGCTTCCTCTTTGTGCGGTCGGCCGTGTGCTGGCCGCTGCCTCTGCTCCACCACTATCGACGGGATGTGATCCTCCACCAACAGCGTGGTTGTGCCGCCAGCATTTTCACAGCTGGTCGAAGTGCCGGGTGCCGGTCTTGAGCCCTACCGATGCCAGACGTTTGCACCGATCGTCATCCTCCTCCATCGTGAAGAATGCATCAAAACCACAAAGGTTGTGGAGTGGTCTGGACATGTTCATTTGGCCCACACCCTCCATGTTAGAGCAGTAGCATGCAACTCTTGGGGAGAGATTCCATATAAAAAAAATTAACGAAGAATAATAAAAAACGCATCCCTACCTTGAAGGTTCCGAAGGAGGAGGCGCGAGGAAGAAGACAATGTCGTTGAAGAACGTCAATGTTCGTTGCTTCTGCCAGGTGCTTCCAATCCATGCTCGGGGTCAGTTCCTCATTATTCGTTGGAGAAAGTTCTTCCATGGAGAATGTTCTCCCAAAGCTCTTCTCTCCTTTTCCCAAACTTTTTCCTGCGAGAGGTGTGGTTCCAATTTAAAAGCTTAGAGTTTATATTAATTAATGTTTTAAAATAATTATATTAGGGTGTCACAATCAATTAGGAGAAAACCAATAGTCACCTCCCACATTAAAGTGGGACTTTACGGGGGTTGGGGGGGTCCCCACCGTTAATTTCAAAATGGGCGGTTTTAAGCTCGGGTAGTCCCCACCACTGAACATTCAATTGGAAGGTTATAAATATAAAATAAATGTTATTATTTATTTTAATTTTATTTCCATGAAAAAAATGAAAACTATATTTCACCCTCGACCTACTGCGGTCGAGTTGAATGTCTCTTTAAGAGAATAATGACTCTTCAAGTTCAATGGTGTTCTCATATTTCAATTACGAGAACCAGTTCAAAGGTTCTAAAAACCCGCTTGCATGTTTACTGAACGTACTTAAAAAAGGATAGAAATTCATTCTGGGCATTATGATTCTCGAAATCATGCATCGTCAATTTTTGTGGGCTCGTAAAATTATTATATAATAAAAACAATTACATGGAATTTCCAGGTCTTTACACACTACATGCTTTTTTAATTTTTAATTTGTTGCTTTTATTTGTTTAAATAATTTAATTTATTTTAATCTCATGTATTTTTATTGACATTTACTTTATTTCAAAACCCTTAATGATTTTTTTTGATTTATTTATTTAATCTTTTTTATCAATTTTATTTTCTAGTTTAATTACATTAATTAATTTAACCCTTTTAAATTTATTATTTTATTTCCATATTTAATACTTATTTTAATTATTTTAATTAGTTTGATTAACAACTTAATTAGTTTTTAATTTAAGTTAGCTATTTATTAATTATTATATTAATTTATATTGATCTTTTTAAAAGGGTGGGGACGAATCCTTCATTATTAATTAAAGCAAAGAAAAACCACTTTTAACTGGGTAGAGGGAGACCCATTACATAGCCCGAAGTCCCGGTGGGTTTTTAGCTCATTACATGGCCCGTAGGCCGAAATTTTTTGCCTTAGTCCCATTCTTTGAATAGTACTGCTATAGTACTCTACCTACTACAGTGCTGCACAATATCCACCACAGCTTTAGTGACCTCCCACCGCTATAGTGCCTGCCACTTCTAAAGTATGCTACAGTACTACTACAGCCCCCTGTGCCTAATGGGTTTTGAACCCCCATTTTAAATTTTGGATTACGAGGTGCTTACCCATAAGCCAAACCCCAACTACGTTAGTTAATTTTGAAATGTTTTAATTAATTAATTATTTTATATAATTTTTTAATTTGTTCGTTTATTTTTTTTTCAATTTTTTTAGTTCATCATGTGAGAGTTCACTCTATATTTCAAACTGTCAGTGAGTCGTATCATCGACCCACCTCATTTACTAATTTTTAAAGGGAGTCGGTCTACCGTATGATTCGGGACCAAATAAAAATAGTGTATCTACTGAATCCAGGAACTGATCCACGACCATATCTGATAATCAACCAGCAACATATTTATGGAAGAGACACTAGGAGGAGCGGAGCTGGGAGAGTCTGCCGATCGGATCTTTGTTGTGCTTCTAAGATGATTCGGTCTAGTGAAGCAGTTCGGCACCACCTGGAGTGTGGCCGCATCTATACTGAAGAGTAACCATAACTCCCCTTCCCCAATGTGAAATGTGTAGAAGATGGGGAGGGGGGAGAATAAAATTATAATATAAAACATTAAATTAAAATTAATATATAAATTAATTAAAAACATGATTTTAAAAAATAATAACCAAACATATAAATTTGAAATAATAAATAAATCAAATATAAAATTAAGGAAATAAAACATATAAAAACTAAATTATTTTAAATATTTAAAATGAATTAAACTAATTAATTTAAAATTGAAAATAATATTGTTTTCAAATTATTAATAAATTTATGTTTTATAATTAACATTAATAGTTTTGAAAAATAAAAATAAATAACTTAATTACATAATAACATGAAGCATAATCATATTAAATGAATTCTAAAATTAATAAAACATTTAAATATTAAATGTTGTTAATGGTTTATAAAATTAATTATTAACAAACTTAATCAAATTAACAATAATAAAATATTTAATTATTACTGTAACTAAAAATTTATAATTAAAAATTAACTATTTTAATAATAATAATTAATTCATATAAATGAATAATATTCAAATTTAAAAATATACTTAGAATAAATTATTATCAATAATATTAATAAAATAACTTAATAAAAAATATTATTTAAAAAAATATTTAATCTCATTAATGACTTTTAAAAAAATTTATTACCTTATTAATTAATATATAAATAATATCTCTTCATCTTTTATTTTTTTGTATTTTTCTATGATGTGCAGGTTCATTGAAGAGGCATAATTCTGTCCTAGTGGATTAAACTAACTCAGTTGGAGTTAGTTACAGGGGTTTTGCTAAAACGACATGCGATGGAGTTAATAAATACACGTGTGTGGTGAAACAATGTAAAACAAGGTTATATCAGTGGAAGACATGTAGTGACACACAACAGATGACGAACATATTAAATGTAGAGAATCATTGGAATTTCAAAGTATTATCATTTTGAAAACCATGCCATAATTTTCAAGAGCCGAGACTTCCAAGAGATGCATGAGCAGACCTGGAGGCGAAGGATCCTGAGAGCATAGAAGAATTTGGGGAGTTCTTTCTCCTTTGTTCTTAATTTTTAATACTTCGTAATCATATATAATTCAATATTTTAATCATTGTCATCTTTGACTAGTATTTTCTCAGCTCGGTAATTTGATTATAATCGATTTTCATATTGATTTCATCACATACTTTTCAATATTTCAGAATCATAATCAATTGATGTGATTTAATTATGGTTATATGTTTAAATTTTCAAAACATAATTTCAATTTTACAAATTAATTAATTAATGATATATTGGAGAAATAAATTTTGAATAATTTTTTTTTGCTTCTACTATCAAAAAACTTAACAATTTATGGAGATTTAATTTCCAATTGTTTTCTACATAAAATGAAAAGTAGTTTGATTGCTTATTTGAGTGGGGAACTCCAAGAATCAATATTATGTCTATTTAGTTTCTTGGAGTGGTGAAATATCAATTTTTCCTTGAGGTGTAATACTATTATTTTTTACAAGTCAACCATTTTAACTAGTAGAGTAAACATCCTAAGTACTTTATGTGATCTATGCTCCTTTTTCATTTCTATTAAATATTAGTTAAATTATTTCATTAGTTTAGTATTACATTAGTATAATATGTTTTTCTATAGTTCACTATTAGTTTAGTGTAAGAATTCATTTCGGAGTCAAAATATTGTTCTTATAATCACTCTATCCAAAACAATATATTAAAATAAATAAAAAGTGTTAAAAAAACCACTGCACTGCTAACAATAGTAGATTTTAATTAATAAGACCTTAAAATAACTCACCTTCCTTCTATATGGTTCGACCCTTCACCATATCACTAGTGTAAGGGTAATAAATATAATTTGTAGGGACATGATAACCTTGATCCATATCATGGTGTGAAATGAAAATTTTTAAACTGATTAAATTAATTTTTGAAAAGTTCACAAAATATTATGGTGTTACATTCTACCCCCTTAAAATGAATGTCCCCCTAAATTATTCTATGCTATCAATGGTTTAATACTTTAAAGTTCCAATCACCTAACCCCACATCATAAAAATTAATAGTAAAAAATACGTTAAAAAGAATATTGGAAACATAATTGTTACCCAGAGTAACATATAAATATATATCCACATAGGATAACATAGGCTTGAAGTGAAATATATGGACATTGAATAGAAATAAAAGTATAATGTTCTTATGGATAATGACATAGAATATGGTTCAGATTATTTTAATAAAAACCATATAAATCTTTTTTGTTCAAATATGTAATTTGATTCATGAAAAATGAAGGTATAATGGAAATTGTTTTTGGTTTGAGATCATTTTTCTTGTTGTTAAAGAGTTTTATTAAAACAAATTTCTTAAATGATTTCAAGACAACCGTAGCCCATTTTTTCCTTGATAATCATCCAATACATCACTCATTCCCTGAAATATAGGTGAATTTTTCATTAATAAATCATTAATAGATCTCGAGATATCTGAATAGAATAATAGGCCATTCCATCCATTTTAATCCCAATAAAATTACAGGATATGTTATACAACTAGAATAAATCCTCATATGCTAATATAATATTTTAATATCTTTGAAGTTATCATAATTTTACCATAAACCATTTAATAAATGGTAAACCTTATAAAACTTATAGAAGATGAATGTCCAAAATTATAGTAAGAAGGCCCCTAAATTTATCAAAACAAGCTTCAAATAGATCCCCCAAATATCATATAGTATCTTGTATATGTCACATACCAAAAATGTGAATACCTTCATTAGGTATTATCTTAAAACATGGTAATTAAATGAATTTTCATAAACCCTTACTAAAAACATACGTTCTTCCAATAGATAAGTCACAAATAATTACTTATGTAGGTGTGTATATTAAAAAAACTATTCTATTGGATGTCTGGGTTCAGTCATGTAAATCTAGAAAATTAATGTCATTACATTATTCCAAATTTCATGTAGAGAGAGATAATAAATTATAATACACATAAAATGTTCAATTAAAGGATGAGAAACACTATTTTTATATATCTTATTTTTAAAAACTCACATCGGAAATTCCCCACCATGCGGTGCACCAATTTTGATGGTTCACATCATATGTTGTGATTTCACATTCATTCCCTTTTTCCAATTCTTTTAAATGATATTTTGTTTATGATCAAAGTTATTAACCCTTTTATTTGTGAACTTTTTGGATACATTACCATACTCCCTGAAATTGAAATTGAAATGTGTGGGATGTTCATTCATTGGAGTTTTCTCATCATCCACATCATTGTATAACATTTTCCAATCACTTCAATATTTATCCACTAGATGTCCTTCTTTCCCACCCATAAAAAATTTACTCTCCACATTTAGACAATTAATACAATTCTTATTTCAACATTTATAACATAAATTAATTATCATCATTCTAAATGAGTAGTTTCTAGATTTTCATTTGAACTCAATCATTCCATTCTTGTTGAAACCATGTGATTTATATGTAACTCCAACTTCCATTTAGTATTTGAATTGAGAAAACACAATATATTCATAGGTACTAAAATATCTTCTATCAGAAAACCTTTTGAGACTTGGATTTATTCAACTGATGAACCTAATAACCATACCTTCTGGTTGGTTGACAATTCTAGAGGCATACCTCATATGTCTTTCGAAATTAGCCTTATAGGTAATGACAGATTCATCATCATTTCTCATAAAATCTAGGAAATCATTTTATATTTTTGTGTGAAGAAAATTAATAGCGTACTTGTTAAATTATATGTTCTTGAAATCATTCTAGTCCCTGTATTCAATTTGTTCATTCTTCTGCATACTGTTTATTAGAGTCCACCAGTTTTCTGCTTCACCCTCTACTTGATAAACACGTAGAATGACCATCCCAAGTTCGAAACACATGAGAATAGAGAATATCATTTCATTTTTACTAATATAGGGTTCTGTAATATGGGGATCATAATAACCATGGAAATTTTTCAGATAATTCCACCTGAAGGAATAAATAGAATGTTGTTAAAACATTTTATCGTTTGGAATCTGAACATGATTAATAGCTTGAGTAATCTATGTTAGTATATTAATGAGTTTTTTTATTGAAGTTCCCATTTCAATAATATTTTTAGGATAACCATTGTTTAATTTTCTCTATAAATCACTATTAAAATGGATTTTTTTGGGTTACATCAGTGGAGTGCAATAAAAATCATACATTAAGAATCATTTTTTATTTGAGGAACCACATAATCATGAAAAATAACTTACATGATGTATAACATTTGAAACATTCATTAATTGATGACAAAACTTATTTATCTTTAGTTATTCATAGGTGACTTATTTTTAAAACCTTCATTATTGCTCCTAAAGAGTTTTTGAATTCAAAAATCACATCCCATGGGATTATTAGACTTGGTGTGCAGTATGCCTTATTATCATGTACCAAGTTATGTTGGAGTTAGGCCGGACAAACCATGTTGGAGTTTCTATCCTTGAGAATATCTAGTAGATATCTAGATCCACTTATAGTGACTAGAAAAGTATATATTTCAATGAAAACCTCTCACTCTATCCTTTACCAAAATTTCTAGATATATTCGTAATCATTTTCTTTTCCTTAGTCTTATAGTTAAACATTTCCTTAGGGTTATCAATGAGGTTTTCTCATCCTAATTTCCATAGGATAACCATCTTTTTTATATAATACCAACTAAAACAACCTATTCTTTTCATAAATTGACATCACTATTTTGAAATACATAATATAATATAGAAATTGATTCCAAAAGACTATATTATACGGTGTCTTTAGAAACATGGAAACGTAACCATTAGTACGTTAGTGAGATGCATTATTTCCCACTAGGTTTTCAATTATTATATCCCTTCTCATAAATATCTCTAATAATACATATCTTCATAAATTGGGTAAGGAAACATAAAAAGGGGTGATCTTTAAAACTCAGTATGCGTAAACAATGGAGATATATATGCATAAACATGATCATTGGAGTATGAGACAATAATCATAAAATTAGAGGATCATACACTTAATATCAAAGATCGTAAAAATAAACATTGGTATAGATATTTGTATTTCATAAAACATGAATAATAAGGAGATAAATAGGATAATCCATTAAACAATAACATAGTAGTAAGACATTGATTGTTTGTCATACACTTAAGCAAAGAAAATATTTTTTCAATGTTACTTACCAAGTCCTTCATAACATTTTTTGATCGGGATAATCAACCATGGAACTACTTTAGGCTTGGGTTAACGACATGTTCAACCACTTAATTTTTGGATTCTGCTACAACCCGTGTAACCTCTTACCTTCAGGCAGGGGATACAACCCATGTCCCTTTATATTTTTATGCACGAGCTACAACCCAAGTACATTATTGTGATTAAGATTGGGATACAACATTTTTACCCTTCGAGCTAATATACCATTTATCACTATCCAATGAATTGGAGGGAGATATTAGTCCCCACCATCTCATAATGTAATCATTCATACATGTGTTAGTTACACATAAACTGTCATATCATAAACAATGAAATGAAATGGATGTCATAAACATACAATCATATCTAAACCTATGGAAAAGATATATCTTACATTATACTTTCATCAAAATCATAACCCATGAAAGAAATGTTATTTAAAATCATATAACCTATAAAAAATAGATTGGTTTCATAAAAATCATTCTATAAAAACATAAACCATTTAGTGAATTCATATGAATGGAAAGTTGTGACCATTCCCCCATAAATTCATGAGTAACACCAAAAATTTTCATCTTATATGGACAATAATTTTAAAATAAGTTTAAAAACATTTTTTATGGAAAATACCATTTCCTCTTTAGAAAATGCTTTTTGAAACATAAAAAATTTTGAAAAAAATATTCATTGAAAACATATTGAAAACATATAAATAAATCTTAAAACCAATTTGAAAATATTTTTATTTGAAAATAATTTGATTACTCATAAAATAGTAATTGAAAACATTAAAATTAATTTTTTTTGAAAAAACATCTTTTGAAAATATATAATATAATCTTTGAAAATCATTTGAAAACTGTTAACACATAATATTTTTTTGAAAATACATTTTCCCTTGAAAAGCATTTTGAAATTTATAAATATCCATAATATTAGGGAAATTTTTAGTAAATGATATAACATTATAAACATTCAATTTTAGTATTATTGATATGACAGCCATTATGGTTGGTAAGTCCATACATGAAAAGTATTACTTTCTAAAACATAAATATTTAGAAAAGTAACTAGATATAACAATGAAAAAAAGATTAATTTTAAACTGAATTTATAAAAAATTTATACTTGGGTAAAAATTTCATTAAAAAATCATAGGATAATAAAAAAACCTTTTTGAAATCATTTTTATAAAACAAGGTTATGAATTAACGTAGATTCTAACCAAAAGTAAAAAAAGAAATTCTGATTTTCATAAACTTGTTTCCTAATTATATTTATTCAGAAACAGTGGGAAAGTGATACCATTACATGGAAATTACACAAATAAATAAATGGTAATAAATTAAATGATTTTAATTGAGATATTTGTAATATAATTTCATTAATAGAAGAATAATTATAAAAACTATTTATAAATATTGATAATTTTGTTATAAACCATTAAAAATTTGGTAAAAATGAATCATATTAAAATAATGATAATAATATTACATGAATCTATAAATTTAATGAAAATAATCATATTCAAGATATAAATTTTCAAAGGAACTATATATAACTTATAGATAAATATAGTTTCATAACATGGCACATGTCTGAAAGAAGGAAAATTTAGATAAACTTATTTTTCAAATTCAGTAACTTTTAAAACATAAAAAACCCATGAAATAAAGATCACAATAATAATATGGTAAACCCATAAAATAAAGTATATTAATAATATAATACATTACTGGGATGTGTATTCCCCACAGAAATGAAATGAGTGGAGAAGAATACATTTATCTAACATAATAAAAAGTGAGTTGAAATCCCCTTAACTAAAGTCATCAATTAATTTATACATGTTAAAACCATCTATATAATAAACATAAGTTTATTATAAATCTTAAAAGAAATAATTTTATTATATATAATACCATATAATATTTACTTGTGACTTCATATTTCTAGTTTATTGATAATTTAATATTACAATAATGTTTCAGGTAATAATTTCTTTCCTTATCGTACGTAATTTGAATTGTTATTATTAATCCCATTACATAGATCAGGATTCAAAATTTTATAGAAGATAAAACATTATTTTTGTTTCATATATTTTCAGTATATAAATATTAATAGTAATATATAATGTACTGATATATTAAACGAAATAGATTGTTCATGGAGATAGTAGGTCATATGTAAGCCTAAATATTTCTTCTATTTTATTCTCATATATAAAGAATGAATGTAAATGAAATATATGTTTAATATCATTCTATAGAAATTATTATGTCATATATATCACATAAATTACCATATACCATCCTTGATAAATTATACTTAATGTGTTAACGAATCACATCTCTTTGAGAAGGTGGTAGTCCACACTTTAACAAAGGAAGTTATCATAATGAAACATAATGGAAAGCATGTAGGGATGATCAATTCAATAAAAAATTAAAAATATTTCATAAATATAATATATATAATATAAAAATATATTTTTCATCATATTTTCCAACCATTATATTTGGTAAGTGAAACACAGACATCATCATTTTGTGAGGCGGAAGTTTATTGTACATAAACAACAATATGTTTCATACCCATTATATGTATGATTTTGTAAGTGTGGGTTGAACCATTTGAATAAAAACATATAATTTCATTTAGGATAGTTATTTTATTATATATTTATGTAAGAATATTTAGATTAGGATATGATGAATGAAAATAAAATAAAGAAGCTTGAGGAAGGATGATACATCTTCTTGGGTTACTCCAATTTTTTCACTCAAAAGGGATTCCATGTTTGGATTTATTCCAAAGAGAGTATTAAAATAATAATATAGGGATATTAGGAGACTATTTAATCGTATTTTTCGGCTCAAAAAATTTCTTGAGAGTTTTGAATAAGTGGGAGGTGTTTTTTCCTTTTTATTGTGGAAGGGGACACATATTCTTGAAAATTTTCAAAAAGGGAATTACACCCATGTTTTTCTAGGAAATGTTGCTAGAATAATTAAAAAATTAATACAAATTGGAGTATAGGGTCTATATATGGTAATAAAATTGAATTTGGACAAGTTTCAATGTCTTTTGTGGCCTTATGTTTAATGTTTAGTCATTTATTAAGCTAAATTTCTCTTTATCATTCCTACCAATTTTAAATAATATAACTAAATATCTTGTTCGAAAACTTCTTTGAAATCATTATAAATTATAAATTTTTATAATTAAAAATATTTAATCCATTTTTCCAAATTCAAATGACATATGTGGAGAAAATGTATTAAAATACAATCCAATATATGTGATGACAATGTGGGATTTTAAGTAAAAATGTTCGAATAATTTCTATGATTTTATATCCAATTTAAATGTGAAATTCAATAAAAATACCAAAATTGGATATATATATATATATATATATATATATAATCCTATTCTACCTCAAAAACAATAAAAACGAGTTTTTCATTATAAATAAATAAGATTAAATTTCAAATTTGAATTAAAATTCATTAGTTTTCAATATTCATCCAAAAAATGAAACATCACACAAAAATAGCAGAAATTCATCCTAAACTAATTTTTATGACCCTACAACAATTATGTTGTCTATTTTGAAATAAAAAATCAGTAAAATATACAAAAAAAGGATTTAAAATGGGGTTTCCACAAAAATGTGTTAAAACTACCTTTTTAAAGTATATATAATTTTATTTATTAATATATTATACCTATCAATTCTATTGGATGAGTATGAAATATATAGACTCAATATATAGTATATAAATATAATTTAAATAATTAATCAATCTTTTTTTGTTTAATTTATTGAGATAAAATTTTATTTGTATATAGAAGATAGATTTATTTTAAGATTTATTTATTTATTTTCAAATAGTTATTGCATTCACTTATAATAATGTTTCACAAATATAAAAATTTTATATACATTTTTAAATCAAAATGTAACAATTTATCTATACCTATTCATAACATCCTTTCAAATGGTAAGTAGTTTATTTAATAAATATTTTATTATAATATTAATATTATATCATAGTTTGGTAAAAACTCGGTCTTGTATGTTATTAAAGCAATAAAATGAACATTCCATTATGTGTAACAAAATAAAAACATATGTTCCTATGTGACTCAAGCTAATATAAGTGTTTCATTTACTCCTTTAATGACAAACATTGTTCTTTAATATGAAAAAACAATATTTAGTGTTCCATGAAACAACATATATAAAAAAGATTAAATTAATTTGAGAACTAAATTCCAAAATAATAAGGGTCATTCAATGGAACCATGATCAATAGAGGAGAACCAAAAATAACATATCAAAAAAATTCGGAAAAATAAATATTTTATTAACGAAAACATGAACTTTACATACAATTGATATTAAATATGTAATAAAATAAAATAAGTAAATTACATTTGGTATGATATATTTATGTTTTGTTCTAAAATATATGTAAGAAAACATACATTTTTTATATAGGTGGTTCAAATTTATAATAAGGAAGTCAAGACTTAGGGTAATGTATTTCTAACCTCTGTTTTATTTCTAAGAGACATATGAGAATTCTAAACATGATTTTTTGGGTTGTGTATATTCTTTACCTTTGACATGTTATATTTTGAATCAATTACTAATTTTATGATAATTAATGTTTTAGTTGATTTCATGTTTTTTATTAGATTATGATTTGTAATATTAGAAAATTAGTATTTCATTTTTTCTCAATTTCTTATCATTGAGATGTATGTCATGTTATTCACCTATATTATTTCACTCAGTGTAAATAATGTCCCTTTAAAAATTAATATAATGAATTTATTATCCCCATGATATTTTATGTTCAATTATATGTAATTCCTTCATTGATATTATGTTATATTGTAAAAAAGTGGAACTCATTTATTTTACAATCATATAATTTATCGGGAGTGTTTATGATTATATTTACATCGATAGTATATTAAGTTTCATTTATCATGAACCTCATTAATTTTATTCTCCCATAGTTATTAAATTTATTTTTAAGTAATATGACCAATTTTATACTAATTGGTTGTAAGAACCCGGTTCTTATTCTTATGGTATCTATTTCTTCTTTTCCTTTTTCCTGAAGTGTTTATGAGAAAATAAGGAAAATAGGAAAAAATAAAAAAATTTATGGGTACACGTCGTGTAATTTTCCACATGCCGTGTACTTTGGCTATGTGGTATGAGTACACAGGGCGTGTTGGCTTGTCGGTGATGAAGGGTGAAAAAACTCACTACACACTGTGTACTTAGTATTTACACGCCATGTAATCAGTCAGCAGGTGAAGAGTAATGTGGTGGAAGTAGCTGCCAGCGAAGCGACAATACAAGCCGTGTGCTCTTGAAATACATGCCGTGTGCTCATATCGACAGATGAACAGTTCGGCGGTGAAAAGTACCCACTAAAGGAATAGTTAGAAAAAAATGAATACTACACCCCATGTACTAGAGAGTACATGCCGTCTAGTTTGTTTTTTTCTACATAAAATGGGTAGTAGCCTCCTCTTTTGATAGAGAAATCTTAGTACATCGGAAGAGCTCGTGAGAGAGGGATGGATCTTGGAGGAGCTTTCGATCGTCCACTAGAACTCAGATTCCTTCGCTGACGGTCTCAAATGAACAGCGTGGGTGAGTTCTTCACTCTTCATGAACCCTTCCTTCCAACTCTTTCCCGAGGGGATGTTATATGGGTTTTAAAACCTTTTCATTTATCCTAGATCTACTCCATTCTCGAGTGTTTAGAGAGGCATCGTTCATGTATATTTATTCGAGTAGATCAAGGTAGGTGGTCTGATGTTTAATTCCAACTGTCATGTTGTTTTTGTTTACCGTTGTGCCACGCGCCCATGTTTGGGGTGTCGTATTGATGAGGTATTGAATAATTAAATTCATATAATTTCATAGATAATCTAATGATAATTGTAAACTACAGTCTCGGATCATTTATTGGATCAGGGCCACCTTGTGGGTGTGTTCCCTTGTTTAGCTGTTTGGCGAGGTTACCTGAGGTTATGCCGTGACTGTAGCATGATTTGATTTTTCTTGAGAGAAATTGTATATAATTGCTTGCTATGTGTTGGGCTCGTCCTGGTAACTTGCTTATGCATGAGGGTACTTTTATTCTTTTCTTGTGGGCAGCATTTTGTTTATCCTGAGGGAAACTGTGTTTATCCTGAGTGCAATGTTTCATATGCCTCAGAGCAGTTGCTTCCGTGCGTGAGGGAATTATCTCGTATGCATGAGGGACATATTCATTATGCCTATGGGAAATCACCTGAGTGTTTCAATTATGATTTCCTGATGGTATGGTTTTTCATGGCTAAGGACTCTATTTACTTCTTATCTTCATTGTGGTAATATTACACGATATACCTTCCAAGCTAAAGCACATGCATGGTATTGTTTTACCTTGTACTTGTTAGATAACATGTTGTGGTTTTTTCTAAGGCACTGTATATGAGATTGTCGAATGAGGCTGAGTCTCAGAAATGTATAATTAAATTATATTGAATTTTTAAATAATAATTAAATGGAAATGGAATTGGTAGGAGTAGCTACTTTTGAGTACTTTCTAGTTTACTGTATTTTCATTACTGCACACCACTGTTGCACAAGCTCAGTGATAGTTGGGAATGGGCCTTTGGTTGTTACCTACTGGGATTTATTTCCCATACCTAGTTTGGGTCGTGTCTTGGGCCCAAACAGATTTAATTGCTATAGGTTTTGATAAGTACAAGGGTCCCTATACATGTACTTTATTGTTGTAGAGGAGTAGGAGAGCATGGGACCAAGATTAGGCTTGAGATGCTGTAGAGTTCCTACTGTGCTATTTCTATTTTTTTTGTTGTACTTGTATCTTGTATCGTATTATTTTAGATTGAAGTGTATCCTATTTTTACTGCTTTCTTAGACTTAGGGACATATTGAATCATTATATATATATATGACTATTGTCATCTTTTACTCTTGTACTATTGTCCATTTCAGCTTAGTATGGGTTACTGCTTCCTCTTTTGGTATATTTGTATTTTCTCCACTACACTACACTTTAAAAAATGGGGGCATAGTTTCCCCACTATCAGACCTTGGCCCTCACTGCTAGTCGACAGCCTTTGGCATTTGGGGAAAGGCGCTTGAGGTCATGTGACCAACTTGGTTCGGGGCACCTATTTAGTGGCACCCAGATCCAAGACGTTAGAAAGTGGTATCAGAGGAATTTTCTTTTCTCTGATTCATTTTATTATTTGGAGACAACAGAAGGATATAGATTTTTAAGGGATTCAGTAATAACTGTGCCTGAGAGTAGCTACCCCGTGAACAGTTAAAATCCTTATTGCCTCGAATGAAATTGAAATTTTCTATTTATGATTATCACAATTGATTTGATTTTCATTGTTTGGTGACACTCTTGTTGGTGTGCTGTTTATATTTTTATACTTGGGTTCTGTTTAGTTGAAACCCAATGAGATGAGGGTATGCCATCTCATGCATCATTTAGGCACATGTTAGAATCATATGCCATGCATAGTTTCTATGCAATGTTGGAGCATTACAAATTTCATTTTGTTGTGATAGATGTTGTGCTAGGAAATGCATGCTGTTGTGAAAGATGCCTTGATAAATACCCACTATTGGATTAGGTATTATTATGTGAGGTTCTGTAAATTAATGCAAAACTTTGGTTTTTGAGGAGTACGGGCCCTCATCAACCGTAATTTGGTGGATCATTGACTTTTAGACCTTGTTATAACACGTATAAGATGCCATGATTTGATTCTTTGGGAGTATGGGCCCTCATGGATCGGAATTTGGCACTTAGGTGTTGGTTTCAGTGTTTTTTTAGGCTTCGGAGTAGTTTCTAAGGCTTACTGTCTGGAAAAACCCAGAATACACGCTGTGTAGTTCAGACTACATGCCATGAACTCTTCTGTTCGAGATGAAATGAAAAATATTTAGGTATATTCCATGTACCGTATGTACACATCATGTAGTTCCTAACTGTGTCACGGGCCGTGTAGGTAGAAACACAGGTTTGAGAAAACTCTAAGGGTACACGCAGTGCACTGGTTGTACACACCGTGTCATGTTGACCCTGTGTCCGCCCGTGTTACTAACAGCACTGACAGAGGAAATCTTCATTTATACACGTTGTGTCAATGTTGAACATGTTGTGTAGTGTAACCTGGGAATCCGAAAGTGTAACTAACAAACACAGGTCGCTGTAATCCTTTCATGTACACACTGTTTCCATCTGAAACATGCCATATAGCATGAGCCGTGTGTTCGACCGTGTCGCTAACAACACGCATCGGCGAAGCTCATTTAGTACATGCCATGTACCCGAGGGACACACCATGTAGTCTTGACCAGTGAATGACCATGTGGAATTGGACGTGTGGCTAGGAAAATGGGATGGTTTACATGCCGTGTGTGGGTGTAACAAGCCGTGTAGTGTCAGCCGAGTAGCCAGCTGTGTCACTATCAACACAGGCAGTTGGAATCTAAGCAGTAAAAGCTCTGTCTATCTGGAACACGTTGTGTAGTCTTATCTGTGTACCCAACCATGTAACGGACAACACAGTTCGCTGAAGCTCATCCAGTACACACTATGTAGATCATAAACATGCTGTGTAGTCTAGTTTAAAGGATATCCATGTAGCTAAGCCAGTAGAAGGACTCGGGCAGGAAAATTCAAGTACACACCATGTGAGTGGAAAACACGCCGTGTGTTTAGGGTGTTACACGACCAGTTTTGGAAGAAGTACACGCCCATGTGAAAGACATGAGTGAACACACCATGTAGTTATTATACATTTCGTGTAGTCTTGTTTTGAAAAAATGGAATGTTTTCTTTCTCTTGTTCCCTTCTTACACTCCTTGTTTTCAGTCCTTGATTATCACAATTTAAGGCGTTTGTTTGACCTTGTAGAGTCATGCCACCGAGACAACCTCATGTTGTTTTCCAGGAGAGCAGCAACAAGTATAATCTAGAGGTGGTAGGCCACAGGCTACCGATCGATCCTCTTGCAGAGCAAGATGCGGCGCCAGTAGTTATACCAGACACAAGCATGGAGGTGCAGTTTCATGAAGGCTTCATGCAGTTTATACAAACCTTCCAGGGAGCACCGCCGGCTGCCACATCTATGGAAGAGGGGACTCTTATATTCCAGTAGCAGCATCCCCCTATGTTTTTAGGAGATGGAGGACCACAGGTTGCGAAGTCTTAGATGGGAGCTATTCAAACTATCTTCGAGCATCTGGAGATGCGTCCAGGGTAGAGGGTCATGCTCGCTACTTACATGCTGCGTGATTCCACCAAGAGGTGGTGGGATGTTACCACCCAAACCGAGCATCCCTGAGAAATGGCTTTGGAATATTTTCAAGCAGTATTCTATGAATTTTTCTTTCCAAAGATTCTACGAACCGATCGAGCACGAGAGTTCATGAATCTGCAGTAGGGCGCTATGTCAGGGATGGACTATTCTTCCCGCTTCACCGTGCTACAATGCTTTGCACCTGTTCTGGTGGGAGATGCGGCGTTGAGGGATAGACGTTTTATGGATGGTCTCCGATCAGACATCCGAGCGCTGGTGAACATTTTCAGGTTTCATATCGTGCATGCTATTGTGAACCAGGCACTAATTACTGAGCGAAACCTGCAGGAATCTAGTGGTGTAGGACAGGGCGGTTCGACACCAGTTTCTGGTACTATTTCTTCTGTTAAAAGGAAGATACAGATAGATTTATTTCACAGTGGCAGTACTAGCCAGAAGATTTCTTCAGGTGGCCCGATTATGTGCTACCAATGCGGTAAATAGGGGAATAAGAGACCTCAGTGTCCACGTGACCCAGAGGAGTGTTGATTTTTTGGAAAGATAGGTCATCTACAATTCTTTTGTAGGGAATTTCCACTAGTGTCTAGTGAGAGGGTTTATGTGCAGACTCTGCATGCGGGAGGAGAGCCAGAAGATTCTTATCAGTTCGGGAATTAGAATACGTCCGGACGATCAGGCCGAGGTGGTGGTTGTGGCCGTGACATCCAGAACTCAGGATCTCAAAAACACCAGGGAGGGTCAGCTTAGGGTAGCTAGGCTGTGTCACAGGTCCGTGGCATGGGCCAGGCATATGAATTTCAACAGACCAAATAGTAGTAGGATCCTAGACCTTCCACAGTCAGAGGTACTATTCTTGTAGCTTTGTATTTTTCATCAGTACTTTTTGATACTGGTAATTAACATAGCTTTATATCTATTCCCATTGGGTATATCCTTGGGATCTATGATTCTTCTTCTTATGGTATTATGATGCTAGACACTATGTTGGGGATTAGAACGACAGATGTTCATCAGTGTAGGTAGTGCCCCCTAGAGGTTGGTGGGTGTCACAATCTATGGGACTTCTATGTCTTAGAGATGAAGAGCTATGACGTCATTCTAGGGATGGACTAGTTTGTACCCTTTTGAGCCTTTGTAGATTGCTATCTTCAGAGGGTGAGTTTCACAATACGAGAGGGAAGAGAGTTTCAATACAAGGCTTAATGGGATGTCCAAGCGAGCTGAGCTATACCTAAGCATCACGGGCAAGGTGGGGTGACAACCCAAATTGCATGTATTATCTGGATGACCAAGGAACTTGTCAGAAGGATTTACCTCTAGTGGTAGATCATTTCAGGGATGAATTCTTGAACAAATTTTCACGTCTTCCTCTAGAGCAAGAGGTGGATTTCATTATTGATCTAGTGCCAGGAGGAGCACTGGTGTCAATTCTTCTTTATAGGATGGATACACCAGAGTTTCAGGATCACAAGAGGCAGTTTGTGGAGTTACCGATAATGGGTTTCATCTGACCCAGTACTTCTCATTGGGGTTCTCCTGTCCTGTTTGCTAAGAAGGAGGACGATACCCTCTGACTTTGTGTGGATTATCGGAAGCTGAACCAGCTGTCAATCAAGAACCGTTATCCCTTTCCATGTATTGATGATCTTGTCGATCAACATCGAGGAGCACGAGTGTTCACAAATAATGACTAAAGATATAGATATCATCAGTTAGGTGTTATAACAACAGAAAAACCGCTTTCAACCTTTTTGAGAAGATATTGTCAATATGAGTGATTGGTCATGCTGTTCGGACTCACAAACATGGTTGCAGTTCTCATGGCTCTTATGAATCATGTGTTCCATCTATATCTAGATTCTTTTGTGGCAGTCCTCGTGGATGATAACATGGTGTACTCTCACAATCGACATGACCATGCTACTAATCTTGAGATCATTCATAGTACACATAGAGAGCATCAACTATATGTTGTGATCTCCAAGTGCCACTTTTTTTATGGACTATATACACTTCCTGGGTTATATTATCTCAGAGGAAGGAGTTTCAATAGACCCAGATAAAGTGAGAATAGTAGTTTCCTGGGAGAATCCTAAGAATGTGTTTGAGATACGGAGTTTCTTGGGGCTGGCTAGTTACTACATGCGCATTATACATGACTTCTCCCACTTAGGTGTCATCAGAAATTTCTATCTACGAGTGTGTGTAATGGTCCTTAGACTGGAATATTATCATTAACTCATGTCATGACTAACACACTTATATTTTCTGACGAAAACCATCACAAAAAACAGTTGGTGAGAAGTAGGGTATGTTGGGTGTGTCACGAGTGACATGTTTTTAATGTATAATTTGAGGAAATATTAGTCCCTTCCATATTTATGGAAGTAAATATCTTGGTCGCTATGATTGAAATAGAACTATCGAACAAATTCCATGGCCATGGTGTCACGACGATATTATTTCTAGAAGTGAAAGAATGATAGATCAAGCATATAGGTTTATGACACTACCATGAAACCTACTTAATGAGATATTGAGACACATGGATGAAATTACATATTAAGAATTCGTATGAGGTAACACATCAATTTGGCGTCAACTTATTTCTCTTGGGTGCCTTGATCAGTTGCTAGACAGTAATCTGGGACATTAGGCAGGCTTGCCTAATGCCAACAAGAAAGAAGCCTAGAGGGTCACACACTAAGTGTATCCAAGTATCTCATATAATATAAAGATTATTCTTATACATGGTTTAATAAGTATTCAAGGAAGCCTAAATTGTTTTAATGATGGAGGAATAAGTAAACGAAAAACAAGATATACACACCATGTATTAATGATTACACTTCATGTAGTTTTTCATGGAAAAAAAGTACACGCCGTGTATTAATGATTACACGCCATGTAGTTTCCATTTTTGAAAGTAAATGAAAAAAAGTAAACTCCATGTATTAATGATTACATGCCATGTAATTTTATGGAAAACAAGTACACATCATGTATTAATGATTACATGCCGTGTAGTTTTCCAATCTGAGTTTTGAAGATATAATATTGTTTTATTAAATGATATTTATTATAATCAGCGTGGGCACATGTCAGGGATTTAATTATTCGACATGGGGGTTTTCAATAAGAGTTAATGAAATAAATAAAATGTGTAATGTGTATATTTATTATCATAACTCTATAACCTCAAACATAATTTTAAATATCCTCACAAACCCAACACTTTTCCTAATTGAATCGTTGTTGAAAACAATTCTGGATAATTCTCTCAAGACCGAAAGAAACCAATCCTCCAAGAACACTCTCAAGACTGAGAGAGATCCACCTCCACCAGATCAAGGTGGTCTAAGGTAGAAAACGCAAGAAAATACTTCTCCACGCTAGCACCCAGATATTCCTTTGGCGACGTCTAGAGTTATGTGGTCCACGTGAGGACCACCTCCAGAGGAAGTCTACACTTTAGTTCTACGACACAACAATGAATCACATCGAAACGTGATCAGAAATATCATCGAAGAAAGAACTCCATAAAAGGTATTTCTTGTCAATTAATTAAATTAATTATAATCAACATGTGACGATCCACATTTATGGTTCTGGTATTATTCCTCTTCTTTGTCTATTTCTATGATTCGACCCATGGAGTCTGGAGTTTATCGTTGTATTGATCCCGGATTGATCATTGCTAATGGAAAAAAGCTAAGTGGGCACATTCACCCATGAGCTTCTGTTGTGCTCGGGTCCTTCAATTGGAGTCAAAGGAACATTACAATGTTGATTATAGTTATTTAATTTTTGTTGATATTTTATGCATTAATATTTGATTCAATTATAGATAAATTTTTCTATAAAACTGAATGAATGAGATCTATTATTCCTCCTTCATTTCTCGATTCAAATCACAGAAGCGACCTTTTAATTTTAATTTTGATTAAATTAAAAATGAGGATCTCATCCGGAGGAGCCTCTCTTTCTGTCTGTACAACACAAGAATACATGACGTGTAGTGAAAACTACACGCTGTGTACTTTGGTTCAACGAACTGGTACATGTCCGCCAAACCACGTTGTGTGAATTTAGTATACCTGATTTTTATTACATCGTGTTGACCATAATTGAACGGCACATGGAAACAAAAATACATGGTGTGTGTGTTGAATTAACATGCTAAGTAGTCCGATTCGGTCCTAGTGAAACCGTGTATATGGAGAGGACGTGTTCCACATACATGAGATTGTCAGGCCGGGAACCGCATAACAAGGAATTACACGCAGTGTACTCCAAAATTTCTAAAGTATAGAAAACTCGCCAAATCCCCTAGAGTGTACTTTGGATAAAGAGTAAAAAATACATGACGTGTAGGCTATATTACATGTCGGGTACTTTCGAGAAATGTAATTTCTCCAGGTTTCCTCCAATAGTACAATGACCTGTACAATGAATATGGACGAGAAGAATATTAAGGGAATTCAGAAAGGAATTTAAGATAATAAATTGATTAATTATAAGATCATAATTAATTGGATTCAAGTGTGACTTATCTTAAATAACAGAATTATTAAAGTAATTTTAATTCTAAATATGTGTAAATGTTGTTTCATGCTATGAATGATTATGAGCTAGACCAAAGATCATTTGTATGTGTGTATGGTTTCATTTAAATTTGTTTAAATTAAATTCGTTGGCCTGTGAGCCTTCTTCCAATAATATTTAGGGCCTGCATGGCCATGGTTTCTTTAATGTAAACCCCATGTAATGGAGGATCTCCCAAGCCAATGGAGACAGTTCAAAAATCTGAATCCAAGGTGAAACCAACCCAAGAAGTTGAAAATGAGGACAGATGGGAGCTACGAAACATGAACCAACGGGTTCAAGGTGTTTTCCCTGGCTCTGGGTGAGCTTATCAAACCTCTAGATAAGCTATGAAATATAAGCTCATGATCATGACATCTTATTTTATTTCCATCTGATTGCATAGTTTATTTATTATGTATGTGTTGTCGTGATCACATAATTAATGAAATAAAAAAACATGTAAATATGAAATAAAATAAATACAAGACTATGCGTAAACATTATCAGAACATGGTTGGTCACTTAAGTAAGCATCGCTTAATATTAATAATCATGTGATAATGCAAAACAATGCTTAAAGAATAAAATCCCTTAAATACTACATTATGTCAGACAAAGCCTTATGTTACTTGATTAAGGGTAAGACTCAATAAAACTATGTGTTCTACAAACCCTTTTTGGGAAACATAAATTTATAAAGGAAGATATTATGAATGTTTCAGGTCGACATAAACATTTTATATCAAGACGAGTAGCCCTTGCTAAACTTGTTGTAAAATGGAGCAAGTGTTGAGGAAATCCAAGTCAGGATTTCCGAATTGGGGAGTCCACTCAACATATCAAGGAACTATAAGATCACAGTTGGCAAGGACCTTCCTACCTAACTACCTTCAAATAGCTTTACCAACCCTTGTTGGGGGTTATGCGAAGGGGAATATGGATCCTTTCCACTACAATGTCAAAGCATCTAGACATTCCGAGTTCAATGGGGAGGGCCATTGGGACTTGATAAAATAGTGGGAGAATTAATAAAATTTATTATTTCTCATAAAATGTAATCAAGAATGTACTAATAAATCTACTCTTTAAAATTGTAGAATCAAATATGACAATCTTGTCAACCACATTTGCTCTGCGGTCAATTCTGAACAAAGACAATATCCTCACCTACAGTAACTTTTAGGAATGGTTTATCCGCCTTCAGGTTATCCTACGCCATGAACGGAATTTTTACGTGCAGGAGTCCTCACATTTTGATTCTCCTACCCAAGGGGCGAGTGATCAAGATTAATTGTTCTATGATCATCCTTAAAAAGATTCACTCAACGTTCAATGTTTGATGCTATCATTAACGTCTATTGAGCTCATGAAGTCTCATAAAGACATGGATGCCTATAGCATGCTCTAGTACCTCCACGGTCTATACTTGGAGAGAGCAAGACATGAAATGTTTGAGATCACGAAGGATCAATTTTAGAGCATGCATGGAGTGGGTGCCCCATCCGGGCCATATTTAGTCAGGCTCATTGGATACATTGTGCACTTGGAGGTTCTAGGGTTTAAACTCCCAGAGGAACTGGGTACCGATCTCATTCTTGCATCACTCCCCCAGAGCTTGTCTAACTTTGTTTTAAATTTCAACATGAACAACATTGAGAAGTCTCTATCTGATCTTCATATCCTTATTCGCCAAGTGTACAATGATATGAATTTTGAAGAGTCCTTTGTCCTTATGGTGAATAAAATTAAAGGGAAGGCGAAGAGATTTAATCCCAAAGCTTCTTCAAGGACTTCCATGAAAAAGAAGATCAAATGGTAGGTAAGAGAACATGATGTTTTTTGTTTCACAAGTGGAAAGAAGGGATATATGAATAAAAACTACACCCAGCCAAGGAAGAAAGGGGAAGATTCCTATAAATTTGTCATCAAATGCAATTTATATGTATCTACAAATTGGTTATTAGATACAGCTTGTGGTGCTCACATATATATCCAAATACATGAACCACATTGATTCAGGAAGATTAATCGAGGGGAGGTAGATCTATGAGCAGCCAATGAAGCCAGACTTGCTATTGTAGTTGTTGAGGACTACCACCCCACATTGCCAAATAGAATGATCTTGGTTTTAAAGGGTAGTTATTATGTGCCTTTTGTTACTAAAAACATTATTTTAGTATCCATATTATATACTTATGGATTCTTCTTAATGTTTGGAAAAGAATGTTTCTACTTTTATAAAGATAACATTTGTTTTGGTAGGGAACATTTATATAACGACCTTTATGGGTTACTCTACAAAAACCAAGTAATGGAAATCGATGACAAAGTTAATTCACATGACTCATACCACACCCAACCTTAGAATCATCGGCTAGGACGTGTCAATGAGAAACATTTGAAAAAATTGAATCAAGATGGGTATTTAGATTATTTCGAACTAAAACCACTTGGTGTATGTCATGCGTGTCTACAAGGCGAAATGAACAAATCCCCATTAAGTGGGAAAGGAGAAAGGGATAAAGAGTTTCTATAATTAGTTCACACAGATGTGTGTGGACCATTTCCAATTGAGGCGAGGGGTGGGTTCTTGTACTTCATAACATTTACTAATGATTTTAGTAGATATGGATATATTTACTTAATGCCCTATAAGCCAGATTCATTTGAACGGTTAAAAGTATAACAGAATGAAGTTGAGAACTAGCTTGGTATGATGTTTAAGAAACACCACTCAGACAAAGGAGGAGAATATCTTAATCAGGACTTCATTGATTTCTTACGGGAGTTTGCGATTCGATCTCAACTCACTCCTCCTTACAGGCCTCAGTGGAATGGCGTAAGTGAAAGGAGGAACCACACCCTATTGGAAATGGTGAGATCAATGAGTAGTCATGTGAGTATTCCATTATCCTTTTGGGGATATGCTTTAAAAACAACATCACACATACTAAACCAAGTACCATCTAAATAGATAAATGGTATTCCATACAAATTATGGAGTGGACAAAAATCCATGTTATCAAATTTACATGTGTGGGGTAGCGAAAACTTTGTTAAGGCCTCTTCAGGTAACAAGCTTGCACCTCGAGGCACAAAGTATATCTTTATAGGATATCCTAAGGAAAAAAGTGGATATTACCTATACAACCCCTCAGATAAAAAGGTAATAGTGGCATGACTCGCTGTATTCCTTGAGAGGGATCACATCTCCAAAATAGATAGTGGGAGCGAGATATACTTAGATGAAGTCGAGGCTCAAGATACACAGGAGTTGGTACAAGAATAGATTTCACAAATTCCCGGGGAAGAACAAGCTGTTCTAGAGACACAAGAACAACATAGGAGCACGAGAGAGGTGAGAGAACCAGAACGATATAGTTTTCTTGTCACCGAGGATGGTGACTCATTATTGGTTGACAATGATGATCCTTCTACCTAAAAGGAAGCAGTTGAAGGCACAAACGCTGCCAAGTGGAAATAATCCATGAATTCTGAAATGGATTCCATGTACCAAAACGAAGTCTAGATTTTGGTAGATTCTCTAGTTGATGTAAAGCCTTTTGGTAATAAATAGGTATTCAATATGAAACTAGACATGGAGGGGCAATTCAGCACCTATAAGCATGACTGTTTATAAAAGGTTTTAGACAGTGTCATGGAATTGACTATGAGGAAACCTTTTCACCAGTTGCGATGCTGAATTCCATCAAAATATTATTGGCCATTGTCGCTCACCATTACTATGGAATTTGGAAAATGGTGGTCAAAACAGAATTCCTTAATGGGAACCTCTATGAAGGTGTCTACATAACACAACTAGAAGGTTTTGTGACTCCAAAGGATGCCAACAAGGTATGCAAGTTGCAAAAATCCATTTATGGATAAAAGCAAGCATCAAGGTCATGGAACATTCATTTTTATGAAGCTGTAATGGAATTTCGATTTGTTAAGAATGAATGTGATCCTTGTATCTAAAAAAGGTTTAGTGGAAGTGTAGTTTTATTCCTAATAGTATATGTTGATAAAATATTACTATTTGGAAACGAAGTACTTGTCTTACAGTCATTTAAGGCATTTTTGGATAAATGATTCTCTATGAATGACTTGGGCAAGGAAGCATATATTATTGGGATCAAGATCTATCGTGATAGATCCAAAAGAATGCTGGGCCTAAGTCAAAGTACATACATTGACAAGATACTGATGAGATTAAGTATGGAACAATCCAAGAGGGGATTGTTTCCAGTGTCACAGGGAATTCATCATTCCGTGAAAATGTATCCTCATACACATGAGGAAAGAGAGAAAATGGCAAGGATCCCTTATGCATCCACGATTGGGTAAGTCATGAATGCTATGCTTTGTACAAGGCTCGATGTTGGTTACACATTAAGTGTGGTAGACAGATATAAAGCTGATACAGGATACCGCCATTGGATGGCAATCAAGACTATCCTTAAGTATTTGAGGCATACTAAGGATATGTTCCCGGTTTATGGAGGACATGAGAAACTAGTCATCTGAGGAAATGTAGATGCTAGTTTCCAGGCTAATCAAGATGGCATGAAGTCGCAGACTGGATACATATTCAGTTTGAATGGAGGTGTAGTGAGCTGGAAGAGCTCAACGAAAGGTGTGGTCACAGATTCTACAGTAGAGTTCGAGTATATCGCAGCTTTTGAGGTAGCTAAAGAAGCATTATGAATGCAAAGCTTTGTCTAAGAGATGTATGTAGTACATAGAAGTAAAGATCCTATCCCACTCTATTATGATAATATTGTAGCAGTACCACTTCAAAAATAGCCAAGGTCACATCAGAGGACAAAGCACATACTTCAGAAGAATCATCTCTTGAGGGATTTTTCTCAGAGAGGTGAAGTTGCAGTGAGCAATATTTCTACGGAAGGCAACGTGGCTGACCCCTTGACTAAAGCGTTAGCTCAAAAAAAACATGATCATCATGTGAGGTCAAGCGGACTAAAAGTCATGGGCAGTTGGATCTAGTCCTAGTGGGAGTTTTTAAGGGTTGGTGTTCTGAGAACCACATGTTTTGTACTTTTATTACATGAATGTACAGTTATTATATATTGTTCATTGTTATAAATTACTATAATATAATAATGTCCTGGAATATTGGTTTCATTGATAACTTCATGTAATATCCCCTCTATGATGAGAACCTTGAAATGCTATGACAATATTCTTAAATAAAGTTCTATGGTTGGATGACATACTATGATAGGACACAAAGTATACAGAATGTCATGTGTGAGTTCTCGTAAGAAGACGAGACTCTCTCTCATGGAGTTCGTACTTGGTAATCTCCATGATTGGAGATTATGAGAACAGACCCGCCAATAGCAATTCCAAATGATTTGGTGCCATCAAACATTGTTATCTACGAGAATGTGTAATGGTCCTTAGAACGGAAGACTATCATTAACTCGTGTCATGACTCGCGCAGTTAGATTTGCAGACAAAAATGGTCATGAAGACAGTTGGCGAGAAGTAGGGTACGTTGGTTGTGTCACGAATGACATGTTTTTAAACGATATGTCGAGGAAGGATTTTCCCTTCCATATTCAAGGAATTCAACATCTCAGGCACTTTGATTGAAATAGAACCGTTAAAAAAATTCCATGTCCATGGTGTCACGACGAGTTTTTTTTCTGAAAGTCAAAGAATGATAGATCAAGCATATAGGTTTATGAAACTTCCATGAAACCTTCTTGATGAGATATTAAGACAAAGGGATTAAATTATACAGTAAGAGTTCATATGAGATGACATGTCGATGCAGCGTCAACTTCTTTCTCTTGGGTGCCTTGACCCATTGCTAGACAATAATCTCAGACTTTAGGCAAGCCCGCTTAATTCTAATGAGAAAGAGGCCTAGAGGGTTACACACTAAGTTTATCCAAGTACCTAAAGAAGAATAATGATTAATCCCGTGCGTGGTTTAATAATTATTCAAGGCAGCCTAAATCATTTTAATGAAGGATGAAGAAGGAAATGAAAACAATATATACATGATGTGTATTAATGATTACACACCGTGTAGTTTTTCATGGGAAACAAGTACATGCCATGTATTAATGATTACACACCATGTAGTTTTCATTTTGGAAAGGAAATGAAAAACAAGTACACACTGTGTATTAATGATTACATGTTGTGCAGTTTTATGAAAAACAAGTACACGCCGTGTATTAATGATTACATGCCATGTAGTTTTTCGGTAGGGTTTTTGAGGATATAATATTGTTTTATTAAATGATATTTATTATAATCTATGTGGGTGTATGTTATGGAATTAATTATTCAACATGGGGGTTTTCAATAAGAGTTAATGAAATAAATAAAATGTGTAACGAGTATATTTATTTTCATAACTCTCTAACCTCAAATCTGATTATAAATATCCTCACAACCACAACTCTTTTCATAATTGAATCGTTGTGCACAATAATTCTGGAGAATTCTATCAAGACCGAAAGTACTCCATCCTCCAAGAACACTCTCAAGACTGAGAGAGATCCACCTCCACCAGATCAAGGTGATCTATGGTAGACAAACAAGCAAAGGCTTCTCCACACTAGCAATTGGATATAATCCTTTGGGGACATCCAGAGATATGTGGTGCACGTGTGGATCACCACTAGAGTAAGTCTACACATGGCTTCTGCAATGCAATGGTGAATCACATCGGAACATGATTAGAAATATCAATGAAGAAAGAACGCCATAAAATGTATTTTGTTTTTAATTAATTAAATTAATTATAATCAACCTGTGATTATCCAAATTTATAGTTCTAGGACTATATCTCTTGTCTGTCTATTTATGTGATTTGATCTGTGGAGTCAGGAATTTATCATCGTATTGATCCCGGATTGATCATTGCTAATGAGAAAAATCCAAGTGGGCACATCCACCAACGAGCTTCCGCTACGCCTGGGAGCTTCACGAAGTCCCACTAAGAATTATCCCAAAGGGCCGACATATATAAGGGGTATCAACACAACAGATGGTGCATCAATCGGACGCCCGGTCTATACGTTATTGTCATTTTAGCCCCGAGGGCCATGTTGAATTTGTGATCTATCCAACCTGGTAGAACCCCAACATTTTCCAAAACTCAAGTGGGGTATACCAAAAGTACCCCCTCGATCCATGGTTTTTGTCTCCATAGACGGTTCATCAAACAAACACTCATAGTTCATGTTATGGCCAAAATAGTGAAAAGGGTCAAACTTGGTCCGAGTCCGGTCCGACTCAGTCAGACCGGCCTGACCCGACCTAGACTGTGGGATCCGACCCAACCCACTGGGTCCGGCACGACCAGTTGGTGCGGCCCGGCTTGACGTTGCAGCCCATCCCACTGGCTCGTGACTGGGTGGCCCCGTGGTGGGGTCCACCCTAGGTCCCACCCAAGGGGGAGGCACCCCTTGGGTTCCCCAAACGGTTAGGCCATTTGGGATGTGAGACTGACCGGCCGGTGCCACATGGCACTGACAAATTGCACGTGGGGACCCCAGGTCCCGCTCGGCCCCCCGGCTGGCCGGATGACCAACCCTCCTCTATGGTGCGGTCGCACGACGCACCAGCACTGGCGGCTGGAAGCGATCTGGTCACCCCTCCACTATTGTCGTGGCACCTGCACGCCGGTGGTGCTGAAGCACACCACCGCCTCCTCTTTGCACTGCCAACCATGTGCTAGCCGCCGCCTCTGCTCCGCCATGACTGATGGGCCGGAAACCTCTACTGACAACGTGGTTAAGCCGCCGCCATATTCAAGGTCGGCCAGAGTGCCAAATGCCACTCTCGAGCTCTACCGATGCTAGTCGCTGGCACCGATCATCATCCTCCTCCATCGTGAAGAATGCATCAAAACCACAAAGGTTGTAGAGTGGTCGGGCCATGTTTGTATGGTCCTCACCGTTGATGTTAGAGTGGTAGACATCGTCTCATGGGTAGAGTTTCAACATAAAAGAAAATTAATGATGAATAATAAAAAACACATCCTTACCTTGAAGGTTCCGAAGGAGTTGGCACGAGTAAGAAGACGATGTCATTGAAGAATCTCAACATTCATTGCTTCTACAAGGTGCTTCCGATTCATGCTCGGGGTCAGTTCCTCATTCAATGTTGGAGCATGTTCTTCATTGGAGAATGTTCTCCCAAAGATCTCCTCTCCTTTTCTAAAACATTTTTCCCACGAGAGGTGTGGTTCCAATTTAAAAGCTTAGAGTTTATTTCAATTAATTTTGTCCATTAATTAAATTAGGGTGGAACAATCAATTAGGAGAAAACCCAGAGTCACCTCCCTCATTGAAGAAGGAGTTTACGGGGGTCGGTTGGTCCCCGCCATTAATTTCAAAATGGCAGGTTTTAAGCATGGGAGGTCCCCACCACTAAACATCCAATTTGGAGGTTATTAAAATAAAATAAAGGATGTTCTTTATTTTATTTTTATTTCCATGGAAAAACATGAAAACCAACTTTCACCCTCGACCTACTGTGGTCAAGTTGAATGTATCTCTAAGTGAATAATGGCGTTGCGAGTTCAATGGTGTTCTCAGATTTCAATTCTGAGTACTAATTAAAACGTTATAAAAACCCGCTTGCACATTAACTGAATGTACTTAAAAAAGATTAGAAATTCGTTCCGGGAACTCCGGGCCTCGGAATCATGCATCAGCAATTTTCGCGGGCTCGTAAAATTCTCATATAATTAAAAACCATTACATGGAATTTCCGAGTCTTTACAGACTAAATGCTATTTTAATTTTTAATTTGTTAGTTTTATTTCATTAAATAATTTAATAAAATTTAATCTCATTTAATTTTATTAATATTTACTTTATTTCAAAACCATTAATCATTTGTTTGATTTAATTATTTAATCTTTTTTTATCATTTTTAATTTATAGTTTAATTACATTAATTAATTTGACCCATTTAAATTTATTAATTTATTTCCATTTTCAATCTTTCTTTTACTTATTTTAATTACTTTGATAAGAAACTTAATTAGTTTTTAATTTAAGTTAACTATTTAGTCATTATTAGATTAGTTAATTTTGATTTTCTTAAGGATGGGCCTGAAGCCTTATTTATTAATTAATGCAATGTAAATACCTATTTTAAAGGGGTAGAGGGAGAACCATTACATAACCTGAAGGCCCAGTGGGTATTTAGCTCATTACATGGCCAGTAGGCCCAAATTTTTGGGCCGAGGCCCATTCTCTGAATAGTAGTGCTACAGTACTCTTCCTGCTACAGTGCTACACAATATCCACCCCTACTACAGTGATATGTTGCCGCTACAGTGCCTTCCACTGCTACAGTACACTACAGTACTACTATATCCCCTATTCTTAAATGGGTTTTGAACCCCCATTTTTCATTTAGGATTACAGGGTGCTTACTCCTAAGCCAAATCCCAACTACGTTAGTTAATTTTTAACTATTTTAATTAATTATAATTTTATATAATTTGTTAATCTGTTCATTTAATTTTTTTGTCAATTTTTTTAGTTCATCAAGTGAGATTTCACTATCTATTTTACATTATCGCTGAGACGTCTCATCGAACCACCTCATTTACTGATGTGTGAAGTTAGTCGGTCTACCGTATGTTTTGGGACCAATTCGAAATAGGGTATCTACGGAATCCAGGAACCGAGCCATGACCAGATCTGATAATCAACTAGCAATGGATCCATGGAAGAGACACTAGGAGGAGTGGAGCTGGGAGAGTATGCCGATCGGATATTTGATCTGATTCTAAGATGAATCGACCTAGATCTGCGGTACGACAACGCCTGGAGTGTCGTCGCATCCATAATAAAGAGGAACCCTACCTCCCCTTTTCTAATGCTCAGCGTGTAGAAGATGGGGAGGGGGTGAAGAAAATAAGAAAATAAAAATTTTAAATTTAAATTAATATATAACTTAATTAAAAATTTTATTTTAAAAAATAATAACCAAAAAGATAAATTTTAAATAATAAATAAATCAAATATAAAATTATGAAAATATAAAGTATAAAATATAAAATATTTAAAATATTTAAAATTCATTAATCTAATTAATTTAAAATTTTAAATATTATTATTTTCATAATAATAATAAATTTTTTTCTTATAATTAACAATAATAATTTTTAAAAATAAAAATAAATTAATTAATTACATATTAACATGAAAATTAATCATATTAAATAAATTTTAAAATTAATAAAACATTTAATTTTTAAATGATATTAATGGTTTATAAAATTATTTATTAACAAAATTAATCAAATTAACAGTAATAAAATATTTAATCATTTACTATAGCCAAACTTTAATAATTAAAAATTAATTATTTTAACAATAATAATTAATTAATATTAATGAATAATACTCAAATTTAAAAATATACATATAATAAATTATTATCAATAATATTAATAAAATAACTTAATAAAAAATATTATTTAAATAAATATTTAATCTAATTAAAGACTTTATAACAAATTTAATACTTTATTAATTAATATTTAAATAATATTTCTTTGTGTTTTATTATTTTTTTTTGTATTGTTCTATGATGTATAGGTTCATTGAAGAGGCATAATGCTATCCTGGTGGATTCAACTAACTCGGTGGGAGTTTAGTTATAGGGGTTTCACTAAAACGACCTGTGATGGGGTTAAAAAATACACGTGTGTGGTGCAATAATGTACAACAATGCTATATCGGTGGAAGACATGTAGTGACGCACAACAGATGATGAATGTATTAAATGTATACCAACATTGGAATTTCAATGTACTATCATTTTGAATACCATGCCATTCTTTTCAAGAGCCGAGACTTCCAAGAGATTCATGAGCAGACCTGGAGGCGAACGAGCCTAAGAGCAGAGAAACGTTTAGGGAGTTATTTCTCCTTTTTTCTTAATTTTTAATACTCTATAATCATATATAATTCAATATTGCAATCATTGTGATCATAGGATAGTATTTTCTCAGCACGAGAATTTGATTATAATCAATTTTCATATTGATTTCTTCACATACTTTTCAATATTTCATAATCATAATCAATTTATGAGATTGATTTATGATCCTATGTTTAAATTTTCGCAACACAATTTCTATTTTTCAAATTAATTAATAAAGGATCTATTGGAGAAATGAATTTGGAAGAATTTTTTTGATTATTCTACTATCAAAAACCTTAAATATTTATGGATATTTTATTTCCAATTGTTGTCTATTTAAAATCACAAGTAGTTTGTTTTCTTTTTTGAGTGGTGAACTCCATGAATCAATATAATGTCTATTGAGTATCTTGGAGAGGGGAAATTATCAGTTTTTCTTTGAGGTGTAATATAATATCTTTTTATAATCCAACCATTTGAACAAGTAGAGTAAACATCCTGGGTACTTTTTGTGATCTATGATCCTTTATCTTTGCAAATAAATATTATTTAAATTATTTCATTATGTTAGTATTACATTAGTAGAATATGTTTATCTATAGTTCATCATTATTTTAGTGTAATAATTCATTTCATATTCAAAATATTTTTATTATAATAACTCTATCTATAACAATATATTCAAATAATTTAAAAGTATTAAAAAACCACTCCACTGCTAAAAATAGTAGATTTTAATTAATAAAACCTTAAAATAACTCACCTTCCTTCTATATGGTTCGACCCTACACCACTTCACCAGTTTAAGAGTAAAAATTTTATTTGAAAGGGACATGAGAACCTCTAGTCATATCATGGCATTAAATGAAAAATATTAAACGGATTAAATTATTTTTTTGAAAATTTCACAAAATATTATGGAGTTACTTTCTACCCCCCTTAAAATGTACTTCCCCACTAAATTGTTCTATGTTATAAATGGTTTAATACTTTAAAGGTCCATTCACATAACCCCACATCATAAAATTTAATAGTAAAAAATAATTTAAAAAATAAATATTAGAAACATAACGGTTACCCAGAGTAACATATAACTATATCTCCACATAGGATAACATAGGTTTGAAGTGAAAAATATGGACATTGAATAGAAAAATATTTATAATGTTCATATGGAGAATGATATAGAACATGGTTAGGATAAATTTAATAAAAACCATATAAATATGTTTTGATCAAATATGTCATTTGATCCATCAAAAATGAAGGTACTATGGTACTTGTTTTTGGATTGAGATCATTTTTCATATTGTTGAAGAGATTTAATAAAACTTTTTTATTAAATTATTTCAAGAAAACCGTAGCACTTCTTGTTCCTTGATAATAATACACTCCACCTCTCATTCCATGTAATGTAGGTGAATTTTTATGTCATAAATCATTAATAGATCTTGAGATATCTCAATAGAATAATAGGTCCTTCCATACATTTTAATCCCACTAAAAGTATAGGATATGTTATACAACATGAATAAATCCTCAGATGGTAATATAATATTTTAATCTCTATGAAGTTATCATAAGTTTAACATAAAACATTAAAAAATGGTAAACCTTATAAAAGTTATAGAAGATGAATGTCCAAAACTATAGTAAGAATCCCCTATATTTATCAAAACAATCTTGAAATAAATCCCCCAAATATCATATATTATCTCATAACTATCAAAAACCAAAAATGTGAATACCTTCATTAGTTATTATCTTAAAACATGGTAATTAAATGAATTTTCATACACCCCTACTGAAAAAATAGGTTCTTCCAATAGGTAATTAACCAATAATTACTTATGTAGGTGTGTATCTTAAAAAAACTATTCTATATGAAGCCTGGGTTTAGTAATGTAAATCTAGAAAATTAATGTCATTACATTATTCCAAACTTCATGTAGAGAGAGATAACAAATTATAATACTAATATAATGTTCTATTAATGGTTGAGAAACACTATTTCCATATATCTTAATTTTAAATATTCACAGTGGAAATTCCCCACCACGCAGTGCACCAATTTTGATTGTTCACTTCATATATTGCGACATCAATTCTTTCCCTTTTTCCAATTTTTATAGTATTTTTCTGTTGATGATCACTATTATTAACCCCTATATTTGAGAAATTTTTGGATGCATTACCATACTCCCTGCAATTGAAATTAAAATGTGTGGGAGGTTCATTCCATGGAGTTTTCTCATCATCCACATCATTGTATAACATTTTCCAATCACTTCAATATTAATCAACTCGATGTCCTTATTTTCGACACAAAAAAAATTTACTATCCACATTTAGACAATTACTCCCATTCTTCTTTCAAAACATTTAACAAAAATTAATTATCATCTTCCTAAATGAGTAGTGTCTAGATATTCCTATGAACTTCATATTTCCATTCTTGTTGAAACAATGTGATTTATAGGTAACTCCAACGTCCATTTCATATTTGAATAGAAAAAACACAATATATTCTAAGGTACTAATATATACTCTATCAAAAAACATTGTGAGACTTAGATTTATGCCACAAATGTATCTAATAACCATACCTTCTGGTTGGTTGATAATTCTAGAGTCATACCTTGTATGTCCTGTAAAATTAGCCTTATAGGTAATGAAAGATTCATCACCATTTCGCTTCAAATCTGGGAAACCATTTTATATTTTTGTATGAAGAAAATTAATAACGTACTTATTGAGTAACATGTACTTGAAATTATTCTAGTCTATGGATTCAATTTAATCATTCATCTGCTCACTGAGTACTGAGCCACAATCATGATGCCCTACTATAGATGATGAAGCCCATGTGCACACTGTGTGAAGGGTCACTGGGACAAACTCTACTGAAAACAGGTCCTCAATGTCTTCCTTGAGAAGTTTCACCTCATCATGACCCTGGAGCATCATGCTCCACAATATGCCTAATGCTTCATGTAGAATACTAGCGGTAAGAATCACCATGAGATCAGATGGTGTCCCTACTAGTCAGAAGACTCTCACCATGGAATCCAACCAATCCTCATATGCTTGTGGGTCCATCACACCTCTGAACCTAGGTAGCCTCTAGTGCTAGAACTCTTCGAATGCACTCAAGTGGCATGCACCCTCTACTTCTAGGGCTGGTGGCATCAGTGGCCTGATGGGTAATGGTACCATTGGTGCCTCCACCAGTTCCCCTACAGATAAAGGGCCCTACACTAAGGCCTCATCACTCGGTGGGCTATCATCGCATACTATACCTGGAACCCTAGCCAACTGTCTGTGTGGAGGCATCTGGAAAAGAAACAGGTGCTCCACAGTCAAAAGTTATACCTGGTGAGCTGACTCCAAATGATTATAAAGTTAACTTTTCGAAACACACACAAAATCAGTGTTTTTATGCACTGAGTTAAAAATCAGAAGTCATGGTCCTGGTGTGTGGATACGTCGGTCACCGTACCAACACTGGATTCCCAAAACTGATAACCACACTCACAATACTTATCATTATTGCCGTTAAAAAGATCAAAGAACAATTTTTTATGGTAGAACCAACTCCTCTGATACCAATTTGTCACAACCCATCCCCCGGGGCCCATGCCCTGACTACCCCAAGCTCACCTTCCACAGGCCAGGGGCTGGCGACTAGCACCGAAAGGCGTATTCCCTAAAACCCGGAAGGCACTGCCTATATATCCTGTAAACATACTCATCCAAGAACCCAACAAGATACAAACTCAAGTAAAATTTATAGTAAAAAGAGTGTGTACCGTAAGTAATAGGGCCAGAATAAATCCTAACTAGAATGTACAAGAACAAAGGAAAGTACAAGTAAACTGAACAGCTCTTGTGAACACCTGCCAAGGATCCTACCTGAAGGGTAGGTACAACTCTCAAATTGTTGTCTCTATGGTATGCCTTGTCTAAGTTCCACCTTCGAGCTAGCTCCAGTCCTGGTACACTCGTCCTCTGTCAGCGCTATTTTCCATATGCACCAAACACAACAACATGCGGGTGTAGCCCTTGTAGGGGTGAGTATAATGATACTTAGTAGGGACCCCGATACCCTCAAAGGTCTCACAAAATATACAATGTATAAAACAAAAAACATGAAAACAACTGACAACCATACTTAGCTATATTCCCATACATATTACTAAGTTATCAAGTATACCCATCTCATTCATGAGGAAGCTCAAGGCCCAAATCCTTACCCAAAGTAAAACTTCTCCACAAAGGAAAGAATACCACGAAGGTAACACCACAAAGGAATGTACTACAAAGGTAACACTACACGAAATAATACCACAAAGGTATCACCATGAATGTAATTATCACGAAGGTAACACCACAAAGGTAAGTACCACATAGGTAACACCACACAGAAAAATACCATAAAGGTATCCCCACAAAGGTAATTATCACAAGGGTACTCCACACAAAAGATTAGCATAATGGTAAAGAATCATCTCACACTAGGTATAACATATGTACGGTAGTGAATATGATTAGATGTAACTACTGAATCATCTTACATTGTTAAGAGGCAGAGCCACATAGGATCTTAAATCATTAGACCCACATAGGATCCTAGATCATCAGATCCACATAGGATCTTATTATAACAAACCCACATTGGATCGTAGAGTAGTCCCACGTTGATTCCTATAGGGGATCCAAGAGGGATACCGGAACATAGACCCACATAGAATCTCAAAACACAAACCCACATAGGACCTCTATCTCATGATACACCCATCTACAGGGTTCCCGCACTAATCTCTCTTGATTATAGGAGGGTACACTTCTCATGCCACAGGTCGATAATCAAACTGCCATGAAGTGTAAGGGTTGGTGTCCTGAGAACCAACTATTTTATAATTTGATTACATTAATGTACAATTAATATATATTGTTCATTGTTTTTCATGACTATAATATAATAATTTCTTGGAATATTTTTTGCATTGATAAGGTTATGGAAGATCCATGCTATGATGAGAACCATGAAATGATATGACAATATTCTTAAATAATGTTCTACGATTGGATGACATACTACGATATGACACATAGTATACAAACCATCATGTGGGAGTACTCTTAAGAAGATGAGACTCTCTATCATGGAGTTCGCACATGGTAATATCCAAGATGGGAGATTATGAGAATAGACCCACCAGTAGAAATTCTGCATGTTTTGGTGTCATCAGACATTGCTATCTATGAGCATGTGTAATGGTCCTTAGACTGGAATATTGTCATTAACTCATGTCATGACTCACACACTTAGATTTTCTGACAAAAACCATCACGAAGACAGTTGCCGAGAAGTAGGGTATGTTGGGTGTGTCACGAATGACATGTTGTTAATGCATAAGTCAAGGAAGGATATGTACCTTCTATATTTATGGAAGTAAATATCTTGGGCCCTCTGATTGAAATATACTGTCGAACAAATTCCATGGCCATGGTGTCACAATGAGTTTATTTTTGGAAGTCAAAGAATGATAGATCAATCATATAGGTTTATGAGATTGCCATGATACCTGCTAGATGAGATATTGAGACAAAGGGATCAAATTACACAATAAGTGTTCGTATGATGTGACACATAAATGTGGCGTCAATTTCATTCTCTTGGGTGCCTTGACCCGTTGCTAGATAGTAATCTTGGACTTTAGGCATGCCCACCTAATGCCAACGAGAAAGAGGCCTAGAGGGTCACACACTAAGTGTATCCACGTATCTCAATTAGAATAAATATTATTCCAGTACATGGTTTAATAATTATTCAAAAAAGCGTAAATCATTCTATTGATGGAGGAAGAGGGAAATGAAAAACAAGATATACACGCTGTGTATTAATGATTACACGCTGTGTAGGTTTTCATTGAAAACAAGTAGACGTCGTGTATTAATGATTACACGTCATGTAGTTTTCATTTCGTAAAGGAAATGGAAGACAAGTACACATCGTGTATTAATGATTACATGCCATGTCATTTTAATGAAAAAAAGTACACACCATGTATTAATGATTACACACCGTGTAGTTTTCCAATTGGGGTTTTGAGGATATAATATTGTTTTATTAAATGATATTTATTATAATCAGTGTGGACGCATGTAATGGAATTAATTATTCAACATGGGCGTTTTCAATAAGAGTTAATGAAATAAATTTAACGCATAACGCGTATATTGATTTTCATAAATCTATAACCTCAAACCAGATTATAAATATCCTCACTACACCATCTCTTTTCCTAGGTGAATTGTTGAGTACAACAATTCCGGAGAATTCTCTCATGACCGAAAGAACGCCGTCCTCGAAGAAAACTGTAAATACTGAGAGAGTTCCACCTCTATCAGATCAAGGCTATCTAAGGCGGACAACGTAAGCAAAGGCTTGTCCATGCTAGCACCATGAGATTTCTTTGGCGACGTCCAGAGATACATGGCGCACATGTGGATCACCGATAGAGGAAGTCTACACATGGCTTCAATGACGCAATGACGAATCACACCGGAATGTGATCAGAAATATCAATGAAAAAATAATGCCATAAAAGTTTATTTTGTCAATTAATAAAATTAATTATAATCAACCTGTGAGGACCCACATTTATGGTTCCTAGACAATCCAACTTCTTTGTCTATTTATGTGATTTGATCCGTGGAGTCTGGCATTTATCGTCATATTGATCCTGGATTGATCATTGCTAATGAAAAAAGCCAAGTGGGCACATACACCCATGAGCTTCTACTGCACCCGAGACCTTGAATTGGTATAAAAGGAAGGTCACGATGGTGATTATAGTTATTTAATTTTCATTTATAATTTATTCATTTATATTTGATTCAATTCCAGATAAATCGTTCTATAAAACTGAATGAACAAGAATTTCTCTTCTTCCTTCATTTCTCAATTCACATCACAGAAATGACCTTTTAATTTTAATTTTGATAAATTAAAAACAAGGATCTCATCCAGAGGAGACTCTATTTTTGTCCGTACAACACAATAATACATGGAGTTTTGTGAAAACTACATGATGTGTATGTAGGTTAAACGAACCGGTACTGGTCTGCCAAACCATGTTGTGTGAATTGAGTACACCAGAGTTTTATTACACCATGTTGACCAGAATTGAATGGCTCTTGGAAACCAGAATACACGACGTGTATGTTGAATCAAAATTCCATGTAGTTCAATCTGTTACAGGTGAAACCGTGTACAAAGAAAATCTGTGTTCCACGTACATGGGATTTTCAGGCCAGTAATTGCGTAACAAGGAAGCACACACCGTGTTAAATTAATCTACATGTCGTGTACTCCAAAATTTCCAAAGTACAGAAAACTAGCCAAATCCCCCGGCATGTACTTTGGATAAAGGGTGAAAAATACACGACATGTAGGCTATATTACACACCATTTTCATTCCAGAAATGGAATTTCTCTTGGTTTCCTCTAAAAGTACAAAGACATGTACAAGGAATATGGATGAGAAGAATCTCAAGGAGATTTAGAAAGGAATTTAAGATAAATAATTGATTAATTATAAGATCATAATTAATTTAATTCAATCACGACTTATCTTAAATAATAGAACGATTAAATGAATTTGTATTCTAAATATGCGTAAATGTCATTGCATGCTATAGATGATCATGAGCTAGACCAAAGACCCTTTGTATGTGTGTATGGATTCATTTAAATTTTTTTAATTTAAATTCGATGTCCTGCGAGACTTCTTCCAATAAAATGTACGGCCTTCATGCCCATGGTTTCTATAATGTAAATCCAGCGTAATGGAGGATCTCCCAGGCTAGTGAAGATAGTTCAAAAATATGAAGCCGAGGAAAAACCAACCCAAGAGGATGAAAAGTTGGACATATGGGAGCTACGAAACCCGAACCATCGGGTTCAAGGGGTTTTCCTAGGTCAGGGTTAGCTTATCAAACTACTAGATATGCTAATGAATATAAGCTCATGATCAGGCCATCTTATTTTATTTATGTCTGATTGCATGGTTTATTTATTTTTTATGTGTTGTCACGATCCCATAATTAATGAAATAAACATGCATGCCAGGATGGAATAAAATAAAAACCAAACTATGCATAAACATTATCAAAACATGGTTTATCACTTAAGAATGAATCAGTTATTATTAACAAGAATGTTATAATGAAAAACTACGCACAAAGAATAAAATCCCTCAAATACAATATTAAGTTAGATCAAGCCTTCTGTTACGTGATTATGGGAAATACTCAATAAAACTATGTGTTTGACCAACCATTATTGGGACACTTAGTTTTATAAAGGAAGCTCTTATGAAAGTTTTAGGTTGACTTAAACATTTTACATCAAGAGGAGTATCCCTTGATAGACTTATTGTAAAATAGAGTCAAGTGTAGAGGAAATCCAGGTCAGGATTTCAGGATTGGGAAGTTCACTCAACAGATCATGGTACTGTAATCTCACAGTTGGCAAAGAACTTCTTTCCTAAATACCTTCAAATAGCTTTACCACACCTTGTCGGGGTTATGCGAAGGGGAATATGGATCATTGCCACTAGAATTTCAGAGCAACTAGAGATTCCTTGTTCAATGGTGTGGGCCATTGGGACTTGATAAAATAGTGGAAGAATAAATAAAATTTCTTATTTCTTATAAAAGTAATCAAGAAAGTACTGATAAATATTCTCTTTTAAATTGTATAATCAAATACGACAAGCTCTTCAACCACATTTTCTCTATGATCAATTCTGAACAAAGAAAATATCCTCACCAGTAGTATGTTTCAGGAATGGTTTAGGTGCCTTCAGGTTATCCAATGCCATAAACGAATGTTTTACGTGCTGGAGTCCTCACTTTTTGATTCTCCTGCCCAAGGGGTGAGTGATCAAGATTTCCTGATCTATGATCAACATTTGAACGATTCACATGACGTTCAATGTTTGATGCTATCATCAATGTCTAGTGACTCATGAAGTCTCATGAAGACATGGATGCCTATAGCATGATCAAGCACCACCGTGGTCTATACCAGGAGAGAGTAAGACAGGAAAGGGTTGAGATCTCCAAGGCTCTATTTCAAAGCAAGCTTAGAGAGGGTTCCCCACCCGAGTGTCATGTAGTAAATCTCATTTGCTACATTGAGCGCTTGGAGGTTCTAGGGTTTATACTACCTGAGGAACTGGGTACAGATCTCATTCTCACATCACTCCCCCATAGCATATCTAACTTTGTTGTAAATTTCCATATGAACAACATTGAGAAGTCTCTATCTGATCTTCCTATCATTATTTTCCAAGTGGACAATGATATAAAGCGTGAAAAGCCTTCTGTACTTATAGTGAATAAATGGAAAGGGAAGGGGAATATATTTAAGCCCAAATCCAGGACATTTCAATGAGAAACATTTGAAAAAATTACATCATGATGGGTATTTAGATACTTTTGAACTAAAACCAATTGTTGTATGTCATACGTGTCTACAAGGCAAAATGACCAAAGCTCCATTTAGTGGGAAAGGTGAAAGGGATAAAGAGATTCTAGAATTAGTCCATACAGATGTGTGTGGACCATTTCTATTTGAATCAAGGGGTGGGTTCTTGTACTTCATGACTTTTACTGATGATTTTATTAAATATTGATATATTTACTTAATGAGGTATAAGTTAGATTCTTTTGATCGGCTTAAAGAATACCAGAATGAGGTTGAGAACCAGCTTGGCAAGAAGATTAAGAAACTCCACTGAGACAGAGGAGGAGAATATCTTAATCCGGACATCATTGATTTCTTATGGGAGTTTGGGATTCTATCTCAACTCACTCCCCCTTACATGCCTCAGTTGAATGGCGTTAGTGAATGGAGGAACCACACCATGTTGGACAAGGTGAGATCAATGATGAGTCATGTGAGTCTTCCATTATCCTTTTGGGGATATGCATTACAAAGAACAACTCACATACTAAACCAAGTACAAACTAAATCAATAAATAGTATTCCATACAAATTATGGTGTGGACGCAAATCCATGTTATCAAATTTACATGTGTGGGATAGCGAAACATTTATTAAGGCCTCATAAAGTAACAAGATTGCACCCCAAGGCACAAAGTGTATCTTTATATGATATCCCATGAAAAAAAGAGGATATTACCTATACAACCATTCATATAAAAAGTTATTTGTGGCAAGACACGCCATATTCATTGAGAGGGAGAACATCTCCAAAAGAGATAGTGGGAGCGAGATAGACATCGATGAAGTCGAGGCTCAAGATATACAGGAGTTGGTACAAGAATAGATTTCACAAAGCCCCATGAAAGAACAATCTTTTCCAGAGACACAAGAACTGCGTAGGAGCATGGAAGAGGTGAGAGAACCAGAATGATATGGTTTTCTTGTCACCAAGGATGGTGAATCATTGGTCGAAAATAATGATCCTCTTACCTACACGGAAGTAGTTGAAGGCATAGACGCAGAAAATTGGAAAGAATCCATGAATTCTGAAATGGATTCCATGTACCGAAACCAAGTCTGTATTTTGGTATATCTTTCAGGTGATGTAAATCTTGTTGGTAATCATTGGGTATTCAAGATGAAACTAGACATGGAGGGGCAAATCAGCACCTTTAAGGCACGACTGCTTGAAAAAGGGTTTATACAGCGTCAGGGAATTGACTATGATCAAACCTTTTCACCAGTTGTGATGCTAAAATCCATCAGAATACTATTGGGCATTGCCGATTACCATTACTATGTGATTTGGAAAATGGATATCAAAACAGCATTCCTTAACAGGAACCTCTAAGAAGGTGTCTACATGACACAACATGAAGGTTTTGTCACTCCGAAGGATGTCAACATGGTATTCAAGTTGCACAAATCCATTTATGGATTAAAGCAAGAATCAAGGTCATGGAAAATTTGTTTTTAGGAAGCCGTAATGGAATTTGGATTTGTTAAGAATGAATGTGAGCCTCATGTCGACAAAAGTTTTAGTGGAAGTGTAGTTTTTTTCCAAATAGTACATGTTGTTGATATATTACTAATTGGAAATGAAGTACCTCTATTCCAGTCTGTTAAGGAATGGTTAGATAAATGATTCTCTATGAAATACTTGGGCGAGGCAGCATATATTCTTGGGATCAATATCTATCATGATAGATCCAAAAAAAATTAGCCCTAAGTCAAAGTACATACATTGACATGATACTGAAGTGATTTAGTATAGAATAGTCCCAGAGGGGATTCTTTCCAGTGTCACATGGCATTCATCTTTCCAAAAAAATGTGTCCACAGACACATGAGAAATAGAGAAAATGGCAAGGATCCCTTACGCATCCGCGATTGGGTCAATCATGTAAGATATACTATGTGCAAGGCTAGATGTTGCTTACCCATTAGGTGCAGTAGTCAGATATCAAGGTGATCCAGGAGACCGCCATTGGATGGAAGCCAAGACTATCCTTATGTATCTAAGGTGTACTAAGGATATGTTCCTGGTATATGGAGGTGATGAGGACGTAGTCATCATAGGACATGTAGATGCTAGTTTCAAGACTGATCAAAATACCATGAAGTCGCAGACTTGATACATCTTTAGTTTGAATGGAGGTGCAGTGAGCTGGAAGAGCTCAAAGCATGGTGTGGTTGCAGATTCTAAAATAGAGTCCAAGTATATCGCAGCTTCTGAAGCAGCTAAATAAGCAGTATGGATGAGATGCTTCATCCAAGAGATGTATGTATTACCTAGTAGTAAAGATCCTATGACACTCTATTGTGATAATACTGTAGCGGTGACACTTCCAAAAGAGCCAAGGTCACATCAGAGGACAAGGCACATACATTGGAAGTATCATCTCTGTTTGAATTTTTCTCAGAGTGGTGAAGTTGTAGTGAGCAATATTTCCATGGAAGACAACGTGGAGGACCCCTTGACTAAGGCCTTAACTCAGGGTAAACATGATCCTCATGTGAGTTCTAGTGGACTAAAAGTATTAGGCAGTTGGCTCTTGTCCAAGTGGGAGTTTGTAAGGGTTGGTGTCCTGAGAACCAACTAATTTTTACTTTGATTACATGAATGTACACTTATTATATATTGCTCATTATTCTGCATGACTATAATATTATAATGTACTGAAATTTTTGTTGCATTGATAAGGTCACAGAAGATCCCCGCTATGATGAGAACCTTGAAATGCTATGACAATATTCATAAATAATGTTCTACGGTTGGATGACATACTATGATAGGACACATAGTATACAAACCGTCATGTGCGAGTACTCATAAGAAGATGAGACTCTCTCTCACGGAGTTCGCACTTGGTAATCTACAAGATGGGAGATTATGAGAATAGACCCGCCATTATCCATTACGCATGTTTTGGTGTAATCATACATTGCTATCCACGAGCATGTGTAATGGTCCTTAGACTATAATATTATCATTAACTCATATCCTGACTCAGAAACATATATTTTCTAATGAAAACCATCATGAAGATAGTAGGAGACAAATAGGGTACGTTGGGGGCATCACGAATGAAAATTTGTTAATGGATAAGTCGAGGAAGGATTTTCCCCTTCCATATTTTTGGAAGTAAATATCTTAGGGACTTGGATTGAAATAGAACAATCAAAGATATTCCATGGGCATGGTGTCACAATGAGTTTATTTCTAGAATTCAACGAATGATAGATCAAGCATATAGATTTATTACACTTCCATGAAACCTTCATTATGAGATACTGATATAAAGGGATTAAATTACACAGTAAGTGTTTGTATGAGGGGACACGTCAATGCGGCATCAAATTCTTTCTCATGGGTGCCTTGACCCGTTGGTAGACAGTAATATTGGACTTTAGAAAAGCCGAAGAAAGAGGCCCAGAGGGTCACACACTAAGTGTATCCAAGTATCTAAAGTAGAATAAATACTATTCCCGTACGTGGTTTAATAATTAGTCAAGAAATCCAAAATATTTTTAATGATGGAGGAAGAACGAAATGAAAAAAAAGATATACACTCCATGTATTAATGATTAAATGTTGTGTAGTTTTTCATGGAAGACAACTACAGGCCACGTATTAATGATTATATGCTGTGTAGTTTTCATTTCGGAAAGTAAATGAAAAAGGTACATGCCATGTATTAATGATTACACACCGTGTAGTTTTATGGAAAACAAGTACACACCGTGTATTAATGATTACACGATGTGTAGTTTTCCAGTCGGGTTTTTGAGGATATAATATTGTTTTATTAAATTATATTTATTATATTCAGTGAGGGCGTATGTCAAGGAATTAATTATTCAACATGGGGGATTCCAATAAGAGTTAATAAAATAAATAAAATGCATAACGTGTATATTTATTTTCATTAATATATAACCTCAAACCTGATTATAAATATCCGCACAACCCCAACTCTTTTCCTAAGAGAATCATTGTTCACAACAATTTTGGAGAATTCTCTCAAGACCGAAAGAACTCTGTCCTCCAAGAACACTCTCATGACTGAGAGAGATTCACCTCCACCAGATCAAGGCAATCAAAGGTGAAAAATGCAAGAAAATGCTTCTCCACGCTAGCACCCGGAGATTCCTTTGGCAACGTCTAGTGATACATGGTTCACATGTGGATCACTGCTAGAGGAAGTCTATACATGGCTTCTGCGAGGAAACTAAGATTGACATCAGAATGTGATCAGAAATATCAACAAAGAAATAATTACGTAAAAGGAATTTCTTGTCAATTTATTAAATTATTTATAATCAACCAATGATGATCCACATTTGTGGATCCGGGAATATTCCTCTTCTTTTTCTATTTCTGTTATTCGATCCGTGGAGTCTGTAATTTATCGTCGTATTGATCCGAGATTGATCATTTACAATAAAAAAAGTAAAGAGGGAATGTCCACCCATGAGCTTCCAGTACTCCTAGGAACATCACGAAGTCCCATAAAGATGTATCCTAACCGACCACCACGTACAATAGGACTCAACTCAATAGATGGTGCATCAATCTGATGTTCGGTCTGTATGTAATTGTATTTTTAGTCGTCAGGGCCCGGTTGATTCGGGTTTGATCCAACCCGGCCATACCGCAAAATTATCGAAAACTCAAGTGGGGTATACCAAAAGGACCGTCTCGATCAAAGGTTTTTTTTCACTGCAGACAGTTTGTCTAATAGACAACCGTAGATCATGTTATGGCTGAAAGAGTGAAAAGGGACGAACCTGATCTTGGTCCGATCCGACTCGGTCAGACCGACCCAGCCCGACCCGGACCACGGGATCTGACCCAGCCCACTGGGTCCGGCCCAGCCCGTGGCTGGGTGGCTCTGTGATGGGTTCTGTCCTAGCTGCCACCCAAGGGGGTGGTGTCCCTTAGGTTCCCCAAACGGCTAGGTCATTCGGGTTGGGAGGCCAACCGGCCAACACCACATGGCATCGACAGCTTGCACACGGGACCCCAGGACCTGCTTGGCCCCTCGGCTGGCCGAATGACCCACCCTCCTCCATGGTGCGGTCACGCGCCATGCCACCTCCGGTGGCTGGAAGCGAGCTAGTCGCCCCTCCACTACTACTACGGCACCTACACACCGGTGGTGCAGAAGCGTGCTGCTACCTCCTCTTTGTGCGGTCGGCCGTGTGCCTACCACCGCCTCTGATCCGCCACTATTGACGGGCTGTGTTCCTCCACCAACAGTGTGGTTGTGTTGCCACCATTTTCACGGGTGGTCAGAGTGCTGGGCGCCGCTCTTGAGCCCTACCGATGCCAGTCGTTGGCACCGATCGTCATCGTCCTCCATCGCAAAGAATGCATCAAAACCACAGAGGTTACGGAGTGGTAAAGACATGTTAATTTGGTCCACACCCTCCATGTTAGAGCGGTACCATACAACTCTTGGGGAGAGATTCCAGGTAAAAAAAATTAACAAAGAATAATAAAAAATGCATCCCTACCTTGAAGGTTCTGAAGGAGGAGGCGCGAGGAAGAAGACAATGTCATTGAAGAACATTAGCGTTCGTTGCTTCTGCCAGGCACTTCCAATCCGTGCTCAGGGTCAGTTCCTCATTATTCGTTGGAGCAAGTTCTTCATTGGAGAATGTTCTCCCAAAGATCTTCTCTCATTTTCCCAATCTTTTTCCTATGAGAGGTGTGGTTCCAATTTAAAAGATTAAAGTATATTTTAATTAATGTTTTACAATAAATATATTAGGGTGTCACAATCAATTAGGTGAAAACCAAGAGTCACCTCCCTCATTAAAGAGGGAGTTTACGGGGGTTGGGGGTCCCCACCATTAGTTTAAAAATGGGAGGATTTAAGCTCGGGTAGTCCCCACCACTGAACATTCAATTGGGAGGTTATAAAAATAAAATAAATGTTATTATTTATTTAAATTTTATTTCCATGAACAAAATGAAAACTAAATTTCACCCTCGACCTACTGTGGTCGAGGTGAATGTCTCTTTAAGAGAATAATGACTCTCCATGTTCAATAGTGTTCTCATATTTCAATTCCGATCACCGGTTCAAAAGTTCTAGAAACACGCTCACACGTTTACTAAACGTACTTAAAAATAGTTTAGAAATTCATTCTGGGCACTATGAGTCTCGAAATCACGTGTCGTCAATTTTTGTGGACTCATAGAATTATTATATAATAAAAAAAATTACATGGAATTTCCGGGTCTTTACACACTACATGCTTTTTTAATTTTTAATTTGTTACTTTTATTTGTTTAAATCATTTAATTGAATTTAACCTCATTTAATTTTATTAATATTTACATTATTTCAAAACCATTAATGATTTGTTTGATTGATTTATTTAATATTTTTTTATCAATTTTATTTTCTAGTTTAATTACATTTATTAATTTAACCCTTTTAAATTTATTATTTTATTTCCATTTTTAATCCTTATTTTAATTATTTTAATTAGTTTTATTATCAACTTAATTAGTTTTTATTTTAAGTTAACTATTTATTCATTATTAGATTAATTAATTTTGATTTTTTAAAAGGCTGGGGCCGAATCCTTCTTTATTAATTAAAGCAAAGAAAAACCACTTTTAACTGGGTAGAGGGAGACCCATTACATAGCCTGAAGTCCCGGTGGGTATTTAGCTCATTACATGGCCCGTAGGCCCAAATTTGTTGCCAGAGGACCGTTCTTTTAATAGTACTGCTATAGTACTCTACCAGCTATAGTGCTGCACAGTATCCGCCACAGCTCTAGTGACCTCCCACTGCTATAGTGCCTGACGCTTCTAAATTATGCTACAGTACTACTACAGCCCCTTGGGCCTAATGTGTTTTGAACCCCCATTTTTCATTTAGGATTACGAGGTTCCTACCCCTTTTCCAAACCCCAACTACGTTAGTTAATTTTGAAATGTTTTAATTAATTATTATTTTATATTATTTTTTCATTTGTTCATTTAATTTTTTTTCAATTTTGTAGTTCATCATGTGAGAGTTCACTATCTATTTCAAACTGTCAGTGAGACGTATCATCGACCCACCTCATTTACTGATTTTTAAAGGGAGTCGATCTACCGTATGATTCAGGAGAAAATAAAAATAGGGTATCTACTGAATCCAGGAACTGAGCCAATACCAGATCTGACAATCAACCTATAACAGATTTATAAAAGAGACACTAGGGGGAGCGGAGCAGGGAGAGTCTGCCGATCGGAGCTTTGTTGTGCTTCTAAGATGATTCATCCTAGTGAAGTGGTTCGGCACAACCTGGAGTGTCGCCGCATCTATACTGAAGAGTAACCCTAACTCCCCTTCCCAATGCACAGCTTGTAGAAGATAGGGAGGGGGGAGAATAAAATTCGAATATAAAACATTAAATTAAAAATAATATATAACTTAATTAAAAACTTGATTTTAGAAAATAAAAACCAAATAGATAAATTTTATGTAATAAATAAATCAAATATAAAATTAAGGAAATAAAACATATAAAAACTAAATTATTTTAAATATTTAAAATAAATTAAACTATTTAATTTAAAATTTAAAATTATATTGTTTTCAAATTATTAATAAATTTATTTTTTATTATTAACATTAATAGTTTTAAAAAATAAAAATAAATAACTTATTTAAATAATAACATATAGCATAATCATATTAAATGAATTGTAAAATTTATAAAACATTTAAATTTTAAATGTTATAAATGGTTTATAAAATTAATTATTATCAAACTTAATAAAATTAACAATAATAACATATTTAATTATTTATTGTAACTAAACATTAATAATTAAATATTAAATATTTTAATAATAATAATTAAATCATATAAATGAATTATAGTCAAATTTAACAATATACTTAGAATAAATTATTATCAATAATATTAATAAAATTACTTAATAAACAATATTATTTAAAAAAATATTTAATCTCATTAATGACTATTTAAAAAATTTATTACTTTATTAATTAATATATAAATAATATTTCGTCATGTTTTATTTTTTTATTTTTCTATGAGTGCAGGTTCATTGAAGAGGCATAATTCTGTCCTGGTGGATTCAACTAACTCGGTGGGAGTTAGTTACCAGGGTTTTTCTAAAACGACATGCGATGGAGTTAAAAAATACACGTGTGTGGTGAAACAATGTACAACAAGTCTATATAGTTGGAAGACATGTAGTGACACACAACAGATGACAAACGTATTAAATGCAGAGAAACATTGGAATTTCAAAGGACTATCATTTTGAATTCCATGCCATAATTTTCAAGAGCCGAGACTTCCAAGAGATGCATGAGCAGACCTAGAGGAGAAGGAGCCTGAGAGAAGAGAAGCATTTCGGGAGTTCTTTATCCTTTCTTCATAATTTTTAATACTCTGTAATCATATATAATTCAATATTTCAATCATTTTGATCATTGACTAGTATTTTCTCAGCTCGGGAATTTGATTATACTCGATTTTCATAATGATTTCTTCACATACTTTTCAATATTTCAGAATCATAATCAATTGATGAGATTTATTTATGATTCTATGTTTAAAATTACAAAACATAATTTTAATTTTACAAATTAATTAATTAGGGATCTATTGGCGAAATAAATTTTGAATAAATTTTTTGATTCTTCTACTATCAAGAACCTTAACAATTTATGGTGATTTTATATTCAATTGTTGTCTACTTCAAATGACAAGTAGTTTGATTGCTTATTTGAGTGGAGAACTCCATGAATCAATATTATGTCTATTGAGTTTCTTGGAGAGGTGAAATTATCAATTTTCCTTGATGTGTAATACTATATTTTTTTAGAAGTCAACCATTTGAACAAGTAGAGTAAACATCCTGAGTACTTTATGTGATTTATGCTCCTATGTCATTTCTACTAAATATTAGTTAAATTATTTCATTAGTTTAGTATTACATTATTATAATATGTTTATCTATAGTTCACCATTAGTTTAGTGTAATAATTCATTTAGTAGTCAAAATATTTTTCTTATAATCACTCTATCTAAAACAACATATTCAAATAAATAAAAAGTGTTAAAAAACCACTCCATTGCTAACAATAGTATATTTTAATTAATAAGACCTTAAAATGACTCACCTTCCTTGTATATGGTTCGACCTAGAACCATATGACTAGTGTAAGGGTAATAAATGTAATTTGTAGGGTCATGATAACCTTGATCCATATCATGGTGTGAAATGAAAAAATTTAAACTGATTAAATTAATTTTTGAAAAGTTCACAAAATATTATGGTTTTACATTCTAACCCCTTAAAATGATTTTCCCCCTAAATTATTCTATGCTATCAATGGTTTAATACTTTAAAGTTCCAATCACCTAACCCCACATCATAAATATTAATAGTAAAAAATACCTTAAAAAGGAATATTGGAAACATAATGGTTACCCAGAGTAACATATAACTATATCTCCACATAGAATAACATAGGTTTGAAGTGAAAAATATAGACATTTAATAGAAATAAAACAATAATGTTCTTATGGATAATGACATAGAATATGGTTAGGATAATCTTAATAAAACCCATATAAATCTGTTTTTCTCAAATATTTCATTTGATTCATGAAAAATGAAGGTACAATGGAAATTGTTTTTGGGTTGAGATCATTTTTCTTATTGTTAAAGTTTTTTAATAAAAAAAGTTTCTTAAATGATTTCAAGACAACCGTAGCCCATTTTTTCCTTGATAATCATCCAATCCATCACTCATTCCCTAAAATGTACGTGAATTTTTCATTCATAAATCATTAATAGATCTCGAGATATCTGAATAGAATAATAGGCCATTCCATCCGTTTTAATCCCAATAAAATTACAGGATATGTTATACAACTAGAATAAATCCTCATAAGCTAATATAATATTTTAATCTCTTTAAAGTTATCAGAAGTTTAACATACACCATTTAATAAATGGTAAACCTTATAAAACTTTTAGAGGATGAATTCCCAAAATTATAGTAAGAAGGGCCCTAAATTTATCAAAACATGCTTCAAAAAGATCCCCCAAAAATCATATAGTATCTCTTATCTTTCACATAACAAAAATGTGAATACCTTTTTTAGGTATTATCCTAAAACATGGTAATTAAATGAATTTTCATAAACCCTTACTAAAACATAGGTTCTTCCAATAGATAAGTCAAAAATAATTACTTATATAGGTGTGTATCTTAAAAAAACTATTCTATTGGAAGTCTGGGTTCAGTCACGTAAATCTAGAAAATTAATGTCATTACATTATTCTAAACTTCATGTAGAGAGAGAAAATAAATTATAATACACATATAATGTTCTATTAAAGGATGAGTAACACTATTTTTATATATCTTATTTTTAAAAATTCACATCGGAAATTCCCCACCATGCAGTGCACCAATTTTGATGGTTCACATCATATGTTGTGATTTCGCATTCATTGCCTTTTTCCAATTATTTTCGATGTTTTTTTGTTGATGATCAAAGTTATTAACCCTTGTATTTGTGCACTTTTTGGATACATTACCATACTCCCTGAAATTGAAATTAAAATGTTTGGGATGTTCATTCTTTGGATTTTTCTCATCATCCACATCATTGTATAACATTTTCCAATCACTTCAATATTTATCCACTCGATGTCCTTCTTTCCCACCCATAAAAAATTTACTATCCACATTTAGACAATTACTACAATTCTTATTTCAGCATTTATAACATAAATTAAGCATCATCTTCCTAAATGAGTAGTTTGTAGATTTTCCTTTGAACTCCATCTTTCCATTCTTGTTGAAACCATGTGATTTATATGTAACTCCAACTTCCATTTCGTATTAGAATTAAAAAACACTATATATTCATGGGTACTAAAATATCTTCTATAAAAAAACATTTTGAGACTTGGATTTATGAAACTCATGAACCTAATGACCATACCTTCTGGTTGGTTGACAATTCTATAGGCATACCTCGTATGACTTTCGAAATTATCCTTATAGGTAATGATAGATTCATCATAATTTCTCATAAAATCTAGGAAATCATTTTATATTTTTGTGTGAAGAAAATTAATAACGTACTTATTAAATTATATGTTCTTGAAATCATTCTAGTCCATGTATTCAATTTGATCATTCGTCTGCATACTATTTATTATAGTCCACATGTTTTCTGCTTCACCCTCTACCTGATAAACACATAGAATGACCTTCCCATGTTCGAAACACATGAGAATAGAGATTATCATTTCATTTTTACTAATATAGGTTTATGTAATATGGGGATCATAATAACCATTTAAATTTGTTGGATAATTCCACCTGAAGGAATAAATATAATGTTCTTCCAACATTTTATCATTTGGAATCTAAACATGATTAATATCTTGAGTAATATGTGTTAGTATATTAATGAGTTTTTTTATTATAGTTCCCATTTCAATCAGATTTTCAGGATAAAGATTTTTTAATTTTATCTATAAATCAATATTAAAATGGATTTTTTGGCTTCCATCAGTGGACTGCAACAAAAATCATACATTAAGAAACATTTTTTATTTGAGGAACTTCATAATCATAAAAAATCACTTATAAGATTTATATCATTTGACACATTCATTAATTGATGATGACACTTATTTATCTTAAGTTATTCAGAGATGACTTATTTTTAAAACCTTCATAATAGCTCCTAAAGATTTGTTGAATTCAAAAATCACATCCCATGGGATTATCAGACTTGGTGTGCAATATGACTTATTGTCATGTACCAAGTTATGCTGGAGTTAGGCCGGACACAACATGTTAGAGTTGCTATCCTTGGGAATATCTATTAGATATCTAGATCCACTTATAGTGAATAGATAAGTATATATTTCAATGAAAACCTATTACTCTATCCTTTACCAAAATTTCTAGATATATTCATAATCATTTTATTTTCCTTAGTCTTATCGTTAAACATTTCCTTAGGGTTGTCACTGAGGTTTTCTCATCCTAATTTCCATATGATAACCATCTTTTTTCTATAATACCAACTACAACAACCCATTCTTTTCATAATTTAACACCACTATTTTGAAATACTTAAAACATTAGAGAAATTGATTCCAAAAGAATATATTATACGGTTTCTTTAGAAAAGTGGAAATGTAACCATTAGTACGTTAGTGAGATGCATTATGTCCCACTTGGTTTTCAATTATTATAACCCTTCTTATAAATATCTTGAATAATACATATCTTCATAAATTGGGTAAGGAAACCTAAAAGGGGTGAGCTCTAAAACTCTTTATGCATAAACAATGTAGATATATATTCATAAACATGATCATTGGAGTATGAGATAGTAATCATAAAATTAGAGGATCATACACTTAATATCAAAGATCGTTAAAATAAACCCTGGTACAGAGAATTGTATTTCATAAAACATGAATAATAATGAGATCAATAGGATAATATATTAAACAATAACATAGTAGTATGACATTGATTGTTTGTCATACACATAAGAGAAGACAATCATTTTTCAATGTTACTTACCAAGTCCATCATAACATTTTTGGATCAGGATAATCAACCATGGAACTACTTTAGACTTGGGCTAACGACATGTTCAACCACATAATTTTGGGATTCTGCTACAACCCGTGTAACCTCTTACCTTTAGGCAGGGGATACAACCCATGCACCTTTATATTTTTATGCACGAGCTACAACCCAAGTACATTATTGTGATTAAGATTGGGATACAACATTTTTACCCTTCGAGCTAATATACCAATTATCACTATCCAATGAATTAGAGGGAGATATTATTCCCCACCATCTCATAATGTAATCATACATACATGTGTCAGTTTCACATAAACTGTCATATCATAAACAATGAAATGAAATGGATGTCATAAACATACAATCATATCTAAACCTATGGAAAAGATATATCATTCATTATAATTTCATCAAAATCATAACCCATGAAATAAATGTTATTTAAAATCCTATAACCTATGAAAAATATATGGGATTCATAAAAACAATTCTATAAAAACATAAACAATTTAGTGAATTCATATGAATGGAATATTGTGATCATTCCCCCATAAAGAAATGAGTAACATAAAAAAAATTTATCTTATATGGAAAATAATTTTAAAATATGCTTAAAAACATTTTGTATGGAAAATACCATTTCCTATTTTGAAAATTCGTTATGAAACATGAAAACTTTTGAAAAAAAATTCCTTGAAAACATATTGAAAACATATAAACAAATATTAAAACAAATTTGAAAATATTTTTTTTTGAAAATAATTTCATTACTCATAAAATAGTAATTGAAAACATTAAAATTCAATTTTTTTTGAAAAAATTCATTTGAAAATATATAATATAATCTTTGAAAATCATTTGAAAAATGTTAAGACATAATATTTTTTTGACAATACCTTTTCCCTTGAAAAGCATTTTGATGTTTAGAAATCTCCATAATATTAGGGAAATTTTTAGTAAATGAAATAACATTATAAACATTCAATTTAAGTATCATTGAGTTGCGGCCATTATGGATGGTAAGTCCATACATGAAAATTATTACTTTCTAAAAGATAAATATTTAGAAAAGTAACTAGATATAATAATGAAGAAAAGATTAATTGTAAACTGAATTTGTAAAAAAATTATACATGGGTAAAGATTTCCTTTAAAAATAATAGGATAATAAAAAATAATTTTTGAAAACATTTTTAGAAAACAATGTTATTAATTAACGTGGATTTTAACCAAAAGGAAAAAAAGAAATTCGGATTTTCATAAACTTATTTCCTGATTATATTTATTCAGAAACAGTGGGAAAGTGGTACCATTACATGGAAAGTACACAAATAAATAAATGGTAATAAATTAAATGATTTTAATTGAGATATTTGTTGTATTATTTCATTAATAGAATCATAATTATAAAAACTATATATAAATAATGATATTTTGGTTATAAACCATTAAAAATTTGGTAAAAATGAATCATATTAAAATAATGATAATAATATTACATGAATCTATAAATTTAATGAAAATAATCATATTCGAGATATACATTTTCAAAGGAACTATATATAACTTATTGATAAATATAGGTTCATAACATGTCACATGTCTCAAAGAAGGAAAATTTAGATAAACTTATTTTTCAAATTCATTAACTTTTAAAACAAAAAAACCCCATGAAATAAAGATCATAAAATTAATATGTTAAACCCCATTTAATTAAGTATACTAATAATATAATACATTAATGTGATGTGTATTCCCCACAAAAATGAAATGAGAGGAGAAGAATAAATTTATCTAACATAATAAAAAGTGAGTTGAAATCCCCTTAACTAAAGTCATCAATTAATTTATACATCTTAAAACCATTTATATAATAAACATAAGTTTATTATAATTCTTAAAAGAAATCATATTATTATATATAATAACATATAATATTTACTTGTGACTTCATATTTCTAGTTTATTGATAATTTTATCTTACAATAATTTTTCAGGTAATAATTGCTTTCTTTATCGTACGTAATTTGAATTGTTATTGTTAATCCCATTACATAGATCAAGATTAAAATTTTTATAGATGATAAATCATTATTTTTGTTTCTTATATTTTCAGTATATAAATATTTATAGTAATATATAATGTATTGATATATTAAACGAAATAGACTATTCATAGAGATAGTAGGTCATACGTAAGTATAAATATTGCTTTTGTTTTATTCTCATATATAAATAATGAATGTAAATGAAATATATGTTTAATATCATTATATAGAAAGTATTATGGCATATATATCACATAAATTACCATATACCATCCTTAAAAAATTATACATAATGTGTTAACGAATCACATCTCTTTGAGAAGGTGGTAGTCCACACTTCAACAAAGGAAGTTATCATATTGACACATAATGGAAAGCATGTAGGAATGATATATTTAATAAAAAATTAAAAATATTTCATAAATATAATATATATAATATAAAAATATATTTTCCATCATATTTACCAACCATTATATTTGGTAAGGGAATCACAGACATCATTATTTTGTGAGGAGGTAGTTTATTGTACTTAAAGAACAATATGTTTCATACCCATTATATGTATGATTTTGTAAGTGTGGGTAGAACAATTTGAATAAAAATATATCATCGCATTTAGGATAGTTATTTTATTATATATTTATGTAAAAAATAGATTAGGATATGACGAATGAAAATAAAATAATGAAGCTTGAGGAAGGATGATACATCTTCTTGTGTTACTCCAACTTCTTCACTCAAAAGGGATTCCATATTTGGATTTATTCCAAAGAGAGTATTAAAATAATAATATAGGGATATTAGGAGATTATTTAATCATATTTTTGGGCTCAAAAAATGTCTTGAGAGTTTTGAATAAGTGGGAGGGGTTTTTTCCTTTTTATTGTAGAGGAGGACTGATATTCTTGTAAACTTTCAAAAAGGGAATTACACCCATGTTTTTCTAGGAAATGTTTCTAGAACAATTAAAACATTAATACCAATTAGAGTATAGGGTCTATATATGGTAATAAAATTGATTTTGGACAAGTTTCAATGTCTTTTTTGGCCTTATGTTTAATGTTTAGTCGTTTATTAAGATAAATTTCTCTTTATCATTCCTACCAATTTTAAATAATATCACAAAATATCTTGTTCGAAAAATTCATTGAAATTAGTATAAATTATAAATTATTATAATTAAAAATATTTAATCCATTTTTCCAAATTCAAATTACATATGTGGACAAAATTTATTAAAATATAATCCAACAGATGTGATGACAATGTGGGTTTTTAAGTAAAAACGTTTGAATAATTTTTATGATTTTATATACAATTTAAATTTGAAATTAAATAAAAATAAATAAATTGGATATATACATATATATAATCATATTTTACCTCAAAAATAAAAAAACGAATTTATCATTATAAATAAATAAGATAAAATTACAAATTTGAATTAAAATTCGTTAGTTTTCAATATTCATCCAAAAAATGAAACATCTCACAAAAATAGAAAAAAATCATCCTAAACTGTTTTTTATGACCCTACACTTCAATGATGTTGTCTATTTTGAAATGAAAAATCATTAAAATATACAAAAAGTATTTAAAATGGGTTTTCCACAAAAAAAGTGTTAAAATTACCTTTTAAAGTATATATAATTTTATTTATTAATATATTATACCTATCAACTCAATTGTATGAGTATGAAATATATAGACTCAATATATAGTATATAAATTTAATTTAAATAATTAATCAATATTGTTTTATTTAATTTATTGAGATAAAATTGTATTTGTATATAGAAAATAGATTTATTTTAAGATTTATTTATTTATTTTGAAATAGTTATTGCATTCACTTATACTAATTTTTCACAAATAGAATAATTTTATATACATTTTTAAATAAAAATTTAACAATTTCTCTATACCTATTCATAACATCCTTTCAAATGGATAAGTGGTTTATTTAATAAATATTTTATAATAATATTAATATTATATCATAGTTTGGTAAAAACACGGCCTTGTATGTTATGAAAGCAATCAAATTAAGATTCCATTATGTGTAACAAAATAAAAACATATGTTCCTATGTGACTCAAGCTAATATAAGTGTTTCATGTAATTTCTTAATGACAAACATCGTTCTTTAATATAAAAAAACTATATTTAGTGTTGCGTGAAACGACATATATAAAAAAGATTAAATTAATTTGAAAACTATATTCCAAAATAATAAGGGTCATTCAATGGAACCATGATCAATAGAGGAGAACCAAAAATAAAATATCAACACATTTCTTAAAATGAAATATGTTATTAATGAAAACAAGAACTTTACATACAATTGATATTAAATATGTAATAAAATAAAATAAGTAAATTACATTTGGTATGATATATTTATGTTTTGTTCTAAAATATATGTAAGAAAACATACATTTTTTATATAGGTGGTTCAAATTTATAATAAAAAAGTCATGACTTAGGGTAATGAATTTCTAACCTCTCTTTTTTTTCTGGGAGACATATGAACATTCCAAACATGATTTTTTGGGTTGTGTATATTCTTTACTTTTGACATGTTATATTTTGAATCAATTATTAAGTTTATGATAATTAATGTTTTAGTTGATTTCATGTTTTTTATTGTATTATGATTTGTAATATTACAAAATTAGTATTGCATTTTTTCTCAATTTCTCATCCTTGAGATGTATGTCATGTTATTCACCTATATTATTTCACACAGTGTAAATAATGTCCCATTAAAAATTAATATAATGAATTTATTATCCCCATGATATTTTATGTTCAATTATATGTAATTCCATCATCGATATTATGATATATTGTAAAAAAGTGGTACTCATTTATTTTACAATCATATAATTTATCAGGAGTGTTTATAATTATATTTACATGGATAATATATTAAGATGCATATCCCATGAAACTCATTAATTTTATTCTCCCATAGTTATTAAATATATTTTTAAGTAATATGACCAATTTTATACTAATTGGTTGTAAGAACCCAGTTCTTATTCTTATGGTACGTGTTTCTTCTTTTCCTTTTTCCTTAAGTGTTTATGAGATAATAAGGAAAATGGGGGAAAATACAAAAAAATTTGGGTACACGTCGTGTAATTTTCCACATGCCGTGTACTTTGGCTGTGTGTGATGAGTTCACAGGGCGCATTGGCTTGTCGGTGATGATGGGTGAAAAAACTCACTACACGCCGTGTACTTAGTATTAACACGCCATGTAATCAGTCAGAAGGTGAATAGTAATGCGGTGGATGTAGCTGCCAGCGAAGCGACCACACATGTCGTGTACTTAGGAATACATGTCGTGTGCTCATATCAACAGATGAATAGTTCAGTGGTGAAAAGTACCCACCACAGGAATAGTTAGAAAAAAATGAAAACTACACACCATGTACTTGAGAGTATATTCCCTCTAGTTTGTTTTTTTTTTCTACTTAAAATGGGTAGTAGCCTCCTCTTTCAATAGAGAAAGATTAGTATGTCGGAAGAGCACGTGAGAGAGGGTCGGATCTTGGAGGAGCTCCCGATCATCCACTGGAACTCAGATTCCTTCACTGACGGTCTCAATTGAACAGCGTGGGTGAGTTCTTCACTCTTCTTGAACCCTTCCTTCCAACTCTTTCCCGAGGGAATGTTATTTGGGCTTGAAAGCCTTTTAGTTTATCCCAGAGAAACTCCGTTCTCGGGTGTTTAGTGAGGAATTGTTCATGTATATTGATTAGAGTAGATCAAGGTAGGTGGTCTGATGTTTAATTCCAATTGTCATGTTGTTTTTCTGTACCATTGTGCAATGCGTCCATGTTTGGGGTGTCGTATTGATGAGTCATTGAATAATTAAATTCATATAATTGCATATACAATCTAATTATAATTGTAAACTGAATTCTGGGATCATTTCTTAGATCAGGGCCACCTCGTGGGTGTGTTCCCTTGTTTAGCCATTTGGCCAGGTAACCTGAGGGTATCACATGATTGTAGCATGCTTTGAGTTTTCTTGAGAGAAATTGTATATAATTGCTTACTGTGTGTTGGGATCGGCCTGGTTACTTTTTTATGCCTGAGGGTAGTGGTTTTCTTTGCCTGTGGGCAGCATTTTGTTTATCCTGAGGGCATGTGTGTTTAGCCTGAGTGCAGTGTTTCATATTCCTGAGGGCAGTTGCTTCCGGGCGTGAGGGAATTATCTCGTATGCATGAGGGAAATTTTCATTATGCCTATGGGAAATCACCTGAGGGTTTCAATTCTGATTACTTGATGGTAAGTTATTTCATGTCTAAGGACTATGTTTACTTCGTATCTTCACTGTAGTGATTTTACACGATATACCTTCCAAGCTAAAGCACATGCTTGGTATTGTTTTACCTTGTACTTGTTAGATAACTTGTTGTGGTTTTTGCAGAGGCATTGTATACGATATTTTCAGATGAGGCTGAGTCTCGGAAACATATAATTAAATTATATTGAATTTTTAAATAATAATTAAATGGAAATGGAATTGGTAGGAGTAGCTACTTTTGAGTACTTTCTAGTTTACTGTATTTTCATTACTGCACACCGCTGTTGCACAAACTCAGTGATAGTTGGTAATGGGCCTTTGGTGGTTACATAATGGGATTTATTTCTCACACCCTGTTTGGGTCGTGTCTTGGGCCCAAAAAAACATTATTGCTATAGGTGTTGATAAGGAAAAGGGTCCCTATACAGGTACTTGACTGTTGTAGAGGAGTAGGAGAGCATGGGCCCAAGATTAGGCTTGCGATGCTGTAGAGTTCCTACTGCACTATTTCTATTTTTCTATGTTGTATGTATAACTTGTATTGTATTATTTTAGATTGCAGTGTATCCTGTTTTTACTGCTTTCTTAGACTTAGGGACATATTGAATCATTATATATATATATATATATGACTATTGTCATCTTTTACTCGTGTATTATTGTCCATTTCATCTTAGTATGGGTTACTGCTTCCGCTTTTGGTATGTTTGTATTTTCTCCGCTGTGCTACACTTTAAAAAATGGGGGCATAGTTTCCCCACAATCAGACCTTAGCCCTCACTTCTAGTCGACAGCCTTTGGCATTTGGGGAAATGCGCTTGAGGTCATGTGAAAAACTGGGTTCGGGGCACCCATTTAGTGACACCCGGATCTAAGACGTTACAAAGTGGTATTAAATGAATTTTCTTTTCTTTCAGTCATTTTATTATTTGGAGGAAACCGAAAGATATATATTTTTAAGGGATTCAGTAATAACTGTGCCCGAGAGTAGCTACCCCGTGAACAGTTAAAAGCCGTATTTCCTCGAATTAAATTGAAATTTTCTATTTAGTATTATCATAATTGATTTGATTTTCACCTTTTGGAGACACTCTTGTTGGTGTGCTGTTTATACGTTTATACCTGGGTTCTGTTTAGTGGCAACCCAAGGAGATGAGGGTATTCCATCTCATGAATCATTTAGGCACATGTTAGAATCATATTCCATGCATAGTTTCTATGCAATGTATGTGCATTAAAAATTTCATTTTGTTGTGATAGATTTTGTGCTAGGAAATGCATGTTGTTGTGATAGATGCCTTGATAAATACCTATTATTTGATAGGGTATTATTATGTTTGGTTCTGTAAATGAATGAAAAACATTGGTTTTTGAGGATTCCGAGCCCTCATCAACCAGAATTTGGTGGATCATTGACTTGTAGACCTTGTTATAACATGTATAAAATGCCAAGATTTGATTCTCTGGGAGTATGGGCCCTCACGGATCGGAATTTGGCACTTAGGTGTTGGTTTTAGTGTTTTTCTGGGCTCTGGAGTAGTTTCTAAGGCATACTGTCTGGAAAAACCCAGAATACACAATGTGTAGTTCAGACTACATGCCATGAAATCTTCTGTTCGAGAAGAAATGAAAAACTTTTAGGTACATTCTGTGTACCGTATGTACACATCGTGTAGTTCCTAACTATTTCACAGGCCGTGTAGGCAGAAAAACAGGTTTGAGAAAACTCTAAGGGTACACGCAGTGTACTGGTTGTACACATCGTGTCGTGTTGACCCTGTGTCCGACCATGTAACTAACAACACTGACAGAGGAAATCTTGGTTTATACACGCTGTGTCACTGTCGAACACGCTTTGTAGTGTAACCTAGGAATCCAGATGTGTAACTAACAAACACGGGTTGGTGTAATCCTTTCATGTACACTCTGTGTCCTTCTGAAACATGCCATATTGTGTGAGCTGTGTGTCCGGCCGTGTCTCTAACAACACGCTTCGGCGAAGCTCATTTAGTACACGCCATCTACCCGAGGGACACACCGTGTAGTCATGAACAGTGAATGACCATGTGGACCTGGACGTGTGGCTGGGAAAATGGGGTGGTTTACATGCCTTGTGCGGGTGTAACATGCTCTTTAGTGTCAGCCGAGTTTCCATCTGTGTGACTAACAACACAGGCAGTTGGAATCTAAGCAGTACAAGCTCTGTCTATCTGGAACACGCTGTGTAGTCTTATCTCTGTACCCAGCCGTGTAACGGACAACACGGGTCAGTGAAGCTCGTCCAGTACACACCATATATATCATAAACATTCCGTGTAGTCTTGTTTAAAAGACATCCATGTGGCTAAGATAGTAGAAGGACTCATGAAGGAAAATTCAAGTACACGCCATGTGAGTGGACAACACACCGTGTGTTTAGTGTGTTACACGACCAGTTTTGGAATAAGTACATGCCCATGTGAAAGACTTGAGTGAACACACCATGTAGTTATTATACACGTCGTGTAGTCTTGTTTTAAAAAACTTGAATGTTTTCTTTCTCTTTTTCCCTTCTTACACTAATTGTTTTCAGTCCTTGATTATCAAAATTTAAGGAGTTTGTTTGACCTTGTAGATTCATGCCGCCGAGACGACCTCAAGTTGTTTTCCAGGAGAGCGGCAACAAGTATAATCTAGAGGCAGTAGTCCACGGGCTACTGATCGATCCTCCAACATAGAAATATGTGGCGCCAGTAGTTATACCAGACACAAGCATGGAGGTGCAGTTCTGTGAAGGCTTCATGAAATTTATACATACCTTCCAGGGAGCACCGCCGACTGCCACATCTATGGAAGAGCTGACTCTTATATTCTAGTAGCATCATCCGCCTGCGTTTTCAGGGGATGGTGGACCACAGATGGCGAAGTCTTGGATGGGATCTATTCAGACTATCTTCGAGCATCTGGAGATGCCTTTAGGGTGGAGGGTCAAGCTCTCTACTTTCATGCTGTGTGATTCCACCAAGAGGTGGTGGGATGTTACCACCCCAACTGAGCATCACTGAGACATGGCGTGTGATTATTTTCAAGTAGTATTCTATGAATTTTTCTTTCCGGAGATTCTACGGATAGATCGAGCATGAGAGTGCTTGAATCTGCAGTAGGGCGCTATGTCAGTGATGGACTATTCTGCCCGCTTCACCATGCTACAATGCTTTCACCTGTTCTGGTGGGAGATGAGGCGTTGAGGGATAGACGTTTTAAAGATGGTCTTCGATAAGACATCTGAGCACTGGTGAACATTTTCAGGTTTCCTATCATGCATGATATTGTGAACCAAGAACTAATTACTGAGCGGAACCTGCAGGAATCTAGTGGTGTATGACAGGGCGGTTCAACACCAGTTTCTTGTACTATTTCTTCTGGTAAGAGGAAGATACAGATAGATTTCTCTCACAGTGGCTGTACTAGCCAAAATATTTCTTCAGGTGGAACGATTATGTGCTACCAATGCGGTAAAGAGGGGAACAAGAGACCTCAGTGTCCACGTGACCCAGTGGAGTGCCTATATATTGGAAAGATGTGTCATATACAACGCTGTTGTAGGTAATTTACACTAGTGGCTAGTGAGAGGGGTTATGTGCAGACTCTGCATGCTGGAGGAGAGCCAGAAGATTCTTATCAGTCAGGGATTTAGAATACGTCTAGACGTTCAGTCCGAGGTGGTGGTTGTGGCCGTGACAGCCAGAACTCAGGATCTCAATGACACCAAGTAGGGTCAGCTTAGGGTAGCCAGTTATGTCACAGGGCCGTGGCACGGGGTAGGCATATGAATTGCAACATATCCAATAGGAGCAGGATCCTAGACCTTCCACCGTCAGAGGTACTATTCTAGTAGCTTCTATATTTTCACCAGTAATTTTTTATACGGGTAATTAACATAGCTTTATATCTATTCCCATTATGTAGATCCTTGGGATCTATGTTTTTTCTTCTAATGGTATTATAAATCTAGACACTCGGTTGGAGATTAGAACAGCAGATGTGTGTCAGTGTAGGTAGTTCCCCCTAGAGGTTTGTGGGTGTCACTTTCTATGGGACTTCTATGTCTTAGAGATGACGAGCTATGATGTCATTCTAGAGATGGACTAGTTGGTACCCTTTTGAGACTTTGTAGATTGCTATCGTCGGAGGGTGAGTTTCACATCACTAGAGGGCAGAGAGTTTCAATATAAGGGTGAATGGGATGTCCAAGCAAGCTGAGCTGGACCCGAGAATCATGGGAGAGGTGGAGTGACAGCCCAAATTGCGAGTTTGTATTAAGATGACCAAGGAACTTGTCAGAAGGATTTCACTCCAGTGGTTGATCATTTCAGGGATGTATTCTCGAACAACCTTTCATGTCTTCCTCTGGAGAGAGAGGTGGATTTATTTATTGATCTAGTTCCAGGAGGAGCACCGGTGTCCATTATTCTTTATAGGATGGATAAACCAGAGTTGTAGGAGCACAAGAGGCAGTTGGTGGAGTTACAGTTAAAGGGTTTCATCCTACCCAGTACTTCTCCTTGGGGTTCGCATGTCCTATTTGCTTAGAAGGCGGACGATACCCTCTGACTTTGTGTGGATTATCAGAAGTTGAACCAGTTGGAGGTCAGGAACCGGTATCCCTTTCCAAGTATTGATGATCTTTTTGATCAACTTCGAGGAGCACGAGTGTTCTAGAAGAATGACTGAAGATATAGATATCATCAGTTAGGCATTAGAACAACAAACAGACCGCTTACAACCTTTTTGAGCAGATATTGTCTATATGAGTACTTGGTCATGCCGTTCGGACTCACAAACATGCCAACAGTTTTCATGTATCTGATGAATCATGTGTTCCATCCATATCTAGATTCTTTTGTGGCAGTCTTCGTGGATGATAACTTGGTGTACTCTCACAATCGACATGACCATTCTACCCATATTGAGATCATTCATAGTACACATATAGAGCATCAACTATATGCTAAGATCTCTAAGTGCCATTTTTTAATGGACTAGATACACTTCCTCGGTTATATTATCTTAGAGGAATGAGTTTCAATAGACCCAGATAATGTGAGAAGTGTAGTTTCCTTGGAGAAGCCTATGAATGTGTTTGAGATATGGAGTTTCTTGGGGATGGCTGGTTACTACATGCGCTTTATACATGACTTCTCCCGCTTAGGTGTCATCAGAATTTTCTATCTACAAGCATTTGTAATGTCCCTTATACTGGAAGATTATCATTAACTCATGTCATGACTTGCACACTTAGATTTGCTGACGAAAACCATCATGAAAACATTTGGTGAGAAGTAGGGTACGTTGGGTGCGTCACGAGTCACATGTTGATAATGTATAATTTGAGGAAATATTTGTTCCATCCATATTTATGGATGTAAATATCATGGTCCCTTTGATTGAAATAGAACTATCGAAAAAATTCCATGGCCATGGTGTCATGACGATATTATTTCTGGAAGTGAAAGAATGATAGATCAAGCATATAGGTTTATGAAACTACCATGAAACCTACTTGATGAGATATTGAGAAAAAGGGATTAAATTACATATTAAGCTTTCGTATGAGGTAACACGTCAATTAGGCATCAAATTGTTTCTCTTGGGTGCCATGACCCATTGCTAGATAGTAATCTGGGACATTAGGTAGGCTCGCCTAATGCCAATAAGAAAAAATCCTAGAGGGTCACACACAAAGTGTATCCAATAATCTCAAGTAGAATAAAGATTATTCCAGTACATGGTTTAATAAGTATTCAAGGAAGCATAAATTGGTTTAATGGTGAAGGAATAAGTAAATGAAAAACAAGATATACACGCCATGTATTAATGATTACACGTCATGTATTTTTTCATGGAAAACAAGTACAGGCCCTGTATTAATGATTACACGCCATGTAGTTTTCATTTTTGAAAGGAAATGAAAAACAAGTACACTTCATGTATTAATGATTACATGCCATGTAATTTTATGGAAAAAAAGTACACACCGTGAATTAAGGATTACACGCCATGTAGTTTTCCAGTCCGAGTTTTGAGGATATAATACTGTTTTATTAAATGATATTTATTATAATCTGCATGGGCGCATGTCAAGGATTTAATTATTCGACATGGGGGTTTTCAATAAGAGTTAATGAAATAAATAAAATGCGTAATGTGTATATTTATTGTCATAACTCTATAACCTAAAACACGATTTTAAATATTCTCACAAACCCAACACTTTACCTAATTGAATCATTGTGCACAATAATTCTGGATAATTCTCTCAAGACCGAAAGAAACCCGTCCTCCAAGAACACTCTCAAGACTCAGAGAGATCCACCTCCACCAGATCAAGGTAGTCTAAGGTAGACAACGCAAGCAAAAGATTTTTCACGCTAGCACCCAGATATTCCTTTGGTGATTTCCAAAGATATGTGGTGCATGTGCGGATCACCTCCAGAGGAAGTCTACACTTGCTTCTACGACACAACAATGAATCACATCAAAACATGATCAGAAATATCAACGAAGAAAGAACGCCAAAAAATGTCTTTCTTGTCAATTAATTATATTAATTATAATCATCCTGTGACGATCCACATTTATGGTTCTGGGACTATTCCTCTTCTTTGTCTATTTCTGTTATTCGACCCACGGAGTATGGAATTTATCGTTGTATTGATCCCGGATTGATCATTTCTAATGAAAAAAAGCTATGTGGGCACGTACACCCATGAGCTTTTGCTGCGCTCGGGTCCTTCAATTGGTATAAATGGAACGTTACAATGTTGATTATAATTATTTAATTTTCTTTTATAATTTATGCATTTATATTTGATTCAATTGTAGCTAAATTGTTCTATAAAACAGAATGAACGAGATCTGTTCTTCCTCCTTCATTTCTCGATTCACATCACAGAAGCGACCTTTCAATTTTATTTTTGATTAAATTAAAAATGAGCATCTCAGCCGGAGGAGCCTCTCTTTCTGGCTGTACAACACAATAATACACGACGTGTAGTGAAAAATACACGCTGTGTACTTAGGTTCAACGAACTGGTACATGTCCGCCAAACCTCGCAGTGTGAATTGAGTATACCTGAGTTTTATTACATCGTGTTGACCAGAATTGAACGGCATGTGGAAACCAAAATACATGGCGTGTGTGTTGAATTAACACGCTAAGTAGTCCAATCCGGTCCTAGTGAAATCGTGTACAAGGAGAGGCCGTGTTCCGCATACACGAGATTGTCTGGCCAGGAACTGCGTAATAAGGAATTACACGCTGTGTACTCCAAAATTTCTAAAGTATAGAAAACTCTCCAAATCCCCTAGCATGTACGTTGGATAAAGGGTAAAAAATAAATGATGTGTAGGCTATATTACACGTCGTGTACTTTCCAGAAATGGAATCTCTCCAAGTTTCCTCCAAAAGTAAAAAGACCTTTACAATGAATATGGACGAAAAGAATCTTAAGGGAATTTTGAAAGGAATTTAAGATAATGAATTGATAAATTATAAGATCATAATTAATTGGATTCAAGTGCCACTTATCATAAATAATATAATGATTAAATGAATTTTCATTCTAAATATGTGTAAATGTCGTTTCATGCTATGGATGATTATGATCTAGACCAAAGACCATTTGTATGTGTGTATGTTTTCATTTAAATTTGTTTAATTTAAATTCATTGTCCTGTGAGCCGTCTTCAAATAAAATTTAGGGCCTGCGTGGCCATGGTTTCTTTAATGTAAACCCCATGTAATGGAGGATCTCCCAAGCCAGTGGAGACGGTTCAAAATTCTGAATCCAAGGAGAAAACAACACAAGAAGTTGCAAATGAGGACAAATGGGAGCTACGAAACACGAACCATCGGGTTCAAGGTGTTTTCCATAGCTCTGGGTTAGCTTATGAAACCTCTAGATAATCTAACAAATATATGCTCATGATCATGACATCTTATATTATTTCCATCTGATTGCATAGTTTATTTATTATGTATGTGTTGTCGCGATCACATAATTAATGAAATAAAAAAGCATGCAAATATGAAATAAAATAAATACCAGACTATGCGTAAACATTATCAGAACATGGTTAGTCACTTAAGTAAGCATCGCTTATTATTACCAATCATGTGATAATGCAAAACTATGCTTAAAGAATAAAATCCCTTAAATACTACATTATGTCAGAAAAAGCCTTATGTTACATGATTAAGGGTAAGACTCAATATAACTATGTGTTTTACCAACCCTTTTTGGGAAACATACATTTATAAAGGAAGCTATTATGAATGTTTAGGGTCGACTTAAACATTTTACATCAAGAGGAGTAGCCCTTGCTAAACTTGTTGTAAAATGGATGCAAGTGTTGAGGAAATCCAAGTCCGGATTTCAGAATTGGGAAGTCCACTCAACTTATCAAGGAACTATAAGCTCACAGTTGTCAAGGACCTTCCTACCTAACTACCTTCAAACAGCTTGACCAACCCTTTTTGGGGTCATGCGAAGGGGAATATGGATCCTTTCCACCAGAATGTCCAAGCAGATAGACATTCTGAGTTCATTGGGTGGAGCCATTGAGACATTATAAAATAGTGGGAGAATTAATAAAATTTATTATTTCTCATAAAATGTAATCCAGAAAGTACTGATAAATATACTCTTTCAAATTGTAGAATAAAATATGACAATATTTTCATCCACATTTTCACTGCGATCAATTCTGAACAAAGTAAATATCCTCACCGGTAGTAAATTTCAAGAATGGTTTAGCCACCTTCGGGTTCTCCTACGCCAGGAACGGAATTTTTACATACTGGAGTCCTCACATTCTTATTCTCCTACCCAAGGGGCGAGTGATCAAGATTTCATGATCTATGATCAACATTTAAACGATTCACTCAACGTTCAATGTTTGATGCTATCATCAATGTCTATTGAGATCATGAAGTCTCATAAAGACATGGATGCCTATAGAATGCTCCAGTACCTCCATGGTCTATAATAGGAGAGAGAAAGACATGAAATGTTTGAGATCTCGATGGATCAATTTTAGATCAAGCATGGAGTGGGTTCCCCAACCGGGCCTTATGTAGTCAGGCTCATTGGCTATATTGAAATCATGGAGGTTCTAGGGATTAAACTCCCCAAGGAACTAGGTACCGATCTCATTCTCGCATCAATCCCCCAGATCATGTCTAACTTGGTTGTAAATTTCAACATGAACAACATTGAGAAGTCTCTATCTGATCTTCTTATCCTTATTCGCCAAGTGTACAATGATATGAAGCCTGAAGATTCTTCTTTCCTTATGGTGAATAAAAGGAAATGGAAGGAGAATAGATTTAAGCCCAAATATTATTCAAGGACTTCAATGAAAAGGAAGATCAAATTGTAGGTAAGAGAACATGATGTTGTTTGTTTCTCATGTGGAAAGAAGGGATACCGGAATAAAAACTGCACCCAGCCAAGGAAGAAAGGGGATGCTTCATGTGCATTTTTCATCAAATGAAATTTATCTGTATCTACAAATTGGGTATTAGATACAGCTTGTGGTGCTCACATATATATCCAAATACATGAACCACAAAAATTTAGGAAGATTGATCGAGGGGAGGTAGATCTATGAGCAGCCAATGGATCCAGACTTTCTATTGTAGTTGGCGAGGAATACCACCCCACATTTCCAACTAGAATGATCTTGGTGTTAAAGGGTTGTTATTATGTGCATTTTGTTACTAAAAACATTATTTCAGTATCCATATTAGATACTTATGGATTCTTCTTCATGTTTGTAAAATAATGTTTCTACTTTTATAAATATAACATTTGTTTTGGTAGGGGACATTTATATAACGCCCTTTATGTGTTAGTCTACAAAAACTAAGTAATGGTAATCGATGAAAAAGTTAATTTCCATGACTTATACCACACCCAACTTTATAATCCCTCGCTAGGACATGTCAATGAGAAACGTTTGACAAAATTGAATGAAGATGGGTATTTAGATTATTTCAAACTAAAACCACTCCGTGTATGTCATGCGTGTCTACAAGCAAAAATGAACAAAGCCCCATTAAGTGGGAAAGGTGAAAGGGATAAAGAGTTTCTATAATTACTTCACAAATATGTGTGTGGACCATTTCCAATTGAGGAAAGGGTTGGGTTATTGTACTTCATAACATTTACTGATGATTTTAGTAGATATGGATATATTTACTTAATGTCGTATAAGACAGATTCTTTTGATCGGTTCAAAGAATACCAGAATGATGTTGAGAACTAGCTTGGTAAGATGTTTAAGAAACACCACTCAGACAAAGGAGGATAATATATTAATCAGGACTTCATTGATTTCTTACGGGAGTTTGGGATTCGATCTCAACTCACTCCTCCTTACAAGACTCAGTGGAATGGCCTAAGTGAAAGGAGTAACCACACCCTGTTGGAAATGGTGAGATCAACGACTAGTCATGTGAGTCATCCATTATCCTTTTGGGGATATGCATGAAAAACAATATCACACTTACTAAACCAAGTACCATCTAAATCGATAAATGGTATTCCATATAAATTATGGAGTGGACGCAAAGCCATGTTATCAAATTTACATGTGTGGGGTAGCAAAGAATTTGTTAAGGCCTCTTCCGGTAATAATCTTGTACCTCGAGGCACAAAGTGTATCATTATAGGATATCCTAAAGAAACAAGGGGATATTACCTATAGAACCCCTCAGATAAAAAGGTAATAGGGGCATGACATTCCATATTCTTTGAGAGGGATCACATCTCCAAAAGAGATAGTGGGAGCGAGATATACTTAGATGAAGTCGAGGCTCAAGATACACAAGAGTTGGTACAAGAATAGATTTCATAAATCCTAGTGGAAGAACAAGCTGTTCCAGAGACACAAGAACAACATAGGAGCACGAGAGAGTTGAGAGAACCAGAACGATATGGTTTTCTTGTCACTGAGGATGGTGACTCATTATTGTTTGACAATGATGATCCTTTTACCTAAAAGGAAGCAGTTGAAGGCACAGATGTTGCCAAGGGGCAATAAGGCATGAATTCTAAAATGGATTCTATGTACCAAAACTAAGTCTGGATTTTGGTAGATCCTCCAGTTGATGAAAAGCCTATTGGTAATAAATGGGTATTCAAGATGAAACTGGACATGGAGGGGAAATTCAGCACCTATAAGCATGACTGTTTGAAAAAGTTTTTAGACAGCGTCATGGAATTGACTATGATGAAACCTTTTCACCGGTTGAGATGCAGAATTCAATCAAAATATTATTTTCCATAGTCGCTTACCATGACTATGAAATTTGGAAAATGGTGGTTAAAACAGAATTCCTTAATGGGAACCTCTATAAAGGTGTCTGCATAACACAACCTAAAGGGTTTGTGACTCCAAAGGATGACAACAAGGTATGCAAGTTGCAGAAATCCATTTATAGATAAAAGCAAGCATCAAGGTCATGGAACATTCATTTTTATGAAGCCGTAACGGAATTTTGATTTTTTAAGAATGAATGTGATCGTTGTGTCTAAAAAAGGTTTAGTGGAAGTTTATTTATATTCTTAATAGTAAATGTTGATGACATGTTACTAATTGGAAACGAAGTACCTATCTTACATTGAGTGAAGGCATTGTCGGATAAATGATTCTCTATGAATGACTAGGGCAAGGAAGCATATATTCTTGGGATCAAGATCTATCGTGATAGATCCAAAAGAATGCTCGGCCTATGTCAAAGTACATACATTGACATGATACCGAAGAGATTAATTATGGAGCAATCCAAGTGGGGATTGTTTCTAGTGTCACATGGAAATCATCTTTTCATGCAAATGTGTCCTCATACACATGAGGAAAGAGAGAAAATGGAAAGGATTCCTTATGCATCCGAGATTGGGTCAGTCATGTATGCTATGCTATTTACAGGTCTAGATGTTGGTTACACATTAAGTGTGGTAGACATATATCAAGATGATACAGGAGACCTCCATTGGATGGTAGTCAAGACTATCCCTAAGTATCTGAGGCGTACTAAGGATAGGTTCCTGGTTTATGGAGGACGTGAGAAAATATTCATCAGAGGACATGTAGATGCTAGTTTCCAGACTAATCAAGATGGCATGAAGTCGCAGACTGGATACATATTCAGTTTGAATGGAGGTGTAGTGAGCTGGAAGAGCTCAAAGCAAGGTGTGGTCGCAGATTCTATAGTAGAGTTCGAGTATATCGCAGCTTCTGAGGCAGCTAAAGAAGCATTATGGATGAGAAGCTTTGTCCAAGAGATGGATGTATTACCTTGAAGTAAAGATCCTATCACACTCTTTTGTGATAATACTTTAGCAGTAGCACCTGAAAAATAGCCAACGTCACATCAAAGGACAAAGCATATACATCAGAAGTATCATCTGTTGAGGGATGTTTCTCAGAGAGGTGAAGTTGCAGTGATCAGTATTTCCACGGAAGACAACAAGGCTGACCCCTTGACTAAAGCCTTGGCTCAACAAGAACATGATCATCATGTGAGGTCTAGCGGACTAAAAGTCATGGGCAGTTGGATCTAGTCCCCGTGGGAGTTTTTAAGGGATGGTGTTCTGAGAACCACCTGTTTTGTACTTTGATTACATGAATGTACACTTATTATATATTTTTCATTATTATAAATGTCTATAATATAATAATGTCCTGGAATATTGTTTGCGTTGATATGTTCATGGAAGATCACCGCTATGATGAAAACCTTGAAATGATATGACAATATTCTTAAATAATGTTTTATGGTTGGATGACATACTATGATAGGACACATAATATACAGAATGTCATGTGCGGGTTCTTGTAAGAAGACGAGACTCTCTCTCATGGAGTTCGCACTTGGTAATCTCCAAGATAGTAGATTATGAGAATAGACCCGCCGCTAGAAATTACGAATGTTTCGGTGCCATCAGACATTGCTATCTATGAGAATGTGTAATGGTCCTTAGAGCGTAATATTATCATTAACTCGTGTCATGACTCGTGCAGTTAGATTGGCCGAAAAAATGGTCATAAAGACAGTTTGCGAGAATTAGGGTACGTTGGTTGTGTCAGGAATGACATGTTTTTAAAGGATAAGTTAATGAAGGATTTCCCCTTCCATATTTTTGGAAGTCAATATCTCGGGCGCTTGGATTGAAATAGAACTGTCAAAAAAATTCCATGGCCATAGTGTCATGAAGAGTTTTTTTTCTGGAATTCAAAGAATGATAGTTCAAGCATATAGGTTTATGAATCTTCCATGAAACCTTCTTGATGAGATATTGAGACAAAGGGATTAAATTACACAGTAAGCATTCATATGTGGTGACATGTCAATACAGTGTCAACTTCTATCTCTTGGGTTCCTTGACCCATTGCTAGAAACTAATCTCAGACTTTAGTCAAGCCCACCTAATTCTAATGAGAAAGAGGCCTAGAGGGTCACACACTATGTTTATCCACGTATCTAAAGAAGAATAAATATTAATCATGTACATGGTTTAATAATTATTCAAGGAAGCCTAAATCGTCTTAATGATGGATGAAGAAGGAAATGAAAACAAGATATACACGCTGTGTATTAATGATTACACGCCATGTAGTTTTTCATGGAAAACAAGTACACTCCAGGTACTAATGATTACACGCCATGTATTTTTCATTTTGGAAAGGAAATGAAAAACAAGTACACACTGTGTATTAATGATTACATGCTGTGCAGTTTTATGGAAAAAAATTACATGCCGTGTATTAATGATTACATGCCATGTAGTTTTCTAGTAGGGTTTTTGAGGATATAATATTGTTTTATTAAATGATATTTATTATAATCTTTGTGGGCGCATGTTATGGAATTAATTATTCAACATGGGGGTTTTCAATAAGAGTTAATTAAATAAATAAAATGTGTAACTCATATATTTATTTTCATAACTCTATAACCTCAAATCTGATTATAAATATCCTCACAACCCCAACTCTTTTCCAAATAGAATCATTGTGCACAACAATTCTAGAGAATTATATCAAGACCGAAAGAACTCCATCCTCCAAGAACACTCTCAATACTGAGAGAGATCCACCTCCACCGGATCAAGGTGATCTAAGGCAGACAAAGCAAGCAAAGGCTTCTCCACACTAGCAACTGGATATTCCTTTGGAGACGTCTAAAGATACGTGGTGCACGTGTGGATCACTGCAAGAGTAAGTATACACTTAGCTTCTGCAATGAAATGATGAATCACAACAGAACGTGATCAGAAATATCAACAAAGAAAGAACGCCATAAAATTATTTTGTTTTTAGTTAATTAAATTAATTATAATCAACCTGTGATGATCCACATTTATGGTTCCAGGACTATTTCTCTTGTTTGTTTATTTTTGTTATTTGATCCATAGAGTCTGGAATTTATCATCGTATTGATCCCGGATTGATCATTGCTAATGAGAAAAAACCAAGTGGGCACATCCAAAAATGAGCTTCTGATGCGCCTGGGATCTTCACGAAGTCCCACTAAGAATTACCCCAAAGGACAGACATATAAAAGGGGTCTCAACACAACAGATGGTGCATCAATCGGATGCCAGGTCTATAAGTTATTGGCCATTTAGCCCCGAGGGCTAGGTTGAATTTGTGATCGATCCAACCTGGTCGTACCCCTACATTTTCCAAAACTCAAGTGGGGTATACCAAAAGTACAGCCTCGATCCAAGGTTTTTGTCTCCATAGACGGTTCATCAAACAGACACTCGTAGTTCATGTTATGGCCAAAATAGTGAAAAGTGTCGAACTAGGTCCAGGTCCGGTCCGAATCGGTCAGACCGACCTGACCTGACCTGGACTGCGGGATCCGACCCAGCCCGCTGGGTCCGGCCCGACCCATTGGTGCGGCCCGGCTTGACGATGCGGCCCGTCCCTCTGGCCCGTGACTGGGTGGCCATGTGGTGGGGTCCGCCCTAGCTTCCACCCAAGGGGGAGGCACCCCTTGGTTTCCCCAAACGGCTAGGCCGTTCGGGTTGTGAGACTGACCGACTGGTGCCACATGGCACCGACAACTTGCACGTGGGGACACAATGTCCCGCTCGGCCCCCCGGCTGGCCAGATGACCAACCCTCCTTCGTGGTGAGGTCGCACGCCGCAACAGCACTGGCGGCTGGAAGCGAGCCAATAACCCCTCCACTACTGTCGTGGCACCTGCATGCTGGTGGTGCTGAAGCATGCCACTGCCTCCTCTTTGAACTGCCAACCATGTGCTTGCCGCCGCCTCTGCTCTGCCATGACTGATGGGCCGCAAACCTCTACTGACAACGTGGTTGCACTGCCGCCATTTTTAGGGTTGGTCGGAGTGCCGAATGCAGCTCTTGAGCTCTACTGACGCCAGTCGCACGCACCGATCGTCATCCTCCTCAATCGCGAAGAATGCATCAAAACTGCAAAGGTTGTAGAGTGGTTGGGCCATGTTCGTTTGGTCCACACCCTTCATGTTAGAGTGGTAGAAAGCGGCTCATGGGTAGAGTTTCAACGTAAAATAATATTAATGAAGAATAATAAAAAACACATCCCTACCTTGATGGTTCCGAAGGAGGAGGCTCGAGGAAGAAGACGATGTCATTGAAGAATGTCAACATTCATTGCTTCTGCAAGGTGCTTCTGATCCATGCTCGGGGTCAGTTCCTCATTCAACGTTGGAGCATGTTCTTCATTGGAGAATGTTCTCCCAAAGATCTCCTCTCATTTTCCAAAACATTTTTCCCGCGAGAGGTGTGGTGCCAATTTAAAAGCTTAGACTTTATTTCAATTAAAAATGTACATTAATTAAATTAGGGTGGAACTATCAATTAGGAGAAAACCCAGAGTCACCGCCCTCATTAATGAGGGAGTTTACGGGGGTCGGTTGGTCCCCGCCATTAATTTCAAAATGGTAGGTTTTAAGCATGGGTGGTCCCCACCACTGAACATTCAATTTGGAGGTTATAAAAATAAAATAAAGGATGTTATTTATTTTATTTTTATTTCTATGAAAAAACATGAAAACTAACTTTAACCCTCGACCTAATGTGGTCAAGTTGAATGTCTCTTTAAGTGAATAACGACGCTGTGAGTTCAATGGTGTTCTCAGATTTCAATTCCGAGTACTGATTAAAAAGTTATAAAAACCCACTCGCACGTTTACTGAATGTACTTATAAAAGATTAGAAATTCATTCCGGGAACTCCAGGCCCCAGAATCATGCATCGTCAATTTTCGCGGGCTCGTAGAATTCTCATATAATTAAAAAAATTACATGGAATTTCCGAGTATTTACAGACAACATGTTGTTTTAATTTTTAATTTTTCAGTTTTATTTCATTAAATAAATTAATAAAATTTAATCTCATTTAATTTTATTAATATTTACTTTATTCCAAAACCATTAATGATTTGTTTGATTTAATTATTTAATCTTTTTTTTATCAATTTTAATTTCTAGTTTAATTAAATTAATTAATTTGACCCTTTTAAATTTAATAATTTATTTCCATTTTTAATCCTTCTTTTAATTATTTTAATTAGTTTGATAAAAAACATAATTATTTTTTAATTTAATTTAACTATTTAGTCAATATTAGATTAGTTATTTTTGATTTTTTTAAAGGATGTGCCCGAAGCCTTATTTATTAATTATAGCAATGTAAAGACCTAGTTTAACTGGGTAGAGGGAGACCCATTACATAGCCCTAAGGCCCAGTGGGTATTTAGCTCATTACAAGGCCTTTAGGCCCAAATATTTTTCCCGAGGCCCATTCTGCGAATAGTAGTGCTACAGTACTCTGCCTGCTACAGTGCTACACAATATCCACCCCTGCTATAGTGACATGTTACCGCTATAGTGCCTGCCACTGCTACAGTATGCTACAGTACTGGTATAGCCCCTATTCAAAAATGGGTTTTGAACCCCCATTTTTCATTTAGGATTATGGGGTGCTTACCCCTAAGACAAAGCCCAACTACGTTAGTTAATTTCTAATTGTTTTAATTAATTGTTATTTTATATAATTTGTTAATCTCTTCATTTAATGTTTTTTCAATTTTTGTAGTTCATCAAGTGAGATTTCACTATCTATTTTACACTATCGGTGAGACGCCTCATCGACCCACCTCATTTACTGATGTTTGAAGGTAGTCGGTCTACCGTATGTTTCGGGACCAAATCAAAATAGGGTATCTACTAAAGCCAGGAACCGAGCCGTGACCAGATCTGATAATCAACCTGCAGCAGATTCATGTAAGAGACACTTGGAGGAGCGGAGCTGGGAGAGTATGTCGATCGGAGCATTGATGTGCTTCTAAGATGAATCGACCTAGAGCTGCAGTATGACAGCGCCTGGAGTGTCGTCACATCCATAATAAAAAGGAACCCTACCTCCCCTTTTCTAATGTGTACCGTGTAGAAGATGGGGAGGGGGAGAAGAAAAGTAGAATATAAAAAATAAAATATTTCAAATATTTAAAATTAATTAAACTAATTAATTTAAAATTTAAAATAATATTATTTTCAAAATAATAATAAATTTTATTCTTATAATTTACATTTATAATTTTGGAAAATAAAAATTAATTAATTAATTACATATTAACATGAAAATTAATCATAATAAATAAATTGTAAAATTAATAAAACTTTTAATTTTTAAATGTTATTAATGGTTTATAAAATTAATTATTAACAAAATTATTCAATTTAACAATAATAAAATATTTAATCATTTACTATAACCAAACTTTAATAATTAAAAATTAAATATTTTAGCAATTATAATTAATTAATATTAATGAATAATAGTCAAATTTAAAAATATACATATAATAAACTATTATCAATAATATTAATAAAATAACTTAATAAAAATAGTATTTATATAAATATTTAATCTAATTAATGACTTTATAACAAATTTAATACTTTATTAATTAATTTGTAAATAATATTTCATTGTGTTTTTTTTTTTCTTGTTCTATGATGTACAGGTTCATTGGGGATGCATAATGCTATCCAGGTGGATCCAACAAACTCGGTGGGAGTTTAGTTACAGGGGTTTCGCTAAAACAAAGTGCGATCGGGTTAAAACATACACGTGTGCAGTGTAAAAATGTACAACAACGCTATATCGGTGGAAGACATGTAGTGACACACAATAGATGAAGAACATATTAAATGGAGAGCTACATTGGAATTTCAAAGTACTATCATTTTGAATACCATGCCATACTTTTCAAGAGCCGAGACTTCCAAGAGATGCATGAGCAGACCTAGAGGCGAACGAGCCTAAGAGTAGAGAAACATTTAGGGAGTTCTTTGTCCATTATTCTTAATTCTTAATACTATGTAATCATATATAATACAATATTGCAATCATTTTGATCATAGGCTAGTATTTTCTCACACGGGAATTTAATTATACTCAATTTTCATATTGATTTCTTCACACACTTTTCAATATTTCAGAATCATAATCAATTGATGAGATTGATTTATGATCCTATGTTTAAATTTTCACAACATAATTTCTATTTTTCAAATTAAATAATTAAGGATCTATTGGTGAAATAAATTTTGAATAATTTTTTCGATGCTTCTGCTATCAAAAACCTTAATAATTTATGGAGATTTTATTTCCAATTGTTGTCTATTTAAAATCACAAGTAGTTCGTTTGCTTCTTTGAGAGGAGAAATCCATGAATCAATATTATGTCTATTGTGCTTCTTAGTGAGGGGAAATTATCAGTTTTTTCTTGAGTTTTAATACAATATCTTTTTAGAATCCAACCATTTGAACAAGTAGAGTAAACATCCAGAGTACTTTTTGTGATCTATGATCCTCTATCTTTGCAAATAAATATTAGTTAAATTATTTCATTATTTTAGTATTAAATCAGTATAATATGTTTATCTATAGTTCATCATTATTTTAGTGTAATAATTTCTTTCATAGTCTAAATATTTTTCTTATAATCACTCAATCTAAAACAATATATTCAAATAATTTTAAAGTATTAAAAAACCACTCCACTGCTAACAATTGTAGATTTTCATTAATAAAACATTAAAATAACTCACATTCCTTCTATATGATTCTACCCTACACCACTTCACCAGGTTAAGAGTAAAAAATTTATTTGAAGGGACACGAGAACCTCCAGGAATATCATGGCGTGAAATGAAAAATATTAAATGGATTAAATTAATTTTTAGAAACTTTCACAAAATATTATGGTGTTACATTATACCCCCCTTAAAATGAACTTCCCCACTAAATTGTTCAATGTTATCAATGGTTTAATACATTAATGTTCCATTCACTTAACCCCACATCATAAAAATTAATAGTAAAAAATACTTTAAAAAATAAATATTAGAAACATAACGGTTACCCAGAGTAACATATAACTATATCTCCACATAGGATAACATAGGATTGAAGTGAAAAATATGGACATGGAATAGAAAAATATGTATAATGATCTTATGGAGATTGATATAGAACATAGTTAGGATAAATTTAATAAAAACCATATAAATATGTTTTGATCAAATATGGCATTTGACTCATCAAAAATGAAGGAACTGTGGTAATGGTTTTTGTTTTGAGATCATTTTTCTTATTGTTGAAGAGATTTAATAAAACTTTTTTCTTAAATGATTTCAAGAAAATCGTATCCCTTTTTGTTCCTTGATAATAATACACTCTATCTCTCATTCTATGAAATGTAGGTGAATTTTTCAGTCATAAATCATTAATATATCTTGAGATATCTCAATAGAATAATAGGTCCTTCCATCCTTTTTAATCCCACTAAAAGTATAGGATATGTTATACAACATGAATAAATCCTCATATGGTAATATAATATTTTAATCTCTATGAAGTTATCATAAGTTTAACATAATCCATTAAATAAATGGTAAACCTTAAAAAACATATAGAAGATAAATGCCCAAAACTATAGTGAGAAGGCCCCTAAATTTATCAAAACAATCATGAAATAAATCCCTAAAATATCATATATTATCTCATAACTATCACATACCAAAAATATGAAGACCTTCATTAGTTATTATCTTAAAACATGGCAATTAAATGAATTTTCATAAACCCTTACTCAAGAAATAGGTTCTTCCAATAGATAAGTCACCAATAATTACTTATGTAGGTGTGTATCTTAAAAAAAACTATTCTATTTGAAGTCTGGGTTTAGTCACGTAAATCTAGAAAATTAATGTCATTACATTATTCCATACTTCATGTAGAGAGAGATAAAAAATTATAATACTAATATAATGTTCTATTAAATGTTGGGAAACACTATTTCCATATATCTTATTTTTAAAAATTTACATTGGAAATAACCCACCATGCAGCGCACCAATTTTGATTGTTCACATCATATATTGCGACTTCACATTCATTCCCATTTTCCAAATTTTTTAGTGTTTTTTTATGATCACTATTATTAACCCCTGTATTTGAGAAATTTTTAGATGCATTACCATACTCCCTGAAATTGAAATTAAAATGTGTGGGAGGTTCATTCCAAGGAGTTTTCTCATCATCCACATCATTGTATAACATTTTCCAATCACTTCAATATTCATCCACTCGATGTCCTTATTTTCCACACATAAATAATTTACTATCCACATTTAGACACTTACTACCATTTTTCTTTCAAAACATTTAAAAAAAATTAACTATCATCTTCCTAAATGAGTAGTGTCTAGATTTTCCTATGAACTTCATCATTCCATTCTTGTTGAAATAATGTGATTTATTGGTAACTCCAACGTCAATTTCATATTTGAATTGAAAAAACACAATATCTCCATAGGTACTAATATATATTCTATCAAAAAACACTGTGAGACTTAGATTTATGCCACAAATGTATCTAATAACCATACCTTCTGGTTGGTTGATAATTCTAGAGTCATTCCTCGTATGTCCTGCAAAATTAGCCTTACAGGTAATGGAAGATTCATTATCATTTCTCTTCAAATCTGGGAAACCATTTTATATTTTTGTATGTAGAAAAACAATAATGTACTTATTGGATACTATGTACTAGAAATCATTCTAGTCCATGGATTCAATTTAATCATTCTTCTGCATACTGTTTATTAGAGTCCACCTGTTTTCTGCTTCACCCTCTAGCTGATAAACAACCAGAATGACCTTCCCATGTTCGAAACACATGAGAATAGAGAATATCCTTTCATTTTTACTAATATAGGGTTATGTAATATGGGGATCATAATCCCATTGAAATTTTTCGGATAATTCCACATGAAGGAATCAATATAATGTAGTTCCAATATTTTATCGTTTGGAATCTGAACATGATTAATTGCTTGATTAATATGTTTTAGTATAGCAATGAGGTTTTTTATTATAGTTCCCATTTCAATCAGATTTTCAGGATAACCATTGTTTAATTTTCTTTATCAATCACTATTAAAATGGTTTGTTTGGGTTCCATCGGTGGACTACAACAAAAATCAAACATTAAGAAACATTTTTCATTTGAGGAACCACATAATCAGGAAAAACAACTTACAAGTTGTATAACTTGCGACACATTCATTAATCTATGACAACACATATTTATTTTAATTTATTAATAGACGAAGTATTTTTAAATCATTTATGATGTCTTATAAAGATTTTTTGAATTCAGAAATAATATCCCATGGGATTATTAGACTTGGTGAGCAGTATGCCTTATTGTCGTGTACCAAGTTATGCTGGAGTTAGGCCTGAAAAACCATGCTAGAGTTGTTATCCTGGGGAATAACTATTTGATAGCTATATCCACTTATAGTGACTAGAAAAGTATACATTTCAAAGAAAACATATCACTCTGTCCTTTACAAAAATTTCTAGATATTTTCGTAATAATTTTCTTTCCCTTAGTATTATCATTAAACATTTCCTTAGGGTTCTCACTGAGGTTTTCTCATCCTAATTTCCATAGGATTACTAACCATTTTCTATAATACCAACTACAACAACCCTTTCTTTTCATAAATTGACATCACTTTTTTGAAATACTTAATATATTACAGAAATTGAATCCAAAAGACTATATTATATGGTGTCTTTAGAAACATAGAAACGTAATCATTGGTACGTTAGTGAGATGCATTATGTCCCACTAGGTTTTAAATTATTACAACCATTCTTATAAATATCTTTAATAATACATATCTTCATAAACAAGGTAAGGAAACATAAAAAGGGGTGATTTCTAGTTTATAGTATGTGTAAAGAAAGGAGATATACATGCATAAACATGATCTTTGGAGTATGAGACAATAATCATAAAATTAGAGGATCATACACTTAATATCAAATATCATAAACATAAACCTCAGTATAGAGATTTGTATTTCATAAAACATGAATAATAATGGGATCAATAGGATAATCCATTAAACAATAACATAGTAGCAAGACAATGATTTTTTTCATACACATAAGCGAAGACAATATTTTTTCAATGTTACTTACCAAGAACTTCATAAAATGTTTTGCTCGGGATAATCGCCCATGGAAATAATTTAGTCTTGGGTTAACGACATGTTAAGCCACCTAATTTTGGGATTCTGCTACAACCCATGTAACCTCTTACCTTCAGACAGGGGATACAACCCATGTCCCTGCATATTTTTATGCATGAGCTACAACCATAGTAATTTATTGTGATTAGTATTGGGATACAACCTTTTTACCCTTTGATCTAATATACCATTAATCGCTATCGAATGAATTGGAGGGAGATATCAGTCCCTTCCGTCTCATAATGTAATCATACATACATGTGTCAGATTCTCATAAATAGTCATATCATAAACAATGAAATGAAATGGATTTCATAAACATACAATAATTTCTTAACCTATAGAAAACATATATCGTTCATAATAATTTCAACAAAATTATAACCCATGAATGAAATGTTGTTTAAAACCATATAACCTACAAAAAATAGATGGGTTTCATAAAAATCATTCTATAAAAACATAAACCATTTAGTGAATGCATATGAATGGAATATTTGAATCATTCCCCCATAAAGTAATGATTAACAAAAATAAATTTCATCTTATATGGAAAATATTTTTGAAATATGTTTAACAACATTTCTTTTGGAAAATAATATTTCCTCTTTAGAAAATTCTTATTGAAACATAAAAACTTTTGAAAAAAAAATCTTTTAAAACATATTGAAAACATATAAATAAATCTTCAAAACATTTTGAAAATAATTTTATTGGAACATAATTTGATTACTAATAAAATAGTAATTGAAAAAATTAAAATAATTTTTTTGAAAAAAAATCTATTGAAAATATATAATATAATATTTTAAAATCATTTGAAAACTATTAACACATTTATTTTTTTAAAATACCTTTTCCCTTGAAAAGCATTTTGAAATTTAAAAATCTCGATAATATTTTGGAAAATTTTCATTTAAATGAAATAACATTATAAAAATTCAATTTAAGTATCATTGAAATGACGACCATGATGGTTGGTAAGTCCATACATGAAAAGTATTACTTTTTTCAACATACATTTTTAGAAAAGTAACTAGATCTAACAACGAAAAAAGATTAATTTTAAACCCAATTTGTAAAAAAATTATACATGGGTAAAAAATTTCTTAAAAAACCATAGGATAATAAAAAAAATATTTTTGAAAACATTTTTAGAAAACAAGGTTTTGAATTAACGTAGATTCTAATCAAAATGATAATAGAAATTATGATTTTTACAAACTTGATTCCTAATAATATTAATTTAGAAACTCTGGGAAAGTGGTACCATTACATAAATATTACATGAATAAATAAATGTTAATAAATTAAATGATTTTAATTGATATATTTATCATATTATATCATTAATAAAAGGATAATTATAAAAAATATTTACAAATAATGATATTTTAGAGATAAACCATAAAAAATTTGGTAAAAATGAATCATATTAAAATAAAGACAATAATATTACCTGAATCTGTAAATTTAATCAAAAGAATCATATTCAAGGTATAAATTTTCAATGGAACTATATATAACTTATAGATAAATATAGGTTCATAACATGGAAGATGTCTTAAAGAAGGAAAATTTAGATAAACATATTTTTCCATTTCAGTAACTTTTAAAACATAAAAAACCCATGAAATAGAGATCATAAAATTTATTTGTTAAACCCCATAAAATTAAGTATACAAAAAATATATCTCATTAATGAGATTTTTATTCCCCACAAAAATGAACTAGTGGAGAATAATACATGTATCTAGCATAATAAAAAGTCAGTTGAAATCCCCTTAACTAAAGTCATGAATTTATTTATACATGTTAAAACCATCTATATAATAAACCTAAGTTTATTATAAGTCTTAAAAAAATTCTATTATTATATATAATACCATATAATATTCACATATGACTTCATATTTCTAGTTTATTGACAATTTTATGTTACAGTAATGTTTTAGGTTATAACCGCTTTCTTTATCATACATAATTTGACATGTTATTGTTGATCCCATTACATATATAATGATTAAAATTTTTATATAAGACAAAACATTATTTTTTTAACATATTTTCATTATATAAATATTTATAGTAATATATAATGTATTGATATGTTAAACGAAATAGACTATTCATGGAGATAATAGGTCATACGTATGCATAAATACTGGTTCTGTTTTATTCTCATTTAGAAAGAATAAATGTAAATAAAATATACGTTTAATATCATTATATAGAAATTATTATGCCATATATATCACATAAATTACCTTATACCATCCTTAATAAATTATAATTAATGTGTTAACTAATCACATCTGTTTGAGAAGGTTGCAGTCCACACTTCAACAAAGGAAGTTATCATATTGAATCATAATGGAAAGAATGAAGGAATGATTTATATTAAAAAAATTAAAATTATATCATAAATATCATATATATAATATAATAATATATTTTCCATCATATTTCCCAACCATTATATTTGTTAAGGGAAACACATACATCATCATTTTGTGAGGCGGTAGTTTATTGTACGTAAAAAAAATATGTTTCATACCAATTATATGTATGATATGGTAAGTGTAGGTAGAACCATTTGAATAAAAATATATAATCACATTTAGGATAGTTATTTTATTACATATTTATCTAAAAAATTTATATTAGGATATGAAGAATGAAAATAAAATAACGATGCTTGAGGAAGGATGATACATCTTCTTGGGTTACTCCATCTTCTTCACTCAAAAGGGATTCCATGGTTGGATTTATTATAAAGATAGTATTAAAGGAATAAGATAAGGGTATTGGGAGACAATTTAATCATATTTTTGGGCTCAAAAAATATCTTGAGAGTTTTGAATTAGTGGGAGGGGTGTTTTCATTTTTATTGTTGATGAGGACTGGTTTTTTTTGTAAATTTTCAGAATGAAAATTACACCGATGTTTTTCTATGAAATATTGCTAGATAAATGAAAAAATTAACATAAATTGTAGTATAGGGTCTATATATGGAAATAAAATTGATTTTGAACAAGTTTCAATGTCTTTTGGGGCCTGATGTTTATTGTTTAGTCGTTTATTAAGCTAAATTACTCTTTATCATTCCAACCAATTTTAAATAATATCACTCAATATCTAGGTCGAAAACATCTTTGAAATCAGTATATATCATAAATTATTACAATTAAAAAAATTAATCCATTTTTCCAAAATAAAATGACATGTGTCGGAAAAATTTATTAAAATACAATCCAACAGATGTGATGACAATGTGGGATTTTATATAAAAATGTTCGAATGATTTCTATGATTTTATATCCAATTTAAATTTAAAATTTAATACAAATATCAAAATTGGATATATACATATATATAATCCTATTTTACCTAAAAAAATAGAAACTGAATTTATAATTATAAATAAATAATATTAAAATGAATGTTTGAACTGAAATTCATTAGTTTTCAATATTGAACCAAAAAATGAAACATCACAAAAAAATACCAAAAATTTACCCTAAACGTATTTTTATGACCCAATTTCAATGATGTTGTTTATTTTGAAATAAAAAATTAGTGAAATATACAAAAAAGGATTTAAAATGGGTTTTCCACAAAAAAGGTGTTAAAATAACCTTTTTAAAGTATATATAATTTTATTTATTTATATATTATACCTATCAACTCTATTGGATGGGTATGAAATATATTGAATCAATATATAGTATATATATTTAATTTAAAGAATTAATCAATATTTTGTTGTTTAATTTGTTGAGATAAAATTATATTTTTAAAAGGAAAATTGATTTATTTTAAGATTTATTTATTTATTTTCAAATAGTTAATGCATTCACTTATAATAATTTTTCACAAATTGATTAATTTTATATAAAATTTTAAATTAAAATATAATAATTTATCTATACCTATTCATGACATCCTTTAAAATGGATAAGTTGTATATTTAATAAATATTTTATAATAATAATAATATTATATTATAGTTTGGTAAAAACTCGGTCTTGTATGTTCTCAAAGCAATCAAATGAACATTACATTGTGTGTAACACAATAAAAACATATTTTCATATGTTCCTCAAGCTAGTATCAGTGTTTTATGTACTTCATGAAAGAAAAACATCGTTATTTAATATAAAACTACTATATTTAGTGTTGCATGAAACAAAATATATAAAAAATATAAAATTAATTTGAATACTAGATTAAAACTTTTTCAGGGTCATTCAATTGAACCGTGATCAATAGAGGACAACCAAAAATAATGTATCAAAATATTTATAAAAAATAAATATGTTATTAACGAAAACATAAACATTACATACAACTGTTATTAAATATGTAATAAAATAAAATAATTAAATTACAATTGGTATGATATATTTATGTTTAGTTCTAAAATATATGTAAGAAAACATACATTTATTAGATAGGTGGTTCAAATTTATAATAAGGAATTCAATACTTAGGGTAATGGATTCCTAACCTCTCTTTTATTTCTGGGAGACATATGAACATTCAACACATGTTTCTTTTGGGTTGTGTATATTCTTTACCAATGAAATGTTATATTTTGAATCAATTAATTTTTATGATAATTAATGTTTTAGTTGATTTCATGTTTTTTATTGGATTATGATTCATAATATTACTAAATTAGTGTTGCATTTTTTCTCAATTTCCCTTGATTGAGATGAATGTCATGTTATGCACCTATATTGTTTCACACAGTGTAAATAATTTCCCTTTTAAACATAATATAATGAATTTATTATCACCATAATATTTTTTGTTCAATTATATGTAATTCCATCATTGATATTATGATATATTGTAAAAAAGTGGTACTAATTTATTTTACAATCATATCATTGTTTCAGATTGTTTATGATTATGTTTCCTTAGATAATATATTAAGATGCATATCTCATGAAACTCTTGAATTTTATTCTCACATAGTTATTAAATATATTTTTATGTAATATGACCAATTTTATACTAATTGGTTGTAAGAACCCGGTTCTTATTTTTGAGGTACAAGTTTCTTTTTTTCCTTTTTCCTTAAGTGTTTTTGAGAAAATAAGGAAAATGAAGAAAAATCCAAAATTTTATGGGTACATTCCCTGTACGTTTCTACACGCCTGGCCTTGTGGGATGAGTATATACGGCGTGTAGGCTTGTCAGTGATGAAGGGTGAAAAAACTGAATACACGCCGTGTACTTAGTATTTACACGCCATGTAATCAGTCAGCATGTGAATAGTAAGGTGGTGGAAGTAGCCGCCAGTGAAGCAACAGTACAGGCCATGTACTCAGGAATACAGGTCGTGTACTTATATCAACAGATGAACTGTTCAACGGTGTAAATTAGCCGCTAGAGGAATAGTTAAAAAAATTAAAAGTACACATCCTGTACTTGATAGTACACGCCGTGTATTTTTTTTTTTTTGCTTAAAATGAGTAGTAGCATACTATTTCGATAGAGTAAGCTTAGGACGTCCGAAGAGCATGAGAGAGATGGAGAGAGCTTGGAGGAGCTCCTGATCATCCATAGGAACACGGATTCCTTCACTGACGGTCTTGATGGAACCGTGTGGATGAGTTCTTCACTCTTCTTGAACCCTTCCTTCTAATTCTTTTCTGTGGGGAAGTTTTTGGGTTTGAACGAATTTTCATTTATCCCAGATCTATGCCGTTCTCAGGTGTTTAGGGAGGCATCGTTCACGTATGTTGATCAGAGGAAATCAAGGTTGGTGGTCTGATATTTAATTCCAACTGTCATGTTGTTTTTGTGTACTGTTGTTCTACGTGCCCATATTTGGGGTGTCGTATGGCTAAGGGCTTGACTAATTAAAGGATTTGAATTGCATAGATAATATAATGATAATTATAAACTATGGCCTGGGATCATTTTTGGATCCAGGGCCACCATGTGGGTGCGTTCCCTTGTTTAGCTGTTTGGCCATGTGATCCGGGGGTATGCCGTGATTGTAGAATGCTTTGAGTTTTCTTGAGAAAAAATGTATATATTTAGTTGATGTTTGTTGGGATCGGCCCAATTACATTCTTATTCCTAAGGGTAGTGTTTTTTAGCTTGTAGGTAGTGTTTTGTTTAGCCTGAGTGAAAGTGTTTTTTTCCCTGAGGGAAATGTTTTATATGCCTGAGGGAAGTTGCATCCGTGCGTGAGGGCATTATCTTGTACGCCTGAGGTAAATATTCGTGATTCCTGTAGCAATCACCTGAGGGTTTTGATTTTTATTAATTGAGGGTAAGGTTTTGCATGTTTGAGGACTCCGTTTACTTCGTATATTCACGGTGGTGATTTTACAAGATAGACCTGCCAAGTGAATGCACGGGCATGGTATTGTTTTACCTTGTACTTGTTAGACAACTTGTAGATATTTTTTATACGACACTATATATGACATTTTCAGGTGAGGCTGAGTCTAGAAAATGTATAATTCAATTATATTGAATTGTTAAATAAGAATTAAATGGAATTGGAATTGGTAGGAGTAGATGCTTTTGACTACTTCCCAGTTTACTGTATTTTCATTATAGCGCACTGTTGTTGCACAAACTCACTGATAGTTGGCCATGGACCTTTGGTTGTTACCTCTTATTTGATTGGGTATTATTATGAGAGGTTCTGTAAATGAATGCTAAACTCTGGTTTTTGAGGAGTATGGGCCCTCATTAACCGTAATTTGGTGGAACATCGACTTGTTTACCTTGTTATAACACGTATAAGAATCCAAGATTTTATTTGTGGGGAGAATGGGCCCTCATGGATCAGAATATGGCACTTAAGTGTTGGTTTTAGTGTTTTTCTAGGCTCTATAGTAGTTTCTAAGGCTTACTGTCCAGAAAAACCCATAATACATGTCTTGTAGTTCTGACTACACACCGTGTACTCTTCTGTTAGGGAAGAAATGAAGACTTTTTATGTACAATCCATGTACCATATGCACAGATCGTGTAGTTCCTAACCATGTCACATGCCATGTAGGAAGAAACATGGGTTTGGAAAAACTCTAAGGGTACACATCCTATACCAGTTGAACATGTTGTGTCATGTTGACCCTATGTCCGCCCATGTAACTAACCACACAGACAAAGGAAATCATTTTTTATACACGCCGTGTCAATACCGAATACGGCATGTAGTGTAACCTGGGAGTCCGCCCATGTAACTAACAAACATGGGTTAGAGTAATCCTTTCATGTACACGTCGTGTCGATCGGGAATGCGCCGTGTAGTGTGAGCCTTGTGTCTGGCCATGTCTCTAACAAAACAGGTCGGCGAAGCTCATCTAGTACATGTCGTGTACATGAGGGACATGTCGTGTAGTATTAACTGGTGAATGGCCATGTGGAATTGGCCATGTGGCTGGGGAAACGGGGTGGTGTATACACCGTGTACAGGTGTAACACGCTGTGTAGTGTTAGCCGAGTATCCAGTCGTGTCCCTAACAACACTGGCAGTTGGAATCTAAGCAGTACATGCCATGTCTATCTGGAACACACCGTCTAGTCTGAGTTGTGTACCCGACTGTGTAACAGACAACACGGGTCGGTGAAGCTCGTCCAGTACATGCCTTGTAGATCTTAAACAAGCCATGTAGTCTTGTTTAAAAGAGATCAGTGTGGATAAGATGTATAGAAGGACTCGATCAGGAAAAGTCAAGTAAATGTTGTGTGTGTGGAAAACACGTCGTGTGTTAGGGGTGTTACGTGACCAGTTTTGGCAGAAGTACATGCCCATGTGAAATATTTGAGGGAACACACCGTGTAGTTATTATACACTCCATGTAGTCTTGTTTTTAAAAACATGAATGTTTTCTTTCTCATGTTTCACTCTTACACTCATTATTTTCAGTCCTTGATGGTCATAATTTAAGGCGTGTGTTTGACCATGTAGAGTCATGCCGCCGAGGTGACCATGAGTTGTTCTCCAGGAGAGAGACAAAAATTATACTACAGAGATGATAGGCCACGGGATACCAATGGATCCTTTAGCAGAGCCACATGCGATGCTAGATGTTATACCAGACATAGGCATGGAGGTGCAGTTCCATGACGGCTTCTTGCGGTTTATACAGACCTTACAGGGAGCACTGCCAGCTGCCACAACTATGGCAGAGCTGACTCATATATTCCAGCAACAGCATCCGCCTACGTTTTTTGGGGATGGTGGACCATAGGCTGCGGAGTCTTGGCTGGGTTCTATACAGAATATCTTCAAGAATATAGAGATGCCTCCAGGGCGGAGGGTCAGGCTCGCTACTTACATGTTGCGTGATTCTGCCAAGAGGTGGTGGAATGTTATATCCCATACCGAGCATCACCGAGACATGGTGTGGGAAGATTTTCATGATGTCTTATATGAATTTTTCTTTCAGGAGACGCTAATGACCTATCGAGCTAGAGAGTTCATGAATCTGCAGTAGGGCGCTGTGTCGATGATGGACTATCCAGCCTGCTTCACCGAGCTACCACACTTTGCACATGTTTTGGAGGGAGATGAGATGTTTAGGGATAGAAGTTTTGAGGAGGGTCTTCAATATGACATATGAGTGCTGGTGAACGTGTTTAGGTTTCCTACAGTGGATGCTATTTTGAACCAGGCACTGATTACTGAGTGGAACCTGCAGGAAGCTAGTTGTGCATGCCAGGGTAGTTCGACACCAGTATCTGGTACTATTTCTTCCAGTTAGAGGAAGAGGCAGATAGATTTCTCTCAAGGAGGTAGTACTAGCCAAAATATTTCTTCAGGTGGCCCGATGATGTGCTACCAGTGCGGTAAATAGGGGCACAAGAGACCTCAGTTTCCACATGATCTAGTGGAGTACTGATCTTGTGGAAAGATGGGTCATCTGCAGCACTTTTGCAGGGCATTTCCACCAGTGTCTAGTGAGAGGGGTTATGTGCAGACTCTGCATGCGGGAGCAGAGCCAGAAGCTTCTTATCTGTCAGGGAATTGGAATATGTCCGGATGTTCAGGCCAAGGTGGTGGTCATGGTCGTGGCAGCCAGACATTAGGATGTCAGAGACAGAAGGGTGAGTCAGCTAATGGTAGCCAGGCTGTGTCACAAGGTTGTGGCACTGGTTAGGCATATGTAGTGTAATAGACCCAACAAGGGAAAGATCCCAGGCCCCCCATAGTCAGAGGTACCATTCTATTAGCTTCTGTTTTTTCTTTAGTACCTTTTAATACTGGTGCAACACATAGCTTTATATCTATGCCCATTGGGGAGATATTTGGGCTCTGTGTTTCCTCTTCTTCTAATATTATGATGCTAGACACTCTATTGGGGATTATAATGGATGGTGTGTGTCAGCGCAGAGAGTTACCCCTAGAGGATTGTGGGGGTCACGTTCTATGGGACCTCTATGTCTTAGAGATGATGAGCTATGACTTCATTCTCTGGATTGACTAGTTGGTACCCTTTCGATCCTCTGAAGATTGCTGTGGTCGTAGGGTGAGTGTCGTGCCACCAGAGGGCATAGAGATTCTATAAAAGTTTTAATGGGATGTCCAAGAAAGCCGACCTAGACCCAAGCATCATTGGCGAGGTGGAGTGACATGCCAGATTTCAAGTTTATATCTGGATGACAAAGGAACTTGTAAGATCGATTTCCCTCTAGTGGTTGATTGTTTCAGGGATGTATTCCCAGGGGAATTTTCATGTCTTCCTCTAGAGAGAGAGGTTGATTTCCTTATTGAGATAGTTCCAAGAGCAGCACCGGTGTTCATTCCTTCTTATAGGATGGGTAAACCAGAGTTGTTGTAGCTCAAGAGGCAGTTGGAGGAGTTACATGCAAAGGGTTTCATCTGACCCATTACTTCTCCTTGGGGTTCTCCTGTCTTATTTTCTATGAAGGCGGATGATACCCTCAGACTTTGTGTGGATTATCGGATGATGAACCAGTTGAAGGTCAAGAACCGGTATCCCCTGCTAAGGATCGATGATCTTTTTGATTAACTTTGTGGAGCACGAGTGTTCTCAAAGATTGAATTGAGATCCAAATATCATCAGTTACTCATTAGACTATCAGACATACCGCTTACAGCCTTTCGGAGCACATATTGTCTATATGAGTACATGGTCATGTCGTTCGGACTCACGAACGCGCCAACAGTTTTCATGGCTCTGATGAATCATGTGTTTCATCCATATCTGGATTCTTTTGTGGTAGTCTTCGTGGAAGATATCTTGGTGTACTCTCACCCTTGACACGAACATGCTACCCATCTTGAGATCGTTCAGAGTACACTGCGATAGCATCAACTACATGATAAGCTCTCCAAGTGCCACTTTTGGATAGACCAGATGCACTTCCTGGGTCATATTATCTCAGAGGAAGGAGTTGCGATAGACCAAGGAAAAGTGATAGAAGTAGTTTACTAGGATAATTATAAAAAGGTGTTTGAGATACGATGTTTCTTGGGGATTTCTGGTTTCTACAATGGCTTTATACATGACTTCTCTTTCATAGAAGTGTTGTTGACGGGTTTTATTAAGAATGGTGTAAAGTTCATTTGGTCTAATGCTTACGAGATAGCTTTTCTGGAGCTGAAGGGAAGGTTTTCATCACCACCAGTCCTGATACTTCCAGAGCAAGGGAAGAGATATACATTTTACTATGATGCATCAGGTATTGGGCTAATCGAAGTGTTGATGCAGGGTGATTGAGTAGCTGTATACGGGTCTCGGTAGTTGAGGCCACATGAGAGGAATTACCTGATGCATGATCTCGATTTGGATGCAGTTGTTCATGAGTTATGATGTTGGAGACATTATCTCTTGGGAGAACATTTTCTGGTGTTTATAGACCACAAAAGTCTCAAGTAAATCTTTACCCAGCGTGACCTGAATTTGAGATATCAAAGGCAGGTTGAATACCATCAGTCCGTCGACTATGAGCCTGCCTATACACTTGGTAAGGGTAATGCAGCAGCCGATGCACTGAGTAGGATGACTCAGATACATGCAGTGCAAGAGGCTAGTGGTGAGTGGCATCTAATGGATTTGTTCCCTAAGATGCATTTGGAGGAGCATGATAGTCAGGGCAGGCCTATCTTTCTTCTTTAGTTGTGAATTCTTCCATCCTGGATAGAGTGACGATGAAACAACAATCCGATTCAGAAGGCCTAGTTCTACGGGAGTCAGTGGCAAGTGAGGAACCACCTTCCGATTGGACGATAAACGATAATGAGGTACTACGTGTCCATGGACGAGTGCGGGTTCCATGGGATATACGTGAGGAGCTGATGCGAGAGTTTCATGCTTCAACTTGGGCAGTGCATCCTGGTGTTACCAAAATGTACTGTGACTTGAGACGTCAGTATAGGTGGATGGGTATGAAAGGAGAAATAACTAGTTTTGTTGTGAGAGGTTCCACCTGTCAACAGGTGAAGGTAGAGCATCAGAGGCCAGCCAGACTGTTACATTAGTTACCCATTCTTGAGTGGAAATGGGTTAATGTCGTGATAGACTTCAAGACAGGGTTGTCGGGGTCACCTCGAGGCTGTGATGCCATGTGGGTTGTTGTGGACTGACTTACGAAGGTAACTCAATTTTTTCCGATCAAGGAGACCTTCGTTGTTGATGAGTGTTTCGCGCGGAATCCGGGGATGACCTCCTGGACGAGAGATTCAAACGTTCCGATCGGTTTCTAACGGGTTTGTTCGTAGAACCGGAAACATCCAATGATTCCACATCCGTTTGGACCTACTTTCCAAAGGCAGGCGCTCATTAGCTTGTGGGCTAATGGGGCTTAGGAATTTGCATTGGTCGAGAGGATGGGAGGTCGGACTCATCACACCTTTTTGAGGGGAATTATTGTCTACTCCGGGACTCTCTTTATAGATTTAAGTTAAGTTCGTGAATCCTTATTACATTACCAAGTATAAAATGAGCTTTCCTTTAGTATTAACAATCAATGATTAAATATGCAAGAAATTTAGAGAATCTTTTATATGTATTCGAGGTTCTTCATCAATATAGAATCATCTATATTTGTTTAGAGATTCTTGGTCAATGGTATCCTTCAAAACATTTATATAAAAGTCTCTTGGTCATTTTGATGACCAGGCTGGTTTTAAAGCCACTCAGTGGGGCACTTGAAGTTTATCGTCATTCAGACAGACAGAGATTATTTCAATGTTGGGATCGAACCCATAAATGGGCTACCTACGTATCCTTTGTTTTGAAAAAGGAATCAGAACCCACGTAGTTCGAGGAATGGGATATGATGTTTATGATTGATGGCTCAAAGATGAATGTTATAATTACTTTTACACTCTAAGCTCACGTGAGTCATTCTCAGTGTGAGAAACAAGAGGTATTGGTAAAATTTAGACAATTGTGCCATAAAAGATGCAATCATAAGAATTTGTTTTGGGGCTTATGTATAGATGACTGCCCAGATAGACGAAGGTTTAGGATTTACTTTTAGGGAGAAAATCCATGAACAGGGTCCACATAGTTATATGTGCTTCATGGAGATTTGAATACTCTAATCTTGGGGCTTACTCCTAAGGAGGATGCCCAAGTTAGGAGGGGACTTATGATTGGGTTTTATTCCTGAAAAGGAAACCCAAATCAAAGGTAATTTATGACTGGTTAAGAGAAGTTTAAGGGGACTTGGGGCTTATTCCTGAAAAGGAATCCCAAGGTTATGACTGAGTCTTATTCCTGAAACGGAGACCCAGGTTAAGGGACTTGGGGCTTACTCCTGAAAAGGAAGCCCAAGGTTATGACTGAGTCTTATTCCTGAAACGGAGACCCAGGTTAAGGATTAAGGTTTGGGGCTTACTCCTGAGGAGGATGCCCATATTTGAGGTTGGGGCTTATTCTTAAGAAAGATGCCCAAGATTAGAGGACTTTGATTGGGGCTTACTCCTGAGGAAGATGCCCAGATCAAAGGTTTTATAACTGGGGATTATTCCTGAAAAGGAGACCCAGGTTAGGATTTTCTCATCTTAAAGGATGAGGTTAAATGAATGAACTCTCTGTATTTTAGTGACATAAGGATATTTAAATCACTAGACTTTGAGAGAGATTCCACAGAATTCCTTTTAGATAAGAAAGTAAAATCAAGAAATCATGCCATAAATGGCTTTGAAGAGTGTCCTGAAGACTGAATCTTAAAAAGGAAAGGTGAAATGGCTTAAGAGGGGTAAAATGGGCAAGATGGGCACCCAAAAAGATAGGGGCGCGCAAGTCTTGCAAGGCGCGCAAGTCCTGCGGCGGCGCGCAAGTATTGGTCGCGCAAGTATACTTGCGCGACATGGAGGGTACTTGCGCGATTTTCAACCAATATTGAAATGCTTGAGCGACTCTTTATTAAACCCTTTCCCATCCTCTTGAGGTTCTTCCAGAGAAGGGACGCGCAAGTTATATTGAAGGAATTAAGTCGGCGCGCAAGTGTTTGATATGTTTCAACACTTAGGCCTTCTTTCTTCTCTTTAGATCTTCCATTCTAGGTAAGAAATTACCTTAGAAGTGTTCTGGAAGCTTTGAGAAGAGACTTGGGCGTCGGGAGCTTCGATCCGAGTTTCTGGAAAAAGATCCTCTCGAATGGGGGGCCCACAGGGTCTATTTATAGGCAAAAGAAGACCCTGGGCGGTTACCGGGTGGTTACCGGGCAGTTATCACTTAGGTCGCGCAAGTCACTTGCACGACCATAAGGTGTCGCGCAAGTACTTGCACGACTACTAGGCAGCGCGCAAGTGTACTTGCGCGACCATGAGGGAACTTGCGCGACCTATGGGCAATGTTCTCCTTGTTCATCCCTTTGTCGATTTTTGATGTTTCTTCAAAGGATAAATCACTTTATGCTCAGATATTCCCCTTTTCCGATCTTTAGATTCTGTGACGAAAGGAGCGTCAACAAAAGTCCCCCCTCAGAGTTGGATCCGGAAATAAATGAGGATTTGACTCTGAGGAAATTGAATCCATCCAAAGGAAAAGGGGGTGCGGAAGTCTTCAGGGCAGAGAAGGCAACGCGCAAGTGTGCTGGAACTTGACTTTTATCCAGAGTTCCTTTGCCTTTTGTGGGCAGTTTAAAGTCATGCATGCCGGACATAAAGGGGATAATGTTTAAGGTCGAAATAGCTTTGACCGAAATGGATTAAAAATGGATTCAATTCCTTGACAATTTATCTGAAAACATATTACCATACTCAAGCATGAGGGAAAAAAAAGTAAACTATGGCTTAAGAATATTTGAATCTGAGGAATGATATGAAAAAGAGCTAAAAAGGCATTAGAAGAAGTAGTTTCCAAGAATGAAGTTACTATTATTTAACAAAACCCGTTAGGGGGTTGAAATATGCAGGGCCACTTATGGGCATTGGCTGCATAGTCAAATAAAATAGCATCTTTTGGCTGACAAGTCTGTTATGTGGACTGTTTATGCAAGGCCACCTATGGGCACGTGCTGCATAGTCAGGAAAAAGAACTCCCAGAAATTTACTTTCCCAGTGCTAAAAGCCAGTGAAAGTTTATGGAGATTCAAATTTTCTAAAGCATAGATTTTGTTGTATGGAAAGAGGTACTTGAATATGGAGAAGATATTTCCGAACAAGAACATCGAAGAACTGGATGAATATCACTCCTACGAAGGTCTGACCCAAACGTAGGGAAGAAGAATAAACCATAGACTTGAATACTTTCAGATCATGAAAAAGGATATGGGACAAATATGTTAAGGATGGCTATTTTTTGCGGATCCCTACATACTATCGTTTTAAGACAAATAAGGACAAAAGAGGCATTCTTCCCAAGAATGAAGTTACTATTATTTAACAAAACCCGTTAGGGGGTTGAAATATGCAGGGCCACCTATGGGCATTGGCTGCATGGTCAAATGAATAGCATCTTTTGGCTGACAAGTCTGTTATGTGGACTGTTTATGCAAGGCCACCTATGGGCACGTGCTGCATAGTCAGGCAAAAGAATTCTCAGAAGTTTGACATTTTTGTGACTAGAAGTCATGAAAAGGGTTATGAAGATCTGAAAATATTTAAGGTTAGGATTATAATACATAAAGATGGGTATTTTCCAATGTATATAGAGATACATAGGTCAATGAAAACCATAATCATGTTGTGGCTGGGTCCTAAATTGAAATTTTGGACTTCACTACGTATCTCATAAGAATGAGAATCAAGCCATACGTAGTTCTTGAAATGCAGTTTAACATCGTGTAGGACGAAAGTATGAGTGATCTTAGTTTAGGGTCATAGAATTCGGACCATAATAATGAATACACAATGTGTGTTTTCATGAAGACTTTTCAGCCAAGGGACTGAAAGTGAAATTTGGGGTTAGGCCCAAAAGACTTGGGACTGGATTCGAGGGACACTCGAATGTTCCTACGTATCCCATAAGGATGGGAATCAAGTCCACGTAGTTCTATAACTACCCTTTGTACAAATTTGGTTTGTACATGTGAAGGGTGAAAAGGGGACTTTAGTGCAATGATGGTTTTAACCTAAAATAAAAAGTTTAGGCATTACCATGTATGTACGTAGTCTTTTGAAAATGAAAACCATGATTGAAAAATAATCAATGTTAATAATGGTTCTTTATCAAATGAGGAAATCAAAGAATATTGTAGTTTATTGTCGTACCGGACAAAAGTGTTGTATAGTTTAACATCATATAACAAGGAAGAAAGTGAATCAATGTAAAGATATTGATTCCAGGGGTGGTTTCACAAATCATCATCATATGAGATGGTGGTGAACCAATGTGAAGAGATTGTTCTTTGGGCTTGAACCCTGAGAGGTTGCCTACATACCCATCCTGGAGGGCAAGGATCAAAGTCCGTGTAGTTCAATTAAAGAATGAATTAGTGACCAAGTTGTTCTTGTGGACAATGATCTAAAAAAAATGTTGTTGGGACTTACACATGGTTAGTGGCCCAAAGGGAGTGTTATGGTTGATGTTCGCTCTAAGCTCACGTGAGTCATACTCGGTGTGAGAAACAAGAGGTAATAACAACCTTAACGATGCACAGTTTAATGTCATGTAGGACATATCAAGGACTTTCTGTACAGTTTAGCATCATGTAGTTAGGACGATGGGGACAATACAGTTTAACGTCATATTGGACGAAAGGGGGATTGTGCAGTTTTAATGTCATGCTGGACTTTGGATGATTATATAGTTTAACGTCTTTCCGGATGTGAGGGACTTTTATACAGTTTAGCGTCATGTAGTTAGGACGTCACAGTTTAACGTCTTGCTGGACATATTTGCAAATAGTTTATGGTCATATACATGGACCACGGATGATGCAGTTTAGGGTCATGCTGGACAGTTCATGGAATTTTTTCATAGTTTAATGTCGTGTGGGACGAAGTTGCAGTTTAAAGTCATACTGGACCATTGCTGTATAGTTTAACGTCATATAGCAAGGACGAACTAGTGTTGTACAGTTCAAAGTCATGTAGCTAGGACTAAGGTGAACCAATATGAGGATATCAGTTCTGGGGACTTTTTACAGTTTATCGTCATGCTGTACGTTGGAAGTGCCACACAGTTTAATGTCATGTTGCTAGGACACAATATAGTTTAATGTCATTTCGGACAAAATATAAGAACTTCTATACAGTTTATTGTCATGTAAGACAAAATCAGGGACTATGCAGTTTAAAGTCTTGCAGTTAGGACTATTGGTGCTGCACAGTTTAGTGTCATGTTGCAGGGAAATAAGTGCGAATAGTTTAAGGTCATATGCATGGACCGTACAGTTTATCGTCATGCTGGACGTATTATAGTTTAATGTCATCTCGGACAGAAGTGTGACACAGTTTAATGTCATGTTGGACAAAGTTGTAGTTTAAGGTCATACTGGACCATTGCTGTATGAACCAAATGTAAGAGTCTTGGTTCTGGGAACAATATTTTGTGTTTATACAAAATACTTCTTCAGAAATCTGGCATTAGTTGGAGTCGTGATGTGTTCTCCATCCATTGAGATTAGAGAATACGCTCCATTGGAGTAGACCTTATGTATTGAATAAGGTCCTTCCCATTTTGGTTCAAGCTTGGGAGGTTTCTTTCCTGGTATCATTGGTGCTTTAAGAACCAATACCAATTCTCCCTGAATGAATGAACGAAGACGAACTTTTTTGTTAAAAGCTCGTGCTATCCGATTCTGATAGATTTCCAAGTGGTGCAAAGTGCACAATCTCTTCTCATCTAACTGTTCCAATTCATTCAAACTCTTTTGGGATTGCTCATCTGTTGATAACTGATCACAAATGGCTATTCTGAGTGAGGGAAATTGAACTTCAATTGGCAAGACTGCTTCTGTTCCATATACCAATGAATATGGAGTAGACCGTGTTGCATTGCGAGTGGTAGTCCGATAAGCCCATAAAGCATGATAGAGTTTATCAGGCCATGACCTCTTATCTTTATCCACCATCTTTTGCAGTATATTTGAAAGATTCTTGTGGAAGGCCTCTATCTGGCCATTAGCCGATGCATGATATCGAGATGAATGGTTGGACTTAATGTTGTATTCTTGATACAATTTCTTTACCTCAGAAGAACAGAAGTTAGTGCCGTTGTCCGTCAATATGGTATGAGGGACACCAAATCTAGTAATGATGTTAGACTTGATGAAGCTAACAATGCATTTAGAACTGACTTCTTTGAGAGGTACTGCCTCTACCCATTTGGAAAAGAAATCAGTAGCAGTAAGAATGTACTTAAACTGCTTGGCCGTAGCTGAAGGGTAAGGTCCTACCACATCCATTCCCCATGTGGAAAATGGCCATGAGTATTTAGCTGTATGAAGCAACTCTGGAGGTTGATGAATGAAGTTGGAATATACTTGGCATGAATGACACTTCTTTGTGAAATTAACACAATCTTGTATCATTGAAGGCCAGAAGTATCCAAGCCTTCGAATTTGATCAGACAATCTATGTCCAGACTGGTGGGCACCATAGACTCCTGCATGCACTTCTTTTATGACAGCCATTGTCTCTTCACCATCAATACATCTGAAGAGAACTCTATCAAAACCACGTTTGTAGAGAATTTTCTCGAGGTGGTTTGGACCATCATAAAGAGTAAAATTGACCACACGTCACCGAATTTGTTCTCTCTCGGCTCTATCAGGTGGAAGTGTTCCATTTTGAAGGTATTCCCTGATAGGTGACATCCATCCTGTAGTATGACCATATGGTTCAGGAATGGGACTAATTTCATTAATTTCCTCTGTTCTGACTTGAACATAAGGTGAAATTGCACGACGGTGGGCAGTACAGATGGTTGTCTCGTCCCGATTTGGATCTGCTAAAGCTGTGGCTATATTAGCCAGTGCGTCAGCTTGAGCATTTTGTGATCTTGGGACATAAAAAAATGTCGGTTCTGTAGGGAATTCCGACATTAACTCTCTGACGTAATCATACAAAGGGATTAATTCTTCCTTTCTAATGGCATAATCCCCATTGATTTGTTTGATTACCAGGTCTGAATCACCTTTCACCTTTAAGTGATTCACTTGTTCTTGAAGCGCTAACTCCAAGCCTGCAATGAGAGCTTGGTATTCAGCTTCATTATTGGTACCACCTTCCCACAAAAAAAAGGAATAAGGTAACACTACCTTATCTGGAGAAATGAGCACAATTCTTAAACCAACTTTGTTGAATTTAGGATTTTCCATTTTCTTCCCTGTTGGACTTCTAGAAGCACCATCAAAATACATTTCCCATGTTTGAGGACTCTCTTGAATAGAAAAAACTTCCTCATCAGGGAGTTCGATATCTGAATACGTGTCTTCCACTGAAGGGTGTTCAGCCAGGAAATCAGCCAGAGCTTGGCCCTTAATTGCCTTTTGAGACAAATACTGGATGTCGAACTGCTGTAGAATAACCGCCCATCTTGCCAGACATCATGTAAGCATTGTACGACTAAGGATGAATTTGAGTGGATTATTACGAGATACCAATTGGACCTCGTGATGTTGTAGGTAGTGTCTCAGTTTCTGAACTGCAAAGATCAATGCTAGGCAGCACTTTTCAATACTCGAATACCGGGTTTCTGCTTCAAGCATAGTTCTACTGAGATAGTAGAGACTATTTTCATTCCCAGCATCATTCGTTTGAGCGAGAAAGGCACCCAATGATCGCTCTAAAGCTGTCACATAGAGGATAAGAGGCCTACCCTCAACAGGTGGCATGAGTACTGGTGGACTCAAGATGTATTTCTTGAGAACATCAAATGCTTCTTGACATTCTTCAGTCCACTGGTAAGTGACTCCTTTCTTCAATAATTTGGAAAAGGGTAAACTTTTGCCTGCCAAATTGGCGATGAAACGCCGAATATAGGCTAAGTGTCCTTGAATTCCTCTTAATTCTTTCAAATTCTGAGGAGGTGACATACCAAGGATTTATTTCGTCTTCTCAGGATCGACTTCAATACCACGATGGCGTACAACAAAGCCGAGGAATTTTCCTGAGGTTACCCCAAAAGCACATTTTAAGGGGTTCATCTTCAAATTATGTTGTCGAAGCTTGTGGAATATGATTTCCAAATCAGCCACGTGATCAAAACGTTGTTTGGATTTAACCACCAAATCATCTACATAGCATTCAACAAATTTCCCTAGAAAAGGTTTGAAGATACGATGCATGGCGCGTTGATATGTTGCACCTGCATTCTTTAAACCAAAGGGAATCACCCGGTAACAAAACACACCTTGAGGAGCTCTGAAGGCTGTATATTCCTCATCTTCTGGGGCCATTCAGATCTGATTATATCCAGAATATCCATCCATGAAAGAAAGTACTTCATAGCCAGCCGTCGCATCAATTAAGAGTTCTGTAATCAGAACTGGAAAATCATCTTTGGGACAATACCGATTAAGATCTCTGAAATCGATGCAAACCCTAATTTGTCCGTTCTTTTTCTTTACAGGGACAATATTAGCCAACCACTTGGGATATTGAACTTCTCTGACGAAGTTAGCTTTGATAAGCTTATCCACTTCAGCCTCGATTTTGGAAGCATAGGTTGGGTGTGTTCTTCTCACGGCTTGCTTGAATCCTCGATGTTCTTTTGGCAAACCCAAATGATGGGTGACAACATCAGGATCAAGGCCAGGCATCTCTGTATAATTCCAAGCAAAAATATCTTTATTTTTCTTTAGAAAAGAAATATACATCTCTTGTTCTTCAAGGGTCATGGCCGCACTAATTAAAGTGGGGCGTGGATCTTTCTCTGTACCCAGATTTACTTCTCTGAGTTCATCCACAGTGGTAGAGATACCCTCTTCAAATGCTGGAGGAGCATTTCTAAGATCTTCCTCTTCCTCTTCATCATGTGTTATTTCTTCCATTTCTACTTGCAAAGTAGATGAAAAAACGAAATTCTCATGATCATAAGAGATGTCAAAATTTTCACATTTTGAAGAAGAAGCTTCCATTTCCGACCTTATTGATGAAAAAGGGTCTTCTTTGGGAAATAAAGGGGAGATGATGGATTGAGAATCGACATCAACATTCACCTCTGGTGTTGCTATAACTTCTTTTGGCCTGATTAGCGAAGTATAGACTTGTTGGATTTCAGCAGACGAAATGAAAACGTAACCACTTATGCTTTCATCACTGCTTGGTAAGTTACCAATTTCTCCCATGCTGTCTGGCTCGATTGCCGTAATTGACATTATGGATCTTTCCATAAGAGTATTTTGATTTGGGCCTATTTTGTCAATTTGACTGATAGGTAACACATAATATGTACTCACATGTGAAAATGGATTTATTGGAATTTTTTCAAAACCATATAGAGCATTAACTTTGGTAATTTCCTTCATTGTAGATTTTTCTCTTCCCTTCATGTGATAAAATTATGCCTCAATGTATTGAGACTCACATGTCTTGAACGGGGCCTTATCACCATACAATGTTCCAACTTGACCATCGAAACAGTATTTGAGACATTGATGGTATGATGACGGAATAGCTGCATGCTGATGTAGCCAGGGTCTTCCAAGCAAGATATTGAAAGCTGAGTCTTGATCAACAATCATGAAATCCGAATTGGAAACAAGATCTCCAAACTGAGTTCTGAGCGTAACTTCTCCCAGTGGTTCTTGTTCATTTTTATCATATCCTTGCAACATCATGGTAGAAGGAGATAAATCAGATTCCGTGAGGCCTAATCGACGAAGTGTGCGAATGGGCATGAGGTTGACTCCTGAACCATTGTCAATAAAATCTCTTCAAACATCTATACCATTGACTTTGCCAGATAGGTACAAAGGTTTTATGTGCCCATGCACAACATCATCTTCATCTTTATCAGTAAAAGATATCACTGCATGACATTCTGCAGGATTATTCTCTATGTGATAAATTTCAGCCGCAGCAATTTCAGCTTCAAACTCCTGAGGACTTGACAAAGCTTCTATGAGTGCTTCCTGAAGATCTTTTGATGGATTCAAAGCATCCAAAATTGATAATTTGGCTGGTACTTGGGCCAAGTGTTTCAATATATCATACTTTTGATCTAGAGGCCTGCGTTTCCCAATAGGAATATGTGATTTAGTAGGTACCTTGGAAGCAGATGCTTTGGAAGCTGATGCATCTTGTATTGAAGTTGGCAACATCTTTGGTTTTGGAAAATTAGACTGATTAGATCCATTTACTTGCTGAGATAAAGAAGATGGAACATTTAATCGGTCTTCCAAAATAACTGTGCCGAAGCTGAGTTGGCCATTGGCAGAAGAACTTGCTTGTTCATTTTGAGCTCGCTGAAGGGCTCTACCACGAGTTTCTGCTGCATATACAGTGCTAGCAGGGGTAGAATTAGAGCAGTGGCTTCGGAAAGATCCACGTCTTCCCCTATATCCTGAACCTCTAGAACTTCCTCGGTTTCCTTTATTTGAAACAGGGAATTCAGGCTCATCAAGACTGGAATATGAATCTGTTAATTGAATCATATTAACAGAACCAAAGATTAACTCTTCGTCTGATAAAGACTCTGCCTGGTTAGCCTGTTTAGGCTGTGCCGTTTGGTGGGACGGTGCCTGTGGCTTTGAAGTAGATGGCATGAAATCTGCCAGAGTCAAAGACAATTTAGGCTTTGATACATACTCATCTTCTCCTGATTCCTCTTTCTTCTTTGAATTGCGCTGCCCTTTTGAAGATTTGTCCTTTGATGGAGGCTTTACTGTAGATTTTGTAGGAGACACAATTGGCTTCTTCAATTGTGTTTGCAAAATGGAATGGGTCCGATTGATTGTCTTTCTGACCATCCAATCACCATATTTTTTCACAGTTTTGCTTTTGACTTCCTGCCACTCGCCTCCTTCCTCTGGATCTGTAGCGGTAATACACGCTACATGAGCTGGATAACCCTTCAATTTGACTTGTCCCAAGTCGACCATCTTTTGTAGGAGGTCTTTAAAGAGAAAACATTCCTGGATGGGATGTCCCAACATTTGATGAAAGGGACAATAATTGGGATGGTCTTCATCTCCTTCCTTGTTTGGTCTCTTCGGCACTGGTAATTGAACCAAATTATTTTCCAGAGCTGAAATGAAGTAACCAGGAACTTGATCACTTCGGAAAGAGTATGTTTTACTCTTCATATCCTCAAATTGTTTTCGTCGTTGATCTTTTTGATCATTTGGACGAAACAGCCTTTGTTGTTGGCATTCAGGAGGTGGAGCCCTTCGAGAAGATGAAGGTTTTGAAGTAGAAATAGGTACAGGTGCCTGTTTAAGAATAACTGTAGCAGTTTCTGCTTTACCCATTCTTCTTCCTGGAGCTGATGGAATTACACGAGATTTAACCTTAGCCTGCATAAGGGAATCTTCAATCTGTTGAGCGATTGAAGTAAGGTCTCGAAACCCTCCTGTGTATTTCACAGGGATCAATGGCGTGCGTAATTCGTCACACAAATTTGCCACACAGATTGGCAACAATTCCTCCTGAGGGAGTGCTAAACTCAAGGAATACGTTAATCCCTTCCAACGAGCAATGAAATCAGAGACTCTTTCATTCTCTCTTTGCTTACAGTTTGTAAGATCGAAAACTGTCGTTTTTGGCAAAGTTGAGCTAAACTGAAGGAGGAATTTTTGACGAAGATCCTCCCATCCGATGACTGACCGGGATTGCAAGCTTGTATACCAGACAAAGGCTGGTCCTTGCAAGGTTCGCACGAAGCATCTGAGTTTCACTGCTTCTTGCTGCTCTGGAGTTCCCATCATAGGATCACAACAAGACACGTAATGCATCAAATGTTGTTCAGGGTCGCCTGATCCATTGAAATTAGGGAAAACAGGGTTTCCAAAACTGGATGGAGGAGAAATTGAATCTACCCATTCAGGGTAAACCTTCTTTTCAGGTTGAACTTGCGCTCGTTTCCCTTCCATAGTTTCTAACCGAGCTGTTAATGACTCAATAGTAGTTATTAACTTTTGAGAAATGTCAGGTTGAACTTGGTTTTGGGTAGGTGCAATGAATGGAGCTTGGACAGCCGTGGAGGTTGGTGCTGCAACTAATGGTAGTGCTGCCAACCGTTGTTGCGTTTGACCCGTAGGATTAGACCTCTGTGGGTGTACTGATAAAGGAGGATATTCCTGATCCATCTCAGTAGTTACAACAAATTCCTTCGGCTGTCGGACTTCAGCATTCTTAAGAAGAAGACTATTCTGGAGTAGTTCTGCATTCAACCTTCTTAATTCTTTCATTTCTTCCTCCTGTTGTGCAAACCTTTTCTCTAATGAGAGCGATTGACCTCCTTCAGAGGAAGGGTGAGAAGTAACCTGATTCTTTCCTTTCCCCTTATTGGATCCTTTTCGGAGAGGGGGAAGTGGGTTACTTGAAGGAATACCCAGATTTTGGTTAAGCCTTTGATTACGTGTGCGCACACCTTCTTCATTTAGGTCTGTGTGCGCAACTTCTTGAGCGGGAACCTCTTCGTCTGATCCCTCTGATTGAGCCTCATCTGGTGAATCAGCAGCAACGGCAGTGATGACATTAATGGATGCATATTGCATGGAATCCTTTCTATCAGCATTTCTGTGATATTGTCTCCTTCTATGTCCATGATAAGACATGGAATTCCGTTGACTTGATCCCTCAGGAATTTCTTGGAGAACCGTCACTTGGAGAGAATCTCCTGACATCTTGGCTCTTCGTTCCTCTTGAGGCTTATTCCCAAATCGAGAGAATACTGACTTTCTCTGAGGGAGGGATTGAAGATTTGAAAAAGTCCCCAGTCCGGTGGACTGGGGGTGTTCCTGTTGCTTCCGCTCAACTCCTCGAATCACATTCATTGATTCTGAGGGTTGGGTTAGAGAAGTCCCCAGTCTGGCAAGCTGGGGTGTCTCTTGACATGCTATGTCTGAGATCTTTTTAAAATCTCTCTTGATCTTGCGAATCTTAGTTCGGAAATTAGCTGGATGCATTAACCTGTATCCACTTTTATCACCTGGTTCAACAGACCGTTGGATGATTTCCGAAACATCTGTCATTTGATGACATGTTTGCTCCAGACGAGAGGCTTGTGCAATATTCTCGCCTGCTTGATGTAGGAGAAATTCAACAACCTGTTCTCTATATACTTGACTTTGAGAGGAACTAGTTGAAGCTTGATCTCGAGCAAGCTTTTGATTATGAACAAAGCCCATTGACTGTGGCCGGCCATGGGCAATAACATTGCATGAGACCATTTTCGGCGGGCTCTGCTGACCGGAAAGCACTGTGAAATGTAGTGCTCCGTGAACACCCCATCCTCTGATATGAACATTAGATGGAGCATTGGAAATTAACTGACGCAATCTTCTTAGTGCGCCAAGGCATGAACGTTGAAGGGTTCTCTGTTGCTTTTCAGCCTTCGGATACCGAGAGACTGATAAAGATGCCAAATCAATCTGGCGTTGTAACCCTTCTATTATCTTAAGATGATTTTCATATTCATCGTAAGATAATACCTTCTTCTTTAATTGACAAAGAGTTTTCCATATGTTGAGACGAATATCATGGATTCCATCATTCGTCAACATTTTTGGAATGTGGTACTGGGAGTCAGCCAAAGGCCAAAACATGACTGGTACATCACCTTTTGCCAGTTTTTCCCTCATGTTCAGCATTTCCTCTTTATCATTAAATGAAGATTCTTCTACCTGTTTGGACCAGAGTTGGTGTTTCCTTGTTGCTTCATCGGATTCAACAAGATTGGTAGAGGAATCACTATTCATGCTGGAAGATGAATGACCCAGGGAAGGTTCGGAGAATAACCTGAACCCCAGGCTATCTTCTGATGGAGAAAGAGTTTCACCTGCCGATAGTAAAGCATCAGACATGACTGGTTTTACGTTTGCAAGTGCCTCGAGATAGGAGGGCTTTCTCGTCACTACATTGCCTTCTGAAGAATTTTCGAGACAACGTGAATCACTACTGCAGAGAGGACTTTCACAGCGAAGTTCATCACCATGAGGAGGACCATCATGATGGGTTACAGCAAAAGATGAAATCTCTTTCTCCTTGGCCTTCGGACCACACAGAGGGTTCCTTTGGCTCTCATCTGAAGAAGAAACTTCAAGATTGACAGAATTTTCATGAAGCAAGTTTTCATGAGGAAGTGTCTGTTGAAGACCTTCAAAATTAAGGTTCCTGATATTGGGAACTGAGGGAGTAGAATCTTGAATTCCGACAGATAAATGTCTGAGGGCTTCAAGAACTCCAGCATCGAGCAAGGCTTGGTTGCAGATTGGCCTTTGATCTCCTGACTGTGCTGGGCGGATCTTTTTCTTAGATGCATTCTTACTCGCTTTAGAAACCACTTGATGACGAAAGTGATTGCTCTGAGCAGGTGTATGTGCCTGACTTGGTTGTCCGTATGATATGGGGGAGTATGCCCCATAACCCTCTTGGACTGGAACAGATGTGTGTGTCTGTTCCGGAGTGAATTGTTGATGTGTCACTCCACTGCTAGGGATAGATTTATGTGTCTGTCCCTAAGATGATGCTGAAGCTGTTATGATATCCTGGCAAGCATCCAGAATATGAGAAGGAATTTGCTTCTGCTCTTTCACCATTGACAAAATATGTTTGGTGACTTCAGCCGCCGGAACAGGGATATACGTCCATTCCGGGATTGGAGTAGGTGTATGTGCCTGATCCTGTCCTCCTTTTCCTGTCAGTGAATTATGACAGTACTCAAGTGTGGAGGCAGAGATTTTAGTCTGCCTCCTGTTTGTCGTCGGGGCTTTCCGACTGACTTCTCCGTGCGCTACCAAGCGAGACTGTTGGTAGGCTTGATTAGTATTAGCAGGTGTATGTGCCTGCTGATTACACTTCGCCAAACGCGGTTGACGAGATCCATCATATGTAGTCAGACGAGCCTGCTGACTAACTGCTGATGTATAAGCAGGTGTATGTTCCTGCCTATGGTACTCCACCAGAATTGCCTGGCGGGATCGGCTTGATGCTGCCAGACGAGTCTGCTGGACAGCGGGATTAAAACAAACAGGTGTGTATGCCTGCTCATTATTTGCCACCAAGTTAGGTTGGTGGACTTCTCCGGAGATGGCAGGGATGACAACCTGCCTATTGTTAACCGGGTTCCGTCTCTGGCGGTTCATCTTGCCTGCTCGGGTTCGAGGAACCTGAGCTGAATGCCTGGAGTCGGTACCCTCATCATGTTGAGGGCGCACTACTGCACGAGTCTGGCGGCGATTATTGATGGGAGCCCTTGAGAAGGACTCATGTCTTTTTGAATTAAGGTCCTGCGGGACCTTCTCATTCACTTCCTCGGAGTAAGGGAGTGAATGGAAACTGCGTTCCGGGGATAACGACCCGAAACGGTTAGAGACGGTAGTCAGCACCGCCTGCTTCTTGATTGCTGGTCGCCGTTGTCCGGACGACCAGGTAGAGTTGTTAACTTGGAGGGCTTGATGAGCGGCCTCCAGAGTTGGGATAGTACCGTTGCAACGGTACTCCTTAACCAGTGCATTAGAAACCCAGTGTTGAAGACGCTGAGTTGGTGATGTCATCCTTAGAGCGGAGGACGTTCCAGCAGGAGTAGCAGCATTGGTTTTCACAGTAGCAGACCTCACAGTAGAGGTGTTCACAGCAGCAGTATTCACAGGGGTGAATTTAAGAAAAGCCATTTTGCAGAAGATCTTGAGAAAAGAGTGCATGTTCCATATAACAGACATAATCAAGATGAATCTGGCCACTGCATCTTTTGGATGAGCACATGTCAATGATTGATTTTTTGGCCCAAGGATCCTAACAAATAAGAAGAACATCACTTTAACTTGGTTAAGGATTCACGTCGGGTTCACCATTTTTGTTTCGCGCGGAATCCGGGGATGACCTCCTGGATGGGAGATTCAAACGTTCTGATCGGTTTCTAACGGGTTTGTTCGTAGAACCGGAAACATCCAATGATTCCACATCCGTTTGGACCTACTTTCCAAAGGCAGGCGCTCATTAGCTTGTGGGCTAATGAGGCTTAGGAATTTTCATTGGTCGAGAGAATGGGAGGTCGGACTCATCACACCTTTTTGAGGGGAATTATTGTCTACTCCGGGACTCTCTTTATAGATTTAAGTTAAGTTCGTGAATCCTTATTACATTACCAAGTATAAAATGAGCTTTCCTTTAGTTTTAACAATCAATGATTAAATATGCAAGAAATTTAGAGAATCTTTTATATGTATTCGAGGTTCTTCATCAATATAGAATCATCTATATTTGTTTAGAGATTCTTGGTCAATGGTATCCTTCAAAACATTTATATAAAAGTCTCTTGGTCATTTTGATGACCAGGCTGTTTTTAAAGACACTCAGTGGGGCACTTGAAGTTTATCGTCATTCAGAAGGACAGAGATTATTTCAATGTTGGGATCGAACCCATAAATGGGCTACCTACGTATCCTTTGTTTTGAAAAAGGAATCAGAACCCACGTAGTTCGAGGAATGGGATATGATGTTTATGATTGATGGCTCAAAGATGAATGTTATAATTACTTTTACACTCTAAGCTCACGTGAGTCATGCTCGGTGTGAGAAACAAGAGGTATTGGTAAAATTTAGACAATTGTGCCATAAAAGATGCAATCATAAGAATTTGTTTTGGGGCTTATGTATAGATGACTGCCCAGATAGACGAAGGTTTAGGATTTACTTTTAGGGAGAAAATCCATGAACAGGGTCCACAAAGTTATATGTGCTTCATGGAGATTTGAATACTCTAATCTTGGGGCTTACTCCTAAGGAGGATGCCCAAGTTAGGAGGGGACTTATGATTGGGTTTTATTCCTGAAAAGGAAACCCAAATCAAAGGTAATTTATGACTGGTTAAGAGAAGTTTATGGGGACTTGGGGCTTATTCCTCAAAAGGAAGCCCAAGGTTATGACTGAGTCTTATTCCTGAAACGGAGACCCAGGTTAAGGGACTTGGGGCTTACTCCTGAAAAGGAAGCCCAAGGTTATGACTGAGTCTTATTCCTGAAACGGAGACCCAGGTTAAGGATTAAGGTTTGGGGCTTACTCCTGAGGAGGATGCCCATATTTGAGGTTGGGGATTATTCTTAAGAAAGATGCCCAAGATTAGAGGACTTTGATTGGGGCTTACTCCTGAGGAAGATGCCCAGATCAATGGTTTTATAACTGGGGATTATTCCTGAAAAGGAGACCCAGGTTAGGATTTTCTCATCATAAAGGATGAGGTTAAATGAATGAACTCTCTGTATTTTAGTGACATAAGGATATTTAAATCACTAGACTTTGAGAGAGATTCCACAGAATTCCTTTTAGATAAGAAAGTCAAATCAAGAAATCATGCCATAAATGGCTTTGAAGAGTGTCTTGAAGACTGAATCTTAAAAAGGAAAGGTGAAATGGCTTAAGAGGGGTACAATGGGCAAGATGGGCACCCAAAAAGATAGGGGCGCGCAAGTCTTGCAAGGCGCGCAAGTCCTGCGGCGGCGCGCAAGTATTGGTCGCGCAAGTATACTTGCACGACATGGAGGGTACTTGCGCGATTTTCAACCAATATTGAAATGCTTGAGCGACTCTTTATTAAAACCTTTCCCATCCTCTTGAGGTTCTTCCAGAGAAGGGACTCGCAAGTTATATTGAAGGAATTAAGTCGGCGCGCAAGTGTTTGATAAGTTTCAACACTTAGGCCTTCCTTCTTCTCTTTAGATCTTCCATTCTAGGTAAGAAATTACCTTAGAAGTGTTCTGGAAGCTTTGAGAAGAGACTTGGGCGTCGGGAGCTTCGATCCGAGTTTCTGGAAAAAGATCCTCTCGAATGGGGGGCCCACAGGGTCTATTTATAGACAAAAGAAGACCTTGGGCGGTTACCGGGTGGTTACCGGGCGGTTATCACTTAGGTCGCGCAAGTCACTTGCACGACCATAAGGCGTCGCGCAAGTACTTGCACGACTACTAGGCGGCGCGTAAGTGTACTTGCACGACCATGAGGGAACTTGCGCGACCTATGGGCAATGTTCTCCTTGTTCATCCCTTTGTCGATTTTTGTTGTTTCTTCAAAGGATAAATCACTTTATGCTCAGATATTCCCCTTTTCCGATCTTTAGATTCTGTGACGAAAGGAGCGTCAACAATGAGCTCGGAAAGTTGTATATTCGAGAGGAGGTATGTCTCCATGGGGACCCTCGTTCTATTGTTTCAGATAGGTATGCCTGTTTTTTGTCTCGTTTCTTGCAGAGTTTTCAGAGGGTACTGGGTACACAGGTGATTCTGAGCACAACTTACCACCATCAGACCGATGGCTAGTTATAGTGTATGATACAGGTGCTTGAGGACATGCGGCGTGCATGCGTCCTGGACTTTGGGGGCTCTTGCGAGAAGCACATACCCCCGATCGAGTTTTCCTACAATAATAGTTTTCAAGAAACTATTGAGAGGGAACCTTATAAGGATTTATATGGTAGGCCATGCCGATCCCCATTGTGCTAGTTGGAGGCAGGTGAGGCAGCTTTACTAGGACCATGTCTCGTGCAGGAGACTTCAGAGTAGGTCCAGTTGATACAGAAGTGGATTGCTACTATAGAGTCACGTTAGAAAGCTTACACTGGTCACCACATATGGCCCTTGGAGTTCATGGTCGGGGATCAGGTTTGTTTACGTGTTTCCCTAAGGTTGGGACACAGGCGAATCAGAAGACAGGGTAAATTTTCACCGAGTTATGTGGGGTCGTTTGAGATTTTGGAGAGAGTCCGAGCAGTTTCCTATCAGTTGCAGTTTCCAATGAGGTACTAGGCCATGCATGATGTCTTCCATGTATCTCAGCTACGCCATTATCACTCAGACCTATCTCACATCTTTCAGCTTGAGGAGGTTGAGCTTCAGGCCGATGCATCCTTTGAGGAGAATCCAGTTCATATTGTTGATAGGAGCACGAAGGTTGTTTGAGGCCAGTCAGTTCCATTTGTATGGGTGCTATGGAAGCATGGACGAGTGCAGGATGAAACCTGGGAGAAGGAGACCGACGTACATGTTCAGTGGACATTGTTGTTCTAAGCTTTATCTTCACCACCCATCACTAGTGAAGAAAATGTTATTTACGTCACCATTTTTTACGCTGGTTATATATAACCGACGTGATAATCTGTGAAGCATGGTTTTTTACATCGGTTATTTTATAACCGATGTAAAAAATGCGGTGAGTAGATATTTAATGTCTGTTTTTTTAATAACCGACATTACAAATCGTGTGCGTTCATTTTTTACGTCGGTTATAAGTAACCGATGTAAAAAACAAATGAGAGGGGGGTTTTTTATGTCGGTTATTTGATAACAGACGTAAAAAACTCGTATATATCTCGTTTTTTAGGTCGGTTATAAAATAACTGACATAAAAAATAAATATTTTGAGGCCTTTTGAGGTCGGTTATTTTATAACCGACGTAACAAGACAACCCACAGAAATTTTTTACGTCGATTATATAATAACCGATGTGAAAAACTGTGATTTTTGATGTCTTTTTTATGTCGGTTATAGAATAACCTATGTAAAAAACCAACATGCGGATTTTTTTACGTCGGTAATATAATAACCGACGTAAATAATCAGTATTTGATACATTTATAACATCAGTTATTATAATAACCGACGTTATTAATGTAAAAAAACAGTTTATAACTTCGGTTATTTAGTAACCGATGTTATAAAACATTTAAAAAATTAACAAGCCCTGTGGATTGTCTTTTACGATTTTTTGATCGACAGTCTGGAGGCTCTTCTCTCTCGTGGGGTAAACCCTAATCAACTCGTTGAACTCACTGCGTTAAAATCATTTTTCCTTCATCATTTATCATATTTACTCTCCTTGAATCTATCATCTCAACTTGCATCCCTCAAGTAAGCCTTCCACGAATTTATTTCGTTCGTTTTTTCCTGGATAGTATATATTTATGTTTTTCAATTTTTGTGTTTAAACTAGGTAATATTCTTCAATTTTGAACCCTCTTACCTCTTTTTTCCATCATCATCTTATTTATCATCCCTATATCTATTAGATCGACTCGAAATATTCATGTAAGCCTCAACTACTTCTATTTTGTTTGTTTTTGTTTTGCGAATGCCTGAAATTGATGGTAATTTTTTTGTCATTGACAGATAATGATCTCATTCAACTATATTACTGCATAGAATGGTTATTGATTAAATGTACAAATTTGGAAATGATATTTCATGTATGGATGCTACTTATGTTTATCCTCTTTTATATGAGAATATATTAGACATATAATGTAATGGTTGTTGACCTCTATGGCCCTTTGATGCATCGCTATGTCGCATGATTCCAAATAAAAATGGGTTCTGCTAAGGTCTTACCCTAGTATTTTTTGAGGCCTTGTCCAAGGCCTTGATAATATGTTTAACATTTCTATAATTATCTATTACCTCATTATGATATTAGTTATCGAGAAAACTTGTGATCATTTGACTAGTTGAATGTCAATGGTTATTTTTAATTGTTATACGATCATTTAAGTAGACATATTTAATAATATTTAATTCCATCTATTTCATGATGAAGTATATATTAAATTCATGTGTTTTTAGTTGTTCACCATGCCTAGTTTTTATATGTAAACCATTGTTTGGGGGGTTTTTTGGGGGGTGGGGGCTGTCCAGAGGGTTGGGGTGTCCAGGGGGGTGTCCAAGGGGGTGGGTGGGTGTGAGGGGCTATCCATGTGGGTGGAGGCCGGTATAGAGGGTTTTGGGGGTTGTCCGGGGGGTGGGGGGCTGTCCAGAGGGTTGGGGGCTGTCCAGGGGGGTGTCCAAGGGGGTCGGGGGTGGTGGGTGGTGTTTAAGAGGGGTGGGGGTGCTAGTAGGAGGGGTGGGGTGATGTCTAGGGGGTGGGGGGATATCCAGAGGGTTGGGGGTGTCCGAGGGGGGGGGGTGTCCAAGGGGGTGGGTGGGTGTGGGTGGCTGTCCACGGGGGTGGGGGCCTATTTAGGGGGGTTTGGGGGTTGTCCATGGGGGTGGGGGCTGTCCAGAGGGTTGGGGGTGTCCAGGGGGATTGATTACTGCATCGCGGTTTCTGGGATTATGACATGATGATTGTGTCGTGATGATTTTCTTTACATTGTGATTTTATCCATCTGAATTTTTATTTTAAATATGATTTGATTCTCAGGTTTACTCCATTTTCTCCAATTTTCTATCCACCATGTAGGCGCCATGGTTTTCTTTTATTCAATGGAATTTAAAACTGTTATATCTAACTATATTTTTTTAATAATAATATTCATGAATATTTTTTTAAATACGCATAGATTTGTTTTATATTTCCAAATTGTTTTACATTCAAATTATCATTTTTTCATATAAAATTATATTTGTCTTATCTTAAAAATATATGTATTTTTGATATTTTTTATACGTAATAATGATTCAAAGTTGGATTACGACACATCGAATGAGCAATGAATATGAGGAAGGTGTTGATACCTTTTTGGAATTTGCTAAATGAAATGTTGCAAGTAGTGACATTTTTTTCTTTCCATGCCTGAAATGTTTGAATATGAAGAAGTTGAAAAGTATAGAGATAAAAGATCATATGATTTGTCATGGTTTTAATCTGAGTTACAACCCTTGGATTTGGCATGGTGAAACTGGAAGAAATGTCACTAATGATGATGATTCACAATATGGTAACTCCGAAGGAATTGAAAAAATGATTCGCGATATTGTAGAAGAACAAATTAAGATAGAACCGACAGTTGCGTGTCTATATGGTGATGCTGAAAAACCATTATATAATGGTTGTACAGATTTTACAGTTTTTTGGCGGTATTAAGATTGATTAACCTGAAGGTGAAACATGGATGGAGTGATAGAAGTTTTACAGAGATGCTACAATTGATGAAAGTAATTCTTCCTAAAGATAACGATCTTCCGGATTCACATTACAAGGCCAAGAAATAATTATGCCCGATAGGATTGGGATACAAGAAAATACATGCATGTATGAATGACTGCATTATATATAGGAAGGAATATGAATTTCTTTCAGAGTGTCATAAATGTGGGACATCACGGAATGTGGTGAAATAAACATCACAGGCTGATGTAGAGATTACAGAGCTCCCTTCAACGGTATTTTTGAATCTTCCTATAATTCTTCGTTTCAAACGTTTATTTGCTAATTCACAGAATGCAAAAAGGTTAAGATGGAATGCTGATGAGTGGGTATGTGATGGAAAAATACGTCAACCAGCTGATTGTCCACAATGGAAGAAAATTTATGCGCAATATTCTACATTTGGAAATGAAATTAGAAATCTCATACTAGGGTTTTGCCTAGATGGAATGAATCCATATCGAACCCTCAGTAGCACACATATTTCATGGACTGTTTTATTGGTAATTTACAACCTCTCTCCTGAATTTTGTATGAAGCACAAATATTTCATGTTGAGTATAATGATCTTTGGACCAAAGAAACCCATCAATGATATTCATGTTTACTTGTCACCGTTGATTGATGATTTGAAACTGTTATGGGCTGATGGTAATACGGTGTATGATTCTTATAAAATGGATTATTTTCAACTGTATGCAGTGCTTCTATTCACTATAAATGACTTCCCAGCGTATGGAAATTTGTCTGGATACAGTGTTAAAGGGCATAAAGCATGTTTAATTTGTGAGCAACATAAATCATATTGTCAATTGCATCATGGGAGGAAAATAGTGTACATGGGTCATCGAATGTTTTTGCCTATGTATCACCCTTATAGAAGATTAAAAAAGGAATTCAATGGCTCACAAGATTTTGATACTGCTCTAAAACCTTTATTCCCAGATCTGTATTTTGAGAGGGTGAAAAACCTTGATGTGATATTGGGAAAGACACAGAAATCTGGTAATGATAGACATATTTGGAAGAAAAGGTCAATATTTTTTGAGCTACCATATTGGAAGTAACATGAAGTTAAACATAATATTGATTTCATGCACGTGGAGAAGAATATATGTGATTGTTTGATTGGAACATTGTTAGATTTTAAAGGAAAGACTAAACATGGGTTGAATTTAAGATTAGACATACTATCAATGGGAATACTTTTGGAGTTAGCTCCCACTTCTAAAGGAAGACGAACATTTCTTCCCCCGGCTTGTCATACATTATCGAAGAGGGAGAAAATTATCTTTTGTCAGTGTATTCTTGATATCAAAGTGCCTCAAGGTTATTCTTCAAATGTAAAAAATTTTATCTCATTGAAGAACTTGAAGTTGATAGGTATGAAATCACATGATTGTCACGTCATGATGTAATAAATTCTACCAGTTGCATTGCGTGGAATATTACCCATTCGTGTCATAATGACTATGATGAAGTTGTGTTATTTTTTCAATTCAATTTGTAACAAGGTGATTGATGTGAATGCTTTGAACAATTTGGAAAAGGATGCAATTTTTATACTTTGTCAATTGGAAATCCATTTTCCTGTAACTTTTTTTTGATATAATGGTGCATTTAATGATTCATCTAGTTCAAGAAATAATGCTTTGTGGACCTGTATATCTACGTTGGATGTATCCTTTTGAAAGGTATATGAAAATTTTAAAGGGGTATGTTAAAAATCCATATCCACCTGAATCATCCATTATTGAAAAGTATATTTCTGAGGATGTAACATAGTTTTGTATAAGCCACTTGGATATGGTGCAACACATAGGTTTGCCTCCATCTCTCCATGAACGAGTTAATAATGAGGGAAAGGGGATTCATGGCTTGAAAGTCAAATCATTGTCAGCTGAAAATATGAAGAAGTTAGAACCATACATATTGAATAACATAGCTGACGATCAACCATATATCATATTGCATATTAATGAGTTGAAATAATGTCATCCAAAGAAGAATGACATTTGGATTTTGAATGAGCACAACAAAACTTTTTTTTCATGGATTAAAAAACTTTTCTTGGTAGATCAGATGTATCAGAGACATTAAAATGGATAGTGGGTGTCCCATGTTTAAATGTGATAACATGGTCCGGTTATGCCATTAATGGCTATACATTTCATACGAAATCTCAGGACAACACGAAGTGCAGTTCAGAATAGTGGTGTATTAGTGTTTGTAGAAGCAATGCATTTTTCGAGTGCTAAGGACAAAAACCCCATTTCTGCATCAAGTGCATATTATGGAGTGATTGGATACATATGGGAGGTTGATTAATTTAAAATTAAAGTTCCTGATTTTAACTGTAAATGGTTTATCGGTAACAACAGTGTCAGACACGATGAATTTGGAATAACACTTGGTAATCTGAATAGATTTAAAGACACAACTGATTCTTTTATAATTGCAACACATCCAAAAAAAATTCTATGTAGTAAATCAATCATATATGCAGTGTACTATTGTTTTATAAGGGAAAAAACAATATGTTGGTGAGGATGAAGTTGATGAAGATGCTGATTTATGTGAGATCCCTACTTCCATGGAAATATTAACAAAACATAATGATGAGCATGTTGAAGACATGGTTTGTGCCATAAGGAACGATCGCGACAAAGGAATTTGGGAAAAAAATCCATTTGTACATTCCTAAAATTATAGGTAACATATGTTTATTTCTTGTTTACATTTATTTTTTTCATAAATGTTAGATATTTTAAGTTTTTTATTTATTAAAACATGTTTTAAAACAAAATAAGTATAAGTTTTTGTTTGTTTTATGTTTGTTTAGTTCAGTTTATCGCGTTTACCATTACATGAATTATATATCTATTTTTATTGTTCAGTGACAATTAATTTACCATGTTTACTAGGTTTACCATGTTTACCATGTTTACCATCATGACCATCTTGACCATCTTTACCATTGTTTAACATGCTTACCATATTACCAATGTTTACTATTACGTAGCTTAGTACACTTTTATATTTTCTGATTACAGTAGTATTAAAATATTTGAATTTGTATATTTATGAACTAACGTTTGTTTTTTTGATTTGAAGGATAATGACAAATCATTCAGTTAATCAACCACATGATTCTGGAGATGATCATATTGGTCATACCTCTGGGGAGGAACATTCACATGCTCCTATTATGACAAAGAGATCAAAGGTTCGTAAATGTGGGTGCACACGTTTACCAAAATTATCACTTTCCCGTACGTAGGATCAGAGGATAGTCATTGATTTTGATGATGATGATATTCCTAGAGGTCAAATGCAAAATATTTTAAGAGTTTTCTAGCAACTCAGGCTAAGAGAAAAGTAATCATATAGTATGATTACTAGAGAAGTGTTGATAAAGCGATAATCTCTCAATTGTGGGAGACTATTTTGGTAAGATCTTTTTCTATTGTTTGAATATTCTTTAAATGTTTCTAGTATATATAATATTTTTAACCTCTTCTTTATCAGATGAAATTTGATATTTCTGACACTGGAGGAGTCAGGAAGAAATGATTATCGTTGGCTGCCAGGAGATGGAGGGATTTCAAATCAACCCTATCATATGATTTTATTTATGGTCATAGGATTCATGACAACCCATGTCGTATATATCATTTTATAGATAAAGACACATGGAGAATGTATTTTGAAAGTAGAATAAAAGAGTCATTTTTTGGTAAGGGAATTGTTAGATTTTATATGCTTTCTTATATAAATGATATTATTAATGTCTTGTTAATGATTTCTTATTCTTAATTTAGAGAAAACATGTAAATCACATCAGGAGATCCAATATAAAAATGTATAACCTCCTAGTTTATCTCAGGGAGGGTATGCATTCTTGGAAGAAAAAATGATGGAAGAAAAATTTCAGCAACTAAGAGCTGAGTCTTTAAGATCTGGAGAGGTGGCCCCTCCATCCCCTCTATCTAGACATGAAAAATGGAAGAGAGCTCGGAAGGGAAAAAAAGGGAATTATCTTTCGGAAGAATAAAGAATCGTAACTATGATGATTGTAAGATATATATTTTATTTATTTAAGTTAACCATTTTCATCATATAATTTCAATCATTACAGAAATGTTCAATTAATTTATACAGGACTCTCTTGAGGATCAGAGTTCACATGGGACATTTACTGCTACTGGGAGGGAAGATATTTTATCTGTAGCATTGGGAAGGCCCGAACATCCTGGTTGTGTAATAGGATATCTAGTAGGTGTATCGGTAAGAAAAGTGTTTCCACGTTCTTCAACTTCTAACATTGAGGTGGTTTATAAACAAAAAATAGAATCCTTAGAGGCTGAAGTTCATAATACTAATGTGATGATGGAGGAAAAGATTAGAGCATCCGTGCAGTCTATGTTTGCAGAATGCGAAGATAATTTCAGACTGCAGCTCCCACTCCTCCAACTCCCCCTACAGACCCCCTTATTTATCCTCCACCTCCGCCAGTAGGTCCCACTCCCCCACCTTAGCCTGCAGACCCCATTTTTTATCATACTCCTCCACTGCAGCTTCCTACTTATTACGAGTTGTGTGTTGATGATTCTCAACATCATATAGTAGAATATGGGTTGGTATATTGTATAGGAGATATAGTTCATCATCAACAATTAGAGGTATAGAATAAGAGGGTCGATGTTAATGATATTATAGATAGATCAGCTCGGGTACCATTACCTAGAGATGAGGTGGCGAAAGTTGGACATAGTATCAACTATTTATTAATTTGTCCATCCAGACTTCTTCGACTCATTACCATAGAGGTATGGATGTTATATCTTTTATTTTATTTTTTTTATTAAAGTTGTTTTATCATTTGAAAAATAATATATTTTTCAATTTATTTTTACAGGAATAATTCAAAGGTAAATAAATATTGTATAGACAACAACAAAGACAAATTGATATGAAATCAGATACAGATTCTAGTAGTCTTGACAGATTTTCATGATATTCAAATTTGTTGGCAGGTCATTATGAGTTTCCAATGGAATCTCATGTTTGTGGACGTGAAATAAATGTGGGGATTATGAAAACTAATATCATGGAGCTTGTTACTGAATATAAGATGGGCATCAACATGGTGAAATTGTTTTCCATGTAAGTCTTAACACCTTTTCTCTGTGTTATATTTATTAAAAATGTATACATATTTTTGTTTTTTATTAGGTATATTTATAAAATTAGTGAGAGGAATGAGCTGACAGATGTATATGGATTAATGGACCCGCAAATGATTTCCCCTGAATCATGCACATTGGATGTTGAACAAAGAATTCTTCATATTGCTGAAAGACATGAAAATAATATAGTCACACAATGTTAGATGATGCCTTTTTGTGAGCGGTATGAAACACATCTCTCTCAAAGAGTTAATTATCTTTTAACATAAAAAACCACTAATTTTAAATTTCCTTTTATCAGTGATCATTAGATGTTATGGGTTTTTTCCCAAGGGAGAAAGCACTTTATTGGATATGCTCTGTCCATGGTGATGTGCATGAAAGTTTTAAGAATATATTGGAAACTTAAGTTTAAATTTCTCAATAGTTTTATATATTATAATGAATTTTAAATTTACCCCATTCATATTATTTTCTAACAGGGCATGGGCCTACTTTCAAAAAAACACAAAGAAAATGAATGAAAAGATCAACTATGTAAATGCGAAGGTAAATATCCATTTATAATTTGTACTTTTTGATTTATCACATAAAAATAATATATTGAATTTGAATTCATTCAAATAGAATTGTCATGAACAACAAGGCTTCATCGAATGTGGATATTATATGTTAAGATTTATGTATGAAATAATAACAACTGGGACAGTTGTGAATTTTGACCTGGTAAGATTTACTCTTTAAACTTTTCCATAATATTTCAATCTGATTAATTCATTATACACGTTAACTACTATCCTTTTCATTTGTAGCTTTTTGATGACCCTATCCCCTATACTGCTGAGGACATCAAACACTTACAAGTGGAGTGGTCAAATTATTTTACAGGTTTGATTAAATTTTTGTTGTTTGTAATGTAAAATTTAATTTTGAATATTGTTGTTGTAATTGTGTATTTGGTAGTCGTTTAGGTTGTATTTAGTATTTTTTGAAGTTTACAGTGTACATTTTGAATGTTATATATGTGAATGTTTAATTCTGATATACTTCTTGTTTTGGTCTACTTATGATGGATTTTCTAGTATGGATTCTGGTCTGGGGGGGAGGGGTTCTAAGGGTGTCGGGGGTGTTCAGTGGGGTTTGGGTTGTCCAGGGGTCTGGGAGGGTTGTCCGGTGGGGTAGAGGGAAGTCTAGGGGGGGTGGAGAGCTGTCCATGGGTGTGGGAGGGTTGTCCAGGGGTGGGGGGTATATATGAGGGTGGGGGGGGGTTCGAGGGGTGTTTGGGGCTGTCTAGGGGGTCGGGGGCAGTCCAGGGGTGTGGTGGGGGCTCCAATGGGTTGGGGATGTCAAGTGTGGTGAGGGGGTGAGGGGGTACTATTCAGGAGGGTGGGGGGGCAGTCCAAGGGTGTGGTGGGGGGATCCAATGGGGTGGGGGAGGGTTGTCCAAGGTGTGGGGGGTATACATGAGGGTGGGGGGGGGGGTTGTCCTGGGGTGTTTGGAGCTGTCCAGGGGGTTGGGGGGTAGTCCAGGGGTGTGGTGGGGGTGTCAAGTGGGGTGAGGGGGTGAGGGGTGCTGTTCAAGAGGGTGGGGGGGGGGGGGGGTTGTCGTGGGGTGTTTACGGCTATCCCGGGGGTCGGAGGGTAGTCTAGGGGTGTGGTGGGGGCTGTCAAGTGAGGTGAGGGCGTGAGGGGGTGATGTTCAGGAGGGTGGGGGTTATCAAGGGGTGTTTGGGGATATCCAGGGGGTCGGGCAGTCTAGGGGTGTGGTGGGGCCTCCAATGGGGTGAGGGAGGGCAGCCTAGGGGGTATACATGAGGGTGGGTGCTATCAAGTGGGGTATATTTTATATGTTATCAATGTAAATGATTAAATTTTCTTTAGTTCATGTTTTGTTCTCCTTCTGTTTTTGTGGTACAAATTATTGATTTGGTTTCTGGTTGATTCTGGGGGAGAGCAGAGGACTGCAGTCAATTTTTTTAAAAAAAATATGTGTTCCGCGTCGGTTATTTTATAACCAACGTGATAAATAAATTGAAAAGGGTTTATCACGTCAGTTATTTTGATAACCAACGTGATAGACACCTGTGCCATGGTTTATCACGTTGGTTATTTAATATCTGACGTGATAAAGGACCTGGGAAATGATTTACCACGTCGGCTAATCAGTAACCGACCTCATAAAACGCATGAAAAATTGTTTATCACGTCGGTTATTAAATAACCGACGTGATAAACCATATACCAGGCCTTTTATCACATCGGTTATTGATTAACCGATGTGATAAACCCCCCCGGACTGGTTTAGCAAGTCGGTTATTTCATAACCGACGTGGTAAACCCCCCGGATTATCATGGCGGTTATATAATAACCGACGTTATAACCCCCCCCCCCCTGGTTTTTTGACATCGGTTATTAATTAACTGACGTGATAAACACCGCGATGTTATGTTTGGTATGTCAGTTTTTAAATAACTGACATAAAAAACATTATTTATAACGTCGTCCGTATTAACGTCGGCTAAAAACTGACATAAAAAATGAAAAGAAACCGACGTAAATAACGTTTTCTAAACTAGTGCATGGAAGGGAAATTCGTGGACGAATTTCTTTAAGGGGGGATGTTTGTATGAACATGTTTATTCTTTTTGAGGTACGTGTTTCTTCTTTTCCTTTTTTCCTTAAGTGTTTTTAGAAAATAAGGAAAATGGTGAATAATCCCAAATTTTGTGGGTACACACCATGTACTTTTGCACATGCTATGTACTTTGGAAGTATGGGATTTTTACACAGGGAGTGTAGGCCTGTCGGTGATGAAGGGTGAAAAAAATGACTACAGTATGTGTAATTAGTATTTACATGACGTGTAATCAGACAATAAGTGAATAGTAAGGCTGTGGAAGTAGCCGCTATTGGATTTAAAGTATACACCTTGTACTGAGGAATACAAACCGTGTGCTCATGTCGACAGATGAATATTTCGGTGGTGAAAATTAGCCGCTAGAGGAGTAGTTTAAAACAATCAAAAGTACACACCGTGTACTTGAGAGTACACGCTGTGTAGTTTGTTTTTTTGGCTTAAAATGGAAAGTAGACTCTTATTTCGACAGAGGCAGCATAGGACATCAGAAGAGTGCAGGAGAGAGGGACAGAGCTTAGAGGAGCTCTTGATCATCCACCCGAACACAGATTCCTTTGACGATGGAATCAATTGAACCACGCTGGTGAGATATTCACTCTTCTTGAACCCTTCCTTCCAATTCTTTACCGAGGGGAAGGTATTTGGGTTTGAATAAATTTTTATTTATCCTAGATCTACGTCGTTCTTGGGTGTTTCAGGAGGTTTCGTTCGCGTATAGTGATCAGAGGAGATCAAGGTAGGTGGTCTGATGTTTAATTCCAACTATTACATTGTTTTTGTGTACCGTTGTGCTACGCGCCCATGATTGGGGTGTCGTATGGCTGAGGCCTTGACCAATTAAATTCCTAGAATTTCATAGAGAATCTAATGATAATTATAAAATGGTTTCTGGGATCATTTCTTGGATCCAGGTCCACTTCATGGGTGCGTTCCCTTGTTTAACCGTTTGGCCAGGTTACTCGAGGGTATGCCATGATTGTAGCATGCTTTGAGTTTTCATGAGATAAAATGTATATAATAGTTTTCTGTGTGTTGGTATCGTACTGGTTACTTACTTATACCCAAGGGCAGTGTTTTTCTTATCCTTTGGGCAGCATTTTATTTAGCCTGAGGGCCAGGGTTTTTACCCCGAGGGAAATGTTTCATATGCCTGAGGGCAGTTGCTTCCATGCCTGATGGAATTTTCTCATACGCCTAAGGGAAATATTCTTTATGCCTCTTGGAAATCACCTGAGGGTTTCTATTATGATTACCCGAGGATAAGGTTTTGCATAACTGAGGACTATGTTTACTTCATATATTCACTGTGGTGATTTTACATGATATACCTACCAAGATAAAGCACATGATTGGAATTTTTTTACCATGTACTCGTTAGATAGCCTATTGTGGTTTTTTCTACGACACAATATACGAGATTGTCGGCTAAGGATGAGTCTCAGAAACATATAATTAAATTATATTGAATTGATAAATAATAATAAAATGGAAGTGGAAATGGTAGGAATCGCTGCTTTTTAGTACTTTCTAGTTTACTATATTTTCATAACTGCGCACTACTGTTGCACAAATTCACTGATAGTTGGGAACGAGCCTTTGGTGGTTGCCTACTGGGATTTATTTCTCACACCCTATTTGGGTCATGTTTTGGGACCAAACAAATTATATTGATATAGGTGTTGATAAGGGAAAGAGTACATATAAAGGTACTTGATTGCTATAGAGGAGTAAGAGATCATGGGACCATGATTAGGCTTGCGATGCTTCTAAGTTCCTGTTGTGTTGTTTCTATTTTTCTATGTTGTACCAGTACCTTGTATTGTATTATTTTAGATTGCAATGTATCTAGTTTTGACTGCTTTATTAGACTTAGGGAAATATTGCATCATTATATATATATGACTATTGTCATCTTTTACTTCTATTTTGTTGTCCATTTTCGCTTATTATTTGTTATTACTTCCACTTTTGATATGTTTGTATTTTCTCTGCTGCGCTACACTTTGACAAATGAGGGCATAGTTTCCCTACTATCAGACTTATGCCCTCACATCTAGTCGGCTTCCTCTAGCATTTGGGGAAATTCCCTTAAGGTCATGTGAACAACCGTGTTCAGGGCACCTGTTGAGTGGCACCTAGATCCAGGACGTTACATTGGTACTCAAAATAATTTATAAAATTTATTTCATAATACCGTACATTGATTTCTCTCTTCATTCTAAAACCTATTTTCTTCGTAATTGTTTTTATAAAAAATTTTTGCAATATATTTTATTATTATCTCTTTTTTTATAAAATATATAATTTAAAAATGTTTAAATTTTTATAAAAATGTTTTTAGAGAAAAATTCATTTCATTTTAAAAATAATTTATGTTTTCTTTTTTATTTAAATGTGAAAAGGGTATTTATTTTTATCATGATGACAAGAACAATATTTCCCTATTTCATAAACACTCATTGATTTCAATATTCCCAAAAATGTTTCCAAATACATTTCTTATTAATAATTTTTTTTATTTTTGAAATGATTATGTTTTAAATAAATGATTTAAAAGTAGAAAATGGATTTTGGAATTCTTTTAAAAACTATTTTTTATGATGAAAGAATATATTCCACAGGAAATTTATGAAATCTTTTTTTTATATTCAATTTTATTCTTTAAATTCTATTATAATGGAAAATAAGTTTAAATTTTTTAAAGTTTTAAATATTTTTAATAATAGATGAGAGAATATTTTCAAAGTAAAATGTCTTAAATGGTTTTTATTTTGTATATTATAGTTTTTCATGTTGTTTTCAAAGATATTGTTTAAATATTTTATGATTTTTATTGAAAATTGATTATTATAGAAGATTTTTTACTCAAGAAACATTCCATGCGATTTTTATTTGAAAACAATTCTCCATCTACAATAACATACATTCAGGGGTATTTATGAATTACTAATTGAATTATCCAAGGATACATTTCATTTTGTTTTTTGAATGGTTTATGTTTATGAAGACATGATTTTTATGAAACCCATTTCTCTTCGACATGTTATTCCATGATAAATTTATTATTATATCGAATTCATTTTCCATGGGTTATGATATGATGAAATAATTAAATGATTATAGAAACTATATCTTATCCCAATATTTTCTTCTAATAAAATTCGTATTAATCCTTTTTAATTCCATTGGGTATGATTTTATTTATATTTTATGAACATGTAGAAAATATACATCTGATTTAATTAAGTGATTGGTGGTACCTGTATCTCATTCAAATACATTGTGAAATGACAAATGTTCTACAAGATCATTTGGTACACGAGTTATTTTATCATTCCCAAAAAGGAGGGTACATGGGTTGTTATCCCAATATTGAAAAACAGATATAACAGGTGGTTAGAACAAGCTTAATGTAGGAACACTATCATTTATCCCATTCCTAACATTTTATTTACGTCTTAGTCTATATCCTTGACATAAGGTTTTATATGATTTTGTGATTTCTTGAATATCTATGTCCTATGAAAATGTTATTCATTCATGGTACATGTTATCGGTTTTCCATATGATTCATTTATAATAAACATACATCATTTATTACATGACTTAATATTACTATCTTTTATATGTAGTGTTTGGTTTTCAAATTTTAGTCTCATATTATCATACCCTTATGATCGTGTGATTATTATGCATCTCCCTTGGGTTAACATTATTGTGTATCTTGGCTCACCCATTATGTTTTGTTCCACATGTTATTAATAAGTGTTTTATGTAAAAGTACTAAAGAGGAATATATTTATAGGGTACATTGAATATCAATCCCCAAATTATAAGGTTGTGTAACATGTGTCTAAAACCACTATACATTTTTCTTCCTTATGTGTGTGTTTGGCTAGTGTAATGAATATTCATCAGAACCGATGAAATAAAAATGTTTTATAATCACACTTCTTTATATAGAAGATACACTAAAATATTTTCGATGTTATTCCTTGAATGACTTAATAGTATATTGTTTCGACCCTTGTACATTTTTAATCATATCATGATTAATGGAACGAAAATGTCTTAAGATCATATCTACATTATTCTATATTCATTCCCATATAATATTTGGTTTATAAGGATGATTATAATTACATTATGTATCTAATTAGTTGTTAGAAATATTCTATGTGGGTCAACACATTGACTAAAATCAAAAAATCATACAAGGGTTATATTTCTATAATTAGGCATTGAAATGATATAATATTGAAAATGTCTCATATTAATTCCTAAAAATTGATACCCACTTATCAATATAAGAGACAAAAGTTTTATCCTATATTATACTATGTTTTAAATTAGTTATCATAAAATTAATCCCCATATTTTTCTTTATCAAATCCCAATATATAAATTATCCCCAGTTTGATATCCATTATAGTTATCCATGCTTTTGAAATATTGATATTAAATTATTTTGATGAATATTATATTTAACTCAAAAAATATACTTGAGAACTACAATCGATTAGTGTCGATGTAGTCTTGAATGTTAATTATCAAATTTACGTAAAACCATAATCATCCACAAAATTATTTCATTATATATGGTACCCTTAATTACTAATGGTACCTAATAACCTTTTTCACAACATTTTGAAAATATAAAACATTAAATGGTGTGATCTTAAGGGATCAGTATGTTTATGCATGGGAGATATCAATTAATGATCATATTTAAGCCTATGTTGTTTATATGTGTAAGATATCATGTGTTTACTAATATGAAATAGTACCGAATAATTACGAGATTTCAATATTTTTTCATGGAATAAAAATATTGTATGAAACCTGATTGTGGAATTGTAAAAAAATAAATAATTCTATAAGAGTTTAAATAATATGAAGATCAATATTTTTTTGGGGTATTGGTCCATTATATGTATATAATGTATATCATATATCAAGGTTAACAACTATGAAAAAAAAATAACATATCATGAAGGACTTATAATATATCATGTATTCATGGATTAAAAATAAATACATACTTCGAATTTTGTATAATGAATAGAAACTCATTTAACATTATTATCATGTGAGATATAAGGAAATAAAAAATTCATTTCAAGGATTTATAATTCTGGTCCCAAATGTTTTATTATAAAACCCCAATAAATGTGTTCCACAAGGTAATATTATATTTTTAATATCATCATTACATAACCCTAAAAAACTAAAAGATGTTTTAATCATATCAACATCATTATAAAACACTATCAAGATAAAAATTTAAGATATATCATTATGTCATATCCAAAAAAAATTAAATTCCTAAAAGTTTGATGATAGAGGTAAAAATAGAATTTAAATATTAATTAATAATTTGTTTTAAAATTTAAGAAAATATAATTTTTTCCTTTCTAAACTTTTATCAATAATATATGAAAACACATTCAAACTACTGTTCACTAAAAATAACTAAAAAATTATGTAACATATGCTTTAATATAGATAACTATCAATAAGGAAAAAATATCTATTTTTAACATATATGTTAAAAGAAAACATATATCTTACACATTTATAAGAACTAAAGATTGACTATTTTGGAAATATTTAGAAATATTATAGTTTAATGTTGTGTAAATTATGAAAATGGTTTTAAAAATAATTTTTTTTAAAAATTCCATGTATAAGAATGATATTTGTTAAAATATGTTTTATTTTTATTTATATAAGAAATAATTTTATTAATAAAGATGTAGAAAGGTATTAGTTTATTTTATAACATTTTCTTGTTCATTTTGGGAACCTAATCGATAAAAAATAAATTAATACATTCAAAATATAATTATAAATAGTGATTAATAAAATATATTTTATTAGAAGTATAACATCTAATCAAATTCCCGGAAAATTAAATTTTTATGGAAAATACTAAAATGGAATTAGATTGTGAAATAAACATGTATCTCATGTAAAGTTTGTTTTACAAACCCTCTAACTTTCTGTAAAATATATTTAAATAGATTATAGTTCTCTGAAATATACCTATCAATACTTTTATTATGACATATATTTATGAAACCAATTATTTTAAATAGTTTTTCATGGTGGTCTTGGAAAATTAATCATATACCTACATAGAGGTTTTAGTCCACACATACGTATAAGCATTACATATATTTCCCATTTATTTGAAATTAGTAAGCAAATGGGGGTTACGTAATTATATGAACATCCTATTATATTTACTATATGAGATTTACTATGTTATTACTCTTATAATAGGTTTATTCAAAGGGTATGATGAAAGAAAATTGAATAGTCACTATCATGATTTGTAAAACATCATTAACTGGAATCTATTATCTTACTTCATAATCATGGAAATATTGGATATAAGAGAAATATAGAGTCTATATGTTAATGGTAAAAAAATATAATGTATTTTTAATGGGAATATTCTATATAAGAGGCTATTAATGTATGGTTAAGATACTGAGGTTGGTGTCCTTTTATAAGTAAGGGAGTGGTAACACATGCATGTTTTCAAAATATTAAAATATAATAATATATTAATCATGAATAATTACACTACAAGTACTTTTATTAAAATAAGAGATGATATAGTGTAAACAATCACTAAAAAATTGTATTTAATAAATTATTTGTCTTTTTTACACTTATCCCTTTAGTTTTAACAATTTTACTATCTTTTTACTCTTATATTGGTTATAGATTTTTTTTCAATTATAGTATTTATAATAAACCAAAATTATAGATTCCTCAGAACCAAATTTTGAAAACATGTTTAAGAATATGGATTCAATTTTATCAAATTCAATTTCAAGTAGAATAAAAATTAATTATTATGTAAAAAAACATAATGTAATGAAAATTGATTATCTAAAAAATATTTTAATATAAATATGTTTTGATACAAAAATTACAAATAATTTCCATTAAAAAGATAAAAATTTTATATTTTTAATAATATATATAACTATATTTTAATGTAAATGTACAAAACATTGGACTCTTTAAAAACATACATGTAAAATAAAGTTTTCTTTAAAATCATATTTGAATCTATAATCATAGAAAAATAAATCTGTTCTGAAAAAATATGAAAAAAAATATTTGAGAAAAATTTTGATATGATTATTTCAAAAATGATAGTTTTTATTAAGGATAATATATAAAACTCAATAAATGTTTTATAATAACAACTCACATAAGAAATAAAAATTATTTTTGATGATAATTTATTTTTATACATAATTTGAACTTATATAGATTATTTTCATAAAAAATATTATTGAATGAATGTGAAAAGAATTTTAATTTATTATATAATTTATAAATTTACTTTAAAACATTAATTAAAAATTGATGTATTTAAATTATTATATTTAAATGATATTTCTATTAATTTTTTTATTGAAAATAAATATCCTTTACCCTTTAATTGTTGTTTATTCATACCTAATGATTTGATTACTAATGTATGGATTATTAATAATTTATTAAAATAAATTAAAAATATATATGAAAGGAAATATTAATTATAGTTTTCAAAATTCTTTTTTTGGATAAAAAAATAAAATATAGAAAAATACATTTCCTCAAAAAATTAGTCTTTTTAATAATGAAATAATTATTTAAAAAATAATTTTGATAAATTATGATAGTTATACTCTACTGCAAATCATTTTTTTTCATTTTAAAGAAGCCGATTCTAGGGTTGCCGGGACCCCAAAATACAACTTCAAATAAAGACAAGAGAACAAAAAAGAACAAAAATCAATGAAATCACAGTCTTACACATCATAATTCCAATGTATTCTCCATATCCCATGCAGGATTCTCCTTCCCAGTAGTAGATTCCCACTCCGGATGTCTCAAAAAATGTTCCCTTTGCACCCTACTCCTAAGATGTTCAAGTGCAAGCAGATCAGGTAAATCTTTCTTGACAACACTTCCCTTTTTCAAAGCCACAACTAGCTCGAAAATTCTTCTTAGAGGCAGATCTAGTCTGTATCGGACGCGGGAGATATGAATAGTCTCTCCTAGGCCTCCTTGGTATAGCAGATGCTGGTCTTTAACCTGTATCTATCCTCTGATTCCCACTCCGAACAATTTCACTAAATGAACGGTCAACTGGACCACTCACATTTTCTTTCCGACATACGGGGCTCTCCGTTACCTTTCTGGTTTGTTCCATCAAATCAGAAACAGGACACCCATTGACAATTCCGAGCCTCTGATCTGGAGTATTACACTCCATCATCGCGAGATGCATGTCTTCATTAGAAGCTTCCTCCACAACCACGGAAGCAGGATTTTCCATAGAACTATAGACTTCCCCTTGACCCAGACTTCCAGAAAGTTATCACTAGAATTGAGGATGTCAACCAATTATTTTTTATCGAATTTATCATTCACTAGTGGTACCACCTCAATGTTCAGTACATAAGGATAATCATGTATGTACTATTTTAAAAGAGATAAATGTAACACATAGTGAATATGAGAGACGTTAAATAGAAGTTAGAAATGACAAGAAAATATCTTTATGTGATAAATAATTTCATGGGATTGATATATATGTAGGTATATATATATTGGAGTCAACATTCACATTATGCCAAATCATATAACCCTCTACCAATTAAATAATTATATAAATACCCTGTCACTAACATTGAACTGTTGATCTCACCGTAGATAGTAAGTAAATATATCTCTATCAACTCCTAGCAACCATGATATATTTTAAAATGGTTCTAAAATTCAAAAAAAATTACATTGTTAGATAATCTCCCTATTAAATTCATCCTTCATTTTTATCCCATCAAATTTTAGTTATATAAATCCATGTATATAGGAAATAATATGGAACCATTTGAATAGTTTAGTGAATGATATTATTATATGAAAATTTTACCAAATTAATTTATCAATCAAAAACACTATATAATAGAGAAAGTTGTTTTAATATCAACTAGATTTAAAATTTTCTTATTATACAAACTAGTTGTCTATGGATAAAAATAGTAGTGTAACTCAAATATATATGCAGATGTTTCTGAAAATTTTTAAATAACAATGAGGTAAACCTAAATTTTAAAGAAGATATAATGATGATTGGTTCCCTATAAAATTACAAAAAAAAATCACATAAATTATATCCATGATTTTATATCAAAAGGAAAAATTTATCTAATAATAATGACATGTTCTAACATTAATAGTATAACAACTACAATCCATAAATCATTTTCCTTAATCAATGTGATGGTGATTCCTATATCCAAATGCGTCAATATTTTTCGAATTTAAATTTTCATATGGGTACTGGATGTTGTACTGTTTATAAATATATCACCATGAAATTGTTTTTTTCATAATAGAAACCATGATACATGCTCTATACTATCCAGTTTCATTATTTCTATGTAGAATTATAATTTCAAATATCTATACTTTAAAATACATTAAGTACTAATAGACAATGATTAATTATTAGAATCATCTAGCAACTATTTCTATAATTCTTGTATGTAATGTACATATAATTTATTCGCAAACATTATCATTCTATCAAAATCATGACTGAACATTGAGAAAGTTTCTTACGTTCTTTTGTAGTTAAATATATTCAATACATGCCACATTATTCCTGGCATGGATTGGTTATTGAAAACTACGATGTTAATGATATGATATGTACCTAGAAATAATGTTTTATATATCCATATTCATAAAATACATAAATATTATACCCCATTGAATTAACATATTGGAAATTCTATCATGGACTTTCTGAATAAAGGCATCGACAACCTTTTTTCATTATGATGGATATAATTAATTGATTATTTATAATATTTAATCATCAAGAAAATCTTCTCTAACACATATTAATCTATTTATATGTGAATTTATAATTGAATCTTCATCTATGTCACACCTTTCACCATAAAGATGACGCCTCTAAATTTATAATGTAAATATTCTATCTTCAATCAAAGAATCATAATATGGTTAATTTTTCACATTTATTTTTAATGTTCATGAGTAATATGTTATCACAACAAGATTATGTGTCTGGAAACATCACAATCATTTTTTTGATTCATCAAAAAAAGTTCAAAAATAATTCACCACTACAAGTGAATATGAACATAAATGAAATATATAAACATTATTTTATTTCTTTAATCTTTTAGAAACATTTATTTATCAAAAATAAAACTACTTCATTCTGATTCAACATGGTGAATGGATTTGATAATCCTTAAAAATATTTGAAATGTTTCAGTAGTATCCATCTAACTGAATAAATTTTCAATGATCTGATATTCTGGTTGTTATATACAATATATTAAAAGAATTATTCTTTGAAGGTGTAAGAACCTTGATTTTTAGCCAGGTATGAATAATTTTAATTTCTCGGTAATTCATTATTTTGGGACTAATATAAGTGCCTAATGTGTTTGAAAAGGTCTTTGTGGTATCTTTTGATTTCTTAGAGCCCAAAACACAACTTTTTTTTTATAAACTATCCATATCAAATGGATAGCGTAGGGTTGGCGCACTGTTTTCATAACCGTGCGGATGGTCTATTCTCAGGTAGAACCATGTCTCACAGTTGGCACACAGATGTGCGGCCTAACCATATAAGTGTAATTTCTTCCTAGGTACTCTTGCAGGGTTTGTGCAGGGTTTTTTCAAACTGTGCGAAAACACCATGCACAATCAAGTTTTATGGGTAAAATGTCTATTTTAGCCTTAATGATCTAATCAAAACACCTCTTCTTCCCTAAGATGAGTTCTTGGGGGGATTAACCTATTATTCTCCAATTTTAGAGCTCTTTGAATTCCTAATATAGGGATTGAATGGTCTCTTACATTCAGTATTTAATCGAGCTTCCGTTCATCACGTTGGTTGTGCAACAGTAAGTACATGAGTCCTTTTAAGAAATTACTCTTCTCTATTGCTCATAACCTACTAATTAAGGTGTGATAATTTTTCATATTTTATTAAATCTACCCCAATTCGAGCCACATCAAGGACCAAAACCATAGGAATGAAATCATACAACCCTAAGGTTGGATGTCTATAACTCATCTATCATGTTTGTTGATTTTGGTATTGTATTGTGGGGCCCATTGATTTCTTCTAGAGTCTTTTATTGAATTAATATTCCCTTCTTATAATCATTATAATTGTATAATTATAATATTTCCATATATGTTATTAATTGATTGTGTTGTTTCCCAAAACTCCATCCACTACATGTAGGATGTTATCCTATAATTGGGATTTTAGTATTTGACACATTTGATCCACTGTTTTGGTATGAAATTTCATGACCATTAAGAGGGTAATATATTATATATTAAATATATTGATTTATATTTTAAAGCCCATAATAAAATGTACCCTATATTTGTACTACCTTACCCGCCTAAGGTAAGTTCTTCAATTGATAACTGATGTAAAATCGATATTGGAAAGTATACCAAGTATATGACTTGACATCATTAAATGTGAATGATTAATTGTTTGGATGACTATATCAACCCTTACCACACTAATGGAAGGTTTTAGAATATCCCTTAATTATTGAATGTCATTTAAATATAATTAATAATGGTTGCATGCTACATGGCCTTATCACACTAATGAAAGGAAAGGATTGGGCCAAATGGACATGTTGAATTTTTTTTGATGTGATTAAAAGGTTAATTTATACATGACCTTAGCACACTAATGAAAGTAAAGGATTGAACCAAATTAAATATTACAAGACCTCATAATAAAAAAGGAATGTCCTTAATCAAGCTTTCCTGGGATTATTATTAGGGAATTCCATCAGCACTCAGGAACCTAATTTAGAATCAAGGATACGACTTTCTTATGTTTATACCAACCAAGATCCCGAATCTTTTCTATCCTTAGATTCATAATATGACACTATTGGATCTCCCATATAGTATTAAAGGATTACTTAGATACACTCCATGGAACTAGCATTGACAAGTAGGTTCCATGGTTACATCCCATAGGCCCCTTTCTCTATTTAGCCATGTTTTCCTTTAACGATCACATTGGATTTGGTAGAAAAGTTATTGTGGATTGGTTTGGACTATGATAATAGAATTAAAATCTTACCCTTATAAAGGATTCAATTATTATTATGTTTTGGACCTTTGAAAAATATGTTGCCACGGTTATTCTCTTCGAAATTCATTATTAACACCTGACTTATTTATATACTAGTAATAATCAATTAATGGAATATTTATATTTAGATTCCAAATAAGTGGTGATGATGTTACTTGAGTATTTGATTATGTTGTAGAGATTCATTTTATAAATTCAATCTTTCACACTTATACATTTATATTACACTAGTTAAATGTTATAGACACTATTGGTGGATCCCCACTGAAATTTATATCTCACCCTCTATGGGAACCATTTGGTACCTGACGTAATTTATATAAATGTCAATGTCGATAAAGGGAAGCATACGATTTTGAACACTTTATTGATTTCTATTTAGGATAGGGCTTGATAGAAGATGGCTGAGATGAAGATTGGTATTATTGGGATAGTATTTTGATTTCCATTATACATTTTTGGAACTTGTCATGCCATCTTTCATGTATCCATGTTTTCTATTTTTTAGATGTATGAAATATTGACATCAGTTGTATGCATGTATGTTAATCCAATTATTTCAGTTATTGTTAATAATGTCATGATTTTATAATGGTACTTCTCTTTACTTGTATTTCTTCCTCTATTAACCTCTATTTATATTGATCTGATGCACTAAACATTGGTAATGAGTGCATAGTCTCCCCATTTACAAACTTTAGGCCCTTGATACTAGTTGGAAGCCTCAGGCATTTGGGGAGATGCACTTAAGGCCATGTGGCCCACCGGGCTCGGGGGACCCGTTAAGTAGAATCTAGGTCTAGGACGTCACTAATTGGTATCACATGATGTTCATTTATTTCTTTAATATTTAGAGACAATATCATTGAGATTAGGAATGAAGGGATCTTGGTCATATTCCATGCTTGGGTGTTTCAAACCTATTATCGGGGTAAAGGATGAGTTTCCTAAATTATAATTGTTATTATGTTTTTCCAATTAGAGTTGACATTATTATACCATTAGGTGATACAAATTATGAGTGGTTTTGTCGATTATTACTCTAGTTGAAAATTATAGTTTATCCTTGGCCCGTGGATGTGAGGGAAAGTATCATTGTTACATGCATCATTATGGGCACATAGAATTTTCAAGTTGTGAATAATTACATTCCATACAGTTTCATTTCACTATTTTAAATTGGTCGATATTCCTATGATTGTTGAGTGATATTGTGATAGTTTGCTTATGCTTTCTTTATTGATGGTTATTAATGAGTGACTTTTTGTCTCAATTCATGAAGTGTATGGGCCTTGTGGGTTTTGGATGAGTAATTTACCATGTTGAGCAATTATGCTACAAATAAATGGGTTTTAATTCCAGTGAAAATTTTTATAATAATTGATTCAAAATAAATGGATATCCATTATAAAGTGAATCATGAAATCTAAAATTAATTGGTTGTACATATTTATGCTTCCTTGTCATGTTTATTAAATGTAGTGGAGTTAACATAGAAAATTAAATGTTAAATGAAATAAAACTTATATTTAAGAAACTTACTAATATCTGGTCATCTAAGTTGATAATTGGGGTAGTATTCCTTGGGTAGTTAGTTTTATTATGTTAACCATCCACAATTCATGTTATATTTCTCATAATATTGTTCTTAGGTATGTGATTGGGATTATATAGTAATTCCACCTCGATGTACTCATATCGTACGTCTGGAGGGTGGTGATGACCGTGCCTATGATGTGATGGGCCTTGAGATGCCACTCTTACCACAATGAATGAAACTTGATATGACACCTATTGTATCTGATCTAAACATTGATCCCCATGTTTGTGATAGTTTCAATCATATTATGCAGTCCTTTCTTGGTGCTCTAAGTCATTCCCCTATGATGGTTGATCTGACTCATGAGTTCTATAATCCTCCTCCTCATTCTTTTTGAGGGGATGGTGGTCCGTAGAATACGTAGTCTTGGCTACATGACAGCCTATCAATATTTGAGCATCCGTAGATTCCACCAGACTTGAGGGTCAATCATTCCACATACATGCTTTGGGATTCGGCCAAGTGATGGTGGGATTTGACTATCTTGGTTGGTCATCATATGGGAATGTTATGAGTTGATTTTCAGACTAACTTCTATTATCAGTTATTTTATTATATGCTGAGACCTGATAGAGCTATAGAGATCATGCATATTCAGAAGGGTTCTATGTTGTTTTTGGAATATTAAGCATGTTTATAGGAGTTGTAGTGATTTGCACAACTTGATTATGGTGATGAGATTTCACATGATAGATGTTTCGAGGATGGGCTCTAGTATGTCATCTGTATATTGGTGAATGTATTTTTCTTTGCTACCATTTCAACAATAGAAAAATAGGCTCTTATAACTGAGTGTAACCTAAGGGAGGATAATTTTACTCGACATAGAGGACCATTTCTGCTTTCGGTCTATAATTCATATAGGGGTAGGAAATATTCTCTCTAGGTTTCTCATCAGGGGAGTGACAACCAATGTTCCCCTTTTTATAGTTCCAAAGTGTGTCATCAGTGTGGACGTTGGGAGAACATGTAGCCTCATTATGACAGAGACCTAATGGAGTGTTGGGCTTGTGGACGTATGTGCCCATATTTTGTGTTTTTATAGGACCATTCCACTAGATTCAAGTGGAAATGGACTTCTTCTAGATCCACCTTAAAGTGTAGGTTAATTAACGCCACATCAGAAGAGATGTTTTAATAGCACTGGAAGGACTGGATGAGGTGGATTTCATGGAAGTGGAATCTAGTACCCTAATCATCATTAGCACCAATAGAGCAGTTATGATTGTGATATTCTATCCATTACACAAGGTCATGGATCTGGTCAAGTTCATTCACTAATGCTAGTACCCAAGGATCGGGATGTGAGACCATCTAGAGTATAAGGTACTATTCTTGTGGCATGTACTATGGTATCTTCTTTATTTAATATAGGTGATTATAACTCTTTTATATCTATATCTATCATGGAATGTATTTTAGTAGAGAAAAAATATTACTATGGTGTAATGGCACATGATACATCAATAGTGGTATGAACAGAGGGCGTATGCTAGTCTAGTGACTCCCCCTTGAGGTAGGAAGTTACCCTTTCTTATAGTGATTATTCATTCTTGGGATGATAGTCTTCTATGTAATTATTGGGATAGATTGGTTGGTTCAGTATCATGATTTAGTAGACTACTATTTCTATAGGGTATCATTTAGATCACCAGAGTGCAGTTGTTATCTACATAAGGGTGGGTGGGATATCCTAAATGGTAGAGTTAGACCATAGAACCATGGGATTTTTGGACTTACATCCTGGATTAAAAATCTTTTCATACAGGATTAGGGTTTATGATATGTTTATTTTTCTCCATTAGTGGATCATTTCATGGATGTATTCTCTAAAATATTTTATAGCTTATGTCTTGAGGTAGAGGTAGATTTTACAATTGAGATTGTTTTAGGGGTAGATCTTGAGTCCATTCCTCTATATAGGATGTAACCTACAGAGCTTCAGGAGATCAATCCATATTTATATAATTTCTAGGCTAATATTTTTATACAATTGAATACATTCTCATAAGGTCCACCCATGATTTTATGATAATAAGGTGAATCTAATAATACGTCTATGCATGATTTATAGAATTTTGATCTAGATTACGGTCATGAACCGACATCCATTTCCTTTAATAGATGATCTCTTCGACTGGATCTTAGGAGCATAGGTCTTCTCCAAGATTGACCTAATATCGAGTTATCATCAGTTATGAGTAAGGACATTTGATATACCACCTACAATATTCCATAGTAGTTATGTTCTGTATGAGTCTATAGTTAAACCATTATTTATTAAGGAAAAACACGTTTTTTCATGGCTCTGATGAATAGGGGGTTCCACCCGAATTTGGAATCTTTTTTCAGGGTATTTTTGGAAGACATGTTGGTGTGCTATCAAACTCATAGTGACGAGACCAATAATTTTGGGTGAGTACTTGGTGGAGTGCACAGACCACAAGAGACTCAAATATATCATTAATCCGCATGAAATAAACCTCATATAAGTAATATGGGTCTAATATCTACAATTATTTAATTTTTAGTGTGATTATATTAATGGGAATGGTAATGTGGAAGAAGATACACTATGTCTGAAAACTCATGCTCAATTAGTATGGGAAGCCAGTGATGAATTGAAGTTAATAGACCTCTTCTCTATACTAATTCTAGAGTTTCATGACAGTCAATATTATTCCTAAATTTCATCATTTATAGTTACAAATTCCCTCTACAAGAAGGTGATGCGTAGAATTTTTTATATATTGATCTCTTTGTCCTCCACGAGAGTATATCAGGAGATAACCCACCCCAAAACTAGTCTATAAACAGAGACAACATCTTGTGTATTCATGGAAGTGTATGGGTCCCTATAGATATGTGAGTGGATTATATGAAGGAGTCCAAAACCTCTTAGTCGGTAGATAATATAGGAATACTAAAGATGTATCAAGACATGTGATTCTAGTATTGGTGTATTTGGATGAAAAATCAGATATCATTCTTTATCACAAGATATTACACCGGTTAGTATGTGAAGGCGGAGCTTTGGAGACCTACAGTCATGTTACAACAACTTCAAGTCCTGGAATGGTAATGGGAATATATTTCTATGGAAATTATAGTATGTTTACCTAGGTATCTTAGAGGTAGAAATTTTTTTTGGGAATTTATTTATATACTAATGAATTTAGCCCACTATATTTTTATTTGGTTGACATTCTTAGTTGTTGAGCTACGAAGATTGTTTGTTTGTGAGATCATACAAAAACATGGGTTCCATTGTACTATAATTTCAGATAGGGAAGATCACTTAACCACATTGTTATGGAAAGGATTGTAGAAGTATATAGAAATATAGGTTCTTCAAAGAACAACTTTTCGCCATCAGACCAATGGAAAATTATAATAGAAAATAAAGGTTATGAAGGATATTCTTGGAGCATGTGTCCTTGATTTCGGTGGTTCTTATGAAAATAATTTACCTCTCATTGAGTTCCCATCTAATAACTGCTTCAAGATGAAAATAAATATAGATCCTTTGGAGGCCTTATATGGTAGGTCATTATGTCTACCCTGTATTTGATAGAGGCAGGTGAGGCAGCCCTACTAGGTCCTTGTCTCGTTCAGAAGACCTCATAGCAAGTTCAGTTGATCAAAAGGAATATCACTACTTTCTTATCTGGAAAAAAATCTTTTGCCAATCACCATTGACATCCTCTACATTTCAAGTTTGTGGATCGTGTTTTGTTTCGGGCATCTCCAAAGCAAGGCCATAGATGGTTAAGAAGAAAGGGAAGTAGTCGCCTCATTATGTTGGTCATTTATAGATCCTTGAGAGAGTCAAGCATGTAGACTATTGGATGCTATTAACTCATAGGTATTTTTCCATGAATGATGTAATCCATGTTTCATTGCGTCTCTAGTATCAGGCTGATCCATCTCATACCTTTGATCCTAAGGATATTGTGTGATATGACAATGATACCTTTGAGGAGTGTATAGTTCGCATCGTCTATAGGAGCATGAAGATTATCTGAGGCTAATATGTCTCTCTAGTATGAATATCATGGAATTGTGGCCATGTGCAAGATGAGACTTGGGAGATGGAGGACAACATACATGATATGTGTCCAGAATTGTTTTCAGACAGTGTTTACATACCCTTGGAAGGTGAATTCAGGGACAAGTTCTTTTAAGAGGGGAATAGTATAAGAATCCCATTTTTCACTCAAGTATGGATCCGTTAAATTTCCATCTAATTTTTTAAATTATGATTAATATGTATTCATAATGAGTTATAAAATGTATTAAGTGTGTCTTGGGCTTGTTTGGAGACCAAAAACATATTTTTGGGAAACTATCCATATCGCGCGGTGAGCGCATAGTTTTCATAGCATTGCAGATGGTCTATTTTCAAGAAGAACCATTTCACACGGTTGGCACATGATTGTGTGGCATAACTGTGTAGGTTCCCTCTTTTCCTAGGTAATCATGCTTTCTTTTTCCTTATTATTCAAACCATGTGGAAAACCCATGCAGAAGCTAATTTTATCGGTAAGATGTCTATTTTTTCTCTTAGGGATCAAATTAAGATACATCTTCTTCCAAACATGAGATCCAACAAGATTAACCTCTTTTTATCACATTTTGGATCTCTTTGAATGCCTATGAAATGGATTGAATGATCTCCATCATTTGGGATCTGTTCGAGCTTCTGTTCTTCATGTTGGATGTGTACTGGTATGTACTCGAGTCTTTTAAGCAGTTATTTTATCTTGCTCTATAACTTGTTATAGTGGTGTGGGAATATTTACTATTTTCATAGATCCATTGTGATCTAAGAAAAATCAATGAATTATACCAGTGGAGTGGAATCATACAACTAGGAGGTGGGTGTTCTTTAACTCATTCTTTAAGTTCTTTGATTTGGGATTTCTCATGTGGGGCCCACCGATTTCATCTGGCACTGTTTATGGAATTTAATTTCCATTCATATAATCATTAGAACCATATGGTTATGATATTTCTATATAGGTGATTAATTTTGAGAGTTTATGCCCACTACTATATCCATCCCATGCAGGATGTTATGAAAAAATTATGTTTTTAGTATTTGACACGTTTCAGCCACCATTCAGGTGTGACCCGGCTTCACCCATCTAAGGGTAAGATTTTCTATATTAAATGTCTTGATTTATGTTGTGAGGTGAATAATGAAAATCATAATTAATGATCACCTCTTGACCGCCCTAAGGTAAGTGGTTCAACTGATAATGTAATGTGAAATGGAAATTGGCATGTGTTCTATGTATATGACATGATGGGATTAGTTGTGAATGATTAATAGGATTCATGACTATAGAACACATTATCACATTAATGAAAGTTAATGGAATGAAAAATAATTATTGTATATGATTAAAATGGAATTAATAGAGGTTTCATGCTACCTATCCTTGTCACACTAATGAAAGTCCAGGCTTGGACCCAATGGACTTATTATATAATTAAGACTTTATTAAAAGTGTTCATGATATGTGACCTTGTCACACTAATTAAAGGAAAGGCATTATCAAAATGAAGTATAACATGACATAATAATTAAACAATAATTTCTTGAATTGAGATCACCATGGGTTATTATTGGGGAATTCCATGAGAACTCGAGAACCCCATACCGATTCAAAGATATTGATTACATAGGATAAAACCCACCAAGATCCCAATCATTTTCCTTCCTTGTATGTGTGGCCTGACACCATAGGATCCATCACATAGAATTAAAGGATTAATTGGATACACTCCATGAATCTATCATTTAATTGTAGGTTCCATGGTTATAGCCCATAGGGACCTGTCTCTGTTTAGCCTCATTTTACCCAGAATGATCACCTTTGATTCGGTAGGGATCTTATTAAGGAATGCCTTGGAATATGCTCTTTGGAATACATTCTAACCCTTCACTAGGCTGTATTTATTATTGAGTTGGTGACCATTGAGGTCTTTTTTTCATTGTTATTACCATGGAACATCAATATTAAATCTCATTAAAGGATTACTTTTCATAACATGAAACATTCACTATTGTTTAAATGTCACATATTTAGAAACTAGTAATAATCAATTAATGGACTAGTTATGTTCAGATGCTAGCCAAGGGTTAAAGAAGGTACATGGGTATTTTGTTACATATCACTTCTTTAATTTATATATGTATGCATACATACTGTAAAATTTCCATTACACTGGCCATATATTATAGAATACTTTGGTGGTGGTCCACTGAGATTTATCTCACACACTCTCTGGGAGACATTTGGTACCCATAATATATTACACGAATGCAGCTATTGATAAATGGAGTATATGACTTCAAACACCTGATTTCTTTCTATTTACGATAGATCGTGATAGGTGGTGACTTAATTTAGAGATCATGATGCTTACATTATTTTTTCATTCATAATTTTGTGGAACATGTTATGCCTACTATCCTATATCCATATTTTCAAATTTTCTTGATACATGAAATATCATCATTATTTGTTTGAATGTATTTTATTCTAGTAATTTTAGTTATTGTTACTATTTTACCTATTTTTCATTATAAATTCTATTTAATTGTATTTATTTTACTATTTACTTTTGTTTATATTTCTATACTACACTACACTATGGTAATGAGAGAATAGTCTCCCCATAGACACACTCTAGGCCTTTGTTTCTAGTAGGAAACCTCTAGTGTTCGGGGAGATATGAATGAGGACATGTGTCCCATGAGGCTCGAGGAAACCATTAAGTGGATTTTAGGTCTGGGATGTCCTAGAGGGATCTATAGATATACACTCTCTTTGTATCAAAGACCCATAAATGAAGAATTATCTGACCACAATTACGTCATGTTAAATTTTTCATTAAACATGTCATTCTTTTGGGACATTAGTATAATTATCATGTGGTCTTCATACTATTCATTTCTCTTTGAATATATAAAAATATCACCAAAAAATACAAAAAACTAATCAAGATAATCTATAAAGACTATTAATGAAATATATGAAGATATTAGGAAAAATAGTATGTAGAAATGTAATATCTATAAATTAATAGTACACATTCCTCATAAATAATGTTATATTGAGTGTGAAATTATTTTGGACCCCTGATTGATAATATCTATAGAGAATGACAATGATTTTAATATTTAAATATTCTCATAATTTATTAAAACAGTCATCAATATTGGTATTCTGTTCTTATTGCATGACATCGAACTTGTAAAGTTCTCAATAATCAATGAAAAGACACATTTACCAACCATTATTCAATAAAAAAATTTCAGGTACACGTAATGGTGACACACAAGGTTTCCTGAACCTCCATTCTAAATTCTCCAAAATCCACATTTCCAGTTTCTAAAATTAATTTGGGGTCCTTATAGATGGATTTAATGGAATTGGTGTATCACCATGTATTAATAATATTTAAAACAAAACTTTTAAAATCTTCATAAGACTAAGAATATATTTTGGTAACACAACATCATAATCCTAATCCAGAGGAACATCACCTATGTTGTCTTTCCCCTAAACCATTTTAGATAAATATAAATCATGAATAAGAAGTAATATCTATATAAATGTTGCCACTTCTTGTTTATGGTAATATTAATCCTCGTACATAATACTAATCAAAGGATAATTAAGAATAAAAATTGTGAAATCCCATCCTCAGTAATTGTAATGGGATATATATATATATATATATATATATCCAATATTAGATCAAAATATCATCAAATTCATAAACATTATAATTAAAAGATTTATAGAAACAACATTCATAAATATTTTTATTAGATATGATATATAGTCATTAGATGTGATCAAATTTCAATAATTGGTTTTTCCATATTTCTAAACATAAAAACATTGACATGGTAATTCTATACCTTTAGAAAATACCATTGATGTAAAGGTGTTGGTGATGTTATAATCAAATAAGAAATTAAATGTTATATAGTTGATGACATGTGTACTATACCACATGTCATTGTAGTCCCACACTTATACAATAATGATGACATGAAATTTAAATTTATCTTTGGGATTAACTGGTTATTTTCATTGATCATAATGATTAATCGTCTGATTCAAGCCCTGGAAAAGATAATAAAAATTATTTATATATTTCAAAAAATATAATTTATTTCAGTGCATTAGTTGGTATCATCCCATAAACTAATATATTAACCTTAAATTTTATATCGGTTTTACATTCACTGACTTTATGAACCACCCATATACATTTAAGAAACATCCTAATTATAGTCTCACAATTTACTTATTATTTTGAATAAATTATTTTATTTAATTGACTATAATATATTTCCTTCATGTAATTTATTTGAGTTTCCTTGAGTATATGTCTTATTTTTAGAGTCAAATAATTTTGAATAATTGAAATATATAATATCCATATCAATATTTAAAAAATGTCGAAATATATAATAATTGATACCCATATATGTCATAGCTAATTCCTTTTGGAGACATGGTTATTTTAAAACATGGAATTAATATATTTTACTTTTAAGGCTAATGATTATACCTGAAACATAACCAGCCTGAATTTTTTAATTTTTTACATGGATAATAATGGGTTCATCATCTATATTCTTAATATCAATGAATTATTTAAATATTTTTCATTTCTGATTTTTTGTGAATTACATGAAAAATATTATCCCCCAAAAAACATCTCCTTACAAAGAGTCAATTTCTCACTCATTCCTATTATTAGTAAAAATATTCAACTATTCATCACTTTTCCCTAACACATGATTTCTAGATAAGGTGCCATTTTAATATTCTGAGCACAGGAGAATATAAATATATTTATTTGTCGAACTGATCAATCACCCATTCACTAATTGACCAGATGATCCATAGAAAGAAGGTGGATATTTCCTCATGAATGACTCAAAAGTATATTATTCTCCCCACCATACCTTCATATGGTTATCATAATTCATTCTATGAAATTTGTTTGGGAGAATAACAATAACATTATATTTTTGAAATCCACTAATTTCTCATATGAGTAAGCTAATATAATTTTCAATTAATTTAGTAATTAAAATGATTAATTTGGGTTATATCCAGTGAATAAAATCAATTTTTTAAAAAAAAATCACACCATGATAATTAGAGTGTGAAGTGTTAGAGTTTAGAAAATAATTCATAATATATATTAAATAATGAAAACCAATTATGAACCTGTGACATCTAAGATTCATCCCATATCAGAATATGAGAAAAACAATATTCTTAGGTTTTATACTAATATTCAATATTGTGTAATCTATAGAAAATTAAGTATACTCTAACACCAACTATATCACAACAATAATACCATTCAAAGATATTATAATTTTTTATTGATTAGTAAATGTGGATCAAAAATAAACATTCACATGAACCATAATGTTCTGGTGTACTTAGAGACTAGATGAATTAAATTATTATTCGAGTAAAATCATTATCATATCAATCATTATTATTTTTATAACATACCCTTATAGACTCTTCGTACACAGTACCCTTTTTCATAACATGTGGTGAATTTAAAACATATGAATGGTCAATATTAAAGGCTCTATAATGGTAAATGTGGGGAACATTTATCATTGTTAATTCTTAAATAATACCCTAATAAAAATGTCATGATAATTGTAAATTATCAACATTAAATAATACTAAAAAATAGATATTTCTTAATCATTATCCATGGAATAAAACATTAGTTTGTCATATGAATGGGGAATAATCAAAAAAATTAACCCGAATACTTTATTCATAATTAAATAAATTTATAAATTTTGAATGATTATGTAGCCATTATTAGAATAAAAATAAAATCATAGGCCATAGATAACTAAAATTATTTTCAGGTCATATCATACCATACATGAAAACTTATTCTCTTATGACAATATTTGTGGATTCCCAACATATTTCATATACTGGATAAATAAAATCAACTTGATTCACATAATTATCTCAATAGATATAATGAATTACCCATCAAATTTTAGGGATATATAATTTCATGAAATTATTTACCATAATTAAAAACATACATATGTGAGAAATGAGATAATAAAACATTCATCATTTCATCAAGGCATTACTTCTGGAAAATAAACATTCGTTGAATAATCTAATCATCATAATTAAAACTTTTAAAGGGAATGAATAAATATGTTATCTTTGGAACATATTACCAAAAAAGAATAACATCTTTATAGGATAATGAAATAGATGAAATGTATGATTTCATACTCTTGCGAACTGTTCATTGCAAAGATGATAGAATTTCATTTTACTAAGATAAAATTTTACATTAAAATTCATTCAAAATTGGGAATATACTTATATTTGAAAAAATAAATGAAATTTTTTAATATATAATTAAATGAAAAAACAATTTATAATATATGAAAAATAAATTCGTTCATTATATGATAAAAAATATTCATACGACACCATTTTATTTGTAACACATGGAAATTATAAAAGAATAACATTATATTTTATAGAATATGTGACAATAAAAACCAGTCATATAAAAAATATAACACTTTGATAATTTATGATATAATTATTTTTAAAAAAGTTCAATAAATTGAATATCATTCATTACACTCTAGCCTGATTTTCACATGCATTAAATAGAACATAATGTTTATCTTGTGTTACATGCTACATAGAGTTTGAACCAAATGTGAAATATTTTTAAAATATTAACCATTTATATAATAGTTATCCCCTATCCATTGGAATGGTATTTATGAATATTATTTTCTAAATTTTGAAAATTATGGTTATATATATATTAAAAATAATATATGTATGAATTAAAATAAATGTAATTGTTTTTCTGAACAACTGTATTTCATTCTAAATGAAGGTTTTTTCACTCTTTGTGCACAAAATTTAAGATGAATATATAGAACATAGAAACATTATCTGAAAAATAATTCCAAATTTTTATATTATAATATCAAAATTAAAATATGGAGAATTTTCTGTATTTTTATGAAATATTTTATTTTTCGTTTAAATATTGAATAATAATGAATATTAGTGGAAAAAAGAGTTTTCATTTAAATAATTATTAATAATAAATTAAATTTTTAATTGGGTTTTAAAAAATATTATTTCAATATTATATCCTTTAATAAAAATTATTTCATTAGAATCATTATAATATTGATTAACATAAAAAGACAATGTCATATTTTGATAATATTCTTTTTAAAAATCAACTTTTTTATCTCGTCTGTGTGATTAATTTTTGTTTTTTCCCACATCTATGAAATTAATTATTAAAAATGGTTTAAATATTTTAAATATTAATTATTTATAATTTTTAACATGTCGAATTTAGTTTTTTACCAATGTGAATATTTTAAAAAGTAAAAATTAATTACCATAGTGAAGTTAAAAATGACATTACTAAGGGTTAAAAAAATATAAGGTTCCAATTTAACCTAATAACTTATAGAAAACCATTTTATGGGAATAAATATATTTTGTATCTATATATATTTATTGTTTCATATTTTTTAATTTTTTTATGATAAATCATCGTTATAATGGATTCTTTTGAAAAATATACAAATGTTCCACTAACCTCACTTATAAATGGGTGACCCCTGTCCTATCTTCTACAAACATTAAAATAACATTTTTTGACAATGGAATAACTTAAACACATTAAAACATCCAAAATATCATACTATAAGCCTTAGTGTGAGAATAAATCTATCCTAGGATGAATTTTGATGAAATCCCAAGGATTATTCCAAAAAAAGAGGTAACGTTCACTAATTAAAAAATTTAAATTCTTTCGTCCTCCTTATCCCAATGTTCATATTAAAAATGGTGACTTAATATCCTTATAATAATAAATAAAATTATATTTTTTTATAATATGTTCAAGACATACAAAAATCCCACATCAATCAAATTAGTTATGAAATCTTCATTCATGTGTGTAGTGAACAACCTCCTCGTGAACCCGTGTAATTCATTTTTACCATTGCTACATGACATAGTTGGTTATGATAATTGATATAAAATACATATATTATATTTATAACAGTATAATACCTATTTAGTCAATATATCGTATATAAGTTATTAGAATTCATTCGATTGGTGACATAATAATTCCACTCATTTGTATACCAGAACACTACCCCCAGATGTGATTTGATATGTCTTTTCCTAAGGGCATGAATTGATGGTGATAAATATAATTTTAAATATGATATGTGATATAGATTAAATAATTATGTTATTAACTATATACTTATCATTTTTCAATATAATATTTCATTTTATTTCATAGAGTTTTACTCAATAAATAATGATAACATCGTCATGTACATGTGGACTACCACCTTGACGACATGATGCTGCCCTTGTTACTCCCCATGAAACATCGATGAAATATATATATATAATTAAAGAAAAAAAATAAACTATTATGATCTCTATTGGAAGGTAAAATATTAATTTCCATATTTCTAAAAAGATCATTGAATAATGGAAATTTCATTCATGTGTATAAACGACCTACCGTTTGAATGACCGTAACACACATTTCACCAAAACGTAATAAATGATTTATTCTAGAAGAATAATTGAAGAAAAAAATATTATAATTATGTCATATTTACTATTTTAGTGATAATAGAAATTTCTAAAATAATAATGAATTAGATCAATAAGAATAAAGAATTCATGAAAAAATAATCCAATTATCAACGAAAAGAATAAAAAGTAAGAATGATTATTAAATGAAGTGTGACAACTTGTTATAAATAGATTATATATGATTTTATAAATATTAATACAGTTCATGAATAAGTAAATAACCTGTTTTAAACTACTATACATGTAAAGGCCCAAATCCATATAGATCAACCCATTGCACATTTTGGAAGAGTGAGGTGCTCAGAGGAGGCTCAAATGATGTTTGGAGGGACTTAGATACAAAAATCTATAATTATAGAGATTTCACAATGTGTAATGATACATAAAATAAAATGGGGTTTTGAAACATATATTGAATCCAGGTTTAAAAAATAAACTTTTTACTCATTTTTTGGTAGAAACTAATCCGTGAGGATTATATGACATGAAGGGGGATTACACTTTGTGTATGTACCTGCTGATATATGTTTTGAACATTTTTAGCAGCTCAGTATTGTTAAAACTTATGGTTACAGTATGTCTCTCCCAATTCAATGTGACTTGGAAATCCCCTAATTGATATTTTGGGGATCTCTCTATCAATAGTTGATATCTAGTTTCCCCCCTTGATCCACATTCAATAAAAGGCATGTTCTACATATGTTCATGTAATTACTTCATTCTATTTCCTCTTGTTAATCCTCTCCATTTGATAGCACTTAATCTCTATGTTTATAATGGGGTTTTTTGGTTGTTTTTTTACGCGACATCTGTATGTAGATGTAGTTCTTGTAAGAGAGGCGATCAAGATCTATAGCATTGATCTATTCTATTGTGAATATGAAACCATTTTTACATTAGGGGATTCATTCATTCTATTTTATATATTTTAATTCAAAGTGTAGATTTATTAATCCCCTTATATCATAATGAATGTAACCTAATAATTATTGAACTTGACTAAAGAATTGGTATCTATCGCATGTTGATGTTGTTGTTTTGTAAAATGAGAATTGTTTGCCTCTTAATTTTCAAGATAGCATGGTAGCCATGTTTTTCTTGTCATGCATAGATTAAAATATAAAATAAAAAACATTTTTAATCTAAAATAATTTTTATACTGTTCAAAAATTCATTTACATCCCAGATTAAGAAAATAAGTAAAAAAAATACTTAACAAGTTCACTTTCATATATTAATCAATTTTCAACAAAGGCTCATTTTTTTCACAAAATAAAGAGTATTTGTGATGATTTTTTTTCCAATTATTGATTAATTTGAATCAATTACCATCGATAAAAAAAGAACATAATTAAAACAATCTGTTCCTTATATATTCATACATTAACTACATCCAAAATGGTTATGACAAAATAATATAATTCCATAAAATGAATAAACTCAAATATGATGAAAATCAACTTCATTATCTAAAATGTAATAGTAATATGATAATTTCAAGATAAATAATTGAAATAATAACAATAAGTACTCAAAAACATTTGAGAAAAGGTTGTATCCCAAAAAGCAAAAATATTTGATCATATAGTATACCAAATCATAATAATAACTCTTAATTTCTTAAACAAAAAATTTAATTTCCACAATCTCATAATCTATATGATATACCAACAATTTCCCTAAATTACTAAAACCACTATAAGTACACAGTAAAATTATATATTATTCTATAAATATAAGTAAAATTTTTCATCTCAAACAAAATTACATAGTATTCCTTTTACCATGATCATATAGGGGTCCCAAAATAATAACAATCTTCTTGAATAACATTAATCACTTAATCACCAATTCATTTTCCAATTCTAAGGTAATATTTTTGATATAAAAGTTTCTATAAATTCTAAATTACCATTATCAATTATAATGTTTATAAAAAAAATTACACTAACTGGGAATTTACAAAGAATACTGGTAGGAATGGCACCCTTGTCACCTATCGGTTGTGGGTTAAAAATCTTTGAACTTGCCGGAGGTGAAGGGTTATAACCTGACATCTATGATGTCCTTTTTGTAAAATAATATTAATATTATATAAAAATTCGACAAGAATCATAAAATATTATCCTTAATATATTGAAGATTAAAGATATTTTTTTACCATAAAGGTTATATCATTTGTTTTATTTTGTATTCCCAATAATATAAATACCCATAATTACCTTAAAATAAAATATTATATACACTGTAATATTAAATATATTTTTTACCATAAATGTTATCTCATTTGTTTCATTTTACCAGAAGCCTAGATCCAGTGCATTATGTTTTTAAAATTTCTTTATTAAAAGGAATCAAATATCAAGGGACTAAATAGTTTAATAGTCTTTAAGAACTAGATACATCAATGGTTCCATTTTACATTAGTAAAATATAGTACATAACAAAGGAAAATAATATTAATTATTGAAATCATTAAAAAAATTCATCTTCATAACCTAGGGGAACTATAACAACAAAAAGTGTGCATTAATATTCTAAGTAAGGGAAAGTAAAGAGTAATAAATAGTCAATAGATGATTTTAAATAAACTCCATTATAAATAAATAATTACACATTCCATTCAGATAAACAAGATACAACACACTTAATATGGAAAGTTAATAAAGTGAAACTCATTCCATTTAATCTATAATATATGAATAAAATGTATCAATAGATTAGTCACCAAAATAATCTAATGGATAAAAATAATAATTTCATTCCAATTATTAAAATGAATATTTATTGTACATATTATATCTAGAACATGAACTAATACCAACCATACATTTCAAATTATGGATTATGTCTGTGGGATGAAACTCATCTATTGTGCATGGAAACAAAATAGAAGGGTTTTTTGCTAACAAATTTTGCCACATGAGACTACTGATTCACCAAGTAGCTTACATTTACTATTACCATACCAATAAGTATTTCATTAAATTCTCCCCAACCCATGTTATACCCATCCAAAGAGTTCATCATAGATCAAACAATCTATTTAAAAATATATCTTCAAATCAAATTTTACCATACCACTTTGAAATATATGAATTATAGGACCCATAAAACTAAATAATTATGAAATTAAACCTTTATTTCCATGAAGATAAATAGACTCATGATATGATATATCAAAAGGGATGTACACCCTACAATATAAATAATTCATGAATAAGAAATATCTCACACAAATAAATGATAAATGAGAAAAACAATTAAAACATTAAAATAATTTGTCTAAAAGGATGAAGATTTATAAAATAAAATAATTTACATTCAAATTACATGAAAAAATTTAGATGAATCTTCAAAACAATGGGACGATGCGATGACATGAAATTTTGTCATGACATACACGTTAATAAATACATTACTTTATCTTTTGTAAGAAAAGTAAATATGGACCTTGTTTGGGAAAAGATAAGACGATTCTATTCAAAGAATTTGTAAAAATTAAAAAGGGGTAAAATGAATTTAAAAAATGGATGGAGAATATTTAAAAAATTTCAACAATATTTTTATAAAAAAATAACATAGATGATAAATATTTCCCAGTGGAGACATAAAAACAAACAAATCCTGAATAACGATGTGATTGTGAATCAAATAATTATCAATTTATAATCTGTAAAATATTATTCCAATTAAATAATGAAAATTATATGGACATGAAAATAACATAATCATCAGAATATTATGTATGAAATACATTCATCGGTTTTATATTCACCACACAAAAGAAACATGTAGTGTATAGGCATGAATTCTATATAAATAAAAGTTAGACAAAGATCCCTTACCCTAGTCTTCCTTTTATGTTATACAATCTTAGAAATATTGTATAATGGTATAATAATGTTATTAACTTATATAAAACTGTATTTATATTTATTATATCATATATGTTGTGATTAAATTATGTTATCTCTTATTTGTTAGTAATTTTTCATCATTTTCATAATTTAGTTGTTAATTTCCTTGTTTCTCGGGTTAGTTTTAACTAGTTATTTAATGATTAAATAAGATATATAATTATTTAATTTCATATAGAACAAAAAGCATGATGAAAATATCATATAAATTAACAATATATGTATTTTTATTGATAATAATTTATAAAATTATTAGATAAGAAATGAAATGCACCGTTCATAGAGATAGCAGGTCATACGTACCAATGAATGCTACTCCCATTTAATTATTGTATTTAATAGAAAAAACTTAACTGATATACATATATATATATATTATACTATTATTTTAAAGCCACAATTTTTTTTAAAACCACCTTTTATACATTCCATATATAGTGTGAACGAATCACATCGCTCTGAGGTAGAGGTAGTGCACATCTCCACAAACGATGTTATCATGTTAACAGAAAGTGGAATGCATGAAGTTTTGTGTTATATAAAAATTCACAAATTAAAAAGACATAATATATATACTATATATAATATAGCAATAGTGTTACCATAAAAATGACAAATCATGATAGGTTGTAAAGGAAAAAATGAACGAGATCCAATTGTGATGTGGTAGTTCGCCGTACACTAAGGCTAAAATAATTATCCATTTGATGGAAGTGTGTGTGGGTGTTGGTAAAACCATTAAAAAAATAAAAATCTCATTATATTAAGAGTACATGTGTTATCCTATATGCATCGAATAATACGAAATTAAGGAGTGGGTAATGATATAAAACTAAAGTGATCATTGAAGAACATTACATCTTATGTGTGTAACTCGTTTTTTACTAAATGCATTCATTAGTTTCCCTTATTCATAAATTAAGCCTTTATGGATTATGGTAGTCATTTTGGAGGATTATTTTATCATTTAACAGATGATGTATAAGGCTCAATATAGAGTGAGGAAGAGTTGCAAGATGTGATCTTTTGGAAACACTCAAAATATTAAATTATTTTAAATTAATGTTCAATTCCAAATGCATTAAAAATGATTTATTTCAAATAGAAAAATATTATCGATATCAATAACCTAATGAAAGAATATTTAGAAAAGATTGGGTCACGTTATATCTCTTATTAATTGGATTTAACCCTTAGTTAAAACCTTTTACTCTTACCGTGAGTATATATATATTTTTACTTTTAGGGTCAATAGAATTACAATAGAATGAAAAAATAACCATAAATGAGGCATGCATTAAATTTTAATATTTATACTAAGACATTGAAAAATATTATATTTTTATTAATTTTTTATCATTTAATAAATTATAATTTAATTATAAATATCATTAATGTCAATTTTTACAATATTCATTTCTTGACATTTCAAAAAATATCAATACACAATAAAAATTTGATTAAAACCATCAATACATCATTAATATGTATATTGAATGCATTTAACGTTTTTATGACATTAATTAAATCAAATAATATTTATTTTAATTTTTATAATTACATTTATTTGAAATGTCTAACAATTAAACAATTGGTGCGTCATGGTTTTGAATGCCTTTAGTTTAATTATTTTTTCCTAAACTTTAAAATGAAATTATCATGATAAATATAAAGACATTATATTTACCATTACTATTTATAATTGATCATATATTCTTAATAAAAATATATAAAAAATTTAATACTTATTATAGACATGGGAGTGACATATTCTACATCACTTGGAATAAAAAATAAAAAATTCTTAAAGTCATCAAGTTTCTCCAAGACGCGATAAAATTGGTCCAAGTATTTTTTTTCCAGTGAAAACAATAAACTAATATTTAGAAAACTATTATCGTAGTTTTATAATACTTATAATATTATTTTTATCCTTAATGACACGATTTTTCTTTAACTATGTAAAAAAATTTACTAAAATTACTATTGATAAATTCAAAAATCTAGAGGAAAATTTTGAAATAATTTGGAACAAAAAATTAAAAAATGGAATACATTTTTAATAATTCAAAAAAATTTCATTAATTAGTTTATGATTAATCATGTTGATGGAATAAGAGAACATGTTTTTAAAGTGAATACGTTCAAAAGATTAAAATGTTTTTATATCTTTATTCAATGTGAAATTTCATCCAATGACCGAAATTATATTAAATGATAACAATTTATCTAAATATACGTTAAAGTAATTGAAAATATAATTTTACAAAATACCTTTTTTATAAAAAAATTGTATTCAATTAAAATTGTATATTTTATCAATATTCTTAAAAACATGATCCTTATCAAAAAAACACCAAAAATAAAAACAATGAAATTTTTTATATAACAATTTAAAATAAAAAATCTATATTATCAAGTAAAATATATAAATGATTCAAATATTTTATTTAATATAGGATCTCCATTAAATGATGGTAAAACTACCTTTATAAAAACATAGGATTTTATATGTATTATTTGGTTTGATCTTATCTTAAACCTATTAAATCAATTGAATAAATTTAAGAAATACTTTAGTAAATATATATTAAATTATTATCAATCACTAACTATAATTAATAAAATTCATTAGGATAAAAAAATATTTGTGAGGATAAATAATTGTTCTTTGTAAAATCATTTCTAAAATATGAAATTGTTTCATATATTGATTTGTAATTAATTTAACACCATGTAATTTTACAATATATATTAATATGTTATTTAATAAAATTAATAACCACCAGATTAATGTCCCATTTATATAATATAATATAATATTATAGTATTATAATAATATACTGTTGTTAGAAAAAAATCAGTTTTTTTAAGTAAACAAAGACATCTCATAGGTATGTGTAGTATAAGCATAACATGGTGTTGCATATAGAGAAATCTAGAAACAAATCACATATTCAGAAATGAATATATCATAAAATATTTGTGTGTTATGTTTATTCTATGAAATAATTTGTAGAAAAACTTGTTCACTATCTTCAAAATCCATTTCTCTCTAAAAAATTAAAAATAGCATTTTCATTTGACTATGATCCACCCAAATGTGTTTTTAAATGGATCTAATATTCTATAACTTTTCTATTGGTAGATCTGGTCCAAATAAATTTCCTTCAAAAAATAAAATCTAACATGTTTAGGACCTTTACATCATTGAATTTTGGGCATCATGTAATCATAATGCATATATAAAAGCTACAATTATATTAATATTCTATAAAAGTGAAGGTGTATATCGTAGAAACCATTTAAAATAGTAGATTTATATTTTTAAATTTTTTTAGTTGATTGAATGGTCTACTCATACTAAAAATCTATCAGACAATAATATATAATTTAAAAAAACAACTTTATAACTTGATCCATCTAAATAATTTTATTTAACATTGAGGTAAACATAGGATGTTGAATAGAAAAAATTTAGGGTGGTACACTATGCATTATCACCTCTTCAATAATGTATATATGAGTATTTTAATAAATATATATTTATTATATAATAACAATGAACTATGTTGAAAATATTATGAGAACAAATACAACCCAAAAAAATTATTCCATTTAGAAGCTGTTGGAGTCTTATATCAAAATAGATGGTGATTTTTTATGATTTCCATTCAAGTATTGGTAATTTTTTTTAATGTTCCCATTTTTTTCACGTTAGAATAACTTAATAATCAATCATCCATCTAGATTCATACTCAATAATATAAATGTACAAGTTTATTCTCTATGATAATTATTTCAGTTCTCTATACAAAATCATAGATCAAGGATGAATTTATAATGATTATCTCTGAGAATCATCTAATAGCTAATTATTCAATTATACTATTTACAAGGGTCATACTTTATTTATAATCCAAATAATTCAATCACAATCATATTTTAATCATTAACATATCTCACTTGCATCATCAGTTCTAAATTTTCCATTCATTCATATTTTATCCTAATATAGATCGTCTTTTGGACATTCATATGAGAAATATATGATAAATATTTTTTTATCATGAATTAATCGGCAATATTACATAAATCCAAATATTTTTAGACCCTATCAATACCCATAATTGTAAGATTTCCATGGAATTTTCCATAGAAAGCTTCTTCCCCCTTAATCTTTTTCCAATGCGGTAATGTAATGACAAGAAATAATTTTTAATTATATTTGACCATCTCATTTTCCCCATATTCAAATATTTCATAGAAAATATACAAATTATTATTTATCAGTCTCTATATATGTCACTCTATTCCTGATAATGATAATGCATCCATATCAACAACCCAAATATTAAAAATTGCAGTTCCAAATTAGTTATTGGGAAACATTTATCATTTCTTTCCAATGGAGTTACACATATTCTGTCACCATCTAATAAATCATAATGACACATCCTAATCATATAATTAATATACAGTTAAAAATAACAATATTTCCCCAACTATAGGTTAATCTGTGAATTGGTTTACTAAAGAACATTCCTTTTAGCTCTATGGAATTTTTAACTCATACATTATTCAAAAAAAACATAACTATTTTTTTGTGTGTGAATATCTTCATTGGAATACAAAATCATGAGAAATAACATTCAAAGAATCAGTTTTACCATGAATACCAAAGCAAATTACTGATCACAATTAACATGGTTGTTCTAGTACATTGACCTATAAAATTAATCATTTAAGAATCAATTGACAAACCCTATCATGAGATTATATGATAGGAAAATGAATCACTCTTAAATAAAAAAAAATTGTATATTTTTACGACATCGTATACATCAATATGCTATTTAGTGAAAATGTCACATGATATTCATCCTCTTATTTACTCATTGAAGAATATCAATAATAAACTCCTCAAGAAACCTATAGAGGTAATATATAAATACATTATTTATTAAATCCATTAATATAGTGGTTGATTTAGTAATTCCAAATGATATTACTATAAATTCATAATTCCCTTGATATGATAATTAGGTTTTTCTTTGGTTTTAATCCATTTTATCCCTCAATTAATGATATTTTGAATGAAGGATGATCATTGAAATGTATTGAGATCCTTGTAATTGATCAAATAGTATATTGATATAGGATAGAGGGTACTTATTCCTAATAGTGAACTTTTTTATGCTGTTGAAAATAAATCAAAATATACATTTAAACCAATTTTATTTAAAAAAAGTATAGGTTGAAGCCATTGTTATTTTATAGTGAAAATTAATCCCTAATCCATTTTATATGGGACTTTCTATAAAATTTTATGAAACTCAATCAGGTATATTCTAAATGGGTTTTTTAAAATAAGTTTATCCTCTAGTATGAGTTTGTTTATGATTCATTCCACATGGGGAGGATGAGTGTCAACATATGATGTTCATGATAGATTTCAATTACCCTACATTACCTCTTTCTAGATATTAGAAGCTTCCATCACCTTCAATGGTTATGTCCGCTCCATGAATGAAATGAGATGATGCGATTTTGGTTCATCCTTCTATGGATTCCTCCATTGAAATTGTTTCCATGTCATGGCCTCCATCATATATTATGACGTGTTTTTAGAAATCATTCCTGATGAATTATCTTTAGGATGACTATTATCACATTGCTTCTCTCTAGAAAAATTGTAAAAATTAGTCCTGACTGTAGTCACATTTGGAATAACTGAGCATTTCTTGAATTGGGTGTATTAGACACTCGAATATCATTCTATTTTGAGGGAATCTCATGTGAGGAATCTTATGTGGGAAACCTAATGCCTCTCATGTTGATCATGATGTATCAATTAAGTGTGCACAAAACTTCCAACTATTTTTACCTCCGAAATCCCATACCAATGAATGGATTATTTTTGATGGACTATGTCACAAGGTGTATAACATGTGGATATGTATCAAAAGGTCCTGTTGAGATGGATCATGGAGAAGAATCCCTTGTAGTTAAGGTGTCACACCTATGTTTAACTATTGATATAAATTCCCCATGGAGGTAGATCTAGGTAAGAGTTTAATATCTTGTGGAGAGATATTGAGAATGATAAAAGTACACACAGAGGAAGATCATGTAAGTGCATCCTAAAGGGGAAATATTTTACATGTGAATTTATACGAATGGATCAAAAAACCATGTGGATGTAGATCTGATAATGTTTTCCATAGTATAGATTATGTTACATATATAAACATTAACAATTGATTATATAACCCAATGTATGTGGATATTTAAGGTGCATCCCTTATAGGGAAGATGACACACCTATAATGTTTAATAGTGTATCAGAACACCTTGTGGTGTAGGATCTAGGAGGTGTGTCTATAGGAGTGAAGGTGGAACACTGGGAAGTTTATCACAGCATCAAAACACTCAAATGATGCAGATCTGGGGTTCTAGGTTTAGATTCCCCATAAAAGAAGATCCAATGATTTATTATAGGGGATCCCCATGGATGTGGATCCAATGTTGGGGATAAAGATTCCCCAGAGAGGTGGGTATGCAGTTATGGTTCTGGACACCCCATGGTTGTGGATTCTAGATGCACATCAATATAAATGAAAATATAAAACATATTTGGTTTACCAACGGATAAAAATTCCATTTAGAGACCAATCCTAGAGGTTTTTCCCATGAGATAACACTAGGATTTTACCAGTGTCAGTATTGAACCACATGGAGACCTCTCGCATTACCTGTTTATAATTCAATCATATAAACCCATGTATTTCGATATCAGAGTTTAATGTCATTTGAAATGAATTAATCATTTATTTTAATAAGATCAAGTAAGGTCGCTCGTGTCATGTAAGGAGAATGGACAAGGAATATTTTGGGGATTATGTGTAGAAACATTAGTTTACAAGAGGATTTCTCTTAAATGGAATTATGTAGGGATTATCTAATGATTTGTTCGGATGATATCAACCAATGAGATTCTTTCACGGGGAATCATGTATTTATTGAATATGGTAATGATTTAAGGGGTTTATGGGTAATCCCTTTCCAATAATACATATATAATCATATGTTTATCATATAGTTTTTTACTATAGTTTTCCATATTATGTTGAGGAAGTTTTTGTGTAGTTTAATGTCATATGACTAGGATGTGGAACTAGGAATTTTTATGTCATTCATCTTAGATGTGGGGGGAATCACTCTTCACCCTTCGAAGTTTATGTGACCCATGCTCCTGCACCTTTGTAAGGGGAATGAAATTGGCACATCCATGCAGGAGTGGTCAATCCTGGGGTCCAAGTTATGATCACTATTCTTAGAATAAAAATGATTTGTGATAAAAATGATTAGAATCTAAGGAATTTGGGATTATTGTTCTGCACATGGGGTGAAGGGAGAGGATAGAAGAATGTGTATCACATGACAGATGGGGACTCCAAGTGTGGATGAACTAGTACTAGACTTGTGTGGGATCCCTGGTCACTCAACCATTGTAAAATATGGTAAGAATAATGGTGGAACAATATAGGGGACCATAAGAGGTAATTCATGAATACTGATGGTTTGTGAAGCTAGGTCATGCAAGTCATTGGGACTATGTGGAGGTTATGGGCACAAAAAATGAGCTTTATTCTTGAAATAGGGTATCCCATCATTTAAATTATGTCCTACTTTATTGGAAAGTGTTCATAAAAGATGAATGATTATTGAAAATTCATGTTTCAAGGAGGTACTGCATCCTTCATGATGGGAATATGCCTTTTTGAAATGCATCACCACATATTGTAGTGTCTCACACGGATTGATGTGAGGAATTTTTTCAAATCTCATGTACCTTTTTTGATCCGTATTCCTATTTTACCTGAAGCTCATTAGATACATGAAAATAGTGATATCTTGGATGTTAAAATGTCATGCATCGTCCTGAAAATGACATACTAAAGGGGGTATTTATTGGAAGGTGGTTTCTAGAATATCAAAGGAGTTTATGTAGAGCTATAAAAATATCAAAGGTTTGTGGATCCATGATTCTTATAGTTTCATTTATGAGGACACCCTAAACCCATATTATAATCAAGAAGTCCTTCAAAATTCTAAATGTCTCCTTTGATAACCATACCATCAAATATTCATGCATTCACAAAGGAACTGTCACATGCAGGGATGTTTGTGACCAGTAACCATTCGTGGAGGAACTAGGATTCATGGACTAGACCCTTTGGAGGGATTTTAATCCATTTTGGCATGGATTTACATTGATCTAGGCATTCCTTCCTCAACCAATGTCATGGTTTGAGTAATTCAGAAAAAAAAAATTGCCCACATAATGTGAGGTGATAGGGAAAGGGAGAGATGGATTCTAAGAGAGAATAATAAATAAAATTAACAATCACCCCCTTTTATGATGCCAACCTGGGATTCCTATTCATGACGATCGCTTCAAAAAAATCAATTCATGTAGAATATCTCGAACTTGTGGATAGTTGTACACATATTAATACTAGAGGTAGGTATCAAAGACACTTGAAATACACAAGGATAAAATATTGTGCACTCTTTTTATTATGCACAACCCCTTCATGAGTTATTTTTGATTTCAATACCCATCACTAAGGCAACTAATTATATATCCAAATCTAGATATTTGAATTATTTTAATCCAACGATACTATATTACACTGAGTTCTATGAAAAACCTCTGTGAACGACATATGAGAACGGACTTTATGAACTAGGTAAAATAAACAACTTAAACACCAATCAAATGTCCACTTAGTGAGTCAATACCTCCCTTTATTATAGAGAATAAATTTTTGACAACATCATGATCAAAGAGAGCATCTTAATAACCTTGAAAAATGAATCACTGATCTCAAAAACAAAGAGATTCCGAGAAGGAGTAGCCACTATTAGAGAGGCTTTTACTTTATGGATTTGGGATGAGAGAAAAATTCTTCATTACTACATGAAGAAGATATGAACCAAACATATAGTTTAGAGGCATACTAAGGTGTATAAGTGGAATTGGGATGGTGAGGCTGCATCTGGAAGAAAATTGATCCAATTACAATTAAATCCTATACAACCACATCAATAACATCAATAATGATAATCTTGAGGATGAGGCATCCCCACTATAGTATTAAATGATTCATAAGGTGGTTTTAGTGAATCTGCTGAAGGGGTGGAATGAAAACACGACCATACACATGGGTGTATATTTCAAAGAAGAGTGGGATAGGGCATATTGGGTAGGTGTGTCATTATAATAATTTTATGTAGAGCTAATTTGTGGGGTTGGGGCTATGTGAACCACCATGGGGCTCGATGTTTCACGTCTATTACGCTCAAGAAATTATGACTGGTTTATTGAGAAGATGGTCACCATAGACCAACACATTCTATATGTGTCTTGGGGATGTCTTTGTTATCATATATTACCTTAATCATATCATTTGGATCTCAATTCTTGTATTGATGTAGGATGAGTTCTACCAAAAATAAAATTTATTGCTAGACCAATAACATCTTCTAGCCTAACCGATGTTTTTTATGGATCTATTGTAGTGAACTTGATAATAGAATTTGAGGTAGAAGGAAATTACCATGATGAAAATGTTCATGGATTTAGTTAACTAAAAAATGGCAATGCTAATGGAAGAATATGAGGTAGTAGTGAAGCTATTACGGATACCACACACAGGCTCTAGATCATATTAGTTTGGAAAGTTTAACTCCAATTAGATTGTCATATTTGTAAGTAAGTAAAAGCTACGTGGATTCAACATGATGCCTAAAGATCATTATGTTGTCATGATTGATGGAGTTATATGTATTTTCATTGGTTTTTAGATGCTTCATGTGAGGTATTCCCACATGGGGGAGTAGATGGCCACCTTCATTGTGGTGGTGATAATGATGATGGATTTTTTTTCAATTTGGTTATCAATGTACATGCATTGTTGTAAACAGTAAATTTTTACCTCAGTAAAGGGAATAATACTCTATGTATGTGTGGTCCCCACCATATTCTGTATAGTTGGGTGGCCACACACATTGGGGTATATGAGTATCCCAGCCATATTTATCATCATAATTTTAGATTCTAACAGACGATATTAAATATTATGGGGGAGTCTCCCATTCATGTTAGGTTTGGTCAATGTGCTACAGAATGTTATGATGGAAGAGCAATTCATATTTCACATATTCCTCATTCAATGGGGATGGTTACTGTTGATGTTACATGGTTGTTTAATTATAAAACATACATTTTATCATTTCAAGGTGGAGTACCAGTGTCGAGGATCTCCTATGAGCTAATATGCATTGCATAAAACCCAAATTGATATGAATGATAATTTAAGTATTTGTATTACATAAGATATAAGGTATAAAATGGGGTGTGGAATGAGTTCCATCCTCTAATGTTGAGGGAAATATAGAGCATTTTGATACATTAGGATATGAAAATTTTTATTTATTTTCTACTATCTTCAACTACATTTGGACTCATCCATGATTATCCACTATGTTTGGAGAGTGTATATCCCAATGATATGTTGATGAGTAGGGAAACACGATCTAATAGAGGTGGCCCTTTAGACATAGTGTTGAGGTAGAGTTGTTGTAGGAGTGTTCCATGTTGTCATGGTGGCCATGTAGGTAGGGAAGCTCTAGAGAGTCCTATAATTCATGGCCCCAAACATGAGAGAGCTATAGGGAGAGGAGTTTCACTGTGCTCAACTCTCATGTCAATGTTGAATAATTAATAATGTGATCTATATAGGGTAGTATTTAGTAATTTTATACAAGAACATGGTAATTGGTTTCCCCGAATAGATATTACCGGTGATGTCATCATTCCAAAAGAACCATACAACTATGAATTATAAAAATAGTTTCAAAATGATTATAGGATATAGATGTGCCTTATTAGGTATGAGATGAAACTATCAGATATTGGTGAGTTCATATTCAACTTTTATGTGTCCCAAAATATGTCATTGTGATATATAGTCAATATATAGGACATTATCCTATCTTAGGTCCCCACACACCCTCTAACAGATTGAGTAATGGGGAAATTGAACATTACCTCCCCCAATAGATTTTGTTCATTATTCTAGCTTCAGTCAAACCTCTACTAGAGGATTCAGATGATTCATGGGGACGAAATTCTATCAGAGGCCCATATAAAAAATTTTATTCTGCTTCCAACTCTGTAAACACTTTGAACATCATGTTTTAAGACATATATTAGCATTTAAACTCATTTACTTTGTCCATTCATTAAATTTTATAGGAATAAAAAAGCAATAAATATGGTAAGGTCCAATATAGACATAAATATTTTTGAAAATATACCTCAACCCTTGAATGAGTAAGTGTGGGTGTCCCTTAGGGATGTTTGGGTTAAGATAAAGAAGACATTATCACCTATAAATGAGATAATGGTCATGGAGGGGACCTTGCCCAGGGATCCACTTGGGCACCTCCTTGAGATCCACTTTGGGTTATACAAAACATGTAAGTATCTTCCTCTATAATTCATAAAAAGATTTTTATTTTCATAATATGTAATATTGATTAATTTTTGGAGTGATGGTTGAATAGTTCTTGAGAGTCGTCAACCCGCATTGACACATTCATTAAGAACACTTGGTGTTGAGTTGGAGATAGAATATGATGCTCTCCCAATGGATATGGGTGAGGAAATCTTGGTGTTTTGTCCAACCCTGGAGGATCACTATAGAAGACTACATATATTTTACACTGTATTGAGGGGTTCTTGATTGTTCCTGCAACTTGGCCAGATGAATGATGCATCATGGTGGAACATATTATAGCTTAACCAATTATGGTTAGTATTGGAATTGAATTGGTGATGGGGGAGCCCGAAAGTTTTTCAAATGATATTGTGGTTGGGGAGAAATAAAAGGATATTCCTATATTGATATCACACTTTGCGGTGGATTATGGGGTTGAAGCTAAGGTTGCAACACCAATAGAGATGGATGAGGGTGTTGAGGTATATGTGTCCAACTTAGTAGTGCCAACAAGGTGGAGGGGAGGCTTTTTCTGGAGGTGGGGAGGATGAAAAGAATATGTTTTTGAGAGTAGACCTCCTTCTAATTATGCTTGAACACATAAACATATACGATCTAGTCAATGGTATATTAGATACCTTATTTCTATATGAGGTTTTAAACTTATTGGTTTCAATTATTTTAGCTTAGGAATCATTAAGGATAACCATATTTTCTATCAAAACGCATGGAGGTTCACATGGAACATCATAACCTATACCAATATAGGTCAAATTCAATAGTAGGTAGTATATCTCTTTCACTAAATTTTTCTTTTGGTAACCCCTGTGATGGATTATAGAATCCTCCATCTACTTTCTAAAGAAATTATCTCTAATAGAGAACATGAATAGAGGAAATATATTGAATTTTACAAGATGAACAAAAGGATTAGTGATCTAAGGTGATCGAGGTGGCAGAAGAAGAGATTAACCACATGGATGGGTTGGTGTAGGAGCACATGATAGTTACTTCTACCTAGACTAGTATGATTAATAGACTAAAGGTCCTTATGGAAGTAACTAAGGATAATGTTTTAGGGGAAACAACCTTGGTGGGTGAGTGTCCAGATGAGTAGAACTAGAAGTGGATTTCAGATGAATAAGTCTTCTAAAATGTTGATGAGAAGAAGCAGGACTTGTAGGAGTAGAAGAGGATCATACATGCTTCTCAGAAAAGGCTAGCTATGATCAAGTTCTCAATTGCTGGGCTCCATATCTGATATAATTTTGAAAATTATAGTATCCAATATGTTGAAAACCCTCTAAAAATATTTTTCATTTTTATTTCCATCATTCATGATCACATTTTTATCATTATATCATAACATATAAATCATATTGTTTTTAAAACTAATGAACAATCCATAAGCTGTTGTGATTCCAACTTAGTGTGAGAAACAAGGTTTGATCATGTGACAACTCACACATATGACAATGTTATATATTCCTAAAAACCTAATGGTTTCCTATCTCTGAATAAAAACCAATATTTAATGTATTAGTACATGGTTAGGATAATGAGTGGGGCTCTCTAAATATCTATTGTAATCTTATAACATGCTCTAGTAAACAAATATGAAAATGTCATGGTCATTGAATTTTAACCGAAAAATTGAAATAGAGAGTGTGAATCACAATGCCAATAAAATATAGAACACTAAGAGAGTGGAGTCACGATATAGGATAAATATTGATCTTTTCTGAAACACAATATCTATATCACTTAGTTGTGAATGGTGAAGAAAAAACTATGACCATCCACTAACCATGTTCGAGGACACATGGGATGTTTCAGAATGTTATCCAAAGACCTTATGGGTGTTTTCCAAGGATGGTAGGTTAGCTAATTTTCCCATAAGACCTTTTGTTATGGTTCCTCTTCAGACATGGAGATGATGGGGACCCAAATAAGGGGAACACAAATAATATATGTGAAGTGATGAGACATCTAAATGGATTCCAAAACACACAATATTGAAAAAAAATAGATTAGAGTGAATTGGTGTCGGTGCATTGGCATGAATGAATGTAAAACAATTTTCCTAAGAGATAATCACCGCAAATGTAGGTCATTGGTTAAGGAATATGAATGATGTAGTAGATGAGTGACACTATAGGAATGAAATTCTTAGGATAGTGAATAAGATTACTTATGGATTTAAATTAAGAAATGAGGATGACTAACAAAGATTTTATAATTGTACAGAGAGGAAATAAATCTCACAGTTTAGCAGTTTGTTGTTTGGATGATCCATTGTGAAGATTAACATTATGATCTCAGGATGCATCTCATAGATTAACAACAGGTGGACAGGTCGTGGAGTGTGTTGGTAAGATCCATGCTGCCCAATATTTATTACTCAGGTCATGTTATGTCTAAATCACGTGTTCATTGCATTGCACAGGGATTCAAATTCTCATTATGAAATAGGGATATAATGAAACAAATGTAAATTATCCCCACCTAGCTGTAATAGATGGGGGTGATGATGTGTAGCATGGTAATAAACCACAAACTAGGAAACCAAATCTTGTGGGGATATCATATAGTTTATGGTTGTGATGCCTGGACAATGGATTTTAGTTTAATGTCATAATGATTAAACCTCTTGTAAACATCTCAAGGTCATGTCACATGGACCATAGGTAGGGCGTCTTGAAGGAATATTTGCATCATCGAATAAAGGGTACCATATGTGAATATATGGGATATAGAGGACATTGTAAGCCTTATAAAAAACATTAAGGAAATTGACACTTAGATTAAATTCCTGATGTTTGGGATTTGGTTATACTACGAGATTACACACATATATTTTTGGAACATGGGTAACCCTAATGTGTTTGGTATGTAACAAAATTGTATTATCCTGATGTGAATTGAGGGGAAGCAAAGGCCCCCCTTGTGATAAAAGATGAAACAGAATGTTGTCAATTGTTAGATGTCATTCTGCATTGACCATGTATTTGAGTTTATAGAAACAAAATTCTTATTGTAAAACTATGGAAGGATATGGCCTCATTACTGGTGGATAGAGGGGATGGATCGAGGATTAAATGATGTAGTGTAACTACATATCCCATGAAAATTGGAATTTCGAATCACATAGTTCTAAAATATGGTGCGGTAGGAGAACACTTTTGGTGTTGGGATACACTCTTGAATGGTTGTATTTAATATTATTATTACTAGATATTAGGAATAAAAAACTTATATATGGTATGTACTAAATTTATCATCATGTTATAAGGATTTTATTTTATCATGTATGTATCATAAAATGTATCCTGTTTTGATATAGGGTAATATAATCTCTTATATAGAGGCATCCCAAACATGTATGGGGTAGACTGTAGTTGACCATTATATGATGAGGATGTTGATTCCATATATTATGGTACATGGGAATATTGTCCCGCTAATCGCTCATGGTAATTGAATATGATAATACTTTTAAAGAGGCCAGTTTGAGCATTTCAAGGTGATTGCACCATGAGTATCAGATGATTTTTCATTAAATCTATAGCTAGGCCCAAAGATGGAGATTTTAGGCATCACATCATATCCCAAGAGGAGTTAAACCATGACATACATAGTCATTTATATGATACATATATTTAATGTTCCTACTGTCACGACCATGAGATATATGAGGGGTTTAAGGATATTCGTGTGGTGCAAGAGTTAATACTTGACGTGATTGAGAAATAGAGACCCCATAACATGTTAAGTCATCATGATGCTAGTTTCTTATTTTTTATGATTATATAGTCTAAATTATGGAAAAATATTTCATATTATTGTGTCTTGGACTACTAACAATAAGTTTAATTTAGTGGCGTGTGGAATATAATAGTGTTTCTTTAAAGCATATGTGTGTCACACGAAAGATGTAATACCATGACATAAACAAGCCAATGAAAAAATTCTGAAAACACAATAGGTAATAGAAAAATACCAAATGGATTATGGTTATAATTATTCAACCATGATGAGGGACAATGATACAAAAGTGTTTATGAATTTGAGAATATGACCGGAGATGAGGAGTTCGAGAATCGTTATGCATCCCATGAGAATAGGAATCATGAAACACAATATTCTTAGACACATAATGGTAGAATACTGATTCTAGTTGGGGTAATACTTTATAGCATGGTAACATGAAGTATCCCATGGTTATCATGGGGAATCTCTTGTTTAGGGAATGTGGTAAATATCACCTCTTATTCATTGTCATCCCATTTTATGACAATGCAGAAATCATCTTCTATTTAAATATTAAGAGGCATCCTAGTTTTATATAGGGTATGACTACAATTTTAATTCTTGATTTGAGGTCACTAATATTTTTAGTTTAATTCCATACAACATAGACTATATGGAATTTAAATAGTTTAATTTCATATTTCTTAGACTTGTTAAAAATAGTTTATGGCGGATTTCTTCGACCAAGGGATATAAGTATAATTTCATATATTATGGAACATGGATAGGGGTTTATCAAAAAGATATTTTTAGTGGTGTGGATAAAAAACTAAAAGTGAGTGATGGACTAGGATTCCATATTATAGACCTCATATTCCATAATAGAGTGGAATACATTTAAATGTCAGGATACATGTACTTTAAGTCCTTGTTTATTGTCATAGAGTTCAGACCAAGGGATATTTTTTATGGCCCTATAGTTTGGACCATGGAGTGAGTTTTAAAAAATGGATATGTGTGGATCTAAAAGAAAAACCAAACATTAATAGAGATCCAAGAGGCATGCATCACAAAATACACTCCTAAGGAATACCCACGCAGTTTAAATTCGAGATGTTGGGAATTGGGATTTGATTTTATGGTGTAGTTCTTATACTAGTGAGGCTCTTAGTTTAAGGTAATATATTTTGTGAAAATGGGTGAGTGTTCTAAAAGGTATATTCTTGGATTGATAGTAACCACTTGATATTAACAAAGGTAAAATGAGACCTATGTATCCTAACACACTCCCTTGAAGACCCACACACAATTTAAATTAATGAAACTAAGACTTGGGTTCCTAGTTTAATTTTGCAGTGCTTTTACCATGATGATTATAATATAAAATGTATATGTGCGGGATGTAAGAATGGAAAAACTAAAATGAATGAGGATATATTAGTCCCAATTCTACACCCCACAATCCTAAGTGAACATATATAATGTTTAATGACAATATTCTGGGAAATGAACTCAAAGTATAAGGTCACGTAATTAATACCCATGATGATCTTTGTTTTAAGTAATAGAGTTTAGATCAAGGGGTACATAACAATAAACAATGTATATATAGTCTGGAAGAATGACTTCCATACATGAATAGAGGGAGAAGGAGGCATTTATATTCTAGATCATTTTTGGATAATGCTACATATAGTTTATAGTTATAATTCTAGGACTTGAACTGTTAGTTTAGGGTCATAAAATTATGACCATCTTCTCCCATTATGTGATGTACTTCTTATGGATTATGGAATTGGATGGAGATATGAGACAATATTTGTCCATAGTGATCAATGGAAAATTTAAAATTGAATAGATCTTATAAATGTTTTAGGGTTCTTCCCACTTGGGATCCTACCTTGGTTACTTCATTCAATGTATCACCAACAATCTATAAGCTAGTATAACATCACCTTGATGAAAATAGCTTAGATGAATATTATTCTCAAATAATCTTTCTATCCAATTATAATGCATCCATATATTATACATGTTTGGGAGCCTAAAATGTTTTAGGGCTTCCAAATCATCTAAACATATGAATGAAATTTTTTTGTGTCAGCTTTTCCTAGACAACTATTTAGTGTGATAAAAACTAAAACTCAGTGGGTTGAACTACCTCTCTTCCATGCACCAGGGATTGTGGGGTCACATGGGAGGAATTCCAAGTTGGTGTATGATAAGACCAGAGGTTTATGGGGATATTTTCTGTCCAGCTATATTTATTTTTCTACATTATATTCATCAAAATCTTATAGACGGGTTTTTCTGAATTCCTTAACTAACACTTTTTCCCTATCAGGATAGCGCATAGTCCAGTTTTACGGCATGTTATACATGGAAGAAAATATCATTAGCTCAAAAAAATTAAATGTTGGTTCCATTTTAAACTATAATTGCATGAGGGGACCCATATTTATGGATATTGTGGGAGCTCATGAATTCAATCATGGAAGGGGCCTTGACGTCTATGAGGGGAATTGCTTATACTCAAATGGAGATGATATCATTCAAGGTCCTATTGAAAAATCGTTGGTGAGATATTTTTGCTGGATAATAACCGACAACATAGCTTCCACAAACAAAAAATGACCAATAATACATGTTTATGTGGATTTTTTCTTGCAGTCGATGACAAAATGATGTCGTGGATCTAACATGCTTGAAAATGCTTGGATACTTGATGTAGTCATAGACTATGACATGATAGATGTATCCGACCATTTTAATATGGTGGGATAGCTTCAATGCTTCCTGACGAGCACTATAAGATTCTACATTGTCATCCAGAAAAAAAGGGGATCTTATCTCTTAGGGTTTAATGGAAGATAATTACATCAAACCCCCATTTTTATAGAGTCTATTAAATGATATTACTTCCCTAAATGGTAAATTTTGATTTACTCAGATGGATATGCTCATGATCGGATTGATATAGAAGGTATTGACACCATAGAAACCATAAATTAAATTAGTTTCCCAGTTATGTGCTTCCTATAATATGTTGGAGCCTAAGGGTCCTAACATATAATCTCAATCAGAAATATGGTTCTCCATGTAGTTTTCATCATCATTCATTACGATAAGAGTTATGAACCTATTGTATTCTTTATGACTTAATTGGTGAAAGTGTTCATGCTCTATAAGAGACAGAACCATACATTCCATGACGTTGCTTCGATTATTTTTTGATTGAGGTAAATGAATTTCTTATGGTTGAGCATGAGTTCGGGCCATCAATTGATGAGTTCGCTCTATCTAGGCCAAGAGATCTATATTTCTAATGATATAGTCACATTTAATCTATTTTATGAATAGATCAGTGTCTCTTTTCCCATGAAAGTGGGTAATTTCAGTCTCTAGGGATTTCTCATTACTATTAATTAGAGATTGATAATTTACCTCAATTTCATTGAAACCTCATGATAGTAGGAATGTTTATAGATGATTAGATGATGTCAGGGTTATAAAATGATTCCCATGCCAAATCTACAGAGAATGGGATTGTTGAGACTTCTCTTAGTTGGGATCATCAAGGATATATCAAAATGTATCATCCAATAGTGAATTTTATGGTCCATTGAGAGGATGGAAATGTCCTGAAAATCAATATCTAGGGGTAATTTATTAGGGTATTAATGGGAGTCTATAAGTTTTACATACTTCTGATCTCTGAGGAACATTCTATAGAACCATCTGAATGATACAATTGCGAAGGACAAATTCCCAACACCCCAATATTCCCAACAATATGGGTGATTCAAGATAAATTTAAGTGGGTCCTTATGGGACAAGAACTATAAATCAAGATGTTTCATATACTTCCACAACCTATGCACATAAAAAACAATGTTGTGGTAGGTATTTGTCTAAGTGGAGTATCTAGTATCTATTTTGAGGAGTAGGATACTGAGATTGTATAAACATTTAACTCTTCCATTATTTTTATTATGGGTGAGAAGGGAACCGATGTACCGTTCCAGTGTCATCACACAATGAACCATGTACTTCCTTAAGATGGGTGGAATCAGAACCAGATATTTTTATAGAAATTTCTTGATTTCTTGAATCACGTTCTGTCACTCCTTACCACAAAGTTATATTGTGCATCTCTACATGAGTCACAAAATGGGATTATCCTTATCCACTATATTTGTGATAAATCTATTTATATTGGTTGTGTGGACATGGAGGCCTCACAACTCATGATGATTTCTTAGAGGATGCATCTAGATTATGGATTATATCTTCTATGGGTCAAGCTCAATGCCTCAATATATAATGATGAAGTTGATAAGAATCCAAAGGTAAACCCTATAGACACACTTAAAGTGGTTAATTATAAAGTAAAGGGAGTAGAGGAAGCCAAATTCTTTTCCATAGACTCAAATATGGTCTTGAAAATGGTAGTATTTTACCTCCATAGTGTCTATAAAGCATTACTAAAACATTTAAAAATTCTTTTATAAGATTTTATTCAAGGACCATTGATTAGTATATCTTATATTCTTTAGTCCAAAAGGAATCAACTTGTAGATTAATTCCCCTTGTATAGCCCTGATGGTGGTTTTCTCCCCCTCACCAGGGCCATCAAAATATAAATATTTTTGATATATCAATTAATCAAAAAGAGTTTTGTGAACCTGTATATTTTATTAATAAAGAACACTATTTTAATGAATGGGAATAAATATTTTTAAAATTGTGGTTGAGGTTCCAAATGATGATATAAAATATGATATTCCCATTAATTTTATTAACTGTGATGATGTTGGATATCCACTTGGGGTATAAAAATTCACTAATGAAGTTGGATTTAACAATCTTATCAACCCCAACCTTGAATATATCACCTTGAGTGGGGTTCATATTTTTGGGAGGCTTCTTGAACCCATGATTTCGTACTGGGAGACTAAGATGGTTGGATGTGATCAGCGTCTCTAGTCCTAAAATTCATTCACAGCTATATGAATAATTCACCCTAACTAATTTTCTGGACATCCAAAAACTAAAGATTTTACTGTAGAGACCTGGATTCACTGATTATACTTAGCCTCAGATGTGCCTCAGCATTCTGGATCGCATGAATTAACTCATTCATGGTGGTGGCAAAATTCTCTTCAAATGTTAGAGATGTTTCTTCCAAAAAATAATCATCTTATGTGGTAGTATATTTATTAGGAGGAGGATGTTATTATAGATTAGATGAATTGGGAGGAGAACTAGTTATTACATGGGTAAATAAAGAATATTTTCTTGGGGATTCATACCCCAATTACATGGTGGAGATAGAAGAGGTCAATCAAATTCAATCCGACCATTCCTCATGAGGCCCATTATTTATTACAATGATATGGTAGAAGGTCCAATTCTTCTATTAAAAAATATACTGTGAAACATGAGGAAATTTCATAGAAATGTGACCATTAGTCAATCAACTCTGTACATTACCAAGGTAGGAGCTTCTGGATTCAGTCAGGCATGTACTGTGTAAGAGTATGAAGTAATCTGTTGAAGTTCTATCATTATGGGGATATAAAAAAATCATTCAACAAGAATAAATAGTATTTCAAACATTTTGGGCTCTAATTGATGGATTGTTAGAATAAATGTTCCATCCTAGTATACACGTGGACTTATTACAGTGGTCATGCACTAAACCTCCTTTTTCTGAACATTATTCCCCTCACTGTAATACATAGAATCTAGAACATTGGATTCACAGTTGTTGAATATAGGGAGATCACCATGGATTAAAATTAAATGAAAATGAGGGAGAATTTTAGGAATTATGGTTATGAGGAGGGGATACCGTATGATATTTAATCAAAGGCCCAACCAGAATCACATTTTAGGATATATCCTGTAAGAATAAAAAAATCAGTGTTTTATATAAAGAAAAAAAGGACCCAAACATAATTTTTCCACATGTATTCTGATCGGTCCTATAATAACCATGAATTTTAATGTTCGAGGGATTCTGATCTACATCAGAAAATTTGATCTTATAGAGAATCTGGGATACGATGTGGTTAATCCTAGAACCTGCTTCAAACAATAATCAACAGATTTCCATGCCATTAAATTGGCATGTTATATAAATGGGACTAATGTTTCCTTAAAACAGTAATTATTTATACTATATATATAAATAATATTATGGCTTATCATTCCTCTTTCTAGTAGTCCACCACATAGTATACAAATATGGATTCTATTTCTACTGCAAACAAGGTGGAATTTTTATGCTTTTTCGGGGGCCACACACATTTTTTTAAATAATCTGTTGGACTCAAGGATCAAGATCCTTGATAGAATGCTAGTGAGGTCCTTCATAAAGTTATATTTCTAAGAAGAGCAATGTTTCTTCACGTAGGGGAATACTATGGAAGGATGAAACTGGTGTTTTTAGTTGTTCCACTGTGTTTTAGTTGCTACTTGCAATATACTGTTATAGACCATCTGACTCGTTCTAAACCACTTTCAGCTAATTTTCAATTAAATGTGACAAGTCAATAGAAGTACATGGTGGATTGAAGTGTGCCTTTTCATTATCCTGTTCATCATCTAATTGGGTCGGATCTGGAAGTCTATCTAATGGAATGAGTTCATAGGATTATTCCTTTATAGCTCTATAGAAAACAAACTACCTAGTCTTGATTCCCTACACAACCAGATTATCAGTGATCGACTAATAATTCTTTCAATTTTCATTTCCTTGACCATAACTTCAACAACAACAGTTGAATGTATCCTTGGGATTTTTTTTTGTGAATTTATCATCCCCAGGTTCTATGATTCATTTTTCCAACTCAATAACAAAAACATAGACATATTCATACTCATCATCAGAAGTGTATTACCATACCTAGAATATCTTGGGTCTAAATATGATATCATGATGTATGAAATCATGGAGAATGATGGATAAATTTGACATAGGTGGGGAAATTTGTTTTCCCTTACACCATTGGCACATGCACTTCTAATAATTCGAAGCTTCTGAGGCAGATATGGATGTCTAAATTGAAGGGGGTTTTGTGACCAATGGAGGATATGGTCTTCCTAGTATAGCATTGATGACTTTTTGGGTGTGAGTGACTACTCTACGAGGTGAAAAGTCATCAAAATTCTGGGTCCCATGGATGTATTACTACTTCCATTCATCAAATCCTTCCCACTCATGGTCGGGGTTGGTTGAGATATTTTCCCCCTACACTAGAAGTTCACCTATCATGACTAGGAAATGACATACCTCTTCCTTGAGGAAATAAAAGCACACATATAATTATTTAATGGTATTTTATGTATTCTATGGTCGTAGAAATTGTTGTAGAGCTTAGTGACTTCAGTGGCATGTGGCTGCTTCACTCAAGATGCTACATAATCCCATTTTATATGGTGAATATGAAATATTCTAGAACATGGTATTCCATGAAGGAATAGGTATGGATCCTTTTGTCTGATAAGTGAACTTTGGGAGCCTGATATTGATGAGGGGCTAATTCTTGACAAGGGGTGGATCCACATTCTATCTTCCAGGTGGTTTTTCATGGAAATGTAGTGTCAAATAGTTCTATGTTGTTTGAGGATACATTTTACAAGGCCACACATAGAGAGTATATTCTTAAAATGGTTCCAAAAATTCCATTGGATTGATGTCTCTACACGTATAGTAGAATTTGTCACCGGTTTTATAGAGAATATCACAAGAGATACAATTGTGAATAAGAGAGAATATTTATCTCTCTGTAAGGGTTTATATAAAAGCATGGAATTATTATAAAACTCCATGAAAGAACCAACAAGATTTTGATTGATGAGGGTTGGGACCCACATAGTCTGTAAATGTCCCTTCACACATCATTTGTAGTTTCTATTGAGTCAGTGGCATATTGAGTGAGAATCTGTGACCCTTCCACCTGGAGAGAAAATATGTAACATGATATTTAGGATCTCTATCAAATTAAAAAGTTTGAAATTAATGTTATATTCATGGTAGATATGAACTAGTAATTTATCTAGTTTTAATAGTCTTCGCATCGAGTGATGAACCCTATATTAAACTAAATATATAAGACAAACTATTGTCCTTTCAATGAATATAAGAAACACTAATGATTGGAAGCCTCTAAATTTTTTGTGGTTCCCAGAATGGGTCCACATCGTGAGATAAAGCATTAAAACTGATTAAGTGGGTCACATGTTATAAGGACCCGGCCTTAAACACTATATAATATTGAATTAAATGAATAATTCACATTGGGGATCTTTTCAGGTTTAGGGTTTTAGAGAATTAGGACACAAATGTTACATCTCAAAAGATTACAAGGTAGACATATCTACATAGTTTCCATTTTTTTCATAAAATAACAAATGATGAAAAAAAGTCATGTCTAGTTCCATGTTTTAGATAGCATGACTTTTCCATGATCCCATCATTGACCCTATTCATCTTTAAAACATGTGAAAACATTTCAAAACATGGGATGAGCATAAAAATCTCAGTAAGGTTTATAAAACAAAGAATGAAAAAATTTGTTCATAAATACATAAAAACATGAAATCATTTAATTACCTCATGAAATCATAAGATTTATGAAAGACACATAGAAATCATTAATAATAAAGGTAACTTGTGGCATACATATCATACTTATATTATAGTTATTACAGCTACATAGGGAGTTACTTTGGAATACCCATCACCGTATATTCCGAAAATATCTTAGGAGAAACATTCATGTTTACCTCCATCACGTTACCCAATGAATTGGAGAGATATATCGGGATCACCTACCCTAGTTTTATCACGGAACCACCCGTATACATAAATAATTCCCACGAACCATAACATGATCATAACACAAAACATAAAAAAAAGGAAAGATAAAATTTCCACATTGCAATAATAAAATATCATTTAGAGATATTGAAATAATAAATCCATTCTCAAAATCATTTTCAATACCAAAATATGTAAAAAGAGTATCTGGTATTTATTTTTCCTTTTAAAAATATTCAGGCTTTTTAAGGAATCCAAATATCAAATAATGCTCGCAGCAGCGGAAAGGTCATTGTCACCACTTACGTAAAAAAAGAAACAATCATTATTTTCATTTAGTAAAACGCTTCATATAAAAAGATTCCATTTTAATAGAATGAAAATTAAAATTTGTTTATACACCGTATAAAATAAAGTCGTGTATAAAACTAAAAATGCCTTAATGAAAGGAGATTGACACGAATTCCCTTACCTTGTGTCCGACTTGACTCGATCGTTCATTAATCTCATGAATAATAAACTAATGTTAATTTCTAATTTCTTAAGAACCTTTTTCAAGATTATTATTGCTTTTATATCAATTATTACCATGTTATAAATATTATGTAATCATTTAAGTTAATAACGTCCATTTTGTCGATATTTGGTACATGAGTCAAAAATGAACACCTTATATTTATAAGTTGTCAATGTGGTATATAGTCCATTATATCCAGAATAATATTAATGATGTAGATATCATATATATCATATATATCTAGTATATAGATGTATTTATAATAGTACATAACATTTGGAGGTAAAAAATGAAATGCACCATTCATGGGGACGGTAAGCCGTACGTACGTATGAACGCTAATTTCATTTCTATTTCTTATTTTAATCTAAATAAAATATAATTATACAAAGGTATATTAAAATTCCAGTATAATATCATTTATAATATCATTAACTCTATCCTTTATACATCCCACATAAGGCATTAAAGAGTAATATCACTTTGAGGGGGCGGTAGTCCGCACTTCCTCAAATGAGATTATCGTATTTACCCACTTTGGAAACCATAAATTCTTGATATAATTGGGAAGTACAGAAGCATAAGAAAATAATAAAAATTATATATATCATATATAAATATAGTTCCATCATAATGGCCACCATGAGAGGTGGTAATATGTAATTGAACAATCATCGTTTCGTGAGGCGTTAGTTTTCCATCAACAGAAACATTACATTCTTCATCCATTAGATGGATGTGTGTGTTTGTTTAGTTCAAATAAATATATTAAAAACATCCTAGTATATTAAAGAACCTATTTTTTTACAAAATAAAGGAATAAAAATAGTTTAGGGGTTGTAGAAGTAAAATAGAATAAAACAATTTAAGAGAAATTGTTACCTTTAATTTGGGTAACTCCCTTTGGTTTGAACCAAAGGACTTCTTGAAGTGCCTTCTACCTAAGGTAAGGCCTCTAGGGGGAGGAGAGGGATTTAGGGATCCCAATTGGGTAGATTTTTGATGATACAAATGTCTTGATAGGTGTGAGGAATTGGTTTGAAGTGGTCTCCTTTTATAAGGGAGAAGAGGGGCTCTTTAAGAAAGTGTGCAAATATTATTTTATAATATAATGATATTCGGTTTCTAATGGTCCAAAAAAATTTATAGTCAAAGATATGATGAGTCATGGTAGAAATAAAATCATCCAATTTGAATTGGATAGGTTTTTTATAATATTTTAATCATTATATTCTTATTTATTTAAATAATTTATTAATGATGTAAATACCGCATCATTATTGTGTCATAAATAATTTAATTTATTTGATGTCTAAAATTTTAAACAAAATAACATCATGTAGGAAATAGTTTTATCATTACAATGAAAATTTATAGTTGAAAATATGACTTATATAACAGAATATAATTTTTTTTTCTAATAGATTTTTGTTAATGTCAATTTTGTCTTCACATTTAGTTAATTAATATAAATTGTCATTATCACACCCCAGTGGCACAATGGGGTCCCAAAATCGACCCAAATATGCCCATGGTCGTAAATAAATCAACCAAAAATGTTGTACAAGTGTTAAGGTAATTTGGAGTTATTATAATATTCTTTTAACCTTGAATTACCCTATTTATCTTTAACCGCAGTAAATAAAAGTCAAAAGTTACTATTCACCAAAAATTATTTTCATCTTAATAAACCAAATTTTACTTATTTATAACAACCATGTATGTCTAAATTTTGAAATTCAATTCTCAGAAGTAGTAAAATTTCATTTAAATGAAAAATTCAGTTTTTCTAACTACTACTAAGTGGTTTCACTATTCATCAAAAATTTAAGTTTTCTAGAAAAATATCGAAAATTCAACCTAAGATATATTTGATTTTCCAAACTCAAAAATGATGTATATTTCTACAAATTCAAAACATAAAAGTGGAATTAATTAATTTTAAAATTAATTCTCGTTATCAAAACAAATAGTGTGTTTTTAAGAAACAATAACTATCAAAAGATTGATACTAGTTTATATCCACTTTCAAAGTGAAATTAATTCCAATGCACAACATTGGATTAAATGGTAAAAATATATTCTAATTACACTTTAAAACCAATTAAAAATATAATCTAACCATATAAATAAATTATATTAAAAGGAAATTTTGAATTAAAAAACAATATTTTCACTATTTATTAAAAAATGAACTTTATCGGAAAAAATCCCAAAAATTAACACAAAGTAAATATTGATGTCCCCATTCTAAATAATAATTTTATGTGGTCAATTAGAATTTATTAAAGTGACCAAAACTATATTTAAAGAGGTTTCACCATTAAAAGGCGGTAAATTGGCATTTTAATGTAAATTATGCTTAGAATTATATTTATACACATTTTAAGCCTCTAACATTTATTGGATGAATGTAAATACATTTAAAAAAAGTATAATCATTTTGTAGTTAGTTTTGTTCATTCCCGCCAAAACAATGGCTAGGAGTTTACTACCATTTAAAATAATAATATTATATTATTAGTGTGCAATGAAACTTTTCCAAGAAACTCGTTGTTGCGTATTGGGTACGCTATAGAACATATCAACCCTTTTAACATAAATTTAATATTTAATTCAAAAATATTAATAATTATGAAAATATATTATTCCTCATTTACTTGGGGTGTTACAAACTTCCCCCCTTTTGTAAATTGCGTCCTCGCAATTTTTATTCACTTATCATAATAAGTGGGGGTATTAATCCCTCATAGCATTTTTCAGATTCCCATGTTTCCTCTTAATCCATATGGTTTTTCCACAAAACATTTACCCGGTGAATTATCTTATTCCGCAACACTTGCACCCTATGGTCAAGATTCTGGACTGGTTGTTCTTTATAAGAGAGATTCTCTTCCAACTGAACTACCTCTGGGCTCGAAACATGAGATGGATCTAGTATATACTTTCTCAACATCGTAACATGAAAAACATTGGGTACCTGTGATAAACATGGAGGTAAAGCCACTATTTATGCAACTAATCCAACTTTATCCAAAATTTCATAAGGTCTAATAAACCTCGGACTCAACATTCCCTTCTTACAAAAAAACATCACACTTTTCCATGGAGAAACTTTGAGAAAGACATGATCGCATACCTCAAAAGAAAGATCTTTCCTCCGGTTATCAGCATAACTTTTCTGTCTTCTTTGAGATGTTCTCATGTGATTCTGAATCAGCTGAACTTTCTCTGCCATCTCTTCTACCAATTCTAGTCCCATCAGCTTCCTCTCACCTACTTCATCCCAGAATGCTGGAGTTTGAAAATGATTTCCATATAATGCCTCAAATGGAGTCATCTATATATTGGAATGAAAGTTGTTATTATAAGAAAATTCAACCAAAGAATGATGTTGGTCTCAAATTCCCTTGTAATCTAGTGAAAAAGCAGGTAGAATATCCTCCCAGGTCTGAATTTTTCATTCTGACTGCCCATATGATTGAGGATTTAAAGCAGTACTTAAATTTAATTCAGTACCCAACAACTTTTGAAGGCCTTTCCAAAAGTTAGAAGTGATCCTGGGATCACGATCAGATACTATGGAGAGGGGAACTCCATGTGACTGACTACCACTTTAACATACAACCGAGCAAGTTGACGTAGAGACAAAGTATCTCGAATAGGAAGGAAATGAGCAGATTTAGTCAATCAACCAACTATAACCCTTATTGCATTATTATCTCGAGATGTCTTTGTTAATCCCACAACGAAGTCCATGGATATATTTTCCCATTTGCACTCTGGCACTAGTAATGGCCGAATCATTCCTTTCGGTAACTGCCTCTCTGCTTTAACCTGCTGACAAGTCAAACACTTCATAGTAAAATCAACAATGTTTCTTTTCATTCCATCGACCGAGTAATACTCACAGAGATCTCTGTACATCTTAGTACTGTTAGGATGAACTAAAAACTGAGAACTATGAGCTCCACATAACAACTCATTCTTCAACTGTGAATCAAAAGGTACACATAATATCTTCCCAATCCTCAATACACAATCATTATCAACAATAAAATCAGGCAAATTAACCTTCTGAACCAACACATCCTTTTTCTGCAACTCACTGTCTTCCTTCTGTGCTTTCTTAATTCTGTCTGATAGAGATGATTTAACTGACACCTGAAACAAAATAGAATAATTTCATGCAACAACGACTTCTATTCCAAAGTTCTTCAAATCAAAAATAGAAGGATCTCGTTCCAAACGCAAAACGGTTAATGAAGTATTAATTTTTTGACTCAAAGAATCAGCCACTTTATTTTCTTTCCCGGATGATAAAGGATCGTGCAATCATAATACTTGATTAATTCCAAACATATCCTCTATCTCATGTTCAATTATTTCTGAGTGAATATATACTTCAAAGTTTTGTGATCAGTATATATTTCACACATCACTCCATACAAATGATGCCTCAAAATTTTTAAAGCAAATAAAACAGCAGATAATTCCAAATCATGTGTAGGGTAATTTAACTCTTGTGGATTCAACTGACGTGAATCATAAGAAATTACCTGATCATTTTACATTAGGACACACCCCATTCCTTTCAATGAAGAATCACTGTAGATAACAAACACACCATTTCTGGAAGATAGTTCCAAAACTAGAGCATTCACCAATCGTCTTTTCAATTCCTGAAAACAATCATCACATTCTTTTTCCCAGATGAACTTAACACCTTTTCGAGTTAACATAGACATTAGACTAGATAACCGTGCAATGTTTTTGACAAACCTCTAGTAATAACCTTCCAAACCATAAAAACTATGAATCTGGGTTATATTTGTGGGTATTGTCCATTCTTCAACAACTTTCATTTTAGTAGGATCAAAATTTATGCCATTTCATTAAACACTTTGACCACGGAAAGACATTTGTTGTAACCAAAACCCACACTTTCTGAATTTTCCATAATGTTTCTTATCTTTTAAGGTTTGTAAGATGACCCTTAAATAACTTTCATGCTTGTTTTTACTATTAGAATACAACAAAATATCATAAATGAACACAACCACAAACTTATCCAAGAACTCACGGAAAATTATATTCATAAGATCCATGAATACAACAGGTGCATTGGTTAAATGAAAAGGAATAACTACAAATTCATAATGGACATATATAGTATGAAACACGGTCTTCAGAACGTCTTCTTCCTTTACTTTCAACTGATGGTACCCCGACCTAAAATCAATCTTTGAAAAATACTAAGCTCCCTAGAGCTGATCTAACAAATCATCGATATGAGGCAAAGAATAATTATTCTTAATAGTGATGTTATTCAATTCTCTATAATCAATGGAAAGTCTCATTGAACCAACTTATTTTTAACAAACATGAAAGGAGAACCCCATGGTGATGTTCTAGGTCGAATGTAACATTTATCTAATAACTCCTGCAATTGCTTCTTTAACTCTAACAGTTCAATTTGAGTCATTCGATAATGGGGTTTTGAATTTGGCTTAGCATCAAGAACTAAGTCAACATTAAATTCAACTTCACGATTAGGAATAATACCAGGAAACTCATCAGGAAAAACATCAAGGTACTCATTTACAACTGGAACATAATTAATTTGAACAATTCCTTTGTTTTCAACAATATGTGCATGGTAACATTCATTTACATCTTTTACTAGTTTCTCATCTTCTTGATATGTTATCAAAATCAAGGGATCATTTTTTTGTACAAACTAAAAATCATTCTGAAAACAAAACTCTTTAGCTCTGCAGTCAATCTTAGCATGATAAATAGAAATCCAATCCATACCCAATAAAACATCAAACTCTTCTAGAGGCAATACAATAAGGTTCACAGGTAGATTCATTCCGCACACAAGGACAAGAATGTTCTTATGTTTTATTATTCTCTCTACATTTCCTCCAGGAGTTTTTACTGTAAGTCCAGTATTCATATCATGAGATGGAATTCTCAATTTACTAGAAAACTTCTCAGAAATTAATGAGTGAGTAGACCCTGAATCAAACAACACATTGGAATAATATGAACAAACAAACATTTTACCTGATACAACTTCATTTGATGGACCAAAATCTGCTGAAGTAGTTGTAAAGGATTTCACCACCCCTTTCTGCTTGTAGTCTGTCAGCCTTCCTTCGGTTTAGTACTTTGTTGGACACTCATTTGCATAATGATCCATTTCATTGCACTTAAAACATTTTACTGACTGTAAATCAGATTTTGTCTTACCATTACCCTGATATTTTTTCAGTGCAATAATGAGCCTTATGTCCCATTTTACCACATCTATTGGACTTACCAGAATTCAAAACACATTTCCTAGCATGCTTTTGACCAAAATTTTCACAAACTATAAACTTAAGTTTCTTACCATCAGACATTTTTGAAGAGTTCTTCCCTTTCGCCTGCCACCTCGAGCTATTATTCTGTTGTTTGTCAAAAAAATACCCAATCATCAGCAAACTCCATTACCACATTCTCCTCACAACGAACAAGTTTTTCATAAATTTTGAACTCATGAGAATCTAAATCACTTCGATACTTTCGATTTAATCCTGAGTAAAAACGGTTGATTTTACTATCAAGATCTCGTATGAAATTTGGAGCATACCTTGCCAGTCGAGTGAATTTGTCTTCATAAGCAGCCACTGAGTCATCCTCCAACCTCAATTCCAGGAATTGTTTTTCCATCCTAAGATGAACCATGTTATGAAAATATTTCTCATGAAACATAACTTTGAATTCATTCCAATCGAGAGCATCAGTCTCCTCACTATCCCTGATATTTTTCACCATTGACCACCACTGATCTGCTTCACCTTCAAAACGGTAAACAACAAGACTATCCTTTTGATGTTATGAACAACCCATGACATCAAAATTATTCTCCATTGATTTAATCCACCCTTCAGCTAGCACAGGGTCAGATGATCCTCTGAATGATGAGGGATGTTGCCTCATGAAATGCTCCATTGCTTACATGTTCCTCTACGGTTGATCTGACTGATCTCGTGCCTGGATACCACCACTATTTATATCATGAGTCAACTATGACATCACTGCAACAAATTGTTCAGTTCCGATTCTGACCATCTCAGGTTCATGAAGGTTGTCTTCCTCCTGATGTCTTCCCAACATAGCTTCCATGTTTCCTCTGCAAAAAACCATTCTGAACACAAAAATATCTTAGGCAAAGCAACATGGAAATCTGTAAATTCTATATGATTTCAATATTAACATAAATTACATTATGGATATTAATTAAACAATACCATAACACCTAAAGTTATCTAAAACAACCTAGGATACCTACCATAAGGACCCAGCCTTAAACATTACATAATATTGAATTAAATGAATAGTTCATATTGATGATCTTTTCATGTTTAGTGTTTTAGAGAATTAGTACATAACTGTTACATCTCAAAAGATTACAAGGTATATATATCTACACAGTATCCATTTTTTTCATAAAATAAAAACACTGGAAAAAAGATTCATGTCTAGTTCCATGTTTTAGATAACATGACTTTTCCTTAATCCCATCATTGACCCTATTCATCTTTAAGTCCTGTGAAAACATTTCAAAACATGGGATGAGAACAAAAATCCCAGTAAGGGTTATAAAACAAAGAATGAAAGCATTTGTTCATAAATACATACAAACCATGAAATCATTTACTTACCTCATGAAATCATAAGATTTATGAAATACATATAGAAATCATTAACCATAAAGTTAATTGTGGCATACATATCACACTTACACTATAGCTATCACAACTCCATAGGGAGTTACATTGGAATACCTATTACAAAAAATTCCTAAAATATCTTTGGAGAAACATTCACGTTTACCTTGGTCACGTTACCCAATGAATTGGAGAGCTATCTTGGGCTCACCCACCCTAGGTTTATCACAGAACCATCCATATACATAAATAATTCCCAAAAACCATAACATGATCATAACACATAACATAAGCATAAACTAAATATAACATTTCCACATTACAATAATAAAATATCATTTCAAGATATTGAAATAAAAAATCCATTCTCAAAATCATTTTCAATACAAAAATACGTAAACAGAGTATATGGTATCTATTTGTCCTTTTAGAAACATTCCGGCTTGTTAAAGAATCCAAAGAAAATAATACTAGCGGCGGCAGAAAGTTCATTGTCACCGCTTACGTACAAAAAGAAACATTAATTTTTTTCATTTAGTGAAAACATCGTATAATAATATTCCCTTTGAATAAAATTAAATGTAAAAGGGGTTTATAAACCATATTAAATAATGTCGTGTATAAAACTAAAAATACCTCAATGAAAGGAGATTGAGACGAAGTCCCTTACATTGTGTGTGACATGAATCGATCGTTCATTAATCTCCTAAATAATAAAATAAAGTTAATTTCTAATTTCTAAAGAACCTTTTTTATGTTTATTATACATTTTATATAAATTACTACCATGTTATAAACATTATGTAATCCTTTAAGTTAATAACGTCCATTTTGTCAATATTCGGTACTTGAGTTAAAAGTGACCAACTTATATTTATAAGTTTTCCATGTGGTAAGTAGTCCATTATATCCAGAATGATATTAGTGATTTAGTTATCATATATATCATATATATCTAGTATATACATGTATTTTTAATAGTACATAACATTTGGTGGTTTGAAATGAAATGCACCGTTAATGGAGATGGTAAGTCGTACGTACGCATGAACGCTACTTTTATTTCTATTTCTTATTTTAATGGAAATAAAACATAATGATACATGAGTATATTATAATTTCAGTATAATATCATATATAATATCATTAACTCTATCCTTTATACATCCCACATAAGGCATTAATGAGTTATATCACTTTGAGGGGGCGGTGGTCCGCACTTCCTCAAATGAGATTACCATATTTACCCACAATGAAAACCATAAAGACATGATATAATTGGGTATTACAGAAGCATAAGGAAATAATAAACATAATATATATCATATATAAATATAGTTCCTTCATAATGGCCACCATGAGAGGTGGTAAGATGTAATTGAACAATCATCGTTTCGTGAGGGGTTAGTTTTCCATACACAGAATCATTATGTTCTTCATCCATTAGATGGAGGTGTGTGTATGTTTAGTTCGAATCATTCTCATAAAAAAATCCTTGTATATTGAAATACTGTTTTTATTACAAAATAAAGGAATAAAAAGTGTTTAGTGGTTGGATAAGTAAAATAAAATAATACAATTTAAGAGAAACTGTTACCTTTAAATTGGGTAACTCCCTTTGGTTTGAACCAATGGACTTCTAGAAGTGCCTTCTGCCTAAGGTAAGTATTCTAGTGGGAGGATAGGGATGTAGGGAAATCAATTGGGAAGATTTTGGACGAGCCAAATGGCTTGAGATGTGTGATTAATTGGTTAGAAGTGGTCTCCTTTTATAAGGGAGAGGAGGGGCTCTTTAGGAATGTGTGAAAATATTATTTTATAATATAATGATATTCGGTTTCTAATGGTCCAAAAATCATTATCGTCAAAGATAAAATGTTACATGGTTGAAATAAAATCATCCTATCAGAATTGGACAGGGTTTTGATAATATTTTAATCATTATAATCTTATTTATTTAAATAATTTATTAATGAGGCAAATACTACAACATTGTTGTGTCATTAATAAGTTAATTTAATTGATGTCTAAAAATTATAAAAAAATACGACCATATAGGAAATCGTTTTAGATTTTCAATGAATATTGATAGTCAAAATTATAACTTATATAACACCATATAAAAATTAATTGCTAAAATAATTTTGTTAATGTCAATTGTGTCTTCGCATTAAATTAATTAATCTAAATTGTCATTATCACACCCAAGAGGATCAATGGGGTCCCCAAATCAACCCAAATATGATCATGGTCGTACATTACTCAAATAAAGAGGTTTGGACAAGTTTTAAGGTAATTTTTAATTATTATAATATTCTTGTAACCTTGAATTACCCTATTTACCTTTAACCGCGGTAAACAAAAGTCAAAAATTACTATTCACCAAAAAAATATTTTCATCCTAATGAACCAAATATTACATCATGATAACAACCATTTATGTTGGATTTTTGAACTTCAATTCACTGAAATGGTAAAATTTCATTTTAATTAAAATGTCAGTTTTTTTAACTACCACTAAGTGGTTTCACTATTCATCAAAATTTAACGTTTTTCAGAAAAATACCAAAAATTCAGCCTAAGCTATATTTGATCTTCCGAATTCAAAAATGATTTCCATTTTACCAAATTCAAACCATAGATGTGGAATTAATAAATTTTAAAATTAATTCCCGTTATCAAAACAAATAGCGTGTTTTTAAGAAACAATAACTATCAAAAGATTAATACTTTTTTATATCCACTTTCAAAGTGAAATTAAATCCAATGACCAAAATTGAATTAAATGGTAAAAATATATTCTAATTACACTTTAAAACCAATTAAAAATACAATCTAACCATATAAATAAATTATATTAAAAGGAACTTTTGAATTAAAATACAATATTTTCACTATTCATTAAAAAATGAACTTCATCAGAAAAAATCGCAAAAATTTACACAAAGTAAATTTTGATGTCCTCATTCTAAATTAGAATTTTATGTGTTCAATTATAATGTATTAAAGTGACCAAAACTATATTTAAATAGGGTTCTCCATTAAAAGGGGGTAAATCGGCATTTTAATGTAAATTATGCTTAAAATTAGATTTATTCACATTTTAAGCCTCTAACAATTATTGGATGAATGTAAATACATTTAACAAACATGTATAATCATATTGTAGTTAGTATTTTTCATTCACCCCAATACAACGTCTAGGAGTTAACTACCATTTAAAATAATAATATTATATTATTGGTGTGCAATGTAATATTTCAATGAAACCTGTTGTTGCATATCGTGTACGCTATCAAATATAACAACCATTTTAATGTAAAATTAATATTTAATTCATAAATATTAATAATTTTTAAAATATATTATTCTTCATTTATTTGTGATGTTACACATTTCCTACTGCATTGAGAAAATATATTGTTACCATATTCTAATAGTTCTCACGTTTCACCCACCCAAGCCAGGTATGACAATCTATCAAGTGGGATCTCCAAAAATTGCATATCCATGTCATCAAGGTGTGTTGTAAGAGTAGAAATAATATCATATTGGATTGGATCTCTATCATGAAATGTATTCATTACTAGTAATGTGTTAACAGGGTAATAACCCATGTAAGCACGCTTAGTGTCTTGTGGGGTAGCAAAACCTGGAACCCAATGAGGATGATTATTCTGCTTAGGATGGTTTGGAAACTCATTTATAAGTTTCATAAAATAAACTCATGCCCCCTCTCTATTTGGATGAATAGTATTAACAAGTACGATATGGGTAATTTGGACAAGGGGGACTTTCTTCTCTACATGTGGTGAAATTGTATCCCATTTGAAGTAAAATAATCATGACATCGATATTCATGTAGTGAATCGATGACCCCTATATTTAGTTAAATCTATGGGATAGTAATGGCCACTATGGGATATACCATAGTTTTTTATGAAATATGGGGTTTATTATAGCTTTGAATATACTCCATATCCTTATTGATGTTATCTTGTGACATAAAAAAGGCCGCAATGTATGGATCAATGAGGTGAAGCACCTACCATTAGAGAAAAGTATGGACATATATAAGGACATTTAGGGTAATGAACCCATCTTTTTCCATATTTTCATTGACATACTCTATGTTGATGTTTATATTTCCTTGATACTCTGGCTGGTTGGAGATGTCCATGTTTATATTTATGGTACTTATAGGGGAACCCCCATCGTCTGTGGGTAGGCCATGCTATTTAAAGATAGGGATGTTGTGGAAAGTAGTGTATGTGGTCCATCCCCTAGTCTACATAGAAAGAGATTCCTATTGAATTATATATCAGAACACTATGAAGATCGTGAAAGATCCCTATTGGAGGGTCATGTGGTAGATAAAATAATAGGGGTACAGAGAAATCATGATTTCTTCCAACCCCAATATTTATTACTACTGATCAAATTCCTTGAGGAACCACAATATTCATATTTTAGAAGAAATGATTGCGGAGGAAATGAAAATTTTATCATATGATCAAGTGAAACTACATAACTTGGACCTCAGTACAAAACTATTTGATGTTGAATATGGGAGTCACTGATGGCTATAATCCCTCATACATCTCATCAGTAGATAGAAACTTTCACAATTTATGTTTTTTAGAAGAAGAGTGATGTTCTCAGTTGGAAGAAACTCCAATCAGCACTAGAGTAGAGATATATGGTGGAACTAAAATAGACTAGTTTGGAATATGTATGGATATTAAGGATCCACTACGTGGGTAAATTGATCACACCACCCTAGGAAATTTATTTGGGTTGGAACTTACTAAATAATTAAATCCCTATAGAATGGGGTTTTAACTATAACCTCATGTGTGATGGTTGTAGAAAGTCTTTGGGGATAAGCAAGGTGATGAGTATTCAATAGAGTCAGCCACCACATTAATATACCTCCCACATTATTGGAAGAGGTTGAGTAGATAAAAACTTATAGTAATAGGCATGGTTGCATAGTAATCCCCTAGAAGGGAAAATTATCCTTCACCTTCTTATAACTCTAAAGGGATTTGTGGATCCTTTGGATAACAACATCATGTATGGAAAACATCCCATGTTCATGCCATCCCATGGCCTCTGATGACTAGGGCAATGTATCCATCATCGATTCAACTCCTCGAGGAGTCTAATAGGTCAACAAGAATGGTGATGACATTGAATTTTCTAGGAAAATTCCTACAATGGTTAGTGTTTTCTCTTCATACATTATACGGTTCATTAAATAAGGGTACCTCATTTATGAATACTAATAAATACTTAATTATATTAACACATGTATTTTCATTTAAAGAATTATCAATGTTGTCTTCTTCAATTCCTTTGAACTGAAAATAAGATCATTTGTATTATTATTAAAGAAATTTATTTATTATAATCCATAATATATTTAATATTTTCATAAGAAATATATATTTTTAATAAACAAATTCATTGGAAAACTCCAATTGTTCACTCTTGTGGGTTTGATATTAAATTAAATTTTCCCACATATGAAAAATAATTTAGTAAAATAGATTAACTAGATTTAATTATAATCATTAATATTAATTTATAATTTAACTTTAATTTAAATTCATAAGTTATTGGAACAAGATTTTTAGTTTATTAATATGATTAGTGTTAAACTCATGGTTTTCATGTTACATACATATATGAATGAATTAATATTCCACCCATATATGAATTTAACATAAAAAAATCTATATTAATATTAAAATCAGTTTTTCAAAATTATATAACAAATCACCTTTATTTTTTATCTTAATTAAATAATTATCTTGGTAAGTAAGGAAAAATAGTTTTTGTGGTTAAAAATATAATTGTAAAAATAGAGGATAGAGGAACAACATGTTTACAAAATGTTTTCCTTTTGGTGTACATGTTGGTCAAACATACATTCCTATTACTACATTGTTTATTATTTTTTAGAAAAATGGGTTGAGAGGGACTTCAAATTATATAATACTTTTGGTTATTTAAAAAAATTCCACTCCTCAGAATTTATAGAATAGTATATCCTTCCCTCTCTTATTAACACCTATTAATAAATTTAGCACAACCATTGTAACACACAAAAATATTGAAATATGAACATCATATTTGACTATGGATATGATAAACACCACTACGATTAGAAGGAAATAAAACATTCCACGACTGTATTATATATTAAATATTTTAAATAAATTATATACATTAAATATATATTATAATTAATTCTGTATTTCTTTATATTGTTTTACATGAAAAAACAACTTTCATCCAAGTACTGTGTCACATGGAAGGACAATGTTACCAAACACTAACATATAATTATTATTACAATTTAATATAATAGTAATTATGTAACCATTTAAATTGAGGATATAAATATGAATAAATAAATTATAAAAATATATTTTTACATAAATTTTTTTAATCTATTTATTATAAATAATAATAATCCTTAAAAAAATTTATCATTTTAATAAAAATTATACTTTCATAAATGACAGCTTATTCATGCTTGTAACTCATAATATTAAATTTTTTTAACACTTATAAAAAACATAAATGAAAAAAACATCAATTTTTAGCAGAAAACCAAAATTTTGTTGTGTCAATTTTTGTAGGAGAAGATTAATTTTCATATGAATGTTGAAAATAAAAGGATTTTAATTGAATAGAAATTTTTTTATAAATAATTTATTATGTTCAAATATATATTTATTTGGTTTTAAATAAAAAATTTCGAATTTATACATCCAATAAGCTAATTTACATAGTTTGTATCAATTAAATACATAATTATTATTTTAAATCATTGGATGCTTTTGAATATTTTATCATCAAAACCCCACTTTCTTACCATGTCTACGTGATTAATTTTAATTTAATTTTTTCCAATACATTATATTGAATTTGGAAATATGGGATCAATATTTTTATTCATCATAATTTATAATTTACTATAAGAAAAAAATAATTTTTTTCCAAAATTATTAGTAGAAAAATTGAAAATTAATAATATTGATTAAGATAAAAATGTATTTATTTAGTTGTTTATCATACAAAATATGCAGTAGAAAATACCCAAAGCCTAAACATCACAGATATTATTAGAAAAATTAAACATTATAATATATTTCATCTTGGAAATTATTTTTTAATTAAAAAATTAAAAAAATTATTATTATTTACTCCTAAAAAATTACTTGTATTTCACTCACGTAACTTTCGAATAGTCCCCCCCCCCTCTCGTGTCCACTTCACACCTTAAAACACACTTTGATCAGGAAATTACATACACATATCACATTCCAACATTACATTATTCATTATGGAAGTCATATTGTTGGTTGAAAGCAATCCATTGATGGGTTTTGTTTAATCCTATGGAAGATACCCGACAGAGAGACAATGTTCTTATAAAATTATTTTTATTTCATATCATCATACACCTGATTAAATTCCTTTTATAATATGAATATATAATAATTTTGGATTATTAAATATACTTCTAGGTTTTAATGTTTAGGGTTTTACCTACAAAATCACACATACAATCAAATGGGTAATCAAATCATCATTTGAGTGTATGGAAGACTACCGCCTTGTGAACCTATGTCTTTTCAAGTTCCATTACAACCATTCAAGACTCAGAATGATGTTGGATTTATATTTTATATTAAATATATTTTATTTCCATTAATGTTTTTTATTATTATATTGCCTATAGCATCATGCATTCAATTTTATCGGAATACAATATCATCGCTCGTGTGTTCGGTGGAAAACTACCTCAAAAAGCGATGTTATTCATTAATGATTCTTGTGGAATGAATTTTGAATGGGTTAAATTAAAATATTAGATATATATATATATATATTAAAATGATGTTATAAAGGTAATATATATATATATATATTTTATTTCACTAAATGTGACAACAAAATTGAAATAATGTTCAAGCGTATATATGGCATACTCTCCCCATGAATGAGGTACATTATTTCCAATAAAAACATTTCATTATTCACTGTAAATACATATATATTTAATATATAGGATATTTACCTAATATTTTAATAGTAGATATTTGTAAATTGTGTTTGATGTTGGTAAAATTAAAAATTCCAATTCAAAACATACTGAAAAAGAAAGGCAATTAACACGAGAAACAGTGAAAATAATGAATGATTATTAAAAAAATGATAAAATTATTTAAATGAACAATATATGACATCATTTATATTAATATGGTTATATTACAAGTTAATAACTTCATTAAAACTACTATAAATTAGTTTTAACAAAATATGACTAGAGGTAAAGTGCATTGTAAGGGTTTTCATCTTAATTTCGTTTCATTGTGGTATACTCTAATATTATGAACATTAAAAATTTTATATCTATTATATAATTCACCATTAAAATGTAACATCAAGAAATAATAAATATACATTATATTTTACATGTCAATTTTAAATATTTTTTATTGTTTGATTTCATATTAATACAACCAAGTAATAAAGAAATTTCATAACTACATTTCGTTTCGTAGTGTTATATTACTTATTTTTTATCATAAATATTATATTATTATTTGTATAATTATTTTTCACAATATATTATTTTATTTAAAATATTATTATATATATTTTTTTTATTTAATTAATTGATTCATTGATTACTTCTCACATCAATATAAAAATCATTTATATCATTTATTTCACAATAATATTCTAATCGGGATTGATTATTATTGAAATTACATTAATGAAAATTATATGAAATATGTTTAATAAACAAAATAGTTATAATCTTAATATTCGAGATATTCTAAATGTGATATTTTCTTTTTGTAGTCATTTATACTTAATGTTGGTGAGAAAATGTTTTAATAAAATCTGAATTCATTTCACTCTTCATTAGAAGACACATTTTCATAAAAAAATAATTAATAAAAAAATTGAAATTATTTTCATTAAAAATTTACAATTTATTTATTAAAATTCATTTTCAATCATTTTATATTTTTTATAAATTTTTAAAAGAATCTTATTTTCACTTTCAGGAAAAGTAAATTTTCTAACATTTTTACAATGATAAAGGGGTTTTTTTATGACATGCAAAAAATTACATATTAACATAACTATAATTTCATGGAATATCAATTTTATGTTTATGAAAATATATTTAATTTTTTTAATAGGAATTTTCAAGAAAAGGAGTTTCATAGTTTTTTCAAAATGAAAAAGATATTTTCCTCAAGCATAATTTTAAATATCTTCTATGGTATATCACTTAATCAATGATAAAAAATATTATTTTATATGTGACCCAATAAGGATATGATGTATTAATAACATGTTTAATCATCATATTAAATTTTATAGATAATTTTTATTAAATGATGTGTTGATGTTCAATACATTGATTCATTTGTTAGTCTATAAATTTCCCTTTAACTGTTCAAATTCCAATAGTCATTGAAAATTAAATTTTCCCTAAATTTACATATTACATAACATGGATATATTCATTTATTAAACCGTATATTATTTCTACATACTTTGTACTAAATTGAATTTTATTTGACATCTGTCAAAATATTAATATGCCCATATCGTTTAAACAATACATATTTTTTTATGATAACTCAAATATTTTGATATATAAATAGTGACATCAAAATACACTACATGTATGGGGCTAGGTTCTTTATATCCACTTAATACAACCCAAAACTAATTTGATGAATCATTTGGCGTGCCATAGTGAAGTGGGTTTTTACCAAGCCTGAGATAAACCATCAAGAGAAAATTCGTGATGGTAATGGTGTAATTTACCATGATACATATCATCCAATAAATAAGAGTTACCTGTACTAGAATTCCAAAAAATTTATCCATTATATTTTCACCATGGAATAATATATAGATGTATTTCATTCCATGTTTATTTATTTAATAATGTATATTTTATGTTATTTACCTTGTCATGTTGATTCATCCATATCTTATCATGATAATCATGTTATTTAAAAAGAATGAATTTTAATTTATTTACCAGGAAATATTATTTTCAAATTTTCTTCCCAATTTATAGATTATATGGAATATGTTTTTGTTATGTTACCATTCCATATTGATTATTCGCATTAATTCATTTGTTCATCCACTGATGTTTACCCTTACTGAACTTTAAAGATCACCCATATTTGTTTTCCTTTCTCTAAGATTCCATTATGATTAATATCATGGATATGATGGGATACTCTATAGGGAATGATGTTATTCTTGAAAATAATAGTAAATTTTTAATTTTTACTTTGAAATATATTGTTATACTCATGTACATATATAGTTTACCTATACTAATAAACTAGTCGTTATTTCAGGGCGTGTTATGGTGTATCTCATGCCTTGTGTTTTAGCGGGCACTAGCTCCAAGATTATGGGTTTAGGTCTCTATAATTGGTTTTAGAGTATTTTTAGTAGAAAACATGGGAAAAATCATATAGAAAAACATAGATTACAGAAAAAGAACCTTACGATATAATTTGAGGATATTTATAGAATAACATCATATTTTTTTGGTAAGGGAAAGATTATATCAGTTTTCCATACAAAATATTCATGTATGGATACTGCATTTGAAGATAGATCATGAACAGATATACCTAGTTATAATAACTTAAATAAGGGGAATTATTATTGACTATAACGTAAAATGGTATAGAATAATAACGCTTATAACATACCAAGATTGACACTCCTAGGGGACCTGCATAGGATGACTCATATTTTCATTAAAAACCCATAATGATGTATTGGAATATACGAGGTCAAAAAATGAATCAGTGTAAACTCTAGATCATTGAAGAACCTAATTATAAATAAAATAAATTATGTATTTATATATTGACTTCCATTAATGAAATAGTAGTCTTATAATAATGAATGGTGTTTTGGTAATAAGATTCCCAAAACATATATGGGTTGTGTTATATTTTACAAGGAAATGTGATTTCATTAACATTAGAGTTATGAAAACCATCATGGTTATGCTTTCAAGGTTGAGAATATATTCATAGTCTTAAAACCACCCCTTATAATGTCTGGTAAATTCCATATACATTTATTGGTAATTTTATGGGATTTTTTTGAGACTGGTCCCTCAAACGGCATATGATTTTGAGGCCTAGTGAGCTGGGATTAAATGTTTGATTTTTTTAATTTGATTTAATTAGTGGACCTGAATGGTTTTGTAAACTTCTAAATGGATGCCTAGATTAACAATAATATGGAACCATTTCATCTAGAATGGAGAATTTAACCAAGGATGGACCTAACCTTTACTGGAGTGGGTTGAGAGACATAGTTAATTTTGGTGTGTTTTAAGGAAAAAGAAAAAATCATAAAATAATTTATTTTATTCAAAAAATATTTCTTTGCGATGAAACCATGAGTAAATTGTTTCATTTTATTAATGAAACAGCATAATGATGTGGCGACTAAGCGTAATAGATATGATGAAACATGTTGCATAAACTAATAGCCTAACATGGATATGGAAATTTGGGCATGATCGTGGATATTTCTCTAATCCTATAAAGAACTTGTGTTGGAAAACGACAAACCAACCATGATGATGAACACCTTCCTTATTTCCTTTCCCTTCAAAGGATCTCACCATCAACAAGAGTTGTGGATCAATGATCGATTATGGAACTACTCCATTCTCCACTGAAAAATGGTATGATTTAATGTATGTGGTATTTGTTTTCTATATATTTTCCCTTCCCACATTCATTCTATCTAAATGATAAATTAAGTTCAATTAAATAATAAATTTACCCACCGATTGATCTCCCTTGAGGGATTAAGATTTTGACATGCGGGGATTGATGATGAGATTATATCGAGGGAATTATTTGATTGTCACCCCTTTCAATTATAACATAATGAATGCAGCCTCAAAGAACAAGGATGAAGTTATTTTCCCAATGTGTTCTTGTTACCCCTATTAATCCATGAGTTCTTCTCTAATGGACCCCCATGGTTATGTAATATTCTTTTCAGGAGGTTATGAATATGATTTGACCCCCATATCGATGGCATTATAGCTTGGAGCACAAGATAATGGATGTGGAAACCTGAGGGCCACATCATGATTTCTAGATCAGAATGTAGACCACTGAAGTGAGTCTGCTGGCCTGTTTAAGCACTCGTTGAGGCACCAGTGGCACTTGCTGTAGTAGAAAAGGTGGCCTGCAGGATCCGGCATGAGCGGTGATCAGAGGCTGGTGGTATTAAAACGACGGTGGTGTGGGTGGAAGATTCTTCCAGCAACATCCCACGATGATGGAACACATAATTACCTCAAGGAAAATATGTGGGTGGCTACACAGCAACCCATGTGGGTCAGTCCAACCTGGAACTCAACATATCCTGTTTGGAAATAACTGGGCTATTGAGCAGCTCGGTTGGGCAACAATCGGCCTGCCAATGCGGGCGAGGCTGACAATGTCTATGACGCTAGGTGGCTCAGCAGGCCTGACCCATATCCCAATAGGTAGGGTCTAGCAGGACATTGGGATAGGCCAACCCCAGCTGGGTTAGTTCATGTCGGTCCGACCGAGTTGGACTGGGCTAGGACCCAAACTGCCCCTTTTCACTAAAAATCTCATAACATCCAAAATTCATGTCCGATTGAAAATTAGTTTGTGGAGTTGGGACACTCTCAATGAGGTGTTACTTTTGGTATACTCTATATGGGTTTTAGAATAAGTTTATATATTACGACTGAATTATAGAGTAGATTCTCTAGGAGTCAAGAGCTCTACGAGCAATAATCCTATGGTTGGATGTCATGAGAATATTATGATGATCATGTGTAGGTTCCCCAACAGGCCTAAGTGATGAGTGGGTCTCGGTTCCCCAGAAGGTCTAAGTGAAGAGCGAGTCTAGTTTCCCCAGAAGTCCTATATGAGGAGCGGGTCTAGGTGGCCCAGCCAGTCTAAGTGACGAGCGGGTCTAGGTTCCCCAACAGGCTTAGACGAATCATTGAAGATGAGTGTCACAATAGTACTAGGATTTCAGTATTTAATCATGATAGTCTTTCTTTTCATACTTTATATTTATACCAGCGTGATCTGAAAACACTTGGTTCATACATCCCATTATGGTGTTACATTTGAGTGTTGGGATCCTTACTGAGTGTTGTGTAACTCACCCCTACACGGGATCCCCCTACATATGTTAGGTCAGATTCAGATGAAATATTATTTGAGAGATACCATGGTTGTTTGGGAAAAGGTGGTTCTCAGAGAGATTCGATAGAAGAGGTGTACCTCTACTGCTTTAGGAAGCACATATTCTCCTACCATTCAGGTTGGGTTTACCATAGATGGATTTCAGGAGCTTGTACTTTTCTTATTTTGGGCATTCATTTTGTCCCCTTCATGTGTATTTTTGCACTGTTACTCTCAGTCTTTGTCTTAGTGACATGCATGCCTACTTTTCAACATTGTGGACTAGTTATGTGTGTGTGTTCATACATAGAATTACTCTGAAAAAATGCATCTCACTTGCACTGTGATGCCATTTTTTCAAGTTTCCAAACCCTGAACTTTATGAGTTGGGCTTGGGGTAGTCATGGTATATGCCTCGGGGGACGGGTCATGAGAGATTGTTATGAAAGGAGTTCAGTTCTACAGTAATGACCAGGAGTATGTGGTTTGGTTTTTTGGAAATTGCGTGGAATGTTTTGAGTTCGAATTTAAGACTTAGGGTGTCCATTGTTGGTGTGATAGATGACGTATCCATTTACCAAGACCCTAAATTCGGATATTCTACTCTGCACATGTTGACCCTATTTTCACACATCATATATGAATTTTGGGTGTTCTCATTTCCTTATTGTGTAAGAGTCATCTCACCAGGTATAATCTATTCACTGTTTTCCATCTTGACTTGTTTTGAGGATAGCTCCCCGCAGATAGCCAGCCATGATTCTGGTGCAAGACCATAAGGATTGTACACCTAATGATGAATCATTAGTGTAGGGACCAGTACTTTAGATTTCCCCACCAGCTGTTTCCCTAGTGCCGCCACCACCACCCATCAATAAATAGTTTCCACCATCGATATTAGTAGAGGACCCACGTAGGCTCAATGCCTTACACAATTTCCAGAAGCAGAGACCACTCAAGTTTAAGGGTGAGACTGACCCCCAGATAGATGAGGATTGGCTGGAGGTGGTCACCCATGTCTTTCATCTTATGAGGACACCACCCAAATAGATAGTGATAATTGCTATGATCATTCTTCAGGGATCAGTGTGGATATGGTGGATCGTAACGATCCAGACACATGTTGAGGCAACCCTCAGTTTGACTTATTTTGAGCACATCTTCAGGGAGGAATTCATTCCAGCAACACTATACTCAGTACACATCTAAGACCTAGTAAACCTACATTCAGGTAGTATGATAGTAGTAGAGTACTCAATGAGAGTCACTAAGCTTTATCACTTCTCTATAGACATTGTGAAATAATCATTCTTTAGGGATCAATATTTGGGGAAGGGACTACACCATAAGATCAGAGTGTATATGGTATAACTTATTAGGGAGATAGAGTGAGCTCTACTTGTGGGGAGATTCATGATGGAGCTAGTGTCAGTAGCAGGAGCTACCGGTAGACATACGTCATTAGTCATCAATGCTGGGTAGTAGGCTGAAAATGTGGGCACCCAAGCAGGTTATGATTTTTAGGGGATGAACCCAAGACTCGTGGTTAGTAGTACGAGGCTCCTAGGGTAGTGGAAGTCAATATAGGAGTAGGGTGTGCTACATATGTGGGGGGTAGGGAAACATGGATCATGACTGCCCGGTTCACTATACAGATGATCTGCTGATGGTCAATGGACCACCATGGAAGAGGTAGACGAACAAATATAGTGGTTTGTAGGTTGGTTGACATGGCAGGGGAGAAAGATAAGCAGCTTGCGGTGACAGAATGTTTGATGTACAACCTCGACAACCGTGAATTGGTCTACCATGGGATTTGAGAGTATTTAGACAAGATAAATCCCAGCTTTATGTGCTATAGTCTTAAGATCCTAACTGTACAAAGATTATTAGAGGTACGATATGTTTTTTATTCACCTTTAATTCTGTTCCAAAAGAAAAAGGTGTTAGTCACTCATTATTTGCGACAAACCTTGTTCGGATATTGAAGATTCTGGTAGAGCCATTGGTGTGACCCTAATGATTAGATGATCCTATGGGTCGGGATTCGATGATAACTCATTGGTGCTGGCAGCGTGAGATTACTCTTGTAGGTGAGTGCTTTAGTTGAGATCTCCTAGTTTCAACATCATGTCCTTATGATGTTATTCTGGGTACAGATTGGTTTTCAACAGTCCATTATTAGATTGACTGTTTTAGGTGCAGAGTACTGTGTGTTTGAAATTATGGAACTATGATTCCCTTTATTATCTAAAAAAGGAATTATTGCAGTGCAAGATGAACTTTATCGAAGGAGGGTGCAACTGATCACACCCCAGTTGGCTAGACTGACTCTTAGTGAGGTCGACTAGAGGATTCATCATTTTCATGTAGTTGTTGATAAGTACGAGGATATATTTCTATAGTATGTTCCGAGATTACCTTCTCACGGGGTGGGGGGTTGACATATACCTTGACATGTACACTAAGATGACAAATATATCAACACCTGTATATTGGATGGATCCCACATAGAGTTTTGAGTTAAGGGTACAACTCGAGGACCTATAGAGCAAGGTCATTGCAAGGCCCAGTGTTTCACTTTGGGTGACATAAGTTTTATTTTCCAATAATGAAGATAGGTGTTTGAGACTATGTGTAGTGCATGTATTAGGTGACCATGAAGAACAAATGTCCACTGCTGAGAATCGATGACCAATTTGACTAACTGAAGATGGAAATGTGGCTCTCAATGATAGACCTTAGGTCAGGCTATCATCATCTTCATGCAACGATGATGATGTACTGAAGACAACCTTTATATGTAAGTTTTTCCACTAAGAGTTCATGGTAATTCCATTTGGCATGACCAATGCACTTTAATTGTTCATGGGGATCATGAAAAGGATCTTAACAGCTTACCTTGGCCAGATCACCATATTCTTCATCGATGAAATCCTTGTGTACTCATTGTCCAAGGAGGATTTTGTAAAAAAAATCTAGATAATAGTCCTTGATACAATATGAGAGCACCAATTTTATGGGAATCTATCAAAATGTCAGTTTTACAATTGGGTGTTCTAATTTTTCATACACATCATTTAGGAGAAAGAGTTTCACTGGATGCAGTGAAGATAGAGGCAGTGCTTTCTTGGCAGCCACGCAAGAGCATGACTGAGGTGAGGAGTTTATTGGGTTTTGATGGATACTACTGGAGGTTCATTCCCAACGTTTCTTGGGTATTAGTACCCTTAATAGTTTTTACGTAGAATAGATAAACCTTCTCATTAATGGAGAAGTTCTAGCAGAGATTCTTGGAGTTGATTCAGAGACTAAAGAATGTCGCTATCTTGAAACTTCTAGATGAGGGTGTGGGGGAATGTAGTGTTCTGCGATGTATCATAGACCATACTAGGTTGTTTCCTGATACATGATCAAGCGGATTTTTTCTATTGTTCTTGATAGTTAAGGCATTATAAGTAGAACTACATGACCCAAGATCTTGAGATAGCAACGGTGGTCTTCACTTTGATGATGTCATAGAACTACATGATGAGTGATTTTTTTTACCATCTACTCCAACCCCAAAATTCTTAGATATATCTTATTCCAGTAGGTCCTAAACATGGTAAAGTGGAAGTGGATAGAATTCCTCTAAGGCTTTGACTTCTAGATAGTATATACTTTTAGGATGAGAAATAGCATGGTAGACATGATTAGAAGAATAACTGGGTTATATTTTCTGAGTGATGCATTAGGGAAGATAGTCGCGATGCAGATATCTTTCGTAGATAGTGATGGAGCATATTGCATTCAGTAGATGATTATAACTCTTACACTCATATAGCGCTTTTGGGAGGCACATCTGGGAGGATGTAGTCTACGATATCAGGATCATCGATGTCAGTACTAGTGGCCAGGGATGATAAAGGTAATGGAAGAGTTATTTTCTCGATGCCTCACTTTTCAAAAAGTGATGGAAGTGAATCAGGTTCCATAAGGTTAGGATCATCCTCTCGAGGTAGCGAAGTAGAAATGGGATGGTATATCGATGGACATTGTGAGAGGTTTACCACACGTATCCATGGGACATGAAACCTGATTGGTGATCATTGAACAATTCACCATGTTGACCCACTTACTACCCATCCGGGAGTAGGGTTTCATATATGGTTTGGGATTCCTCTATGTTTAGAAGATATTTAGGCTCCATGGGGTGCCTTCGATGATCATTTCAGACCATGACACTCACATCATGTCTAGACTGTGTAATGGACTAAAAGAGGAGATTGGGACAAATATGTATTTGAGAACATCATTTCATCCCCAGAAACATGGACAGATGTAGTGGACTATCAAGGTTATTGAGATAATTCTTTGTGCTTGCATCCAAAACATTGGTCAGAGTTGGGAGGACCATCTATCACTAGTAGAGATTGCCTATAACAACATCTGCCTCTACACCTGTAGTATGGGACTGTTTGAGTAACTGTATGGGTGACCATATAGATCACCGTAATAATGGACTAACAAAGGGGATTCATCACTCATGGGTCTAGAGTTGGTACGGTCCACACTTGATAAGGTCCAGATCATTCAAGAGTGGATGAGGACTACATAGATCTTACAAAAAACATATGATGATATGAGAGGGAGGAACTTGGAATTCGTGGAAGAAGATAGTTTGTTTTTTCATTCTTACCTTGATAGTGATTACAGAGAATTAGAGAGAGCGACAAGTTGTCTATGAGGTTCATATACCCTATCCAGATTCTATGCAAAATTAGGGATGTGGCATACCACCTAGTTATCCCCCCTCTGACGCATCAGGTGCATAATGTCTTTCCCTTGTCACATATGAGGAGTTATGTGCATGACCCGTCACACATCTTCGACTGGGTAAAGCAGGACATTGATGTTGTGGACACATTGTCAGAGTTCCCAGTGGAGATTGATGATCGACAGGATCGGGTCCTCCATGGGTGGTCTATTCCTATAGTGTGTGTTTGATGGTATCATGAGAATATATAAGAGATCACTTGGGAGATGGATTCTCATATTCGCGCTCAGTATACCCAATATTTTGTTTAACCAATTTTTTGTATTGGGGATGCAGATACTTATGGTCGGAAGAATGTAATTTACATTAAATACCATGTAATTTTTTTGAATATTTTATCGGATTTTGATTCGAGACTTGGAACTTAGATGGAAAGTGATTCAGAGGCCTAGTGATCCCAAAATAAATGTTTTACCTTTTTTAGTTGGTTTAAATTAGTGTGCATGCATTTTTTTTTTTGGAAACTACTAAATGGGTGCCTAGATTAAAAATCCAAGGGAATCGTTGTGTATGGAATTAAAACATTAACCATGGATGGACTTAACTTTGACCTAGGTGGTTCAAGGGAAAAATTAAATTTTAAGGCATTTTAAGGAAAAAGTAAAATAAACATAAAAGATTTTAATTTATTCAAAAAATATTTCATTATGATGCAACAACATGGAATCTATTTCATTTCATAAATGAAATAGCATAATGGTGTGGTGACTAAGTGTAATAGAAAACCTAAAACGTGTTTCATTAATTAATATCCCAACAAGGATATGGGAATCATGGAATGGTCGAGGAGACTTCACTAAACCTCTGAAGAACATGCTTTGGAAAATGATAATCCACCAGAGATGAAGAATACCTTCATTCCTTACTTCCTCTTTTAAGGATGTTGTCATCAACAAGTTTGATGGATCTAAAGACGATCATAGAACGACTCCGTTCATCATGAAAAAATGGTCCAATTCTAAGTATGGAGTTTTTTGTTTTTTTGTGTGGACTCCCTTCCCCCATTCATCTTTTATACATGATGAACACATATCCATTCACTAACAAGTTGTCCCACGGATTGATCATCCTTATGGGAATGAGATTTTGAAATTTAAGGACTAAATACGAGATTATATCCTGATAATTATTAGAATTTATACCATTTCTTTTAATACATAACTAATTAATTCCAAATGAATAAGTCCAAAATCTGTTTCCATTAGTGTTCTTCGTGACCTCTCTTCATCTTTGTGTTCTTCACTGAAATACCCTCAGGGTCGGGTTAGATTCTTCCCATGAGATTTCAAATGTGGATGGACCCCTTTATCGCTGGAATTATGGCTTGGAGGACATTGAAATAGAGGAGGCGACTCGAGGACCATATATGGACTTCTGGATTAGAAAATGGACCACCAGAGCGAGTCTGATGGTCAGGGGCATCAGTCACAGTCGGTGATTAGAGGCCGATGGTAAGCAAATGATTTTAGTTTTGGAAGACATGGATTCTAGCCACATTATTCAGCGAAGGACCATGGTCTGAATGGACCATCATAGCACCCCATGAAAAATCTGTAGTGTGGATACAAAGCAGCCCGCATGGCTTAGATGGATGCAGAACTCATTGTGTCTTGGCAGAAAAAAATAGGCCACCAGCATGGGCTGGGCCTAATGGAATGACCAAGCTCTTGTGTGGCCCGATTGGTAAAAAATCAGCCCCCAGTGTGGGTTTGTACATGTAAAGACTGATCTATTTGGTTTTCTTACAGGTTAGACCTACAGACTGATGGGCAGGGTCCAGTAGGCCAGACCAGGTAGGACTTGACCAGACCAGGCATGGTCAGGTCGGATGAACCATTTGAGGTCAGACCGTTATAGGACACAATCTGCCCCTTTCACTAAATGGATAATACCTTCCAAACCGTATGACCAATTGACGAGATATTTGTGGTGTTGTGACCCTCGCAATGAGAATTTACTTTTGATACAATCTAAGTGGCTTTTATTAGATGTTGAGAAATAGCCAATAGATTGAGGAGTAGATTCTCCTAGAATCAAGATCACTACAAGTGGGAATCCTACTGCTGGCTATGATGAGAAGACTGTGATGAGAAGGTCATGGTTCCCCTACACGCCTATGTGCTAAGCGAGCCTAGGTGCCCCATCAGGTCTAAGTGATTAGTGGTTCACGGTGCCTGGGTAAGCCTTTGTGACGAGTGGGTCTAGGTTCCCTAGTATGCATATTTAATGAGCAAGACTAGGTTCCCCAATAAGCCTACGTGACTCATCAAAGATGAGTGTATGAATAGTAAAATGTGTTCAGCATTTACCAATGATATTCCGGATTTTTATACATTATATTTATATCTATGTGAGCTAACAACACATTTTATATAACTTCCTTTATGGTATTACCTTTGGGATTTGGGTTCCTTATTGAGTATTGTGTTACTTAGCCCTATACATGATATCCATGCACATTTCGTGTCTTTTACAGAAGAAAAATGATTTGATAGAGACATTGGTGGTCCAGGACTAGGTGTTGTTCAGTGAGAATTGACAGATGAGGTGTACATCTATAGATTCATGAAACACCCCACTTCACCTACCCTTCAGGTATTGTTTACCCTAGATGGACTTCAAGAGCTTGTACTTGTCTTTTTTTTGGCTTGTATTGTTGTCGCTTTACTTTATGATTTGTGTTGTTACTATCAGTGGGTTTCTTAGTAGAATGTAAGTTTAATTTTTATCACTGAGAGATAGGGATGTGTGTGTTTGTGCATATAGGTTCTCGCGAAAGTTCCTCCCACTTGAGAGATAATACCTTTGGAGGTAGTCTCCAGCCCCTGGCCTTTTGGAGGTGGACTTGGTGTAGTCATGACACAGGCTCCGGGGGATGGGTTAGGACACCATATTTTAATATGTTTGTATTGGGAATGTTATAAGATTAATGAAATTTTGGAGAAGTTTATTGCATGTATATTTTTTAACTAAAAGTTATTTAGGGAATAATTCCTTAAAATTTATACATATATGTATAAAGGTATTGAAATCATTTAGGGTTAATATAATCATTAATGATATTATAATAATTGTAAAATAAGAGGATTGTACATTGTTTAAAAGTTGTTTTTCGAAAACCATAGTAAAAGGGTTATAAAATTATTAATTTTTATGTCAAGTATTTTTATCATATTTTTTTTGGAATTAATATAAGAATTATATTAATACTTTTTATAAACTAAAAATGTTGTATATTATGTGAAAACCCATAAAATTTAGTAAGGTGGTAGTGCCTGAACCCAAAATAGATTGACTATATGGGTTTACCATTACCACAATATTGAGATATGTTGATTAATATGTCATTTTTTATATAAATTATTTGATAAACAATTATTAATAATAGTCTAGTCTTTTTTTGGTTGAGAGATTATTGTATAAAACACATTGGTCTTGGAAACTATTTATAGATATTGTAACTCTTTTACGAATCGTATGATTTGTTATATGTGAATTTTTATGATACAGGCAGAAAAACTAATTTTTATATATTTTGTTCTTTGATTAAAGGGATAAATTTTAAATTCATTAATGTAAAACAAAATGATGAAACAATGATTTTGAAATAAAAATATATCAAGTAAATATATTTCCTCATATGAGATAATAGTAAAACAATACCTTATCATTTGGAATGTAATATTAAATTAAAATCTTATCCCACTACTAGTATTTCTGATGATATAAATAACCTTTTCAATCATATTAGATAATAAAATTTAAACCCGTTAATAATAAAATGACCATTCAGTTGTTTGTGTCCAATTACACCAGTCACTCTCAAAAAAGCTTTACTCTTATCCTCTATGTAAATATCTTTACATTCCAAAAATGTTCTCCAAAATAGAGTCCAATTTTTTTATTCCATATGACCATATTATATCCATATATATCTTCTTAAGAGTGTATTTTATTAATCTTTTTATTAAGTTGGTTTTTCAAAAAAGATATTTTCATATTTCAAAACCTTTATTACAGAGATCATGTGTTAATTTAAAGGATGTTGTTTATTTATTTGGGGTAGAATGTAACACCCAAAAATTTTAATATATCAATATCCATCCTGATACCATGTATAAAATGCAACACCAAGTGTAGAATGGAATACAACATCCCAAAACATTGGATTTTTTTAATATGTTAAATAAGTTCAATATATTCAATAGAATTAAATTCATGAAACATTTATTTTATCTTGTTTTATAAACAACGATTATTATGGAAAGCATAAGTTACACGAAAAACTGAGTTATTCTGAAAAAAATTCAATTAATATAATTATTTAACATAACACAAATTACATATAAATTGTAGTGGATGTTATGAATATGATTAAAAAATATAAGAAAGCATATAGTTTATAAAAAATTATTGGTTATAAATTTATTATAAATAATAATAATAATAATTGAATATAAAAAGTGATGATTTTTGAATGGTGGAATTTTTTTGAAACAAATAATTATCATGCATGGAGGACATAGTTTAAAATTGGTGTTGAAAACATCATGAAGAATTATATGAAATTATAAATTTAATTTTAAAAGGATGAATACAAGAATTAAATTATTGTTAATTTTATTTTATTTTTTAAGAAGATTCCATTTTTGATAAATAATGAGTAATTATGAATTTTAATTGAATAATTTAATTTTTTTAAATAATATATATTGATAAATAATATTTTTTTTAATTTTTAAGGACATAATTGATTAATTATACATCCATCAATAAAAGTTTGGTCATTTTAATGAATATCATATTGTATTTTGATATAAAAATATTACAATATTTTTATCATTCTTAAATAAAAACTCTGATTTCTCACCACATCTGGTGGATTAATTTCAAATTATTTTTTGGCCACTTTGGTAAATTTTATTTGGAATAACGGATCTCATATTTTAAATTTTGATTTTTATAATGTCTAATATGGTCAACATAATCTTTACCAAATTTATTAGTGAATCAATTAATATTAATTGTAGTGATTAAGATAAAAACTAGTTAATTTATTGGAAAAACATAGAAAATATAGTATAAAAACAACCATAAACATTTCCAAAAATATATATATAGTAATATTTAGTCCTCATAAATTATAGAATTTTTAATGGTCCATTATTTGTGTTGGAACATGAAATATAACATGGGTGAATTTTACTCCTTAAAAAAATTACAAGTGTGCCACACAAACCGCTTATAAAAGTCCTCCCCATCTCTTATCCACTTAACACATTAAATACACTTTTTATCTACCAAGTCCCTTTCATATTACACCTTCAAATAAATATTATAATCCTAGATGACATAATTTGTTATTAAAGTAATATTCTCAAATATTTAATTCAATCCTAAGGTGGATAGCCAAAGATGAGATAATAATATTCTATAATAGTTTTTTTATTTCCTTCTCCACCTCTTTCAATTACTGATATACTATTATTATATAATAACATCAGAATCATCCATATACTTAGACATATTCATGTAAATTTTATTATATAAAAATTTAAACTCTTCTTTTAAATGTGTTATGAAATAAACATTTGTCTATTCGTTGGACCATGCCCTCACGAACCGATATTGTTTATTTTTTTCATTTACGTCATTCATGGTTTAGAATAATGATTCATTTATACATTAAATATAATATATAATATTTTTATGAATTTATTATTCTTTTTAAATTCTTATATCACACAATCTTTAAGGATTTTAATTTTTGGGAATATGATATCATTACACGTATGTACATCAGAATACCGCATATTGATGCGATGTGATTCATTCATGATATAAATGAAATGTATTAAGAATTGGTTTAATAATAATATGTGATATATAAATAAAATAAAATTTTTATGTAATTATAAGATATATTTATATATACAATTTCATTTTTATTATCTCAATACAATTATAAATTGGAAACAATAATCATGTGTACATACAACCTACTATCTTGATTAACATTGTATTTCATTTAATAGCACAAGATTTCATGGATTAATCTAAATAAATATATATTAAAATATATTATTATAAATAAAGTAAAAAAATTTGAAAATTATTATATAATGATAAATATAAGGGGAATAAAAAAATGACAAGTCAAATCATTCTTGAAAAATCAAGGCATTTAACAACCTAAACGATGAAAATAAAAAATGATTATTTTTAAATGGATGATAAGACGTTAAAAAAATAATATATGATATCATATAAATTAGTATAGTTATTTTATAAGTTAATAAGAATTATTACAGACAATGCAATTGATTTAATTCCTGGATTACCAAAATAAAAGAGTGAGGTTTGGGTTTTTCTCTCAATTTCATATCATTAAATCATAATTTGTTATTATGAATTTAATTTATTTTATATAGTCTTTATAATAACTAATTTATGAGTAGAATTTTATAATTCAATTTGAATTATTTCATCTACTATGATTTTAGCATAATTTTAATAAGTTGTTATAAAAAATCATAATTAAATTTCATTTCATTGGGTTATATTAATTTTTTCTGTCCTAGATGTGATATAATTATTTTTATAATGACTAGTTACCTTAAAGTTTTATATTTAAAATTTTTATGTGGATTTACATCTGATACACATAATATAATCATGGATAAATTATCACATCAAAATAACGATTATTTTAAGTGTTTATTTTATAATATCATTCTAATCAGCATTGTTTATTCATGAATTTTCATTAGGGGAAATTCTATGACCACTATTTAATAATACTGTTAATTATAATATAGATATTCGTTATCATATTCCGGTTATAATAATACATTTTAAACATTGGTACATTAAATTATTGAGAAAATGTTTTTAAAAATTTCAACGCCATTCTATTGTTGGACCAAAATCCATAAAATTACAAACCCATGTTTTCTAAAAAAATTAAAAATGATCATAACAATTCTGAAATTATTTATTATAATATTTTGTTACCCATTTTCCATTTTTGAAATAAAACTTCAATGAAATCATGTTTTCGATTTCTGAATTAAAATTTTTCCATCCTTTTCAAAGTGATAAGAGAATATTATTTAAGGAATGTATGGAATTACCCACCGACATTAACATCATTTCAATGAACATTCCATTTTAATATTATGGAGATATTATTGAATATAATAACTTTAAATGTGATTTTAAAAGAATAGTATTTTCAAAAATATTTCACAATGGAATCAATATTTTCCTCAGGAACATTTTTAAAGATGATCTTATGGTGTTTCAATTCATCAATGATTACAAACATTAATTTATATTTAATCCACTATGGATATATTATAATGACACCATATTTATTTTAACAAAAAGTTTTTTATCTCCATTTTGAATAAGGGATATATTGAAATTTACTACCTTGATTCATTTTTGTAGGTAATAAATTCCACTTAAAATTTCTACATTCCTAAGGTCTTGGAAAATTAAATATCTCGTATGTGTTTTTCTATCATAACATTGATATGTTCATTTAATAAACATTATATAAATTCAAAATAAACTATGAAAAATTAAATAAATTTTGATACCTATGGAATTATTGAAAAATATATATCCTTTAGTCAGCACAAAAATTTTATTATCTGGTATATTTATTATATATCTATTATTCTATATGTGAGTAATGATTTGTAAGGGTACAACTTGGGTGGCCTTGATTATGGATAGCCTATTTATTTATCCATAGTCTCATGGGAAAAATTATTTATATTACCATAGTTATATTGGTTTCAAACCAGTATATATTAAACCATGTTGTGAAAGGTCATGATGGTAAAGGTATAATGTACCTGGGAAACAACAGTCTAATAAATAAGCATTTCCTAGATTCATAATTCTGTAATGATTGAACAATAAATCTTCACTCTGACAAACTATATAGTTTAATTTCATTCTATGTTTATTTATGAAATGTAATGCGTTTTTACTTATTTTTCATTTTATTTTTATTCTCCTGTATATTATCATTATAGATATCTTATTTAAATACATGCGTTTTTAGATATTTAACATTCCATATTATTTTATGCACCTTATTCTTAGTTTATCGATTAAATGGCTAGTGTGTATAATTATTTACCATTCCATGTTAATTATGCTAATTGAATCATTATTTGTCCATAGTATATAACCCTTATAGAGCTTTTGATATCATGCTTATTTTTTTTCTTTTCCATCAAATTCCATGAAGTTAATTAGGATTGATATGCTGGGATATTCTATAGTGAATAAATAAATTTTTTTAAAAAAAATTAAATATTTATTTCCATTCAAATATAATTTAAGACTTAGTTATCTATATATTCTACCATGAATACTAAACTAATTTTCCCTATGGTATGTGATTCCTTATATATTATTCTAATGTAATGGTAATATGCACTAGTCCAGGTATCTAGGTCTAGGTCACTAAACCATCAACTGATAACATGTATCCAAAAAATCCATATCATAATAATATATTAGTTCATTCCCAAAATACAAACTCTAGATAACATAATTAGACATAAAAAAGAGGCTTTTTCTTGAAAGAAATTTCTTCAATAAAATATTCATTTAAACTCATTCTTTTACTATCTTAATAATGAAAAATTAATAAAAATATAATTAAAAATATATAAATATACCAATACATTATTTTTCTGATGGAATAACTAATATCCATATAATCATTATTCAAATGATAAATTAAATGTTTATAGTTTGTACCCCTATGTACTACCATAGAAACCAATGTAATTTGTTTTTAATGACCACCACTCACGGATTGATATAAGCTTGAATTTCATGTTTTTATTGGATATATGTGACATGATAATAAATTTTTACATATAATATTAATTTTAACTTATCACAATCCAATCCTCGAAAATATGAAAACATAACTTGTTCATATGTGTGGACTAGAAACTACATGATGGGATGCAATTGTTATTATTGAATTTTTAAATAGATGGTAATGAGAATGTATTTTAGAACCATATATGGTATGTATAACACAATAACGAATTATGAAATTTAATTTATTTTTCACAATTCATTAAATCCATTCGTCAAAAAATTAAAATTGTTTTCATGCATACATACATCCTAGTGGATCAGTGCATGATATAACTTCTTTTTTTGTCTCTATAATTATTAAAATATTATAAACACACATATAATGAATATATATGATATTTATTTTGTTTTTTAAATTATCGTGACTATATAACCATGATCAATGTATAAGTATTGAAAGCACAAAACTTAATCATACTAGAAAAATAATGTAATTATTCGCTGAATTGGGTATTTAAAAAAGAGTTCAGAATAAACTAGTTATAAAATATTAAATGTAAATAATCTATTTTATAATACATATGATTGTATTTTTTTGGCTATATGTATAATAAATAAAAATTATTATTGAACCAGTTTGAACATATAATAATGATATCATACATGAGGTAAGGGTTTTCCATCCCCCTTTTTCTATCATGAGTCATATGCAAGATTCACCACGTATTCCTTTTTTGTGTATATAACACAAATTTTAATGATATAAAATTAATATGTCATTATTAATTTTATAGATTTTTATATTATATTTTTTTAATTTAAGGGTGGATTTGACTGAAATGTTACTAAATATATCAAGGTTTTATTTTCAAATATCATTTTTTGGATTATTTCAATTTTATTCGCCTCTTAAGAAGTTATTTTATATTTTTATCCTAATCCCAATCCTATTTCTTGTAATATTTTTATATTTTATATTAGAGGTGTTCAATTAAATCTCTTATATTTAAACTCTTAATAGACTAAATGATTTTTTATGTAAAATATTTTTTGTTTTTCTAATCATTAATTAATCATTTATTTTATTTTTTAATGATATTAAGAATATTTTTTCAAAAAAAATTTAACATTAAATATATAATTTTTAAATGAAATTTAACTTTTTTTTGGTGTTTTATAAAAAGTTTAATGTTATATCATGTGATTTTATAAATGATGTACTTTTTGAATTTTTTAAAATTATGAAAGGAATCTTTATTTAATCTTAATTTTTGCATGTATAATTTATTATCTTCATGATAGGTCATTAAATAGAAACCTACATTTCAAATTTCAAAAATTATATTCAACAATAATGTTTTTTCAAACATTCTGTAAAACTATTCCCTTTAAATTTTCATTTCAATTATAAAATAGTGTATTAATCAAGAAGGTTTTAACTATATTTTTATGGAATTTCAATTCATCAAATTAATCACCACTTTTGAGAAACATAATCCATTAAGGATATATTAAATTGATACAATTCATATGATTTTTTGGATGTTTTATTATTATTTTTTTAGGTATGTACAATTTTTATACCAATCGTAAAATCACATTGGATGGATTATTAATACATTTAATGATTAGAAAAGGTAGTAAAATTTCAAAATCTAATTTTTAAACTGATTATTCACATTTATTGTATTTCAGAACTATAATTAGGAGAATTAATTTAACATAGAATGTGATAGGTGGGGCCTGATATATATAATCAAATAACATGTTGATCTTGTGAGACATACTATCTATCATATTTATCTTTGTAGATAATAATATTTTTAATATTTCTTATAAAAAGGCGATAATAGAATGATTATAGTATAAAATATTTTCAATTCACTCAATATTAGATTACTTATTCTAGTCTATGTGATTATTTTATTATTTATAATATCCATGATATGTTTCATGAACATGGTATTATTTATATGGAATTATATTTTCATCATTAATTCCTTTAATATTATTTTTTATTCAAATTCTATTGATTAAATAACTCGTGTTTTCAAATATATACCTATAAATAAAGATTATTCCTTATATATTCTTGATTCCTTTCGTAATATGCATACAGTAACTGAGTATCAGATACCACCCATTTTTTTAAGGATCCAAGGAAGTGTATTATGGTCGATATGAAAGAATATTATAATGGGAAAATGGTATTTTAGTGGGAAATATTATATCAAAATTTTTGTTTTAAAATTTCATGTGAAATTAAATTATTTATCTAGATTACATCCTTAATTTTTTTTTCATTATTGATATTTGATTTTTTATATCAAGGGATTATTAAAAGATATATACACTATCACAGAAATATTTATGATGAGTTCATTATAGTTGGTATGAATAGATTTTTAGAATAAAATTTTGGAATGAGATTTAATAAAACATATATTATTTAATATACCCTAATGACTGACTTTAATGATAATGAAATGTGTTTGATAACATTATAATTTTTTGGTAATATAGAGATTATGTGGTATTTATAGAAATATTTCCATATCACGATAATACATTTGGATTTGGATCTATAATATTTTTATATAGGTGTAATAATATCATTAATGACATATCTTACATTAACACTATCATTATATGTTTAACAATAATGGGGATTTCTACACACATGATTTGGCACTCCTAGTGGATATGCATGGGTTATGTTGTGTTTTGTTTATAAATCATAATTAATTATTTTGAAATAGATTATTATTATTTTTAAATAATCTTAATGAACCCAATTTTCAGATTTGGAGATTATTTATGCATAAATTTGTCTATTTATTTTGTTTTTTACATTAAATTTATAATAATACATTATATTCCATAATATAATTTTATAATATATGGTATTCCGTTCTATAAAAATGGATCCTAATAGATGGAATTAAAACTATATCAATGTCCATAATCCATGATAGTATTTTAATATACAGGATGATAATTAAGTTGCAGTTAGTTAGGAGTAGGTTCCTAAAAAAGTCTAACAATATTGGGTAAGATGACTCATTTAATTACCATCAATATTTCTGTATCAAGTAGCCTACTAATTCAAAATGTGGTGTAACAATGATAAACCAATATATTTGACAAAAACCTCCCTCATATATGTAAATTCACCAAGATATGTCTCTCTTTGTGATATAATGAACGGGAGAATGTTCTCATTTATGATTATTTCCACATTGGGGATGCTGATAAATAGTAAAAATTGATTTTCAATTCCAAAGATGAAGATTAAATGTAAAACACAGAACATAAGGGTTTTATGAAAATTTTAATGGGAAAATATTTTCTTCACTAAATCCTAGAAGATAAAGAATGAAAATTTTTAAGCCATATATAAAAGAAGAGAAAAAATATTCCGTTTCTGAAACAATGATTACAAGGATACAATGTAATTTTTGTACTATATATGTAATCTACAGAGTATAGTTGATTATTTCTTCAATGGTATAAAGGAAAATCACTAAAGGGGAATATTAACTCAACAATTATAATATTTTATTATCATAGTATCATGTGATATCAATTTATAGAAGGAATGATCATGGTATTATGGCTTATAATGAAATAAATATAAAAAGATATAAATTTAGCACTTTCAAAAAATGATATATTGAAAAATATATGAATGGATTATTATTATTTTAATATTTCAATAAAAGTTTTATAAAACACCATGAATATGCTTAATCGAGATGAATATTTTTACCTACTTTGTGAGAAGAAACATCAGCATCATGATTTCATGGAAAATAATGAAATTTCTATTGTTAAATGATGCCATTATTAGGTGATGGTGAAATATTCAAAGGATATTTTATTTTGGGTTAATGAAAATTTTACCTATCAATGGGCAAGGTGGGAATTATTGAAATATCTAATCACAATACTTGATATTGACTTTCCTTAAAATATTGTGGAAGGGACATTAATCATATCCTAAAATTTAGTTAATGCTTTATGTTATTCTTGAAATGTTCACTATTTTATATCATCTAGGTTTTTTATGAAAATTAGATATTTCATTAGAAATAAAATAATAGAGTTGTCATTAAATAATCATAGTGTGAGTCTCAACACAACTAGTATGGGTTAGTTAGTTCTCATTATGATAAATAATAATTCCTTATTTATTGATATTTTTATTATACATACTATTTATTTTGATATAATTATGATTGTTTAATGTATTTTAATTAAGAAGAAAACAAAAATTGAAATATAAGGGATATTATTATTTATTCTTATGATGTTGAATTCCTTGTATTTATATATGATACTTTATCAACTGAGCCATGACTAGTTGAACCCTGTATAACTCTCTATAATGACATCCATAGGGATAATCATGAGAAAAATAATCTATATATGGATTATGTCATCTTAAAATTGAGAATTTCTCAATATTATATTTATTTATTAATGTATTTCCTAAAAAATTACTTGGTCATCCATATGAGAATGATGTTGACTTTTTCAGTTATTTAATCACTTCTGTAATAAGAACAAAACAAATCATTATATAATAGCATATGTGGAATGACTATAGTTGAATAAAACAACAGAGGAGTTCTGTGACAAGGGATTTATAATTCCTAGTTTTTCTATGTGGGGATCCCCTATTCTTTAAATTTTTAATTAGGATGGATGTTTTAGGATGGGGATTGATTATTTAAAAATCAATGATATTATAATATATAAAATGTACAATCTTCCATGAATTAATGATTTATTCAATCAACATGAATTAACTCAATGTTTTTAAATGACTGAACATAAATATAGATATCACTAATTTAGAGTAAATAATATAATATAATATAAAGATATTATTAATTGTAACATGTTTACATTACATGTTTACAATAATTCCCTTTTATATCAGTTATGCATCCTTTGTATTTATAGACCAACTAATTAGAGTATTCAAGGATGATTAAAATGATATTTTGTCTTTATTGATGATATCATGGTTTCTTATATATGTTTTAAGGTCCATGAAAATCAATTATTAATCATTTATAATAATAATTAGATGCTATATTTATTTTGGAAATTTATAAAGAGTGTATTCTAAATTGAGTAGGAGTCACATCGTGGTCATATTTTCTCAGAGGAGGCAATCTTAGATGACCATGTGAATATAGAGGTATAACAAGAATGACATACACCCATGAAAATGACCAATATATATATATTCAATGGATTAAAATGATATTATTAGTGACTTATTTCCTTATCTAGGATGAGAAATAAATTTCTTATAAATTATGGATAAGAATAATGATTGAATAAAATATCAAATCCAAGATCTTGATTTTGATTTTATTATAATTTCATTGATTATATAGAAAAATAATGTCTATATAAAATATGAGAGATGTAAAAAGATCATAAGGGTATGAAATAAATCATTTTAAAGATATAACTCAACATCAGGAAAAGGTGATGGCTTGTACTACTCAAGAATTATGAAATCTCAATACACAACCTCTGATGGATGCAAAATAAGGTAAAACATGCATCAATAGAGAAAAATCATAAAGTTATGACCAAAACGTTTTTTGAAAGATACCATATATACATGAATCTATTAAATATTAATTAATTAAATATTATTAAAATTATTAAATCAATTCTATTTAAAATGATATCGAAACCCTCTTTTGGAAAATATTAAATGTTCTCGTACTAATAATGATAATTTTCAAAAAATAGTTAGAGACATGAATGATAGAAAATTGAATTAAATCATTTGAAAATATATATATTGGTGACTTATAGAGAGAATATTTGTTCAGTCTATTGCATAGTAAAAGAGGGAATTTTTGGATGATGCTAATAGCTCAAATATCTCTATAAACCACTCTAACACAATTATTTATGGAGATTATTGGGAACATTTTTCATTAGGTAAAATGAATTGATAAATTAATTATTATGTTTTAGGATATATATATATCAGGAATATCTGATGTCTATGATAAATAATCCAGGATGAGTTATCCAACTCTTTTCATTTTCCTACATGGATGTAGGAAGACATTACTATTGACTTTTTCAATAGATTACTAATGAATTCTTAAAATAATGATGCAATAATTTTTATTGTTCATTACATAGTCAAATATGAACATATAAATTATATAAGATAATATATACATGTATTTCACTATGAGTGAATCTATAATAATTATTTTGTATAATACAATGGTGTACTCATATCAACTTATTTAGATCATGACCGAAAATTTAAAAAATATATATAATTTTTTTCAGAAGGATCATGAAACAATGGTTTATTTTTTCACCTACTATCATTAAAAATATTATAGTAATTACAAATGGATAATCCAAACATTAGAGAATATATTAGAAATGCGATCTATTATTTTTTTCATGGCTTATGGGATCTTTATTTTACATTTATAGAGGGAATATATAATAATTCATAACATTATGCTATTAAAGTGATTTTATAAAAATATATATATGAAATGAGATGTAATATTCCATCATAATGTGATAAATTTAGTGAATGGAATATTATTCACATAGAAAAAATGGAGGATACAATAGAAAATTTAAAGTCTATTCAGTCTCACATTAAAGTAGATAAAAGTATGAAAAAGAGGTATTCCAATAATAGGGGCAATGAATTGTAATTTCTAGTTAGATATCTTGTTCTCAAAAATGTATCACATTGGATAAATATTATAGTGATCAGTAAAAATGGTAAACTGAGGCCTAGGTAGATTTGAAATTCTGAAATCACAAGATGAGCTAGATATAAGGACTACTATTTTAAAACTCCAGCAAGTCTCTCTATAGTACATGATGTGTTTCATATATCAACATTTTGGAAGATCGTACTAGGAGAATGAAATTTGAAACCTAAGAAGAAAAAATATACATTACCTGATAAATATTAATATTCATATTATATCTAGATTATATAAACTACAGGAATTTTTTTTGTCATTGGAAGACTTGTCTAGAAATGGTACTTTTGGGAAATCATAAGACAGAACACACAATGTAAGAACATAACTGAACTATGATGAATGAATATAAAATATTTCTATTGACGAGAAATTCTATAAATTTTGAGAAATAGATATTTTTATGTAGCGAATAATGTATCGTCATGATATTTTATATTATATTTTCTTTTAAATAATATTAACCTCTTTGATAGCTTTTAATACATAAAACCCTTAGTCTAAATAAATCGTAATACTATATAATGTTATTTCAAAATGGTTTACTCATTTATATGAATATGGGTAACTTAATTTTTTATATTATATGGGTTTTACATGTATACAATAAAATCACTAGTTACAAACTAATTAAAAATTAAAATAAAAATCATTTAATAATAAACTATTTTGTAAAAAAAATTAAGCTTTTTTGTAGAATGTATTTTTTTATAAATTAAAATAGTCACTATTATTTAAATATTTTGATAAAATTTATATATTATATATTCAATTAAATTCTTTATCATTAATATAATATTTTTCCATGCATGGGAGAACAATTAAATTAATTTAATGCTTTAAAAATATTTTTTCTAAAATGTTGTACAATCTAGTTTTTCGGAACATATTTTAAAAATAATTTTATAAAAATATTAATAAAATTCCAGAAATTAATTTTAGTTTTAAAATTATAATTTTTGAATTACTTTAGGGTGGATGTTTTTATTTTTTTAAAATATTAACTTTTCTATTAATAGTGAAAAATATTATTCTTTATAGAAAATAATATTTTCTATTAATTAATTTAAAAAGATCGATTTTTATTTTAATGATTTAAAAGTATAAATAGTTAAATTTTATTATAACTAATTCTATAACGGTTATTTTAATCAATTTTATATTCAATGTTTATTTAGAAAAATTTAATTTTTTTGTAAACATTTTTTATGGAAAACAAATTTGTATCATGATAGTGGTTTTAATTGTAATTCCACAAAAAAACATTTTTAAATGAATTTCATAAAATGTATTCAATAAATAGAATCATAATTTTTAATATTAGATAATATGTCCCATAGATGTTTTTGTCATAATTAATATTAGAAACAATAAAAATTATTTATTTTTGATAAATCTAAAATAAAGCATTTTACATTTCATTCCCATGTGTTACGATTAATGTTCCACACACATTAGACATTTAAATGATAAAATTTATTTCATATTTGTATTTATTTAGTTACAATTATATGATAATATTCATTTATTTTTATTATTAAATGATAAAATGATAATTTACATAAAAAACTATTTACATAAAGGGGAAATAAATTTGAAAAATTTACAAAAATATAGGATATGGTTATGAAATATTTAAAATGTATTTTACGTTTTTGGTGGAGTTATGGATAAATCATAGCTTCCATACAATCTATTATTTATCATTTATTGAGGACCATGGTTATTTAAAAAACTGAGACTCCTCCTAAAATTAAAAATGGAACCTCTTCTCCTCATATATTCACACCTATATAACAATTTATCTCAACTAACTACTAAAAAAATATCTATAATTATAATTATCAAAATTATATATCAATTGGAATTTCTATTATTTTAACCCTAGAAACTTTAATATGATATTCAATATAGAATTTTTTATGTGAATAATTTTCTTCACCATGTTCATTATTATTTTTCCTTATCCTAACACATTAAATCTTGTATTTAATAGAATTACGCTAGTATACAACATACTATGAGATGTTATAATGTTTATGGAATGACCAATATCTTTTTCCTCTTCCCTCAAATTGGAAATGAAATTTCCAGTCGTCTTTACAGCGAGTTGTGACCATACAAACTAATGAATTTTGTTTTCCAACACAACCTCTCACACATGATACAGTGTTGGATTTAATGTATATATATGATAATAAATAAATTATTACAATTATGTAATATTAATATCAAATCTATTATATAAACATCCAATCTATTGAAAAATGATAACATCACTCATGTGTACCTGTGGACTACCACCTATTTGGCCTGATATGATTTATTTTTCATTTTTTATAGAGATTGTAACAATGATAAATTTTATGAACATATATTTTTTATATGGTATAATAATTATATGATATATTTAAATTAATCTTTATATTAATTTAATCATTTTTTTAAATGAATATTTTTTTCATGCATACATACGACATACGGTCTCCATGAAAGGCATAACTTGTTTTTCTATCTCTAACATTTATAGAATATTATAACTACATATAAAAGGTATATATATATTATTTATATCATGTTTAAAATTATATATATTATTGAATTGTGGTCTATGTATTTGGATATAAACTACCAAACCAATACATACATTGAAAAAAATGATGTTACCTAAAAACATGATTTTAACAGACATGTTTTTAAAAATAGGTGATAAATAAATATAATAAATCATATATTGAATGGGAGATATGAATATGGTTTTATAGTTGATATTTAATAAATATATATCTATTATATATTATTTTACGAAATGTTTAATTGAAGATATACATGATTAAAGGGTTTCTCATCACACTTTTAATTTGATGAGACATATGTCATATTCATCAGTTATTCATTTTTGGTTGGTTATATACTTACATATATGTAATATCATCGATACAATTATATAAATTGTATTTAATGTTTTAATTTTTTATATTTCTTTTATGGGAGTATAATTCAAATGGAACCACACCAATGATGGTTTATCTCATAATCTCATCGTTTTTCCCGATTATTTATGCTTATATCTCAATAGTAGAAAATATATTATAATTATATCATCAAACATATTTTTATCGCATATAACTATTTCTATAAATTACATGATTTTTAAATTACTCTCTTTGGGATCTCAATAGATAGATATAAAATTTTCAGGGTAAATCGATTTTCATTTACTCTTTAGTTTAGAATCAACTCACTTCATAGTTAATGTTCTATAAAAATGTTTTAATTTTATTTAAAATTATCCAATGAAAGATAAAATTCATTATACAAATTTTTTAATATTTAAAAATAGTTAAGAAGGAATCATTTTTTCATTTTCAAAATGATTTACTTGTTGACTTGTAACATAAAATATTAATGGAATCGTTGTTGTAACATACTCTGTATGAAATTAATTTCATTACATTTTGTACAATAATTAATTTTAACCCTATATTTCATGTCTCAATTCAAATTTTCAATGAAATATTTTCTCCTAACATTCTGGAAAATTTCAATTTTTAAAATTTACTTTTAATGTGAAAAGGATATTTTTCACAATAACATTTAAGGATATTTTAATGTTATTTCTATTCATCAATTAGAAATTTTTTTTTGAAAAATATGATCTAATGACTGTATATTTTTAGTGTTTTGATCATTATTATTTTATATGATGGTTTTTCATCTATTTTAATAGAGGTGTTAAATTTTAATATCATTCCTTATATTACTCTAGATGGTTTTGTTTGTGTTTTTTGAATTTGTAATGCATTGATATTTCATATTTTAGTTTGCAACACATTTTTTAGATTAATTATTATTCAACACTTTCATATGAATAATTAATTAGATATATTATTTGACATGGTTGACTTCTAATAGAAACTTGTTGAATCAATATGCCCGATGAGGCACACTATATTGGGTTTCTATCTGATCATTTAAATATTAATGGATGATGTCTTGAAAAAAAGCCTCGATTGTATGTTTATTATTTATAGAATTATGCATCCCCCAAATAAATTATTTATTTATAACCATGATAGAATTTTAATAGTGAGGATTTCTGTTGAAATGTTTCACTATTATGTTATTAATAACATTAAAATATTTTACCCTTTTTTCCCATCCATATAATTTTTCAAGATTTAGTTAATGACTAAATGGAATTAGTTTTTTTTTGATAGAATCATTTATATATTTATTATTAATTATTTATTTATGATATATTATAATTTATACATACCCTTACTTGGAGGATGAACTCACCCATATCTTATGTTTCCTTTCCCCATGAATCCAAGATGTTTACTGTGATTAAAATGATGAAATAGGCTAAAAATAATAATGGTGTTCTTAGAAACAATTTTATTTTCATTTTATGTTTTCACATGTAATATGAATTTCATATATATATATATATATAGTTTTCTAAGAAAAAACTATTCATTCCATCATTTTATATTTTATATATCAAATGATAATGTTTGAAAATAACAATATACTCTTTGATACTAGGGTAAGGCTCTTTACATAATTTTTTTGGGAAATATAGTTTTTATCCCTAATAATCTATCAAATTTTAATTAGGGATTATTACTAATCAATATACACACATTTAATTTCTTGTAAAAATTCCCTTATATATACCAATGGTTTCTTCATACTTTTCATATTCTCAGTTAATTCCTTTTCTATTTTTGTATATAGTATTTTGTATATGTAATTACTAAAAAAAGTTCTCCTCACATCCTAACATTCTTTAAAGTCCAATTCACCCTCTTTCATCATATTTTGAATAGAATTTTGGCATTGATCAGAAATAACTTCTAAATAATAAAATGAAAATAATAAATTTACATGTGGTAACCACTAGAGAATAGAACAAGATTTTCAGTGGAATTGACCCAACACTTAATAACTTTAAATCAACTTACCCTATAAAAGAAGTTGGGTATTACCTCTTAAAAGATTCAATAATATTTATTCCTTAAATTTATTCAAAGAAATGTAAAAATTACTCATGTACATTGAATTTTTTATGATCAGGGAAACTAGATTTTGTATTTTATATCCTATAAATAATGGTTTCACAAGAGGAAATCCATTTCATTTCTATTTGAATTCATTCTTAAAATGATTCCATAAAGTTACATCCATTGACTAAAATAAAAATTACTACTATCATTATCACTTAACCATAATCTTTTATTGTAATAATATTATAATTAAAATAATTTGAATGATTTCTAGAATAATAAAACCAAATAATCAACCTACTGAAGTTAAGGTCGATCCCATATCACTTTATGTTTAACATATATTTTCTTACACAATATCTTCTTATTCCTTATAATCTGATAATAAATTATAACTACACTCTCCTCAAAACACCATCTATGGGTAACCCATATATAACATAAATATAGTTATATTTTTTTAATAACTATTAAATATATCTCCCAGACAAACAAATTAGTGATACATAAAGGTTTAATTTACATGGAAAATAGATACATAAAAAATTATATATATATATTTCTCAACATCAAATTTTTTTAAATAAATTACCCATAAAGACTCGTCATACGTAAAAAATATTTTAATAACATGGGGTTAAATTAAAACAATGGAAGGAGTGTGCTCTAATTCTCCATAATGATAAACATGGAAGATATTAATAATTGGTCATTTTTAAGAATGTAATGGGCATAAGGGAATATGAAAAAGTTATTATTTATATAAATCATACAAAAAATATAGTCCATATTTTTATGCTATAGAATAAAGAAATTTATATAATATCAGGGATTCATAAAAAAATAAATCAAAATCTATCAGTTCTAATAATAAGAATCAAAATATTTCAAAAGAATATGTTTCCATTATAATAATTTAAATCCTATAATATGACATGTTTTAATACCAATATCATTATATAATAGTAGATCCTGAATCGGTATATGTTTACCATATCATTGTGGATTCAGTATCCATACCCACTTCCCACATTCGATAGAGAATATAAGAACATTTTTAATAAATTTTTTTAAGATATAAGGCTTTAAATGAAAAATTTTAAAGTTATATTTTTCCAGTACCTCCCTTCTCAAAATAGTAATCATATATTTGTGATCCATAAAATCAGAAAATATTCATCATTTAATAATAGCATCATCCTTGCAAATTAATCATGATTCATAATCTTCTTGATAGCAAAATAAAAAACCCAAAATCATTGTATCATTGGATCATACCCTCATTAATTGATAATAATACTTGACTTATTTTTACATAGATGAATATTTACTTTCAAATATTGTTTAAAATTTTCTTTTAAAACAAAAGAAAAAATATGTTCCCTTTTCTTGAAATTTGACTAATCATTTTTATATTATTGAGAATATCGGTACCCATGAAAATAAAAATAAAAAATACATATCATTATTAAAATAAAAGATTATTCCTTGAAGAAGTAAAAAGAATTCACAAAAAAAATCAATTCTTCACAACTTTTATAAAAAAAATTACATGCTCGATAATATGTTAGAATGATTATTTTTGGAACAATTTTAAATAAATTCAACCATTAGAAAATTTATCATTTTAAAATATTTCAATTATAATAATGAACATTTAGAAAACAATTTTTATGAGTATTGTCATGAATAATAAAATTCATTGACAAAAAGTGGAAATTTGTGTTGGTTTTCGTAAAAATCAGTTTCTTTATCATTATTCGATCAAAAGTATGAAAAATGTCACTAATGCATGAAAATTTCATATCTTTTGATAGGAAAATAAAATATCGGTTTTTAATGAATAATATATTTAGTATTTCACTATCCTTGGATTTAGTATAGATCACTGTTAATTGAAATGTGACTGCAAATAACCATACCACAAATCTAACTTGATTAATATGAATTCTAAACACATTTTTAATTTTTTTTTATTTTTTTTTTGTAATTAAAAAAATACCATTATTTTTATAAAAATTTATTTTGATTAAAAAATTAATTATAAACATCCATGTGAGGTTTTTATATAAATGAATTCTATATATATTTGGTGGCAATTGTCCACACATACAAATGACTGATAAGTTAAGTTTACATTTGATGTAAATGGGGTGGGAAATGGTTCTTCCATCATCATAATAACATATCAATACATTGATTATATTTTACTATAAATATTGAGTTGTATAAAATAGGTTTATATAAAATATAAGTGGAAATATAATTGAATGTACCCAGTTCAGATTTATATATTTTCGTTGACTGACCTCCTTTGGATTACATTATAATATTAGGAAGATTTATCCTATAAGAATAGTAATTGATTAAGGATGAATTTAAAGGATATAGGGAATTTGTTTAGAACAGAATGATTAATCAATGTGCTTCTTCACATTCATGGAATATGTGAGAGTTTTATTTCATTTTAAGTGAGGGAGAGGAAATACTTTGATTTTTACCAAAATATTAAAATATTACAATATATTTATAAATAATAATTCATCCAAAAGAACTCATATTAAAATAATATATGAAATATGGTGTGAATATAATAATAATAAAAAATTTATTGAATTTTTTTCAGGTAATTTTATTCCTAACCAATTTATTGTTAAACCGTTTAGTATATTTTTTCTTGTACTAAGGAAACTAAATTTTTAGATATGTTACTATTCCTAGTGAGTAAATTTGACATATTCCTCACTAAATTTTTTCAATGTTTAATAATTATAAATATTAATTATTTATAAATGGAATAAATTTCATTTAATTTAATCCATCAAAATTCTATGAAAAATGTATTTATTAAAAAATGTATTTTAATTATAAAATGATCTCATACAAGATATAAGAATAATTTCAATAAAAATGATATTAAAAGAATTTTTTGTAATTAACATTATCTATTTTTATTTTTACCTCATGAAAATATATAATATGAAATTGTAAATAATTTAATGGAAAATAAACTTATATGTCAAATTTCAATTTTGCCACTACTTTTATAAAATCTAATCTTATTTGGAAAATTTACACATTTAGATGATTTTGGTATCATGGTTTACTAAAAAATAATATTTTATTTAATTTAACTTATAAATAAATATAAATTATTTATATTATAAATCCAAAAATGTTTTAAAAAACATTTTTGGATAAAAATATATCATTGAAGCATAAAAACCCATTTTAACATTCCATTCCTAATAACTATAATTTCATGAATTTTAAAATGTATGATAGAATATATAATATAATTATTTAATTAAAACCATTATAAATATATTATTTATTTAATTTATTTTCTAAAAAATATAAATAAAAAATATAGTATCTGGTTTGATCGACCCAATAATTGGTTAATAAAAAAAGATATTAAGAAGTCAAAAATATTATAGGGGTTTATAAATAAGGAAGTACAACACTCTTCTCATGTCTTAATCAACTAAAGGTACACAATAATATGGATCCTTGATAGAACACATGGTAGTCATTTCCATGAAAACTCTCTTTGATAGCACATCAACCACTTGATTACCCTCCCTATACACTTGTTTAGCAATCAAGATGAGAGAAAGATTTACTTTAGTCTGGCGGATTTCCCATCAAAAAATCCCCACTGATAACTACATACAAAAATTCGGGATTACACTTTGTTCTAAATGATGATTTTTGATACCATCAACATGTAGATTCAGAATTTCTTGGAGTTGCCTATGCCTCGGAAAATCAAAAACCTTTGGGTTGCGGCGGTTGCGGAACTTCTTCATATTATCTGGTATGGTAGAAATGAATTAATTTTCTGCAATAATTCTTTTAAAATTAATGTAGGGAAAACAAGAATCCTCATGGATATTCGTGGAGCGTCTTCTATCAAAAAATCTCACTGCAAAAATTCTATCTGTGACCTTCGGATCATTAGATGTGTTGGGGTGGACGGGATCTAACCTCGCACCCAATCTACTTTTTAATTGTTTTGGATTCCCCTCCCTCTAGGATGGATTAAAATAAATGTGGATGGATCTTCCAAAGGCAACCCGGGACCAACGGGTTGTGGTGTCGTCTTTAGAAATCACCAGAACCAGATTCTTGGATGCTTCTATGGCACTTGATGTTCCTCTACTGCTTTGGAAGCTGAGATGATGGGCATCATCCATGCCATCACCTTTTCCAAATTACACAACTGGAACAATATCTGGATTAAGAGTGACTCTACTACAATCATTCAGGCCATCTGGAATGTTACAATTCACCTTACTTGGCCTCTTACTGCCCGCTGGATGGAATGTTTGAATTCGCCCGTTGGGGTTAACTTCATCACCACTCATGCCTTACGCAAAGCCAACATGATCACTGTGGGCTTCCAAATCGTGGATTTACTCATGAATTGCATTGGATGGATGAAATCCTTCTGAATTAATCCCTTATTAAGCTCAGGATGTCAGAAAAATTCCTTACTTTAGACTTGTGTAATCCCCCCCTTTTTATCAATAAAATTTACTACCTTTTGAAAAAAACAGTCAAGATGAGAGACCTGACCTGATTGAGACACTGGATACAATGATGTGGAATTCACCATGGGAATTTCATGGTCCTTAAATAAATACCATTAAAAAAAGATAAAAATTAGATTCAATACATAATACATTCATACTATGATATATAACATGATAAATAGAATATATAATTGCCCACAAATAGGCATCATATGCAATTCCCAACACTATAAATTGATCGAAGAAACCTATGAAAAATCCAAAATGGTTGATTAAGACCCTGTCACAACCCTATTTTCCCAAAATTCCATAATAATATCCTTCAATATTTGCTTTAACACATGTTTAAATGGGGGAATACATCATATAATCTTAATCACGGGAGGATTCATTAGTCTACCTAATATTTCAATCATATGAAGTGTATTAAGGTCCATGATGGTTTTGGACAATGATCCATTTTTAAATTGGTGTAATGTAATGTATATACCTATGGATATTTAGTGTGAATACATGTTAAGAGGGAGAATCTCTGTCAAACAATGAGTTTTTTCAAGCAATCCATACAACACTGTAAGTAGACTCAGCATCAAAATGTAGAAGGTTCTGAATCTGTTCACACCTTCCATATTTTATAATGTGATTCATTATAAAATTAATGTTCCTATAATAATGAAATTTATTAATAAAGAAAACACAAATATATATCCATTAAATGTTAGAAAATGAGTAGTTTAGACCAAAATGATGCACATTTTTAATATCATTTAAGCATAAATGATAAGAAAATACAATGCATTGTCATATCATTTTTAGTTGATCATCCTTGAGTAACTTGTTCTTATAGATTATCTAATAAATATGGATCCTTGAATGTTGAACATACTATTTCATGAATTTAAGAAACCGAGAATCTATTTTAGGGAGAAATGACATTGATTATTATAGAGATTAGACTATCTATTAATAAGCCATTTCGAATTCTGAATTGTTTTGTATAAATAATGTATCAGTAATGGAAAAAATATGAATATAAATATTTGGAGTACCCATCAAGAAGCTTCATTGTAATATTCTTGATAAAAAGTCTAAATAAGAATCATTTATGAAAAATATATTCTATGTGAACTTACGAATATGCCCATCATTAAAAATCACTTGATCTTGGATTCCAAGGAATCCCATCTCAAGGGGATTAATGAAATCCTTACAAGAAACAATTATTATATTACATTCATTAAAATATCCTATCCAAATGAAGTTCCTTGTCATTCCTTGATGTTATTTGAGGTGATTTCTTATCCATCTAAAAATTGGGAAGGAACAGACAATCTTTGGTGTGACCACCAAGTTACTAAGTCACACCATAACTAATTGAGACATAGAATGTCCCTTCCATCTCACCATTTGATTAATGATAACATAATATTTGTATTTCAGGTATTTCCTTCACACCATACCGTAGAATAAGGAATCACCAAAATAAATATGGGACCAAAAGACATTCTTAAATCCAAGAGCCTTTCTAATCCTATTGTTTTTACAAATAGTGAGTCCATATAAAAAAGGAAATATTTATTAAAACTAATGTGATTTCTAACCACTACCTCATATTGTGAGAAACAATATTTAAAAAATGTTGTTTTTTTGGGAATTTCCAAAAAATATTAATTTCATCAGCATTAAATAACTTATATGGGATGAGATTATCCCTCCCAAAACTAATCAGCATAAAAATACCAACATGATATAGTTTATTAAAACATATTCTCATGTAGTCTTTAGGAATGTGAAATTCATTATATGATAATCAATCCCCTTATCTAACTCCTCTAGTGAATTGAAAAGAACCTTTGTGTGATCCATTCGTAAGGATGTAAAACCTTATAAATAGATGAATAATGCTAATGATCATAATGAAATAAGTTGAGAAATAAAATCTCTTGAGTATATTAATATGGATGCTCTATTTAGGATTTCAAACCCATTATTATGTAAATTTTAAGGAAAATTTCCCTTAATTGGACTTCATTTTCATCAGAATAATACTCACTTCTGATTTGAAAATGAGGTTTTATATGTTCCAACTATTTATAAATCCATACTCATTAGAAAAATGATCTCCTTGATAATTACCCAATCTATTCATCAGAATATTTCTGATGAATAGAGTGGTGGAGTTCCCAATAGCAATAGGCCTGAAGTATTTAATATCAATTTCATTATACTTCATGGGAATCAAGGAAATTCTGTTCTTGTTTACCACATAAAAAATATTATCATGACTGAAGAAATATCATAATGTAGAAACCATATAATCATTCAGTATATCCAAATATAACATAAAAAACATTATTTCTGATGCTTTCTCTGGGGAATGCACAACATTCTGTTTCAGAGGACGTACAACTGTTTCCCCACATTTCTGCTTTCCAATGGAGGACATAGTCCATCGCTTATCCGAGACATTTTCTCCTCTATCTAAATGAGATGATGGGATGTCAGTTCCTCCTTATGGGGATTCCTCCTTGGAACTCATTACATTGTTTGGGTCTCCTTCATAGACTTAAGATGTTGTTCGTGAAACTGTTCATAGTTTCATGTCTTCATGGATGGTGGTTAATTACACTACTTCTGTCAGGACATTCCAAGGTGTAATGTTAAGGCAACAACATTATGTCGAGGGAGTCAGCGTGTTGGGAATCACTAGTGTGTCTCAGCCCTAGAACAATGGTTCATTGGGGTTTTTTCCTCTTACTATAGGGATTATCAAGGGCGCAGAAGCCCGAGGCAACCAAGATTGAGTGTGGGGAATTATATGCCATAAGAATCTCTATGTGGTTTTCTTTAGCTTATAATTCTTATCACATGGTATTCCACTAGTGTAATGTCTGGAGAAGATGGATCATACTAATCAGAATACTAACGGGAGTGTATCAGATGGTTGCAATCTCTAAAAGGGTCACTGATGCTGGGGATAATGCGTGGTTAGTTACTCGATTACTGCTGGGAGCAATGGAAAAGTGGGTGGCATGATCTCATAGGAATGGGGCATCCTAGGTAAGAATTAGAATGGATATATTTTTTTAGATCAGATGGAGAGTGAGATGGGGCCGATGCGAGGGCAATAGTGATGTTGGGATTGAGCCTCAATGAGACCACCTACGTATCCATGTGGTAGGGAAATATTTTCCACATAGTCCGGCGGGGCGTTGGGACACCTGAGGACGTGACCCGTGAGAATGGATGCATTGGTGGGACCCAAAGGTAGTGGAACAGTTGGGTTGGTACATGGCCTTCACGAGACACATAGGCTCAAGGGAGAGACCTGGATGAGTCATGAATGATGTGATTGAACCTCAAGTAGGCTTTCAATGCATCCCCATGGTAGGGAATCAATGTACATGTAGTTCAATATGGGGAATGGAATCAGGGTGTGCACCGAGGAAAGTTAACCAATGCCATATTAGGGCTTACACGTGGTTAGCAGCTCGGGTTGGTCTGACACTCGAAGGGAGAACCAATGATGTGGGTCATAATTAAAGGGACTATGATAGCTTAAAACCAATTGAAAACAACAACGGATTATAGTTGTATGGGGCCATAACAAGGGCTTACTATCGATTAGGGACACAATGGCTTACCATCAATTGGGGAAAAAATGGCTTACCATTTGTTGGGGATGTCAATGAATTACCATTGGTTAGGGAATTTAACGGATTATCGATGGGTATGGACAATGACTTACCCTCAGATGAGGATCACAACAGCTTATCACTAGATGAGGTTTGACCTCATGGAGGCTTCCTACATACCCTTCCTAGGAGGTAGGGTTCAGACCATTATAGTTCAAATGGGTACAGTTTAACTTCATGTGAAAATGGGGGCATACATTTTAATGGCATGTGGGACGAGCATGTACTGACATTGAGTAGTCAGGACCAGTAGGTATGGGGATTTATTCTCATGGAGGCTTCCTACGTACCCTGTCTAGGCATGTATTAAAGTCCACGTAGTTCAGAAATGGAGCTGGTGAACCAATGTGAAGTGTTCGGGGCCAGTAGGTGTTGGGATTTAACCTCAGGGAGGCTTCCTATGTACCTTGCCTTAGTAAGGATCAAATTACACGTAGTTTAGAAGATTTTGGTGAACCGATGTGAAATATTTGGTACTAGTAGGGTTTAGGTTTGAACCCCAGGGAGGCTTCCTACGTACCTTGCCTTGGCAAGGATCCAAGTCCATATATTTCAGAATAGGGATATAGTTTAACATCACGCGGGACGAAGGTTAACCGATGTGAAGGGGTCAGGAATTGTATGTGTTGCGCTTGAACCTCATGGAGACTTCCTACATACCATGCCCTGGCAAAGATCAAAGTCCATGTAGTTTATAAATAGGTATGGGGCTTACACTCTAAGGTGGCCTAGAGCGGATTTCAGAGTCGATGCTTACTCTAATCCCTCCTGATTCATGCTCGTTGTGAGAAACAAGTGGCAGTAAAGACCTGACGAACACATCTTGAAAGGTACATCTGTGGGAAGTGGAATGGGTATTACATGTTGTTAGGGTATCAAACAGAAAATAGGGGCTTACATGTAGTTATTCTCCTAAAGAGGAAACAGGGGCTTACACGGTGTTAAAAGCACAAAGAAGAAAAATGGTCTTACGCGTGGTTCACATCCCAGGGAGATGGAGATTGGGATATACTCCAGGATGGAGGCCCGATGGAAAAAAATCCCAGAGGAAGAGTGACTGGATTTTGAAGCCCCTAGTTCCCATCTCTCCTCTTTGTATTTTCCACCAAAGAAGAGAGGATGAGTAGGGGTACTACCTTGTGTATAAAAGGAGAGGGAGTTACACTAAGGTGGTTACCCTTTCATGTGGACAAGCACCACTCCAGCAAAGTGAATCTCATTCTATGTGAGGAAGATCTCACTCACATGGAGATGAGAGGGATTATATAATGTCAAAGATGTGGAACCCCATGTATGCTGCACAGGGTGAGGTCACAATTTAATATCATGAAATGAGGATGACGATTCTTAGAAGTTAAACATCATACTACTCGGACGAGGTGGATTCACTCCGCACCCCTAGGAATTATATAACTGATACCCGCCCGCCATTGGGGAAGGGAGGGAATCAGCAATTCTATGGTGAGGTGGTGTGGTGATGTGATCCATTTAGGGGACCACATTAGTGTGGCTATGCAGAGAAGTAATAGCCATTAGCATTCATATATGAAGAATCATGAGGCAATGAAATGAAACATGAAACACCACCCTAAGGGATTTTGAAATCACTTCGTATGAAACTGGAGGCTCATATGAAAAATGAGGTTGTGGAGAAAAGGGGATCACAGGAAGAGGCCTCATGAATCTCTGGTGCTGCATGTAGTGGAGGGGCTTCACGATGGAGTACGCTTTGAGAAGTGAGGTAGCCTAGCCTAGGCATATAGAATATGTAAATATGGACGGTGCTTCGTGATGTGTAAAGGCTTTCGTTAAGTAGGGCTTCACGAAGCAAGGGTGCCCTGTGAAGCATAGAAATATGATGTATTGCACTTCATGAAGCAAGATGACTATGACTTTGCATGTTGTGTTTATTTTCATAGAGGTTACTTCACGAATTATAAGTGTTTTATGAAGACCCGAGTCCCCTTGGGGATCTGCTTCCCTCGTGAATGCCTGTGGGCTCCATAAAGGGAATCCATTTTTGAATATGGGTTGAATTTAACTCCAGGGAAAGGCACTTCATGAGGATAAATTACCTTGAATAGGTTATTTTTTCACAGAGCTGAAATAGCTTCATGATTTGAGAGTTGATAAGGTGAAAGGACGGAGGATCCATCCATTTGGATCGAGGGAAGCCTGGCATTTATTGTCAATTTGAACTGTGAAGTAGGTATCTCTTGGTTCAAAGCTATGTGGTAGATTGTCGTGACTACAGATCCTCTCGCCTCTTTGCTCTGTGGTGACTTCCCTAATGTCTTTCGAATCATAGATCCTCCTGCCTCTTTGCTTAGCGGCAGCTTCACAAATGTCATTCAAATCATAGTGGTACCCGCCTCTTTAATTTTTTGGAGGGCACACAAATGTTTTTCAAATCCTAGATCCTTATTCTTATTTTCTCTACTTTAGCTTCACAAACATGGAGACTTCACGCTGACCGCTGTGCTATGGGGTCCATGAACAGGCTTCACGAGGCAGCCTCTCCAGAGTTAGTTTCCTATTTGTGTATTATTTTCCAATTTGCATATTTTGGTGCCACAAATTTCCACCCCTTAGACTTTGAGTTGAGGAGAAAACGAGGGTTGAAGTGTGAGGGTCAAGCGCAAAAATATTTAGGCCAATCGCCATACAGGCTAGAGAAAAAGGGCCACGATGCAAAGAGGTGGTGTGCAGGTTAAGAGTGCCATGAAGATCACTACGGACGGACATGCTGTGAAACATAAGGGTTCCTCGCCTATAAGTAAGGGAGACTGAACTCTCTATTGTCCTTTCTCACCTCTAAATTTTTCTAATAGTGATCTCAATTCATGAAGCTTTGCACAGTCTGAGATTGTTGTTCGCGAACCGGGCTTTCTGCTTCATGGCGAACATCTCATCTTTTGTCTCTATGAGGGTGACATCCATATCTTATTCCTTTTGGGTCATGGGAAAGGCTCCATGATTTTTAAATGGGTCCGAGCTCTACGAACGGGCTCCGCAAATGATCTTCATGAATGAGCTCGACAAACGAGCTTCGTGAACTATAACAGAAGAAGGCACAAATTTTTGAAAGCTGATTAGTTCACCTAGAAAATGCCAGTGGGTCCTTGTGGATGATACTTGGAGGGAAGAGATGGAACATACCTCAAATATAGGTGAATTAATTCAAATCCATTCAGATCACAACTCCCTGGTAGAGATTCTCTAAGAGATCCAGAAGAAATACAAACTTTTCAAAAGGCTGCCTCTATACAACATTGGTCTGAGGGATTACATCCTCATTCTGGAAGCGAGCAAGGATGAACCAGCTTACTAGTTTAGGATCACATCGTGGAAGCACCACTGGTTCAGGGTGGTCAATGACCACACTTGGGAGGATTTCAAACCTGTCAACACTAATTTCACGTACAGTCACATGTATAAAATTGAAAGGAAAGAATTAAAAAAAGATACATCTCTCCCACTATACACAATATTATGAGGGCGGCCCTGGGGAACCCGAAGAAGTGGTGGACTGACGAGTAGGATATGCTCTGGGTGGAAACTTTAAGGACGATTGGGAATGGGCCCACTAGGTAGGTGCCTCGTGCGAGGATTTCATGGTAGAGCTCAGTCTAGTGGGTTCGTATGAGATGGATTTGGCCTCTCAATTCCATATTTATCAGCTGAAACAGTTGATGCCAAAGTTGATGGGAAGATTGTCATAAAAGACCAACACATTCCATTTGCTCCAGAGAGAGGTTGGCAACAGCCTATGGGACCTGCATCATATCTCAGGGGTCTTAATACCTGGGTTTATGTATGCTAATTTCGTCCCTATTGTTAGTGTAGGGGATGACCTAGTGAAAATGCCTATATTGGAAACAGAATTGATGGACCTTGTTATGGGGGAGGGAAAACAATCGATGATGGACGTCCATTTCAAATGGTGTATCATGCAGTTCTGAATTTACTGGATAATGGGATGTTCACTGTGAGGCCTTGGATTTTCCCAAAGGCGGCTCAACAAGTCAAGGAGCACTCATACTAGAGGATCTTGGAGGAAAGACAGTGGAAAACCTATGGATTCAGCGTCATTATCTAGAATCAAATATTGGTTAGGTTTGTTGCTTTCATTGCAGAGATTTTCTGCGGTTGGATCTTTCCGGTGAGATACATGAACATGGGTGTGTGATTGAGCACGTTTATCATGGAATTCATGTTGGGGATAGGGGGAAGGTTCAACCTCGGGATCTTGATGCTCTCGATGTCATGTAAGATATGTGGCACATCAGTGAGGGGAAGAAGCGGTAGAGGATATGCAGGTAGTTCCACCTTATGAATGGGTGGATAGAGGAACATATTTTGGGTATCTACAAATATATGAACCCAATCTCCCCTCCAGGATCAATGTTTTTCCGAGCACTTCTGAATGCGGTAGGGAGATTTATGACTAAACTGACCCCGCAGATGGTGCTGAACTAGGTCTGGAAGACAGACGATTTCAACATCCACCTATTCTCATTTCCAAGAGGTGTGTTCACTCTTGATATCTAGGTAATAAAATATCATTGGTCCAACATCATAGTCTTTCAGTGTGGAGTCTTGGTGGCATGGGTTGACAGCAAGTCTCTTTGTGAACTATACACTCCACACCATTTCATGAGGCAGGTTCGGTGTATGCAGTGAATGACCCCGTAGATCTTCTTGGGAGTGTTCCATGAGCACCACCTATTTTTGATGAGGCAACTTTGTCTCATGTTCACATCAGAGGATTGGAAGATGTAGAACAATCTACCTCCGCCCATAGCCATCTTCCGGATGCTAAATGAGTATACCAATAGCTTGGAGGCAACATACCTGAGGAAGATGCTAAAGCAGCACACCATCTAGGTCATTGATGGGGTGTCTTCCCATCCATGAGGTTGGGGATGAAATGAGGAGATAACATCTCATGGTGGTGGTGTTGTAGTCACGGTAAGACCCGCATCGGTCAGAATAGAGGAAGCACCAATAGATCCATTGGTCCTAGAGGGATTGAGTTATCTGAAGGGGAGGCTGGCCAGGGGGTTTCACAAGATATCCCCACCGGGCTCTGCGGAAGAGGTTGCGCCATATAGACATGCCAGAGAATACTGTCTTCACTGAGTCGTGGGACATCTAGGATGTAAACAAGAATTTCCGTAGCCCGTACGAGATGTGGCAACACCAGAACGCTCTCAGGATGGATTTTCCAGGGATCAGACCTATCAGGGATGACATTACAATATCCCATGTGGAGGGGGAGCAATACCTCATAGAGTTGGAGGACTTTGTGAACTCCCTAGGTTCCATGTGCCCAATTGAGGATTGTGTAAAGGAGTTGCTGGATCGAAAGACCCCTCTGCAGTTTCTAGCTACTAAATTGAGAGAACACATTCCCCTACTGGAAGAGTCAGATGAGTCATCATGGGGGGAGAAGGCCGGTAGATGGAGTCCTCTAGAGGACGGTGAAGTGGGTTATTCAAACACGTAACATGAAGAGTTTTTTGCCTCTTATGGTAAAACCCTATAACACTCCCTCTAGGTCCTCCTCTAGGTCACTTAGGACTCCTTACTAACATTTGAACTATGAAGGAGGGCCTCATATGAAAAACCATCTCTCACCCAACAATATATTCTGATATGGGAACATCAAGATCTACTGTGGTGGATTTGACGATCATCGAGTTGGGAGGTGCCTTGACACCCAGGGTGATCCTCTCGTAACCTTCAGGCTTCCCAAAAATATATGGAGGGCCACGATTGGGGGTTCTGAAGGCAACAACTCAAGAAAGTGACCAATTGTTTGATCTTTGTAAGTATCCTTCATAGAATACATAACATTCATCCATCCATCTGATTAATGTATGATTGTGTGCCTCTTGTATGTAAAATTTATAAAATGGCATGGGATGCCTTCGTGGGGTTGGATGGAGCTTCAGGCGGTTCCTTTACTAGGGGAACACTGGTGGTCGTGATAGTGGATGTCCTAACCGACCAAGCTATAACACTTCCGTTCACTAGTGGGACCATCAGTAGGACCACACCTAAAGTCATTGAGGTGGAATATGATGATGGGTATCAATCAGACATCATGGGTCCTGACATACCCGACCAGACACCGGATGAAGACCCTACTTATGCGTTCCTGGAGTCGTTCCCCACATATGAACCTGTCGACCGTGCGGATTAGAACAAGACAACCTCTTATGAAGAGGATTGAAAAATCACCAATTTCTGGTCATGAAAGATGATCATGTACTTCATATATGAGATCTCTCAACCATAATGGATAGACCATATGGGGAGGCTTCAGTTCCATTTACGTGAACTATGCACTAGGGTTGTAGACACCCAACATCCTCACATGCTCGTCTAAGATCTCATGGAGGTGAAGATTTAGGAATATGACTGCGGCCTTGGTGTGAGTTGGAAGAAGATAAAAGTGGTGAACATCAAGAGGCTCCAAGAGGCTGAAAATGAGATTCCAATGATGTAGGTCTGAGTAGATGAGAATTACTTTTTTTCAACATGCAATCAAAGATTATATCGTGGTTGAAGGCCTAGCTAGCATAGGTCAAAAAATGGATGAAGGAGGACTCTAAGAAGATGTCTATAATCCAGATCGATGAGGAGCATGCCCAAATTGCAGATTAAAAACTACTTTCCATTACTTCCGAGTAAGAGAAATAACTAAATAAGTGACATCAAATCCTGGACGCCATAGGCTAGAGAGTGGCAGAGATGGGACCCTCTTTTTAAGCGGTCATCCCATCCATGGGAGGTGTCGATCCTCAGGTGTTGTAATGCCTGTAAGCCTTCAAACATACATTCATTCTTTAATTGTTTTTCCTAGATTCATGCATGAGTTTTGTTATTTTTTTCGGCCTACTACAAGTATGTCACATTCATGAAACATTCGGCAACGAATCCCTAATCCCTTGTTGGTTGGGCCCAATTTTAGAAACAAGGGATGGCCATATCATTTTCCCACCTGAATATGAGAGTGCAAAAATATATTTTGGAATCTAGAGTTTGAACAACCATTCCAAATTTCCTGGAAGAAATAGGCATACCAAATTGAAGCACTAAGGTCTCACGATAGTCGAATTTCCATTTTTTCTAATGTGCTCTAATGCATGAGCAGGCCAACTCCGGGGGTGTCAGAATCAATCTGAACATAGAGGAGTGGAAAGTGTGAATCACGATACCCAAAATTATGAGTGACGTGGGGCTTTCATGAAAATGAAAGAATTGTTTTGACAGTGTTCAAAATATAGCATGCCAATTGTGTTATCCTTGCGTGGTGATGACAAATGATGGCAGAACGCTGACCATGTGTGCAACACAGGGCCCCACTCAAAATTTCATTCTTGTTTTTCCAGAACATTATCTTGGGATAGTAGGCGAGCAATGGGCTGAGCATCTGTATTGTTATGGGGTTCCCTAAAACATGATATAGGATGATAGTCCGAATAAAGGGGCATGAAAAACACAAGGGTGGAGTGATGGGTTGGTTCGAATAGAGTCCAACACTCTCGAAATTACACCACAATGGTGAAAACACTTTAGGTGGATGCATCGGTCTGATCAGAGATCAAACTTACATCTAGACAAGACCTCTCTAGTAAGGATGCTGATGCATCCCATAATTGTCATGGGGCATCATGGACTTGTTAATTTTATATCTGCAGTTACATGGTTAACCAGAATGGGAACGTGCAGTGAAGTACATATCCTGATGTGGATGAGGACACGAGCCCACATAGTATGATCCCGAAATAATTTGGGCTAAGGGACCATGAAAGAGAGGGTATAATTTAAGATTCATGGGGCTGGACCCACACACAGAATGTTTGGGCGTTCTTACATATCCCATTATGTTGGTAATCAAGCCACACATACTTTTGGGAATGTTGTCCTTTTGCATTGAAGATAAGATGTAGAAAGATATTAGTCTACGGTGTTAGAGCTCAGACAAGTGATGGTATTGAAAGAGGGAGACACATATTGAGGTAATTATAATACCCGAATTGAATGAGGACATGGAGTCCATATCACCATGTGTTCCTTGCGGAGGTCTTTTGTTAAGATACCAACAATGAAAGTTAGGATGGGCCCGAGGCAAAGTGTGTGGGCGTTCCTACATACCCCATGAGAATTGGAGTCATGCAATACATAGTTCTAGATGTTACATGGTAAGGTACTAGTGTTAGAGAAAATAAGGTAATGTGGGTCTGGCCCATGCACCAAAAGAAGTATTATTTGATAGATCTTGTATTTTATTTTTGATAGATGTGTGTTTTTTTGTTAAGCGATAAACCTAGGATTAAGAACCCTTGTATTTCTAGAGGAATATATCCACATGAAGGCATTGAAAAATGGTTTTTTGGATGACAAATACCAAACACGATGTCCCCCTGAGTGAGGACATCATAATGCAGTGTCATTTTTCGTTGTACATCTAGGACCATAATTTCATAGTTTAAGGTCGTATGATAGGACCAACCGTGCGTTATAACATTGTGAAATAAATATGTAACAAATTAAATTCATGTCAGAACATGAGTCATAGTTTAATGTCATATTACTTGGACACATATAGAAGATATTATGTTTAGTAGGAGAACATTAATGGTGTTATCAAGCATACTCGACGTGAATAACGATGATGTCCACACCCCACCACCTGCAATTGTGAAGAACAAAGATCAGGGCGAGGGGCTATAAAAGGTCAGAGAATATGGGGATGAACCCATGGAAAAAGTTTCTAGGTGTTCCAAAAAGTTCTATGAAGATGGGAATCAATCCATATGTAGTTCTGAGAGTGAAGTTTAGTTTTATGCGAGATAAGAGGTAGGAGAGACTAGCTCCTAGAAGGAGGAGTACATGGTGTGACTATTGGAAAATCGACATGAATGACGACATATTCCCTAAAAGTCCATACCATGAAATCCTATAAGAGTCGAGGCCTAAATGGATGAACATAAGAGATAATTAGTGGAACTCGAGCTCGACCCAAAGAAGAGATGTCCGGGCATTCCTACGTATCCAATAAGCATGGGAATCCAGCTATATGTAGTTCTAAGGGTTATGGTTCTTATGCCTTACAGATAGGTCATAGAATTAGATATTATTTTAATGTCTTAGTGATCTGACCAGAGAGAAGAGAAACTCTTCCATGTGAGCATTGACCTCGATTCGATCCCTAATCCCACATGAGTAAAAATCGGTGTAGCAAACAAGGGTGGAAGAGGTCCTTGAAACACATGGAATACACATAAAGGGGAAATAGGTGTAGATCCCTAAATGATGCCTCACATCAGACATGTCCTCCTAACGTGAAAATGCACACAGAGGGATAGTACCGATTATTCCTAAATTCCACTTGGATGTGATGGGGTGGAAAATTATGTGAATCATGAAACTAACAATTAGGGCTTTATGGGGTTGGCGTGAGGATGGAGGATAATATTTGACCATGTTTGAAACTCAGTGTCGATATCATGTGACGTGGTGTAAGGACCTGACCTCAGTTGCCCAGAGCTGGTGCCTTATTTGACTATATTGATATATAAACATGGAATAAGAATCCTAAAAGACCGATCAGTTTAGTAGACTTGATGAAACTAGATACATACATGTAACCCATTTTACATTTGGAAATGTAACAAAATATGATACATAACAAAAGATAATAAGAATCATCCTTGTAAAATCAATACATGACCTCTTCTTCTTAACTTGGGTAAGGGAAAACAACTGAAAGTGGTGATATAAAACGCTCAGTAAGGGTAATCAATATAGTGGAAGATATCATTACATAAAAATTTGGCATGTTGAATACATAAAAACATGTTCCCTTAACAAAAACATGGACACATTATCACAGGAATAAGAGAAAAGTAATTACATAAATAAACATAATCATTGGAATTATACTAGTCAAATAACCACAAGAACAATAAATTATATTATCATAATGAGGGAATTCATAATTTAGGACAACATAACTATACTGTCAAGGCCTAATTCCAAGACTATAAATAATCATTTTGTCAAGGTCTTTTTCCAATACCGTATTTTGTCTCATGTGATTTACTCATGCACCGAGGGGCTATAGCGGGCCCCACCATAGACTTAATATGTCCAATACATTCATCATATTAAATGGGTGAAAATAATAAACATATATATTCATATTTAATGTAAAGTATGAAATGTGAATAAAATTCCCCAATCATTGAACATAAACACTAAACATTCATAATAATATAATAAATGATATCAAAATAGAACATCCATAGTTAGAATGACAATAATCCCTTCAACAAAATTTTGTAGATGATATTGTAATAGATAAACCACAATTAAGTACAAAATTTTACAAAGGACGTTGACGTAGACTAATATATTTATAAATGATACCACAGACAAATTCTTGAAGAAATAATCCTTAAACTTTCCAAAGTGTCTCATACCACCTTGAAACATTCAAACCATAATCCCTTAGAATATAATGAGAAAAAAGAGACTCTTGATGTGATATACTAAATGGAAATACATACACCACAAGAAATAAATAATATTTGAACAAGGAATATATCTAATAAAGATAATGAAAGACGAGAACAATCATTTTTAGTTTTGAAAGATGATTCCTTTTGGAAAATCATTTATATTTTCCAGGAAATCATATTTCAAACATGAATATACCATAAAATATAATTATAGGACATTTAAATTATATTTTAATCATAATTGAATTCCCAATGAGGTTAAATCATGTAAAAAGAGTACGTAAGATTCTTTATTAATAAAATAGTTTAGAGCATTTTAAGGAAAGTATTAAAGACAATTTTAAAGTGGAAAGGAACATATGTTTGATTAAATAATGAAATGAAACAAGAAAATTTTTCATGATAAAATTATTGTATTTATAAAACTAATGGTTTCTTAAAATATATTTTTGAGTACACTTGAAAACAGGTATGAATTTGGAAATATCCCTTGAATCGGGTTTGTATTTCTGAAACAATTTTGAATGTTCCTTTTAAAACATGTAACTAGACATAAAATAAGGAATGATTCTAGATGGTGAACATATATATAACACTCAAAAAAAATTTATGAGTACAAAATAAAAAACAAGAGTTTCATTGAGGTAATTAGACAATAAAAGTAACCCGAATAAAAATGGAGGTTCGGGTGAAAAAACCCTTACCTATTTGTAATCAATCGATTCGTTTGTACCAAAATTAATAATATTAAAATTATACATTGAATAAAATGAAAATAAATATATCAATGAAATTTTACATCCATGGTAATTATACATAAACCATACACAAGTATTAGTAGTGAATAGAGGAAACTTCACAAAAATGGAAGTGAGATAACGAAACCCCTTACCTTAAGTCCGAATGTGTTCTGGTCTTAAACTTAAGGTCCATGAATATAAAATTTGACATAATAATACATTATTTCATAAACTATTATACATGTATTTATTTTATCATAATTATGATTTGTTCATTTATTCCCTTCTTGATATGTTATTATATTGAATTTCGTTGTTCCATAGTGTTCGTTTTCTTTATTTTCATAATTTGTTCACTTGTTCTTAAGTAATGAAGTTCATGTTGAATGGATGTAAATCTCCAGAATTTAATTCTCATATTATTTATGATAATATATAGGTATTTTTGGTCATTTATATATTTTTTTTACATGGCATGAGGATTATTTACTATATTTAACATTAATGATTACTCTTTCAGTTAATTTGTGGGTTTTGATTATAGCGAACTCATTTTTCTTTATAACATAATACCATTTGTAAAAAGGGATTAAAGAACCTTATATATGGTATATTGAATAAATAATAATCTGTTTAAACCATAACTAGAATGGTTTCATGGACAGAATTGAGAATGATTATAGAAATCGAAATCACATCGTCCTTGAATGTGGTAAATTGACACATCTCAGATTATGTTCTTGCTACTAGTATAAAAGAATGTAAATGGAATAGATGATGATAACATATTCCAATGTCATGAAAATAATACATCACATGCAAGGTACTAATTTAATCACAACATTTGGATAAATATAGGTAAAAATAGAAAATGTAAACAAATGAACATGAATGGAAGGGCAAAGAATTTAAAAGAGGAATTTATCTTTTGAACCAAACATCCTTGAGAGACTCTTTAAGAGAAAGGTTTGGGTCTTTCTATGAGACCAAGGAATTATGGATGATGGAAAGGATGCTGGGAGGTTATTTGGACGGAATTTGGAGAAGTAACAAGGCTTGAGAGGAGTGAAGAGACAAGAGAGTGATGGAGGGTTTTCATTGTTGAGGGGAGAGGGGATTTCCCAATTTTATATTCATTAATTTATTATTTCTCTATAGGAAAATGAATAATGTTTCTCCCTTGACCAAGAATAGTAATTTTGTCATTTGAATTTGAATAAATTGTGATTACATCAGTATAACAACACACATGACTCTATAATTAGTGTATTTATCTTATTTTGTAAATTATGGTATATCACTATTCATAGGAAATTCAAGTATTTCCAAAAAATCCCAAAAACTCACCCCAACTATTTTCTGATGTGCAGAATCGAAAAATGATGTCCATTTTTCAAAAATAAATTTTTAAATATGATTAATTTAATATTTAATTAAAATCATATTTTTTTTAAAATTTTTTTTAAAACATTTATTTACTCATTCCAAAACATAGGTAAATCTTACTCCCAATTGAATATTATTTATATACTATCATAGGTAAGGTTACTATTCATTAGGGTATATTAATATTCATAAAGGCGTGTTACTATTAATAAGGTTAGGTTACTATTCCCAAAAAGTTATGTTTTTTATCGGACTCCAAATAACTTACTAATCACAACCGTGTAAGTCAGATTTTAGAAATTAAAATCACAGAAGTGACAGACATATGTTTACTTTGCTAGGATATAACAATGTGGTATTTTTAGAGACTCAGTGATCCATGCATTCTATAATAAATCTGTTTGTATATTCTTGGGGTGGTACATTATCCCCTCCGTACAAAAATTTCATCCACAAAATTTGAAATTGAACATTGAATGTAAATGGTTGATTCTTGAAAATTAACTTATAGAAGCCCACATAAGAGATAGGGTTAATAAAATATCCCCTAAAAAAGTAAATGGAGATGAGGTGGTCACCCCAAAAAGGATTCTTTAGAATGAGGTGACATTAGATGGAAGAAAAAAATTGGACATGGAAAAAAATATAATTATGAAGTTCTGAGGGAACATGATAGAGGACATGTTTAGATGATGTTGATTACTAAAAAACCATAATATAAATAAATATCATCATTATTATCAATGATAATTATAATAAGAAAACATTTTATTTAATACTATTTTCCTTGATTTGAGGAATTATTCCACTCTATAAGAGTATAAATATAAAATTCTACTTATAAACTCATCCTTTTATTGTGGTTTAACTATCTATATATCATCACATAGAATTAGAAACACCATTTGTTTAAGAAATACAATATCCTCTAAAATATCATTCAATGATCAACTTAAACAATATCATAAATGGTTAAAAAAATCCAAACTATAATGATTCAACGCATTATAACAAAGTCCTCTAAATTTCCAAGATGAAATTTTCATTAAACCATAATCAACAAGAATTATCTCTAAAATTCACATTCCAAATATGTGAATAACTTCATCATGTGTCGTCTTGATATATCGTAATAACTTGAATTACCATAATAACCATATTGGAAACATGCGTTCTTCTATATTCCTTAATTAAGATACAGGTTATTGGATATATTCATTAAATCCAAAAGTGCTGCAAACATCATTGATGATAGAATAGACCACTTCTCGACAAGTCAATAATCGGTTCCAAGTTGGTCAATACTTATCTGAATTAATCATTTCTTCATCATTATCTCAACATCATATATATATTAAGGTTTTCCTTTCCCTTAATATTATTTTATCTAAAAAGTGTTACTTTCCACTGAATCACTTTCCCTTTGTACCATTCATCATATCAACTCAAATCCTTAATGAAGGAGTATTGAAGTACAATCCTTATACATCTCATAATTTATACAACCAATACATTTGTGACAAAATTTAAATATTGCATGATTCTTGATTAGGAATATTAATCATCCCACTTCATCTTCGGTTGCATCATAACTTGCTTATTATCCAAAATCATCATTTCTGGTATATTCCTTTGATGATAGCGAAAATGATTTACATAGTGTCCCATATCCTTGAAATTGGAGCATTGTACATTGGAACCCATTTTCTTACCCTTGAAATCATGAACTTGGTGTCATTTTTCTCCACACTTGTACCAAGCACCCAGTCCCTTCAAGATTTTTGTAGGGTGAATCTTTCCACAATTATCAAATGTGGGAAAACACTTCTTTACCTTCTTGCCATTATCCTCGTATCTCTCTACCATATTCTTATTCTTTGGATTCCCATCAAATACATATGACTCAGATAAGTCTTTACATACCTTGTTAACACATGATATTATTTCATAATATGATGAGGATACAAGGGAGACACTATTCCTTTGAAATTGTGACTTAAGGCCATTAAGGATGTGATACTTATTACTCTTCACATCTCGTGCATTGGTGAAGTACTCATTACATCTCCTAGGCGCAATATCTAATCAATTATATATTATATATTAGCTCATAAAATTATGAACTCTCTATAATTGTAAACATGGTATAACACATAGCATAAATTTTAGTATCGTTAATCCAAGAACCATATACTTTGGTTACATTGGGGACATAAATACCTCAAAATAGTGTGCAAATAAAATGTGAATTATCCTAAGAATATCCCCTTGGAGTGTCAATCCAGAAGTGCAGCAAGGCCAGTAATTGTGTACTGGGATACTCCAGGTCTTTCCGCAAACTCCTTGTCGGAGTTTATATTTTTAGGTACATCTATGTCAGAGCCACCTCTACTTGTTTGTATCCAGACATGGAAGTATTTGATAAAAATATCCACATATTATGTTACATACCAAAATTATTGGATGTTTGTGTTTTTTCTCCTCAAAGTCCATCTTAGGGCTTTATTCTGTAACCTAAGTTTTCTAAATCTAGTTCCAAAGGTTTCTACTAAACTTCCTCTGATACCAACTATAAGGACCTGGCCCGATTTTCTTGGAGCAAGTGCCTTATTTGATTACATAGGTATATAAACATGGAATAAGCTTCTTGAAGGACTGATTTGTTTAGTAGTCTTGAAGATAATAGATACATACATGAAACCCATTTTATAATTTGAAATGAAACAAAATATGATACATAATAAAAGCTAATAAACTTCTCCCAGAAAACTCAATAAATGAACTCTTCTTCTTAACCTGGGGAAGGAAAAACTATTGAAATGGGTGACCTCAGATGCATAGTAAGGGTAAGAAATAAAACAGAAGATATCATAACATAAACATTAGGCATGTCTAATACATAAAGACATGTTCCCTCAACAAAAACGTGGACACTTTTAGGTAGGAATAAGAGCTAAGTAAGTGATGACATAAATAAACATAATCATGGGTATTATACTAGTCGAATAACCACATGAACCATAAATTATATTTTTATAATGAAGGAATGTATAATGCATGAGACATACCCATACCGTCAAGGCCTCATGCCAATACCATAAATAATCATTTTGTCAAGGCTTTTTGCGAAGACAGTAGTTTTTCTAATGAGACCTTCCGATGCACCGAGGGGCTATAACAGGCTTCACCCGACACATACTATGTCCAATAAATTCCACATATGAAAATGGGTGAACATAATAAACATATACATTCATATTGAAACTAACATATGAAATGTAAATAACATTCCACAATCATTGAACATAAACACTAACCATTCATAATAATATGGTGAATGATATCAAAATAGAACATCCATAGTCAGAATAACCAGAAACCCTTCAAAACATATTGTAGATTATATCGTAATAGATAAACCTCAATTATGTAAAACATTCCACAAGGGATGTTGACATAGTTGAATATATTTATAAATTATACCATTGACAAATTCTTGAGGAAATAATCCTTAAACATTCCAAAGAGTCCCATACCACCTTGAGACATTAAAATAATAATCCCTTAGAATATCATGAGATAAAAGAGACTCTTGATATGATATAACAAAAGGAAATACATACACCACAATAAATAAAAATGTGGTGAACAATACATATATATCATAAAGTTAATGATAGATGAGAAAAATCCTTTTTACTTTTGAAAGAAGATTGCTTTTGGAAAATCATTTATATTTTCCATGAAATCATATTTTAAACATGAATATCGCATAAAATAAAATAATACGACAATGAAATTATATTTTAGGCATAAATAATGTCCCTCTTAGGTGAAATCATGTTAGAAGAGTTCTTAAGATTCATTATAAATAAAACATTTTAGAGAATTTTAAGGAATGTATTCAAAAGAAGTTTAAAGTGGAAAGGAAAATTTGTTATATTAAATACAAAAATGATCAAAGATCATTTTTTATGATAAAATGATTGTTTTTATAAAACTAATGATGGATTAAAACCTATTTTTGAGTACACTTGAAAATGGGTAATAATTTGGAAATATCCCTTGAATCGGGTTTGTATTTCGGAAACAATTTTGAATGTTCCTTTTTAAAAATGTCAGTATCCACAAAATAAGGAATGATTATAGTTGGTGAACATATATATAACTCTCAAAGAGAATTTATGAGGATTAAAAAATAAAACAAAAGAGTTTCATTGAGGTAATTAAACAATAAAAGTAACCCGAATGAAAATGGAGGTTCAGGTGAAAAAACCCTTACCACTTTGTAATCAATCGATTCATTTGACCCAAAATTAATAATATTAAAATGATGCATATAATACCATGAAAATAAATATATTCATGATATGTTACATCTATGGGAATTATGCATACACCATACAGAACTATTAGTAGTGAATATAGGAAACCTCACAAAAATGGAACTGAGATAAAGAAACCGTTTACATTAAGTCCGAATGTGTTCTTCTGTTGAACTTAAGGTCCTGGAATATGAAATTAGACTTATTAATATCTTATTTCCGAAACTATTATACATTTATTTAGTTTATCATAATTAAGTTTAGTTCATTTATTCTTTTCTTGATAATTTATTATATTGGATTTCATTGTTCTGCGTTTTTCATTTTCTTTATTTTCATAATTGGTTCACTTGTTCTTATGTGATGGAGTTCATGTGGAGTGGATTTAAATTTCCAGAATTGAATTATCATATTATCTATGATAATATATAGGTTTTATTGGTAGTTTATGTTTATTTACATGTAATGAGGATGAATTATTATATAGAACATTAATGATAACTGTTTCGGTTAATTTGTGGGTTTTGATTACAACAAACTTGTTTATCTTTATATATTAATAAGATTTTTACAAAGGGATTACAGAACATTACGTAGGGTATATTACATATATAATAATCTGTTTAAACCATAACAAGAATGGTTTCATGGCCATAATTGAGAATGCTGATATAAATCAAAAGCCTGTAATCCTTGAATGTGGTAAATTGACACATCTCGGATGGTGTTCTAGATACTAGTATAAACGAAGGTAAAAAGAAGATATGTTGATAACTTATTCCAATATCATGATAAAACTTCCAGTGTATGTATGGTACTAGATTCACCACAACATTTGGATAAGGAGAGGTAATAATAGAAAATGAAAACAAATGAACTTGAATGGAAAGACACCGAATTGAAAAGAGGAATTTACCTCTTGAACCAAACTTCCATGAGAGCCTATTTAAGGGAGATTTTTTGGCCTTTTTATGAGACCAAGGATTGATGGACATGGGAGGGGATGTTGGGAGGATATTTGGATAGAATTTGGATAAGGAACAAGTCTTGAGAGGAGTGAATAGAAGATAGAGTGATGGAGGGTTTTTTTTATAGTGGAGGAGAGAGGGGATCTCTAAATTTTATATTCATTATTTTATTATTTCTCCACAAGACAAGGAATAACGAGTCTTCAATGACATAAAATAGTAATTTTATCATGTGAATCCAAATCAATTGGGCATACATCAACATAACATCATACATGACTCTATAATTAGTGTATTTATCTTATTTTGTAAATTTTGGTATTTCACTATTCATAAAAAATTCATGTTTTTCTAAAAAATCTCAAATATTAACCCCGAACATTTTTCGATGAGTAGATTCCAAAAATGAAGTACATTTTTGAAAAATAATTTTCTATATATGATTAATTTAATATTTAATTAAAATAATAATTTATTCAAAAAAAGTTTTAAAAAAATTATTTACTCATTCCAACACATAGGTATATCGTACTCTAACATGAATATTATTTATATTCTATCATAGGTAAGGTTAATATTCATTATGTAATATAACTATTTATAAAGGTATGTTTCTATTCATTAGGTTAGATTACTAGTCATCAAAAAAAGTATGTTTTTCTTATCAGACTCTAAATAACAAACTCATTGAAACCGTGTATGATAGATTTTTTTAATTAACATCACAGAAGTGACAAACATATGATTACTTGGCAAGGTTATAACAAAGTGGTATTTATAGAGACTCAGTGATCCATTCATTCTATAATAAATCTATATGTAAATTCTTGGGGTTTTACACCTGGTATAGGAACAATAAATGAGTGTCATCCATTGACCATATTCGCAACGCAAGACTTGTGTCAATTTGTCATTTGAAACCCTTGAGGATATTGTTATCAAATAGTAGGAGAAGCCTTGGTCCAAGAATTCGTGCCATTTGGGGGTCCTTTCGGATGTGAAAGATGATGAAAACCCAAATGATAGGGAACACAAAGCCTGAAAAATGGGCGAGAGAATGTCTAGGTAAAATCCAACATCTAGGTCCTGCACTAGAGTGCTCTTGGGAACATTGGTAAACTGGAAATAAAGATCGAGGGGGATAACGTAATCGAAAACAACATGAAAAGAAGATTATTAGGCAGATTTATGAAGATCTCTTAGGAGGGATAGGTATGTGGTGTTGTTGTCACAATCCCAATGTGAATGAGGACCTAAGCCCTTACTACACCGCATTCCCCTCTTATAGAAGAACTCAGGCCAGGGACATAGGAAGATAAGGAGGATTCTATGAAATGGAGCTAGACCTGAAGACTAGGTGTTCGGGTGGTCCTATGTATCCCATGAGCATTGGAATGAATCCACACGTAGATTTGAAGGAATAGTTTAGCATCTTGAAGGGTGAGGATGGAAGGAATGTGTAAGGCATAACGAGTAACCCAACATGAACAATGACCTAAGCCCATATACCCCATGCCATTCATAATTACCTTTTATAATTCAGACGTGGTGGCCGAGAGAAAGGGAATATGATCCTGGGATAAACCTGTGGAAAAAACTAGGCATTCCTATGTATCCTTTGAGGATAAGAGTCAAGCCACATGTAATTCTAGATATTCCATATAGTTAACCGTCATGTGGAAAGGATGTTATAGATCTTATTTTATGGTCATAGATCTCTGAACGTAAATGTATTTTCTAATGTTGTGTATGTGGGATAGATGAGTAGAAATGGTGAATCATCGTGCACGCTATGTGGACAATCACAAAATGAAAATGATAGAAGAGGACAACTTTTCTCCATGTTCACCACACAGTATCTATATTTGTGTTATCAGGGTTTAGGGGGAAACAATATAGTCTTGAACATTTACCACATTCTCATTGTATGACTTGTATCAAATTTTTGTTCCGAATCCTCAGGGGCGTCGGCACGAGATGATAGGAGAGCCCTTTGTTCTAGCATCCATGAAGTTCGAGGGTTCTTTTGGATGTGAAATATGATGATGAACCCAATAAAGGGAGTGTGTGCTGCATGAATGTGCCTGTGTAGTTTAACGTCGTTCATAGCAATGAGAGAGGTGATGATCTCCAGGGAAACAGACACATAGTGCGGTTATGATGATCTTTCCATGAATGAGGGAGAATCCTACACTATTCCATGTGTTTTGTCACAATGGGACATCTGGATGTTGTTTCAAGGCCTATAGATGAAATATTCAAGCATTCTTACGTCTCCCATAAGGATGGGAATCATGTCACACATAGTTCTAAAAAGGTCCATGCAGTTTAATGTCTTGTGGTGAGGACATGGGAGGATAGTATAATGGGAAAGGGATTATGGTGCAATCATCATAACCATTACAAGAGTGGGGCCAAAAAATCTTACATTATGCCATGCGGGATCCCCCAAAAGAACTACACCTACGTGGTGTAGAAAAAGAGAAGATTTTTGGGGATGAACTCAAGACACAACATCCGAGTGTTTCTATGTATCTCCGGAGGATGAGAATCAAGCCATACGTAGTTCTTGAGATGTAGCTTAACGTCTTGCAGGACGATGGTGGTCGGAAGATCATAGTTTAAGGTCTTAAGGGTCAGATAGCTTAACAGTTTATCATCTGGTGGAATGATAATTCAATTTACTGTCGTGCAATTTAAGTTCATGCAGGAGCCAATATAGTTTAACAACCTACAAGATGACATATAGTTTAATGTCGTGTGGGACATAATAGTTTAAGGTCATTTTGTACCGTGTTACTTAGGAAAATTATTGTTTTATGAATTTAAAATTGGTGGGAGGGGTTATATTCTCTCTTTCTATAGTAACTTGGGAGTATGCACCATTAGGGAAAAACTTGTGAATTATGTAAGGTTCTTCCCATTTGGGCTCCAATTTGGGTGGCTTTCAATTAGGTATCATTGGTGTTGTCAAGAACATCACCTAGTCACCATGAAAGAAAGTGAGGAGGAAAAATTTCGTATTTAAAGCTCTTGATATCATGTTATGATGCCTATACAGATTGTGTAGGGCATGAATCCTATTCTCGTCGAGTGGTTCCAATTCATCCAGACATATTTTGGCTACGTTATCAAGTGCATTCTGATCATGGACAACTATGTATAATGAAAGAAAATAAATATCGATGGGTATAACATCCTCTGTTCCGTACACTAAGGATTTTGGGGTCACCTATGTGGAATTATGAGTCACCATATGATAAGCCTAGATGGAATTAGGGAGCATGTCTGGCCAACTCTTCTTGTTTAGACCAACCATTTTCTCTAATATTTTAGTAAGGGTTTTTTCTAATAAATCGATCTTCTCATTTTATTGCACGTGGTAGAGGGAGGTATGGTTAGAATGCATATTGTACTTGGCGTACAATTTATTCATCTTGGCTTCCCTGAGGATGGTGTCATTCTCAGTGAGGAAGACATGATAGAATCTGATCTATTAGATGATATTGGATCTCACAAAGGCAATGATAGAATGGGCCTTGACCTCCTTGAGTAGATCCACTTTTTCCTAGGTGGAAAAGAAATATGTGGTGGTCAGGATGAACCAGCACTGGATTGTTATCACTGGTGAATATGGTCCCATGACATTGAGTCCCTAGACTGCAAAGGTTCAAGAGTACTTGGTTGTGTGGAGAAGCTCCAGTGGTCGATGCACAAAGTTGTCATGAATTTGGAATGCCTGGAACCTCTTCAAATAATCAATGAAATCATGGATCTTGGAGGGCCAAAAATACCCCAGTCTCTGGGTCTAGTGATATAGATTTGGCTCGGTCTAATGATCCCCATAGGAACTGTCATGAACCTCAAGCATGACCAGATAAATATCAATTCTTTGAATGAAATGGAGGAGAACACCATCAAATCCATGCTTCTAGAGGATCTTCTCAAGACCTGGACAACTCTGGTGGGTAAAATGCATTACAAAATGTCAGATTTTCTAGCCCTCGACTCGATCATCCAGGAGATCATTGTGCTAACAATACTCAACCAAGGGTGTCCTCTAACCAGGGTTACATCCATCAATAAGATAGGGGGACTTGAGGGCCCTAATGTGGAGGTGCTAGTGGTAAGGTGGATTAACTGTGGGCTATCATCATCATCTGAAGAGACAGGGGAGATGAATCTCCGTTGTGGAATGTGGATAATCAAATCATCCTGATCAGGATTCAAAAGATATGTAGAAAATATCCCTAAGGTGTCTTCTCTACCATTCTGCAATCGAGGGACATGGGTAACCTCCATCCAAGATTGGAAATGGGCCATAAACTGGAGGGTAATTTCCAATAGTGGTACGAGATCTGGATTCCTAATGACATAGTCATCATTGACCGATTTGATGACTTGTATGGAGTCCCATTTCACACGAAAGTATGGAACATTAATCTCAAGTGCCACCATAATACCAATGATTAGAGCCTAGTACTCTGCCTCATTGTTGGTACATCCTTCTGACAAAAAGACAGAATATGGAAAAAAATTTGTGCTGGTCTGATGAAGATGATACCCAGGCCTACTCTATTGAGTTTGGGATCATTGATACTTTTTCTAGTAGGGCTCTGGGAAGCACCATCAAAGTGAATTTTCCAACACGGGATGACTAGTTATACCGAGAGGATTGTATCATCATGAAAATAAAGGTCCATTGACTGGTCCACAGGAGCTAGATGGGTGGCTAGGAAATCCGCCATTTCATTCCCCTTGATAACCTTCTGAGAGAAAAACAAGATGTCAGACTTTGGAGGAATCACTTCCCATCGGGCTAGACAATCTGTCAACATGGGGAGGTTCATGATGTACTTCATTATATCTACTAGTGACACCAACTATACCTCATGGTTCTGCATGCAATGTTGAAATTTTGGCAATATAAATACCATAACAAGGATTCTTTTCTTGATTGGGGAATATCTGGTATCCGTATCAAGGAGCATGAAGTTGAGATTGTAGAGACTGTTTTGAGTTACCTTTTAGTTATCTTGGGTGAGAATGGAACTGAGCGATCATTCCCGGGAGGTCACAAAAAAGACCAGAGGTTTTTCAGGAAATGTTTAACTTCTCCATGCTGGTATCCTGTGGTTGGAGGAACGACTCTATTCCCAATTTCATGATTGTGGAAGAGGATTCCGTATATAGTATCACTATCATGGAGAGGAACCTCATTTGGATTGAAGGTGGCATGGGGCAGACCTATAGGCAATGGTTGGGAGCAGGGAGGACCCACGTTCTCAATGGTGTCGGTATGTGGAGGACCTCTGTACTGAATAGAAATGCCGCAGATTGTCCCGCAACGAATTCCACCCATGTCGGTGACTAGGAGGGTCGACCCAGCCTACTTGTGGGGTTGTTGAGGCCTTAATCCAGGCCGGTCAAATGAGTATCCCTACTCAGTATAAACAGGGTACTGATGGTATTCATTAGTAGTGGCATGATCCATGGTAGTCAAGGATATTGACTCAACTCGTTGAATATCCTCCACATCATGTGCCCAACGATGGCGTTGGGTTAGCCTAACTGGGGCCGGCGGTGTAGGCCCATAGCTTACCTGTCCCTCAGCTCATTTGGTCAGGTGGCGGCACTGGTGCAGCCCAGTGAGGGCCCTCTTTAGGATCCCTTGGATTGCGATCCTAGTCAGGATAGCCTGATCATCCCTCACCTCATCGGCATAGGGAAGGGATTCATTGAAGCGTTCCGGGGAGAGCCTCCTGAAATAGTTGTGTGGAAAATTAGGGAGATGTGTCTCCCTACATGGCTCTTGGGGGCCGCAAAGGAGAGGAGGAACAGATGCTTCTATGTCCTAACATCCCATATCCAGAGTTGGGATGATCACCTCCTCCCTGTATCATCAGACGAGGTCATTTATCACCCCTCTCTAAACAAACTCATATGGGGAGATGGGGATGGGCGCCCAATAGATATGGATGTAGATGCATCCAAGGGAGAAATGAGGTCAAGAGAGATTTTTGTGATGACGTTTCCCCCAACCCTACGTCAGTATGTGGGCAGTGATTGGTTTCATGATATGTCATCTTGGGTCCTGGAAGGCAGGGAGATTAAACCATTAGTGATACCAGGAGGAAATCAACGTCCAGTGCCCTAACACCATTCCGTCATCAATGGATTAAAAGAAGGATCCATGCTGATAACGTCACAGACCAGGATGTCCAATGATTTACTAACCCGATTTCTGGTGAGTTTCACTCTAGGATTACTATTTTCTTGTTAGGACATGGCGCCAGATAACTAGATACGGTGACGCGCTAGTCCACTAATGTCTCGAACACTAAAAATATCTACATTGAGTAGAATAACATCGCATAGGTTTCACTATTTCAGTTTATAATGATTTCACTAGGGCGCACACATACATTTGTTTCAGAGGATGCACAACTATTTCCCCGTATTCCAGATTTCCAAAGGCCGGAAGCACCCATTCCTTATTTAGGTATGTTTGCTACTTTATCGAAACAGGATGATGGGATGTCAGGTCCTCCTTCTTTGGAATCCTCCTCAGATCGCGTTACCTAGTCTGGGTCTCATAGGTAGATGTTGTTCATGAAACACTTCCCTATTCCATGTCTTCATGGACACTAGTTAATTACACTTCTTCTATTACGAAATTCCAATGGGTCATGTTAGCTGCATCAACCTTTGGCCAGGGGAGTAGTCACATTGGATATCACTGATGTGTCTTGAAACTAGAACACTGGTACATCAAGGTTTCTTCCCCTTATGACAGGGCTTCTTGAGTGTCAGGAATTATATGCCATAGGCATGTCTTTGAGGTTTTCCTCTTCCTCCCATGTTTAACATAGGGTATACTGCTAGTTTAACAGATGGAGGAGATGGATCAGATTGATAAGAACATTGATGGGAGTGGATCAGATGGGTGAAATTTCTCAAGGAATCGCTGATGCTGGGGCTAATGCGTGGTTTGTTACCCGATTACTAGTCGGAGCAATAGAAAAGTTGGTGATATTCTATCACTGGGATGTGGCGGCCTGGGTAAGAATCAGGATGGATATGGATTATTAAGAGTGGATGTATAGTGATATGGGGACGACACGAGGGTGACATTGATGTGGAGATTGAGTCTCGAGGAGACCTCATACGTATCCCCGTGGTAGGGAATCAATGTCCATATATTTCAGCGGGGCGATGGGACACATGAGGAGGTGGCCCATGAAAATGTATGCATGGATGGGACACAAAGGAAGTGGAACCTCTAGGATATAACATGTCTTTCCTGAGACACATAGGCTCATGGGAGAGATCATGATGAGTCGTGAGTGATGGAATTGAATCTCAAGGATGCTCATTACATTTCCCTGTGATAGTGAACCAATGTCTACATAGTTCAAGATAGGGCATGGAATCTGGGTGTGCGAAATGGAAAATGACTCAATGACATATTGGGGCTTACATGTGGTTAGTATCCCGGGATGGTCTGACGATTGAGGGGAAGACCAAACATGTGGGTCCCAAATAAGAGGACTATGAAAGCTTACCTTTAATTACAAACTACAACGGCTTACCATTGGATTGGTCCAAAACAATGGCTTACCTTCCATCAGGGACACAATGGGTTACCATCGATTGGGGAAAAAATGGTTTACCATTGGTTGGGGACTTCAACAGCATACTGCTTGTTGGAGAATTCAATAGCTTACCATTGGTTAGGGACAAAAGCTTATAGTCAGATGCTGATCACAACAGATTACCGCTGGATGGGGTTGGACCACAAGGAGGATTTATACTTACCCTACCTAAGATATATGGATTAAAACTACATAGATGAAATGGGTACAGTTTAATGTCATGTTGGGGAAAATGGGTCATAAAATTTAATGTCATGCGAGATTCGGGTGGACCGACGTAGAGTGGTCAAGACTAGTAGTTGTTGGGCTTGAACCTCAGGGAGGCTTCCTACGTACCCTGTCCGTGAAAGGATTAATTTATACATAGTACATAAATGGAGTTTGTGAATTGATGCGAAGTGGTCGGGACTAGTAGGCATTAGTCTTGATCCTCAGTTATGATTCCTAGGTACATTGCATTTTCATGGATCAAAGTCCGCATATCTCATAAGAGTTTGGTGAAGCAACATGAATTGGTTGGGTATAGTAGTTGTTGGGCATGATCCTCAGGGAGGCTTCCTACATACCCTACCTTGGAAAGGATCATGGTCCACATAGTTCAAAATTGGGATATAGTTTAATGTCATGCGGGATGAAGGTGAACTGACATGAAGGGGTAGGGGCCAATATGTGTAGGGATTGAACCTTAGGATGGCTTCTTACATACCCTGCCATGGAAAAGATCAAAGTCCATGTAGTTTAGAAAAGTGTTTGAGGCTTACACTATAAGGCACCCAAAGAGGATTTCATAGTTGATGCTTAATCTAAGCCCACATGAGTTATTCTCAGTGTGATAAACAAGAGGTAGCAAAGACCTAACGATGACGTCGCGAAAGGTGCATCTGTGGGAAGTGGAATGGGGTTTACACGTAGTTAGTGTCCCAAAGATAAAACATTGAATTACACATGGTTAGCAACCCAAATAATAAATAGCGTCTTACGCATGGTTAATAAACTAAATAGGAAGCATGGGCTTACGTGTGGTTCACATCCATGGGATATGGAGATTGGGACTTACTCTAGGATAGAGGCCCGGTGGCAACGAATCCCAGTCGGAGAGGGATAAGATAATGAAGGTCCTTGTGCCCATCTCTCCTATTAGTATTTATAACTGAAGAATAAAAGATGATTAGGGGTAATATATCCTACAAGAAAATCTAGGGGATAAAACCAAGGTGGTTTCCCTTCCCCACGGATCGGTTCCACTCCAACAAAGAGGATCTCATTCCATGTGAGGAAGATCTCACTCCCATGGAGACGAGTAGGCGTAGAGAATGATTGAGATAGGGAACCCCACATATGACGCATGGGGTGATGTCACATTTTAACGTCATTAGCTATGGAAAATGGTTCGTGGTAGTTTAACTTCATGTAGCTCAGATGAGGCTGGATCAATCTGCACCCCTAGGACATACATAAATGATACTCGCCTTCCCTTGGGGAAGGGAAGGCATCAGCAATGCCTTGGGGAGGGGCGTTGTGTGGTGATCCATTGAGGGGCCCCTGTTTGTGTGGATATGATGATAAGAAATATACATTATCATTCTTATGCGAAGAAGCATGGGGCAATGAAATTAAACATGACATACCATGATCGTACCGCAATTCACTGTTTCATTTTCACCCTTACACCACTGTGCTAAACTTGTTTTGTATTGAATATTATAAAAATAATAACAAATTTTACATAATTTTTGATACTATTATTTTGTTTTTATTTCTATTAAAATGGTAAATGTTACTTGTTTTGATGATTTCAATTTAGGAGGAGATGATTTGGAGGGCCCAAGAGGAAGTGAAAGAAAAATGTACAAAAATTGCATGGATCCATGAAGACTAGTCCACTATTTTTTCACTTTAGAAACATATGTGAATTAAAATTGGATAATAGTTTTTATTCATTTCCAAAATTTAATTTTATACAACTCTTATGTAGAAAACCAAGCCAAATTCTACCAGTAAGGTGCCCAACAGACCTCATCTATCTAGAACAATGAATTTGTGCAATATCAAAAGTGGCATTTTGTAATCTATCCATATCTCCGGATCCACTTGTCCAATTAATTCCAAAACATTGAATGATATATTAGTATATTGGGGCTAAAACGTTCCAGTTTCTTTAAAAGGGATATTCTATTTTCTAATGGCTGAAACAAGTGGTACAATGGATTGAAGAAATCGGTGTGCCCAAAACCACCTTCAAAGTTTTCAATAAAATGGAACCTTTGGCTTTCCATTTGGGAATTAGAACCAGAGGAAATGTTATTCCATTTTGGAGTCCCAAAAGAGTCCTACCACAAATATTTGAAGTTATAGAGGCTATGTTATGTTCAACCTCAACATCTTCTCTTCCTCCTCTCCCATGGGTTTTTAAACCCCTTGGGATCACCAGGGGAGTAATGTGACGTAATACTGAGCTTCATGTTTGTATTATTTTGAATGATATTTTTATTTATAAGTTTAATTTTGTTTGTCTTAATCATATATTTTAATTTATTTGAGTTATATAATAGTATTTTATACTCAAATTAAAATGATTATGTTTGGAGGTACCCATTCATGTGATGTTTCACACACTGTTTAACGTTTTTTCTTCACTCATTTAATTACGGTGTTTGTGTGGTTTATATTGGTCAATTGAACTAACATAAGCACTGTCAAATCCATGTAAATTAATTTCATGGTATCACATAAAAATAACATACCATCCTTGACAGCACATCGAGTTCTTCGTGTGTTGCCTTGGTGAGTTTCGGTTATGAAGTCGAACACAAATCACCCAATCGTCGATAGTGTATGATGAATTATAATGTGTTTTTCACTAATCATTTGGATGAATAATAGTATAAAATCAGTAACATTATGGTTCAAGGTATTAAAAACTATGTATTAAAATATCATAACCCTATACCATGAAGCGATGAAAGATGAACATCATGAGAGTACCCTGGGTTGATCACGCTTAATTAATTTTATCAATTTCTATTTTGTTTTATCACTTTAATTTCCAATTTCCTTCTTCAATATTCAATCCCAAAAGTTTTAAAAAACCTCATTCCCCTTATACTTTCATAATCAAACCCCTATTTTTAAATTAATGATCTTAGGCTCCATCGATAGACGACCGAGATTTGCTGCTATACTGTAGAAATTCTAGTTAAAAATAAATATCTAATTTGACGCACTCGACAACACGATCGAATTTTTGGCACTGTTACTAGGGAGAAAAGATCATTTTTTCTTTATTTACTTTTATTCAAATATTTTACTTCCTAATCATTACCCCTTTAAATACCCCACCCCCATTTGATTATTTTTATTTGGTATTTGTTTCTTTTTTTGTTCATTTATTTTGATCTTCGTCTCTCTCTCTTTTTATTCTTCTTATACATCTATCTCTAATTTTGTTGTATAAAATTATATTTTATTTACTCCTTTCATTTCTCAAGTATTTTTATTTCATTCATATTCTATAAAAAATTTCAAAAAAAAACATCAATCAATCAATCATACTGGACATCGTTGTTGCATGAAAAGATCTTGTAAAGAAACACCATTTGAATTTGACCCTGAAATTGAAAAATAACTCCACTCCCAAATCAAGGAATCTTGAAAAGGTTAATCAAGTGACACCATTAAAAACATCCTGAACATACAAAATACTCCCTTTCCTGAAGATATTAAAAGTATTATTAATAATAACCATTTCTCCTTTAATGAGGATTTCCAGATCTGGGAACCTTCACATAATGGGATGCTGGACATGAAGAGTTTCTACAAACATTTGTACATCAATGATATGAAAAACTTTAGATATCTTAACAACTTCAATAAATCCTGGATTAAACATTTAAGATTTAATGTTGTTTGGCGTATTGTTTGTGGTAGAATTCTAATTGACTCCCGTTTACAAACCTTTGGGATCAAACATTACTCTAAATGTGCTATATGTAACCAAAATCATGAAGATATTAACCATGTTTTTATTTCATGTGATACAAATACTGATCTTTGGCCTAACATCATTGACATATTTGAATACAACTGGTTGTTTTGTATCTCTCTAATCTCTCAAGTTCAAAAATATTTGTTGATATATGACTCTCAACAAATCAAGAACCTCTTTGTGGCAGCAATTGAAGATATTATACATGTCATCTAGTATGGTAGGAATGAATATACATTTCAAAGTAGTTATTTCAATTTTAATGAAAAAAATTGAGAATTCTTATCGCTACCTGAGAGGTGGCCTTGATATAGAAGGATCAGTGTAACAACTCGTTCAATGATTTGGTGATCCAATTATATCTTGGGATTTTAGGTAAATATCCTCGCCATAAATTCATGATTGAAGTTTTTTGGCATCCCCCCTCCTACAGTATGGATCAAAATCAACATAGATGGCACCTCTAATGAAAACCCAGGCCCAATTGGTTGTGGAGAAATATTCAGAAATCATCTGGATCAAGTTCTCTGTTGCTTCTATGGATCATGTGGTATTGCTACCTCCCTAGAATCCAAGATGCTCAGTGTCATTCATGAGATCTCACTTGACAAGCTACACAACTGAAACAACATATGGATCGAATGTGACTCCCCCACTACCATCTTGAAAATATGGAAGGGTACCATCCACCTTGCTTGGAAGTTCACTTCCCACTGGATTGACTGTCTGCACTCACTCTCCTCCCTCAACTTCGTTGCTATGTACGCTTACTGAGAAGCGAACAGATTTCCTGATGCCCTTGCCAACATTGGTGTTGATAATGACACTACCTAGAGAAATGATCTTCCCCATGATTTTCTTCCTCATTATATGCGGGATGTAAACAAAAATCATTCCTTTAGACTTGTGTAACCCCTTTCTTTTTATATAATAAATTTTGTGTTTTGGTCTTTCACTAGAAAACTACCTTTTATAAAAAATCAAGTGACACTGAGGAACATCTTTGGGAACCTCATGTGGCCATAAAACAATTAAAAATTGAACCCAATCAAACCCAAGAAAACATAGATGCAAATAATTGAACGTAAAAAGAACTGACCAACCCAGATGTGGATTACTAACCTGTGTACATCCAATATATAGAGGAAGTAGACAACTTTGAGTTGAGATCAGGTCTTATCCACCTTCTTCCTAAATTCCATGGTCTTCCCAATGAAGACACTCATAAACACCTTAAAGAGTTTCACATAGTTTTCTCCACTATGAAACCCCAAAATGTCTCTAAGGACATAATTAAATTTAGGGACTTCCCTTTCTCCCGTGATGGTGTTTCCAAACAACGGATATACAATTTTCCAACTACATTCAGGGGATGGAATGACCTGAAAAGACTATTTTTAGAGATGTTCTTCCCTTCCTCATGTACTACATCAATTAGGAAATAAATTTGTGGAATTACGCAATCACAAGTAGAGACCATTCATGAATACTGGGAGAGATTCAAATGAATCTGGTCAAGCTTCCCCCACCACAAATTTAGTGAGAAAATATTAATCCAATACTTCTATGGGGGACTTATCCCCATGGATGGTGGAATGATTGATGAGGTAGCTGGTGGTTCCCATGTTCAAAAAACTCATTCCGCCGCTCGTGGAATAGAAGCCAATATGGCTCAAAATGCACAATAATTTGGTACATAAGAAATTGCACCAACCCAAATAGTTCATGAGGTAAGTCATTCAGCCTTAGAATAAAATGTAGATAATAAACATGATGAGATGAATACCCTTCTAAGGCAATTAGCTCAGGCACAAGCTAAATCACACTTTTCTTCAGTTCCATTACATTGTGGTATTTGTTCTGACAATACTCATTTTTCCGACTAGTGCCAATAACTTCAAGATTCACCTTATTCTTGTGTAGCCATGTTCCCAGGGCATCCATTCCAACAAGAACCCCTTTTAAATCAAAAACCATTTAGGTCAAATCCATACTTGGGGCGGCAAGCACAACCCCAATACCGATAAAAAGGAAACTCAAGCTACCCCAAACAGAATTGGTATCAACAAGACCCAGGTATACAACTATATTATCCTTCAATTTCTCAAAACAATCATCCTCCTCTTCCCAAATCTAAACCATGCCTTGACGATATGGTGAAAAAAATGGAAACCCAGAACCTCTAGTTCCAACAGACCACACAATCGACAATGCATGACCTACAAATTCAAGTGGGACAATTGGTGAACACCATAGTTTATCTTAAGATGAAAGGTTATTTCAACTACCATCCCAACCTATTACCAATATGAAGAACAAAGTTAATGTATGTGCAGTTACACTTCATAGTGGTGGAGAACTTTCCAATTCTAATAATTCTACTCCACTGGTTTGTCCCCCTATTGAAAACACTATTCTCCAAACCTCAAATATTTCAAGTAAAGAAAGACAAGAAAAGACGAGTAATCAAATTATCATTAATGATTCCCATGAATAATCCATCCATTATCCTTTCCTTCAAAGACTCACTAAATCAGAGAAGAAATTTGATAATGATATTGACAATGAATTAATGGATACATTTAAAATAGTTGAAGATAATATTACATTGTTGGATGCATTTAAGAAAATTCCTCGTTATACAAAATTTGTCAAATAACTATACACTGATGTATGGAGGCTGAAGGGGAATGAAAGATTCAACCTAGGAATAAATGTTTCATCCTTGATTCAACCAACAAAGCCAACTAAGTCAAAGGATCTGAGAACATTCACAATAGCATGTACCATAGGGGAGACCTTCTTTTCTAATTCTATGCTTGATTTAGGTTCTTTCATTAATGTAATGCCTCACTCTATGTATATTTCTCTACATCTTTGATAACTTCAACCAATAGGCATTATCGTGCAACTTGTCGGCAATAGTATTATGCATCCAACATCAGTGATTGAGTATGTCCTTGTAAGAGTGAAGAATCTAATCTTCCGCACTGATTTCTATATTCTTGAGATGGAATATACACGAAACCAAGGACAAGCCCCTCTCAACTTTGTTTTTTTCTAAAATCATTAGTGAATGTTATTAAAAATAAATCAACAAATAAGGTAAAATTAAGCATATTAAGGGAGTAAATATTAATCATAGGGGGATAAATAATATATAAAATTATCTAAAATCCATTTTATTGTCATATTTATACACTATAATATTGTTTCTAGAATTGGGCCTATTATTGGAGAAACATTCAAAGTGAAACACATGTATGGAATTCCATTGTCAAAATATTACAATAGTGTTGTTCCTTCTCCCCTATAAAAAGTCCGCCTTTCTTAACACTTCATAAAACATCTAAAGCCACATTGTATGAAAAAATATCTATCCAAATATATCCTTAAAAGACCTCCCCTCAATCCTAGATGCCAAAACATTGTTAAATTCATCCATTGAAGACTTTTGGTACCTTCCGAAAGAAGTTTACTGATTAAGATTAATCTTTGATCCATATCCAATTTAAATTTTTTCTATTTTATGTACAATAAAGAATATTATTTATTTAATATTTGGACATCTTCTAAAACTTAATACATATCATGTATTTATAAAATATACATTTTATTTTTTAATTGTGTATATGTATGTGTGTTGATTGAATAAAATATTACATTGTAGGAACTAGTTGAAAAAAATATTTTTCATAAAATTAATGAATTTAATATGAGTATAGTAATTATTATTTTGTTGGCATACCATGAGATAGAAATTTTAATGCGGTTCGGTTATTATAAATTTAACTACTGGATTATTATGATAGTATATATATAAAACCTATAAATATATATGAACACGATTCAAGTTTTTAATGGAAAAAATCTAGTGATAAATGTATTTATATATATAATTCAAGATTAAATTTTTTTATAAAATTATGTTCGTGAACATTATAAACATGATAGGGATGTGGGGAGTAAACGCATCCCTCATGAATGTGGTTAGGCCGAGACATCATTCATTTTTTCATGCGACCTCATGGTTTTGTTTTCAAAATCATTCATAATGTTTTATGAAAATTCCTAGATTATTTTTATATTATTTTCAATTCATAATTATATTAAAAATATTAATGAATTTTAAAAAACGTAATTATTTTCATTAGTATTTTCAGGGGTATTTCAAAAATTATTTTCAAATATATCTATAAAATTGTGTCTAGAAATATTTATAAAAGTAATTTTGGAAATGTATTTTAAAAAATTATTATTCATCCATTTTAAAACCCCTTATTAAGAAAATAAAATTTCCTCCCATATATTAAAAATATTTCCACATGTATATTATATGTTCTATAATTGTTAAACTTGATTTTGGGGTCATCACATGAAAAGATAAATATTTTTTTTATTTTTTTGTTTAAATATCTGTTAAAAAGTTATGGTATTATCTAATTCTCCATAACATATAATGGAAAATATCTTGGAATATAGAAATTTATTTTTATTTTCATGTTTCATTAAAAAATTCAAATCATTTTCATATTGATTGTTAAAGCATGGGTTCGATGTCTTTAAAAGATCCCATTATCCACCATAGGGTAATGTAATCCCTAGTGTATTGACCAAACATGTCTATAGCTCCATGAAATATTCATTACATTTATAAATCCAATGAATCTTAATCTATTTCATATTATATTATTTAGATGATTATAAAGTCATGTGAAATTCTCTACAAGAAATTGATAATATTTGGGAAAGACAAGAAAACAATATGTGTTAGTCATAGTAGTAGTTCTAGTCTAATGACCAATTACACCTATAATTGAAGGATTTACTAATATACCCACACATAAGATTCAATTCCAAAATAATGAATAATTCTAAATATAAAATTTAAAATGGGTAAATTTTCTATATTGATTCTCCACATTGATTTTCCTTATATAGGGTATTTCGAACATCCAAAAAAATGAACTTCTTTCATTTTCTTGTTTTTTCATTATATTATCATATATTTAATAAATACCTCAAAAAACTAATCAAGTAAATCTTTAAATAATATATTCAATAAATACATGAATATATCATAGGAAAGAGTATAACCAAATCAAATCAACATAAATTTGTAGTGTACATACATTATATAGAATACTTTCTTAGGAATATCCATCTTATAGACCACCAATTAACGATATCATGAATGATGATTAATACTAGAAAATTATTACACACCATGAGGATGATAATACATTTCATTAATATAGGTTATATGATACTTTTACATGACATTGATATTCTTATGTTCTTAAAAACAAATTGAGAGTCACATTCATCCATCAAATTTCTTAAAGAAAAATTTGTTCCCCTCTATAATTGACAATGAAAATGGATTACCAAGTCAAGAATCTATTTCTATTTATTCATTAGTTACTACTAAACAATTGGGACCACTCAATATTGGGTCTTCCAAATAGGTTTAGAACTCGATATGACTTATATTTTGAACAATGCTTCTTGATTCAGTGGATGGATAAGAAATTTATATATAAATACATTATAAAACTATTAAAAAAATATTCATATAATTAATTTTGTAATTCTCCCCAACCATATGACATAAAAAAGATGTTTTAATAAGAATAATGACTAATATGGTGGATTGAATTTCTATTAAAATATCATATACATTATCAACTTGTAGATGATCATACGTTATTTCAATATATCAATAATAACTTACCCTATTTTAAATTTATCATTGATTTGTATAGATAGATCCAATCCATTCATATAATAGATTCAATAAAAATCACATGATGAATGAAATGTTATTTAAAAACTACGTTCCCATATTTTTTATATACAGAAGAATCATATACTATAGCTATGATCATAAAACAATAATAGGTTTTCACTACTAATTGAAAATAAAATATTTGAGGATTTACTATGATACCCTTATAAAATTCATATAAGTTTAAATACTGTATACATCCAAAATAAAATGCTTCCTTGACAATTCTTTAAGGGATGTTTTGTGTACCTTTCACTACATCATTATAATAACTGTCATAAAAAATGGATAGCACATGTGGTTTATTTTTCTCTATACACGGAATAGTAAAATATATAAATCCCCATTATTAACCATCATAACAGTGCACTAGTTTGAAGAAATCTCATAATAATTTAATTTCAATCAATTTAATTTGGGTGGGGAAAACTATGGTTCATTTTATATACTATAATCATTAGTCATCCATTCCAAATTCAATGCCCAGATGAAAATCCTATCAAAGCATGAAATTTTTACCAAACCAATTAATAAAATATCCATAATTATTTCTTCCAAAATTTGATCTCAAATGAAGACTCATCATCTTCCTTCCATAGTTTTTTTGGAATTTACATTGACATTCATGTTTATTTTCTTATAAAAAATATGATATTTATGGGTATCTCAAATATCCCATGAATACTTGAATGTTCATCAACAAATTTATTTATATATACAGAATCCTATTATTGAATACTCCATTAAGAGACATTATTTTATAGAGAAAAATAATTTATCAACATCTATATCAGGAAGGATGAATATATCAGATGTGTACTTCACATGACTTGTAAATAATTCCTCATTGGTACAAATATAATAATTATTCTTCTATTATTGTTCAAAAAAATTCATCTCTCTTTTCGTACATCGAATACAAGGAATGTACTTATTGATAAATAGTCTCTTAAATATATCACACTTTATGAAATAAATTTTTTCATGTTGCATCATGTTCATGACAAGATTTACCATTTATCTTTATCTCCTTCAAATAGAAAAAATATCTGGAGTAAATGCTTCATATTTTGAGAAGTTTTGATGATAAAGTATTTATTTAGTGGATCAAAAAAATTACCATGAAACTAGTGGATCAGAAAACAAACTCAGAGAATGTACTAATTTCATTATAAATGAATCAAACATTTTTGTTCCAACCTTTTATTGTTTATAAACTCAATCTAATTTATACCCTCATAATGTTGGGTGAGTATATTGATGGAACTTTTTATTCCAAATCCAATACAAATTGGTTTCATGGTAGGAAAATAATTTCATTTTTAATCTTATTCATTATTAAGATCATTCATTCAGGTTTTATACATATACCAAACAAAATTTAATGTGTGAGAATGAATAAAAAACATTAAAATAACATAATAATGAAATGTTGGTAATAGTATTACTAAATCACTAAACATGTTTTTCATTCTATGTAAACATAGAAAAATCCTTGGTCATTCATGGTCACTAATAAAACATTAGTATTTTATGATATAATTTTTATTATTCATAGGTTTCTTTTAATATCCAATTATTTTATAGTATATATATTTTAAATAAAATTCAACTCTTCATTATCTTACTTCTCACAGAACATTAATATTAAGAAAACTCTAAAATATTATTAATTCACCACAATCATTATAAACTAGTATTTAAATTGGAAAGAATGAATATTATCGATAATAATATGAAATATATAATTTTCTAACACATTTTTTATGTTTTAATTTATTTTTGATGAATATGCACATAATTTTTAGTTATTTCAAGACATTCTTCAAATATTTCCTTTCATAAAAAAGGGATTTCTTATATCATTATGAGAGAAATTTTAAAGAATTAATTATTGAAACATTTATAAATTTATTTTGATAAAACAAACATCATTCAAAGATTTATCATTTCAAAACTACCTAAGGATAATATAATATAATTTTCTGATGGGTTTAATTTTTTTATAGAATAGTCAATAGTGTAATTTGTTATAAAACTCCGATTTTCATTATATTTTAATGTCATTTTATGATTCTAAATTGATATAAATTTAAATTAATAATAGTTATATATAATCTAATTATTTACATTAAATCAATATATATTCACTATTTTTTATAAATCCATTTTTGGGAATAACAACTCATTTCCAAATAAATGAGTTTTCATTAAATTATGTCAGGAAATATTTAAACATACTATTAAAAATTATATATATTGAATTTTTAAAATTGATTCCTTATTTTTAATTAAAAGGTCCAAATTATTATATCAAGTAACATTCATTTTTAGGCATAAAATATTCCATGGTAAATAAAATATTAGTAGTGGTATAAGTAAGATAATGTAGAGGGATAAAGATAAAAGGTAAAATCATAATATAATTAAAACTACATCAATAAATTTCATGATGATTTTTATCTTAAACCTATCACTCATTATAAATATTAATTATCATATATTTCTTTGGAATTAATTCCACCCAAATGTGGTTGTATTTAAATATAAATTAATCAATATTTTATCTCAAAAAACCACCCTTCTGTTAGTATAAATACCACTCTTCAACACCCCCTTTATCATCATAATACATGAATGTATTAAAATATTTAAGCATAAGAATCAATCCCAATCACCCCACGTCTATATTCTAATAGCCTCAACCATAATCCATTTCCATGTTGCTTAATTGGTCCTTCAAAGATGTGGTGTTCAAGAGATAACATTAGGAAACAATCTCCCTTAATTATTTTTATTTTTCTAATATATATTCACCTCCTTCATCCGTAAAATCATAATAATTACAGTCAAATTTATATTTCATAATTTATTATTTATATTTTAATATCTTTTATACACCCCTTTTCTTATATTAACTTATTCAAATAAATTAATCCATTATCCAATTTATAATGATTAATTGTCATCATGGATAATTTTTTTTTACAGAACTGCCCTCATGTATGATAAAAAAAAGTGTTAATATAGTTAACATATATTATAATTGGTATATTATAAGATAATTAATTTTCTAGAACTAATATATATACATAATTTTAAATTTTACAAAACTAGATCTTGACAGTTTGAAAAAACTACAAAAATAAACCTAAAGTTTATCATTTATGTTTTCTCAAATAAATCATCCTACTACAAAAAATATACTAGATATATGAAACCATTTTAAATTATGGATGTAAACTAATACCATTTCATTTCAATTAGGGTTTTTTTCCCATTGGAATGTAAAATATATATTTATACATACATCAACAAACCATGAAACAAACGTACCTGAAACATTGAAAATAATGAAATATTATTAATGAGGCCATGGTAAGATGTTATAAAAATATTGTATAAGATATTATATGTATTATTATAGTTATATATATTAATAATAATACGGTTTAAATATTTATATAGTACTTTAATGTAATGAAAACAAATGAGGATGTCTGAGGTAAGGGTTTCTCATCTAACTTTTATATCGGTGAGTTATATACCTACTTTATCACTTATTTCTCTTTTGTGGTGTGTATAATGACATTTGATATAGTTTTTAATGAATATCATAATCGTCATGTTATTAAATGCGTAATATTTAGATTATTATTTTTATGTGGCATACGATTCTACTGATTACAATGTGGTAATGGATTTCATAACTCACATTCCATACATTGAGTTAATCTTCTACATCAATGTATATTTCATGTTAAGATTATCTGTGAGATGTTTTTTAATTATATTGAATTTTATTTTAAATTTTTTATTTTTATTTTAAAAATATACACCTATTCAATTTATTTTATTATTAATAAATTCAATGATATGATCAATATAATGGATATTCATTTAAAACTTAAAATTTTAAAAAATCAATCAAAAAAACTTTTTCATACGTTTTCTTGTTTTCTAAAGTTGTTTTAATATTTTTACTAATATTTTATTATTTTTAAAATTAATATTTTCTCATGTTTTAATTTTTACCAAATTGTTTGAATGCATTTTTTTTAATTTCTTAAATCACGTTATTTATGAATCTACTGATATAAATTTGGGTTGATTGTTTTTTAACATATACATCATGAGGGGATATTCCTGTCATAATTATTCCGTAATTATTTGATCTTATGTTTTCATGATTAGAAGGTTTTTTCAATGAAAATGTTCTTCATTTGAAATTTTTTGAATCATAAATAAGAAATCATTTGAAAATGAAAAATTCATTTCCAATAATTGTTTCTTATGATCTTTATAATTTTTTTTCTATATAATATAACATTATATGATATTTCATATGGTTTGTTAGGGATATTATTCAAGGATAATATTCTTATTATAATTATTTTTGGATAATATTTATTATGTAATGACAATTATTAAACATGTTTCTTTTCCACAATTTATGATATGATGAAATGTTTATAAAACGAAATTTTTTTTAGGAGTTATTATATTATTTAGGTTCTTCTAGTACACATATATATTGTTTTTAATATATAATTGGTGGGAAATATACCACCCTGTAATTAAGTGGTTAATGATTTATATCTAATTAAATAGATATTATAGGAACATTGAGTAAACATAATTTAGTAATATAGGTCTGGAATAAGATGTCAAACTAGATCAATAAGGAACTTTGTCCCCTATGATAGTCATCAGAGTGATTCGTGGCTACTATGATGGTTTTGGTAGTGAGAACATCTCACTACGATGGTCACTGTGATGGTCCATGACAAATAAGGAATTTATTTTTTACGATTGTGGTCATTCCACAATTCCATGTATTATTCCAATGTTATTAACTCATGGATTCTGTTTATTAATCATTCATGTGTTATGAATATATATAATTAATTAAAAAACTCATGATTATGATCTTTGATATATATAGTTTAATTTTCAAATGTTATGTCCATGTTCTTATGAATTTATCATTATACTATGATATATATCCCCACTTTTTACCCATAAAAAGAATCAAATATCACACTTTTCTTATGTTTTATTCCCCGGATATGAAGAAAAGTTTTGATTATTATTTGTTATTAGGGGTTCTATTTATGAATCAGTAAGGTTCAAGCGATATAGATGTTTTAAAATCAATATTTTAGGTTCCCAGATAACCAAGGACACTAGTCCCATAAGGTTTTGGAGTGGTTTTATTATGTTATTTAATGAAATTTATGAAATATATATGTAATATCTATGTATGATAAGAATGGGCCATTATAGTTGGTAGCAAAGAATGTATTAGATAAACATTGGAATAAATGATGATATAACCTTTGTAAGAACCCCAAAGGTATATCTATAATACAATCCAATATCGTTTTTGCAATAATCATGAATAAACTAGGTTATATAAAATTTTTTATATAATAGAATATATATATATATATATATATATATTAATTCTTCTATTGAGGTTTGGGGGAATGTTTATCCTAAAAATATTTTGATTCTCCCTGTAGTTGAATTTTATGTTCTTCATGGCATGTATTGGATTTCATAATTATGGTATTATATAAAATTATAGGGAATAGAACTAAAATTCCATATTCCAAATGATCCCATAATCATTTATCAATAAAATAATGAATATGATATTACAATGAAAATTTCATGCATTGCGCGGGTTTTAATTTTGATAAATGAATATTATTTATCTCAATGGTATGGGGATAAACTCATAACTAAGGAAACAAATACTACATGAGAGTTTATTCATGTATTTTTAGAATATTTTTTAGGTCTTCAAATGAGTCATGAAGTTGAGTTTTCATTTAGACTCAAAAAAGATTCACTGGCTATTTTTATGTATCCTTATACAATATCCCCAAATGAGTTGTAGTTACTAATGAAGAAGAAACTTGAAAATATTGATATGGGATTATATTCCCTAGTTTATCTCCTTTGGGTGAAAATATTATGTTTATTATAATGAAATGTTAATCAATTATACTTGAGGTTTTTTATTGATAATAATATAAGATCGCTGTTAAAAAAAATTATCCACATTCCCATATTGATGTATAATTTGATGAAATATGTGGAGATTAATGCTTTTCCAACACTTAACATTATTATGGAAATCATAAATTATGAACTAAGAAGGAGGATATTTCCTACATTTCATTTTGTATCTGGTATAGACACTATCAATATATAGTGATTGATTTTTGTCTTCCTAATTACCCCTCTATCTTCATGGTTTTAATGAATAATGTATTTATACATTATTTTGATTATTTGTCGTATTAATTATAGTTTATATTGTTTTATAATAAAAGATTAACGAATAATATGGGAATTAGATGAGGATTTTGATGATGCATATAAGGAATGTGAAACTATGTGAGAAATTTTACCAATGAGGAATTTTGGAGTTATAAATTTTCATTTTTGTGTTTTATAATTTCATGGGATGATATATGAAAATATTCATTAATGACAGGGTCTATTAATTAATATATTAAAAATCAACGGTTATTGTGATCCATGTATTTTTTTGGGTTTTACGGATATTATCAAGGATTTGTGAGTTATTTTAGATGATTAACTACTATACATAACATGTTTACTAGGAAATTATTAAAGTTAATATTGAGGGAGAAATGTGACACTAATTTCAAGGAGTGGAAAAGAAGGACAATCAGTGCTCATATGATATAACAAACCTGTAGTGTAGAGTGGTTTTTGATCTATAATGAATCATTGAATAAGGATCTTAGATTTGTTCTATTGAAAATAGGAATGGTGGTACCGTATGGCTCATGAAAATTGATGGTCCATGAGAAACATTATCTAACATATGATTTTGAGATAGCTGATGTATTATTTGAAATAATGATATGGAGCCATTATATATATGGAAAACATGTTACATATATACTGAACATGAAATATTAAAGTATATTTTCACTGAAAATAGTTGATAATGAACCAAAGGAGATGGTTTGAGATGATTATAAATTAATGATTTTATAAACAATACCACCATTAAAAAGAGAAAAAGGTTGAGGGCACTTTGATAGGAATGTATTATTCTAGCTTATCTATGATGAGAATCACAAAATATCCAATTTTTATGGATTTAGGCTGGATTGACATAGAAATATTAAAGGAAGAGGAGAAAATTTAACTCAAACAAATGAATGTTCATCCAACTATTCAAGTGAATACTAATCCGCTGAATAATGGTGATATAGAGAAATAAAAGAATGTATTAAAGTTTCTTAAGTTCAAACCTAACTATGATAAACTAATAAATTTCTCAAACCACATATCAATTTTTCTCATACTATATTTGAATACGAATCTAATGGATTAGGATCAAAGTATCTCTTTCTCTATTTAACTTGGATTTACAAAGGTATATAATGACTTGATAGAATATTTCTCGTTGTTTGGAAGGAAGTTATATATTAGAGAGTAGGATTCATAGTGGTTGGTTTTTCAGCAATATAATTCTTTGTTACCATATTATAATGGGATTTTACAACCACTAACAATACATGATTTGAAAAGTAAAATGTCACCCTAGATTTTGTTATTTAACACCCCAAAACATATAAAGGCTATAACGCAATATGGGATATAATTGATCACCTTAAAAAGTAAGAACTCTTAATTTATTTTATATAATATTTATTGTATGATAAATATTCTAATATATATATAAAGTGGTAAGATTTCATAGAGTATGAATTTCATTATTATATATTCAAGATATGAGATTTACCTCAATTTCTGGTGAAGTATTCAGGAGGCTCTTGAAACATAGTAATGTTTGAGCACTACTAATCTTCATCAAATAGATGATCATTCTTAGGGGAACATTCAAACTCTAGTAAAAAAATTCGATATATTCCCTTGTGGATATAAAATGTGGTTGGGATGAACACCTTCCATTGGTATAATATCCTTATAAAAATATCATTCATTGTAGCACTTAGATGGATCCTTATGAAGATTTATATGGTTTAAAGTATAAAACACCATTATAATGGAATCTTGTTTGGGAAATAAAACTATTAAGAATATATATTGTAAAATATATGGTAGATATGGTAAGATCCATTAAAATATGTTTATGCTAAAAATCATTGATATGTTCTAGTGTTTGAAGTGGGTTGTATGGTATTTCTATGAGTATGTCCCTAGAATTGTGTGGATATATATGACTGTAAGTCCAATATAATGTAGATGTATAACATTCCATTTTTATATTATGGATCGTATCAGGATAATATCATATAGAATATAACTTCTACCAAATCACACTCAATATCATAATCTATGCCATATAACTCTATTTAAGAAGCATAAAACTGATCTTTCACAACTAATAAAATCATAGGTCATTTCACTAGGGAAAGTAAATTATTTTGAAAATATTACTATAGATATTTTTTATCATATATATATTTATATGAAACATTTCCACTTAGCTGGATATTTGTTTATGGTGAAATGAACCATTTGATGATGTTATGGGGGAATGTGATGTTATGATGAGTCAGAGGAATCCCAATCTATTTTTATGTGAGTTTTTAATTTTATAGGATAAATTCACTTTAATGGGGGTAGAGGATGAGGGACTAAAATTTTATAGTATATCTATTTTTATGTAAATTTAATCTCTTTGATAGATTATTTTTCAAATAACACCCGGATTAAACAAAGACCGATTTTTTTAACACGATCATTATAACATAAATATTTAATTAGAGACAATGAATATTATTAAACACATTATGAAATATATAATTCTCAACTCATTGTTAATTTTTTTTGTTATTTCTTTTCAAATGTTCACATAATCATTTGTAAATTCATTTTATGTTTCAAATAAATTTTTTCTTCAAAATGGGATTATTATTGATTTCCAAAAAAATAAATATAATTCACATATGAATTTTTTTGAAAAGGTACTTGATAAAATTAACACCATTTTTTAATTTACCTTTTAAAAACTTTTTAATGATAAATTTAGGATAATTTATAAAAAGTGAAATTATTCAGGGAATAGTATAAAATGTATTTTTTTATAAAAATTTCATTTTAATTATATTTAATATAAATTTTAATATTTTTAATTTACCACAATTTAACAGTTGTTATTTTTAGTTACTAATAATCTATAAAATAACATTTAAAAAACTTTAATCCTAATTTTTGTATAATTATATTTTTATTCTTCAAAACACATTTCTCCAAAAAACTATTTTTCATTTAATTATAACCATTTAATTTTAAATGAAATTTTCAAACTAAAGTGTTTATTATTTTAAATAATAGATCCCATATTTTTAATCGGGAGGTCCAATTATGTTTCAATGGTTATTTTAATTTTTAGGCATAAAAAGTTTTCTTGTTAAAAGAAATATTTGACATTGTATATTTGAAATAATGTTTCTAGTAAATATTAAATGGAAAGAGGCTTGTAGATATTCAAATAATTACAAAAAATTTCTTACACACTCTCCCCCCTGTCTAAGTTTTTCTAATATCACATAAATACCCATTCCATGTACTTTAATGGGTCCCTGATAGAGGTTATATTAAAGAGATAAATTTCACAAACAAGATGCTTTAATTTTTTTTCTTTTCTACCTTATCATCACCTCCATCAACCTTAAAATTATAATGAATACAATATAATATATATTGTATTTTTTATTATTAATTTAATATCTTCTTTCCTCCCCTTTTCTCATCTCCTCTAATTCAATGTAATAAAACCAGTATCCAAATTATTATTGCTAACCATCTTTCTAGATAATTATTTAACATTTTCCACTACCACATTAAATTCATGTCATAAAAGTATTATTATAGTCAAATAAAATGTTAGTATAAATATTATTGATATTTTTAGGATTAGTAACTTCTATATATTCCAGTTATTCTATGAAATGAAACAACTTCATGACGGTTAGAAAAGAGAAAAATCAACTAAAAAATTTTCATTAACATTTTATAAAATGAATTATACTCATACTAGGAAAAAAAAGTTATATCAGACCATTTAAATATAAAGAATTTAATGATTAATATTTCATTATAGTTTGGTTATTTAATTACCATTTTAAAATAAAATACATAATTATACTCAAATGAACTGACCATAAAACCAAGAAAACAATACACTACAAATAATGAAAATAATTAAATATTATTAATTAACAAGTGGAAAGATGCTATAAAATGGATGTTATTATAAATTTTATTATATTTTTTTAATTTATTAATAACATTATTTAAAAAATTAATAAATATGATAAATTACCCACAACTAATAGAAGGTGTTAGGTAAGGGTCTGTTGTTCAACTTTTACTTCTGTTGGATATATTCCTTATTCAACACTTATTTATTTTGTGTGGTGACTATAATTACCTTTTATATATCATATCATGAATACAAATATATTAATTTTATCCAATATTTCACTTTATATTTCTTACTTTTATATGGAATATGAGATGATTGATTACAAATTTATGACGGATTTCATAACTCAATTTCAATTGTTTGTGTAAAAAATATACTGTATTGATTATTCCATGTTATGAAAATTAGTGAGATCAATTTCGATTATCATATATTGTTACTAAACTTGTTTTATGTGTATTTATATATGATAATCATAATCTATTAATTATGTTAATGTTCACATAAATTATATTTTATTTATAAGCTACAAAACTTTATTTTTGTAAAATTTCTCTTAAAACATTAGTAATATTCCAAGTAAATGGTAACTAAAACTATATCCAAATATATTTTTTATTTTATATTTTGATTTATTAGTGTTATTTTTTCCCAATTTAAAATTTTTACAAAATGGTTTAAAACAAATATTCTTTAAAAATAATGACATTTGTGATATATATCTCGAAAAAATAGAAGGAATGTACTTTTTTAAATTATATGCAATTTGTAGATTTTCTATTCAAAAAATTTATTATTAATTTATGTTTCCATTAAAACGTTACTAGTTTCTTTTCAGTGAATATTTTTTACATTATAATGGAGCATCACCATAAAAAGAGATGACTTGGAAATAGAAATCTTATTTTTTTAATTTATTATTTGAAGTGATTATTCAAAAATGTTTTCCATATAAGATAACATTTTTTGAAATTATATATCAAATAGTGGGGATAATATTCAATGAAATGATAATTAATCACTTTTTGGTTGATTTATTTTTATGAAGGAATTATTTATAAGACACATGTTTCTTTTCAGTGGGGTATGCTATGATGAATTACATATTAAATGTTATCTCTTATTATGGGTTATGATATAATTTATGTTATTTATGAACACATATATGTGATTTTTATTATATGATGGTTGAGAGATATATATATCTTTAATTTATTGAATATTGATATATATCTCATGAGATTGAATAAACTGGAATGGGGAGTTAACCAAATTTTATCATATATGACTAAAACTAGAAGTGAAACGGGTTCAGTCAGGAAGATTTTAACCATAGATATTCTTTGAATTGAACATTAACTACTACCACGGTTATTTGGGTGATCCCACTATAAAAAATATATAATATTGGAGGTGGTTATTTAGAGGGGTTCATGCACAACCCCACTTAAATTCATTTACTTTATAATTAGAGGGGGTTCTGTAAAACCCCCATCAGATCATCTAATTTAACGGGGGGTATAAACCCCCTATATATTCAATTTCTATATAAATTATAGAGGGTTATATACAAACACATATTGTAATCTAATTTAGAGGCTGTAATGAACCCCCATTAATTTAATAAATTAATGGTGGTTTTGAAACCCCACTAAATTATTTAAGATTATTTTTCTATATATGTAGTTGGATTTTAGAGAGTGGTTTGAACAAAATGTTATTTCTGAAATTATAGGTGGTCCATAACCACCAATAATCCTTGATATTAGTAGCGGTTTACAAAATCCATTAATGTATTAAATATTGGGTGTTGAATGACCCCTATACAATCTTAAATTATGGCGCATTGGAAACCTCCTATAATGAATACAATTAGAGGGGGTACAAAAACCCCTCTAATCTGAGATATTTGAGGGAGTTGTAAACCCCAACTTTTTATAAATCTATAATATATATATTTATGTAACATAAATTAAAATGTATTTAAAACATTATATGAACATATTATATGAAATATTTATATTATTGTATTTAATTTTATTTATAGATCTAGAAAAATATTATTGTATAATATTATGTACATTAATATATATTTATTTGTAGAAATTGTATTTTATATAATATTAATTACATGTAATAAAAAAGAATAAACATATTATATAAATATATACATTAATATAATTTATTTAAAAAATATATCATATAAAAACGAAAACAATTATTTTTTATATATTGTATTATATTAATTATAACTATATTTTTATATAATATTTTGTGACAATATATTATATATTATTAATATTATATGAAATTAAATTTATTAAAATAATTATATAACGACCCCAAATTCTCACACAATGTTATATCATCTTCTTAGATGAATATTCATTACATTTTACAAACACAAAACTGAGGATGGTATTTGTTTTGTTCCGCGAAAAACATGGAACAAAATCATCAAATTTTGTGAGAGGTCTTTGAAATCTCCAGTAAAGTCCATCTAAATTAGTTCTATTACTTAAAATATTACTTTATAACCATGGGAATTGAAGCATAAGAAAAAGAGATCTCATAATCCTGGAAAGGGTAATGATTGGAGATATATAACAATAAGAGGAGTATAAGGGTATATGAACATGGTCATACAATTTGAAAAGAATACCCCTCATGCTAAAGATCATTTTATTGAGTTATGGAATAAGCCATTTCAGTTCATAAGACATGAATCATAATATAATAAAATAACATGATCTATCAAATTATAACTATGAAATAAGACATCGAATATTTGGAATACACATAAGAATATAAAATTCTATTTTTTGGATTCCTAACATGAGGAAAAACATATTATTCTTGGGATAATAACCCATGTACCTATATGGGACTTGGGAGGAACTCCCACATCTATTGTGAACATAGAAAGGCCTCTCATGTACCCTTTTGTTATAGGCATGTCATTAACTCTCATATACCCTCTTCTTAAATGAATGGGATAACCTCCCTTATAATCTCTTACTGTGGGCTTTGGATGACCACTGAAGAACCCTTTGAGATGATATGTCATATATCATTACCCATATAATTGGAGATAGATATATTTCTCACATTTCACATAATTATTTAATAAATATTTCTTCCACAACATCAAATACATTAATCATATAACAACCCATTAAATGAAATGGGAAACCTGAACATTTAATCATATCATATCATGTAAATAATTTACATATTTCATAACAATATCATCACAGAATAAATTTTGTAATCAAGAGGATTTAAATAGTATTTTATCATGGTGTAACTTCTAGAATAAAATTGGGTTTCATTAAAAAAATTCACCTTAAATATAAACCATTTTCTTAATGAATAAAAATGGTTTTTGTGGATAATATAAAATATAAAGCATAATATATTTTAGTGGAAGTCATCTTATATATAGAAGAATTTTATAAATTCACATGGAAAATTTCATAAGGAAAATATCCAATTTTGAAAATGACAATCATAAAACAATTATACAAATATTTTTCTTTTAAAATAACATTAGAAAATTATAAATAATTCATAGAAAATTAATTTAAATCATTCTTGTGGAAAATTATAAATCCAAATTGAAAGAATATTTTTATAATATAAATACTTATAATAAAATTTCATTGAAATGAACATAAAAAACTAATAGGGGAAGCATTTAAAATCATTTATAACCCATTCTAAACATATTACCTTTTGAAAAGAGAAATATATGAAAATTAAATTTTCAATTCATATCATTCAAAATTATATAATAAATAAGTATCATTCTAAAAATATTATATAAATATTTTAATACGAAATTCATCAAATTGAGTTTAATTGGAGTGGATAATTCCATATATTACATATACATAAAAATAAGTATTCCTTTCTTATTTTTGATAGATGGAAAAAAGTTAGTTGAGCATAAAATTAAACAAAGATTCCATTTTAAAAAATATTTTAAAAATGATATTCATGGATAAAAATTTGTTTTTAATAAAAAATTTGAGTATTTATGACATTTTTTTGAATTCATGGTTTTTAGAGAAAATAGTATTTCGAATTAAAAGAGGAATATACATTGATTTTTTTTAAACATGTTTTTATTAAGTAACAAATTTTGGAAAATGATTTTATTACAGTAAATTTCATGAATAATTAAGGGAGAATAAAACGAATTATAATTCACAACATAGGGATCATAAGATTTCATCAATGGTAGTATAATCATAAAAAATCATGATAAAAAATGGGATTTTATAAATAACTGCTTTCCACATTGGTAAAATTGAATCCTAATCCCAATGAAATAATAAAATTAAATAAATATTAATATATCAAGGAAACATGTAATTTTATGATATAACACCTCAAAATGGTGGTAGATACACCTCGTTGAGGAATATGTGTGCATAATATTACATGTGTCTCAAAGAAGTAAAATTCAGACAAAAATTCCCTTACAAATTTGGTAACATTTTAACAATAACCCCCATGAATGAGATATCAATAAATCGATACCTAAATACTAATAACATTTAGTTGAATGATATTAAAATAAATTCATTGGGTATATATACTTCACATTAATGGATCTATTTCTCAATATTTCATATGTCTCATAAATGAAAAATCTGATATTGAAATCGGTCAACATAAGCATTAACATCCCATGTACATGATGAATAATCATGTATAATAAATATAATTTTATTATAAATATAATACATAACAATATTAAATTAAATCAATCGACATATTATTTTATTATGCACATTTATTACTTGTTTATTAACAATTTCATGTTAAAGTTATGTATCTTGTAATAAGTACTTTGGCCTTTTATATGTTATTTTGTTATCTATTTTGTTCTCAATAACCTATAATAAGTCATTGATATCCATAATTGTTAACATGATATTAATATCATATATACTTAGTGTATATGTATTTACAATATTATGAAAAACATAAAAATTGGAAATAAAATACGTCTTTTATAAAGATAGTATGTCATATGCACGTAAGAACGATGTTTTCATCTCCATGTCTGAATGAATAAAAGAAAATTATTTGATATATTTTCATTCTAGAATCATTTGTATGATATATTTATAATTTTTTTTATTAAAAAATACTTTAATGAATCCCATATTAATTATCCAATTCATTTTATGTGTTCCTACATAAATACTTGTGTTAATTTTATAAATTGAATTCTCAAAAATATTAAAAATTTATTTCTAAGATAATTTCCTAATAAAAAAGGGAAAAACTAATATTCAAATAAAAATTGATTTTAAGTCAGAAATGGGATTTAGTTTTACCTGATGTCTAGAAAAAAATATTATGTGTTTTAATATTTTCTAGAATATATATATATATATATATATATATATATATATCACTTAAAATAATTATCTACTATTAATTTTCAAAATTAATCAATATAAAACACAAATATGTGTAAAAAATTAGATCTCTCGTAAAATGTTTTCCTTTTATATTCAAAAGGGGCTTAATTTCATTTATTATTAATTGGTCACCAAATAATTATATTAACATGTGTAAATAGTATTTTACTAATTTATTTAATCATTTTAATACCTTTTATTCTAACATCTAGTTGGTAATTGTCATATTAAATATTAATAATAATATATTATTATTTTTATTACATTTTGATAAAACTCTATATTTCATGTATCGCAATCTATAGAAGGAACACACTATTGTGTGTAAAAAAATCCAACATTGTTTTGCAGGTACCATAATCTAATATCAATGTTATAAATAATACAACATTAACATTGTGTTTCTTATAAATCATACTTATCTTTGAGTGTCATTCAATGAAATCCAACAATGAAATTTTATTTATGGGAATAAATTAATTGATAAAATAATTTGGTGTTACAACATGCACCATTAAATATTCACATTTCTGTAATATAATGAATTTTCAAATTTACATAATCATATATACTTATTAATTTAATAGTTATGTCTTATTTACTAAGGCTATCATATGTGGTTGGTTTCACTCCATAACCCATTTTAGTAGTCATTAATCACTCCCAAGGTTTTCATAACAGATTGGGTTAATCCCAAGCCATTTAAATGTCCATGAATCACTCCTGAGACTATTATATTATATAGAGTCCCTCAAAAAACAATTTCCACTCTACATTTTAGTTCAATTTATTTCATGATATTTTAATCATTACTCAATACATGTTAGGGAGATATATGTCCACACATCACATTATTAAAATGATTTGTATGTGTCCAAAAAATAATATATAACATTCATCACATCATAACCCCAGAAAATCAATGGGTTTCACAAACATTTATTCATATAATAATATGTTGAAATGAAATGGGTTTTATAAACACATCATCATTTTATTATAGAATGACTAATAAAAATTAAATAGATTTCATATTAATATTATAATCATAAACTAAAAAAATTCAAAGAATGAGTAATATGGTATCCTTGGATCAAATACCTAGATAATCATAGGTGAAATTAAGGGATATTTTCACAGATGAATATAAAGACCATAAATATGTTAGTTAAAAATTTATTAGAAAAACACAATTACCATATTTTAAATCAATTATAAATAGATAAAAATGATGAATATATTTTGAACAGAATATTCATTGATAACAATATTGTAAACATTTGATGGAATATTTATTAGAATCCGTGGTCATTATGGAATGAATTTTCATTTATACCATACATGAAAAAAGAAAAATTTCCTTCCAAATTATTTTAATAACCCAGGAAGTAACACGTTTTTCAGGACCCGTCCCTTGAGGTTCGTACTGTTACTACCCCATGCCTGCCTCTGAATGGCCAGGGGCTGGAGACTAGAACCAAAGGCATCAACCTACAAGGGAGATTCATTTACTTGAGTACCTATATGAACACCCAAAACTAAACAAGTCCATCACATTAAAAAGGAAACTAGTATCACTCAAAAAAAGATGAGTACATGTTATACTAAAATAATTTTTCTGGAATATGTACCCAATATAAGAATTTATAACAAAAAAGTACAAAAAAAAGAAACTTTGATGGAAATATAAAAAAATACACCATGTTATCATGAAAGTAGTTTATCTATTAGTAGAATATGTTTAATGTCTTATCCACCCTATCCTACTGGGCCCCTCCTGGTCATAGTCCACCAAGTCCACCATCGTAGTGTTTTCCGGTCCTGTCTCCCTCAGCACCTTTGGGTCCCGGTCCACCAAAGACTATTTCGAAATTCTGATCACTTGCATGGGCCACAATATGGATGCTCAGATCCCGTGTAGGGGGGAGTAATAGGAAACTCAGTAGGGAAACAAAAAAAATGAAATACCACACAACAGTCATCAAATTAAAGATGGAAGCACAAGCCATCTTAGAAAATGTATACATTTTGGGTATTGAAAGAAGAATAATCAGTCATGTTATTGATTACCTAAACTACTAGAAAATCCTCCACTATTGAGTACATTGAGCTTTCTAAGTCATACAGAATCCAATTCCGACTAACCTTCAATTGATTTAATACTCATCCTTGATTGGTATTGTGGGTATTCTGGGGAAAACAGAGTTGCTCCCCACCGTGGGCCTACCGGTTCACACAGAGTAGCCTCCCAACTTGACTAGATTGAGATACTATTCTTATCATGTATCATGGTTATATTTTGTCACACAGAGTCTCTCACCACTATGGGCATGCTGGGTCACATAGAGACGCATCCCACTGGGTCGTCGTTGAGTCACACAGAGTTGATAGTTAGCAGTCTTCATGTCTCATCCAATCGTAGGGTTCCGATTGTAACACACTTGAGAGAACCCCCCCCCCCATTAATACATTATCCATGTATCAACATCTATTACAGCCACATAATGTCATGCCAAAATATCTTCCTCATCATTATTGTCACAACACCACAAACAGCTCGTCAATCAGATGTGTTGTTTGCATGATACATGTGTTTTATTAAAAATGGTCATGTTGTGTCTTGGCCTGGTCTGACCCAGTCGGACAAACCTGACTAACCCAGCCATGGGGTCCCACAAAACCTGGTTTAAATTTCATAGACTTGACCTGAAATTTTTTGGGTCTGGTCTGCAGGTCCGACCCACTAGCAGCGGGCACAGCCCGACAGCCCGAAGGTCGGTCGCAGAGGTGGCCAGAGGTGCGTCATCCAGCCGTGATGCATCCAGCTTCCACATCCCACCATAGCTTCCCCGTAGATGTGTGGCGACCTCCTTATGTGGTTGAGGGACCCTGGCTCGCCTACCGGCCGGATGGCATGGATGGGGTCGTCCCTGCACGTGTCGCCAAGCAGGCGCCACCTCTCCCCACTACTGTAGTCGCCTCCTGCTGATGTGGCATGCCGACGAGCATGTCGCCACCTCTACCTGAAGAAGCTGTCGGTGAAGACGCGCTAGTATATTGTTTGATGGACCACTGAATGAACACTGGTGGTCCATTCATCATGCTACCTATGCCTGCGCGCTCCGGGTAATGTCCTCTTCACCGCAAAGGTCCCAAAATCATCTTGCTACCACTATGAGGTTGCAGGCACAAAAAACACCAACAAACAAGGTGCTCGAGTTTTGTTCATGTTGGCCCACACCCTCAACATTTGAGGTTTAAATCAGGTAAAGTTATAGGGTGTTTTAGTTCAATCAAAAGATGATAATTTCAATCCTGGATAACAAAAAATATAAAAAAAGTAACCCTTCATAAATACATGATTCCCAAATTATCTTATTCGTGGGTTAATCCACATTCATCATTTTTAGAAAATAACAAGGAAGAAAATTAATATAAATTTTCCCCCTACCTATTTGATGTTTGATGCCGCATCATTTTATAGTCGAGGATTAAATATGTCAACATCATTCGTTTCTTTGGGCACCATTTTTCTGAGGTGCATCAAAGAAGATGGATGTTCATTGGAATTTTTCATTCTTAGATTGAGAGGATGTTCTTCAGACGTATTTCAGAGAATCCTCATTTTTTAATTCCTCATTTCACTAACACATCATCAAAATAAAATGAAAAAATTTCATAATGTTTTTTAAGATGCGATGTTGTGTCATTACACTGTTTCATTTATGAAAAAACATCACTATAATATGTTATTTAATCATCATTATACTTCATGTTAGTGAGCTATTAATGAGGCTCATAAATGCACCTCATCACCTCACCACATCATTTCTGCCCACCAGTCAATAAATTTGAAATGAAAATAAAATAACTTTTTAAAGATATATTTATTATTTTTTGAAATATCTGAAAATTAACTCTTCTATTTGGCCCTTTCCAGAAGAAGTTAATTCATTTCTATGAGAATCCAATGATTTTGATTTTAACGACACCCACATATTTTCAATTCGAGCACCAGTTCAAATGTTATAAAAACCCGCTCACATGTTTACTTATGTGAACTTAATAATTGTTCAATATTTTGTTCCCGGCACAACTGGCCTCAGAATAACACTCTGTCAAAGTTTGTGGTCTTAGAAAAATTCCATAAAATTAAAAATATGAAAAATTATTTCCAATACATTCCATTCTCCCCAACATAAGAATTTTCATCCCTGAAATCCAAAAAAAACTAATAAATTAGATGGTGGTACTAAGATCCAATTTGAGCCTCCTACTCCCATGTGCTCTCCTAGAGATTCCAGTATTTCCACAAACTCTCACCAGTGGAATAAACAACCCACGTAGGACCCGCTTCTATTGATACTCTATTTCCACTGTTAACTCCGCAAGCGTTTCCCCATCATCAATGTCCAGCTCCCCCTAGTCAATGACGTGTGATGGATCATGAATGTACCTCCTCAGCTACAACATATGGAAAACATCTTGCACCTTGTGCATCAGTGGGGGAATAGCTAGGTGGTACGCCACCTTTCCAACATTGCATAGGATCTAAAAAGGTATGATGAACCACCGAGATATATTGCCTCCCCAGCCAAATATCTAAAATCATTGTCATAGAGAGACCCGAAGGTAGACATGATTTCTTTCCTCAAACTCCAATGGTCCTCATCTTATATCAGAATAATAATTCCTCTTACTTTGATAAGACATCATCTTCTCCTATATGATCTTCACCTTACCAGGGGTAGCCAATATCAACTTTAGACCAATGAGGGTCTACTCCCCCATGTCATTCCAACATAGGGGTGATCTAAAAGGCTGCCCATACAAAGCCTCAAATGTTTCCATGCCAATTGTCATGTGAAATCTGTAGTTGTATGAAAAATATACTAGTGGTAGTTCTTACTCATAACTGTGACCAAAATCTAGGATGCTAGCACGTAGCATGTCCTCTTTCAATATGGTCTGCTCTATCAAACCATCCTTATGGGGATGAAAGGTTTTGCACCAGAACATCTTCATTCCAAACACCTCCTATAATCCCCTCCATAGATGGGGTGTAAAGAGAGAATCATGATCTAAGAAGATTTTTGAAGGCACCCCATGAAGTCATATTATCTCTTAGATGTAGTGATTTATGAATCCCTCTAATGGTCCCTGATCCAAGATGGGTAGGAAGTGAGATAACATGGTGAGTCGATCTATGATCACCTAGATAGAGTCGTGGCCCTAAGATGTACATGGTAACCCAATCATAATGTCCATCGAGAAACCATCGTATTTCCACTATGGTACCTCAAGTGGTTGGGCCATGCTTGTAAGAACCCGATGATCAACCTTCATTTGCTGACAAGCGAGGTATCATGAAATGAACTTGGTCAACACTTTATTCATCCCTAACCACCAATAAAATTGTCAGAGGTCCTGGTACATCTTCACAACATTAGTATGTACCAAAAAACGGGATGTATGGGACTCCTTGAACAACTCCTACTGCAATGTCATTATAACTACAGTTTGTCCTATGAAAAGGATGATGTGTTCCCCACCTATAGAAAATCTATCAGGATCCCATTCTGAGAATAACTCAGCAGGCTGAGCCTCACAGTCAATATCCACTAGCTTTTCATCCCTAACTCATAGTAAGAGTGGGGGAGTAACAGTCATCGATTGAAGGTATGTATCTCCACCATCATCCTCAAATGAAACATGCATTGCGGCCAACTACTTTGTCTCCTCACAACGCTGCTGCAAACCGATCCTCCTACTGAGTGAGTCTTCCACCATGTTCTCCTTCCATTAAGTATAGATTATCCCAAATTTATAGTCCTAGAGGAACTCTAACCATCGCCATTGTCTCAGGATCAGGTCCTTCTGGGAGAAGATATACCTGAGAAACTTATGATCAAATTAAACCCTAAACCCTTCACCCATAAAGTAGTGCTACCAAATCTTAAAGAAAAAGACCATTACTGTTAACTCTAAGTCATGGGTCATGTAGTTTTTCTCATGCTGCCTAAATTGGCATGAGTCGTAGGAGATCACTTGTAGAGACCCGTAGCCTGACGTACATGGACATTACATTACATTTGCGGAATACTTAGTACATAACAAAAACACACACACAAGGATCGTAATAGTTTAGTGTCTTTGGAAACTCGGAACATAATCTTCTAATCCTGGTGAAAGTTCTTCAATATCTCCCATAAAGGTCATCCCTTTTTTTTTACCTAAAACCTTTCTTTATATCCTGGGGAAAAGAAAACATAAAAGGGTGAGCTCAAATGCTCAGTAAGGGTAAACAAAAGAAATATCAATCACATAATTTTCATAAGAACATAACATTTTTGGAAATCTTAACCTGCAAAAGAGAGCATAATTTCATAACATGGAATAAATCATAGTAGCGAAATGAAATCATAACTTAAAACATTACTCATTGTGGCATACACACATAATCATAGAGAATCATTTCTTGTTAGTCAAGACTCATTGCCAAGACTATCTTAGTGGACAAAGTCCCTTTCTGAATCGAGTAATCCTCGTTTCAGTCCTGTTTCACTGAACCGGTATAACCTACCATTCCAGCCATGTCTATCTCATGAGATATAAAATCTTTACCCAATGCATTGGAGGGAGATATAGGTCCCACCCATCTTATAATGAATCCTTTCTTATGTGTGCCACAAAATCATAAATCATACATCATTTCATAACCCATGTAATAAAAATGGGATTCTTAAACAACATGACATCATAAAACCATTCTTATAAGATAAAGGAATTCATAAACATAATTCCATAAAAACATAGTCAAATCAATGTAAAAATATGGATAGAAACAGAACCCTTTATTATCTTAGATGGAAAATAATTTTGATAAAACACTTGAAATGAATTCTTGAGGAAAATATCCTTTCTTCTTCAAAATCAATTTCTTTTCACAAAACATCATACAATTTTAAAAGAAAGAGATTTTATTAAAAATAGTCATGAAATATTTTGGAGGAAGGTTCATGAAAATAAGGCTTTATAAAACCGTAAAAATCCGTTCGTGCCGTATAAGTTAAAAAAAACATTCTTCGTACTTTTTTCGGAAAAGTCAAAAAGTACCTCGTACGAAAAACGAAAAAAAGATTCCTTTCATATCCTTTACTAAAAACTCATAGAAGGGTAAAATTGGATTTAAACAATTGTAGGTGGATGGAAATAATATTACATATTGAGGGAACATGGATGTGGATGATAAAATACACCCCAGTAAATACATACGAATAAACAATCTCGGATAAAAATGAGATTGTGATATTTCCCTTACCTTAGGTCCGACTTGCTTGTACGTGTCCGAACCTCCTGTATAATGATTTAAATCATGTTATTGACTTATTACAGAATCATATTCATTGTTATGATATCATATATGGTTCACTTATGACATTATATTACCCGTTCTTTTGTAATTTCCATGTTAAAGAAGCGTTTTGGGTAAAATCATTTCATTTATCGTAGGTGTTTTGACTTGTTGTTCTTGACATCATTATTACTTATATCATGATTTACTTACTTCCAGAATATAAAATATGATTTATATATCATATATATTCAGTATATATATATATATAATAGGTAGATAAATAAAATGAAAAACACCGTTCATGGAGACGGTAGTCCGTACGTACGCATGAACGCTGTTTTCCTTTCCTTATTGTCTTGAAATGGAAGTAAGTAGATGACATACATATGTATATATATACATAAATCCAGTAGCTTTATAATGTCATATATTTCATTATTATTTCTTATATATACATTATAATCATTCTTAAATGGTTAACATGGAGAATGAATCTCATCGCATCGTGGAGACGGTAGTCCGTACGTACGCACGAGCGATGATATCATTTCTATAAATTTTGAATTGAATTGGAGTGGATTATACAATATATCAGAATCAATATGATGTTGTAATAACTATGTATAGTTATTCTTTACACCATTATACCCATCCATGTAAGGTGGTGGTGGAAAATAGATTACACCACGGCGTGGAGACGGTATTCCGTACGTACGCACGCGCGGTGATTTCTTTTTCCGTAGGATGGATAGATGGTGAAATAGGGTTGTTTCATACTTATAATAACATATCAGTATATGAGTGATACTGATGTTATTACTTCATAATGAAACAACCTAAGAAGAAGAAGTGGAAGAAGAAATAAAGATGAAAGAATTGGTAACGGTAATTACCTCTTCTTTGAAGTGCCTCTTTGAGACCTCCTCTTAGGGCACTAAAATTGGTCTTTGAGGAAGACCAGAACCTCTAGGATGTTGCTAGGGAAGTGGAGAGGAGAAATTGGCAGGGGTTGGCCGAGCTTGAGTGCTCAAATTTGTGTGAGGAGGAGGGGGAGGAGGTGTCCTTTTATAGGGGAGGAGAGGGGCACCTTAGGAATATCTCAAAATATTATTTTATATTAAAGTCAAAATCGGTTTATAATGGTTCCAAAGGGTCTTATTTCGAAGCTAAAGTTGGGATGGGTCGAAATCCTATCAACCAATAGAATTTAGACAAGTTTAGGGTATTATTTTAACCTTATCAATTAGATTTAACTCTAAGTTAAATAATTTAACTTTTACCGTGCCTTTTTGTTTTCTTTCACTATATGGTTAATAAACTTACTCTAACATGCCAAACGAACCCCAAATTGTATATTATTAATACATATATCCTTATCTAAGTCATTTGGCCGAACCTTAGATTTTTAGGAATAAAATAACAATTAATAATATAATATTTGATTTAAAAACTATTTTGTGTCAATTTTGACACTATTTGATATATGATTTTTGTGAAAGTCATAACAGAATTATATGTTCAAACCAAGTTGATTAAATCAACAATAATATATCATAGTAACCTAGAAAATTAGTGGAATTCATAAAAAGTCTTAAATTACATTTATTTTGGTGTTTATAACATCAATTATGTCAATATTTCATTAATAAGATAATTACCGCATCATCGTTGTGTCATAAATAAATTAACTTATTTGATGTCTAAAAATTACAAATAAAATATCATCATGTAGGAAATCTTTTTAGCTTTCTAATTAATATTTACAATCGAATTTATCTTATGTATAACCCCATATTAAAAATGATTTACTTATTAAACATTGATTTTAGCTATTTTAACCTTTCTTTAAATAAATTAATAATAAATGTCCTAATCTAATCTAAGTGGGCCTAAATGGTCATATTTTATTCCTAAGTTTGTTTTTGGTCGAATTACACTTGTCCAATAGAATTAGGACATGTGTTAGGGTAATAGTAATATCATATTTACCCTTAGTTACCCTATTTACTATTAACCGCGGTAAAAAAAGTAAAAAGTTACTATTCACCAAAAAATTATTTTCATCTCATTGAACCACATTTTAGTCCTTGATATTAACCGTGTCTCTCGGATTTTCGAAATTCCATTCACAGAAGCGGAAAAATTATGTTTTATGAAAAATTCAGTTTTTTTTAACTACCACTTAGTAGTTTCACTATTCATCAAAAATTGATGTTTTTCAGAACAATGCCAAAATTTCATCCTAAGCTATATTTCATATTCCGAATTCAAAAATGAAATCTATTTTACCAAATTCATAACATAGAAGTTGCATTAATTAATTTTATAATTAAATCCTGCTGTTAAAATAAATAGCGTGTTTTTAGGAAACAATATATATCAAAAGATTGACACTTGATTATGTCTGGTTTAAATGTGAAATTACAACCAATGACCAACATTGTATTAAATTGTAAAAATATATTCTAAATATACTTTAAAACTACTAAAATTAATAATTTATCACTATTAATTATTTCGATTGAAAAAGTTGTTTTTAATTAAAATTTAGTAATTTTCACTATTCATCAGAATATGAAAGTTATCCGAAAAGTACCAAAATTTCACCTTAGGCTAAATTCGATACTCTGAATCAAAAAATGAAGTTCATTTTGAAAAATAAGATTTACAGAGTTTTAAAAAGTGGTTATTACTATTCATAACGGCTAGTTTTAATAATATTTTAATAGCATATCGTTGTTTAGTGAAACTCGGTATTGCGTATTACACACGCTATCGAGGAAGGTCGCGATTGCGTGTAATGCAAGGCAAGTCAAGGATGTGTGTTGTGCAAGCTCCTTTTGGTGTAGCGTACAACACAAGACATTAATAAAATTAAAAAGAATATTTTTCATAAAATCTTGGGCTGTTACATTCTACCCCCCTTAAAATGAATTTCGCCCTCGAAATTCATCGGGGTTATAAATGGTTTACTATTTGAAAGTTTCTTTAATAGAAACCCACATCGTAAAAAGGAATATCAAAACCAGTCTTTAAAAACAAAAGTATGAAACGTAACGGTTACCCAAATAAACTAATCACTGGGTTTCCACATAGGTGGAAATATGGATATGGAAGAGAAATCTAACCATCATGTTCTGATGGAGAGTGGTAGAGAACATGGCTATGGAAAAACCAGTAATCACAAATCCATAAATTTGTGACGATCTAAGGTACCATCTGATTCATCAGGTATAAGAGAACTAGGACAACATTTTTGGTTTTCAAGATCATTTCCCTAAAGTTAAAGAATTTGAATTAGAATAAATACTTACTTTATTTCAGTACAATCTCACTGTTGTTCGTGCCTTTAACAATTTCCACTTCATCTCTTAAATAAATGAAGTTGAATTTGTTATTCGTGAAGTGCTAGCAGATCATGTGATAGAATGACGGGTCATTCCATCTGTTTCAAACAAAAGGTTAGCAAAATTATATACATAAGTCGATCTATAGTGAGATTAATCACATATGGTTTCTAAAATGGACTTATAATTCATATATCATACTGCTTAATATAATAAAACTAGTTTCTACTAAACAGGGACTTCCTGTAGGTCAGTGGTAGGCGATAAAGGCCAGTCGCACTTCGGTTGTGGGTTCGATTCCCACAGCCTTGTCCGAAGCGATGGGTTGTCACTCGTCCTGCAGGTTGTCCTTTTTCTAAAACTATATTACAATAACATCCCATAAAAATATCGAAAAAAACTTCTATCCTTAAACAATACTAACTTATGTCCAACATAATCCATTCCAATCTTTAGTCCTATCCATAATACTGCAGTCCATTTTCATGACATAGTGAAAACGATTACCAGAGATTTAATACCATCGTTGATCCCCATATATCATAAGATATATCTTGTTGGACACATACCAAATATTCAAAGGCCTTAATCTTGTACTCTCTTGAATACCCATTGAACCTTAGTGAAAACTTGAATGCAGTTAAAAGTAAACACTTTACACATACCAAAATCATCAAAATTCTATATACTCAAACCATGATATCACTTAGTCCTTATATCAATCATGAGCTCATGAATACAATCAAACATCTCATTATCTTCTTATCCTTTCATTATGCACTTATCATCTACTTTCCAAAAGTATCTGAATAACCTTTCATGGTTACTGGTACCATTCATCATACACTTTCAAAACACAAGGAAAGACAACAGTGTAACAATCCATAGATGTCTCTTTATTCCAAAATTACACATGATAAACATGTAATCATTCCACTACATTCTCAAACCATTGACCGAGCTTCAAAAATTCTTTCATCTCACATATCATTTGTAGTCTCTTCATCATCATCCACATAAATACTACCCATATGACCATACTGATTCTCTTCATGAGTCTTTCCCTTAGGTCATTTGTTTGCATAATGCCCATACATTCCACATTTAAAACACTTAACCATTTTTGATGTCGTAGCAATACCATTATCCTCATCCATGGTGTTAACCGACCCTTTTCCTTTGCACTTACTTGCTTTGTGTCCTTCTATTCCACACCTAAAGCATCTTCCAGTTCCCTTGAAACATTCTCCTTGATGCCTCTTCCCACATGATTTACATAGGGGAAATTGAACTTTCTTTCCTCTATGATCATCATGAAACTCCATCATTCTCTTATTAGCCGAGTCAGGAAACTTACCAAATTTTACTTTATTGATCATATTATGAGATTGCTGATTTGGCATAATAATGATTTTTGGACTTCCAAATCCCATTTCATTTGGTTTCTCCTAAATAATATCATTCCATTGTCCATCATATCCTCCATTATCATGAATCATCTTGTTTCCATCCATTTTCTAAAACCCAAAAAGAATAGTGTGAGAGGAAAAATAATGCTAGGGAAAACAACATAGTAAAGGGGGAGTACCCTTAATATCTAACATCTTAGGTTAAATTCTAAGATCGGTATCGAAGTTCTAGGATTATATCCTATACGTATACGTATCCTTAGGGACATCCCTAGACATACCTTAGAAATATCTCTAGGGATCTCACTAATGTTTTCGCATCCTAGTTTCCAAAGGTTGACTAAACCGTTCCTCTGATACCAACTGTAGAGACCCGTAGCCTGACGTACATGGACATTACATTACTTTTGCGGAATACTTAGTACATAACAAAAACACACACACAAGGATCGTAATAGTTTAGTGTCTTTGGAAACTTGGAACATAATCTTCTAATCCTGGTGAAAGTTCTTCAATATCTCCCATAAAGGTCATCCCTTTTTTTTTACCTAAAACCTTTCTTTATATCCTGGGGAAAAGAAAACATAAAAGGGTGAGCTCAAATGCTCAGTAAGGGTAAACAAAAGAAATATCAATCACATAATTTTCATAAGAACATAACATTTTTGGAAATCTTAACCTGCAAAAGAGAGCATAATTTCATAACATGGAATAAATCATAGTAGCGAAATGAAATCATAACTTAAAATATTACTCATTGTGGCATACACACATAATCATAGAGAATCATTTCTTGTTAGTCAAGACTCATTTCCAAGACTATCTTAGTGGACAAAGTCCCTTTCTGAATCGAGTAATCCTCGTTTCAGTCCTGTTTCACTGAACCGGTATAACCTACCATTCCAGCCATGTCTATCTCATGAGATATAAAATCTTTACCCAATGCATTGGAGGGAGATATAGGTCCCACCCATCTTATAATGAATCCTTTCTTATGTGTGCCACAAAATCATAAATCATACATCATTTCATAACCCATGTAATAAAAATGGGATTCTTAAACAACATGACATCATAAAACCATTCTTATAAGATAAAGGAATTCATAAACATAATTCCATAAAAACATATTCAAATCAATGTAAAAATATGGATAGAAACAGAACCCTTTATTATCTTAGATGGAAAATAATTTTGATAAAACACTTGAAATGAATTCTTGAGGAAAATATCCTTTCTTCTTCAAAATCAATTTCTTTTCACAAAACATCATACAATTTTAAAAGAAAGAGATTTTATTAAAAATAGTCATGAAATATTTTGGAGGAAGGTTCATGAAAATAAGGCTTTATAAAACCGTAAAAATCCGTTCGTGCCGTATAAGTTAAAAAAAACATTCTTCGTACTTTTTTCGAAAAAGTCAAAAAGTACCTCGTACGAAAAACGAAAAAAAGATTCCTTTCATATCCTTTACTAAAAACTCATAGAAGGGTAAAATTGGATTTAAACAATTGTAGGTGGATGGAAATAATATTACATATTGAGGGAACATGGATGTGGATGATAAAATACACCCCAGTAAATACATACGAATAAACAATCTCGGATAAAAATGAGATTGTGATATTTCCCTTACCTTAGGTCCGACTTGCTTGTACGTGTCCGAACCTCCTGTATAATGATTTAAATCATGTTATTGACTTATTACAGAATCATATTCATTGTTATGATATCATATATGGTTCACTTATGACATTATATTACCCGTTCTTTTGTAATTTCCATGTTAAAGAAGCGTTTTGGGTAAAATCGTTTCATTTATCGTAGGTGTTTTGACTTGTTGTTCTTGACATCATTATTACTTATATCATGATTTACTTACTTCCAGAATATAAAATATGATTTATATATCATATATATTCAGTATATATATATATATATAATAGGTAGATAAATAAAATGAAAAACACCGTTCATGGAGACGGTAGTCCGTACGTACGCATGAACGCTGTTTTCCTTTCCTTATTGTCTTGAAATGGAAGTAAGTAGATGACATACATATGTATATATATACATAAATCCAGTAGCTTTATAATGTCATATATTTCATTATTATTTCTTATATATACATTATAATCATTCTTAAATGGTTAACATGGAGAATGAATCTCATCGCATCGTGGAGACGGTAGTCCGTACGTACGCACGAGCGATGATATCATTTCTATAAATTTTGAATTGAATTGGAGTGGATTATAAAATATATCAGAATCAATATGATGTTGTAATAACTATGTATAGTTATTCTTTACACCATTATACCCATCCATGTAAGGTGGTGGTGGAAAATAGATTACACCACGGCGTGGAGACGGTATTCCGTACGTACGCACGCGCGGTGATTTCTTTTTCCGTAGGATGGATAGATGGTGAAATAGGGTTGTTTCATACTTATAATAACATATCAGTATATGAGTGATACTGATGTTATTACTTCATAATGAAACAACCTAAGAAGAAGAAGTGGAAGAAGAAATAAAGATGAAAGAATTGGTAACGGTAATTACCTCTTCTTTGAAGTGCCTCTTTGAGACCTCCTCTTAGGGCACTAAAATTGGTCTTTGAGGAAGACCAGAACCTCTAGGATGTTGCTAGGGAAGTGGAGAGGAGAAATTGGCAGGGGTTGGCCGAGCTTGAGTGCTCAAATTTGTGTGAGGAGGAGGGGGAGGAGGTGTCCTTTTATAGGGGAGGAGAGGGGCACCTTAGGAATATCTCAAAATATTATTTTATAATAAAGTCAAAATCGGTTTATAATGGTTCCAAAGGGTCTTATTTCGAAGCTAAAGTTGGGATGGGTCGAAATCCTATCAACCAATAGAATTTAGACAAGTTTAGGGTATTATTTTAACCTTATCAATTAGATTTAACTCTAAGTTAAATAATTTAACTTTTACCGTGTCTTTTTGTTTTCTTTCACTATATGGTTAATAAACTTACTCTAACATGCCAAACGAACCCCAAATTGTATATTATTAATACATATATCCTTATCTAAGTCATTTGGCCGAACCTTAGATTTTTAGGAATAAAATAACAATTAATAATATAATATTTGATTTAAAAACTATTTTGTGTCAATTTTGACACTATTTGATATATGATTTTTGTGAAAGTCATAACAGAATTATATGTTCAAAACAAGTTGATTAAATCAACAATAATATATCATAGTAACCTAGAAAATTAGTGGAATTCATAAAAAGTCTTAAATTACATTTATTTTGGTGTTTATAACATCAATTATGTCAATATTTCATTAATAAGATAATTACCGCATCATCGTTGTGTCATAAATAAATTAAATTATTTGATGTCTAAAAATTACAAATAAAATATCATCATGTAGGAAATCTTTTTAGCTTTCTAATGAATATTTACAATCGAATTTATCTTATGTATAACCCCATATTAAAAATGATTTACTTATTAAACATTGATTTTAGCTATTTTAACCTTTCTTTAAATAAATTAATAATAAATGTCCTAATCTAATCTAAGTGGGCCTAAATGGTCATATTTTATTCCTAAGTTTGTTTTTGGTCGAATTACACTTGTCCAATAGAATTAGGACATGTGTTAGGGTAATAGTAATATCATATTTACCCGTAGTTACCCTATTTACTATTAACCGCGGTAAAAAAAGTAAAAAGTTACTATTCACCAAAAAATTATTTTCATCTCATTGAACCACATTTTAGTCCTTGATATTAACCGTGTCTCTCGGATTTTCTAAATTCCATTCACAGAAGCGGCAAAATTAAGTTTTATGAAAAATTCAGTTTTTTTTAACTACCACTTAGTAGTTTCACTATTCATCAAAAATTGATGTTTTTCAGAACAATGCCAAAATTTCATCCTAAGCTATATTTCATATTCCGAATTCAAAAATGAAATCTATTTTACCAAATTCATAACATAGAAGTTGCATTAATTAATTTTATAATTAAATCCTGCTGTTAAAATAAATAACGTGTTTTTAGGAAACAATATATATCAAAAGATTGACACTTGATTATGTCTGGTTTAAATGTGAAATTACAACCAATGACCAACATTGTATTAAATTGTAAAAATATATTCTAAATATACTTTAAAACTACTAAAATTAATAATTTATCACTATTAATTATTTCGATTGAAAAATATGTTTTTAATTAAAATTTAGTAATTTTCACTATTCATCAGAATATGAAAGTTATCCGAAAAGTACCAAAATTTCACCTTAGGCTAAATTCGATACTCCGAATCAAAAAATGAAGTTCATTTTGAAAAATAAGATTTACAGAGTTTTAAAAAGTGGTTATTACTATTCATAACGGCTAGTTTTAATAATATTTTAATAGCATATCGTTGTTTAGTGAAACTCGGTATTGCGTATTACACACGCTATCGAGGAAGGTCGCGATTGCGTGTAATGCAAGGCAAGTCAAGGATGTGTGTTGTGCAAGCTCCTTTTGGTGTAGCGTACAACACAAGACATTAATAAAATTAAAAAGAATATTTTTCATAAAATCTTGGGTTGTTACATCACTGCTCGCTCCTACATCAGGATACAACCCAGCCCATTCCCAGATGAATCACAGTAAACTATGTTCCCAACTCCGTCCTCTTGTGGTCTCACGATGGGGGAACTAGTATGTCACCACCTCAGCTCTTTAAAACTCTCCAAACATTTATCCTTCCGCACAAAGGGTTGTCCCTTCAGTGTTAATGCCAACAAGGGTGCTACAACTAGGGAAAAGTTGGGAACGAACCTACGATAGTAACAAACCTACCCTAAGAAGCTGCACACCTAAGCCCTGATCTTTTGTGGCTCCCAAGAAAGCATTGTCACTATCTTCACCAGATCTACTGCTACTCTATCCTCAAAGATGATGTAACCCAAAAAGTGGACCTCCTGTAACTAGAACGTACAATTTGAGTGTTTACCATAAAGCTAGTTCTCTCCGAGTGTAACCCAGACTATCCACAGTTATGTTGCATGCTCCTCCTCTGACGCCAAGTACACTAAGATTTCTTCAATGAATACCACAACAAACTGATCAAGGTAAGGCTGTATTTTCATGTTCATGATTCCCAGGAAAACTATTGGGGTGTCGGTCATGCCGAAAGGTATTAACAAGAACTAATAGTGGTTGTATCTGCACATGAATCTTCTCTTTGGTACATCTTCACAATGTAATCAAAGCTCACGATATCCATATATGAGGTCTATCTTCGAGTTCCACCTTTCTCCCTTCAGCTAGTTGAAGTGTTCATCGATCCTCGACATTGGATACTTGTTCTTCACTGTTACCTGGTTCGGGAGCATAGGTCCATGAAAAACCTCAAAATCCCATCTGCCTTCTTGGAAAAAATCACTTGGGATTCCCATGGAGAAACCTTTGGACTTACAAACCCCTTCTCCTGCAAGTCCTTCATCTGTTAACTTATCTCGTGAAGATCTACATGATCCATCCAGTAAGATGGTCGGGATATCGGTTCCTTCCAGTTGTAAAGGTTGATGAAAACATCTACCTCCCTATTATGAGGTAGTTCTAGAACATCCATAGAAAAATAATCCTCTTACTCTTCCAAAACTATAGGAAATTGTGGAATCAAATAACCCACTACACCGAGGGTGAGGCTAGCCCACTGGTGATTGATCAGCAGCTACCTCTTCTGAGAATGTAAGTCATGTGCTGCAATGGTTTCCTTCTTTCTAGTGAGGGAAAAAGTGGTCCCATATCTACGGGCACACCGCATTATATGATTAAAATAGTTAATCTGAGCATGGACTAATGATCACCAGTCCATACCCATTATGAAGTCATATGACCTCGACACCACCACTATGAAATCCCAGCTGAAGCTCTAACCTCCTAGAGTAATCGCTCACTGCTGTCAGTAGTGTGTATTTATCGAATCCCCTCTCGTAGTAGTCTCTAGTAATAAGGATCAAGCTAGTTGCTCCAATAGAATCTATGAGCTCTAAACAAGAGCTATGAAAAGAAATGACTAAATATAACCTATGTTTATCATATCTGATGATAGGGTGAAGAAGACACATATCTTACCTTGGATAATCTCTAGATCATCGTGGTTAAAAGCCTCTACTACCTGAAGTTGTGCTCACCTAGTCCGCCTACTCCCTATGGTCAGGGTGGACCACCTAGGTTTGGTGGCGGTAATACCACAAACAATCACACCCACCACACTTGCTGCTCGGCCGGCTCCTATACCACATATGTCGGCCTGAGGACATACTATCTCAAGATGTTACATATACTTCGATGCCCCCCCTCAATTTTCCGTTGGTCATTGTTATGGTTGGTTGGGTATCATGAGCAATGTACCCCTACCCACTGCACGTGAAGAACTGCCTGGCTCCCTATGACTCTTGATTGACTAGGATCCCCACATTGATGACTTCATGTCCTAGGGTGGTCCACTGAAAGAATTGGCCTCCTTGGTTTCTCGAGTCTATCATATGTTGCCATCTAAAGACTTCCATTTAGGGTCTTCTAGAAACTCTTGCTATTGCCGCCTGCTCAGCAAAAAATATCTCTACCAGAAGGGATCGCTCCAGCACCCGAGCCTAAGATGGAATGCTAAGATACAACATTGACGCTCTAATCTCCAGCCTAGGCCCATACTCAAAGGCTCAAGCCCTAATGAATGGGTATTGAACCATATCTATCATATAAAATTAATTCTTAGTGATCCTCGTTGAGTACTCAACCATGGTCATGATACCCTGCTACTGGTGAAACAACTCCTAAATGTGCATTAAGTTCAAGGTCATGGGAAAAAACTCCTCCCAGAAAAGCTGCTCGATGTCTTCCCAAGTTAAGGTCACCTCATGATGGGTATGGGTAGTCAAGCTCCATCATTTAAATGTTGATCCCTATAGGAGGATTTCATCCAAGATCAATATCTTTTCATGTAGTGTCCTGAATATGCATATAACACTCATCACTTCATCTAGCTAGTCCACAACAACCTAAGAATCTCTCTCTTCCCTGAACCTTGTTAGTTTATGTCTATGAATATCGTGCAGGGAACTGAGTTATAGAACATCCTCTTCCAGAACCATCAGTAATAGATGATAACCATCAAGTGGTGATAGCACTGCCGCACCACTTGGAGGGGCCATCTTTAAAACATGTCCCATAATGGATGCCACCTCGCTACTCATGCTATCCTCATGAACTTGTATCAGGATCCTGGCTGGTAGTCCTCGTGGAGGCATCCAAATATAGATCAATATGTACCCCGATCAGATGGTATTACATGGTGAGAATTATTTTTTTCAAATCAACATAAGGAGACACTTATCAAACTAGTTTTTTCATGTATAGAGCTAAAAAGTAGAGTATTTGCAACATTCTCCCCATTCCATGGTGACCTAAGATGGCTTAAATCAATGCAGATCTGGTAGAGGCTTCTACTCGACTTACAACAAGCTTCAGTCCGACGGCGCGACAGACTTCTCATCCAAACGACGGCGGACAACAGGGAATCAAATGTGATGGTTTTTCTCATGGATCACCCTTGGCTCAGGTGACAGTGGGTTTTTCCTCCTTCAATAGCGGATCCCTTCAGAAGATAGTGATAGAATAGATTAGTTCGGGCTCAGTGTTGGTTTGGTGTGGCGAAATTCCATGCAACCGCTTCAAATTGTTGATGTCTGATTCTTCAATTGTTTCGATTATAAATCTGAAACATTCATGACCGAGTTCGGTGAAACCTGTAGAAAGGTATTGACCTCAACAAAGAAAATCAACTTGAAGAGAATGGAATTGATTTAAGATATAGGTGTTTTGATGATTCCGTTCAATGTTTGGTTGAGTTTGTTTTAATTAAATTTTTGATGGTTTCGAGTTTCAATCAGAAAAGTCGGTTGAGGAATCGTTGTGGGTGAGGAAATGGAAGAGGAAAACAGAATATCGGTGTGAATCCGTGAACTAAGGATTGGATCTGTGATTCATGAGGAGGCTGAATAAAAATAAATGAACTATTGGTGAGTGGGTGATTTGGGGGATGCGATACAAAGAGACAAATAGTGAAATTGGGGTATCCATGACTCACAAAACTATCAGTAGGAGGGATGAGAGACTGATTAGGATCAGTAGAAGAAAAGGAAATTAGAAATGTTGTGATATTTCTAAAACCGATAGTTGGAAATGCATTGTTGTGTCATGACACACTGATAGAATAAATAATGGTAATTCGCCATGAGACACTGAATGAAAAAAATTAAAATAATGACCCACCGATAATTAAAATAATAATAAATAATTGGTGCAATGAGAAGTCGAGGGTGACTTAGAAAATCTATGAGTCCATGACTCACTGATAGTTGAAAAGAAAATCTGAACTAACTGATAGATGGAATTAAACGGTGAGTCAATTAATCACCGATAATAAAAAACGAGTCACTGAATGTCTAAAAAGAGAGACTGAAACCAATGCAATGAAAACCCGAAATTGATGTTAAGGATCAGTGTGTTGAAACATCTGTGCGAGGTGAGAAACCAATAATATTTCAAAGTATTTGGTGAGTCATGACTCACTGATAGTTATAAAAATCTTCGGTGTGACAAAAGATCATTGTGTCACTCATCGATAGTATAAATTAAAAATGTTAACAATAAAAATTAATTTATAACATATAATAAAATGAACAAACACTAATTAATTAACACAAAAGAGAAATTAAGGAAATTGTTTAAGATTAAATAATTAACGGTAACTAAAAACTAACTAAATTATTTAACAAACTAAAAAAGAGACTAATTATTAAGTATGTGTATAACTATTAAGACTAAATAAATTTCTAACAAAATGAAAAATACATACAAAGAACTATATGCCAACATGAAATTTATAAAATTAGTGATATTAAACAGCAGAGTTAATTAATTAACTGGGAAAATGGAAACTTAAAATTACAATCACGTAATTTTATTAAATTTAATTTATAAAATTATTTACTTTGTAGAATAATTGAACCAGTTAATAAGTAAAGTTAATTTATTTAATTAAAACATAATTAAATGGTAATTTTTTAAATTAAAAACTGAATTATATTGAAGAAAATAAAGATAACAATTAAATAATAATAATATAAAAAAGTTAATAAGTAAAACAAATTAAAATTATCAAACTAGAAAGTAAATTAATATATTTATTATAATTAGATAGACTATATAAAAGGACTAAAAACATATATTTAATTATAAAAAATTATTAATTAATAAATTTAGTTATAAAATTATAAAAGTTCCCTTATTTATTAAAAAGTTTCAAAATACATAATTAAATCTATTAAAAAATTAAATAAAATATGTGGAGAAATTATGTAAAAACATAGCCGCATAAAATTCCCCCACACTTAGGCATTTTTTGTCCTCACACAATCTCATGTATTATTTTATTTGAAAAATAGTAATGTCTTTTTATGATTAAGATCACACTGTAACATTTCCAACACTCAAAAACAAATGAAAAAACATAACATCATGCTATTAGAAAATGAATTACTCATATGAATCTTGACTATAACAAATACTCAAGGGTAATTAAGAAATATATGAATCATCAAGAAATGATGATATCATGCCTCAAATTTGATACTACTTAATGATTCACTTTAATCCAAGCTGAAGTTCTGCACTCAAAATTGACATGAGGCAAAATATCAATGGAAGTAAGATCTTAACCAAGGAACTTTGTAAATTGATTTTTCAACTAGGTTCCAAAAATAAATATTTTCTTTAAAAATAACCTTATTGATACAACCTAAATGATTTCCATATAATCCAATTGTCCCCTTCTTCATTTGGCATTCCTCATTCACCTCACATTAATGAACTCATTTTTGTCCCTATAAACATTATTTAATTTTTCCCATGGAATGTTTCATTATGCTAAGGATTTTTCATAAGCACATATTCAAGCTGAACAGAGGGCTTACAGTAAATAGAATCTCACCCAACATCTAGGGCCTAAGAGACTCGCCATGGGATCCCAGATGCCCAAATTACTCCAATTTTAAATGTTTTATATAAAAATAATTTATGTTGGCTCAATAAGAAGATTATTTTTAATAATGAAAAATAAACGAGGCCCCTAAAATCAGAATCAAATTTCCAGTTTCAAGGTTGTGATCATAATTCCATTAAAAAATTACCCATATCACATTCAAAGATAGTCCTTAAAACAATATATCCCTTCAAAAACTAAGTATATATCACTTAGAAATCATCCAATCTCATTAATTTCCAATTCAATGAAAAACATAACTACCACCAGGGAACTTTTCCTAAGGCAAGACCCAATTGAGCACATTGTCAATCCTAAAATAGTGCAAGAATATTGAAAAAAATAACCATTTTTTGACAAAAATATTGATGTGAATTGGGAATTTTTGAGCTCTCAATTAAGCATAGTTAACCTAGCTAAGAATTGACCCCTTCCCCCATACTTAAAACCAAAATTTTCCCACAAAGTTGACTTCTAAATATAAAGAAAAACTATTAAACAATTATTGTTCAAAAGAGATTTTCAATTAAGTAGATATATGACATGTATAAAGGGTCTCAATGAAGATCAACAATTTATTTTGAGACAATGAATAAATAACAAAAAAGATCATATCCAGACACACACATTAATATTTAAGTCTAATGACACAGATTTTCAATTTATCTCAAAAGAAGAATATATGGTGTGGGTGCACAATTACATGGGTGTAAGAATATTAACAAAGTATGATTAAAATGGATGTTCTATATAGAAGAAGGATGCATGCTAAACAACCTATAAACTATGTGGTTCCAATGAGAAACAAAAATACCATCAAGTGTGTACCCCCCCCCCCACGCTTAATTTCATGCAGTGAATGTGTTTTAAACAATGAATTTCAATTCACCGCAAGAGACACATTTATATTTTTAATGAAAATAGACATTTGTAGGGGAAAAAACACGAAACACAATTTTTTAATTAATAAGATTTTATTTTAGAGCCACAAAATTTATAGAAGAATTTTTTATGATAGACATGTGAAAATTTTTCATAATATATGTAGGAAATTTTCTAAAACAAGCAGATTTTTTTCAGTGAGCAGAATTTTATAAACAAAAATAGCAGTAGAAATACATCCGGAAAGATGAAGTACTTCCCTGACTAAGTACTTTTCCAAAAATGATCATTGGAATTCGACTCCTTTATTAACACAAGAAACATCAACTTGAGATTGAACCAAGATACAATGAACAAGCAGTAATAGGTATTTCACAAAAACAGAGCACATAAGCAACATTTTATTCATGGTTAAAAAGAAACAGCATAAGAACAAAAAGAACCATGGGTTGCCTCCCATGCAGCGCTACATTTAATGTCCCCAACCAGACATTATTTCAATATAGTTTTTAAGCTCAGTGAAGGTAGACAAGCCCTTTTGTTATCCCACAAAATAAAGCTTTACTCTCTACCCATTAACTAACATGAGTTTATTCTCTTCACCTATAATTTATAAAACTCTATTTTTAAGTACTCTCACAATTGTAAACGATCCAGACCACTTGGAATTTAGCATTCCAAGAAAGAGTTTATGACTAGAGTTAAAGAGAAGGACCTTCTGTATTGTTTTAAATTCATTGTTTTGAATGATAGAATCATGAAATATTTTAATCCTCTCGTAATAAATCCATGAATTATCATAACACTCTCTCCTAATATCCTCAAGTTCACTCTCCTCAAGTAATCTCCTCTCACCAGCACTCTTAGAGTCAATGCTTTGAACCTTAATTTCCCAATAAGACTTTGGTTGTAACTCCACAGGTAAATGAAATCATTTACCAAACAACAGCCTGTAAGGAGACATAACTATTGGGTTCTTGAAAGAGGTTCTATAAGCCCATAAATCTTCATCCAATTTAAGAGACCAATCTTTCCTAGAGTTTGACATTGTTTTCTCAAGTATTTGATTCAGTTCTGTATTTGAAATTTCCACCTATCCATTGGACTGTAGATGATAAGGAGTGCCAGTTTTATGAAGACAACCATATTTTTAAATTAATTCTTTAAATTTATAGTTCTTAAAATGTGTTCAATTATCAGCGATAAAATCTCTTGGGACTCCAAATCTTGTAAACATGTTCTTTTTCACAAATTTAATTACAGAATTGGCTTTATTGTTGGGCAGTGCCACTACCTCAACCCATTTTAAAACATAGTCAATAGCAACAAGTATATACTCATTCCCATGAGATGATGGAAATGGACCCATGAAATCTAAACCTCAAACATCAAAAATCTCAACTTCTAGAATTCCTTTGTTTGGGTAACTCTTTCTTTCTACCAATGCTTCCCAAACTCTAACATCTATCACAACAAACTACAAAGCTCCTAGCATCATTAAAAAGAGAAGTCCAATATCAACCAGAATGTAGGACTTTTTGAGTGGTTCTTTCACCACCACTTTGACCTCCCTATGGTGAAGAATAAAAATTTTATAAAACATGCCGCATTTATTCCTTAGGTATACATCTTATAAGAATATCATCAGCACACCTCCTAAAAAACAAGGGATCATCCCAAAAAATGAAACCTCTGTTCTGAAATGTATTTATTTCTTTTGTTATTGGAAAAATTTATGGGAAAGACACCTGCTTCTAGGAAGTTGGAAAAATCTGCAAACCAAGCAGATTTCCTGATTGACATCATAAGAAGATTTTCATCAAGAAAGGAAGATTTTATCTCCCTATAATCTTCAGAATGGGTAAGAAGAATCCTAGAAAGGAATTAAACAAGTAAATTTTCATCTCCCTGTTTATCACTAATCTCTAAATCAAATCCTGGTAACAACAAGATCCATCTAATCATTCTGGGTTGAGTTTCATTCATAGACAACAAGTACATTAAAGCAGAATGATCAGTGAAGATGATGACCTTAGAAGCTAATAAGCACTGTCTAATCTTCTCTAAAGAAAACACAAAATCAAACAATTATTTTTCAGTAGTGGTATAATTATTTTGGACATCATCTATCGGACTACTAGCATAATACACCACATGCAGTTTCTTATCATTCCTCTGTCGAAGGACGTCACCTACTGCCATGTCACTAACATCACACATTAGTTTAAAAGGTAGTTTCCAGTTAGGTGTAGTGATGATATGTGATGTAGTGAGTTTCTATTTAAGCAGATTAAATGATTTCAAACAGATTTCATCAAAATTAAAAGGTACATCCATTACCATAAAACAACACAAGGGATAAGTTATTTTATAAAAATCTTTTATGAATCTTTGGTAGAAACCGGCATGCCCACGGAAACTTCTAACACCATTGACATTGAAAGGAGGTAGCAGTTTTTTAATAACATCAATCTTAGTAGTATCAACTTCTAGAGCTCTATTATAAATCTTATGACCATGCACAATACCTTTGGTAAACATGAATAGACATTTCTCCCAATTAATAACAAGGTTGGCTTCAATGCATCTTTCTAGAACTAACTCATGATTTTCATGAAAAGTATAAAATGTACTGCCCAAAATAGAGAAGCCATCCATGAAAACCTCAATGATTCATTCAATCATATCTAAAAGGATATAAATTATACACCTTTGAAATGTTTCTGGAACTCCACACAACCCAAAGGGCATCCGACTATAGGAAAATGTTCTAAAGGGGCATGTGAAAGTAGAATATTTCTGATCCTCTATATTAACAAGAATATGGTTGTAACCAGAACACCCATCCAAAAAACAAAAAAAAACTCATTTATAGGAAGCTCTAAAGAATTTGATCCCTGAAGGGCATTGGAAAATGGTCCTTCTTAGTGGATGAATTAATCTTCCAATAATATATAAAAACTCTCCATTTTATGGCCTTCCTAACTTGGACTTATTGATTTTTTTAGTTTCTAACAATAGTGAAACCTCCCTTCTTTGGGAGGACCGGGACAGGGCTAACCCAAGCACTATTAGAAATGGGATAAATCATTCCAGTGTCCAGCAGTTTAATCACTTCTTCTCTCATGACTTCTTTCATGTCAGGATTTAATATTTTTGACTTTCCACCATAGGATTATGGTCTGGCTCCATAGGTATTTAATGCATAAAAAATGAGGGACTAATACCCTTGATATCAGATATTTTCAAGCCTATGACAGATTTAAACTTTTCTAAAATAGTCGACAATATTTACTCATGGTTTTCATCAAGTTCAGTAGAAATTATAACAATAAAAGTAGAGTTCTCACCCAAAAATGAATATTTAAGATGGGGAGGGATTGGTTTCAGTTCAAGAGTGGGTGGTTCTACACTCGAAGGAAGGCTCATAGCCCTAAGAGGTCCATGATCATCAATATATTTCTTGTAAAGAGTATTAAAAGATGAAATATTTTTAACTTCATGTTCATATTCAGATGTAACAGAGCCACTGTCTAGAATGGGCGTCACACTATCCAATTTTCTTCAGATCATATTTCAACAAGTTAATAAACGCAGAATCATCTAGTTGTCTTATAAGTTCTCCCTCAATAACATCAAAGTGTTCAGAAAGGTTTTTGTTAATAGAAACACCCTTAAATTCACTCAAAAAGATCCTATGTTCATAAACAGAGGACCCTTCTACACCAGAAACTGGGCAGTTGTCCAATTTTGAAAAAATTTCCAAATTTGGAGTTTGAGCGGTATTTTTGTAAAAAACTGGTTCTTGTTTTTTAGGTACGGGTTTCTTCTTTTCCCTTTTCCTTAATTGTTTTTGAGAAAATAAGGAATCTGGGGAAAATCCCACATTTTGAGGGTACACACCATGTACTTTACCATACGTTGTGTACTTTGGCCATGTGGGATGAGTACACAGGGAGTGTAGGCCTGTCGGTAATGATGGGTGTAAAAACTGACTACACGCCATGCAATTTGTATTTACACACTATGTAATCAGTCATCATGAGAATATTAAGGAAGTGGAGGCAGCATCTAGTGCAGTGACAATACACACCATGTAATCATTAATACATGTCGAGTACTCATGTTGACAGATGAACAATGCCGCGGTGGAATGAAGCCGCTAGAGGAAAAGTTTAAAAAATGAAATGTAAAAACAGTGTAATTGAGATTACACCCCATGTAGTTAGTTTTTTTCCACTTAAAATATGATGTATCCTCCTCATTCGTCAGAGGAGGCTTTGAGTTCATTTTGGTGTCGGGAGAGGAGGTAGGAGCTTCGGAGATCTCCCAACCGCACACTGGGAATCTGAATCCTTCTTGGACAGTCTCGATTAAACCGTGAGGGTGAGTTCTTCCCTCTCCTTATGTGTTTCTTACCAATTCTTTCCCAATGGAAAGTTATTTTAGATTTAATGAGTGAACATTTATCCCACATCTAAATCGTTATTGGATGATTCGGGAGATGTGATTCACGTATACCAATCAGAGACGATCGAGGTAGGTGTTTTGATGTTTATTTTCAACTGTTCTATTGAAATTGTGTACTCTTGTGATAAGTTCCCATGGTTGTGGTGTCATATGGCTGAGTCCTTTTCTGAAAAGATATCTAGAATTTCAAATATAATCAAATGATAAGTTTAAACTACAGTTTGGGATCAATGCTTGGATCCAGGACCACATCGGGGGTGCATTCCTCTTTTTAGCCGTTTGTCCAGGATACCCGAGGGTATGCCATGATTATTTTGTGCACTACATTTTCATGAGATAAATTTAATATAAATTTATTATTTATGCTTTGGGCTTGGCCCAGTTCTTTTATCCTGAGGGCATCGTTCTATTAGCCAGTGGGCATTGTTTTACATAGCCTGTGGCAGTGTCTGGTTACCTTGAGGGTAATCTTTGTTTATGCATGTGGGAATTAGTCTATGTGCTAGAGGTAAATATCACATATGCCGGAGGGAAATGATCGTTATGCCTAAGAAAATCACCTGTGGGTATTTGATTCAATTATTTGAGGGTGAGGATAGTATGTCTGAGGACGCGACTATTTAGAATATTCACTGTGGCGATTTTCAATTTTGTACCTACCAAGACAAAGCCCAATCTTAGAGGTGATAAGCAATAATTAAAATGGAAATGAAATTGGGAGTGATAGTTACTTTTGAGTACTTACTAGTTTACTGCATTTACTTTTTCACACTACTGTTTCACATTTTCACTGATAATTGGGCACATGCCTTTGGTGGGTGCCTACTGGGATTTATTTCTCACATCATGTTTGGGTCATTCCTTTGGAAAAAATAGAATATATTTCTGTAGGTGTCGACATGGGAAAGGGTCCCTATAAAGGTACATGATTGTAGAAGAGGAATACGAGAGCATGGGACTGAGCTTAGGCTTGCGATGCTGCTGTATTCTGTTCACTCTGTTTTGTTCTATTATTGTACCATATACATTGAGTTGGATTGTATTGTAATGTTGTGTATCCTGTTTGGGCTTCTTTCATAAAAATATTGACATGCTGCATTTTTATATATAACTGTTGGTTATCTTCTACTGTAGTTGTTCATTTCTAGTTTATATTATATATTGCTTCCACTGTTGTATGTTATTTTCTTTTCCTATGCTCTACACTTTGGAAAATGAGAGCATAGTTTCCCCACTATCAGACTTGGTCCCTCACTACTAGTCGGAAGCCTATGGCATTTGGGGAAATGTACATGAGGTAATGTGACCAACCAGGTTCGGGGCACCAGTTGTGTGGCTTCTGGATCTTGGACCTAACAAAGTGGTATAAGAGGAATTCATTTCTTTGACATAATATTTGGAGACTTATCCAGTGATAGGACATACATGGTAGCTTTTAATAGGCTATGCCCGACAGTAGCTAACCCATGTATCGTGAAAATCCAACCTACCTCATTATTTCAATTATTATTGGTTTTTAAACTTTAAAAGTGATTTGAATTTCACCATTGGGTGCTGCACTTGTGATTGTGTTGATTATATATTATACACGGGTTCTATTTAGTTGCAACCTGATGAGATGAGGGTGTGCCATCTCATGCATCATTATGGCACATTCTAGAAATCACATGTCATGCATTCCTTCCATGACATGTAGGTGCATTAGAAATTACATGTTGTTGTGATAGTGGATGTGCTAGAAGAGCATGATGTTGTGATAGCTGCTTTGATAAATACCTGCTTTTGTTTGGGTATTATGGTGTGATGTTTTGATAGAATGAACACAAAACTTTCGTTCTTGGGGAGTATGGGCCCCCAATAACCAAAATTTGGTGGATCATTAACGTGTTTTACTTGTTATAACTTGTATAAGATTCCAAGATTTGATTCACGGGGAGTATGGGCCCTCACAGATCAGAATTTGGCACTTAGTTGTTTGTTTCATATTTTCATGGGTTCCGGGGTATTTTTAGAGGTCTAATTTCTAGAAAACCTATCATACACGCCGTGTAGATATATGGACACATGCCAGGTGTTCGTCTGTTTGGGATGAAAGGGAAAATATTTTATTACACGCTGTGTAGTCTCTTACCATGTCATAGGCCATGTGGGCAGAGAAACATAGTAGGGAATGGTTTGGGCAGAACACTCCGTGTACCATTTGTACATGTTGTGTAGTGTCGACCCGTTATCCACCCGAGTAACTAAAAACTCGAACGATGGAACCTTAATACATACACGTCGTGTCAGCCTTTAACACGTCATGTAGTCTGACCCAGGTACCTGGCCATGTCACTAACAACACGGGTCAGTGTTATCTTTCCATGTACACGCCATGTGCCTGTGGGACAAGACGTGCTGTTTTTTTAGGAGTGTTGTGTGGCTTAGCTATGTAGTAGGACTCAGGCAGGGAAAGAGGGTTCACATGCATGCCGTGTATTCAGAAGACACACCGTGTGGTTAGGGTGATACATGACCAGTGTTAGCTAGAGTACATGCCCAAGTAGATGGGCTGTGAGAACACACTGTGTAGTTATTATACACGCCGTGTAGTCAAGTTTTGTAAATCATGAATTATTTCTTTCTCCTATTCCCTTCTTGGTCTTATCATTTTTTGTCTTCGATAATTCTGGATCTAAGATATGTAGTTAAATTTTAGATTCATGCCTATGAGACGACCACCAGTTGTTCTCTTGGAGAGCAGTGACGATTATACACCTAAGATGGTGGGCCATGGGCCACTAGTGGATCCTCCAGTAGTGCAAGATACGGCGCCAGCCATTATACTGGACACTAGTGCAGATTCCCAGTTCCGTGAAGGCTTTATGCGGTTCATATAGACCTTCCAGGGAGCACCGCAGGCCGCCACATCTATGGAATTGTTGACACATATCTTCCAATAGCAGCATCCGCCTATGTTTTCATGGGATGGCAGACCACAGGTTATAGAGTCATGGCTAGATTCGATGGAGATTATATTCGATCATCTGGAGATGCCTCCTGGGAGGATGGTCAATCTCTCTACACACATGCTTCATGATCCCACCAAGAGGTGGTGGGATGCTACCACCTAGTCTGAGCATCATCAAGACATGGTGTTGGAAGATTTTCAGGCAGCCTTCTATGACTTATTCTTCCCGGAGATTTTGTGGGCAGATCGAGCTCGAGAGTTCATGAATCTACAGCAGGGTGTCATGTTAGTAATGGATTATTCGGCTCGCTTCCCTGAGTTTCAATATTTTGCACCTGTTCTAGTGGGTGATGAGGCAATGAGGGATATACCCTTTAAGGATGGTCTCCGGAGTGATATCCGAGAGCTGCTGAACATTTTCAAGTTTCCTACTGTGCATGCTATTGTGAACGAGCCACTGATTACAGAGCGGAACCTGCGGGAATCTAGTGTTGTGGGACAGGGTGGTTTGACACCAGTTTCGGGTACTATTTATACCGTTAAGAGGAAGAGACATATGGACTTCTCTTGTGGTGTCAGTACTACCTGGAAGAATACATCAGGTGGCCAGGTCATTTACTACCGGTGCTATAGAGAGGGGCACAAGATACCTCAATGTCCACGATACCCAGTGGGGTGCGGATTTTGCGGCTAGATGGGTCATCTTTAGCATTTTTTCAAGGTGCTTCTACTAGTGGATAGTGACAGGGGTTATATGCAGACTCTGTAAGCAGGAGAAGGAACAAAATCATCTTACCAATAAATAAATTGGGGAACGTCAGGGTGTGCAGGAAGGGATGATGGTCGTGGTCGTGGTAGCCAGACACCAGGATATCAAATAGAGCAGGGCAAGTCAGCTCAGGGTAGCCAGGCTGTGTCACAGGGCTACGGCACTAGGCATGCATATGCAGTGCAACAGACCCAGTAGGATCAGGAGGCCAAACCCTCCACTATCAGAGGTATTATTCTTGTAGCTTATGTTTTCTCTTCGGTACTTTTTGATATGGGTGCTAAACATAGCATTATATTTGTGCCCATTTTGGAGGGCATTGGGATCTGTGTTCTTCTTCTTCTGATGTTATGTTGCTAGAAACGTCGTTGAGAGTGAGAATGGTAGGTGTGCATCAGTGCAGGGAGTTCCCCCTACAGGTTGGTGGGTGTCACATTCTATGGGACCTCTATTTCGTAGAGATGACGAGTTATGATGTCATTCCTGGGATGGACTGGTTGGTACCCTTTTGAGCCTTTGTGGATTTCTATCATCATAGGGTGAGTTTCACATCACCAGAGGGCGAAGAGTTTCTATACAAGGGTGAATGGGATGTCCCGGTGATCCGAGATGGACCTGAGCATCATGGGCAAGCTGGAGTGAAAACCCAGATTGCGAGGTTATATCTGGATGACTAGGGAACTTGTCAAGAAGGATTTCCCTCCAGTAGATAATCATTTCAGAGATGTCTTCATAGATGACTTTTCAGGTCTACCTCCATAAAGAGAGGTGTATTTCTTTATTGATATAGTTCCCGGATCAGTACTAGTGTCTATTCCTCCTTATAGAATGGCTACACTAGAGTTTCAAGAGCTCAAGATGCAGTTGGAGTAGTTGAAGGAAAAGGGTTTCATCTGACCTAGTAGTTCTCCTTGGGGTTCGCATATCCTATTTTCTAATAAGGCCGATGATACCCTCAGACTTTGTGTGTATTATTGGAAGTTGAACACATTGATGATCAAGAACTGATATCCCTTACCGAGGATTGATGATATTTCTGATCAACTTCGGGGAGCACGAGTGTTCTCGAAGATTGACTTGAGATCCAGATATCATCAGTTACATGTTAGCCCATAGGACATACCACTTACAGCTTTTTAGAGAATATATGGTCTATACGAGTACCTGGTTATGCCATTTGGACTCACGAACGCGCTATTTGTTTTCATGGCTCTGATGAATCCTGTGTTCCCCCCTGATCTGGATTGTTTTGCGGTAGTCTTCGTGGACGATATCTTTGTGTATTCTCAAACTCGACACAACAATGCTACCCATCTTGATATCGTACAGAGTACACTGAGAGAGCATTAACTATGTACTAATCTCTTAAAGTTCCACTTCTGGATGGACCAGATACACTTCTTGGGTCATATTATCTTAGATGCAGGAGTTGCGGTAGACCCAGATAATGTGATAGCAGTTGTTTCTTGGGAGCAGCCTAAGAACGTGTCTGACATATGGAGTTTAATGGGGCTAGCTAATTACTATAGTAGTTTTATACATGACTTCTCTCACTTAGCAGCGACGTTAATGGTTTTGACTAAGAAGGGTGTGAAGTTCATTTGGTCAGAAGCTTGTGAGATAGCCTTTCAGGAGATGAAGGGTAGGTTGATTTTAGCACCAGTCCTGATACTTCCAGATCAAGGTAAAAGCTATACAGCTTACTATGATTCATTAGGTATTGGGATGGGTGCTGTTTGGATGTAGGGAGACCGAGTAGTTGCGTACAGATCTCAACAGTTTAGGCCACATGAGAGGAATTACCCGACACATGATCTCGATTTGGTTGCAGTTGTTCACGTGTTGCGCTATTGGAGACATTATCTCATGGGAGAGCATTTATTGGTTTTTACCGACCATAGAATTCTCAAATTCATCTTTAATCAGCGTTACATGAACCTGAGACAATGAAGGTTGGTCTAATACCTTCAAAATTTTGACTTTGAGCTTGCCTATACACATGTTAAGGGTAATGCAGTAGCTGATGCACATAGTAGGAAGACTGAGACACATGCAGTGTAGGAGGCCAGTGGTGAGTGGCAGCTTATGACATTGTTCTCCGAGATACAATTGGAGGTGCACGATAGTTAGGGGAAAACCTATCTTTCATCCTTATCTATGAATTATACCCTCCTAGATAGAGTGAGGATGATACAGCTATCAGATTCCAAAGGTCGAGTTATACAGGAGTCGTTGGCAAGTGAGGACCCTGCTTCTAGATGGACGATAGGCGATGATGAGGTACTACATGTACATGGAAGAGTGTGGGTTCTAGGGGATATATGCAAGGAGATGATGCGAGAGTTTCATGCTTCAGTTTGGGATGTGAATCCTAGAGTTACCAAAATGTACCGTGACTTGAGACGTCAGTATTGGTGGCCGGGTATGAAACGGTTTGTAGCTAGTTTTATTGAAAGATGTTCAACCTGTCAATAGGTGAAGGTGAAGCATCAGAGTCCATCTGGACTATTAAAGTAGTTACCCATTCCGGAGTGGAAATGGGATGATGTCGCGATGGATTTCATGACCTGGATGCTGAGGTCACATCGAGGCAGTGATGCTTTGTGGGTTGTTGTGGACAGACTTACGAAGGTAGCTCACCTTTTTCCGATCAAGAAGACCTTCAGTGTTGATGATCTCAGATGTTTGTATATCCGAGAGGTAGTACTCCTTCAGGGGGACCCTCTTTCTATCATTTTAGATAGGGATTCCCGTTTTACATCTCGTTTCTATTAGATATTTCGGTTGGAACTGGGTACACAGGTCCTCTTGAGCCCAACTTACCACCCTCAGACTGATGGTGTAACACCCCGAGCTTCCACGATACGCTTCTCATTCAATAATGCAATAGCTTGCATTGTACGCAACTTCGAGTTCTAAAACACCGCGACAAATCAAAGTAGCCGTTATGAATAGTAATAACCACTTTTTAAAATTATAGAAATTTTATATTTCAAAATGGAATTCATTTTTGTATTCCTAATATTGAAATTAGCCTATGTTGAATTTTTGGTATTTTTCTGAGAACTTCTAATTTTTATGAATAGTGAAAAATACTTTAAAACAACTTTTTTAATCAAAATAATTTATTGTGATAAATTATACTATTTAGTGGTTTTAAGGTATAATTAGAATATATTTTTACCATTTTATCCAATGGTGGCCATTAGAATTAATTTAACATTGAAATTGGACATAAACAATTGCCAATCTTTTGATATAAATTGTTTCTTAAAAACACGCTATTTGTCGTAACAGCGGGAATTAATTATAAAATTAATTAATGCAACTTATATGTTTGGAATTTTGTAAAATAGAAATCATTTTTGAATTCGGAATATCAATTATAGCTTAGGGTGAAATTTTGGCCTTATTCTGAGAAACTTCAATTTTTGATGAATAGTGAAACCACTAAGTGGTAGTTAAATAACTGATTTTTCGTTTAAATGAAATATTACCACTTCTGTGATTTGATTTTCAAAAATCCGACATACATGGTTGTCATTAAGAAGTAAAATGTGGTTCAATGAGATTATAATAATTTTTTGGTGAATAGTAACTTATTAAGTTCTTAATCGCGATTAGTGGTAATTAGTGTAGTTTAAGGTATAAATAATACTTTAATAATATTAAATGACCTAGACACGTGTCCCAACCTCATTGGTTGAGTCATGGCCGACCAAGACAAGCCATGGCCTAACTTGGGGACCCCATGGATCCACTTTTGTTGGGAAATAACATAAATTACTTTTTATTTAATGTTAAAGTGAAAATGACACTAACATAAAGTGTTTTACTAAAACAATTTTTAAGTAGGGTTACACAAGTCCCAATTTTGACTATAAATATTCATTAGAAAGATAAAAGGATTTCCTACATCATAGTATTTTTTTTATAATTTTTAGACATTAAATAAATTAAATTATTTATGACATCATTATGATGTGGCGATGACCTCATTATTTAACGATTTAAATAAAATGAGAAGATAATTCAAAATCCAAGGCTTACACTTGTCCAAAGCCTATTGGATGAAGAGATTTAGAAACCTTATCACCTTAGCCTCGAATTATATAAGTTTGGGACCTTTAGAATCCGAAAAGCATTGTGAAATAATGAAACATTTCAATCTTTCCAAAAGTGCCCCTCCTCTCCACTTATAAAAGGCCCCCACCTCTCCCACCTCATTTACACTTTCAAGCCATTTGGCTCGGCAAACCTCTGCCCAAATACTCTCCCAACATTCCTCCCTTACTCCTAGAAACCTCACTTTGGGCAGAACTCTTCCCAAGGAAGCCTTTAGCTCAAATCAAAAAGAGTTACCCGATTTTGAGGTAATGTCTTTTCTAATGTTGTTTTGTTTTATTTTTTCTTCTCCAACCCCCTAAACTCTTTTTATTCATTTCTTTTGTAACAACACCAGTATCCTCAATATACTAGGATGTTGTTATAAGAAGGATTCGAGCTACACTTACACACACCTACATCCAATGGTTAAAGAACATACGGTTTCTGTGGATGGCGAATTTCTGCCTCACGAAACGATGATTGTTCAACACTCATATAACACCTTCAAAGGTGGCCATTAAGATGTCACTATTTTTATATATGATATATAATATGTTTATGTTTTACTTATGCTTCTGTATTTCTCATTTATGGCATACTTTATGATTTCCATTATGGGTAAAACGTGATAATTTCATTTTAGGAAGTGCGGACTACCGCCCCCTCAAAGTGATTTGAATCGTTAATGCCATATGTGGGATGTATAAAGGATGGAGTAAATGGTATTATACACTATATTATACTGGAATTATATTATACATTTATATCATTATGATTTAGTTCCATTAAATATGAAATTGAAATGAAAGTAGCGTTCATGCGTACGTACGGCTTACCGTCTCCATGAACGGTGCATTTCATTTCTTACCTCTAAATGTTACGTAATATTATAAATGAATGTATATACTGGATATATAAGATATATATGACATATAAATCATGAATATAATTCTGGATATAATGGATATTTCACCACATAAACAACTTGTAATTATAAGAAGCTTATTGTTGACTCAAGTACCAAAGATCGACAAAACGACCGTTATTAACTTAAATAATTACATAATGTTCATATCATTGTAATAAGTGATATAATAAGGATAATGAAGTTGAAAATGGTTCTTAATAAGGTATATATTAACTCTAGTTTATTATTCGGGAGGTTAAAGAACGGTTGAGTCAAGTCAGACACGAGGTAAGGGAACTTCTTAACCCAACTTCCATTCTTTGGGTTAATCTCCTACTTTCCGATTATGTCATGATATTATTATGTATTATTTTGTATTTTTACTTTCTTTATGTGTACCTATAGTGAATACACATAATAGATCTATTTTATTCTAAAAATGATCTTTTTAAGGACTTCGTCTCAATCACCATCCACTGAGACATATTTGGTTTTATACACAACTTTCTTTTATACGGTGTATAAACCCCTTTGACTTTTACGTTTATTCAAAAGGAATCTTTTTTATACGAAGTGTTTTGCTAAACGACAAAAGGGAATGTTTTTATTTCCGTACTTATGCGGCGACAACGACTTCTCCGCCGCCGTGACCATTATTTGAGTTTTGGCTTCCTTTACAAGCCATACCTTTTTTTTAATGAAAAATAAATACAAAGTTTTAACTTTCTTTTATTTTGGTATTGAAAATGGTTTTGAAAGAGTTTTTATTATAACAATGTGTTGTATTGATATCTTGTGATTGAAATGTGGAAATGTTATGTTTCCTTTATGCATGTTTTATGTGATACGATTATGTTATGGTTTATGATATGTTTAAACCTATTCCTATGAGGAATGTATTGGACTTAATAAGTGATGGGTGGAGCCCGCTATAGCTCCTCGATGCATCGGTAGGTCTCATGAGACAACTAGACATGGAATTGGCCGAGGCCCTTTCACATTTTGATTTATGGTTTTGGCCGAGGCCTTAATCATTTTAGATGTCTTGGCCGAGGCCTTGACAAAGTGTTTCAGAATGTCTGGCATTATACATTCCCTCATTATGAAAGTGGTTATTGTTATTGCATGTGATTATTCGACCAGTAGAATATCCATGTGAAGAAGTGAATGGCATTGTCTCATTTTACTTTTGCCATATTATGTTGAAGTTCATGTTTAAAAGGCTTTTGTTTTATTTATACATTGCCTTAATTGTTAATGATTATTTATGAAAGCTTCCGCATTATTGTTATCCTTACTGAGCATCTGAGCTCACCCCTTTCAATGTTTTAATATTTTCCAGGATGTGAAGAAGTATTTTATGAATGACCTGCAGGGATAGTCAGAAGAGGATATGAGTGTGGACTATGGAGACTTTGTTATTGTAGTTTTTCACTTTATGATGTAATGTAACGTTTACAAATGTATCTAGTGTTTCCAAGGCTACTAAACTAATCGGTCTTTCGAGACTTGATCTTTTGTGATCATGCCAATGTTACGAAGCAATGCACCGACTCTGGGTAGCTGGGGTCGGGGCGTTACAGTTGGTATCAGAGGCAGTTTAGTACTAACCTTGGAAGCTAGATTTAGATAAACTCTGATTAGAGCACATAGCCCAAAGATATTATTTGAGGATTAGTATAGAAGAACTTCCTAGAATTTTGGTATTATAGAGATGTTATGAGTTTTCCGAGCAATACATCCCTGTCTGGATACGAGCAGGTAGAGGCGGCTCTGGCACAGATGTACCTAGGGGTAAAACCCGAAAACACCGCTTTGAGCTAGACTCGAACGGGAACTGGTGCACGACAACGGGCCTTGCTGCACTCTTGGTTACGACACTCCCGGGGGATATGCTTAAGATAATTCTCATTTTCTTTACAAACCACTATGAACGGTTATGAGTATATACTTTCTCAAATAAAACCTTTTTATGATTATGGATTATATCCATAAATAGTTCAATTTATGTTAAGTATTATACAAGTATGGAATTATGTATTTTGATTCATAAACTAATCTGGTTTATGCCATTGTTTAGAAATGGCGCCTAGTAGAAGGAATGGAAACTGTATCAATGCACGAACTCCGTGTAGGGATTGCCCTCCTGCTCAAGATAATTATTGTGGACCTGGAGAGACAACTGGTGCTGATCAACTTATTACCATACTGGGACAACTCACGCAGGTTATGAATAACAACCTTACTCGTATGGAGCACCCTGATCCGCAACGTGGAGGATCAATGCTAGATCGTTTCATGAGGCAACAACCACCAACCTTTAATGGGAGTACAAATCCTATAGTAGCTGAGCAATGGATAAATTCCTTAGAGAAAATATTCCATGCCTTGGGGAGTAGTGAAAGGGAGAAGGTTGTCATGGCAGTTTACCGCCTCACTGGAGATGCCGATCAGTGGTGGTCGCTGATTCAAAACACAAAGGAAGATGATGACATATCGAATATGGAATGGAGGGAGTTCAAAGAGATTTTCTTAGAAAAATACTTTCCTCGTGACCATCGAGCAGATATGGAAAGGCAATTTCTGAGTCTGAGGCAGAAGGAGGATGAGAATGTCGCAAAGTATGAGGCTAACTTTACAAGGTTAGCAAGGTATGCTGCAGATTACATACGTAACCCAAGGAGTAAGATTGATCGTTTCTTTGATGGGTTAAAACCATTTCTCCGTCGAGCTTTGGTATCACAATCCTTCTCATCATACGAAGATATTGTCTCGTGTGCTATCAAGACAGAAAAGGAATTCTCTAAGTCTTATGACAACAAAGTAAAGCAAGAGAAGAAGAGAACGGTGGAACAAGAGACAGATAAAGTGAAAAAGGGAAAGAAGGATTTTCCAGTATGTGATAATTGTGGGAAGAATCACCCTGGTACTTGCCTAAAAGGAATGGGAGTTTGTTATAAATGTGGAGAAAAGGGTCACCAGGCTCGTGATTGCAAGGGAAAGAAAGAGGCTGTCAATGTTGAATGCTACAATTGTAGAGAAATGGGTCATTATGCAAATGAATGTCCTAAGCGTCAAGGAAACTTACCTCAGAAAAGGCCAAGGGATCAAGGACAATCTTATGCTATTACTACAGTTGAAACAGAATAACTAATGTATTGGTGCTTTTGGACTCATGGATTATATTCTGGTTATTAGAATAATGTGATCTATATAAGGATTGTACTGCAGTACTTTTTGATTTCAGTAAGGTTTTAATATGATTAAGGTAATCATATTTTTAGTATGTGACAATAAGAGAAACTTTTCTTTGTTTGGGGAATCTGATGTTACAATTGATTTTGGAATTTAGAGACCTTTTAGAGAAAGTCTGGATAGAGGTATTTTGGATAACTATTAAGGTTGGAATGGATTAAGTTGAACCATGGATAGTATTGTTTAAGGTTAAAGAATTTCTGAAGATTATTTTGGAATATTATAATACTATAGTTTTAGGAAAAGGACAACCTGCAGGGTGGGGCATAACCTGACGCATCGGACAAAGCTGCAGGAATCGAACCCACAACCATAGTGCGACAGGCCTTTATTTTCTACCACTAGCCTACAGGAAGTCCCTGGTTATTACAAAATAGTTTTACTAATCTAAATAGTATGTGTTAACATTTTGAACCTTATACAATTAGGATAAATAGAATATTTTTGAGTTCCGTTACCATTTGGAGTAAAAGATGGGTTTGTGGCAAAAATTTATTAACGAATGAAAGTATACATAACAAGTATGTAAATTCCATTACGTTCTTAGTAAATCTCCTAAATAAATTCCTCAACATAATAAAAGGTAACTTAAAACAAAAATGTTGTCGGTTAACTTTTCCAACTGGGGATTCAATGACCGTTTAACCAATCACAAGTTTGTGATTTTCTTATGGTTAAACTTTCTCCTAATCCTGTTTTCTATAACTCTACATCAGACCTTGATGGTTTGTTTCTCCTCCATATCCATATTTTCATATAATCCTAGAATGGGCTATATCGGGTGACCTTTGTAATTATCCTGCTTTCTTTTAATGTTATATATTTATTAACCTTATTTTCGATGTGGGTTTTCCACAAAGGTATTTTCTCTTTTCAACCTTTTATTTTCAAAGAAAAAAAATTTTCAAATTGCGAGGACGCAATTTATTGAAGGAGGGGAGAATGTAACACCCCGAGCTTCCACGATACGCTTCTCATTCAATAATGCAATAGCTTGCATTGTACGCAACTTCGAGTTCTAAAACACCGCGACAAATCAAAGTAGCCGTTATGAATAGTAATAACCACTTTTTAAAATTATAGAAATTTTATATTTCAAAATGGAATTCATTTTTGTATTCCTAATATTGAAATTAGCCTATGTTGAATTTTTGGTATTTTTCTGAGAACTTCTAATTTTTATGAATAGTGAAAAATACTTTAAAACAACTTTTTTAATCAAAATAATTTATTGTGATAAATTATACTATTTAGTGGTTTTAAGGTATAATTAGAATATATTTTTACCATTTTATCCAATGGTGGCCATTAGAATTAATTTAACATTGAAATTGGACATAAACAATTGCCAATCTTTTGATATAAATTGTTTCTTAAAAACACGCTATTTGTCGTAACAGCGGGAATTAATTATAAAATTAATTAATGCAACTTATATGTTTGGAATTTTGTAAAATAGACATCATTTTTGAATTCGGAATATCAATTATAGCTTAGGGTGAAATTTTGGCCTTATTCTGAGAAACTTCAATTTTTGATGAATAGTGAAACCACTAAGTGGTAGTTAAATAACTGATTTTTCGTTTAAATGAAATATTACCACTTCTGTGATTTGATTTTCAAAAATCCGACATACATGGTTGTCATTAAGAAGTAAAATGTGGTTCAATGAGATTATAATAATTTTTTGGTGAATAGTAACTTATTAAGTTCTTAATCGCGATTAGTGGTAATTAGTGTAGTTTAAGGTATAAATAATACTTTAATAATATTAAATGACCTAGACACATGTCCCAACCTCATTGGTTGAGTCATGGCCGACCAAGACAAGCCATGGCCTAACTTGGGGACCCCATGGATCCACTTTTGTTGGGAAATAACATAAATTACTTTTTATTTAATGTTAAAGTGAAAATGACACTAACATAAAGTGTTTTACTAAAACAATTTTTAAGTAGGGTTACACAAGTCCAAATTTTGACTATAAATATTCATTAGAAAGATAAAAAGATTTCCTACATCATAGTATTTTTTTTATAATTTTTAGAAATTAAATAAATTAAATTATTTATGACATCATTATGATGTGGCGATGACCTCATTATTTAACGATTTAAATAAAATGAGAAGATAATTCAAAATCCAAGGCTTACACTTGTCCAAAGCCTATTGGATGAAGAGATTTCGAAACCTTATCACCTTAGCCTCGAATTATATAAGTTTGGGACCTTTAGAATCCGAAAAGCATTGTGAAATAATGAAACATTTCAATCTTTCCAAAAGTGCCCCTCCTCTCCACTTATAAAAGGCCCCCACCTCTCCCACCTCATTTACACTTTCAAGCCATTTGGCTCGGCCAACCTCTGCCCAAATACTCTCCCAACATTCCTCCCTTACTCCTAGAAACCTCACTTTGGGCAGAACTCTTCCCAAGGAAGCCTTTAGCTCAAATCAAAAAGAGTTACCCGATTTTGAGGTAATGTCTTTTCTAATGTTGTTTTGTTTTATTTTTTCTTCTCCAACCCCCTAAACTCTTTTTATTCATTTCTTTTGTAACAACACCAGTATCCTCAATATACTAGGATGTTGTTATAAGAAGGATTCGAGCTACACTTACACACACCTACATCCAATGGTTAAAGAACATACGGTTTCTGTGGATGGCGAATTTCTGCCTCACGAAACGATGATTGTTCAACACTCATATAACACCTTCAAAGGTGGCCATTAAGATGTCACTATTTTTATATATGATATATAATATGTTTATGTTTTACTTATGCTTCTGTATTTCTCATTTATGGCATACTTTATGATTTCCATTATGGGTAAAACGTGATAATTTCATTTTAGGAAGTGCGGACTACCGCCCCCTCAAAGTGATTTGAATCGTTAATGCCATATGTAGGATGTATAAAGGATGGATTAAATGGTATTATACACTATATTATACTGGAATTATATTATACATTTATATCATTATGATTTAGTTCCATTAAATATGAAATTGAAATGAAAGTAGCGTTCATGCGTACGTACGGCTTACCGTCTCCATGAACGGTGCATTTCATTTCTTACCTCTAAATGTTACGTAATATTATAAATGAATGTATATACTGGATATATAAGATATATATGACATATAAATCATGAATATAATTCTGGATATAATGGATATTTCACCACATAAACAACTTGTAATTATAAGAAGCTTATTGTTGACTCAAGTACCAAAGATCGACAAAACGACCGTTATTAACTTAAATAATTACATAATGTTCATATCATTGTAATAAGTGATATAATAAGGATAATGAAGTTGAAAATGGTTCTTAATAAGGTATATATTAACTCTAGTTTATTATTCAGGAGGTTAAAGAACGGTTGAGTCAAGTCAGACACGAGGTAAGGGAACTTCTTAACCCAACTTCCATTCTTTGGGTTAATCTCCTACTTTCCGATTATGTCATGATATTATTATGTATTATTTTGTATTTTTACTTTCTTTATGTGTACCTATAGTGAATACACATAATAGATCTATTTTATTCTAAAAATGATCTTTTTAAGTACTTCGTCTCAATCACCATCCACTGAGACATATTTGGTTTTATACACAACTTTCTTTTATACGGTGTATAAACCCCTTTGACTTTTACGTTTATTCAAAAGGAATCTTTTTTATACGAAGTGTTTTGCTAAACGACAAAAGGGAATGTTTTTATTTCCGTACTTATGCGGCGACAACGACTTCTCCGCCGCCGTGACCATTATTTGAGTTTTGGCTTCCTTTACAAGCCATACCTTTTTTTTAATGAAAAATAAATACAAAGTTTTAACTTTCTTTTATTTTGGTATTGAAAATGGTTTTGAAAGCGTTTTTATTATAACAATGTGTTGTATTGATATCTTGTGATTGAAATGTGGAAATGTTATGTTTCCTTTATGCATGTTTTATGTGATACGATTATGTTATGGTTTATGATATGTTTAAACCTATTCATATGAGGAATGTATTGGACTTAATAAGTGACGGGTGGAGCCCGCTATAGCTCCTCGATGCATCGGTAGGTCTCATGAGACAACTAGACATGGAATTGGCCGAGGCCCTTTCCCATTTTGATTTATGGTTTTGGCCGAGGCCTTAATCATTTTAGATGTCTTGGCCGAGGCCTTGACAAAGTGTTTCAGAATGTCTGGCATTATACATTCCCTCATTATGAAAGTGGTTATTGTTATTGCATGTGATTATTCGACCAGTAGAATATCCATGTGAAGAAGTGAATGGCATTGTCTCATTTTACTTTTTCCATATTATGTTGAAGTTCATGTTTAAAAGGCTTTTGTTTTATTTATACATTGCCTTAATTGTTAATGATTATTTATGAAAGCTTCCGCATTATTGTTATCCTTACTGAGCATCTGAGCTCACCCCTTTCAATGTTTTAATATTTTCCAGGATGTGAAGAAGTATTTTATGAATGACCTGCAGGGATAGTCAGAAGAGGATATGAGTGTGGACTATGGAGACTTTGTTATTGTAGTTTTTCACTTTATGATGTAATGTAACGTTTACAAATGTATCTAGTGTTTCCAAGGCTACTAAACTAATCGGTCTTTCGAGACTTGATCTTTTGTGATCATGCCAATGTTACGAAGCAATGCACCGACTCTGGGTAGCTGGGGTCGGGGCGTTACAGATGGCTGGTCAGAGTGTATGATATAGGTGCTTGAGGAAATGCTACGCACATGTGTCCTGGACTTTGGGGGCTCTTGGGAGAAGCACATACCCCTATTCAAGTTTACCAATAATAATAGTTTTCAGGAAACTATTGATATGGCACCTTATGAGGCATTATATGGAAAGCCATGCCGCTCATCTCTGTGCTGGTTGGAGGCAGGTGAGGTAGCTTTACTGGGGCCACGTCTCATGCAGCAAAATTCAGAGTAGGTCTAGTTGATTCAGTAGCGGATGGATACTACATAGTATCGTCAAAAATATTATGCTCATTGCCGCAGACGACCCTTGGAGTTCGTGGTCGGGGATCGGGGTTTTTTGCGTGTTTTGCTGAGGATGGGAAACAGGCGGATCATGAGATAGTGTAAAATTTCACTGTGGTATGTAGGTCCCTTTGAGATTATAGAGAGAGTTAGGTCAGTTGCCTACCGTTTACAGTTACCAAAGTGGTACTGATCCAGGCATGAAGTCTTCCATGTATCTCAACTATGCCGGTATAATTCAGACATGTTTCACATTTTTCAGCCCGAGGAGGTTGATCTACTGGTCGATGCATCCTTTGAGCATCATCTAATTCATATTGTTGATAAAAGCACGAAGGTTCTCTGAGGCTGGTCAGTTCCCCACTTTCAAGTGCTATGGCAGCATGGCTGCGTGCAGGTCGAAACCTAGGAGCGGGAGACCAACGTACGTGCTTAGTGGCTAGAGTTGTTCACAGTGTTATCTTCACCACCCTTGGAGGGGAAATTCGGGGAATCATTGCTTTAAGAGGGGAATTTTGTAAGAACCTGGTTCTTATTTTTGATGTACAAGTTTCTTCTTTTCCATTTCCCTTAAGTGTTTTTGAGAAAATAATGAAAATGGGGGAAAATCCTACATTTTATAGGTACACGTCATGAATGATTCCACACACCGTGTACTTTGTCCATGTGGGATGAGTACACAGGGCATGTAGGCCAGTCGAAAATAAAGGGTGTAAAAACTTACTACACGCCGTGTACTTTATATTTACGTGTTGTGTAATCTGTCGATGGGTAAAGAGTAACGAGGTGGAGGCAGCCAACAACAGAGCAACAATACATGCCTTGTAATTAAGAATACATTCCATGTACTCATGTCGATGGATGAAAAGTTCCGCGGTTGAAAGAATCAGCCAGAGGAATAATTTAAAAAATGAAAATTACACACCATTTACTTGAGAGTACATGCCGTGTAGTTTTTTTCACTTAAAATGGGAATTCGGTTCCTCATTCGGTAGAGGAGGTTTTGAGTTTGTTTTGAAGCTGTGAAAGGAGGCAGGAGCTTCAGAGATCTCCCGACCACACACTAGGAATCTGAATCCTTCTCGATCAGTCTCGATTGAACCGAGCTGGTGAGTTCTTCCCTCTCCTTGTGTGTTTCATACCAATTTTTTCTCGAGGGAAATTTATTTTAGTGTGAATGATTTAACGTTTATCCCAAATCTATGTCGTTCATGGACTATTTAGGAGGTGTCATTCACGTATACCGATCAGAGATGATCGATGTAGGTGGTCTGATGTTTATTTTCAACTGTTGTGTTGAAATTGTGTACTGTTGTGCTACACTCCCATGGTTGGGATGTCTTATGACTGAGCCCTTTGCTGAGAAGATATCTAGAATTGCGTAGATAATCTAAAGATAAGTTTAAAATACTATTTGGGATCACTTCTTGGATCCAAGACCACCCCGGGGGTGCGTTCCTCTATTTAGCCATTTGGTAAAGATACCCGAGGGTATTCCATGACTATATTGTGCACTGAATTTTCTTGAGAGAAAGTTTATATAAATTTATTGTTTATGCTTTGGGATCGGCTCAGTTCATTTATCCTGAGGGCAGCGTTCTGTTAGCCTGTGGGCAGTGTTTTACTTAGCCCGTGGGCAGTGGTTTGTTAGCCTAATGGTAACCATTGTTTTTGGCTATGGGTAGCAGTCTTTGTGCCTGAGGTCAATATCACAAATTCATGAGGTAAATGATCGTTATGACTGAGGGAAATCACCTACGGGTATTTTATTCTATTACGAGAGGGTAAGGATAGTATGTTTGAGGACATGAATATTTAAAATATTCAATCTGATGATTCCCTATGTTGTACCTTCCAAGCTGAAGAGATATCATGAAGGTGATATGAAATAAATAAAATGGAAATGAAACATTTAGTGATAGTTACTTTTGAGTACTTACTAGTTTACTGCATTTACGTTCGCACACTATTGTTGCACATTTTCACTGATAGTTGGGCATGGGCCTTTGGTTGGTACCTACTGGGATTTATTTCTCACACCCTATTTGGGTCATGTCATTAGCCCAAATAGACTATATTTCTACAAGTGTTGATAGGGGAAAGGGTCCCTATACAGGTACACGATTGTAGAAGAGGAGTAGGAGAGAATGGAACCAAGCTTAGGCTTGTGATGCTGCTGGGTTCTGTTCACTCTATTTTGTTTTGTTGTTTTAGCCTGTGCTTTGAGTTGTATTGTATTATATTGCAGTGTATCATGTTTGGGCTGCTTTCATAGAAATAGTGACATGCTGCGTTTTTATATATTACTATTGGTTATCTTCTACTGCATTTGTTCATTTATAGTTCATATTGTTTATTTCTTCTGCTGTTGAATGTTATTTTCTTTTTCGTTGAGCTAAAAATTAGAAATTTAGGGCATAGTTTCCCCACTATCAGACATGGTCCCTCGATGCTAGTCGGAAGCCTGTGGCATTTGGGAAAATACGCTTGAGGTTATGTGACCAACAGTGTTTGGGGAACCCGTTGTGTGGCTTTCGGATCTGGGACGTTAGAATTCACAACATCTAAAATAGATTCAATAGGATTTTCATCTTCACAAATGTTTCCTCCAACAGAGGAATGCTTTGTAGATTTTTCAATATTTTCAGTTGAGTTCACATTTTCTAAGGACTCTAGCATTGAACAATTTTCAGAAAATATTTGTCCTTTATCATTTATAAACACATTGAACATTTCTTTCTATTCTCCAATTTTAATTATTAATTGACCCTGAGAAACATCAATAACAGCACCACTGGTGGCCAAGAAGGGACTACCCAAAATTATGGGAACCTCTTGATCACACTCCATATCCAATACTGAAAAGTTTTTAGAAAAAAAGCTTCCCAACTCTAACTAGATTGTCATCTACCCTACCCATAAGATTAGTGAAAGATCTATCAGCTAACTGCAGTATGACTGTGGTGGGTTGAAGTTCACCCAACCCTAACTCTTGGAACATTGATTATAGGATCAAATTAATACTATCACCCAAATCACACAAACAATTCAATATATTAGAGTTTCCTAGTGTGCCAGGTATGACAAAACTACATGGGTCTTTCAGTTTAGCTATGATTTCCTTTTGAAGTACAACACTGCACACTTCAATGAGGCTGTAAGTAGAAAATTCATCCAAGGACTTTTTGTTTGAAACAATTTTTTTAAGAGACTTCATATAAGATGGAATTTTAATTAGATCTTGAATGAATGGAATGTTCACTTGAAGTTTAGAAAGTTGACAAAGTAACTGGAGAAGTTCATCCTTGGTGTTACTTTGAGGTTTCAACTTCTCATAGAAAAGGAAGGGTGGTGAAATTTTTTTTAGAACAATGGGTATATCCCTCACCTCTTCCTCAACTTTTTCTTTTCCTTTATTTCTTTGATTTTTAGACGAAGTTACAACTTGATTTTCATGTGAAAAATTCAATTTCTGATCATTTTCAAGACATTTATGTCAATTTACAGCAAGTGTGCAAAGCAATTTTTTATTACCATATTGAATCAGATTTTTATTTTGGTCATTTTCAGTTTATTTTTCAGAAACAGTTTGAGTATTAAGACCACTTCTAGTGAAAACATCCATGATATTCTCTCTCAGATTAAGTTCAATGGTACAAGGAAGTCTACCTTTTTTTCCTATATGAAAAATCTATATCAAGTCGACCTAAGTGTGTTTCCATGTTCTGGATTATAACAACAGTTTTCATTTTATCAGACTCTTATTGATTTTGAGGGTTGGATAGTTGAGCCATGTATCTTTCCTATTGAGGGTTTATTTTTTTTCAAAATTTGATCAATATTAAAATACATGTGATTATCATTATTTTCTTGTACATTTGAATACTCACCCCTCTGTTGATTTTGAATGTTTGGTATTGGTTTATTGGAGTAGTTCGGGGTAGTGGATTGTTTAACTAAGCCTCGATCTTTCCAGAACAGATTAGGGTGGTTCCTATAGCCTTGATTAATTTTTTTTGAAAATGGATATTCTTTAGGTGGAATTCTAGGACCATTGTTAAAAAATTTTAAATTTTCTTGTTGTTGGGATGGAATATCAAATTTAGGATAGAATTTTTTAGTATGCCCAATCATACCACACTGTACACACTATTACCTTAATTATTGATTGGAATTATGATATCTTAGTTGGTTAACAGTTTGTTTAGAGTTGTGGGTCATTAAATATTGCAGTTGGTTTGTGATTTCAGCCAGTTGAGCTTGAGTTTAATTCATTGAACCAGTTATTGAATTAACATTTCTGTTGACTGTTTTTCTTCATGAATTTTTATATTGTGACTTCGAAGAATTATTATTAATTAATTTTCTGAGTTTTTCAACTATTTTATCATTGTAATTTTCCCCAGCTACTTGGTCAACTAGATTCTGTCTAGAGGAGGACAACCCCTCATAGAAAGTATCCATAAGAAGGTGTGATGAGAGTTTATGATGGATAAACTACCTAATAAAATCCTTGAATATATCCCAAACTTCATGAAACGCTTTTCCAAACTCTTGATAAAAAATAGTTATCTTTGTTCAATGTTCAACATTTCATCTTTGAAGATAAAATTTCATAATGAATGAGTTATACACAAGATCCCAGTTTTAAAAAGTGTTTCATCTAGACTCAGACACCAATTTCTAGCATTCCCCTTAAGGAAAAAGGTAAATACCATGATTCTATGTTCATTTTTTGTGATTCTTATAAGTGGTAATTATTGCACAGTATTATAGAAGTCTTTAATGATGTCTAGAGAGTCCTCATTCTAGATCCCACTAAAAGCATGCAGTAGTGAAATGTTATATTATTTAAGTTCATAATTTCTGGACTTAGGACTAAATCTAATGGAATATGGATTGCTTGAAACTTGAGGAAGTTGTAATTCATCCATCCTAGGCCTTTAATATTCATCAAAGAGTTCTGGTTTCTTTTGGTTGTTATTAGGTGCAGGACCTCTATTATCTAAGTTTTCCATTTCAATTTTGTTAAATTTTCATAGAGCAGTGAGATTTTTTTCTAATTCAAGGTTCAGAGGCTATAATATAGCACCAAAAGTTCTTGTTCTCATGCAAACAATAGTAACATCACATAGCAATTACAATTCAGAATGATAAGTAACAGTTTTTTTTATAGTTTTCAATTTTTTCAATTTTTTTAATGATTTTTATACAAGTGTTTTTTTAGATTATTAATTAGAATAATGGATCATTCTTCCCCGATAAGGGAGCCAAAAACATGACCTAGACCATCGTTGATGTCAATAAAAGTTTAAAATTTATATTCTAAATAAATAATGTATATATGGAAAGCAAGGTCGAACCCATAGGGAAGGTAAATTTGGCCACTAATCCTCAAAAAAACATGGTAAACTAAACTATTGTCATCAGTAGAGTGGTTTTTCGATTTTTTTTACTTTTTATTCTTTTTTTATAAGAAGTGGAGTGACAGAACATTGGAAACATGTTTAAAAACTATATTGAAATGATAGATAGTTGTAAAAAATGGAATAATAGAGATATAGAACACAGATAAAAAGAACAATCTATTAAACTGCTGGGGGATTAATCTCCATTCTACTGGTTTTGAGGCTATTTCAATTCACATATAGATTGTTTTAGTGTACCAATGAAAAGAGTATGACTCACCTCCCTTGGTAGAAGTCATGTCCTAAAATCCAATCGACCATAAAGCTCGCCACTCCAAAGTTAACTGCCTGTGAACAATTTGAAAATAACTATAGGGTGAACTCATTGTAAATCCTAAAGAATTAAAAATTTATTAACTTTTGAAGATGTTTTCATGATCAATATCATCAACTAATTGTGAAATTTTGAGATTAAACATTACTGGAACAAAGCAATTGGATGAACTCAGTAATGATCTCGCCGATCATTAGAGAATTCATTGAAATGATTAAGTTAAATGAGAACTAAAAATAACCAGTAGAACATCAATTCAACCCCGAAATAAAAACATAGCTAGAAATCATATCTATTATGTATACTAAAACAATTCAATTACAAAAGAGAATAATTGAAAGAAAAATGATGAAGAAAAATCCATATGCTAGCACGAATTGCTACTGCTCCTGGCCCTCAGAACATCGAAGAATGGCTCTCCGAGAAGTGCTCAAGGTTCTCTGCTCTACTCTGATTCAGGTCTATTTTTTTAATGAATCAGCCTCCCTTTTAAAATTATGTTGCTACTCTGCTTAAAATATCATCTTTCATCTACTACATGTCACCACTCGCGTCCACCTACTTCAAAATTATCTCAGTTGTACACCACACACGTGTGTTTTTTCGCGACTAACACGTCACACTAATTTTTCCCTTGTAACTAACTCTCGGTGAGTTAGTTATGTGAACCTGGACATGTTTTCGACTCTTGGTATGAACCTGTAAGTATGAAACAGAGTAGCAATAAATCAACAAAAAGGAAAAGTTAAAATAATTACTTAAGTAATAAGATAGATTATAAAAGATTGTCATAATAAAAAGATAACACAATTGTTTATTTTTTTAACATTATTAAAATTTATTATATATGTTATTATTTAAATTTGTTAAATTATTGCTATAATAATTTGTTTCCTTAAAAATTTTCATTATAATTATTAACCCATTCACAACATTAATTATTATGAATAATAATTAGTTTCTAAATTATTATTTTAATTTATTAGAATATAAATTTTTATTCCAAACATTACAATATAGATATTATAATTTATTTATTTTAATATAATTTATAAATATTTTTTAATTACTTTAGATAATTTATTTAAAAATTTAGTTTTATTAGTAATCTTATATTTATTTATTTAAAATTATTAACATTTAACATTTTAAAAGTTTTTTAATTATACATTTAATTTATTTATTGTTGTTATTCATTGTCATTATTTAATTATGTTATTTATTTTTTCTTTATTAATATTATTAATGTTAATTAAATTTTTTATTATTTAAAAATTTAAATTATTTATTACTTTATATAATTATATAGTTTATGTTAAGTATTTTAATTTTTACATTTATTAGTTTTATATCTTTTTAATTTATTTAATATTATTACTAATTGTTATATAATAAGTTTTTAGATTATATTATTATTATTTAAAATTTCAATTTAATTTTATAATTATCATTTCGAGTTATCTATTCTTATATAATTATCTTTATACTTCATTGTTTTCAGTCTTCTTCCCCAAACCCTACGGCTCCACCTCACATTTGCAAAGCACTGATTCATTCGGTCTTCAGTAGAAAATCATGTGTGGTGATTTCCTCATTCCATGGTGACCTAAGACGGCTTTAATCCATGTAGATATGGTGGAGGCTTCAACTCGACTCACGTCAAGGTTTAGTCCGGCGACGCGATGCACTTCTCATCCTAACAACGACGAACAACATGGCCTCAAATGCGATGGTTTTTACTCGCAGATCATCCCTGGTTAAGTTGAAATTGGGTCCGCCCTCCTTCAATAGCGGCTCCCTTTAGCGAATAGTGACAAAATAGCTCAGTTCGATCTGGGTGTCAGTTTGGCGCGGTGAAAGTCCATACAACAACTTCAAATTATTGATGTCTGATTTTTCAATTGTTTCGAGTTTCAATCTGAAAAGTGGTTTGAGGAATCATTGCAGGTGAAGAAATGGAAGACACTAAAAAAATATCGGTGTGAATCCGTAAAATAAGGATTGGATCAGTGAGTCGCGAGGAGGCTATATAAAAATAAATTAACTATCGCTGAGTGGGTGATTTGGGGGATGTGATTTAGAGAGACCAATAGTGAAATTAGGGTATCTGTGAGTCAAAAAACTATCTCTAAGAGGGATGAGAGTCTAATAATGATCAATAGCAGAAAAGGAAATTGGAAACACTGTGAGATTTGAAAAACCGATCGTTGGAAATGGATCATTGTGTCCCGACACACCGATAGAAGAAATAATGGTAATTCCCAGCGAGACACCGATAGAAAAAAATAAAAATAACGACCCACCGATAATTAAAATAATAATAAATAATTGCCGCAATGAGAAGATGATGGTGACATAAAAATCGGCGAGTCAGGGACTCACTGATAGTTGAAAATAAAACCCACAACTTACCAAAAGAAGGAAATAAACGATGATTCAATGACTCACCGATAATAAAAAAATGAGTCACTGAATTTTTAAAAAGAGAGACTGAAAACAATTTCATGTGAAACTGAAACTGATGCTAAGGATTGGTGCGTTGCAACAACGGTGTGAGGTGAGAAACTGATGATATTTCAAAGCAATCGGTGTGTCACGACTCACCGATAGTTATAAAAATCATCGGTGGGACAAAATATCGGTGTGTCACTAACTGATAGTACAAATTAAAAAATCAACAATAAAAATTAATTTATAATAGATAAAAAATGAACAAACACTAATTGATTAATAGAAAAGAGAAATTAACAAAATTGTTTAATATTAAATAATTAATTGTAACTAAAAACTAACTAAATAACATAACAAACTAAAAAAGTGACTAATTATTAACTATTGAGATTAAATAAATTTCTAACTAAATTAAAAACACATACAAAGAACAATCTGCAATCAATAAATTTAAAATAATTAATGATATTAAACAATAGAGTTAATTAATTAACCGACAAAATGATGACTTAAAATTAAGATCACGATATTTTGTTAAATTTAATTTCTAAACATATTTACATAGTAGAATAATTGAACCTGCTATTAAGTAAAGTCAATTTATTTAATTAAATCAGAATTAAATGGTAATGTCTTAAATTAAAAACTGAATTAGATTGAAGCAAATTAATATGAAAATCAAATAATAATCATTTAGAAAAGTTAATAAGTATAACAAATTAAGATTATCAAACTAGAAAGTAAATTAATATATTTATAAAAATCATATAGAATATATAAAAGGACTAATAACACATATTTAATTATAAAAAACTATAAATTAAAAAATGTAGTGATAAAATTACAAAAGTTCCATTATTTATTAAAATATGTGAAAATAAATAATTAAATAGATAAAAATTAAATACAGGATGTGGAAAAAATTTGTAAAAATAGATCCACATCAATCCTTTTCACTATAATGTTCCTGAAAAAATCCCATCGCCACTTTGAGTGTTCTTCTACAAAGTGCATACATGGCGTAGGTGCTCATTCTTTGTTTCTATCATCGCACACCCTCCACATTAGAGGTTTATAGAAGGGAAAGGTCAGGGGGGTTTAGATCAATCAAAAAAATGATAAATGCTATCCTCGATAATGAATAATATAAAAAATGTTACCCTCTAGTATAAACACGTGATTCATGGATCAACCTACTCATGAGTTGATTCACATTTGTTTATTCCAGAAAAGAATAGGTAATAAATTCATAATAATCTAACCCCTACCTCTATGATGTTCGATGTCGAAATGATTTATCGTTGAAGTTTCCAGACTTCAACATCTTTCATCACTTCGGGCTCCGTTCTTTATGGTGCATCAAAGATGTTTGATGTTCGTCGACATTTTACGTTCTTCGTTGGAGAGGATGTCTATTGGAGGTTTGTTGGAATTTTTCGTACTTAAATATTCGTTACAGAACATGTTAATGAGCCATTAATGTGCCTCATTAATGAACCTCGTTTCTGCACCATAATATTACCATCCTCGAAGATTTCTGATGAGAAAACAAATAAAATAAAATTTTATTGATATATTATTATTTTTAAAAAACTCAAAAAAATTACTATTCCATTCATCCCATGCAGGCTGAAGTTAATTCCATTCAAGGTTCATCCCGAAATTCAGAGTTCAATGATGCCCTTGTATTTTAGATCCAAGTACCATTTCAAATGTTAGAAAACCCCACTTGTATGTTTATTTAAGTGAACATAAAAAGGATTAAAATTTAGTTTTAGGATCATCGGGCCTAAGAATCACATATCGTCAAAGTGTCTGGTCTTATAGTGATTCCATATAATTTAAAACAAATCACACAAAATTTCAAACCCATTAAAACATTATTTAATTGATAATATGAATCATTTTAAACCATTTTGTAAATATTCAATCAATTATAATATATAATCTAAAAATACATATTTTATTTTTTAAAACAATTTTTTAATTTTATTTATAAAAAATTTATATGAACATTGTTTTTATTTGACTGATGAATGAAAATATGTAAATTTTCCTTATGTAATTATCATTGTTATTTTAAAAAATTAAGATGAGAAAAATAATGGTAACCTTTTATTTTCAAATAATAACAAACTGAGAAGATACATAATGATATTATTTAAAGACGTATCATACAATGTATTCATCAGAAGTAAATCATAAGAAATCTAGATTCTCAATGAGATTACAGTATTGTACCCTTACTGATTTTGTAACATATTTTTCATAAGACCCAATAGTTAAATATGAAATGAAAAATATTTTTTCTACAATAAAATTCATGAAAAATCATTAATGGAATTTGTTTTGATTATATAAAACACACAATTGAAGCAAGTAGTGAATATGGAATATATCCAATGAAAATAAATGTGGGATGAAAATCCCTTAACATTTTTCAAACATCATTCACACTTACTGAAAATTAATTTATAAAAAAATATATTTTTATCATACCTACATTAGAAAATAGTATTCATTTTTATTATAATATATATTGTTTACTTAAAACTTAGTATCTATCATTTGTTATCATTTATTTATCAAAATCATTGTTAGGAGTGATATCTTCTTCATTATTCTTAAATGTTTTTGTTTGGTACCTTTTCTCCTTGTACTTTCATCAGGATTAAATAATATTTTAATGTTAGTAAAGATATAATTATAATATATATTCATCAAATAGAGTTTCTGGAGTCAATCAAAACTGTAGATATAAAAAAATAATTACAACATTCATGGAGATGGTAAATATATATATTTGTGGAAAAAATACTCATTTCCTTAAAAATCGAATGAAATAATGGAATATAATAACTAATAATTTGTTAATCCTTATAATATAATATATATCTTATACATTTACTAAAACTCTTTTTATTTCCATCTACATAAAACAAATATGAAAAATGAATCAAATGTCTTTTCGTAGGTGGCAGTCCACATGCAGCATGAGTGATGTCACCATTTTCCATTAATTGAGATGGTATGAAAAAATATATTATATTAACATTTATCAAGTATTATAATTAAATAATTATAATATATAAACATCCAAACCATCAAAATAAATATTCATAAAATATGTCGATGTGTATAGAATTGTATCACAATGTGAAGACAGTAAGCTATAGATATTCACAAGAGACACTTAATCTTCTTACTGGATTGGAAGATAGTGAATAAATTTGGATTCACAATAATAATCAAATAAATTTATATTTAGGACACTGAATTTATCTTTTTATGAATAATATAAATTATTTAGTTTAGTTTACAGGAAAAGTTACAAAAAATGTGTTCTTTTAAGGATATTATCTCTTGTTTTTAAGAACTCATAGATATAATCCTAATGGGTTGGTATTTTTGGAAGACCATAAATACTAGAATATTTCATGGGATATTTAGAAGTATTTTTTTTTCATTTTTAACCTAAATGTCTCAACTGTTTGGAATATTTGAGGGGATGAAGTGACTATTTATAGTTTAGGTGAGGGTGCTTTTAGATTTTATAACTGATTGTATAATTACTAAATCATTATCTAGTTAAAATTTCCCCAAAATTCGTTGAACAGAAAGATATGATTTTATTGGTTTTAAATAATATCATGCAATAAAATTTTGACATGTTTAAATGTTTTTTTAAACATTTTCATTTGGTTTAATCAATTTTTATACATTTGATTATTAAATGTGACAATTTAAATTTGATACTAAATGGCTTATAACATTACATATATAGAAAACTATAAATTCAAAAATTGATATATTATTTAATTTTATACAATAATTTATACTAATATTTCTCTTGATGTTTCCAATATTTTTATATAATTTCGTAAAATATTATTTTGGTTATATATATTTAATGACGATTTTCACACTATTAATTTATTTTGACTATAAATACATAAATAAATAAAATGTAATTAGAATATATTCCATTAGAAAAAATAATATCTCAAATGAATCTGTAATATATGTGGAATATTGGAACTCACTATAATTATATTACTGTTAATATTTTTGACATAATTTTTTTTATTTCACTAATAAATGGATAAATAACGAATCTTCATTATATAAGAATATATGAAATTTTATATATTAAAAAAATTATAAATTCATATCAATAATAAAAATAATATCATTATCTTCAATAAATAAATTTATATTTGTTCATATCTTTGTTTTCTTCTTATGCAGACTAAAATAGTGACGTTTTGTAACATTATTTTCATTATATATTATATAATCCATTTTTATGGACAAGTTTCCATTAATTTTTTTTATTTCAATACTATGTTGGTAATGGTAAAATTAACAACATAATTTAAAAAATAATAGGAACAATTGTTGATTTATCACTTATTTTATCTTTTATTATCCAGATTTATCCATTGCCAACTTAATATATTTTAGCATTGTTACTATTAATAATTTAAAAACATTAATGGAATCTAATTAATAAATTTGAACCTGATAAATCCAAATATGGAATACATTTTATCAAAATCTGTTCCAAATGGAGGAATATATTAATTTAAAAAATATACCAAACTTGTGAAAAGACTGTTTTTAGGACAAAAATACATTTTAAAGCATTAAACAACGTTTATAATTCTCCCATAACTATATAAAGATATAATTTGTGTCAAAACATTTAATTAAATACATAATATATATATTTCTTTGTAATTATTTACCTATAAGGAATAATTAAATTTATTAATATAAAAAGACAATATGTTCATGTTAACTAAATTTTAGAACAATTTTTTTATTACATTGAAATGATTTATATTTATAATTCATTGATACCTAAAGAAAATATTTATACATATATAACCTTATCTTTTTTAAAATTTACTTAGTCTTATTTAAAACATCCAATCTAATGGACGAGTAATACAAATAGTAACTCATTGTTCAATTAAGCATGGTGTTCAATGTATCCAAAACTATTGATGAATAAAATTATTTAAATAGAAATATTATATTTTTATCAAGGGGTTTTACAATAATTATACCATGTTTTAGATTAAAAATTAAGAGGAAAAAATATTTTTCAACACATAAATAAAAAATATAATAATTTCTTGAAATTTTTATCAAAAATTTATTCATTACCAAAAAAAATTATAATATAAAAATAATAAATTTTAATTCTATATGGGACCTTTAAAATATTTTTATATAAATAATCAACGGAAATAAAAAATAGTTAATTATGTAGAAAATAATTTAATTAAACCCATAGAAAATCTAAGAACCTATTAGTGAGATAAAATTACTCCCCTATTAAATTGATCATTAATAATAAGGATGTTGAGGGAACTAAAATAATATATAACAATGATATAAAAATTAATTCAAAGAACTAAAATATGATATTTTTTCACCTTCCATGTAAATTAACAATATACATTTATTACTTATAACAAATTAATTTATTATTTTTTATAAGAAATGATTGCACAATCCATTAAAGAAAATTATGAAGCATTAATATCATACTGACATTCAAAAAAAATTAAAAAATATGTGATTAATGAAAATAATATTTCCCCCACAAAAAATTAATAAATTATTTTATAAATATTATAATAATAATTTTCCAAAATATTAAACAGTTTACAAAACACACTATAAACATTGAAAAAATTAATTTTAAATTTTACAAATAAACATAAAAAAGATTCAAATTTATTTTTCATTATTTTATAAGAATTAAATTATTATCCCCCTTAAAACCATTAATAAATAAAAATAGAAATACCCAGCCCTTAAAATTATTCCATATTTTAGATAAAATGATAAAATATATTCACTTATTATTTAAAAATAATGTACTCCCCATGTGGAAAAAATTTAAAAATAAGGACATCCCAAAACAATTAAAAAATATAGTTTTTTGAGAAATTAGTTTCTAATTATTAAGTAAGTGAATTAAATTTTAATTCTTTATGTAACATTTTTTCTTTAAAATGGTCTACGTCATATTATTCACAAATTTCATTTATTATATTGTGAAAAAATAGTTTATAAACACAACACATATAAAATTAACCAATTTTAGTCAATGTAATGAGTAGTCTATGAGACAAAAACAAGTAAAACAAATAAATAATAAAAAAAGATATCATATAATATATATAAATTTATACTATTATATTACAACATTCGAGTTGATTATGATGGTGATATTCTCTATTGTAGGGATAGAATTATAGATTTCATATTTTATTACAGTTGATTATATATGAATAAAAAATCATCATATCCTCAAAAACACACACAGATAAATATATATATATATATTGAAAACAATAATATACCTGATATAAAATAATATTTAAATAATTTCCCCCAATATAATATATTAGGTTTACATTAACCAACTATATAGTAAAACAATTACTATGGAGGTAAGATGTAAAAATGAAATGATATTCCTTCAAGTTAAAAAATTATATCGGTATTAGATTATCCTTATTGTAAAATTATCATTTTTATTATACTATAAATAAAATTAAAAAACAAATATCTTTTTATTTGGAATCGAAAAAATAATTACACATTGATGTTTATTGAAAAATTACATAAAAAAAGTTATTTTAATGATGAATATACATTTTGTCATGTTAGTCTTATTGATATGATATATTGACATTCAATCTTTTCTAGAAAATATATTTCTATATTAATTCTAAAAATTTATTTTAATAATATTATATATATTAATTTTTATAATAATGATCATTTTTTTGAATAACATTTAAAATTCTATGTCTTTCTAATATAATTAAATTTATTTTCTAATATCATCCTTTTAGGAATAGGGGAAATTTTTTCATTTTTATAGAATAAAATTTTAATCCAAAACAAAAATCAATTTTTACATCTCTTTGGGAACCCAATATTTTATTTATATTTATTTCACCATAAGTGAATTTACCAATGGAATCATTACATTCTATAAGGTTAAATTAATTCATTTCAACATTAGGTTTTCATTTAATTTCATTATTTTGTTATAATTTTTTCTATAATGTTAGTTATTTTAGAAAAAAAATTGAATATGTTTATCGGTGAGATCATTGAATTTTTTTGTTATTTCACAATCATTATTCAATAAATCATCAAAATTAATTATGATTGAAATATAATAAGTGGTGGAAGAATTATATGTCGATCAACTATGTGAATTAACATAATTACAAAACACAATTTGGACTATGAGTCAATTGTAAATATCTATCACAATAGTCATATATGGGGTGGGAATCAAAACGTACACTCAAAGTACATATATGGAGATATTCTTTACCTTTCTATAATTAAATTAATGTTAAGGAGAAATTCATCATGATGTGTCCATTTTGTTGAACTGATAACAATTTACCTCATGTAAAATATGTTTATTCTAATTTTTAGTATAATTAAGAAAAATAATTTCTTCATAAATATTCCTACGTTCTTAGATACATGATAATCCCCAATATCACTATCATATTATGTAGAGTTAATTTAATTAAAATTAATTTTCCTATTTTTAAATTTCCTTATGATCCTTAGCTTAATTTCACTTTTTTAATTCGTAGCGATTTTGCAGTTGATGATATTTCCAATATTCATTTCTACTAACATGTTCTAGATATAGTTGAATCCATTGACTATCATAAAATTTGGAGATGATTTCATAGAATAAATTGTAGTATTTTCTTAACAATAGATCATATATTAAGAGTATCCACAATAAATATTCTTATAAATCAATTTCACTAAAATAAATAACAATATAGGTATTATATTGAATTTTATTCATATTAAATATATAAAATTCATCCATATATATATATAGTATAGAATCATTCAAATTATTTAAAAAATCATGAGTAACAAAATGTAATATAAAAATTTCTTTAGTATTTGTCTGTATAAATATACAATTAATATATTTTCAATCTAATGAACATTGAATAATATCTATTTCATTTACATAATTTTCAAAAACATTATTAAAAAAAGGAGTGTATATTTAATTTAATTATTCAATAGGGGAATATTCATAAATAAGAAATTTTTAAATGGTATATCCATGGTTTTTATTAATTGTATTGATGTCAATTTTGGAATAGATATAGATGGATACATAAATGAATGGGGGATGATGAATTCACATTCCTTTAAGAAAACCATTAGTTATATAGTTATAATCCTTCATTGAAGTATACATTCATTAAATCGATTAATATTTTTTAAAACAAATTTTAAAATTACTTTGAAAATAAACTTATATATCATGTTTTGAACACTTTTTAAAATAATGAAACAATTTTTGAAAATATGTTTTAAATAAATTATGAAAATTAGGACTCCATCATTACAAATCATCGGCTGAATTAAATTTATAATATGGGTGGTTTAATTTTTTATTTAAACTAATACTAAAAGTTAAAACTCAATTATAACATATCATAACAAATTATAATAGTCAAGTAAAATAAAATATAAATTAATATAATTTTTTGAAACTCAAATATACATGAATTCCAGAAAAATGATAAAACATGTCTTTTAGTTTAAGATAAAAAGTTATGTATTGATCAAATTATTCACTATTTTATATAATGAATGAAGTGAATAAATAAAATTTTAAAAAAAATTATATAGGAATTTTTTTATTTTGTTTGGTAATATGTCAATAATAAATCTTATGTCATTCACCTTAATCAATTGAGAATTTATAAATGTATATTTATATATATTGACCATAAATTTAGAGGTGGCCTATAATGCAAAAAAATAAACCAAATACATTCATTGAAATGATACAATTAAATTCATAAAGATATCCATTTTATAAATATATTCCCAACACTAAAAGATAGAAATACCTTGGTTTATCAGTTTAAAATGAAACCAAAAAAAGTGAAAATAGTGATTTTCATAATCATTAATCCTCTAAAGATATTCCAACAAAAAAATTTTGATCATTATAATAGAAATAATTTAATGAATGATATAGAAAGTGATCATGGTTAAGGAGATAGTTTAAGGAATTACAAAGAGACATCAAGAGGAAGCATAAAATCAGCTGATACTCATTATCATTTTCATTATATTGTTATTGATAAAAATTATTACCTAATTATTCATTATAACCCCCAATGGGTGGTATGTACAACATCAATATTTTACTAAATGATATGATCAGTTTAATTGCGAAAGAAGATCCTGTAAAGACCTAGAATTCCCGTGAATTGTTTTTAAATACATGGGAATTTTAAGAGTCCTCAATTTCTAACGGAGCCTGATTCTGAGGCCCGGTGTGCCTAGAATCAATTTTGGAAGTTTGTTTTAGGTATGTTCAGTAAACATACGTGCAGGATTTTATATCTTTTGAACTGATGCTCGGAATTAAAATAAATATGTCTAGCATATTTTTATTTGAGTGGTGGTTTAATCCCCCAAGATGAGGTTGGAGGTGGGGCCCAGTCTCACAAAACCTCCCATGTTAGAATATTATGTGGTGGGGCCCACATGAGCTCAAACCCACTAAAACACATTTAATCCCTTGAATTTCCCCTTAATGGGGGAAACACTTGGTCTATCCTCATAATGGTGCCAAACCTCTCTTCAATTAATTGAAACTCTCCACAACCCTTTTTTGTTTAAATTTGATTTTTGAATCCTTTTCCCCATATTTAACTAAATGTGTTGTCACATTTAATTGCTGACAACTCTGGTGTTGTAGTGCCATAAAAATAATAGAGAACTTCCTCTATTATTTTGGCTTAGAATTATTTGGTGGAATCTTGGGTGAATCCTTAGAGAATTATCCTCTCCAACAAAGTTCCATCGCCCGCGAAGAACGCCTCTTCCTTCCAGCGAAGAATGTGAAGAATTCCAGTGATGTCCTCTGTTCGTCGATTACATCCTAAGATGTCTTCTCCCTCTCCAACCGGGGAAAGAAAGGGAAGACACTATCCGTGAAGAGTGTCTCCAATGATGAAGTCGTCTCCTCTCGATGTCAACCGAATGGTGCCACCTTCCCACGATTCCGCCAAGCGAACACCGATTATAAGTATGGGGATTTGATTATATTTAATTTATGAATTATACCCTAATTACTCATTGTTTATTTTTGGTGATCTGATGGCCACATGTTATCACATAATGCGGAGGGAGCTAGCTAAACAAACATTGCTCGACATCCCTCTGATTGGTTCTTGATTAGTTGATGACGGAGGCGAAGCCGGAAGGCCGTGGTGCCGACGCACCATGCTGGAGAAGAACCAGGCTATGTAGGCCGCGGCGGATGGAAGAGGCGCAGCGCAGTCACACCGCACCGAGGACGCCCAACGGCCGGGCCGACCCCTTGCTGGGCTGCCCCTAGTCCGGGCCGCTACGCTCAGCCACCCCACGTCCGGGCTGACCCTTTGCCGGGCCGCCATGGTCGGGCCGCCCCTCAGCGACGCCACCAATGGCCAGGCCACCCCTCGGCCGGGCCGCCATGACCGGGTCGCCCCTCTGCCCGACAGCCACAGCCGGGCCGCCCCCTAGGCCGGGCCCCCACGGGTCGGGCCCCCACGGTCGGGCCGCCCCTCGGCTGGGCCTCCACGGGCCGGGCCGCCACTCAGCTGGGCCGCCACGGTCCGGGCCGCACCTTTAGGCCAGGCTGACCATTCGGGTTAGGCAACACCCGCAAACTGGGTCAGACCCCAATTAGGATCGGGTCGGGCTGGATCGGTCTGACTGGTTTGGACAGGACCCGGACCTACTACGACCATTTACACCTTTTATCCCACATCTTGGGCTACGTGTGTTCGAACGAAGAACCGTCTATTGCGATGAAATTCATGGAGCACGATGATTCTTTTGGAATACTACACTTGAGGTTCGGACACAGTTGGAGTATGGTCAGTTTGGTTTTACCCTAAAAACCAACCAGGCCCCTGGAACGGAGATGCCAATAACTCACAGACCAGGCGTTCGATTGACACGCCGTCTGTCACATTGGGTTTTCCTATGATGAGACAGAACTATAGGATACATTAACTCGAGACTTTGTGGTAGTTGATGTCTCAACACTTGGCTCGAGGAGCGGACCCTCGTAGAATCGAGTGTGTTGTGTACGGGAACCCTATGGATGGCTGTGACTGAGATGACATAATCCTCCGTGGGTTCGACAGTGATGATACTATACCGGGATCCTCCGTGGGTTCAACAGTGATGAAATATGTACCAAAATCCTCTATGGGTTTGACATCGATGGCTTCTGTACTGTAATCCTCTATGGTTTTGACAGCGATGACTACTATACCGGGATCCGCCATGGGTCTGACAGTTCTAACTTCTATTCCAGGATCCTATGTGGTTCTGACAGAATAGCTGATCCTGGTTACTGTGTGGGTCTCATATCTTAGATGGTCCTAAATCGTGTGTGGGTCTGACAACTTAGATGAATCAGTGACTACATCTGATCATCTCTAATACTCTACAAAAGTTGTATACCTATGTGAGCTGAGTCTTTACTTTTAGTTGATATTATCGAGATGATTGAATTTACTTCCTTTATGGAATGTGTTGTGCTTGGGCATGAGAGTTGGAGTCAGACTGTGTAACTTAGGTATATGTATGGTTATAGACCAAAGTAGGGTTGGTTGATACTTCATGATTGTATCTTTCTTCTGTGGTTTATCCTTAGTGCATTCTGGGACACCTTCGGGGGGTCTCGTGGTCCACTACTGAGTATTGTTATACTCACCCCTGCACGGGCTTCGCCCGCACCTTGTTGTGTTCTGTGCAGATGATAGACAGTAGTGATCGAGTCTGAGGGTGAGGAATGGGAGGCTGCTCGGATCTGGACTAGAAAAAGGTACTACAGGGACATGTTGTTCGATTTATGTACCTACCTTTCAAGTAGGAATCCCTGATGTAAGATCCATGAGCCGTTTTTTCCTTTATTACTTGTAGTTTTACTTGTTGTTTAGTTGGGATTGTATACCGTCCAACTTAAATTTAGCAGAATTTTCTTTTCTATATCAGTACTTGTTGCTTCTAATGTTTGTGCTCAGTCTGTGTGTGTTACAGGTTTAAAAGCAATGCCTTCCCTTTTATATGTATTACACCTTTGGTGCTAATCGCCAACCCCATGGCCTATGGAACGCGGTCTTGGGGTAGTCATGACATGGGACCTGATGACGGGTCGTGACAAATTAGTATCAGCGGAGTCGGTTCTACCGTAGAACTTTGACTCTGATTCTTTTAATGGAAATAGTGTTAAGTGGTTTGGGTGTGGTTATCAGTTTATGGAGATCAGGGTTGGTGTAGCGTCTGACATATCCATACACTTGGACTCTAACTTCTGATCTCTGAATCAGTGCACGAAAAAAATGATTGTGTGTGTGTTCCCTATGAACTATTTTCTTCGTGATTACTTTGTGTCAGCTCACTAGGAATACTGTTTTAATCGTATTGAACATGATTCTTTTCAAGATGGCCCCATGAAGGCTGCCAGTGTGGGTTCCGAGTTTCGTACGAGATGGTATCCAACCGAGCGATGGGGCCTCGGTGCAGGACCCCATCATAGTAGAGGTATCGGTGGTACCACTACCCGCTGGGCCACTGATACCACCAGTGCCAGCAGCAGAGAGTGCACGCCATCTGAGTTCATTCCATGAGTTCCAGCACCAAAGGCCGCCTAGGTTCCGTGGAGAGACAGACCCACAGGTAGTTGAGGATTGGCTGGAGGCTGTCGTGAATGTTTTCAGATTGGCTGGGACATCATCCGACCTCATGGTGACCCTTGTCGCGAGTCTTCTGCATGCAGTGACAGACAGAGGGTAGATCTTGATGCTCCAGGTGAATGACGAGGCATGATTACTCTGGAAAGACTTTGAGAGTCTCTTCTGGTCAGAGTTTGTTCCAGTCACCCTTTGTGCAGTGCAAATTCAGGAGTTACTTCATCTGCAGCAGGGCAGCATGACAGTAGCGCAGTACTCAGCGCGGTTCACCGACCTCTCACGCTACTCCACAGATATAGTACAGGACCCATTCTTCAGGGCCCCGACTTTCGAGTTGGGACTCAGGCATGAGATTAGGGCTTCGATGATCCCCCTCAGCATCCCGACACATGCGGTGGTGCTAGAGAAAGCTTTTCTAGTGGAGATTTTTCTCGCTGAGCAGTCACCAACAGCGAGACCCACCACAGGACGACACGTAGCAGAGTCTTCTATAGTCGGTAGTAGACAGATGTCGCCGAAGTCCAAGTGGACCAGGACATTAGGTGGGCGACCCCAGGATACAGGTTCGGTTGGGTGGGGAACAAGACACAGATCCCATTATATTAGGAGCAGGCAGTGCTATGCATGCGGCGGGCAGGGTCTCATGTCTCATGACTTCCCACCCCGCCATGAAGATGAGCAGCCGACAGTAGAGGGACCTCCCAGGCAGAGGCAGAGGCTCGACCGTGGTGGTTTGTCAGGATCAAGCGGACTTGGTAGATGAGCTAGCTGAGCAGTGGGTGGTGGATGAAGTATCAAAGATCTACCACCACCACCATTAGCAAGTCCACCCCAACCATAGGGTGCTGGCGGACAGAGGCGGGCACAGCTTCAGGCAGTCGAGGCCTACGACCACGGTGCACATGGGATGATTCGAGGTACTATCTGTGTCTCATCTACCCTTACTGCAGTACTTATAGACATAGGTGTGAGCCATTCTTTTGTTACCACTACCCTTGTTCGAAGCTCGAAGATTCTGACGGAGCCGTTGGCTCGATCCTTATGGCTAGAGACTTCTACAGGAGTAGACTCAATGATTATGCACTAGTGTCAGTAGTGTGAGCTTACTCTAGGATGCGAGAGTTTCGGATGGGATCTCCTCGTAGTGGCATCGAGGCTTTACGGCGTCCTCTTCGGTATGAACTGGTTATTCATATTTCATGCTCATATTGACTATATTAGGTGCAAAGTGCGGTGTGTCCTCATGGATGGGACTAGGTTCACCTTCACCAGCGAGAAGGGAGCCTGTGCAGCACATGATGGACTTTTACAGAGGAGGGGGCAGTCGATCACATATCAGTTGGCTAGTCTCATAGTCGAAGTGGTGGATGTGCGGAGTCCATGTTTTCCTATTGCAGTGGATCAGTACATGGATGTTTTCCCTGATGAAATTCCATGACTACCTACTCGTAGAGAGGTATACTTCTATATTGACCTGTACCCTGGGAGGACACCGATATCTACTCCCGCAAATCTGATAGCTCCCGGCAAGCTTCGTGAGCTGCAGGTACAGCTGGAGGACTTGCAGGGGAAGGGATTTATCCGACCCATTGTTTCACCCTGGGCATATCTGATTTTGTTCACCAAGAAGGCGGATGGGAGCTTGCAAATATGTGTTGACAATCGTCGCCTAAACTAGGGGACCGTGAAGAACAAGTACCCACTCTCAAGGATTATCGACCTCTATGATTAGCTCAAGGGAGAATGATGGTTCTCAAAGATATATCATAGGTGAGGCTACCTCCAGCTCAATGTTCAGGTTGAGGATGTGCAGAAGATGGCCTTAAGGTGTCATTATGGACACTACAAATTTTTGGTTATGCCCTTTGGCATAACCAAGGCTCCAGCAGTGTTCATGAGTCTCATGAACATGATCTTCTAGCCTTACCAAGATTGCTTTGTCGTAGTCTTCATCTATGACATAATGATATACTCGACTATTGAGGATGAGCATGCCTATCTTTTACAGGTAGTACTGGACACACTCTAAGAGCACCAACATTATGGTAAGCTCTCAAAGTTCCAATTTTGGATTCAAGAGGTTCACATCATGGGACACGTCATCTCGGAGGATGGAGTTTTAGTGGATCCAGTTAAAATTGAGGCAGTACATTCTTGGGAGCCACCCAGGAGTGTGACAGAGGTACAAAGTTTTCTGGGACTGGCTGGTTACTATCAGAGACTTGTGCCAGATTTCTCCAGAGTTGCAGCACTTCTTTTAGCATTGACGAAGAAGGGGCAACCCTTTGTGTGGTCAGAGAGATGCCAGCAGAGCTTCCATGAGCTGAGCTAGAGATTGAATTGTGCGCCCATATTGAGGCTTCCTGAGGAGGGCATTGAGTACATAGTTTACTGCGCCGCATCAGAGACCAGAATCGGGTGTGTCCGGATGCAGGAGTGAGTAGTGATCACGTATGGTTATCAGCAGTTGAGAAAGAATGAGCATAAATACCCTTCCCATGACATGGAGTTAGCAGCAGTGGTCTTCGCCTTGAAGATGTGGTGGTACTATCTGATGGGCAAGCGTTTTAAAGTCTACTATGACCACCAGAGTCTCACGTACATCTTCTCGCTGAAGGACTTGAACTTGAGACATCAATGATGGCTCGAGTTCTTTCAGAACTATGAATTTCTGATAGTCTATACTCCGGGGAAGGGGAATATTGTAGAAGATGATCTCCGCCGGAGATCATGAAGTCATCTTTTAGGATAGGCGATAGGGAATCTAGTCGCATTGTAGACATCCTTTGTGGATAAAGATGGAGCAGCCTCTCTACAGTCTCTCATAGTCACTCCTCCACTTCTTCAGCAAGTCTGGGAGGCACAACAGGTGGACGGTGACTGTGAGACGCGATGTGCTCAGATATCCTTAGGGCAGGCACCTGATGGATTTTCTGAAGGTGGGGAGCACAACATTTTCTTTAGAGGACGTACCATGGTCCCAGTTGCACATCAAGAGGTATTATTACGGGAGTTTCACACATCTCCTTTAGTGGTACATCCATAAGTTGAAAAGATTTATCAGGACCTCTGGCGACAACACTGGTGGCCAGGAATGAAGAAGGAAGTAGCATATTTTGTCTCTTGTTGCCTCATTTGTCAGCAAGTCAAGGCAGAGCACCAGGTTCCCGCAGGCTTGGTTCAGACTTTAGAGGTCCCAGAGTGGAAGTGGGATGGGAGTTCCATGGATTTCGTGATGGGACTTCCAGGAACATCCAATGGACATGACTCTATATGGGTGATCGTAGAACGAATCACCAAGTTGTCCCACTTCCTATTTATCATAGATCAGGGCTCAGTAGAGATATTGGGATGCCTCTACATACACGAGATCATACGAATTCATGGTGTGCCATAAATGATTGTATCCGATAAAGATGCTCATTTCACTTCCCGGCTATGGAAGGGGTTGTAGGAGGCTTTCCAAACGTAGCATCGCTTGAGAACCACCTTCCATTCTCAGAAGGATTGTCAGACTGAGAGGACCATTCAAGATCTTGATTAAATGCTCTGTGCATGCGTCCTTGACTTCAGTCGTAGCTGGGAGGATCACTTACCCTTGGTAGAGTTTGCGTATAACAACAGATACCACTCCACCATTGAGATTTCACCTTACAAGGAACATTACGACCGACCTTGCTGATCACCACTGTGATGGACTGACCCAGGGGAGCCAACACTTGTTGGACCAGAGATGGTGCAGGCTACAACAGAGAAGGTGCAGATCATCCAGGAGAGGATGAGGATTGCACTGAGAAGTCATAAGTCCTATGCTGATAGGAGAAGGAGACCACTAGAGTTTGAGAATGGTGACCACGTCTTTATAAGGGTCTCACATTGATGAGGCCTATGGTTAATTGGAAGAGGCAGCGAGTTATCTCAGCGATTCATCAGAACTTTTCAGGTCATAAGTAGGGTAGGTGAGGTGTCTTACCACTTGTCTCTTCCACCTCAGTTGCACCTGGTGCATGACGTCTTCCACGTATCTCATCTCAGAAGATACGTGCTTGACCAGTCCCATATCATCAACCACGACGAGCTGGACATCGAGGATGGGGCGACTTTCACAGAGGATCCAGTGCATATTGAGGATTTATATGAGAAGGTCCTATATTGACAGTTGATTCCTCTGGGGCGTGTTTGCTAGCAGCATGGGAACATCCAAGAGAGCACATAGGAGTGGGAGGCTCAGATGCGTGATCATTATCCCCATTTGTTTTCTTAGGGTGAGTTGCAGCTTACGGGGACATAAATCCCTGTTGTGGGGAAAATTTAATGACCCATAATTCCTGTGGAATTTTTTTAAATACATGGGAGTTTTATGAGTCCGCAGTTTTTGACGATGCCTAAATCCGAGTCCCGGTGTGCTCAGAAACAATTTCTGAAGTTTTGTTTGGGTACGTTAAGTAAACGTATGTGCCTGATTTTTTATCATTTGAACCGGTGCTCAGAATTGAAATCTGAGGGCACCATTGAACTTGCATTTCCGGTATTCTCTTAAGGAGACCTTCACAACAGTTGCGTTTTATAGTGATTGGAAGTTAATTTCTTGGGGGTTTCTAAATAAATTATATGAAAATATGTCTGGCATATTTTTATTTGAGTGGTGGTTTAATTCTCCAATGGGAGGTTGGATGTGGGGCCCATTTGGGCATAAACTCCGATGGGAGGATATTATGTGGTGGGGCCCACATGAGCTCAAACCCTCTTAAACAACTTTAACAACATGAGTTTCCCATTAATGGGGGAAACTCTTGGTCTATCCTCATAATGGCACCAAACGTCTCTTAAATTAATTGAAACTCTCCATAACCCTTATTTGTTTAAATTTGATTTTTGAATCCATTTCTTCACATTAAATTAAATGTGTTCTCACATTTAATTAACGATAACTCTTTTGTTGTTGTGCCACAAAAATAATAGAGAACTTCCTCTATTATTTTGGATTAGCATTCTTTGGTGGAAACTTGGGAGAATCCTTGGAGATTTATCCTCTCCAACGAAGAACCATCGCCCGGGAAGAACACCACTTCCTTCCAATGAAGAATTTGAAGAATAATAGCGACGTCATCTGTTATTTGACTTCTTCCATGGACGTCTTCTCAATCTCCAAGCGGGGAAAGAATGGGATGAAGCCACCGGTGAAGAACATCCCCAAAAATGACACCATCTCCTCCCGACATCAACGAAATGATGCCACCTTCCCGTGACTCTACCGAGGTAACACTGATTATAAGTAAGTGGATTTTATTATTTTTAATGTATGAATTATACCCTCATTCCTCGTCGTTTATTTTTGGTTCGATGAGGCCCAATTGTTACCTCCTAATGCGGAGGGTGTGGGCCAAACAAACACAGCCCGAAATCTCTCCTATTGGTTCTATATTGGTTGACGATAGAGGCGGATCCAGAAGGGCATGGTGCCGACGCACCGTGCCGGAGAGGAACCGTGGATATGCGGGCTGCGACAGATGGAAGAGGCATAACGCCGTCACACTGCGCTGGTGTAAGGGGGCCGTGACCATTTGGGCTGCGGTGAAAAAAGACGGTGCAGCCTCGTCGTGCTGCGCCGAGGAAGCCCCACGGCTGGGCCGCCCTTCGGCGGGGCCGACCCTCGGCTGGGCCGCCATGGCTGGGCCACCCTAGGGCCGGGCGACCCTTCGGCCGAGCAGCCATGGCCGGGCCGCCCCTCGTCTGGGCTGCCAAGGCCGGGCTTCCCCACAGCTGGGACTCCCCACGGCCGGGCCGCCCCACGGCCGTGCGGCCATTCGGGCGGACCGCCACGGTCGGGCGGCCCCGCGGCAGGGATGCCCCTTGGACGTGCCGTCACGGGCGGGGCCGCCCTCAGGAAGGGTCGCGCCTTCAGGACGCGACTTCGGGCCTTGCTGCACCCTCGGCCCGGGCCGACCACTCTTGTTGGGCCTCACCCGTGGACCAGACCCGGACCTGCTATGGCCATTTACACCTTTTAGCCCGCATCTTGGGCAACAGGTATCCAAACAATGAACCGTCTGCAGCGATGGAATTATTGGAGCGAGACGATTCATTTGGAATACTCCACTTGTGGTTCAGATGCAGTTAGTTTACATTATGGTTGGTTTGAGCCTAAAAACGAACCGGGACCCTGGAACGGAGATGCCAATAACTCACAGACCAGGCATCCAACTGACTCGCCGTCTGTCCTGTAGGGTTCCCTATGATGAGACAGAACTAAGGGATATGTCAACTCAAGACCTCGTGGTAGTTGATGTATCGAAACTTGGCTCGAGGATAATACCCTCCTAGAATCGAGCGTGTTATTAGCGGGAACCCTATGGATGGCTGCGACTGAGATGATAGGATCCTCTGTGGGTTTGACAGCGATGATACTATACCAGGATCCTCCGTGGGTTTGACAGTGATGACTTCTGTATGAGAATACTCTATGGGTTCGACAGTGATGACTCCTATACCTGAATCCTCCATGGGTTCGACAAAGATGAGTACTGTACCGGGATCCTATGTGGGTCCAACATTTTTAACTTATGTTCCTGGATCCTGTGTGGGTCTCACAAAATAGCACATCGTGGATCCTATGTGGGTCCAACAGCTTACCTGGTCCTTAATCTTGTGTGGGTCTGACAGCTTAGATGAATCAGTGACAACATCTGATCATCTCTATCTCTCTACAATTTTTTTTATACCTGTGGGATCAGAGTCTTGAATTTCAGTCGATATTATCGAGATGAGTGACTCTACTTCCATTTGTGGAATGGTTTGTACTTGGGCTCGAGAGTTGGAGCCAGACTGAGTAACTTAGGTATATGTATTGGAATATACCTAAGTAGAGTTGGTTGATACTTCATGATTGTATCTTTCTTTTGTGTTTTATCCTTAGTGTATTCTTGGGAGACCTTCGGGGGTCTCAGGGTCCCTTACTAGGTATTGTTATACTCACCCCTGCACGGGCTTCACCCACACATTGTTGAGTTCTATGCAGATGACAGACATCAATGATCGAGACTGAGGGTGACGAACGGGAGGTTGCTCAGAGCTAGACTAGATGGATGTACTGTAGGGACGAGTTGTTCGAGTTTTGTACCTACCCTTGAGGTAGGAATCCCCAGTGGACAATCCAGGAGCAGTTTTTTCCCTTTTTACTTGTACTTGAACTTGAGGTTCAATTGGGTTTGTATACCGGCCCTCTTACTTTCAGAACACTTTTATTTTCTATATTTGTACTTGTTGCTTCTAATGCTTTTTTTCAGTCTGTGTGTGTTACAGTTTTAAAGGAAATTCCTTCCCTTTTATCGGGATTACACCTTTTCTGCTAGTCGCCAGCCCCTAGCCTATAGATGGTGGGCTTGGGTTAGGAATGGCATGGGCCCCAGGGACAGGTCATGCCAGATCCTATATAGTTCGTATGAGGCATTGGGGGATATTTTTTTAAATTCAAACACCATGAGTCCATATTAGTTTCACATATTTTTACAATTGAATAATTCAACACTTTGAAATATTCTTTTTTCTACATCAATAATTTTTAATTTTTGTTTGTATTTTTATTTAATTTTTCAGTTTTTATAGTGAATTATTTTTATATATAATAAAATTTTTTCCAAAAATAAACAAATTAATCTATTAGTAATTAAATTTGAATAATTTTTTACTTCAATTAAAATACACATGGATAGTACCATGATAATCACTTTCAGTTATGCAAAAATAATTAGAATTTAAATATTTCAAAAACATGAATCTTATTTTTAATGTACATTCCTTAAATTATAGTTCTTCAAAAATATCATCCTTAAAAATTATTCTATAAATAATTACTTTTAAAAAATCTAATATTATAAATTTTCCTTTGAATTATACACTCCCAAAATAAAACATAGATAAATTATCATGAAAAACTTCTATAATTAACTCGCACTCCAGAAAAATCATATCAAACTAACATCAAAATATTAGTCCAATATTTAGAATCTCTAGACATGTTATAATACATTCTATACAATTGACACATATAAATAATTTCCAATTCATTCAAATGAATGAAATATCTCTAAAAATAAATTCATCAACATTAGATATCCTAAAAGAACCGTGGACACAATATTCTCTCAAATGTAGAATGTTATAAGAAAATTAAATAATTTTTTCTTCATCAATGATTTAATTTCATCATTAATTTTTTATTATATAAATTAATATAAATTTTGTAGATATCAATTTGACCGTGTTATATTCTATTTGGATAAAATTTGATAATTTAATTACTAAAGATCTTAATCTAACTAAAAATTTATATCTCATATATAATTTTTATCAATAAAAAACATATTGAAAAAAACAAAATATTAAGAAAATATTTTATCCTTCATTAAAAATAATTAAATTTCATAATATATACATATTTATCTTTGAAAACTAGAGGAATGAAATTTTGTGTAAATTAAATCATGATATTTTGAGAATAAATATTTTAATAATGAGAGAATCTCATTAACAATAAATTTATAAATAATAATACTTCAATAATAAATTAATAATAAATAATAAACTAATAACTAATAAATATAACAATTAAATAAATAATTAAATTTTAATTAAGAAATATTACACAATGTAACATAAATTTATAATTAAATTATTGGTTGATTTAATTATCCAAGCAATCATTATGTAAAATATAGCTACTCAATAAATTTAATTTTTAGAGATATGGAATGTAAAAGAGGTTAGTTATCATGATTTTATGTGGATGATCCTCTACATTGTTTTGATGAAGAAGATATTCATTATTTTAAATAGAAAACACATAAATATATAGTGAAAGGGAAGGGATCAATGGTTGGAAATCACTATAGAACTTGTTTTACATAATTATCACTTTTTTATAGAATTATGCAGGGGGGAGAAATAACATTTACTGTTAGTAGTATTCCTATATATTTAAAATAGAAAAAAAAATCTCATTTTTTTACATAACCCCAAGAATATATAGTCATTATGATTTATTATTTGAAAAGTATTAAAAAGATGGTAGTATATAACTTATGGGTGAAACATTCAGAAATTTATTTCTTTATTCTTCTTTTATCATCATTTTTAGTAGTAATATTGTTAATTTTTTTGCCCTTTTATATGACATATGATTTACATGATAATGAATAATTTCGAAAGATATTATTATCATTACCTAAAAGGATATATATTCTGATTTTAAATCTAAAAATTATTGTAATATTACATATTAGAAGATAAAAATTTAAAATTCATGTCAAATATATTTTTTTAGATAAAGATATATAGAGAGTTATTATTATAAAAATAAAAGATTAATTTTTTCATTAATTTTCATATAATTTAATAGAATTTTTATATATTCAATACAACATAATTTAAATTATTGATTTTTTCATAATAAATAAAAACTGAGAATATCTCCTTAAGATATCTAGAAATAATGCATATACAATCCTACATCAAATCCTTATGGTCATTTTATTATTGAATAACATAATATGACATAGATAAATGAAAAATTATTATATGAGTCTATAAATCTAAAATTATTTCTCATCAATCACTTATAACTGCACATGAAAACATGTAAAGGACCCATATATTAAAATAGATGAAATACCATTTAAAATGTAAGGAAATATTTTGTTAGGATTCCATTGTGAACAATAATACATTGTATACCATCAAACCTAAGGGTATTCATGATATATTACAGAGTCATATTAGAATGGAAGAACAAATAGGTTATATATGTGAATATAGGGATGGAAATCTAATAAGAATCTAGTTTATTATCCTATAAAATCACTAATAAATGATATATTTAATGCAATAAAATACTCATTAGAAAAAAATTGGATTTTTGTTACCCAATGGATAATACGGTTAGATTATTAGTGTTGTTCATTTTTACTGACATATAGATATAGGTTAATCATACACATATGATCTCACCACCAACTCCTCCATAGTTGACCCTCTACTATGAAAAATATTTTAGGGATCCCTGATGTTATATTTTTCCATCTTCAATAATATTTTTTATTTGATATAACATTAATCATTAATTGATGTTGAACATTATGAATAGGGTAATAACAAAAGATATTATATATTCATTTACATGATTGTAATTCACTATTGATGTGGTGTCTATAGTTGGGTAGAGTATAAAAAATTTCATCAAGATTGCATATAGGGATGTATGAGAATAGAAAATTATGGTTCACATATATTATATGAATTATATAATACCATTTTTAATTTATTTCACTATTTTGAAATAAATATATAGTAATAATATATTACATAAAAATACGTATTGCATAGAAAACAACACCATTTTAAGTAACCGTAAATTTCAAAAATTTATAGTTCTGAAAGACATTAGAATTTTTCATTAGTGGAATTTACGTTTGTGGATATATAAGAAATACAAAAAAATTAGATAATTTGGGAAGTTATCAATGGTGATGTTTTTTATGATTGATATCATAGATCATGAATCTATAGATATGTTTAGCCTCTTATTGATGATAGTATATTCTTTGTACATAGAATATCATATTTAATTTAAATATATTGATTTATAAACATAATTACAATAATTATTTTTATAAAACAACAAAAATTCTCAGTATAATATTATATTACATGAGTGTATAGATTCAAAGAACCTCAATTTACATTCATTTTAAAGACAACATTACATGTTATGAAATGATCTGAATATATTTATAAAAGAGTTGTGAATTTAGAAGTTATGTGTTTAATATTTCTATATCATAAAGGAAATGAAAACACATATTATAATATAGTTTGAAACACTTAATTAAATAATGATGGAAATTATATATTTATATATCAGTGTCCAAAGAATATGTTGAATGTTTTTACGTATGAAAAAATAAATTATATGTTATTATTTATACATCAATATTTTCAAGATTACATTACTCTATTTTCTGAGGAAAAATTTTGAATACTATAATTATTATACATAAATAGAATATAGTTTATTATTTTATTTTTTATAATAATAAAATTCATAATGAAAGCAATATTGACTCCGATAATTTAATTTTTAAATTTTTAAATTTTAGTCCAGATTAATTGGTTGAGATTGAAATCGTTGATGGAAAAAAAGACATTTCCTTTAAAGGTAAGTTCTTTGTGTGAAAAAAGTCTTGTATTTTATAAGTATTATAGTTTAATAGTTATATATTATTTATTATATAAAAATGATAAATTATTTTCAATCAAAAACTTAACAATGAACCTAGAGGACTAGAATATGGGTATTATATGTTCATATTTATGAATTTAATAATTAAAATAGGGGAAAATATAACATTTATAACGTTTTGGTTTTATTTTATAATTTTCATCAATGTAATTAAAATTTATATTTAGGATTAATATTAAACTTTTTATATTTAATTTGTTTCATTTTGAGGATCCTTTCACTTATAACGCGACTGGTCTAAATCATATGAGAAGATAAATGGATGATTATTTAAAATAGATGATTGAGTTTTACTTTTACATGTTATATATATAGTGTATATATTCTAATATAACAATAAAATATAAAATTATTTTTTAAAAAAAATTGGTTATATAAAGTCTTTTTATTAATTGTTCTTGATAATTTTTTTAATGGAGGTCATTAGTCTGTTTACACAATATATATTAATAATAAATTTGATATATTATTTTTATGAAAAATGGGAAACATTATCATTTTACTCTCGTTATTTTTATAACTGAGGTAAAAAATTGATTCTACAATGAATACATTATAAATAATGTTGAATATTTTGTATATACATTGGTTATAATGATTATGTTACATAGAAAAAATCTTCACAAAGGTAAAAGTATAATATATTTTATTTTTATTGATTTTTAGGTAAATTGTGGGTTATAACAACATTTATTTGAATAATTGATGTGGAACATATGCTTAAACATCAGTCAAAACTACCAATTAAATTGCTTTTGAAAAATTGATTATATTAAGAAATAATTATATTCAATTGGTAAATTTTAAGTCAAATTAGTATGAAATTTTATTATACTAGTGTTACTATGATTATATTTTACATGAGATTAAAATATGGTTTACTAATTATCAATTATTATCTTATTGTTCTGGGTTGGTTGAACATGTTATATAGTAAAGCCTTCAGTATAAGGATATGATTGAAATTGAATCATAGTTATTCTCTAGTCACTAATGGAAATTGAATGATGATTTTATAATAAATGATATACACTAGATGTGATCTTTAGTTGGTGTTTGTTGCAAAATATATTAACTTCCCTTTAAATTGACCCCATGAAGATATGTTTTTCATTAATACTGCTCATAAGAGCTTATGTTTCTTTTTTTCAAAGAGGGATATGGTCCTCCTACAATGGAGGTTAGTCAAGTCAATTATGTGATTATAAATTGTGATTTTATATTTAATGTGTAAGAAAAATTTTATTTGGGATTCAATGATTCAGAAATTTCTAATTAATATTACTTGGGTTCTTATAGGGTAATGAGATTAGATGTGTCACTTGGTTCATATTCAAATTTATAAGACTTTCTGTAATGTGAGGATATTATATAACCACACAAAGTGATTTCTAATATAGAATATAATGAAATATATTTGTGGGTGATTGACCGTGATAGGGATTATGAAAATTGGTGGATGTGATCATTTTCAATATTTGACCCATGTTGCTAAAATGTATTTATTTGTTTCTAGTTTGTTAATAGTACTATATAAATGAAAAAGGATGTGATAAAAGAGTTAAATTATTTATAATGGGTTTTTAAATTTCATCAAAACAATATGCGACATATTATTATGAACTAATAATAGTGTTTGGTCGGGGGAGGAAAATTTTTGAATTTTTGTCAAGGAGAATCACTTTTAGTAAGTAAAGTAAAAGTGTCATATTCTCACATTTATATTTAATCTATTGAATATGTATACATAAAATTATATTTCATAATTATGGATTTCAAAATTGGATAACCAATGTCATCATGTAGTTGATATATGGTCTGTCTAATAATTCATCATATTACATAGGAAGCCGATTCTTATGAGATATGTATATTATAAGTTATTTATTGTATAATTTTATATAATTAAGAATAATGAATAACATATCATTTTTGAAATGTATAACTATGATAATTAAAATAATTGGTGACAATAAATTTTTCATTTAATGTTATATACATAGTATGATCATACTATAAATGTGGTGGATGATATGTTATGCTTGTGCATTTTTTATTTCAATGGTAATTTTGGAGACTATATATATATAGTTTAATTTTTCATTTCAAATAGTTTATTAGTATTTGATTCATAAGGAACTATTTGATACTTGTTATACTTGGCCTTTTAGGCCACCACTATATTTTCTTGAGATTTTTGAATCCACTTATATATTTTTTAGTTATGTAAAACAATCATTGACTAAGAAAAACTAATAATAAAGTGTAAAAAATACAGTATAGGAAACACATAACTATTAGAATACATATTTAATGGTCATAAGAGTTTATAATTAGTTATCAGATAGTTCATCGAGTGAAAATATGAATACTGAAAAAACATTGACAAAAAGTTTGATGATTTATATTTCCGTACATGATGTTTTGGAATATATGGATACTTCCATATAAATAGTATATTCCAATTATTAATTTTAATCATGAAATTTTTCCAAAATCTATGAATATGATATGTGTCTTAGATATATTACATGTCATCAGAAGTGATTAAGGACTGTTGTAGTTATATACGTATTTCATGGAATGGAACGTAAAAAATATTATTCATTTCGGGAGAAATTATTTTGGAATTACACAATTATAGTTTTGATATTACATGGATATGACTATGTGTGATCCTAAGATAAAAGATTATAGAAGATTTTTTAATATGATACAAATGTTGTTCCTTTTTTGGAAAAGGTAATTATATGAAGAAATGAATTTATAATGAATATTATAAATAGTTCCAAAATTGGAATTAATTAATAAAAAAATTTATTGGTGAATTATTTTTACAATATAATTATTTTATTATGATTTTTATATTTAAAAGAAGATTTTATTTTACCTTGTATCATTAATTTTACACCATGAAAATGATAAATGAGAAACATTTTCTATAGTTATATACATGATTATGAATAATTAAAATAGTAATATGATACCAAATGGATGAAAGTTATTTTTTCAATCAAGGATAACGTAACAAAACTATGTTATAATAAAGTATTTATTTTGGTTTGCACACTGTCTTGAGAAATGTAGTATTATATAATCCAATGATTTGATGGACGACTAATCATGTTTCAATGTCAATGAATGGTGGAAAATAGAATTGATATGATTAATTTTACAATACTAATAAGTATTAAATATGAATCATGATATAGTAATATGATTTAATTCAGTTAATATCAATAGATTAAATTTTAATATTATTTATTAAAAAATAAGGAATGTTTCAACAGAATATCTCAAATATCAAATTTTTTGATTTTATAGACAAAAAATGATATCAGGAAATGATTTTTAAATTAATAATTAAACTAAATAAATTTACTCTATAATGTTAATTATTACCCCATGGTAATAATGATAATATATTTTTTCATGTTTGATTATTTTACATATAGAATAATATTTCCATATTTATTGGATGAGTTTCTTCATCAATCATGGAATACATTAACTATTTTAATGAGTTTAAATGTTATTAAATTTTTTGGATGTTGTTTATTATTATATTAAAAGTTTATTTATTTGGTTTCAATATTGTATACATTCATGTTTTTCTAAGGATATGAGGGGGATGTCTGTTGAGATATTACATTGGTCTGGTGTTTTAGGTGTTTAGCTCATTCTATGGACTAGGTAACTCCATACGTGTGGAGGCTATATCTAGGAATACTAGTATTATGTTGTGTGAAAATTATAATATTTATGTAGAAGTAAATTAATCTCAGAACAATATGTTTGTACATATACTCAATAGTACTTATAATCAACGTTAGGATATGAGTTATTTCATCATGAACTATAAAATGAAAATCTTTTCGAGAAGACATATAGGTCAGACAGAGAAAAAGAATCATTGTGTTTGAGGAAATTTCTAGGGGTGGTCGATATGGGATGGATTGATATTTTATACTAGATTAGGGTGATAACATGATGCATAAAAGAAAATTATTTATAGGAACTCCATTGATATTCATCATTTTCTTCCCCATGAGTTGGAGATTTTTTTAGTGCTTTGATACTTATGACATGTGTATATATATATATATTATTTTTTAGTAATAAATTATAATACTTTTTATAATTTGTTTATAAATTGACATAGGGAACCTAAAAGAAGAAAAATATATAAAAATCATGATCTTTAATTTGTTTTATATATTTTTGAAGTATGAAATCCAAAGAAAATATTTGGATTCATTCATGACTAAAAATATGAATAAAACACTTTTTCATTTTATGTGTAATGAATTATTATTAGATTATTCAATATAGTGACCAACAAATAATACTAATTTTGTCATTATCCAAAAATAGTCAATGGATAAAAATGGGGAGGTAGTGATCATTTTATTTCATAGTCAGATGATAAAACAACTCATAAAAAATTATCATTAGAGGTGTATTTATATATTTTATTTGATTATAATGCTTACAGAGTTCCAATTTTGATGGTAAACGTATTTTAAAAATTAAATAATTGGATCAAAATTGTCCCTCCCCCATTAGTGGATTAATGGAGTGATGTTAATAGTGTTGTAAAATCTATTTAATGATATGCCTGTGAATATAATTGAACGCCTACATGACTTATTCTGTCAAATGATATAGTTCATTTAATACATTCATGTACCTGGTGATGAAATTTAGATTTTTTATTATATTGAATAATCTATAAATTTTACTACATTGATAAGATTTGATGTTTTTAGTTACTATAGAAGGAAAATTTTAAGATCTTTCACATAGTTCAATTAAAGGTTTTGTTGTAACTTCTATGATAAAAATGATTTTGGATGGGTAAGTATGTCATTTATTGAATAACAAATATTTTAACGATATATAAATTCTATAAATAAATAATAATTATTGAAATATAAAAGTTATATGTTATAAGTTTGATTCACAAGTTTCTATCACATTAAAGAAACAAAATTAAATATTTAATGGATATAATCGATTATATGTAGTAATTTTTTTGTTTGAAAATATTGTAACAAATATTCCAAGAAAATAATATTTTAATTTTTGTGAGATTATTTTATTAAAAAACAAGGAAATTAATTTTCAATTGAGTTATATTTTCATATTTAAAAACACATTTATAACGGTGTTTTAGATGAACAACATAGAAATTATAGAACAATGAAATTAATTGAATTTTGTAAAGGAAAGTGAATTTGTAATTATAATCAAATCTGTAATATTATATAATTGTATTTGTTGAGAATTAGAAAAAAAGATAATATTTAATGGAATGGAATTTTTATATCTTGGATAGACTTGATGGTACAATAGAGGAAATAGATCATAAATGTGTCATATTAGATGTTTTATAGTTTTTCAAATGAGTCCTTAAATTAGTATTTCTGAATTAATGTTGAAATGACACTATTAGAGAATATTACCAAAACAATTTTTTTGATATGAAATCGTTGATAAGGTGTTGACATTATGATAATGATTGAGGGATAATATAAGGTTATTATATACCTTTTAGGTGGTAATTATGATTATGGAATGAATGTTAAAAATCAAGAGAAAATCTATGTCTTTGAAAATTGTGATTAAATTTGAATAAACAATCACGAGTTTATAATAAAAATTAGAAATTTATTTTTATAATTGGATTTAAATTTTAAAGATATAATTGAAAAAGGTATAATGACTAATGGAAATTTAATAAATGATTGTAGAATAAAAAATATAGACATGATTAGACATGAATTTTATAATTAATCATAAAAAATAACATAACTATATATATTTAGAAAAAATTAATTTTATTAGAAAAATTCGTAATTAAATATTAGCATGTAAATCAAAAACCAAATAGACATTTGTAGAAAATACAGATCGAATAAAAGAGATACATATTTTCTCCAAATAATATACCAATTAAATGATTTATTAGGTCACACAATGGATGTGGATGTAATTTAGGGTCGGGATATATATACATTATTTGTATAAAATGCTATATATTCTCAAATAACACTATTATTTAAGGATAAACAATCTTCACTACTCTATGGTGGCCAAATAATAACATAAAAGTATCATATTATTGTAAATTAATATTCAGTAAATATCAAAATAACAATTTCTTATGGATAATAACTTGTACAATATATAGAGACTAAATAGATATTCAACTTATTTCATAATAGAAAATCAAATTGTCCCATAATTATATTTAAAATATTACCCTCCCATACATATTATCCTTAAAATAGTCCATCAAAACAATGGGATGGAAAACATAAAAATTGAAATCTTAGATGATTTATAATGCTAAACACGAGATATATCTACCAAAGACCCTAAAATAATTATAAGAGTTTTATAACCTAATAAATTATTACCTTCACTTTTTACCCTAATGGATTAAGAACATTCTTCAAGTGAATGATCTTAGTTTAAATCACCCATGCCCCCTCTGGAATATTATACATTTTAAATTTTGTTAATAAAAGGATAAAATTCAGTCATAAAATAATCTAGTAATTTTCCTAAATATATAATTTATCTATCTATAAAATCATAGATTACATACTCCCAATGTTGATTATATCAGGATGCATGAATAAATAGGTTGTAAAATATAAAATCTTAATTAAATACTTAAAACATCAGTATGTCGAATTACAATCATATGAAGTTGTAATGATATTAGTACTATTATCTAAAATAATATCCATTCATAATATTGGGACCATTTATAGATAAAAATATACTCACACATAAAAATGTTATAATATCCATTCTAAATCATATCCAAAATTATTCTTGTGAGAAAACATGAAAATAATCATACAAATGCATAAATATTTGAACATATCTATTAATAGTCATTTCTATAGTTAGAATCCCTATCTCATTAGTTATTTCAATCAGAAAATATAATTCATTGTTGGTTTATAACTGAATTAACCATAAAATAGTCATAATTCATTCCCATAAAATTGACATGTTATTAAAATTAGTTAGCATTTAATCATTTCAATACACAAGGAAAATATTATAGGTTCTATAAAAATATCTTCATTATAATCAACAACCATCCATGGAGGGAACATTTATTGTTTCATTAGGCCATGCGTCGAGTACAAACATTAATATGAAAATTTGTTTCCATTTATTAAAATTCAATTAAAATATCACTAAACTATTTATGGATGAAATAAACATTTTTTTGGAAATAACTTATCAAATAAACTAAAATTATAAAGAATATTTTGAAAATAATTATATTTTATTGAAAACTAAGATAAATGTGTTGGATATCTAAAATCATGAATTTTGATAATAAAAGGAAAATCATTTCATTTGGTATATCTTAAATAAATAATAATTTTAAACCTTTGGTAAAATGTATTATTTAAAATAAAAATAATGTTTCATTTAATCCCATTTGATTAATAGTTAAATATGGGTGATAATAAAATTAATTAATTAATTTAATGTATTAGAAAAATTATTTATATACGAATTTTTATACATAGAAATATAAGAACAATCTTCCTAAACACTATGTAAATAAGGACAAATTTTCTACATTATATATTATCAAACTTAATACCTATTTATAATTTAAAAAGAATTATATATATTTGTTATAAACGATAATTATCATAAAATATCACTAAAAATATATTTTACATATACAATATTGAAAAGATATGATACTGTTTAACAATTCCATTAAATCAATTCTCCTCAATCATCATATTTTTTACAAAACACATTATAATAAATATAAAATTAATGTATATATATAAAAAAACAATTAAATCATCAAATATTATTTCTCATTCCATTATAATTTTTTATTTTCCTTTTTTAACAATTTTATTATTTAAAGTGACATTTGGGTGAAAACTAGTATATTCTCTGTGTATGTTTCATTTTGATGGTCTCAAAACTTCCTATGTGTTAATGGATTCTCTAACAAATTTTTTTTATTGAATGATAATTTATAACATATAAATTTATTTTATAATATATTATACTAGTTATATATGAATTTAGAACATCAAATAACAAACAAAAATTAATTAATTAAAAAATAACATCAAATAAGTCAGCTGTGAAACCAAAAAAATGAAAAAAATTATATTTTTTAAAAAAATAGATGAAGTATGAAATATATAATTTGAAAATATAGATAACCCAAATCTGTATAAATCACCACCCCTACTTCCAATAATATAGATATGAAAGAAAATATGATTAAAATCAACATATGAATATATGAAAATATCTAACATTAGGAGTAATTGAATTCAATTTTCATAGAAATAATAGATATTTTTTATTGGAGATAATTCCATCTACAGAATAGTATGTTGAATTTCAGAATATTAACCTTACTCTTGGGATTAGTAACACGATCATTGGAAATAGTAACCTAACCATTGTAATAGAAATTTTAACTCAAAATAAAAATGTGTGATATAAATAAAAAATTTCGATGGTAATATAAGTAAATATAGATTTAAAAATTATGAAATATAAATATCTTTAGTAAAATACTAAAAGAAAATATTATAACATTTTTAATATACTATATTTTAATTTATTTTTAAAAATATTTATTTTTTCTATAAAAAAAATTAAATTATTTATGTTAGAAAATTATTTTAACAAATCTAACATATTTTTTTTGAAATAATCACATTTAAATTATTTTCAGATGTTTTTTTTGTAAATTTTTTTGTTATAAATAATATTTCTATTGAATATTAAAACATTGTTTTTCACAAAATCAGTGTGTCTTAAATTAAAACATTCATATAGTAATAATGAACATAAAAATCCTATATCTCGAGGTTTAGAAAACATATATATAATTTCCCAAATGAGTAATGAAACAACATTAAAATAGTGTTCCAAACATGAATATCAATTTTTGAAAACCTAGTGTCAAAAGTGATTCCCTATGAAAACAATTTTTCTTTTTCCACATTGCATTTTTATAAATATTTGAATTTAATTTTGAAATATGTTTTAATTATTCAAAAAATTATATTTTATTTATATATGTTTTATAGTTTAATAAATTCATAATTGAAAATTTCCCCATTGATATATAATATTATTAAAAATTATATACTAAAAACCCCCTCTCTTTGTGTACTATTAATATCTCTCCCTCCCCATGAAAACCCATTAAATACACACATTACTATGCCAATTATCACAAAAAAACCCTCAAACTAAATCCCCATGGAATATTTAGGGATGTTTTTGAGTAAAAAAACATCAAATATTAAGGGATATCTAGTGTTGTACCTGAGAATCTTCACTATGGAAAGAGTATGTTTCTATGAAAAATTCTCTCTCTTTTTTGTCATCCCCTTCTTTTTAACAATTCCTTCAAATGCTAAAAATTATTATGTTCTATATTAATTTAGATAAATTTATATTAATGATGTTATCATTCATGAAGAATTATATTGTAATAGATAGGCCCCGATGACAACACAAACAACCCACCTAAATATGGTTTTCGGGTCCTGGCCTTCCAGGTACCACTGGATGCCATGTAGACACGTGGACCCCACCTTGGGGCCCGCCCATGTGCTTGAATCGGTCATCTAACTAATGAATATCGCAACATGAAAACAAATGTCCTTTCCAACGTGCTTTTTCCTCACTCATACACATCCTAGAAAACATTTGAGAAGTTCACCCATCTTGATCACTGCTCATGGACAATCATGCTTAAATGTGGAGTTCTAATTTGGTAGGCTTCCGAAAATGAAGGTGATTCCCTTTGACATGAGTCATATCATTTAGAAATTTAAACCTTTATCATTCTTGGGTGTTACACTCACCCCATTTATAGCACAGCAGCCTAGTTACAGGCCCAACATCTCAACCAGATAATTCCCCACACTAAAGGCTAGGTACCACATTTAATAACAATGTGACAACTAGGTCCGGACGATAGCACATACACCCTGCCTTAATATGTTCATCAGGTCCTGCCCCACTGGGTACCACTAGTTTCCACACAGATATGTGTTCCCCACCATTGGTCCAACCCACACGCTTGAACTGGTCATCTAACTAATGAATGTCCCCTTATGCAAACACATTTCCTTTCCGATGGGCTTTTTCGCCAGTCACACATACCCTGAGAATCATCCTAGAAAGTCACGTATCATGATCACTACTTTTGGCCAAGCACGCAAAATTGGGATCTTTTAATTATGTAGGCTCTCGCAAAGGATGGTTCACACTTTTGACATGAGTCAACTCATTTAACCATTTAACAATTTATAATTATGGGTTGTTTCACATATTTATGTCATATGTAAATTTCAAACATCCCGTTCTCGCTCTTTCAATGATATCTCATCAACCATCGGTTAATATCCAATGAGGACATTTTAAGCCCAATAATTATCAACAATCACATGGTTGGTTACAATGAATTATTAATTATATATAATGATATAAATATCAAATTTTTAATATACTATAATTAATTCTTATAATTTATAAATTTCTTTTAAAATAGAATCATCAAAACAAAACATGAACATTTAATTAAAAAATGATGTCAAAATAATTAAAATTTACCAATTGGAGTAATAAATTATAATCTAATAATTATAATCAACAAATAATTGAAAAAATTATTATATCTCAATCCATGAAGTATATGTTAATAATCCTATGTGAATAATTTAGGAGGAATAAATATGATGGAATAATGTGGGAGTTAAGGTATGTGGATCTCAAACCCAACTCATTCTTGATGGGTTATCCCTCTATTGTGACTTATTATGTATTTATATAACTCTAATATTCAATAAATATCACATCCATATCATTTTATTTTCATTTCTTGGATATATATGTTTCCACATTCATTTTATTAATCAAAATACAATCATTTTCTAAATATATATTTATTTCAAAAATATATCATTTAATCATACTGAGTTATTTATACTTATATGAAGAATTAAAATTATTTTTCAAATATTTTTTCCATTATCCACTATGGTACCCTATATTTTATTATGAATTAATAATTTAAAATATACTCACTAAACCTATTACATTACCAAAATTATTTCATGATTATTGTTTTTATAAATTTCAAATGGAATTTATGATCATGTAAATATTATGATGTGAATTTTAGGACCAAAATTATATATCTCTAAATTGCATTATGTAATGTGAATAATCTCCTTATATAATTTATTTTTTACTGTGAATATGAAGATATATGTTTTCATAATAATGATGTTCAGACCCAGTGCATAGGTTATTCTTAAACATGATTTTATCTTGGTTCACAACTATGCGTGGTATTTTGTCACTATGACATTATGTTTCATTTCTATGAATTTAAATATTCCAATCCATTATCCAATGCTACCCTCATTATTATGATTACAATCAAAAGATTATGATATTTGGATGATTATTATTCTCACCACTGTAATATTAATTTGTTTTCATTATTCCACACTTAATTTTTCTTTTAGCTTCCCACTTTCAGGATGTATGTCTTCAAGTTACTACATGTATTATGTTGAATGTGCGATTTTGATGGATGTTGAAAATGGATTTAGATGAATATTTTATATTATTTATGTATAAGTGATTTATTATCCTAATTTTTAAAATATACTATACCATTTATCATTGAATTTATAAATATTTGGTTGTTTATAATTAAAATGATATAATACTCATTTATGAACACTTAGGGTCTCTATTGTTGGTATTAGAGGTATGTTTTATTTAATTTCAGAAAAATTATTATTAAAAATTATAGAGTACCATTCTAATATTTTTATGGGTATATAAACATCTAAGAATATTTTTTTTCTTTGAAATAAATGCCTAAAAATGGATCCATGAAGTGATTCATTATAATTAATTGTGAAAAAAAAATTCATGAATTTATAACATATATTTTATTCAAACATATTTTATTATATATAATTGTTCGAACCATGAAAACCCCAACCGAAAACCCATGCGAGGTATAATGAAATAATTGTCCGAATGACATCTACACATTTATGGGAGGTAGAGTTAAAAAATGTATGGTGATTCTTATGAAATTGTTTATGGATATTAACAATAACCTAAAAGATGTTGAATTTCCACCTTTACCCAATAAAGATCTTTTATCCATTGATTTATTTATATGGTAGCAACCACCCGCATTAAGTGGATATTTTTATTAAATTCTCACATAATAGTGGGTTAACTCAATGGAGATTATATTTATTATTTTATATTATCCTGGGAAGGATAAGGTGACTTTATTCATCAATCGTATATAAAGAGAATCATATCAATGTTGGTAGTTAAAAATGAACACCCATAAAAAGGATGAAATTTAATAGATTGAGTGGGAAGACATTATGATTATATTAATTTACATGTCTTTCCCCAAAACTATAAAAAAATATTGAAATAAAATTCATACAGCTAGATATAAATGAAGGTAAATTTTCCACATCTTAAGAGGAAAACAACAAAATCCTCCCAAAATATTCCATGAGTTTTTTTAAAAATAATTTAAAAATAGAAATATTTTTTTGTCGTTTAAATCCACTCTATTAAAATGATTTACAAATCCGAGACTTTTACATTTATGAATATGTGGATCTATATTCTCCCAATGTATAGATTAACTTAAGAAACTAGTCCTATATATATGGGGATAAGAAAATAATAACTGAGATACAATATGGTGGATAAATTGAGAATGGATAAATGATGATACAACCTCCCACATGTCAAAAATTTGGGAAGAAACATCATGGAACTTTCCTCAAATGAATGGGTAAATAATTTTATTTTGGGAGAGATGGAAAAAATACCGTGAATGTATATGTGACATGAATAAGGTATAAAATATTAATGGGGAATATAAATAACATCCTAATTCATAACCTGTGGTTCGGTGCTTCAACTAAAGGTGTAATGGAACCTTGAAATCTCGTACACTAATATAGGGGTCATAATGGATACTCATTACAAGTAATAAAAATAACAATAGTGAAAGGAACATCTTATTCCATCACTACAAATGATGTTGATAATAAAAATAAAGTCATATAATATATGGTAAATATTTTCTCATGAACTGAAAATGTTTTCATAGATTCTGGATCTAATTATTCCTATATATATATATATATCAATTTTTCTATAATGGTTCAATCAATGATTCTATATATTGATGAAGATATATCTATAAAATCCTAGTGGTGTTATCAATGAAACCCATGATTTATACTCTTATCCATTAATATAATATGATATAATTATTCTAATTAACATCACAATACATCACTTGGTGGAATTCAATATTTTATTATGCATGGATTGTCTCTCATTTCATAGATCACACATCAATTCTTTGGAAAAGAAAATAACTTCTTCATTTTAGAACCATTCCATTAACATTTAAGAGTGAATATAAGATGAGGAGTATCCTAAAACCCTCAACAATGTTTCTATTGATACATAATGAGTAATCAGAACATGAAAAATGGATAGGACAAAGGAAGATATCAACCTAGAGGAAATTTATATTATAAGGAACTAATTTGATGTGTTTTTAAAATAGTTATTAGGACATCCCCAATACAATGACGTATAGTTATCAATATAAAAAATACATAAAGTAATGCCTAAATCAAATTTTCCTTATAATTTGGCCTTACTCGAATTGGAGGAGTTAAAGAATTTTCTAAAATGTAATTTTGACAAAGGGTCCATACTATATAGTGCATCACCTTGAGGTGTACTGGTTCTCATTATCAATATGAAGTATATAATAGTACGTATTTGAAATAATTATAGGGTTCTCATCTAGATATCTTTAAATAACAATTATTCTTTTCCATGGATTGATAATTTTTTTGAAAAATTATGTGTATCTAGTTTCCTCTCAATTGTGAATCATCATTGTGGATATCATCAGCTGATGGTGAACAATGAATATATTCATTATAAAAACTTTTTTATAACATGTGAACAATATGTGTTCATATTTTTTCATATTGGACTAATTAATTAACTAAAAATATTAATTGATTTTATGAGTAGAATATTCAAAGACAACCTTAATAAATATTTGGTTGTTTTCAATGATGATATTTTCTTTTAATACAAGTGAAATGAGTAATTTTAACTAAAACTAAGGACTATATTAGAAATATTAATGAAGTATAAAATGTATTACATGATTGTAATGTGTTAATTTTAGAGGAAACAATTCACTTTCCTAGGGATATTGTTCACAAGTGAGAGAAATTGTATAGACCATTCAAATGAAAAAAATATAAAAATGGACTAAACCCACTAGTGTCTGAAAAATCAATAGTTATCTTGGCATAGAAGTGTACTACCATTTTTTATTGATTCATTTACCATGTCTTCCTATACCATAAAATATGTTAACATGGAATGGGGTAATGTATGTTTGGATATAATAATGTGAGGAAATATTTTAGGACTTAATGAAGAGTCTAATCACTATTATTGTACTCACACTCTAATAAGTGGACATGGTTTAGGGATATAAAGTGTTTTTTCAATTAAATTATTAGGTTATGTACTCAATTAGAACAAATAAGTGATATACTATAAGTAAATACAATTTATTATACATGATAAAAACTACACAAAACATGATCCAGAGATATATGATTTGATCTTTTCCATGAATAATTAGTGACACTACCACATTTGGAGAAGAGTGACATATATACATATAATAATATTTAAATATATAAATTCACACTAAAGGGGAACAACATGTATCAAATAATATGGTTAATTATAATAAATTATTACAATTTATTTATACAATACCATACGTGAAGGGTGAAAAAGGTAGTTTATAAGCTTAGTAGAAAAAACATGATGCTTTATCCGAGATAATGATTTAGAATGAACGTATCTTTCTGAATGGGAATGGATAGATCAAGAAAATATAAATATATGGATTATATCATACCATTACCAAATTATTTATAAATAATATATATTATAGTATATCATTGAGGGACAATGGGATAACTTAGAGAAATAGAAAAGATGTATAATATAGTAATTAATGGGTTCTACATGAGACCCACATCGATGATGATGATAGTATCTGGTTTGTAACTAGTATTTATCTACCTATCACATGAGATAAAGAAAGAGATATTAGATAGTTTATATAGATCACATTTTTATATATCTCCTTAATGTAGCAAGGTAGATTGTGATCTTCGATTGAACATCTTGTGGGACCACATGAAGAAGGACATTTATGAGTATATCTTAATGTTTTAGGTATATACACAACAAAAAGTAGATCTTCATACGCATAAATGTATGATTCAACCATTTTTCAATACCCATTTGGAAACGGGATAATGTCAATATGTAATGTTACATTGGTCCCCCTTATACATCAAAAAGAAATAATAGGATAAGGGTTATGGTTGATAGAATCAACTAGATAGTCTAGTTCATCACAATTTTGGATAATTTCTCATGGAAAATTTTTCGAAGATATGCCTCAATAATGTTGTAAGGCTTCACGGGGTTCAAATTTTGATATCCTATAATCATGGTCCTAGGATTACTTATAAATTGTATATGATTACCTAGCATGATTTGAGTTCTGAACTAAATTTTATTTTGGCATATGACCCTCTAACGGATGGACAAAATGAAATGACTATTCATACACTTGATGGAATTTTTCATAATATTCAATGGAATTACTAGCTTGATGGGATAAATGTATCCCATTAGATTATTTATATTGAAAAATCATCTACCGTTCAAGAGCATAAATGAACCCATAAAAATATGAACATGTGATGTGATGTAGAACTCTTAATTGTTGTCATGACATTTGTGAATGAAATATACATGTACTTGATCTCATGAACGATAGAAAAAAATAGTTCAATTCATACCACATAATATAAATTCTAATAAACTTCGGAAAAATAGCTAGTTTTATAACTATCAAAGGGGCATGGAGTTCAATGTTGGTGTCAATTTTTTCCTTTGAATATTATTGGTCATGAAAGTCATATGGTTTGGAAAGAAATAAAATTTTCTCCCTAGGTATATTGGAGCCCATTTAGATCCTTGATTGTATATTAGAACTATCTAATTAGTTTGAATTTAAACCAAATCTAGATCATTTTCATGATTTATTCCATGCATCACACATGATATAGTACATAACCAACCCCTCACATCTACTAAATTTAGTGGAGGTGTAATTTTGGAATGGAGTATGATATTAGAAGTATCCAGTGAATATCATTGACCATAGAGAAAAGTTCTACACAATTAAAAATAAAAAATTGTAAATAATATTTGGAAAAAAATTCATTGAATAGATGCCATGGGAAAAAGAGGAAACAATGAAATGTAAGTACACTCACCTACTCTAAATAGAGAATATGAACTAAAATTTCCCGTAGGGTAAAATTTCAAAATGGGAAGAATGTAATAAACCAATACTTTTAAATGATAATTTGATAATAAATATATTTTTTATATTATATTATATAATTATTTTATGCATAATGAAAATAGTGAAATTGAGAAAAGCTTAATTATTTAAAAATGATAATTACATTAGTCATTAATGAATCTAATGAAATTTTATAAAATATTATATTGGATATTGGATATAAAATATAAAAGAACAATATAAAAATTTGGATCACACCAGTCTTCATGAATATTCACCCCCATTACCGACTCTATAGAAATGAAACAATACATTAGTAATCTAATAAATATCAAATAATTTTTAAATATATAAATTTATTCATACTTTTACTACCTATTGAGAGAAAAAATAAAGATATATTTACAATAGATAATGTGATTGTTGTAATAGCAATGTGACAATTGGGAATATTAACAAGACTTCTAGGAATACTGACTTGACCATTATAAATAGTAACGGGATCATTAGTAATTTCACAACAAAGATTGTAATATATGATATAAATACTACTTACAATAAGTTAAATTAGAAAACAAAACTATTCTAATTCAAAAACAATTATCATGAATGAAAATTTGATTAAAATATTTTCACTATTGTAATAAACATTAATTTAATGTATTTTATGTAAATCCTAAAATTTAAAGTAAAAATTAAAATTACGTGTTTGGAAAATTTATTTTTTCAATATGAAGAAATTTTTTGAAACTAGAATGTCAAAATTTTACAATGGATGTTTTTTGGTAATTTGATTGAAATACTTGAATTTTCAAAAAAATAATAAAAAATAATAATTTTCACAAAACTAGTTTAACATAAATTACATAATTCAATATATAATAATGAATTATTTTTTATATAACATTAGGTTTAGTGAAAATATATTTTATATCAAAAATTATTAATTAATAAAAATAAAATAAATTTCTAAAATTAATAACCATTTTCAAAAAACCTAATGTCAGAAGTAAATGTTTAAAATGATAATTTTACTTTTTTACAAGTTCCTGTTCAATAAACATTGTGAATTATGAAATTTATTATTTTAAGTAATCATTTTGGATCCTTGTTTAAATAACACGATGTCTAATAATCATGATTGGAAAAGATATGAAATAAATAATTGTTTATGGTTAGGGGATTCATGAACTCAACTCATTTATATTTATATAATCCTCATTCGTGATATATTCAAGACGAATATTAATGTAATATTCCATAAATATCATTTCAATTTTAATTTAAAAAAATCATTGATATATATGTTCCGACATTGATTTTTTTAAACCAAATAAACAAATTTCCACAAATAATATTTTTTACCAAATGCATCTTTTAATCATTAAGAGTTGTTTGTCCATCACTCAATAATGATGTTGTTTATGAAAACAATCCACATATTCATTCAGGAACACAAAATTTATTAATGAAAGTTTTCATGAAATCATTAATAAACTTATTATTTCTATGTGTTATGTCAGGATTATGAATGTTATAAATTGATGGCAATAAGCATGATTATATAAATATTAAGATGTGAATGGTGGGTCTATAATTATATATCCATCTAATTCGGTGGTTTGTGTGATGTATTACAAGATATTATTTTAATTTTGTGGGAAATTTTTGTTATATTCGGACAATATGATGATGTTATGATTATGTCCATATGTTATGCACCAACATGATTCTAGATATATTAAATAATATGCATGGTTCTTAATAATTATGACCTCATGTTTCATTTTTATGCATGACCACGTTCTATAACTTCAAAATAATTCCTAATATTATGACATTGTGATTTTGATTATTCCCAACAATGTTATACTAATTCATGCCCATTATTCCTCTTATATGTCATATTTTATCTCACTACCTTTCTCGATGTATATCCTCAACTGAATGCAATAACTATTCTAGGAATGAGACTTTAAATTATTAAAGAAGAGGGATGTAGTTAATTTTTTTATGATTTTTCATGTGCAATATAGTTATTATTATAATTTTACTTAATACTATACATTCTGATCCGTAAATTTTTTATTATAATTTTATTTATATGTAAAAATAATTGAAAAGTCATTTACGAAACATTGGGTCACTATTGATTTGTCTTTTAAAGAATAATACTAATATTATATGTATCATTTTTTAATTATAGAATCTTTTAAAATCATTCATATGAAGAGATGTTTAAAATTTAATTTTAAAACTTCAATAAGATAGTAGTATGTATGTATACAAGAGTGATGTTTACACTATTTGATTGTTGAAATAATTAAATGGGGAAAAATAATTCACCATTATGAAAAAACTATTATATCAAATATATCATATATATATTACCTACATTTATACTTATTATAATCCATTTAAATGTGAATTGAGAAACCTATCACACTGGTTCATGGTTGTGTTAGTCCAATTGAATTCATGTGAAAAAATATAGTTTTATGATCGATTGATAGCGAATAGAATTGATAATATATTATAATTAAAAAAATCTTTATTATGTCAAACATATCTGATATTAACATTAAATAAAACACAATAAAAAATCTTGAATGATAATAATGTAATAAAAACAAAACACCACTTTACGATGTTGTTGTGGAAAAATATATCTGAACAATGAATTCATTTCCAATTTCATATAGGAGAGTTGAATAATGGTTTAACTATTAAAATAATAATTGAATAGTGTATTTTTTATTTTGGATTGCTAACATTATAATTTGTAAAACATGTATAGAGAAAGTGGAAGATGTAATAAATTCCAATTTTCACTGTCAAGAGTTATAAAACATCAAAGAGAAACCTTTTTTCACTTACACTATAATCAGTGAAAGGAATGTATTTTATAAAAACAATATCTTGAAGTATATTTTTAGTATTTTTGGAAACAAATTATGTAGGTTTTCTCTAAACTATATGTATTGTGATGTTTAGGAAATAGATGGGTGGTGTTTTTCATTTATGAGGGATAAAGAAGACATGGTTGGTATTTTTATTAGGATTGAAATATTTTATTCATTACAAAATATAATGGATATAAAATAACTCATATTCTAATATAACATAATATTTTTTCTAAATATAAACAATAACGAGGATTTCGACCAGTTTATATGATATTTTTCCTTTTATCTTTATTTATACCAAACACGAACCTATGTTACCCATTACCATAGAAATAAATTTTTGACATAGAAATTACTCATAATGACAAAAAAATATGTTTTCTTTTTCATATATATAATTATTATTTTTCACAATATGTAAGTAATTTTAATATATACAAAATATATAGATGGAAAAATTTAATATTAATATAATTCATAGAAATATGATTTCAAATATATTTCTAAAAAACCATTTCTAAGAATAAAAATTTGTTTCTAATAAAATTAAGCATTATAATTAATCTAATCACCTTAATTGTACTATTTTTGATATAATGGGAGTAATTATATCATTAAATATTTTTAAAAAAATTTCCTTATAAATATCTAAATAAAAGAGTTAGACTTTTATAAATTCAGTATTGTTTCCCTATTATTCCAAAAAGTAATATTTTAATAAAAATAAAACAATTCACATCATGATATTATTGATATAATTATTTAAAAGTTGATAAAATATTTATAATTTTTTATAAATATTAACGAAAAATAAATATCATATTTTTTATTAAAATAACATATAAAAATTTTATTCTGAAAAAATGTTTTTGAAGCTTAAAATGACATAACACAACATTTAGTTTTTAATTCCAATGATACATTTAATACAATTGTGTTGAGTAGGACCATTAAACATATATTTCCTAATCTAGTTACTTATCTTAGTATATGTCTAACAAAATACTATGATACAATTTTCATATTTAAAATAAATATAAAATTCCATAGTACATCATGTTTTGTTTAAACATGATTTTTTGTTTATGTAATGTTATATGAAAATTGTAATTTATTAAAAAGTATATCACAAAATCTTGGGAAGATACATTTGACACACTTATATGAATTAAACCCTCTATATTCATCTACTCCACTATAAAAAATGTTGGATTCATTGACCACATCAATTCATTATATTCACAAATAACTTCTTAAAATTTATGGATTTTACATAAAAAATGTACTATGTGAGTTGTCTAGTTCCATGGATATTTTTTCCCATTGATCCAACATCCCGATTTGTTTTCCATATAAGTGGGATCATAATTCTTTCCTCTATATACAGTACATGTTTAGGGCCTGGTATTTACATACTTAGGGTAGAAACATGGAACACTTCAAGAATATGAGATATATTCATTCGATGTGCCATAAAATTGTTAAATAACTCAATAAAATCGTGAATTTTAAAAAATAATAACATATCACTTGACCATCATTCAATTCATTCTAAACATCCTAAAACTTTTACAAGTATATAAAAGAATGGATGTTATATCAGTGAAATTAATCATTATTTCAACCTAATGATTGTTAGCATTACATTCTATATCACCTCTAAGATCCTGTGATGTGTTGTAGATCCCTTACATATACTCATCTAAAAATGTTCATAACAGTTTTATTCATTTGTAATTATATATTCATATTAGAGTTCAAGTGTTCCTTTCATAGAGGGATTTGTAAGGAGATGACTAAATGATCAAGTAAAATCTATTTCCATAAACCAATTTTATTGAAGGATGATTTTGATACCAAAATCATTTTAAATTCATTAAATAGGTTGTCAAGATATCCCTTTGGGTTTTATTTGTCATCATAGGATGACCATCTATCATGGGATATTATACTGTTCAAAATTATTACCCGATATTTAATTATTATTAAATTCATCTCCAAGAAATCAATTTAATGATGATATCCCAATAAATTATAATTGAATATTTAAATCCATGAAATATTAAAATTATTTATCCATATCCTGGTAAGTTGATAAAAAATGAAATATTATAAAAAAGTTATTAAATTTTTTATTTTTTAAATTTGGTCATAAATTACCCAAATAACATCATGTATTTTAGCGTTTTTGTAGAATCTAATGATAAAATCTTCGGTATTATTTACCCATTTCAATTCTAACTTTGGTCATAGTTGTTATACCTCATTGTAATTTTATATCATAGACTTTACTAACTAAAATACATGTCATTTTGATAACTAATACTAAATATACTCTTTAGGTTATCCATCTTGAAAAGGACATTTAATTCTGTACACATCAGCATACATGTGGGATAATTTGTAATTTTTTAAATCTAAACATCATCCAACATTCCCTCCTTTATTAATTTTATTTATAATACATGTAATTGATTATAAAACAATATAACTATATCAATAGCATTGTCAAAAATTGGATCTATTCATATATTATACAATTATTCCATATCCTTCTTCTAGACAAAAAATATTGTAAAATGGATGTAATGTTGAAAATTATTCTTGATAAAATATGGTCCTTATGAATTACTCAAGATTGTATGATCTAATATTATACCAATAAATAATTAGTACATATATATATTTCAATCCTCGTTATCGATAGACTAACATTTACTATTTGAAGTAGAGTGTCTACAATATTTTTCACCAACTATGAGTGGTGGGGTATTGACAAATCATAAAAATTAATAAATTCCAGAAATATTAATTAGAGTTTGTTGAAATATATATATTTGAATAGATAAATTAATAATATATTTTATTTATACATACCACATCTTTCAAACAAATGATAATACCTCCATATTTTCAAATAAAAATTTATTATTTCTAACTCTAAATCATTAGTCATGTAATTTTTCATTCAAATTTTGAATAGTTACTTGCATAATCTATCAAGATGTTAATATTTTAGAGGATGAAACCCCATAACATGTTCGATTCATCACAATAGTTGAAAAATACTTCTCCACTTTAGTATAGTGAAATTACATGTTCACCATGTAACCTACTTTTCACCTCCATGAAATATTCCACAAATTAATTTTTCCAATGGTACATGGATCCCTAATGAATGAACATGGGTGTTTTATTAGAAAATTATGTGAAATTATTCTCAATTAATTGTAAATATCATTCCAATCCATTGATACTAAGGATCCTAGTCATTGTGATTTTTCTGAACCATTTTTCAATTAATTTTTTTCATAAATGGATCTTCTGATATACCATATCATGTTATTATTTGTCCTAATTATTTAAACATTTTTGAGCAATAATTCATGGTTAATAAATTTTCATTATATTATAGATATTCCTATGGTTTTCCCTAAAATTCTCAAATGAAATTCATTATCTTCCTTTCTCTTTGTATTCATAAAATATCTATAAGAACTACGAATTTTATCAATTAGAATTCACTTCCAATTTTTATTTCATACAGTGTGGATCATATAAAATAGCTTATAGAAAACAAAACTTCCTTTATTAATGATTAATGAATGAAATAGGTCGTATTTATAGATGTTAATGAACCAATAGCATTGAAATAGTAACTTCACCTTTGGAGTAGTAATATTACTCGTATGAATATTTACCTTGATGAATAAATAGTAATATCTCCCATGAATGTATAAATAATATTTAGGAACCATATTAATGAATTTAAAATATAATTACATCATCGTATTATTCAATGAATATTTTAAAATTAATAATTTTTTATTTGTATTTTTTTAACTCAAAAATATTTAATTACAATTTTATAATTTATAAAATGATTTTTATGAAGATTTACATTCATAAAATTTATTCATAAATTAATATTTTGTTATCTTCAGATTTAAGGTTTAATAAATGATACCTTTGTAAATTTTTTTATAGAGTAATAAAATAAGATATAAATTTAATATATTTATTTTTTGAGTAAATTATTTTTTTAAATGGAGTTCATTTATTATTTCTACATATTGAGAATTGGTTAGGGTTATTTTTAAGTTTTTTTATAAAATACATGAATTTCATGTGAATAGTAAAATAACATAATATATAATAAATGTTTAATACCTGAATTATTGAGTCATAAGTGATATATGGCTAATCTAAGCCCATAATCTCGAACTCTTTTTCATTATTTTAATATATTTGATTATTATTCTAAAACTATTCATATTAATCATCAAAAATTAAAAATAATAATAAAATATTCAAAAACCACTCTTCTCCTCCACTATAAACACCACCTCTCACCACCCATTATCCTCACAACATACTGGTATTGAGCCTAATTAGATTTCTACCAAAAATATTTCTAATGATCCAACCCCACATATTAGATCTGTTGGTCTCATCAAAATACCAAAAACATTTACCAATGGAGACTCTCATGGAGGATAACACAAGATGTAAGATACTCTTCCTTTTATTTTTAATTTATGTTTAGTTTCTTTTTCTTTTATTATATTGTCCTCAACTCCCCTTATTCAAATATCATGAATACTCCAGTATCACACATGAAATAAAATTTTATAATTATAGTGTAGTAATCAAACATCAAGAATATTATTCTAACTCATTTATTCAGAAAATTGAAATGTTATCTATGAGGTGTTGTTTCATCACATACAAGGATGACATGATTTCAATTTTCTTCATAATCTTCATGTTTGTTTATAAAACCATCCTAATTGATGAATCATATAGTAAAATATATATTATAAACCATTTTAGGTTCTGGATCATACATATTCAAATAATAATAATAATAAAACAATTTGAGTTTTTTATGATCAATAACAGCTATAATTATCTAAATGATTACAACTAAATGTCTTATATAATGTTTCATCATAATAACATGTATAGAAATTCTTTATATATACATTTAAACTACTATATTTTCATCAATAACATATAATTCAAATTGTAGTTAATTATACTCATATTACAAGAACACTATTAATTATAAATAACCAAACTGATCATGAAATCAAAGGATACAAATGCTCCTGAATGATAAAATTGTATCTTTTACTCATTAAAAAGACCATAAATGAACTTAAAAAAATTATAACAAATACATTACATGTGTGAAAGGTTCTTAAAAAATTAATTAAAAGATTTCAATTTGTTATCCATGACATTAAGGTCAAGTGAAGAACACATTCAGACATATGGAAAGGGATTCTACCTAAACAATCATTTTTTCCTTCAGGTTATTTATACACTAACTGAGCCCAATATAATGATTACTTATTTTTTTCATCTTTTTTTATATAATCCAACCTCATATATTCTGATCATTTAATCTTTATATTATGGTAAACACATGTTTTTATGTTTCCCTTATTTATTATTCTCGATACAAAAGCCCAATTAAAGGAAAAATCCCTATTTGTTACCCATTATCAATTACCATCTATAATGTCTTTTTAAGACTCCATTATTTTCGTTACATCTAATTTTTTTCATGAAAAACTATATCTTTTCATTTCTGGTTCCATACAATAAATTATGACAAATAAAAATGTCTTTTCCAAATAACACTTCATTGTAATGTAAAGGTGGTATTTCTTTCATAAGATTTACAAATAGTTTGATTTTTGTATATTCATTTATTTTAACACATTTATTGCAATTTATGATCTCTTTAGTATTATATCTTACATTAATCATCCAAAATAGTTTTTCAAATTGATTTTCATTGTTTTGATTATGGATGTGCTATCTTGATAACATTCACAGTACTACTCATAATGGTTAGTGATTATGTTTAAGGATTGGGAAATGTTATTTAAATTTTAATGTATATATTGTTTATGTTTATCCATGTTCATATGATGAATTAATTGTACATAGTATTGTTGAGTTAATAAGGTATTACTTATGACTTTTCCATTCCTTCTTGTTTTGAAAATCACAAACACCCTATACATAAGCAAATATATATTTTACTTCTCTAAAGAAAATTTCCTTCCTTAAGAAAATTTACTCTAACCTAGATTTACATATACATATCAATATTTATTTTCAATAAAAAAATGGATTCATACCTAAAACCTCAGAATCATATAATACTTTGATATGAAGTATTCTTTTTTAGGATCCGAATTCTAGATACGAACTCTAATGAAGTTCCACTCCGAATTCTGGATACGAACTCTAATGAAGTTCCACTACGAATTCTCGATATGAAATCTAATTAAGTTACACTAGGAATTCTGGATACAAACTCTAATGAAGTTCAATTCTAAATTCTTGATACGAACTCTAATGAAGTTCCACTCCGAATTCTGGAAACGAACTCTCATATAGTTAGACTCCGAATTCTGGATACGAACTCTCATATAGTTCCACATTGAATTCTGAATACTATCTCTCACATAGTTCGAATCCAAATTATGGATATGAAATTTTACTAGTTCGACTCTGAAATTTGATGAGTTTGACTCCAAACTTCTACTAGTTCGACTCTGAACTCTATAAGTTCAGATTCTGAATTCTAGTAAAATCCGACTCCGAATTTCCTTAGAAATTCAGACTCCGAATTTCTACAGAATTCAGGTTCCAAATTCCTACAAAACAGAATCCAAATATCTTTTTATTATAAACTCTGAATTCCATTTTCGTTAGACTCCAAACTTTTGATTTCTTAGATTATGAACTTTAGTTTTACTTATTCTTATAATTGTTTCATTACAAAACAACGTGGTGCTTTCAGTTATTTACTAACCGTTGGTTGAGTGACACGTGTATAGGTCCCTCCAAAATTAAAGGAAGAATATGAACATTGGAGGAGGGATCCGACCGTTGGATCTTCGCCTATAAATAAGAGTTCATTTGACAAGAAACAAAAACTTTGAAACATATTTGATCTATTCTCACATGATTTTGAAGTGATTTCTAGAGAGAGAGGCTCTTATAAACTCTCAATGATTCGTGCAGAATGTTTGAATAGCTTGTTCAAACTTTTCCTTGTGCTGACTTCCCTCGTGTGACTCCGATTTTTGGTGATTACAATCCAGGGCTTCCGGGGATAGGAAGACAGAGGTTCCAACACCTTTAAGTTGAGGGCTTCCTTGATGGGGAAGTAAGAGGTGCCGACTACTGGATAATTGAGGGCTTGTGGGGATATCAAGAAAGACTCTGATCTTCATAACTAGGGCTTACCCTGGTATGTGTAAGATGGACTTGCTTGAATGTATAAATCAAGGGACCTTTATCTAAGGTTGTTGGATACCCTTCTCGTTGGGTTAAAAGAGTTATTTATTGTTACTTGTAGTTCTACTACTTGTTTTTTCGCTGCATTTTGTATTACTAATGAAATTATAACTTTCATATACTTCCTTACTTATACTCTGATTTAGTTAGATTCTATACAATTTAAGGTAGAATCTTTATATTTGTAACTTTTATTAAGTTCCATTTTCGGAATCACTATTCCAAAATCCAGCAAGTCTTTTGTACTCATAGAGGTATTGTGAATTATTTTGTTTAACGTTTTTAAACATATCCATTCTAAAATCTCATTAAGGAATTTTAAAATATACAATTCACCCCCCTCCTGTATCTGAGAATATCATTCTTATTTTGATCCTACGTTTGGTATCATAGAGTATATAATACTCAGAGTTATTTCATCCTAACAATTGGTATCAGAGGATTCAGTTCAATCTAAATTAATCTCGTGATTATATTCCATAGAGAATTCTCGGATTTTCTTTTTCGGATTCATATTTCTGGATTCATATTTTTCGAAATCTGTTTTTCGGACTCCAAGTTCGGATTCTATATTGCTTAGAGTTACAATATTTCTTTTTCATAGAATATTTTCTCTTGTTAACAGAATTATACTTCTAACAAGTTTGTGGGTCAAATATTTTCTTAAGGATGGCAGGTTTGAATATTGGTTCTATCGACAACATAAATCCTACGAGACCACCAATTTTTGATGGTAATGATTATGAATACTAGAGAGATCAGATGAGTACTTTCATTCTAAATTCTGGGGTAGATAACTTTGTTATGCTTACTGGTGGATACAAAATTCCTGACAAAGAAGTACGTGCTTTTACTAATCAAGAAAACAAGAATACCAACTCAACTATAATGTACTCAATACTCTACTCTATTCAATTCCTAGGAACATATATAACCAAATTTATTCTTGTGAAACAGCTAAGTGTATATGGAAGAAACTCGAAGTTACACATTGTGGTACATCTAAAGTGATTGAGACTAGAAGAGCCATGCATAGAGATGAGTATCATGGTTTCAGTTTTCCTTATGGAGAACCAATTTGTAAGGTGAAAAAGAGATCCATGACTATAGTAAATAGCTTAAAATCTATGGGAGAAAAAGGTCCAGATGATGAAGCCCTTGTTGACAAGATTGTTGATATTATGCCCAATGAGTGGTAATCAAAGAGAACTGCTATCGATTAGAACATAAAGGTTACTCATATTTCTCTCGATGAACTATTTAGAACTACTTTTCAACATGAAACTAGAATTAAAAGAGATACTGAAAACATAAAGAAGAAGAATGGAAACAAAAGTTTTAATTTTACTATAACTTCAAATCATATGAAAGCTAATAATCCGGAGAGAGTTACTAGATCAATGTCTAAGAAGGTTATTATCCAATCTGAAACTTGTGAAAGTGAATTCTTAGAAAACAAGTTTGCAAATCTTTCTCGATAGATGAACAAGATAGCTGGACAGAGAAATTTCCAATCCATGTATAAGAATAAGGAAAGGAAAGATAAGAAAGATTCAGAGGTCAAATGCTATGAATGCAAGAGAAGTGGTCACATAAGACCAGATTGTTATTTTCTTAAAAATAAAGAATGAAAAGAGAGGCATTTTGAAAGGAACATGAAAAAGTTTTACAAAGATAAAGCTAAGAAAGTCATAAAAGCTAATAATACTTGGAGTGATAGATGTGGAGACTCTTCAGAAAGAGAATCTTTTGAATATGATTCATCAGCACAAAAGAATATGGGATTCATTGCTTCTACTTCTTTTCCACATACATGTCTTATGGCCAAGGTACGCTTTGACGAGGCTTTAAAAAATGTATTTCATGGTAAGAATTACTATTCCGAAAATAGTACTTCTAATGAAGACACTTCATCCTCATGAAAATTAAGAACCTTCATATGAAGAAATATCTAGATTTTCTAAGTTACATCAAGCAAACAATTGTAAAATTTCTACGAAATTAGACAAGGAAAATACTAGGGAAGAAATTCGTACAAAAGAGATTTCAGATCTTTCAACAGATCTTAGGGATAAAGGAGAGCATTTGTAAAATCTTTCTAAAGAAGTTGTGAAAGAAAACTCTAATAAGGATGAACTTTCTAAAGATCTTAAGAATTCTATTTCTAAGATAAATGTTTTTGAGGAAAAATCTAACTCTAAGGAAATGATCCCAGAGGATAGGAATTTAGTCATTAGACTAAAAGCTGAAATATTTTCTCTTAAGAAGCTTCTTGTAAAATTTACCTTAGGGACGGAAAATTTTGACAAAATTTATTCTCAAATTAAACCTCATGGAAACACTACTGGAGTAGGTTATACTCATCAAAAACTCGTTTTCAAAAAAAATTATTTTGTTCCTTCTAAAGCCCCTTTTTGTACTTAGTGTCAATGTGGTGGGCATTGGAAGAAAAAAACTGTTTTTTGAATAGAGTTCAATCTCTTGGGTTTCATAAAGCATATTTTTCTAAACAAATGTTGATACCCAAAATTTTGTTGTCTAACAATTCCAGATCCAAGAAAGTTTGGATTCTGAGAACTTAAATTGTTTCTTATTTTTAGGAAAATAGGGAAAGTACCAACAACAATACTTGGTACATGGATAGTGGATGTTCCCGGCATATGACTGGTAACAAAAGATATTTCGAAATGTTAATCAAGATGAAAGGAGGAAAACTAACTTTTGGAGATAATGATTAGGTAGAAATTATTGGTATAGTTAACATTGTTCTTCTTGTAAAAGCTTTGATTTCAAATGTTTTGTTTGTCAAAGGTCTTAAGAACAACCTCATCAGTATAAGTCAATTATGTGATGAAGGATACCTTTTGAATTTTAGGAATGATAAGGGCTTAGTTCAAAAATCCAAGCAAGAGTTTATTCTTTCTGCCCAAAGGCAATAGAATATTTACACACATAACATTGAATACCTTATTAGCCTAGACTTACCTTGACTTAGTGCAATGAAAGATCATTCTTGGTTATTGTATAGAAGGTTAGGACACTGTAACCTTAGGAAATTATGTAAAATTTCTAAGAATTGTTTAGTTAAGGATCTACCAGAGATTAGATTTGATGCTTCAAAAGTTTGTGAACCTTGTCAATATGGAAAGAAACATAAATCAAGTCTTAAATAAATAGGTGAAGTCTCAACCACTAATGCATTACAGCTAGTGTATATGGATATTTTCGGTCCAACACAAACTGGTAGCATTGGAGGGAAGTACTATGTATTCGTTTTAGTTGATGATTACACTAGATTTACGTGGGTCTCTTTTCATGAAAATAAGTCTGAATCTTTTTATTATTTCAAAAAATTTAAACCCCAAGATAAAAATTTGAAAAACCTTCCATTGAAAACTATTCATAGTGATCATGGAATAGAATTTCAAAATTCATATTTTGAAACTTTTTTTATTAAAAAAGGTATTACTCACAACTTTTCAACACCCATAACCCCTCAAAAAAATGGTGTTGTTGAAAAAAGTAATATTATTCTGCAAGAGATAACTAGAACCATGTTGAGTCAGTATTCTGTTGCCAAAAATTTTTGGGTTGAAGCCGTAAGTACTGCTTGTTATACTATAAATCGAGTGTTAATTAGACCTTTTCATAATAAAACTCCTTATGAGTTATGATATGGTAGAAAACATAGAATTTACTACATTAAGGTATTTGGTTACATGGTATTTATTCTGTATACTAAAGATAACATACAAAAATTTGCACCAAAATCTGATGAAGGAGTTTTCTTAGGCTACTCCACAACTTCTAAGGCTTATAGAGTTTTAACAAAAACACTTGTACTATTGAAGAGACAGTACATGTCCAATTTGATGAAACAGATCCTTTTCATTTCAAACAACCCCATCCTACATCCTCATATGTTTTTTTGAAAAACTAATTATCAACATTTGATAGAAATTCCTTCTGATAAAAAAAATGTTCAAGAAGATACTTCTGAAACATTTACCCAAGAAGATTTCCTACCCTATGTTGATGAACATGTTTTATAAATCCCAAACCCGTCGTTTCTATAGAATTATCCTAGTGATAGTATCATTAGTGATATAAATCAACCTGTAATGACTATAATTTCCTTAAGAAAGGATGTAGAGCATCTAGCATTCCATTCCCAATTTGAACCAAAAATCACTGATGATGCTTTAGGTGATGCTGATTGGATAATAGCCATGCAAGATAAACTAAATTAATTCGAAAGGAACAATGTATAGTCCTTGGTTGATAGACCTAAGGAAAATTCTGTTATTGGAGTAAAATGGGTATTCAGAAATAAGTGTGATGAAAATGGAATTATCATAATAAATAAAGATAGATTAGTTGCTAATGGCTATAATCAAAAAGATGGAATATATTATGCTGAAACCTATGCTCATGTATCTATACATGAATGTATTCGTATTTTACTAGCCTTTACAGCATTCTTTAATTTTATGTTTTTTCAAATGGATGTGAAATGTGCTTTCCTTAATGGTAAAGTTCAAGAAGAAGTTTTTGTTGAACATCCTCCTCTATTTGAAGAAACAAAACATCCTGATCATGTTTTTAGACTTACCAAAGCTTCGTATGGCCTTAAATAAGCCCCAAGATCTTGGTATTATAGACTTACATGATTTTTTCTTCAAAATAACTATGTTAAGGGAAATGCAGATCCAAATCTTATTATAAAGAATGATAATAGAAATGTTTTGATTGTTCAAATTTATGTTGATGACATTAAATTTGGTTCAAATCAGCAATCATTAACTGATTCCTTTGCGGATCTAATGAAAGCTGAGTTTGAAATGAGAATAATGTGTGAGTTAACATTTTTTCTTGGTTTTAAAATTTCTCAAAAACCAGAAGAAATATATAAATCCTAATATAATTATATTAAAGATCATCATAAAAAGTCTTGGTATGACCATACTAAGAGTATAAGTACTCCTATAGGTACCTCAAATACATTTGATCTTGATGAAGCCGGGAAACCAGTAGATCAAACATCTTTTAGAGGTATGATAGGAAGTCTACTTTACTTGACATCTAGTCATCCAGAAGTGATGTTTTCAGTATTCTTATGTGCAAGATATCAATCCAATCATAGGGAATCTCATTTAAAGGCAGTGAAAATAATTTTTCGCTACTTAAAGGGAACCATGGATTTAGGACTATTTTATAGTTATGGAAATGATTTTCTTTTAAAAAAAATTTGGATGCTGACATTGGTGGATTTAAAATTGATAAAAAGGGTACATCTGAAACTTGTCATTTCTTAGGAGATTCATTAGTTTCTTGATCATGCAAGAAGCAACATTCTGTATCACATTCCACTTCTGAAGCTGAATATGTAGCAGATGGAATTTGTTGTGCTCTAGTGTTGTGGATGCAACACACACTCACAGATTATGGCTTGAGTTTTACTAAGACGTAAATTTTGTGCGATAACACAAGTGCCATTGACCTTAGTAAAAACCCTACACATCACTCCGGTTCAAAACAAATAGATATTAGGCATCAATTTCTTAGGGGTCACACACTTAAAAGAGATATCATTCTTTAGTTTATCGGAACGCAAGATCAACTTGATGAAATTTTCACGAAATCTTTACCCTCTGATAGATTTGAATACATTAAACAGAAGTTAGAAATGATAACCATGAGGTAATCTTCCTTCATTAACTTCTTGTTGAACTATTCTCCTTACAGTAATAAACTCTTTTTCATAGGTGGATTACATTTGTAATGAGTCTTTCAAAAAATTTCGTAAGGAGTTTTTCAAAAAAAATTGTAATGAGTCTTTCAAAATTTTTCGTAATGACTCTTTCATAATTTTTCATAATGAGTCATTCAGAATTTTTCATAATGACTCTTTCAAAAAATTTCGTAATCAGTCTTTCAAAATTTATCATAAAGTGTCTTTCAAAAATTTTTTTAATGAGTCTTTCAAAATTGTTGGAAATGAGTCTTTCAAAATTTTGTCGTAATGAAATTTTCGTACTGAGAATTTTCTTAATTATGTTTTCATACTGGAAATTTTCCTAAGGAGAATTTTCATAATGGAAATTTTCGTAATGAGAATTTTCTTAATGGAAATTTTCGTACTCATATTTTTCATACTATAGTTTTTCGTAGTGAGTCTTTCGTAATGAGTTTTTCATAGTCGAATTTTCTTCAAGAAGAATATTACCTATTACGAATAAACTTCATAGCCAATCAGAAAGGTATGTTTTTCTTTAATCAAGTTTTCGTAGTCTTTTTTAGTTGCTGGTAGTTTCTTTTTCGTATAAAACATCTTGGATTCATTTTATTCTTAAATACGAAAAAAAATTTAAACCTCAAAATATTGTATTCAAGATTTCCTTGCGGATATAATTTCAACCGTCAGATCAGTTTAGATAAATTTTTAACCGTTAGATTAGTTTTGGAAGTTCAAAGGTCAGATCCATCGCCTATATAAAGGGCACCCACATCGGTTTTCCCACATCGATTTCAATATCTAGCATGTCGAATCTCTGCATCAGTTGTTGAAGGATGTTCTGAATACTTCAGATCTCCTCCATTCTGAATGTCTGTAGAAGCTACTTCCCAAGATATGTCTACATCAAAGCCAATTTCAAAATGGAAAGTGTACAGAGAAAGACTGGTCCATCCAAACTTTTATAAATATGATTCTATCATCACTAAGAATATCAAGTTGAATGGTTGGGAATATGTATGTGTATCCAAGACAAGTGATCAAGGTGTAGTTTATCCGAAGTTACTTGTTGAATTCTATGAATCAACAAGCTTCTATGAAGAAGAGGGAAGAGAAAAGTTTTCTTTCAAGTCTTATGGAAAGACTTACAAACTTACTTACATCAAGGTAGCAAGATTGGTGGGGATAACTTATGATGGAGAAGCTAAATTATGCTCAAAAAAACATCCGGATGTGCAAGGTAGTTTTGTTAGTTTGAAGGCCTTGGAGTGTCTTGGGCTTCATGAAGTAAAGATAACCAAGATTTCTCATCTATCTCCTAATAATTGGATTCTTCAGCTTTGGGTACAAGTTTTCTTTGTTCCGAGAAAGGAAGATAATGATACCCTGAATAAAACTTACATATATTTCATAGACTTATTGGTGAATGTATGAAAAATAAATCTGATGAGGCATGTTCTTATGACGATCAAGAATATCAAGGAAGGAAATTTGAGAGCTCAAATCATCATGTACCCTGCCTTACTATCAAAGATGATAGTTCGGTGTCTAGATTATTTCAAAATTGCATGTAAGTCTATGGTTCAGATTTGGAAGGTTATGCTTGTAAGTGATGATACCTTGAAAACGATGAATATGGCCTATTCCATGGAAACATGAGAGTTCTATAATTTTCCATAGGAATAGGCGGAAACCATTCCGGAAAATGTGGAGAAGGCTGAACTAGTGAAGAAGGTTGGTAAGAAGAGGAAATTGAAAGAAGTGGTTGATAAAGACAAAACTCCCAAATCTAAGGAAACCCAATCCACACCTCCCAAGTCGACGAAACAAAAAAGATTAACCTGATTAAGTAGCTGCTAAATGAACAGAAGAAAAGGAGAAAAGGAAATAAGGGGATCCACAGTTTGGATTGGACCTTGCTGAGGCTAAGGCCTTAAGAGAAGAAGCCACAGATGAGTTAGAAAAATAGGCCAAAGAGAAAATGATGAAGAAGAAGATGTCAGAGGAAGAGATTGTTCATTCTCTCTTGAAATCCACAGAAGTAGCCTCTGATAACATTCCCATTCCAGAAAATTTTGATGTTCAACCATTACCATAGACCCCTGGGAAAAAGTACTTCACTCCGGAAAAGTCTAAAGGGAAACAAGATGAAGAAGAAGTAGTGGAAGGAGCTGGTGAAGAAGTAGAAGAAGTTGCTGATGAAATAGAGAATGAATAGGAAGTACAAGAAGACTAAGTAGAAGAAGGAAGTGATGATCTGGATACCATGATTAAACAAGTTGAGGATTATCAAGAAAAGGTTGAATCCTCAAATATAGTCACTCTAAGAAAGTGAGATGACAAAGGCGGTATAAAAGTTGATGTATAGGAAGAAGAGAAAGGAAATGAATTATCTGAAGAGGAAGTAAGCTATGATAATCGCTTTCATGAAGAAGGAGCAGTGAAGGAGAAACCAGATGAAGATATGATTGTTCAAGTATCTGAATCTGAGGAAGAATCTCTAGATGAGGCAGTTCCAAATGTTGATAATGGGAAGCAAGTGCTTATGGACACCCCAACAAAAGATGTTATAATAAAGAATGTGGTTGGTGGTTCTTCTAGAAGGAAGGTGGTTGAAATTCAAGAAGAACAATCCCCAAGAAGGTTATCAGATTTGGAGTCATCAGTACTGGGAAATGACTTTGTTGTTGAGTCTTTGAAGAAGTTGGTGGATACAATTCCGATCTTTCCCACCATAGACTCCAGATGCTAGATGATGGAACACATTCTGAATCAGAAGTCAGAATCCTTATCTATGGTGATGGATAAGTGTGTGAAGATTCAAGTAGATCATAGAAATTTTCATAACAATTATGATGTTCACAGGAAATCATGCATCAAAATAACTCAATGGTCAAAGAAAGTTGATGATGATTTGGCTGAGTTTGATCATTTTCTGAGTGATGTTAAAGATTCATTTAATACTGAGGATGCCATGATTAAGAATATTGAGGATAAGCTGACTCTTGAGCAAAATTCTCCGAATCAACAAGTGAGAAATCTGAATGGGAAGCTTAACTCAGTTTCTCAGAACTGGAAAGGGGAAAGAGATTTCCATATTGAGTTTCAAGAGAAGCTACAAAAGCAAGATCAGTTGTTGAAGTTATAGGAAGAGGCCCTGAAATCTCAGGCAAAAGTATTGAAATCTCAACAAGAAAGGATCACAGCTTTGGAGAAGCAAGCTGAGGAGGATCAAAAATATTTGAAGAAGCTGAAAACCTTGTTGAAGAAGCTAATCCCAAAGGTAAAAGAAGACAAATAGACTCAATCAAATCTTTTTTTTCATTTTTCTTTCCTTGTAAAAATTATTTCAACTCTAATGAAATTGTTGGTTGGTTGTATCTTGTGTTGTTATGTACTAATGTTTCAGGTACTTTATTTCTTTTCCATTCCCTCAATTATTTTTGAAAATCACAAAGGGGGAGAAGGAAAAATAACTATTCAAATGTGGAGAAGGAAAAATCTAAAAGGAGAAGAAAATTTTCTAAGTTGAGAACTATCCTTAAGTATGGGGGAGTTTTTCATTACAAAGTTTTTATTTTTCATGAAAAACAAATCTCCATTCCGGAAATCCTGAATACAATCCTTAGAATTCCTAAGCCTAAGGGGGTGTTAGTTGTATTCATCATCATCTATGAATAAATGATTATATGTTTTAATTTCAAAGTATAAAGAAATTTTTCGAAGACCTTATATTCTTTTTCAAAAGTTTGTTTGTGTTTTCCAAAAGGGGGGTGATTGTTGAGTCAATAAGGATTTCCTTATTACTTTTCCATTCCTTCTTGTTTTCAAAATCACAAACACCTTATACTTAAGAAAATCTATAATTTACTTCTCTATGGGAAATTTCCTTCCTTAGGGAAATTTACTCTGACCTAGATTTCCTTATACATATCAATATTTCTCTTAAGTATAAAAATCGGATTCATACCTAAATCCTCGGAATCATATAATACTTAGATATGAAGTATTCTGTTTTAGGATCCGAATTCTGGATATGAACTCTAATGACGTTCCACTCCAAATTCTAGATACGAACTCTAATGTAGTTCCACTCCGAATTCTGGATACGAACTCTAATGAAGTTCCACTCCAAATTCTGGATACGAACTCTAATTAAGTTCCACTCTGAATTATGGATATGAACCCTAATGAAGTTCCATTCCGAATTCTGGATACAAACTCTAATGAAGTTCCACTCCAAATTCTGGATACAAACTCTCATATAGTTTGACTCCGAATTCTGGATACGAACTCTCATATAGTTAGACTCATAATTCTGAATACGAAATCTCATATAGTTCGACTCTGAATTATGGATACAAACTTTTACTAGTTCGACTCTGAACTTCAATAAGTTCGACTCCGAAAATTTACCAGTTCGACTCTGAACTTTTACTAGTTCAACTCTGAACATCTATATGTTCAACTCCGAACTTCTAATAGTTCGAATCTGAAAACTGTAAGTTTAGAATATGAATTCTAGTGAAACCAGACTCTGAATTTCCTTAGAAATTTAGACTCCGAATTTCTACAGAATTCAGGTTCTGAATTCCTACAAAACAGAATCCGAATACCTTTCTATTATATACACCGAATTCCATTTTGGTTAGAATCTGACCTTTTTATTGCTTACATTCCGAACTTTAGTTTTACATATTCTTATACTTGTTTCATTAAAAAACGATGTCATGCTTTCAGTTATTTACTAACCATTGGTTGAGTGACACGTGTATAGGTCCCTCCGGAATTCAAGGAAAAATATGACCATTAGAGAAGGGAGCTGACCGTTGGAGCTTCGCATATAAATGGGAGCTCATTTGAAAATAAACCACAACTTTAACACATCTTTGATATGTGATTTCAAGATGTTGATGTGATTTCTAGAGAGAGGCTATTATCAACTCTCAAATCTTTGTGCAGAATGTTTGAACAGCTTGTTCAAACTTTTCCTTGTGCAGACTTGCTTCATGCGACTCCGATTGTTGGTGATTAAAATTGAGGGATTCGAGGGAAAGTAAGATAGAGGTTACAACACCTTGAAGTTGAGGGCTTCCTTGCAGAGGAAGACAGAGGTGCCAACTACCTAATAGTTGATGGCTTGCGGGGATAACAAGACAGACTCCGATCTTCATATAGAGGGCTTACCCTAGTGTGGGTAAGACAGACTTACTTGAAAGTATAAATCAAGGAACCTTTATCGACGGTTGTTGAATACCCTTCTCTTTGGGTTAAAAGAGTTATTTTTTGTTACTTGTAGTTTTACTACATGTTTTTCCACTGCATTTTGTTTTACAAAGGAAAGTATAACATTCTTATACTTCCTTACTTGTAATCTGATTTAGTTAGATTCTATAGACATTGAGGTAGAATATTAATATTTGTATCTTTTGTTAAGTTCCATTTTCAGAATCACTATTCCGAAATCCAGCAAGTCTTTTTTACTCATAGAGGTCTTGTGAATTATCTTGTTTAACTTTTTTAAACATAACCATTCAAAAATTTCCTTAAGGAATTTTAAAAGGTATAATTCACCCCCCTCTTGTATCTAAGAATCTCATTCTTATTTCGATCCTGTGTTTAGTATCATAGAGTATATAATACTCAGAGTTATACCATCCTAACAAGTATGTGGTGAGATGGGCCCGATATAGCCCCTTGATCCATTGGTAGGTCTTATGAGAAAAATTAGACTGGGTATTACCCCTTATGTATATTGTTTGTCCAAGGCCCTGAAGGTATTTTATGATGTCAGGAATAATGAATTCCATCATTATAAAACCAATAATGGTAATATAAGTAATAATTCTACTAATAAAATATATATTGTTTAGTTTTATTATTGTATTCCTTAATTAATATTTATTATTCCCATTTTTTCCAATGATTATGTTTATTGACAAATGTTTTCAGTTATTCACCGTGTCTTATTTTTAATGATTATGATATCTTCCATTGTATTACCTAATATTACTGATCATCTGATATCACCATGTTCTTATGTTTTATTTATCCCCAGGATGTAACGATAAATAGTATGAATTACTTTAATGGGTAATATATGGTTTATTAATGTTTCCAATGAAATTTCTATATTGTATTTTCATTCAAATTTATAATTTAAAACTTATTTATGTATGAGTTTTTTCCAAAAATTGTAAAATATTAGGTTATTTGGGATATGAATTCATTTCTTATTGTTCCAATGTATTAATATAAGGAACCAGTTGTGGGAAAATGGGGTTTAGGACATTAGAGTTGGTATTATAGGATGTTAAGAAGAAACCATGGAATGTGGATTTAGAAAACATAGATTAGTGAACATATCCTAGTGATTGAATTTAATGATATGAATTGATGAACACTATAATAAAGGTATGGTAGAGATTATGTGGATATTTCTAGAAATACATTCTTTTTTGTATACTACAATTGGACGTGGTTTTAGCAGAGATGTACCGAGGGAAATAAATCAGACAAGGTGTCCAAGGCTTGACTCGAGGTAACCAGGTACACAACAAGTGGCCTTAATGATCACCTGGTTTAACACTCTTTTGGTATTTGCTTAATAAAATTCATGTTTCCTTTACAAACAACTATGAATGACAAAAAAGTAAATTTTCCCTCAAAGAAACCATGATTCTAAATATGATATATCTTCGAAGAAGTTCTCAATTTATGATATGTATTTTTATTTTTCTAGAAAATGCATTATGATTCAATCCATAATTTATTGTATGCCATTATTTAAAAATGGATCGTATTAGAAGGAATGGAAACTATATAAATGTGTGTTTACTTTATATTTATTTCCCTCCTATTAAAGATAATTATATTGGTATTGGGGGTGATATTAGTGATGATCAACATATAAATATATTGGGATAGCTGACACATCTATTGATCAATAACCTTACTCGTATGGAGCATCCTGAACCACACCATGGTGTAGTGTTAGATCACATTGAGTGAAAACACCATCTATTATTCAATGGGACTACAATCCTATTTGTATAGGAGCAGTAGATAAGTTCCATAGAGATGATATTTCTCACATTGGGATGTAACAAAAGGGATAAGGTTATCATGATAGGTGTTAATATATCGGGAGATAAGGAAAAATGGAGGTCATTAACTCAAAACATAAAAGAGGAGGACGAAATTAAAAATATGAAATGGATAGATTTTAAGGAAATATTATTAGGAAAATAGTTTCTTAGAAATCAACGAGTGGATATAGAAAGGAAATTATAGAGAATTAAACAAAAAAGAGAATGAAAATTTTTCAAATAATGATTCCAGAAATACATGGTTAGAAAGTCATTCCACAAACAACATACACAATCCAAGGATAAAGATTTAACAATTATTTAATGGATTAAAAACAATACCTCTAAAGGGAATTAGAGTATCAAAATTTCTCATCAAAGGATGATATAGTTTCATGTTCTATAATGTGATAAAATGAATTCTCTAATGATATAAAAGGAATGTAAGATACGAAGAGGTTTTTTTGATAATATTGAAAATTAGATAAAGAAAAAATAGAATAAGGAAAGAGTTTATTTTTTTTACTATGATAATTGTGGGATGAAACAACCCAAAACATACCTGAAGGGAATGGGTGTTTGTTACATGTGTGTAAAAAATTGACACCAATCTAATGATTATAATTGATTGAAATAAGCTTCCAATGTTTAATGATAAAATTTTAAAGAGATGGAACATTTTTCAAATGATTTTCAAATGTGTCAAAGAAAATATCCCTAATGATGGGAAATAGAGAAATATTAATCTTATACCATCACAACTACTAACGAATAAGTTCCTAGTGATTTGGTGGAAGTTACTTTAATCATATCATCAAAATTAGGAACATATTATTTTAGTCTATATCATTAATTTTTTTTATATAATTTCTTATTATAATGAAATTTATACATTTATCTTTTAATTTTATGATGGATTTGTCAGAAAAAACACATAAGGGAAGTATCACTACAATAAATATGCTTCGGTCAATGCCCTTTATGACACATAAACATGCTATAGTTCTTGACCATGTCATGTTACCTATTATTGAAATTTACATAATCTTTGGTATATAGTGAAATTTAAAATTATATGTGAAATCAATTACAAAAAAAAGGAAGTAAAAATTTGCGAGTAAAATGTTGAATGCATTATATTTAGTGTAGAAATGTCCTCATCTATAACATATCCATTTAATCTATCAATAGACTTTTAAAAAGAAATTAGTGGGGTGGAAGAGAAAACATTATCTATTAATCTTCAAATTGATGATGTACCTAATAAGAAATAATATATTTATAAAGGATTTACACAGACATCCTATAGAGAGGTAAGTTGAGTTCTCTCTTTAATTAATTTCTAGTTCAAATCATATACTAATGACTCATTATAGAATGGACACTATGGAATTAGAAGAACTAAATAAACAACTAGAGGAATTGAGTGATAGTGGATTTATTATCCCAAATTTTTCACATTGGGGTTCCTCTTTTATCTTTGTTAAGAAGAGTGATGTATCCAAGTGTATGTTCATTGAATATAGAAAACTAATTGCTATCATAATAAAAAAAAAGTATCCACTATCACACATTAATGATTAATTTTATCAACTTCATGGTGCTCAATACTTTTTGATGTTTGACCTATGATATTTTTATCATCATTTGTGTGTGAGGAAGGAATATATACCAAAGACAACATTTTGGACATTTTATGTACATTACGAGTTTACTATAATTCCATTTTGAATAACTAATGAAACCTCTGATTTCATTAATCAAATGAAATTATTTTCAAGGAATATATTTGAATATTTTCTTTGGTATTTATTGATTTTATCCTGATATACTAAAATTTCTATTAATATAATTATAACCACATGCAGACTATTCTAAAGATTCATAGAGGAAATTAATTATATAGGATTTTTAGAACGATTGAATTTTTGATTGAATAAGATTATTTTCTTGTCTATATTATCTATAAGGATGGAATATAATTTGATCATTTGAAGAAACAAGATATCCAAGAATGGCATACACTAATGAACATAACTGAGGTATGTAGTTTTATTGGTCTAGAAATTTATTATCAGTTTTTCATTCAGAACATCACTCGATTAGCTAACCCATTAACCAAGATTATGTATAAAAAGGATAAGTTCATATAGGAAAATGATTGTGAATTATATTTTGAAGAATTTAATAGGATAATAGTGAATGCTCTGATTGTGACTCTACCATTGGAAAATGGCGGATTTTTGATATATAGTTATGCATCAAGGAAAGGACTACGGTGTGTCTGTATGTCTAATGGTAGTATTATTTCCTATAAACCAAGGCAGTTAGAAACTCATTAAAATAATAATCTGGCTCCTTATCTTGAGTTTGCAGCTGTAATATTTTATCTAAAAATATGGAGACACTATCTATATGGTGGGGGATTTTAGATATTTACAGATTACAATATCTTGAAACATATATTTTCAAAAAATGTACTCAATATGAGGCATTTAAGATGGCTCAATATACTCAAGTATTATGATTTTTATTTACAATGCCACTCCCGAAAGGTGAAAGAGGCATCAAATTCATTAAGCATGAAGGATCATGGGGTTATGAACAAAATAAGGATTGACAAAGAACCATTGTACATGGATCAAGCAAATATGGTTATTATAATTATTAAGGTAGATGAAACATACATAATATTTCAACTGGTTTCCAAAACATCTTTATTAGAGAGGATTAAAAGATCTTAGTTTGTTTTAGAGAATCTACAAAAGAAAATCATTGTTGTGAATGGTCAAATGTTTACAGAGGTTGTGTGTAAGGATATAATTTTAAAATTTGGGAGGATTCCATGTGTTCAATCTATATATAAGATAAAAACGAAAGTGTTAGATGATTCCCACTATTCAAATTTATCTATACATTAGGGTAGTATAATTATGTATATAAACATGAAGTAATATTTCTTGTGGGATGACATATTGTGGGAAATTGATGACTACGTATAATTATTTTTAGTTTTTTAAAAGGATAAAGCCAAAATAAACCATCATAGAGATGTTATGAACCTACTATGAATTACTAGAGGGAAACAGGATGACATAACTATAGATTGTTTCATTTTATTACCAAAAACTCTTATAAATAATGATATAATATGGGTGATTGTTGATCAACTTCCCAAATATACTGAATTTCTACTATTGTTTGGAAATCTCACAATAATAAACCTTATTTCACTCACATTAATGAATTGATAATTTTTAAATATATATTTATATATATTGACCATACATTTATAGGTGGACAATAATGCCAAAAAATAAACCAAATATAATCAATAAAATGATACCATTAAATTCATAAAGAGATCCATTTTATAAATATATTCCCAACACTAAAAGATAGATATTCCTTGGTTTAGTAGTTTATAATAAACGCAAAAATAGTAAAAAATAGTGATTTTTATAAGCATTAATCATCTAAAGATCTTCCAACAAAAAAATTTGATCATTATAATAGGAATAATTTAATGAATGATATGGAAGGTGACCATGGTTAAGGAGATAGTTTAAGGAATAACAAAGAGACATCATGAGGAAGCATAAAAGTAGGTTATTCTCATTATCATTTTCATTATATTGTAATTGATTAAAATTATAACCTGTTTTTTCATTATAACCCCCATGGTTGGTATGTACAACGTTCATATTTTACTAAATGATAAGATCATTTTAATAGGGACATCGTATCCTCTCTAGTTCATATGAGGCATTGGGGGATATTTTTTAAAATTCCTACATCATGAGTCTATATTAGTTTTACATATTTCTACAATTGAATAATTCAACACTTTTAAATATTCCTTTTTTAAAATCAATAATTTTTAATTTTTGTTTATATTTTTATTTAATTTTATCAGTTGTTATATAGAATTACTTTTATATATAATAAATATTACTCAAAAAATAAAAAAAATAACCTATTAGTAATTATATTTGAATAGTTTTTTTCTTCAATAAAAATACCCCTGGATAATACCATGATAATCATTTTTAGTTATGCAATAATTATTAGAATTTAAATATTTCAAAAACATTAATAATATATTTAATGTACATTCATTAAATTATAGTTCTTCAAAAATATCATCCTAAAAAATTATTCTATAAATAATTACTTAAAAAAAATCTTATATTATAAATTTTAATTTGAATTATACAGTCCCAAAATTAATCATAGATAAATTATCATGAAAAAAATCCATTAATTAACTCACACTCTAGAAAAATCATATCAAACTGACATCAAAATTATAGGCCAATATTTAGAATCCCTAGACATGTTATAAGAAATTCTATACAATTTAACCATATATATAATTTCCAATTCATTCAATTGAATCAAATATCTCTAAAAATAATTTCATCAACATCAGATATCCTAAAAGTATCATGGACACAATATTCTGTCAAATATAGAATTTTTTAAGAAAATTAGATTATTTTTTCTTCATCAAAGATTCAATTTCATCATTCATTTTTATTATATAAATTGAGATTTATTTTGTAGATATCCTCTAACGCCCCGACCCTAGAAGCCCAAAGTTAGTGCATTATTACGTATCATTGGCATGATCATAAAAGATCATGTATCAAAAGATTGATTAGTTTAGTATCCTTGGAAGTAATAGATATATTTAGAAGGTGTAAATTACATCATTAAATAGAAAAATATAACAACATTGTCTCCATATAGAACACTGAGATCCCATAGACAATCCCTGAAGGTCAGTCATAATATACCTCTTTGCATCTTGGAAAAATAAAAAAGTAGAAAGGGGTGATCTCGGATGCTCAGTAAGGATAACGTTATAGTGGAAACTTTCATAAATAAAAATAAACATTTAAGTCAGTGTATAACACTAGAACAAAAGCAATTTAAACATGAACATCAGCATAATATGGAAAATATAAAATCAAATAACGCCATTTACTTATTCACATTGATATTTTACTAGTCAAATGATCACATGCAATATCAATAACCACTTTCATAATGATGTAACACATAATTCCAGACTATCATAACCACATAGTCAAGGCCTTGTGCCCATACTACAAATAAGATTTTTTTCAAGGCCTTTTGCCAAGACATTAGTTTATCTCATGGGACCTACTAATGCATCGAGGAGCTATAGCGGGCTAAACCCGTCACTTAATAAGTCCAATGCATTCCTCATATGAGAAGTTTGAAATATAACATAAACATTCATATTAAAACTAGCATACGAAATGTCTATACTTTATCCACAAACCATGAATGGTATACAAATATCACATCCACAGTCAAACAAAACTCATTCAATACAATATGGAATGTTGTATTGTAATAGATTAACCTCAATTGAGAATAATTAAGGATATTGACATAGATGAAAATAATCATCAAAACTATTAGAGAGAAATATCCCCCTTTTTCTTGAAATCATTTAAAAGTCACACTATTTGCTAAGAAGCCATTTAAAAATTTATTTTTTAATCAAAGTGTACCATACCACATTGATAATTTTAAAAGGAATTTTAATTTGTAAATATTAATTTCCATATAAATAAATCCTTAAAACAATTTTTAAAACATGGACATTAATGAGAAAGATTTAGAATAATAAATCATTAAAACATTTAAAATGATATTTTAGTTAGAGTTATTTACAAAAAGAGAGAAATTTTAATACAAATAATTGAGTTAATAAGAACATTTTAATATCCTGAGAATAAAGGGATACATGATATACTATGTCAAAGTACATTATATACACCATATAAAATTGATTTGGTTTAGAACAACAAATAAGTCTGAATAGATTGTAAATTGAGATGAAATCTCTTATAAAGACTGTATCTTTAGGTTAAGGATAAATCGTTGACATATTTATGTGTGACAAATATAAATACACTCAATATTATTGGATATTAATTTTAAATCAATCAGAGTAAATTCACACATATTCTGGTAAAAACAACACCAATGAATTGGATATTTAACTCAACAAATGGAGATTGAGTTAAAATTACTCTTATCAAGTTCATATCGATGACATGAGATATTATAAATGGAGTGATTTTGTGTATCAAAATTATATCCAAAGAAAGTGGAGTGAAAATTATGACATAACCAAATGGATTGTAATTCCACCCATAATCTTGGAGTAAAATAATCAATGAAGTGTGCGTAAAGCCGAATGAGTCGAAATTGAAATTTGTATTTCCCTTACAAATTTGGTAACATACAAAACATACATACCATGATAGATGGATCATACAATGATGATGTAAATATCTATAAATTAAATTATATTACACAATGAATACAATCATGGACAGTACACAAACCACGTGCAATAAATAAGTGGTGAATAATGGAAATCTCATGGAATTAAAAGCGAGATAAGAAAATCAATACTTTGTAATTTTTCCTTGTTCAAGGGTTGGTTAAACTCGTGTGTAATGGTGAAATAATTTTTATTTAATTATAAAATAATCATATACATTAATATGATATCATATATGAATTTTTATCACTGATTTGTTGATGATATCTTAGTATTATCGTCATTTCAGGTGTTAACAGATTCGTTTTCCTTTATATTCTTTAATATGTGACTCATATTTTTTATCGATGGGATGTATCTTATTCATATCCAGAATGATATTAAGTCTTTAAAAAGTATTTTTAACCATAAAATGAAAATTATTCTTGAATGGATACGATGGGGAATGAATCTCATCACGTTCGTGGAGACGGTAGTCCGTACGTACGCACGAGTGAGAATATCATTCTTTTGATATTAAAATAATATATAATTGGACGGTATATCATATATACAGAATAATTATCATGTTATATTTATTATTTACATGAATTACACATAATTATTATAACCATCCAAATAAAAATCTATTGAATAACAATTACAACACGACGTGGAGACGATAATCCGTACGTATGCACGTATGTAGACATGTCATTAAAAGTGTGGATAGAATAATGAATATGGATATAAATATTTATAATAACATCATAGTATATATATGATACTGGAGTTATTATTTTATAATGGATATAACAAAGAATGAATAAGTGGAAGAAGAAAAGAACTTGAAAGAGGGTGGTGAAATTATTACTTCTTCGGGTTCTTCCTTTTGATTTGATCAAAAGGGATCCTTAAGATGGCTTTCTGACCATAGGAGGGCCTCTAGGATGAAGTGAGGGAAGTTGAGAGTATATTTGGGCAGGGGTGGCCCAGCCAAAAAGCTTTGATGGTGTGAATTAGTGTGAAAGGGGAGTGCCCTTTTATATGAGGGGTGAGAGGAACCTTAGGAAAAACTAGAAATATTATTTTATAATAAATCAATATTTGATTTATAATGGCTCCAAAGTGGATTATTTAAATGTTATGGTGGGGATAGGTCCAAAACCACTCAACCATTAGGTTTTAGACAGGTTTTGTTCAATATATTGACTTTAACATTTTTATTTAACTCTTAGTTAAATTGTTTGACATTTACGATGTCTCTTTGTATTTTTATATTATATAGTTTATAAGTTTACTATATACTTAAAAAAGACCAAAAAGTGGTCCATTATTTATAATCTTATCATTATATAAGTCCATTGGATGAACCGTATATTTTTCGGAATAGAATATCAATTAATAATATAATATTTGTTTTAAAAACTCGTTTATGTCAATTTTGACACTATTTAATAATTGATTTTTGATAAATTCATATAAACATTATTAATTCGAAAAAAATTAATTTAAGAAATCCTAACATGACATATTAACCAATAAAATTCTTTTATGTAATCAAAACCTTCAAATTATATTTATTCTATCATTTATAATACCAATTATTTCATTCTTTCATTAAAAAGGAAAATACCGCATCATTATTTTATCATAAATAAATATAATTATTAAATATTTAATAATTATAAATAAAATACTATTATATAGGAAATAGTTTTATATTTCTAATGAATATTTATAGTCGAAAATATAACATATATAACCCTATGTAAAAATTGTTTTTCTAAAAGATATATGCTTATGTCATTTTTGTATTTACTTAAACATAATTAATATACAGTGTCATTATCACTTACAAGTGGGTCCTTGGGGTCCTAAAATCAACCTAAAAATGCCCATGGTCAGACATGTATCAATAAATAGGGTTAGGACACGTTTTAGGGTTATTTAATATTATTATAATATTATTTGTTTACCCTTATTTACCTGATTTTCCCTTTAACCTTGGTAAAAAAAATATTTACCGAATTAATTATTCAAAATTTCTAAAATAAAATTTACCTATTTACACAATTTAAACCTCTTGATTATAAATATGGAACACATTTTTTTAAATTCAAAACACAGAAGTGGCAGAAACTAATGTAAAATTAATTCCCGTTGTCAAAACAAATAGCATGTTTTTTAATAAATAATAACTATCAAAAGATTGACACATGTTTATGTCTAGTTTAATTGTGAAATTACATACAATTAAAAATATTGGAATAAATGGTAAAAATATATTATAATTATAATTTAAAACCTTTCAATAGTATAATTTATCACTCTAAATTATTTGGATTAAAAAAGTTGTTTTTAATTAATGTTTAGTATTATTCACTATTCATCAAAATTTGATTATTTTCTAAAAAATACAAAATATTCACTCTAGGATAATTTCGATATTCTGAATCAAAAAATGATGTCCATTTTGATAGAAAAAATTTATAATATTTAAAAAATTGGGTATTAATATTCATAACCTCTAGTTTGATTAGTTGTGGTGTGTATTAGAACTCGAAGTTGCGTACAACACACGATACTTAATTATTCAAAGGGAAGCATACCATGAATGCTTCAGGTGTTACATTCTCCCCTCATTAAAATAATTTCTTAATCGAAATTTTTTTAAAATTGGGATTGGGAATATAATTGAAATTCCCACATCGGAAAAAGAGTCAATAAAACTATCACTTTAAAAGTTAAAAAGAGAAGTACAAAGGTCAACCAAGATAAACCATACTAGGATTACATGTAGGAAAACATAGATACATATGATAAACTTAGTTTCAACTTCGGATGGAGAGGGATAGAAAACATGATCAAGAGAAAGTTAACAACAAGAAAACCACAAACTTGTGATGGGACAAATAGTCATTTGTCTTTCAGTAGGAAAAGTAAACGTACAACAATTTTTTGTTTTAAGTTACATTACATAAAGACAAGGAATTAATTTATGAGATTGACTAATAACATAAAGATATATACTTAATTTTTACGTAGTGTTTCTTTCTTTAATAAATTTCTACCTCTAAATCATTTTTTTAAGTGATGAGTATTCAAGAAGACATAGTTACACTGAACGAGCTAGAATAAACTTCTATAAAATCACATGATCCACAAAGGATAAACTATATATTTACCTTGTCTTTAGATATTAATAAAAACCAAAACGGTTAGTATAAGATATGATGATTCTCCAAAAGGATATTCCATTAGAAAAAATAAACACTAATCTTAATTTCTTAAACTAAACCAATAATACCCCCAAAGATAAATAAATACCATTAAATAAACAATTGTCCTTAAAATCCATCAATATAAACAAACTAATATTGAAACCCAAAACATAGAAGAATTTGGTTATGTAGTCTTCCACCTTAAATTGTATCTCTAAATGACATAAACTTCCCTTAATGTCACATACTTAAAAGTAATTAACCTAATCACATAGTGTCTATTATTGGTTAATCATTTCCATAAATAACCCAAATCATTATAAATCCACAATAAAAAAATAGATAAAAATCCACCATTACATATCAAATGAAATCCCATAGTATTCTATTTTCCTTGAGCATATAGTGTTCCCAACAAAGAGAACATCTTCCAAAATAACATTTATCACTTAATCACCGAATCATTTTCCTATACTAAGGGTATTCATTTGATAAGACATAAGATCCCAAATATAATTATTATTGATCAATAAAATCATTTAACTAAAAATAATTAGTCACACTAATTAGGGACTTCACATAGTCTAGTGGTAGGTGATAAATCCCAATCACACTTTGGTTGTGGGTTCGATTCACACAGCTCTGTTCGACATGACAGGTTGTCACATGGTCTGCGTGTTGTCCTTTTTCAAAAACTGTATTTTATAACATTATCAAAATGGGATAAATTCCTCAAAATAACTATAACATAATTTAACCACAAATTTTATCTCATACCTTTCATTTTCATCCCAAAATATAATAACTTTTAATTTCCTCAAACCCAATGATTATATAAAACCAAATGGTTATTTATAACTATATACAAAAGAGAAAAGATAAGACATCCTCAAATATCATTTTCACATGATAAACTACAGGGTTACAAATACAAGAGAAAATTATTCCAAAGTAATCCCATCAACAAGGAGTACTAGTACTTTTAAAAATTCCTCCAACCATTTATTTCCACATAGCATCTTCTTTGACCAAGAAAATGTCTTATAGAATAGGGCATTCAGTTGGGTAATGGCCAGGTCCCCAACATTTACGGCAAATAACTATAAATTGATTCTTGGGACCATTTTTAGTTTCTTCCATAATACTATTTATTTTTCCTCATCAATTGTTAAATTTATGTCCTTATTTCCCACACGTAAAACATTTCTTTGTTCTATTAAGACAATTTCCTGGGTGTCTCCTTCCATATTTCTTGCATGATGCAAATTGACGATTCTTTTCTCCATGGTCTCCACTACTAGAGCTATTATCATTCATGAACTTTCTATTATTTTTTTGAGTCTGAGAGTTGGTTAATATATATGTTGTTTCTCATATTTTTCAAAAACTCATTTTTCATGAACACGATATCTTTTACGCCGATCAACATTCCATTTTTTTCATTTCCACCACCATTCTCACCTTGTTCATCATTCTCAAAGTAACTATGACTTCCTTGGAATCCTACCATTGACTAAAACAATAAATAATTGTGTGATTAACAGTAGTCATAAAATCATTTAGAGAATATCATGACACCAAATTCTTAATTTGAAACACCTTAGGATTAACCAAGGTCATTTATTCTCATCTTATATTAAAATACTTCAAACCAGTTTGTAAAGAAAATGTAAATTATCCCTTGCATATCCCCCGGGAGTGTCGTAACCAAGAGTGCAGCAAGACTCATTGTTGTGCAGAAGTTCCCATTCGAGTCTAGCTCAAAGTGGTGTTTTCGGGTTTTACCCATAGGTACATATGTGCTAGAGCCACCTCTACCTGCTCATATCTAGACATGGATGTATTTCCCGGAAAACTCACAAAATCTCTGTAATACCAAAATTCTATGAAGTTCTTCTATACTAATCCTAAAAGTTCATCTTATGTCTATGTGCTCTAATCAGAGTTTATCTAAATCTAGCTTCTGAGGTTTGTAATAAACTTCCTCTGATACCAACTGTAATACCCCGACCCTAGAAGCCCAGAGTCAATGTATTATTATGTATCATTGTAATGATCATAAAAGATCAAGTCTCGAAATACCGATTTGTTTAGTAGCCTTTGATGTATTAGATATATTTATAAGGTTTAAATTACATCATAAAATGGAAAACTACAACAACATTGTCTCCATAGACAACATGGAGATCACATAGACTATCCTTGGAGGTCATTCATAATATACTTCTTTGCATCCTGGAAAATAAAAAAATATAAAGGGGTGATATTGGATGCTCAGTAAGGATACCATTATAGAATAAACTTTCATAAAAAATAATAACCACTTAAGGTAGTGTATAAGAGTAGAAGAAAAGAATTTTAAACGTGAACTTCAGCATAATATGGAAAAGATAAAATCAAGTAACTCCATTTACATATTCACATGGATATTCTACAGGTCGAATGATCACATGAAATATCAATAACCACTTTCTTAATGATGGAATGCATACTGCCAGACTATCATAACCACAAAGTAAAGGCCTTGTGGAAAGACTACAAATAAGATTTTGTCAAGGCCTTGTGCAAAGACACTAGTTTGTCTCATGAGATCTACCGATGTATCAAGGAGATATAGCGGGCTCCACCCGTCACATACTATGTCCAATGCATTCCTCATTTGAAAAGTTTGAAACATAACATAAAAATGCGTATTAAGACTAGCATAAAAATGTCAAAACTTTATCCACAAACCATGAATGGTATAAAAATAGCACATCCACAGTCAAACATAACTCATTCAATACAATATGGAAGATTATATTGTGACAGATTAACCTCAATCGAGAATAATGAAGGATATTGACATAGATGAAAATAATCATCAAAACTATTAGAGAAGCATCCCCCTTTTTCATGAAATCATTTAAAATTCACACTATTTGTTAAGAAGCCATTTAAAAAAAATTGAATCAAAGTGTCCCATTCTACATTGAAACATTTAAACTGAATTTTAACTTTAAAACATTATTGTCCATATAAATAAATCCTTAAAACCATTTTTAAAGAATGGACAATAATGAGAAAGATTTAGAATAATAAATCATTAAAACATTTAAAATGATCTTTTAGTTAGTGTTCTTATCCAAAAGAGTGACACTTGAATAAAATTAATGAGGTAATAAAAACATTTTAATATCATGAGAATAAAGGGATTCATGATATACTATGTCAATGTACATTATATAAACCATATAAAAGTGATTTGGTGTATAACAAAAAAAAAGTCTCAATGGAATGTAAATTGGGATGAAATATCTTATAAAGACCATATACTTAGGTTAAGGATAAATCGTTGACATAATTATGTGTGAAAAATATAAATACACTCAATATTATTGGATATTCATTGTAAATAAATCAGTGTACATTCACACATATTCTTGTTAAAACAACACCAATGAATTGGATATTTAACTCAACAAATAGAGATTGAGTTAAAATTACTCTTATCAAGTTCATATTGATGACTTGAGAATTTATCCTTGGAGTGATTATGTGTATCAAAATTATATCCACAGAAATAAGACTGGAAATTATGACATAAGCAAATGGATAGTGATTCCACACATAATCTAGGAGTAAAATAATCGAGGAAGTATGGGTAAAGTCGAATGAGTCGAAATTGAAATTTGTAATTCCCTTACCAATTTGGTAACTTATGAAACATACATCCCATGAAATATTGATCATAAAATGATGATGTAAAAAATCTATAAATTACAGTATATTACACAATGACTACAATCATGGGATGTACACACACCACATGCAATAAAAAAGTGGTGATCAGTGGAAATCAAATGGAATTTAAAGTGAGATAAGAAAATCCTTACAATGTACTTTTTCCTTGGTAAAGTGTAGGTAAACCTCTTGTATAATGGTGAAATAATTATTTTTGAATTATACACAAATAATATAAATTAATTTGATATCATATATGATAATTTAACATTGATTTGTTAATAATATCTTAGTATTATCATCGTTTCGGGTGTTAATGGATTTGTTTTCCTTTATATTTTTTGTTATGTGAGCCATATTTTTTATGGATGGGATGTATCTTATTCATATCCAAAATGATATTAAGTCTGTAAATAATATTTATAACCATTAAATGAAAATTATTCTTGAATGGATAATATGGGGAATTAATCTCATCGTGTTCATGGAGACGGTAGTCTATACCTACGCACAAGCGACAATATCATTCTTCTGATATTAAAATAATATATAATTTGATGGTATATAATATATACAGAATCATTATCATGTTATATTTATTATTTACAATAATTACACATCATTATTATACTCATTGAAATATAAATGTATTGAATAACAATTACATCATGACGTGGAGACGGTAATCCTTAGGTACACACGTATGGTGACATCAAAACATTCAAATTATATTTATTTTAACATTTATAATAACAATTATTTGATTCTTTCATTAATAAGAATAATACTAAATCATTATTGCGTCATAATTAAATTTAATTATTCAATTTTTAAAAATAATAAATAAAATACCATTATAAATGAAATATTTTTATATTTCTAATGAATATTTATTGTCAAAAATGTAACGTATATTACCCTATGTAAAAAAAATATCGAAATGATATATTCTTATGTCATTTTTGTATTTACATTAACATAATTAATATAAAGTGTCATTATCTCATACAAGTGGCTCCATGGGGTCACAAAATCAAACCAAATATTTCCATGGTCGGAAATGTATCAACTACTTGGGTTAGGACACGTTTTAGGGTAGTTTAATATTATTATAATATTATTTTATACCCTTATTTACCGGATTTACCATTTATCCATGGAATATAAAATATTTACCGAAGTAAGTATTCAAAATGTATAAAATAAAAGTTACATATTTACACAATCTGGACCTCCAGATTCTAAATATGGAATCAATTTTTATAAATTCAAAACACAGAAGTGTCAAAAATTAATTTAAAATTAATTCCAGTTGTCAAAACAAAGAGCCTGTTTTTTAAGAAATAATAACTATCAAAATATTGACACTTGTTTATGACGAGTTTAAATGTGAAATTACATCCAATTACCAATATAGGATTAAATGGTGAAAATATATTCTAATTATAATTTAAAACCATTAAATAGTATAATTTATCACTATAAATTATTTGTATTATAAAAGTTGTTTTTAATTAATGATTAGTATTTTTCACTATTCATCAAAATTTGAATGTTTTCTAAAAAATACCAATAATTCATTCTAGGGTAATTTTGATATTCCAAATCCAAAAATGATGCTCATTTTGATAGATAAAATTTATATCATTTCTAAAATTGGGTATTACTATTCATAACGGCTAGTTTGAATTTTTGTGGTGTGTGTTATAACTCGAAGTTGCGTACAACACACGCTGATGTATTATTCAAACGGAAGCGTACAATGAAAGATTTGGGAGTTACATATCCATTTGACCATGTTACAATATATTTGGATAAAATTTGATAATTTAATTGTTAAAGATTTTTTCTAACTAAAAATTTATATCTGATATATAAGTTTTATCATTAAAAAACATCTTAAAGAAAAAAGAAAATATAAGAAAATATTTTATCCTTCGTTAAAAATAAATAAATTTCCTAACATATAATTATGTATTTATGAAAACTAGAAGAATGAAATTTTGTGTAAATTAACTGATGATGTTTTAAAAATAAATGTTTTAATAATGAGAGAAGGTCATTAATAATAAATTGATAAATAATAATAATAAAATAATAAAATAATAATAAATAATAAACTAATACCTATAAATATAAGAATTAAATAAATAATAAAATTCTAATAAATACATTTTATACAATGTAATATAAATTTATATGTAAATTATTAGTTGATGTAATTATCCAAGCAAGCATTATGTAAAATATAGCAACTTAATAAATTTAATTTGTAGAGACATGGAATGTAAAAGAGGTTATTTTTCATGATTTTCTTTAAATGATCCTCTACAATGTTTTGATGAAGAGAATATTTATTGTTTTAAATAGAAACCACTTAAATATATAGTGAATTGGAAGGGATCAATAGCTAGAAATAATTATAGAACATGTTTTACATAATTATCACTTGTTTATAGAATGATGTAGATGAAACATATAATATTAAATTTTAGTAGTAATCCTATATATTAAAAAAAATAGAAACAAGATTCTAAATTTTTTTCATAACCCCAAGAATATATAGTCATTATGATTTATTATTTGAAAAGTATCAATAAGATGGTAGTATATCACGTATGGGTGAAACTTTTAGTAATTTTTTTTGTTATTCTTCTTTTATCATAATTTTTAGAAGAGATATTGGTAATTTGTTCTCAGATTTATATGACATACGATGTACATGATAATGAATAATTTCAGAGGATATTATTATCATTACCAAAAAAATATATTCCGATTTTAAATCTATATTTTATTGTAATATTACATATTAAATTATAATAATTTAAAATTCATGTAAAATATAATTTTTTAGATGAAGATATATAGAGAGTTATTATTAGAAGAATACAAGATTAATTTTTTTCCTAATTTTTATATAATTTAATAGAATTTTTATATATTCAACAAAACATAATTTAAATTATTTATTTTTTTATAATTAATAAAAACTGAGGATATCACCTTAAGATATATAGGAATAATGCATATAAAATCAAGCATCAAATCCTTATGGTCATTTTATTATTGAATAAAATAATGTGACATAGATATATGAAAATTTATGATATGAGTCTATAGATCTACATTTATTTCTCATCAATCACTTATAACTGCTCATGAAAACATGTAAAAGACCCATATCTTAAAAAAGAAGAAATACCATTTAAAATGTAAGGACATATTTTGTTTAGATTCTATTGTAGAGAATAATACATAAAATACCATCACACCTAAGGGTGTGCATGATATATTACATAGTCTTATTAGAATGGAAGAACACATAGGTAATGTATGTGGATATAAGAAGGTAAATCTAATAAGAATCCAGTTTATTATCGTATATAATCATTAATAGATGATATATTTAATGGAAGAAAATACTCATTTGAAAACAAATTGGATTTTGGTTACCCAATTGATAATATGGATAGATTATTAGTGTTGTTCGTTTTTACAAACATATAGATATAGGTTAATCCTACACATATGATCTCACCACTAACTCCTCCATAGTTGACCCTCTATAGTGATAAATATTTTAGGGATCCCATATGTTATATTTTTCCATCTTCAGTAATATTTTTTATTGCTATAAAATTAATCATTAATTGATGTTGATAATTATGTATAGGGTAATAATAAATGATATTATAGATTCATTTACGTGAGTGTCATTCATTATTTTTGTGGTGTCTATAGTTATATAGAGTATCATAAATTTCATCAAGATTGAATATAGGCATGTATGATAATAGAAACTTATGATTTACATATATTATATGAATTATATAATACCATTTTTAATTTATTTCACTATTTGGAAAAAAAATATATTGTAATCATATGTTAAATTAAAATACATATTTCATAGAAAACAACAACATGTTATGTACCCGTAAATTTCAAAAATAAATAGTTCTAAAAGAGTTTGGAATTTCTATATAGAGGAATTTATGTTTATTGATATATAAGAAATACAAACAACTCTGAGAGAATTAGGGATGTGAACTATGGTGATGATTTTAAGATAGATGTCATAGATCATGAATCTATATATATGTTTAGCCCTTATTGATGAATGTATTTTCATTGTACATAGAATATCATATTTCATTTATATATATTTATATATAAACATAATAACAATAATTATTATTATAAAAAAACATAAATTCTCAATATAATATTATATTACATGAGTGTATAGATTCAAAGAACCTCAATTTAAATTCATTTTAAAGACATCATTACATGATTTTAAATGACCTGAATATATTTATAATAGAGTTATGAATTTAGAAGTTATGTGTTTAATATTTCTATTTCCTAATGGAAATGAAAAAACATATTATAATATAGTATGTAACACTTAATTAAATAATGAAGGAAATAATATATTTCTATATCAGTGTCCAATGGATATGTTGGGTGTTTTTACATATGAAAAATATAAATTATAGGTTATTATCTATACATGAATATTTTCAAGTGTACATTACTGCATTTTTTGAGAAATAATTTTGAATACTATAATTATTATACATAAATATAATTTAAGTTAATTTTTTATTTTTTATTATAATAAAATTTGTAAAGAAAGAAATATTAACTCCTATAATTTAATTTTTAAATTTTAAAATTATAGTCCACATTAATTGGTAGTGATTGAAATCAGTAATAGAAAAAATGACATGTATTTTAATGGCATGTTATTTGTGTGAAAAAGTAATGTATTTTATAAGTATTATAGTTTAATAGTTATATATTTATTATTATATAAACCTGATAAATTATTTTCAATATAAAACTTAATATTGAACCTGGAGGACTAGAATATGGGTATTATATGTTCATATATTTGAATTGAATAATTAAAATAGGAGAAAATATATCATTTATGATGTTTTGGTTTTATTTTATAATTTCTGTTGATTTAATTAAAAATTATACTTAGGATTAATAGTAAACTGTTAATATTTAATTTGTTTAATTTTTTGGATACTTTCACTTATAACGTGGCTGGTCGAAATCATATGTGAAGAGAAATGGATGATTATTTAATAAATTTGATTGAGTTTTACTTTTCCATGTTATATATATAATGTATATATTCTAATATAACAATAAAATTTAAAATTATTATAGTTTTGAAAATCTTGTTCTATAAAGAGTTTTTATTAATTTTTCATGATAATTTTTTTAATGGAGGTTATTATTCTGTTTACACAATATATATTAACAATAAATTGGATATATTATTTTTATGAAAAATGTAAAGCATTATCATTTTACTATGGTTGTTTTTATACCTGATGTAAAAAATCGATTCTACAATGAACTCATTATAACTAATGTGGAATATTTTGTATATACATTTTGTTATAATGATTATGTAACATAGGAAACATCTTCACATTGGTAAAAATATAATATATTTAAGTTTTTATTGATTTTTAGGTTAAGGGTGGGTTACAGCTTCATTTATATGAATAATTGATGTGGAACATATGCTTAAACATCAGTTAAGACTACCAATTCAATTGATTTTGAAACATAGATTATATTGACATATCATTATTTATACTAGTAAAATTTAAGACAAACTAGGTAAAGTTTTTTTGTACTACTATTACAGTGATTATATTTTACATGATATTAAAATATGGTTTACTAATTATTGATAATTATCTTATCGTTTTAGGTTGGTTGAACATATTACCTAGTGAATACTTCAGTATAAGGACATGTTTCAAATTGAATCATGTTTATTATCTAGTAACTAATGGAAATTTAATAATGATTTTACAATATATGATATAAACTAGATGTGATATTTAGTTGGTATTGGTTCCAAGAAATATTAATTTCCCTTTTAAATTTACCCCATAAAGATATATTTTTCATTAATACTAATCATAAGAGGTTCTGTTTCTTTTTTTCAATGAGGGACATGATCCTCCTCCAATGGTTGTTGGTCAAGTAAATGATGTAATTATAAATTGTGATTTTATATTTATAGTGTAAGAAGATTTTTTTTTTGGATTCAATGATTAATAAATTTCTAATTAATATTACTTGGGTGCTTATATGAGAAGGACAGTAGATGTGTCACTTTGTTCATATTCAAATTTATATGACTTGGTATATGTATAAGTACTCGGCCTTAAACATTACATAATATTGAATTAAATGAATAATTCACATTGAGGATCCATCTAGGTTTAGGGTTTTAGAGAATTTGGATATAAATATTACATCTCATAAGATTACAAGGTAGACATACCTACATAGTTTCCATTTATTTCATTAAATAAAAACTCTCAAAAAAGTGTCATGTCTAGTTCCAGTTTTTAGATATAATGACTTCTCTTTGATCCCATCCTTTACCTAATTCATCTTTAAGTCATGTGCAAACATTTCAAAACTTGGGATAAGCATAAAAATCTCATTAAGTGTTAAAAACAATGAATGAAAACATTTGTTTATAAAATAACACAAAACATGAATTATTTTACATACCTCATGAAATCATAAGATTTATGGAATACACAAAGAAATCATTAATAGTAAAGGTAACGTGTGGAACCCATTACATATTTACATTGTAGCTATCACAGCTACATAGGGAGTTACTTTGGAATATCCATCACAGTATATTCCCAAAATTTCTTAGGAGAAACAATCACATTTACCTCTGTCACGTTACCCAATGCATTGGAGAGCTATATCGGGCTCACCCGCCCTAAGTTTATCACGTAACCACCCGTATATGCAAATAAATCCCAAGAACAATAATATGATCATGACACATAACATTATCATAAAGGAAAGATAACATTTCCACACTACAATAATAAAATATCATTTCAATATATTGAAATAAGAAATCCATTGTCAAAATCATTTTCAATACCAATATACAAAAAAATAGTATATGGTATTTATTTTTCCTTTTAAAAACATACTGGCTTGTTAAGGATGCCAAACATCAAATAATACTAGCGGCGGCGGAAAGGTCGTTGTCACTGCTTATGTTAAAAAAACATTAATTTTTTATGTTTAGTAAAATGCTTCATTTAAAAATATTCCCTTTGAATAAAATGAAATGTCAATGGGGTTTGTACAACGTATAAATTAAAGTCATGTATAAAAATAAAAATGGCTCAATGAAAAGAGATTGAGACGAAGTCTCTTACCTAGCGTCCGACTTGACTAGATCGTTCTTTAATCTCCTAAATAATAAACTAATGTTAATTTATACTTTATTAATAACCTTTTTCAATTTTATTATTCCTTTTATATCACTTATTACCACGTTATAAACATTATTCAATCATTAAAGTTAATAACGTTTATTTTGTCGATATTTGGTACTTGAGTAAAAATGAACATGTTATATTTATATGTTGTCCAAGTGGTCAAAGTATCATTATATCCAGAATTATATTCATGATTTGGATATCATATATATCATATATATTAAGTATATAAATGTTTTTATAATAGTACATAACATTTAGAGGTATGAAATGAAACGCACCGTTCATGGAGACGGTAAGCCATACATACACATTAATGCTACTTTCATTTATATTTCTTATTTTAATGGAAATAAAACATAATTATACATAGGTATATTATTATTCAAGTATAATATCATATATAATATAGTTATCTCCATCCTTTATACATCCCATATAAGGCATTAACGAATCAAATCACTTTGAGGGGCCGGTAGTCCGCACTTCCTCAAATGAAATTATCGTATTTAACCACTATGGAAACTGTAAAGGCATTCTATAAAAGGGAAGTACAGAAGCATGATGAAATCATAAAAATAATATATATCATATATAAATAAAGTTCCATCATAATGGCCACCATGAGAGGCGGTAAGTTGTAATTGAACAATCATCGTTTCGTGAGGCCTTAGTTTTCCATCCACAGAAACATTATGTTCTTATCCATTAGATGGAGGTGTGTGTAATTGTAGTTATAATACTTCTTATAACAACATCCTAGTATAGTGAGGATACTGGTTTTGTTAAAAAAGAAAGAAATAAAAAGATTTTAGGTGTTGGAGAAGTAAAATAAAAGAAAAAAATTTAAGAGAAATTGTTACCTTTAATTTGGGTAACTCCCTTTGGATTGAACCAAATGACATCTTGAAGTGTCTTATTCCTAAGATAAGGCTTCTACGAGGAGGATAGGGATGTTGAGATCTTAATTGGGAAGAGTTTGGTTGAGCCAAATGGCTTGAGAGGTGTGAGGAATTGGTTAGAAGTGGTGTCCTTTTATAAGGGGGAGGAGAGGCTCTTTAGGAAAGTGTGAATCTATTATTTTATTATATAATGATATTCGGTTTCTAATGGTCCAAAAATCATATTATTCAAATACGAGATGAGTCGTGGTAGAAATAAAATCATACAATTAGAATTTGACATGTTTTGGAAAGTAATTTAGTCATTATAATATTATTTATTTAAATCATTTATTAATGAGGTAAATACTGCATCATTATTGTGTCATAAATAATTTAATTTTTTCGATGTCTAAAAATTATAAAAAAATACTATAATCTATGAAATCGTTTTAGACTTTCAATTAATATTTATAGTCGAAAATATGGCTTATATAACAACATATAAAAATTAATTACTAAAATATTGTTGTTTATGTCATTTTGGCCATTACTTTAAATTAATTAATCTAAATTGTCATTATCACTTCCAAGTGGATAAAAGGGGTCCCAAAATAGACCCAAAGATTTACATGGTCGTTAATGACTCATCCAATAAGGTTAGGACAAGTGTTAAGGTAATTCTGAATTATTATAATATTATTTTTACCTTGAATTACCTTATTTACCTTTAACCGCGGTAAATAAGTCAAAAGTTATTATTCACCAAAAATTATTTTCATCTTAATGAACCAAATTTTACTTCTTGGTAACAACCATGTATGTCTGATTTTTGAAATTCAATTCACAGAAGTTGTAAATTTTCATTTAAATGAAAAAGTCAATTTTTTAACTACCTCTAAGTGGTGTCATTATTCATCAAAATTTGATGTTTTTTAGAAAAATAAAAAAAATTCATCCTAAGAATTAATTGATATTTAGAGGTCAAAATTGATGTCTATTTTTTCAAATTCAAAACATAGAAGTGGCATTAATTAATTTAAAAATTAATTCTCGTTGTTAAAACAAATAACTTGTTTTTAAGAAACAATAACTATCAAAAGATTGATACTTGTTTATGTCCAACTTCCAAGTGAAATTACTTCCAATTAACAAAATTGGATCAAATGGTAAAAATATATTTTAATTTCACTTTAAAACCAATTAAAAAGATAATCTAACCATATAAATAAATTACATTAAAAGGCACTTTTGAATTAAATTACGATATTTTTCAGTATTCATTAAAAATGAACATTATCAAAAAAAATACCAATAAAATTACCCAAAGTAAAATTTAATATCCCCATTCTAAAGAAGGATTAAATTTGGTCAACTATAACAAATAAGTATAACCAAAACATGATTTAATGAGGGTTCTTCATTAAAAGGCGATAAATCGGCCTTTTAATGTAAATTATGCTTAAAATTAGATTAATTCACATTTTAAGCCTCTATCTTTTATTGGATAAATGTAAATACATTTAACAAACATGTATAATAATATTTTAGTTAGTTTCATTATCTAATGCCAATAAAACAGCTATGAGTTATCTACAATTTAAAATAATAATATTATATTATTAGTTTGCATCGTAAGATTCCAAAGAAACACGCTGTTGCATATCGGGTACGCTATCGAACAAAGAAACCCCTTTAAAGTAAAATTAATATTTATTTCAAAAATATAAAAAAATATGAAATATGTCTTATTCTTCATTTACTTGGGATGTTATATCCTTCCCCCCTTTTGGAAAATGTGTCCTCACAATTTTTAATCACTTATCAAAATAAGTGGGGGTATTTATCCCTCATAGCATTATCAGATTCCCACGTTGCCTCTTCAATCATATGGTTTTTCCACAAAACCATTACCTGGTGAATTACCTTATTCTAAAATACATTCTCTCTACGGTCAAGAATCTAGACTAGTTGTTCTTCATAAGAGAGATTCTCTTCCAACTAAACTACCTCTGGGCTGAAAACTTGAGTTGGATCTGACATATACATTCTCAACATCAAAACATGAAAAACAAATTGTGTACCTGGGATAAAATTGGAGGCAAATCCACTCAATACACAACTGATCCCACTTTCTATAGAATTTAATTGGGTTCAATGAACCTCATACTCAACTTTCCCTTCTTACCAAAATGCATCACACTTTTCCATGGAGAAACGTTGAGAAAGACATGATCACCAACCTCAAAAGAAAGATCCTTCCTCCAGTTATCTGCATAAATTTTCTGTCTGATCTGAGCTGTTCTCATGTGCTTCTGAATCAACTGAACTTTCTTTTCTATATCTTCTACCAATTCTGGTCCCATCAGCTTCATTTAACATACGTCATCCCAAAAAACTGGAGTTCAACAAAGCTTTCCATATGATTCTTCAAATGGAGCCATCTGTATACTGGAATAAAAACTGTTATTATAAGAAAATTCAACCAAAGAAAGATTTGGTTCCAACTTCTCTGATAATTCATCAAGAAAGCACGTAACATATCCTCCAATGTCTGAATTTTTCGTTCTAACTGCCCATCTGATTGAGGATGAAAAGATGTACTAAAATTTAATTCTTTATCCAATAAATTCTGAAGGCCTTTCCAAAATATATAAGTGAACCTGGGATCACGATCAGATACAATGGAGAGGGGAACTCCATGAAACCTTAATATCTCTTTAATATACAACCGATTGAGTTGATCTAATGATAGAGTATCTCGAATAGGAAGTAAATGATCAGATTTAGTCAATCGATCAACTATAACCCAAATTGCATTATTACCTCGAGATGTATTTGGTAATCCCACAATGAAGTCCATGGATATATTTTTCCATTTCCACTCTGGCACTGGTAGAGGAGAATCATCCATTCCGGTAACTACCTCTATGATTTAACCTGCTGACAAGTCAAACACTTGAATGTAAAATCAGCAATATCTCTTCTCATTCCATCCCACCAGTAATACTCCCAATGATCTTTGTACATCTTAGTACATCAAGGATGAAATAAAAATGTAGAACTATGAGTTTCACAAAAGAACTCATTATTAAACTATGAATCATAAGGTACACATAATATCATTCCATATCTAAAAACACAATCATTGTCAATGTTAAATTCATGAAACATACCCTTCTGAACCAACTCTAACTTTTTCTACAACTCACTGTCTTCTTTCCGCGCTTGCTTAATTCTGTCTGATAGAGACGATTTCACTGACACCTGAAACAAAATAGAATAATTTTCTACAACATTAACATCTATGCCAAAATCCATCAAATCAAAAACCAAAGGATCTTATTCCAAACATAGCATAGCTAATGAGACATTACTTTTTCGACTCAAAGCATCAGCCACTTTTTTTTCTTTTCCCGGATGGTAATGGATCATGCAATCATAATCCTTGATTACTTCCAACCATCTCCTTTATCTCATGTTCAATAATTTCTAAGTGAATATATACTTAAAACTTTTTTGGTCAGTATATATTTTAAACTTCACTCCATACATATGATGCCTCCAAATTGTTAAAGAGAAAACAAATGCAGATAATTCCAAATCCTGTGTATGGTAATTTAACTCATGTGGATTCAACTTACGTGAATTATAATCAATTACATGATAATTTTGCATTAGGAAACAACCATGTCCTTTCAATGAAGCATCAGTGTAGATAATAAACTCACCATTTCAGGAAGGTAGTTTCAAAACTGGAGTATTCACCAATCTTCATTTGAATTCCTGAAAACAATCATCACATTCTTTTGTCCAGATGAACTTAACACCTTTTCGAGTTAACATAGCCATTGGACTAGATAACCATGAAACAATTTTAATAAACATTCGGTAATAACCTGCCAAACCAAGAAATATATGGATCTCGGTTATATTTGTGGGTCTTGGCCATTCTTCAACAACATTCATTTTAGCAGGATCAAAAGTTATTCCGTTATTTGAAACAATGTCACCAAGGAAAGAAATTTGTTGTAACCAAAACTCACACTTGATGAATTTCCCATAAAGTTTCTTTTATTTTATGGTTTTCAAGACAATCCTTAAATTACTTTCATGTTCCTCTTTACTTTTGAAATACACCAAAATATCATCAATGAAGACAACAACAAACTTATCCAAGAACTCATGGAAAATTTTATTCATAAGATCCATGAATACATTAGGTGCATTGGATATCCCCAAAATCATAACTAAAAATTCATAATGGCTATATCTAGTATGAAACTCAGTCTTTGGAATGTCTTCTTCCTTTACTTTCAATTGATGGTACCCCTTCCTCATGTCAATCTTCAAAAAATACTACGCTCCTGGGAGCTGATCAAATAAATCATCGATATGAGGCAAATGAAACTTATTCTTAACAGTGATGTTACTCAATGCTATATAATCAATGTAAAGTCTCATTGAACCATATTTATTTTTAACAAACTAGATAGGATCACCCCATGGTGACGTGCTTGGTCGAATGAAACCTTTATCTTATAACTCCTGCAATTGCTTCTTTAACTCTAAAAGTTCAATTTGAGCCATTCGATAAGGGGGTTTTGAAATTGCCTTACCCATAAGAACTAAGTCAACAGTAAATTCAACTTCCCGATCAGGTATAATACAAGGAAACTCATCAGGAAAAACATCAAGGTACTCGTTTACCACTGGCACATCATTAATCTGAATTGTTCCTCTGTTTTCAACAATATGTGCAAGGTAACATTCATTTCCATCATTTACTAGTTTCTCAGCTTCCTGATATGTTATCAACATCAAGGGTTCATTTTTGTATACAAATATAATATTATTCTTAAAAGAAACCTCTTTAGCTCTACAATCAATCTTTGCATGATAAAAAGAAAGCCAATTCATTCCCAAAATAACATCAAACTCTACTAGAGGAAAAACAATAAGGTTTGCAGGTATATTTTTTCTTCACACAAGGACAGGAATGTTCTTATGATTTCTTTTTGTCTCAAAATTTCCTCCAGGTGTTTTTACCATATGTTCTGTATTTATATCTTGAGATGGAATTCCCAATTTACTAGAAAACTTCTCAGAAATGAAAGAGTGTGTAGAACCTGAATCAAAAAACACATTGGCATAATCTGAACAAACAAACAGTGTACCTAATACAACATCATATGATGGACCAACATCTGCAGAAGTAGTTTCATAGGATTTCACCACCCCTTTCTGCTTGTAGTCTGGCTGCTTACCTTCGGTTGAGATCTTTGTTGGACACTCATTTTCACAATGACCCATTTTTTTCACTTAAAACATTTTACTGACTGTAAATCTGATTTTGTCTTACCATTGCCCTGATCTTTTTCTGTGAAATTACGAGCCTTATGTCCCATTTTACCACATTGGTAGAACTTACCAGAATTCAAAATACATTCCCCAGCATGATTTTTACAATTTTCACAAACTATAAACTGATGTTTCTTACCATCAAACTTTTTTGAAGAGTTGTTCCGTTTCGCCTTCCACCTCGACCTCTTATTCTGTTGTTTGTCAAAAAAAACATGATCATCGGTAAACTCCATTTCCACCTTCTCCACACAACGAAAAAGTTTTTCATAACTTTTGAACTCATGAGAAGCTAAATCCCTTCGATACATTGGATTTAATCCTGAGTAAAAATGGTTGATTTTACTATCAAGATCTCGTATGAAATTTGGAGCATACCTTGACATTCGAGTAAATGTTTCTTCATAAGCAACCAATGAGTCATCCTCCTACCTCAATTCTAGAAATTGTTTTCCCATACTAAGACGAACCAACTTAGGAAAATATTTCTCAAGAAACATACATTTGAATTCATCCCAATAAAGAACATCAATCTCCTCACTATCCCAGATATTTTTCACCATCGACCACCGCTGATCAGCTTCACCATCAAAATGGTAAAGTGAAAGACTAACCTTTTGATGTTCTGAACAACCCATGACATCAAAAATCTTCTCCAATGCGTTAATCCACCCTTCATCTAGAATATGGTCAGATGATCCTTTGAATGATGGGGGATGTTTCCTCATAAAATGATCTACTACTGCATGTTCCTCTGTGGATAATCTAGCTGATCTCGTACATGGATACCACCACCATTTATCGCCCGAGTCAATTGTGCCATCACTGCACCAAACTGTTCAGTTTCGATTCCGACCATCTCAGGTTGCTAATTTGGAGGGTTGTCTTCCTCCTGATGTCGTCCCAACATAAGTTCCATGTTTCCTCTGTGGAAAACCATTTTGAACAAAAAAAAATATCTTAGGCAATGCAAAAAGGTAATCTATAAATGCTATATGATTTAAATATTAACATAAATTACTTTGTGGACATTTATTTAACAACACCATAACTCCTAAAGTTATCTAAACTGACCTATGATACCAACTATAAGGACCCGACCCTAAACATTACATAATATTGAATTAAATAAATAATTCACATTGAAGATCTTTTCAGGTTAAGAGTTTTAGAGAATTAGGACATAACTATTACATCTCAAAAGATTACAAGATATACATACCTACATAGTTTCCATTTTTTTCATAAAATAAAAACTCTTAAAAAAATAGTAATGTCTAGTTCCATGTTTTAGATAGCATGACTTTTCCTTGATCCCATCCTTGACCTTATTCATATTTAAGTCCTGTGAAAACATTTCAAAACATGGGATTAGCATAAAAAGCTCAGTAAGAGTTATAAAACAAAGAATGAAAACATTTGATCATAAATACATACAAAACATGAATTATTTTACTTACCTCATGAAATCATAAGATTTATGAAGGACACTTAGAAATCATTAATCATAAAGGTAACTTGTTGCATCCATATCATACTTACATTGTAGCTATCACAACAACATAGGGAGTTACTTTGGAATACCCATCACAGTATGTTCCCTAAATCTCTTAGGAGAAACATTCACGTTTACCTCTATCATGTTACACATTGCATTGGAGATCTATCTCTGGCTCACCCTCCCTAGGTTTATCACAAAACCACCCGTATACATAAATAATGCCCAAGAACCATAACATGGTCATAACACATAACATAAGCATAAAGGAATGATAACATTTACACATTGCAAGAATAAAATATCATTTTAGGATATTGAAATAATAAATCCATTTTAAAAATCATTTTCAATACCAAAATACATAAAAATCATATATGGTATTTATTTTTCCTTTTAAAAACATTCTGGCTTGTTAAGGAAGCCAAAGATCAAATAATACTCGCGGCGGCGGAAAGGGCGTTGTCACCGCTTACGTTAAAAAAACATTACATTTTGTCTTTTAGTAAAACGCTTCGTATAAAAATATTCCCTTTGAATAAAATGAAATGTCAATGGGGTTTGTACACCGTATAAAATAAAGTCATGTATGAAACTAAAAATGGATCAATGAGAGGAGATTGAGACGAAGTCTCTTACCTCGTGTCGGACTTGACTCGATCGTTCTTTAATCTCTTGAATAACAAACTAAAGTTAATTTATACTTGCTTAAGAACATGTTTCATGTATATTATCTATTTTATATCACTTATTACCATGTTATAAACATTATGAAATCATTTATGTTAATAACGTTCATTTTTTCGATATTTGGTACTTGAGTTAAAATGATAACCTTATATTTACAAGTTGTCAATGTGGTCAAAGGATAATTATATACAGAATGATATTCTTGATTTGGATATCATATATATCATATATATCCATCATATAAATGTTTTTATAATAGTACCTAACGTTTAATGGTAAGAAATGAAATGCACCGTTCATTGAGACGGTAATCCGTACGTATGCATGAAAACTACTTTCATTTCTATTTAATATTTTAATGGAAATAAAACATAATGATACATAGGTATATTATAATTCCAGTATAATATCTTATATAATATCGTTAACTCCATCCTTTATACATCCCACATAAGGTATTAATGAATCAAATCACTTTGAGGGGGCAGTCGTCCGCACTTCCTCATATGAGATTATTGTATTTACCGACTATGGAAAATATAAAGGCATGCGATAAATGGGAAGCATAGACGAATAATGAAATCATTAACTTAATATATATCATATATAGATAATGTTACATCATAATGTCCACCATGAGAGGCGGTAAGATGTAATTGAACAATCATCATTTCGTGAGGCCTTAGTTTTCCATCCACATAAACATTATGTTCTTCCTTCATTAGATGGAGGTGTGTGTAAGTTTAGTTCAAATAATTATTATAAAAACATACTAGTATATTGAGTATAATGGTTTTGTTACAAAAAAAGAGTTTATGGGTTGGAGAAGTTAAATAAAAGAAAACAATTTAAGAGAAACTGTTACCTTTAATTTGGGTAACTCCCTTTGGTTTGAACCAATGGACATCTTGAAGTGTCTTCTGCCTAAGGTAAGGCTTATAATAGGAGGATAGGGATATTGAGAGCTTAATTGGGTAGAGGTTGGATGAGCCAAATGGATTGAGAGGTGTGAGGAATTGGTTATAAGTGGTCTCCTTTTTTAAGGGGGAGGAGGGGCTCTTTAGGAAAGTGTGAAACTATTATTTTATTATATAATGATATTCGGTTTTTAATGGTCCAGGAATAATTATATTTAAAGATAAGATGATTCATGATCGAAATAAAATCATCCAATCATAATTTCACATGTTTTGGATAATATTTTAATCATTATAATCTTATTTATTTAAATCATTTATTAATGAGGTAAATACTGCATCATTATTGTGTTATCAATAATTTAATTTATTCGATGTCTAAAAATTATAAGAAAACTATTATCATTTATGAAATATTTTTATCTTTCTAGTGAATATATATAGTCTAAAATATGGCTTATATAACACCATATAGAAATTAATTACTAAAAGATTTTTGTTTATGTCATTTTGGCCTTTACTTTAAATTAATTAATCTAAATTGTCATTATCACTTCCAAGTAGATAAAAGGGGTCCCAAAATAGGCCCAAAGATTCCATGGTCGTTAATGATTCATCCAATAAAGTTAGGACAAGTGTTATTGTAATCTGAAATTATTATAATATTCTTTTTACCTTGAATTACCATATTTACCTTTAACCGCGTTAAATAAAAGTCAAAAGTTACTATTCACCAAAAATTATTTTCATCTTAATGAACCACGTTTTATTTATTGATAACAACCATGTATGTCGTATTTTTGAAATTCAATTCACAGAAGTGGTAAATTTTCATTTAAAGGAAAAAGTCAGTTTTTTAACTACCTCTAAGTGGTGTCACTATTCATCAAAAATTGATGTTTTTCAGAAAATACCAAAAATTTATCCTAATAATTAATTGATATTCTGAGTTCAAAATTGATGTCTATTTTTCCAAATTTAAAACATAGAAGTGGCATTAATTAATTTATAAATTATTTCCTGTTGTTAAAACAAATAGCTTGTTTTTAAGAAACAATAACTATCAAAAGATTGATACTTATTTATGTCCAATTTCAAAGTGAAATTACTTCCAATGACCAACATTGGATCAAATGGTAAAAATATATTTTAATATCACTTTAAAACCAATTAAAAAGATAATCTAACCATATAAATAAATTATATTAAAAGGCACTTTTGAATTAAAATACGATATTTTTCACTATTCATTAAAAAAATGAACTTTATCAAAAAAATACCAAAAAAATACCCAAAGTAAAATGTAATTTCCCCACTCTAAAGAAGGATTAAATTTGGTCAACTATAACATATAAAGATGACCAAAACTTGATTTAATGACAGTTCTTCATAAAATGGTGGTAAATCGGCCTTTTAATGTAAATTATGCTTAAAATTAGATTCATTCACATTTTAAGCACCTAAATTTTATTGGATAAATGTAAATAAATTTAACAAACATGTATAATCATATTGTAGTTAGTTTCATTAATTCCTGCCAATAAAATAGCTAGGAGTTAACTACAATTTAAAATAATAATATTATATTATTAGTTTGAAACGTAAGATTTCAAAGAAACTCGTTGTTGCGTATCGGGTACGCTATCTAACATAGAAACCCCTTTAAAGTAAAATTATTATTTAATTCACAAATATTAATATTTATGAAATTTGTATTATTCTTCATTTACATGGGATGTTACAATAAGGTAACGATAATATATAACCACACATAGTGACTTCTGATATAGAATATAATGTAATATATTCATGGGTGATTGACCATGATAGGGATTATGAAAATTGATAGACGTGATCATTTTCAATATTTGACCCAAGTTTCTAAAATGTATTTATATGTTTCTGGTTTGTTAATAGTACTATATAAATGATAAAGGATGTGATACAAGAGTTTCATTATTTTTAATGGGTTGTTAAATTTTAACAAAATAATATGTGATGTATTATTATTAACTAATAATAGTGGTTGGTCAGGGGAGAGAGAATTTTGAATTTTTCACAAGGAGAATCAATTTTATAAAGTAAAGGAAAATTATCTAATTCTAAATTTTATATTTAATCTATTGAATATATCTACATTAAACTTTATTTTATAATTGTGGATTTCATAATTGGACAACCAATGTCATCATATAGTAGATATATGGTCTGTCTAATAATTCATCAAATTACAAAGGAAGCCTATTCTTTTTCTATACATGAGACATAGATAGTAGAAAAGTAGGATTACTATAAATTATAGAGAAATGTATATTACAATTGACTCATTGAATAATTTTATATAATTAAGAAGAATGAATAACTTATCATTTTTTAAATGGATAACTATGATATTTAAAATCAGTGGTGATAATTAATAAATTTTTTAGTTAGTGTTAGATATATAGTATGATCATACTATAAATGTATTGGATGATTTGTTATGTTTGTGCATTTTTTTATTTCAATGGTAATTTGGGAGTCAGTATTTATATAGTTAAATTTTTCATTTCAAATAGTTTATTAGTATTTGTTTCATAATGACCTATTTTATCCTTCTTATAATTTTCCTTTTAGGCCACCACTATATTTTCTAGAGATTTTTTAATCCACTCATATTTGTTTTAGTTTTGTACAACAATCATTGACTAAGATAAAAATAATAATAAAGTGTAAAAAATATAGTAGAGGAAATACCTAACTATAACAATAATGATTAAATGGTTACAAATGTTTATAATTAGTGATCAGATAGTTCATCGAGTGAAAATATGAATACTGGGAAAACCTAGATAAAATGTTCGATGATTTATATTTCTATACATGATGTTTTGGAATATATGGATACTTCCATATCAATAGTATATTCCAATTATTATTTTTACTCCTAAAATGTTTCCAAAATCTCTTAATATGATATATGTATCAGATATATTATATGTCATCAGAAGTGATTAAGGGTTGTTGTAGTTATATACCAATTTCATGGAATGGAACGTAAAAATTATTATTCATTTCGGGAGAAATTATTTCTAAATTACACAATTATAGTTTTTTTATCACATTAATATGACTATGTGGGATCCTAGGGTGTAATATTATAGAAGATTTTGTAATATGATACTAATGTTGTTCCTCTTTTACAAAAGGTAATTATCTGAAGAAATGTATTTATATTGAATTTTATAAAGAGTTTAAAAATTGGAATTCGCTAATAAAAACTATTAATGGTGAATTATTGTTACAATGTAATTATTTTATTAGTATTTTTCTAGTTAAGGCAGATTTATTTTACCTTGTATCATTAATATTACACCATAGTAATGATAATGGAGAAACCTTTATTATAGTTCTATACATGATTATTAATAATTAAAACAGTAATATGATGCCAAATTAATGAAATATTTTTTTTCATTCAAATATAAAGTAACAAAACAATGTTATAATAGAATATTTATTTTGGTATGCAGAAGGTCCTAATAAATGTAGTGTTATATAATCCCATGATTTGAAGGATGACTAATCATGTTTCAATGTCAAGGATTGGTGGAAAATAAAATTGATATGATTTATTTTACAATACTAATAAGTATCAAATATAAATCAAGACATAGTAATATGATTTTATTCAATTAATATCATAGGATTACTTTGTAATATTATTTATTATGAAATAAGGAATGTTTCAACTGAATATCTCAAGTATCAAAATTTATGATTTTATAGACAAAAAATGATATCAGGACATGATTTTTAAATTAATAATTTTACTAAATAGATTTACTCTGTAATTTTAATTATTACCCCATGGTAATAATGATTATATTGTTTTTCATGTCTGATTATTTTTCATATAGAAGAATATTTCGATATTTAATGGATGAGTTTATTGATCAACCTAGGAATATATTAACTATTTTATAGAGATTACGTGTTATTAAATTTTTTGGATGTTATTTATTGTTATATTAAAAGTTTATTTATTTGGTTTCAATAATCTATACATTCATGTTTTTTCTAGGGATATGAGGGGGATGAATGGTGAGATATTACAATGGTCTAGTGTTCTAGGTGTTTAGCTCATTCTATGGACTAGGTATCTCCATACTTGTGGAGGTTATATCTAGGAATACTAGTCTCATGTTGTGTGAACATTATGATATTTTTGTAGAAGTAAATTAATCTCAAAACAATATGTCTATCCAGATACTCAATAGTACGGATAATCAACCTTAGGATATGAGTTATTTCATCACAAACTATAAAATGAAAATCTTTCTGAGAAGACATGTAGGTCAGTGAGAGAGAAAGTGTCTTTGTGTTTGATGAAATTTCTAGGGGAGGAGGATAGGTGATGGATTGATATTTTATACTAGCTTAGGATGATAACATGATTGCTAAAATAAAATTATTTATGGGAACTCCATTTATATTCATCATTTTCATCCCCATGAGTCAGGGAATTTTTTAGTGCATTGATACTTGTGAAATATATATATATAAATTATATTTTAGTCAAAAATAATTATAATTTTTATAATTTGTTTATAAATTGACATAGGGAACCTAAAAAGGAGAAACATATATAAGAATCATGATCTTTACTTTGCTTTATATAGTTTTTAGTATGAAATCCAAAGAAAATATTTGGATTCATTCATGACTAAAAATATGAATAAAAAACTTTTTCAATTTATGTGTAATGAATTATTATTAACTAATTCAATATAGTAACCAACAACTTATATTAATTGTGTCCCTATCAGAAAATATCCAATAGATAAAAATGGGGAGGTAGTGATCATTTTATTTCATAGTGATATGATTAAACAACTCGTTAAAATTTGTCATTAGAGGTGTATTTATATATTTTATTTGATTGTAATGCTTGCGGAGTTCTAATAATGATGATAAAAATATTTTAAATATTAAATAATTTGATTAAACTTTTCCCACCCCTATTGGTGGATTAATGAGGTGATGTTATTAGTGTTGAAAAATATATTTAATGATATGACTGTGAATATAATTGAATGCATTTATGACTTATTTAGTCAAATGATTCAGTTCATTTAATCCAATCATGTACCTGGTGATGAAATTTAGATATTCTTATTTTATTGAATAATATTTAAATATTACTACATTAATAAGATTTGATGTTGTTAGTTACTATAGAATGAAAATTTTAAGATCTGTCACTTAGTTTCATTATGGTTTTATTGTAACTTCTATGATAAAAATGAATTTGGATGGGTAAGTAAGTCATTTTTTGAATAACGATAATTTTAATGATATATAAATTCTTTAAATAAATAATACTTATGTAAATATAAAAGATATATGTTATAAGTTTGATTCACAAGTATCTATCACATTCATGAAACAATATGAAATATTTGATGGATATTATCTGTTATATGTTTTAATATTATTGGTTGAAAATATAGTACCTAATATTCCATGAAACTAATAGTTTAATTTTGATGAGTTTATTTTCTAAAAAAATAAAATTAATTTTCAATTGAGATATATTTTCATAATTCAAAACCCATTTATAACAGTTTTTTAGATGAAAAAATAGAAATTATAAAACAATGAAATTAATTGTTTTTTCTAATGGAATGTGAATTTGTAATTATAATCAAATCTGTAATATTATATAATGGTATATTGAGAATTAGAAAAAAAATCATAATATTTAATCGGATGAAATTTTTATCTCTAGGATGGACTTGATGGTAAAATAGAAGAAATATATTTTAAATGGGTCATATTAGATGTTATATATTTTTTCAATTGATTATTTAAATCAAGTTTACCAAATTAATGTTGAAATAACAATATTAGTGAATATTACCAAAAAAATGTCTTTTGATAATAAATCATTGAGATGTTTTTGACATTATGATAATGATTGAGGGATAATAAAAGGTTATTATATATCTTTTAGGTGGTAATTATGATTGAGGAATGAATGCTAAAAATCAGGAGAAAATCTATTTCCATGAGAATTGTGATTTAAATTGAATAAAAAATCCTGTGTTTATAATAAAAATCTACAATTTGTGTTATTATTGGATTTAAATTTTCATAAAATAACTGAAAAAGGTATAATGACTAATTAAAATTTAATAAATTATTGTAGAATAAACAATATAGAAAATATTAAACATGGATATTATAATTAATTATATAAAAACAACATAATTATATACTATTATAAAAAAAAATTAAAAAAAACAATTATTAAATATTAGCATGTAAATAAAAAACCAAATAGGAATTTGTAGAAAATACACATGGAGTAAATGTGATATGGATTTTCTCAATATAATGTACCAATTTTAGGATTCATCAGGTCACACAATGGATGTGGATGTAATTCAGTTCGAGGATTGATATGAAATATTTGTATACAATGTTATATATTTTCAAATAACACTATTATTTAAGGATAACCACTCTTTACTACTCTATGGTGGCCTAATAAAAACATAAAAAAATCTTATTATTATATATTATTATTCATTAAATATTACAATATTAATTTCTTATAGATATTAACTTGTACAATATATAGAGACTAAATAGATATTCAACTTATTTTATAATGGTCAATGAAAGTCTCCCATAATTATCTTCAAAAAATTTCCCTCCCAAACGTATTATCCTTAAAATAGTCCTTTAAAACATTGGGACGTAAAACATAAAAGGGTGATCTTAGATGATCTGTAATTCTAAACACATGATATATCTACTATAAGGCCCTATAATAATTATAAGTGATTTATAATCTAATAAACTATTATCTTTGCTTTTTATTCTAATAGATTAAGTACATTATTCAAGTAAATGATCTTAGTTTAAATCACCCATGCCCTCTCTGGAATGTTATACATTTCATATTTTTTTTAATAAAAGGATAACATTCAGTCTTCAAATAATCTTGTAATTTTTTTAAATATATAATTTCTCTATCTATAAAATCATAGATTACATACTCCCAATGTTGATTATATCAATATGCGTGAATATATATGTTGTAAAATTAGTAATCATAATTAAAGACTAAAAACATTGGTATGTTGAATCATAATCATAGGAAGTTGTAATGTTTGGAATACTATTATCTAAAATAAAATCCTTTCATAATATTGGGACTATTTATAGATGAAAATATCCTCACAAATCAAAATTTTATTATATCCATTCCAAATCATATCCAAAATTATTCTGGTGAAAAAATATGAAAATAATAATACAAATGGATAAATATGTGATCATATCTATTAATAGTCATTTCTATAGTTATCATCCATGTCTCATTAGTTATTTCTATCAGAATATAGAATTCATTGTTGAACTATTACTGAATTAACCATAAAATAGCCACAATCCATTACCATATAATTAACATGTTATTAAAATTACTTATCATTTAATAATTTAAATACACATGGAAAATAATATAGGTTCTATCAAAATCTTGTCATTATAACCAACAACCTTCCATTGAGGGAACTTTTATGGTTTCATTAGGCTATGCGTTGAGTAAAAACATTAATATGAAAAGTTGTTTCCATTGATTAAAATACAATTAACATATCACTAAACAATTTCTGGATGAAATAACTGTTTTATTTGTAAATCCATTATCAATAAACTAAAATTATTAATAATATTAATAAAATAATCATATTTTATTGAATACTATGATTAATGTGTTGGATATCTAAAATCATGAACATTGATAATAAAATGAAAATCAGTTCATTTGGTATATCTTAAATAAATATTCCATTTAAACCATTGGTAAAATGTATCATTTAAAAGAAAAATAATGTTCATTTAAGGCCATTTGATTAATAGTTAAATATGGGTGATAATTAAATTAGTTAACAATTTTAAAATATTATAAAAATTATTTAAACCTAAATTTATTTATATAGAAATATATAAGCAATAGTTATGAACAATGTGTAAATGATGACGAATTTTCTTTAATACACATTATCAAACTGAATCCCTATTTATAATTTAAAAAGAATAATATATATTTATTAAAAAAGATATTTGTCATAATATTTCACTAAAAATATATTTTACATATACAATATTGAAATGATATGAGATTATTTAACAATTCCATTAAATCAAGTCTCATCATGAATCATATTTAGTACAAAACCCTTTATAATAAATATAAAATTAATGTATTTATATAAAAAAATTTAATACAACATATATTATTTCTCATTCCATTATAATTTATAATATTTTTTAAAAAAAAATTATCATTTAAAGTGATATTTGGGTGAAAATTGGTCCATTCTCCGTGTATGTTTCATTTTGATGGTCTCAGTCCTTCCAATGTGTTAATAGATTCTCTAAAAAAATTTCTTATTGAATGATAATTTATCATATATAAATTTATTTTATAATATATTATAATAGTTATATATGGATTGAGAACATCAAATAACAAACTAAAAATTAAATAATTAAAAAATAACATCAAATATGTCTGCTATGAAACCACAAACATGAAAAAAAAAGTAAAATTATTAAAGAAATAGATGAAGTGGGAAATATAAAATTGGAAAATATAGATCAACCAAATCTGTATAAATCATTACCCCTACTTTTAATACTATATATATGAAAGAAAATATGATTAAAAAATCAAAATATTAGAATATGAAAATATCTAATATTGGGAGTAATTGAATTCAATATTTATAGAAATAATAGATATGTTTTTATTGGAGATAATTCCACCTTTAGAATAGCAAGTTGAATTTTAGAATAGTAACCCTACTATTGTGATTAGTAACATGATAATGAGAAATAGTAACCTAACCATTGTAATAATAATTTTAACTCAAAATAAAAATGTGTGATATAAATTAAAAATTTCAAGGGTAATATAAGTAAATATATATTTAATAATTATGAAATATAAACATCTTGAAAAAAAAACTCAAAGAAAATATAAGAACATTTTGAGTATACTATATTTTAATGTATTTTAAAAAATATATTTTTTCTATAAAAAAATTAAATTATTTACGTTAGAAATTTATTTTATCAAATCTAAGATATTTTTTATGAAATCATCACATTTAAATTTGTCTCGAATGTTTTTTTTGTAAATTTTTTTGCTATAAATATTATTTCTATTGAATATTAAAACAATTTTTTTCACAAAATCGGTGTTCCTTAAATGAAAACATTCATGTAGTATTAATGAACATAATAATCCTATAACCTGTGGTGTGGAAAACATATATATATTTTCCCAAATGAGTAATGAAAGATCATTAAAATAAAGTTGCAAACATGAAAATCAATTTTTTCAAACCTAATGTCAAAAGTGATCACTTAAGAGAACAATTTTTCTTTTTCCACATTCAATTTTTATAAAATAATTGAATTTAATTTTGAAATATGTTTTAATTCTTCAAACCATTATATTATATTTTTATATGATTTATATTTTAATAAATTCTTATTAAAACATTTCACCATTGATATAGAATATTATTAAACAGTATATACTAAAAAACCCCATCTCCACGTATACTAATAACACCTCTCCCTCACCATGAAAACTCATTAAATACACACATTACAATGCTAATTATCAAAAAAAAACCCTTAAAAAATCTGCATGGAATAATTATTTTTTTTTGAGTAAAAAACCTCAAATATTAATGAATTTTTAGTCTTTTACATGAGAATATACACCATGGAATGAGTAGGTTTCTATGAATACTTCTCTATTATTTTCCATCCCATTCTTTTTTAAAATTCCTTCAAATGATGAAAATTATTATGTTCTATATAAATTTAGATATAATTATACTAATGATGTTATATTTCATAAAATATTATATTGTGAAAACTTGGCACCAATGACAACACAAACACCCCGCCTTAATATGATTGTTGGGTCTTGGCCCTCTAGGTACCACCAGTTGCCCTGCAAAAACGTGGACCCCATCTTGTGGCCCACCCGTGTGCTCTAATTGGACATCTGACTAGTGAATAATGCCACAGGAAAACACCTGTCCTTTCCAGCGTGCTTTTCCGCCACTCACACACATCCTGGAAAACATTTGAGAAGGTCAGCCATCTTGATCACTGCTCCTAGCCAATCATGCTTAAAAGTCGAGTTCTAATTTGGAAAGCTCCCGAAAAGGACGGTTCACCTCTTTGGCACGAGTCATATAATTTATCCATTTAACCCTTTATCATTATGGGGTGTTACACTCACCCTCTTTAGAGCACAACACCGTAGTTGCGGGCCCTACATCTCAACTAGGCAGTGCACCACATTTAAGGCTAGGTACCAGCTTTAATAAAAATGTGACAACTAGGCCCTGATAATATCACATACAACCTGCCTTAACATGGTCATCAGGTCCTAGCCCATTGGGTACCACTAGTTTTCCCACATATATGTGGTCCCCAAACTTGGTCCAAACCACATGCCTGAACTAGTCATCTAATTAATAAATGTCCCCATATACCAACAAATTTCATTTCCGGTGTTTTTTTATCAATAACACACTCCCTGAGAATCATCCTAGAAGGTCACCTATCCTAATGACTACATTAGTCCATGCATGCAAAACTATGATGTTTTAATTAGGTAGGATCTCGAAAAGGAAGGTGCACATTTTTGACATGAGTCATATCATTTATCCATTTAACCCTTTATGCTTATGGGTTGTTACACATATTTATGTCATATATAAATTTCAAACATCCTGTTCTCGGTCATTGTATGATATCTTTTCAACCATCGGTTAATATCTAATGAGGACATTTTAAGTCCAATAATTATCACCAATCAGATGGTTGGTTACAATGAATTATTAATTATATATAATGATATAAATATCAATTTTTTAATATACTTCAATTAATTCTTGTAATTTATAAATTTCTTTAAAAATAGAATCATCAAAACAAAACATGAGAATTTAATTTAATTATGATGTCAAAATAATTAAAATTTATCAAATTGAGTTATAAATTATAATCTAATAATTATAATCCCCAAATAATTGAAAAAGTATTATATATCAATCCAAGAAATATATTTTCATAATCCTATATTAATCATTCAGGAGGATGAAATATGATGACATAATGTAGATTTTAAGGTATTTGTATCTCAAACCCAACTCATTTTTGATGGTTTATCCCTCTATTATGACATATTATGTATTTATATATCTGTAATATTAAATAAATATCACTTCCATATTTTTCCATTTTTTTGTATATATATGACTCCACCTTCATTTTATTAATCAAAATATAATGATTTTATAAATACATTTCTAATTCTAAAATATATCATTTAATCATACTGAGTTATTTATACTTATCTCAAGAATGTAAATTATTTATTCAAATATTTTTTCTTTTATCCACATTGGTACCCTATATTTTTAATGAAATAATAATTTAATAAATCCTCACTAAATCTATTCCATTACCTAGTTTATTTCATGATTATTGATTTTATACATTCCAAATTGAATTTAAGATTATGTAAATATTATGATGTGAATTTCGGGCCAAGTATTATTTATCCCTCAATTGCATTAGGTAATGTGATGTATCTCATTATATAATTTATTTTTTAGTGTGAATACGAAGATATACTTTTTTTTATAATATCGATGTTCATACCCAGTACATAGGTTATTCCTAAAAATGATCCTATCTGGGTTCAAAACTATGGATGGTATTTTTCCACTATGACATTATGTTTCATTTCTATGAATTTAAATATTCCAAACCATTATCCAATGTTCCCATCAAGATTGTGTTTACTATCCAAAGATTATGATATGTGGATGATTCTTATTCTCACCACTTTAATATTAATTTGGTCCCATTATTCCACCATTTATTTATCTTTTAGCTCACCACTTTCAGGATGTATGTCTTCAAGTTACTACACGTATTAAGTTGAATGTGTGATTTTCAAGGATGCAGATAATGGATTTAGATGCATATTTTTTATATTTTTATGTATAAGTTATCTATTATCCTAATTTTTTAAATATACTAAACCATTTATCATTTAATTTATAAATATTAGGTTGTTAATAATTAAAATATTATAATACTCATTTAAGAGAAATTAGGGTCTCTATAGTTGGTTCTAGAGGTATGCTTTATTTATTTTTGGAAAAATTATTATTAAAAATTATTGAGTACCATTCTGATATTATTATGTGTATATAAACATCAAATAATATTTTATCGTTGAAATAAGTGCTACAAAATGGATCCTAGAAGAGATTATTTAGAATCTATTATGAAAAAAAATATTTATTCATGCATTTATAACATATATTTTATTCAAATATATTTTATTATATAAAATATTTTGATCCAAGAAAACCCCAACTGACAACTGATGTGAGGTATAATAAATTTATTGTTCGAACGACATCTACAATGTAATGGGAGGTAGAGTTAAAAAATGTATGGTGATGCTTACTAAATTGTTTAGGGATATTAAGAATAACCTAAAAGATGTTGAATGTCCACCTTTACCCAATAAGGATATTCTTTCCATTGATTTATTTATATGGTAACAACCACCATCATTAAGTGGATATCTCTATAAACTTATCATATAGTAGTGGGTTAAATCAATGGAGATGATATTTATTATTTTATATTATATTGACAAGGATATGGTGACTTTGTACATCTATTGTATATATGGAGAATCAAATCAATATTGGTAGTTAAAAATGAACACCAATAAAAATGATGAAATTTAATAGATTGAGTGGGAAGACAATATGAATATATTAATTTACATGTATTTCACCAAAACTATTAAAAAAATATTGAAATAAAATTCATATAGAAGGATACAATGGAAGGTAACATTTCAACTTCTTAAGAGGAAAACAAAAAAAATCCTCCCAAAATATTCCATGAGTTTATTAAAAAATAATTGAAAAATAATTTTTTTTCCATTTAAACCCAATCTATCAAAAATATTTACATATCTAAGACTTTTACATTTTTGAATATGTGGTTCGATATTCTCGCAATCTAGAGATTAAATGAATAAATTGGTCTTATAGATATGGGGATAAGAAAAGAAGAATTGATATTAAATATGGTGGGTAAATTGAGAATGGATAAATGAGGATACAACCTCCCACATGTAAAAAATTTCGGAAGAAACATCATGGAAATTTCCTCAAATGAAAGGGTAAATAATTTTACTATGAGAGAGAAGGAAAAAATCTCATGAATGTATATGTTACATAAATAAGTTATAAAATATTAATGGGGAATAGAAATAACATCCAAATTCATAATTCATGGTTCAGTGCTTCGACTAAAGGGAAAATATAACCTTTAAATCTAGTACACTAATGGAGGGGACATAATGGATACTTGGTACAAGTAATCACAATAGAAATAGAGAAAGTAAAATCTTATTCCATCACCACATATGAAGTTGATAATTGAAATTAAGTCATACAATATACGGTAAATATTTAATCATGAGAAAAAAATGTTTTCATAGATTCTGGATCTCATTATTCATATATATATATATATATATATTTCTAAAATTGTTAAATAAATGAATATATATATTGATGAAGATATATCTATAAGAAATTAGTGGCGTGATCAATGAAAACCATGATTTATATGCTTCTCCATTAATATAATACGAGATGATTATTCTAATTAACATCATAATACATCCCTTGGTGGAATTAAATATTTTTACAGTGCATGGATTGTCTGTCATTTTATAGATAAGACATCAATTCATGGGAAAATAAAATCACTTCTTTAATTTATAACCATCCCATTCACCTATATGTGTGAATGTTAGATGATGAGTTTCCTTTAAAAAAACCTCAACAATGTTTCTATTGATACACAATAAGTAATCAGAAGATGAAAAATGGATGGGACAAAGGAAGGTATCAACCTAGAGGACATTTACATTATAAGGGACTAATTTGATGTATTTTTAAAAGACATATCAAGAAATCCCCAATACAATGATGTATAGTTATCAATATAACATAAACATAATGTAACGCCTTTATCAATTTTTTCCCATATTTTGGCCTTACTCGAATTGGAGGAGTTAAATAATTTTCTAAATTCAAATTTAGAAAAAGGCATCATACTATATAGTGCACCACCTATAGGTGCGCTGGTTCCCATTGTCAATATGAAGTATATAAAAGTGGGAATTTGAAATAAATATTGCGTTCTCATCTTGATATCATTAAAGCATATGTATTCTTTATAGTGGATTGATAATTTTTTTGGATAAATTATGTGGATCTAGTTTCCTCTTTACTGTGAATTATCATTCTGGTTATCATCAGCTGAAGGTGAACAACAAATATATTCATAATACAACCTTTTGTATAACATTTGAACAATATGTGTTCATATTTCTGCCCATTGGACTAATGAATTAACTAAAAATATTAATTTATTTTATGAATAGAGTATTCAGATACTACCTTAATAAAATTTGGGTTGTTTTAACCATGATATTATCATTTAAAACAAGTGAAATGAGTAATTTTAACTAAAACTAATGACTATATTGAAACAACTAATGAAGGATAAAATGTATGAAATTACATGAATTTCTGAATTTTGGAGGAAAAAATCACTTTCATATGGATCATGTTAACAAGTGAGAGGAATTTTATAGACCTTTTAATGAAAAAAATAAATATAAGAATGGACCAAACCCACTATTGTCTGAGAAATCTATTGTTATCTTGGCATAGAAGTGTACTACCAATTTTTTTCGATTCATTTACCTTTATTTACTATACCATACACTATGTTAACATAGAATGAGGTTATGTATATTTGGAGATAATATTTTGAAGAAATATTTTAGGACTTAATGTAGAGTTTATTCAGTATTATTGTACTCACACTCTAATAAGTGGACATGGTTTAGTGATATAAAGTGATTTTTCAATTAAATTATTAGGTTGTGCACTCATTTAGAACAAATAAGTGATAAAATATGACTCAATAACATTTATTATACCTTATAAAAACTACACAAAACATTATTTGGAGATATGTTATTTGATCTTTTCCATGAAGAATTATTGACACTACCTCATTTATTGAAGAGTGAAATATATAAATATAATAATATTTAAGGATATAAATTCACACTAAAGTAGACAAACATGTATCAAATAATATGGTTAATTCAAATAAATGATTACAATTTATTTATACAATACCATACGTGAAGGATGAAAAAGGTAGTTTATAATCTTAGTAGAAAAAAAACATGATACTTCATTCAAGATAATAATTTATAATGAACATATATTTTTGAATGGGAATGGATAAATCATGAAATTATAAATATATGGATTATATCATACCATTAAAATATTATTAATAATTAATATATATTATAGTATATTATTGAGGGACAATGGGATAACCCGGTGAAAAAGAAAAGATACATAATGTAGTAATTAATGGGTTCAACATGAGATCCACATCAATGAGGATGATAGTATCTGGTTTGTAACTAGGATTTATCTCCCTATCACACGATATAAAGAAATAGATATTAGATAATTCATATAGATCACCTTTTTATATATCTCCGTGATGAACCAAGGTGTATTGTGATCTTCGATTGAACTTCTGGTGGGAACACATGAAGAAGGACATTTATGAGTATATATTAATGTTTTAGGTATATACACAACTAAAGGTAGATCTTCATATCCATAAATGTATGATTCAACCATTTTTTAATACCCATTTGGAAATGGGATAATTTCAATATGTAATTTTACATTGGTCTCCCATATACATCAAAAATAAATAATGGGATAAGGGTTATAGTTGATAGAATCAACCAGATAGTCTAGTTCATCACAAATTTGGAAAATTTCTCACGGAAAAAATGTTTGAAGATATACCTCAATGATGTTGTGAGGCTTCATGGGGTACAAATGTTGATATCCTATAATTTGTGTTCCATTGTTTACATATAAATTGTATATAATTACCTAGCAAGATTTGAGTACTGAAATAAATTTTATTTTGGCATATGACCCTCTAACGGATGGACAAAAGAAATGACTATTCATCCACTTGATGGCATGTTTCATCATATTCAATGGAATTAATAGGTGGATGGGATCAATCTATCCCATAATATGATTTATAATGAAAAATAATATACTGTTTAAGAACACAAATGAACCCATATAAATATCAATATGTGAAGCCATGTAGAACTCCTAATTTTTCTCATGAAGTTTGTGAATGATAACTACTTGTATATGATCTAGTGAACGATACTAAAAAAATGATTCAACCACATAATATAAATCCAAATTTTTTTTTGGAAAAGGAATATGTTTAAAACTATAAAAGGGGCATGGAGTTTAATGTTAGTGTCAATGTTATCCTTTGAATATTATTGTGCATGAAATTCATATGGTTTGGAATTAAATGAAATGTTATCCCTAGGTAGATTGGAGTCCCTTTATATCCTTGATTTTAAATTAGAAGTGTCCTATTAGTTTGATTTTCCACCAAATCTATATCATTTTCATGATGTATTCCATGTATCACACCTGATATAGTACGCAACCAACCCCTCACATCTATTAAATTCAGTGGTAGTGCAATTTTGGAATGGATTTCATATTAGGAGTATCCAGTGAATATCATTTACCATAGATAAACGTTCAACACAATTAAAAAGCACAACATGTAAATGTTATTTCGAAAAACAAATTCATTGAATAGATGCCAAGAGAAAAAGGGGAAACAATGAAATAAAAGTACACTCACCTACTCTCAATAGAGAATATGAACTGAAATTTCCAGTGGGGTAAAAATAAAAAATGGGACGAATATAATAACCCAATAATTTTAAATTATAATTTGATAATAAATACATTTTTATATTATATTATATAATTATTGTTTGTATAGTGAAAATAGTGAAACTGAGAAAAATTTATTTATTTAAAAATGATCATTACATTAGTCATCAATGAATCTAATGGAAATTAAATAAAATTATATTGGATACAGGATATAAAATATAAAAGAACAGAATAAAAATATGGATCATACATGTCTTCTTGAATATTCAACCCCATGACCGACTCTATAGAAATGAAACAATATATTGATAATCCAATAAATATAAAATAACTTAAAAATATTTACATTTATTCATAATTTTACAGTCAATTGAGAGAAATAATGAAGATATATTAACAATATGTAATGTGACTGTTGTAATAGAAATGTGACAATTGGGAATATTAACAAGACTTCTGGGAATACTAACCTAACCATTATAAATAGTAACTGGATCATTAGAATAGTAATTTCACATCAAAAATAGTAATATATGATATAAATACTATTTACAACGAGTAAAATTATAAAACATAACTATTATAATTAAACAAAATTACCATGAATAAAAATTGGATTAAAATATTTCCACTATTGTAATAAACATTAATTTATTTATTTTTAGGAAAATTGTAATGTTTAAATTAAAAATTAAATTTACGTATTTAGGAAATTTATTTTTTCAATATGAATAAATTTTTAGAAACTTGCATGTCAGAATTTTAAAATAGAAAATTTTTGTTAATTTGATTAAAATATGTAAATTTTCACAAAAATATTAAAAATAATAATTTTCTGAAAACTGGTTTAAAAGAAATTACATAATTCATTATATAATAATGAATTATTATTTATATAACATTAGTTTTAGTGAAAATATATTTAATATCATAAATTATTAATTAATAAAAATATACTAAATTTATAAAAGTAATAATCATTTTCAAAAATCCTAAAGTCAGAAGTATATGCATAAAATGATAATTTTACTTTTTTACAAGTTACTTCTCAATAAACAATTTGAATTATGAAATTTATGATTTTAATTAATCCTTTTGGATCTATGTTTAAATAAAACCATGTCTAATAATCACGATTGAAAATGATATGAAATAAATAATTGTTTATGGTTAGGGGATTCATGAACTAAACTCATTTATATTTGTATATTCCTCATTCATGATATATTCAAGACTAATATTAATGTAATATTCCATAAATATCATTTCAATTTTATTTAAAAAATCGTGGATATTTATGTTTCCACATTGATTTTTTTAAACCAAATAAAAAAATTTACATAAAGAATATTATTTCTAAAACATATCTTTTACTATTTTAGAGTTGTTTGTCCATCACTCAATAATGACGTTGTTTATGAAAACAATACACATATTCATTCAGGAACATCAAATTTATTAATGAAAATTTTCATGAAATCATTAATAAACTAATTTCTTTATATGTGTTATATCATGATTATGAATGTTATAAATTTAATGCTATATGAATGATTATGTAGATATTAAGATCTGAATGGTGGGTCTATAATTATATATCAGTCTAATTCATTGGTTCACGTGATGTATCACATGAGATGATTTGTATTGTGTGTGAAATTTTTTTATATTTGAACACAATGATGAGGTTATGGTTATGTCCATATGTTCTGCACCAACATGATGCTAGATATGTTCAAAAATATGCATGGTTCTTATTAATTATTACCTCATGTTTAATTTTTATGCATGACCACGTTATATGCCTTTAAAATAATTCCTACATTTATTATATTATGATTATGATTGTTCCCTACAATGTTATACAAATTCATGACCATTATTCTTCTTATATGTTAGATTTTAGCTCACTACCTTTCACGATGTATATCCTCAGGAGAATACATTAACAATTCGAGGAATGATACTTTAGATTATTAAGGTAGCGGGGTGTAATTAATTTTTTATGATTTGTTATGTGCAATATATGTATTATTCTAATTTTACATAATACTATACATTCTGATCTTAATTTTTTTATTATAATTTTATTTATAGGTATAAATAATTGAAAAGTCATGTATGAAACATTGGGTCACTATTGATTTCTCATGAAAAGAATAATACTAATATTATATGTATCATTTGTAATTATATAATCTTATAAAATTATTCATATGAAGAGATATTTAAAATTTAATTTCATCATATCATTGATATAGTAGTATGTACGTATACAAGAGTAATGTTTACACTATTTGATTGTTAAAATAAATAAATGGGGAAAAATAATTCACCATTGTGTAATAAAAATTATATCAAATTTAGCATATATATATTCCGTACATTTATACTTATTAGAATCCTTTTAAATAGGAACGGAGAAACCTATCATAGTAGTTCATGGTGGTGTAAGTCCAGTTGTATTCGTGAGAAAAATTATTGTTTTATGATCGATTGAAAGAGAATAGGATGGATAAGATATTATAATTAAAAAATCTTGATTATGTCAAACATATCTGATATTAACATTAAATAAAACATAATATAAAATCTTGAATTATAGTAATGTAAAAAAACAAAACATCACTTTACGATGTTGTTGTGGAAACATATACATGAATAATTAATTCATTTCCAATTTGATATAGAAGATTTAAATAGTGGTTTCACTATTAAAACAATAATTTAATAGTGTATTTTTTATATTGGATCCCAAACATTATAATTTTTAAAACATGTATAGGGAAAGTGGAAGATGAAATAAATTCCAACGTTCATGGTCAAGAGTTATAAAACTTTATAGAGAAACCGTATTTCACTTATACCATAATCAATGAAAGGAAAGTATTTTATTAAAACCATATCTTGTAGTACGTTTTTAGTATTTTTGGAAACAAATTATGTTGGTTGTATCTAAACTATATGTACTGTGATGTTTAGGAAATAGAGGGGTGGTGTTGTTCATTTATGAGGGATGAAGAAGACATTATTGGTATTTTTAATATGATTAAAATATTGTTATTAATTACAAAATATAATGGATATAAAATTCCTCATATTCTAATATAACATAATATTATTTCTAAATATGAACAATAAAGAGGATTTAGACCAGTCTATATTATATTTTTTCCTTATCTCTTTAGTTATCCCAACTGCTAACCCATGTTATCCATTACCATAGAAATAAATTTTTGACTTAGAAATAAATCAAAATGTCGAAAAAATATGTTTTACTTCTTCATATTTCTAATTATTATCTTTAAAAATATGTATGTAATATTAATATATAAAAAAATTATAGATGAAAAAATTTACTATTAATAGAATTCAAAGAAATATGATGGAAAATATATTTCTAAAAAAATCATTTCTAAGAATAAAAATGTGTTTCTAATAAAAGTATGCATAATAATTAATCTAATGACCTTAATTGTATTATGATTGATATAATGGGAGTAATTATATCATTAAATATATTTAAAAATGTTACCTTATAAATATATTAATGAAGTAGTTAGTCTTCTATAAATTCAGTATTGTTTCTCTATTAGTCAAAAAATAATATTTTCATAAAAATTTAAAAAATTCACATCATGATATTATTGATATCAGTATTTAAAAGTTGATAAAATATTTATAAATTTTTTATAAATATTATTGAAAATAAATATCATATTTTTTTATAAAAACATATAAAAAAATTATTCTGTAAAAATATTTTTGATGCATCAAATGAGATCACAAAACAATAAGTTTTTAATTCCATTGAGACATTTAATACAATGGTGTTGAGTAAGACCACTATACATATATTTCTAATATAGTTACTAATCTTCATATATGTCTGATAAAATACTATGATACAATTTTCATATTTAAAATAAATCAAAAATTCAATAGTACATCATGTTTTATTTAAACAACATATTTTTATTATGAAAAGATATATAACAATTTTAATTTATTTTAAAAGTATATCACAAAATATTTGGGAGATACATTTTACACACTTATATGAATTAAACCCTCTATATTCATCCACTCCACTATAAAAAATGTTGGATACTTTGACCACATCATTTCATTAGTTTCCCAAATAACTTCTTAAAATTTATGGTTTCTACATAAAAATGTACTATGTGAGTTGTCTAGTTCCGTAGATATTTTTTATCATTGATCTAACATCCCCATTTGTTTTCCATAAAAGTGGGATAATAATCATATCCTCTATATACAGTACATGTGTAGGACTTGGTATTTACATACTTATGGTAGAAACATGGAACACTTCAGGAATATGAGATATATTCATTTGATGTGCCATAAAATTATTAAATAACTCAATAAAATCATGAATTTAAGAAAAATATTTCTTGACCATCATTCACTTCATTCCATACATCCTAAAAATATTACAAGGATATAAAAGAATGAATATTATATCAGTGATTTTAATCTTTATTTCAACCTAATGATTATTAGTAGAACATTTTCTATCACCTATATGATTCCATGATGTGTTGTAGAACCCATACATATACTCATCTAAAAAATTTCTTAATAGTATTAGTCTATTGTAATTATAAATTCATATTAGATTTCAAATGTTCCTTTCATAGATGGATTTGTGAGGACATGTCTAAATGATCAAATAAAATCTATTTCTATAAACCAATTTTACCATAGGATGGTTTTGATCCCAAAAACCATTTAAATTATTTAATTAGGTTCTCAGAATAACCTATAGGGTTTTATTTGTCATTATATGATGAACATATATCATGCAAAATTATACTATTCAAAAAATTTACCTGATATTTAATTATTATGAAAGTCATGTCAATGACATCAATTTAATGATGATATCCTAATAAATAATAATTGAATGTTAAACTCCATGAGATATTAGCAATTATTTATCCATATCCTAGTATGTCAATAAAAAAATCAATTATTATCACATAGATATAAAATATTCTATTTTTTAAATTTCGTTATAAATTACCCAAATAACATCATGTATTTTAGAGTTTTTGAAGAATATAATGATAAAATATGTGGTAATGTTTTCCCATTTCTATTTTAACATTGGCCACAGTTGTTACACCTCATAATACTTCTATATCATAGATTTTACTGACTAAAATACATGTCATTTTGATAAAAAATCCTAAATATACTCTTCAGGTTATCCATCTTGAAATGCACATTTAGTTCCCTATACATCATCATACATGTGGGATGACTTGAATTTTTTTAATTTTAAACATAATCCAACATAACCATCTTTATTTTTTTTATAAGACATGATATTGATTATAAAACCATATTATTATATCAATATCATTGTCAAACATTGGATCAATTCAAGTATTGTACAATTATTACATATCCTTCTTCTAGACCAAAAAAATCGTAAAATTGATTTTTTGTTAAAAATTATTCTTGATAATATATGATCCTTATACATTCCCCTAAATTTTATGATCTAATATTATACCAGTAAATAATTAGTATATATATAAATATATGTCAATCCTCATTGTTGATAAACTAACATTTACTGTCTAAAATAGAGTTTCTACAACATCTTCACCTTCCAAGAGTGGTTGGGTATTGAGAATTCAAAAAAAACTATAAATTCCAGAAATATTAATTGGTGTTTATTATAAAATTTATATTTGAATAAATAAATTAATAACATATTTTTTATACAAACCACATCATTCAAACAAATGATAATACCACTATATTTTCAAATTAAAATTTATTATTTCCTACTCTAAATCATTAGTGATGTAGTTTTTATTACATATTTTAAAATGATACTTGCACAATCTATCACAATGTTAATATTTTGGAGGATGAAACCCCACACCTTATTCAATGAATCACAATTGGTGAATAATACTTCTCCACTTTAGTATATTGTAATTACATGTTCACCATGTAACCTACTTTTCTATTCCATCAAATATTCCTAAAATTAATTTTTACAATGGTATATGGATCCCTAATAAATGAACATTGGTGTTTTATTATAATATTATGAGAAATTATTTTCAATGAATCGTAAATATCATTCCAATCCATGGAAACAAAAGATCCTAGTCATTGTGGGTTTTCTAAACCATTTTTCAACAACTTTTATCATTAAGTGGTTTTCGGATTTACCCTATCATGTTATTATTTGTCTTAAGAATTTAAACATTTTTGAGCAATAATTCATGGTTAATAAATTATCATTTCCTTATAGACCTTCTCATTGTTTTCCATAAAATTCTCAAATGACAGTCATTATATTTCATTCTCATTGTATTCCTAAAATATCTATAACAACCACGAATTTTATCAATTAGATTTCACTTCCTATTTTTATATCATATATTATGGATCATATAAAACCGCTTATAGAAAACATAACATCCTTTATTAAAGATTAATGAATGAAATGGGAGGTATTTATAGAAGTTAATAAACTAATACCATTAAAATAGTAACATCACCATAGGAGTAGTAATATTACCCTTATGAATATTTATCTTGATGAATAAATAGTAATCTCACCCATGAATGTATTAATAATATTTATGCATCATATTAATGAATGTACAATATAATTACATCATAGTATTATTCAATGAATATTTTAACAATTATTAATTCTGTGTTTGTATTTTTCTTACTCAAAAATATTTAATTGCAATTTTATAATTTATAAAATGAATTTTATGAAGATTTACTTTTGTAAAATTTATTCATAAATTAATATTAGGTTATCTTCAGATTTAAGGTTTAATTAATGTAACCTTAGTAAATTTTTTAGAGAGTTATAAAATAAGATATAAATTTAATATATTTATTTTTTCAGTGAATTATTTTTTAAAATTGAGTTAATTTATTATTTATACATGTTGGGAAATGGTTAGGGTTATTTTTTGGTATTTTTATAAAATAAATGAATTTCTTGTGAATAGTAAAATAACATAATATATAATAAATGTTAAATACATGAATTATTGAGTTATATGTGATGTATGGATAATATAAGCCCATAATCTCAAACACTTTTTCATTATTTTAATATATTTGATGATAATTCTAAAACTAGTCATATTATTCATCTAAAATAAAAAAATTATAATTAAATATTCAAAAAACACTCTTCTCCTCCACTATAAATACCACCTCTCACCACTACTTCTCCTCACAACATAATGGCGCTGAGCCTAATCCGATTTCTACACAAAAAAATTTCTAAATATCCAACACCACGTATTTGATCTTTTGTTCTCATCAAAATACCAAAACCATTTAACAATGGAGATTCTCAAGGAGGATTACACAAGATGTAAGATACTCTTCCTTTTACTTTTAATTTATTTTTAGTTTCTTTTCTTTTATTATTCTATCATCAACTCCCCTTATTTAAATAGCATGAAGACTCTAGTAACATACATGTACTAAAATTTGATAATTATAGTGTAGTAATTCATCATCAAGAATATTATTATATCCCGTTTATTTAAAAAATTGAAATGTTATCTATGAGGTGATGTTTTATCGCCTTCAAGGATGACAAGATTTAGTTTTTATTCATAATCATTATGTTTGCTAATAAAATCATCCTAATTGATAAAACATATAGTAAAATATTTATTATGACCCATTTTATGTTCTGGATATTACATATTCACAAAAGACTAAATGATAAAACAATTTGTGTTTTTTATGATCAATAACGGCTGTAATTATCTAAATGATTATAACTAAATGTCTTATATAATGGTTCTTCCAAAAAACATGTATAGAAATGATTTGTATATCCATTTACACTACCATATTTTCATCAATAACATATAAATCAAATTATAGAGAATTATACCCATATAACATGAACACTATTACTTATAAATAACCAAACCGATCATGAATTCAAAGGATACAAACTCTCCTGGATGATAAAATTGTATCTTATAACTCATCAAAAAGACCATAAATGAACTTAAAAAATTATAACAAATATATTACATGTGTAAATGGTTCTTAATTATTTAATTAATATATTTCATTTTATTATCCATGACATTAAGGTCATGTGCAGAACAAATTAAGACATATGGTATGGGATTCTACTAAAACTATAATTTTTTCCATTAGGTTATTTTTACACTATTTGAGTCCAATGTAAAGATTATTTAATTTTATTCAGCTTATATTTTTTATATAATCCAACCACATATATTTTGATTATTTAATCTTTATAATATGGTAAATACATGTTTTTATGGATCCCTTATTTATTCTTCTCGATACACAAGCCCAATTAAAGGGAACATCCCTATTTGTTACCCATTGTTAATTACCATCTAAATTTTTTTAGGAGTCCATTATTTTTTACTTCTAATAGTTTTTTATGAAAAAACTATATATTTTCATTTTTGGATTCATATAATCAATTATGACAAATAAAAGTGATTTTTCCAAAATAACACTTCTTTGTAATGTAAAAGGGGTATTTCTATCATAGGATTTCCCAAAAGTTTTATTTCTGTGTATTCATTTATTTCAACACCTCTATTGCATTTTATGTTATATTTAGATTGATATCATACATTTATCATCCACAATATTTTTTTAAATGGTTTATGATTAGTTTGATTATCGATGTGCTATCTTGATAACATTCAAAATACTACTCATAATGGGTAGTGATTATGTTTAAGGATTGGGAAATGTTATTTAAATTTCAATGTATATATTGTTTATGTGTATCCATGTTCGTATGAGGAATTAATTTTACTTAGTATGTGGTGAGATTGGCCTGATGTAGCCCCTTGATCCATTGGTAGGTCTTATGAGACAAACTAGACTAGGTTTTTGCATATTATGCATAGTGTTTGTCCCAGGCCCTAAAGGTATCTTATGATGTCAGGAATAATGCCTTCTATCATTTTAAAACCAGTAATGGTAGGATATGTATTGATTATAATAATAAAATATAGTTTTTTTGTTTTATTATTGAATTATTGAATTAGAATTTATTCTTACCATTTTTTTTCAAATTATTATGTTTTCTGACCAATGTTTTTAGTTATTCACCATGTCTTATTTTTAATGTTTATGATATCTTCCATTGTATTACATAATATTACTGATCATCTGATTTTAACATATTCTTATGTTTTATTTTTTCCATGGATGTAATGATAAATAATATATATTACTTGAAAGGATAATATAGGGTTTATTAATGTTTCCAATGAAATTTTTATATTTTATTTCCTTTAAAATTTATAATTTAAAACTTATATTTGTACCAGGTTTTCCAAAAAATTGAAAATATTAGGTCATTTGGGATATGAATTCATTGTTTATTATTCCAATGTATTTATGTAAGGTAATGACTATGGGAAAATTTGTTATAGCTCTATAGAGTTGGTATTATAGGATGTTAAGAATAAACAATGGAATGTGGATTTAGAAAAAAAAACCGATTAGTGAACATATCTCAGTGATTGAATTTAATGATACGAACAAATGAAAACTATAATATCGGTATAGTATAGAGTATGGGGATATTTCTAGAAATACATTCCTTTCTGTATACTACAATTGACGTGGTTTTGGAAGAGATGTACTGAGGGAAAAAACTCAGACAAGGTGTCCAGGGCATGACTTGAGGTAACCAGGTACACAACAAGGGGCCTTAATGATCACCCTGTTTAAAAGTACTTTGGTATTTTCTTAATAAAATTCACATTTCATTTACAAACAACTATGAATGATATTAAATTAAATTTCCCCTAAAAACCCATTTTTATAAATAAGATATTATATTTGAATAAGTTCTCAATTTTTTATATGTATTTTGCTTTATCGAAAAAATGAATTATGATTCAATCCCTAATTTATTGTATTCCATTATTTAGAAATGGATTCTATTAGAATGAACGAAAGTTGTATAAATGTGTGTTTCCTTTATATGTATTTACCTCCTATTAAAGATAATAATATTGGTATTGTAGGTGCAATTAGTGATGATCAAAATATAAATATATTAGGATAACTGACTCATATTTTGATCCACAACCTTGCTCGTATAGAGCATCCTGAACCACACCATGGAGGAGTAATTTTAGATCACATTATGTGACAACATCTTCTATTATTCAACAGGACAACAAAACCATTTGTATAGGATCAGTAGATAAGTTCCATAGAGATGATATTTCTCACATTACGATGTAACAAAGGGGATAAAGTTATCATGATAGGTGTTAATATATTGGGAGATAAGGAAAAATGGAGGTCATTAACTCAAAACATAAACTAGGAGGATGAAATTAACAATATGAAATTGATGGATTTTAAGGAAATATTATTAGTAAAATAGTTTCTTCACAAACAACGACTAGATATGGAATAGAAATTATATTGTATTAAACAAAAAGAGAATGAAAATGTTTCAAAGTATGATTCCTGACATACATGGTTAGAATATAATGACATATACAACATACACAATCTAAGGAGAATGATTGAGCAATTATTTAATGGTTTAAAACAATACCTCTGAAGGGAATCAGAGTATCAAAATTTCTCATCAAAGGAAGATATAGTTTCATGTTATATAATGTGATAAAATGAATTCTCTAATGAAATAAATGGAATATAATATATGAAAATGTTTTTTTGGATACTATGGAAAATGAAATAAAGAATAATAGAATAAAGAAAGAGTAAATTTTTCTTCCTATGATAATTGTGGGAAGAAACACCCCAAAACATGCCTGAAGGGAATTATAGTTTGTTACATGTGTGGAAAAAATGGACACCAATATAATGATAATAATGGAATTAAATAAACCTCCAATGATCAATGATACAATTTTAAAGAGATGGAATACTTTTCAAATTATTATCCAATATGTTAGAGAAAATATCCATAAAAATGGGAAATAGATAAATACTAATCTTATACCATCATAACTACTATGGTTTATGTTCATAGTGATTTGTTGGAAGTTACATTAATCATGTCATTAAAATTAGAAACATATTATTTTAGTCTAGATCATAAAATTAATTTATATAATTGCTGATTGTAATGACAAATAGACATTTCTATTTTCATTTATTAATGGATTTGTCAGTCATAACACATAAGGGAAGTATCACTACAATAAAGATGCTTTAGTTAGTACCCATTATGACACATAAACATGCTATAGTTTTTGACCATGTAATGTAACCTATTATTGAAATTTACAAAATCTTTGTTATGGAGTGAAATTTAAAATTAGATGTGAAATCAATTTCAACAAGAAGGAAGTAAAAATTTGTGGTAAAATGTTGAATGCATTATATTTAGTGTAGAAATTTCCTCATCTAGAACATATCCATTTAAACTATCAATAGCTTTTCAAAATGAAATTTTTGGGGAGGAAGAGAAAACATTATATATTAATCTTAAAATTGATGATGTACCTATTGAGAAATAATATATTTATGTATTAATAAAGGATTTACATGGACATCCTCTAGAGAGGGAAGTTGAGTTCTATCTTTATTTAATTTATCGTTCAAATCCTATTATAATGACTCATTATAGAATGGCCACTATGGAATTAGTAGAACTAAAGAAATAACTATATGAATTGGGTGATAATGGATTTATTCTCCCAAATGTTTCACACTAGGGTTCCTCTATTATCTTTGTTAAGAACAATGATGTATCCAAGTGTATGTTCACTGATTATAGATAAATTGATGATATTATAATAAAAAACAAGTATCCCCTATCACACATTAAAGATTAATTTTATCAACATCATGGTTCTCAATATTTTTTTATGTTGACCTATGATATTTTTATCATCAGTTGCATGTGTGGTAGGAAGACATTTCAAAGAAAACATTTTGAACATTTTATATACATTACGAGTTTACTGTAATTCCATTTCGAATAACTAATGAAACCTCTGATTTTATTAATCTAATGAAAGGATTTTCAAGGAATATATTTTTTTCTTTTCTTTGGTATTTATTGATGTCATATTGATATACTAAAAAATCTATTAATATAATGATAACCACATAAGGACTATTCTGATGTTTCGTAGAGGAAATGAATTATATTAGAAGTCTAGAAAGCATGATTTTTTTATAAAATAAGATTATTTTCATGGAAATATTATCTATGAGGATGGAATATCATTTGATCCTTTGAAGAAGCATGCTATCCAAGAATGGCATACACCAATGAACATAACCGAGGTATGTAGTTTTATTAATCTAGTATGTTGTTATAATTTTTTCATTCAGAACTTCACCCGATTAGCTAACCCATTAACCAAGATTACTTATAAAAAGGATAAGTTCATATAAGAAAATTATTGTGAATTATATTTTGATGAATTTAATAGGATAATAGTGAATTCTCTGATTGTGACTCTACCATTGGGAAATGGATTATTTTTTATATATAGTGATGCATCAAGGAAATGAATATGATGTGTGTGTATGTAGAATAGTAGTGTTATTTCCTATCAATCAATGCAGTTAGAAACTCATGAACAGAACTATCCGACTCCTTATCTTGAGTTTTCAGCTATAATATTTTCTCTAATAATATGGAGACACTATCTATATGGTGATGGATTTGAGATATTTAAATATTACAATATCTTGAAATATATCTTCTCACAACATTAACTCAATATGAGGCATTGAAGATGGCTCAAGAAACTCAAGGATTGTCATTTTTATTTAAAAATCCACTCAGTACATGTGAATAAGGTATCATATACATCGAGCATGAAGGATCATGGGGTTCTGAAGAAAATGAGGATTGAAAAAGAACCTTTGTACATGGATCTAGAAAATATAGTTATAAGAATTATAAAGGTAGTTGAAAGATAAATAATATTTCAACTTGTATCCAAACCATCCATATTAGAGAGGATTAAAAGATCTTATTTGTTGACGGGAATATACAAAATAAAATCAATGCTATGAATGGTTAAATTTTTACAGAGCTTGTGTGTAAGGATGAAATTTTAAAATTTCATAGGATGCTATTTTTTCAATCTATATATAAGAAAAAAATAGAAGTATTGGATGATTCCCACTGTTCAAATTTTTCTATACATTAGTGTAGTACAATTATGTATATAAATTTTAAGGAACATTTCTAGTGGGATGCCATGAAGTTGAAAATTGATGACTATATATAATGATTTTTTGTTTTTTAAAAGGATAAATACAAAAAAAAATATCATATAGAAGTTATAAACTTTATATGCATTCTTACAGGGAAATGGGATGATATAACTGTAGATTGTTTCATTGGATTACCAAAAACTCTTAGAAATAATGATATAATATGGGTTATTGTTGATCGACTCCCTAAATATACTCATTTTTTCTCTATAAGGGAGGATTTTCCACTAGATCACCTTGCATGACTCTATTTAAATGAAGGTGTAATAGTTCATGGGGAACCGCTCTAAAATATTCTACTCATGATCAATGATTTACATCAAAAATTTGGAAGAGTTTCAAGAAAGATTTGGATACTATGAATCAGTTGAGTACTAATTATCACTCTCAAAATGGCATGAATTCAGGAAGGATGATTCAATCATTATAAGTCATGTTGTTCTCATTCTCACACTATTTTCAAGGTATTTGGATCATTATTTATCTCTGGTATAGTTTTACTACAATAATACATTGCAATTGAGTATTCAAGTGACACCATATGAATCATGGAATAGAAAGATATTTTATACACCAACTTGATGGGATAGAGATGGTGAAAGGAAGCTTCTTAGCCTAAAGATTATGGAGTAAATAAAAGATAATGTAAAGACTATTGTAACCGATATTAGTGGATCATAGAGTACACAAAATAACTATGTCGATAATGAAAGGAATGATTTGGAATATTATAAGGGATATCACATTTTCTAGAAAGCATTTCCATGGATGGTTGTTATATGTTTTATGAGGAAAGGGAAACTAATCCCTATATGCATCGGTCCTCTTAGAAATGTGGAGAGAATATGAGCTATGTATTATTATTTAGCAATGCTGAATAGACATTCTAATGTAAAAAATGTTTTACATATCTGTTTGTTAATTAAGTACATGACAAATTCAACACATGTACCCAATTCTAGAAGAATAGTATTGGAACCTCATTTATCATATTGTGAAGAGCCTACCAAAATTCTATACACTAAAGAACAAGTGTTGAGGAGTCATATGAAATTTATTGAAATTAAACTTTAGAATATCATAAAATTAAATAGGTGATGTGGGAAAGAGTGAAAATTATAATGAATAACTACAAAAATATTTTTATGAGGTTTTATTATAGAAATTTCAAGGATTAATTTTCTTAGGTGGGTAGAATTTAACGACCCAAATTTATATAAATGATATTTACATACCTATTTTTATTTCATATAGTATGGATCATATAAAATAACTTATCAACATAATAGTTCATTAAAAATGAAGAATAAATGAAAAAGGATGTATTTATAAAAGTTATGGAACCTCTACAAATTAAAATACTAATTTGACTGTAGGAATAGTAATATAACCATTATGAAAAATAAATTTTCCAAATTAATTTTAATCTCACCCACCAATGTATAAATAAAATTTAGACATCTTATAAATGAAAGTATGATTTAAATATATCATAGTATAATCAAGGTTATATTTTGAAAATAAATAATTAATTGTTTGTATTTTTATAAGCCAAAATATTTAATAACAATTTAATAATTAATAAACTCATTTAAAAGAAAATTTATTTTTATTAAATGTGTTCAGAAATTAATATTTTTTTTATATGATTTTAGGGAATTTTAAGATCCCTTACATAATTTTTCAAAATGTTATAAAATCAGTTAAAAATTCAAAATATATTGTTTTTTAGTAAATGATGATATTAATTAAAAATTAACATTATAATATTTGGTTTTTTTCATAAAATGGTGTTCTTTTTTAAGTTTTATACTTTGACAAATTATTTTTCTGTTCATTATTTGGATGTTTCTAAAATACTTGAATTTTTAGTGAAGAATAAAATATGATAATTTTTTAAAAAAATTAAATATATGAACTATGGATTCATAGATGATATATAGATGATTAAATCCAATAATCTAAATTTTAATTCATTATGTTAAAATATTTTATAAAAATGGTCAAACTATTCATTGCCTTGAGGCTAAATAATAATCAAATGAATAAAAAAGTCAAAAAATTCCCACTCCACTGTAAAATTCACCCCCCACCACCCCTTCTCCTAAAACCATCCATCATTTTAGCCTTATCAAATTTATTACAAATCCTCTTCCCAACACCCTCCCCCACTTTTTGGAGCTCTTAGTCTCATAAAAAAAACCTAAACCATTTCCCTAAGGAGGTTCTCAATAAGGATAATTGACGAGGTAAAATCCTCTTCCTTTTCCTTTTAATTTATTTTCATGTTATTTTCTTTAACTATTATCCTTCACCTCCTATAAAAACCCTAGAATGAAGTACATAAATATTACATCAAATATGAATTATATTCATTAAAACATATAATAAAACCATGATAGAACCATCCAGTTTTAGTGTCTTTAGAAACGGGGAATTATAAATAGCAGGTTAATAAGTCATCCTGCTTATTCCTTCAAAACAAGACTGTTTTGACATATCATACATAATACCATTCTTTATGACCTTGGGAATTAAACATAAGAAATGGTGATCTCAATTTCTTATTAAGGGTAAGAAAATAAAATATCAAGTTGAACATGAGCAGAATAATGTAAAATTATGAAAACTACTTTTTAAAATCATACCATGTATAACATGTATCAAAATATTTTTTTATGATATAAATCATGTAAATTCATAATATATAAATCAAAATGGAAAGTAATACATGAGAATACAACATTAGCATAAATCATGGAATTGGGTCAAAAAAATAAGCATAGAAAATCATGTCCATATTATCCAACACTCATTTCCAAGACTGTCATACTAGAGAAAGTACTATACAAAACTAAGTTTACTCATAATTACAACACTATATTACTAATCCATATTAACATGTCATTCTAGCTCTATATTTTTATACAATATTTACTTATTTTTCTAGTAATGCCTATCTCACAAGATAAAAATATTTATCCAATGCATTAGAGGGAGATATAGGTCCCACCTATATCATAATTAAATCATTATTATATGTTCCACAAAAACCTAAATCATTCATCATAAAATAAACCAAGGAATAAAATGGGTTTATTAAACATCATTCCACTATAACATAATCGATTTAAAATAAATAGATTTCAAAAATAAAATTCCATGAAAAACATTATAAATATTAATAATAATAGGGATTTTATAATTGAATCAAAAACCTATTAAATAATTCAATATTATATGGAAATTTTTTTTTTTGAACACTTGAAATTAATTCATTAAGAAAAAACCCATTCTTATTCAAAAAAAATTATTTTCACAAAATTACATGAAATTTTAAAAGAAAGTAATTTCATTAAATATAATAATTATATTTTTTAAGGGAAGATTCAAGGAAATTAGGTGTTATGATTGTGTAAAAATTAATTTTTGTATTATAAGTTAAAATAAAACATTCTTCATAACTTTTTTTCATAAATTCAAAAAATTACCTTATATCAAATCTGAAATAACATTCCTCTCATACAATTTAATATCAATTCAAAAAAGGGTAAAATTAACAATAAACAATAGTATTAGAATATAAATAATATTTTATATTTCATATGTTCAAATCATGTAAATTGATGATAAATATACCCTTGTAAATACATATGTATCAACAATTTCAGATAAAATGATATTGAAAAATTATCCTTTAATAATTTTTATTCAGTAAAATCATCTTCCTCGTAAAATAAAGAAAATTTTATTCATATGAAAATATCATAACATTAATAATATTAACTATAGAAATATTAATGGAGAACCTAAGCAGCATGCAATAAAAATAGGCGGCCTATAAGGTATATGTCCCACAAAAATAAAAGTGAGACAAAATAATCCCTTATTATTGGTACGATATCCATTGTTTATACCTGAACATCCTATATAATTATATAAATAATTTCATTGATTTATTCTAAAATCAAAGTCATTATTTAATATCATATATGATCACATTATCATCTGTTTGTTAATAACATTATTATGCATCCATCAGGTATTAGCTGCTTTATTTTCTTATTCTTGTTTCATCAGATAAGTTCTTATTACTCTTCTTAAATTATAGTTGTATCACATACATAATGATCTTAATATTAAATATATAATAATTTTTTTCTTTCAATTCATTTATATATTATTTCATTAATGGAACTCTTGTATAATATATCACATCACATCGTCATGATGGTAGGCTGCGTATACACACGTTTGATGATATCAATTCCATAGTTGAGGAATGGTATTAAATAATATGATGTATATAATATTTATGAATAAATATAATGTTATAATAATCATATAAATTCAAATTTCCATCATTATACCGATCCACATAAGGCGGTGATGAAAAACATATTACACCATGATGTAGAGATGGTAAGCTGTACGTATGCAGGCGTGGTGATTTCATTATTCGTAGGATTGATAGATGGTATAATATAACAGTTACAAAATTCTAATAACATATCAGTACTTAATTAATACAAGACTTTTTAAATTATAATAGAAACAACTCATGGAGAAGATTTATAAGAAGAAATCATTTTGAAAAAATCGGTAGAGGAGATTACCTCTTCCTCGACATCGTCCCTCTTGATCCTCCATTGGTAGCACTAGAGAAAGTCTATTGATATTTCCATATATTCAAGAATGTGAATATATAAGTTGAAAAGTTAAATGGTCTGGGGATGGGAGAGAGTTAAGGACCAATGTGATGTAATTCGGTGATGGAAGAGGCTCCCTTTTATAATTGAGGTGATTGGTATATTTGGAAACTCCAAATATATTAATTTATAAAAAACTCAAAACACATTAAAAAACCAAAAAAATGTATTTATTTTGAGAATTTGATGATATGATTTTTTAATATAATAAACTAATTATTTTTGAGAATTTTTTCTTTCCATTTAATCCTTATCATTATTTTACAATTAATTGTTTTCCTTTAATTTAAACTATGTTAACAAATTATTCAATAATAAAATAGTGTATGTTTTTTATATTTGATGTCAATTAAACCATAAATGAAAATTATATAATATTTTAGACAATACCATTATAATTTTTTATTTTTACAATATCTTTGGATTTTTAATTTATTTAGTACTACAATATTTTGAAAAAATATCAATAGGGTCAACATTGACACTGTTATTTAAATAGCTGTTTTTAAATTTTATTATAGAATGTTAACCTGGAGAAGTTTTTTAAATTTATTTCATAGGGGTAAAGTTATACTATAAATTATTTATATATTAATTGTCCCAAATTATTTTTATTTTTTATTTTTAATAACATTAATGTAATATTTCCATTAATAAAATAATTAGTACATCAGTTTTGTGTAATTATTTAATATATTTATTTTTTTGGTAAAAATAAAAAATAAAATAATTTGATGAAGATATGTTTTCTATATTTTGTATGAACACAAATAGTCCAATATATCTCTTATAAACTCCTACATTAAAAATGATATATTTATTCAAAATTGAATCTGACAACATTAATATCACATAAAATAAAATATTATAAGTATCATAATCTTTTATATATGGTTCCAAATGGCTAATAACACGACCCTTGTATTATTATCACCAAGATATACATGAAAAATAATTATTAATCACCTGTTTTGGTTTTATAATTATTATTATCATTTTAATAAAAAAAATATTATACTGATTTTCCATCAGTTAATAATTTTGACATCATAATGCATAATCAATTATGGTAAATATTTAATTCCTAAAACATGAAAATAAAATATCATGATAAAAATAATAATAATTCATATGAATATTGATATTTTAATTTATCTTCAATACAACCATATTTTATTAATGAAAAATTTATTATAATTTGAGTAACACATATTTAACTTTTCATTAAATAAAATTTATTAAATGTATTAATATTGTTCAAGGGAATCCTGAGGGTATAATTTAGACCCACGGATGGTTTAGGTTGAAAAGAAATCATACAATAATATTTTCACTTGTGTTAAGGTAACTTTATAATATGATATTTTCCCTTAATTACCCAATTTACATTTTCAAAATATTAGAAAATATTACTCAAGGTACTATTCAAAATACCCAAACATAAAAAAATTTCTATTTACATAATTTGGACGTACTGATTCCATATATGGAATTAAATTTTAATAATTAAAAATATATCAGTATTCAGTAATTAATTTAAAATTAATCATTTTGTCAGAATGAAAAATGGATTTTTAAAACATAAAACACTAAAAAATACAAAAAAAATTACCTCAAAATTCATAGTAACATTATTGGGATTGAACAAAATTATATTAAATGATAATAATATAATCTAATTTTACATTACAACAATTCAATAATATAATTAATCAACAATAATTATTTCAAAGAAAAAAGTTGTCTTCAATTAAAAATCAGTTTTTTACTACTCATCACAAGAAAAACATATTAGAAAAATATATTCAAAAATTCCAAATTAAATTTTTTTTATCTTAATTAATAATAAGAGGACTAAAATGAAAAATATGATTTCAAAAAAATTTCAAAAACTAGATTTAAATTGGTAGATCTATCAAAATGAGTAAGATTTTTTTTTGAAAAATACATCTTTTATCCGAAAAATTGAATATGTTCATATATCTTTTCTAGAAAACATATAATATTAAATTTAAACATTATATAGAATATATTAAATATATATTACCAAAATAATATCCATAAAAGTTGATTTTATTATTTTATAAACTCAGTTATTTCCATTTAAATAGTTTTTCAAATGAATGTAAATATTATTCATACCACCAGTATCATGACTAGTTTATAAGGTAACATAATTACAATTATTTTTTATCTTAAAATAAAAATATAAGAATATAAATAATATCAAAATAAAAGTAAATTGTGTTGATGATAAGCTAAGAATAGAGTTTTTTATTCTGGAAGCCATGATAATCTTGCATATAGATCAATGTTGTCGTGGTGTAGTATACAATATAAGTCTTCCATGAAATTTAAAAAATAATAATATCATAAAAATATTAGGGTGTTAGATTCTAAACCCATTAATATGATTTTTCCCACGAAATTTTCCTAGGTTATAAAATGATTAATAAATAACAGTTTATTTCAGAGAAAACCACATCTGAAAAACGAATAATAAAACATACCTTTTAAAAGGAATAGTTTTAAAATAACAGTTACCAAAAGTAAATCATAACTAGGTATCTGAAATGACAGAATAGATGAAGATTATTCATAGAGGAAAAGAATAAATAATTATAGAGATTGATAAAGATCACAAATCACCGAAAATTTGGTGATCTAGTGATGTTTATAAATCACAAAACCTTAAAATAAATAATAATGAAAGATATTATTTATGTCATAAAAATGATGATAATTATACACATGTTTACATCACGATCCATTTTTCCTATTGCAGAAGAATTATCATGATAATATATAGATAATTTTTCAGTACAATCTCACAATAGGTCTTGTCTTGAGTAAATTCACATTTAGTTCTTATTCGAAGAAATTATTTCGACTTTTTCAATATTGAAGAATATGTAGATCATGCGTTCCATAAATAAAATGATAGGTCCTTACAACTGTGTTTATCACACAATCAAATGATTCAAAAAGTTGTCACATATGGGTATGTCCACCTATGGTGAGGTGATACTAAAACATCATCCAAAGTATAAAATAACATTCCATAAATAGAAAACATTACAATCTTTTTTAAAGCTAAAAATAAAAAACATTATAAATTGTTTCACTAACTCTACTTAATATTTATCCCTAATATATCATAAGGTATCTTTTGTAGGTAACATTTCAAACATGTGATCAATTTATTCATGTATTCTCCTATGTGATGGTAATAACTTGAATTATCATATATACATATTGAAAAATGCATATTTCTATATTCCAAAAAATATTGGATATATTCCAAAAGTCTCAAAAAGTTTTATACTCTATCCAACATGGACAACACCATCATTAAAAAACATAATTAGTTATCATGAAAATAAAATCATCCATTTTATGCATTAAAATTTAACGTATCATTATCTAAACATAAGTATCATAACAATGGAGAAATATTAAGTGTTATCATTCCCTTAATCATCTGTCTTCTAAGAAAATAACCTTACCCTTAAATTGGTTTTATATATTTTCTTGACTATTAAAAATAACTATTATAATCATAAATTAAAAAATTATAATTAAAACACTTATATATTTCATGATTTATGTAACATATTATTTTAATTTGGAAAAATATACACCTCAATAATCAAACATTATTCTTAAAACATTACTTAGGATGCATCATATTAGTGTTTACGAAAATAAGAACAGTGTCTTAAGGTTACTAAACCTTAATCTAACCATTATTCTTAGGGTTAAAGTAAAAACTAATTTGTGAAGATCACATATATTTCACATATCATTTACAGTCTCTTTATCCTCAATAATATAACGATATACAATCCACCTTCAATATTTTATTTCTGATAATTCCACTTAGGATATCTGTATTCATAATCCTCATACATTCTAGATATGAATCATTCAAGGTTAACTATATTCTATATTTTTCTCGCTATGGACTGTGAGTAGAAAGAAAAGTGTGATCAATAAATACATAATATTAAAAAACACATCTGTAAGGTGAATAACTTATAATATTTCAATCTCTGATATATTACGTTTAATCATAGGTTTTTAATTATTTCCAAAAAACACTAAGATTTTATCCTTTACTAATACTTACCCTTAGTATTTCCCATGAAATATAATTTTAAATACATCTAGATATCTCAGTAATGTTTTCACATCCTAGTTTCCAAAAGTTAACTAAACCTTTCTCCTAATACCAACTATAAAGACCCAAGATTGATCTACATAGATATTGCTTCAAAATTGAAGAATATTCATTAAAAAATATAACAAAACCATGAAATATCCACATTGTTTTAGTGTTTTTAGAAACTAAGAATCTTAGAAAAGTATTTCATAAAACATCCCACTAATTCCATTATATGTAGTTCTCTTTTTCACATATCTTACTCAATACCTTTCTTCGTTACTTGGGGAAAATAAATATAATAAATGAAGAGATCATATAATAACAAAGGGTTTAAAAATGAAATTTTAAAATGGAAGAAGAATATAAGAATGTAAAAAATTGAACATAACTTTTTAAAATCATACCATATATAAAATATATCAAAATATCGAGTCATGAAATAAATCATGGATGTTCATAAGACATATTTCTAAAAGGAACATGTGCCTTCATAAAAATGTTTTTTCATAAACCATGGAATTATAGAAAACACATTAGCGTAGAACATCATTTCCATAATAGCCAAACCTCATTACGAAGACCATAATAGGGGAAAAATCATATACTGAATGGAGATCATTTTGTATTCTAGACTTGTATTACTAAACCAGATTTACTTTTCATTCTAGCCCTATATTACTAAACTAGATTTACGTATTATTCCAATAATTTTTATATCAAGAGATATAAATATTTATCCAATGAATTAGAGGGAGATATAGGTCCCACAAATATCATAAGGAAAGCATTCTTACATGGGCCATAATTATGTAAATCATTCATTATTTCAAATCCAATGGAATAAGAGGTGTTTCCAAAACATCATTCCACCATAACATAATTGATGTAAAAAATATATTTAATAAATATAATTTCTTCAAAACATAATAAAAAACCTAAGAATGTCATGTCTAGTATACATGAAACATATACCTATTAAATAATCCCATATTAAAAGGAATATAATTTTTTTTGAATACTTGAAATTAAGTTATTAGGAATATATCCTTTATTATCCAAAAAAATTAATTTCTCAAAATTTCTCAAAATTTTAAATTTAAATAATTTCATTAAACATAAACATAAAATCATATAAAAAACATTCAAGTAAGTAAGGAATTATGAAAGTGAATTAATTAATTCTTTGAGAAAAATTTAAAAGAAAACTATCTACTCCTAATTATATTGTAATGTTTAAAATTATCACATATCGAAAATGAAAAAGGATTCATTTAATACCATTTAATAAATATTAACCAATGGGTAAAATTGACTTTAAACAAGAGTATATTATTATTAAAAATATTTTATAATACATATTGATAACACTATCTCATTTATGATAAATATACCCCATTAAATACTTACATATAAACAATCTCAAATAAATTGAGATTTCAAAATTTTCCCTTACCAATTTATAATCATCCAAATCATATGCCTCATAAAATAAATAAAATTTTATGAATATTTAAATATCATAACTATAATTGTATGAATTATAAAAATAATCATGGTAAACATAAACCCTACAAAAAAGAAATATGTGGTTTATAAGGCATATATCCAATGAAAATAAAAGTGATATAAAATAATCCCTTTCGTTAGGTACGATATCTTTTATATGTATCTGAAACACCATTATATTTATGAAATTATTTAAATTACTTATTCTATAATAATATCCATTTTTCTAATATCATAAAAGATCATATTATCATCGTTTTGTCAATATCATTATTAGTCATCCATTGGGTACTAATAGTTGTATTTTTTTATATATGTTTCGTCAGATAAGTTCTTGTCCCTTTTTTAGATTGTAGTCATTTAAATTCCCTAATGATATTAATATTATACATATAATATTTTTCAATAAATTTTTATAATAATTAATTAATGGATATCTTTTATAATGAATCACATCACATCATGGAGAGTGTAGGTCGTACATACGCACGAGAAACAATATCATTCCCAAAATTGTGGAATGAAATTGAATTAGATGGTGTATAAAATATTTAATAATCAATATCATGTTATAATAATAATAATATATAGTTATTATTTCCATAATTATACCCTTCCAAGTAAGGTGGTGATGAAAAATAGATTACACACCATTGTGGTGATGGTAAGATATACATACACATGTGTTGTGATTTCATTTTTTATACGATTGATAAAAGATGGAATATAATTATTAAATAATTATAATAACATATAAGTATATAAGTGATTACCAAGTTTTTAAATTAGAATGGAAACAACTAATGAAGAGTAAGTGAAATAACAATGAATTTTGATGGAATCGGTAGAAGAGACTACATATTCTTCAACGTGCTCCCTCTAGATCTCCACTAAAATGCATTAGAGTTAGTATTTTAAGAATAAAAGATCTTATTGAATGCGAATAAGGATGTTTGTGAGGTAAATGGTCATGGGACGACTAATCTTGATGTTTCAATGGGAAGTGAATATGTGAGGGAGGAGGTTCCCTTTTTTTGGTGAGGGTAATTTTTGTAAAATCAAAAAATATTAATTTATAATAAACTCAAACCACATCCAAAGACTTAAAAAATGTCATTATTTATAATATGATATGCGATATGGTTTTAATTTCATCATACAATAATTTTTAGACATTTTTTTACTTCATTTTAGTCCTTATGATTTTGTTTTACCCTTTGTTACTCCATTTCACTTTTAACTAAGTTAACAAACAATTCAATATTAAAATAGTTAATATTTACTTATTTGATTTCAATTAGAACATAAATGATAAACATAGAATATCTTTATGTAAAACGCAACTTTTTTATATTTTTTTAAAATTTTTTATAATTTTAATATAATTTAATAAAATAGTGTGGTGACAAAATATCAATACTTTAAATTTGGACACTATTCATTTACTGGATATTTAATAATATCAAGAAATAATGGTATCCTTGAGCTGAATATTTTATTATATCTATTTAATGTCAATATTATATATAGAAATTTTGAATATATTTAATATCCTAAATAATTTTTTTAGTATTTTAAATAAACATATTTTTATATTTTAATTAATAAAATTATTAATACCTCATTATTTTTTATTTATTTGATATACTTATTTTTTGGGAAAAAAATTGAAAATAATGTACTATGACAAATATAAATCCTCTAGGATTTATATGAATATTTATATATGATTATATATTCTATAGAATAATACATTTATAATATTTTATGTATTAAAACATCAGTGTGATAACATGAACATAACGTTAAAAAATATTATAAGTATACTAATATTTTCCACGTGGTTCCAAATGGCAAATAACTTTACCATTGTACGATTATAGTTGATATATAATCCACCAATATGATTTGGTCTAGTTGTTTTGTCTTTATATAGTTATTATCATTTTATTAAATAATATTTTATTGATTTTCCATCAATTAAATAATTTTCACATCATTAATGTATAATCCTTTAGGGTAATTAATTATTTCTTTAAAATTAAAAATAAAAATATCATGATAGAGAAATTTTTTTATTTCATATTAAAATTTAATATAGATTTTATCTTCTTTTTAATGTTATTTTAAAAATGTTTATGCTATTAATATTTCAGTATAATATATTTATCTTTTCTTTTAAAAAAAATTAAATTAAATGTCCTAATATCAAACAAGTGCCTTTCAATGTGTATCATTTCGACAAACAAAAAGAATGATATTTACATAATATGGATTTACTGATTAAATTTATGGAATCCTTTTATAAAAATTGAAAGCATAAATTATATAATAATTAATTTAATATAAATCCAGTCGTTAGAATGACAAACAGGTTTTTAAATCTATAAACATTGAAAAAGATTGAAATGATTTTACCTCAAAATTCATGGTAAAATTAATTACACTTTTAAAAATTATATTAAGTGATACAAATATATTCTATTTGTACTTTAAAACCACTCAATAATATAATTTATCTGCATAAATCATTTCAATGAAAAATATTTTTTTTAATTTAAATTGTGTATTTTTTTTTACTATTCATGAAAACATAAAACTTATTGGGAAAAATATCAAAATATCATCTAAAGAAAATTTCTATATCCTTATTCAAAATAATAAGTTCATTTTGTTAAATATAATATATACAAGTGTCATGGCCCGTCCCCCGGGGCATGTGTCGTAACTACCCCAAGCCAGCCTTCCATAGGCCAGGGGCTGGCGACTAGTACCAAAGGTGTAAATCCCTATAAATGGGAAGAAATTTCCTTTATAAAACATAAACACACACACACAGCCAGAGTATAAGCATAATAAAACATTAAGTAAACACTATATTACAAAAGATGTGCTGGAATTAAAGGGGCTAGAAATACATACCCAACAGTAATGTACAAGAAAAAGACAAAACATCAGGAAGGTGTCAAGCTGCTCCTGGATCGTCCTCCGGAGCTTCCAACCTGGCGGGTAGGTATATGTGGCCACCTTAGCTCTCCACTTCCATCTATCTCCTCCGGTTACTGTCTCGTCATGAATTACACCTCCGGGTACCGTCTAGCTCTTCAAGCCTCAACCATGATCAGTGCTGTCCGTTGTCTGCAACCCACACAACGAGGTGCGGGCGTAGCCCGTGCAGGGGTGAGTATAACAATACTCGGTAGGGACCCCGAGACCCTCTTGGTCTCACTAAATTCAACATGGAATAACCACAAAGACAAATCTCAACAGATAACCTTTACTTAGGTATATTCCCAGACATATACCTATGTTATCAAGTAACACATCTCAATCCAGATGAAAACACCAAGATCATTGACTCAGCTCAAACCAGGATTTTCATTATCGACACCACAACTGCTGGAGAACTCCTTCATTTTCCGAGTACAGTGTAACTGTCACAACTCTGAGGCGCTACTCACTAACCATATACTGCTAAGGTACTCCTCCTGTCGAGTACTGCAGGTCTCCTGCCAAATATCGGGCGCACAGGCCATTGTGGGTTTGCCGCCAAATACCATGCGCTCCCCCTAATTTCCTACAGAGGTACTCCTTCTGTTGAGTACCGTAGGTCTACTGCCAACTACCAGGCACACCGTCTGTTGTGGTTCTGCCGCCAAATACCAGGCACTCCATCCACTGGGCTAATCGAATCACTCCGAGTCGAATCGGTCAAGCAGTCATCATGTCTACAGCTACTAGGTCTCCACACTCCGTACGCTCGTCTTCGGGAGGGTCTGCTTCATGAGCTATTTTTTATTACTTCCAAGTGTCATGAATTATCACCTATAAATAAAACAAATGATCACCTTGTCATAGGGGTCTCAACGCAACATATGGAACGTCAATCAGACACCGGGTCTGTGAGTTATTAGCTTTCCTATTCCAGGGGTCCTGTAGGTTTTTAAGCTAAATTCAGCCCGACCGTACCCCAATACCATCTGAATCCCACAAAGATTATTCCAAAAGAATCGTCTCATCATGAGGAATCTAACGTAGTTTACGGAACGTCAATCGGACGTCCTGTCCTCAAGTTATAAGTGTTTCCACTCCAAGGGCCTGGTTGGTTTTGGGCTCGAACCAACCGGGACATACCCAAACATTTCCGAAATATTATGTTTGATATCCTGAAACGACTGTATCAATAAAAGGAATCCTACTCAACTAACGATGCGTCGATCGGAGGTCCGTAGCACAAGATATGTCTGTTTAACTGAAAACGGTCTAAAAATGGGTGGTCTGGGCCCGGTCCGACCTGGCCCCACCCACCCTGGGTCGGCCCGAATAGGGTCGACCTGACCCGGGTCTGGGTCTGACCCGGCTGGCGTGGCCCGGCCCGCAGCTGGGCCAGCCTGGCCGAGCAATTACGTGGTGCATGGGAGGGGGCGCTGATTAGAACAAGTGGCACCGCTGCCACCTTCAGGCGGTCGGCCAGTGATGGCTGCCTCCTCCGGTCACTGACACTGCCGTGCCGGTGAGGCGCGGTGGCAACGTCTTCCGCGAACCACTGGACGCGCTCCATTGGTCCGATTCACCCACCTTCTGCAACTGCGGCTCTCCCGGGACCTGTTCTTCACTACGACGACTTCAAATTGCCAATGCAGCCCTGTTCCACGTCATCCGTCAGCCCGCACAAAAAAACAACTAGCGGAGGGTGCATGCTTTTTCATTAGCTCTTGCCCTCCGCGTTAGAGGCTCAAACATTAAATTCAATGACGAATTATGGGTATAAAAACAAAAAAAACCCGACCTCGATTATGGTTTGTTCGTCATAGACACGGAAAGTGTTGTCGCTCCGTCAACGCCGGGAAAGAACTGTTGTCATTAGAGACTTCCCCGTGGTTGTATTTCCTCTTTTGATGCGGAGGAAGTAGAAGAGAAGTCATGTCGTCAGTGACATAATGTTCTTCATTGGAGGCGTTCTTTGTCGAAGAGGCGTCGTTCTTCATGGAAGGATGGTGTTCTTCGTTGGAGAAGAACAGTTCCTTATAAATTCTCCCAAGAGCTCTCCCACCAATATTACTAACCCAAATTAAAAAAAGGCTCTCCCATTTTTAATAAGTGCTGAGAAATTCAAAATAATTCAAACTCTTCAAATTAATTGATTGAAATGTGTTGGCATAATTGATAAGGGAGACAGAGAGAGAGATGAGAGGTCTCATTTATGGAGGGGAGAGGAAGAGTTTACATAATAAAGAAGGGGGTTTAAGAAGTTTAGGGGACGGTGAACGGTTGGGGCTCATGTGGGCCCCACCTTTCAAATATCCACACATGGGAAGTTGGATGGTTGTGGGTCCCACCAACAACTTCCCATGGGAGGGATTAACTTCCAATGTTATAAAAAAATTGTTCTAACAATTTTATTTTTTTTTAAATAATTCCCCAATTATTAATCATCAACCCACTTGAAATTCTACTGGTAAAGGTCCCCTTAAGCAATTACCAGCGCTGCGAGTTCATCGGTGCCCTCAAATTTTAATTCTGAGCACCAGTTCAAAAGATAGAAAAAATTGCTTGTTCTTTTACTAAACGTACCCAAGCTAAACTTCAGAATTTGATTCCGGGCACACCGGGCCTCAGAATCAAGTGTCGTTAGAAGCCATAGTCTCGTAAAATTATAGGGTATTTATGAAAAAAAATATCCATGAAATTTTAGGGTATTGACATTACTCCCACCTCCAGGATTTATGTCCTCGTAAAGCTACAACTCACACTAGGAAAACTATAGGGTATTGAGCACGCATCTGAGCCTCTTGCTCCCATGTGCTTCCATGGATGATCATGTGCTGCTAGTGAATGCGCACCAGAGGATTCGACCATCCACATAGGACCCGCTCTTGTCGATCCTCAATCTCTACTGGAACCTCTATGAATGTCTCCTCGTCATCGGTATCCAGCTCCCTGTGGTCGATGAAGTGAGACAGGTCGTGCACGTATCTCCTCAGCTGAGATATGTGGATGACGTCGTGCACCTGGTGCAACTAAGGTGGACGAGCCAAGCGGTAAGCCACCTAACCTAGTCTGCTGATGACCTTGAAAGGTCCGATGAAACGTGAAGAAAACTTTCCACCCAGGCCAAATCTCCATAGACCTCGTCGAGGTGAGACCTGTAAGAAAACGTGGTTTCCATCCTCAAAGACGAGTTGTCTACATATCCTATTATCATAGGACTTATGTCTGCTCTATGCAGTATTCATCCGCTCCTGGATGATATGTACCTTCTCTAACGTAGTCTGCACCATTTCTGGTCCTACAAGAGCTGCTAATATTTCCCCTTTTCCGAATAGAGAAATCTGGTCTCATCCTCTAGATGAAACATGATCTTTTCCAAATACAGTCAATCCTGATAGAAATGATACTAATTCATGTCATGGATGAAATCATAAGTCCTCGACACTACTACCAATATATCCAACTGTCAATCTTGCCTCCAAGGGTTGAGTCACACTGTCGACATTAGTGTGTGGTCACTAAGTCTCCTCTAGTATGAATCTCAAAAGTGAGGGTCAATTCAACACTTTTAACCGAAACATCTCAGTATCAACCACACAAAAAAAATGGAAAGTAAACATCACAAGGACTAGTGTATTTTATTATTATAGCTCGAAGTACAAGGACACATAACAACCACAAACAACAACATCATGGAAACTAGAAGCACCAAGAACAAAGTCCTCCATGCATAGAACTAGCCCCGCTCCTGTCCACCTACTTCCAGAGCTTCATAGTAGTATGCTTCTGCTTCCTGGAGTTGTGCTCTCCTATATCCACCCATTCCCTAAAGTCGGGGAGGACCACCGGGTGGTAGTGGTGGAAACACCTCGAAGTGTCTTCCTCTACCAGCTGTACGACCAGCACCTCTTCCACAGTATCCTGCTTCTTGCGGTCTGACTTGAACGAATCTCTACCTCTGCCTGGGAGGTCCTTCTTCTTTCTGCTGATCGTATGTACGGCGGGTCGGACAGTCATGTTTCATGTGACCAAGTCCGCCGCAGGATTAACACTACCTTCTACTGGCACAATTGGCTCTGTCCCCACTCTGGTTTCCCCGCACAACTGAACCAGAGTCGTGCAGTCGGCCACCGGTGGGTCTGGTCCTTTTGGACCCCAGTGTCATCTATCTACTGCCAGCTACAGAAGACTCCACTGCAAGTCGAGTAGTGGTGGGTCCTACTACTGGAGACTGCTCAGCAAGGAAACTCTCCTCTATAAGGGCTTGCTCCAACACTCTCGTCTGCGTTGGAATGTTGTGAGAGATAACTGATGCTCTGATCTCTCGCCTGATTCCCTGCTCGAAGGTTCGGGCCCTGAAGAACACATCTTGTACCATATTAGTGGAGTAGCGCGAGAGGTCTGTGAACCTCATTGTGTACTGAGCTACACTCATGTTACCCTGCTGCAGTTGAAGTAGCTCCTGTATCCGCACCGCTCGAACGGTGGCTGGTACAAACTATACCCGTAACATTCTCTCGAAGTCTTCCCAAAGAAGTGATGCCTCGTCATGAATATAGAGAATCAGGCTCCACGATCTTCCTATTGCTGCCTGAAAGAGGCTGGCATCAAATATCATCCTGAAGTCCGCTGGTGTACCTACTAGCCTAAAGACTCTCACCCCAGCCTCCAGCCAATCCTCAGCAACTTGTGGGTCCGTCACTCCCCAAAACCTGGGTGGCCTCTGGCGCCGGAACTCGTGCAGTGCGCTCAAGCAGCGTGCATCGCCTGCTGCTGGGGTTGGTGGAATCGGTGGCCCAAATGAAAATAGTACCCCTGGTACCTCCGCTGGTGCCTCATCTTGGAGGGTGCCATGTACTGAGGCCTCGTCGCTCGGCGGGATATCAGTACGTACAACTCTCGGGGCTGTAGCCAGTCATCTTCAGGGAGGCATCCTGAAAGAAATAGATATGACACCGTCAAAATACTATACCTAGAGAGCTGACCTGGTTAGATATGACTTAAAAACAATCTTTTGAAAACACACACAGAATTAGTGTTTTTGTGCACTAAGTCGTAAATCAGAAGTCATGGTGTTGGTGTATGGATAAGTCGGCCGCCCGCACAAACACTAGACTCTCTGAACTGAAGACCACACTTAGTACCATTAACACTATTGCTTCATAGAAACGAAATATCAAAGTCCTAAGTTCTGTGGTAGAACTGAATCCTCTGATACCAATTTGTCCCGACCCATCTCCTAGGGCCAGTGTCGTAACTACCCCCAGCCCGCCTTCCCTAGGCTAGGGGTTGGCGACTAGCACCAAAGGCGTAAATCCCTATAACTGGGAAGGAATTTTCTTTATAAAACGCAAACACACACACACACAACCAGAGTACAAGAGGAAGAAAACACTAAGTAAACACTTTATAACAAAAGCTATGCTGGAAGTAAAGGGGACAGAAATACAAGCCCATCAGTAAAGTACAAGGAAAAGACAAAACAATAGGAAGGTGTCAAGGTGCTCCTGGATCGTCCTCCGGAGTTTCCTACCTGAAGGGTTGGTATAGATGGCCACCTCACCTCTCCACATCCATCTTTCACCTCTGGGTACCATCTCGTCATGAAGTCCACCTCTGGGTACCGTTCCACTCTACAAGGCTCAACCACGATCAGTGTTGTCCGTCGTCTGCAACCAACACAACGAGGTGCAGGCGTAGCCGGTGCAGGGGTGAGTATAACAATACTCAGTAAGGACCCTGATGCCCCCAAGGTCTCACTAAATCCAACAAAGATAAACCAAAAAGATAGATCTCAACAACTAACCTCTAATTAGGTATATGCCCATACATATACCTATGTTATCAAGGAACCCATCTCAATAACGAGGAAAACACAAATATCATTGACTCAGCTCAAACCATGATTTTCATTATTGAAAACACAAATTCTAGAGAACTCCTGCTCTGTTGAGTAAAATTCCCTTGTCTCGACATTGAGGCGCTAATCACTAACATTATAATGCTGAGGTACTCCTCCTGTCGAGTACCACGGGTCTGCTGCCAAATACCGGGCGCTCCGTCTGCTGTGGGTCTGCCGCCAAATATCGGACGCTCCCCCTAATAGCCTACAGAGGTACTCCTTCTGTCGAGTACCGCAGGTCTGCAACCAACTTCCAGGTGCTCCATATGTCGTGGGTCTGAAGCCAAATACCGGGAGCTCCATCCACTGGGCTAATCGAATCACTCCGAGTCGAATCTGTCAAGTAGTCGTCAGGTCTACAGCTAGTAGGTCTCTGCAATCCATACTCTCTTCTCCGGGACGGTCTGATCCACGAGCTACTGGTCGTTACATAAAAGTGTCACAAAGTCTCACGTAGAAGTAACACAAGGTATTACCTCGTCATAGGGGTCTCAACGCAACAGACGACGTGTCAATCGGAAACCCATTCTATGAGTTATTAGCTTTTCTGTTATAGGGGCCCAATTGGGTTTTTAAGCTAAAATCAACCCGACCATACTCCAATATCACCTGAATCCAACTAAGAGTATTCCAAATGAATCATATCATCAAGATGAATCCAACGAAATTGAAAACACGTCATTCGGACGTTCGGTCCTCATGTTATTAGCATTTCTGCTCCGAGGGCCTGGTTGGTTTCAGGTTCGAACCAACCCGGACATACCCAAACTTCACTGAAATCATGAGTGTAATATACTAAAACGACCGTCTCTATCCAAGGAATCCTATGCAACAAACGATGCATCGATCGGAGGTCAGTAGCTCAAGATATGTCTATTTAACAAAAAACAGTCCAAAAATTGGGTGTCTGAACCCGATCCGACCCAGCCCAACCCACCCTGGGGAGTCCCGAACCGGATTGACCTGACCTGGGTCCAGGTTCGGACCAGCAAGCACGGCCCAGCCCCCGTCCGGCCACGGTTTGGCAAGCCAGGCCAAGCAATTACACGGAGCGGGGGGGAGGGGGTGCAGTCCCATGCTGATTGGAACCGGTGGCGCAAGCTGGCACTGCCCCCGGTCGTCCCGGATCCCACACGGCCGTGGGATACACCGCATCACCGCCGCTGATGTTACCATGGCAGATCTTCTTCGGCAGCGCACTGGGGCGCCGCAACCACCAGGCGGCCAGCCAGCGCCAGCACCGCCGTGCCGGTGAGGCGTGCCGACATTGTCTTCCACGGACCACCGAACGCACTTCGGTGGTCCGATTTTCCCACCGTCTGCGCATGTGCCTCTCCCACGAGCTGTTCTTTAGTGCGAAATCTTTAAATAACTGATGCGGCCCCATTTAACATTTCCCGTCATCCCACGCACAAAATAACAACCAGTGGAGGGTGCGTGCTTGTTCGTTAGCATGTGCCCTCCGCATTAGAGGCTCAAACATTAAATTCAATGATGAGTGATGGGTATAAAAACATCACAAATCCCCTAACTCAATTATGGTTTGTTCATCGTAGATGTGAAAAGTGTTGTCTCTCCATCAACGCTAGGAAAGAACTGTCATCGTTGGCGCATTCCCTACCGTTGTATTTCTTCCCTTGATGTGGAGGAAGTAGAAGAGAAGGCACATCATCAGTGACTCCGTGTTCTTTGTGGGAGGCGTTCTTTGTCAAAGAGGCATCATTCTTCGTGGAAGGATGGTGTACTTCATCGGAGAAGAACACTTAATTCTAAATTCTCCCAAGATCTGTCACACCAATATTTCCAACCCAAATTAATAAAAAAAAGGCTCTCCCATTTTTAAGAAGTTCCATGTAATTCAAATTAATTAAAACTCATTAAATTAATTGATTGAAATGTGTTGGAATAATTTATTAGGGATAGAGAGAGAGAGATGAGAGGTCTCATTTATGGACGGGGAGAGGAAGAGTTTGCACAATAAAGAAGGAGGTTTAAGAAGTTTAGGAGAAGTTTAATGGTTGGGGCTCGTGTGGGCACCACATTTCAAATATACACACATTGGAAGTTGGATGGTTGTGGGCCACACCAACAACTTCCCATGGGAGGGATTAACTTCCAAAGTTATAAAATAAAATTGTTCTAAAATTTTTATTTATTTTAAACTTATTCCTCGATTATAACCCTCAACCCGCTTAAAACACAACCTTTAATGGACCCCTTAAGCAATTACCAGTGCTGCATGTTCATCGGTGCCCTCAGATTTCAATTCCAAGCACCGGTTCAAAAGACAGAAAAACCCGCTAGTTCGTTTACTGAAATTCCATGGTATTTAAGAAAAATTTTCCATGAAATTTCCATGTCTTTTTATCTACTGTAAAAACCTATATTATATTATGTTCTCCATTTAAAGGAGGAAAAACTACATTTTTAATGATATTCATCTTCTATTCAGAAAATTAAATTTTTTTTATATCACGTCTTAAAATAATATAAGATTAATTTTAAACATTATATTGAATATATTACATTAAAAAAATCAATAAATAGTGATTTTATTATTTTATAAAATCACTTATTTTAAATTAAATAGTTTTTCAGAAGAATGGAATTATTTTTTATAGCCACCACTATAATGACTAGGTTAAAAGGTAACATAATAATATTTAGTTATTCACATAAACTCAGACTTGCATGAAATGAATTTTATCATAATCACCTGAAATTGTATGAAATAAAATAAATTCATAGTGTTGCAAATAAAATAATCTAATTTTGTGTTGCATATAGCGCGATACTATCTCGAGGTAGTAGGAAACACAATATATCAATGAAACTAAAAAAAACACCCTAAATATCTCTGGTTGTTACACCTCCCATCATCCAAAATTCATGAAAACTCCAATAACATACATGTACATAAATTGTATTATTCAAATGGAATAATCCATCATCAGAAACCTTCTCCTCTCCCTATCATTCTTAAAATTGAAATTTCTTCTATGTGGTGTTGTGTCATCACCTTCAAGGATAAAAACCTTTGATTCCCTCAAGGTTCTTCGTAAAAATATATTAATTGTTGAAAAATATAATAATATATATATTATAACCAATTTTATATTCTTGGTATAACATATTTAAAAATACTGAATTATTAATCAATATGAATTTTTTTATCAATAGTCAAAGTAATAATCTAAATAATTGTCAGTAAATATCTTATCTAATGATTCATCTGTATACCATAACATAAAATTATTTATATAACAATTTAAAATTGCAGATGTTTATCAATTACATATAACTCTAAATTTATAGAATTATACACGATTCTAATTGACTCCATTAATTGAAAATTAGGGAACGAATCATGAAAACTAAAAAAATAAATGCTCCTAATATATATAATTGTATATTATAACTCATAAAAATACCATAAAATGTCTTACTAGAATTATTAAAAATCAATTTCATGTATAATTATTTTTAATAAATTTACTAATTTATTTAATTTGATAATCTAAGACATTAAGGACAACATGAAAAACACTTTTAGAAATAAGTTAAGGGTTTCTACATGAACCTTCATTTTTCTATCAATTTATTCTATAAAAATATTTACCCCAATGTAATCCTTCTTTATTTTTGTGTAAATACTTTATATTCTATTTATATGTTCCAAAATAATATATCATTATCATTTTGTCTTTATTTTATGGTAAATACTTTTTTTCATGTTTTGCTTCTTAATTCTTCACGATAAACAAGCCTAATTATTTGGGATGTCCTGATTTATTACACCTTCTTAAGTATCATCCACAATCATTTGAAGACTAAAATTTTATGATTCACTAATTTTTTTCATGAAATTGTTTTTTTATTTCTAGTATTATACAGTAAATTATGACAAATAAAAATGACATTTCCGAAATAAATCTTCTTCGAAATGTAAAAGGGGTATTTATCTCAAAAAATTCCTCAATTATTTTATTCATGTATATTAATTTATTTCAATACATCTATTTAATTTTATGATTTATTGAGATTGATATTTATATTTTATCATCAAAAATATTTAATCAAATGTTTTATGATTAGTTTGATTATGGATGTTTGATCTTGATACAATTCATCATTCTACATGGAATGGTAAGTTGTTATGTTTACAGATTAGGTAAATATATATGCATTTATTATGTTTTTTATGTTTATCCTTGTTCATATGTTGATTGAATTAGACTTAATATGGGATGGGTGGGGACCGAAATAGCACCTCGATGCATCTGTAGGTCTCATGAGACAAACTAGACTATGTTTTCCCCTTTATTTATGGTATCTTGGATGAGTCATTAGAAATATGTTTATAGTGTTTAGTATTATGAATTACCACATTATGAAACAATTTATTGATTTTCCATGGGTATATCCAACTATTATCATACCCATGATTACTGTTTATTATAGATTTATTTAATCAGTTTTTATTCCTTCCATTTTTTGCTCAACATTATATTTTAATAACCTATGTTTTTAGTTTTTTACAATGTATTATTATTTATGTTTATGATATCTTTTTCTATATTACATAACCTTACTATGAATCATAGATACCCCCTTTCATATTTTTTAGTTATCCCTCGAATGTGAAGATCGATATTAATAAATACTTATAAGGATCATTTATGGGTTATTGATATTTCTATTAGAATATCTATATGGTGTTTCCTTTCAAAGTTGAAATTAAAAAGATATGTTTCAAAATGGTTTTACCAAACCACTAAACAATTTTGTTCTTTGGAATACGGCATCCTTTTTTATTATGCCAATGTCTCTAGGCATCTGGGGTTGGGTTACTTACAATAATGACTTATAAATACTACCACAATCTAATCGTGGTAATCGATAATTACTTTATTCAATTTATTATTTATCATGGTGGTAATTGGTATTTCATAATAGAATTTATATAAATCAATAATGACCCAACGTCAAACATACATTTTTCATGAATAAATCGTCATTATTAACCCACAATTGATGATTTGTAGAGTAGAGGTGAATATAGTAAAATTATTCGTATCAATATTGTTGATAAAAAAAGTTGAAAATATTTTGTTTAGTTTATTTATTTTGGTTAGTGATCCTTTAATTTTTTTATAAGGAATAAAAAAACATTGACCCATCATTCGGTTGGAACCATGGTATTCTATGAATGATTTGGAGCATGGTTTGTGTTTGTTGTCAATCCTCAGTGGAGGTTCAGAATGTGTACCAGCAATGAGATCATACAGTTCAAGAAGGCAACAGTATTGAAGGTGGCGCCGTTTCCCAGTGTTTTCCAAATTTTTGGGCCTGAAAATTGAGAAATGGAGAAAAGTGTTTTTGGCAAAGAGACTTGCGCGCCGTGTACTTGAAGGAGATGAAGCGTGCATGCCATATGTTTGTAAATATCAAAACATGGGAAAATGGCAAAGGGATAAGGGCCGCGCATGTTTTTGGGCTGCTCGCGCAAATGATCTGCGCGCCGTGAAGAGACTTGCGTGCCAATGCATTGGAGGATTGGAAACTTGTGCGTTTACTGTTTTTCAAGATTATAACTTAAAAATATGTCAAAGGAAAGAAGGTCTTGCAAGTATTTCTGTGGTCACTCAAGTGAGTAGCGCAACAGAGGTTAGAGAGGGTGAGTTGCTCGCCGGAACCTGCGTGCCGAGGGAAGACTTGCGCGCCACCGCACAGGGGGTCCAGTTTGCCTATAAATAGAGGACCACCCCTCCTCATTTGTAACGAAGTTCGAGACTTAGAGATTTATCGAACTCTCTCCGTGCAAGTGGTTGAGTCGCGCAAGTGGTTATTGGGTCACGCAAGTTGAGGCTGCGCGTCCAATGTGGTTTGGGATTTAGAGGCGCTGAGTCGCGCAAGTTTGGAGTTCAAAGAGGCAGTGTCACACAAGTTGTTTGGAGTCACCTGCGCGCCAAGTTTGTACCACGCAAGTGACTTGTGCTCCATTCTTGAAACTTTTGTGCCGGATCTTGGAGAAGCGCGCCAGGGTTGTTAATGTACATCCATCCTTTTTAAGCTGCACGAAAGCTGGAGGATCATCTGGTACCATCAACGCAAAGTGTGATTCGTATTTAGGTGATAGTTGGACTTCAACAGAGCATCTATATACAATAGAGGATGAATTATTATGCAATTATGAAGAGACCTTCACATCTATAAACTAAGTGCGGCTTTACCAAGGGCAGTGAGCCAAGGGTGTCAATGGTAGTGACCCGAGGGAAGTAGTGAGCTATCCCTGAACCTTTGTTAAGATAGTGAGCCTGGGATAGAGTGATTGTTCCCGAACCTTTTTAATCCACAGCTAGTGAAGATTAGTGGAATTTGGTACGACCGACAACTTTTCGGTGTATGCTCCATGGACATATCCCTTAGTGGTGAACCAAGTAAAAAAGTGATGTGTCTTCTCTGTGCATGTGAATGAATTCTTTATGGTCATATTCATCATACAGGTTCAACAAGTTCCTACCAACGTGGGAACAAGATCCATCACATTGAAAGAAAAAGTTGTCACCCTGATTCACCCCTCCCCTCTCAGGGTGTCCCGGGGTTCTTTATGTGGTATCAGAGCATAAAGGATGCTGGTGTTGAATCTGTCCTTTATCATCATAGAGGATGCAATCAATGTTAGGGGAGTCCCTCACTTCGATGGAAGTAATTTCTAGATCTAGAAGAACAGAATGAGATCTCATCTAGGATCTCTTGAAATGGATGTTCTCTTTTCTACTGTGCAAGGAATACATGTCACTGATCCAACAGGCCTGGCTATGACTGAATCAGACAAGAAAATTCTTGATGCAGATGCTAAAGCACAAAATGCACTCACTTCAGCTCTTTCTGATCAGATTTACCTAAAGGTGACGAATTGCACCTTAGAAAAATACATGTGGGATAAACTCGAGAATATTTATGAAGGAGATAGAAAAGTGAAGGAGGCGAAGCTGCAAGTGTTGCACAATCAGTTTGATTATCTGAAGATGCATCCAGACGAGAATGAAAACTCATTCTTCAATCGAATTACAGAAGTGGTTTGAGCAACTCGGGGTCTAGGCGAAGAAATAAAAGTCATTGATATTGTAAAAAAAATATTAAGAAGACTTCCACCTATTTACAATGCAAAGGTGTCAGCCCTTGTGGAATAAGATCATTCAAAAATTCCTATGGATGATCTACTGAGCATCTTGGTAGCATATGAAATGAGATTCAAACCAGAAGATGCTATGACTCATGTGATCAAAGAAAATGGCATTCAAGGGCATGGCTAAACTGAAAATCTCAAAACATAGTAGCGGTGAAGATGACGAAGAAAAATAAATTCTTTCTCTCATTGAAAAAAAGTTCCAGAAGGGAAAAGGGAAATTCAAAGGGAAGTTACCTCTTGCATGTTTTCGTTGTGGAAAAGTAGGGCACATTTCCTCTCAGTGCATAAGAAAGATAAATGATAAAGATAGTGAAGTTGAAAGATTCAAGAAGTATCGGAGAATGTTCTTCAAAAAGGGAGACTTCAAATCGGGAAAGAAAATGCAAAGGAAGAGTTTTGTCTGTGAAGAGGAAGAAGATGCTAATGCATTCTGTGAAGAAGAAGAACCAGAATTCAAAACTGGGAACCATGCTTCCATGATGGACACTGTTGAAAAGTCAGAAGATACTGGTGGAGAAAAACAACTGAGAACTTGTGTAGATACCGAGATGCAACTTAAGGACGCGGTTAGTAAGATTATTATTAAATGTAAGAGTTTCAATAAGTGTAAATCAATTGTAGAAGAATCAACTGAATACGTTGATCAACATGAATCTGAAATTGAACAACTGGAAAAATTTGCGAAGATACAGTCTAAAATAATTGAAAGCAATTATTATGTAGTGGATCTGAAGCTGAGAATTGAAGAGCAGGAAAAGGTCATCAATTAACTCACCCCCAGACTAGATGAAAAACCCAAGACTACTGAGGGTCTTGAGGAGGAAGTTATTACTCTATAGAGTAAACATGAAACTGAATCAATTCCCAAATAATCGAGGAAGAAAATATAGTTTGGAAGATTCTCATATGCAGAATTACTAGAAAGAGCCAAGTGTGGTTCAGATGGGATGGAAAAATCTTGAGTGATCAAAGACCCGCTTGCATGGGAAAGAGTTGAATTGGGTGTGAGGCTGAAACATCAACTACTAAAGTGAAAAGATCCAAAAGAAAGATAAGATGAAATTTGAACAAGTTGAAACGTTGCCTAAAGTGCTGAAAGAGGAACCCTCAATCCAAACTAAAAGGAGAACTGAAAATTATCCTCAAACACTCAGAAATGACAGACAATCTAACTATTCTCCCAAGGAAGAAGGTATGAGGATAATTTCAAGTGAGAAGACATTTCCTCTCATGAAGTGTCAGTTATGTGGATATCTGGGCCATACCATGTCTTATTGCAAAGAGTCAAGAAGCTATCTGAATGGAGAAGATATAGAAGTTCAAAAAATGAGAACAAATTCATATCCTAATTCTTATAGAAGAAAAAATTTCTATGAATATTGTTGTTTTTGTTCCAACTTTGGTCATAAGGATGATAATTTCAGGCAGAGAAGGGACATGGACACTTCATACCGATGTTCAAGACAAGTCAAGTCTCATCAGTAAGACAATGTTTCTCTTTCAAACAGGGTTTCGCCTCTCAAAGAAGATTTCGACTATGAAGAACCTAGGTATCAGGAAGAGATAATTGAAAATCCATCAGTACTACACACTCAATCCAATGTCTCATGGAAGGAAAGAATGAAGATTGAGAAATCCAACCTTTTATAGGAGGACCTTAAAGCTACAAATAACAACAGTACCTGGATTCTGGATAGCAGTTGTTCATCTCATATGATAGGTGATGTCAGCCTGCTAATAGATATCAAAAGGAAGGTTGATGTTACATTACGATTTGGTAATGATGGAGCTCTGAAAATCAAAGGGAGTGGAAGTACTGAATTAGGTAATGGAGAACAAAAGAAGAATGAAGTCCTTTACATAGATGGCCTACGTCATAATCTCCTCAGCGTGAGTCAACTCTATGACTCGGGACATATAGTTACTTTTAATCAGAAAGGCTGAACTATCAAGGGAAAGACATGCAATTCACTTATGAAGGGATGCAGAATAGAAGGCAACTTGTATCAGGTTGATAGTGAAGAAAATTTCTGTTACATGACTGTTAAAGAAGAAAATAATGTGTGGCATCAGAGACTGGGACACATCAATCAACAAGACATGGAGAAAATATCAAAATTGAGAATTGTCATGGACATTCCCAGCCTGAAGCGTGAACGTGAAAAATCATGGGATTCATACATTCATGGGAAGCTGGTTTGCAGTTCATATCGGCCAAAGAAGAAAAGGGCATCTCAACTTCTTGATCTGATTCATACAGATGTATGTGGGCCGATAAATGTTGCTGGAACTCATGTAGAAAGGTACTTTTTCCTTTTCATAGATGATTACAGTAGAATGACATGTGTGATGGTCATTCACAGGAAACGACAAGTCCTTGACTGCATGAAAACATATCTGTGAATCTCCAAAAATGATACTGGATGAACAATCAAAGTGTTGAGATCTGATAATGGAGGAGAATACATGTCCATTTAATTTGAAGATTATCTAGAGAAGAATGGGATACAGCATGAGGTAGTTGCTGTGAGAACTCCACAATAAAATGGAGTTGTTGAACGTAGGAATCGATAGGTGAACAACATGGCACAAACTATGCTGATTGAGAGTCGTATTTCATGACATTACTAGAAAGAGGTTGTTCAAGCTGTAGTGTACATTCATAATCGAACAAGACTTTATATGGGTGAGACGAAGACACCATATGAATTGTGGCATGGATGGAAGCCCTCTTTAAAATACATTCGTGTCTTTGGAAGTAAATTCTTCATCAAGAACAAAGAAGGAAATAAAGGGAAGTATGGTGACAATAAAGATGAAGGAATTTTCCTCGGTTACTCAATGAATAGTAAATCCTACAAGTGATTCAACAAGCGTTTAGGAAGGATTATGGAAAACAGTGATGTTAAGATAATTGAAGAGAAAACCAAAAATGCATCAAGGATGTCATATGCTAATGTGATAGAGAGTCAGGAAGAAAGTGAACGTGAAGAAAATACAAATGCAGAAATAGAGGAAGTTGTACAAAACACTTAGTAGTCACATCATGATGTTGACTCAGAAGGAGAATCTAAAGAGGAAACTGTGGCTGAAGAGAATGAAACTGAACCTCGCAGGAGAAATCGAAGAGCTGAGATTGATCCATCCAACATAATTGGGGACAAGAGTAAACCCACTCAAACAAGAAGGATGGGTAATAACACACAATCAGCATTTCTATCAGTTGTAGATCCATTCTCATTCCATGAAGATGTAACGATGAATCTGGGGTAAAATCCATGAATGATGAATTAGATCAGATTGACCTGAATCAGACATGGGTTCTTGTCCAAGGACCCAACAGTGACAATGTCATTGGTACCAAATAGATCTTCAAAAATAAGTTTGATGAGCATGGAAGTGTCATAAGAAACAAGGCACGACTGGTATGTAAAGTATACTCCCAGATTGAAGGCATTGATGTTGAAGAAAAATTTACTCCAGTGGCTAGAATGGAGTCAATCAGGCTTTTCATTTCCATGGAACTCCAAAGAGGATATAAATTATTTCAAATAGATGTCAAAATAGAATTCTTGAATGGTGTACTTGAAGAAGAAGTCTACATTGAACAACCAGTGGGCTTTGTTTTGGGTACTGATGAAACGAAGTTCTGCAAACTGAATAAATCTCTATATGGTGTGAAGCAGGCACCACGGGCATGGTACTCGCGACTGGATTCATATCTCAAGAAGCTGGAATTCAAAATAGGAGGAGTAGATCACAATCTCTATGTGAATAATTCTAAAAAAGATAAATTCATGGTTCTAGTCTACGTCGATGATATCATATTTGGTGGCAGAAGGCAGAAATCAGTGGATGAATTTGCCAACCACATGAAATCAGAATTTGAAATGACTATGATTGGGTAGATCACATATTTCATGGGGCTACAGGTGATTCAAAAGAAGGAATACAATTTCATTTCTCAGGAAAAGTATGCAAGAGAGCTGCTAAAGAAGTTTAATATGCAATACTCCAAACCAATGTCAACTCCGATTGCAGTTGTAACTAAACTTGGAAAGCATGAGGATGGGGCCTCTGTTGATCCCACCATGTAGAGGAGAATCATTGGGAGCCTACTATACCTGACAGTGACACGACCAGATATTGTCTTTGCCACATGCCTTGATGCCCGCTTTCAGAGTAATCCAAAGGAGGAACATATGGAATAAGTAAAAAAGAATCATGAGGTACATTCAAGGTAAACATAACTTTGGGTTTTTTTTGCTGCATGTAGGAACAATGAATTATCAGCATTTTCTGATGCTGACTGGGCTGGTGATGTAGTAGATAGAAGGTCCACTAGTGGTGGAGCCTTCTATATTGGGCATAAATGTGTTGGCTGGTTGAGCAAGAAACAAGAAAGTACTTCTCTTAGTATTACTTAAGCTGAGTATATCTCTGCCACAAAGGCATGCACTCAACTACTATGGATGAAGCAATAATTAACAGATATTGGTGATGAGGTAATGCAACGAATGGTGATTTACTATGATAACAAGGGCACAATTGATCTTACGAAGAATCCTGTTCAGCATTCCCGTATGAAACATATTGAAATCAGGTATCACATTATCAAAGAAAAATATGAACAAGGGGTGATTATAATGGATCATGTGGGAACTGATGAGCAAGTGGATGATATCCTGACCAAGCCACTATCAGCGGTAGTGTTTGAGAAGCATCGGTTGAACCTCGGTGTTCAGCCACCTCCCAGTGCTTAAGGAGGTCTGTAGGGGAGATACTATCAAGGGGTAGTATGGTTTGAGTTGAACGTTGAACAAATTACTAGGCTCTGGGTTTATTGTCAGTGGGGGAGAAAGGAGTAAATTCAGTCATGTTCATACTTGTAATACTCTTGTGACACAATTCAAATTCAGTGTTAGTGATAGGATGAGAAGGCTAATAAGGAATTCATCAATCAAGGAATTCATCAGTCATGTATTGATTCTTGGGCATCATTGAGAATTCCAAAACACTGGAACCCAATTCAATCTTCCACTCTTGTTTTCTACACCGATCATTGCACACGTAGACTTAGAGTGTTGGCTGAGTTGATTCTTGCATTTTTTGTTTGCACATGGATGGAGATCAACTAAATTTATTTCCTGATTTCCAACAAACCCAAAGGGGGAAATTGTTGGAACCATGGTCTTCTATGCATGACTTGGAGTATGGTTTGTGTTTGTTGTCAATCCTCTGTAGAAGTTCAGAATGTGTACCAGCAAAAAGATCATACAGTTCACGAAGACAACAGTATTGAAGGTGGCACCATTTCCCAGTGTTTGCCAAATTTTTGGGCCTGAAAATCGACAAATGGAGAAAATTGTTTTTGGAAAAGAGACTTGCGTGTCGTGTACTTGAATGAGAGGAAACTTGAGTTCCATCTGTTTTTCAAGATCAGAACATGGGAAATGGCAAAGGGATAAGGGCCGCGCAAGATTTTGGGCTTGTCGCGCAAGTGACCTACGCGTCGTGAAGAGACATGCGCGCTGATGCATAGGAGGATTAGAAACTTGCACGTCTATTTTTTTCAAGATTATAACTTCAAAATATGGAAATGGAAAAAAGGTTGCACAATTATTTTTGTGGTCGTGCAAGTGAGTAGCGCGATAGAGGCTAGGGAGGATGAGCTGTGTGCCGGAACCTACGCGCCGAGGGAAGACTTGCGAGCCACCGTGCAGGGGGTCTAGTTTTTCTATAAATAGAGGACCACCCCTCCTCATATGTAATGAAGTTAGAGACTTAGATATTTTTAGAGCTCTCTTCGTGCAAGTGGTTGAGTCACGCAAGTGGTTGTTGGGTCGCGCAAGTAGAGGCTGCGCGCCAGCTATTGGTTGCGCGTCCAAAGTGGTTTGGGATTTAGAGGCACTGAGTTGTGCAAGTTTGGAGTTCAAAGAGGTAGTGTCACAAAAGTTTTTTGGAGTCACCTGCACGCCGAGTTTGTACCGCGCAAATGACTTATGCACCATTCCTGAAACTTGCGTGCCGGAGCTTGGAGAAGCGCGCCAGGGTTGTTAAAGTATATCCGTCCTTTTGAAGCTGCACGAAAGCTGGAGGATCATATGGTACCCTCAGCGCAAAGTGAGATTCATCTTTAGGTGAGAGTTGGACTTCAACAGAGCATCTACATACAATATAGGATGCATTCTTATGTAATTATGAAGAGACCTTCACGTCTATAAATTGAGTGTGGCTTCACCAAGGGCAGTGAGCCAGGGGGAGTCAGTGGGAGTGACCCGGGGGAAGCAGTGAGCTATCCCTGAACCTTTGTAAAGGCAGTGATCCTGGGACATAGTGATTGTGCCCAAACCATTTTAATCCATAGCTAGTGAAGATTAGTGGAATTTGGTACGACCGACAACTTGTCGGCCTATTCTCCTTGGACGTAGCCCTTAGAGGCGAACCAAGTAAAAAAGTGTTGTGTCTTTTCTGTGCATGTGAATGTTTTCTTTCTGATCATATTCATCATATAGGTTCAACAAGTTCCTACCAAAGTGGGAACAAGATCCATCACATTAAGAGAAAATGTTGTCACCTTAATTCACCCCCTCCCTCTCAGGGTGTCCCGGGGTCCTTCACATTCATCATAACAAAAACATGTCCAAAATAAGTTAATGTACATAAAATTATGGATACCGTATCAAGATTATATTATAACTTGTTATCCAATTCCTACAACTCAATCAAGTATAATCTATAGAGAGATATTAAAAAATCTGTATCACTTGGTTTGATTTCTATTGAAAACTCAACATCTATATTTTGGGGAATATGAGGAAATTCATCATGAAATACATCACATAATCCATATATTTTAGAATATTATTGATTTTATGAGTATCCATAACCATTTTAGATATATATAAAATATGAATATGAATTAATACCTATATCAAGGAAGTAACATCAATTGTAAAATCATATTAATCCAATAACTAAATGAAATGCAATGTTGGATTCATAATATAAAACTGGATTTTTCAACCCCAAAAATGGGTATTGGATAAAATTAAGAGGGAAAATCTTTGACCAAAGTCAATAAAATTCATAAAATTGGAGAATAAAAAGATATTGTTTATAAATATTCTCATACCCTTATATTGGGGATGAACTATATTCATGATAATTAATCATTATTCTATTAATATTTTTCTTCAAATAACACAACATTTAATCATTGAGTTGTTGATGTGAGAACCACATAAAATCATTCATACATATATGAGGGGATGTTTTGAGATGAAATATGACTGTTTTACATCTATAGTGAATTGTGAGTTTACATTTCACCATATATTTATCCTATCCCACATCATTTGTTGTAGAAAATTTATTCCCTTAATCATTTTTTACATAGGGTTATAATAACTGACTATCCTCATTATATATTGTGTTACAGAAAAAATCTACATAATTCCCAATATCAATGAATTAGAAACATTTGATATAATTTGTTATTACTTATTATCATCTATTTTATTTTAAATTTTTTATCTATCATTGAAAATAATTTTCTCAATTGATAGCCTTTACACAATTAAGGATTTTCCCATTTTTTTAGAATAACATCCTGAGTGATTTTTACAATTATTTTGGAATCTATGTGGTGTTTTTCATTTCATATATTTAATTTGACATTTTAGATTCCAAGAATCCATATTTCTCCCTTCAATTCACTAAAAATAGAATAATTAATGGTCTCACTATCTATTTCATCATTCATAGAACATTTACAAAATTCATCATATTTGTGAAAGACTCTTATGGATAACGCATTCATAATCATAGTTTCAATCCACTACTGAATTTATCAAATTTTCTCCAGATATTAATGATTAATCCAAAATAATACCATGAATTTCGTACAATGTTTTTTTTATAAAATCTCCTAATAGATTCATCATTATTATATTTTTCCTTAGGAATTACAATTTCGTTCAATGATTTATGAGTTATTATAAACTCTATGTTTAGAAATAAAGTATTCAATTAATCCCATTCCATTGAGTTTATTTATTTCTCTTAACTAATGTCCTTGATAAATTTATCACATTTATCATCTTTTCCATTAATGGACTAGGCTTGAAAAAATACATTTTCTGGGATTGAACATTGAATAATGCAATGTATATATTCCATCACATTAATATACATAATGTAATATCATATATTTTATTAACCATATATGCTAGATGGATTCCGTCACATAAAAGGATAATTGTAATTTTGTTCCCTCTTTATGAATTTATATGATCAAGATGAGTTTGTAAATTCATGATAAATTGAGGCATTTTAATGATAATATCCACAAAATATTAAATTCCATCACAAAATCGATTTGGTCTCTAATGTGGATAATAACTTGATTTACAATAAAATTATTTTTTAACATGATTCCTTCTTGTTAATACCATTGAATATATCTAAAATCATCTAAAAAAGAATTGATCAACAATAGATAAAGGAAGTAGTCATACGAAAATATTTATGGAGAATGTAAAAAGTTTTAATCATTTTTAGTAATGTACGATACATTAGGATCATCCGATATAACATTTTATTGTGTGTAGGTTTTTAGAGGATTTATCGAAATATTTCCCATATCCTGAAATTATTAAATATAGAAACCATTATTAGATGTCCACTTAGATGACTAAATTTTATCATAAATAAATATTACATCTTTCTAGATGAATTTTTTAAACAATATTTATAATTATAATAGTTTTTTATCATTAGAGGCCAGATGAAATATCAACTTATTTAATAAATGATCACTAAGAAATCCAATATATATCATCATTAACATACCCTTCAAGACATGTATTATACTAAACCTTCCATCAATAATGTGGGAAGAATAACATAATACGGGGTGACTTCAAATGATAAATAAGTCTAAAAATGTGAAATATCAATAATAATCTAAAAATACCATCATAGGGGTATCATACCACATTCATTAAAAACTTTTAAACATAAATATTCCTACCCAAAAGCTCATATATCATAAGATCCAAAACCTGTTCATATCTAGAAGTTGGAATAATAAGGGTTTGAAAAGAATAATCAAAATTTATGAGTAAAAACAAAATAATGTGGAATCATAGTCATTAGAAATAATAAATATATAAATATAGATATTCACCATCAAGTAAATCCATAATATTCATAATTTATCTAGTAACAATCATTATTACACAATAAATGGGATCATTTCCATTCCCAATAATGTATTAAGATAATATTTTAAGCATAGATTGATATAATTATCCTCATTCATTAAAATATGAAAACAATTTTTTGTAATAATTTTCTCAGATATCTTCATAATATCATAATATATCAATATCATTATACATAATTTATTCAAGGATAATAATTGAATAAAACATTATGTAATGATAATACATTCATTTGTATTCTACATGATTTAAATATATTTTTTCATTTTTTCATATCATAATAAATGGAAAATAAAATAATTATCATCATGATTTCATCATCATAATCATTGTAGAAACCCAAACATATAAATACTTGAGCCAATTTCTACCACTATTACATTGGCATGATTACATGGAATCCAATCTCAAAGGATCAAATAGTTTAATAGTCTTAGTAAACTAGAGACATAAATGAATCTTGTATGATATATTAATATACTAATTAAAAAATAACATTATTTGTTTAATTATAGGATAATAAATTCATTTTATCCAGTATATCCAAAAATATCATTCTTAGTACACTTCATGGAATACGGGGAAAAATAATCAAAATATGGGTGAGCTTAAATTCTCTATAAGGAGAATATAAATATAACAAATAATAAATCAATGAGAATCATCATTATGGAATTAGAAATAACTTATAACACATGAAATGTAATTAATAAACTAATGTGAATGGTTTTAAACGGTTTGTAACTGTAAATAACTTAAAACATATACAATTTAAATAATAAACTGAGAATGAAAATCATCAACATATATGTTAAAGAAATAATCTAATAGAAAATAATAATAAATTTATTCTTATTACAAGAACATTTTTAAAATTTAATGTCATGTATCTGGAACATGAACCACTATCATAAATACCTTTAACATTTTAGTTTATATTTTTGGGTAGAAATCCAACTATTCTTCTTGGAAAAATGGTTGATGGGATTTTCAAAACTAATTTCATAGGATGATACTACTAATGAATCGTGGTTCTTACCATAAATGGCCCCCAAAACCTCAATATTTAATTAACGGGTACCAAACCATTAGGGATTTCATAAAATGGCTAACAACTCGTATATTTTGGGTCCCAAGAATTCATTATATATTGAATAATTGATCTATACAAACAAGGTTCCCTATAAAATATATCTATTAAATAAAGGATACAAATAAATAAATATTTACACATTCAATCAATGAACTTTCAAACTAATCATTTTATGAAAAAAATTATATTTTGTTAATGGAATGAACTTATCCAATATAAATTATGTGGACAAGTATGTGAAATTCTATCTTTAATGATCATATAAAATTGAATATTACTTGGGGACTAAATGAAATCATGGTAGAAAATTTCAATACTAATCTTTCAAAAATTAATCAATAACCTCAAAGTGAAATATTAAGGATGTTAACAATACAACATATCCCATGTGGAGTAAAAGTATGGGGTTTTATTCATTGATGAATAAATATACTATATAAATAACATTTCAAACCTATTCTTGAGAAAAATATTATCTTAATTCTGAAAATACTTTTCATTGAAAATAACATTAAAAAACTTTTTATTTAAAATTTATCATTTCAATATTTCATATCAATCATCAAAGAAATTAAATCTACTAATCTATAAATGCCATATGAGGTAAAAAGAATATTCCTTTTTCATGGTAAAACTGTTAAAAAAATTCTGTGTTCTAAATGAGACAAGAATAATACATTAAAAACATTTGTAAAAGAAAAAATGGTTAAAATTTATTTAATAATCCATTTATTAATAGGATATTTTTTCAAATAAGTTTTATAAAATTTGGATTTTAGAACAAAACTGGTTCACGAACTAATGATTGAAATGTTGTCGGGTTTTCATAAAAACATTTTAAAAAAAAGTTTTTAGTGTCAATGTATAGAAAAAATTATACTATTACTTGGAAAATTTTAAGAATCATCATAAGATATTAAAATGAAATTATTTATTAAAAAATTATCTAATAATTTTCTATTATGTAAATTCATTGGTAAAAATTTAGTAAAAAAATGAGATTGTAAAGTAAACCTTTAAAAAGAATGTAAATGTGATCTGAGAATCAATCAATGAATAGATTGTCTATTTAATATTTATATCCAAATTAATGAATTGGAAGTCAACAAAAAATATATAATAAAAATTGATTAAATATATAATATTGTAAACTTAATAACAACAATAATGTAATATAACTGAATAAAAAGGATTCAAGTTATAAAAATATTAACCACTTGGTAAATATTAATCTAAATACTTGTATAATAAGTATTTAAATATTACAATCAAACTACTATGATGTTAAAATTATTCATGATATAATAAATCAATATGGTCATTAGAAGCACCACACAAACTATGTATGTGGTTAATGTGACTTTTATTTTATAAATGTAAAAAATGAGATGAAAATACCTTACTATGTGCTTCATTTTGAGTGAACATCAATTAAATTCTAGTGTAATTATTTTAAAAAATTTACTAAAATATTCATGAACCATATTAATATTTATTATATAATATATGACCTTTTTATAATGCATTATTTTTTATTTGTTAGTAATCGTTCAGTATTTTAACTATTTTGGGGATTAATTGCCTAGTTTCTCTAGTATGTTTTAACTTGTTACTTGTTGTTACTATCATGGTTTCATAAAATAATGAATCTAAAACAAGATTTAAATATAATATATATCCAATATATATATATTTATAATAATCCATAAAATTTGGATTATTTCGTTCATGTAGACAGTAGTTCGTACATACCCATTAATGTTAATTTCATTTTTTCCACAATAAAATAATGAAATTTAAATGATATATATGTATATAACAATTACAATTTCAAATATTTTTCATATATTTCATATAAGTTAATTAAAACCATCCTTTGTACATTTAATGTATTTCATAAATAAATCATATCACTTTGAGGAGGTGGTAGTTGATAATTCCACAAAGATTTTTATTGTATTTACATAAAATGTATTGAATAAGGGTGTGTTTAAAATAATAATTACTGATTTTTACTGATAATATAAATATCATAAATATCATATATATAAACATTGTTTCCCTCATAATTCTGAACCATGAGAGGTGGTAAATGAAAAAATGAAAGACATCATTTTGTGAAGTGGTACTTCGCCGTACACATAAACGGTAAGTTTTTTACCCTTTAGAAGGAAGATTGGTTAAGTGTAGGTCAAAAAACATAGAAACAAATTCCAATATTTTTAGTATAATTGAGTTATTATATAAAAATTTAATAATACCTTTTATTTGTTGGAGAATAAAAACAATTCAAAATAGGTTCAGGGGGGTGTTACCTCTTATTTGGGTAACTCATTTTGGTTTTCACCAAAGGGATTACGTGGATTGTATTGTTATTTAATTGGGAATTTTAGGATTAGGAGATTTATTTATAAGAGATATTTTTTGATATCTTTTTTTGATCCAATGTGGTTGACTGGTGTGAAGATGTGGAAGGAGTGAGGTCCATTTTATAGTGGAGGAGGAGTCACATTATTGTAATTATTTTCAAAGGAAATTACACCACCGTTTTTTCTATGATATGTGGCTCCAAAAATGATCCCAATTTGATACAAAGGAAAATATGGTCTAATAAATTACATCCAATGGATTTTGGACAATTTCTTATGTCATTTGTCTCTTAAGTGTATGGTTTAGTCCCTAGTTATGCTAATTTTTCTCTTAATCTCTATAATTAATACTAATCATATACAATTATATTTTTTTTCAAGAAATAAGATTTACTTTTTCGAAATTATAAATTAATATGATTCAAAATATAGAATCCAATTTTCTATATTTCAGTCACTTATGTGGTAAAATTTATTTTAAATTCAATCACGGAGACGAGATGACAAAGCGGGATTTCGAAATAAAATTATCCAAATTTTTCTATGTTTTTATATTTATTTTAATGGTGAAATTGATTATAATAACATAAAATGTATTAATTGATATAAATTTTTTCTATTTAAACATAAAACCCAATCATTAATATATATTATAAATATAAATTTATTAAATAAGAAATATATTTTGAATTAAAAGTTTTTATATTTCCCTCTTCTTTAAAAAATTAAACATCTCATAAAATAATAAGGAATTCAGACTAAACTAATTTTAATGATTATCATTAAAAAATGAAGTTTATTTTTTAATATTAAATTTATACAAGTTATGTTCTCTATTATAAGGAGGTAAAATTCCATTTTTAAAAATAGATTTTTATAAAAAATATTTGGTTTGCATTATCTTATAACAATAAAATATGTTGGATGAATGTTAAAAATATGTTATAGAATATAAAATATATAATACGTTACTATAACTCTCTAATTTTAATTATATTAATAATTTAGGAAAAAATATTGTGGGCATAAAAATATTTTTCTTTAAAATTGTTCCCTTTACATTCAATTGGTTCTTATAGTCATTTATAATTAATTTTCAACAAATGAAATATTTTTATATTTGTTTGAAAATATATTATCATAAGTTTTTTAATCCAATTAACTAACGATAATTTATCAACTTAGATATACCTTGTCATAATAAATAATAATATTCTAATAGAATTTTATTTTGTAAAACATATTCTTGTGTGTAATGCATGATATTGAACAATATCTTTAATCTCTGTAAGGAAAGATAAATTATTTTTGATGTTTATTGATATATATATATATATATATTCTATACATAATTTATTTAAAATAGTAATCATATTTTATTATTTTAAGATATTATATTCCTTAACACACTTGTTTTTGTGAATCATACATGCTATGGATTAGATCCACTTTGCTCTGGCAGAGAGAATGCTCCCCACACACTGCCAGATTATCAGATTTTTTCTATCATTGGTTCCTTGTTTGTTAGGCTTGTGTTGGTGTGTTTGGATCTAGAACCTTCAATCCAGGATCCTCCGATTGTCATCATGCCTTCATTCCATCTCGAGTGCTCCCTGATCTATGCATTCCTTCATGGATTCCCTCTATGGCCGGATGTACTCCCAACCACATCCCTTCTCCCTAGAAATCTCCTTGCATCCTCTTGTGGTCTTATGAGAAGGTTCATGATTGTATTTTGGGGTTTCTTATTTGGCCATCACAGAGGTAGAGGCCAGCATCAAATGGACTTTGGTTATGCTGTTTGGGGTTGCGAAGCCACCTTTCATAGCCTTCCAACTCTTCATCAGCTCTTACGGCCTCCAATCCCCCCCAAGATTTCATAGACCCACTAGAATGACTTATACATGGTTTTCACGTAAGATTTTGATATCATTGATTTTTATTTATAGGATCCCCAAATTATGGGTAGGCGTCTCTTCAACTTGACTCATTGGCCTTTGGATTTCCACAAGGGTAAAAAGAGAACCATTACGGCAGTTTGTAATTATCTCACTGATATCCCACTGTTATTCTAGAATATGGATTCCCTCTAGGATATTAGTGAGTCCCTTGTAGGATTTCTCTTTTTGAATTAGCACAAATGGTCCCTGGATGATGCCTCCCATAGTTTCTTATGCGTTGAAACAGAGATATCCCTACATCTCCTAGACTGGATATCCCTTAGGGTTAAAGAATCATTCTCTTGGTCTCAAGACATCATATACCCGATCTTCCCATGAAATTTCATGTCAGGTCTCCTTTAGGGTGACTCTCTATAGGTCACTAGGAAGCGGTATCACGGAAGTCGACATTTCCCTTCTTATAAGACCCCTTATCAAGACTGTAGGCTCAGGGAAGTCCATAAATATTTTCTTATAGTTTAATATTCTCCAATGTTGCTTCTAGATTCACCTCTAGCCACTGATCCTCCCACATCATACTCATATGGATTTCGGTGATGTGGGGGATTTTTTCAACTTTGGTGCCCTTCACAAAAATAATTTGTCCTTCCCAATAAGTTAATCTACCTATTTTCAATCTTTTAATGGCACTGGTTGTCATAGTTATGTGGATCCTAGGAGGTCCATCCTTTAGTATCAATTCCCCCCTTCTTCCTCGAATTGTATGACAGACATTTCCTAGTTTAATCTAAATCTAATGTCTATCATCTGAAGAGTCCCACATTCTCCTTGTACCTACATAAGATCCCAGGAATGTCATCTCTTTTTACCACCTCTTCTTCCTAATGCATGCACTCCCGATTATGTGGATGTTCATAAAACCCCAATGGAACTACCTTCTTCTTCTATCTAGAGTGAACAATATTTCTATTTTCATGGTCTATCCACACCCCTCCTCAACACCCTCAAGATGCTCATGGATTGGTAAGAGGGAACATTCAATAAATTTAAGGGATTTCTCACCATCCCCCCTTGAGAAGGCCAGTGTGTATTGTATCTTTTTCATGGGAATCCATCGTTCAATGATTCCCACGATTATTTGGAACACATGTGGACTTAGAGCCAAGGTAAAAAATGGATTTTATTTCCTCAACAATTCACAAGCATAAACTTTTCCTTATTCCTATATGTGCACCTAAGAAGAACCTTTCTAAGAATATTTATATTACGCACATAATTATCATGCATGGATCAATTAAAGTTGATCCTTAAAATTGGAACATCTATATATTATGGAACAAAATCTTCTATGTGTATTTGAGTTCGACAAGGTAGAATAACATTTCTACCGTGGTTGCTCAAGATAAGTGATCCTTTGTTATTCCATTTTTATATGGGAGCTATGATGCCCAACGTAGGGAACTTATGTGGAATAAGCTCATTGATATTGACCCTGGTTGTTTATAATTGATGGTTGGAGGTGAGATTAATGAAATTTCCAAAATTAGGCATAATAAAAGAATGGAAGCACTTCCAATGAAAGGGAGATTTCATTTTTCTCTATTCGTGGTTGACAAGGGCCTCATGGATGTGGGGTACTTGAGTGATTGTTTCACTTGGTGAATCAATGAATGAGAGGAAAAGTGATCATGGATCCATCTAGATTGATGTATTTTAAATATGAAGGCTATTTATTATTTCTCCAATATCATTTTTAGAATTATGGTGTGTAAAATATCAGACCACTCACCCTTCTAGTTTTTGTCTCTATGAGTCATGTGTCATAGAGCGGTTTCAGAACCTTCCAACATTGGAATAGCCTCTCGGGATCTCAATAATTGGTTGTGGATTCATGGAATGAACTTATCTAGGGGAGTCTATGGTATTCCATTCATTATAAATTGATGAGATTTATTAATAGAATCCAAACTTGGGAGAAGGACAGACAACATAGTGACAGGGACATGGGGGTTATCATATCGAACATTCAATGACTTTATTATAGCTTAGAGGGGGCCATGAATGATCTAACATTATAGGATTTGGATAATAAGAAGGATACTCTCACTAATATGTTTGTTAAACTATAACATGAGGAAACGAAGAGTGTGAGGATTAAAATGATTGGTGAGGGTGATATAAACCCCATCTATTTTCATTAATGTATTAAATAGAGGAAGTGGAAATCACATCCCAACATTATGACGGAAGATGTTTCATACTAAATTGACAAGGATGTTGTGGGAACCTTTGTCATTGTTTCTTCAAATATCCTCTTCCCTTCCCAAATCCGAGCATGCCTAATGGTTACCAGAGTTGAGAGGCAAGGTTCTAGACATTATTTCAAAACATAATTACCCTTAAGATAGTGAGATACTTGGGTCCATTCCTGATGTGGAATATATCGTTGAGGCTATTAGGAATCATAAAAATGAAAAATAATAGAGTATATATGGTTTCCCTATTATGTTTTATAGGGACTCTGGGATGTGGTGATGTTTGAATTTTTTGAGGCCATTCATTAATTCATTAGGAGGGAATACCTTGGATTCAATGTGTTACTACCTTATTCCTCACCCTAAACATCAAGAACCCCTCATACATCCTTCACTTTAGATAGGTAAGCATGTGTATTTTTTCCTACAGAGTTGTCATGGTCATCATCAATTCAAATAACTCAGTGCATCTCACACCATGGTTATCTATTGAGAATTATTATATTGGGAAGTGTCAGTCTATTCAAGGAGCCATTACAATGGCCCAAGAAATAATAAGGGATATCAAAATTAAATTTTTTTTCCTAAAATCTATCTATTATACTGGATATGAACAAGTATTATGACAAGATTGAGTTTATCTTCATCAATAAGGTTCTCTCTGGTATGGATTCCTCCCCAGGTTCTACAAACCTCATCTTTAGATGTTTTAGTTCTTCATGGATTGATATTAATTTCTTAGAGAATACCCGTGGTTTATTTAAAGTGACTTGTGGCCTCATACAAAGTGATCCTCTTTCATTAAGTCTAGTAATTATCACCCATGACATCCCTAGTCTCATAATCATTAGAATCATTAAAAGTAGAGAGATCATCCCATACCGAATAAGGATGAAACTAACCTCCATTTCTAACTATATGTATACCAATTACACGTTAATCATACACAAATTAAATAAGTGGTCGGTATGTGTAATGATCATGTATATAGATGAATACTTCCATTGGGGTGTCTAGGTGATCAACTAGGTAAATAACAATGTTTTCATCTCTAAAAGATGTTCTTCCACCCAGGACTCCACCTTGTGACAAATCCTGGACCTACAATGACGTTTCCTTACAATGGAAATCATGGGTTCCCTTATCTCCATAGCCATACATTTTTTTTGAAAATTCAACCATATCACCAGTAAGTTCACTGATATGGTTGTCAACCGTATGATCAAATTCCTATTATTTGGGTGTCGTATTTCATTGGTTAAAAACATTCTCCTAGCCATTACAGTGCATAACCTCTCTTCTATCAATGATTTTAAGGTTGTTATCACTAGAATTGAAATGATCCTTGATCATTTTATATGGGATTCCCTTTCTAAAGGAAAACATTATTAGGATTCCTTGAGTAAGAAGGCGTGTACAGTTTTGGAAGTAGGTATTAATGTGTTTGGACATGAAGATAACATCCATTTCATGAATGGAAGGATGGAAATAGATATATAATAATGACATACCCTCTAGGGTAATATCATGAACAACACAATAAATGGTATTACAGGGCCAAGGGATTGACATGAAACTCTTTTTCTATCCATTAATTGTCCCCTTTTCATAGATCTTCAACCCATCACCTGATGGATTATTGTGGATGGTGCCCTATCCTTTTGGAATCACAACTAGGTTGGAAAAAGTCTTTATTTCTTGAGCTTCCCAGCCCCAAATATTTTGTTCATAGGGTCCACCTACTAAGATAACTTCATTGAGGATATATTGGATAATAATAAGAAATCCATCTTTAACCACATTAATATCAACTCGGATCTGTATTGATGTGTGTTCACTCTCTCCTCCTTGGGGACAACCTATGTAATGGATATACCCCCGTATCATTATACCCCAAATTATGTTGATAATTGGATAGAGTTCTTCTGGGTTATGATACTTCCCACAATGAATAACATTCTCATTTGGAGAAACAAAGATGATGTGGGTCCCATGGATGAGCACATCAAAAGATGTCGTATCAACATAACCTATACATTCTCATGTATCAGTTCCCATATCTACGAGAGTGCTACCCATATATTATTTTTGGATGAATGACGGCTTGATTTTTTGTCATTTTGTTGACACATTATAGACTTCTATATCTAGGAACTACCAGATGTTCCTTTACTTGATCGTTGGTTTCACAGATCAGGTGATAGGGGTTTATAGAAGATGGTTTGGACCACCATCCATCTTGATAGATGATGGTGACTTTGGTAGGAGAGGAAAAAATTGTTCTTTTAGTGGCTTCTTTCATCAGGGTGGTCCATAATTCTTAAAAAAGGAAAAAAACTCCTCGAAATGTTTTTATTTATCAATAACTATGATTATTCTGTATTCTAAATTCATAATGGAATTAATTCATCCGAACCTTGATGTAGTTCATTGCATTGTCAATGGTTCTGATGGAAGCCACCATTCATTGGTCTGAAACTCATCACTAACGAGTCTTGTATACAAGGTGTTATGAGAGGATTAATGTTGGTCTAATACTCAAAGGTCATATTCATTAGGGTGTTCACTATCCAAATTGCATGTGGAACTTCCCTCAAGGAGGAGGCCCATTATCTACTCACTTGTGTCTCCTTATACAATCAGGGAAGAATTTGCATCTCATAATTTGAAAGCAACTTGATGAACCTTAACAACGATTTATATGAAATTGTCATCCCTTCATCGTTGATTCCCAACACCATTTGAAGATTTTTTTTATGCTCCTGAACACCATCTAAATGACTCACACCAGGTGTGAAGGGAACGATGTCATGGACTATATTGCTTCCCTCATAGCTTAATGTTTTGAAATATCATAATTTTACAACCTGACCTCTTTAGAACCTGATGTGATTAATCTAGTTAGAGGGGATTCAATTGGGTTACATTACATCACACCCCCTAGTTTTACTCCAATTTGGATTTGACATTCATTGTATCATTTCTTTTCAAATAAATAAATACACAATGATGATAATACATGCTATTAAATATAATGATCTTAATTTAAAATATTTGGGTGTTACAATAATTGACCAAAATGGTAAATAATAAGTAATTTATAGTTTCATCATGTCTCAAGTGGGGTATATTTATCATCAAAAACATTTTCCAAAAATTATAACACCGTGAAAATAATATGGGATTTTTTAACGAAAATACCATTTTGACAATGAAATCACTAATTTAAAATATAAAAATTTCAAAAACATTAGAAATAAAATATTCTTTGAAATCTACCATGAAATAATGAAATATATTCATTAATGATGATCATTTCAATGGTAGTGTTAAAAGTCATTTAGGGGGTATATATAAACAGAATTCAGTGTTTACACCAATGATAAAAGGATTGATATTACAAAAATTGAATATTCATTTAAACCAATTTCATTTAAAGTAATATATGGGTAAAAATAATATAATTTATTATTACATAATATGGAAAAAATCAAGTTATAATTTTAAAAAAAATATAGACATACATGAAAAACATTCTAAATCCAAATATTAAATAAGGGAAACATTTTTAAAAAACATTTTGTTGATCATTTTTTTTACCAAATAGGTGAAAATTAAAGGAAAAATTGAAATCCTAAAGAGGGAAAAAGAGATTAATATAAAAGTGGATTAAATGATAATGATAATATAATTATTATTAATTTAAATTTATTAGAAAAAATCATTCAAATAAATGATATTTTCTTATAATTCCCATTTGTCATGTATCATAAATGATTGTTTGTATGGAATCCTCTTGGATTTATAATATATAATTATTATAAAACAATTATATTAAGAAATTCTTACCTGATTCACTATATATATAATAACTATAATTTATATTGTTCTATAATGAAATATTCTATCATTAAACAAGACATCTAGGTGAAAGATGATATGTTTTCTATGTATGGTTTGGTTTTATAGTTTAACTCATTGATCCAATTCCATTGGATAATCACAACATAATTCATAATTATTATATAAGTATATATTTTTTTCATTACATATTATTTATTAATATATAATGTAAAATAATCAATCATAAAGAATTAAAAAAATTTGTGATGATGGTAGTTCAAACGTATACACTAGTGAGGCTTATACATATCGATGGAAGTAATTAATGAATGATAAAAAATAAATCAATATTCAACGAATCAAAATTATATCATCAATACCATATAATATTTTCAAATACATATTTTCTAAAATCCATGTAATATATAAATGAAATAAAATCACATCGCTTCATAGAAGTGTTAATCATCACATATGAATGAGTGACAACATCCTTTTCTAATAGATGAAGACCTATGAATGTAAAAAAATATTATATAATTAGAAAATAAATATTATTTCATAAATATAAATTTTTGACCCTTTATACATTATAATAACATACCATGAATGATCATCATAAAAAACAAAATACATTTCTTCGAGAGGTGCTATTATGCACTATCATAAGGACAAAGATTTCAATTCCTATTTGATAGGGAATAAATAAATAATGGTTTTGAAAGAAATATAGAAAACTTCTCAACATAATTATGATAATACAGTCATAATTTTGTTAGTGATAAAATATTCTTGAGAGGTTCTAATAAGAAATATAATTTTAATTATATGGTTAAGAGTTACAGTTCTTCACTTAGAAACCTATATTTAATTACACCGTATTTTGTGAAAATATGGATTTATGATTCATCCATGACATCTATAACTCTTCACTATAAGAAGAGACTATTATATATGATTTATAAATCCTTTTTTTATTTTTTTAGATAAATATAATGTTTATTAATTTATTTGTACTATTAAAATAATAACCAAATGAATTAATTAATTTTCACTCAATTCTGGGTGAAATGGATTCTTTATTTGATATAGTACAATTTTATGTTTCTTCAAAATCATACATGTTCTTTTCTCTAACAAACACATCATATAAAAAACCTCAATAGGTTCTCAATGCCTTAGTTCATAAGTATAGTTTTCATTGGTTAATTGGGGAAATCATCAAACCAATCATTAGAGAAGGCCTAGTATTCAGCTACTATGATCAAGAAATAATTTGGGATGTTACATGTGGATAATAATTATAGTGAATGATAGAATTTAATGGAGTAGTGTAATGTGATGAAAAATTATGGAGTGTGTAGAGTGAAGGAAAATAGTACATCTATGGATTTTTTCTTATGGAAAAGGTATTCTTCTACTCAAACATAAAAAAATCGAAATGCTCTTATCAACGTGGTTGGATTCCCAATTTCCCTCAAATAATAAGGAACTGCATCATATGGACTATTAAAAATTGAATAAATCCATGCATAACAAGTATATTATAAAAATTGTTTATGAGATATTTCATATGTTTAATCCTAAAGACTATATTTAGGTTATTGTATTAATGACCATGAGTTATGGATGGCCATCATTAGTACCCTCAAGGTAATTTTGATGATTGTATGGTAATTTATGTCCGCCAAAATCCTAAATAAATAGTTTCTAAAGAGAAACATGCATAATTGAATAAAATTAATTATTATCACACAATTGATCATGTAATGAAATGAAAGTAAAATTTTCCTAATTCACTAAAAGGTTTATATTTTTTACAAAATGACGGGTAAATAATATATTAATGATTAAATAAACATCATTTTACTAGAATATATGTATATAACTAGTAGAAATAAAAAATTTAGATGGTACGGAATCCTAATCTATTTAATATAGAACTACATTAATTATTTTTTAGTAAATTGAATTTCATTTTTCATAAAAATGAGCCTAGATAAATATCTATAAATGACATTATGTTGGTTATAATATTTTACATTTTTTATTAAATTTAATTTATGAAATTACTTATAAAGGCCATGGGTATAATATTTCTCAGATATATATAGTTTATCTAGAATTATGAAACCTTTGGTATGTTTTTTAATGATTATGTTCTCAGAAGTTGAATTATTTTCACTAAAGTTTTAATGGGGTTCTGTTGATTTTTTATTGTTCCTAAAAATCACAAAAAATTGGCACTTCTATATAATAAAAACATTCCAAAATAAAGGATTACGATGTTCATATTTTTGGATTTAATAATGAATCTTTATTTTCATACGGATGAAATGTGGCATAACAATATTTCTCACATGAGGATCATTATAGTTAATCAATACAAATTCCAAATTCACCTAAATTTTTTTTAGGTTTATATATATTTATAAAAACAATAATAAAATTTTTTTTATTCATAAATTTATTGAAAATGATTATCAATAAATATATATCTATGAAACTAATAGATTTGATATTAGAATAGTGCATGTACATAGTTTTTTGATATGTGGGTTACTTCTATATTCATTTTAGTTTAAATTAAAATCAATATTTCATTTTTGAAACCATGTTAATGAATTAATTTTTTTTTTTAAATTTAGTGTGGGGTTTAAAATTCCTTAAGAACACCAAAATCTAACCATAACCAACAATCATGTTGGATAAAATCATTATTCAAGATAGAAATACCAGAATAACCAGATCCATAATTTTACATATCATCCATTTAAGAAACCCAAAATCCATCATATGATGTGTTTTCTAGATAAATTGGATTAAGAAGTACTATGTAAAGGAATAGTTATAAATTGGAGAATATTTCATGATGTAAAATTACTTTTAATGTTTATATCTCAGATATTCATAAGAAAATAAATAAAGAAGTACTGAAATTATATAACAATAATTTAGGAACACTGATAATCCCCCCCTCTAGAATTTCCTTAGGTATTTCTATCGTCATTGTTATCATAAGATATATTTTCAGAAAATTTAAGGGTTTAGAAAGAATGAGAATAGATTGGAGTGTGAATGAATAAGACAAAATAATACATTAATGAATGAATATGTGATTAAATAAACTTAAATAAAATTATAAAAATAGAGAATATGAATCCTAATTCAACATCCAAATTACATAATCCAATATAAAATCCACGGGTTCTAAATTATCTCAGTTGAAATCCACTTATGCTCATTTCAATATATCTTAATAAGATAATTGGAGATAAAATATCCAAGGAATGAGTATATTGTCACATTGGCACATTACATAGACATAAAAGGAATATATTAAATTTAATAAATCAAAATTGGTTTTTTATGTCCATCGTGGCACTTTTATGGCCTAAAAGTTTGTTACGTCATCAAATTATCGATTCATCACCCATCATGATTTTTATAGTCTAAATTTGTGGCCTAAAAAATTTGAATGGGAATAATGGCTTGGATTTTTTTTTAATGTTGTAACTTGTTGAAATGATCTCTAGGTATGGTCTATATAAAGAAGAAATTTCCCAACAATGAAAATATTTCATTTTTACATCTTATGTAACTAATTTATAGTGTAAGTTGTTTGTTTTCTAGTTTATTCCATCCACTTTAGAATGAATAATCATATTTATTCCAAATAGTTCTACATTAATCTATTATAGTCATTTATAATTAATTTGAATTGTTAAATCATCACATGTTTGTAAATTATGAAATAAAAATGAATCCTTAAAAAATTATTTTTTAAATATATTATTAATTGATCTATTAGATTTCTGAAATAACGAGTTTAATATATATATATTCATACACATTTTGTTTCCATCAATTTCCCTAGTCATAAATCTATCTTGTCATCATGAATTTAATCTCAACAATATTGTATTTTAATTTCATTCTAACAATTTTTTAATTTCTAATTCAAAAAATCCAAATGTTTTTCGATGTAGAATAAACAATCATATTTTGAAGAAATTTATTCATTTAGAATATTATTTATAAAATAAAAAATACCTTATATGAATTTCAATATCCTGATTTCAAATTAATAATTTTTTTACATCCATCAATTTTTGGTTCATAATTAATTATTAATTTTAATCCCATGTCAAAATTACCTCACATTTAATTATTTTTATTCATCTATCACAGTAATAAATATAAAATAATTTTTCCAAATACCTAAAGTTAATTTCACTTACTATATAATTCCAATGTCTCTAACTCTACACCATTTAAATACATAATTAAATTATTTATAATATATTTTAAATGAGGTTTATATATCACTAAGGATAATGTTAATTGTGTAGCTAATATAAATAATGTCAAATATTTATTTTGACTATTTATCATAATGAATTATGTAAGAATATCTTCTAAATGTAATATTATGATAATTTTGAAAATTCTAGCTATCAATTTAAAAATATAAATGTAGGCACATGATACATGTGAAAATAATTTTTAAATATCCCTCTCTAGAATTAATAATTTTAAAAAGTTTCATGGTTTTTTCAATGATAGTCAGAAGAAGAATTTCAAACCCATAACCTAATGAATTATTATATAAATATCATTGGTATGATATTATTAATTTATTATCCTCCAAAGACACAACCCATTTTTAATACTTTTAATATATTTATATTAATATATTTTCCTAATATCTATGAATATTTAAGTATAATGAAGGATAAAATAGACCCTTTAGAATCACATAGATGCCCCTAATAAAATCACTTTAACGGATTACATCTCTATCAACCATAGACATCCTCTCCCCCACATTTATTCTTTTAAATATAATATCATATAATATCATCATTGTAACAATTTATGTAATATTTATATATCATGGATAATTTTTGGTTATGGTCTTTTGTTTCTTCTATGAGAAAAATATAAATGATATCTTATTGGGTCCAAGGTTAGTGGTTTCAAATAATAACATATAATCATTCATGTTAAATGGTATTCTATTCATTCATTACATTAATATGATTCTAAGAATGTTATTGAAGAAAACAATTCCTCATGCCTCTCATGAAATAAAATGTAGAATTAATCCTTACATATTGGTTTAGAATATTTTATCACATATCAGAACATTTCTATTGGAGATATAATATATGTATGTATCTAAAAACCTGTAAAGAAATAAATTTAAATTCCACAATTCAAATAATTAATAGTATAATAATAATTTAATCTAAAATTATCAACTTCTTTACAAAAAATTATGAATTTTCAAATTCATCTACTCTCGATTAATGTTATATATTAATCATACCATTTGAGTAATAAAAAATATTTAATAATGCTAATTAAAACATCGAATATGGATTATCCAATGATACTTATTTCACCATGATTCATGATAGAGCACAAGATTTCATTTTGGGAATAATATTTTCTTTTAAAAATAATAAATATATTCACAAAACTAAATTATCTTCTGTAATAAGGTAATAAATGTATAAATAAACTCTCATATTTAAGGAATCAAATTATTATGTTTTGTGGGGATATTATTGCCACATAAGGGGCCTCTTGGATTCATCATCTTTCTAGAAATGTAAAATAATATCATGTATTCATATTTATGGAACATGCTAATGTAATATAAATAAACATTGAGGAATCATCCTATATTGTAATAACTAATTCGATAAATTAGGAATTAAATTATTATTCATAGTAAAAAATTTAAAAAAAGTATAATCCATTGTTTAACCCCCCATGTGGGACCAAGGTTTTCAGTTCATCATCATCCTTACTACTATCACGAACCAACCCAGGTAGACCCTAAACCAGTCACCCGAGTCGGCCCGCGACATGGCCTCAAGCGCGTCTCCCCACACGCTAGAGGCTGCCGACTAGCGGCGAGGGTGTAAGGTAAGTCAGGGGGGATACTATACCCTCTTATTAAAGTGAATAAAAGGGAAAAAATACAACACTAGCAGAAGTAGTGTAAATAATAAGAAACCAACAAAAATCATTTTTCATTTATAATGTTTGAACAAAATTGGTGAACGTCAGTTTATATAGAAAATGCATGCATGAAATGCTAATGATACAATGGAAGTAGTAAACAACACAACATACTTTCACATAAATGCAAGAAGTAAATGAAAAAAGACTCAAGCCTGGGGAAGATCACCATAAGCATCCATAGCCTTAGCTCAGTCCTTTGCTCCTAACTCTATGTACAAGAAATAGTAATGACAAGGTCCTGCAACCAAATAGAATCTACTCGGGTACCACAGTGCAATGGTGGCCTGAGTAGGGTGTGAGATATAAATCTAAGTAGGCTGGAACCATTGGGGTCTATCCCACTCCATATAATGAAATATAATTAAACAGTGTACTGGTATTTACAAACAATAACAATACAATACAAACAATAAACGCCCATTCGGGTTCCAAAAATGACACCTTACAGCAATACCTGCCTCGGCCCATAGCCATAATAAGAACCTTCTTAAAACAACACAAGTACATTTGGATCAAGTATAAAAACACTTTTTATCATTTTTCTCACTTACTCTATGTAGACCCCAGAAAACGCGTTCCTGAAATTTTCCAAATTCTTCCATACACGATCCAAGATCGTAGAAATTTTCTTAAGCTTCGATTTGGTATGTCGTAGGGCCCGAACGGAGTTACGGATTAGGAGTTATGGACGTTTGAAGTTTGGCTGGAAATCTGGTTCGCGAAGCCCATTCGTGAAGCCCCCGTCCGTGATCGCGGAGCGCCGCCGCGAAGTAATGAGGCGAGAGGCTCCGCGAACACGCTTGACATTCGCGATGCGCCGCAAAGACCCCTCGCGAAGCATGGATGCGAAGCACTGATGCGAAGCACCTGAGCATCGCGATCCCACGAAGCTCCGGAGGCGGTAACTCTCCGCGAATGAATTTGACGGTCGCGAGCCCGCCGTGAAGCTCCGGAGGTGGTACCTCTCCGCGAACGAATTTGATGTTCACGAGCACTCCGCGAAGCACCTGAGGCACCGTGGGAGTTCTGCTTCGCGGTTCCCCTTGCCTATAAATACCCAGCTCACCCCCCTTCTTGAGAAGGATGGCCACGACCACTTCGCCCCTTGGGCGGCCGAGCGGAGCTCTGCATTGCGGCTCCGCGAAGCCGTGCTCCGCGAGCAGCTTCCTTCGCGTTGCTGCTCCATGATCCGAGGCTCCGTGAGTCCATGCTCCACGATTCAATGCTCCGCGATGCTGCTCCGCGAGACCATCCTCCAGGAGTCCATTCTCCACGAGCCTATGCTCTGCGATGCTGCTCCGCGAGAACCAGCTCTGCGAGAGTCCTTTGCTCCGTGAGAGGCCTTTGCTCCAAGAGAGGCCTCAGCTCCGCGAGACCCCTTTGCTCCGCGAGACCCCTTTGCTCCACGAGAGTCTATTACTCAACGAGGCCATGCTCTGTGAAGCTGCTTCGCAAAGACCTATCCTTCGCGAGGATCCTACCTTCGCGCCCACCGGTCCATACCTCGGGGGCTGCACCCCCGCACCCCCGCTCGGGGTCAGTGCCGGGCTGCGGTCCCGGCCCTCCGCGCCCGTCCCTTCACTACCATCACATACCCCCATGTAAAATGGAGAGTCGCACCGCGAACTTTTCGGTCCGGGATACCCGGATTTTCCATTGCGCCCTTATGTGCTCCCACCTTCCACCTATGGAACCCCATGATTTGAGATACTCCTCCACACACCATGAAACACCTTGAGTTGAAATATTCATCTTGGTTTCATTCCATGTCGTGAGTTGAGATTCTCATCATCAATTCCCTATGTACCTTGAGTCGAACCATTCCTCAGGTAACTCCTCCAAAGCCAATCACTTGGCTCCTATGCCAGGTTGAACCAGAAAGGGCCGCCCTTGCGTAAGTCCCAACACCAACCATTTCTAGGAACCTTCTTCCGAACAGTCCTATCTACATGAATTTAAACTGTAGGACTCCCTATCTAACAAATGATAGGTTGCCTCTTACTCTATAGGATAGATGCCTTATTCTCCGAGCATGAGATGCCAACAGTCCTTTCTACATGACTATAAAATGTAGTAATTCCTATGTTCCAAACATAGGTTGCCTCTTGATCTATATGAGATATGCCTTATGCTCCGAGCATGAGATGCCAACAGTCCTTTCTACATGACTATAAACTGTAGTAATCCCTATGTTCCAATAATAGGATTCCTCTTACTCCAAACAAGAGATGACTTATGCTCAAAGCATGAGATGCCAACAGTCCTATAAACTGTAGTAATACTTATGTTCGGAATATAGGATACCTATCGATTTAAACAAGAGATGCCTTATTCTCCAATCATAAGACGCTTAATTCCATAATTACAGTGGCATAATTCCAACACCCCTTGGTGTTATCCCACTTGTGCACTAGCGCATAGGTGTAGAATCCTAAACCTCATCCCACCGGTGAGTCGGGATGCCCTCATGGCCAGACATGAGGAAGACAATACGGGCAGCATCCTAGCATAATCCCCATTCACCAGTGTCATTCTCCTTAGTGGCACCCGGGCAGCTTCCTAGCGTATGCCCCATTCACCATTTCCGCTCCTTAGCGGCACCCAGGCAGCTTCCTTGCGTAAGCCCCAATCACCATTGTCGCTCCATAGCGGCATCCAGACAGCTTCCTATCATAAGCCCCATTCACCAGTGCCGCTCCATAGCGGCACCCGGGCAGCTTCCTTGCGTAAGCCCCATCCACTGTTGTGATCCTCTGCAGCGGTAAGCCGTTGACATTCTTATCCAGCGGTAAGCCATTGTGACCCAATCCAGCGGTAAGCCGTTTTAACCCCTTCCAGTGGTAAGCCATTGAAAACCCCGATCGGCGGTAAGCCTTCATCATAGGAACTACGATTTCTTTGATTCATGTCAAGGCATGTTACGTAGGAAGCCACTTCAAGGCTCAATCCCAACTTCACTGTTGCCCCTGTGATGGTCCCATTTCATTCCCCCTCTACTCCATTCATCCATCTATCACCCATCATGATTTCCACCCGGGCCGCCACATCCCGATGGGATCATGCCATCCACCTCCTCGCTGCACCTAGCAGCTCATGGGCCACTTTCCACATGTAAGCCCCATCATATCTCCGGGTTGTTGTCCTCTGTGTACACCCTGATTCATCACCCTTTCGAACTAAGTGGGTTTTGATCCCTGTCCTCTACATAGGGTACGCATGAAACCTCCAAGAGGTTCAACCCCAACCAATGGTAATCCGTGGTGTTCCCCATCCTGGGGTGCACTTCCCCTGATCTGCCCTCAGTGGTGTTCAGATCAGCCATTACAGTGTGACATCTCCCCTCTAGGGAGTGCACCACCTCGGATCTGTCCTCATTGGGCGTTCTGATCCATCCATCTTCCAGGTGTTCTCTCCTTGGAATATACCAATCTGATCCATCTCTATGGGACATTCTGATCACCCTCATTCCGTCTCCGCAAGGCATTAAACTTGTGGCCTACCTCGTGATAAACATGAGATGCCTGAGGAAAACCTTGGAAGACACGCCCCTTTGTGTAACCATCTCTTCTAGATGTTAATCTTGCAACATACCCTGTGTTAAACATGGGAAGCTGAGGAAAACCTCAGATACATGCCTCAGGTTCTGCACCCTTGAGATTCCCTCTTATGAGGAAGAATACAGGTCCCCCTATGTCCACGCACCCAGAGATGCCCCGACATGCCTGATGTTGTTGTCTACTCCGACCGAAGGTCGCTACCATGTCAAGACCCTATGGAAAGTTTTGACGTAAGTAGTGTAATTAACCGGCGTCCGTGAAGATATGGAACCGGGAATGAGATTCACGAACAACATATTAAATCTATGAGGGAGACCCGGACTAGGTGACGAGTTCTGAGGAGGAATCCACGGAAGGAAAAACCGACTTCCCAGCATCCCGTTTCGATCAAGGAGCAGATGTACATGAACGAGGAAAGAATTCCACCCGCCTTTGGAAAGCGGGAATGCGGGGAAACAGCAACACGTCCTCCATGTATGGATGCGCGCACCCCAGCGAAAGCATCGAAAACACTCTAATTATTGAATTTTCTATTTAACTCAGATTAGAAATCCATTCATTATTACCTTTTTTTTATTTGATCACATTTCACTTGGGTTTTAACCACATATCTCATTATTTTATTAAATCATTATTATCATTCATTTGATGTTGAACTCCTTGTCAAGAACCACAAATCCCATTTGGTGTAGATCGACATGTCTAACACCCCGAATCAAATTTGGTGTTGATCACCATGTCTAACACCTAGATAATTATTTGGTGTAGATCTCCATGTCTAACACCGTATATCACATGCATGGATAACCATTGGGGAGGAAAGCCATGTCCAAACCCAAATTTCAAATCGGTCTACAATTCCATGTCTGGGACCCAAAATCTCATTCATTTATTACCGTTTATCAAATAATTAATCAATTGACACAGTTACCATTTCATAATTAATTCACATTTAGTCATCCAAATCCATTCTCAACATTTCATAATTAATTATCATAATTAATTTTCTTTAATCAGCATTCTGGCACTCGCATGAGAAATAGAAGGAAAACAAAATTTTATGGCACCAACATGCCTCAATGATAGGTTATTAGTGACATTAAATGGTACAGGATAACAAACTTGTTCAATAAATACATTTAATTCAAACTATTGCGATACATTTATAACCTAAACAACATGGAAAAGGGGAATTTAGGCGAGACACAGCCAAGGGGGTGGCCAAGAGGCAAAGAGAGCACCAAGGATGGGCTTCACCATGAACAAATGCCATAGTGGGCATGATAGAACCACCCAAGCATTTCAATAAGAGATAATGAGGCATCACAAAAAGGGTTGCGAAAAGCGGCACAAGATGTGGCATGACATAAGTGACGAAGTAAAGTGAATAGGGTAAACACCCTACACTAAAAGTTCTAATTACATATTAATCCATGAACATAAGACGTTTCTTGGATCATTTATTATTTTTCATGAAGCAACGTCATTTGAGGTAACCAGTAAGCTACATGTACAAGAATGTCATTTATCAAGTATAATGTCAAGCATAAACAGCCATAAGTCATTTAGGCATGCAAGCATAAAAATATACTACTACATTTTTTATCTTGAAGACAGCTCATCTCCATTGGAGGAGTTGTATTAGAAAACATGTCAACAACTTATCAAACAATTCATTTAGTGATATTTAGCATTTCTCTTGAAAATCACTCAACACTTATCAAATTTAATAAGCCAATCAATAAGGAAGGAAATTATAATACGCTATCACTACATTTTTATATTAAAGGCAGCACACCTTGGAATAGGGGTTTTATTATAAAACCATGACCTTTATTATGAAACAAAAATTTATTACATCAACCACTTCTAATATACGATTAATTTAAGTACTTAACTGCATTAATTAAAAATAAATAAATTTAAATAATTAACTACATTAATTAAAATGTAATAAAAATGTTGTGAGCAATAAATTATTTCATTTTTAAAATAAATGGGCAAAAGAAAGGGATCCTACATCATGTAGAATTAGGTCGTCCGCTCTGACTCTTAATTCATTCTAACTACGAGCAGCTTCTCCCCCACTGTGTATACACACTTTAACCCATGTGAAAGTACACTTATCCCCTATGCACACACATGTATGGTCGTGGGCATGCACAAGGTAATACTTACACATATGCTTATGTGCATACACTGGCCTCCATTCACCTATGCACACACGGTGAGTTTCCCTTGAATTGGAAACTCGAAAGTCACAAGAAGGGATCAATGTTGTACAAGATAAACATTAGGAACCCTAAAAAACCAAATAACAATATATAACATGGGAGAAACCAAACATAAAATATAAAACGTTACCCCAGTTGACAAAAACGAACCAAATCACCCCAAAACCACAAGACGAAGCTCAATGCACTACAAAAAACATTCTACAGACTCATAAAACCCACAACCCCTAAATTAAAAAAGTACAAATCAAGAAACAAAAACAAAACCTTACCCCGAAGCAAAGTCGGCGAACTAAAACCACCCGAACAACCTTTCCCTCAACTGAGGATGATGGAACATGCATCAAGGAGTCCCAAGGAATCCTTTTCATGCTCGTGGTGGATCAAATCCTGAAGATGAAGAAAACCAGACGAAAAATTATGCGGAAAGATGAGGTCATGCGTCAGGTCGTCGCGCGCTATAGTGGTTCGGCCGGAACCACTTTGTGAAGCTACTAAGGGGTGGGGTGAGGGAGGAGGAGAGGAAGAGGGGGCTGCATGGTCTAGTTTCTATAGAGTCAGATGAGGGAGGAGGAGAGGGAACAAGGGACGTGTGGTCCGGCTACTGTGGAGTCGGTCGAGGGAGGAGGAGAGGGATAGCGGGACGTGTGGTCTGACTACTGCGGAGTCGGATGAGGGATGAGGAGAGGGAGAGGGGGTTGTGTGGTTTGGATGTTGCGGAGGCATTGCTCTAGGGTTACAGGCCAGAGGGGCTCACGCACCCCATATGGAAGAAGAAGCAAGGGGGGGCGGTCTCTCCCCCCTCTTTCGTTTTCTAAAAATAATAATAATAAATATATACAATAAAATAAATAAAACATAATATACTATAGTTAAAAATTTCAATTATATTATTCGTATTATTCAATAAACATACTGTTAATATCTTCTTACCCAAAATTAAAAATTCTTCTTCATTAAATTATGAGACTCCCCATTTAAGATTTATTTGACCAATAAATTAAAATAATTATTCCACATAAAAAATATGATGCTCCCTAATAAATTTAAAACACTTCGCTGACCAACCGAAAATCCCCATTAATTAAACATTTAATCAAAAATATAATTATTTCAACGCATTATTTAATTCACAATTAATTAATGCAAGTAAGTTAATTAACTTAGAAATTAATTAATTAAGTCCTGACGCATTAATAAATTCTCAAAATATTAAATATATATGTTACACATATTTAATTAAATCATTTTAAATTTTATTTAATTAAATAAAAATACAATTTTTAAATATAGATAATCCACACGTCTTGAATCACACTATCTAAAAAACCATGTGCAACCCGCACGCCTGCTACTGGATACCTGAGGTATCCCACATAGCGGACCCGCAAGGTTAAACCTACTGCGCGCAGTCCGATATCACCGTATAAAATGATTCCAAATCTTAGGACATCATTCCAAAGCTCGATTTTTAAAACTGACCCATTGATAAAAGAAAAAGTTCAAAAACCTTCATATTTTATCTGGTTCAAAATACGGGATGTAACAACTACCAAGTATTATCTAGAATTTTCTGGTTGGTTGAGTTTAATTGGAATGATCCTTGGAATGTTTCTTTTTCCAGGTATCAATTCATATTTTTTATTGTAAAGTACTCCTTCGATATAATATATAAAATACATCTACATTTTAATTTTTTAGGGATTTTATATAAATGTTGTATGAATTAAGGATCCTCCACCTTTTTTATTTCTATTTTTACAACATCTTCTTCACTATCCATTATCTGATCATGATATCCAATGTAAAAAAAATAATCACTTGGAGATTTAATGTGTATATATATTTAAAAAAAATTGTTCATGAATAATTTATATTAAAATATCCCCTTTTATGTATGAATCATGTGTCTATGGTTCTTCAGGTAAATCCATATGGATATCTTCTATTGAATCCTCTGATAAATGTTCAACTTCATGGGGGAGATGCATGTGTGACATAATTGGCTGATTTATTTAATCATCATCTTCCTCCGTAGACTAAAATGAGTTTTCAAAATAAAAAAAGTAAAAACATTGGGGAGTGATAATCAAATCATTTTTAATGAAAATAAATGGGATAGAGTTCTTGTGAGGATTTCCTCTCTATGTTGGTTTGGAATTATGTTTTTCTTTATGGATGGCCACCTCTTAGGGTTTAATATACATGGAAAGTGGAAAGTAATAATGTCCCTACATTCATTATTGAAATTTCACCACTAGTTTCATTTCATCACCGTCCATGTCTAGATATTTCTATGAAGTAGTCGATTATTCAACCCTGTAAAAATAAATTTCACATAGAATTTAATCATCTACCCAACCACTCAATTATTGATCTTCACCATGTTGATCTGACACATATATATTATATTATGAGTCTTCATCTTCAATCTATATCTCTTCAGGGCATGTTTTTCTCTATACCACTAAATAGATGTTTTATGGACATTACTCTAGATTCTACCCAACCACATGGAAGACATTGGAAAAAAATTGGGCAGGTCTAATGGTAAATCTTCATCTATGTTTTTTTTAAATATAGGTTTCTCTAAATAATCTCCAGTAATATTCAATATTTACCAACTAAAAAATTACATCATTTTTAGAATCCATTGAAATTGATAATTTAAATCAACGTTAATTAAAAAAAATTTGGTGTTATACCTGTGAGTAAAAACACTATGTAGAATTTGGGATGTCATCATACATTATGTATGAATAATAAATATTAATTTTTTTGATAAAATAAAAATCAATAATTTAAAAAATTGGAAATTGAAATAATGAAAAGAATAGATAATTAGCACCATATAAATGTGTCCTATTTTGATTCTTTTTTCATAGGGTTGTATGCAAAAATTATTTTTCAATTACATCTCATCAGCTAACTAGTGTTGTCTCACATTTTTAAATATTTAGTTAATCAATCCTTTACTTTAATTCAGCATAACTACATTTTATTGTGTGTTTATTTTTTTAGTAATACAATCCAATATTGGGTTTTTGTAAACATAGAAGTAATTAAAAAATAATATAACATATCATAAAATTTTTATATAATGGATTTAGAAAATAATTATATTTTTTTTGGGTTTGTTTACATTGGACTGATTATTATTTGTAATTGTTTAAATACATTATGATAATTCATTTATGAATTCTTGTTAACAAATTGATATTATTTAATTATATAATGTGGAATTTATCATTCCTCAATAACACCAAATATAACCCCCAATAATAGAAAAATAGGGGAAACACTATGATTGAGAGTGAAATTACTAAAAATGAATTTTCCATCATCATGTGATATGGTATTCATTCAAGAAAAACTAGCTCTACCATTTGAAAAGTATTCCTGGGGAATTCGAAAGAAATTTATACATTAAATAATTGGATAAAGTTTGTGATTTATTCTATGTTTTATGATTATCATACATATTCACATATCTCATGTTTAAATCAAATTGGATAAAAAATGTAGAAATTAAACAACTAAAATTTAGTTAACTAGTGAAACCTCATGTGGGGAAAATCCTTAGGGTAATCACTCTTCATCATGAGTTTACAAGATCATATTTGAATGCGGGAAGATAGAAATTATTAAATTTATTATAATTGACAATGAATAGAAATAAATTCTAATATAACATGATTATCATATTACATGAATGCGTATAAATTTAAAACAAAATATGGAATGGAAATCATAATGCAATATCCCTATCGCACACCAAAATATCCAACCCATGGGATACAATCGATCATCATCACAATAGCCCTAACAGATTGTTTATATGAATCAATCATACCCATGGCTACCATAAATGTCCATTTAAGGTACCTATTTTCATCTTGTGTAATTATAGAATAATAAAAGTGTACTAAAACAATATATTTGTCAATATAGGTTGTTTTTTAAACCCTAATGAAACTTTTATGTCTGAAAATTTGGTTTTACATCATGAAACCATTGAGGAAACACCCACAATATGTTTAATGGGTCGAAATTATAAGAAATAAAATATCTATGTGGAGTCACATAATAATGAAAATGTGTTATTTAATATATGTTATTTTGATCCAATTATGTTTTTTATAGTAAAAATTTGTTCCTCATGAAAATACTTTATTACAACATAATAAATTTTCTAAATATGTTTTAAACTGGTGTGTTCTAGTACATTCAACATCGTCTTCATATGATTCCATTATCATCTAAATTTGAGTTCATCGTTCATATATAATACATAATATGACACCATTATCATCATCAACTATTTTCCAATGTCTCTTTCTTCAACACATCCTATATCATACAATAATTTGAAAAATAAATTAAATTTTGGAAAAATATTCAATTAAATTACAATATAATTATGTTTTATTTTAAAATAAAAAAAACCTAATTTGGATATTAGAGGTTAATTCCCTTAAACATAGTTTTTATGTTCTCATTTTGTAGTGGGTAGTACACTTGTATTTTCTTGTTTTTTAAATTCAACTTATACGAAATGTCCATGAATTGAACAAGGAAAACAAGGCTGAATAGTTACCATGGCTTGTACGGATCGTAAAACATGAAAACATTAATGTAGATATAAATGACTTTTCTTAAAATCCTACACAGTATGAATATATCTATGGTTACAATGTGTATATCAAAATATGTCATAATTTGTTTTCTGAAACAAAATGAGTTGTCATGAATTCTTCATGGTGTTTTTTAAATAAAGGTTACATTAAAAATAAACCATATCACAATATTTGTTTTCATATTGTATATAATATATATCCTATTTAATGGACATTTATTTCAAATTTTATTGTTGGTAAATTACTCACCTTCCCCTAAGGTTCTGTTGATGATTGTTACCTAGTGTATACATCAATATTTTATTGTTTTTTACCTGATTTGGGTTGTAAAATAATATTCTATGGCACACTAAGAGATGTTTTGCATATCCCTATATGGTGTGTGTTCAAATTTTGTTTATTGCATGATATTTAAAAACTACCATAATGATAATATTTTTTTCCTAGGAAACTACATTTAGGGTATTTCATGAACTCTATATAGTGTCGTCAGATTTTCCTTTTCTAAGAATACTTCTTCCTTGATTTATCATGAATCTTCCCATGTTGTCTTTTATTGTCCATATATACAATGAAAATAACAAATTCCAATAAAAATAACAATAAATATTTTATATGGATATCATTATACACCTTATTACTCATCCAATTATTCAAACACAACTATTCCACCGCCAAAGAATACATTTCATGACATTATCATTATTAGAAAACACAAAAATATAGACCAAATGATCAAGATACCTAAAAAACCATTTCAATACTCTTATTACTTTTTATCATACTCTCCAAAAAATGTAGCCACCCAAATAACCAATATTTTCCTCCATAATTAATTCACTGAATATAGATATGCCAAACACTCATCATTTTTTTAGAAAAAAATAAACGATACTTTCATGTGATATTATTGAATGCAAAAATCCTTTAATTTACTTGTCTTTTATAAACATAGAATCCAATAATGTAAAATTATAAGGAAAGAAAAACTAAGAACAATTTAAATAAATTAAAATATATTTATATATTAAATCTCATATGAATAATGAATAGATTTTAATATATTGGTATATAATTAGTATAATTATGTAAACTTATCAAATATGAAGACAATAATTTCATTAACCACTGAATAATAGGTAAAAAAGAATAATAATATATAATGTTTTTCTATCTCATGAAATTAAACATCATCAATAATAAAAACCTCCTAATGATTTTATGGGGTTTATTAGATGATTTGAATTGAAATACTATTTGTTTTGTTTCTACATTTCTATCAAATCTGATAAAATTTTCAATTTAAGGGAACTCTTCTCCAATAACATTATCATGGTTAATTGATTAGTATAATTAATATGTAGTGGTTAAATAACATAATAGGTTATTTAAAATAAATAATTAGGACATGTCATCATTTAATAAATGACTAGACAATAAACATTCTATAGACTACATTCTAATAATGTTATTTTATCTTCGCCATTTTAATATTATTTATCCACAAGAAATTTAAAAGATTCAATAATTTAAAAATTAAGTAACAATGAGGAGAAATTTTATCCAAACTCATAATATGATTTTTTAAAATTAGAAAATTTGGAAAATCATAAAATTTTAAAATTATTAGAAGTTAACTCAATAATAACCTTAGCGTTGATATGTAACTATGAGATTACTAAAACTATAAAAATTATATTCTATGTCTATTAATATATGAGAAGTTATATTTTTATTACTCTGTAGAACTAAAGTCACCAAAACTAAAAAACGAGCTTTATTCCAATACAAGTAAAAAAGAAGTCGCCATTTATTTCATGGCTATCTTAAAAAAGTGTACGTTAAGAAATTTATTAAAAAATGGATCAATATGATTATAGAGATAAATGATGATACTGTAATTGAAGAACTGTTTGTAAATTTTTTAAAAAGTTCGTGTTCAATATTAATATTTTTTTCGAGGGGATGATTATATCAATAATTATGGATTGTATCAAAAGTAAATCACATAATAATGAACCAATGACTGAATGAGTGTAATAAATATATGTTCATAAAAGAAAATAATTGAGTAATATGATGATAGTGTGTGATAAAATTCATTAGTCTAGTGTCATGATAGATATGAATAATCGAATAAAAAAAGACTGATCAGAAGTGTAACTAATATATTTGATATCGTAAATGGGAAGAAATTAAATTTTGTTTATTCTAAATTACAATTCATATGTTTAGTCCATGAAAATTGTTATTTAAATAATATATAATAATCCAATATCGGTACATTATATTTTTATTAATGTTCACTAATTCATTTTAAAAAAATTGAAATTATGAACAAATATACATTACATTAATATGATAAAAATATAAAATGGATTGTATGAAAAGGAAAATATAAATTTAATTTCATATTTAATAAATGGGCATCATTAATTGTTGTTGGACTTATGGAAATCATAATATTCCTGGAAGATGTAATTCAATGATGTTTTAGGAAATACCCAATATATTTGAAGACAAAATTCATGAATAGGGAGTTTAAATAATATATTTACATTGAACAACCAATGGGTTTACAAAATTTGGATGATTAAGGAAAGTAATACAGTTTGAATAAATATAGTTATAGTTAAATTCAAGAAGTATTTTCTTCAAATTAAGTATTTAATTAATATTTTATATTTTTATATTTTGAAATAGTTAGTGTAGATTATAATTTTAATTTGAATTAATCAATTAAAGATTAATTCATTAAACAATTCTATATTTATTATATAAATATTTATGATATTAAGAAGGAATATATTGGAGAATTGTGTCTTCTTTTATCATTATAAGGGATGTAAATGATTTGTTTACCCACATTATTGAAAATTGTATTTCAATAAAAATGGTTATTATACTTTTATATCTTCTAAAAAATGGAAATATTTCATCATCAAATATCAAAATTGAGTTTCAAATAAAATAATATTTGAACTAAACCCCTGATTCATAAAATTGAAACGATATAAACATGAACATATAATGTATAATGATTATAATATTTATATATGTTATAATTATGTGACCCAAAATTTTATGTGGATTATGTTTCGAAACATGGTTTCAAATAAATCCAATAGAAGTTAACGTAAATGGAGATACATGAAATTTGATGTATATTGAAATAACCATGAAATATATGGTAACATATATTTTAGGGGAAAATATATTTTATATCTAACATAGAATACCAATAAATAACATTAAATAAATATATTAATTAGAATAAAATTTAGAAAATTTAATGTTTTCAACTAATATAAAAGACTCAAACATTGTAGGATCAAGGTGAATATTTAAAAATAACTATATATATAGTATGATAATGAGTGCATATATGAGATTATGATGAATTGAATACAATTTCTATTCAAATATATTATTTTTATTTAGTACCAATACAATAATAAGATGATGGATCATAATGATTTCAATGTAGATCATATATGATGAACAAACTAGTGGAAATATTATTCCAAAAATAATTGACCACCATAGTTTTTGAGAAGAATTAGTTGAATCATAGTTTTCATCCAACTTTTAAAGCAAGGGGAGGTTTCTAATATCTTCATTTTATATATAGATTTATTGTTTAACATGGAAGTAACTTTTTAATTTATATCATACTCTATGTTTTAATACTACAATTTAGAAAATAATTGTTAATAAACCACATGAATTAGAATCATGAAATATGGTAAATAACATAATTAATGGGAATATTTTCAATAATTTTTATAATATAAAGACAAAAAATTTATTATTGGGGATGTGTTTTTTGAATATTACATAGATGGATATACAATATATTGAGATTATCAATCATTAAGTAATTTTGGAAAGGTTTTTCATATAAAATTAGTGGTTTAAATAATTAATGACTGATGTTATACAAAAAACAATTATAGATTTATTATTTTGTATGTCCTGATTTGATCATGTAGAAAACAAGTTATAGATGGGATAAATTATTTATGATGGGACCTTTTTCTCCTCGATCTCCCCCTCATTTCCTTTTCTCCACCGAGGGTTTCTTCCTAAAACCCATCAACATAGGGTATTCCAAAAATCTGAGTGTTGGTTCACCTATTTAGTCCTTTCATCCCATCATTTCCTTATGATTTCTATGAAAAACATTTCTCCTTGGGATCTACCCAAATTTTTCCTCACAATTTGTCCACTCATGACTCTTGTTATCATTTACATTGACCACAATCTTGGTGGTAGCTCTTCAAGACTAGTGTGGTGAGGATATATCTCTTAGAATTTATGGACACTAATGTTTCTCCAGCCCATTCCCCTAGTTCCCCAACACTCGTGCATCCCTCTCTTAATGTTTAGGGTTTCTTGTTTGATTTCACAGTGGCAAGGGATCCTTCAAATATTTTGACTTCATCATGTTTCCTCCCTTATTAGCCTCATCTCTGCTTCTTCTTCATCTTCCCGCTTGATCTCACCCCTACTCTTCTAGTAAGTACTGACTCATGAGATCCCAATTTTGGTCTTGCAAGTTTGTGCTCATGGTGGTTACAGATGGTGATGTTTGTTTTATCGATTTTTTTTGTATTGTTTATTGGGTTTCAGATCTATTCTTTCTCATGAATACACCACATCCTTTATTATTGTCTTACCTATTGTGAAAGACCCAATTTTTTGTTAAAAATGATGGATTTTAATGGAAATTTGTGATGGTGATGGTGGCAAGGTTGAATTTGATTCCTCTATGGGAATGGAAATATTCTGGAGGGAATGGATTTAGGTTAACTCAAGAAAATGATTGAGGACTTCGATGTTTCTAGTGTTCGGGTTCAGCAAATAGTTTTCTACTATGTTTAGTTCTGTTATTCATGGTCCATTTTCAGCGGTCACTGGACTCTAGAATGATGATCTCTCTGGACAATTCATGTAGATAGTATTTCATGTTTTTTTTATGATGGTAATATTAACTTTTTAATGACGATGATTGACTCTAATGATCTTCCTTTATAGTGATCACATGTAACAACGAGTTGTTTTTTTAGGTACATGTCAGATGGTGGGTAATGGACCTAAGCAGTGATGTTTGTAGAAGATTGAATTATGTATTTTAATATTTGAATTTTGAACTATTTTTGTGGTTTTTTTAGACATAGTGGGTTTTATACAGTTCCCACATATCAAAAGTGTTTTTTATGATATAATAAAACACATTGGATGAGGTTATGGGACTACATATTTCATGATGGATTTTATAAGGATCTTGTGATATAGAGGTAATACTAAATTGAATAATGGAACTTAAAATATTCAATTAAACCCTAAAGGGGATACTTTTATAACTTATTTTCAAAATATTATATTAATATTGGTACTAGAAGTTATTATATGATTGATGATGCACCATATGAGTTAGATAAATAGGGTAGAAAATAAATAAAAAATATCTTAAACCTCAAAAATGATTAGATTATATAAATGTTCTGATATTAAAATATATTATTATATCTATCCCTTAATCGATCAAACACAAAAAATGAAACATATATGATAAAATTAAATCCCCCAAATACTCATGGATATTAATTTTTTATTTCAAATTGGACAATATCAAATGAGAAAATACATGCTAATACAATAGTTGACAAAATTAAATTACTAATACACTATTTTGTTAATACATTGTTTAGGTTATCATCAAAATTTTCTATGATGCACCTAATATATAATGGAATTGGGATTTCTCACATCTCAAAAAATTTCACTAAAAGTTCGTCCAACTCCATGAAAATCTTCATAGAATTCTGTCTCATTTTATAGATATTATGGTATCATATGTTATTATAAAAACCAAATATCAATTTTTTAATAAAAACCCAAATTTCTGGATTTTTTAATGTTCAAATTTGATAACTCCTTTCCTCCGATATAAAATTAATCAAATAATTGATATCTTAATAAAATTGTTTCAACTAAAATTACATCATAATAGAACACACATTCTTCAAGATTAAAATAATTCACCAAAAATGATTATCTATAACAAGATTTATCTTTAACACCAACTAGAAAGACATAGTAAATTGAAAACCATAGATAATGAATCCATTCTCGTACAAACATGTTGTATGAATCAATAATCTATAAAAAATCATCAATCTCAATTTGATCTCAATGTATCAATTTCAACTTTTTTCCACTATAATACATTATAAAATTGATACTATTATATTACATTTAAAAATTAATTGGATCTATTAGACATTCCTAGAACATCATTAAGAATTTATTGTTGTTGAAAAAATTTAATATGCTCAAAATCATCTATACAAATGATTTAAAATAATCTTATCTTGAAAAATATAATATTGTTTTTATAATTCATCATTATTTAAAAAATGATGATTCTTTTAAAACCATAGTCTTTCTTCTTCTATAACGAGGGAATATAGAACAGTTATGGTGTTTACATAAATATCATAGTTATTGTCGGTTTCTAAATAGTGACATACATGGGGTTTATATCAATATAAATATCCAACCAGACAAGTTATTATATATATAATTTCATCATATTTGTTTTTTCAAATATCCAGAAGGATTTTGATAATTAATATTTAATATATTATTCTATATAACATCTAGTGAAAGATAATATTATTAAATTATTCCTTTAATAAATTATTCAATATTCAGGAGAACCACGTCTACTAGTTATGGGGAGTGTTTGTTCTCAATTTTTTTATGGTTTGAGAATTTAGTCTAGTGGAGAAAATTTCTCATTTTAATCCAACCCTAGAATTATATCTGTCCAAGACCCTATATCCCAATCATCTTCATACAACATTAGACATCCAAATGAGAGTCACTTTCACAGTCCCCAGATTTCTTCCATGTGTTTATGTATCCTTATGTGATGGTATTTTATGTTTCATGTCTTTGCATGTGGGGAAAATCATGTCAAAGCCTCCTTACATGAAGAATCTTCTAACACCCACCCCAACATCACACAATAAAGACCTATTATATAAAATCATATCCAAAATTGTGATCATGGTGTAGTTACTAAATACCTTAGTAAAATTCTCTCTAATTTTTATATAAATAGACAAAAATCATCCAATTTGGTGTATTATATAAAAAACATGAGGTGATCTAGATAAACCCCAATTCAGTGTGTTTGAGACTCACATAAATAAAATTTAAGAAACTAAAAATAACGACACTTAAGTAAAATAATGGTAATTTAGTAAAATTTATTTATAAAAGGGATTAAACATTAAACACATCATGATATCCCATTTCTATTAAACTTTTTTTGGTATATGGTTAATGATACCATCTTAAAGGGACAAATACTTATGTTTACCTTGTTTATTCTATCCTAAATGAATATACTATTGTTCCACATGTCATGGTATTCTAGATTACAGAATACATGAGAGATAAATATCTCAGACCACTATATCTAGATGAAATTTTCCTCAACTAATCTATCAATGTAGAAGCATCAAAAAGATCATCAAACTAGGGAGACACATTTCCAAAACTAGTTATCGATAGAAAAACATAAAAAGGCCACCCATACATAGACCTCATATTCTCCAAGGTCTTATAAATTCTCATTGATCTATCAAATTCTCATTCATGGGATAAAAATAAGATAAGTCTCACACATGGGATGAAATTCACTATAGAATCATACATGAGTTTCTACAGTCCTATATCTAATATATGTTTTTCAATTTTTATAGGTCCATATCTAGGGTGATAATTTTATCCTATCCCAATATATTTATCCCACTTTATGTAGGATTCCCTTATTATGGTTCAATTCTGAGGACATTATACTTGTGATCCATTTATTCATGGCCCTATACTAAGTCACCATGTTTCTTATGATCTATCATTTACTCGAACCTATTAAAATTTTACATGTATGTCTTATAATTAGAATAATATAATTTCTTAAAATAAATTTTCAACACATTTAAAAATATATCCACTTAGTTAACCTCTATAAATGCCTATGTTACTTGATTGTGATATTAACAGTAGGATTTTCCATTAATATCATATATTTATTTCATGTTAGGCATCTAGAATTAATTGAGAATCATTCTGAGGGGAATCATCTCTTAATTATAAGAAAATTAAAATTTAAATATCTTGTTATCCCTAGATATTAGGGGACCTTATCATTAGTTTGGTGATAAAACCCTATGTGGATCAAAATTTTAATCCTTTATATCCCAAACAACCCAATTAACCTCCATGATCCACTCAATAAACTAACATTAAACATGTTTTCCTATGGTCAATTGTAACCAAATAAAATAAATTTACATGAATCACCTTTAAGGTAAAATTATTGTCATATTTCTATGATTTTAATTCCCTGGATTCACCCAACATATTTATAGAAAAACAAAGAGGATGAACTATACAGATCTACTCAAGTGTAATCCCTAATGAACCTCATTTTTTATCCCCTTACCTAGTATCATAATTTTAACATATAAATTTTAATCAAACAAGGATGGTCCTAGATGCATGAAATTGTTAATAACGTTTTATTATCCTTGACATAATACTATTAAATGAACATCATATAGTTCTAGACATATGACAAATAATGTAACATCACATTGCCCTGCAAGAAAGAACATAAAAGTAACATCAATTTTTAATTGGTGCATGAACATAAAATGAACTAAAGTGGAACTTGTTTTACGTACTGATCCGATAATATATATCCCATTATATAGAACCAAATTATGTTTTCTCTGATTTACTTTATAACGATACAAGGAAAACCCATCTAATGGACCTGACCCTAAACCTATAAGACCCCACGCCACCGTATACCTACAAATTAATAGATTTACTTACATTATGTATTTAATTTGTTATATAATTAATAGTAAAATGATGATGGGGAGCCTCTTATACATGTAGATTCTCACGTTAATGTGTTTTTTTTATCTATTAGATTTGTATTTGTGACCAGATGTAATATTTATATTTAGAAGGATTCAGTTACATGTATTGTTTCCAAATTACATTTTCATAAATGGATATTACATGTTTTTATGATAATTGATATAATAGTAATACATTCCAAAATAAAGTGGTTTAGTATCTTTGGAATATTCAGTTAATACAACACATGCACATAATAAACCATAACTGTTATTTTAAATACATATTAATTATAACATTAAATTCTATCATGATATACTAATTTAATTTATTTAGATAAGGATATACATCAATGAAATAGTGGAGTTTAAATCCAAATAATGTGTGTAATAACATAAAAGGAATAATAGTAATGAATAAATAGTATATGGTTTATTATAATTATAATTTTTTTATCATAATTATGGGATCATCATCATATATAGAATTGAATCAGGGGATAATTCATGGAATGTGTCATTTGTGTAACAACCCCACCTTCAGTAACTCGTAGTTGATTCCTACATTATTACATCCACACTGGATATATGAGACTATATCCCAATAGTCCAAATATTTCATTATTCTTTATAATCTCCGAACATTAATGATTCCTACATTTACATTTAAAAATATAAAATATAACATAATAATTTCATTAAGAAAGTCTCTATTCTCTATAGAATAACATTGGAAATAATTAATAATAACCATCATCGGATCTTGGGAAAAATTAAACATAATATAAGGGTGATCTCGAATTATAAATAATTAGTATTTACAGTGGATGTAATAATTCAAAAATAATGAAAAAATAATGCAAAAATAAATCAAGAATTATGTCTTAAAAGCTTATAAATATTTATTTAATACATCACTTGTACATATTAAACCATAAATATTATTTAAGTCTATATTATTTATTATATTAAAAACAATTATCTTCTCCTAATTACATGTAATTATCTAAGGATATTCATGAATGAATCATTGGAGTTAAAAACCAAATAATTTGTGGAAAATAGAGAAGGAATAATATGAATGAATAAATAGTAAATGGGTTATCTTAATCATCATCTTCATATCATAAATATGTTATCATCAATATAAATAGGATGAAATCATTTGAAAATTAATTTAATGTCTCATATGTTTAAGAACCCCACCTACAGTATCTCTAAGATGATGCCTAATATATATCAATGTCACTATATATAAGTGATCACATCCCAATTGATCAAATGTTTTATTATTCTTGATTAAAATAATATATACTATATGATCATATTTAAATTATTAAAATATAAAATGAAACAAATTTTTTCCCTTTAGAAAATCATTTATCTATATATAATAACATTTCAAATAATTAATATTAACCATTCTACGATCCTCAGATAATGTAAACACACTAAATGGGTGATATAATATGCTCAATAATGGGTATGTACAATGGATGTAATAATAAAAAATAATTCAGAATTAATATGTCAATATAAATAAACAAAAAAACATTCAATTTCATCAATAACATTGGAATGGAATAAATCCATATATAATTTCAAATAATAATTCCCATGGATATTAATAAATTAATTCTAAAAAAGTACATAAATATTGTTGGACTTAATGAAGGCCTAAATAATGATATCTATTACATCAATGCCTTATACTATGAGAGATTAATATTCAGGTAGGAATAATCCAAAATATCATTTAATAAGTCCACACTAATTATTTGTATAATGCGACTCATAGATGCATCAGGGATCTATTTATAATTTGGCCCCATCAATTATGTTCTCACCCATATCCTTATAGCTGAAGTTGTGACTACCCAAAGACCACGTCCAATAGAACATGGGGCTTATGACTAATGCCAATGTAAGAGTATATGTCCCATGTGAGGCATATCCCTAATTAACCTATACACATTTAAACATCTCCATGTCTATTAAAAGGTGAAATTTCAATCAAATGATTCTAATAAATATATACATCTATAATCCCATTATTATATTATGTCAAAAATGTTTTGAAAGTAATATATGTGACAAATACAAGACCATAAAGTGACAAAGAATAAAACCATATTCTAAGGTGTTTACCACTATCAAATGTAGAAACATATAAATAAACTATTTATATATATCCAAAACTATTATCCCCCGGCTCTATGTACACATGGGAATCCCTAAAAATAGTCAATGTCTTTAAAAATGATGACTTGTGTGGATGGAGACCAATCATGTGTAAGTATGAAAATACTTTTTAGGACACATATAAAACACTAAAATCAAATAATCATGAGTATTAATCTCAAAAAAAGAACATAAAAATCCATGAAAATCCTATATATATTCTAAAAGGGAACAGTGCCTCTTGGGGTTCTCAACGAAATTGGTAATTACATGATTCTTTTCTATGATCATAAGAAATTTTTATTCTAAAAGACCCATTTTCACGAGACATTTTATCATGCAGACACTCATCCAAGAGGTCATGATAAATATTTCCCACCTAGTAAAACTCACTGTCAAAAAAATATATCAATGATAACATAAAGCATCAAATTGAGGACTACTAGTTGACACCACAAGCCCAATCAAGATCTACCATCTATATAGAGTATAATATTACAATGATACCACATACTCTTATGGATCATCATTAATAGATAGAAAATCAATGTCATATTTCAGGAGGTTACACCAATTCCCTAAACCCCACTTAGGGTATAATAAATAATGATAGAAGATCCCACTCAACACTCATGGAGAGACACCAAAAACTCTATCTTAAAATCATCCTCTTGAAGGGATTACAATCTACAGCTATGGACACAATGATTCTTTTTATCCATGAGGATATGGAAAAAATGGAACATAGTAAACTTATTCAAGTATAAACTAAAGAAAATAAAGGCTTCATACACACTAAATGTGGACATTAGATGTGTTCTAGAGGTATATGTCATGTCTAGACAACCCATAGTATTTCTATATTCTTTCTTCTAACACAAAATGGCAATATCTATATAAATGGTGTGTAATTAAGGAAACATGTTGTGTAGTGGTCGATTGGAACACTACATATTTTTTATTTCCGTGTTTGTGTACATTTGGCCATGCATGGTTACCATCCTATGTACATCTGTTTGTCCTCGTGTATACCTTTCTATGACCTAGTAAATCACTTTTTGCATGTAGTCGAACATTGCTCATGTATCCCAACATACACATGTCTATGTATACTCCCAGATGAACACTAAGCCTAATACATGTTTCACACGGTGTGTGGTATGTGTTACCCAGTGTGGGGTCTTTTTTGTTAATGAAAATCCCACTACCTCATGTGGGGCCAAAAAATGGGTTTTCATCTCTAATTACATTCTATGTAACTTGGATATTTCTATAACCCTCGGGTATTATGTTATGTCCCCTATCCTTGTTGTTAAAACTATAATTACATATGGGAAACATTGATTTTATGTAATCTGACCCCACTATCTTCATATATTTGAATTAGGGATTAAATATTGATTAGAAAACTCCATCATCGAGGCATATTGTCACCTCTACGCATTTCACCATGACGAAAGTGATTTTATAGTCCATTTTTATCTACCATAAAAAAATTCACAATCATTTTATGTTACATGATCGCACCCATGATCGTGAACTGCACTCATCATATTAAATTTTCGCACCATTGAGTGGATATAAAATGATAAAATATCTAGTATTAATCGAAATCTAATACTAAGAAATAATGAAAGAGGAAAAAGTGAATAAAGATGGGATAAATAAAAAAATTGAACAAAACTAATCTTTTATTTGTTTTAGTCTCAATATTTTGACAATAAATAATATTAAAAAAGTGTGAATAATCATCAAAAAAATAAATATAATATTAATAAATCAACAGTCACTGGGAATAATTATTAATCGTCATGGAATTGACCCTTATACAATTGGGATAAAAAGAACTGGATGAAATCCCAATAATCAGACATCCTACCTGAATTATTGAATGATATTTGATGTTGAGTGGTACAATATTTTCGTCATTGGAAAAATCCATGATCTCTAATTATGAAATGATCCTCGATCTCTACCTGATCTAGTGTATCCCACCAATGATCCTCTAGCCAATCATATGCATCAGATATTCTCAATATCTGGGTTTTATAGTAGGACATATAGATTTAGGTCTCACTGTGATTAAATAAAGGATTCTAGGTCACTATGCTAAATTATAGAAATAAATAAAAAAAATTATTTTATTATAGTGACCCACATTAGATATGTACATTTATGCTAGATTCTGAAAATGAATAGGACATTGAAATGGTATATCCTATATTCTAAACTCATCTATGAACACCTTTTTTAACCAATCCCCTATTTGAGATATATTCACGTTATTTAAGTAAAATTTATGAATATTTTATGAATATGTTTAATATTTATAAAATATAAATTCTTGGCTCACCTTACCTCAAAATCTCACACTATCTCACCGTAGTGCTTTGAAATCATACATATAATATTTGGAAGTGGTTTATTGAAAAATAACAGTCATTTAATTATCCCCATAATAGGGATTTTCATCCCTAAAATTGAATAACATACTAAAAAGGGTGATGTTAACAAAATCACATATGGGTCTATTACACCAATTTTCTCTAATATAGATGGTAGTTTTGAAACCAAACACACACTTTTTGAATCAATCACCCCTAAAGGTTACTCTCTTTCATATACCCAGTCTCTACTAGGTACTAATAAATAGTATTACTATATGTGATTTCCATATCACCCTAGTCAATAACACGTGAAGAGTTGTGCACATACCTCATCATATGTGATGTATTAATGAGGTCATGTACACAGTCTAACTGTGGTTATAAAGATTACAAGGACACCACCTCACCATCTCAGTAATTATCTATAAACTGATAATGTATATTGATGAAAGTTTTTAAAAAAATCTAAATTTTCATAATCATTATAGAGGTGACAAAGTCATCAACACATAGTTTTCCTTATCACGCTCCAAAGGAATATGTTTACTGTCTCTATAGAATTATGATGAATCATTGAAGTCCTTAAAATCTATTGTACGATATGAAAACTCTCTATCATATAATTCTTCAAATCAAGTCACATGATTGCTGAAATTTCATTATTAGTATAATAATGGGGTGACCTGATGGGTCTCCAATAAAATAATTCAAATGGTTCCATACCGATGGTAAAATTTTGGCTATCATTGTACACAAACTCCATCAAGGGATTGTGATACTACAAACTATGACCATTGTCTTAAATTAATGCCTAAAACATGTCATCAATGATGTGAATCATCTACTCGGTCTGGATGACATTCTGGGTGTGAAATTTCATGCTCAAAAGAATAAGGCCTCTTATAATCATATCTATAATTTTGATGTGGAGTCAGAACAATGTTATCAAAAAATAATCAATTGGACTCTATGAATAGCTAAAATCTCATTCATGTAAAATTTATCCAAAAAATCTGATAAAGTTTATAACTGTATAGCTAGGAAGTCGTGTTTCAGGGTGATTTAGTCTGCGATCATCCATATGAAATCAAGTAATATAGATGTACATGGAAACCATACTACGAATTACATGGAATACCCATCCGTATACCTCTATCGGGCCATAAGTGGTTGAGAGAATCCCACATCACCATTGTGCATAGCCTTTACCTATAGACAAGTGAGGAATCAATAGATTACCCCTGAACCAAAAATCTTTATTAAAGGAAAAAACAGAGGGAGAAGGTCTTGATACATATTCTCGAAGACTGGATATACTAGAAAAGGATATTTATGATAATACCTCATCACCTCTTCCAAAAACAAAACAATTACCATAACATTTCCCCCTAAAATGTGAACAACCTCCCTAATATTAAATAATATTTGGAGAGCGTCAAGTGGATATCAAAGAAAATAATTATATAAAGTCAGTATCAACACATTGAGCATCCCTAACATTGTCTAAAAGAGTTGAGGTAATATAAATAAAATAAATATATGAATCACAATATGTTTCCATTATATACTTGGTTAATGAGACAAATTGTTTTTATTCCTCATCCAAAAACACTGAATAAGATCTCCTACAAAGAGCATATACCACCATGTTACACAACCCTTGAGTATAGACAATCTTGAAGTAATATTTCAAGAGGACATATATCCATAATCTCCATATCATGTAAAATACTTATGAGTGAAGATATACATGAAACTATGGTGGTTTAAGAAGATAATAAAATTTCACCTCTAATGTACTAGCACCACATCTTCAGGGAACAGTCAACCACCACTAGCTATAGAACATGGTTCAGGTTGTTCTTTTCATGTGGACTCAACCACCTAGACCCATATGAAATTATTTACAACCACTAAATTATAAAACAACAATGTCCATTCCAAGAGGTATCATGGAACACTATGTAATGGAAACCCTCCTCTGATAATATCATAAGTGGGGTTCTATTCCAAAATTTTCATAACTCTTAAAAACATTGGTGGAAAATTTACATCCACACGAATGGTTACCATTTTACATTAAAATCTAAAAATGATTCTTCAACAATGGGTAAATCATTTAAAAACCTATGAACATACACAAAAAACCCAAGGAAACTATTCACCATAGTGACACATTTTGGGGGCTACCAAGGTAAAACTATCTCATCCTTTACCAGATCTACTACCACTCATACCTCATAGATAATTTTTTTGATTAAGTTGACCTCTAAAATCCAAATTTATACATTGAGATATTCTCATAAATATGGTGCTCCAAGAGTGTGTCTATGGCCATCCTCAAATATATCTCATGTCTATCCTCTAAATCTATGTATATAAGGATTTTATAGATGAATACCACCACAAACGTGTCTAAGATGGGATGAAAGATCTATATCATCTATCCCATGAACACTGTAAGGGAATTACTCATTATGATGGGCATAACAATATAATCATTGATAAGGTAGAGAAATATTAATGTATTGTTAATTATATAATTATCATGTACTCATAGTTGATGTTATTAATATCTAAGTTGAATCTTTCAGAACCATGACTACACTATAAAAAATTGTAGGTTTCATCTGTCCTTGGTAGTATATATTTACTCATCATGTCCACATTTCTATAGAAACTAAATTTCATGCATAACCTCATTTTCATAACTTTATTTTTCATGAATCACTCGGGAGGGGTATTTTTCGTAACTACCCTTATCCCACCTCCAATTGGGCATGGCCTGGTGACTTGCACGAAGCATTCATATCCCTTTAATGGGAGTCATTTGCCTATGTACCTATATACACTCACACATCTCCTACCCCAAAATGAGTAGATGTAAAAACACTAAATAAAAAATTAATGCATACACTATGATACCAAAAGCATTATATGATAGTAGAAATATATAAAGTAAATTGGGTCAGAATACAAGCCCACCAAAATAAAGAGTTTGTTAAAGTGAATGCACATGTTGCTATAACTCTTATTTAGAATCCTCTACATGAATGGAAAGGTACTGCAGAACTATCTGAATTCATAGCATTACACCTCAATTATTTGGTCTCTCAATGAACCAACTAGTCTTTGACAACATTATACTCCATCAATGAATCGATCATATGCACAAGACACGACATGTGAGAGAAACGAATATGTAGGGGTGAGTAAAACAACACTCAAAAGCACACCCTGAAGCCACAACAGAAATATACTAACTAGGAAACTAGCATGAAATACCATAAAGGAAGAACACAAACGAATACAAGGAAATAACACCACTATGAAACCTCATGAAGGAACACCACTAAGGGACACCATGTTGGAATAAAATGAATGAACACCATGATGTAATGCCATGTAAGAACACCATTAAGGAACTCTATGAAGGAAAACTACAAAGGAATACCATAAAGAAACAACATAATGGAACACAACTATGAAACAACATGAACTAATACCATGAAGGAACACCAATATGGAACACTATGAAGGAACACTACTAAGGAACATCATGAATGAAAACCCGAGGTATACCACAGTAAAATACATGAAGTATACCATAATGAAATAGTAATGTCAGGTTGCCTAAGTATAAGTCCATAGTATGAAAAATAGGATTATCCGACGTAATCCAAAAAACACATAGTATCGATAAGACATATATTCCCAATGAGAAACTCAGTCCTGATAACAAACATAGTCTCAGTAAGATATCTAGTCTCATTACGACACATAGTCCTAGTAACAATCATTGTCTCAGTATGGCACACAAGTCTAAAAGTCACATAGTCTCTATGTTACATCGTGTAAAAGTCACATAGTCTCAAAGTCACCTAGTCTCAAATACACATAGTCTCAATGTCACATAGTCTAATATTCACATAGTCACAAATTCACAGCCAACCATATGATTATAATTGTATTGTTCATGTTTCCATATTAATTACTCATAAATCTATTATGTCGTATAAAAACATCCATAAAAAACATAGGAATCCCCAAAAAAATATTTTATTGTTGCAGAGGTCCCAACACTTCAAACTACTCATCAAACAGACACAGAGTTTAAATTTTATTATTGCTTTAGTAAAATGATCTTACCTAGGTATAGTCTAGGTCAGACCCAACCCGACCCGGCCCTTTCGACCTGACATGACCTTACCTGGTCCATACATCTACACATGGTCCACCACGATCAAGTTCCACCTAGTCAATGAAGGACTGTTTCATGTTCCAGATAGTCGAACCGCCTCTTCTATGAGCATTAGGCGCTCTTCGTGTCCCATGGCCTCACCACCACCATGATATCACCCATGGTGTCGCTCCACCACATCCCCTATGTGGAACACCACCAATGTTCACTCTCACATCTTCTGTCGCGACCAACTCCAATCGCCATCCACACTTTCACACACCAACATCACCGCATGCTACCTACCCCATTTGGTTGACACCATATAACACTACCAACTCTAGTCACTGGTGGTGGAGCACCAAAGGTCCCTTCCAAATATCTTCGATACTTCTCCATTGGTCCTATTTTTGAAACGATACCTCTTTTTGTGATCCTCGAGTCATGGTATTCACTACCTTAGGCTCCAATCCTTATTTCCCTTAATTCAGGTTCCAATCATGTTAAATGCCTCCCAACATGTTGATCCATGAACATGAGTGTCCAATAATGAATAATTCAAAGAAATGGGTAAGGGGAAGTACAAAAAAATTCCCAAAGGAACCAACTTCTGCCTTTTTTCATCACCTTCTTGATCTGTTACTATTAGAGAGAAGAATAATGATAATGATAACAAAAAATATATATACCCACCATTTTAAATGACATAAAAATTATTCAACCCACAATAATGATCGAATTTTGCATCAACCTATTCATCGGTTGGTCTGCGTCCCACATTGAATTAAAGAATTAGGAAAATTGTGAAGAAAATAACACCCTACCTCATTGGTTTCAATGGAAACCCTACTTTTCATACACTATGTTTACATCATGATAATTATAAACAACAGAGAAAAACTACACAATGAGGATCCAAATGTTTAGTGTCTTGGGGAAACTAAAACCATATATAACATTTACAACATAAATCATAAACATTTATTTAATTCATTCATCTTTATCTTCTTATCATCCCTTGTTTAATTTTTAGTACATGATGATAAATGATGATATACATAAAACAGGGAATGAAAAAATACTAGTAAGAGTAAATATAATAATATTGAACAATATAACATGGGGAGATCATAATCATGACCTAATTTATATAAAATCACGAATTGTGGAAATAAATAAAAACGAAGCATCATATCTTAGTGGTTAACTACCACACATAGTTGTGAATAAAGATAACATCAGGTTCACATATAACTTCACTTAAACACCTTAGATTCATTACATTAACAAATGAATAGAATCACTGTATTATTCTAGGCTCACCCATCACATTGAAACATTCATATTTGTTCTATATAATTCATGGTTCACCTGTCACATCATTAGAATTACATTATCATGCATACCACATAAAAAATAAGTCAAAAATGAAAATAAAATAACTCATGGAAATAAATGGGTTTCACTTCATAAATAAAACAATCTTAAAAAAATTTTCCCAAAATTATTAAGTAATATCATTCTTTATATTGAACCATTAACCTATAGTGAAGAGTGAAACAATATTAGAGAAGTAAAAAAGGTGTTTTTATTTGTAGGAAGAGTTTATTTGGAAAAAAGTACATAAAACCAAAAAGATACTTTTATATCCTATAAATGGTTTAATTATGATGATTATATTATTTTAATGGCATATCCATACTGAGAATTGGTTGAAGAGGGGAAACCCATAGAAAGAGAGTTGGTTTCAAGAATTTCCCCTTATATTGTGTCCAAACACATTCTTCAATTTAATTTCATGTATAATGACCATAGAATAATTAAATATCAATTAAATAGTATTTAATACATGGATATTATTTATTATAGTTTTATTATGTTCGTTTTTGAACCATTTTATGATTTATAGCGCTTAAATTTATTGTATGGGAGTGTTAATTTTCATATATTCTATGAACGATACACTTGTATTCATGAATGTATGTTCATTTGAAATGGGGATAAACATATATAATAGTTATTATATATTATTAGTGTCACTAAATAGATATAAATAATTATAAAATAAAATTTTTATGTACCATAATGATGAATCCTTTGATAAAATTTTAATGATATATGCTTGGATTAATGTAGAAGTTTTTCATACAATGAAATCATTTTGTATTATTATTATATATAGTGTTTAAGGATTCCATAATATAACATATGATCAAATATATATATTATGATCTCGTTTTATCACTTAAATGGTTTCATGACTAGTCTCTAAGATGGTAATGAAAATTGAAAACATTTTGTCCTTTATTGTGATAAAATAACACATATCGGATGGTGTTTTCATTTATAGTATTAAAGGAGAGAGAATGTGTGATTATTATGAAAAATATAATTATAATAATATAATTACATTAAATTTATGTTACTATAGTTATCATACCATATGGGTGAAGGTAGGTGGGGAGAGAAAAAGGAAACAAAGGAATATGAAAGTAAATAAAAGAATTGAAAAAAGGAATTCCTCTCTTGAGTTTATCTCCATTGAGAGACTCTTTACAAGAGAGGATTTGGTCATTTGGTAAGAGCAAGGGATGATGTACATGGGGAAGAATATTAGGGATATTTGAGAAGAATTTAGTCAAGCCTCGTAGGTCAAGAGTTGTGATGAAATGAGGGTGTGAAAGGAGGTATTTATAGTGGACGGGTGTAGGGGTTTCATAATATTATATTCAATAATTTATTATTTCTCTATAAGACAAGAAATAGTGATGATTCACGTGACTAAAAATATTAATATGTGCATGTGAGTTCTATCCAATGGTAATTTACATCATCCATGACTCAAGCATGCTGCAGAAATTCAATTATTTAACATATTTTGTAAATTATTGAATTTCACTATTCACATAAAATTAATGTATTTTAGAAAAACACCAAACATTCAACCAAAACATTTTACAGTGTCTGGAATCCAATATTTTACTTAAATATTCAATAATAAATTTATAAATGTGAACAATTTATATTTAAATAAAAATAATAATTATGTAAAAAATCTAGATTTTAAAATTTAATGTGATTTTATAATTATTTCAAAAATTACATGGGTTGTTATGAAATTATACTAAAAATGAAGAAAAATGAATTTTAATTTATGAGAGAATTTTAACAAAATAATATTTCTTTTAAACTAATTAATTATTCATAATTAATCATTTATAACATACAGAAATACCAATACATTGACTGTGGTCATATTGTCACTTATATGATGCCAAAATATTATTTATACATTCATGGGTGAGGTTACAATTCTATTAGACTATTTACTATTCATAAGGTTCATATTACTACTAAAAAAGTTAGGTTAATATTCATAATGGTAGGTTACTATTCACCAAAACTTATTTTTTCCCTATAAGAATCCAAACATCTTACTGATCGCGACCGTGTATGTCAGATTTTAGAAATTCAAAACATAGAAGTGGAAAATTTAGGTTTATAGGTCACATAAGTGTTAATTTAATAATGATATTTCATTATGTTTCAAAATTTTATTTCATATCATTATGAAATTACTACCGGAAGGGAGAAATTTCATTAATAATAGTTGTTGTTATTAAATTCTTCCCACCTTTTTTAATTTCTCACTCAAAATTTATTTTTACATAAATAGGTGAAGGTAATTCTCCTTCATCACATCTTTTGTTTCCCATGTTACCTCTTTATACTTCTGGTTCCTCCAAAACACTTTGAGAAGTTGGGTCTTCTGGTTGTGTAGATCCTTATCTATCTAGTCTAGAATCATTACTAGATGCTCCCCAAAAGAGATACCTGCATCCTGTTGTACCACCTATGTGTTCAGAACATGTGGGGGATCTAGTACATACTTCATCAAGTGTGATACGTGAAACACGTTATGATCATGAGACATATTTGGTGGAAGTTCAAGCACATAGGCCACAAATCATATGTTTTCAAGGTTCTCAATTCGGCTAATGTACCATGGGCTTAGATTCACTTTCTTTCCAAACAACATCACTCTTTTCCATGGACATATTCAATTGAAGACTTTATCTTCAATGTCGAAACCCAAGCCCCTTTAGTGGTTGTTAGCATTGCTCTTTTGTCAAATTTCAATAGCTTTGATATTTTTCAGGATGACTTAAACCTTCTCTGCCATCTCTTGTATAAGATCTGGTCAATCTTGGATTCATTCTCAAACTTCATCTTAATTAGTTAGAGTTTGTCATCACTTTCCATAAAAGAGCTTCATATAGAGTGATCTTAATACTAATGTGGAATCTATTATGGTTTAAGAACTCAATAAATCTGAGATATTGACCCCATCCCCCATTGAATAATAAAGAGTAGACTATTTTCATATCTTTGATCACCTGAAATTTCATTTTAGATTGGCCATCTGTTTGGTGGTGATACGCCATAGTGAAATTTAATTCAGTACTCAATGAATATTGGATAGTCTTTGAGAATTTAGATGTGAAACTTGGATCACGATTAGTGAAAATCATGAGTGAGACCCCACGTAGTCTCACCACTTCCTTAAAATTCTTCGTTGCTTGTTTTTCAAGTGATGGATCTTTCCAAATAGCGAAAAAGTGGGTAGTCGTGGTATATCGGTGTAACACAACCCATAATTCATAATACCCATTGGAAGTATTCAGGAGAGGCATGAAAAATTACATAGTGACATTCTCCCATTTTCTCATGGTTAGATTCAATGGTTTCATCGCCCATTTGGACGTTTTTCTGTCTTCTTTAACATGCTGAAATATCATCCACCTTGAGATATATTCAGAAATATCTATCTTCATTTTGTACCACCAAATGTGTTCCTGAAGATCCCAATACATCTTAGTGCAACTAGGATGGACAGAGAAATGTTAGCTATGTTCATTATCAAATAACACATTATTCATCCAAGTCGATGAAGGAAAAAAATTACACATTCCAAACCAAAACACATCATCATCATCGATATGTAACTCTGTAAGATTCCCTTCCTTTACTTCATTCACCCACTTTTGTATCTCTATATCATCTTTTTTTTTTCTTCCTTTATTTATCTTGGATAGATATTTGGTAAATAATTATAGAAAGGTAGGATGTATTCTATGCCATTTTGATTTCCAAATCCATCATTTTCATATCCAAGAAGTTAGGGTCTCTATCAATCTACAACATGGATAGCGTAGCAAGTTATTTTTTTCATAGATCATCTCTTACCTTGTTCATCCTTCTTGGATTATAATTGATAGAGAAATGAAAATATTTTATTAGATCGTACCATATCCTTTGATGAATTTTGAGATACTTTTGTGTGAATATATACTTTATAATCTTTTGATTAGTTTATATGAAACATCTATCAAAATAGAGGTAGTGACACAATATTTTCAAGGTGAAAATCACAGCTGTTATCTTTGGATCATTATTCAGGAAGATCTGCTCATGTATCTTCTAATTGAATGATGAATTGGATATCAAATTATTATTTTTTATGATTACACAACCCAAGACTTTCATTGAATCATCATTTTATATCTGAAAACGTTTTTTACTCTTTGGTAATGTGAGTACAAGTGTAGTGATCCGCCATTTATTTATCTCCTAGGAGCTACCCCACATTCTTCCATCCAAAAATTCATTACAACTTTCCTTGTTAACATAGTTATAAAGACGTAAAATCATGAGAAATGTTCCAAAAAACATATGTATTACCCCAAAAATCCATGAAAACTACGGATTTCGATGAAACTAGAGGGCCTGGGACATTCCTCAATTGTCATTATTTTTTGAATGGTCCATATAAATTCCCCAAATTTTGATCACATATCCCAATAATGTGTCTTTCTTCATACTAAAGTCACACTTTCAGAACTTGGAATACAAATTCTCCTTTCTAATTGTCTCTAACACAAGTATTAGCTTTTATTTATGTTCCTCTTTTCTCATGGAGTATTTGAGAATATCAGGTGTAAAAACTACCACAAATTTTTCAAGTTAATGTATAAAGACTCTATTCATCAAATCCATGAATATTTTATGGGCATTAGTAAGTACTAAGGGAATCAACATAAACTCACTGTTACCATATCTTTTAAGGAAGGCAGTCTTCTGAATATTTTCCATCTTCATCATTATCTAATAATATCCAAAATGATGATCCTAATCTGAGATGTAATGAGATCTTTGGAGCTGATCGAACAAGTCTTTAGTCCTTGGGATAGGATACATGTTCTTTTGGTGATCTTGTTGAGTTCTTGATAATCAATACACTACCACATGGATCCATTCTTCTTATTCTCAAGGAGTAATGGTGAACCCTAAGGTGATGCACTAGGGTATATGAACCCTTGGTCCAAATTATCTTAATGCTACTTCTTTTACTCCTACATTTTGATAAGAGCCATCCTATAGAGACACATTGAGATAGGAGTATATTTTATTATGGGTTCTATGGAGAACACTACCTCACAATATGGGGTATGTCTGGGTAACCCATCAAGAAATACATCACTCTATTCTTTAACGATGAGAATTCTTGCATGTTGGGAAATTTCCTTTCACTCTCAAATTTTAGAAAGGTACTCATCTTCATGGGTAATAAAAACCCACATCATTAATGTATCTTTCAATAGATATTCACGATATTCCTTGAATTTCTATAGTAAAATGGGATCGTTCATAATTTTAAAAGTTGTTTCCTTTTCTTGATATTTGATATCTACTTTAAATTACTAGAACTAATCTATTCCCATTATAGCATCAAATTCCACCAATTGAAGTTTCATGAGATTCACTATAAGAATCTTATCACATACGCCAATAAGTGAAGATTCGAACACATATATGAAATGATTGCACCACTAGGTGTTTTAGTGCACTGGCTTGCATTGTTCCCTTGCTCCCTAATGTCGTAGAATTGGACCACGAGTGGTGATTTCCTTTCATAAAACACATTATCCTACCCCCAAATGTCTATTCATCATTCAAGGGATTTTTGGCATTATCAACCATAATTGGATAATTTCCCTATCCCTTTGAGGAATTCCTATGATGTTTTATCCCATATTTTTTGAAAGTAGGCAGTAGAGTTTCCTACCCTCCTTTATCATTAGATCCCCCATATTGAAATTTTAACTTTTGTTTATGGTCATCATATCCATGGGACCATTTTACAAACTCCATCTCTACTATTAGAGTACATTGATCAACTTATTCATGACACTAAATGTCTGGAATTCAAGGATCCTTTCAGAGGTTGGGTTTTAACCCACCATGGAATCTATCAATTTTGCTACCATTGTTGATAAAAAACCACAAAGGGTACCATTCAAGCCTCATCCAATTCATCTCATAGTCAATGGGAGATTAACATTCTTTTTTATTGACCTTTATTACTTATCTCTCTATATTTTTAGAATGAGTTCTTGGGAAATACTTGTTATGAAACATGATCTTAAAGTATTCCCATTCCACCTCTTCAAATTTTGTATCTATCTTAGTGTTCTCAATCAAACCCCACCATTGATAGGACTTTCCATCTAGACGATAAATAGCCAGAATCAACTTATCTAACATAGATTAGTGAATCATTGAAAATATATTCTCCCTAGAGTTGACCCACTATTCTAAATCTAGTGGATTAGAAGATCCATTAAACGTCGGCAGTTGTTTTCGCATAAAACACCTAATAGATAGTTGCTCCCTCATATGTGAATGATTATGTTCCACATTATTTAGGTTATTAATTATAACCTGAAATATATTTTTAATCATTTCCTTGATTTTTTTAAGTCCACCTCCCAAATAATTGGATATGTTTTTTGGGAAATCGTTGCATTTGCCCTCACATGGGTTGTTGTCCTGGTTTCTCATGGTTGTCATCATTTTCTAAAGTAGAAATGGTTAGAAAAAAAAAGTAATTAGTCTTGAATAAATAACTTATTAATTTTTTAAATTTACACTAAAATAATATATTATTGTATCCTTATGTTTAGCAATGCTTATTTTTATGCATATTTTTACTTAGTCTCGTAATAGGTGTTTTTTCTAGGGTTTACTTATCATAATTACCAAATTATATAAAACATGCATCATATATCAACTATAGTGACCCTTCCTTTCATATATTAAATTTACATAATATTATTGATAAACAATATAAAAACATTAAACAATGGGGATTGAATGTTTTAGTGTCATGGGAAATCTAGTACCATACATGACATTTACAACATAAAGCATGCAATTTCTATTATTTCCTTCTACTATAGCTTCTTATCAACCATTGTGTACTCCTTAACACAAGATGTAACCTGAGGATATACGTAAAAAAGTCTTGAGTTAAATTCCATGTATGGTCAATGATATGAATATGAAATAATGTACCATGTGGTTAGTATAGTCATAACATTATTTATATAATATAATGGAATGTGGCAAAGCATAAAAATGAAACATCGTGTCTAATTGGTTAACTAGAAAATATTTTTGTGAAAAAATATAACACAATGTTCATGAATCATTTTACTTTAGATCATGTGATACATTACTCTATTTAATTTATTGGATCATTGTATAATTCTAGTCATAGTCTTCATATTCAGACATTCATATTTTCACTGTATAATTCTGGGTTCACCTGTCAAATCATAACATTTAAAATATCATGCATGACATAAAAAAAATATTTCATACACAAATATAAAACAAACCATGGAAAGAAATGGGGTTGAAATCATAAATCATAAATTCATAAACATTTGGTTCCCAAAAAAAATATGGAATATCATTCTTGACATAGCACCATCAACCTTGAGTGAAGAGTGAATCAATCTTCGAGAAGTAAAAAAGTTGTATTTTTTTGAATGAAGAGTGCTTTTGAAAAAAATTTGATTTTTTATAAAATCAATTTGAGACATTAATATACTTGAAAAGTTAATACATTGATTTAAAAATTAACTTTATTTATTATCCATACTAAAATGGGTTGAATAGGGAAAACCCAAAGAAGGAGAGTTGGGTTCGAGAATTTCCTCATACCTTGTGTCTGAAAGGTTTCCTCACATTATAGTTATTTATAATGATGTTAAATTATTTAACTAATAGTTACATATACTTTAATTCATTATTTTGATTCATTATCATTTTATTAGGTTCTTTTATAGACCTTTGTATGAGTTATTGATATTAAATTCATTGTTCGGGAGTGTTAATTTTCATAGCTTTTATGAACGGTTCACTTGTATTCATGAATGGATGTTGTTTGAAATGGGGATAAACATCCAGAATTGTTAAAATATATTATTAGTGGCATTAAATATATATAAATTTCTATATAATGAATTTTTTTGTACACCAATTGGATTAATCATTACATAAAATTGATAAACGCTTGGATGAATATGGCGGTTTTTCTCACAGTGAATAGGTTTGTATTATTATTTAATATCATGAGCGTATAGGGAATAAAGAAGAACACATAATATAAAATAGATATATTATGATCTTTTTCAACCACTAAAATTGTTTCACGAGTAGTCTCTAAGATGGAAATACAAATTGAAAATCCATCTCCCTTGAATGTGATAAACTAATACATCTCAGATAGTGTATTCTTTTATAGTATAAAATGAGAAGGACAGAGAAATTATGTTAAATGATCCTATTAGAATAATATAAATCCATTACATGTATGTTACTCGATTTATCATAAAATATCATTGAAAGTAGATGAGGAATGAAAAATAAAAGAAAGAAACATGAATGAAAATAAAATAATCAGAGTGAGGAATATACCTCTTGAGTTTATCTCCATTGAGAGCCTCTTTAGGGGGGTAGGATTTGGTATTTTGAGGATACCAAGGTCTTCTCAACGTGGGGAAGGAGATTGGGGAGAGATTTGCGAAGAATGTAGTTATGTTTTTATTCTTGATAGGTGTTAAAAAGTTAGGATGTGAGGGGTGGCATTTATAGTTGTTGGGAGGATGGTTTTCATAATATTATATTCATCAGTTTATTATTTATCAATAATAAAAGAAATAGTGAGGATTAATGTGACTTATAATAGTAATAATTTCACATTATATCGATCCAATAGCCATTTATATTATCCATTACACAAGAATGTTTCAAAAATTCATTTATTACCATATATTGTTAATTATCAAATTTCTCTTTGAACCAAATATTAAATTATTCCAAAAAAAATCCAAAACATCACTCTAACCATTTTTTGATGTATAGAATAAGAAAAGGAACTCAATTTTTCAATAATAATTTTCTAAATTCAAATAATTTATTTGTTTTAACAAATTCATAATTTACATGGAAAATACAGATTTTAATGTTAAAATAGATTTTATAATGCATTTAAAAATTACATAAGGTCTAATGAAATTACAATAAAACAAAAAGACATACAATTTTTAATAAATGAAAACATTTTAGGAAAATAGTATTCCTTTTACACTTAGTAATTATTTATTTGTGACATTCCAAAATTGAAATACATTTATTATGGTCATATTTTCACTTATAATATGCCTAAATTTAATTTATACATTCATGGGTGAGGTTACTATTCTTATGGAAAATATATTATTCATAAGTGTCATATTTATATTTATAAGGATAGGTTACTCATTATAATGGTTGGTTACTTTTAACCAAATATTATGTTTTTCCTATCATACTTCAAGCATCTTACTGATCACAACTGTGCCTGTTAGATTTTCGAAATTAAAAACACCGAAGTGGAAAATTACGTTTTAAAGGTCACATTGTTGTACGTTTAATCATGACATGGCATTGTGTTTTCTAATGTAATATTATATGATCATGAATTTATTATAATAGTGGATAAATTTCATTGATAATATTTTTGGTCGTTACAGGTCCAAATGTCGATAAAGAACGAAGTTGTGCCATAATCGTTGGTGGGATCCTTGGATTTCATCATGCATCGATCATAGATGATTGATCCTATCATCATTCATTGTGGTCAACCCTTCCATCCCTTCCTTAAAAATTCTATGGTTTTACCAGGGTGATGAAGTTGACCCTGTGATTTCTGTATAAGGATGATTCTAAAGGAAATGGTCACTACATCAAGAAAATAATTATTTTTCAATTATTTAATGATTATCATTTCATTTTCATGTTTTTCCATAGAGGACCCATGTTGATTAAAGTTAAATAATTCCAAGGGAATTTCCCACATTACAAACTCAATAGTGGTTTGGTATTTTCAGTCTGAGTAACCATTCATTACTTATTAGGATTTGAAAATATAAGAATTTGTATTTAGTTATATAAATTTTGGTCACGTCCAAAAACAATCTTTTACAACTGACATATATTGTCCAATTTTCGGCCTTTAATAAGGAAAATATTATGATTTGAACACAACAGTTCCCTATGTTTTCTAATATGGGAACCTGGTAAAGAGTTATTACATTTTTTTCAGTAAAACACTCGTGCACATTATTAAAAACTGAACTCGTTTCCATGAATTGTTTTAGGCACATTGGGCATCAAAATCCCATTCTTTTAGGGTGTATTGTCTCATAATTTTCCAAAATAAATTCTCAAAATTAAATTGGGAAAATATTATTTTTAAAATTCTTACCACATTTAGGATTTATTTCCCACAATATTAAAAAAGAAGACTACTCAAAAAAGAAGTGAGTATTGTGTGCGATTTTGATCCTCCCGCTCCCATGTGCTAACCTGTATATTTCTATTCTACAACCAAATGCACAATAAAGGAATACATCACCCACTAATAATAATCCCAACTCCAACCAATACATTTAGAAAGAAAGACCATAGAAAAGCTCCTTAACTAGAATATTCCACTCCGTTTGGTCGTCCGTCTCTAGGTTAAACTATGTGCTCAGGCATAGCTATGTCCCAAATTCCACATAATAACCATTCCCCAAATGGGATAGATCACTCATTAATAATCCTAGAGGATATATAGATTTATCCACTGATTCCATTCTATTCTTCCTAGGATTCCTTTTCACCAATAAGGAAACCCTCATTTCACCACTATTGGCACACTACATTCTTCACCTAAAACAATCAATCGTAGAATGAACTGTAGGTAACCAGTCCTCACCAAGATTTATTTTTTATGGTATAGATGCCAATACAATGAGATCCCATCTGAAAATATCATCTCTAAAATTCAAGACACACTATCTGCACTAGTGTATGATCATTGGGTCTCCACCAGTAGAAGTCTCCCAATGTGAGGATTGAGTCAACGGTTCAACCATAATCTTTGAGTCCCGAAAATTATTTTTATTTAGAGACTAATGAATAATACCCATGTTTATAAAAATAGAAAATAACATATAATTACATATAATATATCCAAAATAATTCATGGATCCACTTGGTCATATGCCTCAACCACATGCAATTGTCCCCGCCCTTTTCCTCCAGCTCTCAAAGAATGATGTGGACCACCTAGGGTGGTGGTGGTAACATGTCAAAACATATACCACCACTTACTGCTCTCCAATATCTGATTCTGTTTTTTCCTCCTTGCATATATCTCTGTTACTATCAATGAACTCTCAACCTAATTTTTTTTCTCGAGCACCCCTGCAAAGGTAAGAATGCATAGAGGGAAAACATTGGCTCAGAGGTTCTTACATAGACCTCGCTCGAAGGTCCGATCCCTATAGAATTGGAAATGTATCACATCCACGAGTAACTAAAAAGGTCTTTATTCTCGATATACTAACAAACCTTCCTTCCAGAGCTTTAGGATCTCTCGTACATGCATATCCCATATCTTATAAGGTGGCAATGTATCTCTGAAATGATTCTCAATGTATGTACATGGAAAATATACCTCATAACAAGATTATGTAACCAAACACCATCATCATCCAAGTATATCTTCTAGAATTATCACTTTTAGTACCACCATCTAATCTACTAGTGTCCTCACTAGATGGAAAACTCTGATCCCCACCTTAAGGTAGTCCTCAACTGCTTATGTGTCGAGCTATCATTGGAACCAGTGGTGTCTCTATCGCCAAAACTCATGAAGAGCGCTCAGCCTTCCCTCCTCATCTGATTGTATTGTGAGTACAACGTGATTCTCTACAAGAGGTTGTATAACTAGTTCACCCAAATTTAATTTATCTGGTCCTAATCTTTTTACTGATATATCATCACCTAGTGGATTATCCTTATGAAAACATGGTGTAATCCTAGATGGCTGTCTTTGTAGAAAAATCTTGAAATAGAACAAGATGTACCACGGTCAATAGAGTATACCTAGTGAGCTGAATCAAGAAGGGCATGAGAACACACACAAATCATATATGATGCATGAACCATATTTTTCCTCGCAACTATTGTTTCCATGTATAGAGTCATAAAGCATGTGTCTATAGTCCTTGTGTATGGATATGTCAGCCACCGTACCGACATTGGGATCCTTAGACTGAAAGTCAAACTCGAAATACAAAAAACTGTTACCCCAAACCAATTTCATTAACTCCAATAACTTATATAGAAGCAAACCTTCCTCTGATACCACTATTTCACAACCCTTCCTAGTGGGAATTGTCACAACCCATCCTCGGGGCCCGTTCCGTGACTTCCCCAAGCCCGCCTTCTATAGGCCAGGGGCTGGCGACTAGCACCAAAGCCGTAATTCCCGATAACTGGGAAGGCATTGCCTTTATAAAAGTAAAAAAACACCACAATGTACAACCAGAATTAATACACTAAGTAAAAAAGGAAGTGCTGAAAAATAAATGGTCCCGAATACAAACCCAATTAATGTACAGCTACAACTAAAAAAAGTACAACAGAAAAATACAACAGCTGGAAGAAAGGAACCAGCTCCTGGGTCATCCTCCTCAGATCCTACCTGAAGGGTAGGTACAAATAGCGCAACTCCTAGATCGTCAACCACAGATCCTACCTGAAGGGTAGGTGCACATAGCGCAGCTCCTGGATCATCCACCACAGATCCTACCTGAAGGGTAGGTACAGATAGCCTCCACAACGCTCTTTCCCATCAACCTCCTCTGAGTATCGTCTCGCCGTGAAGTCCACCTCCTGATACTGACTCGTCGTGAGGTCCACCTCCGGGTATCGTCCAGTCTTCGAACACTTGGACTCCGTCAGAACTGCTCATCGTCTGCAACCAACACAACGAGGTGCGGGCATAGCCCATGAAGGGGTGAGTATAACGATACTCAGTAGGTACCCCAAGACCCTAAAGGTCTCACTAAAACCAACAAGGATAACCACAAATAAGATCTCAATAGATAACCTCTACTTAGGTATATGCCCATACATATACCTAATTTATCATGTAACCCATCTCAATCATGAGGAAACACAAAGATTATGAAATCAACAGATAACCACTGCCTAGGTATATGCCCAAACATATACCTAAGTTATCAAGTTACCCATCTCAATCATGAGGTAAACACAAGGGTCATAGACTCATCTCAAAGCAGGATTTTCATTATCGAAACCGTAACTACTGAAGATCCTCGTCTCTGGAGTGTACAGTGATCCTGTCACGACTCCGAGGTACTTCTCACTAACCTAAGACTGCTGAGGTACTCCTCCTGTCGAGTACTGCGGGTCAGCCACCCAAACATAGTAGTGCTTCCCGCCGGGGACTGCCACCTAAACACAGCAGTGCATCCCCCCTAATAGCCTGTAGAGGTACTCTCTGGATGAGTACCTAGGGTCTTCACCCAAAAAAGTAGTGCTCCATCTGCCATGGGTCTTCACCCAACCAAAGTAGTGCTCCGTCTACTAGGCTAGTCGACTCACTCCAAGTCGATTCGGTCAAGTAGTCGTCAAGTCTCAGTCGGCTACACGGTCTCCGTAATCCATACGCTCGTCTCCGAAAGGGTCTGCTCCACGAGCTACTGGTCGATACTCCATGTATCTCAAATTTCCACGAAGAAGTATCTCAAAAGACCACCTCGTCATAGGGGTCTCAATGCAACAGACGTCGCGTCAATCGGACGCTCGGTCTGTGAGTTATTAGTCTTTTCGTCCCAGGGGCTCGGTTGGTTTCGTGTAAGAACCTACCCGGCTGTATCTCATCTGTACCTCGAACTCTCATAGGGTAAGCTCATAGGGACCGTTTGTCAATGCGGACACCAACGCCACTGACGGTTCATCAAACGGACGTACGGTCTGAAAGTTATCAGCTTTTCAGTTCCAGGGGCCCGGTTGGATTTCAGGTACAATCCAACCCTGCCACTATCCAACTGCATCCAAAACTCAGGCAATATATGCCAAAAGTTCCGTCTCATCAAGAGGAATCCAACAATCTCGACGGCTCGTCAATCAGACATCCGGAGCTCAAGATATAAGCGTTTCCGCTCCGAGGGCCCGGTTGGTTTTGTGTTCGAACCAACCCGGCCGAACCCAAAGTACTCTGAAACCTTGAGTGTAATATACTGAAACGGCCATATCGATCCAAAGATCGCATCGCAGCTGGCGATGCATCGATCGGAGGTCCGTAGCCCACGATATGGGAAAAAGACCATAAGAGGTCCGCGAATAGGGGTTTTGGGCCCAGACCGACCCGGACCAAGACCCACTGGGTCGGCCCGAACCGGGTCGGCCCAACCCAGGTCCTGGTCTGGCCCTCTTGGGCCCAGGCCCGGCCCGGCTAGAGCGGCCCGGCCCGGCTAGATCGGCCCGGCCCGGCCTGGGCAGCCCAGCCCGGAGCGCTGGCGCCGCCAGCGCGGTCTGCTGGCCATATGGCTTGACCGAAACGTCCGAGCAGTTTGGGGGGGTGAGGCGATGCCCCCCTATTTCATAACTGTGGCCCCCATGCTGGGGGCCGCTGCAGTCCGGCCAGCCGGGGGTTACAAACCCCTGGTTCCTCCTCTGACCGGTCGGCCCACTGCTGCACCACGGGACCTGCGCGGGCCGGTCCCCATACTCCGACGCTGGCGACTGGAAGTTGGCCGCCAGTCCCTGCTCCACCGCGGCATAAAGTCGTGGCCTTGGTCCGTCCGGCACGGCGCGACGGCGTTGTGCCCCTCAACTAATGCCCCGCTCCGGCCGTGGGGTTTTCGTGATTCTCTAGCGCGGCGCGATGGTGTCGCGACCTTGTTCGACTTCAATGGCGCGGCACGACGGCGTCGCGCATCCTTGTCGCATGATCCCGCACGGTGCGACAACACCGCGCCAACTCCGTTCCAAACCACAACAAGGTTAATCAACAGAATCAAGGGAGGAGGGTCGGCTGTGTTTGTGCAGTCTGGCCCCCTCTCGTTAATTGATAGAAAGCGGTCCAATTGAAACGAGGAATGACGACAGAAGAATTCACGAATAAAAACAATAAATCCCCTACCTCGCCGAATTCGTTGAGCGAAGGTTCGTCACGGAAGGAGAGGGTCGTTGGCGTCGCGGTACACGACGTCGTGAAGTCGATCTCCGAGGATTCAGCGTTCTTCGTCAGAGATCGGTACATTCTTCGCATTCTTCGTGTTCCTCGCGTTCTTCAATGAAGAAGAAGAACTCCAAGACTCCCCTTTTTCTCCCAATCCCCTCTCAATACAACAAGCTCCAACCAAAAATAAAATAAGTTCTTCACTTTTTTTATTAGTCGTGATTTAAGATTGAAATTCAAAAATTGAATTAAACCACATAATTAATTAACTCAAGTTGTAATTAAAAGGAGGGTTAAGGGAGTTTTGAGAATATGAAGGGGTGGGGTTTGTGTGGGCCCCACCGCCCTCATAACCTCACTTGGGTGGTTACCCAACTTCCTCCCAAAGGTTAACCACTTAGTAAAAATAAAATTTGTAGCTCAATTATATTTTTAACTTCCACAATTTTTTACAACTTCTCCCTTGTAAACACAACTCCGGAAAACGTGTTCCTAAGTAATTATCGGCGCTGCGATTTCATCCGTGCCCTCGGAATTCGATTCCGAGCACCGGTCCCAAAGTTAGGAAACCCTGCTCGTTCGTTCACTGAACGTACCCGAGCTAAACTTTGGAAAAAATTATTTCGGGCTCACCGGGCCTCGGAATCATGTGCCTTCAGAAACTGCGTTCTTGTAAAATCCCAAAGAAAATTAAGAAAAAAATTCCCTTTAATTTTACGGGTCTTTACATTACTCCCACCTCATGGATTTACGTCCCCATAAAGCTTTAACACATTCCAGGGAAACAAAAGTGGTACTAAGCACGCACCTGATCCTTCCGCTCCCATGTGCTCACCTAGAGGTTCTCATACTGCCAGTGAAGCGCACCCAAGGAATCGACCTTCCTCGTAGGATCCGCTCCTGTCGATCCTCAACCTCTAATGGAACCCCGAAAAAGTCACCCCATCACCAAAGTCCAGTTCCCCATGGTCAATGACATGCGTCGGTTCAAGAACGTATCTCCTTAGTTGAGATATGTGGAAGTCGTCATGCACCCGGTGCAACTGAGGTGGATGTGTCAAGCGGTAAACCATCTCACCAACACTGCTGAGGACCTAAAAAGGTCCGCTGAACCTCAGAGATTACTTTCCTCCTCGGCCACATCTCTATAGACCTCTCCGAGGTGAGACCCATAAGAAAACACGGTCGCCATCCTCAAATTCTAGTGGTTCTGTCTCCTATCAACATAAGACTTCTGTCGGTTCGAAGTTGTCCTCATCTGCTCCTAGATGACCTGGACCTTCTCTGTCGTGGCATGGACCATCTCTGGTCCCACAAGAGCTGCTAAGATTTCTTCTTTTCCGATAAGAGAAATCCAGTCTCATCCCCTGGATGAACCATGTTCTTTTCCTAAAATAGTCAATCCTGTCATGAATGTCGCTAATCCATGCCATGGATGACATTGTAAGGCCTCGATGCTACTACCAAGAGATCCAACTGTTACTCTCGCCTCCAAGGGTTGAGTCACATTGTTGGCATTAGTCTGTCTTCACTGGGTCTCCTCCAATAAGAATCTCAAAAGTTAGGGTCAAGTCAACAATTTTTAACCGGAACCACTTAGTATCAATCAAACCAAAAAGGGCAGGTAAGTAATCGTCAAAAATATATGTGTCTTTTATTACTGTAGCTTGTAGTAAAAGACACACAACAACCACAAACAACAAAATCAACAACAAGGAATCTCGTAGCACAAAGATGAAAGGCCTCTATGCCTGGAACTAGTCCGCTCTGGAATAGAACTGAAACTCAAAACTCCTGCTGCCTTGTGGGTGAAGTTGGCCGATTGAAGAGTGATCAGTTACACCTTCCTATGAAAGAGTTAATCATGTGCTGCCTGGGGTTTCCTTTTCTCTGACCAAGGAAAACCCATCCTGACATTTTCCTAATACCTTCAATTTGTGTATGAACTATGGATCCAATCCATACTCAGACCGATGTCGTAGGGCCTCGACGCTGCCACCAAGAGATTCCAACCAAAACACTCACCTCGTGGGTCAGATCCCACTGTCGGCGTAAGTGTTATGATCGAGTCTCCTTCCAAGGTATCTCCAGACATGAGGGTCAAGTCTATATCTTATCGGAAACTCTAGGTCTGGGACAAGATTCTTGGGAGGAAGGAATGATTCATATCAATGTCTACTGTTACGACAGCTAGTAATGGACACTGACTATCCCTTGAATCATTTTTAGAGCCACTGGGTCACACTCCTTGATCGAATTCAGCTACTCTCTTCCCCTTCCCTCCAGCTCCCTCAGCCTAGTGGGGACAACAAAGGCGGGTGAGTGTAACATGTTAAGATGTACACCACCTCATGCTGCTCTCCTAGATCTGCCTCCACGTCTGCTGCTTCACAGACTCATCTGTCCTTAACATTTCCTCTTCTTGAAACATTCGCATGCCCAAGTCTCTGAGACTGGCACCAGCTCGATGCGTTCCAACTTCTAACATTCTCTACCTATATTCGTTCAGCCAAATAACATTCAACCTCAAGGTTATCTCAAGAACCCTAACGTGAGTAGGAAGTCATAGAGGAAAACGTGATGGCTCAAATATCCTTAAACACACCACACTCAGAGGTCCGATATATATAGCACTGATCGAATCGTATTCATCGAGTGCCTGGAATGTTCGACATGCCTCATTGAATGCTCAGCTACTGACACGTCGTCCTACTGAAGCTGTAAACGCTCTAGAAAACTCTCAGCCACTTCCTCAAGCCAGTCCGCAGCCAACTGTGAGTCGGGCTCGTCTTGGAACTTGTGGGTATCTAATTGTTGGAACACATGTAAGGCAGTAAGCCTACATGTTTCACCTACCGGTACCGCCGGTTGTAACTGCTGACCAACAGGTAGTGATGTATAGCTGGTACACTACCCGAAAGAAATATCTCAGGCATCGGTCCACATACCAAAGACTCATTACTATGCGGACCATCCTCATGGTCACTCATTGGAAAACACTAGTATCCAAGTCTATCATCCACTCCACTGGTGTCTCAACTAGGCAGAAAACTCTAGCAATTGCCTCCAGCCAGTCCTCTGCTGTCTGGGAATCTGCCTCGCCTCGTAACCTCGGAGGCCTCAACTGCTAGAACTCATGCATCGCGCTCTGCCAGCATGCACCTTAAACTAGTACAATTGGTGGCATCTGCTGCCCAACAGGTGGTGGTGCTTCTGGTACACCACCCGAGGGTGCCAACATAATAAAAAGGGCCCTGCACCGTAGCCTCGTCGCTCGGTGAGCTGTCATCGAGTACACTCTTGAAACTCCAACTGACTATCTGCGTGGAGACATCCTGAACATATGTGACATGTTAAAATGATTTATACCCGGTGAGCTGACCTGGTTTGAGCTGACATTAAAACTTTGGAAACACACATGCAATCAGTGTTTTCATGCACAGAGTCGGAAATCATAAGTCAGGGTCCTGGTGTACAGATACGTCGACCGCCGCACCAACACTGGACACCCTGAACTGAATACCACACTCGTTACCCTTAACATTATTGCTTCACATAGATAAATATTAGAGTCCATAGTTTTGCTGTAGAACCGGCTCCTCTGATACCAATTTGTCATGACTCGTCCTCGGGGCCCGTGTCGTGACTTTCCCAAGCCCGTCTTCCATAGGCCAGGGGCTGGAGACTAGCACCAAAGGCGTAATTCCCGATAAATGGGAAGGAATTTACTTTATAAAAGTAAACAAACACCACAGAGTACATGCGGAAGTAATACACTAAGTACAAAATGAGGTACTGAAAATTAAATGGGCCAGAATACAAACCCAATCGAAGTACAGCTACAACTGAACAAAAGTACAACAGAAAAAGACAACAACTGGAAGAAAGGAACCAGCTCCTGGGTCGTCCTCCTCGGATCCTACCTGAAGTGTATGTACAGATAGTGCAGCTCCTGGATAGTCCACCACGGATCCTACCTGAAGGGTAGGTACAAATAGTGCAACTCCTGGATTTTCCACCACGAATCCTACCTGAAGGGTTGGTACAGATATCCTCCACAACGCTCTTGCCCATCAACCTCCTTCGAGTATCATCTCGCCGTGAAGTCCACCTCCTGATACTAACTCTTCGTGAGGTCCACCTCCGGGTATCATCCAGTCTTCGAACAGTCGGCCTCCGTCAGCACTGCTCGTCGTCTGCAACCAACATAATGACGTGCGGGCATAGCCCGTGCGGGGGTGAGTATAATGATACTCAGTAGGAACCCCGAGACCCTCATGGTCTCACTAAAACCAACATGGATAACTACAAAGAAGACCTCAACAGATAACCTCTACTTAGGTATATGACAACACATATACCTAAGTTATCAAAGAACCCATCTCAATCATGAGGAAACACAAATATTATGAAATCAACGGATAACCATTGCCAATGTATATGCCCATACAGATACCTAAGTTATCAAGTAACCCATCTCAATCATGAGGTAAACACAAGGGTCATGGACTTAGCTCAGACTAGGAATTTCATTATCGAAATCGTAACTGGTGAAGAGCCCCGTCTATGGAGTGTACAGTGATCATGTCACGACTCCGATGTACTTCTCACTAACCTAAGACTGCTGAGGTACTCCCCTTGTCGAGTACCGCGGGTCAGCCACCCAAACACAGTATTGCTTCCCGCAGAGGCCTGCCACCCAAACACAGCAGTGCATCCCCCCTAGTAGCCTGCAGAGGTGCTCTCCGGACGAGTACCGAGGGTCTTCACCCAAACAATTAGTGCTCTGTCCGCCATGGGTTTTTACCCAAACAAAGTAGTGCTCCGTCTAATAGGCTAGTCGACTCACTCCAAGTCGAGTCGGTCAAGGAGTCGTCCTGTCTCAGTCGGCTACACGGTCTCCATACTCCGTACACTCATCTTTGGGAGGGTCCCTCCACGAGCTACTGGTCGATAATCCATGTATCTCAAAGTTCCACGAAGAAGTATCTCAATGGACCTCCTCGTCATAGGGGTTTCAACGCAACAGATAGCGCGTCAATCGGACGCCCGGTATATGAGTTATTTGTATTTTCGTCCCAGGGGCTCGGTTGGTTTCGTGTACGAACCAACCCAGTCGTATCTCAACTGTACCCCGAACTCTCATAGGGTAAGCTCATAGGGACCATTTCTCAACGTGAACACCAATGCCGCTGACGGTTCATCAAACAAACGTACGGTCTGAATGTTATCAGCTTTTCCGTTCTAGGGCCCCGGTTGGATATCAGGTACAATCCAACCCGGACACTATCCAACTGCACCCAAAACTCAGTCAAAGTTTGCCAAAAGTTCCGTCTCATCAAGAGGAATCAAACAATGTCTACGACACGTCAATCGGACATCCAGAGCTCAAGATATATGCGTTTCCGCTCCGAGGGCCCGGTTGGTTTTGTGTTCGAACCAATCCGGCCGAACCCAAAGTACTCCGAAACCTTGAGTGTAATATACTAAAACGACCGTCTCTATCCAAGGATCGTATCGGAGCTGATGGTGCATCGATCGGTGGTCCGTAGTCCAAGATATAGTTAAAAGACCATAAGAGGTACGTGAATATGGGTTTTGGGCCCAGACCGACTCGGCCCGAGACCCCCTGGGTCGGCCCGAAACGGGTCGACCCGACCCGGGACCGGTTCTGGCCCGCTTGGGCCCAGGCCCGGCCCGGCTGGTGCGGCCCGGCCTGGCCCGGGCGGCGCAGCCCGGAGCGCTGGCGCTGCCAGCTCGGTCCGCTGGCTAGATGGCTCTGCCGAAACGTCCGAGCGGTTTGGGGGGGGGAGGCGCTGCCCCCTTTTTCATAACTGTGGCCCACATGCGGGGGGGTCACTTTAGTCCGGCCAGCCGGGGGTTACGAACCCCCGGTTCCTCCTCTGACCGGTCGAGCCGCTCTGGTCGGCCGGCTGCTGCACCACGGGACCTACGCAGGCCGGTCCCCCCTGCTCCAACGCTGGTGGCCGGAAGTTGGCCGCCATTCCCTGCTCCGCCGTGGCATAAAGCCGCGGCCTTGGTCCATCCGGCACGACGCAACGGCGCTGCACCCCTCCACCGCGGCCCTGCTCTGGCCGCGGTGTTTTCGTGATTCTCTGGCGCGGCGCGACGGTGCCGTGACCTTATTCGATTTCAACGGCACGGCACGACGGCGTCGCGCATCCTTACCGCATGATCCCGCGTGGTGTGACGACACCGCACCATCTCCATTCCAAACCACAACAAGGTTAATCATCAGAATCAAGGGAGGAGGGTCGGCTGTGTTTGTGCGGTCTGGCCCCTCCCGTTAATTGATAGCAAGCGGTCCAATTGAAACGAGGAATGACGACGGAAGAATTCACGAATAGAAAGAATAAATCCCCTACCTCACCGAATTCGTTGAGCGAAGGTTTGTCACGGAATTTATCTTCGCGGAAGAAGGCGTCGCGGAAGGAGAGGGTCATTGGCGTCGTGGTACACGGCGTCCTATAGTCGATCTCCAAGGGTTCGGCGTTCTTCATCGGAGATTGGTACGTTCTTCGCGTTCTTCGCGTTCTTCGCGTTCTTCGCGTTCTTCAATGAAGAAGAAGAACTTCAAGACTCTCCTTTTTCTCCCAATCCCCTCATAACACAACAAGCTCCAACCAAAAATAAAATAAGTGCTTCACTTATTTTATTAGTCATGATTTAAGTGTGAAATTCAAAAATTGAATTAAACTACATAATTAATTCACTCAAGTTGTCATTAATAGGAGGGTTAAGGGAGTTCTGGGAATATGAAGGGTTGGGGTTTGTGTGGGCCCCACATCCCTCATAACCTCACTTGGGTGGTTACCCAACATCCACCCAAAGGTTATCCACTTAGTAAAAATAAAATTTGTAGCTCAATTTTATTTTTAACTTCCACAATTTTTAACAACTTCTCCCTTGTAAACGCAACTCCAGAAAACGTGTTCCTAAGAAAATACCGGTGCTGTGATTTTATCGGTGCCCTCGGAATTCTATTCCGAGCACCGGTCCAAAAGTTAGGAAATCCCACTCGTTCATTCACTGAACGTACCCGAGCTAAACTTCAGAAAAAATTATTCCGGGCTCACCGGGCCTCGGAATCATGTGCCCTTAGAAACTGCGTTCTTGTAAAATCCCAAAAAAAATTAAGAAAAAATTTCCCTTGAATTTTACGGATCTTTACATTACTCCCACCTCATGGATTTACGTCCCCTTAAAGCTTTAAAACAAACTAGGGAATCAAAAGTGGTACTGAGCACGCACCTGAGCCTTCCGCTCCCGTGTGCTCACCTAGAGGTTCAGGTTCTGCCAGCGAAGCGCACCTAAGGAATCGACCATCCTCGTAGGATCTGCTCCTATCGATCCTCAACCTCTACTGGAACCCCGCAAAAGTCACCCCATCTCCAAAGTAAAGTTTCCCATGGTCGATGACATGCGTCAGGTCAAGCACGTATCTCCTTAGTTGATATATGTGGAAGTCGTCGTGCACCCGGTGCAACTGAGGTGGATGGGTCAAGTGGTAAACCATCTCACCTACCCTGTTGAGGACCTAAAAAGGTCCTCTGAACCTTGGAGATTACTTTCCGCCTCAGCCACATCTCCATTGACCTCGTCTAGATGAGACCCATAAGAAAACGTGGTCGCCATCCTCAAATTCTAGTGGTTCTGTCTCCTATCAACATTAGACTTCTGTCAGTTCGGAGCTGTCCTCATCCGCTCCTGGATGACCTGGACCTTCTCTGTCGTGGCTTGGACCATCTCTGGTCCCACAAGAGCTACTAATATTTCCTCTTTGTCAATAACAGAAATCTGGTCTCATCCCCTAGATGAACCATGATCTTTTCCAAAAACAGTCAATCCTGTCATGAATGGCTCTAATCCATGCCATGGATGACATCGTAAGGCCTTGACGCTACTACCAAGAGATACAACTGTTACTCTCACCTCCAAGGGATGAGTCACACTGTTGGCATCAGTGTGTGGTCACTGGGTCTCCTCCAGTAAGAATCTAAAAAGTGAGGGTCAAGTCAACCGTTATTAACGGGAACCACTTAGTATCAATCAAACCAAAAAGGGCAGGTAAGTAAACGTCACAAAGATAAGTGTCTTTTATTACTGTAGCTTATAGTACAAGACACACAACAACCACAAACAACAACATCAAAAACAAGGAAGCTGGTAGCACAAAGATCAAAGGCCTCTATTCTTAGAAGTAGTCCGCTTCTGATTAGAACTGAAACTCAAAACTCCTGCTGCCATGTGGGTGAAGTTGGCCAATTCAAGAGTGATCGGCTACACCTTCCTATGAAAAAGTTAATTCTATGCTGCCTGGGGTTTCCTTTTCTCCGACCAAGGAAAACCCATCCCGACGTTTGCCTAATACCGTCAATTTGTGTATGAACTGTGGATCCAATCCATAATCAGACCAACGTCATAAGGCCTCGACGTTGCCACCAAGATATTCCAACCAAAACTCTCGCCTCATGGGTCAGATCACGCTGTCGACGTAAGTGTGATTATCGAGTCTCATTCCAAGGTATGTCCAGACGTGACAGTCAAGTCTACAGCTTACCGGAAACTCTAGGTCTGGGACAAGATTCGTGGAAATAAGGAATGATTCTTATCAAATACTGTTGTTACGGCAGCTAGTAATGGACACGGACTGTCCCTTGAATCATTCTTAGAGCCATTGGGTCACACTCCTTGACTGCATGCAGCTAATCTCTTCCCCTACCCTCCAACTCCTTGAGCCTAGTGGGGACTACAAAGGCGGGTGAGTGTAACTTGTTAAGATGTACACCACCTCATACTTCTCTCCTAGCTCTGCCTCCATGTCTGCTGCTTCATAGACTCATCTGTACTTTACATTTACTCTTCTTGAAACATTCGCACGCCCAAGTCTCTGAGACTGGCACCAGCTCGCTGCGTTCCAACTTCTAACATTCTCTAGATGTATTCGTTCATCCAAATAACATTCAACCTCAAGGTTCTCTCTAGAACCCTAACGTGAGTAGGAATTCATAGAGGAAAAAGTTATGGCTCGAATATCCTTAAACACACCACGCTCAGGGGTCTGAGATCTATATAACTGATCGAATCGTATTCATCGAGTACCTGGAATGTTTGGTATGACTCGTTGAATGCTCAACTACTGACACGTTGTCCTGCCGAAGCTGTAAAAGCACTAGAAAACTCTCAGCCACTTATTGAAGCCAGTCCTCAGCCGCCTGTGAGTCGGGCTCACCTCGAAACTTTTGGGTATCTGATGTTGGAACACGTGTAAGGAAGTAAGCCTACATGTGTCACCTACCGGTACTGCCGGTTGTAACTGCTGACCAACATGTAGTGATGTATAGCTGACACACTACCCGAAGGCACTATCTCAGGCATCGGTCCAGGTATCGAAGCTTCATTAATATGTTGACCAACCTCATGGTCACTCATTGGAAAAAACCAGTATCCATGTATACCATCCACTCCACTAGTGTCTCGGCTATGCATGAAAATCTAGCAATCGCCTCCACCCAATCCTCTGCTGTCCGGGAATCTGCCTCGCCTCGTAACCACGGAGGCCTCTACTGCTGGAACTCATGCATCGCGCTCTGCAAAACTGCACCGTCCACTAGTAAAACTGGTGGCATCTGCTACCCAACAGGTGGTGGTGCTGCTGGTACACCACCCGAGGGTGACAACATAGTAAAAAGGGCCCCGCACCGTAGCCTCGTCTCTCGGTGAGACGTTATCGAGTACTCTCTAGAAACTCCAACTGACTGTCTGCTTGGAGACATCCTGAACAGATGTGACACGGTCAATCGATTTATACCCTGTGAGCTGACCTGGTTTGAGCTGACTTTAAAACTTTGGAAACACACACACAATCTGTGTTTTCATGCACAAAGTCAGAAATCATAAGTCAAGGTCCTGGTGTATGGATACGTCGGCTGCCGCACCAACACTGGACTCCCTGAACTAAAGAACACACTCGGTACCCTTAACACTATTGCTTCACATAGATAAAGATCAGAGTCCTTAGTTTTGCGGTAGTACCGACTCCTCTGATACCAATTTGTCACAACCCGTCCTTGGGGCCCATGTCATGAATTCCCCAAGCCCGCCTTCCATAGGCCTGGGGCTGGCGACTAGCACCAAAGGCGTAATTCCTGATAACTGGGAAGGCATTTCCTTTATAAAAGTAAAAAAACACCACAGAGTACATGCGGAAGTAATACACTAAGTACAAAAGGAGGTGCTGAAAATTAAATGGGACAAAATACAAACCCAATCGAAGTATAGCTACAACTGAACAAAAGTACAACAGAAAAAGACAACAGCTAGAAGAAAGGAACCAGCTCCTGGGTCATCCTCATCGGATCCTAACTGAAGGGTAGGCACAGACAGTGCAGCTCCTGGATCGTCCACCACAGATCCTACCTGAAGGGTAGGTACAAATAGCGTAGCTCCTGGATCATCCACCACAGATCCTACCTGAAGGGTCGGTATAGATAGCCTCCACAACTCTCTTGCTCGTTAACCTCCTCCAAGTATCATCTCGCCGTGAAGTCCACCTCCTGATACTAACTCGTCGTGAGGTCCACCTCCGGGTATCGTCCATTCTTCGAACACTCGGCCTCTGTCAGCACTGCCCATCGTCTGCAACAAACACAACGAGGTTCGGGCATAGGCCGTGCAAGGGTGAGTATAATGATACTCAGTAGGAACCTCGAGACCCTAAAAGTCTCACTAAAACCAACACAGATCACCACAAAGAAGATCTCAACAGATAACCTCTACTTAGGTATATGCCCATACATTTACATAAGTTATCAAGTAACCCATCTCAATCATGAGGAATCACAAAGATTATGAAATCAACGGATAACCACTGCCTAGGTATATGCCCATACATATAACTAAGTTATCAAGTTACCAATCTCAATCATGAGGTAAACACAAGGGTCATAGACTCAGCTCAAACCAGGATTTTCATTATTGATACTGTAACTGCGGAAGAGCCCCATACTTGGAGTGTACAATGATCTTGTCACAACTCTGAGGTACTGCTCACTAACCTAAGACTGCTAAGGTACTCCTCCTGTCGACTACTGCGGATCAGACACCCAAACACAGTAGTGCTTCCCGCCGGGGTCTGCCACCCAAACACAGCAGTGCATCCCCCCTAATAGCCTGCAGAGATACTCTCCGGACTAGTACCATGGGTCTTCACCCAAACAAGTAGTGCTCTGTCCGCCATGGGTATGCACCCAAACAAAGTAGTGCTCCATCCACTAGGCTAGTCTACTCACTCCAAGTCGAGTCGTTCAAGAAGTCGTCAGGTCTCAATCGGCTACACGGTGTTCATACTCCGTGCACTCATCTCTGAGAGCGTCCGCTCCATGAGCTACTATTCGATACTCCATGTATCTCAATGTTCCACGAAGAAGCATCTCAATGGACCGCCTCCTCATAGGGGTCTCAACTCAACAGACGATGCGTCAATCGGACGCCCGGTCTGGGAGTTATTAGCCTTTTCGTCCTAAGGGCCCAGTTGGTTTCATGTACGAAGCAACCCAGCCATATCTCAACTGTACGCCAAACTCTCATAGGGTAATCTCATAGAGACCTTTTCTCATCTTGAACACCAACGCCGCTGACAGTTTTTCAAACGGACGTCCGGTCTGAAGGTTATTAGCCTTTTCGTTCTAGGGGCCTAGTTGGATTTCGGGTACAATCCAACCCGGCCACTATCCAAATACATCCAAAACTCAGGCAAAGTATTTAAAAAGTTCCATCTCATCAAGATGAATCCAACAATGTAGACGAAACGTCGATCGGACATCCGGAGCTCATGATATAAGTGTTTCCTCTCCGAGGGTCCGGTTGGTTTTGTGTTCGAACCAACCCGACCGAACCCAAAGTACTCTGAATCCTTATGTGTAATATACTGAAACGACCGTCTCGATCCAAGGATCGCATCGCGGCTGATGGTGCGTCGATCGGAGGTTCGAAGCCCATGATATGGGAAACAGACCATAAGAGGTCCGCAAATAGGGGTTTGGGGCCCGGACTGACCTGGCCTGAGACCCCCTGGGTCGGCCTGAACTAGGTCGACCTGATCCGGGTCTGGGTCAGGCCCGCTTGGGCGTGGCCCAGCCTGGCGCGCTAGCATGGCCAGAGTGGTCCGCTGGCCAGAGGGCTCGGCCGAAATGGCCGAGCGGTTTGGGGGGGAGGCGCTGGCCCCTGTTTCGTAACCGCGGCCACCATGCGGGGGGCCGCTTCTGTCCGGCCAGCCCGAGGTTACGAACCCCCAGTTCCTCTTCTGACCGGCCGGCCCACTCCGGCCAGCCGGCTGCTGCACCATGGGACCAACGTGGGCCTGTCCCCCTGCTCCGACTCCGGCTGCCGGAAGTTTTCCGCCGGTCCCTGCTCCGCCGCGGCATAAAGCCGCGACCTTTGTTCGTCCGACACAACGTGACGGAACTGCACCCCTCCAGCGCGGCCCTACTCCAGCCGCGGTGTATTCATGATTCTATGGCGTGGCGCGATGGTGCCGCGACCTTGTTCAACTTCAACGGCGCGGCACGACGGTGCTGCGCATCCTTGCCGCATGATCCCGCGCGGTGCGACGGCACCGCGCCATCTCTATTCCAAACCACAACAAGGTTAATCAACAGAATCAAGGGAGGAGGGTCGGCCGTGTTTGTGCGGTCCGACCCCCTCCCGCTAATTGATAGCAAGCGGTCCAATTGAAATGAGGAACGACGACGGAAGAATTCACGAATAAAAACAATAAATCCCCTACCTTGTCGAATTCGTTGAGCGATGGTTCGTCGCGGAATTTATCGTCGCAGATGAAGGCGTCACAGAAGGAGAGGGTCGTTGGCATCGTGGTACACGGCTTCGCATAGTCGATCTCCAAGGATTCAGCGTTCTTCGTCGGAGATCGGCACGTTCTTCACGTTCTTCACATTCTTCGCATTCTTCGACGAAGAAGAAGAACGTTAAGACTCCCCTTTTTCTCCCATTCCCCTCTCAACACAACAAGCTCCAACCAAAAATAAAATAAGTGCTTCACTTATTTTATTACTCATGATTTAAGTTTGAGATTCCAAAATTGAATGAAACCACATAATTAATTAACTAAAGTTTTCATTAAAGGGAGTGTTAAGGGAGTTTAGGGAATATGAAGGGGTGGGGTTCGTGTGGGCACCACCGCCCTCATAACCTCACTTGGGTGGTTATCCAACTTCCACCTAAAGGTTAACCACTTAGTAAAAATAAAAATTGTAGCTCAATTTTATTTTTAACTTCCACAATTTTTAACAACTTCTCCCATGTAAACGCAACTCCGGAAAAGGTGTTCCTAAGATAATATCGGCGCTGCGATTTCATCGGTGCCCCCGGAATTCGATTTCGAGCACCAGTCCAAAAGTTAGGAAATCCCGCTCATTCGTTCACTGAACGTACCCGAGATAAACTTCAGAATAACTTATTCTGGGCTCACCGGGCCTCGGAATCAGGTGTCTTTAGAAACTGCATTCTTGTAAAATCCCAATGAAAATTAAGAAAAAATTTCCTATGAATTTTACCGGTCTTTACAGGAACCATGTCTTAAATACCCAATCCCACCTCTAATAGGCCAGGGGTTAGTGACTTGCACTGAGTAGGGATATCCCTCAAATGGGAGACATTTTCTTAAGTACATGTGCATACAAACACATCTCCATGACCATTATATTGATATATAAAAACACTAGTTAAACAATTCATGTATACACTATAATACCAACCACATAGTACGAAAGTAGAAAGTTGTAATATAAATATGGCACAAATACATTCCCACCAAAAGAAAGAGTCATTAAAAGTGATTTCACATGTTTCTGAAACTCAGCCACAGAATACCCTACCTAAAGGGAAAGGTAATGGATGACTGATGAATGTCGTAGGAGCACACCTCAACTATCTGGTCTATCTAAGAACAACTAGGTCTTGGTCTACAAAGGAATCTCTGAAACCGTTCATCATCTTCAAAGGACACAACACTTGAATGCAATGTTGTGCATGAGTGATTAAAACAATTCTTAGCAGGACACCATGAAACCATTAATGAAATATACTACCAAGGAAATCACAAAGGAATACCAAGAAGGAAAAAAAAGAAACACCACAAAGGAACACCATGAAGTAACACCACTATGGGACACCATGATGTTACACTTCTAAAAAGAACCACGAAATAACACCATGAAGGAACACCACTATGGAACAACACTAAGGAACACCACAATTGAACACTATGATGGAACACTACAAAAGAACACCACAAATGAATGCCACGAAGGAAAACCACTATGGAACAGGACAGAGGAATGCCATGAAAGAACACCATGAAGGAATACATGAAGTATACCATACAAAATACACAATGAATGCAAAAATGTAATAGTATCATCATCTCACAATGATATAAGTCTATTGTATTCAAAACACGATTATCAGACATAATCCACAAGACAACCAATATCAATAAGACATGTAGTACCGATAATAAAATCTGTCCTAATAAGACACGTAGTCTCGATAAGACATGTTTTCTAGGTAAGACATGTAGTCTCGGTAAGTCACATTGTATCAAAGTCAAATTGTCTAAAAATTGCATAGTCTCAATGTCACATAGTCTCAAAGTCATATATTCTCAAAGTCACATAGACATAAAGTTACACAGTCTCAATGTCACGTAGTCTCCAAGTCACATCCATCCACATGATTCCACTCATAGCGTGCTTGTTCTAGGAGAACATAATTCTGAAGACATTATTTCATATTGAAACATACATAAAACCCCACTTAAGATATTTCAAAAGGAATAGATCATTTTAAGGGTCCCAATGAAAAAAAAATCATCAAATTGGCATAGGGTATGAATTTTATGATCGTTTAAGTAAAATGATCTGACACAGGTCTATTATAGGTCCGACCTGACAAGCTGGACAACCCGACTTGACTCGATTTAGCTGGCTGAGCCTAGTATAGCCCCTCTAGTTGGGACCATTCCATCTAATCCCGTCGGGCCACCTTCCGCAACTCAATTTGTCCGGTCTATCCTACATGAACCCATGCCAGTTCTCCCTCTGCATGTGGTCCACCCAAACTATGTTCCTCCTGGTCAATGGGGAACTATGTCTTGTTCAACACATTCGGTCTACCACATCTCTGAGATCCATACACACACCATGTCCTGTGATCTCACTAACTCCAAAGGTTCCCCCTTAGTGCTTGTCTTATGCATCCCCCACACATCACTCTATATACCCATACATTACATACATTGATATTAATTCAGAAATGAAGTATATTCATTAAAACATATATCAAAATGATGACATGACTATGTACATATAATGTTTTTTTAAACAGGAAAACCAATATAACTTGTTCATAAAACATCTACATTGTCTCACATTTATTACATCATAACTTGAATCCTTTTAGAATATCATACTTAATACCATTTTTCATTTCCTAGGGAAAAGAAACTTGCGAAAGGGTGTTTTCAAGTGCTCTATAAGGGTCAACAATGGAAATATCAATCATATAATATTCAAAAGAACATAACATTTGAAAATATTATCTTGCATATAAAATATAATAATATCATGTCTTGGGATAAATATAAATTTGAAATATAATCCCAATAGTCATAACACGAAACATGAAATATTTTGGAATACACACAAAACAAATATAAACATTTCATATTAGACAATGCCCATTGCCATGACCATCATAGTTGACAGATTCCATTACTAAACTATGTTCATTGATTGTTGCAACCATGTATTATTGAACCCAATTTAGTTTTCATTCCAGTCATGTCTATGTCATATGATATAAATCATTACCTAATAAATTAGAGGGAGATATAGGTCAAAGCCATCTCATAATAAAACCATCCTTATATGTGCCACAAAAACATAAAAACATTCACCATAACATAACCCATGAAATCAAATGGGTTTCTTTGTCATCATTCCATAATAATTGATTGAAAAATGGTTTTACTAAAAAAATTCCATCATGAACACAATCAAAACATAGTAATATTTGGGTTAGAGATATAAACCTATTTAAATAGTGTCACCAAATATAGAAAATAATTTTGAGAAACCACTTGAAATTATTTCTTTAGTAAAACACCCGTTCTTCATTAATAACATTTTCCTTTCACGAAATGCCACACAATTTTTAAAAAAATAATTTTATGTGAAAATAAACATGTAATATTTTATTTGAAGTATCATGTAACTTAATCATTTTAAACCACAAAAATGTTTCCATGCCATACAATTAAAAAAACATTCTTATTTTACTTTTTCTGAAAAAGTCAGAAAAGTAACTCACACAGAAAATGACAAAATATTCAATTCATACCATTTAGTAAAAATTTACCAATAGGTAAAATTGAATTTGAAAAATTATTGAAGGATATACAGAATATAATGCGATTCAGTTTTAGGAAACATGAACATGGATGATAAATAACCCCTAGTAAATACTTACGAATAAACAATCTTAGATAAAAACGAGATTTTCAAATTTATCCCTTACCTTAGGTCTGATAAGATTCATATGTATCTGAACCTCCTGTATAATGATTAAAATATCATTATTGATTTATTCTAGGATCATAGTCATTTTGATGATAACATTTATGAACATATTTTCATCTGTTTTTATGTAATATTTCATTGTTTCTCATACTTCACGTATTAACTACTTTATGTTCTTATACAAGTTTTGTCTGATAAGTTATTATTCATCTTTTTTAGGTTATAGTTATATCACATAAATCATTGGTTTAGTATACTATATATCATATTTATTCATTAAATTCATTTATATAATCACAGTTTAATGAAGATTATGTATAATAAATCACATTGCACCGTGGAGACGATAAGCCATACGTATGCATGAGCGACGATATCGTTCCCATAATTATCGAATGGTATTGAAGTGGATGGTCTATAGTATCTAATAATTAGTATCATTTCATAATAATCATCTATATTTATTATTAACACCATTATACCCATCCATGTAAGGGGGTTGTGAAAAACATATTACACTATGGCATAGAAACGGTATGCCGTATGCATGTATGTGCAGTGATATAACTTTTTTTACGATGGATAGAAAGAGAAATAGGGTTATTTTATATTTATAATAACATATTAGTATGTCAATGATACTGATGTTATTACATTATAAAGAAAAAACTAATGAAGAGGAAGTAGAAGAAGAAATAAATTTAAATGAATCGGTAGAAGAGATTACCTCTTCCTCAATGTGCCTCCTTTAAATTTCTTATTAGGGAAGTAGAGTTTGTATTTGATTAAGAACAAAACCTCTATAATGAAAAGAGAAATTTGAGAAAGGAAAATGGATAGGGTTGGCCTTACCTTAAGTCTCAAAATGATGTGAGGAGGTGAGGGAGGAAGTGCCCATTTATAATTGAGGTGAGGGGCATTTTTAGAAAGCTAAAAAATATTAATTTATAATAAATTAAAGCCCCAAAAAAAACCACAAAAAATGTCCCAATTTAGAATATAAAATTAGATAGGTTTGCAATATTGTCACCCAATAAATTTTAGAAAATTTTTTATGAAAATTGAATCATTATAATTTTAATTAACTCATAGTTATTTAATTTAATTTTAATTGTGGTGATAAAATTTTAAATATTTAATGGTTATAAATATTTACTTATATGGTATTAACTGAAAAAATGAATATTTTATAACATTTTATACCTTCTAATTATCTCTTATTCATTTTTAAATATTTTTGTTATTTTTAAATAATTTAAAAAAATATTATTTCTAGAAAATGTCAAAAGTGTCAAATTCGACACTATTCATTTATTAGTATTCAAATAAAATTAATATACAAGATAAATTCATAAAAAAATATTTAATACCCTAAAAAATTGTCCTAGTCAACATGAAAATTCGGGGATCACATTAATTAGTTAATATGTTATTTCTTTTATAATTTTAAAACCATTTATTTGATATTTATATTAATAAAATAATTTATACATCACTATAGTGTCATCATTAATGGTAATTATTTAATTTCTAAAAAATATAAATTAATTTCTATTATGTAGGTAATTCATTTATATTTTCAAAGAGTGTATGTAGTCAATATTATCTCATATTTATCGACATAGTAAAATTATTTTTCATATATAAATTGAGATTGTGACATTTTGTCACATTCATTAGTTTTTTTACATTCATGTCATATTCATAGGTTAGTGGGAATGAAGTGATTAAATTTTAAAAAATAGCTGATAATTGTCTAATTTAGTCATACAATAATATTTTTACTTGTTTTAAGTTAATTTTATAATATTATTTTCACCCATAATTACCTAATATACCTTTAAGCATGGTAATAAAAATAATTACCAAAGTTACTATTGATAATGCCAAAAAATAAAAGTATCATGTTAACATAATTTGGACCTAATGATTCCAAATAAGGATTTATTTTTTCAAAATTTAATACACATATTTTTTAATAATGAATTTAAAATTAATGCCAATGTTGAAATGTGAAATGAGTTTTAAAAGTTAAATAAATGAAAAAGATTGAAATGTGTTTACCAATGAATTCAATGTGAAATTAATTCCAATGACATAAATTATATTGAATGATAAAAAAATATTTACACTAAAACATTAATCCCAATCAACTTTTAAACATAAACATATAAATTATCTTGATGTAAATAGTTGTTTTTAATTAAAATTTAGCTTATTTTTACTATTCATCAAAACACGAATGTTATCAGAAAAATATCATTAACTTTTCCAAAGTAAATTTTTAGATTCAAACTCAAAATAATGTGTTAATTTTTTCATATAAAAAGTATTAATGTTTCAAAATATAAATTTTAAATGGGATTTCCATTCAATGGTGTAAAATTAACCTTTTAAAAAATATAAATTGTATACATTTAATAAGGGTTTATTCATACACTTTGACTCAAATATCTATTTGATAAATATAAATAATATTTTAATAAGTATATAACTCATATATACCTATTTAATTTCATTAACAGAAATAATTCACTCAAAAAATAAAAATATCTGATTGATTTATATTTTTCAAAAATAATTGATAGCCAAAGAATTCATCATGAATTTTCATAAGTAAGTTATAATTACTTTTAATAACCTAATAGATTATATGTAATAGTAATTTCATAATAAGGGAATCTCGTGGTATTTTTTTTCATGACTATATGAAAACCAACAGAGCGACTCCACCTCATTCGGAGGAAGCTCCTGAACATGAGGGAATGCCTTTGGAGGAAATTGAGGAAAGTAGTTGTGATAAAGTTCTTGAATCCTCAAAACATGACACTCCAATTGGCTGTGAATTAACTCAGAATGACTCAAAGAAGGGTACTCCAACCGAGATGGTAAGCTAGTGGGTCACATGACAATGACATACTGAGGAGGCCATCCAAACTTGTAACTAATTTTATGGTCTGGTAATTGAAGGGTAGGCTCAAGACTAGGAGAATGGCATGTATGATCAGATAATATGTGGGATAGAGTCTGATAAGGAAAAACCTTGATATTTTGTAGAGGAAAATGTCGGAGGGAAGCATATTAAAGACCTGTATAATGTAAGGAAGAAGAAGGGACAAAAATCTTACCGGTAATCCTGAAGTTCCATCTTGACTAAAGGGAATAAAAGAAAAGGGAATAAGGATTACTTGTTCCTGCTAAAACCAATGGAGACTAGGTTAGGTTAAAAAACTAAATCCAAGGAGTTTCAGTGCATCCATGCATCTATTATTAATAGACAGAGAAACCGTGATGCCGTGAAACCTAATTTTGGTGAGTCCAGCGTGGAAAAACTAGTGTGGATGAGGTCAGTAATGGAAAATCCCTAGGACTACTTATGCACTTGGAGGAAGAAATGATGGAGTAGCTTCCCAATATCAATGCTACATAAGCCAATGTAGGCCAAATGATGGGAAGGGTTCTTTATGTCATTACTAATGGTGAGAAGGCTGCTTGGGTCGATAAACAAGACCTTATACTGATTAGGCGTTTCAATAAAGGCAAGATAGGTAAGGAGGAGGACATTCAATTATGGGAGAAGATGACTGATCTCTTTGAGGTCATTATCAACGACGATCCGGATACACAGGTGCACACTCTCCCATGGAAATTATTTACAGAGGAACTCTTTAATAGGGCTATGTTCTTTTTCAATGATTTTGTGATTTATTATGAGGTCCATCCTCCTAGTTGAACTTATTAGGTGTCTCACTTTTCCTTAAAAGTGATTCATAATAAAAATTTATTTTTTAGATCAGATCAGGTATATACTTTATCATGAGATATATATATGGAATACATCATTAACATGAGTTATATTCCATGGAAGCACCAATTGATAAGCTACCTTCCCAACACAATCCATAATTTCAAGAAGACTGATATACATAAGGCTCAAATTCCTCTTCACTCCAAATCTCATTACTCTGTTACAAGGAGTTATTCATAAAAACACCTTATCACCCACATCAAAATCTAGGTATTTTCATCTGTTTTCAGCATAATATTTTGTCAAAATTGAGATGATCTTTTTCATTGTTGAATAGATCTGACATTTTCTACAATTTCACTAACACGATTAGGTCCTAATAGATTTTTTTCCAACTTCATCCAATGAAGTTTAAGTTCTACACTTCTTTCCATAGATGGCTCCATAAAGATCCATATGAATACTATGGTGAAATCTATTATTGTAATCAAATTCCACCAATGGTAGGTGTTAATCCCAACAACCTTAGAAATTTATAAAGAAAATTCTCAATATGTCTTCTCATGTTTGAATTTTCCTCCATGAGTGGATGTTTGTCTTAGGATGATACACAGTGTTGAAACTTGTTTCTGTATCAGTAGCATGCTGAAGACTTTTCCAGAACATATAGGTAAATCTCAATTCCTGACCGAATATATCGGAAAATGGTACTCAATGCTATCTTACCACTTACATTTCATATATCCTAGAAAATATGATCATGATAGAAATAATATCTAATAGAAGTGTAGTTATCCAAATTTTTACGGTGATGAACTATAACTCATATTTCATTATTACCATTTTATTTTTTTGGATGTATGAAGAAAAAGTCTATAGTGATGTTTTCCCATTTCCATTCTTGTATGTGTAAGGGTTGTAACATCCCCAGAGACTTCTATCTCTCAACCTTACCATACTAAAAAACCAAGCATCAAGAGACATAATAAACGAAATCACTTTTCATGCCATCCAAGATTAAGTACTCTTTCAGGTCCCTATACATTTTTGTACTTATAGGGTGAATAGATAATGAAGAACAATGATCCTCTTCCAATAGTTCCTTTAATTATGGTATGAGATGATTACAAACCTACTTCATGAACCTTATTATTTAATCACATTCACGGTTGAATTTAGGAAGATTTCTCAGTTTATTTTGTAATTCTACATTTTTCTTCAGTTCCTCATTAATCATAACTTATTAATATAGTTGAACATTCATTTCATAATGTTAATATTTCTCCCCTTCATTTAAAATTTAAAGCTCCATCCATTACAAATCCATAAATATTTGATCTTTTGTAATCCCCATCATGGATTAGCTAGCATAGTCTTTTTTACTCAAAATGTCGGCCACCTTGTTCCCTTTCCTAGGGTGGTAATGTATTCAGAAGTCGTACTATTTAATCAAATAAAACATTAAATTTTGGCACATATTAAGATACTTTTTTGAGAAAATATTCTTTAACCTTTTATAATCAGTATAAATATTACACATTTCACCTAAAAGAAAATGCAACCATATCATTAATTAAAAGATTAATACAGCTAACTCACAATAATTAGTTAGGTAATTTTTCTCATTAATTTTCAATTTCAATGACATAGAAGCTATCATAATATCATTTTTCATGGGAACACATCCCATCCCAAACATTGATGCAACACTGTAGATCCCAAATCATTCTCCACTACAAGGTAGTGTGAGCACAGGTGCAGTAGCTAGCCTTTTTTTTAACTCATTGAAATTCTCTTCACATTCCCCCATCAAAAAAATCAACTCTTTTCTGAATCAATATAGTGAGTAGATTAGACAAGAATGATAAAACATTAAAAAAACATCGATAATATCCTGCCTATCCATAAAAACTTGAGATCTCAGTTACAATTGTTGGTCTCGAAAATCTTTTAATAACCTTTGTTTTTTCTTGATCCATAGATATCACCTCTATTGAGATTATGTGAACCAAACGTGAAATTTTCTGATGAAAAAAATAACACATGGTAAATTTGGCATAAAGTTTCCCCTTTCTTAGGGTCTTCAGTAAAATTCTCATGTGATCTTTATGTTCTTCCTTGTTCATTAAAGGGACAAGAATATAACCTATAAATATTACCAAAAACTAACCCAGATAGTCCTTAAAGACTATATTCATTATATCTATAATGAAATCAAACGAATTAGTAAGAACACAAGGCATCACTATAAATTCATAATTTCCATACCATAACAAAATGTTTTCATTGGTATATGTTCCTTTTTTACCTTAATTGATGATATCTAGAACAAAGATCAATCATGGAAAGTATTGTGCTCCATTTATTTGGTCAAATATGTCATCAATCTGTGTAAGATGATATTTGTTCTAGATAGTGATATGGTTTTGTTCAAGATAATCAATGTACAGTCTCATTGATCCATATTTGATTTAAAAGACAGAATAGGTGCTCCTCTAGGCAATGCACTAGGGAGTATAAATCATTTATCAAGATTCTCTTGGATTTTCTTATTTAATTCATGTAACTCAATTGGGTCCATTCTATAAGGTGTATTTTAAATAGGCATATCACACGGTATGAGTTCTACTGAAGACTCAACTTCAGGATTTGGTGGATGATATAAAAATTCCCCCAGAAAGGCATCATCAAACACACATAAAATTGGTTTATACTTAATCATGAGTTTCTCCCCAACCATTTTAGATAAATGAACATCTTTTATTGGAATCAAGAACCATAAAATGGAATAATATTCTACTGGAGGATATATTCATCATTGCATTGAAAGATGATCATAAATTGATCTAGAATATGAAATGTGACTTACTTAACATGAAAATTGATATGAGATCCATAAAGGAAAATATAATACATGCCAATAATCACATAAAATTCTACAATAGCATGGATCACAAGATTTTCATGAATCACTTAACCACAAACATTAACCGAAGAAGAATTATAAAATTTTGATGTGATTTTTGATCCATTAGGAGTTGTCACGAGAAACTAAACATTTAATTGTCGAGGTAATATGGTGATCCCCTTAGAAAATATTCAGAAATAAATGAATGGGTGGATAAATAATCAAATAAAAGATTTTCTACCTTGGAGTTGATGGTAAGTGTACCTTTCATTAAATGATTATCTTACTCCACGTCAAGGATAGTAAATGCTTGTCAATTTCTATTTTATTAGGCCTTATCAGGTTTTTGATATTGATCAACATCAATAACCATATTATTATGTCATTTATTGGCATAATGCCACATTTCCAACCAGTTGTCACATTGAAGTGTAGTTTTTGGATTCTGTGTAGCCTTTTTATTGTTTGCATCATTTGACATATTTTTCCCATCTATTCGGCATTCAATTTCCTAATGATCATATTTTATAAAAATAATAAATTTACTAGTCCATTTAATATAATTCCCACCCATGTTTATATCCACATTTTGACCATAAGGGAAAACACATCTTTTTTCTGTGTTTTTGCTGATTTACATTTAAATTCCATTATTCACTTCTCGTCAAACCCATATGACTAGTGGGTTTTTAAAATATCTATCTCAAACTTGATAGAACATTACACATTTTCCTCGTAGATATTGAAGTTCCTTGTGGCTAATTCCTTTCAGAGACATGGTCTTATGCATGTAAAAAATCAATAAATCTTACTCTCAGGTTGGATAATAAATCTAGAAGCCGGACCTTACATGTTTGGTAAAATTTTCTTCATAGGTACTAACAGACTCATAATCCATTTTTTTAAGATCTTGTAACTACTTCCCGATATTTTTTTCAAAAAATATTAGCAAGTACGTTTTGAAAAAAAAAGTTCTTGAATTCGTCCCATTCCATGGACTCAATTTCATCTTTTATCCATGTATGCTTAATAAGATTCCACCATTGACTAGTTTCACCATCCAAATGATGTAATTCTATGATGAATTTATCATGTTTATAACATTATAGAACTCAAAATAACCTTTCAGTGGTACCGATCCATTGTTCTTCCACTAATGGATTAGAAGTCCCATTGAATGAGGGAGGACACTACCTCATGAAGGATTAAACATAATGTTTGTACTTCTGTTTCTCATTATATATATATCATGATTAATATCATGAAGAAGCTGTGTGATAATGGCTATAATATTTTTCATTCTATATCCCATAAAATATGGGTTCTCATAGGTAAAATCATTGCATTTCCCATCACATTCATCATTACCAGGTTTTTTTTCGGTTTCCATCCATTGACTGAAACAATGAATAATAGTGTGAGTAAAACTATTCATAATAGGAAAACCACTTAATCAATATTAAAATTTGTATTTAAAACACATTATGTTTTATCATAGGATTGTCATGGTATTTTATAAAACACTAGGATTGTATCCTATACATAGACATATATGTAGGGTTCATACTAAGGCTTTCCCATCCTAGTTTCCATTGGTAAACTACACCATTCCAATAATACCAAATATTATGACCCATACATTACATAAATTGATATGAAATCATAATTGCAGTATAATAATTACAAAATATAACAAAACTATTATAGGAATATACAGATATAGTTTCTTTAGAAATTGAGAAACATAGACAACTGGTTCATAAAACATCAACATTGTTTGTCGTTTATTACTTTATAACTAGACTCCTTTTAGAATTTCATAATTAATACCATTATTCATGACCAGTAGAAAAGAAATATTTGAAATGGTGAGATCAAATTCTCTATAATGGTAAACCGGGGAAACATCCATCACATCATATTCATAAGAGCATAACATTTGAAAATATTATCCTGCATATAAAAGATCATAATATCAAGTCATGTGATAAATAATAAAATTGAAATGTAATCCCAATATCCATAACATAAGAAATTAAATTTTGTTGAAAACACACATAATTATATAAAATCATTTCATATTAGTCAAGGCTCATTTCCATGACCATCATACCAGACAAAGTCCATTACTGAACTGAGTACACACCTCGTTCCAGCCCTGTATTACTAAACCGAATTTACTTTTCATTCCAGTCATGTAAATATCAGGATATATAAATAATTATTCAATGAATTTTAAGGAAGATATAGGTCCCACACATCTCATAATTAAACCATTATTACATGTTCTACAAAATCATAAAAACAATCACCATAATATAACCCATGAAATGAAATGTGTTTCTTAAAAATTAATCCATCATAATTTCATTAATAAATTGAATTACCTAAATAACATTACATAATGGAAACAATAAACTGATAGTAATAAAAAAATTATAAATATAACCCTATTTAAATAGTTTAATATTATATGGAAAATAATTTTGAGAAAACACTTGATATTAATTCCTATGTAAAGAATCATTTATTCTTCAAAAATATTTTCCTACCTCAAAATGAAACAAAATATTACAAGAAATAATTTTATGTGAAAATAAAATGGTAATATTATAGGAATATTATCATGGAAATAAATCATTTTGAAATCATAAAAATCTGCCCAAGTTGTATATGTAAAAAAACATTCATCTTGTTCTTTTTATGAAATAGTTTTAATGTACATCATACCAAAAATGAAAAAATATTCCATTCATACTATTCTGTAAAAATATACAAATGAGTAAACGTGTGTAGGGTAATTATCGCCTCCCATTGGGTGGCCCCACCATGTCTAGAGCGCGCCACACATTCCCCGACTCGGCAAATGGATTTGAATCACCCTGTGAATTATATGCACAGTGTCTGAGTCTTGCAGGAATCGAGCTTGGGCCAGTTCCCATGGAGAGTGAGGGGTACAACTAGAAGGTAACACTCAGCTAACACCCCATGGGTGCAGGCACTGAAGCATCACAATAGCGCTACTGTAGCAGCCGAGATACTGTTGCAATGATGACACTGTAGCGGCAAAAGGGGAACTGTAGAAACGGTAGGGGCACTGTAGGAATAGCGGGTACTATGAGGTACTATAGCAGCACAGGTACTGTAGTAGTAATATTCACAAAATGGGCCTTGGGAAAACAATTTGGGCCTACAGGCTATGTAATGGGCTAAATGACCACTCGGCCTTCGGGAAATGTAACGGGTCTCCCTCTACCTAGTTAAAGGGGTCTTTGCTTTGCTTTAATAATAAAAATGAGGCTTCAGCCCCAAACTTTTATAAATGAGTAAAAATGACATTAAATAATTATTTATGGATTTAATGAATATTATTAAATAAATTTTTAGGAATCATGTACATGGATGATAAATAAACCCTAGTAAATACATACGAATAAACAATCTCAGATAAAAATGAAATTTTCATATTTATCCCTTACCTTACATATGATATACTTCATATGTGTCCGAAAATCTAGTATAATTATTAAAATAATGATAAATATTTATTACATAATCATAATAATTTTTTTTATAAAATTTATGATCAATTTTTCAATCAATGTTTAGTGAAATTACATTGTTAATCGTTATTCTGTTATTAACTGTTTTCTGTTCTGATGAATGTTTTTTCAGATAAGTTCTAATTAATCATTTTAGGTTATAGTTATATCATTTGAATCATGGTAATAGTATATTATATATCATATTTATTCATTAAATTTATTTATAAAACCATTTTTAAAGAATATTATGTATAACAAATCACATCTTTCCATGGAGACGGTAAGCCGTAGGTACACACAAGGGACAATATCATTCTAATTTTTATTGAATGGTATTAATGTAGATGGGAAATATTTTCTCTAAAATAGTATCATATTATAATAATAATATATAGTTATTATTTCCATCATTATACCGATCCATGTAAGGTGGTGGTGAAAAACATTTTACACCATGGCGTGGAGATGGTAAGTTGTACATAAACACGCGCGGTGATTTTGATTTTTGTAGGATGGACAGAATATCGAATATGGTTGTTTAGTATTTATAATTACAAATATGTATATGAGTGATACATATGCTATTACATTATAATGAATAAACTAGTTAATATTATGTATAAAATAAGGAAATATAAAATAATCGATAAAAGAGATTACCTCTTCCACGATGTGCCCCCATTCCATTTCCTCTTCTGGCACTAGAGTTGGACATTAGAAAATGAAAAGAACCTCTAGAAATAAAATAGGTTATTTAAGAAAAAAAAATTTGTGGTTGTCAGAGTATGAAGGTCTAAAATGAAGTGAATAGGTGACAGAAGAGGTTCCCTTTTATAATCGAGGTGAGGGGCACTTTTGGGAACCTCAAAAATATTAATTTATAATAAAAAAACCCCCATATAAAACCCACCAAAATTTCCCTATTTCAAAGCTTAGATGAGTTAGGGTATTAATATCATCACCCAATTTATTATAGATATGGTGTTTTATCAATTAAGCATTATAATTTTAATTCACACTTAGTTATTTTATTTAATTTTTATTGTGGTAATAACATTCTAAATATTTAATGGCTATAAATATTTACATATATGTGGTTAATTTACCATAAATGGTTCTTTTATGAAATATTAGACCTTATAATTTTATCATTGTAATTTTTAAATATTTATATTATTTTTTAGAAATTTAATACAATCTTATTTTTATAAAATGTCTACAGTGTCAATTTTGGCACTATTCATTTATTTGTCATTAAATAAAATTCACATAGAACATAAATTCAATAAAAAATATTTAATACACTCCTATCATGCTATATTAATCTAGATAAGTTTTGGATCATATTTACTAGTTCATATGGTATTTCATTTAATATTTTTCAAAATATATATTCGATATTTCTTATAATAAAATAATTTCTACATCACTATTATGTCATCATTAATGGTAAATATTTAATCTATAAAAATTATAATTAAACTCTAATGATTTATGTAATTATTTTATATTTCTAGAGACTATATATATTCAATATTATTTCATAGTTATCTATATATTAAAATTAATATACTTATATAAAATGACATTGTGTGGTTTTTTCACATTCATTAGTTTTTATTAGATTCATGTCATATTCATAAGAAAATGGAAATAAAGTGATTCCATTTCAAAACATATTTGATTAGGGTCGAATTTAATCTTCCAATACGATTTGTAGAGCTGTTAAGTTAATTTTATAATATTTTTTTACCATTAATTACCTTATTTAACTCTAACCATGGTAATAAAACTAATTTCCATTGTAGCAATTCATAATTCCCAAAAATAAAAGTATCCTATTAACATAATCTGGATCTGCTGATTCCAAATATGGACACCATATTTCGATATTCAAAACATATAAGTAGATGTGAATAATTTAAAATCAATCCCTTTGTTGAAGTGGGATAACTGATTTTAAAAGATAAAATGTTGAAAAATATTGAAATGTTTTTACCTATTAATTCAATGTAAAATTAATTCTAATGACATAAAATAAATTTATTTATTAAAAAATATTACATTTATACATCAAAAAAATAAATATTATTATTTAACCAAATAAATTTTCAGGATTAAATATGTTGTTTTTAATCAAAACTTATAATATTTTTATTATTCATCAAACCATGAAAATTATCATTAAATATTAGAAATTTATCCAAACAAACTTTTTATATTCTGCTTCAAAATAAAATGATAATCTTATCATATAATAACTTTTAATGTGTAAAAATAATAATTTAAAATGGTTTCTATATTCAATGGTTTAAAATTACCATTTTAAAAAAAATTATACATCAAATAGGGTTTTATTCAGACCCTATGATTAAAATATTCATTGAATAAATATAAAAAATATTATATTAGGTAAACAAAAAAGATTTATCTCATTAATTGTATTTCCAAAAAATCACTCCACAAATAAAAATATCTATTTTATTTTTATTCTTTTTAAATAATTGATAGCCAAATACTTCATAATGCATTTTGATAAATTAGTTATACTTATTCCGGCTATCCTAATCACTAGTAAATAATGGTTATTTCAAAATAAAAGAATATAGAAGTATGTTTAAACACATGATTGTGGTTGATGCAAGCTATGGAAGAATAAAAAAAACAATGGAAAATATTTCTTAATCAAATTTATGTGTTATAGGAACGCCACAACCATTCACTATTATGGCCTCTTTTAGTCACCGACAGCATGCACACGCTGTACTACTGCCACACACCACCTTCTGCACACAGCCACCACTATTTTCCACCACCACCACTTTCCACTAGTGCCAACACACTGGTGGCCCCTTCCTCAAACCAGCTTGCCTTCTCTATTGGTCTGATTTTTTGAATGGGTCGAATTCTATGATCCTTGGGTTGTGATCTTCATAGCCTTTGGTTCTGATCAATATATCCATTTCTCTATGGGTCCTATCACATTTCGAGCCTCCATGTAATTTGAGTTGGGACCACGATGGTCCAACGATGATGAATTTAAAAAATGGGGTAAGGGAGAAGCCCCAATATTCATAGAGAAATGAACATCATCCTTTGATCTTGTCAACCTAGATCCATTTTCAATAGAGCAAAGAATGAATATAAGGATAATAAAATATATATATATATATATGTCTCTTATTTTAAACCCCATAACAATTATCCATCATACAAGAATGATCAAACCACATATCATCTTATTCATGGGTTGGTGCACATTCATCACTTAATTCACAAAAGAATGAAATCATGAATAAAAAAACGCCCCACATCATTGGGTTCAATCACCAATGAAGAATGATGTTGCACCGTGATTGTTAGTGAGATACTTTGATTTCATTTTCCAACGATCAACGATCCATGATCTGGTCATCATTCTCCCAGGTAAATTCTTCCAATATCTCCCTAGATATTCTATAGTTTTCTTAGGGCTATATGGAAAACCATGGGATTTATACGTAAGGATTATTTTAAAGGAAATCATCATTGCATTAGGAAAATAATTTATCTTAAAATTATTTAATGACACTTACTTCCTTTTTGAGGTTTTCCACAGAGATAGGGTGTTGAATTACATTATGTCATGCATTGGGAAAACACTACATTTTGAACTCAACGGTGGTCTTAGATTTATTACCCTTGTCTCTATTAATGAATTATTTCAATTTGAGAATAAAATATTTTTTATTTAAATATTTTATTTATTGATACATCTAAAAATAATTATTCATAGCTGACCCATGTTTGTTGATGTTAGTATTCAACTATGGTAAAGCTAGTACTCTGTGTAGAGTGGTAACCCAATATTTCTACTCCAAGAAGTCATTCAATAGTTATTCCATTTTTTCTAGAAAAAAAACTAGTTCACCTTATTAAAAAATGATTTATTTAACAAATTTCTCCCAGTACACCGGGCCTCAGAATTACGCGTTTTCCCAATGCATTGTCAATGAATTTTCCCTAGTAATTTCTAAGATTGAAATTAGCAATATCCATATAGTTACATTATTTCTTGGTGAACAATGTTGTGTTTTCAATGAGGGAAACATAGGGTATAATGATGCCCTTATTTGGAAAGTCCTCCAATTGTTGCCTTATTTCACACAGATATATGTCACCCATCAAAAATGTTGGTGGAGATATCTGGGTAATCCTAGGGTGTAATTCAAAGAACATTTATAACTCTTTGGTGATATAAATGATCATAAAGTCCTCAAAAAATATTTCCCCATACTCTAACACCAATATAAGAAACTGGAAAACGCATAGAATCAAGTATTCCATGTGTCATAATAGAAAAATTGTGATTAATCAACTATATTCATCAATGCCCAAGACCATCCTTCTCTTCTAGGGTTTTTTAACTAAATATGAAAAACATGTCCCATATCTATGTAAACATTACATCCTCTTCATAAAATTATTGATTTCCTGAAATAATTGTTAGAAGAAAATCCATATCTATCACTTGTACAAAGAGATACCATACAAAATTGTCACATCCATACATCATATCACACTATTAGAGGATTTTTGAAATCACATGGTCACCTTCTGTTAGATTCTTCATGTGCAAGGGATACGTGAAAAACACAACATGAATCTCTATGTCTCAATATAGAGTAGTTGAAAGAATGTAATAACTTGTACCAATTTCAATGATTACTATATTTAATATAGAATAGAAACATATCATACCTCATATCATCCCTATAGGTACTAGTCTATAGGCCTCTATAGCATGTAATAATCCATCTTTATGAACAAGGGCTTTTTAATCATGGCATGGTCAACATGGTGGTTTTTTTGGAAATAGGTCAAAACTATAACGGCCTTCTACAAATATTCTGAACCTTATGCTTTCAATGAATCACTATAGACCACCATTCTCCATCGTCTATCTCTTCCTAGGATGTCCCTTGACATATATCATTAAGCTGCATAATTCGTAAGAAAATATTTTGAATGATTCTTAGGACTACTTCATGAGAAACAATGCCTCTCCCTAAGCTGACAAGAGCCATCCGGAAATCCTATGATCACTTATCCAATATCTTGGGATTATCTCCTAATGTGTTTCACATTCACAAATACATATTGATATTGGTGGATACCAGCTACCAAGGTCTAAACTCCAAGGTTCCACTATTATCACCTTAAGTATTCAACTTCTCTAATAAGAATCTATCCACTAATGAGGCCTACAAAATAACAACATAATATGTTAGAATTTATTGAGAAATCACTAAATCCATTGTATCTTAGTGTATCAAATTATCAATGGTCCTTACTTTAGCAAAACTATATCACACCATTTTTAAGGATTTCCATAACTGCTCAAAAAAGGATGCAAAAAACTCCATCATGGTCATACATTATTGATTTTGATTAAAAATTTATTTTATGTGAATTTATATTAATGAGGATAGAGAAAACCCATTAATGATGAGATACTAGGTGGATTAATTGGATGGAGTCTCCACATTGTGTCAATGAGTTACCAGACTACACCATCACCTTATGAATCATTTAATAATAATTTTTATGAGGACTTCCATATGACTAGAAGGATTCAACATAAGGTATTAATCTATTTTGGCTACTACTATCAATTCCTTAGCCATATATAGGAATATCATGCCTCAAAACATATGAGATTTTTTCCCATTGAATTCACTCATTACACTCATCCATAGTGAATCATCATATGGGACTATTTTCACTACAATCTCCAAAATGTGTGGTAGTATGCTTTTAATCCGCCTGAAGATAATATCTCAAGAACATTCCCCTATACTAAAACATTTTCACTAAGTGGATCATCCTCATGATCAAATAATGGATTATTGAAGGTTTTGTTCAAAGTGGAATCCTGAAATAAAAATGATGTATGATAGTGTCATGACCCCCTCCCCTCAATGTGTAACCATCCTATGCCAGAAATGGGAGAAAAATAATGTACCAAAATAATGTAAATATGTTGGTGACCACAAATCCCAAACAGCTCCCATGAAACCCTATGCTATTGGTAACCAACCTGATCTCCACCTTTCTCAAACAGACCTAAAAAATAGTATATATAAACATAATGTCAGTCTAATGATATACTTAGTAGAATCCACCCTAGAGCCTATCATGATACTGTAATGAAATCATGATAAATATTAGTGAATAAAAAGTGACACAAACTCATCACCTAAATATTTATAATATGTTTCTATCCTTACCAAGGATACCCTCAACAAGAATCACATAAATGAGCATATTATATAGTATTGAATATCAAGGGTACCCCACTTGTTTTTTACTTTGTCCCAATGTCACACATCCTAATACTCTCTCTCCAAAAAGGATAACCCAATGTCACCCATGCGAAGCACCACAACATGCACATCATTCACCTCACCACCACCTCCACATAACCAAAAGTAAATTGGTAATTTTTGGGAGCCACCACAACACTCAAAATGTGTAATAATAATCGGTTAGTATACCTCAAGACATCACATCCCATAAACAATGTAAGGATCATCAATCCAACTCATCCTATACATGTTAACTTAATAGAAGAACTCATGAAACTCTATCCATAATATATGCCTATGAAATAACCAAATTATATTACAACCCTCTATGTACATATATGGGTGAAAATAAATATCGTTCATATAAGAACTAGTAACTACTAGGAGAAGATTTTGGGGTTAAAGGGGTAGAGATCCAGCTATCCTCCCACTTATATATTGGGGAAAACACCCCCTAGGGCTCAGAATTCTAAGGGTGCCAGTATCCCCAACTGACAAGGTGGAGTAGCTTATAGAATCACAAAAATTACATTGAATAATATATCCCAAAAACAAAATCTGGGCACAACCAAGTCTCAGGATAAACTACAACTAATGTCCTTAAGACATCTGGCAGCTAATACTGAGAATATATATCCTATAAACACACAAACATTTAAAGAGACACATTAAATTACTATATTCAATTTTATCAACTTCACTTTGCATTAATTAATTCCATTCACATTAATTAACCATTATAAATTTCCCATTACATTCCATTATCATTCAATCAAATATTCATTCCCACGAAGGAATAACCAAACCGAGTCCATGGATTCTCAAAAATAGAACTTCGACATTAAATCCCAACAAGATCCAACATCAAGGGTGAAATAATTATCCATTTATTAAGAACATTACCACTTTTATTATTTCTTTATTTTTTAGTATTCTTGGAAAATATTATAGTCTAAAAATCGTAAGTGTTTCAAAATAGTTAGTAGATGAGATGCCCATAGAGTCTTTTCCACATATAGTTGAAGGGTAGACCAACCCACCATTATGAATATAAGCACTAAAAGAATGTGGAATACTGTGTGTGTCTCCGCCTCTTTTGGAAGCAGAGAAAGAAAAACCATCAACCTCAAGTAGTAGTGAAGGAAAAGAAGAAACAAAAAAATATATTCAACAAGAATCCAACTTCCATATTAATAGGTAAGACCAGTTTGAAACAAGTCAATCATCTTTTCTTTTATCCCCGACACCCAAATGTATAATCGAATAAATCACACTATTATAGGCATCAACTACTTCATCAATGACTGTGCCTCCCTACCCCCACATACCTCAACCGCACTCCAAGATCAGCCATCCTAGGATCACATCACATCACACACAGTAGGAAACAAACATAAAAATTAGGGATCGTATCCCTTAACAAGTCATTCAGACTTCACACCAAATGAGCTCTCATGGCTCCAAAGAACAAGTCCATTGGACTTTACAACAAGAAATAATATTAGGACATAAAAAGGTATTATATTTTAATCATAAAACAAGTTCTAATTCCAACATTATTTAACCGATTCATTACCATAGGTTCTGACTATGAGAAGTAAAAAACATATATTCTCATGTTATAAAAAATTAATGTGAAAATTAATTTAACATTCCTTTAATGATTATAATGTTGAATAATAAAAATGATTTTGGTCACTCAACTAATTCAGTTAAACATGGATATCTACATTAATTTGATTATCATAAAATTACATCAACAACTGGATTCATTAACATGCCTCTATAAATACTTAGAAAATTTATTGTCAATTAATTCTAGATTTATGTTATTTATCAATTTCTATCCATATAAATGTTCTTAAGAATGAAAGGAAAAAATACCACTTTATCTAAAATGAATGATCCTTAAAATTATCATGGTATAATGAAACTTCATTTATATGTTATCAATACCAATTATTTATTCCAAATCAATGAATTATTAGGTAAATTTTATTATGATCCAAATGGATAAATCAAGATATCCCTACAGTTACATGTAAAAAAGTAGATAACCAATGAACATGTACCTTTAAATGTTTCTAAAATTCTTTTCATGATAATGACCAACAAAACAGTTCATGATTTCCTCTCCTAAAATGACACCATCTACTCGAGGACACCACAAAAGCATCGCACCAATCAACAATAGAGAAATATCGATTAGAATGATGGAGATCACAATGAATCAATTGGAACAGAAAAATGGGAGGAAATTGATCAAGGAACGGATAATAATAGAGGTATAACATACCTTATATTAAAGACCGATTGACCTTTCATGGTTACACCAAAACTGGGGGTGCGCATGAAGGTGAAAAAACTCTATGGGGAACATGATCTGAGGCTAAAACACACTACATAACATATATGTGAGGAAGAAATATAGCTTTCCCATACCAAGGAAAAATAGATTGAATAAAAATGAGGGTACATATCTTAGTCTTTTGAAAATCATAATAGAACAACGATTTAGATACAATATAAAATTTCCATTAATATAAGATCTGCTAAAGATTACACCTCCTCATCGAGTAAAGGAATGAATACCCTTCAGAAAAATTAGATAGGAGTTAGGTGCATTGAATCCACCTAAAATCTATTAAAATAAGGATTTTAATACTTTGTACATCAATGATAATATCAAAGTGGTGTTAGTGTGGGAAACTAGAAATATGGTTCATGACTCACTATTGGAAGATCCACCATTGGACGAGTCACCATTGGATGTCTCACCATTGGATCAGTCACCGTACGACAACTCACTGTGTGATGAGTCACCATTGGATGACTCACCATTATATGAGTCACTATTGTAAGACTCACCATTGGATGAGTCACTATTGGATGACTCACTATTGGACAAATGACCGTTCGGTGAGCTACCATTTGGTGAACTACCGTTCAGTGAGTCAGTGTTGGGTGAGCTACCATTCAATGAGCCAGTGTTCATGAGCCACCATATAGTGATAAACCATTCATGAGTCACCAATTTTGACCCACCATTACAGACACAATATACCGACTCACCGCTCCTGACTCACCATTCCTGACATACCGATGAAACAAGCTATCCTTGGAAAATTGGAAATTTGGAAAAATCATGAAAGGAGTCACCATGACCTCCAAGGGAAACTCAAAAACTAGATTTAAAAAAAAATGAATGGATTATAGTGGTCCATTAAATTATATCAGATACCTCTCAAACCATTATAACCCTCGATAATCCAATACCAACTTAAATTGAATATAGAAAATGGTTCCAAACAACCACCCTTTAAGATACCTTTCAATGGTTTGCCACTACATGTGTTCAACTACTTCATCAAGGAACACTGTAAAATTATGTGTAAACCACCAATAGGTTGTATGTACTCTCCCAGAGGAGATACCTCTCAAAATAGAGAAATAAAAAATAAGAAATAACCAAAAGACGCCTAATAAACAAGAAGTGGTCAACATCCACCAAACCAGAAACCTTTCCACAGAAGAGTTAATAATAAAATATCTTAAGGTACTGAGCATGTATCTGCATATCAAATTACCAGGTAATTTTCTTCATGCCACTGTTTCACAAATAGAAATGAACTAAGGGGATACCATTCCTACAAAATAGCTTCACCGTGCAGTCCTAAATATCTACAGGCCACACCGCGAAGGTTGCATAATCATCGACATCGAGCTTCTCCTAATTTATGATGTGGGAGTTGTCATGAATCAATTGATAGAGCTACAACACATGGAAAAAATCTTTTATATGGATCATCTTTAGGGCATGTGCCACCCGATATGACATAATTCAAACATGATTCAACACTTGAAAATGCCCAAAAAACTGGAGCGAAATCTTATTCCCATAAGAAAACCTTAACATCCCATGATGGGGATTCATCTCAAGAAAAAGGTGATCCCCAATGTCAAACTCTAGATCTCTCCTCTTATAAATGGAATAAGAATTATGTTGGTCTTCTTTTACAGTCATCTTTTCATGAATTAGTTGAACCATATATGTTGTATTTTGTACCAATTCTGACGTGAGAATAGCTGATTCTTGTACCCTAGTCTAGCACAATGGAGAACAATAAGGTATTACATAAAATGATTACAATAGAATCATACTGATGGTGGAGTGGAAAATTTTATTAGAATCAAACTCTACTAAAGTTAGGTGCCTCACCCATGAACCCCCAATTTCCATGACATAAGAGCACAACATGTCTTCAACGGTCTCCATGGTCCAATATGTCTGACCATCCATCTGTGGAAGAAAATTATTTTTAAGGAATAACTGAGGAACAATATAATGTTGAAGGCCTCTCTAAACCTTAGAAGTAAAATGAGTAACCCGATATGAAATAGTCATCCTCAAAACTCTAGGGAGTCTCACCACCTCTTCCAGATACTACCTTGGCAGAACCTCCACTGAGATCGACTACTTGATTTCTATAAGTTGGGTGATTTTATCAAACGGTCCAATTACACCAAAATATCATCATTACCTCTCAGATATTAAGTAAAACCGATAAAAATTTCCATTGATATATCCTATCACATACACAGAGGAACATATAACAGCTGGGGAAAACCTCTAAGAATCTGGTTCTTGACATTCACCTCCAGGAAGATCAAACATCAAGATACAAACTCTATAACTCCATTATTCAATCCAAGAAAAAAAATTGTCCTATCAAAGACGAATCCTTCTTTTTTATGTTGGGATATACTACTAATGATGAACTATGAAACTCTCATAGAACCCTCACACACATTTCCAAAGGAATGAAAAACCATCCCTGAAACAACACTTGATGTTGTACATCTTCAGACCAACCATCTCTGGATTCTCCATAAAAAAATGTTTACCCCCAGACCTCTAACAAAAGATCCCCTAACTAGGATTTATCAACCAATTTTACTAGAGAAGACTCCACCATCATGTTAAAAAGAAAACCTATGCCCAAACATCTGCCATATCAACATGTAATACTCAATGTTTTTGTATCACTATCCAGGAATCACCTGATTCATGCACGTCATCACTATAGGTCTTCATGTTCATCACATCATCCACAATATTTCCATTTCTATGTGTATACAAAATTTTAAATATGTAATCTAGTAACAACTCCATCCACCTATGTTTGTCACATGTTCAAGTAAGGCTTATGGAAAACATAAATCATGCTCTTATGATTGGTGAATTCCAAAAAATTATCTCCAATGGGGTAATGTCATCAAAACTTTTGGGAAAACACTACTACCAGAAACACAGGATTGTGGGTGGAAAATTTATGTTTGTGGGGATGCAACTGCTAATACTGATAAAAATACTAATCATTGATACATTAGTACAAAACATAACCCCAGATGGGAAGAATCGCAGAAAACCTCAAATTGGATTTCATTTGCAAGAAGATAATGATCTAGAACACTAAACAAACTCTCCTTCAGGTACTTGAAAGATTTTAGACAATGGTTTCTCCACATGAATACACAATCTCTTCTAGTCAATGGTGTTAAATATGTCACAACCCAAGATAAATTTTCTACGAACCTCTTGTAATATCCTTCATGACCATATAATCTTATCCCTTCTGCCACGTTTTTGGGGGAATCCCAAGACACAACTCTATATATTTTCAAGGGATCCCTAGATACTACCTAATAGGATTCAACATTCCACATGATAAAAAAATTTCAAGGTAAAAACACACACTTAGAAAACTTCCCAAATAGCTTCTCATAGAGAAAAACTCCCAAAACAACACACATTGGTCCTATTTTCTCCTCCTCACGCGTGGACTACACATAGATAAATTTTATAAAAACCACCTTGTACACATCTAAAAACTAATGGATTACAACATTAATAAACCCCATGAACATAGATAGAGAATTATTCACACCAAACAACATTAAAACGAACTCGCAATCCCCAAGATGACAAACAGAAAGAAATCATCGGGATATCCTAATAATTCACACACATATAATGATATACTAACTTCAAATCAATCTTATAAACCAAACATAAAACATTCAATTGATTGAATAAATCATTAATCCATAGAAGATGATCAAGGTTCTTCACTATCACTCGGTTTAAGTGATGATAATCTATACAGAAATGAAAACTACAATCAACCTTATTTTTGAAAAAAATTTGTGCACCCCATGGTGACACAATCAGTCGAACAAACTATACTGAAATAGACTATCGATAGTCATACACACATCTTTACACTCATAAGGTTCCATCCAATTGGGAAGAATCATGATAGAAGAAATTCCTAGTTGTAGCTTGATCCCAAAATATATCTACTGTCGCGGGTAATGCCATAACATATTCTATAATGGAATCAGGGTACTCTTACACGACCATCAGAAATTCCAACTAAAGAACCTCTTCAGAACAGAGCATCGACTCACACATTGTGGATCATAAGGATAGAACAAGCCTCTGAGCCATCCAAGGGTCTTTCTCACTAACAAACACTATCATCTCTCCATCAGCATCGAGGAGCACCACCTTAATTTAGAATAAATCCAAAATAATATACACATAATACAACCATTCCATGTCAAGGATGAGATGTTATTCTTGTATTCATAAACATATTAAATCTCACTTAGAGACATTCTTCCTTAGAAAAATCTCCTAGTCTATACAATCTTCAAACAAGTCATCTCAACCTCCAAACGTTTTAGTCAACACTAAGGGAACTGGAATCCTCTCTACTTCAAGTCCCAAGGAACAGACAAGGGATGTTGATATGATGGAGTGTGTCACTCTAGTGTCAAACAAGGCATTTAACCAAGTTCAAAACCATCAATGGGTTCCTCAAATAACATCTGGCTCACCTAGAACTAGAAACGCTAATGCTTGAAGCTTACCATTTATTACTCCATGGTTTCTCTTACTCTACTAACATTAACTTATACTTCCTCACTCTTCTCTCTGAGGATGGAAATCATATTGGGGATGTGATATTCCTTTCATGTATTCTCTCTGTTGATCCATAGATGGTGCAAGCTACTATTGTTGCCTCAGCTAGAACTACTTGAGTGGACGAACCAAGAGATGAACACTTGTTCATATTATGGTTACATAGAAAGGTCGAGAAATATCATCCCTGATGAAGTCTAGTTCCACATGAAAAAAATCATCTGATCCATTTTCATATGCATGAGATCTTACATACCATGAGAAACAAGATATTGAGGGCTAGGACTCACCCCAAGCTTGTAAAAAAATATTCTCACTAGGAAACCATGAACTTCAAACTATTGCTCAGCTTTTGTGAGGAATATTGTTGACTCCCCTATCAGAAAGACATGTTCTAGATGACATATTCTTTACGAACTCCATCATCACCAGTACCTCAACATATGTCATCAAAATAAACATGGGTACTTCACCCTAAATCTGTGGATGCAAATCCTCCTGGAAATGTGTCACCTAGCCTCCTCATCTGAAAACAGGTTCGTAGCACATCACAAGAGGTTATTGAAATGGATACTAAACTCTCTCACACTACAACGTCCCTACCAATGTATATGTATCACTATAAGAATGGAATCCATCAATGTGAAAAAAAATAAACTCATAACAGAACAAGTCACCGAATGTCTCCCATGAGACTATCAACTCTTCGTGATGCCCGATAAACAAGAACTACCACTGCCTCACTACCCCACACGACATCATCACAACAAGTGATACACAATGCTCTTTCATATCATGAATCGAACTAAAAGCTATCTCAACCTTATCTAAATATTATTATGTTACTACGGATGAAATTTATCTCTCATAATCTTATAGACTCTTCAACTGATATTCATGGAGTTTCCTCCTTGAAATGTCTTCTTCGTCATCCTCTACTCTATGGTGATCTTGTGGAAAAAAAATCTAGAAATATTCTTCAAAAACCTGATGAGGATATTTCCCTAGATCCATACCTACTAATGAAAAATAAATAGATCTCATAATTCTAGAATATGGAATAATTTAAAATTAATTCTTTTTCTTTGTTTATTCATTTTAGGTTAACTATTCCCAAGGTATATCCATTAAAATATAGGTTTAAAGAAGAATGATACATGATCTATTCCGAAGTATCTTCCCATCAAAAACTATCTCATGCTTTAGTAGTTATTATCAGCTTGATGTTCCATGCATCAGATCAATGGGGGCCCTAAATACTAGTGTCTCAGTCAGTCTCCTTTGTTTACCACACTTGAAAAACATAGATGAATGAGTTTCCCTACCAACCCTAGCAACCTCACATTTGCATAATTATAAATCCATCAAATCCCTCAAGAAGAACTTTGATACCACTATTTGATGACCACATCCTCTTAAAGTGTACCCCTCCTAGAAAGTAAATGGGAGAAGAGAGATAATGGAACCTTAGTACCACCTCCAGTAGGCCCCGAGTTGGTGACTAGAACCAAAGGTATAATAAACACACATATGGGAGGCATAAAAATGTAATAGAACACATGAAAAAGAGAGAGATAAGAATGAAAACAACCAACTCCAATTCAGAATATAGTATAGAAAAACCCAAGTACCTTTATGTAATGTTTTGAATTAACTACTACAATTGAAAGGAGAAACTACATGTAGTAAAATAAAGTAAATATGATACTGACCATGAAGCCCAAATATCTACAGAAAAACCCCAATCTAGTAATAACCCACATGATATCTAAATTTCTCCAATAGATATGAAAACCAGTTTATATAAACATAGGTTTAGGGTGACAGTATGCTGAGTAACATACTCCTCTGAGCCTCTCATAACAAATTAAATATATTGTAATAAATCATTGTGAACAAAAAAGTGAAACTAACTCACCACCTAAATAGGTATCATAATTCTCATCCTCACCCTGGATAATCTGACCATGTATCACATATAAGTTCAAATAATTTAATAATGAATATCACTGGTACCCTGCTACTTGTTTCCCAATGGTTTTATACATTTCCCCAATATCACACATCCTAAGAATCTCTCTCCCAAAACGATAACCCAAAGACACCTGTGGGAAGCAATAAAACATGATCATTGTGAATATCACCATCAAATCCACATAAACAAAAGTAAATATGTTGTTTTCAAGATCCACAACTTCCAATATAATGTTTATGAAACATCAGGTATATGTGGAAAACTAACCACTGTGCATACCAAAAAAAATATCTATCAAGAGAAGAGTGTTGGGTCAAAGTGGGTAGTCATCCATCTATCCTCTAACTAAGATGACGGGGAAAACACCTCCCCCTTAGAGCTCAGAATCCTTCAGTTGTTAGTTTCCCTAACCGAAAGGTTAGAGTAGAATATAGAAACACAAAAAGTATAAGATATAATATAGCTAACAACCACACTATGGGAAATATCTATAATTCAGCCCTACTAAAACTAACATCCCTCAGACTCCGAGTTGGGACTACAAGGACTAGAATCTTACAATAAGACAACCATTTAAAGAGCCACATTAATGTACTCTATCCATTTTTATCAATTTGACTTTGACATAATTAATTCATTATCCACTCATTATCCATAATATATTCCAAATTACATATCATTATCATTCTGAAAAACTTCCATTCCCCTCTGGCATAACCAAAATGAGTCCAGGACTTCTCATAAATATTACCTCCCCATTGTATCCCAATAAGCTCCAAGCACAAGGTTTAAACAATAATTCATTTATTAACAACATTACTATTTTACTTATTTCCATATTTCTAGTTATTCTTTGAACACATTATATGATAATAAACACAATGGGAACAACATGGTGAATAGGTGATATACCCATAGATTCTTTTCCACCAATAGCTAGAGTATAGACCCATACCTCCTCAAGATGCAAAAAACCAAAACAACATGGAATACACCACACACTGTTTCTGACACTTTCGCTGGGGTGCGCGCATCTGTCTGTGGGGGACGCGCAGCTGTTGCCCCGCATTCCCGCTTTCCAAAGGTGGGTGGCATCCGTTCCTTGTTCAGGGACGTATGCTCCTTGATCAAAATGGGATGATGGGATGTCAGTTCTTCCTTCCGTGGATTCCTCCTCGGAGCTCATTACCTAGTCCGGGTCTCCCTCATAGATTTAAGACGTGCTCGTTAATCTCGTTCCCAGTGCCATATCTTCATGGACACCGGTTAATTACACTACTTCTGTCGAGACATTCCATGGGGTCTTGACATGGTAGCGACCTTAAGTCAGAGTAGACAGCAGCATCAGGCATGTCCGGGCATCTCTGGGTGCGTGGACATAGGGGAACCTGTATTCTTCCTCATAAGAGGGCATCTCAAGGGTGCAGAACCCGAGGAATGTATCTGAGGTTTTCCTCAGCTTCCCATGTTTAACACATGGTATGTTGCAAGATAAACGTCTAGCAGAGACGGTTACACCAAAGGCGTGTCTTCCGAGGTTTTCCTCAGGCATCTCATGTTTATCACGAGGTAGGCCGCGAGTTTAACGTCTTGCGAAGACGGTTATGCCAAAGGTGTGTCATCCGAGATTTTTCCTCAGGCATCTCATGTTTATCACGAGGTAGGCCGCGAGTTTAACGTCTTGTGGAGACGGTATGAGGGTGATCAAAACGTCCCATAGAGACGGATCAGATTGGTATATCCCAAAGGGAGAACACCTGGAAGATGAATGGATCAGAACTCCCAATGAAGACGGATCCATGGTGGTGCGCCCCATGTAGGGGAGAAGTCACACTGTGGCTGATCTGAACACCACTAGGGGTGGATCAGGGAGAGTACACCATGAAATGGGAGACACCAGGGTTTACCATCGGATGGGATTGAGCCTCATGGAGGTTTCCTATGTACCCTGTGTAGAGGACAGGGATCAAAATCCACGTAGTTCGAAGGGGGGATGGTCCGGGGTGTACACAAAGGACAACGACCCGGAGACATGCTGGGGCTTACGCATAGAGAGCTTCCCAGGTGCCGCAGGGAGCGGCACTGGTGGATGAATGGAATGATCTCACCGAGATGCGGCGGCCCGGGTAAGAATCAGGATGGGCGGTGGATGGATGAACTAAGTGGAGGGGGAATGAAATGGGACCATCGCAAGGGCGACAGTGAAGTTGGGCTTGAGCCTTGAAGAGGCTTCCTACGTATCCATGTGGCAGGGAATCAAAGTCCGCGTAGTTCGGGAAGGATTGGGGCTTACGCAAGGGTGATTCCCGGGTGCCACTAGGGAGCGAGAAAGGTGTATGGGGCTTACGCTCTGAGGCGGCCCATGGTGGATGGGGCTTACGCTCTAAGGCGGCCCATGGTGGATAGTGAACCGACGTGAAGAGGTCGAAACAACTGGGTGGTGGGCTTGAACCTCGCGGAGGCTTCCTACGTATCCACGTGGCAGGGAATCAAAGTATACGTAGTTCGGGATGGATTGGGGCTTAGGCAAGGGTGCTGCCCAGTTGGGATGGGGCTTAAGCTCTAAGGCGGCCCATGGTGTATGGGGTTTACGCTCTGAGGCGGCCCATGGTGGATGGGGCTTACGCTCTGAGGCAGCCCACAGTGTCTTCCTCATGTCTGTCCATGAGGGCATCCCAACTCACTAGCGGGTCGAGGTAATCACCTATGCGCTAGTGCACAAGCGGGATAACGCCAAGGGCATTGGAATCAATCCGAACAAAGGGAGATGAAAAGTGTGAATCACATGACCAATATTCAGAACGTCGTGAGAGTGGCATGGTGATGGAGGATAACAATTGACCGTGGCGGAAACGCAACATCCATATCACGTTAGCCAGAAATGAGGACAAACAAATGAGGGTCGATTGTTGACCGTATTTGAAACACATGAACTAACTCAAAGTGTCACCCAAAGCCTTCTGGGGTGTTGGCCCAGGACAGCAGGCGGACCATAGGTCGAGCATCCATACAGTTAGGGGGTCCCTCTGGACTTGGAAGTGAGTGATGATCCGAATGAAGGACACACAAAGCGTGAGGTGGAGTGATGGAATGTTTGAATGTATTCCAACGCTCTTGATATTATGCCACTGTGATCATGGAATAATGCATCTCATACTAGGAGCATAAGGCATCTCTCGTATTGGTCAAGAGGCATCCTATGTTTGGAACATAGGGATTACTACAGTTTATAGTTGTGTAGATAGGACTACTGGAATCTCATGCTAGGAGCATAAGGCATCTCTCGTATAGGGAAAGAGGCATCCTATGTTTGGATCATAGGGATTACTACAGTTTATAGTCATGTAGATAGGACTACTGGCATCTCATGCTAGGAGCATAAGTCATCTCTCGTATGGGGCAAGAGGCATCCTATGTTTGGAGCATAGGGATTACTACAGTTTATAGTCATGTAGATAGGACTACTGGCATCTCATGCTAGAGGCATAAGGCATCTCTCGTATGGGGCAAGAGGCATCCTATGTTTGGAGCATAGGGATTACTACAGTTTATAGTCATGTAGATAAGACTTCTGCCATAAGGCGCCTAGAAAGGCTGGTGTTGGGTCTTACGCAATGGTGGCCCATGCTGGTTCATCCTGACAAGAGAGCCAGGGGATAGGGTTTGACGGAGTTGCCTGAGGAATGGTTCGACTCAAGGTACTCGGGGGAATTGATGATGAGAATCTCAACTCACGATATAGGAAACGAACCAAGAGGAATATGTCAACTCAAGGCGTTTCGCAGCGTGCAGAGGAGTATCTCAAATCATGGTATTCCCTAGGGGGAAGGTGGCTGCGCATAAGGGCGCAATGGAAAACCCAGACGTCCCGGCCCGAGAAGTTCGCGGTGCGACTGTCCATTTTTCATGGGGGTCTGTGATGGTTCTGCAGGGCAGGCATGCGCGCAATTGAGGCTGATGCGCGAGAAACACCGGGTCGGCGCGCAATAGGTGTGGCGGCGCGCGTAATAGTGGTTGGGCACGCAATAGCGGTTGGGCATGCAATGCGCGGCAGGGCACGCAATACGTGGCGGCACGCGCAATACGCGGCGGTGCGTGCAATAGGGGCTCCGGGCGCACAATAGTGGTGGGGCGCACAATACGCAGCGGCGCGCGCAATAGGGGCTACGGGGGCGCAATAGCGGCGGGCGTGCAATAGCGGTGGGTGAGCAATAGCAGTGGGCGCGCAATAGCGGCGGGCGCGCAATAGGACCGGTGCTGCACTGGCGCGCGAAAAATCGGGCTCAGCGGCACTATTGCGCGCCACAATTATGAGTTGCACGGAAAACTGGGCAGGTTGGCCCTTTTCTGCGCAAAACTAATATTTTGCGCGCCGGAGGTGAGTTTTCCGCGCGGGAGCGGAAACTGCGGACTTACGCGCGTCAGAGTGGCGGCCGACCTTCGGGGGTCCTTTTCTCCAAAGGGGGGTGCCCTCGTATTTATCGGCGGAACCCGGGCGCCGGGGTGCGGAAAATTCCGCGCGCGCGACATGTTTTCTGCGCGCCAGGCGCCGCACGAAGAATTCCGCGCGGGCAAAGGCGGTGCGCGCAAAATTGTGTGCGGGCAAAGCGCTGCCCCTAAAAATCCGCGCGCGCAAATATGGGCGTGTAATATTCCGCGCGCGCACATGCTTTTCTGCGCGGAACTCCTTTTTTACGCGCAAATCCATACTTCGCCCTGAAACCGTCCTGGATGGCCATCTCAAGCAGTCCAACTTCAAACAGCCGTAGCTTCTGATCCGTAACTCCGTTTGGGCCCCACGACCAGTCAAATCGGAGCTTTCGGAACGAGATACGCTCTGGGATCATCTATGGAGACGTTTGGAAAATTTGGGATGCATTTTCAGGGGTAAACACACACCACCTGCTATATTGGATGAAGAGTATGAAAAACCATCCTCTGAATATGTGTCGAATGCATAGTAGATAAAAAAGACAATATATTAAATAAGAATCCAACTATCAAATCAAATGGGTAATCACAAATTTGTCCGGTTCCATCACCTTTGGTGTCCACCTCGAACCCACATGAATAAACTGATGCCTCTCATCAATTTTGGACTCAACTACTACTACAATGACCTAGAAACCCTACCCCACATACCGAAACATACCTCTTAAATCAGCCATCATAGGATTACATAACATCACAAGGAGCAGGAAACCAACATTACATTCATGATATTTTCCCTAAACAAGGCATTCAACATTGGCACACACCGAGCTCTCACAGCTCCAACGAACAAGGCACATGGCTTTTAAAACAAGTGATAAACTCAGTACCTACTAAGGAATTGTATTTTATTCATATAATAGATTCTTATTCCATATTCAGTTAATTGATTTATAAAAAATGTTTCCAACAATAGGAAATCTAAGACACACGATTCTAAAGATATCAAAAATTAATTAAAAAACTAATTTAACATGACTTTAATACTTTTAATAAAAATAATAAACATTCATATGGTTTATCAACCAATTTATTTAAACATGAATATCTGCATCAAATTCATTATCATAAAATTAAAATGGAAACCAGTATCATTAACATGCCTCTAAAAGTAGTTATCTAATTAATAATCAATGAATTCACACTTTACATTCATAACCAATTTCAATCAATATATACATTCTAAATAAAGAAATAAATAGATATCAAATGGCATATTAAATTAAGAGGAAAACCTTAAACAAAATATAAAGTGACAATATCCCTATGCGATCAATACCAATTCTTTAGTCTAGTTCAAATAAATATTATGTTAATTTCATTAAAATCCAAAAAGATAAATCCTGATATCTCTATAGTTTCACATAAATAATAATAGAATAATTGAATCCCCTAAATCAAAATGTATTCTACATTATTTTCATGAGAATTTCCTATATAATAGATCACGATGAACTCTCCTACCACAACAACATCCACCCAAGGACACCATGACACCACCGCACCAAACATCAACTGATAAAAAAATTTGTAAAAATAGAGATCACATGCCATCATATGGAATGGAAAAATGATAGTGAATAGGTCGAAGAACCTAGAATAACAGATGTATAAAATACATTATATCAAGGATGGATTGGCACTTCCTAGTTACACCAAAATAGGGGGTGCGTATGTTACTGAGAAAATTCAAAATGGATCACAAATCAAGGATACCACACAACACAAGAGTATTATGGGATGAAGAACTCTAGTCATGTTTTACCCATTAAAAATAGAATGACGGGAAAGGGAATATTTTATCACAACCATTTGACAAATTAAAGTGATTAAAAGTTTAGATAAAATTTTTATTTTCCATTAAAACCATATTTGGGGAAGATTATACGGTTTGACCAATTAAAGGCACCTAGGCATTTAGGTTCATTTATATATGAGTTATGGAAATTTATTTGGAATTAAATCCCTTAAAAAAATATTTGAATGTGTTATAAATAAAACATAACATCAAATGGATGAAATTGTATAAAATTGGAAACACAGATCAAGACTCACAATTGGGCACGCCACCATTGGATGAGTCACTGTCAGATGAGTCACTATTGAAAGGGCCACCACTGGAAGACTCAACATTGGCTGAGTTACAGTTTGATGACTCACCATTCAACAAGTCATTTTTGTATTAGTGACCATCAGATGAGTAAAAAATGGATGAGTGACTATTTGATGATCTACTCTTAGTCGAGTCGTTGTTTAGTGAGCAACCATTCAGTGGGCCACCATTTTCATGTTACCATTTGGTGAACTACCATTCGAGAGTCATTGTTTGTGAGTCACCATTGCTGGACTACCATTCCAACTCACTGATCCTAACTGACCATTCCCAACTCAGCAATGAAATGAGCTACTTTTGGAAAAATGGAAAATTTTGAAAATCTAGGAATTAGTCACGTAGACATCCGAGAACACCCCGAACATAATATTTCAACAAAGGAATGGGCTGAAGAGTACTAGAATATTACACACAATCAATGAGTATATCAATGGTGTTGACATAAGCATAAAGAAACCACAAACCATTCCTATATCATCTAGTGTCTATATTTAAAAAGCCAATATGATGCATTTCAGTGTCCTATGGAATCTATATGTCATCTACCATACCCACACAAGGGACCCATGCATGAGGTCATAACACAAAAAACAATAACATTGTTTCCCTAAATCATAAAACAATGTCAAAAAATAATGTCCTATGGTAGAACCTCTATATGAATCTTCTTTTTCATGACCCATCACACTAGGGTCCATTTTGCGACTACACCAATACCACCATAAGTATTTGGGTATACAAACAATCATCAAATAGGAATATCCATCTTATATGAGGAATAATCTAAAGAATTTAAACCCACATAAGAATCTTTAATCCCATACAATGCTTAAATTTACAAAAACTGTAACCAATTCATGAATAAATATATGATCCTACAATCAGTAAATTTCAATAATTTACTAAAATTTATAATCATGAAGAATAATTTTGAATCCATGTAATTTTTATTGTAAAAGTGGAATATATTGTTTAATACACTTTCAAATATATTCACATGGAAAACAACACATATATACTAGCCAAAAATAGTCTCCCCATCTAATTTTACTCCCATTACATAGTAAAAAATTTCATTATCTATGTATGACATGACACATGAAAGAATATCACCTATTGGGGTGACATTATAAATAAAAAAATATGAAACTATAAAAATGAAAAAAAACAAAACAAAATGTAATATTTTAATAATAAGAATATATAAAACTATAGAAAACCAATAAATAATCACAAATTACACTGCACCTCCATGAGGTCTCAAACAAACTACCAACCAAAAGATTCTACTAGAATATCCTAGGTAATTCCCATTTTAAGAGTACCCATTCCATTATGCAATTTATCAGAAGACACACTCATCTATGAGGTCCAGATCACAGGGACTATCCCTTCAAAAATAAAATTCTGCATATATTTGATCCTCAATTACGGGATCAAACCTAGGAACTTAGGGTGACACCACAAACCATATATTGATCAACCCACAATGTAGAGGATTGTATTTTGATGATACATTGAACCCTACTAAAAAGAATTTATATATGGTTGATAAATGTCATGTGCATAGTTCTTATTCTATTTCAATGATCCTCACCTAGGAATATGATGGAATTTTTTATTATCACACTTCAATCTCCCAGAAAGATGCCAAATACACTATCTCATAATAAAAATTAAAAGGGGATCAAAATACATAGTATTTGAGGAAATTATACATTGTACCCTCTATGGAATAGACCGTTGGAAAATTATCAATCAATACTAACCATATTTATGAAATGAAGGTATATTGATAGTTTCAAAGTGGTACACATCATATATTGGGGGTACACGGCATGTAAATCCAACCCTTATATTTCTCATGTTCTTTTGTAAAACATATCATGTAGATCAACATATTTGTGGCATGTATGTAGGGATGATTTCTTTTGATAGGTCTATTACAACCATTCTAGTTATGTATTTAATTTCCCATATATTTTTATAAATGATTGTTCCTTACCCATGTATACATGGAAATGACTAAGTATACATGGATGTGTTTGAGTATATTGACCATTCATTGTACTCTCACTATGTCCATGTATTGAGGCTTTCCCTTTCCCGTGTATCCTCTAAGACAAATTATTATCCACCATCATTTGTGACATGAATGCTTTATTTTGAAAAATGGATTATGATATTTACTTTTATGTGAAAACCCTTAAAATGAATCCATGGCAGCACACAGTGTGTGATACAAGATGATATGTCATGTATCACAGATATTTCTGAACTATTAGGTTTTACTCTTCATCTCAAATATTCACTACTAGTACCTCTATTCAAACTGAGAATCATGAATCAATGGTCTGATGACCCTTTTATCACAAGAGTAATAATTATATTATTTAAATTAACATAGAAAAAGACAACATTGATCCACATCATCAGTTTTATCCATCAAACCATGAAGAACATGAACCATCAATACATTCTAATCTAAATATAGAAATAGTCCATCCTCATAATTCCATTATTTCACCCATGATCATGAAAACTATAGGGAACCAGCCTTAAACATTACATAATATTGAATTAAATTAATAATTCACATTGAGGATCTTTTCAGGTTTAATGTTTTAGTGAATTAGGACATAACTATTACATCTCAAAAGATTACAAGGTAGACATATCTACATAGTTTCCATTTTTTTCATAAAATAAAATCTCTTAAAAAAGATTCATGTCTAGTTCCATGTTTTAGATATCATGAATTTCCTTGATCCCATCCTTGACCTTTTTCATCTTTAAGTCCTATGAAAACATTTCAAAACTTGGGATGAGCAAGAAAAGCTCAGTAAGGGTTATAAAATAAAGAATGAAAACATTTGTTCATAAATACATAAAAACAAGAACTATTTTAGTTACCTCATGAAATCATAATATTTTATGAAAGTCACATTGAAATCATTAATCATAAAGGTAACTTGTGGCATCCATATCATATTTACATTGTAGTTATCAAAACTACATAGGGAGTTACTTTGGAATACCCATAATAGTATATTCCCTAAATCTCATAGGAGAAACATTCATGTTTACCTCCATCACATTACCCAATGCATTGGAGAGTTATCTCGGGCTCACCCACCCTAGGTTTATCACGGAACCACCTGTATACATAAATAATTCCTAAGAACCATAACATGATCATAACACATAAAATAATCATAAAGGAAAGATAACATTTCCACATTGCATTAATAAAATATCACTTCAAGATATTAAAATAATAAATCTATTTTAAAAATTATTTTCAATACCATAATACATAATAAGAGTATATGGTGTTTATTTTTTCCTTTTAAAAACATTTTGGCTTGTTAAGGAAGCCAAAGATCAAATAATACTCGCAGCGGCGGAAAGGTCATTGTCACCACTTACATTAGAAAACATTCTTTTTTTGTCGTTTAGAAAAAATATTCGTATAAAAAGATTCCCTTTGAATAAAATGAAAAGTCAAAGGGGTTTATACACCATAGAAAATAAAGTCATGTATAAAACTAAAAATGCCTCAATGAAAGGAGATTGAGACGAAGTCCCAAACCTCGCGTCTGACTGACTCGATCGTTCTTTAATCTCTTGAACAATAAACTAAAGTTAATTTCTACTTTCTTAATAACCTTTTTCAAGTTTATTATTTTCTTACATCACTTATAACCGTGTTATAAACATTATGCAATCATTTATGTTAATAACGTTCATTTTTTCTATATTTGGTACTTAAGTAAAAATGAACAACTTATATTTACATGTTTTCCATGGGGTTAAAGGTTCATTATATCCAGAATGATATTAATGATTTTGGTATCATATATATCATATATATCCAGTATATATATGTTTTTATAATAGTACATAATTAAAGAGATAATAAATGAAATGCACCGTTCATGGAGACGGTAATCCGTACGTACGCATGATCGTTACTTTCATTTCTATTTCTTGTTTTAATGGAATGTAAGAATAATGATACATAGATATATTAAAATCACAGTATAATATCATATATATTGTCATTAAATCTATCCTTTATACATCACACATAAGGCATTAATGAGTCACATCACTTTGAGGGGGCGGTAGTCCACAGTTCCTCAAATGAGATTATCGTATTTACCCACAATGGAAACCATAAAGGCTTGATATAATTGAAAAGTACAGAAGAATAATGAAATCATAAACATAATATATATCATATATAAATATAGTTCCATCATAATGGCCCCCATGAGATGCAGTAAGATGTAATTGAACAATCATCGTTTCATGAGGCCTTAGTTATCCATCCAGAGAAACATTATGTTATTCATCCATTAGATGGAGGTGTGTTTAAGTGTAGTTTGAATAATTCTTAAAAAAATATACTAGTATATTGAGGATAATGGTTTTTTTACAAAATAAAGAAATAAAAAGATTTTAGGGGTTGGAGAAGTTAAATAAAAGAAAAAAAATTAGGAGAAATTGTTACCTTTAATTTGGGTAACTCATTTTGGTTTGAACCAAAGGACTTCTTAATCGGGAAGAGGCTAGATGAGCCAAATGGCTTGAGAGGTGTGAGGAATTGGTTAGTAGTGATCTCCTTTTATAAGGGGGATGAGGGGATCTCTAGGAAAGTGTGAAACTAATATTTTATTATATAATGATATTCGCCTTCTAATGGTCAAAAAATCATTATATTCGAGGATAAGATGACTCATGGTCAAAATAAAATCATCCAATCAGAATTGGACATGTTTTGGATAATATTTTAATCATTATAATCTTATTTATTTAAATCATTTATTAATGAGGTAAATACTCCATCATTATTGTGTCATAAATAATTTAATTTTTTCGATGTCTAAACATTATAAAACAAATACTATCATGTAGGAAATCGTTTTTTCTTTCCAATGAATATTTATAGTCGAAAATATGACTTATATAACACCATATAAAAATTAATTACTAAAAGATTTTTGTTTATGTCATTTTGGCCTTTACTTTAAATTAATTAATCTAAATTGTCATTATCACTTCCAAGTGGATAAAAGAGGTCCCAAAATAGACCCAATGATTTCCATGGTCATTAATGACTCCACCAATAAGTTAGGACATGTGTTAAGGTAATTTTGAATTATTATAATATTCTTTTAACCTTGAATTACCTTATTTACCTTTATCCGCGGTAAATAGAAGTCAAAAGTTACTATTTACAAAAAATTATTTTCATCTTAATGAACTAAATTTTACTTCTTGATAAAAACCATGTATATTGGATTTTTGAAATTCAATTAACAGAAGTGGTAAAATTTCATTTAAATGAAATAGTCAGTTTTTTAACTACCACTAAGTGGTGTCACTATTCATCAAAAATTGAAGTTTTTCAGAAAAATACCAAAAAATTAAGCCTAAGAATTATTTGATATTCTGAATTAAAAATTGATGTCTATTTTTAAATATTCTAAACAAATAAGTGGAATTAATTAATTTAAAAATTAATTCCCATTGTTAAAACAAATAGCGTGTTTTTAAGAGACAATAACTATCAAAAGATTGATACTTGTTTATGTCCAATTTCAAAGTGAAATTACATCCAATGACCAACATTTGATCAATTGGTAAAAATATATTTTAATTTAACTTTAAAACCAATTAAAAAGATAATCTATATATTTAAATAAATTAGATTGAAAGGAACTTTTGAAATAAAATACAATATTTTTCATTATTCATTAAAAAATGAACATTATCAAAAAAATACCAAAAAAAATTACCCAAAGTATAATTTTATGTCCCCATTCTAAAGAAGGATTATATTTGGTAAATTAGAACATATAAAGATGACCAGAACTTTATTTAATGAGGGTTTTCCATTAAAAGGCAGTAAATCGGCCTTTTAATGTAAATTATGCTTAAAATTAGATTCATTCAAATTTTAAGCCTCTAAATTTTATTGGATATAATTAAATAAACCTAATAAACTTGTATAATCATATTTTAGTAAGTTTAGTTCATTACCTCCACTAAAATGTCTAGGAGTTAACTAAAATTTAAAATAATATTATTATATTATTACTGTGCAAAGTTAGATTCCAAAGAAACCTGTTGTTGCGTATCGGGTACGCTATCGAACATAGAAACCCTTTTAAAGTAAAATTATTATTTAATACAAAAATATTAATAAATATGAAATATGTCTTATTCTTCATTTACTTGGGATGTTACATCTTTCCCCCCTTTTTTAAATTGTGTCCTCACATGTATTATTCACTTATCAAAATAAGTGGGGGTATTTAGCCCTCATAGCCTTTTCAGATTCCCACGTTGCCTCTTCAACCATATGGTTTTTCCACAAAACATTTACCTGATGAATTAACTTATTCCGCAACACTTTCTCTCTATGGACATGAATCTGAACTCTTTGTTCTTCATAAGAGAGATTCTCTTCCAACTGAATTACCTCTGGGCTCAAAACAGGAGTTGGATTAGAAATATACTTTCTCAACATCTAAACCTGAAAAAAAAAATTATGTACCTGGGATAAACATGGAGGTAAAGCCACTCTATACGGAACTGATCCAACTTTCTCTAGAATTTCATAAGGTCCAATGAACCACAGACTCAACTTTCCCTTCTTACCAAAATGCATTAGACTTTTCCATGGAGAAACTTTGAGAAAGACATGATCACCTACCTCAAAAGAAAGATCCTTCCTCTGGTTATCTGCATCACTTTTATGTCTGCTCTGAGCTGTTCTCATGTGCTTATGAATCAACTGAACTTTCTCTGCCATCTCTTCTACTTATTCTGGTCCCATCAGCTTCCTTTCACCTACTTCATCCTAGAATGCTGAAGTTTGACAATGCATTCCATATAATGCCACAAATGGAGTCATCTGTATACTGGAATGAAATCGGTTATTATAATAAAATTCAACCAAAGAAAGATGTTGGTCCCAACTTCCCTGGTAATCCATCGAGAAAGCACTTAACATATCCTACAATGTCTGAATTATTCATTTTGACTGCCTATCTGATTGAGGATGAAAACCTGTACTAAAGTTTAATTTAGTATCCACTGACTTCGGAAGGCCTTTCCAAATGTTAGAAGTGAACCTGGGATCACAATAAGATACAATGGAGAGGGGAACTCCATGTCACCTGACTATCTTTTTAACATACAATCGTGCAAGTTGATCTAGAGACAAAGTATCTCTAATGGGAAGGAATTGAGAAGATTTAGTCAATTGATCAACTATAACCCAGATTGCATTATTACCTCAAGATGTCTTTGGTAATCCCACAAAAAAGTCCATGGATATATTTTCCCATTTACACTCTGGAACCGGTAGAGGCTGAAGCATTCCTTTCGGTAACTTCCGCTCTACTTTAACCTGCTAACAAGTCAAACACTTTAAAGTAAAATCAGCAATATCTCTTTTCATTCCATCCCACTAGTAATATTCTCAAAGATCTCTGTACATCATAGTACTACCAGGATGAACTGAAAATGGATAACTATGAGCTTCACAAAACTAATAATTCTTCAACTGTGAATCCCAAGTTACAGATAATCTCTTCCTAAATATCAACACATAATCATTATCAATGTTAAATTTAGGAAACTTACCCTTCTGAACCAACTCTACCTTTTTATGCAACTCACTTTCTTCTTTCTGCACTTGCTTAATTCTATCTGATAGAGATGATTTCACTGACACCTAAAACAAAACAGAATAATTTCTAGCAACAACAACTTCTATGCCAAAGTTCATCAAATCAAAAAACCAAAGGATCTCATTGTAACAGCCCAAGATTTTATGAAAAATATTCTTTTTAATTTTATTAATGTCTTGTGTTGTACGCGACACCAAAAGGAGCTTGCACAACATGCATCCTTGACTTGACTTGCATTACACGCAATCGCGACCTTCCTCGATAGCGTGTGTAGTACGCAATACCGAGTTTCACTAAACAACGATATGCTATAAAAATATTATTAAAACTAGCCGTTATGAATAGTAATAACCACTTTTTGAAATCCAGTAAATCTTATTTTTCAAAATGAACTTTATTTTTGGATTCGGAGTATCGAATTTAGCCTAAGGTGAAATTTTGGTACTTTTCGGATAACTTTCATATTCTGACGAATAGTGAAAATTACTAAATTATAATTAAAAACAACTTTTTTAATCGAAATAATTAATAGTGATAAATCATTAATTTGAGTGGTTTTAAAGTATATTTAGAATATATTTTTACAATTTAATACAATGTTGGTCATTGGATGTAATTTCACATTTAAACTAGACATAAACAAGTGTCAATCTTTTGATAGATATTGTTTCTTAAAAACACGCTATTTGTTTTAACAGCGGGATTTAATTATAAAATTAATTAATTCAACTTTTATGTTATGAATTTGGTAAAATAGACTTCATTTTTGAATTCGGAATATGAAATATAGCTTCGGATGAAATTTTGGCATTGTTCTGAAAAACATCAATTTTTGATGAATAGTGAAACTACTAAGCGGTAGGTTAAAAACTGAATTTTGCATAAAACATAATTTTACCGCTTCTGTGAATGGAATTTCGAAAATCCGAGAGACACGGTTAATATCAAGGACTAAAATGTGGTTCAATGAGATGAAAATAATTTTTGGTGAATAGTAACTTTTTACTTTTTTTTACCGCGGTTAATAGTAAATAGGGTAACTAAAGGTAAATATGATATTAATATTACCCTAACACATGTCCTAATTCTATTGGACAAGTGTAATTCGACCAAAAACAAACTTAGGAATAAAATATGACCATTTAGGCCCACTTGGATTAGATTAGGACATTTATTATTAATTTATTTAAAGAAGGGTTAAAATAGTTAAAATCAAAGTTTAATAAGTAAATCATTTTTAATATGGGGTTATACATAAGATAAATTCGATTGTAAATATTCATTAGAAAGCTAAAAAGATTTCCTACATGATGGTATTTTATTTGTAATTTTTAGACATCAAATAATTTAATTTATTTATGACACAACGATGATGCAGTAATTATCTTATTAATGAAATATTGACATAATTGATGTTATAAACACCAAAATAAATGTAATTTGAGATTTTTTATGAATTCCACTAATTTTCTAGGTTACTATGATATATTAATGTTGATGTAATCAACTTGGTTCGAACATATAATTCTGTTATGACTTTCACAAAAATCATATATCAAATAGTGTCAAAATTGACACAAAATAGTTTTTAAATCAAATATTATATTATTAATTGTTATTTTATTCCTAAAAATCTATGGTTCGGCCAAATGACTTAGATAAGGATATATATATTAATAATAAACAATTTGTGGTTCGATTGGCATGTTATAGTAAGTTTATTAACCATATAGTGAAAGAAAACAAAAAGACACGGTAAAAGTTAAATTATTTAACTTAGAGTTAAATATAATTGATAAGGTTTAAAATAATATCCAAACATGTCTAAATTTGATTGGTTGATGAGATTACAACCCTATCTCATCTAATCTTCGAATATGAGTCATTTTTGGAGGTTTTTAAGTGGGGTTAGATTTATTATAAATTAATATTTTTAAGAATTCCTAAGGTGCCCCTCTCCTCCCTTATAAAAGGACACCTCCTCCCCCTCCTCCTCACACCAATTTTGAGCACTCAAGCTCGGCCAACCCCTGCCATTTTCTCCTCTCCACTTTCCTAGAATAATCCTAGAGGTTCTGGTCTTCTCCAAAGACCAATCTTAGTTCCTTAAGTGGAGGATTCAAAGAGGCGTTCCAAAGAAGAGGTAATATCCATTACCGATCTTTTCAATTTCTTTCTTCTTCAACTTCTTCTTCTTTAGTTGTTTCATGATAAAGTAATAACATCAGTATTACTTACATACTGATATGTTATTATAAATATGAAACAACCCTAATTCACCTTCTATCCATCCTACGGAAAAATGAAATCACCGCGCGTGCGTACGTACGGAATACCGTCTCCACGCCGTGGTGTAATCTATTTTCCACCATCACCTTACAAGGATGGGTATAATGGTGTAATGAGTAACTACATATGATTATTATGAAGTAATATTGATACTGAAATAATATATATATACTCCAATACAATTCCACGATCATAGGAACGATATCATCACTCGTGCGTACGTACGGAATACCGTCTCCACGATGTGATGCGACTCGTTCTACATGATCTTCATTTCATAATGATTATATAAATGAATTGAATGAATGAATATGGTATATACTACACTAATACCATTATGGAAATGAATTATCTATAACCTAAAGATAAGAATAAGAATTTATTCGACAAAACACGCATAAGAACAAAAAGTTATAAGGACCCGAGTAACAAGTAACAATGAAATATTACTAACAAGAAGCTAATAATATGACCATATATGATATCATATCAATATGTATGATTCTGGAATAAGTCAATAACATTATTTAAACCATTATACAGGAGCTTCGGACACGTACAAAGCTAATCGGACCTAAGGTAAGGGAAATATCACAATCTCATTTTTATCCGAGATTGTTTATTCGTAAGTATTTACTGGGGTGTATTTTATCATCCACATCCATGTTCCCTCAATATGAAATATCGTTTCCATCCACTTGAAATAGTTTAAATCCAATTTTACCCTTAGGTGAGTTTTTAGTAAAGAATATGAAAGGAATCTTTTGTCGTTTTTCCGTACGAGGTACTTTTTGACTTTTTCGACAAAAGTACGAAGAATGTTTTTTTTTATACGGCATGAATGGATTTTTAAAACATTACTTCAAAGAATCTTCCTTTACAAGTTTTCAAGTTTATTTTTAATCAACTTCTTTTATTTTAAAGTTGTATGACATGTTATGAAAGGAAAAATGTTTTTGAAGAAGAAAGGATATTTTCCTCAAGAATTCAATTCAAGTGTTTTATCAAAATTATTTTCCATCTAAGATAATAAAGGGTTCTGTTTCTATCCATATTTTTACATTGGTTTGACTATGTTGTGATGGAATTATGTTTATTAATTCCTTTATCATATATGAATTGATTTATGATGTCATGATGTTTCAAGAATCCCATTTTTGTTATATGTGTTATGCGATGATGTATGTTTTATGATTATGTGGCACACATAAGAAAGGATTCATTATAAGATGGGTGGGACCTATATCTCCCTCCAATTCATTGGGTAAAGATTTTATATCTCATGAGATAGACATGGCTGGAACGGAAGGTTATTTCGGTTCAGTGATACAGGACTGAAACGAGGAGTGAACTCGGTTCAGAAAGGGACTTTGTCCACTAAGATAGTCTTGGCAATGAGTCATGACTAACAAGAAATGATTTTCCATGATTATGTGTGCATGCCACAAAGTTTCAAGTTTCATGTTATGATTATGGGGATCTCATTTTCACTTCTATGATTTGTTCCATGTTAAGATATTATGATCTCTTTTGCAGGTTGTGATTTTCAAAAAGATATGATATGATTTTTATTTCTTTTGTATACCCTTACTGAGCATTTGAGCTCACCCTTTTATGTTTTCTTTTCCCCAGGATATAAAGAAAGGTTTTAGGTAAAAAAATGGAAGATCTTTACGGGAGATATTGAAGATATTTCACCAGGATTAGAAGATTATGTTCCGAGTTTCCAAAGACACTAAACTATTACGATCCTTTAGTGTGTGTTTTTGTTATGTACTAAGTATTCCGCAAATGTAATGTAATGTCCATGTACGTCAAGATACGGGTCTCTACAGTTGGTATCAGAGGAAAGGTTTAGTCAACCTTTGGAATCTAGGATGCGAAAACGTTAGTGAGATCCCTAGAGATATTTCTAAGGTATGTCTAGGGATGTCCCTAGGGATAAGTATACGTATAGGTTATAGTAATAGAATTACGCTAACGATCATAGAATTAAACCTAAGATGTTGGATATTGAAGGTACTCCCCCTTTATTATGTTGTTTTCCCTAGCATGATTTTTGCCTCTCACACTATTCTTTTTGGGTTTTAGACGATGGCTGGAACCCGAAGGAACCGTGTTAATCAATGCAATGGACAATGCAATGATTGCCCTCCTGAACAAACAAATGTTATGGGAGATGGAGTGCAACATCTTATTGTTATACTTACACAAGCTATGAATCATTCTGGACTTCCAAATGAGCAGAGAAGGGAACAATATTCTATTGAGTCCTTCATGAGGCAACGTCCACCTTCTTTCAGTGGGTCTTCTGATCCACTTGTGGCTGAACAATGGATCAGTACTACTGAAAAGATATTTTCAGTTCTTCAATGTTCTGAACATGATAAAGTCATCTTAGCAGTATATCGTTTGGAAGGTGAAGCTGATCAATGGTGGAATCTTATCAAGAATACGAGGCCAAGAGATGAAATTGAGTCCATGGAATGGGACGAGTTCAAGAACTTGTTTTTTAGTAAGTACTTCCCTCGTATTCTTCGAACAAATATGGAGAAAGAATTTCTTGAACTGAAGCAATGGGACGATGAATCTGTTGGTACCTATGAAGCAAATTTTACAAGACTTGCAAGGTATGCTTCTGGAATTATCATCCAACCTGAAAGTAAAGTTGATCGATTTTTCTGTGGCTTAAAACCAAGTCTTCGAAGGGCATTAGCTATAAGAGACTTCAGTAGCTATGAAGAAATTGTGCGTTGTGCTATCAAGGTAGAAATGGAAGTTGGTGTTACATATCCATCTCATGGTTTTGACAAGAAACGAAAGATGGAGTTCAAGGAGAAATCTCAGAATAATGGTGAAAAGAAGATGAATGTTTCCTTATGCACAAAGTGTGGAAAGAAGCATGGTGGAGATTGTCTTAAAGGGACTAGAAAATGTTTTAAGTGTGGAAAGGAAGGTCATCGAGCAGCTGAGTATCGAAGTAATGGAAAAAGGGTTTCTAATGATGTGAATAAAGCAAACACTGCAGAGAACGCACCGCCAACACTTCAATGCTTCAAGTGCAAGGAAATGGGGCATTATGCTAATAATTGCCCTAATCCAAGGGTTAGTGATGATCAACATGAGCAACCACTGAAGGCAAAGGACAAAGGGAAATCACATGCGATCACTATTGGAAATGTTGAATATGACAACGATGTGGTGGAATGATTAAGTGTTTATGTAATGGGATTCCAAAATAATGTTGTATCATTGAGTATTGCAATATTTATTGATGTGGTATTCAAAGTGATTGAGATATTTTTTTGGAAATAAGATGATATGCGCATAATGAAGACGAGAAAATGAAATGTTTAATAGTATTCATGAGCTCATGATTGATATAAGGACTAAGTGATATCATGGTTTGAGTATATAGAATTTTGAGGATTTTGGTATGTGGAAAATGTTAACTTTTAACTGCACTCATGTTTTCACTAAGGTATTCAAGAGAATACACGATTAAGGACTTTGAATGTTTGGAATGTGACCAACAAGACATATCTTGTGATATGTGGGGATCAATGACAGTATTAAATCTCTGGTAATCGTTGTTACTATATTATGAGAGTGGACTGCAGTATTATGTATAAGCCTAAAGATTAGACTGGATTATGTTGGACATAAGTTAGTATTGTTTAAGGATAGAAGATTTTCGATATTATTGATGGGATGTTATAGTAACGTAGTTTTAGAAAAAGGACAACCTGCAGGACGGGCGACAGCCCATCGCTTCGGACAAGGCTGTAGGAATCGAACCCACAACCGAAGTGCGACTGGCCTTTATCGCCTACCACTGACCTACAGGAAGTCCCTGTTTAGTAGAAACTAGTTTTATTATATTAAGCAGTATGATATATGAAGTATAAGTCCATTTTAGGAACCATATATGATTAATCTCACTACAGATCGACTTATGAATATAATTTTTGCTAACCTTTTGTTTGAGACAGATGGAATGACCCGTCATTCTATCACATGATCTGCTAACACTTCACGAATAACAAATTCAACTTCATTTATTTAAGAGATGAAGTGGAAATTGTTCAAGGCACGAACAACAGTGAGATTGTAACAAAATAAAGTAATTATTTATTCTAATTCAAATTCTTCAACTTTAGGGAAATGATATTGAAAACCAAAAATGTTGTCCTAGTGATCTTATACCTGATGAATCAGATGGTACCTTATATCATCACAAATCTATGGATTTGTGATTACTGGCTTTTCCATAGCCATGTTCTCTACCACTCTCCATCAGAACATGATGGTTAGATTTTTCTTCCATATCCATATTTTTACCTATGTGGAAACCCAACAATTAGTTTATTTGGGTAATCGTTACATTTCATACTTTAGTTTTTAAAGCCAAGTTTTGGTATTCCTTTTTACGATGTGGGAAACTTTCGAATAGAAAACCATTTATAACCCCGACGAATTTCGAGGGCGAAATTCATTTTAAGGGGGGTAGAATGTAACAGCCCAAGATTTTATGAAAAATATTCTTTTTAATTTTATTAATGTCTTGTGTTGTACGCGACACCAAAAGGAGCTTGCACAACATGCATCCTTGACTTGACTTGCATTACACGCAATCGCGACCTTCCTCGATAGCGTGTGTAGTACGCAATACCGAGTTTCACTAAACAACGATATGCTATAAAAATATTATTAAAACTAGCCGTTATGAATAGTAATAACCACTTTTTGAAATCCAGTAAATCTTATTTTTCAAAATGAACTTTATTTTTGGATTCGGAGTATCGAATTTAGCCTAAGGTGAAATTTTGGTACTTTTCGGATAACTTTCATATTCTGATGAATAGTGAAAATTACTAAATTATAATTAAAAACAACTTTTTTAATCGAAATAATTAATAGTGATAAATCATTAATTTGAGTGGTTTTAAAGTATATTTAGAATATATTTTTACAATTTAATACAATGTTGGTCATTGGATGTAATTTCACATTTAAACTAGACATAAACAAGTGTCAATCTTTTGATAGATATTGTTTCTTAAAAACACGCTATTTGTTTTAACAGCGGGATTTAATTATAAAATTAATTAATTCAACTTTTATGTTATGAATTTGGTAAAATAGACTTCATTTTTGAATTCGGAATATGAAATATAGCTTGGGATGAAATTTTGGCATTGTTCTGAAAAACATCAATTTTTGATGAATAGTGAAACTACTAAGTGGTAAGTTAAAAACTGAATTTTGCATAAAACATAATTTTACCGCTTCTGTGAATGGAATTTCGAAAATCCGAGAGACACGGTTAATATCAAGGACTAAAATGTGGTTCAATGAGATGAAAATAATTTTTGGTGAATAGTAACTTTTTACTTTTTTTTACCGCGGTTAATAGTAAATAGGGTAACTAAGGGTAAATATGATATTAATATTACCCTAACACATGTCCTAATTCTATTGGACAAGTGTAATTCGACCAAAAACAAACTTAGGAATAAAATATGACCATTTAGGCCCACTTGGATTAGATTAGGACATTTATTATTAATTTATTTAAAGAAGGGTTAAAATAGTTAAAATCAAAGTTTAATAAGTAAATCATTTTTAATATGGGGTTATACATAAGATAAATTCGATTGTAAATATTCATTAGAAAGCTAAAAAGATTTCCTACATGATGGTATTTTATTTGTAATTTTTAGACATCAAATAATTTAATTTATTTATGACACAACAATGATGCAGTAATTATCTTATTAATGAAATATTGACATAATTGATGTTATAAACACAAAAATAAATGTAATTTGAGATTTTTTATGAATTCCACTAATTTTCTAGGTTACTATGATATATTAATGTTGATGTAATCAACTTGGTTCGAACATATAATTCTGTTATGACTTTCACAAAAATCATATATCAAATAGTGTCAAAATTGACACAAAATAGTTTTTAAATCAAATATTATATTATTAATTGTTATTTTATTCCTAAAAATCTAAGGTTCGGCCAAATGACTTAGATAAGGATATATATATTAATAATAAACAATTTTTGGTTCTATTGGCATGTTATAGTAAGTTTATTAACCATATAGTGAAAGAAAACAAAAAGACACGGTAAAAGTTAAATTATTTAACTTAGAGTTAAATATAATTGATAAGGTTTAAAATAATATCCAAACATGTCTAAATTTGATTGGTTGATGAGATTACAACCCTATCTCATCTAATCTTCGAATATGAGTCATTTTTGGAGGTTTTTAAGTGGGGTTAGATTTATTATAAATTAATATGTTTAAGAATTCCTAAGGTGCCCCTCTCCTCCCTTATAAAAGGACACCTCCTCCCCCTCCTCCTCACACCAATTTTGAGCACTCAAGCTCGGCCAACCCCTGCCATTTTCTCCTCTCCACTTTCCTAGAATAATCCTAGAGGTTCTGGTCTTCTCCAAAGACCAATCTTAGTTCCTTAAGTGGAGGATTCAAAGAGGCGTTCCAAAGAAGAGGTAATATCCATTACCGATCTTTTCAATTTCTTTCTTCTTCAACTTCTTCTTCTTTAGTTGTTTCATGATAAAGTAATAACATCAGTATTACTTACATACTGATATGTTATTATAAATATGAAACAACCCTAATTCACCTTCTATCCATCCTACGGAAAAATGAAATCACCGCGCGTGCGTACGTACGGAATACCGTCTCCACGCCGTGGTGTAATCTATTTTCCACCATCACCTTACAAGGATGGGTATAATGGTGTAATGAGTAACTACATATGATTATTATGAAGTAATATTGATACTGAAATAATATATATATACTCCAATACAATTCCACGATCATAGGAACGATATCATCACTCGTGCGTACGTACGGAATACCGTCTCCACGATGTGATGCGACTCGTTCTACATGATCTTCATTTCATAATGATTATATAAATGAATTGAATGAATGAATATGGTATATACTACACTAATACCATTCTGGAAATGAATTATCTATAACCTAAAGATAAGAATAAGAATTTATTCGACAAAACACGCATAAGAACAAAAAGTTATAAGGACCCGAGTAACAAGTAACAATGAAATATTACTAACAAGAAGCTAATAATATGACCATTTATGATATCATATCAATATGTATGATTCTGGAATAAGTCAATAACATTATTTAAACCATTATACAGGAGCTTCGGACACGTACAAAGCTAATCGGACCTAAGGTAAGGGAAATATCACAATCTCATTTTTATCCGAGATTGTTTATTCGTAAGTATTTACTGGGGTGTATTTTATCATCCACATCCATGTTCCCTCAATATGAAATATCGTTTCCATCCACTTGAAATAGTTTAAATCCAATTTTACCCTTAGGTGAGTTTTTAGTAAAGAATATGAAAGGAATCTTTTGTCGTTTTTCCGTACGAGGTACTTTTTGACTTTTCCGACAAAAGTACGAAGAATGTTTTTTTTTATACGGCATGAATGGATTTTTAAAACATTACTTCAAAGAATCTTCCTTTACAAGTTTTCAAGTTTATTTTTAATCAACTTCTTTTATTTTAAAGTTGTATGACATGTTATGAAAGGAAAAATGTTTTTGAAGAAGAAAGGATATTTTCCTCAAGAATTCAATTCAAGTGTTTTATCAAAATTATTTTCCATCTAAGATAATAAAGGGTTCTGTTTCTATCCATATTTTTACATTGGTTTGACTATGTTGTGATGGAATTATGTTTATTAATTCCTTTATCATATATGAATTGATTTATGATGTCATGATGTTTCAAGAATCCCATTTTTGTTATATGTGTTATGCGATGATGTATGTTTTATGATTATGTGGCACACATAAGAAAGGATTCATTATAAGATGGGTGGGACCTATATCTCCCTCCAATGCATTGGGTAAAGATTTTATATCTCATGAGATAGACATGGATGGAACGGAAGGTTATTTCGGTTCAGTGATACAGGACTGAAACGAGGAGTGAACTCGGTTCAGAAAGGGACTTTGTCCACTAAGATAGTCTTGGCAATGAGTCATGACTAACAAGAAATGATTTTCCATGATTATGTGTGCATGCCACAAAGTTTCAAGTTTCATGTTATGATTATGGGGATCTCATTTTCACTTCTATGATTTGTTCCATGTTAAGATATTATGATCTCTTTTGCAGGTTGTGATTTTCAAAAAGATATGATATGATTTTTATTTCTTTTGTATTCCCTTACTGAGCATTTGAGCTCACCCTTTTATGTTTTCTTTTCCCCAGGATATAAAGAAAGGTTTTAGGTAAAAAAAATGGAAGATCTTTACGGGAGATATTGAAGATCATTCACCAGGATTAGAAGATTATGTTCCGAGTTTCCAAAGACACTAAACTATTACTATCCTTTAGTGTGTGTTTTTGTTATGTACTAAGTATTCCGCAAATGTAATGTAATGTCCATGTACGTCAAGATACGGGTCTCTACACTCATTCCAAATGTAGCATGGATAATGAGACATTACTTTTTCGATTCAAAGCATCAGCCACTTTATTTACTTTTCCCGGATGGTAATGGATCGTGAAATCATAATCCTTGATCAATTCCAACCATCTCCTCTGTCTCATGTTCAATTCTTTCTGAGTGAATATATACTTCAATCTTTTTTGATCGGTATATATTTCACACTTCACTCCATACAAATGATGCCTATAAATTATTAAAGCAAAAACAACTACAACTAATTCCAAATCATGTGTAGGGTAATTTAACTCATTTGGTTTCAACTGACGCGAAGAATAAGAAATTACCTGAACATGTTTCATTAGGAAACAACCAAGTCCTTTCAACGAAGGATCACTGTATATATCAAACTCTCCATTTCTAGAAGGCAGTGCCAAAACTGGAGAATTTACCAATCTTTTTTTCAATTCCTGAAAACAATCATCCCTTTATTTTGTCTAGATGAACTTAACACCTTTTTTAGTTAACTTAGTCATTGGACTAGATAACCATGAAAACATTTCAACAAACCACCGGTAATAACCTACCAGACCATGAAAACTACGTATCTTGGTAATATTTGTGGGTCTTGGACATTCTTCAAAAAATTTTCTTTTAGCATGATAAACAGTTTTGCAATTTTTTGAAACAATGTGACCAAGGAATGAAATTTTGTGTAACCAAAACTCACACATTCATAATTTCCCATAAAGTTTCTTTTCTTTTATGATTTTCAAGACACCCTTAAATGGTTTCATATTCCTCTTTATTTTTGGAATAAACCAAAATATCATCAATGAACACAACCACAAACTTATCCAAGAACTCACAAAAAATTCTATTCATAAGATCCATGAATACAGTAGGTGCATTGGTAAACCCAAAAGGCATAACTAAAAATTCATAATGGCCATATCTAGTATGAAATACAGTCTTTGGAATGTCTGCTTCCTTTACATTCAACTGATGGTACCACGACCTCAAGTCAATCTTCAAAAAAAACTAAGCTCCCAGGAGCTGATCAAACAAATCATTGATATGAGGCAAAGGATACTTATTCTTAACAGTGATGTTATTCAATGCTCTATGATCAATGTAAAGTCTCATTGAACCATCTTTGTTTTTAACAAACAATAGATGAGAACCCCATGGTGATGTGCTAGGTCGAATGAAACCTTTATATAATAACTCATGCAATTGCTTCTTTAACTCTAAAAGTTCAATTTGAGACATTCGATAAGGGGGTTTTGAAATTGACATAGCATCAGGAACTAAGTAAACAGTAAATTCAACTTCTCGATCAGGTATAATACTATGAAAGTCATCAGAAAAAACATCAAGGTACTCGTTTACCACTGACACATCATTAATATGAATAATTTCATTTGGTTTCAACAATATGTGCAAGGTAACATTCATTTCTATATTTTACTAGTTTCTCAGCTTCCTGATATGTTATCAACACCAAGGGTTCATTTTTGTGTACAAACTGATAATTATTCTAAAAAGAAACCTCTTTAGCTCTGCAATCAATCTTAGCATGATAAACAGAAATCCAATCCATGCCCAAATTAACATCAAACTCTACTAGAGGCAAAACAATAAGGTTTGAAGGTAGATTCTTTCTGCACACAATGACAGGAATGTTCTTATGTTTTCTTTTTGTCTCATCGTTTCCTCCAGTTGTTTTTACCATAAGTTCTGTATTCATATCTTGAGATGGAATTCCCAATTTACTAGAAAACTTCTTAGAAATGAATGACTGTGTAGACCCTGAATCAAACAACACATTGGCATAATCTGAACAAACAAACAGAGTACCTGATACAACTTCATTTGATGGCCCAACACCTGCTGATGTAGTTGAAAATGATTTCTCCACCCCTTTCGGCTTGTAGTCTGGATGCTTTCCTTTAGTTGAGTTCTTTTTGGACACTCATTTTCATAATGACCCATTTAATTTCACTTAAAACATTTTACTGATTATTAATCCGATTTTGCCTTACCATTACCCTGATATTTTTCTGTAAAATTACGAGCTTTATGTCCCATTTTACCACATTGGTATCACTTACAATAATTCAAAAGACATTCCCCAACATGCATTTTACCACAATTTTCACAAACTGTAAACTTAAGTTTCTTACCATCTGACTTTTTTGAAGAGTTCTTCCCTTTCGCCTGCCAACTCGACCTCTTATTCTGTTGTTTGTCAAAGAATACCTGATCATCAGCAAACTCCATTTCCACCTTCTACGCACAACAAAAAAGTTTTTCATAACTTCTGAACTCACGAGAAGCTATAGCCCTTCGATAATTTGGATTTAATCCTGAGTAAAAACTGTTGATTTTACTATCAAGATCTCGTATGAAATTTGGAGCATACCTTGCCAGTCGAGTGAATTTTTCTTCATAAGAAGCCACTGAGTCATCCTCCTACCTCAATTCCAGGAATTGTTTTTCCATCCTAAGACGAACCACCTTAGGAAAATATTTCTCAAGAATCATACCTTCGAATTCATCCCAATCAAGAGCATCAATCTCCTAACTATCCCTGATATTTTTCACCATCGACCACTGCTGATCAGCTTCACCTTCAAAATGGTAAATAGAAACACTAACCTTTTGATGTTCTGACCAACCAATGCCATCAAAAATCTTTTCCAATGATTTAATCCACCCTTCAGCTAGCACATGGTCAGATGATCCTCTGAATGATGAAGGATGTTGCCTCATGAAATGCTCAACTACGGACATTTTCCTCTGTGGTTGATCTGGCTGATATCTTACATGGATACCACCACCATTTATAGCCTGAGTCAATTGTTCCATTATTGCAACAAACTGTTTAGTTCCTATTCTGACCATCTAAGGTTGCTGATTTGTAGGGTTGTCTTCCTCCTAATTTCGTTCCAACATAGTTTCCCTCTTTCCTCTACGAAAAACCATCTTGAACATAGAAATATCTTAGGCGAAGCAACATGATAATCTGTAAATGCTATATGATATCAATATTGACATAAATTACATTATGGATATTAATTTAACAATACCCTAACTGCTAAAGTTATCTAAACCAACCTCTGATACCAACTATAAAGACCCGACCATAAACATTACATAATATTGAATTAAATGAATAGTTCACATTGAGGATCTTTTCAGGTTTAGAGTTTTAGAGAATTAAGACATTACTATTACTTCTCAAATGATTATAATGTAGACATATCTACATAGTTTCCATTTTTTTCATAAAATAAAAACTCTTAAAAAAGGGTCATGTCTAGTTCCATGTTTTATATAGAATGAATTTTCCTTGATCCCATCCTTGACCTTATTCATATTTATGTCCTGTGAAAACATTTCAAAACATGGGATCAACATAAAAAGCTCAGTAAGGGTTATAAAAAAAATAATACAAACATTTGTTCATAAATACGTACAAAACATGAACTCTTTTACTTACCTCATGAAATCATAAGATTTATGAAAGACACGTAGAAATCATTAATCATAAAGGTAAATTGTGGCATCTATATCATACATACATTGTAGCTATCACAGCTACATAGAGAGTTACTTTGGAATACCCATCATAGTATATTCCCTAAATCTCTTTGGAGAAACATTCACGTTTACCTCCGTCATGTTACCCAAGGAATTGTAGAGCTATCTCGGGCTCACCCGCCCTAGGTTTATCATGGAACCACCCGTATATGTAAATAATTCCCAAGAACCATAACATGATCATAATACAGAACATAACCATAAAAGAAAGATAACATTTCCACATTGAAATAATAAAAAATAATTTCAGGATATTTAAATAATAAATCCATTGTCAAAATAGTTTTCAATACCAAAATAAATAAAAATATTATATGGTATTTAGTTTTCGCTTTTAAAAACTTTCTAGCTTGTTAAGGAAGCCAAAGATCAAATAATACTCGTGGTGGCAGAAAGGACGTTGTCACCGCTTAAATTAAACAAAACATTCCTTTTTCTCATTTAGTAAAACTCTTTATAAAAAACAATTCCCTTTGAATAAAATAAAAATTAAAAGGGGTTTATACATCATAGAAAATAAATTCGTGTATATAACAAAAAATGCCTCAATAAAAGGAGACTGAGACGAGGTCCCTTACCTCGCGTCCGACTAGACTCGATCGTTCTTTAATATCTTGAATAATAAACTAAAGATAATTTATACTTTCTGAAGAACCTTTTTAAAGTTTATTATTCCATTTATATCACTTATTACCATGTTATAATCATTATCCAATCATTTAAGTTAATAACGTTCATTTTGTCGATATTTGGTAATTGAGTAAAAATGAACAACTTATATTTAAAAGTTGTCCATGTGGTCAAAGGTTCATTATATCCAAAATGATATTCATGATATGGATATCATATATATCATATATATCCATTATATACATGTTTTTATAATAGTACATAACATTTAGAGGTAAGAAATGAAATGCACCGTTGATGGAGACGGTAAGCCGTATGTACGCATGAACACTACTTTCATTTCAATTTCTTATTTTAATGGAATTTAAGAATAATGATACATAGGTATATTATAATCACAGTATAATATCTTATATAGTATCATTAAATCTATCCTTAATACATCCCAGATAAGTCATTAACGTGTCACATCACTTTGAGGGGGCGGTAGTCCGCAATTCCTCAAATGAGATTATTGTTTTTACCAACTATGGAAACCATACAGGTTTGATATAATTGGGAAGTACAGAAGCATAATGAAATCATAAACATAATATATATCATATATAAATACATTTCCATCGTAATGGACACCATGAGAGGCGATAAGATGTAATTGAACAATCATTATTTCATGAGGCCTTAGTTTTCCATCCACAGAAACATTATGTTCTTCATCCATTATATGGAGGTGTGTGTAAGTGTAGTTTGAATACTTATTATAACAACATCCTAGTATATTGAGGATACTAGTATTGTTACAAAATAAAGAAATAAAGAGATTTTAGGGGTTGGAGACATAATATAATTGAAAACAATTTAAGAGAAACCGTTACCTTTAATTTGGATAACTCCCTTTGGTTTGAACCAAAGGACTTCTTGAAGTGTATTTTGCCTAAGGTAAGGATTCTAATACGAGGAGAGAGATGTTGAGAGATTAATTGGGCAAGGGGTGGATGAGACAAATTTCTTGAGAGTTGTGAGGAATTGGTTTGAAGTGGTCTCCTTTAATAAGGGGGAGGGGGGCTCTTTAGGAAAGTGTGAAACTATTATTTTATTATATAATGATATTCGGTTTTGAATGGTCCAAAAATCATTATATTCTAAGATACAATGACTCATGGTCGAAATAAAATAATCCAATCAGAATTGGACATGTTTTGGATAACATTTTAATCATTATAATCTTATTTATTTAAATCATTTATTAATGAGGTAAATACTGCATCATTATTGTGTCATATATACTTTAATTTATTAGATGTCTAAAAATTATAAAAAAACTAATATCATGTAGGATATAATTTAATTTTTCCAATGAATAATTATAGTAGAAAATATGACTTATATAACACCATATATAAATTAATTACTACAAGATTTTTGTTTATGTCATTTTGGCCTTTACTTTAAATTAATTAATCTAAATTGTCATTATCACTTCCAAGTGGATCAAAGGGGTCCCAAAATAGACCCAAAGATGCCCATGGACGTTAATTACAAATACAATAAGGTTAGGACATGTTTTATGGTAATTTTGAATTATTATAATATTCATTTAACATTGAATTACCTTATTTACCTTTGACAGTGGTAAATAAAAGTCAAAAGTTACTATTCACCAAAAATTATTTTCATCTTAATGAACCAAATTTTACTTATTGATAACAACCATTTATGTCAGATTTTTGAAATTCAATTAACAGAAGTGGTAAAATTTCATTTAAATGAAAAGCCAGTTTTTTAACTACTACTATGTGGGGTCACTATTCATCAAAAATTGAAGTTTTTCAGAAAAATATCATAAATTCATCCAAAGAATTATTTGATATTCCGAATTCAAAATTGATGTCTAATTTTCCAAATTCAAAACATAGAAGTGGAATTAATTAATTAAAAAATTAATTCCCGTTGTTAAAACAAATAGCGTGTTTTTAAGAAACAATAACTATCAAAAGATTGAGACTTGTTTATGTCCAATTTCAAAGTGAAATTACTTCCAATGACCAAAATTGGATCAAATAGTAAAAATATATTTAAATTTAAATTTAAAACCAATTAAAAATATAATCTAACCATATAAATATATTATATTAAAAGGCACTTTTGAATTAAAATACAATATTTTTCACTATTCAATTAAAATGAACTTTATCAGACAAGTACCAAAAAATTGCCCAAAGTAAAATTTAATGTCCCCATTCTAAAGAAGGATTATATATGGTCAATTAGAACATATAAAGATGACCAAAACTTGATTTAATTAGGGTTCTCCATTAAAAGGCGTTAAATCGGCCTTTTAATATAAATTATGCTTAAAATTAGATTCATTCAAATTTTAAGCCTCTATATTTTATTGTATAAAAGTAAATACATCTAATAAACATGTATAATAATATTGTAGTTATTTTCATTCATTCCCGCCACTACAATGGCTAGGATTTTACTACTGTTTAAAATAATAATATTATATTATTAGTGTGCAACGTAAGATTACAGAGAAACCCGTTGTTGCGTATCGGGTACGCTATAGAACATAGAAACCCTTTTAAAGTCAAATTAATATTTAATTCACAAATATTAATAAACATAAAATATGTCCTATTCTTAATTTACTTGGGATGTTACAAAAACTACTTCGTGTATTGATTAGTTATGATGAATGATAGTCTCAGAATTATCACATACCATTCATTCATCAAATGGAGGGACAATAAAATTACACATGATGAACATGCGAATAAACATTTGAGAAATACATAAACCAAAAACTTTATAAATAAACATATATTTTTTTTATATTTTCCTGAATCTATTGCCAAATAATTAGATAGATGAAGAGATAATAAATAAAATATATATATCTCTATAGTATACAAATCAAATATCAGTGACCAAATTAAATCTTGTACATTTAATTGAAATGTGTTCGACTAGGTTAAATGAATTGGATTGCATAACATAATTAGAACAATACCAAAATGAGTTTTTTATGACCACTAATGAACAAATATCAGTCTTTTTCACTATTGGTGGGATCCATGACGTCCTTCGGTGCAAGGATCCCTGATTTTGATCTGATAGGATTTCATCCCCTAATGAACATCCAATGAAACCTCTTTATATAATCTTCTCAATCCCTAGGGTATGTGTTTTACCCAATGATTTTAGTCATAATCATGAATATATACAACATTATAGGTATCTTTATTGAAATAAATAAATAAATATTTTTTTTAATTTTTTATTTTCACCCACTATAGCCCTTTATCAATACACTCAACCCTAGAAAATATCCTGTCACACATAGGCTATATCCTATATAATTAACTCAACAAAGGAAAAAATATATACAATCTTATCCTCTGTTTGGGAAATTCTAATTTATTATGAATACAATGTGTTTTTACATTAACTTGATTAATATTTTTTAATTATAAATATAGGGAAAACTATCCATCAAAAACATTTTTCGTCTCAATGACTGTCTATGAAAATAATCTGTATAATTGATTGAAGCATACAAAAAAAATATTATATCCAATTCCCATTACTACTTGTCAAGTACATTACACATTTCATTAATGATACTTTTAATTCATTAATTTTATTACTTATGAAAAAATGAATATGTTGATTAATGAATATAAAATATCAATATTTCACAGTCAATGAACTAAAAATCAGTGTTAAAACACATGTTAAAATATAGTATAACTTATCACATAATGATATAAATCATAATAATAATATGGATATTTCATAGAAATTCCATAAAAAATTAAATATGTTCCCATAAAACAGAATTTTTTAGTAAATGATAATTAAAAAATAATTAATAAGAGATTATTAATAGAAATAAATTCATCATAAATATAGGTTGTATAATTAGTTTATTATATTTTTAGAAGAACAAAAAAGGGTTTGAAATATTATAATAATTTTCAACAAAGAATATATCTATAAAACCATTTTAATCATTTAAAATATAATAAAATTCAAAAAATAATTCATATTATTGGTAATTCCATTAAACGGGTATACGTTAAAATGAAACATTACATTTAACATTTAATAATGATATTAAAAAAATTAAATTTTTACAAATAATATAAATATTAATTTCATCCGTATATAAAATCAGTAATTACATAAAATATAATTAAAATTTAAGTATTGTAAAGGAAAAAAATATATTTTTTTCAAAAATATGGACAAGAAAGATAAATATACCTGGTCAAAATGATAAATGAGATCAATATTTAATTTCAATTTTTTCAGTTGATTTGATTTCCAAATTAGGAACAACATTTATGATAAAAAAATAAAATCTATAAATACCAAATGGTTGAAAATATATAAATTTTATTAGAGAAATTATATATGATCCCTTAAATGAATATTTTAGCAATCCATGAAAAATGATAATTTTAAATAAATTTTCACCTCTCAACTAACATTTAAATTTTATCCCCTTGAGAAATTAAACTTGAATTTATAAAATTATAGTTTTGAATTATTATATATTCCTTATAAATCCATCAAAGGGTATGTATATACAAAATGTAAAAGGAACTAGATTCATAATGACATATATGTCTCAATTGAGTGGAAATTAAGACAAAATATCAATGAATGACTATATCATTGGCCTGATAATTAATCATTGACGTGATTTTTCTTAACAAATGTATGTCTAAAAAAATTGAAATAAGAAATAATACAACAAAAGGTAATTTCAAAAATATTCATTTAATAAAATTTTCAATGATATAGATGTATAACATAATGATTGGAAATTCAGTTAAGAGACCCCCATACTTTAGGTTTGATTTATTATAAATGTGATAGAACCCCATGAATAATAAATTTTAAATTTTTTTTCTTAAATATTGGTTTCAATTGTTTAGTTATAATATCATATACAATCAACTTATTACATTTAAACACCCATTTACTAATAATTCATTATTAAAATCGTTGTTCCGGGGTCTTAACTGTTTATATGTGTATATATATATAAATTCAACTAAAATTGTTAGTAATTGAAAAATAATCCCACATTTCTTAGATATTTTAGGTCATAAATATTCATGAAAATAATTTTTATTTGTAAATTGATGCAATAAAATAATGGGAAATAATAATAAACCATTATATAATTAGTTTTATACTGTATATTTTATATATATTGCTTAAATATATCCCTAAAAACATCCTTGTAAAGAGGAAATTAAAAATTGATCATATCTTTTTATGGAGGGGGAAGTCCACACATACGTATGAGTGATGTTATCACTTACATGTGAATTGAAATGTGAGAAGGTGTATATATTATATTTTAATAATAGAATAATAATTACTTCATAAATATCAAAAATATTCATTATTTCAATACTTTTAACTATTAATTTTATATGGTAATTAATAACAAATTACACTGATATATGTAGATGGAATGATGTTGGTATGCTTGAGAAATGTTTTTGATTAATATAGGTTGAAAATATATTGAGATTGGTTTGTTTCATAATAATAATCAAATCCCAAAACATGTATGACATTTTAATATATTTATTATGGTTACATATCATTTAAAATAAATAATAGAAGAAATAAACATGAAATGGTTTGTAAAGAGCATATCATATCCATTGATATAATTCCTTTAGATCCATTATTAAGGACCATTGGAATAGACATTAAAAAGTAAACCTACAATTCATGAATAGGTATGTTTAGAAGAAAATTATATTTATTTTGGTCATAATTTTTTACTCATGGAGGTGTAAAGAAATCATATGTGGGGTGTTATTTTAAGTGTGAGGGTAGGTAAACACTAAGAATTACATAATTTATTAGGTTGACATAAATTTATTTTAATCAAATTGCTCAATAATTTTTATAATTTTTATATAATATTTCTACGAGTCTTAATATTGTTATCCAATATTATATTTCTTAGTTTTAGTTATTTTTATTGCCATGTATCTTAGTGTCAACATGCGCTAACCCCTTTAACAATTATAGTGAAATCGATTTTCTCACTATTTATGAGTAATGAATATTAAAATAATAAGATAATTGACCAATAAATAGACCATGTATGATATTTTATACCATGTAAATATTACATGGAAAATTATATAATTTTTCTGAATTTGAAATCATTTATTGAAATATTTTTTATTATAAAATATCATTAATTTATTTTATGGATAAAAATTAAATATTATAAAATAATATATTTCTAAAAAAATAAAATTATACCAAAATGACTTGGATTCAATTATAATTATTATATAGTCATATTATTATTATCTAATAAAATATACAATTTTTTAGATTTCATTTTTGTCATTATATTTTTGTTTAGTGCGTTTGATAATGAATTTTTTCTTTAACTGTTGTAATGACTTTTTCAATATCAATGGGATATAATTTTAACTATATGGTGATAATTGAAATATAAATTTTAATATAATGACATTACAGCAAATTTTTATTCCCATATTTTCCAGTTCAATATATTAATTACTTTTTATATATTTTATACAATATTATTTTTCATAAAATATCATTAATTTAATTTTGGACACTGTTCATTTTGTTCTACATTAATGCCATTAATATAGTAATGGAATTATAATATAAAAAATTCATACATATCAAACATATAATATTTATCTATATGAATCATATAACACTATTACTCATGCAATAAATAAAACTTTTTGTGTTTTTAATAATAATTTATCTAATTCATTACACATTACAAAAGTAAAGTGTCTTCATTGCATATTAATTTTATGTAATTATATCATGAATAAAAATTAAATAAAAATCATCATGATAAAATATATATTCTTATTTTAAATAAAAATTACTACAATACATAACTTGTTTTCACATGTTTTAAATTATTATAGATATCAAAACCAATAAAGTTATATTTTTTACATTATCATTTACATAAATATTATATATTTAAAAATAAAATACCAATGGAATCCAAATGTCATACATTCTAAATTTTATTGATTTTGGATGAAATAGACTCACCCAATGAAATCAGAGAAATTGTTTGAGTTAATTTCATGCCTTATCACATTACATTTTTATATAATTAAATCATTTACCCACTTATGAGGTGACATGTTTTATCACAATTACCGTTACAAATGATTAGAAATAAAATGAAAATATTTAGAAAATTTAAATCTTATTATTCAATATTTTTAATTTTTTTCTGAAAAATTATCTAGAATGACAAAAAATCAATTAAATACAAACCCAAAGATGGGATGAAAATATGTTTCTAGAAAAAAATTATTCCATAAGTTTAACATGGTTTTATACCCAAATCCATATAATATTAATTACTATGACAATTATTTTGTTATATATAAAACTTTTGAACTAATGTTTCTTCCAAAACAAATTAAAACAAAATAGATCTTTGTACATATTGAACACAAGTAGAGTTTCTAATATAAATAATTATTTTTCAATATTTTTTAATTATTCAATGCCACGTCTATGAAGTTGTTTTGATGTATTTTATCTATTATTTATCATCTTACATTAATTTAATGAATTCCCTAGGTTTTATTCCACGATTTTTTTTGTTTTAGATGAAATGAGGCATGTTATTAGTTAATTGGTATGGGAAACCATGCTCCATCCCATTTCAAGTTCTCCTCCCATGAAAGTGGTAATATCCCGGCCACATAACCTTGTAATTTTGTGTCAATTCACTGGTAAATTGTGTGGTCCCATATTAATCATGGAAAGATGTTCCCCATGGTAGGATCATGGGTTGGAAAACCATGCATCCAAAATGTATGGCCTTCCAGAACATTGATATTTAGAAAATTCCAACATTTCCCCTCCAAGATGTTAACCCAAAAAAACATTTGTAACAATATTCAACCTATCCATCCCTAGTTGTAACTCTCTATCTCCATAGCCATCATATTACATTTATTATAATGTAATTTATATTAGGATCATTACGTATCCATCATGTAACTTCTTCCTCTCCTAATCTCTTTACTTATTTTATTCATGCATAACTTAATCTTTGAGATATATTTTTTCTATTCAGGGTTTTTTCATTTGTTGGGTTAAACATATTTTCCATGTGTTGAATCGTGTTGGTTTTTGTGTTCACATTATATTATTAGGTCTCAACTTTATAGGAATATTAGTTTCCCATTAGTTCAATATCAGGAAAAATGAATAGGTTTGTTGTTCTGGGACGTTCTGTTTCTTATTGATTTAGATATTCAGGGATTTTTTTTATAAAACTTATAAACGTGTATTTTTTTTAAAATTATTGATTTCTGATTTTTGGTGTGTTTATTGTTTAAAATAGTTTAATCTAATTTTTAATTGATTGTGTGGATATGTGAAAACATAGAATCTAAACGGAAAATATTTCATTGTTTAGGGAAGGGGAAATAACATAATAATCCTAAGAATTAATGAGGCTATACTAGTAATATTTCACATAAAATGACCAACCCTACGTTCCTGGTTCATAATACAACAATAAATAAACATTTATGGTGGGGATTGGTGAGATCTAGTGTGAGATAGAACTTCACAACAAATTTTGATCTTCGAGAATTTGAGGATCCTAGGTCCCCACTAACCTTAGATACATAGATATTTCCCATGGTTCTTATACTGTTTCTATTTGTTTCCATTAATTTACTACATATATAAAAAATAATGTTTTTAATTAAATTTTTTATTTATTTTAAAGGTATCATATTTTATTGTTTATAATTGTTATGAATGGAATAATCTAGAGGTATCTTATTAGTAAAATGATATCACAACCCAAATACACCCACATGAGTATGTAGATTATAATTTTTATGAAGTAGGAAAGGATAAGGCCTCGTGTAATGGTGATGGTGGTTCTATGTGCTTCTGGTTTCCTTTTTAATAATTGTTTAAAGTGGTTTCATGAGGGTTTTGACCCACAAGTTTTACATAGAATTCATTTTTTTTAGTCCACTCCCCTTTTTGGTTATTTTTTTCTTTGTTTAGAAATTCATATTTATAAGATAATTCTTTTCATGTTTCCTTTTCTCCCTCATCACAATGAAATTTCATTTGATGTAATTTAATTTTTATGAATTGTTAATATTTTAATCTTAAGGTTGAATCTGTTCATAATGGTGTTACATGATTCGGTGGCACTAGTTTCCTATCTATAAGGATTATAAATTCCCATCAGGCCATTTTAGAGGCTGATTCGGGTGTTGGGTTAGAAGGAATCATGTATCAGTTTGTGAAAAAAAGTATTAGAGATTAGATATATTCTTTATTTTTTTCATGTTATTTTGAATGTTGTATAGATACAATATTAGAATGCAAGATAATAAGGTTCTTTTTATGATTGGGGTATCTTTCCAATATACCTCGTGAATGGCATTGGGTAACTATTGGAAATTATTGATATGGATTCAATCCTCCACCATTATGTTTGTTGTACAGGCTATAGACTGAATATGGACACTAATATAGGGAGAAGTCATTTAATCTTTTATTTTTTTCTAGTTACGGATTCATTTTTATTTTATTAGTGGATAAAATAATATTATTTTTGAAAACGTGTATGAGTGATGTATTAATGTTTTTTAAATTATTTAGAATCATTCCTACGTACATTCCTTCCATGAAACCGATAGAATAGGCTGGAGGGAAATCCCCATCTACAGTTTCTCTATGATTAATGAAGGAAGTGATTCTGGTCATCTGAATTTTTGATCAATGAGAATGCTATAGTCATACATACACTACGAAAATTGAGCCAAATCAATACAAAGGAAATGGACCATCCGTTCCTCATGAAAAAAACATTCCATTTGTGGAAGAATTTTCTACTAATAATTAGATGAATTTGTACAAAATATTATGGGGATCTTCAATCTTCATGAAACTCTTGAAATAATAATGTTTAAATGTTCTTCGATCATGTTATAACACCCCATTCATTGGTATTGGGATTCAATATTATATCACATAAAAAATAAACAAGTGAATTGGAATGAATTCAATTCCATTTTACAATTGATAGTATTTACCTAAAACCATGGACCTTTCCCTGAGTCAGGAGGACCATGATCTTTATTACAGGGATCAAACAACATTAGAATATGCCAATTGTTTAGTAAAATTTCAATGTTCTTCATTTGAGTTATTTTTTTAATGAGAATATAAGGACTAAAATATTTGAAAAGGGATTATATTTGGATATTCGATCGTAGGTCTTATTGTTTATACTCTATAAAAATAATGAGGAATTGGATTGATCCATGATGATTAAAATTAACCCATATTGTAAGTTGAGATATTCTGGGAATACACAAGATGAGTTATATCAAAATAATTTAATCTGTAAATAAAAGATAAATTGGGAGAAATTTGGAAAAAGGATAAGGGAATATTTTTATACCCCTCACAGTTTACCATGATAGTATCTGCAGGTGGTGGATCTGTTATGTGCCAATAGTGTGGGAGATATCGACATATATGATCCTCCAGTCAAACATCTCATAAATCCATTATGTGCATGTGATAATTGAGGTCATGTGGAAATGGTTTTCCAAATATTCTATCCCACTCAACGTGGTTCAAGCTCCTCAATGCATAGAGGATTACCATTTTACTTAGATACATTGATAGATGTGGGTCCTCATACCAATATGCATGGTATAAAAGTAGGATATTCATATAACTAGTTTCCACTCAATATAGATCCCCATGTTAATAATTATAGTGATGTTATATTTTATGATACATACATAATATCACATTTGTGGAATATTTAACACAATAAACAACTAGACTCCCAAATAACATATTATTTTAGTGCATTGGGAAATATTGAATCATAACCCCTGTTACATAATTGAGCTATATTCTCCATGAATATTTTATCCATGACTATACATCTTCTTAAAAACATCATTAATAATTAATACCATCATAAACTTGGGAATTTAATCATAAAAAGGAGTGCACTCATATCCACAGTAAGGGTAAACATTGGAGATATTTATGAATAATCATGATCATTGATAATAACATTAAAACATCGCACCATTATTTTCAAATATCTTAATAAATAGTTATAACATAAATATTGGTTGTTCATAAATCATTAATCATTACGGAATCAAAAAAATAATCCATTTCATCAAAACAATGCAATAAGACATGGAATTTTTGGAGACACATTAGATGATAATACTATTTACATAGAAACAAAGTATTAATTCCTTGGCTGTCTAGGTAGAATTGGTTTACTCCCAAACCCATATTAATAGTTAAGTTTCACTACATTGATCTTTTTAATTTTAAAATTAATATAATTATCCAAGATAACTCATCATTAATCCATGTTTATATCAAGAGGTGAAAATCATTACCTAGTTTTGTGAATGTTGATATAAATCCCACACATCTCATAATGAAATGATTCATATGTGTTCCATGAGATCACTAATAATTATTAAATAATAATTCAAGAAATGAAATGGGTATCATTAGAATTTCATCATATCATAACCAATAAAAAATATACATATTGCAAAATCATTTCATCAAAGCATATACCATATAAAGAAGTTTATTTTATAAGCATAAAACTAATAGAAAAGAAAAAAGGATTCTTATAAATAATGCCATAAAAACACAATCTATTCAAATAAATAATATGAACGGTAACATGGTATATTATCCCCATAAAAAATGAGTAACAAAATATTCCATGAAGAAAAGAAAAATAGATTTTAAAAACGTATTTTCAAATAGAACACATTTCGAAAAACATATTTCTTTGATAATAGATTTGAAATATTTTAAAGGAATATTTGAAAGTAATTTTACCCCTTTTTAATTTAAATTAATATTAAAATATAATTTATATGTATTTCAGAAAACAATTATAGAAATTAATGTTTTTGGATGAAAACATATTTCTGACCGAAGTCATAAATGTTGTAAAATTTTATTAAAAATATTTCTTCATAATAATAAGTACCAAAGACTGGAAAATGGATCAAATATAAGAGGATATCATGAATAATTATATAAGAAGTTATTTCATTATTATTATTCATAGATGGATCATAATGTATCACCAAATGGATGGATAATCAAAAACGATACTTATAAATGATATGATATTATTAATAATCTCTTACAACTTTGATAACAGTGAATAAAAATCCCCAAGAAATAATAAAACTAAATGAAACTAAAAATATCATGAAAATAATTTGATTCATTAAATAAAATTTCAAATTTAATTATATAAACCTCTTAAATGAATAGAGGTTCAAGGAAAAACATGTGACTCAAATTATAAAATTGAGACATAAATGATTTTACCGAAAGGGTAATGTTTTAACAATAACCCCCCTGATATATTAGTCATAAAATTAATATATAGAAACACATAAATTTTAGGATATTAATAATATAATACATTAATGATATATATATATACACTATTTATAATAAATTAGTGTTGAATAATGCATACGTCTTGTAAAAATAAAATTTAGACTAGTCATCCCCTTGCCACGTGTCTTGAATCTCATCGCACACATTCAAACAACAATAATAATTAATATAAGATTATTAAAAATAAATTAAATAGATATATTAAATTATATCATATTATATATAATTTTCATATGACCTTTTATTAAAAATTCTATAACTATTTCCTGTTAAGTTATGTTTCACATAATATTTTTTTCACATGTGTTCTGATTTGTTTTCTTTTTTAGTCCTCTAAATTAGACCAGGATATCATTATCTCTAGATATATATATCAATGAAATAAATATCATATCGGTTCAATATATATATATATATATTAATATATAAAATATATAAATACAAAATTAAATGCATCATTCATAGAGATGCTAGGTAATACATACAGATGAATGATGATTCAATTTTCATTTCATATTAAGTGAAATAAGATAATAAAATTATATATAAATATATTATCATTATATTATAATTATTATTCTTTTTATAAATTATATTTTAATTAAACCCATCCTATATACATTAAAAGTGAAAAATGAATGATTCACATCACTTTTGGTCGGTGGTAGTCCATACGTCCATAAAATAAGTTACCATAGTCAGAAAAAATTGGAAAAAAGATTTTATATGTTATATAGTATTAAAACAAACAAACGTACACACACACACACACACATATATATATATATATATATCAAATCTATCATATTAAAATATCATTTGCATCCTTATTTTCTACCTAGTATGGTTGTAATGGAAGAACAACGACATAAATTCCTAATGTCGTAGTCCAACGTACACACAAATCATGATTGAGTATCCCATTGATGGATGTGTGTGTAATTATAAGAAGTAAACATAACATAAAAACAATATAAAATGTATTATGACACTTAAGTTATTATGTAATAAGTTAATAACAATAATTTATTTAGAGGAGAAAATAATTAAACAAAATTGATAGTTGTAGGATGTTACCTATTCTTTGGGTAACTCCTTTAGATTTTCACCAAAGAGATTCCATGGTTGGATTTTTTTTAATAATGGGAGGAATATCAGATGATGATAGTGTTATTGGGAAATTATTTTTTCCTTGTTTTAGATGACATGTATTGCATTAATTGTGTGAATAAGTGAGTGGGTGGGGGTGTGAGTGCCCTTTTGTAAGTGGAGGAAAGGACGCTCATGGTTTTTGGATAATTATTTGTTTGATCCCCATGATTTTACAAATCTTGAGGATTTTATAACACCAAAAATTATATAAATAAATGTTTATTTTGTAAATAAGTCCTTTTAATGGGATTTAGAAAATTATATTTCCATTTTACACCATTTATTTTAATTCGACTCATCGCGTGAACTTGTTTTTACCTTAATCATTGTATTTAATCATTACTTCTTCACTAATAAAATTGGATAAAAGTTATGTGGGGTTTTTAGAGAATATAAAAACATATATACCAAATACGGAATTAATTATACGAAATTATAGTCATGGAATTGGATGAAGATAATGTTAAATCAATCCAATATATGGGATGAGGCAACATGTTTTTAACGTAAAGAAGTTAAAAATAATGAAATTTTTTAATATCAAATTTCAATGTGAAATTAATTCCAATGACCTAAAATTGATTAGGTGATTTATAATGGATCTGATAATACATTAACAATTTTAAAATACAATTTAACTTTATTATTAAATTATCCAAAAATGATATTTTCAATAAAAATAATGTAATACTACTGTTCCACTAAAAATTAAATATTTTAGAAAAAATCCACAAAAAATATCCCATTATTTTTTTGGCCTTATAAATTCAAATTATAAGTTTATTGTATCTCATAAAATTTATAAATATAACTAAATTTAATTTTATTATTTTTCATAGAAGGACATAAAAATATTACTTTGGAATAAAATCGTATTTTTTCAAAACAAATTGACTTTCCTAAAATTATATATTTCTTTATAAATTTTGTTATCTATATTAAAATATTATAAATAATATTTAAAAATTGGTTATTATTATTTATATTACTATGTTTATTTGTTATGTTATAACTGTCTTCTTTAAATAATTATACTAATAAATTATTGTTTTGTATAATTGTAGTGGGGATTGTAATGCAATATAAATTGTTATTTCTTATAGAAAAGTCATTAGTAGGTGTATAATATTATAAAATATTAAATATTAGTAGCGTGAAGTGAAAAAGTCAAATAAAATTAAATTAATTGAAAAAATTCCAAAATACTCAGGGGGGTTACATTTTACCCCCCTTAAAATGAACTTCACCACAAAAATTATTCATTCTGATAAGAAAATAGGGATATGTTTTACTAAAAAAACTCATGTTCCCACATAAATCTTAGTAACTATTGATTTCACTACAAAACAATTTATTTGTTTGTTGTATTGTTTTGTAGAAGTTACTATATATTGTCCCGATTTACAACTTGTTGGTCCTCAGAGGAAAGATTTTGCTCTAGATGTTTGACCTTTGACTATAGTACATGTGAAGGGTCAGGTATATATAGACACATCATGTTCTTGGGATATATTTTTTGTACGTACCAAGATACTACTGACCATCCAGATATGATCAATAATTTTAAAGGGACTAACAAAACTGGGACATGGTTTCCCATTGTACATGAATATATTCTCCTTATTCGAAGTAAGTATTCAGAAATACATTATCATTGACTTGAAATTCAGTATCATGAATATTTTTATAGGTTGAAATTTTCTTATTACATTAACCTTAATTGATATAACACTAAATGATTCTTACACTCTTGAATTTTTTTTCAATATTCTAAGTTCCAGATATAATACTTTATGAATACATTCCAACACGTTAGAGCTCCAATTTTTTTTTATATATGGATTCATAATTATCCATTTAATTGATTAAATCAATTATTTTATTGTTATAAGAAACAAAAAATTAGTTGGTGTTGATCTTAAGTGCCATGGATATCAAAAAAACATAATCCCAAAATATCTTCTAGAGATTGAATTTTTTTATAAGACATACCATAGTTATAAGGATGATAAGAAGTATTGAAACTCGATTCAATATCATGGTCTTTATCAATACTTCAATATAAAATTTAGATAATCCTGTGAACTCGGTCAGGTACAATGCAATGTGGTACTCCATGAAACCTTAGCACTTACATAACAAATATCTAGGAAAGACGATCTAGAGAAATGTAATATCTAATTGTGATGAATCACGATGAATTATTAAGTAAATAGACTACCATCTATACAAAATTATTACCTTTATAGATTAGGGGGAGTCCAACGGAAAAATACACAGTGATGTTCTCCCATTTCAATTCTAGTATGGGTAATGGATGCAACATCCCCATATAATTTTTTCTTTATGAATTAAATTTCTAGAATAACATGACCCGAGATAAAAATTATACAATATCTATCTTCATTATTTTCAACTAGAAGTATTATATCAAATCTATATACATAATCATACATCACAGAGGAATAGATTAGTAATAACTATTAGAATCCACTAACAATATTTTCTTCAAATCTGGTATAAATGGGACACATAATTAGTTCTTGATTATTATTACTCCTTCCATATCAAGTTTAAACATGAGAACATTTATTTACTTCTTCTATAGTTAGAAATATTTATTTTATGACTCTATATTCATACATGGATAAAGAATTGAATAATTAGTTAGGGAAGATATGATTTTCCCCTTCAATATGGATTTATAGGTCCATCATTTTCAAATCCTAAAACATTTGATCTTGTATGATCCACAACATGGATAAGCTCACATGAACCTTTCGATTCAAGGTGTCATCCACATTATTCATTTCCCCTTGCTGGAATGAAATGATTAGTTAATAATATTTATTATCTATAACAATCTTCTCTAGTGAATGTTCAACTCCCCTAGCGTGAATATATACTTCAAACATTTATGTTTATTATATATGTAATTCATCACACTAAAAAGAGAGTTCCGTAGAATATTTAATTGAAAAATAATTAAAGCTAAATCCAAATATTGAGTTTGGTAATTATTCTCACGAATATTCAATTTTTTGGATCCATATGCTGTAACCACATTCATTTTTATAAGAACAAATCCCAATCTGTTCTTGGATGCATTGGTATTGATTACAACCCCTTCTCTATTATAGGGTAATGTGAGCACATGTGTTCTGATTAACCATCTCTTTAGTTCCTTGAAATTTTCCTTATATTCATCATTTGAGAGGGACATGTCACAATTCTAAGTGCACTTGGTCATAAGATAAGGTATTTATGATTAATTCTACACAAATAACCAATAATTACCTTATAAACCCAAATATTTATAGATCTCGGTCACCATGGTTGGTCAGGGATAGCAGTCAATTGCTTCTATCTTTAATGGACCAACTATTATACTCTCTATTGAGATTAAATGACTGAATTAATGTATCAATTTTCAACCAAAATTGACCCTTATTAGATTTCATATATGGATTCCCCTTCCTTAGGGTCTTCTAAACAATTATTAAATTGTCATCATGCTCTTCCTTACACTGATAATATATTAGAATGTCATATAGGTAGAGTATCACAAAGTGATCAAGGTAATATCTAAAAACTATTAACTAACCCCATGAAGATAGTAGAGTAATTATTAAGACAAAAATAAATCACTATATACTCATTGTGTCCATACCTTATACATAATTTCTTCTTGGGAATATATCTCTTATTGATAGGATACATATTCTTGATTATGATCTTGTTAAACACCTAAAATAAATGTACATTTTCTTTAATCCTTCACACTTTCTACAAAAAAGAAATGTGAAATATAAGGTGACATGCTTGGATAAATGAATCACTTTTTATATTTTTCATGGAGTTTCATATTAAATTTTTAAAACTTAGTCAAACTATTTTATAAATAGTCATTGAAATTTTTTTTGAACCAATATGAGTTCTATTAAGATCTGAACATCATATTTTAACATAATACTAGGAAAATATTCCAGAAATTCATCCACAAATTCACGAACAATATTCATATCATTGATCTTAAGTTTATTCATAACCATTTGAGATACAAATATATTATTAATTGGAATTAATACTTCTATAGTAGTTGTAATATCAATTGTATGTCCATACTTATCATCACATTGGTATACATTAATATGATGGTTTTAGATATCAAAGGTAACATTCTTTCCTAAAAAATTGTTGTCCAATTTATAAAAATAATGATAATCTCTACCTAAATGACATAAAACTCATCTATAGGAAGAATGAAAATATTTTCACGAAGAACATTCCAAAAAAAATTTAACCAGATTGAAATTATAGACATTAAATTAAATCATCATACCATTTTTGGATTATACCTCTAATTCCACATATAATCAACTAGGATGAAAATTTATACCCTTAAAAATTTATTCAAATAACAATAATGGGTAGATATAAAATAAAATAGAGATTTTTAGTTTTAGATTTGATGCAATATATACCGTTCACCATGTTTTTACTCCACCCCCATTTAATAGTGATTACATGATAGTTTCCCTTGTCCATAAACTTCATAGGTTGCAGACGTTGATGAACTTAACATATAGTTTTGGAAGTCACTGAAAATTCCATTTTAATTTTTCAATTTTTAAATAAAAATAATTATTGTTTAATGTTAACCTTACAATAACTAGACCAAAAAAACCACCATGATCAAAATTCAATAACACATGGAAAAATGAAGGTCCGAAATTTGAAATTCAACCAAACCATGTGTCATCAGATCACCACTGAAGAACACCAAACATTAAATGGAGCTTTCAATAGGAAATCAATGTCATCACTAAAAATAATACCATTATCACCTCCATAGAACAAAAAATTACCACAATAACTGACAAAACAGAAATAGGAAGCCAATAACTATCTCAAAGACTCACAACCGCTCGATCAATGGTGTTAAAATTATGGAGGCCTCACAAGAATATCACACTAGAAACCATTATGTCATCATTGAGGGATATGAATACCGCAACGACCAATAAACCATATACCCATTAACATAAAAACCGAAAAAATTGTTAATAACAATTTATAATATAAAAAATAAAGAACCCAAGAAACATCACTGTAAATATCAAAAACATATCAGATAATGGAGAGGAATTTGGAACTAGAGAAGCTGAGAAGTGCATCATAGAGGAAACTATAATAGCCAATAGTTGCATAAGAAGGGCAACTAGAGTAGCTGATAGGTCCATTATAAATGAAGCTAGAGTAGTTGGTATGAACATCAGATAGACAAGAACACCCAACCAATACTATATAAAATTACATATAGAATCAACCAACATTAGATGTAGATCAAAACCCATCAGAGATGATAAACTTATATTAGTTGGTTGGATCAGATAAAATGTCCATAAACAATGCATAGATCTGAACCCATGTAACCTCTAGATGATGATGAAGGCCATAAATATGAACCCTCACCACCACTGAATGATATTGAATGTCATCAATGTTTAAAACATAGTGGCAGGATGAACCATTTTCACTAGTATAATAATGAGACACCATAATCACTTGATGATCCCATTCCACTCAAGGATGTGATGCAACCATTGTAGGTAAAGGGTGATGTAGCTGAAGCAGCAACCCGTCAAAATTTAGTGGAATGTAAAGGATGTCTCCACCCAATTGCATTATAACCTAAATTTTCCTACCACATAAAAAATAAAATTTTTGACGACCTACCATTCCTTATGAAAATAGTTTTTACCCCATAATGAAATTTCATTCATAATTATTCCCAAAAATAGAACATAAAGGAATGTATATCTTTTTCAACACATAGTTTTTAGATTTTCATATAAACTCTATATTGATAATTATTATAAAATCCATGTGATTGATATATAACTCCAACATCCATTTTAACCTTTATTTCAAAACCAAAAATCCATTCATAGCTACTGAAGTCTCATATCACTAATTCCCCTATGAGACATGGCTTTATGCCACCAAATATTTAGTCAGCCTTAATTTCATGTGGGATGAATGTACCTCAAGAATACCTATAAATTCCTACAAAATATCCTTTTAGGTACCAAAAAATTCATCATCCCCTTTTATTTTCACAACAAATTATTTCTCCATATTCATCTGATGAATATGAGGAAATTACTTATTGAAAAATAAGATCATAATCTTCTCCCAATCCATGGATTAAATTTCACCATTTTGCATTATATTGATGATTAGATTTTACCAATGATCTACATCACCTTCTAAACAATAAATATGAAGAATGAATATTTCATGTTCTAAACATTAGTGAACAAAAAATATTTTTTTTGTGGTTCTAGTCCATTTTTTAGAAATAAGGGATCTGAAGACGCATTAAAATAAGGTTGGGGTTTCCTTGTAGATGAATCAGAAGTATGTTGAACCCCAATTTTCTCATTTGTAAGTCAAGAATGATTCCAATATTGAGAATGTTGGGTGAGTATAGAAATGATATATTTCATTACATCTCCCATACAATTCATATTATCATGTGATGAATAATTCAATTACATTCACACTCACCATTGGCGTGGTTCCTATTACTTCCATCCATTTACTAAAAACAAATAGCACAGATTGAGAAAACATATTCACAATGGGAAACTTCCTAATAATGGAATCACTAATAGTATTTATACATTATTCCACCTTATAATAACTATTTATCCTCAATTTCACCACATGTTATTCGTAGAAAACATCTCATTAAATACTTAATGATGGTTTATAATGAGTTTATGAATTTCAAAATAATATACCTCGATAGTATGAAACTAGTTTTCTAATAAGGCTCATTATTATACAGTAGTTCCCAATCTAGTACAATATAATATGATTAATTCATTTTTTTACACATATATAAATCTTTTACATATAAATATAAACATTAATTATCCAGTAAAGTAGTTATTACATGGTAAACACTCATGCCTTCATTTAAAAAATGTCATTGACATTTTCCAATACTTTGTCTTATCCTTAGGCTTGTCCTTCGAGAAATTTCCTTTGACATATAACTTTGATTTTAATTTCCTAGTTTCTTATGGTTAAATAAAATTTTTCTATGATAACTACTATAGTGAACCTCATGTATCAAACATCTAAATTACATTTATTTTTTAGAACATATAACACATTATACCAACAGATTTCCCGTGATCGACTTACTTTAGTGGTTCTAGAAACATGGAAACATAATCACTAGTACACATGTGAGCTAAAATATGTTCAACGTGGTTCTCCATAACTATAACCCTTATTACACACAAAATAAATAGTAACTATGTTCCTAAAATATGGAATGGTTACATTAAATGTGGTGATATTATTTTTCCATTAAGGGTAAACATGTGAGATATATAAGTATAATCTTGATGACATGATTATGAAAACATGATCATTACACAATAAAATAATACCATGGATATCCATTAGCGTAGTCAAGATAACTTCCATAATAATTGTTAGTTCATTATAAATTATTCTCATGGTAATCAGTAGAACAAGACATGAAATAATAACATATGTATACGACCTATAATTGTGCAATACACATAAGCATATAAAATCATTTCTATATTATTTAAGGATTAATTTAAAGTCCATTATAGTGGAATCAATAAAATCACCAAACCATATTAGTAGTCAAGGTTCACTCCCCTAACCATATTATCCAAAAAAAGATATTTATAGAATCGATTCCACTCCTCATTTAATCCATGTCTATCGCATGATATAAAAATCATTACTCAATCCCTTGGATCTAGATATAGGTCCCACATGTCTCATAATGAAATTGTAATAATTTCTACGATAAGATCATAACAATATATCACATATTAACCAATGAAATGAATTGGGAATCATAAACATGTGTACATATATTAACATGTTGAAAGATATAGGTTTAATAATCAATTCACCAAACCATAAACCAATAAAATAAGTGGTTTTCATATATATTTAACCCTTGGAAGAGAAACAAGTATCACTTAAATCATATGATAAAAAATTTACCATCAGAATAATAAAGAATAATGGTACACTTGGATCAAATCCTATGAAAGGATTGAGTAACACCAATTGGTTTCATCATAGATGGAAACTAATTTTGAAATATATTTTGGAAAAATTTCAAGAAGAAAATATCAATTTCTCATTGAAAAATGCTTTTTAAAACACCAACCAATTTTTAAAACCATTTTCGTAGATAATAACATCAAAAAAGGTAAATAAAAATTTTAAATTAATTTAATTCTTCTAAATTTCTAAAATAAAATTAAAATAACATTTTAATATATGTTAGAAAACATTTTTATAATTTTTTTTGATTACATCAGATTTCGGCTCGAAGATATAAATAAAGTTTGAATTTCTTATAAAACAATCTTTATAAAAATATGTACCACATAGTGGGAAAATCATACCACTAAAATTGGATATAATAAATTAATCATATATAAATAGACAATAAAAAATTATTGGTGAGTAAGGCCTAAGACTTACTAAAATATAGGTGGATGAGATATCCAATTATCTTAAATATTAAATGTCATATTACACTTTTAGAAATAAAATATAATAGAAATAATTTTATTATACATATATTAAAAAATTATTTTATTATATCATTCTAAAAAATATTTCATAATGATATTTTTTATCATTTAATTAATAAATCAATGGTAATGGTATGTTTTGGTTAATAAAAGTTTGGTTTTTCCCTTGTATTTTGATTTGTTATATTTTTTTCTTCTTAACTATTTCCTAATATAATAATATATATAATGAAAAACATGATGTAAATGTCATTTATATTTAGTAAATATTTATTTATAATACTCTATAAAAGATATACATATGAAATGAAATACAATGTTTATGAAGATGGTAAGTCATTCGTATACGTGAACTTTGTTTCCATATTTTTGGCGTATTAAAATAAACAATAGAATTAAATGATATATATATATATGATAATTTAATTATAATTATTATTTAATATATGTCACTTATTTATTTTAAACTCTCCCTAAATACATTAAATTTAATCCTTTAATGAATCAAATCACTTTGGAGAGGTAGTAGTCTATACCTCCTCAAATGAAGTTATCATATTCCCACAAAATAGAAACCATGAAGCTAGATGTGATATAACAATTCAAAAATAAATAAAATCATAAATATAACATATATCAAATACATACATTATAAACATAACTATTAAAAACCATTAAATGTGGTAATGGAATAATAAATCATATCAGTTCTCAATGTGGTAGTTCGTCATTCACACAAATAATTATGTGTTATCCCATTTGATTGAAGTGTGTGTGAGTGTAGGAAGTTCATTTAAAATAAAAACATGTTAATATATTATGGATAATTAGGGTATTATAATAATATTGTAAAAATTTGACATCATGTGGTGTATAAAGAAATAAAACTAAATTTTATATCAAGGATGTTATATATTCCTTGGAAAACTCTTTTAGGATTCCACTAATGGGATTCCTTGGATGACTTTTTTTCCAATTGGATTCTTATTAGATGGAGGGAATATTGGAGCTTATTCTAGTATGTTTTTATGATGAAAAATATTTTATATATCTGAATATGTTATGAGGTGGGGGTTACCTTCTATATTGTGGGAAAAGTACACAACTATATGTTTTGAAATTAAATTCTCTTATCTTTATATTATTACCAAAAATGATGATTTCATAAAAAAAATTATAAATGAACAATTAAGGTAAAAATATATCTATAAAAATAGTTTTGGAAAGGTTTATGTTCATTCTTACTCCTTATATTATATGTTTATTCATTATAAAAACTCACTTTTACCATAATCATTATAATTAAATCTGACTTTTTTTAATAATCACATTGCTCAAAAATTAAGATGGGCATGTTGAAAATATTAATTATCTAGATTTAAAACATTGAATCCATTTTTTTTCAGATTCTAATAATAGGACTAACTTAAATTAACTTAAAATTAATCCTCTATATGGGATGAGACTATGGGTCTTTAAAGTGAAAAAGTTCAAAATATTTAAATGTTTTTACATTCAATTTCAACATGGAATTGGTTACAGTAATCAATGTTTGTTTAATGGATTTTTTTGATATAATTAAAATCTCTAATCTATAAAAATATAATTTTACTATATAAATAAATAATATATTAATACTTTTTTATTTGAAATTTATTATTTATACCATTCATCCAAAAAAAATAAATATTTCCATAAATGATAATAAAATGACACTAAAAAATACCAACATTCTGAATTATAAAATAAAATTTATTTTTTGATCATAAATTTCTAAAAGTATCTTAATTAATGTATAATATTGTTCATAGAAAGACATAAATTTAGTTAATTTGAGAAAATGGTGTCTTTTTAAAACATACTAACTTTTATGAGATGAAATATTTCATTATTAATATGTTTTATTTATACGAATGCAATATAAATCATATTTAAATAGTATTTATTTCGACTTATATTACTATGTGTAATGACTGTTATAATTTTTTATTTCAAATAATTATAAAAACAAAACATTGTTTTGTACAAAAATAATGTTTTGTGTAACTCGTGCTAAGACAACATTTCATATTGAAAAAGCATAACATGCTTTAACCTATAAAATGTTTTAAACGTGGTAATTCATGATAACAAATACATCAAAAAAATTAGTTTAATAGTAAAATATTCACAAAAACATGGGGGTCATAGTAATCAAACACAAGAATCAATGAGATAAAGCTCCTTCTAGATATAAAATTGGAAATATCATAAGTATATTTTGTAATTATGACTATTTGATGCACAAGTTTTGTTACATCATGCATTGATATCAATTTTTTATATAGTTTGTTTTAATTGTTTTACAACGATCTATCTTGTGGAACTAATGAAGTTATCGATAGAACATATACCTTAGACCATTGAGATTGTAATTTTATATGAATGTAAAAGGGAATGGAATTTAATATTTCATTCAGGGTATCTCACTCTATTTGGAGTCAAATTTGAATGAAAATTTTTGGTTCTGTAAATGAATCTCTTTGATGTGATTCTCGGAATGCATTGGATGGTTCTTTTCAAGGAGCACAACATTAGTTGTCGTCATGGAGTAAATTTTTTTAGAACTCGATGGGAGTAATCAGGTCTCTCATGGTGGATGATATACTCGTTTTAGGCGAGCTAGAATTCAAAATATATATTTTAGATTTCCCAGTTTTCAGATCACTTGTAGTTTGTTGTTGGAATGTGGTTGATGTTCTAAGAGTGGTAAGATCAAAATATTGATGTAGATGCATAATTACAAGAGGGGGTGAATTTTATGTTTAAAAACCATACCCTTATAAGCCTAAAAGTAAATATATATTTAACTGAGTTAAACAAGGTGGATTCACAAACACTATTTGGTTCTTAACTATGACAAAATCTTGGTTTGGATCCAAATATATGGATCTGAATAAGAAAATTACAGAAAACTTTTATAGGGAAGCTTCTACCTTAAAGCATATATAATCTTATTTATCAAAGTATATATGAATAAGAATGTATAAGAATGTTATACATTATTTCATTTAAAAAATTGAAATGAAAATAAAAGTTGTAACAAAAACAAGTAATCAAGTAGGAAATCTTTTATCCCAAAGAAAAGCTAATCCAAAAACATTTGATAAATGTCCCTTGATTTATAATTTTATGAAATTTGGAATTACCCACACAAGGGTAAGTCCTTCTAGTTAAATAAGGTTTTATTATGACTTATCAATTCCACTACATTTAGAAAATTTCAAATTCATTTTCTTAAGGTAAGTCGTTTTTCCTAAGAGTTATCTTAATAATGAAAATTTTTCTTCCCCATGGAAATTTTATCATTAACTATGTTTTCATTGTTCATTTTATAGTTTCCCTAAATCTAATTCATTTTATTCCTAAGTATAAAATTTCATTTCACATATAAAACCTTGGAATTATATAAATCCTTTGTTATATAGAATTATATATTCAAACAATGAATTCTCTAAAATTCAACCACTGAATTCTCTGAAACTCAGACTCTGAATTCTCTGAAATTCAGACTCATAATTCTATGAAAATTAGACTATGAATACTTTATAATTCATAATCGGAATTCCATAGAATTCACACTACAAATTCCTCAAAATTGGCCTCCGAATTCTTATAAATTCAGACTATGAATTCATACAAATGAATAATCTGAATTCCTTAGAATTAAGACTCTGAATTCATCAGAATTCCATCTCTGAATTACATAGAATTTAGATTCCAAATTCCTTAGAATTCAGACTCCAAATTAATTGGTATTCAAAATCTAAAATCTATCTAATTTAGGTTCTGAATTCTTTGGAAAACAGAATCTGAATATTTATAAATAATAGACTTTGAATGCTTATTTGGTTAGACTTTAAACTTTTTTTTCGTAGACTCTGAAAAATGGTTTTTGTTATGAAACCTTATTTTTCTTATGCTTGTTATATTTATGAAATGATGTCATATCATATATTTTATAACTAAATTTTGTTTGAGTTACACATGTACATGTGCCTCCAAGATTCAATGAAAAATATTACCATTGGAGGAGGGAGTAGACCGTTGACGAAGTGCCTATAAATAAGAGTTCATTTGAACAAGCTCATGGGATTGTGAATTATATAGTAATTTCATGTGGCTAAGGTGATTTCTAGAGAGAGATATTTTCATTCCTTATGTGTACTAAATATCTTGTTTCGATTTCTTCGTGTGACTTCGATTGTTGTTGTGTACAATAGAGGGCTTCCGTGGATCGGAAAATAGAGGTAATGACTACCTTAATGTTCAAGGAATTTCATGGATAGGAATACATAGGTTCTTACTTCCTCAATTTTCAAGGGCATGCAAGGATATCAAGACATATTCTGATATTCCTATTGATGGATTACCCTTGTGTGGGTAATAACGACATTCTTTAAAGTATATATTAGGGGACCATTATCCAAGGTTATTGGATACCTACCTCTTTGGGTTAAAAGATTTCATAATTGTTACTTGTTTTGTTTTGAGTTTATTTCTGCTGTTTTTTTTAAAAATGATTGAAGTATAACATTCATATAAATTATTTTTCCTTTTTATTCTATGATAAGTATTATTTTATATGCATTAATGTAGAATATATTCCTTATAAACGTTCATTTAGTTTCATTTCTAGAATCATTTTTCCAGATTCTAGAACATTTTAGAACTAAAAGATGTCTTATGAATTTATCTTGTTTAACATGGTAAAAATTATTTTTAATAAGGTGAAAAATGAATTTTTTTTAAATGTACAATTCACCCCCTCATGTAATTGGGCATATAAATTCATATTTTGATCCTACAATTGGTATCGAAGGAGGTATATGAAGTACTTATATACACATATAAGTTTTCTTGCTCAAGATTTCATTTTTCTAAAACTTTTTTTTTCTTTGGGATTTTTATATTTGTTTAAAATCTTCTACTATTAACAAGTTTCTATGGAAAGATATTTTCATTTAGATGATAGGAATAAATGTTTTCTTTGATTTAAAATCTAAGTTCTACTAGACCACCTATATTTAATGGGAATGATTATTAATATTAGGGAGATCGTATGAATACTTTTGTTATTAATACTAGAGTGGAAAATTGTTTAATGCTTACTGAAGATTATAAAATTCATGAAAAGGAAGTCAACACATTTACCAATCATGAAAAGTCAAAATATCAACAAAATAACAAGGTACCCAATAAATTTTGTGTTCAATGACCAAGAAATTATATAGTCATATTTCTTCTTGTGAAGGTAGTAACTATATCAGGAATAAGTTAGAGGTTACTTATTTTTATACATCCCATATTATAGATACTAGAAGAGATATGCTTAGAGAAGAATATCATATATTTTTATTTGCTTATAGAGAACCAGTATTTAAAGTAAAATAATGTTTTATGAAAATTGTAAATAGTCTACAATCTATGGGTGAGAAAGGTTTTGATGATGAGGCACTTGTGAACAAGATTATAGATATCATGCCTAATTAGTGTAAATCTAAGAGAACAACTATTGTTGAGAATATAAAATTATCTCAAATTAATCTTGATAATATTTTTAGAACTCTTATTCAACATAAGATAAGAATAAAAGTATATGCTGATATGAATAAGAAGAAAAATGGTAATGGAAGTTTCTCCTATAATACTACTAAATCTAACACATCAGAAATGGTAACGAGATCTAAGTCTAATAAAGCTACTGTTTTATCTCAATCTAGTTAAAGCGATTAGATTGAAAATGATTTAGATAATCTTTCTTGAAGGATTAACAAGATAGTAGGAAAGAAATACTTTCAATATAGATACTAGAAGAAAGAATAAAAAAACAAGAAATACTTGAATGTCACTTGTTATGAATGGAAAAGAGTAGGGAATATCAGACCGTATTTTCCAAGGCATAAGAAAAACGATAGAATGGAAAAGCATTATGAATGGGAAAAAAAGAAATACTACAATACTAAGAAGATAAGACTGTTTTGAAACACAATGGAAAATGGAGAGCCAATGGTGGATAATCTTTTAATGAATCCTCAGAGTAAGAATCTTCTGATCAGAAGAAGCTTGTTCTACTAGCCCAAATACCCACTGGAAATGATTGCCTAATTGACATGGTACACATTGGAAAATATTTCACTAATGTATCCTTCAATAAAAATTATCCTAATGAAAAATACTATAAGTATTCAGATGAATAATCTTCTTCTGATAAAGATAATATATTACCTACTTATGAATAAGTATCTAGTTTTTCAAAACCTTTTGAGAATGGAAATTCTAAACTCAAGAAAAATATTACTAATGAAAATTATAGAATTTTTATTTTAACAAAAGGTGTATCATATATTCATAAATATCTTGAAAATTAATTTTGTAAAAATTAAAAGTATTTCCAAAAACCTTGAGGAATTTATTTCTGAGAAGGATAAACTTTATAATGATCTTGAAAATGTAATTTCTAAGAAAAAAATTTTAGAGACTAACTGTGGTTCTAAAAGTAATGTTTTTGAGGATAAAAACATGGTTATTAAAAAAAGTCAGAAATATTTTCCTTAAGGAAGTGTTTATCAAACATTACCTCTATTGAGGAAAACGTTGATAAGATTTATTCCCAAATTCAACCTCTATTGAATAGTTCCAGAATTGGTTATTCTCATTATAATCCAGTTATTAGTAATAATTATTTTTTTCCTCAATGTAATCCATTATTCACTAAATGTTAGTGTTGTGGACATTGGGAAAAAATTGTTCTTTAAATAAAACCTAGTGTTTAGGTTTTCATAAATATTATTTTTCTAACAAAATGTGGATTCCGAAAATCTTTCTTTCTAAATATTATAGATCCTTGAAAATTTAGACTGGGAGTCTAATACTCTTATTTTTTAGAAAAAATGATAGTACCGACATCAATACATGGTATATGTATAATGGAAGTTCCTAGAATATGACGGTAACAAAAATTTCATTGAAAAGATTATCAAGATGAAATGAGGAAATGTAAATTTTGAGGATAATGATCAGGGAGAAATTATTGGAATAAATAACATTGTTCTTCTTGTAAAAACATTGATATAAAATGTTTAATTTTTATGGGTCTTAATGACAACCTCATTCGCATATGTCAATAATGTGATGAAGGTTACCAAGTGAATTTTATGAATGATAAGGGATTAGTACACAATTCCATGGAAGAGTTTATTCTTTCTGCCCGTAGGAAAGATATTTATACGAACTAAACATAGAATACCTTAGGACACAATACCTACCTTTCCTTAGTGTAAAGAATGATAATTCTTGGTTATGTCATTGACGGTTATGAAACTGTAACCTTAGGAACCTATGTAAACTCTCTAAGAAGAGACTTTTGAAGGATCTACTGGAGATTATATTTTATTCTTCACAAGTTTGTGATCCTTGTCAATATGGAAAGAAACACAAATCATGTTTTACGTCAATTTCTGATGTCTCAACTACTAAGGCATTATAGTTCGTGCATATGGATCTTTTTGTTATAACACAAACTGAAAGATTTGGAAGAAAATATTTGTTATTTTTCTTAGTTGAGGATTACACTAGATTAAAATAGATATATTTTATAAAAATTAAATTTGAAGCTTTTTCTTACTTTAAAATCTTTATAGTCCAAGTTAAAAATGAGAAAAACCATCCATTGAAAACTATTCATAATGGTCATAAAGGAGAATATCAAAATTCTGATTTTGAAATTGTTTATAGTAAAAAATTCATTACTCATAACTGCTCAGCACCAAGAACTACTAAAAAATATGGTGTTGTTGAAAGAAGAAATCTAATTCTTCCATAGATAACTAGAGTATTGTTGAGGGAATTTTCTATAGCTATTCATTTTTGTGCTAAATCTGTAAGAACTGGTTGTCATACTATAAATCGAGTTTAAATTACACCTTTTCTTAACAAAACACCTTTACAAATTGTGGAATGGTAGAAAATCTAAACATTCATACTTGAAGGTATTTGGTTGCAAAGTATTTATTCTGAATACTAAAGAAAGATTATATAAATTCGCACCAAAATCTGAGGAAAGAATTTTCCTAGGCTACTCCATAACTTCTAATGCTTATAAAGTTTTTAATAAAAGTATTTGTACTGTTAAAGAAACAGAACATGTTAAGTTTGATGAAGCTGATCCTTTTTTTTAAACAACCTCAACCTACATCCTCGGTTGTGTATTCAAAAACTGATTATCAACCCTTGATAGAATATCCTTATAATTAGGAAAATGTTCAAGAAAATGTTTCTAAAACATTTTCCCCAGAAGATTTCTGACATCATTTTGATGAACATGTTATACAAAACCCAAATCAGTGTTTCTTAAGAATAATACTAGTGATAGTATCATAGGATATGTAAAACAACCTATAAGGACTAGATGTTTCTTAATAAATGAAGTATAACATCAATAATTCCATTCCCGATTCAAACCAAAAAAGCACTTATGATGATTTAGGTGATGATGATTGGATAAAATCAATAATGGATGAGCTAAATGAATTAAAAAGGAATAATGACTATAAATTGGTTGAAAGACCTATGTAAACATCTATTATTGGAGTAAAATGGGTCTTCAGAAAAAGGTGTGATCAAAATGGAATCATAGTAAGAAATAAGGCTAGATTAGTTGCTAAAGGCTATAATCAACAAGAAGGGATAGTGTATAAAGAACCCTATGCCTTAGAAAGTAGACTTGAATCTATCTGTATTTTACTATCCTTTGCAGTAATCATGAACTTTATAGTGTTTCGAATGGATGTTAAATGTTCTTTCCTTAATGGATATGCTCAAGATGTTGTTTTGTGGAACAACATCCTAGTTTTGAAGTCCCAAAACATCCTTATCATGTTTTTAGACATACCAACGCATTATATGTACCTAAACAAGCCCCAAGAGCTTGGTATGATTGACATAAATGATTTTAGTTATAAAACAATTATGTTACGAGAAATGGTGATCCAATACATTTTAAAAATAATGATAAGAAAAATGTTTTGAATGTTAATATTTATGTTGATGGCATTATATTTAGTTAAACTTAGAAACATTTAACCAATTCATCTACATATATAATTAAATATGAGTTTGAAATGAGTATGATGGGTGAGTTAACATTTTTCCTATGTTTTTAAATTTCTTAAAAACCCATGAGGAAATTATATATATCAACATAAGTATACTAAGGTACCTCATTAAAAGTATGGATATGGAAACCGTAAGAGTATTAATACTCCTAATGGTACCTAAAATTCACTTTATCTTGATGAAGCTGGGAAACCAGTAGATCAAACATCATTTTCAGGTGTTATACGATATTTACTATACATGGTATCTTTTCATCCAGACATAATGTTTTTAGTATGCCTATGTGCACGATATCAATTCAATCCTATGGAATCTCATTTAAAATAAATGAAATGAATTTTTGGCTATTTAAAGGGATCCATGGATTTAGGACCCTTCTATACTTCTAGAAATGATTTTATTTTTTAAAAAAAAATTCGGATGCTGATTTTGGTTGATGTAGAATTGATTGAAAAAGTACATCTGGAACCTGTCATTTCATAAAAAATTCATTAGTTTTAGGGTCATGCGAAAATCAACACTCAGTAACACATTCCACTACTGATGCTGAATTTGTATTAGTTGGATGTTGATGTACTCATGTGTTCTGAATGCAAAAAATAGTCACAGACTATTGTATGAGTTTTTCCAAAACACAAATATTGTGTGGTAACACTAGTGCCATTACCCTAATTAAAAATCATGCACATCACTCTCGTAAAAGACACACAGATATTAGGCAACACTTTCATAAGGAGAACACAAATAAAGTTATCATTCATCAATTTATCGAAACACAAGATCATGTTGTTGAGATTTTCACATAATCATTACCCTACAATAGATTTCAATACATTTAACAGAAGTTAGGAATGATAACCATAAGGTAATCTTCCATATTAACTTCTGGTTTAAACATATCTCTTTGAAGTAATAAACTCCATTTCATTGGGGGAGTACATTTTCTTGTTAGTCAAAACAATTTCTCCGTATTTTTAAAATATTCCTTTCTCAAATTTTTTTATCTGAAATTTCCCTTTCTCAAATTTTTCTTAATCAAAATTTATCATATTCAAATTTTTCTGTAGTCAAAATTTTTGTAATAAAAATTTTGAAATCAAATGCTTTTATTCAATTTTATCGTATTTAATTTTTTGAACCAAATTTGTTTAATTTTTTATTAAAATATAAAGTTTTTTATGAAGAATTTTCTTCAATACAGATAAGTGTCATAGAAATCTGTAGGGTTTGTTTCCCTTCTTAATTTTTTGTAATCAACTTTTTACATGTTGTTATTTTCATTATATTGAAAAATATTCCGATTCAATTTTCCTTAAATCTGAATTTTTATTTTAAAAACCTCAAATGATCGGAACTTACCAAATTCCTACTTCATCTATAATCTCAACCATCATATCTGATAAAGAGAATTTAAACTATTGTATCAATCAAGGAAGATAAACCATTGCATCAAACACTTATATAATGACCCCTGATGATTTTCCACATCACTCTTCAAAGCCTGGGCGTGATGAAGTTATACTCCTCTACTTATGGTCGTTCTAAATCATCTTGTTTTCTTAAATTATGAATGTCTATATGAGCTTCTCCTTAGAAATAAATTTCACTAGTAAAGGAAATCCATACATGGAAGATATATAGATAAAGTACAATTGATATGAAATTTTATGATAATTATGATTATATTATTTCAAAGAATATCAAGTTGAATGGTTAAGAGAGCCTATATGTATCCAAACCGAAGGAACGTGATACCATTTATCTGGTGTTTTTGGTTGAATTATATGAATCTACATGTTTCTACAATTAATGATTTAGAGACATGTTTTCCTTCAAGATTTATGGAAATACCTACTCTCATTCCTATAGTAAGGCTGACAATCTGGTTAGAATTCCATATGACGGTGAAGCAGAATTTTTCACCAACAAGTTACCAGATGTTTTTGAATCGTTCGATAAGTAATTGTCTTTAGATATCCTTGGATTGAAAGAAGTAAAGACATAAAAAATATTCATCTCTATGAAAACGTCTGAATTCATTAGTTACGGTTTTAGGGATTTCTTATTTCGAGAAAAGGTGACAAGGATACCCTAAAGAAGAGTGATATTTATGCCTTGGACTTTTTGGTCAATTTTATAAAGATTAATTTGTTGATTCATCTTTTACTTATGATTGATAATATCTAGAATGGAACTCTGAAATCTCAAATGATCATGTATTTGGTTATTATCACGAATATTATAGTCCTTTTTCTAGAATCGTTTAAACTTACTTGCATTTCTATACCAAGGAATTTCAATGTAATGTTATTTAGTGACGATACTCTAAGGAGAATAAATATTGGTTTTTTTAGTGGGTTAGGAGAATTATATGAATTTTTTGAAGCTAAAATTGAAGATCTATCAAAGAAACCAGAAGTTTCTGAAACTTCTAAGAAGGGTGGAAATAAGAGGAAGGCGAAGGAACCCAAAGATAAAGAAAAAACTATTGTGGATATGGAAAGTCAATCATCACCACCTAAAACAATGAAGAAAAAGATTTATCCATATGAAGTGGTTTATAAGTGGAGAGAAGACTAGTTGAATAAGATGGAAGGGGATCCATGTTTTTCCTTAGACCATGCTGAGGCAAAAGAATTAAAATTGAAAGCTTTTGAGGATCTTGAGAAGCAAGAGAAAGGAAAAAAGCCGAGGATGATTATGTCGGAGGCTGAATTCATTTAATACATTCTCATGGATGCTAAGAATTCCTCTGTAAAAATTCAGGTACCGAAATCCTTTTTTGAAGAATCACTTCTAATGACTTCAAAAAAGAAGATGGCGATTTCGTAACCAGAATAAGGAGAAAAAATAGCTCAAGAAGATGAAGTAGAAGATGAAGAAGAAGGAAGTGGTGATACCATTGACAAAATTAGACTAGTGGAAGAATATCATGATAAGGAGATTCCTTGTGAAAAACTATCAATCCATACATCCAAAGCTGAATCCTCAAAACATGCTACCCCATGAAAAGGAAAAAAGGGTGAGGAAGAAGTGAATAAATTATCTGATGAAGTGAGTAGCAACCATGAATTTGTTTAGTCTGAGGATCTTCTGGTATCTACCAAGAAATAAAATCTTGAGGAATACATGGTTTTTCAATTATTAGATAGTGAACATGAAATGCAGAATGCATAACAGTTCATTTAGAGAGCTGATAATGGAACATAGGTGTGGGTTGATACACCTAGGAAATATGTTGTGAAAAACTAACGATTTTGGAGGTTCATAGAAAAGGAAAGATGAAGAGATGTTAATGGAATCCTCACCAACCAAACAGTCTGATTCGAAATCATCCTCTCTTGGACATGATTTTTCTGTTCAATCTATGGAATAGATGGTTGATATTATTCCCTTATTTTTGAGTGTAGAATCGAGGTGATAGATAATTCAGTACTTGATTAATTAGAAATTTGATTCTTTCCCCATGATTATTGATATTTTTGTCCAGAATTAGGTAGATTTCAAAGCATTATTTATTAGATATGAATGCCACAAAATATTGAGAAAGGAATTCGCAAAAAGGTCATGGAAAATAATCGAAGAGATGAGAATCCTTGATGATTTCCAAGAAAGTGTGAAGGATGATTTTGAAATCGAAGGTTGGACGTTTAATGATCATACAAAGTGTTTTGACTAAAAGAAAATCCTCGAACATTCAACTCAGAAGTAGGTTATCAAGGATCTAAATGAGAATCTTAATTCAGTGGCAATAAATCCGAAGAGGGAAAGGGATCTCGGAATAGAGATTAATAAAATCTTAAAAAGCAATAAGATCTATTAAAAACTCTTGCAGGAATTATTAAGGGTCAAGAAGAAGATATCAATGCCTTAGGGAAGAAAAATTAAGATCAATACCAGCTACTCAATTGTGATGAAGAAGATCACAAAAAGCTTAAGAAGCTAAAAACTATTGCGAAGAAGCTAATGTTTTATGATAAAAAAGGATATGTTTTCCCAATCCAATTTTTTTCCTCTTGGTACAAATATTTATAATCATAATTAAATTTGGGTTATAATTCAGATATTTTATTACTTAGTACTAAAATGTCTGGTTCCAAATTTTTTCCCATTCCCTTTATTCCTTTTTGAAAATCACAAAGGGTGTATGTTCTAGCCGTAATAGAAGTGTTTTTGTGGTTGTACCCAACATTAATTTTAGCATTAACAATGATCAATTTAGGATCCGGCATGATAATGAAATGCTAGATCATCTAAATAGTATGAAGAATGAAAAATAAAATATTGGTGTCCCAGAACCATACATATGATCATCATATGTTGGTTATAAATAATTTAATTAATTGACAAGGATTACATTGATAGAATTGTTTCTTCATTGATGTTTATGATCACAATTGGATGTGATCCTTTATTGAGTCATAGAATCCAAGTGTAGGATTCCTCTAGTGGTGATCCACATGTGCTTCACGTATCTCTGGACGTTGCCGAAAGGATCATCAGATGCTCGCGTGGAAGAGCCCTTTCATGGGATGTTCGCCTTCAATATTCTTGATTCGATGGAGGAGGATCTCTCTCTAATAGCTAGAGATCATTCTTGGAAGAGAAGGATTCTCCTTTGGCTTGAGTGCTTTCTCTAGATTTGTTGTGCACAACCACCAAAAATGTCTAGGCTAATGAGAAATACATAATTGGGATTTTTATTTAGATAGAATTATAAAATGAATTAATTACCATAAATCATTTGATCATTAAATTTAATTCATAGTAATACCCCATGTCTAATAATAACAGTTGACTATTATTATTATCTAACATGCTCCCAGAAAATTGCACCTAATATTTATTAATTAAATATATAATATTATTTTCATAAATTCCCATAAAAAATACAAGAAGTGTATATTTAATATACACGGCATGTAATTTTGTATTTCCATTTTTATTTATTTCCTCCACCACATTTATTAGACCATGAATAATGGCTATTTATTTCTAAAATAAATATCACTGTATTACCCTCTAATAAATATATTATGTCTCCCACAATATATTCTCCCGAACAAACAGTGTCGAAACAAATGCGATCAGGAATTCATGAATAACTATTTGATCACATTCGGGAATAATATTTATTCAAGTTTTTAAATTAATATTTAACTGATATACTTAGACACACTTAGTGTGTGACCCTCTAGGTCTCTTTCTTAGTGGCATTAGGCGGAGTCTGCCTAAATTCCAAGGATAGCGTCTAGAAACATGTCAAGGACCCTATAGAGAAAGAAGTTATTTCCGCAATGACATGTCACCTCTTACAAATACTTACCCTGTAATGTAACCCCTTTTCCTCGATATCTCCAATCAAGTGGGTTTCAGGCTAGTGAAACCAATCCATGTGCTTGATTATTCATTCTTTGACATTCCAGAATGGAACATTCCAATTCCTCACTATGGCCATAGATTTATTAGACAGTATCAATTCCATCAAAGGGTGGAGATATTTACTTCCATTGTGGAATAGAAGGGAAAAATCCATTCTCGCATTATCTATTAATGTAGTATCACTCGTGATGCACCCAATGTATCCCACCTTGTTGCGAACAGTGTGTCATCATTATTTTCTTCAATACATCTATGTGAATGAGTTGTAATACACATTAATAGTAATCTTGAAGTCTATGGATCAATACACACGTCCATAGATAGGAACATCCAATGACACCTCGAAATGATGATTTCCTACGGGAGGGTCTCATTCTCATGATATACTCCTAGATATTTCTAAGGGATCACACCAAGAGAAGGTGCCTCAATGTTTTATGAGTCCTCACACCTAATGACCTGTAGTATTTGTGTCCCCCAAATAACATCATCTGACCATAGAACATATATTCAAAATAGTGTTATGGAACATCCGGGTTCTCATCATAGTAGGAATGCGCTATGATCCTTTAATGAAACATTTATCCTGAAGACATTATCCAATGCATTGTCACGAAAAAGAACAATCAAGATGTGATAAGGTATTTATTAACGAACCAAGTACGATGTAGTTGGTCCTAGGTGACCAAATTTAATAGACTCCCAGTTGGACTAGGGAGATCTTATAGCAAATTTTTACCCACTAGCTCTCAAAGGATATTCTTGTTTCTATGGAGATAGGCCTTTAGTCATGGTTTCTATCATGTTCTCTTCCATAGACACTCTAATCACTACAACTTCACCCATTTAATAGAAATCCCTCGATAGGTGATTCTTTCGAATTACGTTCTTTTTCTGTAGATGTTACCTTGATTCTTTTCAAAGAGTCGCCACTACAGTATTATCATAATATAATTTGATAGGATCTTTACTGATAGGCACCCCATAATGATCCTCGATAATGTTCCGAATCCAAATGACTTCCTTGGATACATCAGAAGCAGCTATATATTTGGACTCCATAGTAGAATCAGCGACAACTGGTTTCTTTGAACTCTTCTAGCTCACAACTCCTCCATTGAGACAGAAAACATATCCATATTACGTATTCAGATAGTTCTAATATGTCTAAAAACTAGCATAAGCATACCCTCTGATGACAAGCTCCTCATCTCCTCTGTACACCAGGAACATATCCTTAGTTCTTCTCAGATACATAAGGATAGTCTTTACAGCATTCCAATGACGTTCTCTTGGATCTGCTTGATGTCAATATACCAAGCTTTGTGTATAGGCAACATCAATCCTGGTATATAACATGGCATTCATGATGGATCCTATAGCCGAAGAGTATTGTATATTACTCATTCTATCTTTATCTTGTTGTCTTTGAGGAAACATTTTCATTGAAATATGTAGGCAATGTTACACTAGAAACAATCTCCTCTTTGATTATTCAATACTAAATATATTTTTATCTAGTCAATATATGTACCCAAGCATAGTCCAAGCAGCCTATTAGATCCATCAAAAATGATCCTGATCCCTAGATTGTAGGCTACTTCACCCAAGTCGTCCATGGAAAAACACTTGTTCAACCATTCCATAACTAATTGTCAGACTGGTAAATCATTTCCAGAAAGAAATATGTCATCAACATATACTACTAGGATAATGACAAAATTCTCATTGAACCTCTTATAAAAACATGGCACATATTTTTTTAATGAAAACGTATTCCCTTATAGCTTCATCAAATCGAATGTTCCATGACCCAGATGCTTGCAATAATCCATAAATAGATTTATCAACAAGAAAACCTGTTTGGATTCACTTGGTGTCACAAACCATTCTGGTTGGGTCATATAGATATCTCCCTAAAGGTTCCTGTGAAGTAATGTTGTTTTGACATCCATTTTCCAAATCTCATATTCATGGCATGCTGCTATGGAATGAATGATTCAAATATATCTAAAAATGGACACTATCAAGAAGATATCATCATAGTCAATTCCTTGATGTTGTCTAAATCCTATAGCTACTAAACATGCTTGATTAGTGCTAACTTGACCGTCCATGTCCAGTTTTCTCTTGAATACCCATTTGAATCCCACAGGCTTTACATCAACTAGTTGATCGACTAGAACTGATACTTGGTTCTAATACATTGAATCCATCTCATAATTCATAACTTATATCCAACGTTTAGCTTTTGATATTTCTACTACTTCCTTTTAGGATAGAGGATCATCATTGTCCCACAATAATGATTCACCACCCTCAGTGAATAGGAAACCAAATATCTCTGGTTCCCTTACCTCTCTTGAGCTCTTATGCAATAATTATGATTTTGGAAACTCTTACATGGGGACAAGTGGAACTACTTACTATAACCACTTCTTTATATCTTGTGAATCAACTTCATTGAAGTTAATCTTGCTCCCACTATCCATTTTGATGATGTGCTCTATCTCAAAAAAAGACACCTTGTCTAGTGGCAATCACTTTCTTGTCTGAAGTGTTATATAGTCAATATCCATTCATTTCCTTGGGATATCCTATAAGGATACACTTCATTCCACATGGTGCTAGTTTTTTGACTAACAAGGCCTTAACATATGCATCTCATCCCTATACCCATGTGTGCAACAAAATGTGTCTTTTCTAATTCAATAACTCATAGGGAATTCTATTTTCCACCTTAGTTGGTACTCAGTTTAATTTGGATTTTGTAGTTTGTAATGCCTATCCCCAAAGGATAACAGAAGATATGCATGACTCATCATCAACCTCCCCATGTCCAACGTATTGTGGTTCCAACTTTCACTAACATCGTTCCACTATATTATATAAGGATGAGTGAGCTGAGATAGAATCTCGTATTCCCATACCAGATCGACAAACTCTTGGTTCATATAATCTCAACCTCGATCTGATCGAAGATTATTTATCTTCATACCAAGTTGATTTTCTACTTCATTGTTCAATTCCGTAAATTTCTCTAAGGATTATGAATTATACCTCATTAAGTACACATTTCCATATCTACTAAAATAATCAGTAAATGTAGAGATATAAGAATATCCACCTCTAGATTATATTAGAAATCGTCCACACAAATCTGTGTACACCAATCCTAGATGCTATGTGGCCCTCTCACCCTATCCACCGAAAGGCGGCTTAGTAATTTTACCTTGTAATAAAGTGGGAAATTTATCAAGTGGATTTAGCTCAGTAGAGTCTAAATAGACATCTTGGTAGATCATTGTCAAGAAATTATCATTTATATGACTGTGATGGTGATGCCACCACTGGGTGATGTAAGATTCATGTGAGTTTGTTTTCGTATCGATTTTCATCACTTGGTTTTCATAATTTAATACATACAAACCATTTTTTAAATGTGCCATACCATAACATATGTTTTTATTATTAAAAAATCAACCCTTATTTATAAACATTGAAATAAATCCATCCATATCCCAACATGAAATATAAATTATGATTTTTGTAACACTAGGAACATAATAACAGTTATGTAAAACCAAAATCATCCATGTTGGCAATGAGTGGTGGTAATCACCAATGGCCAATATAGCCAGCCTCACACTTGACAGCTCGAAGCTCCACATGTCCTCTGGAAATCATTCAAAATCCCCTTTGTTCATGCATTTTAATAAATATGTGATCCCCCCAAGATGTATCTAATACCCAATGTTTAGAAATGGAAAGATTACACTCGATAACGAACACACCTTTAGTGTCCCCACGCTTCTGCATGCAATTCCTCTTCCAGTGGCTTGGCTTTCCACATGGAAAACATGTCACCTTCTATTCCTTTCCCAACCTCTAGATATTCCCCTTCTTGGAGGGACAATGCTCTGGGGATTCAAACCATTTATAATTCCTTGGACACTTTGCCTTGTCAGTACTTTTCATATTCACTATAAGGACCATGAGTTTTTCACACCCCATGTACTTATCAACCTATTGAATTGAGGTCATAAGTTCTGATAGACTCTTCACATTGTTTCTCATGTTATATTTGACTATAAATCAAGATAAGGTCTTAGGCAGTGATGATAGGAGGAGATCTGTACGCAAATCATCCGAGAACTAAATCCCTAAGATGCACATGTGTTCAATTTATCCAATAAGCTTGACTACATGATGCCCACCTTGCAGAGACTCCCTAAGAGTAGTTTTAAACAAAGCGTTGGAGATCTCATATCTCTCTTTCCTTTCCTGCATTTGGTATAGATCCTTAGGGTGAGACATCATGCTATAGGAGACCATGTTTTCATGTTGCTTTAAGTGCTCATTATACTTGGTCGATAGCATGAAACATTTGACATATATGGAATCATACATATATTTCATATTGAGGGATAGTTCCTCATCACTGGCCTCTTTCCCAGGCACAACTAAAATATGATCTTCTAGCTAATACAATATCCTCTCCTGGTGAAGAACGACACATAAACACCTCTGCCAATCATGGGAATTATTGTTGGTGAGAAGGTTTTACTTCTCGAGTATGGATCAAAATGATATATTTGAAGTCGTTTTTCTTTCTATTTCTACAAATTAAGATGAGAAAAGGTTTAGAAATTTAATATGATAAAACTGAGACAAATAGACAAATTAATACTTATTAGTCTCCCACTATTTTATCAAAATCCAATATCCCTCACCATTGATTTTAGAATATTCTATTGCCTGAATTTTCAAGTTGAAAGGATCCATATTTCTCTTTAGATTACCCCAACTAGGGTGGGACATGCAACTTGAAGGGTTTTATATAGGCATTCCAAATGTCAAATGCATTAACTTGTTGCTCATTGATCTGCTGAGTTGACTCCCCAATCCTGAAATCCTTTTATTTATAATTTCCTCAACCTTTTCCTATTGGTCACACCAAGTCATGTTGTGGTAGTCAACCCTTGAGGAAAACCAATTCAAGTCAACCCATAACTTTGAAATCAAATTCCCCAATAACTGAATTCATCGAAAATCTTTTTGGTAAAGCACTTTGAACTATGGTTCAATTCTAACCAATATTATGGAAGGTTATACCGACATGATATTTTATTTGAGGGATTTTATCCTTATACGTAAATTTCTATTTTATTATCTTTGATTACATGCTTGCTAATATGATGTGTCATATACTGAAGTGATTAACCATGTCTAAGATAATATTTTATGCATAAGTCGATCTTATTTTAGTTCCATATTGAATGATTGTTAAATTCATTAATTATGTTATCGTAACAACAAACCCAAAATAAATAAACCATGCATCTGACATAAATTAAATAATTGGTATGATAATGAACTTGCGCTATTGGTTTGTTTATCTATTAGTTAATAAACAAACCCAATACCTAAGGGAGAAACACCTTGAACATTTTGGGATCGTGTTTACAGCTTTCCACATGTCCACCTTTGTTTCTCTTTGGATTAGTTTCACTTTGGATCCTATCTTGAGATGCCTCCATTATCATGGGAGCTCCATCCATTATATATGATTTTATCTCACATATATGTGAGGGGTTAAATGGGGTTTTACATAAAATAAACCTTGGGATTGCAAGCCTTACATATTAATGAGGGGATGGTTCACATGCCGAAAAATGTATTTAAAATAAATAAATTTAAAGAAACCATTTACATACATTGGTCCTGGTCTAGCTCATGATCATCTATGCTTACAATGATATTTAAATATAAATAAAAGCAGCATTCAATTCTTTAATCATTATTATTTAAGATAAAAAATTCCCAATCAATAAATTATCATTAATTGATCAATCCTTTTATCTTAATCCCCTTTTCTAAAATTCCTAGATATTCTCCTGAATCATAATTTTAAACAAATAAATTCATTTAAAATTATATTTGTGTGTAACTTGTACCTTAGAGGAAACATGGTGAATTCTGGTTAATAACTACCCAATGAGTAGAAATGAACATTACACAGATGATAAATTAAATATTTATATATAAAACACCTATGACGTGTTGTGGCTCATCTTCACACATGTACTATGGTACACGTCTCAAAGGTTCGTATAATATAATAAAAAAATTTAATAACTCTACATAATTTGGCTGAGTGCATGGTGTGTATTTCCGACTACATGGTGTGTTCTTTTGTTCACCCTCTATCTGAAGTACAAACTTGAGGACATGACATGTACATGTACATCGGATATTTTTCAGATTACACGGCATGTTCAGTGGGACACAAGTCATGTAGTATCCGTGTTACACAGTTTCCAACCAGGCAAGCTGTGTATGAGGGACACGATCCAACCCTAACCCTAAGGGACTACACGCCGTTTTTAGTGGTCCACACAGTATGTAATCTAGAAACTATGTGCCACCAGTTCATTGTCAACACGTGGAGTCATTTAAGACATAGAAATACTCAATCAAATGACCTGATTTTGTAGACCATTCTGATGCATTGAACGTAGACTACATGATGTGTACTTCTGAATACACGATGTGTATTCTAGTGTTTAATAGCTAGGAACATTTGGCACCTCTAGATGAGATCCTCTATTTTATTTTAATAAAAATTAAAAGAAAAATTTGTTTTTTAAGGTGAATGAGAAACAAGAGGGGATTAATAGATCAAAAGATTCATATTTAAAGAATGATGAACATGAATTAAAATAACTAAATTATAAAATGCGTAAATCACCAATGAAAAACTAAATAATTATAATCAATGTTATGACCCCTCAGATACCACTTGTTGGTTCTATGTGCTGTGGAAGTGCGTTGGTGGGTGTAATCAACTTTAATTTTAGCATTAACAATGATCAATCCGAGATCTGTCATGATAATAAAATTCCATATCATTTGAATAGAACAAAAATGAAAAATAAAAGAGGGGAGTCCTCAAATCCTAGATAGGATCATCATATCTTGGCTATAATTAATTTAATCATTTGCCAAGAATTACCCTGATTCAATTCTTTCTTCATTGATGTTTCTGGTCACAATCTGATTCGATCAATCATTGCGTCATAGAATCCATGTGTAGGATTCCTCTAGCGGTGATCCACTCATGCTCCATCTATCTCTGGACGTCGCTGAAAGGATCTCCGGTTGCTAGCACAAAAGATCCTTCTACTACGATGTTTTCCTTTGATCGTCTTGATCATGTGGATGAGGATCTCTCTCCCATAGCATGAGAGCCTTCTTAGAAGAAAAGGATTCACACTTAGCTTGAGATATTTCTCTAGATCCATTATGCACAACCAAAAAAAATTTCTACGCTAATGAGAAATATATAATTGGTATTTTTAAATAAATAGAATAATAAAATTAATTAACTGTCCAAAAGCATATATTCATTTCATTTAATTCTTAGAAATTCCCCATGTCTCATAAAAACAATTGACTATTATGATTACCAGACAAGCACCCAGCCAATTACACCAAATATTATTTAATTAAATAAATAATATTATTTCTCATAAAATCCCCAAAAAATTCAAGGCATGTATATTTAATATACTCTACGTGTACTTCTGTTTTTTCATTTTTATTTATTTCATCCACCACATTTATTAGACCATGAATAATGGATATTTATTTTTGAAATAAATATCCCTGCATTACTCACTGATAAATATATTCTTTATCCCACAATATATTATCTCGAATAACTAGTGTTGAAATAAATGTGATCAGGCATTATAGAATAATTATTAAACCACAGTCAGGAATAATATTTATTCAACTTGTTATATTAATATTTAACTGATATACTTAGACACACTAAGTGTGTGACCCTCTTGGCCTTTTTCTGAGTGAAAATCGGCGGAGCCTGCATAAAGTCCAAGGATTGCATCTATAAATACACCAAAGCACCCATAGAGAATGAAGTTAATGTCGTGATGATGTGCCACCTCCTATGAATGCTTGCCGTGTAATCTAATACCTTTGTCTCAATATCTTGAATCGAGCAGGTTTCATTCTAGTGCCATAAAACCTTGTGCTCGATTATTCTTTCTTTGACTTTTCAGAATTAAACATGCCCATTACCCACCATGGCTAGGGATTTTTTTAGGCTATATCAATTCCATCAAAGGGCCTAAGATATCTACTTCTGTTACAGAACCGAAGGGAAAAATCCTTTCTCGCATTATCTATTAATGCAATATCACAAGTGATGCAGCCAACGTATCCCACCTCACTGCAAACAGTGTGTCATCACAGTTTACTCCAATACATCTATGTGTGCAACTTGTATTACCCTTAAATAATAATCTTAATGTCTAAGGAATAATACCCATGTCTGTATATTGGAATATCCAATGACACTATGAAATGTGTATTTCCTACTGGTGGGTCTCGTTCTCATAATATCCTCCTAGATATTACCAAGGTAACACACCATGAGAAGGTGAATCAATGTTTTATGAGTCGTAAACTCTAATGGCCTATATTATTTGTGTCTCTCAAACAACATCATTTGTCCATAGAATATATATTCAAGAACAATGTTATGGAACTTTCAGGTTCTCATCATAGCAGTGATCCAATATGACCCTTTAATGCAATAGTTATCATTTGGAAAGCCTCACATGAATTATCATACAGAAGAACAATCAAGATGTGATAAACTATTTATTAATGAATAAATTACAAAGTAGTTGGTTCTAGGCCACCAACTCCAAAAAGGGGTTAAATGGAATGATAAAAAAGATTACTAAGTAATCAAGTGAATTACTTATATAGGGATGAGTTTCATCAAAGAAGATTTTATTATATAGGAATAAGAAAAATATATTTAGGGAAGTCAAGAATATTAAACTAAGGAATTTCAAAACCTATGGGTGAGTTAGTCATATTAACCATGATTCATATGTAAAGTGAGATAAGTTTTTATTTTCAAGTCCATAATGAAAAAGTCGATGTCCTTATATTCTTTTTTGTAAAGATGATTATGATTTTTAAAATGGGGGATAAGGATGGGTCAATAACATTTCCATTTGACTTTTATATTCCTCTACATTTTGAAATTCACACACTTTATCTTAAGGAAAATCATTTTTCTTGATAATTATCTTAATAAGGAAAAATTTTATTTCCCAAGGAAATTTTATCATTACTTATGTTTTCATTTTTTTGTTTTATAGTTTCTTTAAATCTTACTAATTTTATTCCTATGTATAAAATTTGGTTTCACATATAAAACCTTGGAATACTATAAATCCATGGTTATAGGGTATTATGTTTTAAGACTCTGAATTCACTGAAATTCAGACTCTGGATTCTATGAAATTCTATCTCCAAATTCATTGAAATCTTGACTCCTAATTATTCAGAATTTAGACTCTGAATTCCTTAGTATTCAGACCCGGAATTACATAGAATTCAGACTCCTAATTGAGGCTCCAAATTCCTCAGATTTCAGACTCCAAATTTATTGGAATTAAGACTCCAAAATATATAGAATTCAGGTTCAAAAATATTTGGAATATAGAATCCAAATATCTATGAGTAATAGATTCGGAATGTTTATTTGGTTATACTTTGAAATTTTTTTATAGACACCACAAAATGGTTTTGGTTATGCAACCATATTTTTCTTATACTTGTTATAGTTATGAAACGATATTGTATAATCTGTTTCTAACTAAGCATTGTTTGAGTGACACATGTAAATGTTCCTCTAATATTCAAGGAAAAATATGATCGTTGGAAGAGGGAGTCGACCATTGAAGATGTACCTATAATTAAGAGCACATTTGAATGATATCCTAGGACTGATAATTATCTAGTAATTTCATGTGCCTGAAGTGATTTCTTGAGAGATAGACTCTCATGGATTTTGCATACTGAACATCTTGTTCATCTATATTCATGCGACTCTGATTGGTTCTATGTAAAATCGATGGCTTACATGGATATTAAGATAGAGGTACCGACTACCTTAATCATCGAGGGCATCTGTAGATAGGGAGATATAGGTACATACTACCTTGATGTTTGAGGGCTTGCGTGGATAGCAAGTCATATTCTGATTTTCCTATCCAGGGCTTAACCTGGATTGGGTAAGATAAATTTTTTTTGAAAATATAAATCAAGGGACCTTTATCGAAAGTTGTTGGATAACCTTCTATTTGGGTTAATAGATTTCATACTTTATACATGTTTTGTTTCAAGTTTATTTCTGCTATTTTTTTTTAATTAAGGATGATTTTATAACTGTCATATACTTTCATGTACTTTTATATACTCTAATAAGTAAGATTCTATACACTTTAAGGTAGAATAATTTCCTTATAAACATTCCTTAAGTTTCATAAATGTAATAATTTCTCTAAAACCTAGCAGTTTGTAGAACTAAAATAGGTCTTGGTAATTTATCGTGTTTAACACTATTAAAAATTGTTGTACATATGGTTAAAACAATAGTTTTTTAAACATAAAATTCACCCCCTCTCCCATTTTTTAATTGAGAATTTAGATTAATATTTCGATCCTACAATTACTTGATAAGAATATCAGAGTATGTCAGTCAATCCCTACATACGCTTTAACTTTAATGCAGTCTGTACCTCTGTGTTCCTATCCCCAGAAGCCCTCGATAGTACTCAGCGACAATGGGAGCCTCACTAAGCATGTTTGAACAATTTTTTCAATTCTTGAACAAGATGTTCATAGATCACATAAGGTATGGGAGTTTCTGTAATTATAAATCAATTCATATCATCATATCATGTAATCTGTTGATTAATATGAATGACTCTTAGTCATTCGAATGATATAATATTTTTATGTAATGAATCCAATGGCCAGATCCCTTCACCAATGGTTATATTTTTCCTTTAATTTTTCAAGGACCTGTACACATGTCACTTAACCAATAGTTTGTAGAAAATAGATTGTAAAATATTTTTTTATGTAAATAAGAACATGGGTGATTTTATCATGATTAATATTCAATAATATATCAAGAAAAACAATATCATGTTTAAGAATCTAGGATATAATAAAATTGATACATTATGTTAGGAAAGTAATGTAACATTAGAAAAATGATTAATTATTATATAGAAAAAATCTAATTCATATCTTGAATTCAGAGTCTGTATTCTGAGGATCTTAATGTTAGAATTATAAGGAATTCAGAGTCTGAATTCTGAGGAATTCAGGTTCAGATATCTATGTAATTAAGAGTTTGAAATCTGAGGAATTCTGAGTCTAAATTATAGGGAATACGGCGTATGAATTCTGACCAATTCAGATTCTAAATTATGTGGATTTGGGAGTCTAAATTTTAGGGATATCAGTGTCATAATTTCAGAGAATTCAGACTCTGAATATTAGTGAATTTGGTGTATAAAAAACAATAAGGAATTAATATAGGTAGGGATCAAAATATTTGACTTTAGAAAAAAATTATTAGAATTGGTTTGAGAAGACATTAAGATATACATTGAAAACTAAGCATAAGGATAATACTTTTCTTAGAGAAATATAATTTTCCTTTAGAAAATAATTCCTATGTAATGATAAATTTTCTGTAAATAAAATGTGTTTGTGATTTTCAAAACCTAAAAGAATTGAATATTTATATGGGAATATATTGAATTAACAATATCCCCCTTTTTGTAAGGCACAAAAAAAATTCAAAAAAAATATAAGGAATGTGGTTTTTGGTATTTTATCATTAAATGAAATACTTATCTCCCTTTACATTGACCATTAATTAATACGAATAACTCCCTGTTAGATTTTGAAATTACAATGGTCTGTATTCTTGTCATTCATTGAGAAGTTACTTCTTCTTTCTTAAGAATATTTTATTTTAGTAATATCCTTCTGACTAAATCTCCCACATACAAAGGGAATTCACTTCTGTTTAACTTAATATTATTTTGGACATTCTATTCCTAAAATTTTTTATTTTCAAATAGGAATGGATGGAATGAAAAAATGTACCTAAAATGGTAAACAATTTCGAGACAAACAATGGAAGTAAAAAAAATAATTACGATTAAAAATGATTTCAAGGAGAATACAACAAAATTTTGGATTTTAAGAAATCATTCATTCCTCTAGTCCTTCAACATCATCTTTTTAAGGGTGTCTATCAGCATCTTGATCTCTTTATGATCTTCATCAACTCTCATGTTTAGTTGATCATAATTATTATTATTTTTTTCATAAACGTTGATTTTTTCTTCATAGTACATAATAATTTCATCCTATCACTTTACCACCTCTTCTTTCTATTGGATTTTTTCCAAATCTTCCATGATATCACATTCAATTTTCAAATTTAGATAAATATAATTGGGATTTTTATTCAGATCAATATCCTCTTGAATCTGGGAATATTTTTCATCATTTATATTTTTTGAATGATCAGATATAAAATTCATGATGCAGACATATAACATATCATTAAATTACATTATAGAATCTGTGAATTCATCCATGACATTCAGATCATCAATCATTTACTTAGACCATATTTTTATTTCCATGAAAGACATCTTATGCTCATCATAGCCAATATGAAAAAATTTGAAATAATCTTTAATCTTACTAAACATTTCCATGATCAAGTTTATTGTAGCTGACTTCTGAATGATATAATGCTGAAGAAATTGACATCATGAATCAAAACATGGAAATAAGGGTATTGTATTCACTAGAATATTCAATGATTTTAAAACAAAATCTTGCCACATGGAAGATGAATATTTGGAACCAGATTCCATTTTTAGGGAGGTCACATTATCCATATCTTCATCTTTCTTATTGGATGTTCCAACAACATATTTCTTAGATTTCACAACTATTGTCATTCTAGGAGAATAAACCAATACTTGTTTTACTTTTTTAGCTATAGAGATTGAATTTTCATCTTTTGGAGTCTTATTCCCACAATCAGAGACCTAGATTATCTTCTCATCATCAAACTAATCTTTATCAACACCTTCTTTAACATATTTAGGATGAATGAAATTTTTATTTCTTCATTCATAGTCAGTAGGTTTATCAAACTCATCATGTGCATCATCATCTATCCCATGTGAGATTATTTTAGACGATTCAACATGAGAGGTTCTAATCGACAACTTGTATGATAGAAATACCTTTTCATAGTATTCTCTCACCATTTTGATTATATCTTCACTTTTCTCTTCTTATTCCTCTTCCTCTTGTTGTTTTAGTAATTATTCATAATCAATGGTGTACAAAATTGAAACATTATTTCGAAGTGTTTTATTGGAACTAACTCTTTCTAGAATGTTTATAGTACCTAGATTTTTTAATAAGACTTATCAATATCTTTATTCTATGTTTTGACATTTTTTCATCTGACATCTTCTTCTTCATCTATTTCTCTTTAGATTTATTCTCAATTTCTTCTCCTACCAAAAACTTCAAGGCCTTATCCTTAGTAGGGTTAAACCAAAACACTCATCACCTTCCTTCTTCTTATTCTTATATCCTCTCCACATAGCTAAAAATTAATCAGAAATGGTCTTTTTCTTTTTTTTTTTGGACTGGTTAGGGCCTACAGTGTTTTCGTAATGGGTGATTTTTATTTTGATTCAAGTTGTTTCTCTTTTCCCTTCTTTGATTTTTTCCTAGATGATTCACCTACTTACCCATTCATAGTGATAACTTGAATCTCACTTTTTAGAGAATCGTAAAACTCGAATGAATTAGTACATAAACCAATATTCATTCTTCTTAGAGCATAATCAATCTACAAAATTAACATAACAATTCATGATTTTGAATTGTAAGGAATTTTAATGGATTATAAACAAAGAACAATGATCTTCAACAAGATCGCTGGATACATGATAATCTAGAACGTAAGGGTGCCATTCTTGATATTGATGATAGATAAGAAAATGTACATGATATGGTTTATCTTTCTCAGATTCACCCTGAAATCCATCTTAAAAATATCACACTTCATGAGGTCATCAATATCTTCCTTTTTCAGAATGAGAAATCATTGCATCCACAAATCTCAGAATATGAAATTTTTTGAGAGATGATTTATTTCCCCCAGTTTACTTTTTTTTATTTCTATGGAACTTTATTTCCTTAGACTTTTCAAAATATTCTTCCTTGTCTAGAAGTTTGTGGGAATGAAACATAACCTATCATTCTTATAGTATATCCAATAAACTGGAAGCCTTGTTAATGAATAATGAATAAGTCTTACTATAACTTTTGAATGAACACATTTATATTTCTACTTCTTGATAAAAACATACTAAATCATAAAATTGAATAATGATATTAGGATAAACTGAATCCTAATTCTTCATATTTGAAACACAATGAAATTCCCATCAGTTTTCATCATAACTTTCCAACTCATGGAATCATACTTCAGATTGAAATTTGGACCTACAAACCTTTCTCTAGAAATTTTCCAATATTTTTGTTCCTTGTTTGATTCCATCTCATTTTGAGAAGAATCATAAAGAGAGATATGAAACATAAGGAAACTGAGAAATATGAATAGCTGATTTTTAGGGTGGCAGAGATTCGGCAGAAAATCACTTGAAAATCGATGTGGGAAATGAATATGGGGGACCTTTATATAAAATTTGATGTGATGGATTTGAATCACAAATCAATCCAACGGTTTATATAAGCATGATATGATCTGACTATTGATTGTAATGCCAAAAAAGGATTTTAATGTTCTGATATTTAAGGTTTCATGGAGTAATCGGATTTAAGAAAAGTGAATCTGATAGGGTTTTCTAAAATCTAGATAGAAATATCAACAAGTAAAAAAATATAATTACGTAAATTTAGGTAAAAAAATACCTTCTTGATTTCCTGGAATGAATTCTAAGTATTGATAATTTTCTTCTTAAATAACATAGATTATAGAAATTTTATTAATGAATTTTAGGTTTCAAGAATATTTTATTAAGGAAAAGAAAATTTTATGTTCCAGAAATTTTATTAAGAAAATGAAAAAAATAGGTTCCAGGAAAACATATTGTCTAAATTTTTTTTAAGAATAAAATATTATACTCCCATATGAAAAAGAGTTACTTAATAAAATATATAGGTTTAAAGAAAATTTAATTTGTAATACTACCATATAGTTATCATTCATAAATTTTCCTTACGAAATAAAACATTTTAATTTATTAATTTTCCAAGAATTATATTTTTTACTATAAGAATAATTTCTCCATTAACATTTTCACCAAATGTTTCTTTTACTCATTTTTTCTAGATAAATAATTTGATGAGGTATTTGTTACCAATCATGTTCCATGAACATTCACTTTCCATCTACCATGTATTGTCTTTAGTAATTTCATTTTTTCTTGAAAATAAAAAAGTTACACATTCATAATCCAAACTTTCCTCGATTCGAAATTTTGCAAATGTAAAATATTAGGTATCAACATTTTCTTAGAAAAATATGATTTTTAAGTCAAAAATATTGGGTTTTTTAAAATTATAATTTTTCTCCCAATATCCTCCACATTGACACTTTGTGCAAGAAGGTACACTTTGAGGATGAAAATAATTGTGACTAAAAAGAGGCTTTGAGAAAATATAACCAAATCCAGAACAATTCCTAAAAGGATGAAATAGTTAATACATTTAATCAAATTCATTCTTTCAAGAGGTGAAATTTGATAAATTTTTCTCTAAGTATATTTTTTTGGAATTAATCTATTTAATATTTTTCCCTCAAATTCCTTAGGCTTAGAATTTTATTTATTCTCTAAAACAATTTCATAGAAAGAACATTGTCAATATTCATATAAATTTTAACCTTCTCAAAATTAACATTCTTAAGGTTTTGAGAAGCATTTTTAAAATATATAGTTCTTTTAACAAGATATTTAGAAATATATGATAAATATTTTTTAAAAATAGAAATTCTAGAATTTTTTCTCTAACTTATTTTTTATCTTGCAGTTTTTATTGTAATATAATTTATAAAATCTAGAAACATCTTAAAATGAAGGTAAGATATTATCATCAGATGATGAAGATTCTTTATCAGAAGATTAATAATATTCTTCTTTATGAAAATTATCCTTTAAATAAATATTGGTTAAAGATTCATTGTTGGGTACCTTATCCATAAGACAATTATTTTCATTAGGCAATATGGCTATAAGGCAAATGTTCTTCTGACTAGAAGATTCATATTCTGGGGAATAATATGAAGATTCACCACCACTGGAACTCCAGGTGTCATTAGCCGTTTGATCGTTATGGGCCTTTATTTTGAAATACTTCTTTTTGTTCATTTCAGAATGATTTTTCTTTTTGTATTTCCTCTTAAACATTGGACAATCTGGTATGATATATCAAGTCATTTTGCATTGATCATAGAATCATTCTTTTACTTTCAATATTTCTTCTTATATATGTACTGAAAATCATTATTTCCCATATTATAATTCATTATACATGCAATATTGGCTAATTCATTCTCAGATAGATCACTGTCACGTGAATCAGATATAACAATAGGTTTCTTTGATTTTGATATTGTTACCCTTTTTATTGTCTTGGATTTAGATGTAGTAGCGAAATCAAAAATACCATTACCATTATTAAACATAATAAAATTGTTATATCTCTTTATTCTGGTTTCATGTATATGAATTGTTCCAACTAACGCATCAAGGTTAATGTTAGATACATTGCTACTCTCATAAATAGATGTAATTTTAGATTACTAGTCATTAGGCATAATATAAATTATCTTACCCATAATAACATCATCATCAAGACCTTTCTCCCCCATAGATTGAAGACTTTAGATGATTTTCATAAATCATTGTTTTAATTTTAAAAAAGGTTCACAATAAGGAAATAAAAATCCATGATATTCAACCCTTAACATAGCTCTTCTGGTCTCTACCACTATAGAATTTCCAAATTGTGTAACTTCATGTATCTTCTAAATACTATTGTCAACTTCCCTAGAAGATACTTTCATGTATATATTCTTGTTCAAGGAACATAAGAGGGTATTTTGTACCTTTTAGTGTAGTTGATAATATTTTTTCCTAATTTGTGATGGTTCCTATTTATTTTTTTGGAATCTTGTATTCAGCATTATGCATAACAAAATTTTCAACTATGATTTGATAAAAATAGTATAAATCCTATATCTCCTACAATCATAATCGTTACCTCCAAAATTTGGTTTTCCGATAGAATTTATATTATATATATAACCAACATCCATTCCATCTATTTCTGAAATGATCATTTCCAAAAAAAACATATTAGTATCCTGAGTTTGAAGAAAATATTTAGAAAAAATTAAGCAAGAAAATTTGAGCTTGAAAACTTATATATAAGTATAAGTACTTGGGAGACCTCCTATATTACAAATTTTTGGATCAAAATATATATTTAGAATATCATAAAAAAAGGGGTGGATTTTATGTTTGGGAAATATTCCATTTTAAAATTAAATGGAAATATATTTTTTACCATGTTTATCAAGGTGGATTCACAAACCCTTTTTGGTTCTTAACTATGATAAAATCTAGATTATGATCTACAAATATAGATTTGTAAAATAAACTAAATAAATGTTCTCTTAAGGAAATATTCAACATTAATTCATCTATAATATTATTATTAGATTATATACAAATAATAAAGTATAAAAAATTTATGATTTCTTTCTTTAAAAAAAATATTGCAATATAATCCATTTAATAAAAACAGGTATGAAATATTTTATCCCAAAGATAACGGTATCCAAAAACCTTGAAGAATGGTACCTTGATTTATACTTACATGAAATTCTATCTTACCCACACCAGGGAAAGCCATCGATAAGAATATTAGAGTCTGTCTTGTTATCCCCACTTGCCCTCAAACTTTAATATAGTTGTCAACTCTATATCCCTACACTCGTAAGCCTTCAATTGTAATCAGAAACAATCAGAGTCACACTAATCTAGTTTAAACAAGTTGTTTAATGTTTTAAAAAGATATTCAAATATTGCACAAGGCATGAGAGTTTATTTCTCTAGAAATAACTTCACAGCATCTCTTCATGTAACCTCTTGATCGATATTAATGCGTCTCACACAATATAATGAGATCTTTTTTATAGGAAAGGATTAAAACATTCGACTCCCTCCCCTAAAGATAAAATTTTCTCCTTGGATTTCTAAAGGACCTGTACATGTTTCACTCAAGTAAAAGTTAGTTAAAAAGAGATTTTAAGGAATCATTTTATTTAAAAAATAATGTGTATAATAATATAATGATTAATAAACAATATAATGGGATAAAAAATAGTATCATATTTCTGAAACACATATCCCCTAAAATTGAGACAATATTTTTGGAAATTAATTTAACTTTAATAAAAAGGAATAATACGAATCTAGGACAAAAAGAGATTCAAAGCCTGTATTTGGAGTATTAATTATGAGGAATTCATTGTTCGAATTATGAGGATTTTGAAGTCATAATTTAGATGAATTCATAGAATTAATTATAAGGAATTTGTAGGTAGAGTTTTTAGGAGTAAAGAGTCTGAATTATGAAGAATTCATTTTCGGAATTCTATGAAATTTTGTGTCGGAATGAGAAGGAATTCGGAGTCTAGATTTTGATTAATTTGGAGTCTAAATTATGAGGAATTCATAATATGAATTTTAAATAAATTTAGAGACTATATTTCAGATCATTCAGAGTTATAATATCATAGAATTTAGAGTCTGAATTTCAGAAGAGTTTGGATTCTAAATTTTAGGGAATTTAGAGTCAAAAATTCAGACAATTGTGTATCTAAATTTTAGAGAATTCAGAGACATAGTATTAGCGAATTATACGTATTTGAAATTTCAAGGATTTACAATAGCTAAGGATTGATTATTTTATTTATGAAATACTTGTTAGACATGGTTTGATAATACATTAAGAAATCTGTTGAGAACTAAGGGTAAGGATAAAACATTCTTATATAAATAAAAGATGCCTTATGAAAATAATTATAATAGAATTATATATTTTATATAATGAATACATTTTTTGATGTTAAGAACATAAAGGAATGGAAGAGACATAAGGTAACTTATTGATGTAACAAGTGTGTTTTTCTTCCAGTAGTATATAGGTTTCTAGAGGCATTTCTAGATGATTTCTTAAGGTTACCACCAAAAAGGGATATAGAGTTACCATTGAATTTGTGCTAAGAACATAGCCGGTATCACTTCCCAAAAATCATATTGACCAATTGAGTTGAGATAATTAATGAAATCAAAGTACAATTTGGAATTCAAATGATTCATTCACTAGAGCATCTCACCCTGTTTCCACACAATGTGGTTTTATAAAATCGATAAGGGATCCATCTTGTAGTGCATTTTTTACTCGATGTTGGAAAAGGTCATAATGAAGAATAAATATCCCCTCCCTATATTTATGACCATTGTGACCAACTTAAGGGGCGGGTTCATTTTCAATGATTGTCCTTCTCTCCATGTATCATTAAATAACTGTTATAGGGGAAGACAATCCCAAGATATCCTTTCAAGGATGGTATTAACACTTTGATTATTTGTTCATTTAATACAGTTTTACAAATGATCTCATTTTCTTCATGGATCTTATGAATATACTATTCAATAGGTTCCTTGACTCCTTTTTCATGGTTCTTGTAGACCACTTACTAGAATATTGTCGGACATATCAAGAGCATGGGAAGAACCTAAGGGTCATTTTAGGGACTCTCCGTGATCACAACCACTATTATAATCTCCATATGATTACCTTATAGTTTAGAGAAGTTATGTTTCTATGCTAGTTTATCCCTTAAAAATGGTTTTATGGGACCACACAAATTCATAGTAGTGATATCATTGGAGAAACCACAAAATTTCTTCAACATCAGATGTTTTGTTGGAATATTTTCATACTACATGAATCATGTCAAGGATTTTACATGTATCTTATCTTCTATGACCGCATTTACAAAATAAATGGTATGGTTTGAATGGATCCTAGATTTCTAGTAGTCATTTGAGGAGCTCAAGATGTGGTTTAACACTACACCCATTTTGATATTACCATAATTCAGAATGAGATATGTGGTCTACTATGAAGCATTTTGTATGATTCAAGGGTTTCTATTAATGAAAGATTATTATATTGATAAGTAATGCACTTTCTAACTCTGACAAAATTAGAGGAAATACCCAACCCATGACCACGAACTGTAACCAGTGGTTCATTACATGATAACACAAAATCATTCTTTCCATGGGACGAAATCTACAGTCTACTAAATTCAGAATACATTGTCCAAAATTTTCTCCCTATATGATCTGAACCTGAGACAACATTAATGTGTTAAATATCATCAGGGTAATGATATTTATTTTGTCTACACCTAGGGTTATGTGAAAATTATAGAATATTCCCTATTAATTTAGATACCATTTAAATCTAAAATGGATTTAAGTGATGAATAGAAATTTATTTGTCTTTTTTACTAGATGCAGCGTGAATCCAATGGGGATAGTACAGGCATGTACCTATCTTATATTCAGCTCACACCATATCTTATAGAGCTAATTTGGGGATATATTCCTAATGATTTACTTTTTCAACCTTATATGAATCATCTAATTGGTGGTGAGGTGCAAAGTGAGTGTTCATTATATTTTGAGGGAATTTTATGTTTCAAGGGGATGTTTGTAGTGACGCATTCATTTTTAGAATGTGGGGTTGAAAAATAGTCCACTGTATTAGTGTTCCATTCATCTTGTGACCACCATGATGATTTATTATTCACATCTTCTATTTATATAGCTATGTATTAGGTATGATATAAGTTAATTTTTATCATTCTCCAATACATTCCACTATGTAAAATCTATGAACCATTGGGATTTACGTTTTCTTCATCCACTACCCATTCCTAACTGGATATGGGATGACGTCTCTATAATCATAATCATTATGTTGCTTCATATTCCCCAGGTATGAAATTCCATTTGGGTGGGTATTAAATTTCATACAAAGTTACCTCATTTTCATTATGATCATCAATTATACCAAGGTGGATGAGTTGTATGATTTTATCCCCAAGAACATTTGATTCATTAGTGTGTGTTGTCAGATATAATTTTAGATAGGGCCCCTTGTTTCACAACTATGTTCTATGAAGCCCATAAAAAGGTAATGGGGATAGAGATTCACCATTTTAAAACATATATCCCTCAATATGATGATCAGACTTATAATTCCCTGACCTTAGTAACCCAGAGTCAGTGCATTATAACATAACATTGGCATGATCACAAAAGATCAGGTTCCAAAGGACCGATTAGTTTAGTATCCTTGGAATAACTATATACATTCATAAAATTTACATTACATCAGAAAGTGAAAACTACAACAACATATTGTCTCCACACTCATATCCCCTTATACTATCCATGTAGTTCATTCATAAAATACATCTTCAGATCCTGGAAAAAATAAAACATAGAAAGGGGTGAGCTCAAATTCCCAGTAAGGATAACAATATAGCAGAAACTTTCATAACTAAGCATAAACATTTATCGAAATGTATAACTAAAAGAAAAGCCTTTTAAACTTGAACTTCCGAATAATATGGAAAAAATAAAATGAAAAAATTCTATTTACTTATTCACATGGATATTCTACTAGTCGAATAATCACATGCAATATCAATACCCACTTTCATAATGATGAAATGCATAATGTCGGACTAACATAACCACATAGTCATGGCCTTGTGCCAAGACTACAAATATGATTCTGTCAAGGCCTTATGACAAGACACTAGTTTGTATCATGAGATATACCATTGCATCGAGGACCTATAGCGGGCTCCACCCATCACTTATGAAGTCCAATTCATTCCTCATATGAATAGGTTTAAACATAACATAAACATTCATTTTAAAACTTGCATACGAAATGACAATAATTTCTCCATAAACCATGAATGGTATAAAAAATAACACATCCATAGTCAAACATATTGCAAAACCTTCAATACAGTATGGATGTTTTTTTATCACAATAAATCAACTTCAAATAAGCTTAAAATCCATCAAAGGATGTTGACATAGATTAAATCAAAACTATTTGCGAGAAATATCTCTTTTTATTGAAATCATTTAAAAGTCACAAAATTATAAAATAAAACATTTACATTGAAAATAGCCTTATAATATTTTAAGGGAAGCTTCAAATATTTTACAATGGTGGAAAATAGCCGCACCCATTGTATAAGTTAAAAAAGGCATTCTTACCTTAATTCCGTCGAAAAGGTTAAAAAGGACCTTGTTTGGAAAACGATGGAAAGATTCCTTTATAAAAATCATATAAAAAGTAATACATGGATATAAATGAATTTAACCCATATTATATAAAATAGTAAGAATGTTTTGAAATAAATTTGTAAGAAACATGGATGTGGATGATAAAGAGGTCCCAGTAGATAATTACGTATAAACAACCTAGGATAATAAAGAGATTGTGAAATAAACCCTTACCTTGTACCTTTCCTTGGTAGAGGGTAGGTTAACCTCATGTATAATAGTTAAATCATTTAGATTAAATTATACAAGAGTCATATAAATAAATATGATAGCATATATGATCTTTTTATATTTCTTTGTTAATAATATTTTTGTATTATGGTCGTTTCGGGTGTTAACTGATTTGTTTTCCTTTATATGCTTTTTTACGTAAGTCGTGTTTGTTATGGATAGGTTGTATCTTATTCATATCCATAATTATATAAAGTCCTTAAACATTACTTTTAATCATAAAATGAGAATTATTCTTGAATGGATATTATGGGGAAATGAATCTCATCGCGTTCGTGGAGATGGTAATCCTTACGTACGCATGAACGCTACTTCCATTTCATTTTTCATTTTCAAAGGAATCAAAACCAAATGATACATATTTATATTATTATTCAAGTATAATATATTATATTATATATGTCACTTATGTTCATTAACACCATCCTTTATAAGTTCCATGTATGGTATGAATGAGTCATATCACTTCGAGGGGGCGGTAGTCCGCACTTCCTGAAATGAATTTATCGTATATATATACCACATGAAACGAATAATGGAATGATATAAAATGGAATTACATAAGATTATATATAAAATAAATATAATTATTATCATATTTAATTACATTTCCATCATTATGGCCACCATGAGAGGTGGTAGGAGATAATTGAACAATCATCTTTTCGGGAGGCGTTTGGTTTCCATCCACAGAAACAACATGTTATTCACCCATTAGATGGGGGTGTGTGTAGGTGTATTTCAAATAAATATCATAACAATATCATAGTATATTTGTTATTCTGGTGTTGTTACAAAATAAATGAATAATAATATTTTAGGGGTTGGAGAAGTAAAATAAAATAAAAGAAGCTAAGAGAAATTGTTACCTTTAATTTCGGTATCTCTCTTTGGTTTGAACAAAAAAGGACTCTTGAAGTGTATTATGCCTAAGGTAAGGATTCTAAGAGGAGTATATGGATGTAGGGAGCTTAATTGGGTAAGGTTTGGATGATCCAAAAGGCTTTAGAGGTGTGAGGAATTTGTTAGAAGTAGTGCCTTTTATAAGGGGGAGGAGGGGCTCTTTAGGAAGGATTGAAAATATTATTTTATTATATAATGATATTCGGTTTCTAAAGGTCCAAAACTCATTAAATATTAATATAAGATGACTCATGATAGAAATTAAATCATCCAATAAGAATTGTTCTGGTTTTTTGTTTTGGTTTAGTCTTTATAAACTTATTTAATTAAATCATTTATTAATGTGGTAAACACTACATCATTATTGTATCATAAATAATTTAGTTTATTACAGGTCTAAAAATAATAAAAAAAATACCATCTTGTAGGAAATCATTTGATATTTCTAATTAATATTTATAGTCGAAATTATAACACATATAACCCTATGAAGAAGTTGTTTTTCTAAAAGATATATGCTTATGTCATTTTTACATTTTCTTTAACTTAATTAATATAAAGTTTCATTATCCCTTACATGTGGCCCTATGGGGTCCCAAAATAGACCCAAATATTCCCATGGTAGTACATGTATCATAAAATAGTGTTATGATACATTTTAGGGAAATATAGTATTATTATAATATTACTTTTTACCCTTATTTACTGGATTTACCCTTTAACCATGGTAAATAAAATATTTACTCAAGTAATTATTCAAAATGCCTAAAAATAAAAGTTACCTATTTACACAATTTGGACCTCATGATTCTAAATATGGAATACATTTGTCTAAATTCAAAACACAGAAGTGGCTGAAATAAATTTAAAATTAATTCCCGCTGTCAAAACAAAAAGCGTGTTTTTAAGAAATAATAACTATCAAATAGTTGACACTTGTTTATGTCTGGTTTAAATGTGAAATTATGCCCAATGACAAAAATTGTAATAAAGGGTAAAAATATATTCTAAATATACTTTAAAACCACTAAAATTCATAATTTATTACTATTAATTATTTTTATTAAAAAGGTTGTTTTTAATTAAAATTATGTAATTTTCATAATTCCTCAAAATATGAAAGTTTTTAGAAAAATACCAAAATTTCACCCTAGGCTAATATCGATATTCCAAATCCAAAAAAGAAGTCCATTTTGAAAGATAATATTTATAAAATTTCAAAAATTTGGTATTTCTATTCATAACGCATAGTTTGTATTGGTTGTGGTGTGTATTAGAACTCGAAGTTGCATACAATACATGCTACTGTATTATTCAAAGGGAAACGTATCATGGAAGCTTAGGGTGTTACATTCTCCCCTCATTCAAATAATTTTGCCCTCAAAATTTCTAGAATATTACTCCATAAAAATACTCGGGTGGTTCTTCATCATAAGTTCCTCGGGTTCCCACGTTGCATCTTCCATCTTATGGTTTCTCAATAGAACTTTTACCAGACGAGTCGTCGAGTTTCTCAACACCTGTTCTCTAGTATCAAGAATCCTGACAGGATCTTCACAATAAGATAGATCGAGATTCTATTCTAATTCATCATAGGTGAGTACATGCATTGGGTCAGGCATGTATTTTATGAACATTGATACGTGGAACACATTATGAAATTTGGGGAGACATGGAAGCATTTCCAAATGGTAAGATACAACCCCAATTAGTTCTAGAATTTCAAAAGGTCTGATGTACCATGGACTCAATTTACCTTTCTTACCGAAACATATAACTTCCTTACATGGAGGTACCTTTTAGAAAACATGATCTCCTTCCTGAAATTCCAAATCCTTCCTTTGGATGTCAGTATAGCTCTTCTGCCAACTTTGAGATGCTTTGATGTGGCTTTGGATTACCTTCACCTTTCCCATAGCTCCCTCCACAAGTTCTGGGATGACAAGTTTTCTTTCACCAATATCATCCCAACAGGTTGGTGTGTGACATCTCTTTCCGTATAAAGCTTCATATGGTGCCATCTGAATACTTGAATGAAAGATATTAATATTGGAAAATTACACTAGAGGTAAATATTGATCCCACATACCCTGAAAGTCGAGTGACCAAGATCTCAACATGTCTTCTAAGGTTTGAATAGTCCGTTCTGATTTTCCATCAGTTTGGGGGTGGTAGGAAGTGCTCAAATGATGTTCAGTATCTAGGGATTTCTGAATAATTTTCTAGAATCATGATGTAAAATGGGGATCATGATCAGAAACAGTCGATAAGGGTGCTCCATAAAGTCTCAGAACTTCATAAATATATAGTCTTTCTATAATTTCATGTTTTAAATCTTCCCTTATAGCAATAAAATGTGTTGAATTGGTAAGACGATCAACAATGAACCATATTTCATTGTTCCTTCTAGGAGTCTTTGGTAGTCCCACGACAAAGTCAATCATGATTTTATCCCATTTCCACTCGGGTATGGGAAGAGGTTGCAACACTCCACTATGCTGTTGCCTTCCAGAATTCACTTGTTGACAAACCATACAGCTTGACACAAAATCAGAAATCTCCCTCTTCATGTTGTCCAACCAAAAATGTTCCTTCAAATATCATTACATTTTGGTGCTACCATGGTGTATAGAGAAATTGGAACTATGAGCATCATCCAACAATTCCCTTTTTAGATCAGGTATATCAGGAACACAAATTCTCTTACAAAATTTCAAAATTCCTTCTTCATACACAAAGTATCTCAATATCCCATCATTCACAGCTTTAACATTCTATTGAAATTCTTTATCATCAGTCTGATAACTCTTTATCCTTTCTAGTAAAGCTGGTTTGGCAACCATTTGAAAAATAATTGATGTTTCACCTTCTATGGTTATTCCCATGTCCATATTCACTAGATCCATGAAAATAGGATCCCTTTCAATTCTCATCTATTTCAAAACTCCATGATCCTTTCTTCTCAAAGCATTTGCCACATTATTTTCCTTCCCCAGGTGGTAGTGTATTGTGCTATCATAATCCTTGAGTAGTTCAAGCCGTCTCCTTGCCTCATGTTGAGTTCTTTTTGTGAGAAAATATACTTCAAACTCTTGTGATCGATATAAATATCAAATTTTTCACCATAGAGATAGTGTCTACAATTCATCAAAGCAATGATTATAGCTGCTAACTCAAGATAATGAGTAGGATAGTTTTTCTCATGAATTTTTAGTTGTTGTGTTGCATAGGAAATAACCCTATCATTCTGCATAAAGACACAACCAAGTCCTTTCTCCGATGCATCACTATAAATAACGAACCCATCATTCCCCGATGGTAGAGTCAATATAAGAGCATTGAATAATCTTCTCTTTAGTTCTTCAAAACATTCTTCACACTCTTTTTTCCAAAAAAATTTAACCCCGTTTTCGTGTGAGCTTCATTAATGGGTTATCCCATCAGGAAAAATTCTGGACAAAATGCTGATAATAACCTGCTAAACCAATAAAACTGCGTACCTCAGTTATACACATTGGAGCTGGCCATTCATCGATTGCTCTTGTCTTAGAATGATCAACACAGATTCCATCATTAGAGACAATATTTCCAAGAAAAGAGATCTCCTAAATCTAGAATTCACATTTGCTAAACTTCTCATATACATCATGTCTTCGCAGAGTCTTCAAGATAATGTGAATTTGATTTTCATTATCTTCATAGCCTTTGGAGTATACTAAGATATAATCAATAAATACCACTACAAAATCATAGAGATATTCATTGAAAACTCTGTTCATTAGATCTAGGAAAGCAGAGGGTGAATTAGTCAGCCCAAATGGCATTACTGTTAACTCATAATGCACGTACCTGGTTCGAAATGATGTTTTCTAAATTTCTTCCTTCTTCACACGCAACTGATGATATCCAAATCAAAGTTCAATATTTGAAATGTATTGATCTTCATGTAGTTGGTCAATTTATATTCAATGCGAGGTAGGGGAAACTTGTTCTTTATTTTTATAGCATTGATTTCCCTATAGTCGATACATATCCTCATAGATCCAATTTTTTCATAACAAAAAGGATAGGGGCTCCCCATGGAGAAACACTAGGGGAAATAAATCCCTTATTACTCAATTACTCTATTTTTTCTTTAGTTTAACTAATTCCACAGTGGCCATTCTATAAGGGGTCTTCGATATAGGCCATGAACAAGGAATTAAATCAATGGAAAAATCAATTTCTCGTTCTGGAGGATGTCCAGGTAAATATTCTGGAAACACATCTATGTATTCATTCACAAAAGGTAAATCCTCTTTTTGACCATTCCTTTCCTTACCCATAATCATTTCATTCTATTCCTCCCCAATAATTGAATTTAGTTGAGTTACTGGGGGTGGATCTAGATAAGAATTAGGTGGTGATGATTCTGCTCTAAAGATATGGTGTTCCTTATCATCATCATAAAAAATAGTATCCTCCTTATTATTACAATATTGTTTTGCAGCATGGTCTGAAAGCCAATCCATACTAAGGATTATATCAAATTCAATCATGGGTATGATGATGAGATCAGCAGAAAAAGAACATTTATGTGCTCTAATGGGGACTGATTCACAAAACATTATTGCAATGATACTTACCTTAGGAGTTTTAACTGACAACTCGCTTTTTAAATCAAATTGGAAATATCTAATTTTCTTAGAAAACTGGGAATATATGAAACAATGCGATGATCCATAATCAAATAAAGCATTGGATAAACTTGAGGAAACCATTAAATTACCTTCCATCACGTCTTTCGGAGCTTCAACCCCAATAGTAGTGATCACATAAGCATGGCCATGATTCATTGGACTTTTCTGTGGTAAGTTCCCCTGACACGTAGGAAATTCTTTTAGATAATTTCCCATCTCCCTTCAATTGTAGCATTGAACATCGGTTGCTTCCTTCTTCCCTTTTAAATCACGAGCTTGGTGGCCTTCTTCACCACACTTGTAACAGACTCTCATTCCACTCATGCAAATACTGGGGTGTTTCTTCCCACTTTTACTACAGTATGGATATTCAACTTTTCCCTTTTTCCCTTTATTTCCATTCCTAGAGTGATCAGCAGATCTCTTCTTCTCTTTCTTTCCCTTAATGTCATAAGACTTACCGAATTCCTTTTCTATATTGATAGAACATGAGACAATATCTTCGTACGATGAGAAGGATCATGAGACTAATTATCGGTGGAGAAACAACTTTAACCCATCAAAGAAATGGTCAATCTTACTTCTTGGGTTACGTATATATTCTGCAGCATACCTCTCTACCCTTGTAAAGTTAGACTCATACTTTGCGAAATTCTCATCCTCCTTTTGTCTCAGACTTAGAAATTGACTTTCCATATCTTCTCGATGGACATGAAGAAAGTATTTTTCTAATAAAAGATAATTGAACACCCTCTATTCCATATTTGATACTTCATCATCTTCCTTCGTGTTTTGAATCAATGACCACCATTGATCACCACCTCCAGTGAGGAGGTAAACTGCCATGATAACATTTTCTGTTTCACTACTCCCCAAGGCACATAATATTTTCTCTAAGGAATTTATCCATTGATTAGCTACTATTTGATTTGTACCCCCATTGAATGTTGGTGGTTGTTGCCTCATGAAGCGATCTAACATTTATTTTCCACACTGTGGATCAGGGTGCTCCATATGGCTAAGGTTATTATTCATAACCTGAGTGAGTTGTCCTAGTATGGTGATAAGCTGATCCGCATCAATTGCATCACCAGCTCCACAATAATTATCTTGAGCAGGAGGTAAATCCCTACATGGTGTGCATACATTGATATGGTTTCCATTTCTTCCACTAGGCACAATTTCTAAACAATTTCATAAACTAGATTGGTTTATGAATTGAAATACATAATTCCATACTTGTAAAACACTTAACCTAAATTGAACAGTTTATGGATATAAACCATAATCATAAAAATGTTTTCTTTGAGGATGTATATACTCATAAACCCTTCATAATGGTTTGTAAAGAAAATTATAATTATCCTAAGCATATCCCCTGGGAGTTTCGTAACCAAGATTGCAGAAAGGCCCGTTGTCGTGCACTAGTTCCCGTTCAAGTCTAGCTCAAAGTGAGGTTTTCGGGATTTACCCCTAGGTACATCTGTGCCAGAGCTGCCTCTACCAGCTCGTATCCAGATAGAGATGTATTTCTCAGAAAACTCACAAAATCTTTACAATAAAAAAATTTTAGAAAGTTCTTCTATACTAATTCTCAAAGTCCATATTATGCCTATGTGCTCTAATCAGAGTTTATCTAAATCTAGATTCTAAGGATTGTACTAAACATCCCCTGATACCAAATGTAACACCCCGACCCCAGTTACCCAGAGTTGGTGCATTATTAAATAACATTGGCATGATCACAAAAGATCATGTCCCGAAGGACTGATTAGTTTAGTAGCCTTGGAATAACTAGATACATTCATAAAGTTTACATTACATTATAATGTGAAAACTACAAAAACATCTTATCTCCACACTCATATCCCCTTATAATATCCCTCTAGGTCATTCATAAAATACTTCTTCACATCTTGGAAAAAATAAAACATAGAAAGGGGTGAGCTCAAATGCCCAGTAAGGATAACAATATAGCGGAACTTTCATAAATAAGCATAAACATTTAAGGCAATGTTTAACTAAAACAAAAGCCTTTTAAACTTGAAATTCATCATAATATGGAAAAAATAAAATGAAATAATTCCATTCACTTATTCACATGGATATTCCACTAGTAGAATAATCAAATGCAATATCAATAACCACTTTTATAATGATAGAATGTGTAATTCCAGACTATCATAATCACATAGTCAAGGCCTTGTGGCAAGACTACAAATAAGATTTTTTCAATGCCTTGTGCCATGACACTAGTTTGTCTCATGATACCTACCGATGCATCAAGGATATATATTGGGCTTCACCTGTCACATAATAAGTCTAATTCATTCCTCATATGAACAGGTTTAAATATAACATAAACATTCGTATTAAAACTATCATATGAAATATCAACACTTTCCACATAAACAATGAATGGTATAAAAAAATAACACACCCACAGTAAAATATATCACACAACCATCAATAAAATATGTTTGTTTTGTATCATAATAAATCAACTTCAAATAAGCTTAAAATCTATCAAAGGATGTTGACATAGATGAATTCAAAACTATTTGTGAGTAATATCTCTTTTTTTAATCATTTAAAAGTCACATAATTATAAAATAAAACATTTACTTTGAAAATATACTTATAATTTGTTAAGGTATTCTTCAAATATTTTACAACGATGGAAATTATCCGCACCCACCATATAAGTTAAAAAAGACATTCTTACCTTAATTCTGTTGAAATGGTTAAAAAGGACCTTGTTTGGAAAATGACGGACACATTTCTTTATAAACAACTTATAAAAAGTAAAACAAGGTTATAAATGACATTAATACATATTCTATAAAATAGTAAGAATGTTTTGAAATATATTTTTATGAAACATGGATGTGGATGATAAAGAGGTCCCAGTAGATAATTACGTATAAACAACCTTGGATAATGAAGAGATTGTGAAATAAACCCTTGCCTTGTACTTTTCCTTGGTCGAGTGTAGGTAAACCTCTTGTATAATAGTTAAATAATTGTTATTAAATTATACAAGAATAATATACATAAATATGATATCATATAATATCTATTAATATTGCTTTTTTAATAATAATTTATTATTTTCGTCGTTTCGGGTGTTAACTGATTCGTTTTCCTTTATATGCTTGTTACATAAGCCGTGTTTTTTATGGTTTGGTTGTATCTTATTCATATCCAGAGTTATATCAAGTATATAAATATTACTTTTAATCATCAAATGATAATTAGTCCTAAATTGATATGATGGGGGAATGAATATCATCGTATTTGTGGAGACGGTAATCTGTACGTACGCACGAACGCTACTTCCATTTCATTTTTCATTTTAAAAGGAAAAAAACAAATGGTACATAGGTATATTATTATTCCAGTATAATATAATATCTTATATATGTTACTTATCTTCATTAACACCATCCTTTATACGGTCCATGTATGGTATGAACGAGTCATATCACTTTGAGGGGGTAGTAGTCCGCACTTCCTCAAATGGAATTATCGTATATATATACAACATGAAATGAATTATGGTATGATATAAAATGGAATTACAGAAGATTATATATAAAATAAATATAATAAATATCATATTTAATTACAGTTCCATCATAATTTCCACTATGAGTGGTGGTACGAGATAATTGAACAATCATCATTTCGTGAGACGTTTGGTTTCCATCCACAAAAACATTATGTTCTTCACACAATAGATGGAGGTGTGTGTAAGTGTAGTTAGAATAATTTTCATAAAAACGTCCTATTATATTTATTATACTATTTTTGTTACAAAATAAATTAATAAGAATTGTTTAGGGGTTGGAGAAGTAAAATAAAAAAGAGAAGAAGCTAAGAGAAATCGTTACCTTTAATTTGGGTAACTCCCTTTGGTTTGAACCAAAAAGGACTCTTGAAGTTCCTTCTGCCTAAGGTAAGGATTATAAGAGGAGGAAAGGGATTAGGGAGCTTAATTGGGAAGAGTTTGGATGAGCCAAAACTCTTGAGAGATGTGAGGAATTGGTTATTAGTGGTGTCCTTTTATAAAGGGGTGGAGGGGCTCTTTAGTAAGGATTGAAAATATTATTTTATTATATACTGATATTCGGTTTCTAAATGTCCAAAACTCATTAATGATGATGATAAGATGACACATGATGGAAATGAAATCATCCAATAAAAATTGGACAGGTTTTGGGTTTTAATTTAGTCTTCATAATCGTATTTATTTAAATCATTTATTAATTAGGTAAACACTACATCATTATTGTGTCATAAATAATTTAGTTTATTATATGTCTAAAAATTATAAAAAAATACCATGATGTGGGAAATCTTTTTATATTTTTAATTAATATTTATAGTCAAATACATAACATAAATAACCGTATGTAAAAAAAATTCTATAAGATATATGCTTATGTAATTTTTCCATTTACTTTAACTTAATTGATATAAAGTGCCATTATCACTTTCAAGTGGCTCCATGGGGTCCCAAAATCGACCCAAAGATTCCCATGGTCAGACATGTATCATCCAATAGGTTTAGGGCACGTTTTAGGGTAATTTAGTAATATTATAATATTAATTTTTACCCTTATTTACCTGATTTACCCTTTAACCATGGTAAATGAAATATTTACTGAAGTAATTGTTCAAAATGTATAAATATAAAAGTTACATATTTACTCAATTTGGAACTTCTGATTCTAAATATGGAATCCATTTTTCTAAATTCAATACATATAAGTGGCAGAAATTAATTTAAAATTAATTCCCGCAGTCAAATCAAAAAGCGTGTTTTTAAGAAATAATTACTATCAAAAGATTGACACTTGTTTATGTTTGGTTTAAATGTTAAATTATGTCCAATGAAAAACATTATTTTAAATGGTAAAAATATATTCTAAATAAAATTTAAAACTATTCAAATTCAAAATTTATCACTATTAATTATTTCTATTAAAAAGTTTGTTTTTAATTAAAATTTAGTAATTTTCATTATTCTTCAAAATATGAAAGTTTTCAAAAAAATACCAAAATTTCCCCAAGGCTAATTTCGATATTCCGAATCCAAAAATGAAGTCCATTTTGAATGATAATATTTATAAAATTTTCAAAAGTGGGTATTACTATTCATAACGGCGAGTTTGATTGGTTGTGGTGCGTGTTAGAACTCGAAGTTGCGTACAACACATGCTACTATATTCTTCAAAGGGAAACGTACCGTGGAAGCTTGGGGTGTTACAAGACTAAGCCAATAAACTAAATCTGGATGAAAATATATGTGCATACATGGTTGATTATGGAGGATTATGGGATAATATTTTTGCAATGGTTTAATATTCAAATAAAAATAGTTACCAATATTTGATTAAAATGGATACTACTGAGGTGATTTATAGATAGATCTATCATTATCTTTTATTCTAGAGGGATGTGGGTGAGATGATTTTTTTGTACAGAACCTTTTGTAAAAATTTTCTGATATATAACAATTGATCAAGTAGTATTTTTTTCCAGACAATGATTCTCTAAGTCTATGTATTATATTTGGCGATTATCCTTGGACTACTCAGTTGGTGACATGGTATTACTAAAGGAGGAATCTCACCTTATACATTTTTATAATGAATGAATGGTGAATCTTATATTGAGGAATATCAAATAGTCCAATATTATAAAATTAATTGTAATATGAAATACTGATTAGAGATACCATCCTATATAACATCAATCCAAGATGTGCATTATATATCATAGTTAAATAATTATAATAAAAACGTATATCAAAGCACAAATTTATGGCCACTGGATTATAAATTTCATTTTTTCTATATTTTTATGACTATTGTGGATGTGGATTCTCAAATGGAAGTAATTTTAGGAAAATCCATATGATTGTTTTGTGTTATTTAGAATCACAAAGATGATGAGAATGAGATGTGGGAATGAAATTCTCGGGTAAAATAGAATTATCCCTATTTATTCCCCAATTATACTTTAGATTTAATTATTTATGGAGTAATGTTTTAACATAGGTAATAATTTTCACATCCCTGGTGTTTGTTGGAGGTATTTTACCTTTTATATTTTATATTACTATTATTATATATATTTAAAGGGAGTTTTCCATGAAAACTATTGTTGTTTATGCTAGAAAGAAATATATTAATGGTTAAGGAATGCTAAGGGTAAACTGGGCATAGCCCAGTACCAATCATGCACCTAGGGCAGTGGATCTCTCTTGGATTCACATACTATAAAATGGTCATGTGCCACCAATAGGGAACCATCTTGTCATATTTTCATCTTCAATAGTGGCAAATCACATTTTTTATATGGTTTTTAATACCGAATGACCAAACTATGAGTCCTTTTGAAAAATTAAAATATTGGAAATTTGAAATTTCTACCCCCAAATTTTAACCCTAAATCCTCATTTCTCACCCAATTAGACAAATATATTATTACACTGTCCTCCCTCTCATTCAACCCTTCATTTGGCCTTAATTTATTTATTTGGATTAGAATCATCAGGAAACCATCATGTATGTTCTTCCTCTCCTTCTCCCTTCTCTTGTTTTAGCCATTTATTCCTTCCAATTAGAGTTCCCTTTCCTCTAGCAAGGGTTTTGTCCAGTTTTTTATTTTATCACTATTACACGGGTATTTTTGTGATGGTTTTCATGGGATATTTCATTTATAGGGTCTTTTCCAAGAGAGACATGCAGTTTCTAACTATTTCTGACTGCACTTAAGTGAAAGGCTAGTGGTTAGATGTATTTTTATTTTTTATGATTTATATATGATGGGTATATATTAATATTAATTTCTATAATTGTACTGTGTCTCTGTGATAAAGAAAAATCTGTGATTTCATTGTGTCTGTGGTTTGAAAGAGGATAAACCCCCTTGTGATTGGAATGTGTGATTTTGTGACATATCTTCTTCTGCAATAGAACATTATCATAGTTTAATAGTGGGAGATGTATGTGGGAATCCATGGTATCTAGGTGGGAATATTATTAAAAGTACATTTGGTATGACCATCCAATCCTAGCTGGTTCATGATACAATAATAAATAAATATTTATGATGGGGATTTTTTGGCTTGAGTTGGAGATGGACCATAATGTCCCGGATTTATCAGCAAGAGTGTGATGATCATAGGTCCCTACAAACCCTAGTTTAGGGATATTTTCCATAGTTATTATATATATTATACTCTTTTTATTACTTTTTTATTATACGGCGAAGCATATCTGTAATTATATTTTTGTTTTTATTTTTAAATGTTACATGATTATTTGTCTTATAATAGATATGGATGGAATAATTTGTTGGTATCATACAAAGAATATGATCTCACACCCTACATGTAACGACCCATTATTTTTTAATGGAAATTTCCTATTTATAATTTTTTCATATAATCACATGATGTCACAACACATTGAAATACTAAGTACTATATGGACATTAAACAAAATTTTGTCACTTATGTTATTTGAATTGTTAAAATCTGAGATACACAGTTGTGATCAGTATGTTATTTGAATTCTCATATGACCAAATATAGTTTTAGAGTATTGTAACATACCATTATTAATACTAATGTCACCCTTATGAATAGTGACATACACTAATGAATAGTAACCTTACCTATGATAGTATATAAACAAGATTATATTTGGAATTATGATAATCCTATATCTAGGAATAAGAAAAATAAATTTTTTATTTTTTTTATTTTTTGATTAAAATGTATTATTAATTAAAAATTAAATTAATCATATTTTGAATTTTTTTTGGAAAATTAGAGTTCATTTTTGGAATCTATAAATCAAAAAATGGTTAGGTTGTATTTTTTTGATTTTCCAAAAATATGATAATTTATGATAAATGCTAAATACATGAATTATAATATCATCAACTGATGTATGGATGATATAAAGATATTATCTTGAACTCAAAAGAAATTATACTACTTTTTGTCTTGGAATCATTAATATGTTTGGTCTTGAGATGAAATAATAGTCTATGTAATTAAATATTTGGAAAACCATCCTCTTCTCCACTATTTATACCACTGATCCTTACATATTCTCTTCAATCCTATCAAGCCTTGTTCCTTATCTATGTTTTTCCAAAATCAGTCACCGAGCTCCTCTCCAAAGTCCAAAATACCTTATTCTCCACAAAATTCTAAATCATCTCCCCTTAATAGGCACTCAAAGAAGATAACTCTAGAGGAATATTCCACCTTCTAATTCATTTATGTTCTTTTCTAGTAATGATTTATTCCCCACCATCCTTTACACAAATGGTATGATATCTCCAATAACATACATGAACATTAATTCTATTATGATTATTGGATAATTCATTATCATATCTCCTTCCCCAAACTTTTAATTCAATGAAATGAAAACATCGTTTGAGATGTGTTAATTTAGCACAATCATGGATGACTTATTATCAATTTCCATTACTACATTCAATTATGGTTATGAATCCATTTTTATGGTTGAACAAGACTATTATATGTTTATTTTATATTATTTAATGTTCTCCATGACTTATTCACAAGTGATGTAAAATTATAATACAAAACAATTTACCTATGGAAATAATCACTAAAATTAATTCCACCATTTATCATTATAGTTTCATATAATGATTCACATTCACTCCAATAAAGCAAATGAATTTTATAACCATGTAATCATATGGATTTTCAATAAATAATATTACTTAAAATATGGACAAACATTCTTATTTTACATGGTTCTCAATTCATGAACATAAGAAAACCGATAATAAAACCCATGAAAACAAATGGACCCAAACTATGAAATTGAACCACTTAATAAATTAAAAACGTCATAAATGAACATAAAAAATGTATAATAAATAAATTAAATATATAATAGTTTCTATAATTATTAATTTATAAATCTAAATTTCTTATTCATGTCGTTAATAACAAGTGGAGAACGATAACTGACATAAGGATAAGGATCCTCTCCATTTCACTTTAATTCAAGAACGTCCTAATATTATGCCATTTTATGTGTAATCCATATTTATTTGGTATGATTTATAAAATCTCTCATACTTACCTAATGATTTATAAGTGATTAAAATTCACATTATCTATAACTAATCCATCTAAATTACACAAGATACCATGCTGATAATCTATAAGGAATTCTACCTGAACTGCCTTTATTCATTCGAGTTTCTCTATATTTATTTTTACCCAAGTGAAGATTTATTTTATTTTTATGTAAAAAATATATATTCTATTTATATGCTCCAAAATCATGATTCAAAATCCATCCCTCATTCCCTTTTGGTGATATACATGCTCAAATATGATTCCCTCCTTAGTAAACCACAATAAGAAAAGTCGTTTTTAGGGAACTTCTCAAAACATTTACCCAATTTTATGTGCACTCTATAATATGTTTTATGAAACCATTGTTCTTTATAAAACAAGTATTTTTATTATGAAAATTTTCTTTATTCACTTCAGGTTATATGTTAATTATTTTTCACTTTTCTACTTTAAATGTTCAATAGTATTTTCTTTAAAACCGCACAAAATGATTAAATAATGAAATGTTTCAAATAAATTTCATAAATATTATCACATATGTTTGACATAACATACCATGATATATTACGGTTTTACATTATTAACATCCATGTATATTTTAATTCAATTATTTAATGGACACTTTACGATACATCCATTGGTTATGTTTAATGTCATGATTATGGAAGACAATTATTTTTGTGTGTACCCCTTTTGTTTATGTATGATTGATTATGTATGATTCATTATTTTGAAACCATATTCATGAAACATTAATATGAGTGCACCTAGGTAGCACTCAAATTCATTGGGTAATGTTGATTCTCATTATATTTTAAGTGATACGGTCTTGACAGTTATCCTTTTCTTGCTCTACTATGTGCAACAGTCATTGTAGTTTTCCTTGGCTTGTTATACTATAGGAAACGTTCTTTTCCATTAGTCTTTATTCAAACTAAATTCATTGTTTATTATTTTTACACATTTATATTATTCCATTTTTAAAAGATACCATGTTTATATGTTATGATTCAATATGTTACATGTTTTTTTATATCATCATGTCACACCTTCTATGTGATGTGGTAATTCGTTGTTCTAATAGTTATTCCATTATATGGATCTTGTCTCAACCCATTTTTCATGTTATCCCCAGGTTATCCTATGCTTATGTATGAGCACAATGAAATATATGAGCTCATTAGGAATTATAAATAAAAAATTGTTTTTATAATGTTTGATTATGTACATAGTCTTCCAAGACACTCGACATCTTGATCCAGGGATTGTACTCTGATGTATAATTATGCATAAAATCATGTAATATTATGTGAAATTTATAGGTTCTCTATAGTTATTATCAGGGGAGGGCCTAGTAATTTTTGGAAATTATGAATAGAGAAATTTTTTAAGAACTATAAGGATGAGTTTAAGTATAGGAAAACATCCCTAAATTAGGGTAAGTGTAGAGTAAGTGGTTTATCAATAAAATACATTCCTATTTGGATACAAAAAGGTAGAGGCGGCTTTGGTACAAACGTACATAGGCGTGAAAAATCTGACATTGAGTATCGGTCCTAATCCAGGGTATTCAGGTACATGACAATGTTCATTGTTGCACTCTTTAATTGACACTCCTTGGTGACTATGCTTTTGTAAATTCACGATAATAGTACAAATCATTATTAAGGTAATAATAAATTTCACATAAGGAAATATGTTAAGATATAGATCAATGTTATCCAAGATTGACACATAGGGAATCATGCATTTGGACATACTTATCCTTTATGTGTGTATCCTTTTAGGATGAAAGTTTCAATTTTATGATCAATAGATATGTATTCATGCTTTTTAATTGTGCATTCCTTTGTATAGTTAACATGAGAAAATAGATGAACAAATTCCAATATAAAATGTTATAGGAAATGTAATGAATTGTCTAAATGAAATGCCTAATAAGAAAGGAATGGGTTCTCAAAACCTCATAACTATACTATCTCTGTAGTCTCATGTTATTAATAATAACAAGAATCATGCAGAACGCCCTCCTCCTCCAAGGAAAGACAAAATTTCCATTGAATCCAACATGAGGAAAAGGCCTCCCATGGATTACAGATCTTCTGATCCCCTCCTCGTAGAATAGTGGATTAAGTCCATTGAAAATATATTCTCTGTCCTCCAGTGCTCGGAAGAAGATAACGTTGTATTGGTGGTCTATCTTTTTAATGGGGAAGATGATCAGTGGATTACACTAATAAAGAATGTGAAGTTCTAATAGGAAAATGATTCCATGGATTGGGAGGAATTCGAGATGATGTTTTTCAATAAATATTTTCCTCGAACCCTCTATATCAAGATATAAAGGGAGTTCCTCAATCTCAAGAATAAGTTAGATGAGTCAATCTGACATCTAATGAAAAATAGACTAATATTTAAATGTACCCCTCTCGATTTTCCATGATCACTGAATTTAGGGTGGATTAATTTTCTAGTGGGATAAAGAAGAGTCTACTAAAGGTGTTGGTGATTCGATACTTTGAAAATTATAAATATATTATTTATTGTTCCCTCATGGTTGAATGGAAAATTGGATACTCTCAATGGTCTCGTGGGCCCAGTGACAAGAATAAAAAAATGGAGAACAACATGGGTGGTTCCACCAACAAATCCCATAATACATAGATGCCCAAATATCCCACTTGTAATAATTGTGTAAAGAAGCGTTCTTGTAACAACATGTGATTTTATAAGAAATAATCTCTTTAATTTCTTGGATGTCATGTATTTTATGTTACACCAATATTAGCTTGCGCTATACACAACACCATATTATCTTGTAGTATACGAAAAAATATTCTTGGCTTGGGTTACATGCAAGAGCGACCATCCTCGATAGCTTGTGTGGTACACAATACCCAGTTTCAATAAACAATGATATGTTACAAATTTATTATGAACATTACATTATGAATATTATTAAACTAATTTTGGATTTTATAATATTATAATTCATCATACACATTTTCTAGTACGTGGTAGGAGAATAAAGTTAATTTTTCGGATAAAAGAAGTATTTTTCCAAAAAATGCATTTTTGTTGCCTTTTGATGGAGAACCCATTTTAAATATAATTTTTGACAAGTTTATAAGTTAAATTTGACCAATAAAACTTCTTATTTTGAATAAATATATAAAAATATACGTTGTTTAATTTTTTAACATTATTTAGATAACATTCACATTTTGATGAATAGTAAAAATATGCTAAATTTTAATTAAAAACATCTTTTTTTATCTAGACAATTTATATGGTTAAATTATAATATTGGATGGTTTAAAAGTATAAATAGAATATATTTTTACCATTTAATATAATTTATTTCATTAGCATTAATTTTACATTTAATTCATAGGTAAAAACATTTCAATCTTTTGCAATGTCTTATCTTTTAAAACTTGTTTTCTCAACAGCGGGATTAATTTTAAATTAAAAACTACAACTTATATGTTTTGAATTTGAAAAAATGGATTCCATATTTGGAATCAGTACGTCCAAATTATGTTATTAGGATACTTTTTATTTTTAGGCATTATGAATAGTAACTACAATAAATATAATTTACTATAGTTAAAGGTAGATCCGGTAATTAAGGGTGAAAATAATATTATAAAATTACCCTAACAAATGTATTAATAAAATTGGGTGATTATATTTCATCATAAAATATACTTGGGTCGAAATTGTATCTTTTTGAACAAACTTCAATGTGATTAAGACCTTTAATTTATTTTATTTAAAGAAAGTGAAATATGTCTCACTCAAAATTTAATAATTAAAGTATTTCTATATAAGGTTATACATAGTATAAATTCTATTATAAATACTCCATTGAATGATAAAATGTTTTTATTCATCATGTTAATTTATTTTATATTTTTAAGTAATATATAAATACTTTAAAATATTATACATTAAGGATGCAAAATTTATTTATTTAGTGAAAAATCAGTAATATAGTTTTTATTAAAATATTAATACCCATAAAAAAGACCAGAAACATGACCAAACCTTATTTTTCAAGTATATTTATACCCTAATAATCCAAGGGTTGTCTTGTGTACCATTTAATGCTTTATAAAATAGAATATGGCATTTATATTATTTTATTTTAAATGATGTCAATGTTGGAATCTTCATAGATTAATAAACATATCATTTTAAAAGTTGGGTGTTTTAGAAGATAAAGTCCACTAAAATTATTCTTATAAAATATAATATATTTAAGTTCATTATATTATATTATTTTTAATTTTTATGCATCAAATATGTATATTAAATAAATATACAAAAATATTGTAGTAATTATTTTATTAAGAGAAATATCAAATAAATGGTTTTAAAAATATTTACATATATATATTATATTAAATAATTAATTAATTCCACAAATTTTATAGATTAATATGACATGTTAGTAATATGTTAAATATTTTTTTCGAATATATCCACTGTTTGGATTTTATTTAAATTCGAATAAACGAATAGTGTCAAAATTGAAACAATTGATATTTTATAAAAAGAACATATTATTAAATTGTTTAAAACTGAAAAAAATATTTAAAAATTAAAAATTAAAAATTATATGGTCTAGAATGTAATTATGTATCTAATTATGGAAAATTCATAACACATAAGTAAGTATTTATAAACAATTAAAAATTAGAATATGTTTAATGCAAATACAATTAAATATATTAAATAAAGACAAATCTAAATGATAAGGTTTAAAATAAACATAAAAATGTCTAATATTTATTGGTTGATGAGAATAAAACCCTATCTCATCTCATCTTTTAATTGAGTGATTTTATTATTTTTTTAAATTGGGTTTGATTTTATTATTAATTAATATCTTTGAGGTTTCGAAAAGTCACCCTCTCTTCTCTTATAAAAGGGCACATCATCCCTATCCTCTTCAAAAAAATTTGAGCCTTCTTGCTCAGCCAAACCCTTCCCATTACTCTTCTCAACTTCCCTTGTCACATTATAGAGGTTCTTGTCTTCTCAAAAGACCAACTCTAGTCCCTTAAGTGGATTCTTATAAAAGGTGTGTCGAGGAAGAGATAATTTCTTCTACCGATTATTTCAAGTTTCATTATTCTTCTATTCCTATTCATTAGTTGTTTCATTATAAAGTAAAAAAATTATTATAACTAATATACTTATATGTTATTATAAATATGAAATAACCCTATTTCACCTTCTATCCATCCTACGGAAAATGAAATCACCGCGCGTGCGTGCGTACGGCTTACCGTCTCCACGTCGTGGTGTGATATATTTTTCCACCAAAATCATACATGGGTGAGTATAATGGTGGAGATAATAACTATATATTATTATCATACTGATTCTGAGATTTTATATCATCCACTCCAATTCCATTCCATAATTATGGGAACAATATCATCGCTCGTCCGTACGTACGGATTACTGTCTCCACGACGTGATGAGATTAATTCTCCATGTTAACCATTCAAGAATGATTATAAACTATATATATTTAATAATAATTATATATATAACATAATAATGCTACTGGATTTATTTATATATATGTGTGTGTGTGTGTGTCATTCTACTTACTTCCATTCAAGTTAATAAGGAAAGGAAAACAACGTTCATGTGTACGTACGGTCGACCGTCTCCATGAATGGTGTATTTAATTTCATTTATCTATATATTATATATATATATATATTGAATATATATATGATATATAAATCTTTTTTTACATTTAGGATGTATTTAAATCATTATATAATTAATAATATCAAGAACAACAAGTCCTAACACATACGATAAATAAAACGATTATTACCCCAAACGTTGCTTCAACATGTAATTGACAAATGAACAGGTAATATAAAGTCATAAGTGAATCATATACGATATGATAAAACTTATTATGATTCTTCAATAAGACAATGTCATTATTTAAACCATTATACAGGAGTTTCATACATGTACATAAGAAATTAGACCTAAGGTAAGGGATAATTACTTCAATCTTGTTCTTATTCGAGTTTATTTATTCGTAAGTATTTAATGGGGTTATGTTTATCATCCATATCCATGTTTTATAAAATAAATGTTTTCATAAAATGTTTACTATTCTTCCATGTATGTTTAAAGTCATTTTTCCTCATTTTACTTCCACCACATGGTTTGGAAGGAATCTTTCATTTGTTTGCCGCATGAGGTACTTTTGGACTTTTTCTGAAAAAGTACGAGAAGAATGATTTTTTAACTTATATGGAATGAACAGATTTTTTTGGTTTCATAACGCCTTATTTTCATGAATCTTCCTGCACCAGATTTCATTATTATTTTCAACAAAATCCTTTTCTTTTTAAATTTCATGGCATTTTGAGAATAGGAATTGATTTTGAAGAAGAAAGGATATTTTTCTCAAGAATTCATTTCAAATGTTTTATCAAAACTATTTTCCATATAAGATGACATTATTTAGTTTGTTTATGTTTCATGTATAATATCCCTATTATTTAAATGGTTTGAATTCTATTATGATGAAATGATATACATTTGTATTATATGGATTATGTTATGATGGGATGATGTTTATAACACCCACTTAATTATTTGGGTTTTGATGAATGATTTATGTTTATTTTTTGGAACACATGATAATGGTTTCATTATGATATAGGTGGGACCTATATCTCCCTCCAATGAATTGGGTGAAGATTTATATCTCATGAGATAGATATAGCTGGAACGACAAGTGAATCGTGTTCAGTTATACACGGATGGAATGACAAGTAAACCCGGTTCAATAATGTATTTTGTCCACTATAATGGTTTTCGGAGTAATGTATTGGCTAATATGGAAATAATAACATATGCTTAATGTATTCCACAATTATATGATTTACTCTCATGATATTTTATCATGATTAATTTTCCATTATGATCTATGCATTACTTACTGCCAAGATTTATTTCACAACTCAAGATTTTGATGTTTAAACATTATGATCATGTTTTTAAGATCAAATGTATATGGTTGTTTTATTTTCACTATGCTTACCCTTACTAAGCATTTGAGCTCACCCTTTTATGTTTTCTTTTCCCCGGGATATAAATAATGTTTTTAGGTAAGAATACATAAGGGAAAGATCTTTATGGGAGATGTTGAATATCTTTCACAACGACTAGAAGATTGTGTTCCATGATTCCGAAGACACCAAACTATTACGGTCCTTGGGTCTCTGTTTTTGTTACATAATAAGTATTCTGCAAAAGTAATGTAATGTCCATTTACATCCATCTTGGGTCTCTACAGTTGGTATCAGTGGAATGGTTTAGTTAGCTTTGGGAACTTGGATGAAAAATCTTTAGTGAGATCTCCAGAGATATTTCTAATGTATGTATAGTGATGTCCATAAGGTTAAGTGTAAGTATAGGTTATTTTACTATAAATAAGATAACTATATTAGAATTAATCATAAGAAGTTAGATATTGAAGGTACTCCCCCTTTGTTGTGTTGTTTTTTTATCATGATTTTTTCCTCTCACATTATTATTTTTGTGTTTTAGATGACGACTGGAACCCAAAAGAACCATGTTGATCAATGTAATGGAAAATTCTATGATTATACTCTTTAATAAAACAATGTTATAGGAGATGGAGTAAAAAATCATATTACTATACTTACACAAGCTATGAATCATTCTAGACATCCAAATGAGAAGAGAAGGGAATAATATTCTATTGAGTCCTTCACGAGGCAACATCCACCTTTTTCAATGGGTCTTCTGATCCACATATTGCTAAATAATGGATCTGTACCATTGACAAGATATTTTCGATACTTCTCTGTTCGGAACATGAAAAATTCATTATGGTTATTTACCGTTTAGAAGGTGAATTAGACCAGTGGTGGATTCTAATTCAGAATACAAGGCCCCAAGATGAAATTGAATCAATGGAATGGGATGAGATCAAGAACTTATTTTTCAATAAGTAATTTCCTTGTATTCGTCGAAAAAAGATGGAAAATAATTACATGAGCTTAAGAAAAAGGATGAAGAATCTTTTGGTATATATGAAGTGAATTTTACAAGGCTTTCTAGGTATGCATATGGATTTATCATCAAACCTAAATGTAAAGTTGATTGATTCTTTAGTGGCATAAAACCATGTCTTAGAAAGGAATTATCTATATGTGTCTTCAGTAGCTATGAAGAGATTGTGCATTGTGCTTTCAAGGTAGAACTGGAAGTTGGTGTAACTTTTCCATCTCATTGTTTTGACAAGAAACGAAAGATGGAGTTCAAGGAAAAATCGAAAAACTATCGTGAAAAGAAGAAAAATGTTTCGTTATGCTCAAAGTGTGGAAAAAATCATGGAAGAGATTGTCTTAAAGGACCTAGAAAATGTTTTTATGTGTGTAAAAGAAGGTCATTGAGCAGCTAAGTGCCGATGTAATGGAATGAAGACAGAAAATTATGTGAATGAAGAAAAGACTGGAGCAAAATCCCCACAAACACTTCAATGCTACAAGTGTAGGGAAATGGGGCATTATGATAACAAATTCCCTAATCCAAGGGTTATTGATGATCGAAATCACCAACCTCATAAGTCAAAGGACAATGGGAAGTCACATTTAATCACTATTAGAGATGTTGAATATGAAAACAAAGTGGGGGAATGATTATGTGTTTATGTAACAGGATTCCAAAATAGTGTTATGGAATCTTGTTTATAATATTGTGGAATATTAGACTATCTATGTATTGGTTTGTTATGGTTTTCAACAATTATATTGTATCGATAACCATAGAAATTGATTGAAATGTTTTTGTAAATCACCTAAAATGCGCATAATGAATAGATAAGTAGACAATGAAAATTTTGATAGTATTAATGAGCTCATGACTGATATAAAGAAAATGTGATATCATGGTTTGAGTATATATAAATTTTAAAATTTTGGTATGTGGAAAGAGTAATATTTTGACATCAATCATGTTTTCAGAAAGATAATATTGTAATACAAGTTTCAAGAGAATACATGATTAAATAATTCACATGTTTGAAATGTAACCAACAAGATATATCTTATGATATACGGGGGATAAATGATGGTATTCACATTCTTGGTGGATAACATCTCTAGTAATCATTTTCTTTATACTATGAGATTGGACAGAAGTATTTTTGAAAATCCTAAAAGTTAGAATGGATTACGTTGAACATTAGATAGTATTGTTTAGGGCTGAAACATTTTTCTATAATGTTATAATAGTATTGTATTAGAAAAAGGACAACATGCCGGATGGGCGACAACCCATCACATCGGACAAGGTTGCAGGAATCGAACCCACAAATGTAGTGCAACAGGCATTTATCACCATACACTGGCCTATAAGAAGTCCTTGGTTAGTAGAAATTAGTTATATTTTATTAAGGGGAACGATTGATGAAGTATAAGTCCATTTTTTGAATCATATATGGTTAATCTCACCATATATGAACTTATTTATATTTAATAACTTGGGATAAACATTTTGTGATAGAGGCAGATGAAATGACCTATCTTTCTATCGTAGGATTTGAAAACACTTCAAGAATGAAAAATTCAACATTATTTCACTAAATAAGTGATGAAGTGGAAATTGTTCATGGAATGACCAAAAATGATAATACACTGAAATTAAGTATTTATCCTTATGAAAAAATAGATCCACTTTATGGAAATTATCTTAAAAACCAAAAATGTGGTCCTATTACCCTCATATCCAATGAATCAGATGGTCCCTTAGATCATCAAAAATTTATGGCATTGTGATTTTTGGATTTTTTTTTATAGCCATGTTATCTACCACTCTTCATCAGAACATGATGATTAGATTTTTCATCCTTATCCATATTTTATCCTATATTCTCTTATGTGGAAACCATGTGTTGAGTTACATTGGGAGACTGTTATGTTTCTAACTTTCATTTTTAAAATTGCGTTTTAGTAATCCTTTTTACGATGTGGTTTTCAATGAAACAAACATTAAATTCATAACCGATATATTACCCCGATGAATTTCGAGGGAGAAATTCATTTTAAGGGGGGAAGAATGTAACACCCCGAGATTTTATGAGAAATAATCATTTTAATTTCATTTATGTCTCGTTTTGTATGCTACACCTAGATTTTCATTCACTATACACAACATCGTATTAGCTTGCAGTATACACAACAATATACTTGGCGTGTGTTACACGTAAGGGCGACCTTCCTCGATATCTTTTGTGGTACCCAATAAAGAGTTTCACTAAAAGATGATATATTATAATATTATTATGAACTAGCTGTTATAAATAGTATTAAATTAATTTTGAATTTTATAACATTATAATTCATCTTACACGTTTTCTAGAACATGATATGAGAACAGAATTAATTTTTCAGATAAAAGAAGCATTTTTTAAAAAATTGTGTTTTGTCGCCCATTGATGGCTCAAAAATTTTAAATCTAATTTTTTAAAAGTTTATATGATCAATTTGACAAGTTAAACTTCTTATTTTGAATCAGGATATACAAATATACAGTGGATAATTTTTTGACATTATTCTAATAACCTTCACATTTTGATGAATAGTAAAAATATGCTAAATGTTAATTAAAAACAACTTCTTTCATTGAGATAATTTATATGGTAAAATTATAATATTGGATGGTTTTAAATTATAAATAGAATATATATTTTCCATTTAATATAATTTATGTCATTATAATTAATTTTACATTGAATTCATTGGTAAAAACCTTTCCATCTTTAGTAATGTTTTAACTTTTAAAACCCACTTTCTCAACAACGAGATTAATATTAAATTAAATAATGCAACTTCTGTGTTTTGAATTTGAAAAAATGGAATCCATATTTGAAATCATTAGGTCCAAATTTTGTTAATAGGCTCCCTTTTATTTTTAGGCATTATGAATAGTAACTATGGTTAATTTTATTTACTACAGTTAAAGGTAAATCAGGTAATTAAGGTTAAAAATAATATTATAAAATTATCCTCAAACTTGTATTAATATAATTGTATGGTTATATTTCATCCTTAAATATACTTGGGTTGAGATTTTATCTTTTGGAACAAACTTGGAAGTGATTAAGTCCATTAATTTATTTTATTTAAAGAAAGTGAAATATGTCTCACTCAAACTTTAATAATTAAATTATTTTTAATATAAGGTTATACATAATATAAATTCGATTATAAATACTCATTTGAAGCATAAATTTTTTTTATTGATCATGGTAATTTATTTTAGATTTTTAAGAAATATATAATTACTTTAATAGCTTATACATTAATGATGCAGATATTATTTATTTAGTAAAAAATTCCTAAAATAGTTTTTATTAAAATAATAATACCCCTCAAAGGACTAGAAACTTGAACAAAAACATTATTGTTCGAGTATATATATACCCTAATAATCCAAGGGTCGACTTGTGGACCATTCGGAGCCTTATGAAATATATTAGGAAATTTATATTCTATTATTTGAAATGATGTCAAAGGTGTCAGCTTCATAATTTAATAAACATATCATTTTGAAAGTTTGATGTTTTAGAAGATAAATTAGACTAAAAGTATTCATAAAAAATATAATATATTTAAATTTATTATAATATTTTATTTTTATTTTTTATGCAAAAAATATGTATATTAAATAATTATATGAAAATGATGTACTAATTATTTTATTAAGAGAAATATCAAATAAATGGTTTCATAAATATTAAAATATATATTAAATGAAACAATTAATGTGCTCCAAAAATTTTCTAGATTAATATGAGATGTTATTAATCTATTAAATATTTTGTTTCGAATATATCCTCCTTTTGGATTTTATATAAATTCAAATAAATGAATAGTGTTAAAATTGACACTATTGATATTTTATAAAAACAACATATTATTAAATTGTTTAAAAATCTAAAAAATATTTAAAAATTTAAAATTTAAAATTATATGGTCTAAAATGTAATAATGTATCTAATTATGGAAAATTCAGAACACATAAGTAATTATAAATAACTATTAAAATTAGAACATTTGTACAACAAATAGAATTATATAGATTAAATAAGGATAAATCAAAATGATAAGGTATAAAATAAACATAAAACATATATAATTTTTATTTCTTGATGAGAATACAACCCTATATAATCTCACATTATAATTGAGTGATTTTTTGGGGTTTTTAAGTGGGGTTTTGATTTAATTATTTATTAATATTTTTGAGGTTTCCAAAACTGCAATTCTCTTCTCTTATAAAAGGGAACCTCATCCATCTCCTCTTCACACAATTATGATCCTTCAAGCTCGGAAAAACCCTTCCCATTACTCTTCTCAACTTCCCTAGTCAGATTTTGGAGGTTCTAGTTTTCTCAAAATACCAACTCTAGTCCCTTATGAGGATGCTTAATGAAGGTAAGTCGAGGAAGAGGTAATCTCTTATACCGATTCTTTCAAGTTTCTTTATTCTTCTACTTCCTCGGATTTAGTTGTATCATTATAAAGTAATAGAATCAGCATAACTAATATACTGATATGTTATTATAAATATGAAGTAACCCTATTTCACCTTCTATCCATCATACAAAAAATTAAATCACCGCACATGCGTACGTACGACTTACCGTCTCCACGCCGTGGTGTAATCTGTTTTTCAACCAACATCATACTTGGATGGGTATAATGGTGGAAATAATAACTATATATTATTATAATAATCATTCAGAAATATTATATCATCCACACCAATTCTATTCAATAATTATGGGAACGATATCATCGCATTTGCATACGTACGTATTACCATCTCCACAATGTGATGAGATTAATTTTCCATGCTAACCATTCAAGAATGATTATAAAGTATATATATTAAATAATAATGAGACATATATCATAATAATGGTACTGGATATATATATATATATCATCTACTTACTTCCATTTAAGTCAATAAGGAAAGGAAAACAGCGTTCAATCCTACGTGCGGCCTACCGTCTCAATGAACGGTGTATTTCATTTAATTTATCTATCTTATATATATATATATATATATTGAATATATATATATATGATATATTAATAATGTTTTACATTCTAGATGTAAGTAAATCAAGATATAGTCAATAATATCAAGAACAAAAAGTCCAGACACATACGATAAAAGAAACTATTATTACACAAAACGTTGCATCAACATGGAATTGACAAATGAACGTGTAAAATATAGTCGTAAGTGAATCATATATGATATTATAAAAATGACTATGATTCTTGAATATGTCAATGAAATTATTTAAACCATTATACAAGATTTTCGGACACGTACAAAAGAAATTGGACCTAAGGTCAGGGATAATTATTCCAATCTCATTCTTATATGAGATTGTTTATTCCTAAATATTTACTGGGGTTATGTTTGTCATTCATATCCATGTTTTCTAAAAAAATGTTGTCAGAAAATTTTTACTATTCTTACATGTATTTTTAAATTCATTTTTACGTTTTTTGACTTCTAACACATGGTATGGAAGGAGTATTTCTTTTGTTTACTATACGAGGTACTTTTTGACTCTTTCGGAAAAAGTACGAGAATAATTGTTTTTATAAATTATACGACATGAATGGATTTTTATCGCTTCATAACATCATGTTTCCATGAAGAATCCTATACAATATTTCATGATTATTTTCAACATAATCATTTTCTTTTAAAATTTCATCGCATTTTGAGAAAAGAAAATGATTTTGAAGAAGAAAAGATAATTTCCTCAAGAATTCATTTCAAGTGTTTTATCAAAACTATTTTCCAACTAAGATTACATTATTTAGTATGTTAATGATTAAATTATAGTGTCCCTATTAATTATATGGTTTGATTATTCTTATGATGAAATGATAACCCTTTGTTTTATATGAATTATGTTATGATGGGATGATGTTTGTGAATCCCATTTTATTATTTGGGTTATGATTATTGATTTATATTTATTTTTTGGCACACATAAGACTGGTTTCATTATGATATTGGTGGGACCTATAACACCCTCCAATGCATTGGGTAATGATTTATATCTCATGAGATAGACATGGCTGGAATTTCAGGTTATTCTGGTTTAATAATACAGGGCTAGAATGACAAGTAAACCTAGCTCAGTAATGGACTTTGTCCACTATGATAGTCTTGGCAGAAATGCCTTGGCTACTATGGAAATCATAACATGTTCTTAATGGATGCCACAATTACAGTTTTTATACCCATGATATTTTATCATTATTAATGTTCCATTATGATCTATGTCTTGCGTACTGCCAAGATTTATTTCATAACTATAGATTTTGATGTTTAAACATTTTGTTCATGTTTTTATGTTCAAATGTATATGATTGTTTTATTTTATTCATGATTACCCTTACTGAGCATTTTATATCACCCTTTTTACATTTTCCTTTCCCCATGATATAAATAAAGGTTTTAGGTAATAAAAAGCAAGGGAAAGATCTTTATGGGAGATGTTGAAGATCATTCACCATGATTAGAAGATTGTGTTCCATGTTTCCAAAGACACTAAACTATTTCAATCCTTGGGTCTCTATTTTTTTATGTAATAAGTATTCTGTAAAAGTAATGTAATTTCCTTGTACATCAAGCTTCGGTCTCTACAATTCTATGACATTTATAATGGGAACAAATAATTTCATCAAATTTGGAAAGATGGGAAATCTGTCCAAGAACTACTAAATGGATAATAAAATCTTGATAATTTGGAAGAAGCATGGAAGGTTAAGATAAACGCCACGCTAGTGTTGTAGTTTTTCAACTACAAAGAGAATGTGCATTATGAAATCAATTTCCCTAAGATAATGGTCTTCAGAGTAACTCAACAACAACCTCCAAGGAAATAAGGAAGGGATTATGCTATCTCTACTGCTAAGGTGGATTCAGACAACGATGTGGTGAAAGGTGTTCTAGTTATTCATTCATGAATAGAGAACTCACTATTGGATTCTTATTTTATGCATTCTTTCATATCTTTCAAGTTTAGTAGAACTATTCAAACACCACCTCAAAATTTGGAGAACATGTTATCTGTGAGAACATTGAATGGAGAAATTATTGAATCCTTGGTTTATAACTTCTCCCTAGTTAATGTTTGTGGACTGATCATCCACGAAAATATTTTCATACTTACATTAGTAGAGTTCGACGCTATCTGGGACATGGATTTCCTATTATTATATAAATATAACATCAAATTTTTCAAAAAAGAGATCACTCTTTACATCCTGAAGCATCCTTAAATTAATTAAAAATGTAAGGAGGAAGATAAATATCATTTAAAATCATCATCTCAAATATGATATTGATTCTTTATGAGCAATAATATCTATCCAAAATGATTGAGATAATGGAGACAATCTTGATTGAATACATTCCCATCGTGAGGTACTCCACTGATGTATTCCTTGAAGAGTTTCCTGGTGTTCTTCTTGACTGATAGGTTGAGGTCTCAACTGAAATTATTCCTAGATCTCTAATTATATCATCAACACTTTATATAATAGCCTTTGTAGAGCTGGAAGAACTATAGAAGAAATTACAGTAGAATATTGAGAAGGGTTTTATATGCCATAGTGATTCTCCTTGGGGTGTATTAATCCTCATCATCAAGAATAAGGATGGATCAATGAACTTATACATTGTATATTTTGAGGTGAATAAAATCACCGTATAGAACATGTATCCCCTTCCACAAATAGATGAATTGTTTGATTAGATTCTTGGGGATAGTTATTTCTTGAAGGTGGACCTTCGATCAGGATATTACCAATTAAAGGTGATGAAGGAAGGTACTCCCATGACTTCCTCTATAATGTGGTATACACACTATGAGTTCATAGTAATTCCCTTCACACTCACTAATTCTCATATAATTTTCATGTATTTATTTAATAGAGTATTTATATATTAACATGAAAAATATTTGGTAGTATTTATCGATGATATTATGATATACTCTAAGATCACAGAGGAACATGTAGAGTATTTGAATACTATGTTAGAGACTTTGTGAAGGGATAACCTGTTTCAAAATTACAGTAAATGTGAGTTCCCAATAGAGTTAGTATCATTATTTAGGGATGTTATCACCTGAAAAAGGATATTTGTGGACCCTTACATGTTAAAGGAAATTGAAGAGTGACCTAGGACAACATCTGTAACATAAATTTGTAGCATTTTGGGTCAATCTTGGTATTATTGACTAATTGTAAAGATATTTTCAATATTGTCTATCCCCATAACCAAGCTAACACAGAAGGGTGTAATGTTTTTTTGGACACATTAATGTGAAGTCATTTTTGAGAAGTTGAAAAGGATGATAATTGATGCCCCAGTACTGACACTCCCAAAAGTGGAGAACTCTTTATGGTGTATAGTGAGTCTTAAATGAAGGGAATATTATGTGAGCTAATGAAAAATGATAAATTGATAGCCTACATATCAAGGATGATGAAAATCCATGAGAAAAACTATTTCACACGTGATCTGGAGTTGGAAGTTATGATATTTTCATTGAACATCTGGCGAAATTATCCATATGGGTAGAATTGTGAGATATATACTAACCACAAGAGTCTCAAATAATTATTCACAAAAATATATCTTAACATGCTCTAGAAAAGATGGATTAATCTCCTCACAAATTATGTCTTCTCAATCCATTACTATCCTAGTAAGGAAAACAAGGTGGCAGATGCTCTAAATAGAAAGGATCACTCGTCTTTTTCAATGGTGAGAGTTTAAATGGATCTGATCTACTTAGATTTACAGAGGATGAATGTTGGAATAATTAAGGGAGTTACATCGTCAATATTTTCCCAAAAGATTTTTGAACCATACCTCAAAGAGAAAATAAATAATTCTCAATGAAACTATGTGGAAATTCTAAAAAGGTTGGAATTTGTTAAAAATGGGAAATCCTCTAAATTATTTATTGATGAGGAAGGAGTTGTCAGAGTTGGGTCACAATTATGTGTACCATCCGATCCAAGGATAAAGAAGGAGCTTCTGAAAGAATAACATTTCTCAAATTTCTCCATTCACCTAGGGAGCACATTGATGTATCAAGATCTATAAGAGAACTTTTGGTGGGACAATATGAAGAAAGATATTTCTGAGCATACATCAAAGTGGTTGGTATGTAAACAAGTAATGGAAGAAAGACTGATGTCCAAGTGGATGATGAAAACACTACCTATACAAAAAAAGAAATGGGAGAACATCACCGTGCAATTTTTCACTAGACATACAAGAACATCTAGAGGAAACAATGCAATATGGGTCATTGGGGATCATCTTACAAAGACATCTCACTTTATCGCAATACGATAAGACTTATCATTGGCTAAACATGCATGGATTTATATCAAAGAAGTGGAAAGGATTCATGGAGTACGGAAATCTATTGCATCTAATTGTGATCCTTGATTCACCGCGATGTTTTGGAAATATCTTCATCATGATATAATCTCTAAAATGAACTTAATTATGTCCTATCATCCTCAAATTGATGGAAAATCTGAATGAACTATTCATAAATTTGATGAAATGTTGATAGTAAGTTGTATGGACTTCAAAGGATGATGGGACACAAATCTTCCACTGGTTGATATAACATACAACAAAATATTCCACATTATAATATTAATGGCATCATATGAAACCCCTTATAGGAAAAGGTGCAAATCACCAGTGTGTTGAGATGGTGTTGGTGACCGTAAGCTTCTATGACCAGATGTTTTCGATGAAATGGTTGATATGTTGAAAACAATCAACATCATATTAATGTAGCCCAAAGTTGACATAAGAGTTATGAATATAGTCATCAAAGAGACCTTGAGTTCAATGTTGGTGAAATGGAATATCTACACATATCTCTGTAGAAGAAGGTCAGAGGTTTGGAATGAAATGGAAGTTATGTCCCAGGCACATCAGCCCCTTCGAGATTCTTGATCTTATCAGGGATGTGGCCTATTGAATAGAACTTAAACCTACCATGGAAAAAGTAAAATATTACTTTCTTTTATCCCTCTTATAGAAGAACATACCAAACCGTTAACATGTACTCACTTCAGAGGGGGTACAGTTAGAGGATGATCTTTCTTATGAGGAGTAGCCAGTTAAGATCTGGGATCGTAGAGGAAAAGTTCTTCATAATAAAACTAATCACCTGGTAAAGGTACAATGGAGCAACCATAAGTATGAGGTGGTAACTAGGGAACTATAGGAGGAAATTAAGGAAATGTACCCACACATGTTTATGGCCTTGAATGTAAATGAAATTTCAAAGGAGAAATGTCTTAATATGGAAGAATGTAACGACCAAATGTTTTTCAATGGAAATGTCCATCAAATATTTTTTACATATAATCCCATAAAATCCCAATAAAATGAACTATTATGTAATATGTGACCTTTAAACATAGGTTTATCACTTCTGTGATATGAATTTAAAAAATCTGACACGCATAGTTGCGATGAGTATGTTATTTAGAGTCTAATATGACCAACATAATTTTAGATAAATAGTAACATAACATTGTGAATATTAATGTTACCCTTATTAATAGTGGAATACAATAAGTAATATTAACCATTCATATGATAGTATATAAAATAGAATCTATTTAGATGTATGATTTACCTATATATGAGAATATGAATAATAAATTTTTTAATTTTTTTTATTTTCCTTGTAAATTGTGTTTTTAATAAAAAATTAAATTATTCATAATGAGAAAATTATTTTTAAAAATTGTAATTAATTTTTTAATACTATACATCGAAAATTATTTTGGGGAATTATTGGGATTTTAAAAAAAATACTTGAATTTTTCAGTGAATAGTAAAATATGATAATTTTCAATAAATGCAAAATAAATGAATTATGATTTCATAATTAGATGTATGAGTTATGTAGGGACATTATCATGAACTAAAATACACTATTTACAATATTTGGTCATTTAATCAACACTATTTATGGTATTGAGGGAAAATAACAATATAAGTAATTAAATATAATGAAAAGTATCCTCACCTACAATATAAATACCTCCCCTCCTTACCTCTTCTTTTATCTACTCACAATCGTTGTGAATTACCTATGTTCAAAACAAATCACTCCCCAAGATCCTCCCCGACGTCTAATGGCCCCTAGTTTCCTCAAGAGACCAAATCCTCTTCCCTAAAAATGCTCTCAAAGGAGATAACCTCAAGAGGTAACATCCTCTTTCCAATTATTTTAAATTATTTTCTTTTCTAGCTTCTTTCCTCACCACCCATCACCCAAATAGAATGATAACTCCTATAACATAAATCTATTATAATTATAATATTCTAATGGTGTAATTTATTATCATATCTCCTTTCACAACCATTTATTTTAATTAAATAAAAGCACCATTTGAGATGTGTTAATTACCACAATCAAGGACGATATGTTATCAATTTCTATTACTAACATCAATAATGGTAATAAAACCATTATTATGGTTGAAAAAAATTATAATATGTGTATTGTATCTGGTTTCATGTTCTATAACCCTTATTCACTCATGATGTAAAATTATAATACAAAAGTCTTTAATAATATGCATAATCAATAAAATTATTTCAGGCATTTATCATTAATGTTTCATATAATGATTCACATATTCTCCAAAAAACTAAAATAATTTTATAGTCATGTAATATTATGGATATTAAATAAGAAAATATAACATCAATTCTGGATAAAATTTCTCATTTTATATTTTTCTCTGTTCACGAACATAAGTAAACCGACCGTAAAAACCAAGAAAACAAACCGACCCAAACAATGAAATTGAACCACTTAACACGTTAAAAAGGCCATGAATGAACATAAAAACTATTTAATACATCAATTACATATATACGTGTTTATGAAATTATTAATTAATTAACCAAATTTTTTATACCAGTCATTAATAACACGTGGAGAACACCAATGGAAATAAGGTAAGGGATCCTCTCCATTTTACTTGTATTCAAGAATGTCTTTTAGGATATGAAATTTTATGTGTAATCCCTAATTATGAGGTATAATGTTTACCATACCCCATTAATTATTTATTATTTATAAGTGATGAGGAACCCCATTCTCTATCATGACCCCCTCTTAAGTACCCCTAATACCATGTCGATAATCAGAAGGAATTCTACCAGAACCGCTGTTATGCATTCGAGTTTAACTATATTTATTTTAACCAAAATGGATTTTTCTTTAACTTTTATGTAAAAATTCTAAATTAGGATTATATTATCCAAAATCATGTTTCAAGATCCATAAAAAATTCACTTTCTAGTATATACATTCATAAAAGTGATTCTATCCTCGATTATCCCCAATAAGAAAACCCGTTTTATTGGAATTTCATAAATTTTTACACAATTTCATGTGCACTTAATCAAATGTTTTATTCTACAATTATATTTTTAAAATATTTATTGTTATTACGAAAACCTTCATGGAACACTTATGGTTTTATATTAAATACTATTCCCTTTTATATTTAAAAGGCTCTATAATATTTTCTTTAAAACTGCACAAAAATGATTAAATGCAAAAAATAATAAAATAAATTTTCTACAAGTTTCCACTTAGGTTTGACATAAAATACCATGGTATATTCTTTTGTAACCTTGTGAACTTCCATGTATGTTCTAATTCCTTTATTTCATTGACACTTTTATGATACACCAATTTTTTATTCTTCTTGTCACGATTTTGGTACCCAATTCATTCCATGGGTAACCATTTTATTTTGTAAGATTGATTATCTATGATTCTATATGTGGAAAAATATTTATGAAAAGATAATATGGTTTCACCCATATATCCCTATAATGAATTGGGTAATGATAACTATCATGAGACGTTATGTGTGATGGTCTTTGTGGTTAGCATTGAGTTCTGCTACTATGTGAAACAACCATGACGGTTAGACATGGGTTATAATAATATGGGTAACGGTCTTGGTAGTTGTCCTAGATTCATACTAAATTCATTTTTTGGGTGTCTACCACATTTCTATGATTCAATTTTAACATTATTTATTGTTTATATGTTATGATTCTATATGTTACATGTATTTTATAACATCAATTCATGCCTTCTATCCCTAGTGCTAATGCATTGTTCTTATGGTTTTCCCTTTCAGAGCTTTTAGATCATCCTTTTTTCATGTTATCCCCATGTTATCCTATAGAGATGTATGAGAATAATATTATATAGAATCTCATTAGTGAGTTAAAATAACAATTTGTTTTAAAAATGTTTTATTATATACCTAGTCTTCAAAGACACTAGACTTTACGATCCTTGTCATGTACTCTAATGTAAAATAATGCTTCAAATCATCAAATGTTATGTAAAAAGGCTAGAGTATCTATACAAAAGAGTCCCACAAGATTATATATACAATGTTTGTTGGACTTGGGTAATGTAAATATCTCCCTCTATGGATAGGGCGGGTTTTTGTGCTATAATTCTATTTTAGATAACTGTATTTGCTTTTGGATGAGGGTGATGACCCACATGATTCATGTATTCTTGGATTTTTAGTTTATCCACACCCATTTTTTCTAATTTTCTTTTTGGATGTAAATGGTTATTTTTAACTCAATATTTTAGTGTTTCCTTTGATAAATGGTGTTGCGATTATTTTTAAGATGTGATGTAATTTTTTAAAATTTTTATACAATTGATTATCATGAGAGAAAACATTACCAATGGTGTTACTCAATTATATTGAACTAGTTCCCATATCATGGTGATTAAGAAAACCCTTCAGGCTGTGCATTGGGTAGGTCAGGGATCAGGTCATTTGGAACCCCGAACCGGTACATGGAAAACAAAATATTAAAAAAATTCTCATTATTTTACTTGATCATAATTTTTATATGATTATTTAAAAAAGTGTTTAATTTTCAAAAAATAAAATGTAAAATAGTTTCATAAATTTAATATAATAATTAGTAACAACAGTAAAAATAATATTTTATTAAAAGTTATTCACAAGGAATAAAATGACATTACTTACAATAAAGTTTCTATTTAATAATATGTAATCAAAATATTTTAATTTATTAGTACACTTATATGTTTTCATAATATAAGTGAATCCTATTTTTATATGCTAATTAAATGTACAGGTTATAAATTTATTATTTTAATATTATATTTTTCTATTCATTTAATCATGGTGGTTGTTATCATATATGTATGAGAACATAGTCATTTTTTTAAATATCTAAATTTTACATTCTGCAGCCTTAAATAAATTGAACCCTAAAAATTTTATCTCATTTATGAGAAGTACAAAAATGAAAAATAACACACAACATGTAGAGGTATGATATGTATTATTTTTAAGAAGGAATGTGAAAAATATAATGGTGACATAAAAAATAACGTATTTTATTTTTCAAATAATGATAATATTTATGGGATTTTAAAATATATATAGTGAATATAATTATAATTTCCACAAACTAATAAGGGATGATAGAAAACTTGGTCATGAGAAATTTAATTCCCAAAAAACAACATTCCATTGAGGGATAAAAAAGACATTAACTAATAATAAATGAATGTTAAAGGATATAAATTAAATTTTATGATCCATTTTTATATGTTTATGGGTTCTATTATGTTTAAGATAATAAATACGATAAAATGCATTCACTTTATTTATGTCCAATTAAAAATCACAATTTCATTTTTTTTCCAATCATGAATTTCCAATTTTTCAATTACTCTATGAAATTATTATTTAAGATATATTTGACATGAATGAAGCACATAATAAACATTTAAATGTTCATAATATCCAAAAAAACAGTGATGAATCATTCATTATTTATATTACTATTTTTAATACCAAATTGATTAGAATATTTTATCAAGTATGTATAAATGAAATAGACTGTTCTATAAGAACACGACAATAACAGTAACAGTTCCACATATCCCATTTTATAACTACATAACCATAAAACTCCCTGAAAATATTTTAGACCAAATAAAAAAAAATTCTGAGTGGTTTGATATTTTTTTGAAAATAAAATTTCTGAAATATATCCCTTGAAATCATGATGTAGTTTATCTTTTCATATAACTAACATGTCAATAACAAATAACCTAATATAATATGAATCACTAGAAAAAATTAGTGAAAAGAAAATATATCAACAAATTATTTTATTCCTTATTCCTAAAATAAAATAATACACTAAAAATTTTATTACATAAATCTAAAAATGTTTTATGATTAAACAAATGACATAAATTACCTTGTCATTAAATCAAAATCCAATTACAATGTCACCAATAAAATATTGTTTAAATTATCCATATAAAGAATCTCTTTATCCCGTATAATCAATTCCAACGTGAGAAATATATTAAATGTATTGTTTCCCTTAATCTTGTTTTCTAAAAAAATCACATTATCAGTAAATCAATTTTCATAATCTCGGTATAGTTCAACGAATTCTATCAAATCCTTAAACAAAACTTATTATGGAAAAATAATTATTTGAGTGACGATTATTGTAACAAGAATTTAATTCATATTATAATTATGTGATAGAATTAAAAATTCCAAATACATAAAATATTTAATAATTTTACTTCACATATGAGAAGAAAAAATTCACATTCGTTAACATTGAGAAAACCCATAAATTAGGTAATTGGAATATATCGTTACCATGTTTTCCATTATTAACATAATGGAATATATATTGTACCCTTGTACTAACCACATAACACAATATTTAACGATAATTGTTTTCTGGGTTTCTTGTAATATGATTTTTATTTCCATATATAAAACATATTATTATTATTTTGAAAACATTCTTTTGGATGTAAATTCCATATTCTTAACAAGATGAAAATGTGAAATTACATCACCTCTAGTAATTACCTAATGAGCATAAACAAAATTACAAATTTCCATTATTTTATATTCTAGAAAACAAATAAATATTGTGTTGGTAATATCATATTGTTATAGGTGATTGGGAGTAATCACATGTTTTTACATTCTTGATCCAATATTATAGAGGTATACAGGATTAAAATCATTTTATTTTCCCTTACATTCTGTATTAAAATGATTTATCAATGTTCTATCTCTTTACTAAAACAAATTAAAAACAAAATTCTAAGAAACAATTATACAATCATATAATCACTAAAAATCAGTCAAAATATCAACACTTTAAATTAATTATATAACACATTATATTTCACCTTGGTCTTAAATGACCATTATATATTCAAATAATTAACAATTTCTCTTTAATTAAATGTGAAGTTCTCTAGCAATATTCCCCAGTAGTGAAAAAATGGTTTTATAGTTAGGGATCAATCATTGTTGATGATAATAATGACCATGATATAATTTACTCACTTATTTAGGTTCATTAATCAAATATGTTTAATTAAAAACAACATGAATACTTTTTTAATCCATACATGTATGTATTAATATTATAACCTTTTTATTTTATAATAAGAAAACACATATCCTTAATGAATTTCATATGGTTATGTTCCCTAATTTTTATTAGTTCCACCGAATTCTAAAAAAAGTGTTCTTTGACAAACTATTATAACCCAAACTCCAATTGTCAAAATATAATGTCTAAATTATTACAAAATCACTATAAATAAAGGATATAATCTCATAGGAAAAAATTAATTAATTGACATTGTGATATATATAAATATATATACTTGAATCTGATATCTCCATTATAAAAAATATTAAATTGTACATAATATTTTATTTGAGAACATCATTATTTTCTATAAAATATCCTTGGAAATCATTCATAGTTAACAACATGGGATCCTAAAAAAATTGGATATAAGAAAATGGTGATATATTATTTTTATTACAGGTTATATAAAATAGAAAAACTCATTTTTAAATCATTAATAAATAATATACAATGAAGAATATCTAAAAATTTCATTCATTTGGTCAACAACATGAGAATGTTTTACATATTAGTATAATATCAATATAGTAATATATTTGATAATATTAACCAAATTACTAATAATGGAAATACACAACACTTTATTTCATGATCTCAGAAGTTATGATACCTTTTATTAAGACCTCCTTCCATGATAGATTAATTGATGTGTATGTGTAAACCACAAATATAATTTATATGTAAATAAAACAATTGAGACTTACATAGTCATTCGATGCACTAAGTGGAAATAAAATAATTGACCACCCCATATCATCGTATGTCCAAATAATTAATCAAAAATTTAGTGATGAATTTAGGATATAAAAAATATGAAATTTGAAAAAAATTATAATACAAGAAAACCTAAGTGAAATACTAAAATATTTATTCATTAAATTATTTTATTCTTAATCCAATGATTTTTTAATGATGTTAAATATCATTAAAAATGTATGGTATTGAGAAAATTTTATAATTAAATATATGTTAAAAAGAATCATTCATTTTGATTATCTATATAATTTATCTAAAATGAAAATTATCGAGAACCTTAGAATGATTCAAATAAAAATATTTAGAAAATAATGGTTAACATAAAATATTATTAATAAATAAAATGTGTAATGAAATTTACATATTTAATATAATTACGAGAATTATTAGAAATGAATATAAATGTACCCAATCAAGTGTAAAAATATGATCAATAATTCTTCTAGACATTTCATCTCATGATTGAGGTGATAAATAAAATAATATATTGAATAAATCAAGGGAAATACATATATATACATATTATAAGAACAAAATATGATTCTTATACATATATATTGTCTGATTAATTTATCCAATAAATATAAGAAATACTATAAAATTAGATTGTAAAATATATCATTACCTTTTCTTAATGATAAAATTTCAATCCTTTCAAAGAGTAAAAATTAATTTTTATATAAATCATTATGAAGGAATATATATTTTTGAATAATGCATTGTCAAGGAACTAAAGACACCAAATAATTGTAAATTTGTTAAAAATACCAAATTTTTCAAAATAGAGTGAAACTTTCGATAAAATCCCATAGAAATATCTTATCACTGATGTGAGATTTAATCAATTGATTGATTATGTGTAATGATTTTATATATCACCAAAAAATTGCTAAAAATTAAATTTATTGTTAATTTGACAAATGATCTTGTAAAAATGAATTCAATTAAGTAAAATTATTACATAATTATTGGAAATTTAGTGGAGAAACCCCTTACATCATGTTTGATTTACTTTTTTTTCTGATCAACCCAAATTTGTAATAAATTTTATATTTTTATACAAAATATTTTTATTGATTTACATATATATAACATCATATATGATCTTAATAACGAATTTCAATATAAATTCCTTAATAATAATTTATTTTAATAGATTTTTATATGTTTTAACTATTTATTTTTTATGAGAATATGGTTTCGTACTCCAATTCCTTTTAATTTTATCATGGTTCCATCATATCAAAAAATTTATTGATGAAATGATTTTAAATATTCTACTTATATATAAAAAATTAATATTCTAACATAAAATATATATATTGATAAAAAAATATACCATTAAGGGACTAGGTTGGTAATATGTATGCATAATCAATGTTTTTTACATTTTTATGGATTGCACAAAAGGAAAGATATAAATAATTAACCTTTATATACTAAATATTAAATAATGTAGATCAAATATATTTGTTAAAAATATTGTTTTTACCATAAATTTAATTCATAATGGAAAAAATGACCACATCACTTTGTGGGGGTGGTAATCCAAATGTACACATAAGTGATGTTATTATAATCCAATAAATTGGAAGGTATGATGGTAAGTAACACCCTGATATTTTAAATGAAAAATTAAATTTTATAAATATTATATAAAAAACACCATTATTAAAATAGAATTTAAAACCATGAGAAATTATTATATATTTATTTTAAAAAAAATTAATATATATGATAACTTTAAATGCACACAATAAAAGAACATGACACTCTTTTAAAATATTTTTTTTAATCGTTAATAGTAAAAACTACCTACTATGGAGGAGAGTACCAATAATACTATGTAACTTGTGAAAAAATATATGTCTTACACATTTATTATATAATTTCAATGGTTATACATTTATTATAAATAATATAAGAACTATTTGAATGAAAATGATATTTTTTCTTAAAAACTGTAAATTTTTCAAATGGTTTTCTAGTCACTCATTTCAAAAAGTATTTAGAATTAATTTTTTCGATGATAAGAATTTAGTTTTAAAATTACTAATTTTTTTTAAATATATCTTTCAAAATTATGTTTCGGTTAATGTTTTATAAATTTCTCACTACTTAAAATGTTTTGCAAATAGTAAACAAATCTTATTTTTGTTAATATAATTACCTTCTCATTAAAATTATTTACAATATATATTATATAAAAATATAGTTTTTTTTAAATAAAGGTAATAATATATATATTATTCCTATATAGTCCAATGGAATCAATTTCATAAGGAATTTTAATGAAAAACATTTTATACTTTTTATCATTTTCACATTGAAACCCCACTTTCACATCACATATATGGGATTAATTTTAAATTAAATTTTTTCACAAATATGAATTGAATTTTGAAAAAGTACTATATATATTTAATAAGAATATTTTATATAATATATTATTGTATACTTTTTCCTTATATAATGTATAATAAAAACAATACTAATTATCCATCGTGATTACTCTAAAAACTTATTTATCGGGGGTGTAAATTAAGTAAGTAATTGTTAAAAATGAAAAAACATTACATAAATTATTTTATGGAATTATTTTGACATTTCTTAAAATATGATCTATAATGGGAGCTTTTGAATCATTTTTAAGGATAAAAAACATGGTTACACCTTTTAAAATTTAAAAACTACAAGTGTTCCACTATCCTCACTTATATATGGCCATCCCCTCTACTCTCATATTTACATAACATTATATTTTTTTGGAAAATACATGGAAAAATACCTTATTATTTTAAATATTATCATAATATATAACTTATTTTGGTAAAAAATTTATCAAATTATCCTTACGGTGAAAATGAAATTAGAATTTTTAAAGATGAGTTAACATCTCTAACAGTGTGTTTTTTCTTCCCCATAATCCATCAATTATTATTAATACAATATTAAATAATATATAATGATTATTACATATAAATATATGTTCTTTATTTATTTAAATAAAAAAATATCTAGATCTACTTTCATAAAATGTGTTACAAAATCATCATCCATGTTTACGTAGGATAACTACATTTCAAACAGATGTTATTCTTTTTCTATCACCAACAATCATGGTCGGATATAGTGGTTGATTTATTTTATTTATATTATAATTATGATATCATTATTATTAGTAAATTATTACATCACATATAACATATATGTTTCAATTATATGAAATATTTGATAATATAGCTTGTGTGTAGGGAAGACTACCACCTTGCGAAGCAATGTGATTTTTTTCACATACATATTACACAGAATATATTAATGAGTATATTTAATAACAATATATTTAATTTGTTAACTAACCACAAATTATAGATATATCATATATCATGTAAATCCTACCATTTAATCCATTATAAGATAATACCATCGATCATGTGAGTTTGTGTACTTCTACATCCACATTACGATGTAAAATGTTTTACATTTTATTTTTACATGGATAATAATAAGAATAGATTTTTAAAAAATAAATTATATATTGAAAAGAGTCATTAATATTTAATGATTAATTGATATTTATTTTCATTTTTTCATCTTTTGGAAAAAATATGAACAACATTCATGTATATACATCGGTTATCGTCTCCACGAATTGTGTAACCCACTTTCTATATCTAATTGTTATATATTAATTTGAATAAATATTTTAATTTAATTAATAAATATGAAATTTTTATCAATTTTATCATTAATTATATGAATCATCCATGATCAATTTAAAACAACAAAAATTATGGAATAAAAAATAAATTAATAGTGATGAAAAAATCACCTCAATCACTAAATTTAGAAAAGAATCCATAATAAATGACTGATATAGACTATAAGAAAGTTATATAAGGTGGGATATAAATAATTATGTTTCTGTAATATATGTTTAAAAATCCTATATTTACTATATATGAGGATCAATCATATATAATTTATATTGAACAATTAGTAAGTGTTCCACGTCTCACTTTTAATTATATAATAAATATGTCTTATTATCCACCAATTTCCAGTATATAGTGTATATAGTTTCAATTAGATATTTTATATAATGAATTGATTAATTATCACAGTATTTCATGTTTCATTTTTTTCATTTTGATTATTATGATTATTATTTTTAAGTAACCAAACTGCTACGTTTTTATTTCACAATGTCATGGTTATTTTACATTTTTTATGTTCACATCCCATTTGGGAGAATAATGTTTTTATGTCATTAATGATCCCATTTTAATTAAAATTTGGTTATTAGTGAAATTTTTCAAGAAATAATACACTATTTCAAATGAATGGTTTATAAAATCATTGAGAAATTGTTTTCATATAATCTTGGTCTATTAATATCTTAGTTCAGAAATCCTCATTTAAAAACCCAATGTTTTCAATAAAAATTTATAAATAATTTTAAACCATTTAAATATAATTTATTTGAAGAAAATTTTACCAATATTTACTTTAAAAAAAATTTAATGGAATGTTCATTTAGTTTTTAAAACAGTTCCATGTATTCTTCGATAAAATTTTTGTTAGAACCATTATTTTTATGTTTATTATATGAGTGGATATTTTCAACCATCATGACAAATATCGGTTAGAAATAATACTTTAGAATCTATAAAATGTTTTTTTAAAATTGAATAATATTTTTTAAAATGTTTTGACAATGATTTCAAATTTTTAATTTTCAGAATGAAAATTTTATATTTCTATAAAAACAATTTAGGATATTTTAATTATATTTATATTCATCAAAGAAATCGACACTATATTTTAGTTATGAATGACTAATGATATGTTTTATTCATTCCATATATGGTGGGTTTATGATCCTTTAACATTGGCTGTAATTTTTTTTCTATTTACCATTTTACTCTAGATAGTTTATGATAATGTTAATATATTGGGGTAAGTGTTCACATTTCATATATGTGTTTTTCAATATGAATTTATATGATTCCTATGCTACACCAATTTCAAATGTTGAATTAAATAGATATAGTATTTTATGGGAGGACTCAGTATACCCATAAATGCTGAAATATGTTTCATGAGACCATCTAGATTGGTTTTAGGTTAATGTCTTATAGCTTTATTTAGATTTTTTGAGCTTCTATGATAACTCATTTCTTATGATTTATTTTTTATAATATATGAGGATGTTTTTTGGGATTAATATGAAATAATATAATATGGGGAATAATGACATTCTCAAAAAAAATATTTTTTGTTTTTATTTTTTGATATATAATTATAATTTAATGTATGTATTTGATTTACAAATACTAAAAAAATTCAATACATCTTCTTGAGAATCCTTGTATCTTATTAGAATTTAATAAAGTAGATACCATATTTTATTTACTGGGGGTTGTGGTTGGTACATAGTAAATACGATATTATAATTTATGTGGAATAACATCTTCATAAATATCATATATATTTCGTAAATAAATATTTATAATCATCCACATATATTGGTGAAGAATGATGAATTGAACCACTACAAGGAGATAGTAAATCAAATGTATGTATAATTGATTTACTCTTCTATCCTTAAGGTGGAAGAGGGATTAAAATGTGTTTACTATATTTATAATGATATATATACACACGCATATATATTTATGATAGTTCAGTTATTATTTTAGCATTTTTTTAAAAATATTAGAAGTGGTAGAATAAGAAAAAATCCTGAATGAGTTAGTAAATACAATTACTACTTCTTAGGCCGACATCATTTATATCCTTTTATAAGGACCCTTATAATTTTATTATAAGAAGAAATAATGATATAAATCATACATATGGTAGGTGAGATAAAAATTGGGTATGTTTCAGTGGATTATTATTTCTTATAATGGTGTAAATATAATATATAATGGGAATTCTTTTAGAAGTGATAGTAGGGGAACTCCTTGAATTACTAATAGTATAAAATTAATATAAAAAAATTTCTTTAATAAATTTATCTTATTTTATTGATGATAATAATATATGATTATTTGTCTAAATATTCTCCTAAAATAATATTTGGAAAATTTAATATTGTTTTTTAGACCTTATCCCATAGTTTTAATGACCTGTTAACACGTTTGGACTTACCATGATATCAAAGTTTTTAATTTTTTTTATAGGCCTAGAGTGATAAAATAGTAGGATAAATATTAAAAAAAATGTGAATTTAATGATTTTCTCAATAATATCTTATTAAAATGGAGGATTATTAGATATTTATGAATTTTAAATCATTTAAAAACCAATTTATATCAAAATAATATTTATTTCATTGTTGGTAATATATGAACTATTATAATATAATAATTTTCTATGTAATGATTGTTTTTTAAAAATAACATTGATTTAATTATAAAGAATATATGGTCTTATTATAATATCATTATATAAATTTGAAAGGATTATGCATCATTTAAAACATTATCATTTAATTTACCCCCTGGATAATGTGTTCTATGTCTAACAATGGTATTGGCTTTGAAAATATTTAGGGGTATAATTTTAAAAATAAAAATTTTATTTTTCCATAAAAGACAATTTTTTTCATTTTAGACCATTTCTTATCAAAAATATCATTACTATATATTTCCATATTTTTTAAAAAAATTATTAATTATTCCTTTCAATAATATAACATTATATTAATTTTTGGAACTATTCATTAAATTTGATATTTACTTAATAAAGATTAAAAAATAATTATAATATAAACCTTAAACAAATCCCTAATTTATATGTTTAATTAAAAACATTCATGGGACTCTGTAACTCACCCATGATATATTAATTTTACTCTTTTTTAAAAAATAATTTGTGGATGTTTCAACATCTTCCACAATCATTATGTCAATGCGGCCTAAGTTTTTATGTTGACAATATTAGAACTATGAATAATAAATCCATTAGAATAAAAATGTATTACTTTTTTAAAATAACCATTTATAAGTAAATAAAATTCATTCCTCTATGCAACAAAATATAATAATTATAATAATAAAAAATATTAACTTTTTAATGTATTATTTTAGATTAATATTTTAAATGTAAAAAAGTTATAATTATAAAATATAAAAATTTCTTGTCATGAATAAATATAGAAATAATATACTCAAACAGGTAAATAAAATAGTTTTTTTTAATAAATTTAAATCCTTATCATATAAATTTAGAACTAATTAACACATTTCACCTCTACATAGTGGATAAGTTTTAAAAAATTTAAAACAATTAATTAACACAAATAAATTGATTAATTTAAAAAACACTAATAAAATGATCAAATATATTGTATCTATTTTTCCTTATTTAATATAAATAACTCTGGTAAATTAATTCTAAAATAATCCATAATATTTTTGATGAGAAACATTATCTAGAAAAAAAATTTCTTCTGTATAAAATATTTTAATTCCAAAATTGATATGAAATTAATTTTAATGACTGTAATTGGATTATTAGTCATATTAATAAGTTTATATTACTTTTAAAATATTTTTTAATAAAATGATATTCTCAAATTCATGAATAAAAAATATTTTTCTTAAAATAATCTGAAATTTTCACTATTTACAAAAAATTTATTCTTAAATGAAAATTACAAGAAACACTTTATAATAAATGATTGACATGATGATTTGAAAAATGAAATCATTTTTATAAAATATAATATCTAAATTTGAAATAAATTATAAATATATCCTCTCACAAAAATGATAAAACCCATTTTGATGAAAATACATTTTTGAATAACATATTAAATTCAGTAAAAATAAAGTCATTATTTCAATATAATTTACAAATAAATTTTTATTGATTGATACTGATTTTGATTTTTCAAAAATATGATAAATATAATTAATTCTATGATATTAAATGTCTTTATTATAATATTCATATTTTCATAATTATATTTAATTATTTCTTTAGGATTTCTATTTTTATCTTAAACACTGTTAAACATCATAGCCATTTAGAATACTGTATTAATAAAATATACATAATAATGAAAAATATTTAAATAGTTCTCTAATATAACATATAGTTTTGAAACTATATAGTTCAAGTTCACTCATATCATATGTGTGAAAATCATAAAAATAAAGTGTAAAACAATGTTGCATCATTTTTACACATAATATTCCAAGAAACATCACATTGACCAAATAAATGAATAGAGATATAATTTTGGGACCACTTATCTCATCTAAAATTGTTCGTAATGTAATGGGCTAGACCATTATGGTCTATTCCATTATGAAAATCTAGTGTCTAAGATGTTATGGGAGGTCAAGGTAACTTGTCCCTAACACTTCTCGAAATTTCCAATTTTGTGAACAGTGTAACGGTAGCCTTATATGAACAGAGTCACCGGTAACCTTATGTGAACAGTACAATAGTAGCCATATGTGAATAGTTTCATCAGTAGTCTTAGGTTAATAGTGCAACGGTAGCCTTATATGAACAGTTTCATTGGTATCCTTAGGCGAACATTGCAATGGTAGTCGTATGTGAACATTGTCATCTGTAGCCTTAGGTGAATAGTGCAATGGTAACCTTATGTGAACAGTTTCATCGGTTGCCTTCTATGAATAGTTCATGGTGAGGTCCAATGTTAGCATCATTCCATTCCCAAATTTTGAGTTCATGAACAATGTTTCTAGAACATTGAGGTTCCAAAGGTAGCCTCTTTCTATTTCCAAAATTTGAGTTCATGAATGGTGTTTCTTTAACTGTGAGGTTCCAACTGTAACCTCTTTCCTCTGCCAAATTTTGATTTCATGAACAATGTTTCCAGAATGGTGATGTTCCAATGGTAGCCTCATTCCTTTGCCTAATTTTGAGTTCATGAATAGTGTTTCCATAACGGTGAGGTTCCAACGGTAGCCTCTTTCCTTTTCCAAATTTCATATTCCTGAACAGTGTTTCCAGAAAGGTGAGGTCTTAATGTTAGCCTCTTTCCTTTTCCAAATTTTGAGTTCATTAATAGTATTTCTAGAATGGTGAGGTTCTAACGGTATCATTTTTCCTTGGCCAAATTTTGAGTTCATGAATAGTGTTTTCAGAACGGTGAGGAACTAACGGTAGCCTCATTCCACTGCCAAATTTTGATTTATTGAACACTGTTTCTAGAATGGTGGGGTTCCAATGGTAGCCTCTTTCCTTTTCCAGATTATGAGTTAATGAACAATGTTTCCAGAATGGTGAGGTTCCAATGGTAGCTGCTTTTCTAAATTAGGTGTTCAGGAAATGTGTTTTCTGAAAGGCAAGGTTCCAACGATTGCCTCTTTCCTGTGCCAAATTTCGATTTCAGGAACAGTGTTTCTAGATTCATATAGTTTCTCCCCTTTAACGTTTCCATTGATGTAAAAGGAATTTAAAGACTTGTTTTAAAGTCCCTAATCCTGATTCAAAGGTCTTAACTCCTATATTAATTTTCATAAGGCTTGGAATGTTTTTACATGGTCAAACCATGTGATATAATGTGATCTACTTTATATTAAAAATCATACGTATATTAAACCGTTGCCCAATTAAATCTACTAAAGGGACCAGATATCTTCCACTGAAATTCTTCCTTCTTGTTCTTATTTATGAGTTGTTTTAACCATTCATTCCATCTCGTAGGAGTTATGCAATCAAGAATTCCTCCATGGATTGGTTACCCCCATGTTTCGATGCAACCAATCAATATCGATCAATATTCGATAAAAGATATGATCTATCATCATTCTTTTGGGTTCATCACTTTCTGTTTCTCCTTTCCCTTTTATGGAATTCTATCTCCATGTACCTAATGGGATTTTCTGGGGTGTTGGCTGGTGTGGTGTTGTCTCTGCATCCCTATGTGGATGTAGTTTTTATTGTGGGGGGAGATCGTATCACATTATGTGGCTCTTTCTCATATAAAGAACATCTAGAACCATTTGATATAGGGGATTGTTTCCTATATTTTATCTTACATGAAATTGTAGAGTTATCATATTTTATCCCACTGGATCACAATGGAATTAGCATAATAAATACTAGTACTCACCCATGTTATTTCACGACATCATCGATTAATGGTTTTTCTTTTAATAAGATATTAATATTAATAATATTTTATAAGAAAGAGTACTACTGACTAAATTTTTATTATATAGTAGTGGTGTATAATTAAATAGGATTTCATTGAATATGAAGACACCAATCAAATAGTTGACAAAGAAAAAGAATAGAGTTAAAGTATATGAATTTTTAAATTTTGATTCCATAATAATTGAATTCATTTATAATTTCTTTCATAGTCACAATAACTATAATTCGGGCATTAAAATTAAAAGTGAATGAAAAATCAATGATAACACAGTGGATGAAATAATAAAAATGAGAAGTGTTTAAATAAATGAAATAATAATAAATTGAATGACTATGATGTTTAGGAAAAAAGAAAATGGATTGAAACTTTTCTTCATGTATATTGTACATTATGAAAAAAGGGACGTAGATATCACAGACAAATATGATACAAAAAATGATACTGACTAAAATAAATAGATACAGACACAGAGTAGGCAACCACTTCATATTACATGGCAACATTAAATTGAATAAAAAAATATATAGGCAAATTGATATATTATAGGAAATTTGAATACATAATTTTAAGAAAGCAATGGAAACATTTCAAAATGTATTGCAGGCTATGTGATTATAATTTCAAAGAATATATACACATGGATGACAATAAAATACATAATGTATATATATATGTCATCACAAATTAATGAAATAATTGGATTGTATACATACATCTTTTTATTATATAATATTAATAAACATGTTTTTCTATATAGTAGCTTAGCATTATATTTGTTCATAACTAATATTGTTGTAGACTATAGAAATATTTAAATTAAATACTATTCAAACAACTTCATATTGAAAACTATAATGTGAAGCATTATTCATAAAATAATAAATATGAAAGAGCTAGTCTCTGATAGAAACAAATGAATTAACTAATATGTAATCATGAAACAAAACAAAATCCATACAGCTGTCTATACGAACACTGAAGTGCATATCATAGTGTAAATACAAGATTTACCAAAATGTATGCCAACAATATACATGATTTTGGAGGAAAACAGTTAGATAATAAGATGTAAATATGAAATTATTTATTTACATACAGATTTAGTGTAAAATATGATTAGAACTCTATGTTGATTCATTGGGAAGCACTAAAAGTAATCACTTTTAGATGGAGTGAGAGGCCATGGGGGTGACTTTCTACTGGACCTTACAATATATTCATCATCTCTATAACATTTCAAAGAGGTCTCACATTTTTCTACCTCCTATGATCCTGGAAACAGGTCCTCATGAAGGTATGTTGTTCCTATAAAAACAAATTCAGATCTTTGGGTTTTTCTCATTGCTACGAAGTCTATTTCCACCAGAATAATTAATTACAGAATTATTGGATCTGTCAACTGAGATCAAAATAATGATAATGTCAAGATATTTGAATCGCTAGAGGTTTGGATAGAGGCAGATGAAATAATTATATACAACATCAGATATGACCATATGAATATATATTAATTATATTCAACCATACTTGTGTAAATTATATGAAAGGACTACCACATGCATATAGTAATGGACTCAAAAACAGAGGAAAATCATGATCATGACATGTTTTGACCTGTAAAATGTTATTTTTTATTTCAACCAGACATCTAACTTACCAAAAATCACCAAACCAGCAAAATTTTTCATTAGTCCAGATTCCCCATTAGTTTATGCAAGAATAGGAACATCCGTATATAAGATTCTCAATTTGTTGGACCCGAACAACAGGTTTGTTAGAGAAACCATAAAAAAATTACTGATTTTTTTAGAGAAGAAATTCTTTATCATGCACAATTTCATCATTGAAATAATGGATTCTACTGTTTTTATAATTTCCTTTGATTAAAGTATGTAAGGAAATTCATCATAGTCATTAAAAACACAATGTATGAGAAATTGGGAAATAGTAGTATAAGATATATAGAAGATATAGTCTGGATGAATGGTAACATAAAAATGTGTATAAAAATGGAGTTATATCATAAAACATGGTTGAGTTATTTTTAAATAGGTTCTACATTTTAAATGATGAGAGCACTTGTAAAAACACAATCTCATATAAAACTATTAATAATGAATGGGGAAAATGTATAGTTGACACCTAAACAGATGAACATTAACTTTTTATTAAAACTAAAAAATACAGGCTCCGAAATCATGGAGGCTAGAAATAATGGAGCCCCAAGGAGTCTCCCTTACCAAAAAACATACAATCAACTTGCAAGGACCATATTTAATCATAAATGATATAATTATTGGGAAGAGTACCTTGAGAATCTAATGCATCTGCATCGAAGTTACCTTCCCTCTCGGTGTGTTTGATGAGGATATCTTTATTGATCAATATTTTGATCCTTCTAAATATATATGTTAACCACCAACAATGTTTTTTGTACCCTCTCTTCTGCTTCAGGAGAATACCCAACACCAAAAGATGCATTCACCCCCAGCACCACCAAGCCACTATTTCCCTTCCATCACACATCTTCCCAGCTAAGGAAAAATAGTCCACATTTAAAATCACTCGTTCAATGGGCGCATTCCATCAAATCCATATCCCATGTTTTACATGCCTCACCTTCCTCCAAATTCATGATCTTGGTTGTAGCATTTTCTAGGCCAAAACCAAATCTACCCCTTCCACAAGAAATCCAACTATAACCTCTTTCCTTTTCCAAATTTTGAGTTCATGAACAGTGTTTCTAGAATGGTGGTGTTCCAATGGTAGCCTCTTTCCTTTTCCAAATTTTGAGTTCATGAACAATGTTTCGAGAAAGGTGAGGTTCCAATGGTAGCCTCTTTTTCAATTTTTGAGTTCATGAATAGTGTTTCCAGAAAGGTGAGGTTCAAACGGTAGCCTCTATCCTTTTCCAAATTTTGATTTCAGGAAGAATGTTTCTAAAATCTTACAATTTCACCCCTTTAACATTTACATTGAAATAAAATGCATTTAAAGCCCTGTTTTAAAGACCTTAAACTCAATTCAAAGTCTATAACACCTATATTAATTTTCCAAAGGCTTGGGATGTTTTTACATGGTCATACAGTGTGATTTAATGAAATATGCTTTTAATGTAAAATCCAACATATCTTACAACGCTGATCCATTAAATCTTCTAAAGGGACCAGATATCTTAATCTGAAATTCTTCCTCCTTGTTCTCAGCTGTTAGATGTTCGATCCTTTCATTCCATCTCGTAGTAGTTACTAAATCAAACATTCCTCCTTAGATTGGTAAACCATGGGTTTTGATACAACCAAACAGTATCGATCAATCTTCGATAAAAGATATGATCTATCGTCATTATTTTGGGTTCATCTTCTTCTGTTTATCCTTTCCCTTTTATGGAATGCTATCTCCCAGTTTTTAATGGGATTTTTTGGGGTTTTTCCCGGTGTGGTGTTGTCTCTCCTTCTCTAGGTGGATATAGTTTTCACGGTGGGAGGAAATCGTAACCCATCGTGTGTCTCTTTCTTTTATAAAAAATGTCTAGAACCATTTGAGATAGGGGATTGTTTCTTCTCTTTTCCCTTATATGAAACAGTAAGGTTAGCATGTTTTATCCCATTGGATCACAATGGAATTGGCATATTGTAGATTTGAACTTGATAAATAAATTGATATCGAACATATATTATTGTATCTTGTTTCTCTAGATAGTGTGATATCAATGCTTACTTGTTTTTCTTTTTTTTTCTTGATAGAAATTGTTAAAGAACATAAAGCCAAAATTAATTGATAATCATTTGGATAAAGATAAAGAGGAATGTGAATGAATATGATTGTTATTAATTTAATTTTATGTAAATCAAATTGATTTAGTAATCTAGTTTAATCAATATGTGATAACATATTGTTTACGTTCCCCGTTTTTGGAACATACAAATAATAAATCGGTTAATTTAAGATGGACTAAAGATTGGGTTTTTTGATAAAATAAAATCCATTTTAGGGTTCTGAATTACCCTTTTACTTGTTTAAGAGTCAGGAACCCAACTGAAATGATGTGTTTTTTCCGGCTGCTTGTGTTCTGATATGAGATTGTATGGCTGTTTTGATAAGTGGGTTCATGGAGGCCAACTGGTTGTGGCAGAACTTGATGCCTAGAGTGGTGAGATGCATCAGTTTATACATGTGTTTGTTGGATAGGAAAATAAGGATAATGAAATAGGTTTGATGTGAATATTGGGATATTTGATGATTCATATTGATTGTTTATCTTCTTTACATTCCCTACTGCTCAAGGCAGATATTGTTGCTTACCCTTATTCCGAAAGGGGTGAAGATGCATGGGGTATTCCACGTGCTTTTCATGTCTAGATTCTGAAGGGAGGATGGGTCTACACTCTTACTATAGGAAGAAAAGACACGATGGGTAGTTCGTCTACTCACTATGTTGAGCCCACTTGTGTTTAGTAGCATAGAATGTTTTTCCAGATTGCATGGGAATATAATAATGTGATTCTGTAAATAAATAATTGAATAAATGATGTTAACCCAAGGGGTACATTATTGAAATGATACAATGATGAGGTTATAATTAAAATGGATTGTGGACTTTGGGTGTGATGATAATGAAATTTAATGTGTAATTTTTAATGGTTAATTAATTTTTAATGAATTTAATTAACATATAGAGAAATAGATAAAAATGGAAATGAAGTAATGTAAAAAATCACTTTAAATTTTTGTGTTCATATAGGATTCCTAGTATTAGAATTGGAATCTAGCAGTCTGAGAGGTGTTAGCTTCTGTTGAGTCTATGACAATGTTATGCCCATAGTGGGATTTTGAGCTGCAGTATATTCTATACTATTTTTGTTTCTATACGCTACTCCACCTTGTTAGTTAGGGCAACGTACATCCCAAGGATTCTGAGACCTGCTGGGGGGGGGAGTTTTCCAGTATATTCTTGTGGGAGGATGGATTGATGACGACCCCCTCTGTCCCCACTCTTTTCTCTTGGTAGTAACTTGTGCTCGTAGGCACATCAGTTATTTTTTCCCATATTTTTTTGTAGAGGGTTGTAATGGATTGTGGTTAATCAAAGCCATATATTCTAGATATAGTTTTTATAGGCCACTGTATGCGTAATGTGTATAGGCTGTGATAACTTGAGGATTCGTACTCAGTGTGTGGGATGTGATGGCTTGAGGTATAATGCCTGAGGTATGATACACGTTAAGCGAGCTGTGGTGGCTCCCAAAAAACTACCTAGTTACTTTTATTGTGTGGACATGGTGATTATGTTGCACGATGTGCATGTTGTGGTGCTTCAAACAGGTGTCTGCGGGCAAGCCTTTTTAGAGAGAGATTCTTAGGACGTGCAATGTTGGGGAAAAGAGAAAACCCAATGGGAAAGTAGTAGAGGTTTTCCATTGATATTGTTTATTATATTATATATTATGGTATGCATTACTTGATTAGAGTATCCATGGTGAGGCTGGGAACATAGTATACCTATTTAAGTGATGAGTTAGTTTCACTTGTTGTTCACTGTGCTTTAGCATTCTTGCTTTACTTTTTCCAGAGAGGCTTCAAGGAGGATCCTACTAATTATACTATTATAAGCACCCTATATCTATATAAACTATTATTTTTAGGTAACATATAGGATGTTGGATATCAAGCTTGTTTCTACTATCTTGGGGTTGCAGGAGCTATTCAGGATTCATGGTCAGTGTTTTTTACTATCTTTTTGGTACTTGTAGTTTTCCCCTATCAGTTGTAGTTATTTTACATGACATTAAATATGTGAACTTGGGATTTATTTTATATTTATGATTGAGTTAGATTTGGTTGGTGTCTATCTTATCTCTCTCTTCCGCATGTGTTATCATTGAGGGTAATGCCTCCCATTTGTGTTTTTACTATACCCATGGTGCTAGTCGGCAACTCAAGGCCTACTAGAGGTGGGACTCAGGGGGTCATTATCTCCCTTCTCATATTGCATCCCATGTCGAGTACACTTTGTTGGGAAGGTGTCACGAATAAACGGTATTAGAGTTCTGGTAGAGGGATAGAATGGAGTTTGGAGTTAGGCATATGTGATGTTGCATGGGTTGGTAGGGAAAAGTGTAAGTCTAGATTAAAACATGATGTAAACACATGATACTAGCTGGGACATTGGTGTTTATTTACACCTATGATCTGATGTATGGACCTTTACAATGGCTACTAAATGAGGTGATACTAGTTGCAGGGTAGAGACCATGGAAAGGATCAGGAATCATTCTTCATTGTGCCTATGTTTGAATGGGTAGATCTTGAGATAGGGTAACCTAAAATGAATAAAAGAAAAAAATTATTTAATTAATGCTAAATCTTCCTTATTCGAGGTTTAGGAGATCTAACTATTTTTTATTTTACATGTATGGCACCATGTCGATGTTCCTGAAAGGATCGCATAGAAGATGTCCAGCAAGTTGTGCCCGTAGATCGCCATAGGGTAGAGGTTGATGATGATGACACATGGAAGAGAAAACTCCAAGAGTTTCAGCTTTATATTCATCAGAAGTATGAGGGATCCATTTCAGATGCATTTATGGATGACTAGTTGGAGGAGTTTGAGATATGATTCAGTTCAATCCATGCTCAGAAAGAGCACTGGGTGTCCCTGGTTGTGACGATGCTGCGTGGAGCAGCAAGGAAGTGGTGGTTCTTGTTCCTTAGGTATTGCGAGGAGTCCGAGATATAATGGTTGGATCTCCAATACAAGTTTTTTGTGGAGATTTTTTCTTTTTCCATGAAGGGGTCCAATCGCCATGAGATTCTTACCCTTCGACAGAGGAGATCCATTGTGTAGGAGTTTGGAATCAGTTTCAAGAACCTTTTCCGATATGCATCGGTCCTAATACTAGATGTAGAGGATAGGGTGAGGCATTTTGAGGAGGCTTTTCATCCAGAGATCTGGCGCCATTTCACCCCATTTTTTCTGATGAAATATCATGAGGTGGTAGAGAGGGTGGAGGTCATCGATAGGAAATTGGAAAAAACCATATCATCGCGAGAGGGGAGTCGTCATGATTCCTCACTAAGCAGAGTTGTGGTCAGAGGATTCCAGTTTTTCATGGGGAAGAGTTTCCTTTCAGCCGAGGGTAGGTCCCAGCCGTCAACATCTCATTTATTAGGGGAGGTAGCTCTCAGGATTATGCCAAGGGATCATGTGATTGTTTTTTATGTGGGGGTCGAGGTCATTAGCAGTGAGAGTGCCCTAACTTTTAGAACAGTCATCGTGCATGTGGTTTTCCGATCTAGGTTCCTCCATTGAGACATTTCTAGCCAAGGAAATAGCCCCATGTTGCAATAGCTTTAGGTCAGAAGAGGGTAGATGGGATAGGTATAGGACATCCCTGTGACACTCCCAGTCCTCATAGAGCATAGTGAAATAATGGTGATGTTCATCATTAGGGTCAAATAGGCCATGGAGGAGGTTGTGGACATCTTCATGATTCTGTTTTGCCAACACCAAGCGAGCCAGATGTAATTTGAGGTGCCCTTTTCTTTTCTTATACCTTGGTGTATGCCTTGTTTGATTCAGGAGATATACACTCCTTCACATCACCTACCTAAGTCCATGCTTTGGGACTTGAGGTGGAGAGTCTTCTAGTGCCCTTGGCGTTGAATATTCCACCTTGATTCTGAAATGACTTGTTTGATGTATGTAGAGACTATGTGCTAGTGTTGGGGAAGCAACACTCTTGGGGAGATTTCGTATGTTTACAAATAAAACCATATGATGTCATCCTCGGCATGTATTGGTTGTTTTCGGTGTAGGCTATCGTGGATTTCATTAGGAGTTTGGTTGTGTTCATCGATGTGGATGGAGAGATAGTGGTGTTCATTGGATAGTGAGACCCTCATATGGGTCGGAGTCCTGTTCTGTCCTTATCATCTATGATGGATGAGATGATGTTGAGTTCTTTAGAGGTTGAGCAGTTGGCATTTACTTGGGTTATAGAAGAGTACCTTGATGTCTTTCTATAAGACGTTATAGAATTACTCCCTTGATGAGAGACTGAGTCTGGGATTGATCTACCACCAGGATAGTCTCATATCCTATATGTATCCATTTTGGATAGACCCTTCTGAGTTAAGAGAGCTATGCATACAGCTCTATGGCTTGTTACAGTGTGGGTTTTTTTCGGCCGAGTGTGTCACTATGGGATGGACCAGTTTTGTTCTTGAAGAAGGATGATTGTAGTTTGAGGTTGTGTTTCGATTATCATTTCTTAAATAGTCTGAAAATGAATAATTGCTATTCCCTTCAATGGATTGATGATTTATTCAATCAAATGAAGGGTGAAAGTGGGTTCACAAAGATCGACTTTCAGTCAGGATATCATCATATTCGTGAGAAGGATGAGGATACCCCGAAGACTACTTTCCATTATCATCATGGGAATTATGAGTTCACTGTAATGTTGTCTGGCATGAAAAATTCTCTAGCTGTGTTCATGGGGTTGATGAACACTATGATCTTTGAGTTCCGAGACATGTTTTTGGTTGGATTCATTGAATACATCCTTGTGTATTCCACATCTGAGGAGGAGACTGCAGTGCATCTACATACAATTTTGGGAGTTCTTCATCAACAGCAGCTATTTGGGAAGTTGTTGAACTGTGAGTTTTTGGCTCGAGAAGTCCATTTACTAGGGAATATTTTGTCTGACAAGGGAGTAGCTATGGATCCATAGAAGATAGAATTAGTTCTATCTTGGGCATCCCCCAAGGTCGTGTCCTAGGTGTGATGATTCCTTGGTCTCGCAGTCTACTACAAGAGATTCATAGCTGATTTCTCTCGATTTATAACTCCTATGACATCATTGACTAGGAAGGATCAAGAATTCATATGGAATAATCAGTTTCTGGAAGCTTTAGAGTATCTAAAGGAGAATTTAGTAAGTTCTTCAGTTCTTTGTCTTCTAGCTAAGGGAATTCAGTTTGATCTTTTCTACGATGCATCACATATGGTGTTAGGCTATGTTCTGATGCAACAAATATCAGTTGTTTCTTATAGGTATCACCAGTTACATCCCCATCAATATAACTATTCCACCCACATTCTTAAGTTGGCAGTCATGGTGTTTTCTTTGAAGTTGTGGAGACATTACCTCATTGGTGACTGTTTTGTGGATTTTAACCAATCATAAGAGCCTGATGTATTTTTTCTCCCAACGCGACTTAAACATATGAAAACATTAGCGGATGGAGTTCTTACAGTAATACATCTTTGAAAAATCATATACACCTTGAATGGATAATGTTCTAGCTGATGCGCTGAGTCAGAAGTCATGTAGTGATGCAGTGTGTGAATATGGTGTGTCCTAGAGTGTAATGAAAGATCTTTAAGCATTATTTCTTTATATGGGAGATGTTGTGGGTAGAGGTTGTCTTTTTCAGATGACGGTTCAGTCATATCTGGTACAATAGGTGGAGGAGTCCCAGTTGGGTGATCTGGAGGTGGAGGTCTGGATAGACTGAGATGCTTGTGGTGAGGCCCCTGATTGTTGGACGGAGGATGGACTATACTAAGTGTTGTATCAGGGAAGATTTTTTGTTCATTTGGAAATTCACAATAAATTTCTCAGATCATTCCATAGTTCACATTTAGCGGTGTATCCAATTATGAAAAAGATGTACTAAGCATTTAGGATCCAGTTTTTATAAGGACCATTCCTTAAAAATTACATAATATTGAATTAAATAAATATTTCACATTGAGGATCTTTTCAGGGTTAGAGTTGTAGAGAATTAGAACATAACAATTACATCTCAAAAGATTACAAGGTTGAAATATCTATACAGTTAGCATTTTTTATAAAATAAAAACTATTGGAAAAAAGATTCATGTCTTGTTCCATGTTTTAGACAACATGACTTTTCCTTGATCCCATCCTTGACCCTATTCATCTTTACGTCCTGTGAAAACATTTCAAAACATGGGATGAGCATAAAAATCTCGGTAAGGGTTATAAAACAAAGAATGAAAACATTTGTTCATAAATACATACAAAACATGAAATATTTTACTTACCTCAATAAATCACTAGATTTATGAAAGACACATAGAAATCATAAATCATAAAGCTAACCTATGGAATCCATATCATACATACATTGTAGCTATCACAGCTACATATGGAGTTACTTTGGAATACCCATCAAAGTATATTACCTAAAATATCTTAGGAGAAACATTCATTTTTACCTCTGTCACGTTACCCAATGCATTGGAGAGCTATCTCGGGCCCACCCGCCCTAGGTTTATCACAGAACCACCTGTATACGTAAATAATTCCCATGAACCATAACATGATCATAAAACATAACACAATCATAAAAGAAAAAATAACATTTCAACATTGCAATAATAAAATATCATTTCAATATATTTAAATAATAAATCTATTCTCAAAATGATTTTCAATACCAAAATATGTAAAAAGAGTATATGGTATTTATTTTCCCTTTTAAGAAAATTCTGGCTTGTTAAAGAACCCAAAGAACAAATAATACTCACGGCGGTGGAAAGGTCATCGTCGCTGCTTACGTAAAAAAATGAAACATTACTTTTTTCATTTAGTAAAATGCTTCGTATAAAAATATTCCTTTCGATTTAAATGAATAGTCAAAGGTGTTTATGCAGCATATAAAAGAAAGTCATGTATTAAAACAAAATATTCCTCAATGAAAGGAGATTGAGGTGAAGTACCTTACAAAGATCATTTTGTAAATAAAATAGATCTATTATGTGTATTCAATATAATTACACATAAAGAATGTATAAATACAATAGAGGACATAATCATAGCAAGCCATAATTTGAAAGTAGGAGATTAACCCAAAGAACGGAATTTGGTTTAAGAAGATCCCTTACCTCGTGTCCAACTAGACCCGTTCGATCATTAATATCCTAAATAATGAACTAAAGTTAATTTCTACATGAATAATAACATTTTTCAAGTTTATTATTTCTTTTATATTACTTATTATCAAGTTATAATCATTATGCAATCATTTCAGTCAATAAGGTTCATTTTCTCGATATTTGGTACTTGAGTAAAAAATGAACACCTTATATTTACAAGTTGTCCATGTGGTAAATATTCCATTATATCCAGAATTATATTCATGATTTGGATATCTTATATATCATATATATCTAGTATATTCATGTATTTATAATAGTACATAACATTTACAGGTAAGAAATGAAATGCACCGTTCATGGAGGCGGTAAGCCGTACGTACGCATGAACGCTACTTTCATTACTATTTCTTATTTTTATGGAATTAAAGCATAATGATACATAGGTATATTATAGTTACAGTATAATATCATATAAAATATCATTAACTCCATCCTTTATACATCCCACATAAGGAATTAACGAATCACATCACTTTGAGGGGGCGGTAGGTAGCACTTCCTCAAATGAGATTATCGTATTTACCTGCTATGGAAACCATAAAGACATGATATAAATGGGAAGTACAGAAGCATAAGGAAATCATAAACATAATATATATCATATAAAAATACAGTTCCATCATAATTTCCCCCATGAGAGGCGGTAAGATGTAATTGAATAATCATTGTTTCGTGAGGCTTTAATTTTCAATCCACAGAAACATTATTTTCTTCATCCATTAGATTGAGGTGTGTGTAAGTGTATATCGAATAATCCTAATAAAAAAATCCTAGTATATTTAGGATACAGTTTTTGCTTCAAAACAAAGGAATAAAAAGAGTTTAGGGGTTGGATAATTAAAATAAAAGAAAATAATTTAAGATAAACAGTTACATTTAATTTTGGTTAATTCCTTTGGTTTGAACCAAAAGGACTTCTTGAAGTGCCTTATGCCAAAGGTAAGGCCTATAAGAGGATGAGATGAATGTATGGAGATTAATTGGGAAGAGTTTGGACTAGAAAAATGGCTTGAGAGGTGTGAGTAATTGGTTAGAAGTGGTCTCCTTTTATAAGGGGGAGGAGGGGCTCTTTTGGAAAGTGTGAAAACATTATTTTATTATATAATGATATTCGGTTTCTAATGGTCCAAATATCATTAAAGATAAAGATAAGATGACTCATGGTTGAAGTAAAATAATCCAATAGGAATCGTACAGGTTTTGGATAATATTGTAATATTTATAATCTTATTTATTTAAATGATTTATTAACGAGGTAAACACTACATCATAATTGTGTCAAAAATAATTTAGTTTATTTTTTGTCTAAAAATTATAAAAAATACCACGATGTAGGAAATATTTTTAGATTTGAATTTAATATTTTTAGTCTAAAATATGACTTATATAACACCATAAAAAAATTAATTTCAAAAATATTTTTTTTAATGTCAATTTTGTCTTTACATTAAATTAATTAATCTAAATTGTCATTATCACTTCCAAGTTGCTCATTGGGGTCCCCCAATCTACCCAAATATACCCATGGTCGTCCATTACCCATCCAATAAGGTTAGTACATGTGTTAAGGTAATTTTAAATTTTTATAATATTTTTTTAACCTTGAATTACCCTATTTACCTTTAACCGCGGTAAATAAAAGTCAATAGTTACTATTCATCAAACATTATTTTCATTTTAATGAACCAAATTTTACTTCTTGATAATAACCATGAATGTTAGATTTTTTAAATTCAATTTATAGAAGTGGTAAAATTTCATTTAAATGAAAATGTGAGTTTTTTTAACTACCACTAAGTGGTTTCACTATTCATCAGAAATTGAAGTTTTTCTAAAAAATACCAAAAAATAAGCCTAATCTATATTTGATATTCTGAATTCAAAAATGATTTATACTTTTCCAAATTCAAAACATAGAAGTGGAAATAATTAATTTTAACATTAATTCCGAATATCAAAACAAATAGCGTGTTTTTATGAAACAATAACTATTAAAAGATTGATACTTGTTTATATAAAATTTCAAAGTGAAATTAATTCCAATGACCAACATTGGATTAAATGGTAAAAATATATTCTAATTATACTTTAAAATTATTAAAATGTTAATCTAACCATATAAATATAATAGATTAAATGGCACTTTGGAATTAAAATGCAATATTTTTCACTATTCATTAAAAAATGAACTTTATTTGAAAAATACCAAACAAATTACCCAAAGTAAAATTTGTTGTCCCCATTCTAAAGAAGTATTTTATTTGGTCAATAAAAACATATAAAAATGACCAAAACTAGATTTAAAAAGGGTTCTCCATTAAAAGGCGATAAATCGGCCATTTAATGTAAATTATGCTAAAAATTCGATTCATTCACATTTTAAGTCTCTAACATTTTTTTGTATAAAGTTAATACAATTAGAAATCATGTATAATAATATTTTACTTATTTTCATTCATTCGTACCAATACGATGTCTAGGGGTTAACTACCATTAAAAATAATAATATTATATTATTAGTGTGCAACGTAAGATTTCAAAGAAACCTATTATTGCGTATCGGGTATGCTATAGAACATAGAAACCCCATTAAAGTAAAATTAATATTTAATTCACAAATATTAATAAATATGAAATATGTATTATTCATTATTTACCAGGGATGTTTCATCCCTCCCCCCTTTTGGGAATTGCGTCCTCGCAATTTTTATTCACTTATCAAAATAAGTGGGGGTATTTATCCCTCATAGAATTTTCAGATTCCCACGCTGCCTATTCAATCATATAGTTTTTCCACAACACATATACTTGGTGAATTACCTTATTCCACAACACTTGCTATCTATGGTCAAAAATCTGAACTGGATGTTCTTCATAAGAGATATTCTCTTCCAACTTAACTACCTCTATGCTCAAAACATGAGATAGATCAGGCATATACTTTCTTAACATTGAAACATGAAAAACATTATGTACCTGGGAGAAACATGAAGGTAAAGCCACTGTATACACAACTGATCCAACATTCCCCACAATTTCATAAGGTCCAATGAACCTTGCACTCAACTCTCCCTTCTTACCAAAATACATCACACTTTTCCATGGAGAAACATTCAAAAAGACATGATCACCTACCTCAAAGGAAAGATCCTTCCTCCAGTTATCTGCATAACTTTTCTGTCTGCTCTGAGATATCCTTATGTGCTTCTGAATAAACTGAACTTTCTCTACCATCTCTTCTACCAATTCTGGTCCCATCATCTTCCTCTCACCTACTTCATCCCAAAATGATGGTGTTAGATAACTATTTCCATATAATTCCTCAAATGGATTCATCAGTATACTAGAATTAAAACCGTTATTATAAGAAAATTAAACCAAAGTAAGATGTTGGTCCCAACTTCCCTAATAATCCATCGAGCAAGACCGTAACATATCCTCAAATGTATGAATTGTTCGTTCTGATTTCCCATCTGATTGAGGGTGAAAATCTATAATAATATTTAATTCAATACTCTACGACTTGCGAAGGCCTTTCCAAAAGTTAGGAGTAAACCTGGGATCACGATCAGATACTATGGAGGGGGGAACTCCATGCAACCTGACAACATTTTTAATATACAACTGACCAAGTTGATATAGAGACAAAGTATTTCGAATAGGAAGGAAATGAGTAGATTTAGTCAATCGGTCAACTATAACCCAGATTGCTTTATTACCTCGAGATGTCTTTGGTAATCCCACAACAAAGTCCATGGATATATTTTATCATTTCCACTCTGGTACCGGTAAAGGCTGAAGTATCCCTTTCGGTAACTGCCGCTCTGCTTTAACCTAATGAAAATTCAAACACTTCACTGTAAAATCAGCAATATCTCTTTTCATTTCATTCCACAAGTTATACTCCCGAAGATCTCTATACATCGTAGTACTACCAGGATGAACTGAAAATGGAGTACTAAGAGATTTAAATAACAACTCAGTCTTCAACTGTGAATTGCAAGGAACACATAGTCTCTTTCCAAACCTCAAAACACAATCATTATCAATATTAAATTCAGGTAACTTACCCTTTTGAACCAACTCTACCTTTTTCTGTAACTCATTGTCTTCTTTTTGCGCTTGTTTTATTCTGTCTGATAGAGATGATCTCACTGACACCTGATACATAACAGAATAATTTCCTAAACCAACAACTTCTTTTACATAGTTTATCAAATCAAAAACCAAAGGATCTTGTTCCAAACGTAACATGGTTAATGAAGCATTACATTTTCAACTCAAAGCATTAGAAACTTTATTTTCTTTTCATGGATGGTAATGGATCGTGCAATCATAAACCTTGATTAATTCCAACCATATCCTCTGTCTCATGTTCAATTATTTTTTAGTGAATATATACTTTAAAATTTTGTGGTTAGTATATATTTCACATTTTACTCCATACAAATGATGCCTCCGAATTTTTAATGAAAAAAACAGCTAATTCCAAATCATGTGTAGGGTAATTTAACTCATGAGGTTTCAACTGACGTGAAGTATAAGAAATTACCTGATCATTTTTCATTAGGACACAACCACATCATTTTAATAAAGCATCACTAAGGATAACAAACTCACCATTTCTAGATGGTAGTGCCAAAACTAGAGAATTCACAAATCTTCTTTTCAATTCCTAAAAACAATCATCACATTCTTTTTTCCAAAGAAGCCTAACACCTTTTCTAGTTAACATAGTCATTGGACTAGATAACCTTGCAAAATTTTCAAAAAACTTCTGGTAATAACCTGGCAAATCAAGAAAAATACGAATCTTTGATATATTTTTGGGTATTGGAAATCCATCAATAACTTTAATTTTTGCAGGATCAACAGTTATGCCATTTTTTGAAACAGTGTAACACAGGAAAGGAATTTGTTGTAACCAAAACTCACACTTGCTAAATTTCTCATAAAGTTTGTTTTCTTTTAAGGTTTGAAAGATGACCCTTAAATGACTTTCATGCTTTTATTTACTTTTAGAATACACCAGAATATCATCAATGAACACAACCAAAAACTTATCCAAGAACTCATGGAAAATACCATTCATAAGATCCATGAATACAGCATGTGCATTGGTTAACCCAAAAGGCATAACTCCAAATTCAAAATGGCCATATCTAGTATGAAACGCAGTCTTCGTAACGTCTGCTTATTTTACTTTCAACTAATGATACCCCGACCTCAAGTCAATCTTAAAAAAAATACTCAGATCCCTAGAGCTGATCAAACAAATCATCGATATGAGGCAAAGGATACTTCTTCTTAACATTAATGATATTCAATGCTCTATAATCAATTAAAAGTCTCATGGAACCAACTTTCTTTTTAACAAACAAGACAGGAGGACCCCATGGTGATGTTTTAGGTCAAATGAAACCATTATCTAATAACTCCTAAAATTGCCTTTTTAACTCCAAAAGTTCAATTTGAGCCATTAGATAAGGGGTTTTTGAAATTGGCTTAGCATCAGGAACTAAGTCAACAGTAAATTAAACATCCTGATCATGTATAATACTAGGAAACTCATAAGGATAAACATAAAGGTACTCATTTATCACTGGCACATCATTAATCTGAATAGTTCCTTTATTTTCAACAATATGTGAAAGGTAACATTCATTTCCATATTTTACTAGTTACTAGATTCTTGATATGTTATCAGAAGCTAGGGTTCATTTTTGTATACAAACTGAAAATTATTCTGAAAAGAAACCTCTTTAGCTATGCAGTCAGTCTTCACTTGATAAATAAAAGGCCAATCCATGCCCCAAATAACATCAAACTATACTAGAGGAAAAACAATAAGGTTTTCAGGTAGATTCTTTCCAGACACAAAGACAAGAATGATCTTATGTTTTTTTGTCTCTACATTTCCTCCAGGTGTTTTTACCATAAGTTCTATATTCATATCTTGAGATTAAATTCCCAATTTTCTAGAAAACTTCTCAGAAATGAAGGAGTGTGTAAACCCTGAATCAAACAACACATTGGCATAATCTGAACAAACAAATAGTGTACCTGATATTGCTATATTTGATAGCCCAAAATCTAATGAAGTAGTTTCAAAGGATTTCACCACCCCTTTCTGCTTGTAGTCTAGCCGCTTTCCCTCAGTTGAGTTCTTTGTTGGAAACACATTTGCATAATGACCCATTTCATTTCACTTAAAACATTTTGCTGACTATAAATCAGATTTTTTCCTACCATTACCCTGATCTTTTTCAGTAAAATTATGAGAGTTATGTCCCATTTTACCACATTGGTATCACATTCGAGAATTCAAAAGACATTCCCCAACATTCTTTTTACCACAATTTTCACAAACTGTAGACTTAAGTTTCTTACCATCAGTATTTTTTGAAGAGTTCTTCCCTTTCAACTGCCACCTCAACCTCTTATTTTGTTGTTTGTCAAAGAATACATGATCATCATCAAATTTCATTTCCACCTTCTCCGCACAACAGACAAGTTTTTCATAACTTTTGAACTCATGATAAGATAAAGCCCTTCAATACTTTGGATTTTATCCTGAGTAAAAACTGTTCATTTTACTATCATGATCTTGTATTAAATTTGGAGTATACCTTGCCAGTCGAGTGAATTTTTCTTCATAAGCAGCCACTAAGTCATCCTCCTGCCTCAATTCCAGGAATTGATTTCAATCCTAAGATGAACTACCTTAGGAAAATATTTCTCAAGAAACATTCCTTTGAATTAATCCCAATCAAGAGCATCAATCTCCTCACAATCCCTGATATTTTTCACCATCGACCACCACTGATCTTATTCACCATCAAAAAGGTAAACAGCGAGACTAACCATTTGATGTTCTGAATAACCCATGACATCGAAAATCTTCTCTAGTGCTTTAATCCACCCTTCAGCTAGAACAGGGTCAGATGGTCCTCTAAATGATGGGGGATGTTGCCTCATTAAATGCTCTACTACTGTCATGTTCCTATATGGTTGATCTGGTTGATCTTGTGCATGGATACCACCACCATTTATAGCCCGATTCAACTATGCCATCACTGCAAGAAAATGTTCAGCTCCGATTCTGACCATCTCAGTTTGCTGATTTTGAAGGTTTTCTTCCTCTTGATGTCATCCCAATAGAGATGCCATGTTTCCTCTGCGGAAAACCATTCTGAACAAAGAAATATCTTAGGTGAAGAAACATGGTAATCTGTATATGCTATATGATTTCAATATTAACATAAATTACTTTATGGATATTAATTTATCAATACCCTAACTCCTAAAGTTTTCTAAACCGACCGTTGATACCAACTGTAAGGACCCTGCCTTAAACATTACATAATATTGAATTAAATGAATAATTCACATTGAGGATCTTTTCAGGTCCAGAGTTTTAGAAAATTAGGACATAACTATTACATCTCAAAAGATTACAAGGTAGACATATCTACATAGTTTCCATTATTTTTCATAAAATAAAAACTCTGGAAAAAAATACTCATGTGTAGTTCTATGTTTTAGACAGTATGACTTTTCCACGATCCCGTCCTTGACCCTATTCATCTTTATTTCCTATGAAAACATTTCAAAACTTGGGATGAGAATAAAAATCTTAGTAAGGGTTATAAAACAAAGAATGAAAACATTTGTTCAAAAATAAATACAAATCATGAAATATTTTACTTACCTCATTAAATCACAAGATTTATGAAAGACACATAGAAATCATAAATTATAAAGGTAACCCGTAGCATCCGTATCATACTTACATTGTAGCTATCACCGATACATAGAGAGTTACTTTGAAATACCCATCACAATATATTCCCTAAAATCTCTTTGGAGAAACGTTCATGTTTACATCTGTCACATTACCCAGTGCATTAGAGATATATCTCGGGCTCACCCACCCTAGTTTTATCATAGAACCACCGGTATACATAAATATTTCCCAATAACTATAACATGACAATAACACATAACCCAAGCATAATGAAAAAAAACATCCCCACAGTGAACTAATATAATATCATTTCAATATGTTGAAATAATAAATCAATTCTCAAAATCATATTCAACAACAAAATATGTAAAAATAGTATATGGAATTTATTTTTCCTTTAAAAAACATTCCGTCTTGTTAAAAAATCCGAAGAACAAATAATACTCACGGCGGTAGAAAGGTCATTTTCACCGCTTAAGTAAAAAAAAGAAACATTCCTTTTTGTCATTTAGTAAAACTATACATATAAAATGATTCCCTTTGAATGAAATTAAAAGTCAAAGGTGTTTATACATTGTATAAAAGAAAATCATGTATTCAAACAAAATATGCCTCAATGAAAGGAGGTTGATACGAAGTCCCTTTCAAAGGTCATTTTGTAAATAAAATAGATCTATTATGTCTATTCACTATAATTACACATAAAGAATATATAAATACAAGATAGGACATAATCATAGCATGACATAATTTGAAAGTAGGAGATTAACCCAAAGAACGGAAATTTGGTTAAGAATTTCCCTTACATCATGTCCGACATGACCCGTTCGTTTTGTCGATATTTGGTACTTGAGTAAAAAATGAACACCTTATATTTACAAGTTGTCTATGTGGTCAATAGTCCATTATATCCAGAATTATATTCCTGATTTAGATATCTAATATATCATATATATCCAGTATATACATGTATTTATAATAGTACATAACATTTAGTGGTAAGAAATGAAATGCACCGTTAATGGAGACGGTAAGCCGTAAGTACGCATAAACTCTACTTTCATTTCTATTTCATATTTTTATTGAATTAAAGCATAATTATACATAGTTATATTATAATAACAGTATAATATCATATATAATATTACTAAATCCATCCTTTATAAATCCCACATAAGGAATTAACGAATCACATCAGTTTGAGGGGGCGGTACTCCGCACTTCCTCAAATGAGATTATCTTATTTACCCACAATGGAAACCATAAAGGCATGCTATAAATGGGAAGTACAGAAGCATAAGGAAATCATATAAATAATATATATCATATATAAGTACAGTTCCATCATAATGGCCACCATGAGAGGAGGTATGATGTAATTGAACAATCATAGTTTCGTGAGGCGTTAGTTTTCCATCCACTGAAACATTATGTTTTTCATCCATTAGATGGAGGTGTGTGTAAGTGTAGTTTTAATCCTTCTAATAACACAATCATATTATATTTAGGATAATGGTTTTGTTACAATATAAAGAAATAAAAAGATTTTATGGGTTGGAGAAGTAAAATAAAAGAAAAAAATTTAAGGGAAACCATTACCTTTAATTTGGGTAACTTCCTTTGGTTTAAACAAAAAGGACTTATTGAAGTGACTTCTACCTAAGGTAAGGATTCTAGGAGGAGGAGAGAGATGAATGGAGATTAATGGGGCAGATGTTGGACGATCCAAATGGCTTGAGAGGTGTGATTAATTGGTCAGAATTGGTCTCCTTTTGTAAGGGGGAGGAGGGGCTCTTTAGGAATGTAAGAAAACATTATTTTTTGATATAATGATATTCGATTTTAAATGGTACAAAAATCATTACAGATGAAGATAAGATAACTCATGGTCTAAATAAAATCATCCAATATAATTGGACAGGTTTCGGATAATATTTTAATATTTATAATCTTATTTATTTAAATAATTTATTAATGAGGTAAACACTGCATCATTATTGTGTCATATATAATTTAATTTATTTTTTGTCTGAAAATTATAAAAAAATACCATGATGTAGTAAATATGTTTATCTTTCCAATAAACATTTATAGTTGAGATTATGACTTATATAACACCATAAAAAAATTAATTACTAAAATATTTTTGTTAATGACAATTTTGTCTTTATAATAAATTAATTAATCTAAATTGTCATTATCACTTCCAAGAAGCTCAATGGGGTCTCAAAATCGACCCACAGATGCCGATGGTCGGCCACTACTCATCCAATAAGTTTAGGACATGTGTTAAGATAATTTGGAATTATTATAATATTATTTTAACATTGAATAACCCTATTTACCTTTAACCACGGTAAATAAAAGTCAAAAGTTACTATTCACCAAAAATTATTTTCATCTTAATGAACCAAATTTTACTTTTTTATAACAACCATGTATGTTGGATTTTTGAAATTCAATTCACAGAGATGGTAAAATATCCTTTAAATGAAAAAGTCAGTTTTTTTAACTACCACAAAGTGGTTTCAGTATTCATCAAAAATTGATGTTTTTCAGAAAAATACCAAAAAAACAGCTTAATATATATTTGATATTCCAAATTCAAAAATGATGTCTCTTTTTGAAAATTCAAAACATAGAAGTGGCATTAATTAATCTTAAAATTAATTCCCGTTATCAAACAAATAGCGTGTTTTTAAGAAAGAATAACTATCAAAAGATTGATACTTGTTTCTATTCAATTTCAAAGTGAAATTAAATCCAATGACAATAATTGGATTAAAAAGTAAATATATATTTTAATTAAACATTAAAACTAATTAAAAATATACTCTAATCATATAAATTACTTATATTAAATGGCACTTTTGAATTAAAATGCAATATTATTCACTATTCATTAAAAAATAAACTTTATCAGAAAAATACCCAAAAATTACCCAAAGTAAAATTTGATGTCCCCATTCAAAAGAGGATTCTATTTGGTCAATTAGAATATATAAAAATGACCAAAACTAGATTTAAAGGGGGTACTCCAATAAAAGGCGATAAATCGTCCTTTTAATGTAAATTATGCTTACAATTAGATTCATTCACATTTTAAGCCTCTAACCATTTTTTGGATAAAGTAAATACATTTAAAAGTCATGTATAATAATATTTTAGTTAGTTTTGTTCATTCCCGCCAATACAACGGCTAAGAGTTAACTACTATTTAAAATATTAATATTATATTATTATTGTGCAACGTAATATTTCAAAGAAACCTTTTTTTGCGTATCAGGTACACTATCGAACATAGAAATTCCTTTAAAGTAAAATTAATATTTAATTCATAAATATTAATAAATATTAAATATGTCTTATTCTACATTTACCTGGGATGTTTCAGTTTTGGTGGCCTGGGCTATAGCATGTGTTTTCGGAGTTTGTGTCTCAATGTTTGGTCTTCCTGAAGGTGAAGGCTGAACACAGTGTTCCTGGCGGTCTTCTCTAGCTGTTAGATGTTCCTTAATGGAGGTGGGAGGACATATGAATGATCTTTATTACTAAATTTCCTCTATCTTAGGGAGGAAATGACATTATTTTGGTGGTAGTGGATCATTTAACTAAATCATCTCAATTCATAGCAATCATGGAGTCAATATTAGTGGATGTTTTTGTTGAGGCAGTATCCGAAGGAGGTGTTGAGAATTCATGGAGTTCTAAGGACGGTCATTTTCGATTGATATCCTCGTTTTACCTCTAGGGTGTGGAGAGGTCTCTAGCATGGTTTTGGTTCTCAAATATTCCTTAACACTGCTTTACATCCTTAGATGGATGGTTAGATAGAGTAGACCTTCTAGACTCTTGAAGACATGTTACACTCTTGTTTCTAGATTTTGGAGAATTACGGATGAGGCACTTACCCTTGGTGGTGTTTTCATAAAAAACTATTTTCACTCCGTCATTGGTATGTCACCATTTGAATCATTGTATGGTCAGCCTTAACATTCTCTATTGTGATGGAATGTGGTTAGAGAGTCATCAATTCTTGTTCCCGAACTAGTACAGAATACAACAAAGATGGCTCAAGTGATTTGTGATGGGATGAAGACAACACATGATCGTCAGAAATCAAATGTCGATCAAAGGAGGAGACACATAGAGTTTTGTGTTGGGGATCATGTGTTTCTTATGGTGACTCCTCGTCGTGGGAAGTGAAGTTTTAGTCATGGGAGGAAGCTTTCTCCCCGATTTTCTGGGCCTTTCAAGGTGTTAGTTCATATTGGATATGTGGTGTATCGAGTAGCACTTCATTCACAGATGAGCCGGATACAGAATGTTTTTCATGTGCCACAGCTCCATCGTTATCTACAAGATGACTCTCATGTCATCTATTGGGGAGAGATCGATGTTGATAAAGATGTGACCACTGAGAAGCGACCTGTGAAGATCCAAGACCACAAAGAGAAGGTGTTGCACTGGCTTTCTATCCCCTTGGTTAGTTTCTTGTGGTGACACAGTGGCATGGAGGAGAGTACTTGAGAACATGATTCATAGATACGTGCTTTGTACCCAGAGTTTCTTAATGTTTAACACTTTTAAGGTAATGATGTCCCTTTTTTCGGTTACTGAACTTTCATGTTTTTTAGAAGGCTTTGATTGGTTTATTCTTGTGGTTTTCTCTCTTTTTAGAGGAATCTCGATGGGTGGTAGTTTAGTCTTCTTTCCAATTTTCTTTTAGGTTGGTTTTCAATTCATGGGGACAAGATTTTTTTGAGAGGTATCTGATGTAATGGACCGGAATACTCTAGTCCATTCCTTTTCAAACATCTAGTGTCTGAGGTGTTCTGGGAGGTCAAAGTTACTTATCCCCAACACTTTACCGAATTTCTAGGTCTGTGAACAGTGCAACGACATCCATATGTAATTGTGTCATCGGTATCCTTAGGTGAATAATTCAATAGTATCCTTATGTGAACAATGTTATCGGTTGCCTTAGGCTAATTGTGCAATGGTAGCTTTATATGAACAGTGTCATTAGTAGCATTAGGTGAACAATGCAATGGTAGCCTTATGTGAAAAGTTTCATCAGTAGAATTAGGTGAACATTGCAAGGTAACCTTATATTAACTGTTTCACCGGTAGTCTTATGTGAATAGTGCATTGGTAAACTTATATAAATAGTGTCATCAGTAGCCTTACATGAATAGTGCAATGGTGAGGTCCAATGGTAGCCTTTTTCCATTGCCAAATTTCGAGTTCATGAACAATGTTTCATTAATGGTGAGGTTCCAAAAGTAGCCTCTTTCCTTTGTCAAATTTTGAGTTCATGAACATTGTTTCAAGAACGATGAGCTTCCAATAGTAACCTCTTTCCCTTTCCAAATTTTGAGCTCAGGAATAGTGTTACCAGAATGGAGACCTTCCAATAGTAGCCTCTTTCATTTTCCAAATTTTAGGATAATGAAAAATGTTTCCAAAACTGTGACATTTCAACAGTATCCTCTTTCCTTTGCCAAAATATTGATTTCATGAACTATGTTTCCAGAACAGTGAGGTTCCAACAGTATCCTCGTTCCTTTTCCAAATTTTGTGTTAATGAAAATTGTTTCCTGAATGATGGAGTTCCAATGGTATCCTCTTTTCATTTTTAAATTTTGTGTTCTGGAAAATTGTTTCTAGAATGGTGTGGTTCCAACGGTTGTCACTTTCCTTTGAATAATTTTGAGTTCATGAATAGTGTTTTCAGAACAGTGAGGTTCTAATGGTCGCTTCTTTCCATAGAAAAATTTTTAGTTCATGGACAGTGTTTCCAGAATTGTGAGGTTCTAACCGTAGCCTCTTTCTATTACCAAATTTCGAGTTCTTGAACAGTGTTTCTAGATTCTTACAGTTTCGCACCTTCAACATTTCATTTAATGTAAAATAAATTTAAATCCTTATTTTAAAGTCTCTAGGCCCGATTCAAAGGTCTTAACTCTAATATTAATTTTCCTAATTCTTGGGATGTTTTCACTTGGTCACATTGCGTGATTTAATGTGATCCAATTTTAATGGGAAATCATGTGTATTATAAACCACGACTTCATTAAATCTTCTCAAGGGATGAGATATTTTTCGCCCTAATTCTTCCTCCTTGTTCTCAGCTCTAAGATGCTCGAACCTTTCATTCCATCCCATCGGTTTTGTACAATAAAACATTCCTCCTTGGAATGGTTCCCCTTGGGTTTTGATGAAACCAAGAAGTATCGATCAATCTTCGATATAAGGTATGATCTATCATCATTCTATTGGGTTCATCTCCTTCTGTTTATCCTTTCCCTTTTATGGATTTCTATCTCAATGTTCCTGAGGGGGTTTTCATGGGTGTTGACCGGTGTGGTGGCGTCTCTGCATCCTCAAGTGGATATAATTTCACTGGGGGAGAAGATCATACCCCATTGTGTGACTCATTCTTGTAAAAACAATGTCAAGAACAATTTGTGGTAAGGGATTCATTGCTTCTCTTTTCTATTATGTGCAATCATATAGTTAACATGTTTTATCCCACCGGATCACAATGGAATTGGCGTAATAAATATTTGAACCAGATAAATAAATTGATATTGATCCTATGTTATTGCCTCTTTTTTTTGCAAGAGAGTGTGATATCTCTTCTTTCTTGTTTAGATTTTCATTCGTGATGGATATTGGTAAAGAAGGTAAAGCTATAATTAGTTGATAATCGTTTGGCTAAAAATAAAGAGGCATGTGAATGGATCTGATAGTTTTGGTTTTAATTTTATGTCAATCAAATTGAAGTAGTAAAAATGTTTAATAAATTTGAGAAAGATTACTGTTTAATTTTCCAAAAGTTTTATCCTACAAATAATAAATCGATTAATTCAAGATGGATTAAACAACTGGTTGTTTGATAAAAGAAAATCCCATGTAGGGTTCTTAGTTACTCTTTTTCGTGTTTAAGGTCTAAGATCCCAATTGATATAATGTGTGTTTTCATTTTGCATGTGTTTTGATGTGACCCTGGATGGGTTTTGTGATATGTGGTGGCAGGGAGGCCTATTGGTTGTGTCAACAGTTGATGCCTATAGTGGCATGATGCATTGGTTTATGCATGAGGGTGTTGGGGAGGACCCCGGGGGTGATGAAACGTGTTGGATGTGAATGTTTAGATGCTTACTAATTCTTATTTATCTTTTATCTACTTCACATTCCTCACTTCTCAAGGCATCTGGTCTTTCTTACCCTTATTCCAAAATTGGTGAAGAGGCATAAGGTATTCCATGTTCTTTTTGTGTCTAGCTTCTCAATGGATTATGGATATACACTCTTTTTATAGGCATCAAATACTCGATAGGTAGTTTATCTACTCACCATGTTGATCCCCCTTGGGTTTATTAACATTGAATTTTTTTACAGAATGCCTTTGAATATGATAAAGTAATGCTATAAATAAATAATTGAATAAATGTTGTTAGCCCAAGGGGATAGGTATTTCTAGGATGTAATGCAGAGGTTACAATTTAAAGGTACATGTAACTTTGGGTGTGAGGCAAATTAAATTTAATGTGGAGTTTTTAATGGCTAATTAATATTAAAATATATAATTAATGTAAAGTGAAAATGATAAAAAAAGTAATGATGTAATGTAATAAATCTATTTAAATGCTTGTGTGCTTATAGGATTCCTAGTATTAGAAGTGGAAGCTAGGAATCCACGAGGTGTTAGCTGCAGTTGAGTATAAGACTAGGTTATGAACATAGTGTGGTTATGGGCTACAATTGATTCTATAATTTTTTGTTTCTATATGCTACTCCACCCCATTAGTATGGACAACTTCCACCCCAGTGATTCAGAGCCCTAGGGGGTGTTTTCAACAACATTCTGGTGGGGGGATGGATAGATGACTACCCCCTTTGGCCCTGCTCTCTTTTCTTGGTAGTTTCTTGTGTGGTTCGGCACAACGATTAGTTTTCCCCATATATGTGTGTATATGGATTTAATGTCTTCTGGTTATTCCCTCACATATATTCTATATATAGTTTTCTATGGACTAATATAGGCATTACGTGTATAGGCTGGGACATCTTGAGGATACTTACTTGGTTTGTAGGCTGTAATGGCTTGGGGAATAATGTCTGACGTATGGTACACAATATGCGATATGTGATGGCTCCCGGAAACCACCTGGTAACTATTCTTGAATGGACATGGTGGTTTTGTTGCATGAGGTTCATTTTGTGGTGCTTCGCCCAGGTGTCTGTGAGAAATCCTTTTTGGAGAGAGATGCTTAGGGCGTGCGATGTTGGGGAAAAGAAGCAAACCGGTGGGCAAGTAGTAGCGGGGTACACTTGATATTCTTTATCATATTATACACTCTTGTATGAGTTAATTGGTGAGAGTATACATGATGTGGCTTGGAACATAGTATACCTGTTTAGGTGACAAGTAAGTTTCAAATGTTGTTCACTGTGCTTTATCATGCTTTCTTTAAATTTTCACGAGAGGCTTCGGGGATGATCCTAATAAGTTTACTTTTATACTCACCCTATGTCTATATAAACAGTTCTTTTTCAGGTCACATGGATCAGGTTGGAGATCAAGCTGGTTTTTTCTAGTTTGGGGTTTGCAGGAGGTGTTTGGGCTTCATGGTCGTAACTGTTTTTACTTTCTTTTGGGTACTTGCAGTTTTCCACTATTAGTTGTAGTAGTTTTGTATGACATTACATATAAACATATAGGAATTATTTTATATTTATGATTGAGTTAGAGTTGGTTGGTGCCTATCTTATCTCTCTCTTCAGCATGAGTTATCCTAGGGGTTAATGAATCCCATTTATGGATGTTTCTACATCTTCGACAATCACATTGTCAACGCTGCCTAAGTATTTATGTTAACAATATCAGCACTAAGAATAATCAATCTACAAGAATAAAAAATTATTACATTTTTAAAATGACCATTTATTAAAAAAAATTGAATTATCACATTCAAAAAATATATTAATTATAAAAATAAATAATGTGAAGTTTTAATGTTTTTTTAGATTAATATTTTAATTGTAAAAAAGTTAAAATTTTAAAATGTCATACACTCTATCATTGAATAATTATAGAAATAATATTCTCATACAGCTAAATAAAATAATCTTTTTTATAATTTTAAATATTTATAATATAAATTTATAACTAATTAACGTATTTCACCTCTACACAGTTGATAAGTTTTACCAAATTTAATATCCTTAATTAATTAAAATAAAAGGATTTTTTTAAAAAACAACAATAAATTGATAAAATATTTGGTATCCATTTTTCATTATTTAATATCAATAATAGAGGTAAATTAATTCTAAAATAATCCAAAAAAAATTGATGTGAACATTTATCTAGAAAAATAATTTATTCTGTATAAAATATTTTAATTCAAAAATTGATATAAAATTAATTTTATTGAACGGAATTGGATTATTAGTCATATGACTAAGATGATGTTACATTTAAAATACTTTTTACTACAATGATATTTTTATATTCATGAATAAAATCAATAGTTTTTAATAATAATATGAATTTTACACAATTTACAAAAAAATTTATTCTTAAAAGAAAATTCAAAGAAACAATGTATAATATAAATATGACATACAGATTTCAAAAATAAAATATTTTTTATAAAATAAAATATCTAAATTTGCAATAAATTATATATATTCTCTTACAAAAAATTCAGTAATACCCATTTTGATGAAAACATATTTTTGACAAACAAAATAAATTAAATAAAAATCTATTCATCATTTCAAAGGAATTAACAAATAAATTTTAATTAATTAATACTCATTTATATTTTTCAAAAATCTAAGAAATAACATTCATACTCTGATATTAAATGTATTCATCATATTAGTCACATATTTATAATTCTATTTAATTGTTTATTTTGGATTTCTTATCTTAAACACTATTAAAAACCATATCCATTTAGAATCCTATAATAATAAAATATACATATTAATGGAAAAAAAATTAAATAGTTCTTTAATACTACTTATAGTTTTGAAAGAAGCTATTATCATTTTCACTCATATCATATGAGTGAAATTAAAAAAAAAATTAAAACAATATTGCATCATTTTCAAACAAAATATTCCAATAAACATTACATTGACCAATAAAATGAATGGAGATATAATTTTGGGACCCCAATATCATCCTAAATTGTTCGTAATCAGTCAATACACATTGAAAAGAAGAATAAATCAATCATTGTTATGAAATAAACCCATGTAATGGAATGGGATTCATAATGAATTCATGAAATCATACATTCATGAATAAAACTCATATTGAATCATAAATATTATTACATTTATTTTTGTAAACAATTGGATCTTATTTTTATTTCTCATTAATTGGTAGCTAGTTTATTAATTATATATTTATATATTCCCTAAAAATTCATAATATAGTTTATAATATACATAACTAATAAAAAATAGAATAGTTATTTCATTTTATTTTAAATAATAACATTACATTGTAATTTGGTGAATCTCAGTCTTGCACATGACACATGATATCGAAGAAGGTTTCTCTTGCATGTAATAAAATCTATCTTCTACCCTATTTTAATTACCATAGTATTGATAAATTGTGATATTATAATCATTAATCACATACAACCATTTTATATGAGGAATATTCAACTCCTTCTATGTTAATATATATTTTACCAATTTTTATTGGAATATATATCACAATTTTCTCTATAAAGATAATTCATCAACATATTAAATACATAAATTACTACTAATAACTCCAAATCAGGGGTCAGTAAATATTTTTATGAACCATTAGCATCATTGAGGCATAATATAAAACTATTTCAATATTCAATTAAACACATACTAATAGCATCATGGATACATCATTATGGAATTCAAAAATTCTTCACTATAAGGTTATGTAATCACATGTGCATTGACTATCCTTATCTTAAATTATTTAAATTATTCATAATATTAATTATTCCAATGTATCAAGGATCCCCGTTGAGTTAATGTAATTAGTTTATTTTTTGGTTTTGTAAATGTATCCAAGAATCATCAATATTATTATGTTAAATCAAGAAAACAATTGACTGTATTCAACAAAATTGGTTTATCCCAACATTTAACAGGATTTTTCATTGATGGAATTACTAATATACCATCTATTGATATTATGTGACTTAAAAAATGAGACCATTTGTGTTAAAAATTATCACTTGTTATATTTCACATACATATTGTAATTTCAAATGTTCATTATTACAATTCTCAAGTGGTCTTCTTGATATTACATTCTCAGTGAATAGTTGACTACAAAATCTTTAGAGACAAACAAAATATGATTAAGTAATTCTATATTGACTCTATTCATCAAATATATGAATATAATATTGTAATTTTTTATGATTTAAGGACACTACTATACACTCATAGAGTCTATACCTTGTATAGAAGGCTTTACTGGTTATATCCTCATTCATGACCATCAATTGATAGTATCCAAAATAATGGAAAATATTGAAAAAGAATTGAGCTATATTAAGTAATCAAAAAATTCATCAATATGGAATAGAGAATATGTTTTCTTAATTGTGACCTTATTTAGCTACCTCTAATAAATATAGTTTAAAAATATTCCATCATTTTTTTTTCTAAAAAAGGTGGTTTTATCGATGTTGACAAACATGAATGAATAAATCCTCATTCATGGTATTTCTAGATGTGTTTCTATAATTATTTTAATTTAACCAGGTTCATTCTATTAGGATACATTGAAATATGTGTGTAACCATGTATGAGATTTATTAAAAACTCAACTTCTTGATTTCATTGAAGAATAAAACTATATTTCGGAAATACATCAAAAAATAAACATACAATTGGTGTACAATTGATAATTAGTTCCACCCCAAACATATATAATAAACAACAATTTTAAAATAGAATGAAGACCCATAAAATGGATTTTGACCCATTGGATGTTCATTTTTTACATCACACTAGTTTAATTTTAGAGCCCTTTTTTGGAGTATCAAAAGAGAATTCCATTCCTTAGAAATAGATTTGTTATTTTCGTATTGATATCAAATCCATGAATAAGATAACATCGAATTCAACTAGAGGGGTAATAATAACAATTACATGAAGCACATTCCCAAAAAAATCAACCAAAGAGGAATAATAGACATGAGATGTGACCATCATTCCATGAGGGTGTTTCACTACTATATAATCATTTAGTAATTTTCATGGAATTTTAATAACATTGAAAAATTATTTTTTAAGTAAAATAGAGGGTAGACCCATAGTAAAATAGGATTGGAGAAGATACAGAGTGGATGGTAAATGTAACATTCGCCAATTTTCTATCACAACCATAATTAAAAATTATGACCACATAAGAGTTTCCATTTTCTCTCATCGAAATGGGTTGATGATGTTAATAATCATAATTAAAATTCAAACTACTACATTAGTTATCTTAATACCTACACTCCTTGCATTTGATTCACTATAATGTTTGTGGTTCATTTTTTATATATTTAACTCTATTCATAAAATTAGATAATTTATTCTCATCACATTATAAATAAATTATTTTATGACCATCCATACCACACAGAATCAATTTACCAATCCCCTTTTACAATTTCCGAAATGTTTCCTTTAACACATTGAATATGATAAAAAAAATATTTATTTCTTCATGGTTTTTTTTTGTTTTATTTTATTTCAACCATTAAATTTTTATTATTACCATGATATTTATTGGTAACTCTAGTAACTATTCCAATCATAATAACAAAATTAACGATTTCATTATAAATTCAAATGTCCCTTATGAAAAATTACCTGTAGATACACTGTTTTTTTTCTAGCATATCAACCGACATTAATATTAAGTTGGATGATAATACTGGAATCCTACATCAAAAGTGTTTTAAAAGTATACTCATAGCTAATAATATATAAATCTTCCTTCTAATTTATCTCAATAAACTACATCTCCATTTTTATTTATAGAATATGATTATGGTACCTTTTGAAATTAATATCGTGATCACATCCCATTACATAGAACAAACTTCAAATTGTTGTCTATTATTATTGATAAGGGTCAAACATCAATTCTCTTCTTCTTTAAAATGATGGGAACTGAGAATGAATTTTTCATTCTATGTACTCTGGAGGATGCAAGGTATCGTTTCAACGATACTATTCCATTTCTCAACCACTAGTAGACCAAAAGAATCACTAAAAGAAGGTGTATGTTTCATCATGATGGAATCAATAGAATGTTCCTCCATCCTTTTCTCCCTTGGATATCCCACATCATTTGTAGTGTTGGAATTTTATTCTGAGAATGTATATATTATTTTCTATTCCATTTTCAATAACATTTTATTTCTAGGAGGAAATTTATTTCAATGTCTGTCACATTATATAATAACAGAATTCTTTTGAGTTCCTACCACTAACTGAAACCAAACAAAAATAATTTAAGAAACAATAATCATATTATGGATCCCCATAATAATGAAAAATCATTTATATGATCTCTAAATCGTCAAAAATTCTTTCCAATAAATAAAACCGTAGAATTATCTTAGTACATTATTTTAACACGAAGAGGAGGACCACGATGTCCAGGATGGGATCTATATGGTCTCATGCACTCCCCCCATGTTAAAGATGATACAAACTATTAAAGAGTGTCAATGTATTATTGTTGGGAGATGATAGCATCCATATGGAGTCATAATATATTTATTAATAAACAACAACAATAATAAGTAATTAGAGTAATCATGTGCTATAGTGAACTAATCATGTCATATAAATAAAAAATAAACATATGTGGGTATCCTATCTAGAATGTAAGTAATGTATAATTTAATAGAAAAAAATAATAAACCACCCCGGGACCTCAAGAGTATATTCAAGACCACTCTCACTCTATGATCCACTGCTCAACTATCTAGTATAGGGACTATTCCCATCATTTAATATACGACCATGAAATCTACAATCTCACAAAAATTCCTGAGTAGGGTATATGTACAGTGAATCATGTAGACACCAAAAAAGTGTCTTTAAAATGTTTCCACATTCAAATGGGTGCATATCATAATTATAGATAAATATTCACACAAAAAACAACTATGATTAGAATTTTTCCACTAACTATGCTTCTAAAAAATATAAGGTCAATCATAATTTTGCAATATTAGATCCTTCCTCTAGATTCTCAATAGTTGTACATTCTCCATTCTCTAGGTAATACCACACTAGTCCATCCATATAATATACTACATCTAGGTTAGGACACATAGTCTATCACTCCCTACAATATTCAAGTAGGTCTGATCAATAAGGATGATCACCCCCCCCCCCCACAATATCATCAAATACAAGTATTAACACTCATGATCATCATGAACCTAGCTCAGGGCACACTGGACCATCATGCCCCATCATCTATCTCATTCTCATCATCATGTCACATGCCATGCCTAAACACATTCCCCCTTAAAGGCTATAAAGCCAAGAATGTACCCCCTCACAGTTTTGTAGAATTTATTGAAAGAAACATTTCATATAACAATAATATCATATGGAAATAGTTTCTTCATAAAGAAATTATCATGAGTATGAGAAAATACATACATAAACACATATCAGCAAGTCAACATGGTCTATACCATATCGACATGAAAAATAGAAATATTTCAATCAAACAATCCTATTAGATTCACAAAAACCTACATAAATCACAAAATAAAAATTATTATGTCCAAATTGAATCACATGTCATTGTAACTTAATATAAAACGAAAAAAATGATAATTTAATTCTTATATTAATGTCCACGACGTCAAAGGAAGGTTCATCGAAGGTGATGTCACCCATACTGTGTTCTCTCACAAACCAACAGTATGGTCACATGTTAAGGATTCATAAATCCAAAAGAAACTATTTTTCTTCGAAATGAGTTAAAATATTTCATGTGATAATACTCTATCAATCCTCGATAACTTCTTAAATTATCATTTTAGGTTAATGAATGATTTCTAAAAATTACCCTAAAATTATTTAAATCAAACTACTTATTCATTGAAAATATAAATATAAATATTTTTATATTTTTTATAAATTATAATTTATAAATTATCATATGACATTTTCATTCAAAAAAATTGTAGAAAAATATTGGGATTATATTTCCATTATATTTATATAGATTATACTTAGATATTATATCATAATTGCCACTTATTAATTATTAAAATTATAATTTCATAAAACATGTAATTGAATCACTATAATTATTTGTAATTATCATTTGAAAATTAATAGTAGATATCTAATATATATAAAATTTGAAAAAATAATGATTAAATAATATTTATAAAATATAACTCCCCGCATTCAGAAAAAACCTGAGGAATGCCTTACTTCTCATTGAGAAAAACCAAAGCAGCATGAATATGATCCTCATCGGAGATGTTATCAAAGATAGAATTTTTTGGAAAATAAAAATAAAATTAAATAAAACAATATAAGAGTGAGGGAGGGATATAGAGGTGGACATATATATAAGGGGAGGATTACATTGGGGAATTTTTTCCATGGGATGCTTCATTCACTCCTTTTGATTTTTTATCAATTCACCCATTATTAAAACTATCTCCCACCCAATGCCTTCACACTCCTAACTCCCCTCTAACACACCTCAAACAAATTCAATTCAATAAATAAATAATATAATAATTTTTTCCATTATATTTCCACAATTTATTCTATCTTATAACCATCTCATTTATTCAATTTTATTTATTTCTTTTCCTATTAAATCCATCTTCCACCACACATCATGTGTTTTCTTAAACAAATATCATAGTTATGTAATTTATTATTCATATCAAAATTCATATTGATATACATATAGATGAGTGATTTAGATATATATATATACATGGATATCTATATTAATATACACACAATAATTTATATATAACACCAGAATTAGCATTATATATACACACACATGCATATATTCACCTGTATATACATATATATATATATATATTTCCCATATATATTTAATTTAATTTATAAAATAGAAATATTATATTTCCCAGTTTAATTATATTAATAATAATATAAATTATTATTATTATTATAAAGTATCTCATATTATTTCAACCATTAGCAATTTATATATAGATTCATTTAATAATAGAATAGTTAAAAAATTGATTAACAATAGATTTTATTTTAACTATCACAAATAATAATTTAACAATTATTGTCATGTTCACTAATAAATATACATAAATGTGGAAACATCTATCGTCATTTAAGAGAATTTAATTTCATATGCAGTTTCATGTTTTTTAAACACAAATATTTATAATAATATGATTATTTTTACTATTTTTTGTAATGTATCGAAACACCTTATGTAGATTAATATTATATCATGCCAACACTATTAATCAAATTGGAAATATAATTATGGTCTCTAATAATCATATCATACACCATTGAGGAGAAGTTATACCTCTTTATGAATGCATATAATAGATAAATTAAATAAATTATGTTCACATGTGATTTGACCAAACGGTCAATGTGTAACATATTTATGTCGTTCCACGGGTAAAACACACACCCTATAGAGAAAAGTGTTATCATATTTTCCATATCAATCCACATTTGAGATATATTTCATTATTTTGGAAAAATTTCTTCCTTGAATTCTATTATACAATTCATATTTTTAGTAATTAAATACCTAGTCTCTATGAGGCTCATAATTCCTCCCTAACTCAACACCTAACTCAGAATTTATTTCATCTAATTTTTAATTATTTTAACATAGATTTTAACATTACATAATTCCATTGAATTATTTGTTAATAAAATGTATTTAAAATTTATATTTTTCATACAGAAACTACACATAAATGTTTTATAATTAATGTTTTATATTAATTAATAAATTATAAGATCAATGAATTATACCACCCCTCTATAGATTTATCATCCATGTGAAGTATCTCTAGTGGAATTGTTTTAATAAATTTGGCCAATGTGTTCTAATATCATGTTTTTTCGATCACTTATCCATTGAAACTGGAACATTATGAACATATCCAAGACATATCCAGTTCAGGGTATCAGATAATGTTATCCAATTTTTCCGCCCATATGCCTTGGTTTACCCCTCCTAGAACTAACACAAGTCTCTATCCCTTCTCATTATTCATAGTAATCATATATATAATTTCATATGAAAATTATTATTTGAATTAACTAATAAATATGAAGACATGACCTAAAAACATGGAAATACATATAACATACACAAATAACATGTCCTATATTGATAGATCAAATAATATCATTTAATTAAAGAACCAATATACAATGCAATAAAAATTATATATGTAACATGTGAACCTACTTTAAATTTTTTTCTGCTTCAAAACTCATGAAATATCATATATCACATATCAATTTCCGGTTCATCACTGAAGTTAATTTTATTTATCTATTTGAAGAAAAGATAAATTCCTAGTGGATGGGGACTCACTAACTTGTTTATTATCAATTCCTTGATTCACTAAATTTAGATTTATTTTACCATGCAATGATTACCCTAGATTCACATCAAATTGTATAATCCATGCATGTGTGAAATATCATAGAAACCACTTGATCCATCTTTCACCAAAATACCATGACATTTCTAATTACCTATACACAACCTTATGTTTCTCAACAATGTTTTATCATTCTATTTTACAATTAATTAACTAATAATTTCTCTAATACAAGTAACGGTGACCCAATATTTATCCATAGATATAACATATTAATAGAAGAATTATTCATAAATAATATATGATAAAATATTGAATCATTTTGGTCTAGTTCATTTGGAAACACTTTTACAAAAATAGATGGTTTATATGTGATCATTGTAATCAATGAAAATGTTTTTTATTACAAAGAAACATTTTTGACATGTTAAAAAAATAAATTTCTTGTCAACCTAGAGGTAGTAACCGAATAAATGGGTGAGCACATATTCTTAGTAATGATATAAAAGTGTGATATCAATAGTAAATAATAATTTGATCATGAGAACATGAGAATAACATTATAAAACCATAACTTGTATCTCGTAAATCCTTAACACGACTCCATGTATAAATCCTAGTATTTGATAAGAGATTATTTTTAAAGGAGTTATATAATATAATCCATGAGAACATGAAATTGGACTAAGACAATTATTATTGGCATTAAAATAAAATTATATTATCATTTCATTAGTAGTCAAGGATTTGACAGTGTAATGGGATAACTCCCCAAACCATCATAGTTGTCATGGATCACTCCAATGATTATCAAATTGGACAGTTTCCCAAACTGAACTGGGTTCACTGCCCATTATATTCCAGTTAATCTCAAGTGATACTCATCCTTACCTAAGGAATTTGAAGCAGTTATAGGTCTCACCACTCACATAATGTAAATCATTCCCATGTAATCCAACAAATAATAAAATATTCCTTATATTTGAACACATGAAAATAAGTGGAATTCATAAAAATTTCATCATGTTTTCAAAAAATTACCCATGTAAAATAAAACAAGATTCATAATCATTTCATCATAGCATATCCCACAAAAATTGAATGTGATTCAGAAACCCCTTGTCATCATAAACATAATCCTTCCAGTGAAATAATAATGACATAATACTTGGATAATATCTCTATAAAAAATTATGTAACACCGAAAATTTTCATATTGTATTTAAAATTATTTTGAATGATCCATTCGATCATTTCATGAGGAAAATAAAAGTTTTACTTATAAAATCACATTTTTAAAAATAAAATTCACATAACATTTTGAAAATACATATCATTTTTTAAAAATTTTGAATAATATAATAGAATTGTTAAAATAATTAATGATATTGATGAGGGAAAAAATATCCATGACATGCACGTTAAAAAGATTCATGTAATAGTAATGGGAAAATACAAAAAAAAACGTTCAAGAAGACTACAAGAATAATATATGAAAATTCATTTTTTAAAACCATTACAAATAAATAAAAAAATATATATAAATCATTTTTGAATAGTAAAAACACAATTTAATACTTTTTTATAAATTATGTAAAGGGAAAGAAAATGGCTTTCAACCGAAGAAAAATATAAAGTCGATGTTATATAAAAATATTCTTTTAGAATCACTAATACATATATACATGAAACTAAAATGAAAAAAAATTATTCTCTTGAAATTTCCATTGAAGAATAAAATTCATGATTTTAGAGATATATATGTCATAACATCTCATTATTTTTTGACAATCCTAATAAATCATGACTTAAAAATATATTGTAATAAAAATGTTTCCCACTTCCGTATCTTCTAAATTATATTCCCAATGAAATAATGAACATTATGTAAATATTTATATTGAATAATTTTCATTTATAGACTCATAAGACACATTTATTTTTATTATATACATCAAAAAAATAAACAAGTGGTCTATAAGCCATCTATCGCACATAAATAACATTTAGATTAAAATATCTTACCTTATGTCCTGACATACTTCACACATGTTCATGACTCTTGTATAATAATGGTTGAATTATTAAAAATATATTACATGAAAATACACAAACACACATAGATATATTTATATATATAAATCATACCATAAAATATTTATTGTAACTTATCATTACATATTTATTATCAATTTATTGTTTAAATTTCATTTCATGAAATGGCAGCTTGGTTTTTCATTTATGTTTTGATTTGGCATTTTCAATCCATTTTCATTGATTTTTTCCAGCATATCTAAATTTATTTCATTGATAAATATATCATAAAAATAAATTATGTATTTATTTATATAAATGTATAAATTTTAGATATTAAACAAAGATTACACCATTCATAGAGCCAGTACGTCATACGTATGAATGAATAATATTCTTATTTTCCCGATGGAAGGAAACAAAAAATGATAAATATTATATAATCATTATAGATCCATTATTGAAATGAGGGATGGCCCCGTTCTCCCACGGAGCGCTCCCTCGAGCGCACCCTACTTCCGCCTAGGGTTTCCTCACGACAGAGCGACTCTACTGGCATATTCCTTTCTTCTTTGTTCCTTTGATCTTTCCATATTCCGCTCATCTCCTTGCATCCGAGATCTCATTTCGGTTCCTTCGACTTTAATGGTGTGTCTGTTGAAGGGGGTTCGCTGTGGAAGCCTCAGGTTATTGTAGCCTGCTCTGATCTCGTGTTCCACCGCGCCTCTCCAGGTCAGATCTGGAGCGATGGTTCATATTGGTTTTGGGATTTTTGGATCAACGGTCGACAATTTTCAGGCGCCCTCCAGAGTTGGCTCATCCTCTTATTTTTCTCTGGTTTTAGCATCGCCATGATGTCATCATTTGGATCCCTCAGCCGTTCAATCCTCTTCCCTAACTTCACATCCATCAGCTCCTATCCTGGTCGGATCTAGAGCGGTGGCTTCTCTGAAGTTTTTGGAGGTGAGTTTTGATGGCTGATGGTGCCCTCGTGCGATCTGCTCTAGTTTTCTTCTCCCTTGATGTTCTGGTTTCGGCATCATCCAATGTATGTCTTGGTAATTTTGGTTTTATATATTTGTGAAGGTTTGGTGCTTCTACAGCATGATATTTTTTCAGTTTCAACCTGTTTATTGTTTATGGAGTGGTTTCGTTCATGTTTGGTTTTGTTGGTCAACAGAACTGGAATCGGTACTAGTTTTTGGGTGTTTTTTCTGGTTTTATGGGGGACGATCCGACTAAGTTCGGCGTTCTGGTGTGCATTTAGATGACATGGATGATGGACAGTGTTGTGTTAGGTTACTGACGCTGCTCGTCTTGACTACGCTGAAGACGTTACGATTTTTTGTGATCGAAATTTGTTCACATGGTGTTGTTTCTGAAGGAGGCAATCGTGGTTTGAAGCTTCGTTAGGATGCCTATTGGCAGGAGTTTGACGACCGGCGTATCAACGGAGAAGTAGGTTTCAGTGGTGGATGATGGTGAAGTGGACGACTTTGACGGGATGGTGATGACAGTGAAGTACGATGGCGATGGAGGTAATCCTAACTTATCTTTTCAATACACTCGATCTTGTGGACTGTGCGGTGGTCTGGTTTTCAAATTTGAATGTGTTTTGTTGGTTTTGGTTTTGAAATTCGGATTTTGAATTTTGTAATGTTGTTGTTGTATTTGAGGTTTGAAAGTGTTCATTTCCCACTAACCCATAGAGTGGATTTAGAAAATTTCAAAAAAAGAGATTTGGATGATCATTATAGATTCATTTTTATAAAATATATATCACAATTTTTCATTAAATATGTCCTTATACAAATCCAAGTGAAATTTAAGGGATAAAAGAATAACATTGGATCGTGATGTTTCAGTCCTCCAAAGACACAGATGATATTTTGGTACTCCCATGGAATGGAATGTTAGATGGTATATATGATATTATTATTTCAAAATTATAATTATTATATTAATATCATATATATAACTTCAATACATGATTATATCCACCCATGAGAGGTGGGGATGGTAAAACAATAAAACTGGTTTATGTGGAGGTAGTCCACCATACACATGATCGATGGGTTTGTTTGCCATTTAGTTGAATACTAAATTGATATAGGGTGTTACATTAACATAATAACATATCTTTTCATTTTAGATACCAATTTATTTAGTATCCTCATAGATTAATAGGATTACTTGTTGTCAATGAAGAAATAAAATATGTACGCTTTGTTATAGATGTTCCCACTTATTCATAAATCCACCATTGGTCAACAACAAAATCCTTCATAGGTGGGTTTCCTATAACAACCCATTATTTTTATGTAACATTTCTATAAGAATAATTTTGTTTCTTTGATATCACCTTTTATATGAAATAAAGAAATTAAGTTAATGTGTTTCATTATTAAATTATAAATTCTCCATTATCACCAAGAAAGTGCAAATATAGATACAAATAATAATATCAAAAATTTTAAAATATATATGTAATAAAATAATTTTATTAATTCAAAAAATTTCAAATTATTATGACTAAAAAAACTTTTTAAAATAAATATGTTGTTTTTGAAAAAGAATCATAGAATGTATCATAATTGTAAGAAAAAAACAAAAACAATTTGGGAATGCTTTTAATAAAATGTATATGTTATTAAAAAACAATTGAACATTAAAAAAATATATAACCATTTGATAAAAATAAATCATGTTTTAGGATTGAAACTATATTTGTTCTAATAAAACATCTGCCACTTTTTCTACACATATATAATAATTTATTTATTCAAATTATATTCAATAAATTAGATATTAAAATATTACATATTTATAATTTAAACGTTTATAATTGGTGAATGAGACTATTTTTTAATTTTCAACAGATATTAGTTTAAAATATATCACAATTTTAATGAAAAAATCTAGTATGTATTGGATAAGGATAATTATCATATCCATCATTTTACATTATAATTCATATTGGATGATGGTAATTATAACTTCATCTGAATAGGATCTGAATTAATTACATTAATTGAAAATATCCCATAAAAATGATTTATAAACAATTTAAATCATTTGATGTTGCAAAATGTCAAAATCATCGATTATAATATCTTTTATTTGAATACATATTGAAAAATTATTACGAAGAATCTTAGTAGTATTTTTTTGAAGAATTAAATATTATTCAAAATGTTAATTTATTTTATATTTTCTGGTATTATATAGTTACCTTCTATTATTTGAAATTGCAAAAAAATTATACAATTAATAGAAAATCAAAATATATTAATTAAAAAATATATAATTTGAGTATGTAATTGGGTTCCAATAATTTAATAGGTGAATACGAAATATCAATATTTATTTAAAGGATTAAATTAAAATCAAAACTTTGTATTTTTGTATTCTATGTCAACATAAATGAATATTATAAAAATGAAAAATAAATCTCTTTTATCAATATATTATTTTTTAAAATTATTGAAGAATTTTAAAAATATTGAAATAAATGAAGCACGATATTGTATAGTATAAAGTGATTTATAATGTATATTTATTTCAAAATAATCACCTTATAAGTAAATATTATAACACTCAATATTAAAATAAATATCCACAGTAAAAAATTAATCACGGTTAAATATGGGTAATTCAAAATGGTAACCATTAAAATGAATCAAAAACATGATAAGATACAATTTTTTTGTTAGAATAGATGAAAATAATTCCTTCTCATTTAGAACCTAGAAATTTTAAGTCATTTGGGTTTATAATAAATTTATTATAATTTAATCATTCAAGAAATTCCCACAGATCCCCTCAACTAAATTATAAAAGGCAACCTCCTCCCACACTTAATTAAATAATATTGATCCTCCAAGATCAAACAAGCACTAATTATTTTCCATATCATATTACCAATTAATATATTATAGTCTTTGGTAATCCCAATTTTCCAACCATTGATCTATATAGAATAGATCAAAAGGTTTCATCTCAAAGGATATATAATCACCTTATGCTATTATTCTCTTTTCAAATATTCGTTATCTCACCTAAATATATGATTATTAACATAAAATTATATATATATTATCATAAATATGTTGAAATGTCAAAATTATTTTAAAACCCGATTGGTATGTCCTCTTTCCAATCAAATTAGAAATCAAAGTATCACTACTGTGTACGTAAAGCTTATCGTCCCCAAGTAGATATATAATTAATTTTTTACTAAATATATTTTATGGATTTATATTATATAGGATTTATTATTTATATATGATATTTATGACATAATTATACATTTTTAATTATAATATCACATCTACCTACATATCATCCCGTTATTTGGTAAATTATAACATTGTTCATGGATATGTGTGGCCTACTGCATACCCGAAGTGATGCAATTTGATTTCATTTATTTTTTACATGAATTTTTATGGGGACAAATTATATCAAATTATATTTTATGTATGTTATAATCTTGTTCCTAATATTTTTTATTAATAATTACCTTCCATTCATTCTATCCTTATAAAAATGAAAATATTGTTCAGGAGTTTGTACGACCTATCTTTTCAATGAATGGTGTAATTAATTTTCTATCTATAAATTTTTTCAATGACTATAAAAACTTATATAAATTATATATTTGATATTTATATAATTAAAAATATTTCAAATACAATTTAATAAAAAAAATACTTTTCAGGGAGCTCCAAAACTAAAATATCCTTCATAGGTGAAATAGTTAACACAAATATACAATGATTTTTATAAGTGAATATTCATAATAAGGTTTGTTGAAATGAAATAGAGGGATATAATTTAATATTATAATAATAAAATTTACTATGTTATAATATTTTGGAAAAAAATAAATTTTTAATATGGGAAATTAGACTTTTTTGAATCAATGTGAGCTCAAAGTAAGTGGTTTTAGGTTACAGTCTATTTTTCATCAGGATTGTCTATTATTAAGTTCATATAGTCAAATATTTGTTGGATCGAATTAATTATGTAGATAAAGAATATACAATAGGGGGCGTGAATTTTATACATTAAAAAATAGTTTTTGAACTTTTAAAGATGGTAATGTTTAACAAAGATAAAGAAGGTAAATTCACAAGACCTATTAGTTCTATAAACATGCTTGATTCCAGAAATGAGGTTCCGGAAATGATATATAAGAAAAGTTTATAATGATAATGATCCGACCATAAAGCATATAGAATCGTACTAATTAGAGTACATGTATAAGAAATTATAAGATAGTTTTACTTTCCATATCAAAAAAATGCAGCATGAAACAAACATGAAACAATAAAAGTAACAAGTATGAAATCTTTTAACCCAAAGAGAAGGGTATCCAACAAACTTGGATAAAGGTCCCTTGATTTATAGATTCAATAAATTCTATCATACAGACACCATGGTAAGCCCTCGGTATGAATATAGGAGTCTGTCTTGCTGTCCTCGCATTCCCACGAACATCAAGGTAGTCGGAACCACTTTCTTTCTATCCCTAGAAGCCCTCGAATGTACTCAGTGACATTCGGAGTCGCATGAAGCAATTCTAAACAAGATGTTCAGTACAAAAAAACCATTAAAGTTGCTCTCAATATAAATCTCCTCATCAAAATGTAATCTCTATATTGATCAACATTCTCCGTTTTTTTAGCTCATTCAAATGTGATCCTATTTATAGGCACATATTCAATGGTTGACTCCCTCCTCCAACAGTCTTATTTTTCCTTCAATATCGGAGGGACCGGTACATGTGTAACTCAATAAATGGTTGGATAGAAACAAAATTAATGAAATCATTTTATAACTCAAACAAGAGTAAAGTAAAATATGGTTTCTCAACCAAATTCAATTTTCAGGAGTCTAATGAAAAAATAGAATTCATAGTATAAGAATGTTAACCTTCAGAATCTATATTACAAGGATGTTCAAATTCTGTTTCATTGGGAATTCAAAAATATAATTCTATAGATTTCGGTTTCGAAATACTATGGAATTCAGAGTTCGAATTCTGAAGAATTGGGAGTCTAAATTATGAGGAATTTGGAGTCAGAATTCGAAGGAATTCAGAGTCTGAATTATGAGGAATTCAGAGTCCGAATTTTGAGAAATTCGGAACCTGAATTCTAAGGTATTCAGAACCTGAATACTTAGGAATTTGGATTCCGAATTATAAGGAATTAAGAACTTGAATTTTATGGAATTTGAAGTCTGATTTCTAAAGAATCCTGAATCGGAATTCAATGAAATTCAGAATCTGAATTTCAGTGAATTTGGATACTAAATTTCCAAGAATTCGGAGTCTGAATTTTAGTGAATTCGGAGTTTGAATTCGGATCCTGAAAATAGAATACTCTATATCTAAGTATTTATTTAATTCTGAGGATTTATATGCGAACTGAATATTAGACATAAGATTAAAAAGAGTTAGATTTAGAGAGAATAAAAATATGAACAATGAAAAACAAGGTAAGGATAAATTTCCTTGTGGATGGGAAAATTTCCTTATCAAAATGAAACTTAAGGAAAATAAGTTTTCCTTAAAATAGAGTGTTTGTGATTTTCAAAACATGATGGAATGGAAAAGTCATAAAGAAACTTTATTGACTCAAAAATATCCCCTTTGTGGAAAACAAACACATCATTATGAAAAAGAATATAAGGACTGTGAAATTTTATGGACTTATAAATAAAACTTTTTTCCCTTTACATATAGATCTAAGTGAATAAAACTAACTCCCCCTTTGTCCTTGGAAACCCTAATGATCTTATTATGAATTTCCTGAATGATATTTTCCAATTTATTACATAAAAATATCATCATGATGAAAACCCCCACTTAGATGAACTCCCAATAACTTAAGGAAATTTTTACTTTTCTAAGTATTATTTTTTGACATTCCTTTCTCCCCCTTTGTGATTTTCAAAATAAAATATATGGAACGAGAAGGGAAATATTGTACCTAAAATATTAGTACATGAAAACCAAAAATAATGAACATCCAGAAATTTCATTAATATTGGAACCCTATGTACAATAAGGAAAATAAAAAAAATGATCATATTTAGACTGAAATTATAATTCTTTCTCCGTCAACATCAGCTTCTTTACAATAGTTTTAAGCTTATTGATTTAATTTTGATCCTCCTTTTCATGTTTGAGAATCTGATCCAGGTATTCTGTTTTCTTCTTTAAGGCTTTGATTATTTCATCCTGAGGCTTATGAGATTCTGCCTGACCATTTAGAAGTTCTTCTTGCTTATCTAGCTACTCTTCTATCTCAATTCTGAGGTCCCTTTCTATCTTCCAACTCTGAGCAACTGAATTAAATTTCCCATTTATATCTTTCACTACACACTCTTGAGAAGTCTGTTCCAGAGTTATATTTTCATAAAAACTATTAGTGAGATCCCTGATCTTCACACCTTCAGTGTCAAAAGAATCATTGAAACTTTATTGTAATTCATCAAGGTTTCTCAACTCATCAACTGTCTTCCCTGACCAGCTTTCCATATTTTTGCATGATCATTTATGAGCTTCATTTCCAATGAGAAATGATTTTATGCCTTTCTTTAGTTTGACACACTTATCCATCACCATGGATACTGAATCTGATTTTTGACATAATGAATGCTGAAGCATCTAGAATCTCATGTATATACTTTAAAGTAGTGGGATAGTTACAAAAAGCTTTTTCAATGACTGGACAACAAAATAAGGTCCAAGAGAGGATGATTCTAAATCTGATACATTTGTTGGTGAGGTTTATTTTTCTAACTCAGCTACATTCCACTTTGGTGAAGTACCAACTTCTTTTTTCTTCACTACGGATTTTCTAGGTGTATCAACTACCACTTATTGTCCATTATCATCTTTCAGAATGACTTCCTCCTGATTAAGTGATTCATGTTCACTACCAGATAGGTGAAGAATTTTATCTTCATCAATATTTTCCATCTCAACTCCTACCTCAACATCCCATGGATGAATGAAATCATGATTGGAGAATTATTCTTCAGAAAACATATTTACTTCTTCTTCACTCGTTTCATCTGTCACTGGGGTAGCATGTTTTAAAGACTCAGCTTGAAGATTATGGATTGATAATATTTCAGAGAGACTTTCCATCTCATGAAAATCCCCTACTTTCTTTATCAAGTCTTTGATATCACTATTAACTTCTTCTTCTTCATCATCAACTTCTTATTAGTGCACCATCTCTTCTTTTTGAACTTTTTCTCGAGTCATAGACTTTTTTCCCAGAGTCTCTGGAAGTGGTTCTATCAAGAACGATTTTGGTAATAAATTTTGTTCAGAGACTTTATTAGCAGCATTAAGAAGTGATTGAACAACCTCAGCTTTAGACATCTTCTTCTTTTGCTTCTTCTCTTTCTGTAGCTTCTGAACCTCTTCATCTGCCTTTTCCTTCAAGTATTTTTCCTCAGCAGTGTCCAAACCAAACATAGGCTCCCCTTCTTTCTGATTTTTCTTGTCTTCTCTCCACTCTTACAGTACCTCATCAGGATAAGTCTTTTTATTATTTGGTTTCGAAGGTGTGGATTGAGTTTCCTTGGCCACTAGGGGGTTTCCTTTGACATCAAATTCCTTCACCTTTCTCTTCCTTCCACCCTTTTTGGAAGTCTCAGCCTCTTCCTGTTTCTTTGATATGGCTTCTACCTCATCTTCTGGAAAATCATAGAATTTTTCAGATTCTTTAGAAAATCCAACTTTCATCCTTCTCAAGGTGTCATCACTCAACAACATGACATTGAAATTTCATGACATAGATATGCAATGAACTTTGATGGATTCTAAACACCGAACAATAATCTTTGACAGAATAGCTGGATACATTATAATTGGAGATTTCACATTCCCATTTTTTGATATTCTCAATTGTAACATAAATGTACTTAACCAAATTTATCTTTCATAAATTCTCCATGAGATACAAAATATACATATCAAATTTATTCAAATTATCATTGTCTCTTTATCTATGAATAAAAACCCCTTGAACCCACAATTCAAGAATTAGAAGGATTGTAGATAGATGAACTATATTCGGAGTCTTCACCTTTGAAAGACCGAGGCTGGATAGAGCTCTTTCCTTATCAAAGGATCCTGATACATCAGGTAACTTGTGAGTACATAACTCAGCTTCCCCTTCATAAGAAATTCCAATCAAACTGGTCGCCTTGATGTATGAAAGAAAATATGTATTCCCATTGCACTTAAAATAAAACTTGTTTCTTCCTTCTTCCATTAAAAAGCTTACTGACTCATAGATCTCAACCATCATGTCCAGATACACCGGATCTCGTTCTTTCATTTTCGATATGCAAACACTCTCCCACCTATTCATCTTGATATTCATAGAGATAATAGAATAATACGTAGCCAAAAAATTCGGATTAACCAACCTTTCTCTCTAAATATTTCATTTAGAGATTGGATTTACAGTCGAAATTTCCTTCTGGGAAGAGAGTTTGGGTGAAATTCCAAAGTACGGAAGATTCAAGAAGTTCAGAATGGGATTATGTAGGAGGGGTACAGCTTCAGCATGCGAATTCTTGAGTTTGTTGTGGGAATAGATATTTGGGGTCCTTTATATATTCAATAAAAGTGTCAGTTCAGCTTCCCAGATTGTTCCAATGGATGAAGAACTACTTGAAAAGATCTGACAGTTGAGATGATAGTCACAAGGAAATTTTGGTAGAATCCTATAATTTTTTTTAACCATTTGGATTTACAAAAAATATTAAAAAAAACCATTCAAAAGCCATTCAAAAGATGAACAAAAACAGGTAAAATCAACTGATTATGAAAAACAAAAAAAAATAGGTAAAACATGATTATGAAAAACAGGACCCCAAAAAACAGGAAAAAAACAGGTAAAAGATGATTATGAAAATTTGGTAGAATCCTATAATTTTTGGTAGAATCCTATAATTTTGGTAGAATCTTATAATTTTGGTAGAATCCTATAATTTTGGTAGAATCCTATAATTTTGGTAGAATCCTATAATTTTTTATTTTTTTTCAAAAGGAAAAAAACAGGTAAAAGATGATTATGAAAATTTAAAAAAGGAAACAGACCATTAAAATAGCTAGGAAGATTATTCGTAATGAGGAAAATTATTCTTGAAGAACTTTAGATTCCAAAAATTTGGATTACGTAAACTGTGACTACAAAAATATTTAATACGAAAATTTTAAGTACACAAATATCTATTTCGAAAATTTTATGTACGCAAATCTTCATTAAACAAATTTTATGTACAAAAATGATTATTACGATTTTTTTTAGAAAATCCGATTAAGAAAATTTTAACCACAAAAAATTTTAGACTACGAAAAATTTTAGTTTAACTAACAAGGAATTGTACCCCCCCCCCCTATGAAAAGGAGTTTTTTACTGTTAGGAGATAGGTTTCAATAAGTAGTTAATACAGAAGATTACCTTATTGTTATCATTCCTAACTTTTATTTTATATATTCAAATCTATCGGATGGTAATGATTTTTTTGAAAATATCAGCAAGTTGATCTTGTGTTCTGATAAATTGATGAATGATTTCTTCTTTTTGTGTGTGATCCCTAAGAAATTGATGCCTAATATCTATGGGTTTTGCAAGAGAGTGATTTTATTGTTTTTACATACAGAAATGGCACTATTGTTATCACATAGTATTTGTGTTTTGGTAAAACTCATACCATAGTTTGTGACTGTGTGTTGAATCCCCAACACTTGAGCACAACAACTTCCAGACGCTACATATTCAGCTTCAGTAGTGGAAAGTGCTAGAGAGTGTTTCTTTTCATGACCAAGAAACTAATGAATCTCTTATGAAATGAAAGGTTCTGGATGTACTTTTTCTATCCATTCTCTATCCACCAAAGTCTGCATCTGAAAAACATTTTAAAACAAAATCATTTCCAAAAGTATAAAAGAGTCATAGATCTATGTTTCCCTTTATATACATAAAATTCTTTTTCACATCATTTAAATGATATTCCTTGGGATTGTATTGATATCATGCACAAAATCATACTGAAAACATTTTTTCTGGACTAATAGCTATCAAGTAAAGTAGACTTCTTATCATACCTCTAAAAGTTGTTTGATCTACTGCTTTCCCAGCTTCGTCAAGATCAAGTGAATTTGAGGTACCAATGGGTGTACTTATACTTTTAGGGTTGTCATATACATACTTTTTTAAGAAGATATTTAATATACTTATGTTGGGATATATTTATTCCTTATTCTTTTTGAGAAATTTGATGTAACGCCCTAACCCTAGTTACCCAGAGTCGGTGAATTATTATGTATTGTTGTAATGATCATAAAATAACATGTCTTGAAAGACAGATTAGTTTAGTGCCCTTGGAACTAATAGATACATTAATAAGGTTTATATTATATCATAAATTGGAAAAATACAACAATATTGTTTCCAAGGACAACACTGATATCCCATAGACTATACCTGCAAGTCATTCATAATTTGATTCTTCCCATCCTGGGAAAAATAAAACATATAAAGGGGTGAACTCAAATGCTCAGTAAGGAAAAATATATAGCGGAAAATTTTATAAATAACCTTACATATTTAAGGAAATGTATAAAACTAAACCAAAAGCCTTTTCAAAATAAACTTCATCATAATATGGAAAATATAAATCAAAATAATGACATTTACTTACTAACATGGATAATTTACTAGTCGAATAATCACATGCAATATCAATAGCCACTTTCATAATGATGGAATGCATAATGCTGGATTTCATAACCACATAGTCATGGACCTATGCCAAGAATAAAAATAAGATTTTGTTCAGGCCTTGTGTCAAGACACTAGTTTTTCTCATGATACCTACTGATGCATCGAGGAGCTATAGCGGGCTCCACCCATCACTTACTAAGTCCAATGCATTCCTCATATGAAAAGGATTAAACATAACATAAACATTTGTATTAAAACTATCATATGAAATCATAATAATTTATTTATAAACCATGAATGGTGTAAAAATAACACATCCATATTCAAACATGTCACAAAACCTACAATACAATATAGAGGTTTTATATCATAATAAATCAACTTCAAATAAGCTTACAATCCATCAAATGATGTTGACATAGATAAAATCATAACCTTTTCTGGAGAAATATATATTTCTATTTTGAAATCATTTATGAAAAAACATATTTTGAAAAAAAATTTATAATCTTGTAAGGGAAGCTTTGACGATGTTATAACGGAAGAAAATATCTGCACCCGTTGTAGAAGTTACAAAAACATTCCTCCCTTAAAATTTTCAAAAATGTCAAAAATTACCTTGTTTGGAAAATGGAAGAAAGATTCCTTTAAAAACATATAAGGTCAAATAAGGATATAATTGACCATAAACCATTGGATAGTAAATAGTAAAAATGTTCTGAAATACTTTTTTAAGAAGCATGGATGTGGATGATAAAGAGGTCCCAGTAGATAATTACGTATAAACAATCTCGGATAATGAAGAGATTGGGAAATTAAGCCTTACCATGTACTCTTCCTTGGTTGATAGTAGGTTAATCTCATGTATAATTGTGAAATAATTTTTATTAAGTTATAAAAGAATCATATTCATTAATATGATATCATATATGATCTTTTAATATTTCTTTGTTAATAATATTTTAGTATTATTTTCATTTCGAGTGTTAACAGATTCATTTTCCTTTATATGATTTGTTACATAGGTACTGTTTGTTACAGATAGGATGTATATAATTCATATTCAGTGTTATATTATGTCTTTAAAAACTTTTTTTAATCATCTAATGAAAATTATTCTTGAATGGATTACGATGCGGAATGAATCTCATCGTGTTCGTGGAGACGGTAATCCGTACGTACTCACGAGCGACAATATAATTATTTTGATATTAAAATAATATATAATTGGATAATATATCAAATAAACAGAATCATTATAATTTTATATTTATTATTTACATAAATTACACATCATTATTATACCCATAAAAATAATAATGTATGGACTAACAATTACACCACGGTGTGGAGACAGTAAGTCGTACATACACACGCATGGTGACATGTCATTCAATGGATGGATAGAATAATGAATATGGTTGGACCATATTTATAATAACATAATAGTATATAGAATATACTGGAGTTATTATTTTATAATGGAAATAACCAAGAAATATGAAGTGGAAGAAGAAAGGTACTTGAAAGAGGTGATGAAATATTTACCTCTTCTTTGTGTTCTTCTTTTCGATATGATAAAAAGGGTTCCTTAGGATGGATTTCTGAATAAATTAATGCCTCTAGGATGAAGGGAAGATAGTTTAAATGGTATTTGGGAAGGGGATGGTCGATCCAAATGGATTTTAAGGTGTGAATTAGAGAGAAGGGGGAGTTCCCTTTTATAAAAGGGGTGAGGGGAACCTTAGGAAAAGCTAGAAATATTATTTTATAATAACATCATTTTCGGTTTCTAATGGATCCAAAATGAATTATTTAAAGTTTATGGTGGATATGGGTTGAAAAAACCTCTACCAATAAGTTTTAGACAGGTTTGGGTAACTATATTAAACTTATAATATAGATTTAATTCTTAGTTAAATAGTCTGACATTTACCATGTATCCCTATATTTTTTTATTATATGGTTAATAAGCATACTATATATATCCAAGAGAACCCTAAATGTTTCATTAATAAATTACCAATAATTATATAAGTATTTTTTCTGAACCTTATAATTTTAGGAATACAATATCAATTAATAATACAATATTTGTTTTAAAAGTACTTTTATGTAAATTTTGATTCTATTTGGTATTGTGTTTTTTTAAAATTTATAAAAGCATTATTACTTCGAAAAAAATTCATATAACCAACCCTAATATTTCATATTAACCTACAATATTATTGTATTTTACAAAAAGTCTAAAATTACATTTATTTGCATATTTATTATATTAATTATTATAATCGTTCATTCATACGGTAATTACAACATCATCTTAGTGTAATAAATAAATTTAATTATTTAATGTCTAAAAAATATAAATAAAATAAAATATTGTAGAAAATATTTTTAGATTTTTAATGAATATTTATAGTCTAATTTATCTATGTGTAACCCTATTTTAAATTTTTTTTAGTTATTAAATATTGAATTTAACACATTTAATTCTTATTTTAATTAAATAAAAATAAATGTCATAATCTAATACAAGTGGACCTGAAGTATCATATTCTATTACAAAGTCTATTTGTGGTCAAATTACACTTGTCCAATAAAAATAGGACCTATTTTAGGGTAATAATAATATCAGTTTTACCCTTCATTACCCACTATACTTTTAACCGTGGTAAATAAAAGTAAAACTTAACTATTCCTAAAAAATTATTTTCATCTTATTGGAACACATTTTAGTTACTGATGTCAACTGAATCTCTCGAATTTTTGAAATTCAAATCACAGAAGTGGTAAAATTATGTTTTATGTAAATTTGCAAATGCTCGTAGGAGGTGGGTAAAGGATGGAAAAAAGTTCGATAAAATTTTTATATATCTAAAAGTATTATAAACTAACTCTAATTAATTGCATGGAAAATATATAAGAATTATGTATATATTTTGACCTAAAATAAATAATTATTTCAATAAAAATTTTGTTTTAAACAATAACTCAGTGTTTTTCACTATTCATCAAAAATTTAAAGTATTCAGAAAAATACCAAAAATTCACCCTGAGCTAATTTCGATGTTCCGAATAAAAAATGAAGTAAATTTTGAAAGATGAAATTTATAAAATTTAAAAAATTGTGTTTTAATATTCACAACGGCTTGTTTGATTAGTTTTGGTGTGTTAGAACTCAAAGTTGCTTACAACGCACGCTGTTGTATTATTCAAAGAGAAGCCTACCATGGAAACTTGGGGTGTTACATTCTCCCCTCCTTCAAAAAATGTCTTCCTCAAAATTTCTATAATATTACAGCATAAAAATACATAGGTGTTTCTTCATCATATGTTACTTGGGTTCCTACATTGCCTCTTCCATCTTTGCGTTTCCCCGTAGAACTTTTACCAGATGAGTCGTCTGGTTTCTAAACACTTGTTCTCTTGTATCAAGAACCTTGGAAGGCTCTTCACAATAAGACACATCGGGTTCCAGTTATAATTCTTCATAGGTGAGTACATGCATTGGGTCAGGCATGTATTTTCTCAATAGAGATACGTGGAATACATCATGAACTTTGGAGAGACTTGGCAGCATTTCCAAATGGTAAGATACAACCCCTATTCGTTCTAGAATTTCAAAAGGTCTGATGTACCTGGGGACAAAGTTTTCCCATCTTATCGAAAACTATAACAACCTTCCATAGAGATGCCTTAAGAAAACATGATCTCCTACTTGAAATTCAAAATTATTCCTTCAGTTTTTGGTATATATCTTTTGCCTACATTGAGCTTCTTTGATGTGGTATTGGATTACCTTCACCTTTTCCAACATTTCATCCACCAGTTATTGGCCTACGAGTTTTATATTACCAACATCATCTGAACTGGTTGGTGTGCGACAAATCTTTCTGCATAACACTTCATATGGTGCCACTTGAATACTTGAATGGAAGCAGTTGTTATATTAAAATTCTATCAGAGGTAAATATCGATTCCACATACCTTAAAAGTCAAGTGAGCATGATCTCAGCATGCCTTCTAATGTTTGAATAGTCACATATGATTGTCCATCAGTTTGGGGGTGGTAGGAAGTGCTCAAAAAAAATTAGTATCTTGGGCTTTCTGAAGACTTTTCTAGAATCATGATGTAAAATGTGGATCACGATAAAAAAAAATCGATAAAGATGCTCCATGAAGTCTCAAAACATCCTTAATATATAGTCTTTATAGACGTTCAAGTGGTAAATCATCACTTATATCACGAAAATATGCTGACTTGGTAAGATGATCAACAATAACCCATATTTCATCGTTCCTTCTAGGAGTCTTTGGTAGCCCCATGATGAAGTCAATCGTGAAATCATCCCATTTCCACTCAGGTATGGGAAGAGGTTGCATGACTATTCCAGGTTGTTGCCATCTAGCTTTCACTTGTTGAAAAACCATAAATCTTGACACAAAATCAGCAATCTCCCGCTTCATGTTGTCACACCAAAAGTGTTCCTTCAAATATCTATATATTTTTGTGCTCCTAGGGTATGTAGAGAAATTGGAGCTATGAGAATCATAAAAAAATTCTCTTTTTAGATCGGTTATATCTAGAACACAAAGTCTCTTCCCAAATTTCAAAATTCCATATTCATATACGAAGTCACTCAATCTCCCATCATTCACAGCTTTAATCTTTTTTTGAAACTCCTCATCAAAAACATGAGAAAATATTATCCTTTCTAATAAAGATGGTTTGGAAACCATTTGAAAAAGTATTAATGTTTCACCTTCCATGGTTATTCCCATATCCATCTTTACTTGATCCATGAAAATAGGATCCCTTTAAACTCTCATTTTGTTCAAAACTCTATTATATTTTATGCTCAAAGAATGTGCCTCCTTATTTTCCTTCCCTAAGTGGTAGTGTATCATGAAATAATAATTCCTAAGTAGTTCAAGCCATCTCCTTTTCCTCAGGTTGAGTTATTTCTGCGATAAAATATACTTGAAACTCTTTTTATCAGTATAACTCTCACATTTTTCACCAGAGAGATAGTGTCTCCAAATCATCAAAAAAATATTACAGCTGCTAACTCAATATCATGAGTAGGATATTTTTTCTCATGAATTTTCAGTTTTCTTGTTGTATAGGAAATAACTCTATCATTTTTCATAAGGACACAACAAATTTCTTTCTTCAATGCATTACTATAAATAAAAAACCCATCATTCCCCAATGGTAGATTCAATATAGGGGAATTGACTAATCTTCTATTCAATTATTAAAAACATTATTCAAACTCTTTTTCCAAAAAAAAACCGAACCCTTTACGTGTGATCTTGGTTAATGGGTTATCCAATCAAGAAAATTTTTGGACGAAATGTCGTTCATAAGCTGCTAAACCAATAAAACTGTGTACCTCAGTTATATTCGTCAGTGATGGCTATTCTTGGATTTATATTGTCTTACAACGATCAATAGAGATTCAATCCTTAGAGATGATATGGACAAGAAAATAAATATTTTTATGCCATAATTCACACTTGCTAAACTTCCCATATAATTCAATCCTTCTAAGAGTAGTCAGGATAATGCGCAAGTAATTTTCATGATCTTCGTAGATTTTTGAGTATTCCAAGATATAATCAATAAATACCATGACAATGTCATCAAGAAATTCCTTGAAAACTCTTTTCATTAAATCCATGAAGACAGATGGTACATCAGTCAATCCAAAAGGAATTACTGTAAACTCGCAATTCCCATACATGGTTCGAAATGCTGTTTTTAGAGTGTATTCCTTCTTCAAACACAACTGATGAAATCTAGATCAAAGGTCAATTTATGGAAAGCATTGAGCTCCATGAATTGGGTCGAATAGTTTATCAATGAGAGGTGTGGGATAAGTTTTCTTTATTGTTAATGAATTCATCTCCCTCTAGCCAATGCACAACCTCATAGATCCAACTTTCTTCTTAACAAAAAGGACAGGGGATCCCCATGGAGAAACTCTAGGGTGAAGAAATCCCTTATTACTCAATTCCTCTAGTTGATTCTTTAGTTCCACTAGTTCCATAGTGGTCATTCTATAAGGGGTCTTCGATATGGGCCTTGAAATAGGAATTAAATAAATGGAAAACTTAATTTATCATTTTGGAGGATGTCCAGGTAAATCCTATGGAAACACATCACTATATTCTGGCACAATTGGTACATCCTCTATTTCAAACATTTCTGTCCTCTACCATAGTTATTTAATTCTCTTCCTCCCCAATAATTTAATTTAGTTGAGATATTGGTGGTGGATATAGATAAGAATTAGGTGGTGACGAGACTGCTCTAAAGATAAGGTGTTCTTTATTATCGTCATAAAATATAGTAACCTCCTTTTTATTACAATAAATTAATGAATTATGGTCGGAAAGACAATCCATACCGAGGATTATATCAAATTCAATCAAGGTTATGACGATGAGATCGTCAGATAAAGAACTTTTATATACCCTAATGGGGACTGATTCACAAATCATTGTTACAATGATACATCCCTTAAGTGTTTTGACTGACTACTCCCTTGTTAAATCAAATTGGAAATATCTATTTTTTTTGCAAACTGGAAATATATGAAATAATGTGATGATCCAGAATCAAATAAAATATTGGATAAACTTGGGGAAACCATTAAATTACCTACCACCACGTCTTTCAGAGCTTCGACCTCAGTAGTATTGATAGTATAAGCTTGGCCTTCATCCCTTGGCCTTTTTTGAGGTATGTTCCCCTGACGCATAGGAAATTAATTCTCATAATGCCCCATTTCTCTATAATTTTAGCATTCAATATTGATAGCCTATTTCTTCCCCTTGCAATCACGATCTTGGTGGTCTTTTTAGCCAAACTTGTAAAAGACACCCATTCCCTTTAGGAAAGTACCAGGTTTTTTCTTCCCACATTTTCTATAGGATGGATATTCATATTTTCCCTCCTTCCCCTTATTTCCATTTCCAGAGTGTTAATCATATCTCTTCTTCTCTTCCTTTTCTTTACAGTCGTAAGACTTAGGGAATTCTTTTTCTTTCTTGATAGAAAATGAGACAATATCTTTGTACGATGAGAAGGATTGTGAGTCTAATTATCAATAGTGAAATGGTTTTAAACCATAAAAGAAATGATCAATCTTATCTTTTGGGTTATGTATATAATCTTTAGAATTCCTCCCTAACCTTGTAAAGTTAGCTTCATACTTTGTGACATTCTCATCCTACTTTTGCCTCACACTCAGAAATTGTCTTTCCATATCCACTGGATGGTTATGAAGAAATTATTTTTTTAATAAAACATCATTAAACTCCCTCCATTCCATATTTGATACATAATCATCTTCCTTTGTGTTTTGAATCAATGACCACCATTGATCAGTATCTCTAGTGACGTAGTAAACTTCCATGACGACTTTTTCCGTTTCTGTACTCCCCATGGTGTGGAATATTTTCTCTAAGTAATTTATCCATTCCTCAGCTACTAGTGGATTTTTCCCCCATTGAATGTAGGTGGTTTTTTACTCATGAAGTGATCTAACATTGATCCTCCACATTGTGGATCAGGGTGCTCCATATGGGTAATGTTGTTATTCATAACCTAAGTGAGTTTTCCCAGTATGGTGATAAGCTGATCAACACCAGTTACTTCACCAACACCACTATAATTATCTTGAGTAGGATGGAAATCCATACATGGAGTGGGTTCAATGATATGGTTTTCATTCCTTCAACTAGATTCCATTTCTAAATGATGACATAAAGTAGATTAGTTTATGAATTGAAATACATAATTCCAAACTTGTAAAAAAATTATCATAAATTTAATAGTTTATGGATATAATCCATAATCATAAAAAATGTTTTCTTTTAGGAAGTATATACTCATAAACCATTAATAACGTTTTTTAAAGAAAATGAGAATTATCCTAAGAATATGCCCCAGAAGTGTAGTAAACTAGAGTGCAGCAAGGCCTGTTGTCATGCACTAGTTCCTATTTGAGTCTAGCTCAAAGCGATGTTTTTGGGTTTTACCCCTAAGTACATCTGTGCCAGAGCTTCCTCTACCTGCTCGTATCCATACATAAATGTATTTCATGGAAAACCCACAAAATCTCTACAATACGAAAATTCCCGGTAGTTCCTATATACTAATACTAAAATTCTATCTTAGGGATATGTTCTCTAATCTGATTTTATCTAAATCTAGTTTCCAAGGATTGTAATAAACATCCTCTGATACCAACTGTAATTCCCTAATGCTAGTTACCCAGATTCGATGCATTATTACGTATTATTGGCATGATCACAAAAGATAAAGTCTTGAAAAAATAATTAGTTTAGTAGCCTTGGATGTACTAGATACATTCATAAGGTTTTCATTACATAATAAAATGGAAAACTACAACAACATTGTTTCCATGGACAACACTAAGATCCCATAGACTATCCCTGCAGGTCAGTCATAATATACTTCTTCACATCCTGGGAAAAATAAAACATAGAAAGGGGTGAGATCAAATTCTTAGTAAGTATAACAATATACTGGAAACTTTCATAAATAAACATAAACATTTACGGCAATGTATAATACTAAAACCAAGTCCTTTTCAACATAAACTTCATCATAATAAGAAAAATATAAATCAAAATAATTCCATTTCCTTAATCACATATATATTCTACTAGTCGAATTATCACATGCAATATCAATAGCCACTTTTGTAATGATGTAATGCATAATGATAGAATTCATAACCACATAGTCAAGGTCTTCAGCCAAGACTAAAAATAAGATTTTTTCATGGCCTTATGCTAATACACTATTTTTTCTCATGAGACCAACCAGGGCATCACAGAGCATTAACATGCCCTACCCGTCACTTACTTAGTCCAATTCATTCCTCATATGAAAAAGTTTAAGCATAACATAAACATTCGTATTAAAACTAGCATAGGAAATGTTAATAATTTATACATAAACCATGAATGGTGTAAATATAACACATCCAAAATCATACATATCCCAAAACCTTCATTATAATATGGATGTTTTTTATCATAATAAATCAACTTCAAATAAACATAAAATCTATAAAAGGATATTGACATAGATGAAATCAAATACTTTTTAAAAAAAATATATATTTCTATTTGGAAATCATTTAAGGAAAAATTTATATTGAAAATATTCTTATAATCATGTGAGGGAAGCTTCAACGATCTTTTAACGGTAGAAAATAGATGCACTCACCGTATAAGTTAACAAAACATTTTTACATCAAATTTGTGGAAAAGTTCAAATAGTACCTTGATTAGAAAATAATGGAAAAATTATTTTCAATGCATATAATGTAAAAAAAGGGTATAACTGAATTTAAACCATTTTCTAGTAAATAGTAATTTTTTTGAAATACATTTTTAAGAAGCATGGATGTGGACGATAAAGTGGTTTGAGTAGATAATTACGTATAAACAACCTCGAATAATGAAGAGATTGTGAAATTAACCCTTACCTTGTAATTTTACTTGGTCGAGGGTAGGTTAACCTCCTGTATAATGGTAAAATAATTTTTATTAAATTATAAAAGAATAATATACATTAATATGATATCACATATGATCTTTTAATATTCTTTGTTAATAGTATTTTAGTATTATCTTCGTTTTAGGTGTCAACGAATTCGTTTTCTTTTATATGCTTTGTTACGTAAGTAATGTTTTTTATGGATAGGATGTATCATATTCATATCAAGAATTATATTAAGTCTTCAAACATTATTTTTAATCATCTCATGAAAATTAGTCTGGAATAGATTACGATGGTGAATGAATCTCATCGTGTTTGTGGAGACAGTAATCCGTACATACGCACGAGCGGAAATATCATTCATTTGATATTAAAATATTATATAATTGGATGATATATCATATATGAAGAATAATTATCATGATATATTTATTATTTAAATAAATTACACATCATTATTATACCCATCCAAATAATTATGTATTGAATAACAATTACACCACGACGTGGAGACGGTAAGTCGTAAGTACACACGTATAGTGACATATCAGTAAAAGGATGGATATAATAATGAATATGGTTGTGATATATTTATAATAACATCACAGTATATAGAATATACTAGAGTTATTATTTTATATACAAAATAACAATGAATTAGGAAATGGAAGAAGAAAGGAACTTGAAAGAGGTGATGAAATATTTACCTCTTCTTCGGGTTCTTCCTTTTGATTTGATCAAAAGGTATCTTTAGGATATTTTTATGACTTAAGGAAGGCCTATAGGATTAAGGTAGGATAGTTGAGAGGGTATTTGGGAAGGGGTTGGCCAATCCAAATGGCTTTGAAGGTGTGAATTAGAGAGAAGGGGGAGTGTCGTTTTATAAGAGGGGTGAGGGGCACCGTAGGAAAAACTTGAAATATTATTTTATAATAAAATCATTTTCGGTTTCTAATGGCTCTAAAATGAATAATTTAACGGATATGGTGGGTATGGGTTTAAAACCACAAAACCAATAGGTTTTAGATAGGTTTGGGTCACTATATTGACCTTATCGTTTAGATTTAACTCTTAGTTAAATAGTTCGACATTTACCATGTCTTTTTGTATTTTTATATTATACAGTCAATAAACTAACTATATACATCCAAAATAACCCCTATTGGTTAATTAATGATACACCTATCATTATATAAGCCGTCTGGCTGAACCATAAATTTTTAGGAATAGAATATCAATTACTAATATAATATTTGTTTTAAAAACTCTTTGATGTCAATTTTAACACTATTTGGTATTTTGTTTTTTATAAATTCATAACAGCATTATTACTTCGAAAACAATTCATCTAACCAACACTAATATATCATAGTAACCTATAAAATTAGTGTAATTCATAAAAATTCTCAAATTACATTTATTTGTAAATTTATAATATCAGTTTTGTTAATCTTTCATTAATACAGTAATTAAGTCGTCATCATTGAGTCATAAATAAAGTTAATTATTTAATGTCTAAAATAAATAAATAAAATAAAATTATGTAGGAAAATTTTTTAGCTTTCCAATGAATATTTATAGTCTAATTTATCTTCTGTGTAACCTTATATTAAAAATGTTTAAATTATTAAACATTGAATTTAACACTTTTATCTCTTCAATGAATTAAAAAAATAATAAATGTCCTTATCTAATCCATGTGGACCTAAAAGATCATATGTTATTCATAAGATTGTTTTTGGTCGAATTACACTTATCCAATATAATTAGGACATTTGTTATGGTAATAATAATATCATTTTTACCCTTATTTAACCTATTTACTTTTAACCGTGGTAAATAAAAGTAAAAAATTATTATTGACCACAAATTATTTTATTCTAATTGAACATAATTTTACATACTGATATCAACCGTGTCTCTATGATTTTTTAACTTCAACTCATAGATGTTGTAAAACTATTTTTTATGTAAATTTTCAAATTATCCTATGAGGTGGGTAAAAGACGGTAAAAAGATCGATAAAATTTTTATATATCTAAAATTATTATAAACCAACTCTAGTGAAATAAATTGACCTTATCTAAGTATTATGTATCTATTTTGACCTAAAATAAATTTAAATAAAATAAATAATTATTTAAATAAAAATTCAGTTTTAAACTATAACACACCGTTTTTCACTACTCATCAAAAATTTATTGTTTTCAGAAAAATACAAAAAATTCACCCTAAGTTAATTTCGATATTCCGAATACAAAAATGAAGTCCATTTTGAAAGATGAAATTTATAAAATTTCAAAAAGTGGGTATTACTATTCAAAATGGAAAGTTTGATTGCTTGTGGTGTGTTAGAACTCGAAGTTGTGTACAACAAACACTATTGTATTATTCAAAGAGAAGCATACTATGGAAGTTTGGGATGTTACATTTGAAAACCAAGGAAAAATGTTAACTCACCCATAATTATCATTTCAAAAAAATATTTAATTAGATCCAAAAAAGAACAAATTAAATATTTTTGAGTTGAACCAAATATAATTTCATCAACGTAAATTTGAACAATCAAAACATTTTTATTAGATTTATTTATAAAATGGGTTGGATCACCATTTCCCTTAAAATAATTATTTTGAAGATGAAATCTTTTAATCCTATTAGACCATGTTATAGGGGCATGTTTGAGTCCATACAAAGATTATGTTTGATTGAAAACATGTTCAGGATGTTTTTTATCTTCCAAACCAAGAGGTTTCTCAACAAAAACATCCTCTTGAACAAAACCATTAAGGAAACCACATTTAACATCAATTTGAAAAAGTTTGAAATTGAAGAATTTTACAAAGGCAAGAAGAATAAGAATAGATTCAAGTCTAGCTACTTGAGCATAGGTTTCTTCATAGTCTATTCCTTCTTGTTGATTATACCCTTTAGTAACAAATCTTTCTTTATTTCTAACTTTGTTTTCATTTTCATCAAATTTATTAATGAAGACCCAATTTACTCCAATAACAGATGTTTCCATGGGTCTTTCAACCAAGTTCCAGACATTATTCCTTTTGAATTCATTTATCTCATCTTGCATAGATTTTACCCAATCATCATAAACTAAAGCTTTATCAGTGCATTTTAGTTCTAATTAGGAAACTAATGCTAGATGTTATACATCATTCTTTAAGGAACTTCTAGTCCCTACAGATTGATTTACAACACCAATGATATTATCACATGGATTATTCTTAAGAAACAACTGATTTGGGTTTTGTAAAACCTATTCATCAACGTATGGTGGGATGTCTTCTAGGGTAAATGCTTCAAAAACATTTTCTGGAACCTTTTCCTTATAAGAATGATTTTATATCAAGATTTGATAATATGTTTTTGAAAACACATCTGAAGATGTAGGTTGAGGTTGTTTAAAAACAAAAGGATCAGTTTCATCAAATTTTCCATGTACTGCTTCTTCAACAGTACATGTATTTTTATTGAAAAATCTATTAACCTTAGAAGTTGTGGAGTGGCCTATGAAAATTCCTTCATTATATTTTAGTGTGAATTTGTGTAGATTATATTTAGAATTCATAATTAATAACTTTCAATCAAAAAACATGAAGTAGGAAAGTCTAGGTTTTTTACCATTCTATAACTCATAAAGAGTTTTATTAAGAAATGGTCTAATTAAAAGACGCTTTATGGTATAGCAAGTAGTACTTACAACTTTAGCCCAAAAATGTTTGGCTACTGAATATTCACTCAAAATGGTTCTTACTATCTCTTGAAGAATTATATTTCTTCATTCAACAACACCATTTTGTTGAGGGGTTCTTGGTTCTGAGAAGTTATGAGTAATTCCTTTTCAACTACATAAAATTTAAAAATCAGAATGTCTAAATTCACCTCCATTATCACTCTGAATAGTTATTAATGGAAGATTTTTCTCATTTTTAATTGGGGATATAAATGTTTTGAAATAAGAAAAATCTTCATATTTCATTGAAAAAAAATAGACCCATGTAAATCAACTATAATCTTCAACTAAAATAAATACATATTATTTTCCTCCAATTCTTCTAGTTTGTGTTGGACAAAAAAGATCCATATGCACTAGGTTTAATGCATCAGTAGTTGTGACTTCACAAATAGATTTAAAACTTAATTTATGTTTCATTCCATATTGGCATGGATCACAAATTTTTTAAGAATCAAATATAATCTCCAGTAGATTCTTAAATTGTCTTTTCTTAGAGAGTTCACATAGGTTCATAAGATTGTAGTGTCCAAAACTTATATTCCACAACCAGTAATGATCTTCCATTTCACTAAGACAAGGTATTTCATGGATCCTATGGCCTTCTATGTTTAATGTGTAAACATTCTCTTGCCTATTGGAAAAAAGAATAAACACTTATTTTCAATTATGTACTAATCACTTGTTTTCCTAAAATTCACAAGATAACCTTAATCCCATAATTGAATTATGCTAAAGAGGTTGTGGTAAATACCCCTAACAAATATAACATTTGAAATCAATGTTTTTCCAAGAAAAAAAATGTTACCTATACCAATAATTTCTCCCTTACCATTATCCCTGAAAGCTACTTTTCTCCCTTTTGTCTTTATAATCTTTTCAAAGATTTTTTTGTTACCAGTCGTATTCTGGGAACATCCACTATCCATGTACCATGTATTTCTATTGGTACTATCGTTATTTTCATGAAAATAAGAGTGTTAGACTTTCAGAACCAAAACATTCTTTAATCTAGAAACTTCAGAAAGCTAAATTTTAGGAATCCAGATTTTCTTTGAAAAATAAGCTTAATGAAAACCGAAATAATGAGTTTTGTTTAAGGAACAATTTTTTCCCAATACCCAGCATACTAACACTTAGTGCATAATGGATCCCTTTGAGGAACAAAATAATTGTTACTGAAAATTGGTTTTGAACTAGTATAACGAAAACCATAATTATTCAATAGAGGTCGAATTTGGGAATACATCATATCAATATTTTCCTTACCTAAGATAAATACTTACAAACACTTCCTCATGGAATATATTTCTGATTTTAATCAAATAACTAAGTTCTTATCAATAGAAACATCATTTTTTTTACTATATTAAGGCTTGAAAATATTTTTCGAAGAAATTACATTTTATAGAACCATAAAATGTTTATCCTTCTCATAATTAACTACTTCAAGGATTTTTGAAATACTTTCAAAATCAATAGTTTTCTTATCAATATCTTTAGAAATATATGATACTTCCATAGTAAGAATAGAAATCCTAGAATCTTCCTTATCAAGATTTTTCTTTACTTTGGAATTTTCATTCTCAAGGAGCTTAGAAAATATAGAAACTTCTTTAGAGGTAGGTAAAGTATTATATTCATAAGAATATGATTCTTCATCCAAAGATTCATATTTTTTACTATCACTATAATTAGCATTAAAGGATACATTGGTTATAGATTCAGCATTGTGTACCTTATCCATTAAAAAATGGTTTTCAATAGGTAATAGGGCAAGTAAAGCAATGTTCTACTGTCCAGAAGATTCGTAATCTGTGGATTTATCATAAGAGTCTCCACCACAGACACTCCAAGTGTCACAATATTTTAAAACATTCATAACATTAGCATTGTATTAATTCATACTATTACTTTAATAATTCTTTTCCATTCTATCTTTTCTCTTAAGAATAGGACAATTAGGCCTTATATTTCCCGCTCTTTTGCATTCATAACAAGTGATTTCAGAGTCATTATTATCCTTTCTTTCTTTATTCTGATATCTATACTGAAAGTATTTCTACCCAACTATCATGTTCATACTTCGAGAAAGATTAGCTAGTTCTTTCATAGAATGTTCACTTTCACTTGATTAAGATAAAATAGTGATATTCTTAGTTTTAGATCTTGTAACTCTCTTAGGAGTATTGGATTTCATATGATTAGAGGTAGTTTTAAAAGAAACACTTCTATTCCCATTATTCTTCTTAACATAATCAACATCTCTTTTCATTCTATTCTCATGTTGATGAAGAGTTCAAGAAATCTCATCAAGAGTAGTATATGAGACTTTTCTATTCTCATCAATAAATGTTCTCTTGGATTCCCACACATTAGGCATGATGTCTATAATCTTGTCCACAAGTGCCTCATCATCAGAACATTTTTTTCCCATGGATTTTAAGATGTCAACAATTTTCAGGAATCTCTATTGTTCCTTACATATAGGTTCTCTATAAGGAATGAAAAAACGGTGGTACTGAGCTCTAAGCATAGCTCTTCTAGTTTCAATAACTTTGAAAGTTTCAAAATGAGTTACTTCACACTTCTTCCAAATACAATTTGAAAATTCACAAGAAGAAATATAGCTATATATATTCTTGGTAAGGGAACATAACAAAGTATTGTGTACCTTATCGTTTAGTTGATATTGTGAATTTTCTTGATTAGTAAAAGTTCTGACTTCCTTATCAGGAATTTTGTAATCTCCAGTCAGTATAACAATGTTGTCCACACCAGTGTTAATAAAAAAAGTCTTCATACGAACTCTAAAATATTCATAATCATTTCCAACAAATATAGGTGGTCTCGTAGGATTATTATTTTCAATTGAACCAACATTCATTCCTATCATGTTAAAGAAAAAATCGTTCCACAATAACTTTTTACTGATAATAGTTTTCAAACAAGGATAAAAATATCCTATGAAAGGAAAATATTGAACAATTAAAGACTTGAGCAAGAAAACTAGTATGTCAATATATGTATTTTAGAGACCATCTCTGATACCAATTTTAGGATTGAAATAATGTTGTAGATGCTAAATATAAAATAGTGGGTTGAATTGTATACTTTAAAAAATTCCATTGGAACTTTTAAAGATGGTAATGTTTAATAAAGTTAAACAAGGTAAATTCACAAGACCTCTTAGTTCTAAAAACTTTCTTGATTCTAGAAATGTTGTTTCAGAAATGAAAACTAAGAAAAGTTTACAAAGATAAATATTCTAAATTAAGGAATATAGAATCTTACTAATCAGAGTACAAGTATAAGAAATTATACGATAGTTATACTTTTCTTATCACTAAAAATGTAGCAGAAAACATACTTGAAACAATAAAAGTAACAAATAAGAAATATTTTAACCCAATGAGAAGGTTATCCAACAACCTTGGATAAATGTCTCTTGAGTTTTAATTTCAAGAAAATCTATCTTGCCTACACCAGGGAAATCCCTTGATATGAATATCGGAGTCTGTCTTGCTATCCATCCAAGCCCTTGAACTTCAAGGTAGTCGACACCTATGTCTTCCTATCCCCGGAATCCCTCGAAGGTACACAGCAACATTCGCAGTCACACGAAGCAATTCTAAAGAAGATGTTTAGTACGCAAAAAGTATTAATGTATATCTCTCTAGAAATCACCTCAAGAACATGTAATATCAAGATTGATCAATTTTCATCATATTTTTGTGTTCTCATTCAAATGAGCTCCTATTTATAGGAACATCTTCAATGGTCCACTCCCTCCTCCAACAGTCATATTTTTCCTTGGATTTCTGTACACGTTTCACTCAAAATATAGTTGGTTAGAAAAAAAATTCATGATATAGTTTTACAACTCAATCAAGTGTAAGTAATATATAGTTTCTCAACCAAATTCAATTTTTCAGAGTCTAAGGAAAAAATATAATTCAAGAGTCTAAACATGTTAACCTTCATATTCTATATTTCAAGGATATTTAGATTTTATTTCTCATGGAATTCAGAATCAGAATTCAATAGATATCGGAGACACAATTCTAATGAATTTGGAGTCAGAATTCGTAGGAATTCAGAGTTTCAATTCTAAAGAATTCGGAGTCGGAATTATGAGGAATTCAGAACCAGAATTCTAAGGAATTTGGAACCTGAATTCTAAGGAATCCAGAGTCTGAATTCTGAGAAATTCAGAACCTAGATTCTATGGAATTCGGAGTCTGAATTCTAAGGATTTCAGAATATGAATTCAAAGGAATTCAGAACCTGAATTTCTGAGAATTCAGAATCTGAACTTCAGATAATTCGGAGTCTGGTTTTTAGTGTATTCATATTCTGAATTTGGATCCTGAAAACAAAAAACTCTATATCTATGTGTTTATATTATTTTGAGGTTTTAGATGTGAAACCGAATTTTACACATAGGAATAAAAAGATTTCGATTTATATAGACTAAAAATATGAACAATTAGAAAAAGGTAAGGATTATTTTATTTGGGGAATGAAAATTTTATTTATCAAGATGAATCTTAGGAAAACAATGTTTGCCTTAAACTGGAGTGTTTGTGATTTTCAAACATGAAGGAATGGAAAATTCATAAAGAACCCTTATTGTCTCATCAAATAATACAGTATAACTCTCTATATACACATAAATTATATCACCTCTTGTTATTTATTAAAAATTCATTCCTAACATTCATATTCCACACCATCTATTATTATGAGACTAAAAATAGGTTTTTTCTAAAAAAGGATCTTCTATTCTATCTTCGTTAAAAAATATTTTTCTTTTATACCAATATTTTATTAAAAGGTTTTAATTATTTTTATTACTATTGTATAATAATTTTTTTTTAAAAAAATCCATTTATAAATTATTAAAAATTCCTTTTAAAGTATGATTAATTTAATTTTCTAAATAAGGAACATTGTGACTTTTATAACAAACATTTGGAAGGAATGTTTTGTTAACTTATACAACATGATTTTTTTTTCCAAATATCCTAAATAATATTTTTTTGATTCACTAATATATGTCTTAATGGTTCATACTAGTGAAAATGATTTCCAATATATATTTATTGTTTTATATATGTATTTTAAAAATGGAATGGTAATTTTCCTCATGATTATTTTAATGATCATTTAATAGTATTTCTATTTAAAAAATAAAAAATCTATTGATTGATGTTTTTAATTACTATGGATATTATACTAGGATAACATCCTTATTAATTCTCTATTTGGTTTATGAATACGATGAATTTTTTTTAATCAAAAACATTTATTCTGAATACATTATGATATGATTAAATGATGAAATATTTATAATACCAATTTATTTTCAATGGGTAATGCATTGATGAATGGATTTTGAAGTTCATTTCTTTTTAATATGGTATGATATGACAAAATGTTTAAGAGACCCATTTCTTTTATAGGTTAAATATTTGATAAATGGCTTGTGATATTTTTCTAAAAAAATTTACTATTTGTTTTATATAAAGGATGGGGCATATATCTCCTTCCAATTTATTGGGTAATGGTTGATAACTCAGGATAAAAATAGGGTTTGAATGTTGACTTAACCTTGTTCTATAAGGAGATTTTTACACTATTACAGTCATGGTTGTGAACCTCTAGTGCTTCGATTGATTGGGGAGTGAACCCATTCCATAATAATATGTTTTAAATGAGAAATATCTAATATAGAAATTATTTTATATGTTTACATAATTTCTAAAATTTCATATATTATAATAATTTTATAATCTATTGGCCCATTTTAGTTGATACCTTTCTGATTCATGTCTTAATGACTTCAATTATTTATTCCATTAATCATTATTATGATTTACGATATGATGATTTTTTTCAAAATTGTTTGATCATGTTCTCAAACCCTTTTTCTAATGTAATTATTATATAATATTTTATATCCCACTTGTTTACATGTAATGAGCATTATAGCTCACACATTTATAGCTTTCTATTCCCATGTTACGAAAAATGGTTCTATACATCATACATTGATCGAGTGTGATTATTTTTTTGATATATGTGTGATGTTATATCAAACCATTACCAATATATTATTGATGTTTCTAGGTTTCAAATGACATAAGACTTATACATTTAAGGAACTGAAAATTTTGTTTTTTATAGAACATTGATATATTTAGATGTAATATTGATGTTTAAAAAGAATGGTTCTTCATATGTGGTATCAGAGAAATTTTTGAAAACTATTAGAAACTAAAATGTGAAAGAAATAGTAAGAATTATAAAAATTTGTCAATGACTGATATAAACTTAATAATTTTATTGATTTTGAATAAGGAAGAGTACACAGGATACCAAAAAACACATCATAGTGCTCTAAAGTAATGCAGGCCCATCACGTCATTAAAAAAACATCATCCCCTCACTAGGAAAGTAACCCAAGTTAAAGTAGTATGTACCTTCATTTTATGTTTCTATTGATGAAAAAAATCTACAACCATATTACCCTTCCTCCATTTTGGAGAAACCTCAATATGATTTCCCATAATGATTTTACATTTCAAGATGATGTATTCAATATTATAGGTATTGCTGCCTTTGCGTAGTAGTGCTTTATCAAGAATAATGGAGTCTGTCTCCACAATCTTCAACACAATTTTCCACTGATTACATATATCTAGACCCTCAACCGAAGCATGAGAATCCACCTACAGTATACTGCCTCTTCAATATAAAGCCGTGAAGGCAACAATTACTGATCCCTCTTGGTTTCTAACAACACCACCCCCGCGAATCTCCCCATTTATAGAGACCTATCTATATTTAGTTTCAACCCCTATTCAAGAGGCCTCTATTTTACCCAGCATCCCTGCTATATAATTCATGCCTATTTGTCACATAAGAGGCTTAGAATTATAGAATTCACTAATGGCGCAGAAAAACAATCGAGACTCAATCTGACCAGATCTGAAAATGTGTTTTCATTTTAAAAATTATATTGGTCTAATTTCCTTGTATGTTTTTGTTGATAGAATCATTGCTAGAATTCCATAAAACCTAGCATCCCATGATGAGGATGATAGACTGAGCTTTCCTATCATCCCCATGTGAAATACATTTTATAAACCACGAATTGAGGAAATTTTCTTACACCCCACCATACCCATCCCAACTGAGGAAGTCACCAAAATCCATCCATATATCTCTCACCCATTCACTGTCATATAATAGGTATCCCACTATTTCATTTTTAAAGGTCATGCAGCACCAACAACTTGAATCCATGTTTACTCCCATGTCTTGAAAATTTTCATCATTGGGCAGGGCTTTATTCATCACAGGCCACATCAAAAACTTGAATATGTAGGGATAAACATTGCACCATAGAGTCACTTCCCACAGATCTCCATTTGACATGTCCATTTTCACACATGAAAAGTATTAGATTTATAATACACCCGTCATTGAGCCCAAGAAAATGAATCTATCAGGATCATCACTAGTTACAATGCTATTAAAAAGGATGAGTTAGCTCGCATCCAGATTGTACTTAATGAATCATGTATGGCCACCAACCTTCTCAAAAGATAGGACCAGGGTGGGGCATCCTGGAAATGTTATCCTGACCACCTCCAATTCAAAAGCCAAGAAATGATACTCCCACAACCCACTGAGAGTGGTGCTACATGGTCTCCATGTATGGATGAACCAAGATACATATCTGAGAAGGTTTTGTTCTCTGATCACTCATATTCATTCCATAAATATTCTGCATTGTTTTGTTCTAAAGAGATCATCCCTCCATATCCTCCCATACGAGCTTGGCATGATTCCCTTGCATTATGGAGGAGACTCTCCTCATATTCATTCCCCCTTCGGAAGGAGGACTAGCAATACATTTCCCTAATGCTTAGTGATGCATTCCTTCCATCTTCTAATATCATTTGAAAGACACCATAATCCTCTCTATGTTGAAAATCACATTCATGGGAACCTTTAGGGTGGAGATATTGTTCATGATAATTGAAACGAGAACCTGATTCACTAAAGTAATGGGACCTCCAAAAGGTAAAATTTGTTTTTCTAGTTGTAGATACGCCATGAGATTTTGATTATTAGATTATAAAAATGATAAATCTTAAGGGAATAATAACTAATAGGTTCCCTGAGATACTCCCTGTGAAAGGATCCTCTTTTCATGCACATGGAAACCCATGTATACCCCTCCCTCCTTACCGAGATCTTCCTAGTTGTATAAAAAAGGATTTTCTCTTTGTTCACCACCTACCAACTCCACTTTCAATATTCGCCTATAATATCATTTAAACCATACACTATCATCCTTTATCCATTGATAAAAATAATTGTGTCATACGCAAACATAAATTGAATGATATCCCTTACGACATGATTATTATGAAAGTGGATAATTTTACCTTTATTGAGGCTCTGGTTAATATAGTAGCAGAGATCATTTCAAGAGAGAATGAAAATAGTGGAGGAAAAAGGGTCTCATTTCATTATACAACAACAAGCATTAAAAAACCCAAACTGATTACCCAGAAAAGAGGTTGAAATCGATGCTGAGCTGAAGCAATGGAAAAGAAGGTCACTAGTCCAATTAGAGAACCCCATGAAATCTAGGAATCATAAGACAAAACCCCATTCCACCTTATCATAGGCCTTACTCTTATCTAATTTAACAACAAAATTTCCCCCAAAAAGACTTGTTACTAATGATAGTTACCATCCCTTGGATGTCTCATGTCGCACCCTGAATTGACCGCCCTTTAATGAAACCATTCTGTTCAGAGGATATCCATGTGTCAAAATGACTAGCCATTATTTCATTGAGGATACTACCCATATTCTTATATGTTATATTTCACATAAATATAGGGAGATACTGATCAATGGAATGTGGGTGACACACCTTATGATTACATACTATATCAGTTTCACATGAAATATGCAGAAAGTACCATCCATAAAAGAAATATTGGACAACAATCACAAGATCCCCTTTAATATGACCCCAAGATTCCTGGTAAAAAGATCTAGGGAATCCATCAGCCCCTGGTGCACTATCCTGGTTCAACATCCATATCGCCTCACGCACTTCAGCTTCATCTGGAATACTACTCAAGCCCCTATAAATATCTTCAAAAACACTACTTAGAATACCCTAAAAACACTCATCAACAACACTTGTATACCCCCAACCATACCAGGATTGGGGGCCACCAGCAAATAATTGATAGCTTCATTAACCATGGACGTTACCTCTTCGCAATCATTGGAATAGGGTTCATCTTCCCTTTGAATGTTGGGCCTATAAATTTTAAGACACTCTCTAATTTAGGCATTAAAAAATTCAGAGTTAAGATCCCGCTTATGAAGCCATCTGACCCTAGATTCTTCCCTGGCTAGCCATTCCTGTCTGAGAAGATTATCAATTAAATGATCCTTATTTCTTCTGAGCTCATTAAATAGAGACTCATCGCACTCACATTCCATTAAATTCTACACATGTTCATCCTCCTTGTCGATCTCAATCAGGTCTTGGTCCCATGCAGTAATTTTTATTATCCAAATGACAATGTGATTCTTTATCCATATTAACATATTGTGGAGGGTAATCCATGTCTTCCCCTAGTGAAAAATATGATATTCTTCCATGACCACCTAAAAAAACTGGATCCTCCATCCAGGTTTTTAAAAAATGAACATAATCCCCCCACAATGCCCTTGTACTTAGAGAGATGTGATGTGGCGAACAGTCAGAAAGACACTGAACCAAGTAAGCGATTTTGGAATCCAAGAACATAGAAATTGCGGCCTCATTCATCAGAAACTGATCTAGCTGAAAACAAGTGAAAATGCATCTACACTTGTTATTTCCCCATGTGAATTTACTCCCCTCATAGCCTGCATCCATACGTATATTCCAGGCCATGAATGAAATGAATTCCAGACTGGAATTTCTGGGAAAAGCGCATCCCCCTCACTTTCAAACTAGGATTTCTATAATGTTGAAATCTCTCACCGAAATCCATGGTTCGTCTTATTGATTACTACACTCTAGATCACTCCACAATGTCTCTCTGTCCTGGTCATTACTCATGGCATAAATGATGGAGAAAATAAAAAGATGATCCCCAACTGAAACCATATAGTTCAGAGACTGGTCCAATGTACTCATAATATCAACGGTAATGTGGTTCTTCTGAAATAGCCATATTTTAATGTTAGGAGGGTCACAATGCATAAAATCACAAACATTTATCCATATAGCATACTCCTTAACCATGCTAGAGTCCTTTTATAGTTCCATAATACCCAACATATAAAGCGAATTGTTTCTTAATTTATTTATGATGAAATCAAAATTATCCATATCCCAAACACCACAAGAATTATATATTAAGACATTAATCATTGATATGAGCATGTTTGGATTTGGCCCCAAAATCATGGATCATTGGATGATGAGACAATCTTGAACAAACAAACACATCAGATTTAAATTGATAGTGAGTTTGAATTCCAGTATGCACCTCCAAGGAGAATGCCGTAAGAGAAGCCACACCTTTGGACAACACCTTACAAGTGAGATCTAGAGAATCAATGTTCTATTTATCCATATTACTCTGATCCTGATTCAAGAGAACTGAAGGAGAGAACATAGGAGAAGAAGTAATAAGAGATGTTGGTAAAGGCGGTTGGAAAGACACCACTAGCTGAGAGGCCAAGGCCAGATGGGGAAACTCCATGTGCGATGAAGGCATAGAGTCCACCATATCACTCGGGCATGTCTTAGACATATTGATCTATGAGATACAAATGTGATAATGAACCCTATATTTGGCATCCAAAGTGTGAAGATGAAGATAGTTATTGTGGTCCATCTTAGTAGTAAGGGATCCCTCATCAGGAGACTACACCAACAGTTCCATGCCTATGTCATGATAAACAAGAACCAAATCGCAATAGGGGATGCATTCCAATCACCAATAGATGAGGAAGCCTCTAAAGTTAGATTAGGGGTCTCAGAGAAAATTCCTTTACCTCGATGACACCTCACATAGCCTGGAGGAAACTGTGTGCGAGGATGCTGAGCATATTAATTTATATATGGGTATGGTAAATAGTTATTATTATCAGAATTATTATGAATGTCATAGTTTAATCTAATAGAATAATAGATAAATATTCCATGTTTTAGAGATAATATAAACGAATGTTTATGATAATATGGTTAACCGCCATGATTATTGTTTGTCACACTATATTTTAGCCTTTAAAAAATTTCTAGAACTCGAGTAAATCATGTTAATGAAAAATGAAATGGAAAATGAAATTATTTTCCTCCTGGGAAACTAAAATTTAATGGATTTAAATAAAAAATCATGATACTATACATACTGATCATTCTCAAACTATGAATAACATTGATCTTGAAAATTAGAATTGAAGGGACTAATGTTTTGTTTAGTACGTCATGAGGTAATATTCTCTATAATGTGGCCACTCCACTAATATACTTGTCAGTGAGAAATGGATCTATACAAATAAAATTATATTTTTCATTATTCACTGTTATAACCATTAAATAGTTATTTTTGTTTTTTATCATTTGGAAGGTTATGGAGGTTAGTGGTGGAATCATATGATGAATATGAGAGAACTAGAAAACATTGAATATTTTGAGTGGTAAAAATTTAAATGATTATTTTTTATCAATTAAAATCCATTTATTCATAATATGAAAATGGATAATGAAATACAAGTGTTAAATATGTATTGTGATGAATCTATTTGTACTTATGAAGAAACATTCCCAAGACAAGTGAGGTATGCTTCATGTATTACCATACATCCAAAATGTAAGTTTGATCGATCCATTAGTGGATTAAAACAACATGTCAAAAGGGTGATATCAATAAATTAATTTCATATTTATAAATATTTTGTTCCATATTCTATTAATTTGGATATTGATATAGTAATTTCCATTCAACCTGAGTGTTTTGATAAGAAAATAAATCTAAAAATTGATGAAAATTATAAAAAAACATGTTGATAATAATATGATAATTCCTTTATCCTAAATAGATTCAAGGAAACATGGGTGAAATATTATTAATGTAACCGATAACTGTTTTATGTGTGGAAATGAAGGTAATTATGGAAAAGTGATGGGAATAATTTAATTAATGATGTGAATAGACATAATGGTTAACCAAATGCACCACTAAGACACTAATTTATCAAATGTAAGTCGTAAACAAATTATGCTAACCAATTACCTAATATATAGTATATCTATGATAATCGATGTCAATAAAAATTTATTCCTAGAAAAAAAATTATTGTGATCAGTATGTATTATAAGGTGTATGATAAAGATGTATTGAATGGTAAACAAACGATCCACACTGAAATTGTTAATATATTATTTTATTCTGGATCTAAATTCATTTATATCATGAGATTATATATGTGTATCATATAATAATAATATAATTTACGTTGTGTTAATAGTAAAACCCAATTAATTAAATAATGTTCACATACCTAGCCTAGTATTAGTCTTCATCTGAATATTTTTGGAATGTGTTTAAATTAACCTTGTCATTAATCTACTATTTAAATTTGAAGTTATTTTTGGGATGGATTGGATTTATTCAATTAAATGAAACATATATTATCAATAAGTGATGTTATATGATATATTCCATATAAAACAATGATATACTATATGTGTGATTAAAAAAATTAAATTCTACTAGAAATTGCATCCATCCTGTTATTCTTGATTACTAGTATAAAGGGGTGATTGTCTTAGATGGTTTGGGATAAAATCAATATTGAAGATATTCCTATTATAATGGTGTTTATTGTTGTCTTTATTGAATATTGTATTGGTTCTCTAAGGAATTGTCATGTTGATTTTTCAATAGTACCCATACAAGGTCCTACACATATTTATAAATCTCTATATAGAATTTCTTGGTTTGAGTTTAATGATTACAAGATGAAACTCGAAGAGACTATTGAAATTGGATTTATTCTTACAAGAGAATCACATTGTGAAACACTTGTTCTATTCACCAATAGAAATATGGATTATTGGGACTCTTTATTGATTATAGATAATTTAACAATATAATTTTCAAGGACATGTATCCTCTACCCGATGACAATTACTTGATTAACCAACAACACATAGCTTAATAATTTCCGTTGATTGATCTTCATTCTATAAATCAATAATTATGGGTTAGGAAAGAGGATATAATCAATAATTCATTCCATACATGGTATGAGAAATATGAATTTATAGTGATGCAATTTGTTCTTACATATTCCACTACTATCTTCGTCAATTTAATGAAGAGAGTCTTTAGATATTATGTTGACTATTTTTAGGTTGATATTATAGCTGATATTAAAATTTATTAAATGATCATGGATGATTAGGATGAAAATTTGATAATTTCATTGAGGAAAAAAAGGAAGGATAATAATAATGAAAAAATTACCAAATGTGAATTTACACTTTAGAAAGCTTTAAGCATGGGTAATATAATCTTCAGTATGGGAATATTAGTAGACACTTCAACGTTTTATGTATCTGAACATTTTTAAATACATTCAACTATGAATGAGATCCATATTTTTCATATTTTATATACATATTGTTTGTTTATTATGGGTGAATTTTCATTAAAATTTCATCCTCTCAACATGATAACTAAATTGACAACTAGGTTCCTTTGGATGGATGAATTTGATGAATACTTTAAGGAACTAAATGGAATGAAAACCAACACTACTATGATTAGACTAAACTATAGTGGAAAAGGGTTGATAATTATTATTTATGCATAAAATAATGTTCTAGGATGTGTCATAAAAAAGATGATTTAGTTATTTATTAGGACATATTTTATTATATGTCCCATGTTAAAAATTACCCATATCATGATTTGGAGTCAAATGAAGTATTTTTTTCATTAATTACATTAATGTATTTCATCTATGGATAATGATATAAAATATATAGTAATTCCTATAAAATTTAAGGTATATTATCAAAAAAATATGAACAAGATCCATACTTGATTTTTGGATTTGATTGAGTAACACAATTTACAATTACATTACGAACCTTGGAAAATTTAAAAAATGTAAGATAATTTATATAGAAGGGATCATATTTTCTTATAAATGAAGTGGATCCTAAAATATCAAATATTTTTGGACATGTAGGGGTTAGATCACGAAATATTGAATGATGAAGAGAAATTTTAACTTTCTCAATTCAGTGCTCAACAATCAATGCATGAGATGATTAATGGGGCCGAGGAGGATGGTGTGGAAAATAAAAAGAAGGTGAAAGATGTTTATGAGTTAAACCTTGATTGTGATTTAATGTTTTGATAAATGAACCACTTATGCGTACCTTCTAAATAATATTTTATAAGGGAGGGGATATAGGAGTCTCATAGTTGATCATTCCCTATTCATCCAATAATAATTAATATATATATATATATATATATGAATGTGTCGTTATGTTGGGTTGGAATGAAGGGAGATATTACAGTGTATGGTTCGTATTTATTAGTATATCCTCATGATTATGATGATATGAATGTGTCAAATGGGTTGTTAAAAACATTACACATACACAAATGGAACTCAGAAAACTTCACAATATATTTTTACATCGAAAATCCAAAAAATCAATTAGGAGTTCTTCTGAGTGGGGTATAGTTGATCTTATTATACAGTTCATAAAAAGAAATTATATAAAATAATATTCCTCTATTGATCAACATAATTGACAATATATTAAATAAGATTGTAAAATTACATGGTATAAAACTATCAACTTTATTTGATCAGGAACCAATACATGCCTCAATGTTTTGATGAATTCTCCAGTAATATCTAGATATAGTGTTTTTTAATGAGTAACATCCACAAACATATAGTTTTCCTAAAAGGACCAATAAAAATCTATAATCAGTATTTATATCTTTATTTTCATTAGCAATCGAGATCAATACCTTTTTGTGGGTGAATTTTCATAAAATAACAGCATTCACTCCATTATTTAGATGAATCCTTACGAATTCATCAATGGAAGGATGTTAAGAAATCTATCATAATGGAATAATGTTTGAAAAAAAATTATTTTGGTAGAATTTATAATTGAGAAAATTAAATAGTGTCTTAGATTCATTATAAATCAGAGAAAATCCCCTCAATATCAATTAAAATAATATAAAAATATAAATGAAAATGAATTGTGTTTGATGATAGTGATAATGAATCCCTATAAATATTCCACTTCAAGAGAATGGTGGTATTCAAAAGTTATAGAAATCATATCCCTATATAAATTATTTCATTTGAAATTTTGGATCATATCAGCATTGTAGGTTATTGATTATCACATCCATTGAACCCATCTCATGTTCGTGATGTCTTACTTATATCTCTCTAGAGGGAGTATATACTAGATTATTTTTATATAATAAACTAAAAAGTCGTATAAATATTGAAATATATTTCTAGTGAATAATAAAAATTATTGATTTTGGATCATCATGGGAAATAGGTACGAAAAAACACTAATCGTCATGTCAAAATACTGTAGTGAATCAAAAAAACTGGGATGATTTGTTAGAAACTCTGGAAGTGGTCTAGAAGTAGCATCCTCCTATGTTTATTTTAGAGTAATGAATATTAATGGAGAAACTAATTTTATAGGAAATATTATGTATCAACTATTGTATGCATTATTTTTAACATTTCACATTAAAAAATTCATTTTTTCCTAACCTTTTAGTATAGGCAATAATTATGACTGGTGAACCACATTACATTATTAAAATATTATGTGTGTATTCTATCATAGTTATTAGATCAGTGGATATAAGTAGTTTTAATAGGATTATGAAAAATATATCAAGTCAAATTGTATTAAATTAATTCATTTTATATCAAATGATTATAATTAAAAACAAACACTCTTTTAAATATGTGATGTTTCACAAAAATTGATTAATTTTGACGTACTGTTCTTTAATATTAAAAAATTAAAGTAATAATATGTTGTTATTAATTTAAAGAATTATATGTATTATTCACATGATAAAATGTTCTAAACAATCAAATAAAAATTATTCATAGTGTAATAATAAATTCATTTTCATATTAAAAAAGTATTTTTTAAAGAAGATGTTTTTATATTTTTTTACACACATTTATTAATTTATAATTTATTATAATTATATGTATTGAATTATATAATATGAAATAAATATTTATAATAAAAATGTTTATATTTTGTAAATGGACCCATATTATTTTGAGTCAGTATGAATAATAACCATTGTAAAATTTATACCCGCAATAAAGGGAAAATCAGGTTAATATGTGTTAAAAATAAGTGAATAGGCCATATATTTTCTTGAAAATTATTTTTGGATTTTTTTAATTACACCCTTATCACATTTGGAAATAGTCTTATTATTTTAAGGTAATCTTTCCCCTTTAAATGTTTTATATACTATTTAATTTAATCAATGTTAAAAAAATGTCAATCTCTTTGTTTTAAATATACTATAACTATTCACATAGGGTAAAATACATTTCAGGAATTAATAAGTAATGTTAAATGATAAATAATTATATAAAATTTTTTAGGATAATTTATTTGTAATTATTATGTATTATATGATTACCTTAAATTCTTATACAACACCAAAACAATATTTATTTAATTACTATAAAAAGTAATATATTATAAAAAAATTATAGGTTGTATAATTTGAGTAAGATGTTATTTTCAATGAATTTTATAGGTTATTAAGACATATAATTATTTTATGAATATATAATAATTGTTTTAAAATGTTTAATTTATGTCTTTTATGTTAAACTAAATCAATAGTTCCAATATTTTTAGTAATGATATTTATTAAAAATATTATTTTATTAAAATATTTTAAAAAATATTAATATTTTAAAATAGAAAACTGTTTATATTATGTGGTTAAATATGAATTTAATTAGCCATTTATGGGTCCATTAAATCTTGACAATAAAAATTACAACCTTTAATATTGAAAAAGTTATTATAGCACCTGAAAATAAAATTGGTTTGGTAAGGGTTAATGAAAATGAAACTGATTATAATGACACAAAAACATGTAAAAATTATATTGGTTGATGTTATTATTACTCAAATTTCTTTATCATTAATTCCATGACTTTTAGTAATTATATTTCATGTAACGAGTTTATAGATATTTAATCTTTTAATATATTTTAAAAAATCCTCTAACATGAAATAGAAACCATAACCTCCTCCCTCACATATTTACACAACATAGGTCCTTTTATTTTGACCAGAATATTATAATTTTTATTATAAAATTTCCTATCAACATTATATAGGTTTTTTTCATCCCAAAGGGCCAAACCTAGATCACATTAGAGGAGACCAAATGGAGTAATCTCCACGAAGTGGTAATTTCATTAACTGCTCGTTTTATTTTGTACTCTTATTTTACTACAATAAATATATGTCATATATTAAAAAATAATAACCTTAGAATATAAATTTTCGGATATTTATGTATGATTAAAAAATTATATACCCTCTTCCCATTAAATCATTCATGAATGTATCACTCATTCATTCATATGGCATTCAAACTCCAAAATAATATAAAATTCAATTTTCATTAAAATATTATATAGATATGTATTATGATGGGTTTAATTTTAGTATATAATATGTGTCAAATTTTAATTCATATGTATTTAAATTATCACAACAAAATAATTATCATCATATTCTTTTGTAAATGATAATTCCATTTGTTTGTACGTATGGATTAGCAACACAATGAAGTGATATGATTCATTTTTCATTTTTATTTACATGCATAGTAATGTGGAAGTATTTTATGATTACAAATCATATTTAAAACATAATAATTTCCCTTTAGTTATTATTTAATATTCTCCTTTCATTCATTCCTTCCATCAAAAGAGTATAACAATGATAATGCATACATACAACCTGTCATCTCTATGAATTGTTTGACAAATTTATGATCATTTATTATAATTAAGGACATAAAATATGTATATAATCCCTATATATGATATTTATATCATTAATAAAAATAATTTAGTTTTTTATCTTATATTAATATTCAAATACATGAAAAACTAAAATAAAATACTCATTATAAATGAAGAAGATAACCCCCAAAAGGGATTATTTTGATAAGGATTTATTAAAAATGGGATGTAGAAATGTTATAAATGGAGAACATATGATATTATTAAAATTAATTCTTGTAAATTAGTATAATAAATATGAAATTATCATACTAGAGGTCAAGTAACTTATGATGTTAGAATAACTTGATATATTGGGATATATGTTACAATCTAATTATTATTTTGGATTGTTTACGATTATATTTATTTTATGAAATATTATAATAAATGACAAAAGTTACTAATTAATTTTCTTGAAATCTATTTATTTGTTGATTGTAAACTATTATTATTCATTTTCCTGACATTTTATACTCTATAAAATGAAAATATTCTTTTATGTATTATTTACTAAAATTATCTCTTATTCAATTTTGTTTCTTTATTTTTGATCCAAAAAATATCTGAATAAATGTTTTAACTATTCTAATTTGATTTTTGAATGTAATTTTTAACAATTTTGTACATTTTAAATAAACATTTTCAATATAACATTATAGTTTTTCTTCAAATGAGTTACTTTGTTACTTTTCTTAAAATAATATTTAAGGAATTATTTCCATACAATATACAACATGAATTGGGTTTCCCACCATCATGAAAAAAAGTTCATTGATACTAACATTTAATATTAATATGTATGATTTTAATGAAAATGAATTCATTTATATATTTTTTATTTTTTACAAGCAATTTAAAAATGGAAAGGTTATATTCTACTAGAATCTTTTAATGTTATTTTAAAGCAATTTCATGTCAACAATGATAATAACCCTTTGTTTAATTTATTATTTATTTGTGATTTGATCCGTGGATATCAAACATGGTTTTATCTTGGTGGTTTATAAATCTTATGAAACAATTTTTATGATACCCATTTATTTTTAAATAATTTTTCTTGGAATAAGTTTTTTAGATATCAATTTGTTTTACCTATGTTATTCTAAAATGAACTATTTATGAAAGCCATTTATTTTACATAGGTTATTCTTAGATGAAATCTTTATGAAAAAAAATACATTCATGGATTCTAGTATAATTAATTGGTTTTTAACACACGACACACATATGTGTGGTTTTAATTATGTGATTTTGGGGACCTATATCCACCTCGAATACATTAATTAAATATTTATATATCTCATGATAAAGATAATTATAATTGGCAGTGAAGTCATTTCAGTAGTGGACTTTGTCCACTATGAAAACCATGTGTGTGATCCTTGACTACTATGATGGTTTAGGGAGTGAAACGATTACACCATGATAGTATTTGAAATGATCATAGAGTAATAAATAAATCATTTTATATTATTTTTATACCACAATTACATGTTTTATTACAGTGTTATGTTTTCATAGATCATATTATTCAATTCAATAATGATTAATGTGTTATGTAAAACTATTACATATTCCATTATTAAAAAGTATGATTTATTATATACATGAAATGAATTTCATATGTTAATATCATTTTCTGGTATAATTTTTATCTTATAATGCTTATATAATCTTTTAGATATGCCTTGTTTATCCTTACTGAGAACCAGATCTCACCCTATATTATGTTTACTTTACTAGTTTATAAATGATTTTTTTGTATGATATATAATATAAGAGTGATAGTTATTAATCTATAAGTGTATATGATGTAAAACTATTGTGAACATTTTTAGGGGTTTATGTTTCAAAATATACTGGTCCCCTTTTATTTCGGCATGGATCATTATGTTATTCTAAGAACAATCTTCTACATAGATATAAATTACATGTATGAAATGTCTATGTTTTATATTTAGTAATAAAAATAATTCATATACGATGTGGGTATGTCTTTAAGGAATTTATTTTATATGTTTCTTGTTTTAATAAAGTTTTATACGTTTACTTATAGAAGTAGTGGGGCTTACCTTGTATAGGTGGCGAAGATGAAACACATGGTATTTATAAAAATAAAAAATGTATCAACATTTTAGACATTAAAAAAGAGGAAAAATGGATTGTTATAGAAATATAGATGATATAAGAAAATAATATTAAATTATAGTGAGAGGTGAATATATTTGTTTCATTTCACTTCTTAATTTTTTATTATCACCCCCAATAAATGTACTCTCTCTTTAATTGTGGTAATTAATTTTTAATTTTTTACAATTTATTTTGATCATAAATTATTTTTAACCTATTATATAAATTTAATTTTTATGATTCAATATATGGGAGAAAAATTCATAGTTTCATTCAAATAATTAGAAAATATTAAAATAAAAATAAACCCACATAGTTAATAAAAAAGTGATTTTCCCAAAAGAAATTTTGAAATGTAGATAAAAATTTAATATCAGAAGTATTATTGAATTTACATACAATATGTTAATTTATTTTCTTAATAAAATAACTAAATATATATTAATTGTACTGAAAATTTACCACATGAATCATTATAAATTCATTCTATGTGAAAATAGTTTTTATTCATAACATTGATTTTTCACCAGTAACATGAAAATTAATCATCTCTAAAAAGCATGGAAGTATTCGCAATATAATAATTCTAAAAAATGATTTATAATAAAATATTTTGTTTTTAAAATAAATTTTATATATATTTGAATACTTATTTTTTATATTTAGGCAACAATTAATATAACAAAAAATTGAGAAAAATATGAACATTTAAAAATATAGATACTTTAACAATAGAAATGTGTGATTATTTATAAATATATTTTCATTATCTATAGCTTCTATAAAAAATTTCAATATTTTTCAAATTTAAACCACCAAATTTTAAGTCATGGTTATATCCACCATGTTTAAATAGTTATATTAATTATTGTTCTTCACTAAATAGTATAAGTTTTTATAAGTCTCCATGTTATATTACAATCATCCAATATGGATTTACAAAATATACCATAAATATATAAATCAATATTCATGGATATGCTCACTGAGGAGATCTCAATGACTTTCATCTCATAATGATTAATTTTCAAAACATGAATGTTCTACTTATATCATGGTTTCTTTAACTATTATCTTAGACTAATATGATCATTATAAAGATGGTCTAACTACCCCATATAACTCATCCCAAATAAATAATGAAATATAAAAATCAATGGGTAATAAAATGCAATGATCATCATTTATATGACACTTAGATCGTGATGCTTTTGATGTAAGGGATTTCATTATATGTAAACCTTATCCTCATGATAATGGTTAGATGATATTTTAATTTTTGGTTAGATTGGGTAAATTAAGAACTCAATGATCATAAGGATAAATCCATGGATATTTGATTGGATCTAGACATGGTTAAAATATAGATCATTATCAAACCCATTACCACTCACATATATAACATTATAGAGGAATTAATTAAAGAGTGTATGCTCTATATTCATCACAATATTATTGTAACTATATGTTAACTCAAGACTATATATATATATTATGAGGAGTATAGTAACCTCTATGAGAAGTTGGCTGATCTATGAAACGTAATACTAATATTTTCTATATATGAAGTCTATAACAATAAATTGAGAAAAACAGAAGAGTTGTTCTAGTATTTATATATCAAATATATAATCATTCTCTTCCAAAGAGCTAATAAATCCCCAATAGATGTGAATATCTATAGGATTATTCAATACAAAGAATTTTATTTCACACTACCCTAAGAAAAATATGGTTTATGGGGGAAGGGAATGAGAAATATAACAACATTAAGATATGTCTAATGCCCCATGTCTAAGTATTGTAGTTGGTACATATAATTAAATCCTAATATATTAAAATACAAATAAATGTTTTCTAAAATGAAGAGCACGATTAAAATACTAATATGTTAGTCTTCCATTATATTCCACTGTGTTTGAAATTTGAAAAAAATAAATTATATTATTACAGAGAAACCATTGAAAATTTAGAACTGTAATATCAAAAATTTACAACAACCTTCTCATGTCTGAATAGATTAATTAATATTCCAAAAACTTATGATAGTATCCACCTCAATCATAGTACATGAACATCTCTATACTTAATGGATTATATAAAATGAATTCTCTTTCTAACTCACAAATTCATGATTTATTTAATAAGATTACACTTAAAAAAATCTTGAAGATTGAGAAGTCTAGTGTCATGGGGAATTAGGTACATAGCATAACATCTTGAACGTGTTATACACAAACAAGATTGAAATCTTCCTTAATAGGCTTCAAAAATTTGATGGAATTTAAAACCACACAGGATAAACTAGATATATAAATACGAAATAGGGGATATATAAAGCCCATAAATGGAATAAAAATGTAATAAAATGTAGTGAACAATACATTTTAGAAAATAATAATATCAATCAGTCTTAAAATAATTAGAATCTTAATCATGAACAATGAGATATGATATAGCAAGACAATGCTAATTTGGGAAATGAGGAAACAACTTAAAACACTACATCATAAACATATGTTAAAGATAAAACTACAAGACATTATGGGGGAGAATTTCAAATAAATGAATCAGGTTCCCTCACTTACCATCCTATATTATCATGATACAAAACATTACCCACTAATTTGGAGAGCAATATTATTATGGGTGCACCTGTCAGTTACATTTCATTCTCGCGCTTAAGTGTGCCTCAAGGATCATAAAACATGGATTCTTTAATTATCACAATTTATTCCATCATAAAGTAGTGTAGAGTACATATATATAATTCCAAAATCAAACAATTGTATGTGAACAAATATGAATCGCCTTGATAGGAATTGGTTATTGTATTCATTACACAATTGTTTTGTCATGGAAAGAGGTGGTGAAATATTGACAACATAACAACCTCACATAAAGATTCATAAATTCGGTTGATTAGATATATTGGGTCTCTAATTAAATCAATGTATATTTAGAATTAATAAGGACATTGAAAAACAAATCCAAATATTATAAATCCAAAATATAAGATATAAGCTAATGAAGTAACTGGAATAAGTATAAGAATACTAACAACATTTTGTCACAGTAATGGGTGTACATGAATTATCATACAAGTATAAATAGGTTTTAAATGATTTTATAATCAATTATACATAAAATGGAAAATATGCGGTATATTTAAGAACATATCCCAAAAAAATGAAATTTTGTGATATAATGAAGGAAGTGCATGATAAAAATAGGAGAGGATGAGATCCCTTACTTCAGTGTGTGGCTATGAATGCTTGGTAGGGATCCATTAGAGATTGGGGACTCATTTTAAAGAATGTATAGTTTAGAGGGTTTATTATTGACAAGGTATAAATAGTTTTAGTGAAGATAAATGGGAGATGGGTGGGGTTATATAGGAAATGAGGGGGATATCCTTATTATTTGGGTTTTTAGTCTATATAATGGGATATCCAAAAAGAAAAAAATTCCCCTGGTTTATGCCCAATTTTTAGGGAAAATGTGAGTGGAATTAATTATCTTAGTATTACAAGGGATAATCTTAATAAATTAATTCCCTAGATTATGTGGAGGTGTGCCACACTCTTAAATAAAGGATTTTAAACACTAAAAATCTGTTATAGTTTTTGGATGATTCATAATTGCATTAAAAAAATAAACTTTTAAATCACATAATTTAACAATGAATACATTGAATTGGTAATATATATCATTTATATTATTTATTACATAACTTTTTTGTCATTATGATGTTATAATACAATATGTATAATTATACAGTAACTAATTTATACCAAAAAAATAGACTATCTCATAAAATTATGTAATATTCACTATTGGATAATTTAAATCTTCTCATTCAATTTTTTTTAAATTTATCTAATCACATTTAAAAATATGTTAATTTTGACCTTTAAAATAAAATACGAATTTGTTATCAAATTTTGGGTTTTTGAATATATCAGATTTAAAAACATTATAAAAATTAAATTTGACATCCAAATAATTATTTGTTCATTTGAATTTGTTCAAAAATATTTAATAATAAATTTAATATATTATTTATTTCAAAATTCCAATATGCTATAGATTCATATATTAAAATTTAACATTAACCAAAAATACATTTGGGGGATTATTGTATCAAAATGGAAATCATCTATAATATAAAAATAATGGAACTAGAATATATTAATTATTATATATAAAATTTTTTATATATTCATATTTATAGGTTCTTAATATATATCCCATTAATACACCATTAGTCTCCCTAATATTAAGGTGTGGGATTATGGTAATTTAATGGGGTGGTTATTTGAACATGGTAGGGGTTGTGATATTTATAAACGTGAACTTCTCCCGAAAAATGTTTTCTTCGTGATTAGGTTGTTGGATCTAATATTGGGGTTGGACAATGTAAAATCATTAAAATTATATCTCCCTAAGAAGCTATGATAAATGGAATTCATAGGGTATGAACCTACTAGTTAAGGCCATCACTTTTTATTCGTTAATTGTATTTTTTTAAAACTATATTTATAATAATCATGTGATCAATCTTATGTTTATATATTATCAATGGAAATGATTATGAATAGTCAATTAAATCTTATAGGATATAATAAAATAAATTATGTAGTATCTATAACATAATTACATAATAATGAATTTAATTAACTTGAAAGGGCAATTTTATTTATAACTATATAGTTTGATAAAATATCCCCCCCCTAATATAAAATTTCTACCTCAAATTATTCTTTTCCCACACAAAAAAATTTCATGGAATATCTCTATCATCAGATCCTTATGTTATTACATTGCATCATCAAACTTTTTCTCTCTCCTCAAAACATTGAAAATGTTCATTGTAATATTTTGTAGTAAATTTTTTCTACAATCTAAGTTCTTCACTGGCTTCTCATCATAGTAATAGTCCATCTTTTACGCTACCACATATAGATTGAGTATAAGTGATTGGTTTGGTATTTACATCCTCAAGAGCGATACATATATTACATAATTTAGATGAGATAGTTTTGGTGGGGTTGATAGTAGCTAGGAAACCACTCCGATGTGATCAGGTATCTAAAAGGGGACGATGAATGATGAACAAAGTTATACATTTTTTAGAATTCTTTTTTCATTCATCCATGATGTTATTTTGAGTAATATCATGCCTCTAACACCAAAACCCCTATCTCATTAATGATTATCATCATATCTCTTATATCAACTCTGAGTATCTTGGATGGGTGATAAATGTTCTTATCCTTTTACACTATTTCATTTACCATTTTAGCACATAGTAGTTATTATTCCACAACGTCATCTTAATATTTATGTTTTCAACACCTCCTCAAATAAATTGTCTCATAGGGATCCATTTAGGATGCTCGAGTGGGAACTTTTATTGTAAGAAAATATGACTAGATGAAGATGTTGGTCTTATCCTCTTTTGATGTCCATTGAGGTTGCTCCCAACCTATACTCAATTTTCTAGATAGTCCACTCATATTGTCAATTAATTTTAGGGAGATTAGTCATTCTTAAGTGAAACATAGTATTCAGAGTGTGTTGGATACTCATACAAAACATATAGGTGAATCTTGTATCATGATATGATATAATCAATAATGGATCTCTATGCATCATTACAACTTCTTCGATGTCTATCTGTTCATGTTAATCTAGTGATAAATCTTCTTGAATTTTAATGAAGTGTGTTGTCTCTGTAAGATGATCCAACAGAACCCATACATCATTATTCCCTCAAGGTTTATTTAGAATAGTAGTGAAAAATACCGTGATGATGTTTTCCTATTTCCATGTAGGTATGTTTCACTATTACACCATCCCCTTGGATTTCATCCGTTTCATCTTCCACTTTATAGCATACAAGATATCTCAACGTATACTCTTTAGTCTCATCCTTTATATTTTCCCTTCCATAGTGTTCAGGGAGATCTCAATACATCTTTTTTCTTCCTTGGTGGATGGAGAAGGTCGATTTATGTGCATCTTCCAACAACACATTCTTTAACTCAATATTGAATTTTTCACATAATCTACACCCAAAACTCAAAACTCTTTCTTCATTAACATTTAACTCCAAGGATTTTCATTTTCATATAGATTCTAATTTCATCTGAGTACCCACATCATCCCTTTGATCAGATCTTACCCTCTACATAAGGGATGGTTGAGAATTCATTTTTGAATGGATTGACAATATTCATTCCATTATGATTCCCATATCCTACCTTTTTAATCTATAAATATTAGATCCCTCCCAATTATCATTAATTATAAAATTTTTGGATCCATTATACATAGATCATATTCCATTAGATTCTATTTAATAGGATAGTAATGGATTGTGTATTCATAATCATTGATCATCTCTAACCATCTTCACTAGTAATGATTTATCTTTTTCTATGTTAATATATAATTAAGGTTTTGTGATATTTATTTATTTCATTATTTTCCCAAAAGAGCTAATAAAACCATATTTTCAATGTAACGATCAATGTAGCCGACTTCAGTTCATGTGCCGGGTTGTTCTATTAGTGAATATTCCACTATTATGAAGCATATGCTATGACTTTGTCATTCTACACTAACACACTACCCAAGCGATTCTTAAAAGCATCACTGAATACCACAAATATTTCTCCACTTATGGGTAGTGTGTGAACAAGGGATGTTATATGACTCATTCTCAGTTCCATGAATAAATCATCACATTCATCATTGAAGGAAATTTTTACTTCCTTCTGATTTATCTGGGTTTGAGGGTTTGAAAATTGTGAGAAATTTTTCACAAATCGATTATCATTCCATGATAATCCAAGTAAACAACTTATATATGTTACAATTGATGTCATAGACCCTCCATCAATTTTATCAATATTTTATTCGTCCAATGAAGTCCTATTTATTATCATGATATTCCACTAGAATGATATTTCCTTCTACAAAGACTCACATTTTATGTACTTGGTGTAAAGATTATACTTTCGCAAGGTCTTTAGAATAGTCCCCAAATGCTTTTCAAGCTCCTTATTAATTTTTTGAGTATATTAGTATACCATATATATTGGCCAACCGAAATTTGTGGCAGTACTCTCCAAAGACAATATTCATCAATTCTGTTAATATTTTTGGTGAATTAATTATAATGAAAGGCATCACAATGAACACGTAGTTCCCATAAGTTTTAAGAATTCTTTGGTATATACCCCTTCTTCAATATAACATGATAATATCATGGTCGCGGATCCACATTGGAGAAGTATTGTTCTCCATGTAGTTGATCTAACTTGTAATTTATCAATGTCGAAGGATACATGTTAATTTTAATGACCTTTTTTGAGCTTATGAAAATCAAAATAAAACTATGCATTTACCCATGGTTCTTCTTGATGAAGGAGACTGGTGAACCAAAATTTGATTCAATTGGGTGTATGAACCATCCATCCATATTCTCCTATAACTGTTTATTCTACTAATCAATGTACACAATTTCTTTTCTATACAGTTTTTTGGATAATGGAAACACCCTAGGTATATACATGATGGAAAATTCAACCTCTCTACTAGGAGGAAGTCTAAATAATTCAACGAGAAAAACATCATATTATTCCCTCACAATAATCATTTACTAAAGGATATTTCATTCTATATACTCAATAATTTGTCCAATAAATTCTTTCTCATAGGGAAATAACTTCCATGTTTGATATATTAGTGCCAAAAAAATTTCTTCCTCTCCATTGCAGTTGTAAATAATTGTGGGTTGATTCAAAATATATAAAATGATTTCATTCTTGTGGAAATTTATGTTTTTATATAATGGGAAAGTCATTCCATGTCCAGAATTGCATCAAATCCCACCAAAGAGATTATAAAAAGGTTTGTTGGGATGTTCATCCCACAAATTTGGATATAGGAGAAGTTATATACTTGGGATGAAATAATTTTCATATATTTCATTTTCCACTATATCCCTTCTTCCATGATTTTTGGTGTTTCTTGAATAGTTATAGTAAACATTCATGATATGAAGGAATTCATAGAAGATGGGATGATAACCATACTATTCACTTTGTCATTCTGGTTATGACCTGTACATAATTTAAAATATACAGAGTGATGAGTATTTTTAATCTATTAATCACATAATGGGAAATCTAATTGCATTTCAGGGATAACAAAAAAATTACATTTATTTCCTTTACATATGAATTTCTGGGATTCAATATATATTCTCTATAATATATTTCCAAACATATAATCATATGGTTTTTTATAAGGTTCCATAATAAGATTTTGAGTATTCCAAAGCATATTCATTGGGAGAGTTAAAATAGGTGTTATGTGAAGCTCATTGTCATGTACTAGGATACACTGAGTTAGCCACGACAAACCTATTCAAAGTTATTACCCCTAGGTATCTATGATCCATAACCTCTTAAACATGAGGTTTCCATATATAGAAGTATTTGTTTAACAAATCATTTTATCTATACTTACAAAAATTTATGGATTTTTTCTTATACATATTCTTATCCTTGAGGCTTTCAGTATATTTTTCTATTCCTAATCCCATAAATTAATATTATTTTCCTCTAATACCAACTACAACAACACTATCTTTTTATTTCACAGTAATTTGTAATTTATTACAAAATACTTCACCTAATACAAACGTGATGATTTTTAAGTCTATTATATTTGGGAAATAGGTACATATCATAACATCCTGAACATGGGATACAATAATTAAATTGAAAACATACTTATCATTATTCTAAAATTCCATGGATTTTAAAACTCTATAGGATAACAAAGGGACATACATAATATAGGGATTAGCTATAAATAAAATTATATTAATAAACATAGAATAAATTGATAAAAATAATACATGTTATAGAAGATTCATATAAAATGTTCATAAAATGATTAGGAATTATAAACATGAACTATGAGAGATGATGCATAATGATGATCAGAATATGGGATATGTGGAATCAACATAAATCAATGCATTATAGACATAGGCCAAGGCTACGTTTCGAGGAAATCATAGTGGAGAAAGACACAATGAGTAATCTGGTTTACTCTATATGTCAATATGATGTATCATAATATTAAGCATTACTAAAATCATTAGAGTTATATAGAATTCATGTTGCACCATCCATTTTCATTTTATTCTCCCGTTTAAGAGTGCCACATTGATCATACAACATGAATTCATTACTCTCCATAATTTATTCAATGATCCAGGATTCTGTATTAAATATATTTAATTCCAAAATAAAAAAAATAAATGTGCATAAATGCAAACTCCCTTAATATGAAAAGGGTATTGTATTAACTAATCATTTTTTTCATTGAAAGTCAGTGAGAAAATTCAGAATCATAACATGATCACATAATAATTTATAAAAGTGGGTTAATGAGATATGAGTGGTTATATCATAATATATAAATAATTTGGGTCGTAATAGTGTCATGTAAAAACATATCACAACATTATAAATTAGAAATATAGATTATAAGTTATTTTTGTAACATAAATAATGTAAATAATCATAACTATATTTCTACCTCGTACGTGTTCTACAAAAAGTATCATAACAGTATTAATGTGATAGGAAAAAAATCAATAATCATTTATAAATAAAATTAATAGTGTTGGGGATATGTAATAACATATCATAGCACAAGAGAAAGGAAATTCAGAAAAATAAAAAAGAGTTTGATAAAAAGGGAGAGTAGAAGATCCCTTAAATTAGATTGTGACTCCAAATGCTTTGGAGGTGCTTCATGATAGCTTAAGGGCTCATTGGGAAGACACTAGAGAGTGGTTGTAAGATTATTGATGTGGTCCAAGGAGTATTGTTGAATATAAATGGGAGATTGGTCAGTTTATATAGGAAATGAGTGGGATTTGTTTATTATTTTGGGTTTGGGCTCAACATTATAAAATATCTAAAAAAATAAAACAATAATATGGGGTTTAACCACTGTTTATTCCAAATAAGAGTGGTGTTTATTATTTTTGATGTTCAAGATCTGAAAAAATTAAAATAATTCACTTGCCTATGTGGTGGTGAGTCACACTCTTAATGAAATGATTTTAAAACCATAAAATTTGTTATTTGTTTTGGAGGATTCCTAATGACACGAAAACATAAATAAAATAAACATTAAAAAACATTATATTCAATCTAAAGCATTTATTTGGTCATAAATCAAATTTATAGGAATTAATAATTCACTTTTTTGTCCTTATGATAACATAATACCTAAAGTATATTTATACAATAACTAATTTGTACCTAAAAAATGTATTGTCCTGAATCTTTTTGAAAAATTACAAATTGGATAGTTTATAATTTATGATTCCAAAAATAATATTAATTTAATGTAAATAATTTTCAAAATATTTTAAATTTTAATTTTAAAATAAATTTTACATTTGTTAATAAATTCTAGGTTTTTATAACAGTAGTTTTTGAACCATCCAAACAATTACATTTGATTTAATAAAATTTTTATGTTGTCTTATATTTTAGAAACTATATTTAATTATATTATTAAAATATTATTTATTTCAAAAACCCTTTAATTAATAAATTCATTAATTGAATTTGAATAGGAAATGAAAATATAATTTCTTCTTTGTTATATAAAATTAAAACTCATTTACATAGTTATAATAATATGATGATTATATATTAATTATTCTATAAAACATTGAGACATATTCTTATTGCTAGTGTATTAAATAAAAATTCATTTAATATCTCAAAAAACACCCTAATAAAAAGGTTTGTGGTGATGGTAATTTCATGGGGTGGTTTGACGGACATGGTCTGGCTTGCGATGTTGATGAGTGTGAACTTCCCTTGTGAATAGTTTCATTCATTATAATGTTATTTGATCTCACCTAGATCTTCCTCATGAGAACATCCCATAAATTCTATATCCGATGTACATTTTCATATGCGGACATTATATGGTATAGTCCTATAGGTTAAGTCTATCACTTCCTTGTTTGTGTCAATAGGATTTGTTAAAACCCTATATTTATATAAAAATATTGATTCTTGTTCAATTCCTATAATATCAACGATAATGATTCATAACTGTCAATTAAATCTGATATGATATAATAAAACTAATCAAGAGAATGTGTTTTCTATATCCATATTACTTAATAATGATTTAAACAAATATAATGGTTAATTTTATGTATAACAGAACAAGTCTATATAGGTGAGTGAATTGTTTCCACAACAACCATTTTTATCATCAAATCCACAGTATATCAAATAATTCATGGTTCCAAATTCATTTGAACCCTATAATATATTAATGGATATGTTATTATCTCCCCATTTAAAGAATTTAGTATATTAATTTAAGGGAGAACATTCAATGAAAAAAATTATTAATGGTTCAACTACTTCATGATCAATCTTCTTTTTAGGGCAATGATCAATGAATTCCATTTGAGTATACATCTCTATCAACATCAATATAGAAAATATTAGGTAACACTATATATAAAAATTAAATCCTCACAAGGGTTGTATTCCCATAAAGTAATCAGGTTCACTCATGATCCCATCCTAAATAATCATGATACTAAACAATATCTACTACTACAGAGATCTATATTATTCTGTGTGCACCCATCAGTTTCATTTCTTTCTCACGCTTAAGTGTGCCACATAGATCATAAAACATGGATTCATACATTATCATGATTAATTACATAGTAATGGAGTGTAGAGTACATATATTTAATTCCCCAATAAATCAATTATATGTGAATAAATGTGAACATCCTCGATTAGAATTGGTTATTGTATTCAATACAAATTTATTTTGGCATGGAAGGAGACATTTAAATTTCGGTAGCATAACATCATCACATAATGATTATTAAATAGTTTTGACTATATATATTTGGCATCTAGTTAAGTAAAAGTATATTTGGATGTATTAAATTCATGGAAAAACATATCCAATGATTATAAATCAGAAATAGAGGTCATAAGTTTATGAAGAAACTTGAATAAAGAAAATAATACTAACTACATTTTGGCAAAGTAATGGGTGTACATAAATGAACATGGATGAATAAATTAGAAAAAATGGAAGATATATTAAATTATACATAAAATTAATAGTCTGGAGTATATTTAATAACATATCTGCAGTTAAAAAATTGAAATTTAGAGATATAACAAAAATAAGTACTTGATAAAAAAAGGATAGGGTAAGATAACTTACTTGAGTGTGTGAATCCAAATGATTGGTAGGGGGTCATTTAGAGATTAGGGAATCATTATAAGGATTTTAGAGTGTTGAGGTTATATTATTGAAATATCCAAAGAGTTTTAGTGGTGATAAATGGTATATGAGTGAGTTTATATAGGAAATGAGGGGGATTTCATTATTATTGGGTTTTTTGACTCTATATAATAGAATATCCAAAACCACAATCTATCACATGCTTAATGCCAAATTTTTATGAAAAATTTGAGTGGTATCTATTATCATATAATTACTATGGATGAACTTAATAAATTAATTCCCTTTATTATGTGGAGGTGATCCACACTCTTTAGAGAAATGATTTTAAAACTGAAAAATTTATTATAGGTTTTGGAGGATTCATAGTGGAATTAAAATATAAATAAATAAAATTTTAAATCAATTCATTTTAGAATGATTACATTGAATTGTTAATATATCTCAATAATATTAATTATTATATCACTTTTTATTCATTATGATGTTATAATACCAAATGTATATTAATACGGTAACAAATTTTTACCCAAAAATTTGACTATCTCAAAATATTATATAAGATTCAATGTAGGATAATTTCAATATTCTAATTAAAAATTAATATTATATTTATCTAAATACATTTATAAATTAGTTATTTTTTCTTTTATAATAATATATTCATTTATTATCAAATTTTGGGTTTTTGACAATTATAGTTTTAAAACCGTAATAAAAATTAAATTAGACTTCCAAATAATAATATTTTCCATTGTATTTATTAAAAATTATTTAAAAATAAATTAAAAATATTATTTACTTTTAAATTACAATACATTATAGATTAATTAATTAAATTTGAACATTAACCAGAAATAAATTATTTTAATTATTGTATCAAAATTGAAATCTTCTATAATGTAAAAATAAAAGGATGAGAATATATTCCATATTATATAAAAATATAATACATATTCATGTTTCTATGTTCTTAAAATATATCCCATTAATACACCATTAGAATCCCACATATTAAGGTGGGGGATGGTGGGAATTTTATGGGGTGGTTATTTGAAAAAGGTTGGGGATATGATCTTTATGAACTTGAACTTCTCCCGAAAATAGTTTAGCTCATGATTAGGTTGTTGGATATAAGCTTGGGACTGCTCAAGGTAAAATCATAACAATTCTATCTCCGTCAGAATCTCTGATTAATGGGTTTCATAGGGTATGGACCGGCTAGTTGAGGACATCGCTTTGTATTTGTAATTGTATTATTTTAAAATAAAATATTTATAATAATCATGTCATCAATCGTAGGTGTATATATTATCAATGGAAACTATTTTTAATTTTCAATTAAATCTTATAGGATATAAATAATTTTTGTAGTGCCTATAACCATATTACATAATAGTGAATTTAATAAAATTTCAAGAGGAATTTTATTTATAAAAGTACAGTTTGATAAAATATCCCACCCTTAAGAAATATCTACATCAAAATTTTCATTTCCCACACTAATAATTTTGAGAAAATATCTATTTAATAACATCCTTCTACTATCACATTTCTTCTTTAAACATTTTCTCTCTCCTCAAAACATTGAAAAGGTTCATTTTCATAATTTTTAGAACATTTTCTATACATCATCACATGCTTCTACTCATAGTAATGGTCATTTTCCCATGCTACCACATATAGATTGAGTACAAGTGATGGGTATGGTGTTTAAATCCTCAAGAGCGATACATATATTACATAATTTAGCAGTGATTGGTTTGGTGGCAGTGCTAGTCGGTAGGACCCCACTCTAATGTGATGAGGTATCTAAAAGGGAAGGATTAATATTTAACTAAGCTCTACCTTCTTTACAAATCTCATTTCATTCTTCGATGATGTTATTTGGAGTAATAACCTATCTTTAACATCAAACTCCTAGTCTCATTGATGATTCTCATCAAAAATCATAAGTCAACTCTGAGTATACTAGATGGGTGCTAATTTTTTTTCCTTTTACACTATTTACTTTAACATTTTAGTACTAGTAGTTTTCATTCCACAAATTCACCCGAATATTAATATTTTCAACACCTCCTCCAATAAATAGTCTCATTGGGATCCATTTTGGAATCTTGAGTGGAAACTATTATTGTATGAGAATATTCCCATATGATGATATAGGTCCTATCATCTTTTGATGTCAATTGAGGATGATTTCTACATTCCCTCAACTGTATAGATAGTCCACTCATATTGGCCATCCGTTTTGGGGTGATAAGTCTTTCTAATTTGAAAAATAGTATTCAGAGTGTGTTGGAGACTCATAAAAAATATAGAGTTGAATCTTGGATCCATATATGATATAATTTACAATGGTTCTACATGCTGCCTTACAACTTCTTTGATGTTTATCTATTCTTGTTAATCTTATGAGAAATCCTCTTGAATTTCTATGAATTGTGTAGTCTATGTAAGATGATCCAACACAACCCATACATCTTTATTCCCACATGATTTATATAGAATACAAGTGACAAAGACCATGATGATTATTTCAAATTTCCAAGTAGGATTGGGTAATGGTTTCATAATACCCTTTTATTTTTCATTTTCTTATTTCGCTTTCCATCATACAAGAAATCTTGATGTGTACATGTCATTCTCGTTCTTCATATTGTCCCTGCCAGAGTGTTTATGGAGATCTCAATACATGTTTTTTCTTCCTTGGTGGTTGGAGAAGGTTGATTTATGTGTGTCTTCCAACAACATCTTCTTTAACTCAATATTAAATTGTTCACATAGGCTAGACCCAAATCTCACAACTCCATCTTCATTAACATTTAACGCTAATGATTTCAGTTTTTATATAGATTCCAATTTCATTTGAGTACCCACATCATCCCTTTGATCATCTCTTACCTTCTACATAAGAGATGGTTGAGAAATAAATTTTGAAACTATTGATAATATTCATTCCTTTATTATTACCATATCCAACAATTCTAAATCTATAAATATTAGATCCCTCACAATTATAATTAATTATAAAATTTTTTGGATCCTTTATACAGAAATCATATTCCACTAGATTATATTTACTAAGATTGTAGTGGACTGAGAATTCATTGTCATTGATCAACTCTAACCATCTTCACTAGCACATATTTAGTTCTTTATATGTGAATATATAATTGAGGGTTTTTTATAAGTATATAATTCAATATTCTTCCCAAAGAGCTAATACCACTATATTTTCAATGTAAAGATCAATGCATCCAACTACAGTTCAAGTGTTGGGTAGTTATATCCATGAATATTCAACTACCTTAAAGCATAGGCTATGACATTGTCATTCTACACTAACACAGAACCCAATCCATTCTACAAAGCATCACTGAATACCAGAAATAGTTCTCCACTTAGGGGCATTGTGTGAACTGGGGTAGTGATATGACTCATTTTCAGTTCCATGAATAAATCTTCACATTCATCATTCAAATAATTTTTTACTTCCATCTGAGTTATCTTGGTTCAATAGGTTGACAATCATGGGAAATTAATCACAAATCAACGATAATACCAAACTAATCAAAAGAAACCTTTGATATGTGTCATAGATGTTGGCCTTGACCATCCCTCACATGTATCAATATTGTATTTGTCAAAATATGTCACATTTATTATAGATATATTCCAAAAGAATGATATTTCCTTCAACTAGTCCTCACATTTCCCCAAATTTTATGTACTTGGTGTAAGGATTATTCTTGTTCAAGGTCATTAGAATAGTCCCCAAATTTATGTCATGATCCTCATTAGTTTAAGAGTATATTCAAATACCATATATAATGAATATCACAATTTTTTGGACATAATATCCAAAGAAAATATTCATCAATTCTGTGAATATTTTAGTTGAATTACTTATCATGAAATGAACCACCATGAACACATATTCCCCATACCTTTTATGAAAATAAGTCATGGGTATATACCCCTTCTTCACTATAACATGGTAATATCACGGTCGCATATCAACATTGGAGAAGCATTGTGATCCATGTAGTTGATCTATCTTGTTATTAATCTATGTCGGAGGTTATATGTTCATTTTGATGACCTTTTTGAGATAATGATAATAAAAAATGAGCATTTACCCATGGTACTTCTTGATGCAGAGAATTGGTGAAGCTATTTGGTGTATGAACCATCTATCCTTATTCTCATATAATTGGTTATTAAGATACTAAATTTACACTATTTCAATTCAATGAATTATTTGGGATAATGTAAACACCGTAGGCATATGCATGATGGAAAATCATCCACTCTGCTAGGAGGAAGTCTAAAGAATTCATCGAGAAACACATCTGAATATTCCCTCACAATAGGCATGTCCTAATGACAGTTCATTCCATAAACACAATAATTTGTGTGATATACTCTTTCCCATAGGGAAATAACTTCTTTGTTTGATATGATAGTGCTAATAAAGATTCTTCATCTCCCTTGCACTTGTACATTATTGGGGGTTTATTCAAAATATTGTGATTGATTAATTTCTTGTATAAATTTGTGTTCTTATATAAAGGATAAGCCATTCCAAGCCTAGAATTGCATCAAATCCCACCAAAGAAAGTACAAAAAGGTCTTTTGGGATGTTAATCTCACAAATTGGGATATGGGGGGAGTTATATATATGGGATGAAATAACATCCATATATTTCATATTCAATGATAGCACTACATCGTTGATTTTTTGTGTTTGGGGAATAGTTATACTAAGCATTCATGATATGAAGCATGCATAGATCATGGGGTGATAACCATACCATTCACTTTATGATTCTAGTTATGACTCATTACATCATTTAAAATAGACATAAAGATGAGTATTTTTAATCTATTAAAAACATAATGGGGAATCTAATTACATTTAACGAATAACAAAAAAAATGACATTTATTTCCCTTACTTATTAATTTCTATAGGCTTCAATATATGTTATCTATAATCTGTTTCTAAACATATAATCATGTGTTCTTTTATAATGGTTCTTAATGAGATTGTGTTTTTTCCAAAGCATATGAACTATGAGTGTTAAACTAGGTGCACTGTAAGGATCATTTTCATGTACCAGGTTACACCGAGTTAGGCCAAACACACCTTGTCGAAGTTGTTATCCCAAAGTACATATGTTCTATAACTTTGTACATTACAGTTTCCATACATGGACAGATTTTTTTTAATAAATCACTTTATCTATACTAACAAAAATTTAGGGATGTTTTCTAATACTTATTTTTATCTTTAAGGCTCTAAATAGTGTTTTCTAATCCAAATCCCTTAAATAAATAATCTATTACTCTAATACCAATGGTACCAACCTTCTTTTTTTATTTAACATTAATTACTAATTTATTAAAAAAAAATACTACAGTTAAAAAAATTGAATATTTTGATGTATATTATATTTGGTAATTGGGTACATAACATATCATCATGAATAAAGAATACAAAAATATTATTGAGAAAATCCTTAACATTATTCTAAAATAACATCGATTTGAAAACAGTGCAGGATAACCAAGGGACATACATAATAATGGGGTAAGATATAAATCACATTATTTAAATAAAAATGTAATAAAATGTAAAAAATAATACAGGTTATAGAAGAGGCATAGAAATATTTCAAAAAATGATTAGTAATTATAAACATAAACTATGAGAGATGATGTAGAATGATGATCAGGATATTAGAAATGTGGAAACAACATAAATCAACGCATTATAAACATAGATCAAGGATATGATGCCAAGAAATCATAGTATAAAAAATCACATAATGTAATCAGGTTTAGTCCATATCCCAACATGATGTATCATGGTATTAAACATTACTAAATCCATTTGTGTTATATATAATTCCATGTGCACCAGTCATTTTCATTTCATTCTAATGCTTAAGTGTACCACATGGGTCATACAACATGAATTCATTTCTCCACATAATTTATTCCCTGGTCAAAATGTTTGGAATAAATATATTTAATTATGCAATAACAAATTATAAGTGTATAAATGTGAACTCCATTAATATAAAATGAGCATGGTATTAACTAAGCATTTTTTTTCAGGAAAGTCGTTGAGAAAATTTAGAAGCATAATAAGTTCACAAAATGTTTCATAAATATGGGTTTATGACATATGGTTGGTTATATCAAAAAATATAAATAATTTGGGTAGTAATAGTGATATATGGAAACATATCACAACATTATAAATTATAAATTTAAATTATTTTTTATTTAAGAGACTTGAATAAAGAAAATAATCATAACTATATTTCTACATGGTAAGTGGTCTAAAAAAGACCATGGAAGGATTAATGTGAGTGGAAGGAAACTATACTCATTTATAAATAAAATTTGTAGTATTGGGGAAATGTAATTACATATCCTTGAATAAGAGAAAGGAGATTCATTAACATAAAAAAGATCAAGATAAAAATGGAGAGAAGAAGATCTCTTACATCTGTGTGTGACTCCAAATGCATTAGAGGGGAATCATGATATCTCAAGTTCTCATTGGGAGGAAACTAGAGAGCGTTTGTAAGATTATTGATGTGGTCCAAGGTGTTTCGGTGTGTATAAATGGGAGATTGGCTGGTTTATATATAAAATGAGGGGGATTTGCTTATTATTTAGGGTTTGAACTCAACATAATAAAATATCAAAAAAAATGATAACCATATCATGGGTTTTTACCACTGTTTCATCCCAATTTTAGTGGTGTTTTTATTTGAGATGTTCATGGTCCAAAAATATTTAAATAATTTGCTTTCCTATGTAGAGGTGAGTCATGATCTTAAGGAAATGTTTTCAAAAACATAAAATATATTATTTGTTTTTGAGGATTCATAATGACTTGCAATCATAAATAAAATAAACTTAAAATAAAATTACTTTATTATTAAAACATTTATTTGGTCATATATCTAATTTATAGAAATTAATATATCACTTTTGTGTCTTTATAATAACATAATACCTAAAGTATATTTATACAATTACTACATTGTACCTGAAAATTGGATTGTCTCAGAATATTTTGAAAAATTCACCATTTGATAATTTCAAATTTAATATCCAAAAAATAAATATAATTTTATGTAAATAATTTTCTGAATATTTTAATTTTTAATTTCAAAATAAATTTGACATTTATTAAGAAATTATACATATTTTACAAAAATAGTTTTTGAACCCTTATAAAAATTACATTTGACTTCATAAAAACTATATGATGTTTTATATTTCCTAAACTATATTTAGTTATATTATTATGATATTATTTATTTCAAAAAAAATTTAACTCATAAATTCATTAATTTAATTTGAATATGAACCAAAAATATAATATTTTCTTTGTGATATCAAATTAAAAATAATTAACAAAGTAATAATAATATAATGATAATATATTCATTATTCTATAAAACATAGAGTACATATTACTATTTATAGTCTATTAAGTACATATTCATTTAATATTTTAGAAAACACCTTAATAGTAAGGTGTGTGATGTTAGTACTTTCATGAGGTGGTTTGAGGGACATAGTCTGGTTTGTGATCTCTATGTGATTGAACTTTTCCTGTGAACAGTTCCATTGATGATTAAGTTATTGGATCTCCCCTTGAGATTTCTCTAGAGAATATCCCATAAATTCCACCTCCCTTATATGTTCTGATAAATGGACTTCATATGGTACAATCCTGCTAGTTGAGGTTATCATATCCTTTTTTGTGTCAATTGTATTTGATAAAACCAAATATTTATATTAATAATGTGATCCATGTTTAATACCAATAATATCAATGATAATGATTCATAACCATTAATTAAATCTGATAAGATATAACAAAAGGAATGAGTTAAATGTGTTTTCTATAACCATATTACATAAAAATTATTTAAATAAATTGCAAGATAAATTTATTGTATAACATAACGAGCCCATTTATGTGAATGACTGTTTACCACAATATCAATTTTTATCATCAAATCTAGAGTATATCTTTTATTTCATGGTTCCTAATTCATTTCAACCCTATAAAATATTAATGGATATTTTATTATACCCCATTTAAGTAAGTCAGTATATTCATGTAAGGGGGCACATTCAATGAAAAAATTATCAACGATCCATCTACTATACGATCAATCTTCTTTTTAGGACAATGATCAATGAATTCCACTTAAATATACATCTATATCAATATCAATTTTGAAAATATTAGGTAACGCTATATATAAAAAGTAAATCCTCACAAGTGGTGTATTCCAAACTGGTAATAAAAAGATGGAAAATTTAAAAGGAGGATTATGTTTTTCCCTTACTTAATATGAAGGGAACATTAAATAATACTATAACTTGAATGATGATTTGGATCCTTTAGTTTGATACACATTACATAATCTAGTTGGAATCATAAAATGAAATAATATTTATAGGAACACTAAACAAAAATGAGTATGATGAGTATAAACTCTTTAAAACTATTAATATCACCCAAATCCAACAAGAATTATTGAACAACCAGCCTAATAGGGAGACCAAAGAACTATAACTTACTCCAATTATATCATTACAACTTACATAGAGAGAATAAAAAAATGATAAATGGAATGGATTTCCTATATCAAACACACATCCTGATGTTTTTGATCCTAAATAATCATATTATAGGACTACCCAATTGGAAATTTTGTTATAGAAGGTAATGTGATTCACTTTTAGTTTACATATGGGATATGTCCCAATCTAGTGAAAGTCACACATTGAGGACAATATTTCAGTACTTGTGAATCAACCTCAATAAGAGTTCATTTTTTGATAAATTAGGATTGAATACTTCCATCTAACTAACTTCAAGTTTAGAGAATATATATATCTAATTCAATGGATTTTTACAATCAAAATCCACTTTTTGAGATAAAAACTAAAATAATATTTGAAAAATTACTCCATGCCAACTCGAGGAACATATAAATAGTAGGAATAAGTGAGATTATCATTTAATGATATTTTCACATCCTCCAAAAAAGAATATTCTATGAATACATATTAATTTATTATCCTAGACTCTATTGAGCATATAATAGATTGAATGAAATCCATTGATGTTTATCATAAAATAGTGCGGCTAGAAAAGAAGCCTTATCATGAAATGTAACACTTGACTCCTCCTCCAAACTTATGCAATACAAAATTTCCGTTATTCAACATTTTCAATGATATAGAACAAAAAAAGTTTATATTTCACATCAATACATAACATTGAAGGGAACATCAGACTGGTATATACTGGTAATACTCTTGTGCTTAATGAAAACATTGGAGTTGGGTATATTTTTCTAGTATAATGTTATACCATTTGGATCAATAAATAATAGGAATAATCTGGGGTGATTTTCATTGACCATTCCATATATAGAAAAATTAATGGGAAATCAATTGCCTATTATATTTCCACCAATGTAGAAACGATAGAGTCTTGGACTACACCACCATGTAAGTGAAACTGATTTACTCCTAGAATAACATGCCTCCTCGAGAATAGATATGAGATATTTTCATAAATAATCAATATTATGTTTTTCAAATAATAGAAAATCAATTTTGTTAAAATAGTTCCTTCCAAGTCACTGTTAATTGGGTTTAATTCTCTAGGAAAATTATTTTATGAAATAAATATAATGCCCATTTGAAACCACAATCATGATTTATGAAACATGGTAAATATGTGATTTAATCTACCATTTAAAAAAATTATGTCAACCATAACATATATGATTTCCAAACTTAATTTTTTTTTCTGTATTTGATTAAAATTGATTGAAACTAAAACTTCATTGAGATCGGAATTAGGGTAATAATACCTAATAGTCTAATGACATTAAAATCAATTACTTCATTCAAAAATGTCTTGGTTACAATATTAATTATCCCAAAATTATAGAAGAACTAAATTAAATTTCCATTTTCAAGAAAATAAAATTATGTTTTTCTAAAAAATATCGCGGACATCTAACTCATAGAAAAACTATTGTTGAAATATTTTCATGTTTGATACATATTTATTGGAATAATGATAAAAATGATCAACACTAGAATTGTCATGTATATAAATCCCCTAATACATGTTTCTTGTGTCTCCACTACCCCACCCTATGAAAATTAATAGTGAAAAAAATTCCTACCAAGGAATGTGAAAAAATAAAATGACTAGATTACTATGAAATTATAGATCTGAGAAAATTTAATACACTGGGAATGTTTAATAACATGATTTGTGGCCAATATTATTTTTTTGATCTCTAGGACACTATGTTTATCATCACATAATTAAAAAATCATTGAAATAATTCTCACCAATGAATGTCCTAGGATTAAAACTCATTTTTAATAATAACGTTGGTTTAATCCCTATATGATTTCCAATCACTATCAATGGGATGGTTGGAATCTTCCACCTATTAAAATTCTAATCATATGATGATCATGAAATGGAATTATTATAGTCATTAAACCAACTGATTTCTTCACAAATAAATTTCATTAATATAACTATTTTTTCTTTTGAATAATTGTCTACATGGTCACAATGGTAGTAGATAATGTGTATGATGAGGTCAAAATAGACCCCAATGACAATGAATCACGATAGCTACAACAATATAAATAGTTGATTCATAATTAAACTCTCTATTATTTCCATAATGAAAATATATCTGGTCCTAAATCAATAAATTTTACTTGGGAACTAACTACACTATAACAATGCCTTATATATATATATTGTTTTGCGATTATAGTTGAAAAACTGGGTGGATGAATTATCCCAACCTAAAGATTGAAAATGTCTCCCAAAATTTATTATTTTAAGGAGATTGTAGAATAGTATTTTTCATAAACTATTCTTAATTCTAGGGAATGACATCATAATAAAAAGCATGGAAACATATTTTGAATGAATTTCTGCATGAATAAAATTTATAATGTTTTTTCCAAAATATTAACAATGGATTACTAAAATCATAAAAAAGGCTCAAGGATTCTATATTTAGTATCTTTTATAATCCCAGATATTTATTCATTCAATACATAACAAGAAGTTATCATCTATTCTACGATACATTTTGATATTTACCTCATGGAAATATATTTGGATGTTTCCATATATGTGAACATAAGGGCATCATACATTTCTAGAAACACTGAAATTTTCAATTTCTATTTATTCCTTGTGGACAATGGTTCTATTATCAATTATAGCCCATATTTAACACGATGATGTCTTGACCATTGTAAATTTGGACTCTCTCCCCCAAACATGTTAATTTAAGGGTTTCATAAGATTTATTAGAATAATCACATAAGTTTAAAGAATGGGACATACTTTAGAGATAAAATATCTAACTCTGAGTTATTAGTGGTTCACAAAGAAAAACATTTCAACCTATTTTCATGAAGTACATGCCAAAAACATAAAATTTGTTTGATAATATTAGATAGGGTTAAATTATAGGTTTTTTATAAAAAAAAATTTGGATATTACCTTGATAATAATGATGGTTGAAACTACAGAATTCATTTTAGGCAAATTTCCACAAAATTCAATGTATGAGACTCATGTAGACAACATATTTCATGTTTGAGAACAATGTGTATACATTTCTGAATAATATAGTGGATGTATTTCGATGTTACAAAAGGCTTATCCATGTTATGGATATCTGTGATACCCCATCCAAGAGTTTTTGTTGGATTTCCAAGATAGATTATAATAATGTGTTGAAGCATTAGAATTCAATTTATATGTTTCATTCGAGAACATTTTGGGGGATCATCATATCTTGATGTCTATATTTTTTTTTGATTAAATTTTATTAGTCAGTTATCCCAAAAGTATAAATGGATCAACATTTATGCCTCTCAAAAGACTAAAAAATATTATAAAGTGATTTTTCTCTCCTTAGCTATAGACATGTGCCAAGGTCCTACGCAAAGGGCCAATGCCAAGGACCTGTTCCCTATACAATCACTATTGACCTCCACCAAAGACCTTCACCATGTACACAGGACAAGAACCTATGTGGATTAACTCCTCGCCAAATTTTACAGATTTATATATAAGTAGGACCCATGGTCTCTTAGTTATTATGATTAAAAACCCAGAATACGCACGATGTTCTTACTGACCAACACCTTTGACTATTTACCCTAATATTTCCTAGGTAGCTATCTAAAACCCATGAGAGGATAAAATTAATGGGGATATTTATGATTGAATTCCATTTAGGGCCTAAAATATATGTAACATGTTTTAGGACCATGATTCTATAAAAGGAAGCCATATAAGAAATGTCCCTTCCTTTACCATGGACATGCTTGTAAAACATAATAAGACACCATAGGAGACATAAGATGCATAGGCTTATGACGAACCCAAAGGTTGTTTCCCCAATAGTGCATTTCCAAAGGAATCTCTAGTTCACGCAAGTTGTTTCCCCCATGCCCGAATCATTTTTAGTACCTCACAGACCCTACTTAGTACACCAGAATGGAAAATATTCTCTAAGAACCTATGATAGAAAAACGTAAGGCCTTATTCCAAGCCACAAATGGAAGGGTATATACATCATTCATTCTCTTTTCTTGAAAGGGGCCAGGTTGAAGACTATTCCTAGATGTCCTGACTTAGAAACCCTTTGGAAATGGCACATCTATATGTGTCTCATTTGGATGTGTATTTATACGGTTAGAGGTGTCCCACAATTTTTTTACCAAATGGTTAGGATTTTTGGGGAATATGTTAATTTATATATATATATATGGTCATGAAAGACCATACCCTGGGGATGGTATTGGGGAGATCTTAGTCTCAGATATAAGTTATAAGACCATGTCCTCAACTCCATATCTCTCATATCTGGAGCATCCAATTTCAAGAAGGGATGGAGAGGATTGCACTTGGTTTTCCTCCCAATATGTAATGACATTTTACTCCCTCTCTACTTGACCAATTTTAGGAAACCCCTCCTAGAGTAAGAAACTTTCAATTATTTAATGAGGTTTTATTCTAACTCATATCTGCCTATGAATCCTCCACATTCATTCGATACTCATTTTCCATACATTGGACTAATTTTCGGGTGATGTTAATAGGGGAATGTGTCATATCCCAAGCCTCTTCTTCCACAGCCCAAGACACATCCACCATAATAATAAGGGATATAGGTGGAGGGTAAAATCAATACCCCATAAATCTCTGTTTGGTATTTGCCTCCATTTGCACAAGTAGAGACAATAAGGTTATGTGGTGGTCCAGATTGGCCACTTTGAAACACCTTAAGATTTTGTGATTTATTTTATACAGAATTATTTTATCTCAGTGATATTTTTAATTTCACATGTTACTGGAAATTATTATTTATTATATGTGTTTGTGTGTGAGTGTGTGTGTGTGTGTTAAAACACTATTTCAAACATTACTTTCACACACAATATCCAATTGTCTTGTGCTACACACAATACCAACTTGGCTTGTGCTAAAAGCAACAACAACATGATGTATCATGCACTCAACATTGAGTTTCTATGAATCAACTATATGTATATATATATAGAATTAAAATATATAATTATAACCTTTCCATTTAACATAGATATATGAATATGAATATTTTATATAATTTCTTTTATAATTAAACATATTGATAATGATATATATTACTTTTGGTAAAGTCCTTCTATGTTTAAAAACATAATTTTCTTGAATGAAAAACATATAATAATTAGAGCTATTTGAGAAACATTTAGAAATTAAATTTGATAAAATAAACATCATTTATGAATTCTAAACATCAAATTTATTTAAGGGTGATTTATTTGTTTTATTCTGAAATGATTCAATTTTTTATGAATAGTGAACTATACAACATAGTAGTTAAAAAATTTCATTTAAAGAAATATTTTTACATTTAATTTACATTAATTTCACTGTAGATAAATAATAAATATACTAATCCAATTTAGTCCATTATAATAATTTTTACAATTGAATTATATATAAAAAATTATTGAACATTTGAAGATCTCTTTTACCCACCTTCTAGAAACATTTTTGGGATTAGTAGTAAACATAATCTTACCTCTTCTATGAATTAAATTTTAAAAAATGGTAATAATTGGTTGTAGTCAGGATGAAAATTTGACCTAACAGGGTCATAATAATTTTTTATGAATAATTAGTTTTATATTTTATTTAACACGGTAAAATTTAACTATTGTAATTAAAGGTAAAAGTAATATTAAAATAAAATAATATTACCCTAACAAATTCCCTAATGTTATTGAATATTTTATTTTAGACCCAAATCAACTATATGTCAAAAATATGATACTCTTTATTAGACGTGTGTCAAATTAGTATATCTATTTAAGTTTATTTAAAGTATAGTTAAAATATTCATATTCAAACATTAAAATATGATTAATTTTTTATATAGCGTTATATACATGATAAATCAGAGTATAATTATTAATTTTAAATATAATAAATTTATCTTTATCATGGTTATTTTTTTAATATTTGTAGAAGAAATAACATAATTAATGTTTTTTACAATAAAGATGCAGCAATTGTTTAATTTATTGAGATATAAATTAAATGATATTAATAATATTAAAATAAATATAATTAGACTTAAATATTTTATTACACTAATTTTATAAATAAATTAGGTATTTTAGTGATGTATTGGAACAAATATTCTGAATCTATCATGTAGGTTTGATATTTTTAAAATTCAAATATTGAATAATATTAAAATGGAAATAAATGATACTTTAAAATTAATAAAATTTTATTAAAAGATATAAATGTTATAAAAAAATAATTTTCAGTCAAATAACTTTTATAGTGTTAAATATGTTGTAAATTATCAACTTGGTGTTCGTTTATCATCTTTTCACAACAATATTTACACTTTAGTATAAAAAGACTAGAAGACACACTAAGACTTAAACTGTTTAACTAATAGTCTAATTCAAACGATGTGGTTAATTTTATAACCAAATAATAATAAAATTAATAGTTGATGGGATTTAGAATAATCCATATCTTATAATAGAAATAAATCACTTCTTATCTTTTTGAAATTGAAAATAAATATATATAAAATTACTATTATTAAATTTTATGAATGTTCCCCTCACCTCTCAAATAGAAGGGAAATTCTCTTTATCTTTAATTAACATATCCAATTCCTTTTCACATGGCCAAACAATGACCATTTCCTCTCCTAACCTCCTTTAATTAATCATAAAGGCCATAAATTCGGTAGAAACCCAACATAAGGAGTCCTTTTGTTCAAATCTATATGAGATAATCGAAGAAGATATAATTGTTTTACAGATTAAATTTAATTTATTTTCATCTTATACTTCCACATTCTATGTTGTTTCCCTACCAAAGTATGAAATCCTGAATATAATATAATATGAGATTTATTTATGAATATGTAAAAACCATATTCACCTTTTTATCCCTCTTATGAAAAAGAATACCACCACTCGTGTGTACATACATCTTACTATCTCCACACAGTGGTGTAAACTTTTATTCATGTATACTATATTTATATTTGTCTAAATATGACATTAAAGGATTTAAATAATAAATATGACATAATATTCTGTCTTTATAATTTATATTCACTCCAATTACCTTCCCATTACAAATATGGAATGATATCCTTGCTCAGGCATTCTTACGTCTTACCATCCCCACAACGTGATGAGATTCATTTTCAACGTTCACCATTCAAAGATGATTATAAAATACATATATATTATTAATAAGTATTAAATATAAGACATAATAATTATACTAGAATAATATATATATATATATATGTATGTATGTATGTATATTACATTCAGTTATTTCCATTCAGTATGATAAGAAAATAGAATCCCCATTCATGTGTATTTACGACCTACCGTCTCCCTGAACGGTGGATTCCATTTCATATATCTATATTATATATATATATATTCTTAATATAAATGATATATAAATCATTATATACATTCTATATGTAATTAAATCATGATCTTGGTAATACGTTCAAGAACAACAAGTCATAACAAATAAGATAAAGAAAACCATTATTACCCCAAATGTTGCTTTATTTTTGGAATTATTAATATACAGACAATATAAATCCATAAGAAATCACATATGATATTAAAAATATTATTATGATTTTATTATAATTTAATAATTTGTGTAAACCCATTATACTGGAGTTTCAGACACATATGGATAGTATTGGACTTAATGTATGGGAGTTCTTTCTCACTTTTCATTTTTATTACTTATAATTCATGTTTAACAACATTTTATTGTTTTTTTTGTATGTAAATCTCATATTATATTTCATATCTAAAACATTTTTATCTTCATGGTATTTAAATATTCCTTTTAACATATTGAGAACATTATTTGAATGTTCAAAGTGGTATAGGATTCTTTGAATATTTAATGAAATAATCATTTCTCCATTTCAATATTATAGGTATTATCATAAACATGTATTTATTTATATATATATATATTATTATAAACAATTTTTTTTCAAATTTTATAATTCCATTCAAATGTTTTCAAAAATATTATTTTTTTGGTTTTATGTTGGGATTTTTGTCTCTCCTTTATTTATGAGAGTCACTTGCCTTATACACTACTTGTTTCTTCAAAATGGTGTATATACTGCCCATGAATGACTTTTTTGAGTATTATATAAAATAATATGATATTTATATATTATAATTATTTGTTTCATACATGGGGAATATGATTCTAGTAATTATAATGTGATGTGTATTGATTTCAAAATCACTCCAATATTTGGGATTATTTCATTTTATGTCTCCATTGGGAAAACATTATCAACCATTTCTATGTTTTCTAAAAAAAATCACAAAATTCTTTCCTATTCTCCAAGGAATTTTTAATGTAACTATATCAAATTTTTGACATTTTAATGCATGATTTTGTAGGAACATTTCTTTCATTTTCTAAATGATGTACTTCTTTAATTTCCCAAATAATGTACAAGTATAATTTTTTCAACTTATACGGCATGAAGATATTTTTATACTTTCATGACACCTTATTACAGTGAATCCTCCACTACAATTTTACAATGTTATTTTTGAATAAACTGTTTTCTTTTAAAATTTTGTGGCATTTAATGAAAGGAAAACTATTTCAACAAAGAAGGGATATTTTCCTCATGAACTTTTTTAAATAAACATCATGATTCCATTATGTTTTTTTAATATGGTTTCAATTAAAAGGGTTATAAAAATGGTTTATGTTTAAATATGTGATTTTAAGGAAAATTTATGTTCTAACAGATCTTTCAAAATCCTTCCCCACCTCTGATGACATAAGTTTTTATAGTTAAATAGTACCATTAATATTCTTCCTTCAAATGGTTTTTGTTTTGATGGGGTGATGTTTAAGAAATAAACATATTTTCATGTGTTGTGATTTTGATGAAATAATTATAAAACCACAAACATTTCAATAGTTTATGATATGATTACATGTTTATAATTTCCATTTTATTCCTGTAGTTATGATATGTTTTTTATAATATTGGGCCACATATATGTATGATTTTATTATGATATGGGTGGGACCTATATCACTCTCTAAGGCATTGGATAATTAATTATATCTCATTACATATACTAAAATGGAGTTACGAGGGAACCTTGACTACTAAGATAGATATGTTAGTGAACTGTGACTACTAATATGATATGAGGTGTGATCTCATGCTACAATGATTTACAAGGGTGTTAACTATGATAACATTGATTGTATGAGGAGTGAAATCGTGCTACTTAGATGGACATGGGGGTGAACCTTCACCCCAAATGTGGTATGGGGAGTGAACCCATATTACTAAAATGTTCATTGAAGTGATACCTTGGATACTTTGTAAATTTTTATATGCTTATCTACCATCATAATTCCATATTTTATTCATATATAAATAATTATTGATATATGATCTTTATTTCCTTATCATTCATGTCTTATGAACATCCATTATTTTTTTCCATGATTCATGTATATGATCATTGTTAGGAAGGGTGTGATCTTCTATTTTCATGTTCATATTCTTATACAATCATTCTCATGGTTATTCTTACATATCTTTCTTTGCTACCCATTCAAAACATTTGAACGCACCCCTTTCTTAGGATTACTTTCACTAAGTAATGAAGAACGGTTTTCGGTAGATGTACTAAAAGTGGATATTGTTATGGGAGATATTGAACATCATTCATTGGGATAATAGATATTGCTTCCATGATTCTAAAGACACTAAATTGTTATAGTCCTCATGCATGTATTATTATAATATACTGAATTTTCTTCTAAAATGATGTAATATACATTTAATGTATGCTTGGGTTGCTATAGTTGGTATCAGAGGAGTGTTTTAGTAAACCATTCGAATCTATGATGTTAAAAGTTTAGTGATATCCCTAGTGATATTTTTAGGGATATATCTAGGGAAGTTTTTAAGGATAAGACTATGAATGATTTAATGTTTAGGAAAATTTCATGGGAATTTGGTAAAGCATAAAGTGATTGGTTTCTAGGAAATACATCCATATTTCAATACTAAATGGGGATATGGCTCGGGAATAGAGATACCCAAGGGTAACAACTCCGACAAGAATTTTTGAGGGAAACTTAGCGTAATCGGGTATACGAAAATATGTCTTGCTTCAAAACTACTCTAACACTCTTAAGGTATATGTATTGTAAATTCACAAACTCTTAATGAATAATTATGTAGGATATATATATATGTTTTATATTAGTAACATAGGATGAATTGAGGGTGTCATAAATTAAGAAAGGTGTTATTATTTAGAAATCCAAGAATTAAATCTTTTGGTGACTACGTGGTTTTCTACTATGATAAGTTACACTCACACTATGAGTATAGTTTTAATCAACGTAGGGAACCATAAGGAACTAGATTAATTATGAATGTGATGGATAATTATTCTATAAGAGGTAAATAGGGATAATCACTAGAGTGAAATATGTTGTTATCATGGATAAATAGATTTTAATGAACATGATTAAAAACATCTACCTGAACTAACTCTCAAACTCAGAAAGGAGGAGAAATAAGGAGATCACTGAATGTTCAAAAAATATAGACCATTGAGGAGAAAAGATTTGGTTTCCTTTATGTCAAGAATGTGGAAAAAATAACCTAAATGAATGTCTTAGAGGAAAAAGAAGATGTTTTGACTGTGGAAGACAATAACACAAGGCAAGTGATTACAAGGGGAAAATGAAGAGTTTGGTTAATGTAATGGATTATAATATTTTCCTACCTATGATATCATCAATGAGTATGTGATATAAATTTGGAGAAAGTGGTCATTATGAAAACCATTTCCACAAGAATAAGGTTCATGAAGAATATCATCAAGGTGGTTTTAGTAATGGTTGCATTATGTATGATGATAAGACTATGGATGAAATGCGAATGAAAAAAATAATTATTGTCGATGGTTTATGAATGAATTTAACAAGGTATTTATGTAGTATGATTCCAAATTTATGAATTATGAAATATATAAGGATTGTTCAACTTATGATTTTCACTTAGGATTTAAAATAATATTATAAATGTACGTTGTGGAATGGTGAAGTGATTTAATGAGAATGTGATGTTTTGACTAAGGTAAGGAAACACTTAATATGAACATTACGTTAAGATAATGTTTCATGGATAAAGATGTGTTGGATATGATTAAGTAATTTAGATAATATTGATTAACTTTTGACTAATTGGGGATTTGTTGATAGGTGATTTATAATATAAACAATGTCGTTTACAACATTTAAGGGAATAAGGAATATATCGAATATACTTTGTAATAAAGAACAATGATTGTTTTCCAAATGTATATATGGTAATTCAGGTAGTTTTCAAGTATCAAGAGAATATATGATAAGGGTATTAACATGTTTGGAATGTGAAAACCATGATCTGAATTGTGATATATAGGGTATCAATGTTAATCTAATTCCATGACTCTCTTTCTAATGTTTTAGACTTGTTTTATCCATTATAAGGGTTATAAGGTTAACCATTCATGAAATGTTTATATTAAACATATATGGAAGTATTTGGGAACTAATTTTTCTAAATACCGTGGATTAAAGGCTAATAAGTGATTATGTTATTTTTAATGATTTATATACTATATATTATATTAGTTTTGTATTAATATTAGGACATTGTGTATTTTAGGTGACAGCCAATCAATTTTGGCAAGACTGCGGGTCTTAAACACAAGAACAAAGGGCGATAAGGGTTCCATGCCTACCATAATCCTATAAGATTTATTGGTTTATGTATAGTTATATTTTTTGAATAAATATTTATGATGAACTAGTTGTATTATGTTTATTTTTATAGATTAATTCATATTGATTTTGTAGAGACAAAAATTTATACTTTTTATTCATTTATGGGCCTTAAGATCTATAAAAAGTGTATTTTAATTCTTTAATGATAAATGTTAATTTTTGGAAATTAATTATATGAGGTAATGGATGAATTAGAATTTTTAAACATAGAAACCTATGAATTAAATCCTGTTTATTGAAATTTATCCATAATTACTCAACAATCTGAAAGTGATTCATAAAATATTGTCCAAATACTATAACTTTTGTTGAACAAATGGCTTCTAGAATCCTCACAAATTTATTTCTTTGAGGCCCAAAACCTTCAATTGATCATTTATTTGGTTTTTATTGATTACCTATATAAATATATATATATTTAATTATTTATTCTTTTCCTCCATGTATAATCGTTACTCCCAACATGTATTCTCCTATTTTGAAACACAATAAAATGTTAATTTGGGTAACTATAACTGTTCCAAATCCCCCCTTTTATGTGAAGGTTTAGTATCCAATTTTACAATTTGGGTTATTATGAATGAAACTATCAAGTATTAATCCTTTGACAACCCAGATGAATTTTGAGGGAGAATTTCATTTTATGCGGGGTAGAATGTAACAACCTGAGATTTTGTGAATTATTATTTTTCAAATTATTGTATATTTTTGATATTTTTTATTTCACGTGACACTAGAAAAAGTTATTCTTATATATATAAATATATTAATACACTATTTCAAACATTCTTTTCACACAAAATACACAGTTTTCTTGGGCTATATAGAATACTAATTGGCTCTCTCAACAAGGAACATCGACATGGTATACGATGCACGCAACACTTATTTTATTTAATAAATATTAATACACACACATATATTGAATTAAATTATATAATTATAATTTAGTTATTAAACATTGTTATATTTATTTTAATATTGTCTAAAATTGTTATATATATATATAAAATATTGATAATGAAAGATGATTTTTTGTAAAGTGAATATATGTTTAAAAGAATCATTTTCTCGAATGAACCACTTCTAATAATTAGTGTAATTATAGACACATTTATAAAATAAATTTGGTAAAATAAACATCATTTTCAATTTCATAACATTGAAATTTTTTAAGAGTGAGTTATTGGTATTTTTCTGAAAAGTTTCAATTTTCCATGAATATTGAAAAATACTATATGGTAGTTAAAAGAGTTTCATTTAAAAAAATATTTTTACATTAAATGAAATTAATTTAACAATAAATAAATTATAAAAATACCAATTCAATGTGGTTCATTGGAATTATTTTTACAATAGAATTATATATATATAATTTTTGAACTATTGAACTTCTCTTTTACCGGCCTTCTAGCCACATTTTCAAGATTGGTATTAAAAGTAATTTTACCACAACTATGAATTTAATTATAAAAATTGAAATTCCAGGCTGTAATGAAGATTAAAAATATGATCTAATAAGGTGAATATAATTTTGGTTGAATTGTAACTTATAATTTTTTTTGCAATGGTTAAATATAAATTGGGTAGTTAAAGGAAAAAATGTTTTAATAATATAGAATTACCCAAAAAATTATCCTACTATCATTGGATATGTTTTTTTCCACACAAAACAATAATAAGTCAAAATATGATCTAATTTAATCTAGTTGTGCTAGATTAAGACATTTATTATATTTTATTTAAAGAAGTGTAAAAAGATTCATATTCAAATTTTTATTACAAAATAATTTTTATATAGGGTTATACATGATTCCAATTAAACTATAATTATTAAAGAAAACTATATTAAATATACATTCATCATGAAAATTTATTTTTAATTTTTAGATATGAAATTACCTATTTAAAATCTTTTATACTAATAATGCAGTAATTGATTAATAAATTGAGATATTAAATAAATTATATTAATAATATTATAATTAATATAATTTGAATTAATTAATGTCATAAAGTTTTTTTATAGATAACTTATCCAAGTCAGTGAAATATTTTAAGTATTGGTTCGATGTTATCATGTTGTTTTGAAATTTGAAAAAAACTAAAAAATTGAATAGTATTAAAATTAATATAAATGATACTTTAATATAAATAATACTTTATTAATTGATATAAAAGTCATAAAATTATGATATTCATCTAAATATCTTTTATATTGTTCAATATGTAATAAATTAACCACGTGGGGTTTTTGTTTCAATTTTTAGTAACTATATTAACCCAATAGTGTAAAACTAATTTAAGAATGAGTTAGAGCTAAACTTTTTAACTAAGTTTAAAATCCAAAATATAAGGTTATATTTACGCCATAAATATGTTTAAAATTCATTATTTTAGTGGATTTTGACTCATCCACATATTATCCTACAAATAAATAACATTGTATCTATTTTCAATAGCACAAATAATTGTAATAAATTAATATTAAAAATTTTCTAAAAGTGCCCCTCACTTCTCTTATAAAAAGGCACTTATCCTTCTCTATAATTCACACCAACAATTCCCTTTGGTTGGACAAAACCTGGACATTTCCCCTACCAGCCTTCCTCACATTATCTATAAATTTATTAATATTATCCCCCATCTGTAAAACATTACATAGTCTTGATTTAAGTCAACTGTTGTCAACTATTCACTTCGAGGATCTTTTCAGTTTTAGAGATTTAGATAATTAGGTCATAACATATACATAACAAATTGAATATTAAAAGTAGAAAAACTTCATCCCTATTCATTTTTATCATTAAAACCAATACTCTTTAAAAAACATAACATTGTTTCATGTTTTAACAGCATAACTTTTCCTAAATACCACCCATGAATCGATTCCTCTTTATGTCATGAGAAAAACATTTCAAAACATGGGATGAAGATAGAAAGATCAATAAAGTGTACATAATTAATGAAAATTAATATTCTTGATAAACCATTTGAACCATTAAAACATTGTCATTATGTAATAATGTTCAACTTAATGAATTAAAAAAATTTCAGTGAATATAAGCTCATTCTTTACACTTTTTGTAACAAAAATAGTACCAAAAAACCTATAGACAGAAAAATATAGCATATAAAGGTAACATGGAACATAATAATACATAAATGGAATAACCAAATGGTTGACTTCCACACATATCTCTAAATGAAATACCCATACAACCGACTTCCATACGCAATGCACTAGAGGTTATAAAGTAACCACCCATCTTTGGTTTAACATGGAACCATCCGTCATTTGGTTTATCACGTAAAAAACCATCTTGGTTTATCATGTAAAACACCTAAAATTTCAAAGTACCATTATATAATCAAAATTTCAGTAATAAAATTTCATTTTCAATCACAAGAAAAAAATTTCATATTTTTAAATATTCAATCGATTTTAAAAAACTTTTAATACATTTAATAAAGATAGTTTTGTTTAAAAGTGTCCCATATAACATTGAAAAAGCTAAACAAAATTAGAGAATTATAATTTTAAAACATATTTGTCCATAAAAATAATTAATTAAAACCATTTTTAGAACATGGGAATAAATGTGAATGATTTAGAAGAATAAAACTTTAAAACTTTTAAAATGATGTTTTAGTTAAAGAGTCTCATAACACATGATAAACGCTTGAATAAAAAATATTAATGAATATCATCAAACAAAATCATAAATATCATAGAAATATATGATATAAAATTTCAAAAGTATTTTCAATACACCTTATATGATATTAAATGTACACAACCTCAATATATGCGTCAATGAAAAGGGATTGAGACTTATTCCCATACAAAGATTGAATCAATGACGTAATAATTTATCAATTGGATGATTATGTGTAGAAAAATTATATCCATGCAAAAGTAAGTGTATATTACGACATAAATAAACAAATAGTTATTCCACAAATAATCATGGCATTATATAATCAATGAAGTGTTCATAAAACCCATTCAGTGGAAATTTCGTCTATAAATTCCCTCACCTTGAATCCGACTCATAATGGACAATCGTAATGTTATTTATTGGTCGGAGTGGATACTCAAGAGGGGGGTGAATAGAGTTCCAATTAAAATTTTCTGTTAAAAATATTTCTCTTAAAATCCTCCAATTTAAAAACAAAGTTAAACTGTAGTGAATCTATACAGAGTATAAATGTTCAGTCATTTTCTCAAAGATTGATTAGGTCTCAGTTGACTGAATCTGAAGATTAAAATAACTTTTGAAACTGACTTACTGATTGACAAAAATTATAAACACTTGAGAATTTATCTATCAAAGTAGCTTTAAAATAGTTTTATATTTCAAAGTAATATCAGCGGAATAAGTATATAGTTTACTTATAGACTTAAATTAAAATGCACAGCAGAGTTAACCAAGAGGTTCAGTCTCAATCCGAGACTTAGACCTCTCAAAAATTTATATAAATTGATCCACACCCTGGATCGGGGTTAACAATAGTGAACGAATGTCCAGGACACACAGGGACCTCTACCACAGTTCTTTGTGGGAAACAAAAACAACGACCATGCCACACAAGGACCTCTTCCACAGTTTTCATGGGTAAACCAGAGTAAACAACTTTGGTTTGAGGATTTTGATATCCTCCAGTTCAGCACAGGAGTCAGTGTGTGTGTTAGATATATAGAGTACACACACAGCTCAAAAATGTAAGTATTATAATCACTAAGAGAAAATGTATGAGAGTGTAGAGAGCTCTAGTGATTGGCAGTGCAACTCTGGACTCGTTGGATTTAGCAAAAATGCTTCTAAGTCCTTCTCTGGTTTTTCCCTAGAAAACAGAGTATCATGATTCACTTCCATCACTTCCAGTGTAGGTGTTCATCTCAAGTATGTGTAGTCGTTATTGCTCTTGAGCTTCTTCTTTGAACATGTGTTCTTGATGTATATCAACGTTCTTCAAGTTCTTCTTTTCATGTGCGTGTATGGAATAATTCTCTCCCTTTTTGTATCTTCGTATCTGTTGAATATTTGTGTGTATCTTTTTGTGTTGTGTCTCTTTACTGTAGCTCGATCTTCCTTTTATTCCACGGGATCCGGAAGTAGGAATGATTACCTTTTCAGAGGTACGAGGTACGGTCTCCTGACAATCCAACAATCATCATTAAATAACATTAATTTCATTAAAAACATCAAAAATTACCGTTAGAGTTAAATACAAATTTATAGAATTTCAAACCGTTTTCATGACTATCGGTGATTCATATGATTGGTGAGACATTTTGAATATGTATTGGTTTCGGTAGAATCAGCATTGTTGTCTCAATATCGGTGTCTCAGCATCGGTGTCTCAGCATCGGTGTCTCAACATCGGTGTCTCAGTATCGATGTCTCAGTATCGGTGTCTTAGCATCGGTGTCTCAGCATCGGTGTCTCATGATCGTCGGTATCGGTGACACATGATCGTCAGTATCAGTGAAACATGATCATTGGTATCTTTTTAGATCTTCGGTACCTATCGGTGCGACCGTTCATCATGGGTGCGACCGTTCATCATCGGTGCGACCGTTCATCATCGGTGACTCAGGAAAATGACTATCGGTGAGTCAAGATGAAGAATTCTTACAAAGTGTCTGTTCAATCCATAATACTTCCAAGTCAACCATAACCATACATTGATCATAGATAAACAATTGTAGATGTGATTTAAACATATTTAGAACAATATGAACAAGATATTAAAAGGAAATAAATAAAACTAAGATTTGTGATTATTAAAATAACCATTCCATAGAGAGTTCAACAATCTCCCCCTTTTTGATAATCACAAATCAATGGCATAAATGAAGAGAGAATACAGTATTTCATTCATTATGCTCCCCCTATAAAAGGGAATATATTCCAAAAGATAAAACATGGTTAGAATAGAAACCAGAACATATATATAACTGAGGCATTCTTCACTTTCAACATTTCTCCTCCTGTGTATACATGCATCTGATAAATAGCCAGCATGGGCATTCAGGTCACCCATCCATACATGATGTATCCAGAGATGATGTATCCAGAGTTCGCATATGCATGCATGATTCACCTATTTTCCCTCCGTGATTTCTCTCCCCCCTTTGGATTATCAAAAAGAAGATATTAAAGAAAGGTAAGCAAGAAAATTTCATACCGACAATGGGTACACGTATTACAAACAAAAGTGAATAGTTCTGGAAAAACAAACACCCTATCAAAAAAAAATGACAGTAACAGCTATTTATCTGGGTGAAAGGGGGCTTTCCCTTTAGCAGTAGGAGGAATTTAAGGTCTATAAGGTTATTGGGTAGAAGGTGGAACTGGCCTTATAGAGAAAGGTGGTAGGACGACCCGAGCTAGACGAACTGTGGGTTCCAAGGTCACCTGTTGCAAAGAAGGTTGTTCTGAAGGTTGATGTTGAAGTAATGGTCTAATACTGGAAAGAGCTTGAGAAACAAACATCTGGCCAGGAGCAATATCTGATGATTTCATAGTCCCAACTGTAGAAAAAACAATGGCTTTTTCTTCCACATGAAGGTAGGGTTTTAGCAAGTGGATGAAGTCCAGAATGACTTCTCCACCATACATCATGGCTTTTTTAAAATCATCCTTATTTTGCATGAAATTTTCTAAAGTGGGGGTAAAATCTTTTAACTGCTGAACTTCAGCTTTAGAATCTTGAGTCACTTGAGGGAGTCTCAGATTATCATCCAGTACTTTAAAATGATGATTCAACTCATGATTTGTGTAGATCTTAGAAAAATAATGATCTACTTTCTCCTTAATCTCCTTTTGAGCTTTTGTAGCATCAGCCGAATACAACTGTTCTATTTTATGCACATGATCACTATGCTCTTTCATTTTCTTCAAATAATCTAAATATAAAATCTTCCCAAGAGCTGCCAGCTCTTCTCTAACAACATCTCTTAAGGTATCTAATTCTCGACCAGTGATCTTGGTCACCTTGGCATTGCCAGCCTGAGCAATAACCTGACTAATCTCAGCTTTTAACATCCTCAAATATGCTTTCTTCAAATGTTATATCCGATTTCTTAACCCTTCCATCATCCCAGATATGGTTGTTCTGAACTCACCTGACAGAGAAACAAGATTTCTGCCCAACTTCGTAAGTGTATGATTCAAAGAGGAAGCATGTATGCCAATTGATTCACTGTAATTGCACAGGTCCGGTTTGATAATGATTGCCACTCTTTGAGCCAAATCATTCATAGCATCATCAGATAAATTCAAAGGAGCAGGAGTAGGAATATGATATAACTCACTTCTCATAGTCTCCCTAACAGATTGAATCAATTCTGTCTTGAAACTATCAAAATCTAACTGAGCAACTACCAGATCAGGTCTACTTTGGGATATTAAAGGATCTGGTCTGACATCTGTTCTTTGAAAAAACTAGGAAACAAATTGAGCCTTAACAGAATCACTTATGCCTTCAAGATCCACTTCTACACCTTCCTCTTCCTCTGGGTAGTCTAATCCTATAACAGGAATACCTGGATGCTCTTCCCATTCTTTGTTGCCTGAAGGGTATATAGGTTTCCCAAAATGAGGTCGTCCAGAATTTTCAGAAGGGACTTCCTCATCCTCATCACTCACCAACTATTATGTCCTCTCAGCTTCAGGAATATGCTCTTGCTCAAGTGGTTGATGTTGAGGATCATCTTGGATCACATATTGACCTTCTAAAGGTCGAGAATCAGCATCATCATCATTACTTTCACTGTCACCGCTACTACCACCACCATCAGCATCACCCTTATCACTATCCCCACCTTCGTCATCATTAACTGATCTCTCATTAGAATTGTTTGTACTTCCAGATTCATACTCCTTATAATTTGATTCAATAGTCTCGCCTTATTCTTTATCCTCTAAAAGAGGTTCAATTTATGGTAAATTGAGAGGAGGACTTGCTGAAACAAATTCCATCCTTCTTCTCTTTGGGGTAACAGTATCAGGATCAGTCCTTTCATCAGTAGATGATTCATCCTCTTCTTCAGCATTTAGATTCTCATCATCTTTTTCTTCTTCTTCTGTTCCTTTCTTACTGGATTCTCCAGTTTCTTTAGGAGCAACCCCTTCCTCTTCTTCATCCGAATAGATCACTTCCTCACCAGGATTTAAGCTAGGATCTCTTACTTCCCTTGGTCTCCTTGGATGATTAGTAGGATTAAAAGACTCATATAACTTTTCTTCATCAACATCCCAGGCTTTCTTCCATGGGTTCCAATTGATTTTCATTCTCTTATAAATAAATTTGTTGAAAGAAAAGCTAACTGATGAGATACACTCATCTCCATCATCCACACAGCCTAAGAATTTCAGCATGGCATAAATTTGTTTAGAATAAAACAGAGCGGTAGGTTTCTTTGAAGGTTTTATCATCTCAACAATATGCTCGAAAAAATATCTACATAGATTGATCTTTTCACCATTCTTCAAAATTAAAAGTAGAAAAACATCTTGATACTGTACTGCAGCAAAATCACATTTTCTCGGACATACCTGATGTTGAAAAAATTTGAACAGGATTCGGTTCTCGCCATCCAACTCAGCAGCAATTATCCATCGTGATTCAGACTTCCCAGTCAAAAATTCCAGGGATAACTCATAAGAAATGTAATCAGTTGTGGGAGAAATATTACCAGAATAGTCCTCATATCTTCTATTGTGAGGTACTCCTAGACATTCAGCCCATTGTTTTGATGAAAATGTAATCTTTTTCCCTTTTACTATAGAATAAAAACTCGCAGCCTCTACTCCGTCCAAATATATATCCGGGTTCAAATAGAACTTGTGCACTAGCTTCGGGTAAAAGACTCTATCATTATTATAGAACCTCTCTTTCCAGCCCTGAGTTTCCAAAACTCTCAAGAGAACGGACTTGCTAGATAAAACCCATTCCGAACAAATTTCCTTTTCAGCTATAACTTCTCGTTTTTCTAGCTCCGGGTTCACAGACCTCTGTGTCGTACTGCTTGAGTCACCTCGAGCATGCTTGATAGGTGATGTTCCTTCAGATTCCATGCTCTGCCTATTTTTCTTGGCCATTTTGAGGTTTTGAGACAATCGAGAGGCTTGGAAAGACTCAAAAGGCTCGGGTTACAGAGTAGAAAGGAGAGAGTTTGGTGGGAAATGGAAGGTCAAAAGTCTATAGAGAATGGAATAGCTACGTGTCATTATTATGTATCATTTATGGTTATAGATAATAAAATCTCGATTATGTAAAATAGAGTCGTTTTTAAACATTCAATAAATAGTACGACCCAATTGGTAGCACTAGTCAACATGATAGATCAGTTTGATAGATCGGTTTGACAGATCGGTTTGACAGATCGGTTTGATAGATCAGTTTGAGAGATTGGTTTGACAGATCGGTATGACAGATCGGTTTGACAGATCGGTTTGACATATCGGTTTCACAGATCGGTTTGACATATCGGTTTGACATATCAGTTTGAAAGATCGGTTTCACAGATCTCTCATACCTAATTCTCATTTAATCGAGTTTAACGATTCATAATTTAAGGGCTTGGTGAAAATATCGGCTAATTTATGTTCAGTACCTATAAACTCAAGAGTGATATCACCTTTTTGGTAGTGATCTCTCAAAAAGTGATGTCTGACATCAATGTGTTTTGTTCTAGAGTGAGACACAGGGTTCCTTGAAAGGTTAATTGCACTAGTGTTATCACAGTTAATTGAAATAGGCTTAAAATCATATCCATAGTCCAAAAGAGTGTGTTTCATATAAAGAATTTGTGCACAACAACTACCAGCAGTAATATATTCTGCATTAGCAGTAGATAATGCAACCGAGTTCTGTTTTTTTACTACACCAATATACTAATGATTGACCCAATAAATGACAAGTTCCAAATGTGACCATCCTATCTAACTTGCAACTAGAAATATCAGCATCTGAATAACTGATTATCTCAAAAGATTTTCTTTTTTGATTAAACAAGACTAGGTTTACATTGTGTTTAAGATACTTAAAAATTCTTTTAACAGCAAGTAAATGAGATTATTTAGGGTTAGCTTCAAATCTTGCACACATTCACACACTAAACATAATATCCATTCGACTAGCTGTAAGGTAATTTAAGCTTCCAATCATACCTCTGAAATTGGTTTGATCCACTGGTTTCCCAGCTTCATCTGCATCCAATTTACAGATTTTACTCATAAGAGTATCACTTTCCTTAATACTATCCAAACCAAAACGTTTTTGAAGATCCTTTGTGTATTTACTTTGAGTCAAAATAATACCATTTTCATTTTGAAAAACATGAAATCCAATAAAATATTTAAGTTATCCCATTAAACTCATTTAAAATTAATTTTTCATACTCTTTGAAAATTCTGTACATAAAGAAGGTTTAGAAGATCTAAAAATAATATCATCAACATAGATTTGAACTATTAAAACATATTTAGTAATTATTTTAATAAAAAGAGTTGGATCAGCAATCCCTTTAGTAAAACTTTTTGAAATAATAAAATTACTAAGTCTATCATACCAAACTCATGGAGCTTGTTTTAAGCCATATAAATCTTTAGAAAGTTTAAAAACATGATTTGGAAAATGAGGATTAATAAATCTAGGTGGTTGTTCAACAAAAACATCATAAAAAATAAACCCATTTAGAAAAGAACTTTTGACATCCATTTGATATAACTTGAAATTCAGATGAGCAGCATATGCAAGTAAGATCCTAATAGCATCTAATCTGGCTGCAAGTGAAAAGGTTTCCTTATAGTCTATACCTTCTTCTTGACTAAATCCTTGTGCAACTAGCTTAGCCTTGTTTCTAACTATGTTTCCAGACTCATCAACTTTGTTTCTAAACACCCATTTTCTACCTATTGTTAAAGTGTCCTCGGGTCTGTCAAATAATTCCCAGACTTTGTTTCTTTCAAATTGATTTAACTCTTCTGGAATAACCATTACCCAAAATTCATCATTGATAGCATCATTGAAATTTTTAGCTTCTTGCTGTGAAAGAAAGGCATGATGTTCAACCTGGTTTCTTAGAGAAGCTCTACTCTGTGTTTCCCTATCAAGATTACCAACAACAGCATCTAAAGAATGATTCTTTAGAATTCTGGTTGATTTAGTAAACGTAGGACGATAAATTTCAGGTTCTTCTCTAGGTTCGGGTTCATTAGGTACAGATTCAGGAATAAATCCAGTACTGGTTGTCTTTATAGCAGGTTCTTTAGATTTGTCATTAAGGTCCATAATAGATAAATCTTTTTCAATATTTTCAAGAGAGGTTTTAGGGTCATGTGGATCAGTTTCATCGAATTTGATGTGAACATACTCTTCCACACACTTGGTTCTTTTATTGAAAACTCTATAACCCTTTCTGGTTAAGGAATATCCTAAAAAGATTCCTTCATCACTCTTAGAAGCAAACTTATCAAGATTATCTTTTGTATAGAGAATAAAAACATTGCAGCCAAAGACTCTAAAGTAATTAACATTAGGTTTTCTATTATTCCACAACTCATATGGTGTCTTCTTAAGAACTAGTCTAATTAAGACTCTATTAATGATATAACAAGCTGTATTGATAGCTTCATCCCAAAAGTAAATAGGCAGGTCATATTCATTAAGCATAGTCCTTGCAATTTATCGAAGGGTTCTATTTCTTCTTTCTACTACACCATTCTGCTGGGGTGTCCAAGGAGAAGACAAACTAGGAACTCTTTATTGTCCCAACAAGTCCATGTTAACCAACTTAAGAGGTTGAGAAGTAGAAACTTCTTTCACTGATTTAAAAGAAACTTTATGTTGCTTTCCCTTTTGATAGGGATTAAAAACTTTGTCAATTAGAAATTAAAGTTTAGGTAGGTCTTTAACCAAGATTTTATTAGTTAGGTTTCTAAGTTAATGGATGTTGTAGTGTCCTAATCTTATGTGCCAAATCCAAGACTCTTTATGAAAAGTATTTAGACAAGTAACATTTTTCTTAGCTAAATAATTTAAATCAACTGCATAGACATTTTCATTTCTTAAAGTAGAAAAGACTAAAACATTTTTTGAATTAAAAACATTGAAAAAATAATTTTCAAATTTGACCTTAAAACCATCATCACACAATTGAGAAATACTTAACAGGTTATATTTCAGTCCATCAACAAATAAAACATTGGAAATTAAAACTGAATCAGTGTTACCAATTTGGACTAGGCCGATGATTTTTTCTTTAGAATTATCACCAAAGGTCACATGGCCTCCATCAATCTTTATTAAACTTTTGAATCATGAGTAATCCCCAGACATATGTCTTGAATATCCACTGTCCAAGTACCATACCTTCTTGTGAGAACTCTTCAAACAGGTTTCCTACAAAATAGATTTAGATGGAAAATGACTTTGGTACCCAGATCTTCATGGGTCCAGGAAGGTCAGAAATCAAAGATTTTGGTTACCACATTTGTCTTATGGGTTTCATACAATTTACAGAATCAATAAATTTTGAAAGTTAAACTTTATTTGATCTATAACTATATGAATTACTAGTTGAAGCATATAAATGTCCAGAACTGGAACTACCCGTATTCTGTACGGATTTAGGAATAAATCTATTCTTAGTAATCTGTCTCTGTCCAGGTTTGTATCCTATTCCATATTATATTTGGGATCTAATTGATTTACTAGCATTTGAGTTGGTGTATCCTTTCCATTTGTAAACTTCTCTAAGTATTTTCTATGTTGCTCATTTTACATTTTCAGTTCAGTGTTTTCCTTTAACAATTGAGCATTTTTCACTTTTTCAACAGTAAGTTCGGTTTTAACAGTAGTAGTGAGAGCATGAAGTTTCTTCAATGATTTGTATTTATCCTTAAGTTCATTTCATGTCTCTTCCAGCATATTACAATATTCAAATAATTCCTCACTAGTCATTTTTTCATAATCAGAATCATATTCTGCATCATCTCGAGAATAATAAGAATTTAAAACCGGAGTATCTGAGGTTACCTCATATGTGTTGGTCATGAAACACATGTTGGCATGATTCTTCACAGAATCAGAAATTTCAGATTCACTTGTACTATATTTAGATGCACTCCAAGTTGCCTTCATAGATTTCCTATACTTACTGTCTTTGTAATCATATTTCTTCTTGTATTTTAACTTTTGGAGGTCAGGTTTAATGTGTTATTTTCTTTTTCACTCGTATCAAACAACTTCATCACTTCTATCTGGATTTTTTCAGTCCTTCTTCCAATGTCCTTTATTGTCATAATTTCCTTTGTAATTTTATTTTCTGAAAAATTTCTTCTTCCAATAAAATTTCGTAAACCTCCTGGCTATCTGAGCCATTTCAGCATCACTATCTGAATCAGAATCTTCACTGGTTGAACTGTTAGTAGGTATTTGCATTTTCCCATTATCTTTGCTCTTAGAAGCAGCAGTCTTGAAAGCCACAAGCTTTCTCTTAGGTTCATCATCTTCCTCTTTATTTACCTTTAGTTCTTCCTCATACATCATGATCTTACCATTAAGTTCTTTGATAGGTAGAGATCCAATGTCACATGATTCTCTGATTGAAACAGATGTGCCTCTCCATCGGTCTGGTAAACATCTCAAGATTCTCATGATTTGTTCCTTTGATGGAACAGCCTTTCTGAGTGAATTCATTGTATTGACTATCTCATTGAACCTGAGATACATATCAGAAATAGGTTCATCAGTCTTCATTTTAAAATTATCATATTTAATAGCATAAGTATTCAATCTCATTTCATTTACATTAGTTGTTCCTTCATGAGAAAAACCCAAAGTATCCCAAATTTCAAAAGCAGTTTTACAAGCATAAATTCTATTAAACTCCTCATATCCTAAAGTACAGTACATGGCATTCATGGCTTTACATTTATTATAGTAATAAGTCTTTGTAGGTTCATCCCATGTTGTTCGTTCAGTTTTTGGAATTTTATATTGAGACTCTATAGTAGTCTAGATATCAAAACCCATACTTTCTAAATGAATTTTCATTTTACGTTTCCACTGAGCATAGTTTATACCATTGAATAAAGGTGGACTATTAGTAGCATCAGCCTCTAGTCTATTTTCCATAGCTAGATTTTTGAAAGATAATTTAAAGAGATAAAATTTAGAAGTAACAGAAATTTAAGATCTTTAAAGATTCAACTAAAATCACAGTTGAAAAACAGAGTGTTTCAAAAATCTTTAAACAAAAACAATCCTCTAATACCAAATGTTGGTCGAAGTGGATACTCAAGAGGGGGTTGAATTGAGTTCCAATTAAAAATTTATGTTCAAAATATTTCTCTTAAAATCCCCCAATTTAAAAGCAAAGTTAAACTGTAGTGAATCTCTATAGAGTGTAAATGTTCAATCATTTTCTCAAAGAATGATTAGGTCTTAGCTAACTAAATCTGATGTTTAAATTAACTTTTGAAACTGACTTACTGATTTACAATAAGTATAAACACTTGCGAATTTAACTATTAAAGTAGCTTTAAAATAGTTTTGTATTTCAAAGTAATAGCAGCGGAATAAGTATATAGTTTACTTATAGACTTAAATTAAAATGCACAGCAAAGTTAACCAAGAGGTTCAGTCTCAAGCCGAGAATTAGTCCTCTCAAAAATTTATATAAATTGATCCACACCTTGGATCGGGGTTAAGAACATTGAATGACTGTCCAGGCCACACAGGAACCTCTACCACAGTTCTTTTTGGGAAACAAAAACAATGACCTGGCCACACAAGGACCTCTTCCACCGTTGTCGTGGGTAAAAAAGAGTAAAAAATTGTGGTTTGAGGATTTTGATATCCTCTAGTTCAGTACAGGAGTCAGTGTGTGTGTAAGATATATAGAGTACTCACATAGCTAAAAAATGTAAGTAAAATAATCACTGAGAGAGAATTTATCAGAGTGTAGAGAGCTCTAGTGATTGGAAGTGCAGCTCTGGACTTGTTGGATTCAGCAGAAATGCTTCTAAGTCCTTCTTTGGTTTTTCCCTTAAAAAACAGAGTATCATCATTCACTTCCTTCACTTCCATTGTAGGTGTTCAGCTCAAGTTTGTATAGTTGTTATAGCTCTTGAGCTTCTTCTTTGAACTCGTGTTCTTGATGTATATCAATGTTCTTCAAGTTCTTCTTTTCATGTACGTGTATGGATGAATTCTCTCTCTTTTTGTATCATCGTATCTGTTGTATATATGTATGTATCTTTTTGTGTTGTGTCTCTTTACTGCAGCTCGATCTTCCTTTTATTCCACGGGCTCCGGAAGTAGGAATGATTACCTTTTCAGAGGTATGAGGTTCAGTCCCCTGACATGCCAACAATAAACATTAAATAACATTAATTGCATTAAAAACATCAAAAATGACCGTTAGAGTTAAATACGAATTTATAGAAATTCAAACAGTTTTCATGACTATCGGTGAGTCATGTGATCGGTGAGACATTTTGAATTTGTATTGGTTTCGGTAGCATCAGCACCGGTGTCTCACCATCGGTGTTTCAGCATCGGTGTCTCAGTATCGGTGTCTCAGTATCGGTGTCTCAGCAACGGTGTCTCATGATCGTTGGTATCGGTGACACATGATCATCAGTATCGGTGAAACATGATCATCGATATCTCTTTAGAACATCGGTAGCTATTGGTGCGACAATTCATCATCGATGTGACCGTTCATCATCGGTGCAACCGTTCATCATCGGTGACTCAAGAAAATGACTATCGGTGAGTCAAGATGAGGAATTCTTACAAAGTGTCTGTTGAATCTATAATACTTCTAGGTCAACCATAACCATACATTGATCATAGATAAACAATTTTAGATATGATTTAAACATATTTATAACAAGTTGAAGAAGAGATTAAAAGGAAATAAATAAAACTAAGATTTGTGATTTTTAAAATAACCATTCCACAGGGACTTCCACATTATTGAATAATGAATATAGGTGGATTTATACATTATTTAGATATTTTTTTTATTTTTTTTATTAAATTTAATTTAGTTATTACCATGATATAAATAGTGCGTAATTATTTATGTTAATATCAATTGTTTTATAGATATTCGGTACATGAGTCGAAAATGATCATGTTTTGTTATATATTTTCCATGTGGTCATAACAAAATTATCTCTAGAATATTTTTCATGATTTAGATATAATATATATCTAGTATATATGTATTATTAGTAGTCCATAACATTTGGGGATATGAAATGAAATGCACCATTCATGGAGACGGTAGGTCGTACGTATGCATGCACGCTACTTTAATTTCATTTTCATATTAAAGGAATGAAAAATAAATATTAAATATGTATTTTATAATTTTATTATAATATTTAGGTCATATATGTTTCATGATTTCATTTATTCCATCATTTATATGTTCCATGTATGAAACGAATGATTCATATCACTTTGAGGGGGCAGTAGTGAAAGCATCCTCAAAAGAAATTATCATATTTACACATTAGGGAAAGCCAAAAATTATGATGTTAATAAAAATTATAGAAGAATATATTAAAAGTAAATATCATATATATCATATATAAATATTGTTCCATCATAATGGCTACCATTATATTTTTTGGTGGGAAATTGAACAATCATCATTCTGTGAGGCAGTACTTCACCGTACAGCGAAATAGTATGCTTTAATCCATTAGATGGATTTGTGTGTAAGTGTTTTTAAAATAATTATCATAAAAATATACTAGTATATTTATGATACAATTTTTTTTATTTAATCAATGATCAAGAATATAATAGAGAGCCGAGATGGGAAATAAAAGAAAAGAACTTGAGAGCAGATGTTACCACTATATTTGGTAACTTTTTTCGATTTGTGCCAAATGGATTTATTGAATTCACATATTCCCAATTAAGTGCTTCTAATCATAATATAGTGGTGTTGGGAGCTTATTTGGGCAGAATTTTGATGATATAAGGGGCTTTAGACGTGTGAGTTTTGTTGCTAGAGGTGGTGGTCTTTTATAATAGGGAGTAGGGGCACTTTATGAAAGTGTAGAAATATTTATTTATTGTAAACTCAATTACAATTAAAAATGGCCTAAACCACATTTATTTAGAATATAAGATAATTTGGGTTCGAATACCCATCATCCAATAATTTTTAGACATTTTTTGAATACTTTTATCCTTATCTCTTTGGTTTGACCATTATTTAATCCATTGTAGTCTTAATTTGAAATAATATTATTTTCATAATTTGGGTTAGTATAACTACCATAACATGTCAAAAGATATACAATCCATTTATCAATTTTTTTATTTTTATTGATAGTTTAGATGAATTTTATATTTTTAGTATTTTAATATCAGTTAATAAACTATTTTATGTTTTATGTTATGAATTATGTTAATTTTAGAAATTATTCAGACATGACTTTTTTAAAAATTTATAACTAACTGATTCCTTTAACCAAATGCATTAAGCCAAATATAACATGTCAATAATATCCATAAATTTAGTTTGTGACATAAAAATGGATAAATTACATTTATTTTAATATTTATAATATAATTTATTTGATTCCATTATTAATGAATCAATCACCACATCATCATTGTGTCATTATTTGATTTATTAATACAATATACATAAATTATAAAAGAAATATCATGATGTAGGAAATATTTTTATCTTTATAATTACTATTTATCGTTGAATATATCATTTATATAACCCCATATAAAAATTGTTTTAGTAAAGTATACATGTTTATGTTATATTACTCATTACGTTAAATTAATTCTTATAAAATGTAATTTTCAATTCCATGTTCTTGAATGGGGTCCCCCAATCATCCCAAGGATGACCATGCTCATGAATATATCATCCAATACGATTAGGACATGTGTTAGGAAAGTACAATATTATTATAATATTATTTTTACCCTTATTTTCCATATTTTTCCTTTTAACCATGGTAAATAAAATAATTACTGAAGTTACTATTAATAATGTACAAAATTAAAATGTACCTATTTTCACAATTTGGACCTTTTGATTCCATATAAGGAATAAAATTTTCCAAATTCAAAATACATAATATCAATATATTAATTTAAAATTAATTCACATTGTAAAGACCAAAAAAGTGGTTTTAAAGATGTAAACACTATGAAAAAATTGAAATGTGTTTATATCAAATTTATTTTTAAAATTTCATCCAATGATAAAAATTGGAATATATAACAAAAAATTAATCCAGTTAAACTTTAAAAACAATTAAAAGTTAAATCAAACTTTATAAATAATATAACTTAAAAAGAAGTTTTTAATTAGAATGTATTATTTTGTCAATATTCATTAAAAATTGATCTTTATGAGAAAACATACAAACATTTAACCAAAGAAACTTTTGATGTCTCACTTCCATAAATAATGATTATTTTTTCAAATATAACAAATAATATCAACAAATTATATATTTAAAAGTTTTTTTCCTTCAAATTGTGGTAAAACTATATTTATATAAAAATACTTATTTTATACGAGAAAGTGAATTTGTTCTAATATCATATCTCGAAAACTTATAAGATGGATTTAAAAAATTTAATTTTATATATAACATATATTTTTCATTAAATAAAAATTCATAATTAGTGATATTATTTTATTAAAAAAATTATTCTCTTTTATGTAGGTTTTCATAAAAAACATCATTTACATTCAATTTGTTTTTATTTCCATTTATAATAATTTTGGTGAACAATGAGTCAATATTTAAAAATATGTAAACTATAATTCAAAATTTTGTTGAAATTATTCATTCCCATTATTCCAATGGCTATACGTTAACTACCCCATAAATAATCTTATTAATCTTTTATTTTTCAGTATAACTCAGTGTAATGTGAGGCGAATGATTTTTTTTAACCTTTTGTTGGGTTTCAAGTACACTACCAGAAAAAGCATCCCTTTTTCCAAAAAATTAATTTCTTATTCATAAATATTAATATAAAATAAAATGTATTATTCAATAAATACATGTGTAATTACATCATTCCCCCCTTTTCGAAATTTCACCATCACAATTTTAAAATTTTCCTTAAAAACATCATTGGAAATTCCACAATAGAAAAAGGGATAATAAAAATAACAGTTAAAATAAAGAAAGATAAGTACAAAGGTTACCCAAGAAGACCCCAACTAGGGTTTCCTATACGAAAATGTGGATATTGAAGAAAAATAACCATCATGTTATGATGGAGAGTGATAGAAAACATGATTAAGAGAAGGATAACCACCGGGAAACCACAAACTAGTGATGCGTTAAAGGGTCTTTGATTCCCCAAAAGGAAAAGAAAACAGAATTTTTTTGCTTAAAGTTAACTTCCATAAAGTTGAAGAATTTATTTATAATATTGACTAATATCATAATCAAACATACTCATTTTTCATGTAGATTCATATTCATTAATAAATAACTTAAAAACACATCTTTTCTCTAAACAATGAGTATTCAAGATGACTTGGTCACACCAAAAGAACTAGAATCGACTAAAAATCACATAATCCTCAAAAGATTAAGTATTTATTTATCTTGTCAGAAAACAATAACCAACCCAAAAATGGTTAGTATAAGAAAATAAAATCCCCCAAAAGGATAATCCTTTATAAGTAAATATTACTCTTAATATCCATAATTCAATAGACAATACCCCAATGTTCAACAAGGAGCATTCAAAAAAAGATTGTCCTAACAACTGTTCAAGGTAATCTAAATGAATTTTAAAACCCAAAAATTCATAAGGAATTTTTCACCTAGTCTTCCATGATAAATCTAATCATTTATCTATAAATAACATCTACCACTTTTAAAGTCTCATACTAAAAAGTAAGTAACCTAATTTCATATTCTCTATGAGAGGTTAATAATTTCCATAAAATACCCAAATCATCATATGTACACAATAAAAACATATATTCTTCTAAAATAATATTTCAAACATTACTCCACATATGGAATCCCATTGTATTATTTTCTCCTTAGGCATATGGTGTTCTTAAATGAAAGAAAGATTTATAAATTATCATTTATTACATAATCCACAAATCATTTTCTTATACTAAAGATAACCATTTGAAAAAACATAAGATCCAACAATAAACATATTATTTATCTGCAGAATCATTTTACTAAAAAATATTTGTCATATTAACTAGGTACATCAGGTAGGATAGTGTTAGGAGATAAATCCCAGTTGTAGTTCGGTTGTGGGTTCGATTCCCATAGCTTTGTCTGACACGATAAATTGTCACAAGGTCTATGAGTTGTCCTTTTTTAAAAATAGTATAATTCTAATGAAAGTAAAAAAAAGAGGTAAAATGAACTAATGTTACCATAAAATGTTTTAATCTCAATGTTTATTTCATACCACACATTTTACATCCGAAAAACTATTGACCCACAAATGACTCAAATTTAGTGATTATATTAACCCTAATGGTTCTTTATAACTATATCCAGAAAAGAAATGTTTATTATTCATCAATTAAAATTTTTATATAACAAAATTAAGTGTTCCATATACTATAAGTCTTCTAATGTAATCCCATAGTTATTAGATTTAAATATATCATCATCCATAGATTGAACATAACTCTTCAATTCATAAAATATAGACATCTTAATCATCAAAAATTCTTCCTGATCCATTATCCATGTTTTTCCATCTTATTCATTTCTACTTATTTACTATAAAAAATAATGAATAATGAAATATGATTTCACTAATGTGAAAACATGAGCTAAGAAATAATTTATACCTTTCAAAGGTCATTTTTATTGTCCTCGTCTTCAATTAAAATTGCATTTGTTATTGGTAAACATATATTAGTATGGTCATACTGATACCATTCCAAAGACATATTTGTAGGACATCTATTTGTGTAATGACAATGCACCACACATTTAAAGCATTCAATTATTCCATCAGAAATAAATTCATTCCCTTTAAGGGAGTCAATTGAATGATTACTTTTTATATGGTATGTAATTACTCTATATGCTTCATTACACCATTTATAACATCTTACCATACCTTTGAAACATTTCACTAGGTGTTTATTTTTACATCCTTGACACATTTAATTTTTAATATACACACCTTTATTATTATTACCAAAAATTCCATTGGGATTCTTTTCTCACAAATATGATTCCTTAGAAAAATCATCAAGGTTCAAGTGGGAAATAATGACTCCATAATGTCGTTTAGTAATAACCACAAGAGTTCTCATTGAAGTTCCCATTTCATTCTGTTCTTTATTCATAAAACAACCATTGTTTCCTTCACATCCATTGTTACTTGGGTTCCTTCTAGATCCATCTATTTACTAAAACAAAAAATGACATTGTGTGTATATCAGAAAAATAATCATATACTATCATAAGAGGAGGTAAAACACTAAGATATACTTATTCATGTTTTCTTAAACACATTTAATTTATCTAAAATAACTACGACCCTTTATAATATGCTAACTATTTTTGTTATATAAAACATATAACTTCTGCTTAAATAACGCCACATCCTCAAAAGTTCTCTAAACGAGCCTCTAATACCACCTATAAGGCCTCAACCTTAAACATTACATAATATTCAGTTAATTAAATAATTGACTATGATCACTTCAAGTATCTTTTTAGGTTTAGAGCATTAGAGAATTAGGTCATAACATAAACATAACAACCTGAATATTAAAAGTAAATAAATTTACTCAACATGCATTTTTTTCATAAAAAAACTCATTAAAATGAACCATGACATCATTTCATGATTTGATAGAATAAATCATTCTTGATCCCACCCTTGAATCTCTTTTTTGTTATGTCTTGTTAAATGAAATCAAAACACACGATGATCATAAAAATATATGTAAGGGATACATAATGAATGAAAATCTTTAGTCTTGCAAAAACATGTAAAACGTGAAAGAATTATCGTTAAGTAATAATTTTACCTTTATAAAGTATAAAAATCACTTCACTAAATATAATCACATTACTTACCCTTTTTGTAACCAAAAGATTACCATAAAGCCAATATAATGCAGCATATAGCATATAATGGTATATTGGGAAATAGAAATTATTAAATTGAATAACCTTATAGTCGACTTCCAGAAATATCAGAAAATAGAATCGCCATACGACCAAATTCCCTACCCAATGCATTGGAGGATATACCATAACCACCCGTTATTGGTTTATCATAGAACCACCCATCATTTAGTTTACCATGTAACCAGCCATCATGGTTTATCATGGAAACACCCATAAAATCTCCAAGTACCATTATATAATCAAAATTTCAGTAATAACATTTCATTTTCTATCACAATATATCAATTCAATATATTAATATATTAAATCCATTTCATAAACCTTTTAAATCATTTAATAAAGAGAATTTTGAGTCAAAGTGTACATATGACATTGAAATATTTAAAATAAATTCAAAATTTTGAATATTAAAACATATATTTCAATATAAATAAATCTTTAAAACTATTTAAAAAAAGTATATTACTAAGAATGATTTAGAAGAATAAACCTTTAAAACATTTAAAATGATTTTTTAGTTAAAGAGTCTCGTAACACTTGAGAAACACTTAAATAAAAATAATTAAAATTAACATCAAACAAGACATTAAATGTGATAGAAATTCACTATATAAAATTTCAAAAGGATTTTGTATACACCTTATATGATATTAAATGTGTACAATATCAAGGTATGCCTCAATGAAAGGATATTGAGATGTGGTTCCTTACAATGATTGTATCAATGATGTATGAATTTATCAATGGGATGATTATGTGTATCAAGAGCATATCCAGACAAACAAATGATAAAATTAATACATAAATAAACAAATAGAGATTCCATATATAATCATGGAATACTATAATCAACGAAGTATATATAAAACCCAATTATTGGAAATTGTGTTTAGAAATTCCTTAACTTGAATCTGACTCAACACGTTCAATCGTAATGTTCCCGAATAATAAAACTAGGTTTAATTATACATGATTAAGATATTTTTTATTTTTATTATTACATTTGGATAACTTAATAACATGTTATAAATATTACATATGTATTTAATTTAATATCGAACTTTTTATCGATATTTGGTACTCGAGTCGAAAATGAGCTTGTTTTGATATAAATTTTCCATGTGGTAATTATTTTTTTACCTTTATAATATTATTCAGGATTAAAATAAAATATATATCTATTATATATGTATTTAGAATAGTCCTCATCTTTCTAGATAATAAACTAAATGCACCATTCATGTAGATGGTATGTCGTACATATGCATGAACGCTGCTTTCATTTAATTTTCATTTTAAAGGAAAGAAAAATAAATAATACACAAGTATATAACAATTAAATTATAAAATCTATGTTATATATGATTCATATGTTCATTAATTATATTCTTTATACATTACATGTATGGAATGAGTAAGTCATATCCCATTGAGGGGTGGTAGTCCACCTATCCTCAAATAAAATTATCATATTTACACCTTATGGAAAGCTTGAAGGTATGTTTTAAATAAAAATAATATAAGAATAGTGGAAAAAAATAATATATATGACATATAAAAATATTTCCATCATAAATTCCACCATTAGAGGTGGTTGGGGAAAATTGAACAATCATCATTTCAAGAGGCAATAGTTCGTCCTACACCGAAATTGTTAGTTTGTATTCCTTAGATAGAGGTGTTTGTATGTTTGGTCAAATAATTATCATAAAAACATCCTAGTATATTTAGGATAGTATTTTTGTTATGAAATCAAAGAATACTAATATCATAAAGAGTATATATAGGAAATAAATGAAAAGATCATGAGAACAGATGTTACCTCTAATTCAGGTAACTTCTTTTGATTTGAGCCAACAAGCTTTTTTGAGTTCTATTTTTTCAAATTGGAGGTTTATAAGAGATATTGAGGGATGTTTTTATATTATTTTAGAATAATTTTGGATATTTACAGGGCTTTGGGGTGAGTTATGTGGGTAGAGGTGGTATCTTTTTATATGCGGGTGGAGAGGCACAATACAAATGTCTAGAAATATTAATTTATTATGATTTCAGTTTAGATTAAAAATTTCCCAAAACTCATTTAATTAAACCATTATATTATATTTGTTATAATTCCAATATTCCTATAATTTGTAGACATTTTTTTAATATTTTTTATCCTTTTAGTTTTGCTTTAACCATTATTTTACCCTTTTTAATCATATCGTGGTATCATTTTATTTTCAAATTTTTGGTCAATGTAATTACCATATCATGTCAAAAAACCCAAATAAAGGCATTAATGAAATATTAGGACTTCTAATAACCATTTGGATTAATCAATGATTTTTTATTTTAATATTATTTAATAAAATATTTTTATGTTTTAAGTTGTGATTTATGTAAATTTTGTACACAATTCATACATGACTTTTTTACAAATACATTACAACATTTTTATTACAAATAAACCGATTAACTGAAATATAATATGTCAATAGAATACATAAAATCAGTGTATGACATAAAAATAACCAAAATAAATTTATTTTAACATTTATAATATAATTTATTTCAATCCTTTATTAATGAATCAATAACTATGTCAACAATGTGACATTGTTAAATTTATTAATTTAATGTATAAATTTGTTAAATAAAATATAATGAAGTGTGAAATAGTTTTATCATTATAATGACTATTTAATGTCCAATATACCAGTTATATAACCCCATATAATTTTTTTTATATAAAATACACATTTTTATGTTACATTTCTCATTACGTAAACATAATTCTTATAAAATGTCATTTTCATATACATCCAGCTCCATGGGGTCCCAAAATTGACCCATGTATTACCATGTTCTAACATATATCATAAAATAGTATTATGACAAATGTTAGTGGAGTTTAATATTATTATAACATTATTTTTTAGCCTTATATACTATATTTTCCCTTTAACCATGGTAAATAAAATAATTACTGAAGTTACTATTCATAATTTTCTAAACTTTTCACACCCCAACCTACTTAATTACTTTATTTTATTATTTCATTGGAATTAAAAAATGAAGAAGTTTGTGTTGACATTTGGGTTTAATCCTGAACAAAAATTTTGAGTTATGTTAAAAGTGTTGGTTTTTTGAGTTGATGTCATTGGGCGCACGGGCAGAGCACGTTTTGGAAACCCCGTGCGGCTCCGCTTAGACATCAACACGATACTCCTCCCTTCGGATAATTTAATTGGGTAAAGGTGTGATTTATTGTGTTATTTATAATAGTTATTGTTGTTAATAATTTTATTATTATTTTTAAAATGAAAAGAATATTTTTATTATTTTTTTACCATCATCAATATTTTGTTGTTATTATTTCATTATTATTATTTTCACTATAAATATTACAATTAAATAAATTATAATTAAAATTTTCATTAGGAATTATTTTAATGCGATATTTTTACTATTATTATTATTATTATGGTTATATTCTTATGATTATTATTATTTCTATTATCATGATTAGGTTATTAGTTTTCTTTTTTTCTATTTTGCTATGGTTTCTTCCCTCTCATGCTCTCTCTCTCCCTCCCACCCCACTCACCCTTGCGACACGACCCTACCCGACGCACCTCCATCACCGACTAACCGTCCTCCACTAGCGCCGCTTTCCCCCTCTCCAGCCATTGTTTTCTCCCTGACCATGACTGCTTCCCCTTCACAAACATGGCATAACCGCAGTGCATCCACGACCACACCATGTCTAGTTCACACGCCCCTCACCGGTGCACATTCCGGCATGCACCAGATGACTCGTGACTCCTCCTACCAGCCATTTCCGGTGTCCTGCAGTGATGCCTCCCCCTTTTCATACACCACAACTGTGGCGCGTCCTCTAGCCATCCGAGCATTTCAACAGCAAACCCTTGTCCGGCTGACCATCTTTCCAGCGTGACTCCTGGCTAACTCAACCCACCCCCCCGTCAGACCATCCTCCTAGTGAATACCTCACTCCATCCATCTTCTCATGGTGCGCTACCCCAACTCACACCTGGCATCCCTCATGTGCGCAGAGAGGCCTTCAGCGCGACCCTCCAACCATCCTCCCAAACGACTAAGCCCTCACTAGTGCTGTCTGACCTAGTTGTGCACCACCTTCCATCTGACTGAGCCCCTCCCTAGTGTTGTTCTGCCACTACGCACACTTCTATCTGAGTCGTGCCCTCTGCTATCAGACCGATAGACACCCATCTTATAGCCTCCCCTTTTTGGTATAATTTTTCCCCTACATTGGGTGTAAGGTTATTCGCGGTCAGGGTTTAAATTTTGTGCTCAATCCCAAAACGTCATAACAAATTCTGGTGTGTTGTGTCAGATTCATCTTCCCACTGGTTCAATGGTTGTGAGATCGGTGTTTCGCACTGGGTTCCAGGTTTCTTCGACGGTTAAGGAAGGATCACCTTGTGTTTTCCCAATTAAATTTAGGAATGCTTTGATTGCTTGTTTTTTTCACCTTCATTGGTATTAATTAATTATTTTTTATTTCTAGAATAATATTTTCGGGAGAAATCATTAACTTTTGGGTAGAAAAAAAGTGGTCAGAGAATTTTCTAAACTTATTCATTTATTTCACATGTTTTTTGGTAAATAAGTTTTGTGTGAAGTTTAGATTTTAAAGGAAGATAGTTTTCATTTTATATTTTGTGTCCTGATCATGAGAAATAATGTGTGTTTTAATGGATGCGAATTGTGTGTTGTTTAATAGTTTTTATTAAATTTGGCAGTTTGTCATTTTAATTATGAAAGTGGTTTGCGTTCTGATATGGTGTGTTGTGAGTGCGCGTTTAATTATAATAAGTGGTTTTGAAAAAGTTTTGGGTGTGTAAAGTATTCTTTACTCATTAGAATTTTTTATATATTTTAAAGTGGTTTATTAAGTATTACATACTGTGCGGAGTATGTTTTGAAAACATGTCGAGGTGGTTTCTACACCGTTTTTTCAGTTGAATTGTCTTAAGTAAGTGTTTATGTGTTTTTAGTTATGTGTGGGGTTGTTGCAGCGTGTCAGTGAGGTAAACCGTGAAACTACAATCATCAGCTTATGTATGCTTTCATGCCTTTGCGAGGCATGTCGCGTCGTCGTTTTCAGGATTCAAGTTTTGGTATCCCCCCCACTACACTCACCTTTAAATTTAGAAATTATTGATTGCTAGCTATTTTATTAATTTTAATACATGGTAAATAATATAAGATAATTAATTTTTAAATTATTATTTGGTTTAAAAGAGCCGTTTATTTTATACATGACACTTAAAATATTTTCATGATGAACAGACACCCAGTAGTGAAAGAATTCCCATTTAGCCATTAAACATAATTAATGGAATTTCAAATATAGTTCTGGTGTATTGATAAATGATTTCTTTTGTAGCATGAACAAGAGTTTTGGTTATCTTGAGAAATGAAGATTTTCATTGAAATTGGTGAAGGCCCGTTTGGCACTTTAATAAAATAAATTATTTTGGACAACACTCTTTGGGGTGAATCAGGGGTGATATTTGGTTTACATTGATTGCATGATTTTTATGTGATGTTTGTGTTACAAGATTGACTTTGTTGACTCATCCCATTCCTATTTCATATATGTGCTGACATGGGAACCTGACATACTAAGTGAATCTTCTAAGAATGATCACTGCATTAGTTCAGATCAGTCAATGGCAACTAGCCCTTAGTATGGATTATACTCTACTAGTGGATTGAGCCCCTCGGTTAGGCCATGTATGGAAACACCAGTTATTAGGGAGTTATGACGTCATCAAGAGTTGGCATGCCTTCAGGATGAGTCACATGTATAGTACATTATGGATTGTTCTCAAGCTCATAGGCAGACGCATGTTTTCTTTAGTGTTTTTTAGTTTTTGGTGGATGATTGAGAGGTCTAGTTCATTGGTTGGCCCATGTGTGCCACTTTTTCCATTTCCTATAGTGTGTGTTGTGTGTGATTTTTCCTTTATACTAACAGTTGATGTTCAGATTTCTAAATTGTTCAAAAAAATGCTTTAAAATGTGATGCACCTATTTCTTTAATATATTAAAATTGTTTTAAACTAAAAAGGGAAATAGACCATTAATAGTTTTAGAAATGAAACTGTGTGAGTGGAAACCCATATTTCATATAATTAATTTCAAACCTGGAATTAGTAAACTCTTTATTTAAAGGTAGTGTTTTGGGGATAGTTTATTGGGCACTCCTACTGTGTTTTAATACTCGTGGCTATAGTGTTTTCCTATTTTTAGTTTTTATTTCAGGTTTGACTCGAGCTTACATGATGTTGGAGAGAGTTGGTTGTGGTTTGGTGAGAAACTCTCGGGGTCATGTGGAGTTTTGGTCATGGTCAGGTTAGTATGTGTTGGTGGCCGTTCTTTTTTCTTTCATGTTTTTTAACTACTTTGTGTTGGTCTATTTTTTCATTCTGTTGCTTTATTTATTTTTGTTTGGTGAAATCATTCCCATTTGTACTCTGTTGATGCCCTGACACTTTTCACTAGCCTAGGTGGATCGGGAATGCCTCTTGAGCCATGTCGCGGACCGACTCGGGTGACTGGTTCAGGGCCGGCCTGGGTTGGTTCGTGACAAAATGGTATCAGAGTGAATTTGGCTCTCGGGTGGACCTTTTTTTCCAAGTGCCCATCATTATTTGGGGGATGTCATGGCATAAGGAATAGAATTTTCGGGACTCTGGGCGTACGGACAGGAAGGACGTTATGAACCCTTACTCGTTCCAAACCTCGGGTCAACATTGGATGTTTGAGTTGTTGGTGTCATATGGTTCATTTTAGTTGTTTTATGTTGGGAAATGAAATAGAATCCAAGAAAGTGACCTTGGTGACCTCTCATGGTCTGGCAAGCCATGTGGATCTAGATAAATTATCCTAGAGTGCTCTTTGTGATGGTGGCGTGACCGGCGTATGACCGCCAACCATATGTCTGAGTCACCCATCGATTCTAGTTTCTCCTTGCAGATCGTTTGTGGTTTTCATTATTTCTAAGAATTGTTTTTGAATTATAAATTTTGGAAATTGTGTAAAATTTAATTTCAAATGGAAGTGACTGTGTTTTGACCCTTCTCCTTGTATTCATGTTCCTTAGTTTTTCTCCCCACGAAGGTTCGATGGATGCCCAAGGTGCAGTTTCGGGTGGTGCATCCTTAGAAAATCTTCTAGTTGATCAACCTATAGACATTGTTCTGGAATTCCAAAAGTCGAACCCTAACTTATTTTATGGTCCAGAAGATTCACTCGAGGTTGAGGAGTGGTTACAAAATATTGAGAGTAACTTCGGCTTCATTGGGTTGCCTATGTCCTTAAAGGTGAAGATAGATACCTTAATTCTTCAAGGTCCAACCTAAAAATGGTGGAAGTCCGTGTCTCGGAATAAACCTCAGGAAAATCTGACACGGGAGTTTTTCAAGTCCACATTCACCCAACAACACTTCTCTGAGTTGATGAAGCTGAGGAAGTGGATGGAGTTGTGTTGCCTTCAGCAGGGCATTGAATCAGTACTGGAATTATATCAACATTTCATAGAACTTGTTTTATATGATCAGTGGTTTTTAGTGAATGAACCTAGGAAGGCTCGATAATTTGTGTCTGGAACCCGACCTAAATTACAATCGAACGAGGAAGATCTCAACCTAACCACTTTATCGGAATGTTATGGGGAAATCCTTTTTAGATGAAGCTAGTCTAGTAGGAGGACTTGAGGTGGAGAATCCTCCATCCTCAGGAAGCAGTGAAGATGATGGCAATAAGAAGAATGGGAAATGACCAGATGTTGGTGGTACTAGTAGGGGAGTTTAGAGGTCTTCAGACCGTTTTTCAATCTTCTTCACAGTGCAATGTCATGATTTTTCATCAGTGTGGTATGCATGGACACAAGTGGCCGATGTGTCTGAGTGCTCCAAGACCCTGCCACACCTGTGGACATCTAGGTCACTTTCAGAGATTCTACTGTGGTGTTTCCAAGAAGCGCATTGAAGACATACTTGGCTCGTTGGAGGTCACCTCAACCCGTCAGCAGAAGTAGGGTGATGATTGGGGACCAGTTTGAGTTTTTCTATTTGTAGTGTTTCTTAGATGTAGTAATCGTCCCTTTTGGAATTTTGTGGGGTTTTTTTCTCTTCAGTTGAAGATTGGTTATTATCGAAACCCTTTGAACTTTACTTTATTGGAAGTATGTTTGGTAGAATTCTGGTTTGTGTGTTATGTTTGAGAATTTATGAAGCCTGACTATGAGGCAGTTGATACTTCAATCGTCGGTGCTCCAGCCATAGGCCCCGAAGTGATGCTGGAGCATAGTCAGAAGAGACCCAACAGTGAAAACGGGCATTGGTTTAAGCATCGTCTTTAATGTTTCAAGGTTTGTGTTCTTCCAAGGGTGCGACATTGTTGATGGGGAGGTGGAGATAGTTTGATGCTCTCTCAGTCGGGCCCTTCCCTTCTCCCTTGTTATGGTGGGGGGGTGGTTGGTCCGTGAATAATGTTTTCAAGTTCAGTTAATCTCGTCAGTCCTTATGGTGGGGATACCCATCGCGGTTCTCATTGAATTTAGTTTTTCTTGTCTCATATGTTTGGGAGTCCGTTCGGACCTTCCTGTGTCTGTATCAGAGATTTGTTTTGTGTTTTTTAAAGTGTTTTTGTTTTGAGGATGAGTTTCATGTCATCTTAGTTCCGTGTTTGTTTGGATAGATCAACGGGAGGCGCTTAAACTTTTGGCGGTGAGTTGCACATAAGAAGTTTCATCTTTCGTTCTAGATTGTTTCATGGATTTCCAAGTGTTGAAAGCGTTATCGTGGGGTAAATTATCACACCCCGACATACTTAATTACTTTATTTTATTATTTATTTGGATTTAAAAATAATAATAAGTCTCTGTAGAGGTTCATGTTGAATCCTGAACAAAAATTTTGAGTTTTGTTAATAGTGTTTTCTTTTGAGTTGACGTCGTTGGGCACATGGGTAGAGCACGTTTTGGAAACCCCACGCGGCACCGCTTAGACATCAACACAATCCGTCTGCCTTCGGAAAATTAAGATGGGTAATTTTGTGATTTATAGTGTTATTTAAAATATTTATTTTTTTAATAATTTAATTATTATTATTAAAAAAATGAATACTTTTATTATTATTATTTTTATCATCATCATATTGTTATTATTATTATTATTATTATTTTCACTATAAATATTACAATCAAATTAATGCTAATTAATGTTATCATTATGAAATATTTTAATGTTATATTATTAATATTATTGTTATTGTTATATTATTATAATTATTATTATTTCTATTATCATGATTAGGTTAATAGTTTTCTTTCTTTTTTTCACTAGTGTTTCTCCCCTCGCATGCTCTCTCTCCCTCCTACCCCTCTCACCCTTGCGGCGTGACCAAACCCGATGCACCTCCCTCAACGACTAACCCTCCTCCACTATCACCGCTTTCCCCCTATCCAGCCTGAATTTTTCTCCCTGACCTAGACCGCTTCCCCTTCGCTGGTATGGCCTGAATGCAGCGCATCCATGACCACACCCCATCCCATTCACACAAACCTCTCCAGTGCATGTTACGGTGTTCACCAGATGACCAGTGGCTCCTCCTAACGGCCAACGCCGGTGACCTGTGGCGATGTCTTCCCCGTTGCGCACACCCTGATAGTCGCGCACCCTCCTGTCATCCACGTTTTTCACTGGCACACCCATGTCCGGCTGACCCTCTTGTCAGCGTGACTCCTGGCTTGCTCGACCTCCCTCCCCGTCAGACCATCATCACAGTGAATCCCTCAATCGGGCATTCTTCTCATGGAGCGCCACCCCAACTCACACCTGGCATCACTCTTGTGCGCAGTGAGGCCTTCGTCGTGACCCCCTACCGGCCTCCCATATGGACGAGCCCTCACCAGTGTTGTCCGACCTAGTCGTTCACCACCTTCCATCTGATTTATCCCCTCACTAGTGGTGTTCAGCCGCTACATACCCTTCCAGCCGAGTCACGCCCTCTGCCAGTGGACCGCTAAGCCCCTATCCAATAGCCTAAACTTTTTGGTAAAATTTTCCTCCTTATTTGGGTGTAAGGATGTTCATGGTAAGTGTTTAAATATTTTTCTCATTCCTAAAATGTCGTTACAAGTTTTTGTGTGTTGGGTCAGATTCAGCTTCCCTTGGGTGCAATTGTTGTGCGATTGGTGTTTCACACCGGGTTTCAGGATTCTTCGACTATTAAGGTAGGATCACCTTGACTTTGCCCTATTAAATTTATAAATTCTTTGATTGCTTGTTTTTTTCACCTTCATTGGTATTAATTAATTATTTTTTATTTCAAAAAGAATTGTTTTGGGAGAAAGCATTAACTTTTGGATAGAACAAAAATGTTCAGATAATTATCTTACTTGATTAATTTATTTGGCATGTTTTGTGGTTAATAATTTTCATGCGAAGTTTAGATTTTAAAGGAACATAGTTGTCATTTTATATTTTGTGTCCAGATCTTGTGAAATAAGGTGTGTTTCAATGGAAGCGAGTTGTGTGATGTTTAATACATTTTATTAAATTCTGCAATTTGTCATTTTAATTATTCAGGTGGTTCACATTCTGATACGGTGTGTTGTGAGTGCACGTTTAATTATAAAAAGTTTTTTTGAAAAGGTTTTGGGTCGGTAAAGCTGTGGTTACTCTTTGGAATTTGTTTTATAAATATTAAATTGGTTTATTTAGTAGTGCATACGGTGCAAAGTATGTTTTGGAAACATGTTGAGGTGGTTTCAACACATTTTGTTCATTTGGATTGACTTATGTCAAAGTTTATGTGTTTTTAGTTGTGTGTGCGGTTGTTGCAGCATGTCGGTGAGGAAAAAAGCGATACTACGATCATCGGCTAGTGTGTGCTTGCACGCCTTTGCGAGGCATGTCACATTGTCGTGTTCAGGCTGAAAATTGATGTATCCCCCCATCCTACACTCCTTTAAATTTAGAATTTATTGATTCCATTATATTTTATTAATTTTAATACATGGGAAATAATATAAGACAATTAATTTTTAATTGACTATTTAGTGTAAAAAGAGAGGCTAATTTTATATGTGACACTTGAAATATTTTCTTGATGAACATACACCCAATAGTGAAAGAATTCCCCTTTTGGCCATTAAGTGTAATTCATGAAATATCAAATGTAGTTCTGGTTTATTGATAAATGATTTATTTTTAAGCATGAACATGTATTTTGGTACTCTTGAGAAATGAGGGTTTTCTTTAAAATTGGTGAAGGCCCATTTGACACTTTAATAAAATAAATTATTTTGGAAAACTTTCTTTGGAGTGACTAGGGGGTGATATTTGAGTACGTTGATTGCATGATTTGTGTGTGATGTTTGTGCTACTTGATGGATATTGTTGACTCACCCCTATCCTATTTATTATATGTGCTGACATGGGAACCTGTCATAGTAAGTGAATCTTCTGAGAATGATTGATGCACTAGTTTAGAATACGCACTAGCTAGTGGCCCTTTGTAACACCCCGATATTTTAGGAGAAATATTATTTTTAATTTATTTGATGTCTTGTGTTTTACGCTACACCATGATTATCTTGCACTATACGCAATATTGTATTGTCTTTTAATATACGCAACACTATTCTTGGCTTGCGTTACACACAAGAGCAACCTTCCTCGATAGCATGCATTGTACGCAATACAGAGTTTCAATAAACAACGATATATTGTTATAATATTTTTATGAACTAGACTTTTTGAATAGTATTAACTAAATTTTTAATTTAATAACGTTATTATTCCTCTTACATATTTTCTAGAATATGGTATGAGAACAAAATAAAATTTTTGGGTAAAATTATTATTTTTAAAAAAATGCAGTTTTGTAGCCTTTTGATGGCGCACCCACAATAAATCTAGCTTTGGATGTTTTTATAAGTTCAATTTGAAAAAATAAAATTTTTCTTTGGAATCTGGATATAAAAATTTACTTTAGATAAAATTTTCTTATTATTATGGTAACTTTTATATTTTAATGAATAGTAAAACACGCTATATTTTAATTAAAAAGAACTTTTTCCATCGTAATAATTTATATGGTTAAATTTTGATATTTAATGGTTTTAAAGTGTAAATAGAATATATTTTTACCATTTAATATAATTTATGTCATTATCATTGATTTTACATTGAATTCATAGGTAATATCATTTCAATCGTTTGCAATGTTTTAACTTTTAAAACTCGTTTTCTTAACAACGAGATAAATTTTAAATTAATTTATGCAACTTATGTGATTTGAATTTGAAAAAATGGATTCCATATTTAGAATCAGTAGGTCCAAATTATGTTAATAAGCTAATTTTTATTTTTGGTCACTATAAATAGTAACTACTGTAAATTTTATTTACCATAGTTAAAGGTAAATCGTGTAATTAAGGGTAAATATAATATTATAAAATTACCCTAAAACATGTATTAATATAATTGGATGATTATATTTCGTCTTAAAGAATATTTGGGTCGAAATGTAATCCCTTGGAACCCACTTGGATGTGATTAATACCTTTAATTTATTTTAGTATAAATAAAGTGAAATATGTCCCACTCAAACTTTAATAATTAAAGTATATTTAATATAAGGTTATACAGAATATAAATTCGATTATAAATACTCATTTAGAAGATAAATATTTTTCTTTGTTATGGTAATTTATTTGTAATTTCTAAGAGATAATTATTTACCTTAATAGAATATACATTAATGATGCAGAAATTATTTATTTAGTGAAAAATGAATAATATAGTTTTATTAAAATAATAGTACCTATTAAAAGGCCCAAAAACCTGACAAAAACTTATTTTTCATATATGTAAACCATAAACATCCAATGATATTATTTTTTACCATTTGGAGATTTATAAAAGAGATTTTGACACATATATTATTTTATTTTAAATGATGACAAAGTTGTCACCTTCATAATTTAATAAATATAACAATTTAAATGTTGTGATTTTAAGATGATCAATTAGAGGAAAAGAGTTATTTTGAAAGATATTAGCTTTATAATCATCATAGTATTTTATATTTAATTTTTATGCAAATAATATGTATATTAAATGATTATACAAAAATGATGTAGTAATTGCTTTATTAAGAGAAATATCAAATAAATGGTTTTGTAAATATTAAACTAAATATTATATGAACTAATTTATTTTCTCCACAAATTTTCTTGATTCACATGACATGTTAGGAATCTATTAATCTTTATTTTTTCTAATATATCCTATGTGTGTATTTTATATAAATTCAAATAAATGAATAGTGTCAAAATTAAGAATATCGCTATTTTATAAAAGTAACATATTATAAATTTTTTAAAAAATCACAAAAATATTTTAAAATTATAAATTGAAATTTATATGGTCTAAAATGTAATAAATCATCCAATTATGGAAAATTCACAACACATAAGTAATTATTTATAACAAATTAAAATGTATAATATTATTAACACAAAAAAATTAAATAGATTAAATATGGGTAAATGAAGTTGATAATGTTTAAGATAAATTCTCAACATGTCTAAATTTTACTAGTTGATGATATTACAACTCTATGTCATCTAATATTTGTATTTGAGTTATTTTGGAAGCTTTTATGTGGGTTTTGATTTTATTATAAAATAATATTTTAGAGGTTTCCAAAATGCCCCTCTCCTCCCTTAAAAAGGGCACCTCATCCTTTTCCTCATCACAACAATTTGAGCCTTCAAGATCTTCCAAACCCTTCAAACTTATCTTATCTACTTCTATTGAAACATACTAGAGGTCCTGGTCTTCTTCAAAGACCAACTTAATATCCTAAGAGGAGGTTTAGAAGAGGTGCATCAATGAAGAGGTAATATCCTTTACCGATTCTTGCAAATTTAATTTTTCTTCTACTTCCTCTTATTTATTTGTTTCATTATAATGTAATAACATCAGTATCACTCATATAGGGACATATTATTATAAATATGAAACAACCCCATTTCACCTTCTATCCATCCTACGGAAAATGAAATCATCGCGTGTGCGTACGTACAGAATACCGTCTCCACGCCATGGTGTAATATGTTTTCCACCACAACCTTAATTGGATGAGTACAATGTTAGAAATAGTAAATATATATGATTATTATACCACCATACTGATCCGGATAAATTATATCATCCACTCCAATTCCGTTAAATAATTATGGGAATGATATCATCACTCGTGCTTACAAACAGATTACCGTCTCCACGACGCGATGAGATTCATTCTCCATTATTAACCATTCAAGAATGATTATAAAGTATATATATAATAAATTAACATAAAAGATATTACATAATAATGATACTGTATTTTTGTACATATATGTTTCATTTCCTCAATTCCATTCAATTCAATAAGGAAACGAAAACCGCGTTCATGCGTACACACGACCTACCGTCTACATGAATGATGTATTTCATTTCATTTATTCATATGTCATATATATTTATATGATGAATATATATTATATATAAATCATTTTTTACATTCTGGAATTATGTAAATCAGTTTATAAGTAATAATATCAATAACAAAAAGTCGAAACACATACGATAAATGAAACGATTCTACCCAAAACGCTTCTTTAACATGGAATTTACAAAAGAATTGGTATTATAAAGTCATAAGTGAATAATATATGATATCATAAATATTATTATGGTTATGTTACACGTTAATAATATTTTTAAACTCGCTATACAGGATTATCAGACACATACAGAAGAAATTTGACATAAGGTAAGGGATAATTATGCAAATCTCATTTTTATTCGAGGTTGCTTATACATAATTATTTACCGGGGTTTTATTTTTCATCCATGTCCATAAAATGTTTTTCAAAAAGTTTTTAATATTATTACTTGTATTTTTAAAGTCATTATTATCCATTTTTTACTTTTACTATGATGAGTGTAAGGAATCTTTCTTTTTTTACCATACGATTTACTTTTTGACTTTTCCAGCAAAAGTACGAGGAGAATATTTTTTTAACTTATACAGCATGAAAGGATTTTTACGGTTTCCTAATTCCATATTTTCATAAATATTACTCTACAAGATTTCATTATTATTTTCATTAAAATACATTTCTTTTAAAATTGAATGACATTTTGTGAAAATAAAATGATTTTGAAGAAGAAAATATATTTTCCTCAAGAATTCATTTAATGTGTTTAATCAAAACTATTTTCCATCTAAGATGACATTATTTAATATAGATGTATTTCATGTATACTTTCCCTATTATTTTCATGGTTTTATTTAGATTATGATAAAATTATATCCATTATTATATGTGGATTATGTTATGATGGAATGATGTATATGAAACCCATTTTATTCATTCGTTTATGATGAATGATTTATGTTTATTTTGTGGCACACGAATGAATGATTTCATTATGAGATTAGTGGGACCTATATCTCCCTCCAATGCATTGGTTAAAGATTTATATCTCATTAGATATGCATGGATGGTATGGAATGTTAATCTGGTTTAGTGATACATGACTGCAATGAGGAGTGAACTCGATTCAGTAAGGGACTTTTCCCACTATGATGGTCTTGCCAGCAATGCTTTGGATACTATGGAAATCATATCATGTTCTTAATGGTTTTCCATAATTCCATGTTTTATTCCAATTATATTTATCCTGATTAATGGTACTTTATGATATATTCCTTATGCATTGTCAAGATTTATGACATTACTCATGATTTTTATGTTTTATGTTCATATTATTAAGTTCAAATGTTTAGGGATTGTTTTATGTTTACATGTTTACCCTTCCTGAGCATTTGAGCTCACCATTTATATGGTTTCTTTAACCCAGGATATAAAAAAATGTTTTAGGTAAGATAACCAAAGTGGAAGATCTGTATGGGAGATGTTGAAGATCTTTTTCCATGATTAGAAGATTATGTTTCAAGTTTCCCAAGACTCTAAACTAATACGGTCTTTGGGAATCTGTTTTTGTTATGTATTAAGTATTCTGAAAAAGTTATGTATTGTCATCGTACGTTATGTATGGGTCTCTATAGTTGGTATCAAAGCAAAGGTTTATTTAACCTTTGGAAACTAGGATGTGAAAACATTAGTGATATCCCTAGATATATTTCTATGGTATGTATATGGATGTCCCTAAGGATATGTATATGCATAGGTTACAGTCCAATAATTATAAAAATGATCATGAATAACCTAGGATTATACCTAAGATGTTAGAGATTGAAATTAGTCCCCTTGATTTTGTTGTTTTCCTAGAATGATTTTTTCCTCTTAGACAATTATTTTTCAGTTATAGACGATGGCTAGAACCTGAAGGAACCGTGTTGATCAATTTAATGGAAAATTCAATGATTGTCCTTCTGTACAAACCATTGTTATGGGAGATGGAGTGAAAAATCTTATTGCTGTACTTACACAAGGTATGAATCATTCTGGACTTCCAAATGAGCAGAGAAAGGAAAAATATTCTATTGAGTCCTTCATGAGACAACACCTACCTTCTTCCAATGGGTCATCTAATCCACTTGTTACTGAACAATGGATTAGTACGATTGAAAAGATATTTTCGATACTTCATTGTTTAGAGAATGAAAACTTCATTTTGGGTTTTTACCAGTTAGAAGTTGAAGGAGACCAGTAGTAGACTCTAGTTAAAAATATTAGTCCCCAAGATGAAATTGAATCTATGGAATGGGACGAGTTCAACAACATGTTTTTCAATAAGTACTTACATCGTATTCTTCAAATAAAGATGGGAAATGAGTTCATTGAGCTTAAGAAAAAGGATGATGAATCTATTGGTATATATGAGGCGAATTTTACAAGGCTGGCAAGGTATGCATTTGGATTTATCATCCAACCTGAAAGTAAAGTTGATCCTTTATTCAATGGATTAAAACCAATTCTTCGAAGGGCATTAGCTATAAGAGACTTCAGTAGCTATGAAGAAAATGTGTGTTGTGCTATCAAGGAAGAACTGGAAGTTGGTGTAACATATCCATATCATGGGTTTGATGAGAAACAAAAGATTTAGTTCAAGGAAAAATCTCAAAACTATGGTGAAAAGAAGACAAATGTTCCATTATGCTCAATGTGTGGAAAGAAGCATGGTGGAGATTGTCTTAAAGGGACAAGAAAATGTTTTAAGTGTGGAAAATAAGGTCATAGAGCATATGAGTGTCGAAGTAATGGGAAAAGGTAACTAATGATATGAATAGAGAAAAGACTACAGAAAACGCACCACCAACACTTCAATGCTTCAAGTGCAAGGAAATGTTGCATAATACTAACCAATTCCCTAATCCAAGGGTTAATGATGGTTGACATCAACAACCTCTCAAGGAAAAGGACAAAGGAAAGTCACATGCGATCACAATTGGTGGTGTTGAATATGAAAAAGAAGTGTTTGATTGATTGATTTTTTATATAACGGGATTCCAAAATAGAAGTGTGGAATGTCATTTTTAGTATCATGGAATATTGGAATATCTATGTATTGGTTTATTGTTTTTTTCAATAATTGTATGGTACCTGTAACCATGAAAAGTGATTGAATTATTTTTGGAATGAAGATGATATGCACATAATGAAGGGATAAGAAGAAAATAATATGTTTGATAGTATTAATAATCTCATGACTGATATAAGGAAAAAGTGATATCATGGTTTGAGTATATAGAATTTTTGGAATTTTGGTATGTTGAAAGAGTTAACTTTTTACAGCATTCATCTTTTATATAAAGTTCAATGGGTATTCATATATTTCAAGATAATACATGATTAAGGTATTTACAAGTTTGGAATGTGACCAACAACAAGATATATCTTATGATATATGGGGGAAAAATGAAGGAATTCACTTGCTATGTAGATGACATTTCTAGTAATCTGACATAAGTATTTTCGATAATCCTGAAGGTTGGAATAGATTAATTTAGACATCATATATTATTAATTAAGGATATAACTTTTTGATTTTATTTCTGAAATTTAATTATAGTATAGTTTTAGAAAAAGGACAACTCGTAGGACGGGCGACAACCCGTCACATCGGACAAGGATGTGGGAATCTAACCCACAACCGAAGTGCGATTGGCCTTTATCACCTACCACTACCCAACAAGAAGTCCCTGTTAGTATGAATTAGTTTTAATTTATTATGTGGTATAATATATGAAGTATAAGTCCATTTTAGGAACTATATACGATTAATCTCCCCATATATGGACTTATGTATATTTAATAACTTTTGTTAACCTTTTGTTTTAGATAGATGGAATGATCTATCATTCTATCGCATGACCTACTAACACTTCAAAAATGAAAAATTCAACTTCATTTCTTTATGTTATGAATTTGAAATTGTTCATGGAATGACCAATGACGAGATTATACCAAAATCAATTAAGAATTTCTTCTAATTCCAATTTTTTTTCAACATTAGGGAAGTGATCTTGAAAACCAAAAATGTTTTCCTAGATTCTACCTTAGATCATCTCAAATTTATGGCATTGTGATTGTTGGACTTTTCATAGCCATGTTCTCTACCACTCTTCATCAGAACATGATGGTGAGATTTCTCTTCCATATCCATATTTTCACCTATGTTCTTCTATGTAGAAACCCAGTGATGAGTTAATTTGGGTAACCGTTGTGTTTCTTTTTTAAAATTAAGATTTATTATTCCTTTTTACAATGTGGGTTTCTATGAATGAAACTTTCAAGTAGTAAACCATTTATAACCCCGACGAATTTAGAGGGTGAAATTCATTTTAAAGGGGGTAGAATGTTACACCATGAGATTTTAAGAGAAATATAATTTTTTATTTATTTGATGTCTTGTGTTGTACGCTACACCAAGATTATCATGTGCTAAACAAGACATTATATTATCTTGTAGTATACACAACACTATTCTTTGCTTGCATTACACGCCAGAGCATCCTTCCTCAATAGCTTGTGTTGTATGTAATACCGAGTTTTACTAAATAACGATACATTGTTATAATATTATTATGAACTAGCTGTTATGAATATTATTTACTAAATATTAAATTTTATTACATTATTATTCATCTTACAGATTTTATAGAACATGTTATGAGAACAAAATAAATATTTCAGGTAAAATAAGTAATTTTAAAAAAAAAATGCAGGTTTGCTGCCTTTTGATAGAACACCCACTATAAATCTAGTTTTTGACATGTTTATAAGTTCAATTTGACAAAATAAAATTCTTCTTTGAAATCACAATATAATAATATACTTTGGATTAATTTTTCATATTATTCTAATGACTTTTATATTTTAATGAATATTAAAATCCCTCTATATTTTAATTAAAAAGAACATTTTACATCATAATAATTTATATGGTTCAATTATAATATTTAATGGTTTTAAAGTATAAATAGAATATATTTTTAAAATTTAATATCATTTATTTCATTTTAATTTATTTTACATTGAATTCATAGGTAAAATCATTTCAATCTTTTGCAATGTTTTAACTTTTAAAACTTGTTTTCTTAACAATGGAATTAATTTTAAATTAATTTCTGCAACATCTATGATTTTAATTAGTAAAAATAGATTCCATATTTGGAATCATTAGGTCCAAATTATGTTAATAGGATACTTTTTATTTTTGGGCACTATGAATAGTAACTACGGTAAATTTTATTTACCTTAGTTAAAGGTAAATCGGGTAATTAAGGGTAAATATAATATTATAAAATTACCCTAACAATTGTCTTAATATAATTGGATGATTATATTTTTTCCTAAGTCATATTTAGGTCGAAATGGAATCTATCAATACCCAAATGAATGTGATTAAGACCTTTAATTTATTTTATAATAATGAAAGTGAAATATGTCCCACTCAAACTTTAATAATTAATGTATTTTTAATATAAGGATATAATGAATATAAATTCGATTATAAATACTCAATTGAAAGATAAATTTTTTTCTTTGTTATTATAATTTATTTTTACTCTATAAGAGATATTTAATTACCTTAATATCTTATACATTAATGATGGAGAAATTATTTATTTAGTGAAAAATAAATAATATAGATTTTATTAAAATAATAATACCTATTAAAATGGACAAAAACCTGACGAAAACATATTGTGAATATATATCTAAACCATAACCATCCAATGGTAGAATTTTTTTCCATTTGGAGCTTTATTAAATCGATTATGACACTTATATTATTTTATTTTAAATGATGTCAAAGTTGTCACCTTCATAATTTAATAAATATAACAATTTACATGTTGTGATTTTAAGATGATTAGTTCGAGTAAAAGGATTATTCTGAAATATATAATATTTTGAATTATCACAGTATTTTATTTTTAATTTTTATGAAACTAATATGTATATTATATGGTTATACAAAAATGATGTTGTAATTTATTTATTAATAGAAATATCAAATAAATGGTTTTATAAATTTTAAAATAAATATTATATAGACTAATTAATGTTCAAAAAAAATTTATAGATTAATATGACATTCTAGTAATCTATTAATTTTTTTTTTCAAATATATCTACTGTGTAGATTTTATTTAAAATCAAATAAATGAATTGTGTCAAAATTAACACTATTTCTATTTTGTAAAAATAACATATTATAAAATTGTTTAAAAATCATAAAAATATATGAAAATTATAAATTGAAATTTATATGGTCTAAAATGTCATAAAATATCCAATTATGGAAAATTAACAACACATAAGTAATTATTTATAACAATTTAGAATTTAGAATATTATTACCAAAAAAAAAATAAATAGATTAAATAAGTATAAATCAAGTTGATAATGTTTAAAATAAATACTCAACATGTATAAATTTTATTGGTTGGTGATATTACAACCCTATCTCATATAATATTAGGATTTTAGTTATTTTTGATGTTTTTATATGGGGTTTTATTTTATTACATATTATTTTTTTAGAGGTTTCCAAAAGTGCCCCTCTCCTCTCTTATAAAAGGGAACCTCCTCCCTCTCCCACTCACACCAGTTTGATCATTAATTCTTAGAAAAACCCTTCCAATTTCTCTTTTATACTTACCTAGAAATATACAAGTGGTCTTTGTGTTCTTCAATGACCAACATTAGTGCCCTAAGAAGATTTTAAGAAGAGGCGCATCGAAGAAGAGGTAATATCCTTTACAGATTCTTTCAAATTTATTTTTTCTTATACTTCATCTTATGTATTTGTTTAATTATAGTGTAATAACATTAGTATCAATAATATACTGATATGCTATTATAAATATGAAAAAACCCTTTTCACCTTCTATCCATCCTATGGAAAATGAAATCATTGCGCGTGCGTACATACGGAATACCGTCTCCACGCTGTGGTGTAATCTGTTTTCCACCACCACCTTACTTGGATGGGTATAATGGTAGAAAGAGTAAATATATATGATTATTATAACATAATTCTGATTCTGATAAATTATATCATCCACTCCAATTCCATTAAATAATTATGGGAATGATATCATCGCTCACGCGTATGTACAGATTATCGTCTCCACGACGCGATAAGATTCATTCTCCATGATTAAACATTAAAGAATGATTATAAGGTATATATAATAAATAATCAAGAAAGATATTATATAATAATTATACTGGATTTATGTACATATATGTTTCATTTACTCAATTCTATTCAATTCAATAAGGAAACGAAAACAGCGTTCATGCGTATGTACGGCCTACCGTCTCCATGAATGTTGTATTTCATTTCATTTATCGATCAATCATATATATTTATATAATAAATATATATTATATATAAATCATGTTTTAAATATTTGAATTATGTAAATCAGCAAATAAGTAATAATATCAAGAACAAAAGGTCAAACCACGTTTGATAAATGAAGCGATTTTCCCCAAAACGATGTTCTAACATGGAATATACGAAAGAACGGGTAATATAAAGTCATAAGTGAATCATATATGATATCATAAATATTATTATGGTTATGTTACAAGTTAATAATATGTTTAAAATCACTATACGGGAGTCTTGGATACATAGGGAAGAAATCGGACATAAGGTAAGGGATAATTTTGCAAATCTCATTTTTATCTGAGATTGCTTATACGTGAGTATTTACAGGGGTGATATTTTTCATCCATGTCCATAAAATGTTTTTCATAAAGTGTATAATATTATTAAATGTATATTCAAATTAATTTGTATCCCTTTTTGACTTTTACTATGATCATTGGAAGGAATATTTCTTTTTTTTACCGTACGATGTACTTTTTGACTTTTCCTGCAAAAGTACGAGAAAAATGTTTTTTATCTTATACAGAATGAATGAATTTTTACAGTTTTCCGACGCCTTATTTTCATGAGGATTCCTATACAACATTTCATGATTATTTTCAATAAAATCTTTTTCTTTTAAAATGTCATGATATTTTGTGAAAATAAAATGATTTTGAAGAAGTAAGGATATTTTCCTCAAGAATTCATTTCAAGTGTTTTATCAAAACTATTTTCCATCTAAGATGACATTATTTAATATGGATATGTTTCATATATAATTTCCCTATTATTTACATGGTTTTATTTTGATTATTATGAAATTATATCCATTGTTTTATATGTATTATGTTATGATGGGATGATGTATATGAAACCCATTTTATTCATTGGGTTATGATGAATCATTTATGTTTCTTTTATGGCACACGAAATAATGATTTCATTATGAGATGTGTGGGACCTATATCTCCTTACAATGCATTGGGTAATGATTTATATCTCATGATATAGACCTGGCTAGAATGAAAAGTTGATCTGGATCTGAGATACAGGACTGGAATGAGGAGTGAACTCGATTTAGTAAGGGACTTTGTCCACTATGATGGTCTCGACAGCAATGCCTTGGATACTATTGAAGTAATATCATTTTCATAATGGTTTTCCAAAATTACATGTTTTTTAACCATGTTATTTATCCTGATTAATGTTTCTTTATGATCTATTCCTTATTAATTGTCAATATTTATGTCATTATTCATGATTTTTATGTTTTATGTTCATTTTCTTACGTTCAAATGTTGAGGGATTGTTTTATGTTTCCATGTTTACCCTTACTAAGAATTTGAGCTCACAATTTTTATGTTTTCCATTCCACAGGATAAAAATAAATGTTTTGGGTAAGAAAACCAAATGGAAAGATATTTATGGGAGATGTTAAAGATCTTTCACCATGATCAGATGATTATGTTCTGATTTTACAAAGACACTAAACTAATACGGTCTTTGGATGTCTATTTTTGTAATGTATTAAGTATTCTGCAAAAGTAATGTATTGTCTATGTTCGTCAAGTATGGGTCTCTACATCCTTAGTATGGATTATACTATGCTAGGGGATTGGGACCCTCGGTTAGGCCATGTAGGGAAACATCAGGTGTTAGGGCGTTATGATGTCATCGAGAGTAGGAATGCCTTCAGGATGAGTCACATGTATAATACATTCTGGATTGTTCACGTGCTCCTAAGTATGAACCATGTTTCTAATAGTGTTTTTTGTATGTGGCTGTTTATTGAGAGGTCTAGTTTGGTAACTGGACCATATGTACCACTTTTTCCATTTCCCATAGTGTGTGTTGTGTGTACTTTTTCTTTTTTATTAACAAATGAAGTTTATATTTATAAATTGTTCTCAGAAATGTATTAAAATGTGATGCACCTGTTTGTTTCAAACATTAATCTTGTTTTAAAATAAAAAGGGAAATGGAATGTTACTATTTTTAGAAATGAATGTGTGTGAATGGAAACCCATATTTCATATAATTTAGTTGAAACCTGGAATTAGTAAACTCTTTATTTAATGGTAGTAATTTGGGGATAGTTTTTTGGGAACGCTTACTGAGTTTTAATAGTCATGCCTATAGGGTTTTCCTACTTTTAGTTTATATTTTTGGTTTGACACAAGATTTCTCTCCATGGGCGAGAGTTGGTTGTGGTTTGGTGAGCAACTCTCATGGTCGTGAGTATTTTTGGTCACTGTCAGGTTAGAATGTATTGTTGGCTTTTCTTTTTTATCATTTTGTTTATCTAATTTGTGTTGTTTTATTTTTTCTTTATGCTAATTTAATTATTTTCATTAGTAGAAATCGTTACAATTTGTACTCTGTTTCTGCCTTGGTGCCTGTCGCCAGCCCGGGAGGATTTCGAATGCCTCTCGGGCCATGTCACGGACTGAATCGGGTGAACGGTTCAGGGTCCACCTGGGTTGGTTTGTGAAAAAAATAAAAGGTACCTATTTAAAAACATTATACCTTATAATTAAAAATATGGTATCCAATTTTTCAAATTAAAAACAAATAATTTTATGAAATTAATTTTATTTTAATTCACGTTGTTTAATCCAAAATGAGGGGTTTTAATAAGTAAAAACAATCAAAAGATTGATATGTGTTTATATCCAATTTAAAAGTGAAATTAATTCAAATGACCCAAATTGGATTAAATTATTAAAAATTAATCCAATTACACATTAAACCCAATTAAAATGACAATGTAATTATATATATAAATTATATGAAAAGGAAGTATTCAATTAAAGTGCTTTATTTTTCACTATTCATTAAAAAATGAACATTATCAGAAAATTACCAAACAATAAACCAATGTATCTTTTTATGTACCAATTATATAAAAAATGTCAATTTGTTTTTCAAATTTAACATATAAATGTGACAAAAACTTGATTTATAAACGGTTCTGCCTCAAAATGTTGTAATGAAGCATTTTTAAAAAAATAATTCTATTATCCGAAAAAATGAGTTTGTTATTATATCATTTCATGAAAATATATAAGATTAATTTAAAACATTACACTGAATATATAAATTATATTTTTCAAGAAATAAAAATCCATAAAGTGTGATATTATTTGATGAAAAAATTTATTCATTTTACATAGGTTTTAATAAAAAACATACATTATATTCAATTTGTTTTGATTTACATTTCTAATAAATTTTGAAACCTATGTATCATTGTTTAAACATGTGTAAAACATATATAAAAATTTAGTTGATACTATTAACTCCCACCATTTCAAATCTGAGGCATTAAATACCATTTATAATGATAATAATTTTTATTTATTTTTTTATAACTCAATATTGTGTGCAATGAATGATTTTGGAGATAACAGTAGTTGCGTCTCGAGTACGCTATCAGAAAAATCATCATTTTTTAAGATAAAATTAATTACTTGTTAATAAATATCAATAAAAAATAAAAAGTATTATTCTATAAATGCGTGGGTCATTACAGTACATTGGGAAGAAATCAAACCTAAGGAGTCCTTTTGAGCAAATCAAAAGAAGACACTCGATGAAGAGGTTATTATTTTACCAATTCAATTTAATTTATTTTCTTATTATACTTACTCTTTATATGTTGTATCTATAAAAAAGTAATAACTCTATAATATAATATTTTATGAGTTGTTTTTATGGTTATGGTACAACCATATTCATCCTTTCTAGTCCTAAAAAACAATATCATCATGTGTGCGTACGTACGACTTGTCATCTCCACACCATGCTGTAAAATGTTTTTCATTAATATATTATTTCTAGGGTTATAAAGATGAATATAAAAGATGTAAATAATGAATATAACATAATATTTTTTCTATATAATTAATATTCTATCGAATTATGTACCCTCTACCAATATGTAGTGATATCATTGCTCGTGCATAAATACGGCTTTCCATCTCTACGACGTGATGAGATTCATCTTCCACATTTACCGTTAAATGAAGATTGTTTAAAATATATATTATTAATAATGATTAAATATATCATATAATTTTTCTACTAGAGATTTATATATATGTATATATGCATATATTTCATTCACATATTTCTATTCAATATTATAAGAAAACAGAAACAACGTTCATGTGTACGTATAACCTTCTGTCTCCACGAATGGTGTATTCCATTTAATATATATATCTATTATATATATATATATTATTAATATATATGATATATAAATCATGTAATTCATTAAGTACATAATTATATAATGACTTATGCAATACGATCATGAATTAGAAGTCAGAACATATACGATAAGGAATGCGATTATTACCCAAAATGATGCTTTGACTTGGGAATTATTAATAAAAGGGTAATGTAAATGCATAAACAATTAACATATGGTATAATAAATAATATTTAGATTCTGTAATATGGTAATGATTTGTTTAAAACTATTATAAAGGTGTTTCTGATATATATGGAGAGTATCGTCTTTAGGGTAATGGAATTCCATCTCACTTTTAATTTTCAGGAGATATAAGATGTTTTAACCACCAGTTTCTTGAGTGTAGTGTATGTAATTATTCTATTATATATTATGTATTGGGAATGATTAACTTAATTTTATTTTAGGATTCATATTAATTTATTGGGAATAATATTTAAGTGTTCAAAGTGGTATGGGACGCTTTAAATGATTAATGAATTAATCTATTCATCATTTAATTATTCTTGGTATTATCATAACTATTTATTTATAAATATATATAAGATTATAAATAACATTTTATTATTATTTTTAATTTCATTAATATGTTTTCAAATGGAATATTTTTAATGTTTTCAGTAAGGTATTTTTTTCCACCTTTATTTCTTTCAGACACAAGCCTCATACAGTACTTGTTCCTTCTATTTGTTGCATATACAACCCATGAATTCCTTTTATGAGTTTTATCCACTATATTCAGTTATTACCATATTATTATGATTTTAATTCTTACATTGGTCATTATATTATATAGATTATATTGTGATGATTATTAATTTCATGATCTCTCCGATATTTTGAATTATTTGTTTTTAAGTTTGAATAATGGAATATCTATCAACAATGTCTATGTTTTCTAAAAAAAATTATAAAATGTTTTATATTCTCATATGAATGTTAAAAGTAATTTTTACCCATTTTGACTTTTTTCTTCAAGGTTTTCATGTAATCTTTGTTTTATTTTCTAAACATTGTACCTTTTGAAATTCTAGAAAAAAGAACTTGAAGATTGTATTTTTACTTATACAGAATGAATATATTTTTACTTTTTCATGATGATTTGTTACAGTGAAGCTAATCCTACAATATCACAAGGTTATATTCAAATATAATGTTTTATTTTAATATTTTTTGGAATATTATGAAAATAAAACTATTTCAACAAAAAAAATGATATTTTACTCCATTACTATTTTAAATAATTTTCATGATTTATTTATATGTTTCAAATATGGTATCAATGAAAAGGGTTTGGAAATTATTTTATTTTATGAAAAAATGATTTTATAGAAAATTCATGTTCCATGTTATCATTGAATATCATTTCCAACCAAATATTTAATATTTTATTATAGTTAAAGAATACCATTCATATTATTTATCCAAATGGTTAATGTTTTGATGGAATGATGATTAATAAACCAAGTTCTTTAATTGTGTTATTATTTTTATGAAACTATTATGAAACTTTTATCTTTTGTACAATTTATGATATAAATAAATGTTTATTATTTCCATTCTATTTCATGAGTTATGAAATGTTTTTTATGTTTTTTGGCACATATATTAATGAATTAAATACGAGATGGGTGCGGCCTATACCATCCTCTAATGCATTGGGTTGACATTTATATCTCATGAGATAAAAAAACATAGTGTTGGGAGTGATCCTTCGGTACTAAGATGCCCATGGGAGTGAACCAAGTCTACTAAGATGGTATAAGGAATTAAATAATGCAAAAATATTTCCATGGGATTGAACCATGACTATGAAGATGATATAGTGTGTGAACCCATAATACTAATCAGTTATTGATGAATTGGCTACTACAGAAATTTGTATATTCTTATTTGTCTACCAAAATTCCGTGTTTGGTTGATATGTTAGGGTTTCTTTACCTATGTTATTTATGTTCTTATGATTCATATCTTATTAACTGCCATTATTTATTCCATCATTCATTTATATGATCTTTTTTATCTACAATATGATCTTCTACTTTCATGATCAAGTTCTCATACCATTATTATCATGATTATGCTTAAATATCTCCCTTTCTTACACTTACTCAAAATTTAAGCTCACCACATTCTTGTATTTTCATTCCATTGGATATGAAGAATTATTTTATGTAGATTTAATAAAGGTGGAGATATATATAGGATATGTTGATGTTATTTCAATGGGACAGTGTATTTTGTTTCCATGTTTCCAAAGAAACTAAACCACTACCTTTGTTAGGAAAGTATTATTGTAATTTACTGAATACTAATCTAAATTGATGTAATATCCTTGTATGTCAATCCTGGGTCACTATACACATTCCCTTGTTTCTCACAACGATCATGATTCACTTGGGATTATAGGTTAATGGTAATACCTACATCATTATAATCCATGTGAATGTTTGAACTATGAGAACACTGGTTCCTACTATAAACAGGATATGTAGGAAGCCGACATAGGGCCTAAGCTCATGGGGAATCCTCCTCATGAATAAGTCCCAATCATAATCCCCTTAATCTAGGAATCCAACTAAGTTGTAAGCCCCACAATAAACCCCCCAAATCATCAGGAGTTGTGAAACATAAGTTGATTAATATCTCATGGTCAATTTTCTGGGAATCCCCTTTAGTAGTAAGCCCCAACATAATCATGTCAAACGACCATACACTATTATGAGAATAAAAAAAGAAAGTGGGGTTTGATTCCCATGATAATGGGATATGTAGGATGCCTCCTTGAGGTACAAACCCAACACCACAAATCAACCCTTATCTCTTTGGACCATAATACTGATTATGTATTATTCAACATGGAAATTGACATCACATCCAAGTTTCTTGGGTTGCGTTGTTTTAGGCCCCACACTAAACCATGTAAAGACACATTCTACCTATACTTAATTTCCACATGAAGTTAAATAGAGTGGTTATATCTTTATCACTACTTCCATAAAATATGATGTTATTAGTGATAAAATAATCTATTATCAGTGCGAAAAAACACTAATAAACGGGTCCATTATTAGATCATTTTTAAATGCGATGATAAAAGTTGAAAAACATAAAAAAATTAAAAATATGGGAGGGGAATCAACAGTACTTGAACCCCCCCACCCTCAATAGTTCCCCCATTCAAGCCTACATTCCCAAGCCACCTCTCATCCATTAATAGCGCCCCACACCCACTAACAGTGCTAGCCCTTACTCCACCCACGTGCGCGACCTGCCTCCCCATATATTCGAACTCGGGACTTGTTTCCTGCACACCTAATCCATTACCATTCCACCATAATGATTTAATCATCATTTATTAATATATATATATATATATATATATTTTACTGATATATTTATATATATTTATATTATTATATAAATATTTATATTAATATATTTATATATAGTTATATTGATATATATAAATATATTTAGTTATATTAATATATATATATATTCATATATATAAATATAGTTATATTTATATAATAATATATTTATTCAAATATTATTATATATTTATAAGATCAGTTTTACAAACATTTATAAAACATGCTTCTTTGGTTGTCGTTATAAATAAATAAATACATACAAACAACAAACACACACACACACACGCACACACACACACACACACTCATATATTATATGTGTATGTCTAAGTATAATTATAAATATTTATATATTTTACAAATATTATGTTTTAGTATGTATAGACATATGTTTAGAATATATAGAAAATATATAAAAGTTTTTCAATATAGACGCACACACACACATATATATACTTGTACCCATTGTTTTCTTATATAATTTTTAATATATTGGTATTTTAAATAAAATGGATATTATTTGTTTATTTAGATAAGGTATATATATTGAGAAATATAATTAATAAGTAAATATGTTTAATTATTTATATATAAAATAAATTTTTTATGTGTGAATATATTTAAAATATGTATATATTATAACATATTTGATTAAAAATTATAGTGAATTATGAAAAATTATAACAAAACTAGAAAACATGAATATACGATAAAAATGGAGAAACCCTCAAAACTCGTAAATACAGTCATAATTTCAAATAAACCCTAAACTCGGGGTAACAATGAAAAAATTGGTTCTGATAGTTTATTTTATCTCCAAGACCTGTGAGATCTAAGATCATCAAATGATATTTGATTTGATTGGGTGTGTCGGCCTAATGGATAGGAAGATCATATGCCATTGTTGTTTGAAAAAACAACAGACAAGACAAAAGTGCATGAAAATGGGGCATAAAAAATGTAACAAACTGCAGAGTCACTGAAATTGGCATAACATATGATCAGGGTGTCCATTTTTTCTCTGTGACTAGTGTTATCGAATATCATGCAACGAACTATGATATAATAGGTGGTAGAGGCCATACAGACACATAGATCAAGAGTTATTACCATTTTATTAAAAATTTAACAGGGCACTAGATATAGAAACAGTGTTTTGGAGGAATTATGATGCTTCATTAAGAGTTTTTGGGTCATGAAAGTGACATTAACTCAGTTCGAGTCATCCTTATAGGTACATCTCTTTGATTCGTTCGATTTGATATGTGGTAGATCTCAAATGGACACCCAGAGTGAATGTTATGGATGTATGAATTTGATGTTTTTAAGAGTGGTCTAAATAATATATCATCTCTTTCGTTAATATTCACATAGTTTCTATTTGACATGATCTTCACTCATCTCAAGATCTTAGATTTTACCAGTAACGCTCTCAAATATACACTTGGAGTATATGTTATTTCTATTTCAGTGAGTTATGTTTTCTTTAGGTTTTTAGTTGTAAATTTGATTTCTCAATTTTGAAACAATCATAAATTCTGCTACGGGTAACTATTTTCACTCTACCACATATCAAATTGATTCTTGGGAAACTATATACACTCTGGTGACCACTATAACCCCTTTTTATGTTCTTCAAGGCAAACAATGTCCCATAATTCATCCAATCAGTCATAAGTTATGCTTCAGTTGTTCGTTTTCCCATAACTTGGGTTTTGGGTGTCCATTTGGCATGTACCACATATCAAAACAATGATTTTGAATAAACCTACACTCCGCTGACCACTGGAACACCTTCTAATATTATTAATTCCATGAAAAGAATCATAATCCCTCCAAAAATCCGTAACTTATTCTCTGGGAGTCCATTTTGCATCTACAACATATCAAACTGATATAAATCATATTTATAAAATATATATTGTATTAATATAAATATACTTATAATTATATATCAATATATTATTTTTTATGAAATATATTTTTAATATATGCTTTATTATCAATAGGTAAATAAGCATTGATAATCCCCCCTTTATCAGTGAAACTAAAAAACGCTTATAAAGGGGGCCACATTAAAAGCGCTAAAAAAGCACTGATAAAGGGGGTTCCTTTATCAGTGATTTTTTGCTCTGTTAAAGTGTTATTCTATGGAAAACCAATTTTGTGGTAGTTCAATGTCCTTAAATGGTATGATGTACCCCATTATGTGGCACTGAACTACAAGATTTATGATTTCTTTCACAAGGATACATAGGAATCCTATCATATGGGTTCAATCCAACACATCAAAACAACTCTAATTCCCTTATATGGTGATTCACTCCAATGTTCCCCACTTTATGGCCACAAAATTAGTTTCATCAGGACTAAAGTATCTCTAATATGTATATAATAGGATACCATTAATTGATAAATTTGAATAAATACAGATATCTCCATTGATAATGAACATCATATGCATATAGATTATTCTATCTTCTAAACATGATAAAAATTTCTAGTTAATCGTATTATAATATAAATCAAACATGGGATTTAATAAAGGATTCATGAATATATATTAAGTAAATAATATATCATCATAGTATTAAATACCCCCCTCCCCGTAATTTTCAATGAGCCCATAGTCCCATCCTCTTAACCAATATGAGTTTTCATGCATCGTTGGACAATCATACCGACGAGCACCTACCATTTGAAAGAAGGTCACCTAGGATACACAACCTTTGGGTGTTTGTGGTTCCCAGAAAACCCCCATTAAAAATTATTTGGAAATAGTGATTACTTACAAGAATACATAATCTAAGAGAAAAAAATCTAATGTGAATCCTTAACCACGATGATAACACAACCCACCTATCAGGCCACGTTCACTTGATAAGAGAATGTGACAAAATGCAATCAATCATGTCATGTTCTCATTCAAATGAAATGATGAATTCAAAGAGTTACATGTTTTTGTTTATTATATATAAAGAAAATTATTTTCATAACTTCCCTCAATATAATGGGGTCATTCAAGTTATCACTAACAAACCCCTTGTATACCGATAAGGTCGGGTCATCCTTGGTGTTAAAGATGATACCCCCATCATAATGTCTTAATCCTTGGTCTCTCACACCTTATGTTGGGAGTTCCCTCAGATCATTATAATCCTGACCCTAGTGGCCGCTCTAGTGGCCCTCTTTCTTGACTATAACCAATGATTATCTAGTTAATGATGACCAATGGGCTGAAGAAGATGGTGTCGACTACTGCCTTCATCCAATTTAGGATCCTATCACCATAATATGACTACCAGTACCTCCCATATCTTAGTGAGGTGCATTAGTACGTCACATATGGACTCTCTCAGAACACCCAAAAGATCTTTCCAATAGATCCTTCTAGAAATAATTATTAGATACATCGTGTGGTGGTAACCGCTCAACATGATGAAGATGTTATCCTCAACCAACCAGCCAAGGTCCATTAGAACATGGAATAAAATATGGCACTACGGGGATGAAAACAGTCCAATATGAAGAAACGTCACACCATTTACCTGTCCATATAATCCCACCAATCCAACATGGTCGAAAATTCTATACAGTCATGTAAAACCGTATATATTTATTCAACCAGCCTTCTAACTCATCTAGTGGAACCCAATGAAGAATTATATTCAAATCTTATGGCATATCATGAGCATAAACATACACCTTTTTGATATCACCAATCCTTCCGCCAGAAATGTTTTGAATAATTAAAAGAATCTAGTCAACCCAATTCTATCAGAATGTCATGAGTAGAAGCACACACCTACTTGAATTTGTTGAGCCTACCAAAAGCCTCGTATGGACTCACTTATATATGTTAGTTGGAATGTCCCGATGATGGGTATAGGGGAAGACTAAAATATTTTACCACATAAAAGAGTACATTAAGTATCCATTAGAATGAAACATAGTATATGAGCATGCACATACATCTGATCCAAATACAAAATTTGAATATATTCCTATTATGACTGTTGAAGTCACCAAGAGCATCCTAAAAATTGTAAAATGAAATTTTAGAATTCCTTCTCATATCATTAAAATCATACAAGAAATCATAATAAAGATAACGGTAATTCCCAAGGGATAGACATGAAATATATCCCCAAAAATGGGGTGGACCACAGTGTATCACCCAAGTAAAGATACGCTCCTCAAATCCCATCCTGAGGCGTTAGGGGGAAGACATCCCCCATTTTATTCTGACAAACGGATTGGAAAAATACCCCCACAATAATTTTAGGTATCTAGGCTATCCCAATAGACAATACAAGGATGAAATAAATATAACCATTGAAATATAGTCTCTAGAAAAGTGTGCCAAATAAATTATAAGAAGGTTTCTAAGAATAATACACTTAAAACACGATTGGTGAATAAATATCCAATTTTTTATATGGCTCCACATAATGCAGGAGTTCTTAAAGCCTTTATATATTAATTTATAGAAGATCAGGATCCTACCCTCCCAAAATAATGTTATGGGAGTAGTAGTAATAATTTCAAAGGTCCCTTCCCTGACATCACAATTAATGATTACTTCATGACAACAATCCAGTCAACCTCGAGTGCCTATCTGTTGAAGAGACTCACAACATCCCTCTATATGGCCATAAGTCTAAGGAGAAAGAGGGTTATCCCAATTATATAATCCACCATGGTTGTCCTCACCATGATTTAGTTCTCTTTTAATGTTCTCTCCAAAACTGTATTTCATATTGTCAAGATAATTCTCCAATTGGAAATGTTGTGACGACAAATGCCTCCTATCACGAGGCACTTGAATAAACAAGGTCAGCAATCTCAGATGCCTTTTAATTGGTAGTTTTATTCCTTTCTCAACTAGAAGATAGTCCAAGGAGAAATTCATTCACTGAACAACCCTTGGACCCCTTACCTTCCAATGCTACATAGAAAATCCCTACCAATCTCACTACCTTTAATGACAGAATAAGAAGGAATCCTCATTGGTCTGACTTGGTAGAGAAGAGTATTGAAAAAGGAAAATAAGACATACTAAATATGAGGAAACATCTAGATAAATATGAAATACTCTTTATGTTATTTCCTTTATCTACCCCAAAATTAATCAATCCTGAGGTATTTTTGGTAGACTGTGTGCTCAAAATATTCCTCATCATATGTAAAATTATACAAAACTTGAAAGAAAATGTATTATCATATGATAGTTATCAAAATCAAAGAAAGTAAATAGAATTATTATAAATAAGAAATTAATTTTCATCCCTCCTAGATTCATGACACCCAATGATCAAGAAAAAGAATTTATCCATTCAACACACATGCCTCGACGCATAAATAAGGTTGTGATAGTTGATCACTGACAACCCATCTAATGATTATATCAAATGATGGGGTGTAAATGGAGAACAACATTTCATTTCACTCCCCCCTCAGCATATATTACAAAAGGTTAATGCATGAATAATTTTCCCTTCAGGATAGCTCAAACATGTAGACCCTTTTGATGACTAAAGAGATGCTCAATAAGATAAAAGAATCAACCAACTTTCACCAAACATGGGTATAAGGGGAAGGATAATGAAATACATCAGAATCAATCATATGATAATATCTAGATAGACTCCTGCATAAGGGATATCAGCCATCTGATAGAGCACATGTTATAAATAGCCCAATGATATTCTGAAATGGTTGATCCATGTGCATACTGAATGATGTACCCATACCACATTTAGACAAATCTCCATAGATTAGAAGTTAAACAACAAAAATATCTGACACAACAGCTAAGGATCAACCTTATCCAATAGAGATGACTGATTTCTTAACCCAACACTTGAGGTAACAAAACACAATTGAAAGGGTTGTGAAGGAATAATGGGAACTACCACATCCCTCAGGATTTTAGTCATTTTCATTCTGACAATCACCTCATCAGTGGGAATCCATATTCTTCATATTAGGGGAAATGTCGCAATGTGGATCCTCCCATTTCATTCTATATCATTATCTAATACCCTTATTGGGGAAATGTATGACTTGGATATCCAGAGATTCCCTTTCAGCTACTATCCACCAAATATATCCTAGTAAATAAAAAAATATTGGAAACAACCTCATGGAGGGTGTTGAAGAAAATATTCTCATAGAGACACTAGTATAATAACAACAATGAGTTTTTAATCAGTGAATATCATTAAATTTGCCACTGAAAAATACTATAGAACATTAGTCCAATTTATATGAGTCATAAGAGGAGGTTCTTTTCCATAATTTGGTAAAAACCTAAAAAATGAAGAAGGTTTATGTACATTAACCCCAGGTTCTACCAATTTCGAGGAATTTTGCAAAACAATCCACCATTACCTCCTAAAAAGGCATCGAACAAGTAAAAGTGTAATATTTAAATTATACCTCACCACCCTCCTTGGGAGATTATGGGCCTTTCTCTAGAAGAAATATTTTCCCATCAGGAGGTGGATAGTAAATAATTATGGAGACTCAATGTAGAACTACTATGAAGAATCCATCCTATTATATATGTTCATTAAGATTATCCAGAACCTGTAATTCATGTAGTTTTACCTAAATAATGAGAGTTTTTCAAAGCAACCGAACAAGATTTGGATCATCCGATAAATGTGGGATAGAAAAAACCGATATATTTGAATCCTAATATATAATATCAAGAATTCCATCCGCTGGGTAAAAATAGATAACATAGTTAGACACATCTGTATATTCCTTCCCCAATAGGCTACCCAAAACATGTTCCAGCAGTGTAGCCACTAATGGTTCTTCTAGTCACTACACCAATTCATTCTATATTCGCTACTTCTATCTAGATTCTAACATATCCATACATTCATCAAATTCTTATGAACACCATTGAGTAAAAAAAACTATATTGGAAAAGATTGGGGAATAGAGTTAGCCGATAGAGCAGGAAAAGAAGGCATACCTTATTGGGTAGATCCTACTCATCCTCTCTGATATTTGGGAATCTGATATTTCCAATATTTAATGGCTCAAGATATCTAGATACGTAGATGAAAGATTTCATCTCTCACTATGATCCCATAATGGGGACCCTTGAATAGTTGGAGGAAATGAAACCCATATGCTTTGGGAAATCACCATAGGGACCTTCCATGATGGGGTACATGAGTTTACAAGCTCATAAAATCACCTTATTTGAATAAATTCTACATATGTTTCTATTTTAGTTTAGATCAATGCAACAAAATATGAAATTATCCATCCTCAAGAACAATAAACAACAGGGGAATGAAAGTGTCTAAAATTTTAATTTCTCGATGGAATGTATTGGAATAATCATTAAACATACCCCTCTATCAAAAACAATTAGTTCCCATCTATGTAGAGAATCAACATAAATATTTACACATGCATATAATCCCTAAAAAATACAATGGAGGGATTTTGGGACCTTACCTCAATTTTTCAAAATGATGAAAAAACCATTGCAGAGACTAAAGAAAAATCATGAACAATTCCATCCACAAATTGAAAGAGAATAAAATCTTTAGATTCCCCTCTAGTTACACATAATTATTCCCCTACAGCTATTCCGATTTCAAATCCAACACCGTACATTATGACTTCACCTCTTGAACATCAATAGTATCACCTGCTTCATCAATATGTCCAGAGTGACCATCAGTAAAATCAAAAATAGGTAATGAATAACAAGGTTTGTGATTTTTGAAATAAACAAGTCCCATGTTATATCATATAATCATTTAAAAACAACGTTTTCATGTTTAAATATCCTAATAATCCCTATAAGAATGTTTATTATGATCTCTCGAATTATTTACCCTTCCATCAGATGAGGGAGCACCACATCCAATATTTATTTATTTTTCAAATACCTCCAACAAAAGACGTAGACTCTAGTAAAGTTAAGATTAGTAATTAACCACCCCATGTGGTATATTATTCATAAACTATTCCAAAATAAAATGAAAATCAATAAAAATAAGTAAAGATAAAGAGTGCATACATGTTTTGAGACTTCATGGTCAGAAAAGAATTCCACTTGACACATGATATTCTATGACCATAGTTGAAGTAGCCAACTATACCTCATGCCACTTGCATTACATGAGCCAACTTCATAAATAGAAAAGTCCTCCAAAGGCCAATCCTCCAAAAACTGACACGGTCGGAAGGATATGATGAATATTGGTAAATATGAATATGCACCAAATCCAATTTTGATATTAACATTAGTTGACATCATGCTGATAGTCCCAAAAGCAGAGGCACCAGCCCACGAAATGGAAAGTGAGAGTCAACACATTAGAGATAATATTGATTAGTTAAGGAGTTGATATTCAGTTCCATTAATGTAAAACATTTAGTGGACCCCTTTGTGGATGATTATTATGGTAATGAACCTAATATACTTTAACATGATTAGAAAACTAAGGGAAGGGGCCTATAGAACTCATACTAAAATAGAAGATGTTTTCATGCTAGAAATCACCATTTCAACAATACACCTGGTCAATAAATTTAGATAGGAAAAAAATCTTGGATTGATCTTCAATAAGCTCAGCAAGAACAAATTAAATCCCCCACATATGACAGGTTCTTCCCAACCCAATAATCATAGAGGATTTGTTATAGAATATGACACCACCTAACCAAACACACAATGTAGGAAGACCCTGCCGATCATAACCATCTAGTGAGAAAGTAACTTTATCTCATATTCCAAGGTATGGTGAATCCATATTAAGAACAATTTTTCCAAAATAACACTCTCCTACTATGATGCACAATCCATTAGACAATAAGTATGATTTTTCGAAGAAATTTTCCTTGGTACCGGCTAAAATTTCAATCATGGATTCTATAAGACTATCAAAATACCTATAAGAAGCAATCATATAGGCATTCTCATAGCATTTTAGTTTCATGTTGAGGGTTCCACTGTTGATGAATATCGTGTAGAGAATTATTCAGTAAAATATGAATAGGGATTCTCTTTTACAATATAGGATAAAGATTCTCTCATGAAATGGAATTTTAGGAATTGTATATATATGGTTGGATAAATTAAATTGATTTCCAATGAGATGTTGTTAACAATAGGTTATTATTCAACAATATTCTGGTCTAGACACTTTGCCAATTGGATTACAATGAATCCCAAATGTCTCCCTCTACTATGATGTTACATGGTTATGAAAATAATGAGATTGAGCCTCTTGGAAATATTGCAATAATAACATAGTTTTAAGATCTCATTTATGACAGAGATTAAATGGTTGTTTGATAGGATACGTCTTTCAATGCGCTATTGGGAAGACCTAGGATACATAATCATGTGGCCGTTCCTTCATCATATCACCAAGGCCTCAAATATTTTGTCAACGGTCAAATTGGTACATTGTATGGTGAAAAGGCCTTATTCAAATCCTAAGAGTCATAATAAATTAACATAAGGTTCTACCACATGGGAGGGAAATAATTTATGGTTGATAATTTTTTCCAAATTAATTACCAAATAGTTTGTATACGATTCGATTTAACCCTCTCACTTTTATTAGAACATATTATGTGCTTCCCTTTAATTATATCGAATGGTGGATTCAAATTCAAGAACCCAATTAGTGTTTTCCGTTATAAAAATTATGATAGCTAAGCCTAATGGTGAAGAATAATTTTTCTACTTTCTTAGTAATATTGGAATATTGAATGAAAATGTATTCATTCCACCCCTTATATTCTAAATATGTCCAATTCTATAAGCTAGGTAGGTAGAAGTTATTATGGAAATAGTAGAGTGTGATGAGGCTCATTCCCAGTCCTTATTTTCCCCTTCATAACTAAAAAAATTCAAATCACCTTTGATTAAGACAAAAATGATTCTTTTTCATTTTATTGATGACCAAATGGTGACACACATCTTCCCTCTGAGAATATTTCTTCACCACCTACTCCCCAAGTAGAGGAAATTTAAGTTAGGGCTAAGAAAGATGGAGTAGAGGAATACCTTAAGAATTCCTATCAAACATTTGAGGAAAACATCTCCCCTCCCTGGATGAACATAGAGAGATTAACCTGTGGATAGAAGAAAATCCATGACCCACTCTGATTAGGCCATCCATGACTCCCTAAGAAAATGAGGTACATACCCCTTTCTGGTGGAAACACCGAGATGTGTTTCCTTGGATTTAAAAAGATATAACAATCATCGATCTGAAGGTGGATACCCATCATTTTGGTTTTCCAGATGATCATCAAGGATACAAATAATCATGTAGAAGGAAACACATGACTATGCTTGCAAAATTTATTCTGAAGTGGATAATATACTAATGGAAGATATTTTTCGAGAGGTACACTCACTAAAATGGTGACCTAATATCTTCCATGTGAAAAAATGGAAAAATTGGAGGCTTAATCAACATTATAGATCCAAACTGGAATTTTTCCAAAGATGAAATCATAATTCCAATTACAGAATTCTTTATTGATGCAATGGCTGGTAATCTAGCCCTCTAATTTTGGGATTGATATTCTGGATATATCCAAATCCATATGTCTCCATATGATAAATAGGTTATATCCTTCAGAACCCCCACCAAAGGAGAGATATTCTATCTGTTGATTCGTTTTTTGATAATGATTTTTACTGTCACATATAATGTTTCCATGCATCACATTTTCAAACCATTCATATGGATGTTTGTCGAGTGCTATGTTTCCGATTTGGTGGTATTTCCAGAAAACATTATGACTAGTTATATGAACTAGAAACTATATTCCATAACCTATGAATACATATCTTGGAGATGAACCCCTTGGAATTCCCTTCTAGGGAAAACATGGGGATGTTTATTGGTTTCATCATATTCCATTAAGACATGAATTCATTAAGAAAACTAAATCTATCCTTGTTATGTATCCTTCAAGAAACCCTAATGATTTTAGTGTATTTCAATAACACTTATCATAAATATGCTTCATCGTATACAATACAGCATGAAATTGTTTTCCCTTATCCTAATTGATGAGGAATGGAGTCATGAATTAGTGGGACAATGACTTTTAGGAAAAATTCGACACCCTCAAGATATTCATCATGATCCCTCTAGTATTGATGCCACCTATTGAGGGAAGGCCAATCATTTTGTATTTTATGTCTCTAGAAAGATCACTAGGCATAATGCTTGAAATAAATAATGATGATATGTATGAAAATGACCTCTATTATCACTTTCAAACCACGATCGATACACAGACTCGATATTTGAATATTGATAGGACTTTTCTGGTTCTAATAATTGTTGTTCATAATATATGGCATTATTTACATCACCATAAGGTCCAAGTAGAATCCATTAATAACCATCTCAAATACATCAATATTCTTCCAATGTTAAAAAGGAATATGGAATGGTGGGCATTTATTCAACCTCAATTTGATATAATTTTTTCCTGAGAAACTAGTTTAAGCGAAGGCCTTGGCATATTTTTTTTGTTGAACACCCATCTGTAGAAACAATTTCATTAAATAAAAAATATCAAGATGAAGAGGTATTCATTTTTCCAGATAACCCCCATATATGTGAAATTTATTTCCATAATATGTCTATAGAGTCCAACATTGAATATAATGGAGGAATCTATGATCAACAAATTTTGGATAAGGATCATTCTCATTTCCCAAGCTAGGTTTGTCTTACAATATTTCTTTCTTCCATTTGAAGGTTGTTCCAACAAGGAGGTGGAATATCATGCCTCATTGTAGGACTATAACGGGTACTCCCAGTACTGGTGATTCACATAGAGGTAAAGGGAGACTCAGAGTTGGTAATCAAACACATCTATAAGGAATAAACCATCATAACTGAAGAACGGATCCCACAATGTGTCTATGTTCAAGGTTTAATGGAAGAGTTACCATCAGAAACATTATTCACTCATGTCCTACAATCGAAAATTTCAAAAGTATCTATTTTGGAAAATTAAGTCACAACATTGGTTGAAAAAATTTGGGATGAAACAATCTTCACCATATGGTCCTACAAAATTCTAGAGGAAGCCAATTATGGATTACATTTAGGATTGAATAATCCCACTATATTTAGTCGGAAAAGACCAATTCAGACATCAAGCAGCCGACTTCACTAAATATGGCGGCCCAAATCACCAAAAAGTACTTTACAAAATAATATTTGATAGAGTTATTATGGTATGTGTCAATGGATAAGAGATTGTAGACATTATGGATTAATTACATGTTGGGACATTCCACCCCCATCAGACTGAATAGAAGCTTTACCACCAAATTAAAATGCATAGATACTTGTGGCCTTCAATGATGCATGATTTCATGGAATTGAACAAGAAGTGTCTTAATTTTTAAGTTCATTCCATCCTTATTCGTTATCCCCCAATGTTTCTTCATATATCCAAATACACATGTCCATTATCCATAAGGGGGGTGGATAGTGTGGGGACATACCCTCCATCTATGGTCAAGAAGTTCATGTACCTTCTTGTAATTACTGATTTCTTATCAAAATATGCTATTGAAATTCCTAACAAAATATGGGGCCAAAAGAAATGTTAGGTTCATGAAATCTAGAATCATTGCATGATTTGATTCCCCTCATACAATATTGAAGTTAAATGTCAACCATTTCTATTCAGATGATGGAGAGAAGCTATATTCATAATATGATGTCAAATCAAACCATTAATGCTGCTATCATGTAGTGGCTAATGGAAAAATATATGATTTAAACTTGACTGGGTCAAACATACACCATAAGTAGCTGGATAAAGATTAATAGAATTGGCCTGACACGTTTTTTCATACTTGATGGGATTACCAAACTATGACCCTTACTATAATACATGAGAACTCATACTAGTTGATATATGGAATAGATAAAATCCTACAAATTAAGGTCTAGTTTTCATTAAACCATGTTTCCATATGAGATCAGCTATTTTCTCAAGAACAATAATATAAATTATTAGATGAATTAGAGTGACTAGATCCAAAAAAAGATTACATAACTTTCATCACTTGGAATTCTACCAAAATCAAATAGCACAAGATTTTAATTAAAATTTCCACCTCCATTGATTCCTCCAAGAATAATTAATGTAGTTATTTAAGACTCCAAGGATACCAGTAAATAAAATTTAAATTCTTTAGGTGAAGTGGGAGGGACCTTATTCCATACACAAGGTTTACTATAATTTAACATATTTATTGATCGTAGTCTATGAGGAAGTTATTATGACCCAAAAAAATGAATTGTTCCTTGAAAATATTTATTTTACTTATATGAGATATTTCCTAGATATTTAATGTTAAATTGTATAGAACCATATATATCTCATCTACAAGACATTAAAAATTTCAACTATTATTTGTTGCATGACCATAAAAGGAATGACATAAAGTCCATGTTGCATGAAATTAAATCATGTGGAATCATCATCCATGTCACAGGAAATTAAAATGCCGGACTTACGGTACCAGTCATATGTATTGAAACTGTGAGACATTGTTCTTACTCACTTCATGTTTTTAAATAATAGGTTTAACATCCCCCTCAATCAATATTATGTTACCCCAAAAATAAAAGAGAAAATAATTTTTAAGGCCCCCTAATACAATCAGACCCCATGTTCAATCCCCACTCACATGATTCCCACTCCATAGTGGCACTTGTGTACCATTATAGGTATAATCCCCATCAGTATCACTTCCTTACCAAAAGGAGGTAAAATTCATGGCCAACATCCTCATCACATGTCATTAAATTGAGGAATTTGTTCAAAAACCATGTGTGCCATGATTCTCATTCCAATGGAACACGTAGTGATGAAAAAGTTCCCAATATTATGGCCTTACATTAACATAATGATAAATTCATCCATTTCATAATTCATTGAGATACATAGATACACCCATATCTACTATCATGAGTCCATCCATGACAAAAATATATATCCCTTTTCCCTATGTATGATTCATGACATCATAGGGATCCTTTTTAAGAACTACATGTGGAATTATTGTCTCAATTGTAAGATGCATTGTGACACCAGATTCATATCATATAGCATCATCAAGATACCCAGTGACACCCAAATTTCGATACTCAAGACCTATCACAACATCTATTTTCGTTCATATTAGTTCATACTCATCCTCATTACATGAAATTATGTTGTATGGGATATCAAAAACAATGTATGGATTTAATCTCATCCTAATGAGATATGTAGTGAAGACTAGAACATATCTCCAAGCTCATCCACCAATGAATCTATATAATGATATTCTTTACATGAATTTACTTTATTCAATGGAATAATCATTTTCCACCCCTTTTGTCTAATACCTAGAATAGCACATGTTGGCTTAGGAAATTAGTAAAATTGTTACCCTACATATGTATAAAATATCAATTCATATTGGGGTTACTGTGGTCCTTGATTCAAGACCATAAAAAGACACACCAGATGTCCTCATAAAATGACAATATAATAAAAGATATCATGATGAAATAGATGTCTCTTGATTCTTTATATAAAATGATATGAAGTGAATGTTGGGTCCTATACCTCGGTCCAGTCACAATATCCATTTTCACTTCGGAATTATTCACTCCCTCATCACATGATGATAAACTATGTTGTCCATCATGAAAATGGTGTGGATTGATTCACATCCCAATGAGATACGTAGCGATGAGTTGATATGAAATCATAGTCCCAGTCACATCAAAATATGAGAAATACTCCCACTCTCCCATGTACGACATAGATCTACTTGAGAATACCCAATATGAGTACTCAAACAATGCATGAACTCATATCAGGATGAAAACCCCTATTTCCTCTATATATGAATTCCATAAGAGTGGGGGATCATTATTTTATAACTAACTATGGTTAGACGATTTCTTTAAAATGATATGTAGTAACACCCATGAACTATGTCGTAGTGCAGTCAAAATATCCCGTTTAACTTCACGTGGATAAAAATTTGTCTTTACTGCATGACATTAAAATAATAGTACACAAAGAAAATCTAATTTCTTTATTTTCTTCCCATTGCGATATATAGTGATGCATATGCCAAATTTCCGAATCTATGACATATGGTAAAGTTAGACCCCCCCCCTCTTCTACATACACATCTAAATTTTTGATAGATCATTTAATTATGGATGGGTCTTCAAAAGAAATATAAATGTCTCCCTTTTACAAAAGAGTCATAAATATATAACATGTACCAAAAATGGCCATTAATGGTATAGCTATATGCTTTATTTTTTGAAAATCCCCTTCTATGATTTGTACTCCTAATCATAGATAAATTGATATCCTCATAATGACTCCACAACTCCCATTGAAAGAATATCTAACACCTGGATTATCCTTTTCATGGCTATCTAATGTGGACTATATTGAAATTCACTAAATGAACATCATAATGTGTATTTTATCCAAAGGATACCACTATTGGACTATGCAGTACGTGCCCTAGTCATACTTTCATTAAATAACAATCATAATGGGTTTTCACCTAGAGGTAACATTTCTGTTAGGACATTACTTTTCTATCCTCTTGAGAATTTATAAAAATTTGTTGAAACCCATGATTTAATGGAGTCCATAAACCCCATTCATATTTATCCCAAATTCTCTCCCCTGATCTAAGAACCCTCAAGACCATTGTTTTCAATTTCATCCTCCATGTGTTCAATGAATACTTGAATGATAGAAGTGAAAAAGGAAATGCATCCCTATTATTTCCTTAATTATAAGGTCTTATTCTTGTGGCCTAAAAAACTAAAAATGCCATATTTCAAGAAATTGGATCTTATATGGGTGGGAAATTTATTTTCTCCATTGCCGGAAATTTTTTACATGAAATACCCTTTCTGTGCTTAGGTACATTCCTCCCATAAACAATACTCTATGCTTAGTGAAATTTGAATATTCGAAAAAATTCATTGGATTTTAATTATATATTATCATAATTATTAATCAATTACTATAGATACTTTATTTTATCATAGTCCAATTTGTTTTAGTTATGTTTCCCACAAATTTCATGGCATGTCTACCATAGTATGCCTATATTGACTCTGTAATACGAGACCCAATTTTAATTTCATAATATGTCCCATAATTGGAGTTTTCAACAAATGGTAACTTCATCATTTAGAGAGACATACTATAACGTTAAAATGCATTTTTCCCATATGACTCTTCGTATCTGTGAACCCTAATTATAGATTACAATTTTATACTCCTACACCTCATCATGGTGGCACACTTCTTGAAAATTTACCAATAGTGGGATAATAATATACCATTTAGTCAGTGATAAAGGCCTTAGATTATATCCCCCATAATTTCCTTGATTTATATAATTACTTTACATACCATAATGTCCATACTATATTAATTTAAACATCATTATATAATGTCTGTTAATTATAACATCAAAATATAGAAAAGAATTTCCTTGATGCCTGACATTAGATTGCACCAAAAAATTTCCTTCATGTGTGCCAAATGAACTACATGGATAATGTCCTAGTCCCACAACATTAAACTATACGATTCATTAACAACATTTATAAAGGATACATCCACCTAAAATTAGTCTTCTCACAAAATATACCACCTTCCCTCGAGTTAAATACTTGTAGTATCATGTTCTCATTCATGGAAAATGTCAATATAGATTTTCCCATTATTATTATATGCCTCCCTTTAGAAAAACCACCCACCATGGTCTTGAGACATTGAAATCATAACCTTCAACAATCAGGAAGAAAATTTTATAATTCCTTAGAACTAATTTTCCCTAATATGTTATAATATTACAATGTTTCCTTTACATAATTATGAAACAAATTTCAGGACCTTTCAGCCAAATGATACAACTATTTGACAATACATTACATTCCCTAGTTGGCCATGCATAAAATTACCTTTTGAGGTGTCTTGTCAACCAGTGGAAAATTCATCCCTAGGATTGTCCCCCTCTATTCTTGAATATCCTATTTTAGATTCAAACAAAAAACTTATCTCGTGATTATATACAATATCTATGAATAATTACGGAACAATACAATCCCAGAATACATGTTTCTATCATTTTTTTTTGAAATTTATAGTTATAGATATTCGATAGAAAAGACCAATCTCAATAGTCAATCTTGTACAAAATTAATATTCTTGTGGGAGGAGATTTAATACTCACATGATTGAAAATCCAGAATGGGAACTATGGACATAATTCAGGTCTCAATATACAAGAACTAATATCTATATGGTTTAGGAAAAATATTGAGTGAAAAAAAGACACAAAACATCTTTAGATAAAATCAATTAAAGGAGGCCAATGAAAAATCTCATCCTTGTCCACTAAGTCTCATTCATTTTAAACTTAGTAATTGGAATGGGGTGTGATTGAAAAACACCAAAAAATAGGGTTTTCAATATGACCATGACAATAGACAAACTATTCTCATTAGGCCCCTTGTATTATGCATAAAATAAATAATCCTTCTATAATGAACGTAGCACCAGAACCCCAAAAAATGATTTAGGAATGCTTCAATGTTCCCTACAGTTCTATATCACAAAATTCATTTTTCTATTGAAATTATTCTAATTTTAGGGGGTATTTTTCTTACACCAAAAAATGTGTTTCATGCACATTTCCATAGAATTCATGATATGGCCTTTAATTAGAGTGAAAATTTTCATGTTTGATTATATTGTATCTCTATTTTGGGAGAAGATGCATTCTATATTTCTTTTCTCCAAAAGACTACTCCACATTATGGATTCCAAAGATCCCCCATCACAGAGTAGGTTTCGGATTTCCATGTTCGATGATAAAAAGGTGTTTATGCATTAAAAATGAATTTTATGCATATATTTACTAAAACCTTATATATTAACCATATAAAGATGCCTATATATCTTAATTATATTAAATTTTATTAGTCATTAAACCCAGACATACCCACATATCAATCATTATGGCCCTTGGAATAAAATGAAATTTTATAAATGAATTTTCCTCACATGAGCCAAGGACCCATGCCAAGGACCTATGCCAGGGACCTTTTCCAATAACACGTGCCAAGGGATTGAACCAAATACATTTTTAGAATAACCCCATCACCTGTGATTCAAATATTTCTATTAAATAGGTCCCTTCGGTTCAATATTTATACGACTAAAAAATCAAAATACCCCTTGGAGCTCTGATTGCAAGACATCGTCACCTAGGTACACTAAAATATCTATTTTATCACTACAACACCAAAGAGATGTGAAAATTAAAGGGGATAAGTAAGATAAAAGTCCCATCAGGGTACAACATTTATGTAACATATTCAAGGAACCTTCTTCTATAATATGAACCACTTTCCTGAGGCCCCTTCCATAAGTACGGACCAACACAAAACCCTTACCAAGACACTAGTAGAGAACCAAGGTGTTTGGGTTAAGGCCTCACCTGAATTTTATTTCTTCGATGGTCAATTCCTCAAGGCATATCCAGTTTTGTAGGCATTTTCCTACTACACAAATCATTTTTTGTTCTTCATATGCCATTCGCGACACACCTACACAACAAACCTGTGCCAAACACCTTCATGAGTCACCTTAAAACCCTTTATCCAAGCCACACATGGCAGGGCCTATATTTAATTGTCTTTATTTTATACAAGGGAATATGATGAATACTAAATCTAGACCCCCTGATTTGGAAAAAAATGGGATAAGGCGCACCAGTATGTCTCCCATTGTTATTTTTATTTCTATGTTCAATGTTTTATCGTACATGTATAACCAAATATTTATGATCCTTAGGAAATATGTGGATTTTTATATCCATTTCCTCGAGGAACCCTACCATAAGGATAATTTTGTGTATATCATGTTCTCATATACAGGGGTCATGACCATGTCCTCCTCTTCTCGTCTCTGTGATTCGGAGCCTCCAGTCCCATGCAGAGAGGGTGAGGATTACTATTTCATTTCCATTAAAAAAGGAATGAAATACTTCTCAATCAATATGGTAAATATTTTAGGGAATACCCCCTATAGTAATCCCCTTGAAATTCATGTAGGAGGATTAGGTCTTTCTCTTATATACAACCACATCTTTCACCTCTATTCCTTCCACATTTTCAAAACACTAGTCTCATTTCAGGGTACTGTTAATTGAGGGAAGTTTCATATCCCTGTCCTCAAACACCAATGCATCATCCTTTTATACTATCATAAAAGGGTACATATGGGGTGGGGGTACTGGACACCTCATGCCTCTCATTGGGCATTGTCTCCTTGTTCGCCTATGGGAAAAAATATATTGTGTGATTTTCTAGATCTTATACCACTTTTTTTCTCACACTAAACATGTAACTTGATGAAATAGAGGAAAATGTTAATCATGGCATCCATGAAATGCATGATAATGATTTAAATATTATAAATCTAATTCATGGTACAAATAGAAATCATAGGAAGCCCGCTTAGGGCCTGAGATCAATTGGCATCCTCCGTAAGAATATTTACCAATAAACATTTCCTCAATATGTGAATCCTACAAACATGTAATACCTTAGGTAAACCCCAAAATCATCATATGTAATTAATTTAGAGTTGATACATTTCTCTTGGTCCTTTCTCAGGGGATAATCATTAGGTGTTTGCCACAACACAATCCCCTCAATGAGTCATACCCCATGAGACTAACTGAACTATGTGGTCTTTGATTCTCATCCAAATGGAATATGTTGGAATCCTACTTTAGATATAAACACGACACCCAAAATAAAACATGTTCCCTCTATTCGATACACCCTGTATGGTCAAATTCAACCTAGAAATCTATAACACTTCTTGGTTCCTTAGGAAGCTTTTGAATAATTCCCACATCATAACATGACTAGGAACTGTATTCCAAGATGTCATTTCCACTAGATGTTAAACAGTACAGTTAGTTCCTTATCACAAAAAATTAAACGGTTTTATTTTCCCCATTAATTTTCACCAAATTGCATGGATTCAGATTCCATTCACGAGGATATGTAGGAATCCTATGATATGTGTCTGATCCCAAAAATCAAAATAACTATCGTTCCCCTTGATGATGATACACTCTAGAGTTCTCCACTGTTTAGCTAGAATACTAGCACCATGATGACTGAATAATATCTTATTTATACACAAGAATATACAATTTATGGAGAAATTTAGAATATATAGATATCTACATTGATATAGACCCTCAGATACATGGCAATTATTCTATATGACATAGATTCTAATAATTAATTTTTAATTCTAGGGTAATATATTTCCTAATTGGTATTTAATAAAGGATTCACAAATATTTCTCAAATCTATAAGAGAGTCAAGGAGTAGTAAATGATTCCCCCAAATAGTGTGATGAGCTTGGCCTCCCATCATGTTGTCTATTATGAGTTCTTAATAATTTTTTTCCAAACATCCTGTTGAGCATGTGGCTTTGGAAAGAAGGTCCCCTTGGATACATAACTATTTGTTGTTTCTGGTTCCATAGGAAATCTTGTTGTCAACCATTCAGATATTATGATTTCTAACCATAAAACGTATTTTGAGGGAAGTAATGATATTCACCCATAAATATTTTTACACTATATAATATTTTGGAATCATGCTAGGTGATTATTCAATGTAAAATCATAATGATGTTAACTCCCTTTGGATCTATGATAAATTGGAATCGTAGGTTTCTCTTTTTAGGGATGAGGCTATAAATGTTGCTTTCTATGTCGACAAGACAATATAATTACCCTTAAAAAATAAAAATACTAATGGTTACAATATAGATGTTATATTATCAATGATATTTTTTATAAATGGTGTTTTAATATTTTTTCAAAATATATGTCCATGTATTATAATGAAAAAAATATGAAATTAAATTTTGTGACTGCACATTCAATAACATCATTTTTAGATAATAATTTATTAAAAAAACTGGTATTTTATTTTAAAAAATTATTTTTATTATATGTTCAATAATAAAGTTTTCATTAAATGTATTCTCAATCCATTTTAGGGTAATACCAAGTAGTTAAAGGTGGATGATTTTGTAATTTTGTCTAAGAAGTGCTTTGATTTTTTTTGATCTTGGGATAAATATCAATAAACTAAATCAATATACCATGATGATAAAACTCATGAATGATTATTTTTGGGGTAAAGATATAAAATTATTCAACATCATAAAATTCCATAATAATATCATGTTTACCCCACAGTGATTAATGTGATACATGATATGACACATCCACCTCACTATCATAGGTATTTGATCGGATTATAGTGGAATATAATGTATATGAGGTACCTCATAACCAAAATCTCCACCAACATATTCACCTTTGTTAATGTGATTCAGAAAGGGGCCACCCATAACTATGATGATGATTTTCAAAAATCCTTCAATGATAATGATATTCACCTCTTGAATAAATAGTTAATGGTGCCATTAGAAAAAGAGAATTGCATTATACAAAATATGTTGTACATAGAGAGATCACTCAATTATATCCCCCATAAAGAAAATAATTTAGGAAAGGAGAAAAATGTATACTATCTTAGATGAAGTATTTTGGTTACCTATAATCAATATTCTGATAATGAGAAGAAATTACAGGAATAGATTTCATCCTACAGAAGCTAGTATAACATTATATTATCCAAGATTACCAAATTATCACTTAACCCACCTATTAAACTATATTCTCAACCTCCTATTGTTAATTATTTGTTTTATAATTTTAGTAAATCTTTCTATTGAATGTTGATAACAAATTGTTTCGCAAAATATAAATCACTGAATACTAACAAAAATAGTTTTTTTAGAACCCCCTATCCATGAATAGACATATTCTGATAATTAAATCTATCATTTGGTGGTAATATCTATCTTTCAAACCACCCATTAAATGTAAGTATAATTAAGATGTTTTTCCTGATACATATGTCGATAAAGTATAATAAAATATATCAACATGTACATCTTGGGGATTTTATTCACCACAATGGAAGATACAATTATTTCGTACATGATCCCACTATGAGAAATATCCTATAAAAATTAGGATGAATAAAAATCCATATTAATCGAAACAGGTGTAAGTGATACCATTGGGATGATTTAATGTCATGGGTAATTTAGATTTTTAATAAAAGAATCAATAGTTGTAAGGCCGTCATGAATGAGGTGTTAAATTAATTAGATCGATTTATGTGAGGGTTTATATCAAAATTTCAATTCGATACATTATTTTACCATTTTCTATATTTCATTTTTTATAAAGAATGTATTTTGGAAAATATATTCACAAGCCTAGACAACCTAGACGAGGTAGAGATTTACATTCATGTAACACATATGAATGTAGGTTCTGCATTTATAATTATTCATATAGAGGACAACAATGAAATAAATATTACAATTGGTCAAGGTGTGTCTATATATTTTCTGGTCAATTTTTATTCTATTTATTATATCCTATAATTTAATACATTTTAAATAGAATTGTATAACATTATAAATCGATGATGTAAAAAATAAATCAGTCCACAAATAATTTTTTCCTTAATAATATCTCAAATATCCTTTAGGATCAATTGTTATTTGACTTATCTTTATCCTTTAAAGGGGGATTATATTGACCCTGGTGGGACTAGCCAATTTATCCTTTCTACATTATGAAGCCAGTACCACTGTCAAATGGTCTTAGTTGACAATTTCACATGGTAATGTATTTGTGAAATCAGTCCTCTTATGATATAACATCCTCAAATGATCTTTATCAGGATTATTTGTGGATCCAGAAACACCCAATGTTCCTAGTATCCATGATTCAGGGACCTTCATTCTAATGGTAGGTTCTCGTTGGATAATAATTTGACCAACACCATTAAGGACTCCATTGGTTATAAGGATGGGAGTTCAGGCTCATTACAACCATTAAAAAAGAATTATTTTCTATTAAGGGATTCTATTATAGATATATCTCATGTTCATATGTTCATGAGTCCAACATTTATTCCCAAAGAGTGTATCCAAGGGATACCCCTAGTTTTTAGGATTGTTATAGGCACAATATACAAGAATTTGATGCTATGGAGGCAATGATGACTTATTCCATGCAATAAGATGGTCTAGAGATTATTTAAATCCATAGGGGTAGGATATGGCGTGATTTTGGGATTAGAGTCATAATATAGGCTTCTTACGTATCCACAAGAAGATGAGTCAAAGCCCACATAGTTTGGGAAACATGGGTCTTACTCATGTGAGATTACCATTTGAGGGGACATGATTGGGTGAACCATTGTGGAAAGGTACCCTTTTGAGATTGGGCCTTTAATAAGGCATCTTTTGTATCCTAGTGTGACCAGGAATCAATGTTCTCATACTTCGTGATATTTTGGGGCTATTGTGTAGAAGTTTTCCATTTGAGGGGGACATGATTGGGTGAACTTTTGTGGAAGGGTACCCTTTTGAGATCAGGCCTTCAAGAAGGCGCCCCATGTATCCAAGTATGACCAATAACCAGAGTTCTCATAATTCAAGAAAAGCTGGTGCTTATGCAAAGAAGATTCCCATTTTGGGGGGACATGATTAGGTGGACCCTTGTGGAAGGGTCCCCTTTTGAGACTGGGCATCTAAGAAGGCACCCTAATTATCCTTATTTGACCAGAAATCAGGGTTCTTGTAGTTCAATATAGATTTGGGAATATGTAGGGATGTTTTCCATTATATGGGGGACATTATTATGTGAACCCTTGTAGAAGGGTTCCCTTTTGAGCTCAGGCCTTCAAGAAGGCATCCTAAGTATCCTAGTTTGACCAAGAATCAGTGTTCTCATCGTTCAATACATGTCAGGGCTTAAGAATTGAATATTCCCATTTGAGGGGGGGCATGGTTGGGTGAACCCTTATGGAAGGGTAACCTTTTGAGCTTGGGACATCAATATGGAATCCTATGTATCCTGGTTTGACCAGGAATCATTGTTCTCATAGTTAAAGCCACGTTGGTTGTGTGGATATTGTAATCATCACAAATATCTACTATCACATGAGTCATACATGGTGCGTTTAATAAAAGGATGTGAGAGATCCAACCAACCACACACCTCCTCTCTCGCTAATGGGAGAGAGTAGGACTATGGATGAATTGGCTGAAGCGACAGTGGGTGAGGGTGCAAGCGGTGAACCCTCTAATGTGTGATGACATTGGCGGTCATGCTACTCAACCCATGGATGATTTGGGACATACCTCATTGGGAGTTCCCCAGAATGCATTTTGGGAATGGGGAGGAACATAACCTCTTGTCGAAAGGAGGAGTGAATATGATTCCTTTGACTGGTCATCGTTACTTATTGAATATAAAAGCGAGTGATCACCATTAATCTCTAGAATGGGGTGGTTCACATTATCGTATTAATGATGGAATCTAGGTTACCATTTGAATGTTGACTTACATACATCTCTGGAGTGAGAACCGTTGTGGGGAGAGAATTCATGACTCCACTATCCATGGGTATGTATACCTAAAAGAGAAAGTTTATGCACCAGATTATTTGATCATACGGGTCTGGTGGCTTTGGAGGAGGGTTTGGGCTGATGTCAGGGGACTAATTCATTGAAGGGATATAGTGGAATGGATGGTAATGAAGGGTTTAGGATGGAGTCGGAGGGAAGAACACCCAAAGATTACCCATTCCATGTACTATTTTCTCATGTGGGGTGGAGGGAGCTCTACATACCGTATTGGTATGCGAGTAGAGGGGTCATGCACATATTGAAGTAGTAGGTGGGCTTGGGCATGGTATGTCACACACTATAGTTATACATGGTCCTGGGTGTGGTATGGAATGCAATTTCATGTTCTATCTACCTAATGTTGTAGTACGTGGAACATGATTCAATCCACATTGAAATACACAAAGTGTAACACCATATTGAAGGAGGTTCACAGAAACTATCGTACGTGGCGAGTTCATCCTTATGTAATGGGGGTTACTAATTTCACCAAATTGGTTCATGGTTTTACCTTAATATTCATGTTCTCATTTTTATGGTTCATGGATTTTTATACCTTCGGAAATGTGGTTCGCAATATGAAATATTTTGATGATTCCAAACTGAAACAAGAATTCTCTTCAAATTTTAAATTCCATCCTCTGTGGTCTCCTCTATATTCTCTTTGTTATTCAATTATCAATTCTTGTTGTGTTAATTTTATATATCATTTGAAAAAACATATATATGTTCATGCATCACCATTTTTCGAAGCCCATGAAGAGATATCTTGATCCGCTGAAGACTCAGTTAACCAGCATTTGTGGAGGCTTGGATTTTTGAGTCATGGTTCATGGAAACCTATCGATGTTCTTCGTCCACGAAATGCTGAGGTTTTGGGATGGTATGAGAATGGAATTTGTGTGTTTGATTCATCTATCAATGTCGTTCGTGGATTCTTGGGTTCTATGGCCATTGTTCGGCAGGCCATCACCTCACGAGTCCTTCCACATACTGATGATTCATAGTTCAGGCATTCTGAAAACCCTTCCCGATGATTTTACAATGGGTCACTTGATAGTCATTGAGAAATTAAATTTTTTCAATTAAATTCCATAGTTTGCAACTCAATATACATCCAATCTGTCCCGACCCTTCCCATGGGGCCCATATCGTGACTACCCCAAGCCCGCCTTCCATGGGCCAGGGGCTGGTGACTAGCAACAAAGGAATAAATCCCTAATCTGGGAAAGAATTGCCTTAATAACGGAAAACCAACACAATAGAGTACACAACTGGAAGAAAAACACTAAGTATAACTATATACAGAAGAGTGCTGAAAAGTATAGGGGCTGTAAATAAAATCCCAATAGTAAAGTACAAGTACAACTAAATTGCAAGAACAACTGATGAAAATAAAAGTAGCTACTTGGTCGTCCTTCGGGGTTCCTACCCGAAGGGTTGGTACAGATGACCTCCTCAGCACTCCACACATGTCTGTACACTTTGTTTACTGTCACGCCAAGTGGTCCACCCCCAGGTACCATACAATCCCGCTACTCTCTGCCTTGATTAGAACTATCCATCGCCTGCAACCATCATAATGAGGTGCGGGCATAGTCTGTGCAGTGGTGAGTATGACGATACTCAGTAGGTACCCCGAGACCCTCAAGGTCTCACAAAATCTGACAAAAATAAACCACAAAGTATGGATTCAATGGATAACCATTACATAGGTATATTCCCATACCTATACCTAAGTTATCTATTAACCCATATTAATCATCAGGAAAACAAAAAATTCATTAAATTTTCTCAAAAGCATGATTTTATTCCAAGGTGCTAACATGTAACACTCCCAGTCAAACTATCGAATCCTCTGCTGCTAGTATACTCCTCCTCCAAAGGGTACTGTGGGCCTGCCACATCACACAGAGGTGTTTCCCACTATCCTGGACTACTGTGGTACTCCTCATGTCGAGCATCATGGGTCTGCTGTGCCACATAGAGGTGCTCCCCAGTGTGGCTCTGCCATGTCACACAAAGAATCTCCCCCTCATATCCTGCTGAGGTACTCCTCATGTTGAGTACCGTGGGAATACTACATCACACTAAGGCGCGGACCACTATGGTTATGCTATTTCACACATGGCCGCTTCCCACTGGGCTAGTTGAAACACTCCGAGTCGAAAGGTCAACAGTCGTTCGGTCTCAGCCAGCTGTTAGGTCTCCGTACTCCGCTCGTTCGTCTCCAGGAGGATTCGCTCGATGATCTACTGTTCGATATTCCAACTATCACAAAGACCCATGTAGAAGTATCTCAACGGTCTGCCTTGTCATAGAGGTCTCAACGCAATAGACAGTGAGTCATTCAGATGCTTGGTCTGTGTGTTATTGGCGTTTTTGTACGTGGGGCCCGGTTGGATTTTATGTTCAAACCAACCATACCATAACCCAACTCGGTTCAAACCTCAAGTGGGGTATTCCAAATGAACCTTCTTACTCTAATATTTATGTCACCACAAAAGGTTCATTGATCGGACACCCGTAGCCCAAAATATGGGCGAAAAGGTGAATTCTGGTCAAACAGGTCTGGACAGGGGTCCGACCCGGCCGTGGGTCCGACCCGGCCTGAGGGCGTCCCGACCCGAGGGGGTATCCTGGCCCGAGGGGGCAGCCCTTCCCGACGGCGCCCTATCCTAGCAGCCTGTGTGGCCTGGCTGGCAGCCCACGTGGCACGGCTGGGAGCCCGCGTGGCCCGGCGGACTGGCAGCCCGGCTGCCCAGTAGCGCATGGGGTCTGCATAAGCTACGTCTAGGGGGATACCATGCCCCCTTTGATATCCCGAACTGCAGATCCATTCGGGTGGGAGCCAAACCGGCGCCAGGTGGCGCCGGTCCAACTCATGCGGGACCCAGTGTGGTCCCACTACTCCCGGCTGGCCGAACGACCAGCCGCTCCGCACCACCGGCGGCAGGCCCATTGTTAGCTGCCTCAGAACCTCCACCATGGCCCAATGGCACCGCTGTTCTGCTCCCCCACATGGTGTGACGGCACCGCCCCCCTCCGCCGCGACCCGCCCAAGCTGCAGCTCTCTTCCTCTGCTCGGCACGACAGCACCGCGCCCTTCTGTCGTGGCCTACCATGCCTGCGAACACCTTCTCTTCCGCATGGCATGGCGGTGTCGCACCCTTTTGGTGAACCGGCAGCCTTGTGTCGCCAGTTTCTTCACGATCGGCCCATCGCGGGCCACCATTTCTCCACTGCGGCCCATCGGAGCTGGCCCGCTCCTCCAGAGGTATTGTTGCGCTGCCACCATCGTCATTAATGGCAGAAAAGAGGGAGGGGGTCAGTCCATGTTGGTTCATCCCACACCCTCCCTGTTAGGGTGGAAACAATAGGCCCCAAGAGCACAACTAATGATGAAGAATGTAGGGTAAGACACAATTTTAAAACAACCCCCACCATGTTTGTCGTTCATTGAATGTGGAAGGAGAGTTTTGAGAAGACGAAGTCGAAGACGACGTCATCGGCGTTCTTCATGGGTGATGGTTTCGTCCCTCAACTGAAGGTTCTTTTTTGGTGGAACAAGTTTCTTTCGTCCTTCTGTGATCATTTTTCATTGGATCATTATTCTCCTTCCCAAAGCTCCACCAAAATTCCAAGACAAAAATAATAGAAGAAGTTGTCTATTATTTGTTTCCATAACCATAAAAATTGTTGTGTTTAATTAAATGTGACAAATCAATTAATTAATGGAGTGATGTTGGTCCAAATTCAAAATTAGGGGAGGTGGAGAGTTTCAATTAGATGAATAGAGTTGGAAAAAAAAATTAAACAAGGGAATATTAAAGGTTTCCCCACATAATTGGGGGGTTCCAAGGGGTTACAAGCCCAGGTGGTCCCACCTGAAAGTATCTTCCCAATGGAGGTTATGTGCGGGTGGGTCCCACCCCCATAACCTCTCATGGGAGGTTATGGGGTGGTGGCCCCCACCTCTAACCACCATTTGGAGGTTTTAACCAACAAATAAATAGAAATAAGCTAACACATTATTTTTATTTAATTTTATTAAAAACCCAAAATCTAGCGTCCATTCTCGAAGAACTGTCCTTGAGGTGAAAGTCTTATTAAGTGAATACTGGTGCTGTGAGCTCAACGGTGCCCTCAGATTCCAATTCTGAGCACCAGTTCAAAAGTTATAAAATCCCTCTCGCACGTTTACTATATTTTTCGGAACGAAATTTCATAAATTGATTTCGGGCACACCGGGCCTCAAGATCAAGCGACTTAATTTTCCGTGGACTCATAAAATTCCCATGTATATAAAAAAAATTTCCACGGAATTTCCAAGTATTTACATTCTCCCCACCTCTGGGATTTATGTCCCCGTAAGCTAAAACTCAAACTAAGGGAACAAATGGGGTTACTGAGCACGCATCTGAGCCTCCCGCTCCCATGTGCTCTCCTGTAGGTTCTCATGCTAGCAGCAAACGTGCACCAGAGTTATCGACCGTCCATGAAGGACCCACCCTTGTCGATCCTCAATCTCCATTGGAACCTCTGGGAATGTCACCCCATCATCAATTTCCAGCACCCCATGGTCCATGATGTGGGAAGGGTCGTGCACATATCTCCTCAGCTGAGATACGTGGAAGACGTCATACACCCGGTGTAACTGAGGTGGAAGAGCTAACTGGTAAGTGACCTCGGCTACTCTTCTAAGGACCTAGAATGCTCTGGTGAATCACAGAGATAAATTTTTGCCTCAGCCAAATCTTCATAGACCAAGTCAAGGTGAGACCCCTAGGAGGATGTGTTATCCATCCTCAAACTCTAGAGTTCTTCACCTCCTGTCAGTATACGACTTCTATCTTCTCTATGAAATCTTAATTTTCTCTTGGATGATCTGCACACTCTCTATGGTAGCGCGTACCATCTCTGGTCCCACTAGTGCTAACTCTCCTGGGTCTATCCATCACAGTGGTGATCTGAAAGGTCGACATACAAGGCCTCAAAAGGTGCCATACCGATGGTGGAGTGATAGATTTTTTTTAGGCAAACACTACCAATGGTAAGTGATCCTCCCAGGTGCGACCAATGTCAAGGACACATTCCTGAAGAATGTCCTCAAGGATTTGAATGGTCTACTGAGTCTGACCATCTATATGAGGATGGAAGGCGGTGCTCAAGTGAAACTGTGTCCTGAAAAACTTTTGTAACCCCTTCCATAGCTGAGAAGTAAACTATGCATCATGGTCAGTGACATTAGAATAAATTACTCCATGTAAATGCACAATCTCTTACCCATAGAGGTATCCCAAGCTCTCTACTGAGCCCTTCTCTCTGATCGGTAGAAAGTGTCCTGAATTGGTGAGTCGATCAATGATCACCCATATCGAATCATGAATCCTGGATGTACATGGAATACCTGTCATGAAGTCCATGGATATCCCATCCCACATCCACTCTAAGATCTCTAAGGGTCGTAGCAAGCCTGCTAGTACCTGGTGCTCTGCCATTACTTGCTGACAAGTGAGGCATCGTGAGCCAAACTCAGCTACTGCCTTCTTCCTAATTTCCACCAGTGCTGTCGTCAAAGGTCCTGGTACATCTTCGCCATTGATGGATGTACCACAAGAGGGGAAGTGTGGAACTCCCTCAACACTTCCTCCATACGTGGAATAGGTACCAAGGTACGTCCTCTGAAGAGGATGACGTGCTCCCCAACATCTGAAAATCCATCATGTGCCTGCCCTTGGGATATCTGAGCACGTCGTGTCTCACAGTCATTGTATCCATGTTGTGCCTCCCTGAATCGCTGAAGAAGTGGAAGAGTGACGGTTAGAGACTGAAGGAAAACTGTTGCATCTCGGTCCACATAAGAAATCTGTAATGCAGGCAGCTGATCTGTCGCCTTTCATAGTAGTTGTATACTAGATCTCCTACTGAGTGCATCTGCAACAATTTTTCCCTTCCCAGGAGTATAGACTATCTCGAAGTCATAGTCCTAGATGAACTCAATCAATTCCTACTGTCTCAATTTCAGGTCCTTCTGAGAGAACATATACCCGGGACTCTTGTGATCATAGTAGACTGTGAAACGCTCACCCATCGGATAGTGCCTCCACATCCTCAAGGCGAAGACCACTACTGGTGACTTCAGGTCAGGGGTAGTGTAGTTCTTCTCATTTTGTCTCACCTGCCGAGAACCTCATGTGATCTATCTCAATCCTGCATCAAGACACACTCGAGTCCATTCCATGATGCGTCGCAGTAGACTATGTACCCTACACCCCCTCTAGAAGACTCAAGATGGGGGCACTGGTCAACCTCTACCTCAGCTCCTAGAATCATATCAGGCATCTCTCCGACCATTCGAAGGGTTTCCCCTTCTTTGTCAAGGCTGATAGTGGTGGTAAAACTCTGGAGAAGTATGGAAGGAATCTCCGGTAGTATCCAGCCATGACCAGGAAACATTGTTCCTCCGTCACACTCTTGGGTGGCTCCCATGAAAGTATCACTACAATCTTCTATGGATCAACTACAACTCCAGCCTCCGAGATGATGTATCCCATGAAGTGAACCTCTTGAATCCAAAACTGGCACTTTGAGAGACTACCATAATGCTGGTTCTCTCGGATTGTGTCAAGTACTACCTGAAAATGGTAGGCATTCTCCTCCTTAGTAGTCGAGTAGATTAGAATGTAGTCTATGAATACTAGGAAAAAGCGATAAAGTTATGGCTGGAATATCTTGTTCATGAGACACATGAACACTGATGGAGTGTTGGTTACGCCAAAGGGCATAACCAAGAACTCATAGTGGACGTACCAACATCTGAAGGTCGTCTTCTGCACAACCTCATCTCAAACTCTAAGCTGGTGATAGCCTGATCTGAGGTATATCATCAAAAGCCACTGTTCTCCCTTCAGCTAGTCGAAGAGGTCATCAATCCATGGTGGTGGGTACTTATTCTTCATGGTCACCTGGTTCAGGCAATGATTGTTGAAAAGAAACCTCAAGCTCACATCCACCTTCTTGGTGAACAGAATCGGGGCTGCCCAGATGTAACAACTAGGCCGGATGAATCCCTTCCCCTACAAGTCCTCCATCTTTACCCCAAGCTCACAAAGCTCAGCGGGAGACATCCGATATGCTGGTGTAGATATCAGTGTCATCCCAGGGTACAAGTAAATGTAGAAGTCCACCTCTCTGCGAGGGGGTAATCCTGGAACATCATTAGGGAAAAAATCCACGTACTGGTCCACCACTACAGGATAATTTTATCTCTCCACATCAACTTCTCCAAGGATAAGGCAATCCAATTGGAGAGTGATAGGTTGCACCCTCCTCCGAGTAAGTCTGTCATGTGCTGAAAGGGTTCCCTTCTCGCCGGTGATGGTAAAACTCGTCCCATCCTTGCGGAAACACTACACATTGTGCCTAATACAGTCAATTTGATCATGGACTGTAGATAACCAATGCATACCCAAGATGACTTCACAAGGCCTCAACGCCACTACAAGGTGATCCCAGCTGAAGCTCTCGCATCTTAGAGTAATCTCACACTACTGGAACCAGTGCATAATCATCGAGTCTACTCCCGTAGGTGTCTCGTGCCATAAGGATCGAGCCAACTGCTCCGTCAAAATCTCTGTGCTCTGAACGAGTGCAGTGGCAATGCAAGAATTATAGGGACATGTGTCTATAAGAACTATATATAAGTTGGAGTAGACATAGATATTATCTCGAATCATCTATGGAGTTCCATGGTTGTATTCCTCAGCTACCTTGAGCTGAGCTCTCCCTTGTCTACCTGCTCTTTGTGGTCGGGGTGGACATCCTGGTGGTGGAGGCGGTAGCACCTCGTAACATGGTCCACCACCAGCTGCTCGAACAGCTCCTCTGCCATGTAATCATGCGCCCTACAGACTGCCTCGATCAAACTTCTACCTCTTCCTGGGAGGTCCCTCAACTAGCTTCTGATCATCTAAACGGCGGGTTGGACAGTCACGAGCCATGTGACCCTTCCCACCGCATGAGTAGCACTACCTGCTCTTGGCAGGTCAGTCACTGCCCTAGGTGCCCCGCACAACAGATCTCGAGTCCAGCGGTTGTCCACCTGTGGGTCTGGTCCTCTTAGACCTCTCCATCATCTCTCTACTGCCAGCTGCAAAAGACTCTGCTGCATGTGGACTAGTGGTGGGTCTCACTGCTGGTGACTAGTCAACAAGGAAACTCTCTACTAGGAGGGATCTCTCTAACACCCCCACCTATGTCGGATGCTATGTGAGATCATCGAAGCCCTGATCTCTCGCCTGAGCCCCTGCTCGAAGTTCTAGGCCCTGAAGAATGGGTCATGCACCATATCTGTGGAGTAATGCGGGAGGTCAGTGAACCCCACTGAGTACTGAGACACTGTAATGCTACCCTACTAGAGATGCAGTAGCTCTTGTATTTGTATCGCTTATAGGGTCGCTGGAAGAAACTCTGCCCCAAACAGATTCTCTAAGTCTTCCTGTAGAAGTGTCGCCTCGTCGTGCACATGGAGCATCAGGCTCCACCGTCTGCCTGTTGTTTCCTGATGGAGACTCACAACAAGAATCACCATGAGGTCTGATGGTGTCCCTACTAGCCCGAAGACTCTCACCACAGCCTCCGGCCAATCCTCAGCCGCCTGTGGGTCTGTCATTCCCCGGAACCTGGGTGGCCTCCGGAGCTGGAACTCATGAAACACGCTCAAGTGGTGTGCATCATCTGCTGCTGGGGTGGTGGAATCGGTGGCCAAACAGAATGTGGTACCACTGGTGCCTTCATTGGTAAAGGGCCCGACACTAAGGCCTCATCACTCAGGGGGCAGTCAGAACGTACGACTGTCGGGGCTCTAACTGGTCATCTGTGGGCATGCATCCTGAAAGAAATAGATGCGACCCAAAAAAAATATTATACCTGTTGAGCTGACCTGGTTTATCTGACTTATATAAATCTTTTGGAAACACGCAAGCAATCAGTGTTTTCGTGCACTAAGCCTGAAATCAAAATTCAGGGTACTGGTGTATGGATTCGTCGTCCGCCCGCACCAGCACTTGACTCCCTGACCTGAAAACCACACTTAGTACCCTTAACTCTATTTCATCACAGAAAAGAAAGGTCAGAGTTCTATGTTCTATGGTCGAACCAACTCCTCTGATACCAATTTTTCATGACCCATCCTCCGGGGGCCGTATCGTGACTACCCAAGCCCTCCTTCCATAGGCTAGGGTCTAGCAACTAGCACCAAAGGCATAAATCCCTAAACTAGGAATGCATTACCTTTATAATAGTAAAAAACACAACAAATTACACAAATGGAAGAAAAACACTAAGTATAACTCTATACAGAAGAGTGATGAAAAGTAAAGGGGATATAAATACAAACCCAAAAGGGAACTATAAGTATAACTGAAATGCAAGAAAAACTGAAGAAAAGAAAAGTAGCTACTGGGTCATCCTCCGGAGTTCCTATCTGAAGGGTAGGTAAAGATGACCTTCTCAGCACCTCACGCCCATCTGTCCGCTTCGTGTACCTTCATGCCATGTAGTCCACCTCTAGATGCCATCCTATCCCGCTACTCTCTACCACGATCTGCACTGTCAGTCATCTGCAGCCAACACAATGAGGTGCAGGCATAGCCCGTGCAGGGGTGAGTATGACGATACTCAGTTGGTGCCCCAAGACCCTCAAGGTCTCACAAAGTCTAACAAGGATAAACCACAAAGAATGGATTCAAAGTACAACCATTACATAGGTATATTCACATAAATATACCTGAGTTTTATAGTAACCCATCTCAATCATATGAAAACACATAATTAATTGACTCAGCTCAAAACCAGGATTTTATTCTAGGGTGGTAACAAGTAACACTCCCAGTCAAACTGTCGAAACCTCGACTTCTAGTGTACTCCTCCTCTAAAATGTGTTGTGGGATTTCTGCTTCACATAGAGGAACTTCCCACTATCATGGACTACTATGGTACTCCTTCTATCGAGCATTGTGGTCCTGATGCATCACACAGAGGGGCTCCCCCCTGTGGGTCTATCGCGTCACACAGAGGCGCTCCCCCTCGTAGCCTGCTGAGGAACTCCTCCTGTCAGGTACCGTGTGTCTGACACATCACATATTTGCACTCCCCACTATGTGTATGTTGTATCACACAGAGGCACTTCCCACTGGGCTCGTTGAAATACTTAGAGTCGATAGGTCATAAGTCGACAGGACTCAGCCAGCTACCGAGTCTCCGTACTCCGCTCGCTCGTCTCTAGAAGGATAGGCTCCACGATCTACTGGTAAATACTCCAATTTTCACTAAGTCCCTATTAGAAGTATCTCAAAGGTCTGCCTCGTCATTGGGGTCTCAACGCAATAGACGGTGCGTCAATCAGACTCCCGGTCTGTGAGTTATTAGCATTTCATTACTAGGGGCCCTGTTGGATGTTAGGTTCAAAACAACCCAACCATACACCAACTATGTTCAAACCTCATTTAGGGTATTCCAAAAGAACCTTAACTATCTTATCTTTTTGTCACCGCTGACGGTTCGTCGATCGGACACTCTTAGCCTATGTTAAAGGCGAAAAGGTGAATCTAGGTCAAACGGTCCGGACTGGGGTTCGACCCAGTCTGCGGGTCTGACCCAACCCGAGGGAGTGGCCTGGCCCTAGGAAGGCATGGCCCGAGTGGGCCGCCCAACCTTAAGGTGGCCCGGCAGCCCATGTGGCCAGGTTGGCATCCCGGGTGGCCCGGCTGCCAGGCGGCCCGGCGGCTCGCGGGGTCCACATAAGCCGCATCCAGGTGGGATACCGCACTTCCCCTGTAGATCCTGAATGAAAAAGATGTTTAGGTGGGACACAAACGGGCACTAGGTGGCACCGGTCCTACTCACACAGGACCCAACGAGGTCCCACTCCTCCCAGCTGGCCGAGCGGCCTGCTGCTCCGCACCACCAGCGGTCGGCCTGACGCCAGCAGCCTCGGCTCCTCTGCTGCGGCACGACAACACCGTGGTTATGCTCCTCCACGTGGCGTGACGGCCCCATGCCCCTCAGCTGCAGCCCTCCCTGGCCGTCGTTCTCCTCCTCCACGGATCACCTTGGCCGCGGCCCTCCTCCTCCACGTGGGGCGAGACGCCGCGCCCTTCCACCACGACCCACCCAGGCCGTGAACCCCTTCTCCTCCACACGGTACGGTAGTGTCGCACCCTTTTGGCATCCCGCCAGCCTTGTGCCGTCAGTTTCTACGCAGGCAGCCCGTCGCCTGCCGCCGTTGCTCCACCACGGCCTGTCGGCCGCGGCCTGCTCCTAAGGCGGTATTGTTGCACTGCCACCATCTTCATCAAGGGAAGAAAAGACGGAGGGGGGGGGGGGGGGGGGGTGGGGGTTGGGCTATTTTGGTTTGGCCCGCGCCCTCCATGATAGGGTGGAAACAATCAGCCTCAAGAGCACAACTATGGAAGAAGAATAGAGGGTAAGACTCAATTATAAAACAACCTCAACCCCATTTTTCATTCGTTGACGGTGGAAGGAGAGTTCGGAGAAGATGAAGTCTAACACGACACCATCAGCATTTTTCATGGGTGGCGGTTTCGTCCCTCGACCGAAGGTTCTCCATTGGTGGAAGAAGTGTCTTTCATCCTTCAGTGATCATTATTCGTTGGAGCATTATTCTACTTCACAAAGCTCCACAAAAATACCAAGCCAACAATCATAGAATAAGTTGTCTATTATTTGTTGGCACAACCATACAAATTTTTGTGTTTAATTAAAAGAGACCACTCATTTAATTAATGGGGTGAGTTGGTTAAAATTCAAAATTAGGGGAGGTGGAGAGTTTTTATTAAATGAAAAGAGTTGGAAAATAAATTAATCAAGGAAAGTTTAAAGGTTTCTCCACTTAATTGGGGGGTTCCAAGGGGTTATAAGCCCGGGTGGTCCCCATCAAAATTATCTTCCCAAGGGAGGTTATGTGTGGGTGGTCCCCACCACCATAACCTCTCATGGGAGGTTATTGTGTGGTTTCCCCCTCCTCTAACCACCTCATGGAGGTTTTAACAACCAAATAAATAAAAATAAGCTAAAACTTTATTTTTATTTAATTTTATTAAAAAACCAAAATCTAACTTCCACTCGCGAACAACTGTCGTCGAGGTGAAAGTCTTCTTAAGAGAATATCGGCGCTGCGAGATCAATGGTGCTCTAATATTCCAATTCTGAGCACCAGTTCAAATGTTATAAAATCCTGCTTGCACATTTACTAAACGTACGTGAACAAAACATCGGAGATTGATTCTGGGCACACCGGGCCTCGGAATCCGGTGCCGTAATTTTTCAAACACTCATAAAATTCCCTTGTATATAAAAAAATTCCAATGTAATTTCCTGGTCATTAAACAATCACTTTGCTAGACCTATGGGAATGCTTTCTTCCTTTTGTAAATAGCTTGTGGGGGTATTTTTTCCCTTTTCCCAGTTTTTAGGACCCTAAACCTATCATCCTTAAACATATGGTCAATCTGAGAAAATTATTCAGACACTAGAATACATGTTGAGAGAATTTTCTATGAAATTCTACAGAGGATGAGACCAACATCTACATCAAATTGAGTCATATTACAAAATATGTTTCCACTCAAGCATATGAATGGATCCATATGACACCCTTTATGGGAAAATGGTTATAACAACAGCATGCTCGGATGAATTTGATTATTGGAAGGTGATATGACCTGAGATTGTCGATGAAATTGTGGAAAAGGTGATAACCATTAAGAAGAACATCAAAGAATCCAAATGTCAGAAAAATAGTTATCTAGACAATATTTGATGAGACCATGAGTTTAAAGTTGGATACATGGTATTCATTCAAATATCTCTATTGAATAAGGTCATGAGATTTGGGAGGAAATGAAAGTTATGCCCTACGTACATTGGCCCCTTTGAGATTCCTTATCATTTCGGAATAGTGTCCTATCGAGAAGAACTTTGTCCTACCATGTCCAATGTACATGATGTATCCCATATATCCCTCTTAGGAATGATATACTAGATCCTCAACATGTACCAACTTTAGAGGTGGTATATTTGATTAATTATCATTCTCATAAGAGGAAGCCGGTGATGATATAGGATTGTAGAGATAAGGATTTGTGCAATAAGGATACCCAACTAGTCAAAGAACAATGGTGGGACCATACATAAAAAGAGAAAACATGGGAAAATAAGGAATCGATAGATGAATTGTATCCACACCTATTTTCTGGTTTTAATGTAAAATGAAATTTTGAGGGCGAAATATCATAAGGGTTGAAGAATGTAGTGAACCAACATTCTATCAATGGAAATTCTGTTCTTATAATTATGTCATATTGTCAAATAACATAAATTATCTTCATTTAAAAATAAAATCTTTATAAATGAATAATTATTTTAATAAAAAGAATTTCCTGAAGTTAAGGAACAAATAAAAATGGAATAGAAATGTTACCTTTGAAATAGTAACATATCCCTTATAAATAGTAAAATGGAAAATTGAACTGTAATATCAAAAATATAAGTATAAATAAAATTTATCCATGTTATATGTGACAATATTATATAATTGCATCATATTATAAGAAAATAAATTTTTAAAAAGTGTTAATTAACTATTGGTACTATTATAATAAAAAATATTTAAATAAAATTTTATTTCTACTTTAATAATTTAGGGGATACGTTATTTTCATAAAATGTGTTCATAATTTACCATTTATATGTCTTATGATAATATTATAATTATATAAGGCCTTAGTTAATTTTTCAATTTGATATAAAATCAGTTACAATTTTAAAATCCGTAATTTTTTAGTCAAGTTTGATATTAATTAAAATTTAAATTCCACATATTTATCAAATTATTTTAATGAAATGTAGTTTTTTTTGGAATTTTACACCTAAAAAAAGCTTAGGGTGAATTTAAGAATTTGTTTAAAATATTTTAATTTTGTGAATAGCGAAATAATATAATTTCTAGTATTTTTACATTATATATTTAATAGAATATTCTATTGATCATAGCTGATGTAAGCACAATAATCTAGAACTACCATTCATCATTTTATATATTTTTATGATATTGATCAAACTATTCATCTTTTGGGGACAAAAAAATACACTAATGATTATAATAATCAGAAAACACCCCTCTCCTCCACTATAAATACCACCCATCATGACCTCTTCTTCTCACACCTATTAATCCATAAGCCTTGTCCCAAATAAAATAAAATATCTTCCCAAGACCCTCCCCTACATTTGGGAGATTTTTTTCACATCAAAATACATAAACCAATCCCCAAAGGAGGTTATCAAGAAGGAATCAATAGATAAACCCCACATCCTTTCCTTTTAATTTAATTTCACGTTCCTTTCTTTTATTTTTCTCTCCTCACCTATCCTCATCCAAATGGTATGATAACTACAGTGCCATAAATATACTAGAATTTTAAATTTCAAATATAATAATTCATCATCATCTCAAATTCCACTCCTTCCATACTAAAATTGAAAACATTGTCTATGATGTGTTAATTTATCATATTTAAGGACAATGAAGTTTTCAATTTCTACTACCATCTTCATGGATAGTCGTGAAACAATTTTTATGGACAAATAAAATTAAAATATATTTATTATATATTATTTAATGTCACAATATCATTTTTTTACACATGATATTAATTTATAAAACAAAAATAATTTGTTGTCATCGAGAACCGCCAAAATTAACACCAACGATTATCATTACGTATTTTTATAATGATTCATCATCATAATATAAAATAAAATGATATATGAGAACAATTTATCCTATGTAATATCATTAAAAACCGATAAGTTCTTTTTTCGATAATTACCCTATATTACTGACATTTTGTACATGTATACAAGTAAACATATCATGAAAACCAAGGAATCGAAGACTCCCAAACTATGAAATAGAATCTCTTAACCCTTCAAAAAGGCAATAAGTGAACATAACTAAATTATACTAAATAAAATACTTTTATACATTTTTCATTAATTCTTATTTAATTAATATTAATTGAGTATCTTGGATATTGAGTTCAAATGAAGAACACTTTTGATATTAAGGTATGGGATCCTACACAAACCTCGATTAATCATTCTAGTTATTCATTCTATATTTTTACCGAAATGAAATTATATATTTTTTATGTAAATATTATCAAATATATTTTTATAATCCAAAATCATTTATCAATATCCATTCATCTTTTTTATGGGATAAAAATGTTTTTTAAAAGGTTTCATACTGAATTCTTCCAGATAAACAAGCCTAATTTAAGTGTATATTCTTAATTCAAAACCAATTTCAGGTGTGTTCCATAATATGTTGTAATAAAAAATTGATTTTCTAAAATAAAATATTTTTTTATCAAAAAAATCTTCATTTGGATCTCATTTTATATAAAATATTATTCTTTTTTATTTAAATTCACTTTAATATTTTCCTTTAACCATGATAACATGTAATATTTATTAAGATTCTTGAATTATATTTTTACATGTATTCACTTCAGTTTGACATAACTTATCATGATCAATTCCTATTATAACTTAGAAATGTATATGTATTATATATATCCTTTTCTTTCATGGAAATCATTTTGACATTCCCTTATGTTATGTTTTCTACAAGATTATGATACCCCATTTTACCATAGGTTACCGTTATTTTTATGTTTGATTACATATGTATGATTATTCATGTGGCACATGATCATTATATGATGTGTGTCCCTAGAAATCACTTTAATTCTTTAGGTAATGTTTAATCTCATGATATGTCATTTGAAATGTTCTTGGTAGTTATCCTTGACTCATGCTCATTGGGCAGTGGTCTAGGATGGTTAACCATGACTCAGGCTCCTTCGTGAGTGATGGGCCTTGGCTCATACTTATGTATTGTTGTAAGTTGTGGCAAAATCTCCCATGATACAATTATAACGTATTTTATTATTCCATATATATATCCACATTTTTATGTCATATTATTATGTCAATTCACCCATGTGATATGCTTTATTCTTATGTTTATTCTCATACTGGGATTTTTAGATCATATCATTGTTCATGTTATCCCTTTGTTATCCAATAAAGATTAAAGTTATCAAAAGAAGATAGGGGATCATAATTGATGATAATCAAAGAAATTTTTCATTTAGTCCCATGTTTGCAGTCTTATGTTTTTAATCTTCAAAGAACACTAGACTTTACAATCCATGTATTTTAATTTGACAGATAATTATGATTCAAATCTTGTAAAATTTTGTGAAATAGATAGGGCCACTTTATATTTCTCCAAAATTCTTAAATGAATCTAGAGTCACTAAAAGGGTATACCACTTCTTCCCCACCAATCATGCAATCTTTTACATCTCATGGCCATCCAATCTACCCTTCAACTATACATTAGTTGGGGGAATACTTTAACAACATAATATCTTTTCGTGGTGATAGCTAATCAGAACCATATTCTATACCATGGTCATATAAAAATCTAGATCAACGTCTTCCCATTTGAGAACATGGAAAGGATGTGGTTGATTCCTCATACATTGGGAATCACAAAACATATTTTTAATTTATTTCATGTAAGATATAAATTAAAACTAATATCACCCTTTACTATTTGTTTAGAAATCATAAATGGGTCAAAAAACACATCTCCAATATAAAAATTTGACCCATGGGAGAGTGTTTGAAGTGTGGTAAAATTCTACATTAATCATGATTACCAATTTAAAATAAATTATTTATGACTCTATGTGGGTTCTAATCTATTTCCTTTCAAATACATAGTTACCATCATCTTCAGGGTAGGGATTGAACCAACCAAGGACCACTATCAAAACTCTACCAAACATATGGGAAATATACAAGGTCACTCGTTCTATGATTTAAATGGCTATATGTTAATCCAATACTCATAAATATTTTTAAAAGAAAATTTTACCACAGTAATATGAATTTACATTTAACCATTAAATGTAACAACTCATTCCTAGAGAGTATCCTCAAGGATTTGAATTACTTTATCTATAAATTTTTTTTATTTACATTCCCTGAAGATTAATTTCACCTAAGATCCCATCTCCTATTTCGATCAATTTAAAATCCTAACTTTTAGTAGTGTGTTCCTGTAAAAAATAATTTAAGAGGTATCATCATGAATTATGAAATCATATTGGGCATATAAGTCCCTATGAATCTCTGGATTCCTTATCTCCATGAATGGGGTATTAATAAAATTTCATTATTTGATCAATATTCACAAAAATATCATTATTGCAACTATGAGTATGTGAAGAAACTATGAATCTAAATGAAATGATACCCCACATCCATAACCAAATGGAATGGTGTTGAAAAAAAATTTATATCCCTAGTGCTTCTCCAAAATTCTCTAGCATGTAATGAACTATGTCACACTCTATGAAATCAGCTATCTCGTCCCCAACTAGAAATATTAAAATCTCACATCATTATACAAGATTATAGTCTATATGGTAATGTACCAACATAATGGATTTCAATGGACCATAAAATCATGCCTCTAAGATATGGGAACTATCAACATACCTCATAAACTCAAGCACCAATTTAATATTGATGATAATCTCTACTGGTCTCACAAATATTTAGGATTTTACTATAGTTGTAGAAATTTATTCATGATACATGGTTAATATTAAATTCACAATAAATTTATATGTCGCCCTTTAAAGAATAGATTAACTCTTATCCATCATCATCTACCACACCCACGATCTTCTCAACAAAAAATCATTAGAGAACACTCCCCCAACTATTCTTTTAGTTTTTTAGTCTGCGATTTATATCAATATTATTCTAAAACTATATTCCCTATTTGAGTAGTATATGAAATATCAACGTAAAAAAGATAACGATACTCAAACTAGTGCCTATGTTGGAAACTCATATCCCTCTGAGAAAAAAATTATACTCTTGCATCTAATGATAAACATATACAATAAACCTCTCCCCAAAAGGAAATTGAAATAATTTTGAATGAATACATAATATCGTACAGTTAATATTGACATATAGTATTAATATACGCATGGTTTATAAATTTTCATGAACCATAGGACACTGCCTATTTCCCCAGCATCAAAAAACCCTCCAATGTCATACCTGAACAATTAATGAAAAAATCAGTCATAAAACTTGTATCAGAAAAATTAAAACTTTGTTTGAAGACAATATATTTCTTCATATGATCAAAATATCAGAAATATTTCATTCCATTCATATATAAAACTTTTAAGAGTCAATGTTGGCATTAGTGGTGTAAGCCTCATGATGTTCTGAACAAACATCTTGTAATAACCATCCAAACCCCTGAAGAATTTAATATCAATCATATTTATTATATGTCCTAGTGAAATTGTTTCCCATATATTTTCACGATATACCAATACACTTTTTATATTAATAAAACACAATAAAATTCACTTTTCTGATCCATAACTGTCACATGAAAGTCTTACAATACAATTGATGATCCCTTAAGGTTCAAAAGATGATATCCAAATTATCCATGTCTTCATACACAGGTATGATGTATTAAAAAATATCATAATAAACATAACAATGGAGGCATTAAAGGACCAATGAAGTTTAGTGTTGATCATATACATAAATAAAATAAGTTCATTATTGAAAATGGATGGAAAAACCAAAAACACAAAATACCCATATGAGATCATAAAACATTACAGTAGTATATAATATTTATAAAATCTCAACTGTTGAATCCTTGATTATAGTTCAATCATTGAATATAAATAATGTCATCAAGGTTGATTAAAGTGGTCATCAATTCTTGACAGGGGATATTTATAAAATATTGTTAACTGATTATTTTCTTTTAATCTTTGTAATGTCTATTTTTTTAGTATGGCATCTTATACAGTGGAAATGTAAATGCCCTTATAAAATTATACTATTAATAAATCTCAAATCCTTATTATCCATTTGATGAAGATTATGATATATTAAATCAGTAGGTATCATTCAATAATATTCCATAGAAATGGGAATTGAACAATGAATTCGATCAATAGTGAAATCCAACTCTCTCAATGGTGGTGACCTAGAAACAAATTATTATGGAAGTCCTAAAAATATGAACTCCCCAATTTAGGATGTGGGATACTCAAGTGATAGTCAACAAAATCATTAAAAATCTACCAAAATTAATATAATATTGCACCAATATAATGAGAGACATGATTGTATCTCCCTAATATGGAATCCCACTCTACCTTAAAGGCATATTATACACCTTTATTAGATTTATACAGAACTCGAGGATGGTAAAATTTTATATTTCCTTTAAAAATGATCATCTAATCTTTGGTAACAATATCTTCAAAGATATAATGATCAGGAAATAGAAAACCTTTCACAACATTTAAATATTCATCCATCACCATATATGTGGAACTCATGGAACCTTCATCTAACAACATCCACCAAAGTGTGGATCCAATAAGATATTTTTCCATTACAAATAAAATCCCAACAAGTTAAGTAATATTGAATATATTAATGATTTAATGATACATGTATCATAGAAATAATAAAAATATATGAGGAAATAAATATTTTACCATTAAAAATATCCAATACTTCCATATATTCATCCATTCTCTACTATACTACATTAATACATCCCATATCTGCTCATCCTAGTGATTTCATAGCATAATAAACATTCCATGTGGAAAAAGGATACGACACACCACCATTTGAAGAATCAAAATGTTCATTTGAATTCTTAGTGACAGAGTATCATGAATTCCTACTATGATAAATCATTCAAGAATATCTGAGATTTAAATTTTTTCCACAATGATGATATGATCAGGGTGATTTCATAAAATAAGGCCTCATGTGACAATTCATATTATACTAGGAAAAAATATAGTTGTTACCCAATTTAATCCAACGAAATTTGTTCTAATAAAATAAAACATCCGTTAATTCACATTTCTAGACTTAAAGCACTAATTAGTTAACATCTTTGTTAAATTAAGCTTCCCCCTGAACTATTAGTGATTTTCCCTACATCATCCATTGCCTCTTTATGAACCACATATAAAACGTTTTCAACAAATAATTTAATATGTATTAAAATATTATATTCTATCAGTACCATCTTGAAACTTTGAAAATTAATAGACCCATTAGTGACAATCTATGTTGTTAGTTTAACCAACTCACCAAAAATGGTAGAATACTCTATAAAAATATGATTCCCTCACATTAATGTGATAAATTCCTGGATCTTATATACATTCAAAATTTCAAGAAAATAATTGCTTTAATATATTATTTAATTAATCATCGGTAATATTTTAATGTATATTAGCTTCCATGATGTTGTTCCGATATCTTATTCCTAGTCACCAATGAATATACATTGTAAAAATTACATTAGATACACCACGAGTTTTTAAGAAAATGATGATCAGTTTTCTATCCTTAATCCCCTAATTATATTAATATGATTTATTTTAACCATGTAATTTTGGTGGATTTTGAATATTAAATACCATGACATGATCAATTGCTCAAACCGATCCACAATTGCCACATATTTCAATGACTAATTTATGAGGATAATATCTTCATCATTTGAATGTTCTTATAGAGGATTTTACTATGTAGAATTTCTTATAGATGATTTAGATAATATTATTTAATTGAAATTGTCTAAGGGACAAAATTAAATAAATAATAATCATAATAGGAAATTTGAAAATACAAATACTAACATCAAGAATCCATGTAAATTCCATTAATGAATATGATTTTAATGAAAAAAATATATTACATGAATGATAAAAAAACTAATTTATTCATTTAAAATCACCCCAATTTAATTTTATTTGAATAATATAGAAACATGAGACTTTATATAGATTATTACATGACAACAAGCATATTTAACAATCAACTACAATGCAAGGATTTAAAATCCTAATTTATTTGGAACAGTATGTGTGTAATTAGAATGAACAAAATTTAAATAAAGACATACTTTTTTAAAACAAATAAAAAATGTGATCCTAATGACCTTTGAGATTAATCATCTCAATAGGATACCCAAAAGAATACATCGCAAAATATATTTTCTAAAATATCCAGTGTGGGAATAAACCTAGAAATAATGTAGAGCACATGGGTTAAAGGCATAACATGATGACCTAAAAAATGCCTGATACATGAAAAAAAATAGAAGAATAACATATAGAACAAGATATTATATAATCATGGAAACATAGTAATTTTGATGTAATATATATCATGACATAAACATGAGTCAAGGACAACTTCCAAGACTATATCTCATTATAGACAATGTCCCAAAAATGAATTAGGTTTACTCCCTATCCAAACATGATGCCTCACAAGACTATACATTAAAAAATTAAATGGATCACTATATTGTTTCCCCAATTATAATATGTTCTTGAAGACGTGTTCCACAATAGTAATCAAAAAAATATAATAAACGAAAGGGTATCCCGTGGAAATTAAGGAGTATCATAATCATGTTATAAGGAAAAAAGGGGAATAATACAACGATGTCCAAGAAATAATTGATTTGAAAATTAATTTGAAATTTTTAATGAAAAATATTTATAAAACATCATATATTATGACAATCTAATGTGAAGACATTGCAAAATATTTTTTCAGATACTTTAGAAATATGTATGTTGTGTGTAGTTTAAGGGAAAATATAAAAGTTTATTTAATGGGTAAAAATTAATTATTTAAATCATAAAATAGAAATGAACTAAGATAAATTTTTCATGATAAATATAGTGATTTGAAAAAAAAATGTTCCCTGAAATAGATTATGGGGTTTATATTAATATTCATATGAAATTGGGAAGCCATATTAAATAAGCAATGCTTATTTAGATGAATTGAAAATATATCACTGTAAAACAAGTATTTTTCTATAAAATAATCTATAATTGAGATATGTACATATTATTATAAAGTAAACAATAATAATTTTTGAGGTTTATTTAAGAATAATTATGAATTACATTAATGTAAATATGTATATATCAATACCCAAAAGAATAATGGTGGTTTAGAGAGATTCCCTTAACATATGCGTGAATTCGTTCGGAAGATTTACAAAATGCCATGGATAATAAAATAATATTCATTAATAATTCAATTTATAACATATTTTAAGTGTATTTTATTTATTAGAGTTTTATTCTTATCATTTATGGATACTATTATGAGTAATAATGTTTAATTTTTATATTTTGTGGGTGTTTGATTCATGGTTTCATTGGCGGTTATCTGGTACAAAATTATATTACTTCTTCTAAATTTGAAATAATTGTAAAATAATTAAATTATATTGTATTAATTTATTAATATAAAAATTGGTCCCATATATCATTTTATTATTAGACATGAGGATGATTCGTTATAAAAATTTTATAATGATAAACATTTAATTTATTTTGTTTATTTTCTAATCATCATGAACATGTTTGTTTCATTATTTTATATTACGCATATATATTTGATCCAGAACATTGAAATAGTTCTTATATAATTTTTTCACTATTTTTAAAACATTAAAATTGATTTATTACTAGACTTAAATTTTTTAATGATAAACGAAATCAAATCGTCTTTGAATGGGGTGAAATGTCCCTCGACGAACAATGATTTCATTTTTAGAAAAATTAGAGATGAGATGATATATGATGATTGATATTAAATTAAGACAATAACATTATAGTATATTAAGGATACCTAAGTTACCTTGTAACATTAAAATTTGGGTGAGGGTCAGATAATAAATGAAAAAAAAGAAAACCTAAATATGTTGGGTTTTACCTCTTGAATATCATCTCCTTGAGAACCTCCTTACGACACTTGGAGATGGTCTATTGGTGAGCAATTAAGACCATTGAATGAGAAAGATGATTGGTTGATTAATTTCCACAAATATTATAATGATCCAAACCACTGAGGGTGTGAGGAGAAGTTGTGGAATGGGGTGGTATTTATAGGAGAGGATAGGGGTAGTTTTGAATATTTCATTAAATTTGTTTTCATTTGGGCACAAGTAATCTATAGTGTCGATTATTTTTCCATATGTATTGTAACTATAGAATTTCAGTTTCATATAATGGGTTCTTTTATCAACTATGACACAACCATAATTGAAATATTCATTTATTTACTTACAATTATAAATAACATTAATTAGATTATTTAAATATTCACCACCAATTTAACTATTTTTGAAAATTTAAAAAAAATATACCATAAAAATAATCGACATGTATATTTCATTAATTGATTATTTTTTATGAAAATAACCTTCTAAATATTATAAATTTTAGATTTAATTAAATTTATCATTTATTTAAAGAAATAAACTTTTTAAATTCGATAAGATATTTATTATTGTATTCAAAAATTGATTATGGTCTGTAAAAATTATCTTATAATAAAAATATTAAAAAATATTAATTTTTTAGTTAATTTTATGAAAATAAATATTCTTTTAAATCATTTAATTATCTTTAATATTCTATATAAATCATTATGTTTTATAAAATTAGCGAAAGTTAATTTTTCAATTTTATAAAATTAAATTTTTATACCATGATATAAATAAATAATATTTTCATATTCCAGATAACTAATTTTATTTATATTTTAAATGATGAGGTTACTATTATCTTGACCATATTACTATTTATAACAACAATATTACTATATCAAAGGTAATGTTACTATTCTATTTGTATAAGTTTCTTAATTTCTATAAATTCTATTTATTTCATTAATTATTCATGGTAACAATGTTTTCATTGGGTTCTCTATGTGATGTTTGAGATTTATACTATATAATATTAATATAATAAGCGAAATTTTATTGATAAAATTATGGTTCATTAAATTCTTCACACCTTATGAAATTGCACCAATAAAAGATCATCTAGCACACTAATGTGAAAAATAGTGAGGGTAATTATCCTTCATCACTTCATATAGTTCACATGTTTCCTCTTCATACATATGGTTATGATCCAGTACATTGACATATCGAGTAATAATGTTGTGTAGAAAATTACCTCTTCTATCTAACAACTTCACCAGCTAATTATCATATGTGAGGTTGTTCTCCAGTTGTACCGCCATCGAATTCATTACATGTCAGGGTTCAGGTATGTATATATGAGAGAGAAATTTATGATGTCTTGAACATGGTCCATATTTGGAGGAAGTTAAAGTTGACATTCTGCTACTCCTATATAATCAATGATATCAAAGGGGCCAATGTACCATAGGGGTAATATTCCATTTCATTCCCAAATGCATGACTCTATTCCACGGTGATATTCAAAGAGTGATATTTTCTCCAAAATCGGACTCCAAATCCAATTAATTGATTTCCTCATATCTCTTTCTCTTACTCTAAAAATCATTGTTATGTTTTTAGATGGGTAAAAAATCCTATAAAATATCTTTCACAAGATCAAGTCTCAGTATGTTTCATTACAAAAAATCATCCCAAGATGTTGGAGTTCCACATCACTTACTATATAGAGATTTTTGTGGATCAATATTTATAATAAAATAGAAACAGTTTTTATTATAAATCAACTGATGGGAAATTTTAATCACATCAACCATCAAATTACACTATGTAGGCTATCAACATGTCCTTATGATTTTTAATAAACATTTAATAGTGGATATCAGTATTTGGGTGATAGATCATGTTGAAATTCAATTAGGAACTCAAATAATTTTGGAGGAACCTCCATATAGTAGATGTGATACCTTCCTCATGATATTTTATGTTAAAATATATGACTCGATGCAGCCTCCCCACTAATTTCACATATAACATAGAATATTGTTTTAGCAAAAATATTACTGAATATTAATGAAGGGGGTTGTCAAGGTGAGTCGATCGATCACATTCCATATAGATTTTTTTTTATTTTCTCAGGATACCGTTGAAAAATCCCATAGTGACATTCACCCATTTACACGTGGGTATAGGAAATGCTTTCATAATACTATTGAACATATATTTTTAATTTTTAACTTCTTGATGTAATAAACACCATTAGACATACTCCAAAATATATTTTATCATATTGTTCTCGAAATAAGTGTTCTCAAATATCACTATACATCGTACTAATTCCAAGATGGATGGAGAAATATGGTCTAGTTGAATTATCTAGAAGCTCCTTCTTTATCGCATGATGCTATGGAAAACAAAACCAACTTCCATTCCAAATCACACCATCATCATTGATATGATTCTCATATAGAAATCATTCTTTTATGAATTTCACTTTCTGTTGTAGCTATTAGTCCTCTTTTTTCCTCCTTGATCATATACAAGATTGACGGTTTGGAAATTTTTTTTGTAAGGATACTTTTATTCATTAATACTCTTATTCCCATATCAATCCTTTTAATTTTAATGAATATAGGGTATTTTTCATTCCTCCTCATGGATAGAGCAGTAAATTGTTTTCTTTTAAGAGAATCAGCTAAATATTTCCATTTTCATGATGATAGTGAATAGAAAAATAATTTTCTTGATTAGAACTGACCATATCCAACTATCACTATAGATCTCATGTTTTGTGAATATATACATTAGGCTCTTCTGATCATTATATATGTCACACAACTCGCAATGGATGTCATTCTACTAAATTTTCAATGAAAAAATAATAGGTTTTAGCTCCAAATCATTTATTAGGTAGTCATTCACAAGAATCTTCATTTTCTGTGAGGCGTAGTCTATCACATTATCATTCCACATGAGCACAAAACCTATGACTTCTTTCAAATCATCATTGGATATAACAAATTATTCTCGACATATTAGTATCATCATTACATGTTAACTAATTACCCTTTTCTACATCACCATAAATCATTCCTCACATTATTCCATCTTGACATACTTTTCCCATTTATATGTAAAAATATTTAGGTGGTTATAAAATGATTATAAAATCTTCATAAATCATTGATATTACCCAACTATGTAATGAAAACTATAGATATCCATTACCAATGTTGGTGTGGGTCACTCCTTAATTTCCATTGGTTTATATTGGTCCACAAATAACCCATTTTTATTAATAACATGCCCAAATGATGATATTTCCACCCTACAACACTCACATTTACTTTAATTTTCTTAAATTTTATTCCTTAAAAAATACTTTATTATAGTATTTTAACCCTCATAATGTTCCTTAATTTATCTTATAGTATAGAAGAATATAATCATTGAAAAACTACCTCATACATTTTGTGTAAATCTCTAATGACTATATTCATTATTTCCATGGAAATTTATTAAGCATTGTTGAATCCGAATGAAATAACTATGATATCAATATATCCATTCCTCTAATGAAAGGCACACTTAGTTATATCATCCTTCTTCACGTTAAACTGATGATATCTTGACTAAAGATCCACCTTAGAGAAATACATGACCCCAAATATTTTAGTAAACAAGTCATGTATCCAATGTGGGGGAGACTTGTTCATTATCACGATTTTTTTGAGATCTTTATAATCAATGAATAGGTGCATTAATCCATAATTTTTTCTAGATGAATAGAACTAGATCACACAATAGTGAAGCCCTTGGGTGTAAGAATCTATTTTCTAGGATCTCTTACAATTTCTTCTACAGTTATTCCTAATCACTGTTTTCCACTATATAATGATTCATTTATATAGTCATAGATCCAAGAATAATTTTAAACGAGACCTCAACCTCTCATTCAGAAGGAAGACTAAGAAATTCTTCAAAAAACAAATCACTATAATCTGTCACAATGGGATTGTATTTGAGAAGGATTCTCCACTTTGTATAAATAATTTGAGGTATATATTCATGCTCATAAAAAAATCATTTATACAATAGAGATAATTATTTTGAAGGATATTGATCATCACACTTATACATAGAGAATTGGTGGGTTCTTTGGGGTGTAAAGTGTGATATCCCAATCCTGAAAATTGATATTTACTTTATATAAATATATCCAATAAATTCCAAATATAGAATCAAACAATGAAAATAAATTATGACAATATATTTTAGTATTGTTATTCCAAAAACATTAATGTGGGAGGAGTTATATATTTTTTATTCAATAAAAGATTATATTTTTGTTCTCATAGATATGATAACCTCAAAATTTTGTGGTTGTGTTTGAATAGTTATACAAAACATAAAAGATATAAAATAATGTGTTGAAGAAATATTTAATATTATATTTGATATTAATTAATGAATAACTAGTATACATATCACCAAATCATTTTTGGGGTCTACCATAGATGTAGTGATAAAATATTCCATTCTTTTCTTCCATGGTGGTTGTTGTTGAATTCCTCTAAAAACCCTTAACTTAGGGAGTTTTGTCTCATTATGCTAATTTTCCTTGAAAATGATACACTACACTATAATATGGCTGTTATTATAATCCTTTCTGTATTATTCCACATTATTTTTCAAATTTAAATCCCTTTTAAAAAATTGATCGCAATGAATCTCTCTTCTATATTTGAAGCATCTCCTCGATTACCTTTATCAGTTTAAATGTTCTTTCATCCAACTATTTTTTCAAGTGGGATGCTGGGTTTTCATTCTATAATGGGATTTTTCTATTGATCCCCCGATATTAAACTCATATTTTTCTTCTTCACACTAGAATCACGATACCTCATAGAGTCTCTAATATCTATTTCAACCTTACCGGACGAAATAACAATCTACTCATAGATATAATATTCTTGAATCCCATAATCTTTCCATATAATATATAAAATTTCTATAAATATGTTATCCACCATGATTTTAATGTTTATTAAATATATTGTAGTGTATCATTCAATATGGGAACATTTTCTTGTGTACAACCAAAAATACTCATCATCCATTTATATCAGTTTGAGGAACTCACATTCCTTCATAAGAATGAGTGTTTAGGGAAAATACTTTTTTAAAACTATTTTCTTTAATGCTTCACATTCCCTATAATCAATTTCCTCCTTAGAAAATTTTTTCTTGGTCAATTTCCACCACTATTTTTCTTCCCCATTGAAATGATAGAAATACATCACAACATTCTATTCTTCTAATCACTTTATGATATAAAATAACTTCTCTTTTGAATTTATCTATTGTTTTGTTATGCTGAGATCAGAAGAGCCACTAAATGTTTGAGGAATTTTTCTTATAAATGATTCAATTCCAAATTTCAAAATCGTAGGAGGAGGTATTTCCACAAAATCTAATTTCATATTAATTAAAATTGTAAGTTGAGAATGTAATTTCATGATGTTTTGACCTACCATTCCCAAAAGATGTCGACTTTCATTAGGTATATCACCACATTTTCTATCAAATTTAACAATGTAATGGGTTCACCTATTTCATATTATTAGCTATGAATATGATAAATACAACTAGTGGGTCTATCATACCTATATAATAAGAATAATAAAAGGAAACATTAATAAAACAATGATAAAATTTGAATAGTACATACTCTCCTGTGATTATCTATGTTTTAATCTAGGTTACCTAATAAAAAATGCATTTAATAGCATTAGAAAAAGTCTTTATCAATTATAAAGAGACCTTGATAATTGAATTATGATTAAAATCTAGAAACAATTATCAGGGCTAAAAAAATTTATAATGTCCCTCTATAACAGCGCTTAAAAGTAATTGTTAAACGGGTCCTTTAGCAATGTTTTTTATATATATTATGTCCCCTTTATTAGAACACTTTATAGTGTTGTTAAAATGGGCATTTAATATCTCTTTTTTATCACTGAAAAAGGCCACACTGATAAATGGTATATAATTTCTTTTCCATGGCCCACCCATCCCAACCCTCTTATCATTGCTTCTCTCAACCTCCTTTATCAATGCTTTGCATAATCTCTACCTCCTGTGTGTTCCCCTGCCTCAAGTGAGTTTCAATCCCAATACCTCCCCATTATACCCCAGTGACATTACCTGTCTACTATTCTATTTTTTTATATTTAATGATATATATATATATATATATATTTTGATACATTTTTTATCTATATATATATATATACTTTAATAAATATATTTTATATGTAAATATGTTTAATAATTTATTTATAAAATAAAATACATATATTTGAATATATGAACAAATATGCATATATTTTTATATATTTGAATATAAATAAAATTATGGTATGAAAAATAATAAAATTTAAAATCAATATTATCAATATGAATGTAATCCCTAGGAACAAATTCAGTCCCCAATAAAAAGGGATAATTACCCTCCAATGAATGGGGCTTAGAATCCAGAAAAAGATTAAAAAGGGGGTACCCCAACTAAAAAATCATTTTTAGATGCTTTTAGTGATTTTTTATGTCTCAATAAATTTTATATAAGGTTCCTTTGTGTTGACAACACATAGAGATCATATCATGCATTTATTTGATAGGTGGTAGTGCCCAAACAAACACTCAAATCAAAAGATATTGTCGTTTGAACTTTGATTTTCATTTTCAAATTATATTAGATATTTTAAATTTATTGGAATTTCTTATTCTTCACATTGATATTAAATGACTCTTAATCAATAATAATGAGTTAATTATTAATTTAAAATATTTTTTAGTTATTTTATATGCCATTATTATTAAATATTTTAAGTATTAAGTGTAAATTCCTATTTAGAAAATCTAAACCACATTTCAAAAAATATATATTTTATTTATACAAATACAAATATATTTATATATTAATATATTATTTAAAATGACATATAATTTTTTGAAGTATACATTTATTAGCGCTTGTAAAAAGGCATGGATAAAGGCCCCTCTGTAACAATGGTTTTTAGTGATGGAAAAGGGGGTATTTAACAACATTTTTAGATACGGATGTGAAAGACCTAATGTTGGAAAAACCTAGTATTGTAGTAGTGGTTTTCCATGGGATAAAATTATCGCTTGGAGTATTACACACATTTTATAGTCGTTATAACAAAAAATAAGTAGACTAGACAATGATTCCAAATATATTTACCATATCCCACTAATCATATTTATGAATTATTTTAAGATTAATAAACCATCAATACAAACCATACATCATAAATTCAAGTGTTATTGTAAGAGTAGGTACATAATTTGAAATAATGAAACCAAAATAAATAAAATTTTCAATTAAACTCTACAATGAACTGTTAACATCCATGAATCTCTTACATCATAATTATATTACCCTTGGAAAAAGGAAAAAAATAGACGATCTATAAATCATAGTAAGGGAAAAGAAATTGGAATAAAGCATACCATATGGGATTGATGTCTGTTTCCGACGCTTTCACATGGGCGTGCGCATCCGTCAGCGGAGGACGCGTGGCTGTTGCCCCGCATTCCCGCTTTCCAAAGGCGGGCGACATCTGTTCCTTATTCAGGGACGTCAGATCCTTGATCGAAACCGTGATGATGGGATGTCGGTTCATCCTTCTATGGATTACTCCTCAGAACTCGTCACCTAGTTCAGGTCTCCCTCATAGATTTAATACATTGTTCGTGAAACTCTTCCCAGTGCCATGTTTCCATGGACGCCGGTTAATTACACTGCTTCTGTCAGGACATTCCAAAGGGTCCGCTCAGGGCAGCAACCATCAGTCGGAGGAGTAGTCACGTCGAGGCATCAGTAGCGTGTCTGTATGCTGGTGGAACTGGCATGTCTGTCTTTTGTCCCTTGTCACTGGTCTTCTCGAGGGCGTGGAAGCCTGAGGAATCCCACATTGAGCGCAGGGAATCATATGCCCTAGGCATATATCTAAGGTTTTCTTCAACTTCCTAGGTTTGACACAGGGTATGCCGCAGGTTTAACGTCCAACAGAGACGGTTACACTAAGGGCGTGCCATCCGAGGTTTTCCTCAGGCATCTCATGTTTATCACGAGGTTGGTCGCAAGTTTAACGTCCAGCAGAGACGGGTCAGCCTGAATGTTGTGAAGAGGAGCGAAATGGAATGATATCGCCGGGATACGAGGGTCTGGGTGAGGATCAGGGTGGATAATGGATGGGTGGATGAAGCGTAGGGGGACTGAGATGGAACTATCATAATGGAGACAGTGAGATTAGGCTTGAGCCTCGAAGAGGCCTCTTACGTATCCCCATGGCAGGGAATCAAAGTCCGCGTAGTTCAGCATAGTGCTGGCGAGCCGACATGAAGGTGGACCTGGGCCCAATGGGCATCGTTAGCGCATCGACGTGAATGTGGTCGGAACGACCGGGTGATGAGTTTGAACCTCATAGTTCAGAATGGTGTTTCTGCGAACCGACGTGAATGAGGACCTTGGTCCGGATGGTGCGAGGCTTACACACTAGGTTGCCCAGGTGCTGGTGACCTGACGTGAAGAAGGTTGGAGTGACCAACAGGTTGTCAGCTTGCACCTCTGGGAGGCTACCTACGTACCATGACTTGACATGGATCAAATACCTCGTAGTTCAGGTTGGACGCCAGAAGGCCGACATGAATGAGGAGGACCAGGGGGGTCCTAGTGTTGGTTGGCTTGGACCTTGTGGAGGCATCCTATCTACCATGCCTTAGCACGGATCAAAGACCACGTAGTTCAGGTTGGTCACAGCGACTTGCCGATGGAATGGAATACAGTTTAACGTCATGCGGGACGAATATGAACCCTGACGTGAATAAACAATGAGAGGTGGGCTTGAACCTTGTAGAGGCTTCCTACGTACCATGCCATGACATGGATCAAATACCTCGTAGTTAAAAGGGGCTTCGTCGGCGAACCGATGTGAAGGTGAACCCGGGGGTCCACTTGTGGTGGGTGTTAGAGAAACAACATGAAGAAGGGACCGTGGTCCAATGGGAGATGGGATTTAACCTCAGGGAGGCTTCCTACGTACTGTTCTTTGACATGGATCAAAGTCCTCATAGTTCGGGTTGGTCACAACGGCATGCCGTCGGACTGAAATTGCAGTTTAATGTCATGCTGGACGAGGGTATAACTCAACATGAATAAATGACGGGTTGGCTTGAACCTCATGGAGGTTTCCTACGTACCATGCTCTGAAATGGATCAAAGACATCGTAGTTCAGGAGAAAAGTGGTGTGTAGTTTAATGTCATTGCGGGACAAGGGCATACAGTTTAACATCATGCTGGACGAGGGCATACAGTTTAACGTCATGCTGGATGAGGGCATACAGTTTAACGTCATGCTGATGAGGGAATACAGTTTAACGTCATGCTAGGCAAGGTAATTGCCATGGCCGATGCTTATTCTAATCCCACGTGAGTCATGCTCAGTGTGAGAAACAAGAGGCAGCAAGGACCAGATGATCATGTCGCGAAGGGTGAGTCCGTGAGAAGTGAAGAGGGGATTACGTGTTAGGCGGCCCATGGTGCGGGGACTTACTCCAAGATGGAGGCCCGAAGTGCTACAAAGCACGGCGGGAGAAGGATTTGGGACCAATGATGGAAGGCACCTCGTTCCCTATCACGCCCTCCGCTGGCCTTGGCAGTGGAGAAGTGCAGAGGTGCATGGGTGCTACCTTCTACAAGAGGGTATTTGGGCTTATACCGGGGTGGTTTCACTTCTCCCATGTGCATACGCTACTCTGAGATGGAGGATATCATCCCTTGTTGAGGGGGTGACCCCGTCTCTTTGGAGACGAGTGCCGTAAAAAAAATGTCTGAGCTGGGGGGACCCTGCGTGCGAGGCATGGGTCCGGATCACAGTTTAACGTCATGTGTTAAGGATATGGTGCTTGACAGTTTTACGTCCTGCATCTTGGACGAGGTTGGTTTACTCCACACCCCTAGGACTTATATAACCGGTACCCTCTGTTCCTTGGGGGAGGGAAGGTACTGGCAAGGCCATGGTAAAAGGGGGTCACAGAGCAAACCATCGAGTTGTCCACGTTAGCATGGCTATGCGAAGAAGAAATAACTGTTAGCATGCCTATGTGAAGAATCATTAGGCGATGTAATTCTATGGGTGGTGTTGCCCATGGGATTTTGAGATCACATCGTGCAAACCTGGAGGGTCGTACAAGAAGAGGAATTGCAATGAAAAGGAGTATGCTTTGCGAAGTGGAGTGCCTCGGCATTAGCATGGGGAAAGGGTGTGATTGGGAGGTGCTTTGCGAAGTGGAATAGTATTCACGGAGCACTGCCTCGCGAAGCAGAGGGGCCTCGCGAAGAAAGGTGCTGAGAAGCAGTGTGCTTCGCGATGTACAACAACCCTGCCTTGGCATGTGGATCCCTAGTACCAGATGGGTGTTTCGCGAAGCATAAACACTCAGTGGATACCCGGGTCCCTTGGGAATCCCCTTCCTCCACGAATTCCCTTAGGCTTCTCGAAGGGAACCCCTCTCGTAAGAGGGGCTCAAGACGAGACAGGGTGAAGGAATCTCGTGACGTAGAGGTACCTCGCAGAGCTCATGATTCCCGGGGGCGAAGGGTGCTTCCCTATTCGGTAGCTGAGAAGCATAAAGGTCGGATCATCCATCCTCTTGGGCTCAGGGGGAACCCAGTATTTATAGGCAAGGGGCACCGCAATGTAGACCTCACGCGGCGCGAAGGAGCAGTGGTTGTTTCACGTCGTGGTCACGAACTTCAGGGTGTTCGCGGAGCGTTACCGCCTCATGTGCTCCGCTGCAGGCTCGTGAAGGTCAGGGCCTTCGCGGAGCGTTACCGCCTCCTGTGATCCGCAGCGGGATCGCAAACCTCAGGGCGTTCACGGGGAGTTACCGCCTCCTGTGCTCCACGGCGGTCTCGCGAACGTCAGGGCGTTTGCGGGGCGTTACCGACTCATGTGCTACACGGTGGCTGTGATGCTCGGGGGTGCTTCGCTCCATAGCTTCGCGAGGCAGCGCGCGGGACCTCTTTTATGTCCCTTCTTTGCGTGCAATATTTTGGCACCAAAAAATGCCCCCCTCATACTTGGAGCCACGTGGGGATGAAGGGTCGAAGTCTGAGAGAAAAATCGCCAAAATGAATGGCAGTTCGCGATGCTGCCTCGCGAAGGGGCCCGCCGAGCTACGGGCAGCCACGCGGTCCGGACGCGACGTGATACTCCGCACGAGCAGAACGCACCGCGAAGCACCAGGGTCACCTCCTATAAATAGGGGGGCTGACATCTCTTTTTTCCTCTCGCAAATTTTGTCCTCTTGCGCTCTCGACTTCGCGAAGCTCCGCGTTCTCCACGTCCGCTCTCCGTGAATCGAGCTTCGTGGCGAATCGCGAGTCTCCAACTCCACGACCATGCCAAGCGAACTTCTGTTTGCCGGCCTAGGACAGACTCTACGGCTTGGTTTTTCGTCTGAACTTTGCGAGGGATCTTCGTGATCCAGCCCGAAATTGTTTTCGAGTTCCGAAACCGAAATGGCCCATCGAGAGGCTGTATTGGGGGTCCTTGCAGATGCCTCCTGGAAGGATGAGATGGCTAACTGTCTGGGTCTAGGAGAGATGGTACGATGACACTCGGACCATACTTCTTTGACAGAACTCCTATCATAGGGTCAGAAGAACTATCTGCAGTGCAAGAAACTGCCCTTGTATGGCTTCGGGCTGAGGGATGAAGTCTTCATCCCTGAGGTGAGTAGGGACGAACTAGCTTGTTGGCTCAGGAGCACGCCATGTCAGCGCCAGTGGTTCAGGGTGGCTGATGTCCATACGCGAGAGGATTTCACACCCGTCACCACCGACTGTCTTTACAACCATGTGAACAATATTTATGGGAAACCAATACAACTGGAGGTGTCCCCTCCTCTGTATCGTACCATGATGAAGGAGGCATTACAGGATCCGAAGAAGGGGTGGTCTGATGAGTGGTACATGCGCCAGGGTGGCAACTTCACCAATGAATGGGCATGGTCCTACTGGGTAGGTGCCTCATGTGAGGCGTTTGGGGCTGAGATGAGGAGAGTGGGTTTGTATGAGGTGGCATGGGTCTCCCAATTCCACATTTACCAACCCAAACAGCTGATGCCGAAGCTGCTGAGCAGATGGTTGTCTAGAACCAATACTTTTCACCGGCACCATGGAGAGGGGGTCATCAGCTTGTGGGATGTCCACCAGATTTCGGGGGTTCCGATATTGGGGGCCATGTATTATGAGTTCCTCCCAGTCATGAGAACGTGGGAGGACACGGAGTAGATTCCATGACTGGTGTCGGTGCTGATGGCACTGGTCCCTGGAGTGGACAAGGAATTAGTGAGGGATGTCCACTTTAAAAAGTGGTTCGAGCGGTTCCTGAACTTCCCAGAGAATCGAGAGTTTCATCCGAGGCCTCGAACATGTCGGAAGGCGGCTCAATGGGGCAAGGAGCACTCGTACTGGCGGGTCTTGGAGGAAAGCCAATGGATGACTTGGGGTTTCAGTGACAGCACTGAATAACAGTCGATAGTCAGGCTGGCGGCGTTCATCATGGCCCTTATATGCGGTTGGATTTTACCGGTGAGGGATACCAGAATGGGGGTGCGGCCCAGCACGTTTGTCATGGTGTCGGTGCTGGACATGGGGCAATGGGTCAAACTGGGGATTCCAATGCTCACCAAGCTGTACAGGATGCTGCGGCACGTTAGCGAGGACAAGAAGCCGCAAAGATATGCGGGCCCTTACACCATCTGTATGGGTGGATTGCGGCACACATCAGGGGGATTTATGAGTATCTAAACCCTATCTCGCCATCGGGATCGAACTTCCGCCCCTCCATTCTGAATGCGGCTGGGAGCTTCCCATTCAAACTAACCTTGCCGATGGTGCTGAAACGGGTGTGGATGAGGGATGAGTTTAACTTCCACCCATTTCCATTGCCGATGGGGATACTCACTAACAACGGGCGGGGGACAGAAGAGCACTGAGCTTATCTCGTTGCCTTTCGACGTGGAGTTTTGGTGGACCGAGTGGATCGTGAGTCGCTCTGTGAACCGTACACCCTGCATCGCTTTGCGAGGCAGTTCTGGTGCCTCCAGCGGCTGACCCCACAGGTCTACTAGGAGGTGCGTCACGAGGAGCACCCATGTTTGATGAGGTAGTTGTGGCTCATGTTCACATGGGAAGATGTGAAGATGTGAATTGCATTGCATCCATCCACTGCCGCTTTCGGATTGGTGAGGGAGTATGCCATTAGCAGGGAGGATGCTTATCCAGGGGAGATGCTGATGCAGCCAACTATTCGGGTCGGTGACGGAAGGCCTCCTCTATCCCGAGGTCGGGGTCAAAGGGCAGCAAGGGCCTCTCGGGGTGGTGGGGCCGCCATGGCGGCGTGACCTGCGCCGGCTGAGGGTGTGGCAGTAGCAGCGGATCCGGTGATTCCGGAAGAGTAGGGCCATCCGGAGGGGCGACCACTAAGGGGATTTCGTAGGATATCCACTCAGGCTCCATGGAAGTGGTTGAGTCATATCGACATGGCAGAGGATGCGGTCTTCCCGAGGGCCTAGGACATTTGGGATGTCAACCGGCAATTCTTCATCCCACCCGAGATATGGGCGGACTTGAATCACCCTAGGATGGAGTTATCGGGCATATGCCCAGTCCGGGCTGGTTTCACAGCGTCTCCGGCGGAGGCGGAGCGATACATGAATGAGCTGGAGGACTACGTCCACTCCAGTGGTGTCCCACGCCCAATGACAGACCGGGTGAGGGTACTGCTGGATCAGACGGTCCCCCCATAGCTGTCAGCCACCGATCTGAGGGAGTGCTTCCCCCTGTCGGAAGAATCAGAGGACTCCTCTCGAGAGGATGAGGCTGGTGGAGGGAGCCCGTTAGAGGAGGGTGAATTCGGAGACCAAAATTCAGATTTTGATGATTTTTCAGAGGCTCTTGAGGTAGCATCCGAAATTCTTTCCTTACGGTCCGTTCTCAGGCCATCACGGATTTTTCACCGATGTTTGAACTATGCAGGAGGAACTTGTACGCAAGCCTCACTCTTGCCCCTTTGCGGGTGACGATGCAGGACCTTCAGAACTCGTGCCTACGGCTGTGTCCAGTTCTGCGTCCGGTGGGGCCGGAGCACCCGAGTTGGCTCCTCAAGAATCTCTGGAAATTCCAACAGTATACGGAGGGCCACGCCTCGGGGTCCCGTCAACATCGACTCAAGGGCATCACCAGGAGATCGATCTCCGTAAGTTTCCTCTACTGGATTCATTGTTGTCACATGTAGATTGTGCCAACTAATATTTGTGTCTCTCTCTGTCGTACAGTTCATCGACTGGCGTGGGCTACTGCGGCAAGGCTGGTTGGGATGTCTGGAGGAATCCCTCCTAGGGGCATGACGGTGATGGTGGAGATAGTCCCCCCATCTCCCCAAGCTGCTACACACACTATCACCGGCGTGGCCACCAGAAGGGTCCTGGCTGAGGTTATTGAAGTGGAGTCTGATGACGAGGGTCAATCGGCCGACCCAAGTCCTGTCACGCCTGCTCCAGCGCCAGATGTTGTGTCGGATTTAACACCAGATGTAGATCCTGTCGAGGACTTCCTACGGGCGTATCCCGCGTACGAGCCTGCCAATCGTGCAGACTGGGATGAAACGACCTCCGATGAGGAGGACAACAACATAGTCCACCGCCGATCATGGAATCTGATCACACGCTTCATAAAGGACACCCCCTAAATGCTATGGCTGAATGAAATAGACAGACTTCACTCTCAGGTGTGCGAACTGTGTGCTGGGAGAGTGGATGCTCAACATCCTCATGTGCTCATTCGAGATCTCATGGACGAGAAGATCCGGGAGTATGATCACGGGCTCAGCGTGGGCTGGCAGCGGAGGAAGGTGACCAACATCTAGAAGCTCCAGGAGGCTAAAAGTGAGGTCCAATAGATGCCGACCCGGGCAGATGAGCACTCAGCCTTTCTTAATGCACAATCTGAGATGATCTCATAGTTGAAGGCCCAGCTGGCAGAGGCAGAAGGGCATATGAGATAGGCTTCTAGAAAGATGGCTGCCATTCAGGATAGCATAGAAAGGGCTAGATCCAAGGATGATGAACTGCGCCCCGCCACTGCTGAGGAGGAGCGGGAGTTGAGTCGGGGATAGAAAGTCTTGGATGCCACAAGCCGAAGGGTGGCGGAGCTGCAAAGTTCTTTTGATGGGGTCAACCCGTCCATGGGAGGAGTCAACCCCGGGTATTGTAAGAAATTACAAACCTTTTAATGGTACTTTCTCCCTTAAAATTTTTTCTTGAATACCGTAGCATGCACGATTTCCACTATTTTCATCGGTTCATTACATCCCTATAATTTTGGCGGGACGTCCAGTGAAAATTCCCTAAGCTCACGTGGGTCAAGCCCGATGTGAGAAACATGAGATAGTTGCCTCATCGTCCCTCCCAATATGGGAGTGGAAAACAAGTTTTGGGAATCCGGGGTTTGGATAACCAGTCCAGATTTTCGGATGGTGGGAGAGGCTTGGCCGGAGAAGGAGGTTCTTAGAACAGCCGAATTACCGTTTCTTTAGCGTGCTCTTATGAACGAATGGTGCAATGCCAGGGGCCCTGAGATCGGTCCGAACAGATGGAAATGGGAAGTGTGGATCACGATACCCAAGATTTGGAACACTGCGGGGATGGCGTGACAATAACGAACAATCGTTAACCGTGGCGGAGAAACGATATCCTTACTGCGTTAGCCTGAAATGGGGACAACAAATGAGGGTTGACCGTTGACCATGTTCGAAACACGGGACCCGGTCACAAATGTCATCGCTCAATCCTTCTAGATGTTGGCCCAGGACAGTAGGCGGACCCAAGGTCGAGCATCCATACTGTTAGGGGGTTCTTCCAAACATGACCGGTCTTCCGGGACGTTGGCCCAGGACGGTAGGTGAGCCGATGCGGCATGAGACCAGGCCGTTAGGGGGTCTCTTCATACATGAAAGGGGATGAGGGTCCGAATAAGGGGCACAAAAAGAGTGGAATATGGAGTGATGGTTTGTCCGAAAAGAATCCAACACTCATGTAATTACACCACCGTGGTGGGAGTATGCCAGATGGGCGCATTGGTTTGATCATGGATCATTCCTTCTTTGGGACATGGCCTCTCTAGCGTGGGATCCGGCCAGGGGGCCGGAAAGGGGAAGGATGAGATTAATGATTTATATGGGTTGGAACCTAGGCAAAATACCAGGGTGTCTCTACGCATCCCATGAGGATGGGAATCAAGACATACGTAGTTCTGGAGAAGAGGCTCCGGTGCATCCCATGATTAACACGGGGCATCCTGAACTTGTTCAGGGTAGAACCGATGTTTAGTGTCATGCGTTGAGGAAATATGGACTCCTGTAGTTTAACGCCATTCGATAGGACGTGAAATGAAAGGGAAGATCCCATGGAGCGTGTGGTGCAGTAGATATGAAACCGACGTGAATGAGGACTTGGAGTCCAAATCACACCACGTACCCCCGGAAGAAACTCATTAGGTTGAGGGACCAATAGTGAGGATTAGGCTGGGCCCGAAGCAGAGTGGTCGGGCATTCCTACGTACCGCATGAGGATGGGAATCAAGCCATACATAGTTCTAAAGGAGAACAGATAAGGAAATTCCTATGGGCTGGACCCTAGGAAAAATACCAGGGTGTCTCTACATATCCCATGAGGATGGGAATCAAGCCATACATAGTTATGGAAGCGTATTTTATCGTCATGCAAGACGATGAGAATCCTGGCCGTGTTGGTACACATCCTGCCAAAACTACTAAGCCCACGTGAGCCATGCTCGGTGTGGGAAATAAGAAGTAGTGGTGGGACTTTCCCGACACAGAAAAAAGAAGGCAGGTTAGGGTGAGGGGACACTCGGTGAATACCGGCCCCATGACACTAACACGCCCATGTGGCGCACTTAGATGCGCGAAGAGATAGATCCGAATATGTTTCAATTCAACTTGAACACGGGAAGTGGAAATGTGTGAATCGTGACGCTCGATATTTTGATCACAATGACGGCGGCATGATGATAGAGGATAGCTGTTAACCATGGTGGAAACGCAGCGTCCATATCGTGTTAGCCTAGAATGGGGACATACAAATGAGGCTTGACCATTGACCATGTTCAAAACACGGGACCATGTCGCAAATGTTGTCAGAGATCCTTAGGGACGTTGGCCCGAAAAGATTGGAGGGCCCTTAGGTCCAGCTTCCATTGAGAGACCATAAGCCTAGTATCCATGTCATCCGAGGGTCTTGTTGGATGTGGAATAGGATGAGGATCCAAATAGAGAGCTCACGATTTTTGGTCATGGGACGAGGGGAATGTCCCCATGAAAATCCCACACTTCGGGCTCTTTGAAAAAACACATCTGAATATGACAACGAGACGTATTAGATAGACGAGGAAGAGTCCTTTACAATAGGGAGATCATAGTTTAGGGTCATAGAATTCAGACCATGAATGGGTAAGGGGGGCCGGGGACACATGGCAAGGTGGTTACAAAACCCGAAGTGAATGAGGACCTAAGCCCTACATACCATGTGTTCTCTTGGGAAATGGTCGAGTCGAGGGACCGAACATGAAAGTTATTTTGGGCCTGCGGGGAAGTGCCCGGGCACTCCTATGTATCTCATGAGGATGAAAATAAATCCATACGTAGTTCTCAAAGGTGGCACCGTAAGGTAACAGTGCCAGGAGAAAAGGGGAAGTGCGGGCATGGCCCTTGCACCAAAAGAAGCAGAATTTGATAAATCTTGTTTGTCCCTTAAGGTGAGTGGTTTTTTTTGAAGCGATGGGCCTAGGGTAGCAGACCCTAGTTTCCCCAAAAGAATAAAGTCGTGATAGGGGTTGAAAAATGGCATGGCACGTGACCAATACCCAACGTGATGTCCTCTACAATGAGGTCATCCCAATGCAGTGCCGTTTTACATCGTGCGGCCAGGACGATAATGTCACTGTTTAGGGTCGTGTGATAGGACCAAGCATGAATTTTAACGTCATGCAGCACAGACGTAGCAGAGACGATGCTAGGTGGGGAATGTTTATGGTGTAATGTGACACAACCTATGTGAATGAGGACGTATCCCACACCACGCCACGCAGTCCCGTAGTCGGGATCACGGAGGTAGGACGCTGAACTCAAGCTGGACCCAAAGACAGGAGGTCTGGGCATTCCTACGTATCCCATTAGGATGAGAATCTAACTGAGAGGATATTATTTTATGGTCATAGAGCTCGGACCATGGATGGTGACATCTTCCTGAGTAAGCGCAGTCGTCAACCCGGTCCCTAATCCCATGTGAGTTAAACTCGTTGTGGGAAACAGGGGGGGGGAATCCTTATCGCAATACTTAGGGCGTCCATCAAAGGGGAGTCGGCAGAGAGCCCCGAAGGACACCTTTAATGCAGCTTTGTCCCTGTAACGTGCAGATGCGCACTGAGGAGTAGTACCAAGAGCTTCAAAACTTTACTTGGACAAGATGAAGTGAAGAAGGATGTGAATCATGTACCCAACACTTTGGGATTAATGGGGATTTGGCGTGGCGATGGAGGATAACTGTTGACCGTGGGGGAAAATGGTATCCACATCACGTTAGCATGAAGTGGGAACAACAAATGAGCATCAACCACTGACCATATTTGTAACAAGGTATTCTATCAATTTGTTGTCCAAAACCCTCGGGGGCGTTGGCCCATAACGGTAGGAGAGCCCTTGGGCATAGTATCCAGGCTGTTCATAGTGGTCCCTCCAGGTGTGGAGGATGAAATAAGCCCTGATGAAGGGATAAAAAAAGCCTGGAATATGGGTGCGGATGTGTCTGGGTAAATTTTGGCCTTCCATGTAATAAACCGGAGTACCCTTAGGCACATTGGTGAACCGTTGGAAAGGGTCGACAATATAGCTCGAGAATGATAGGCGCCTGTCGTGGTTATTACAAGACCGACGTGAATGAGGTCATAATCTCGTACCACGCCATATAATTCCCTCGTGGAGGAAGGGTAAACCAAGGGGCCAAGGTGGGATGAAGATTCCCGAGAGATGGGGCTGGACCCAAAGCCTAGACATTTAGGTGATCCTACGTATCCCATGAGTATGGGAATCAAGCCACACGTAGTTCTCTAGATGCAGTTTAACATCATGAGAGACGAGGATGGGAGTAATATATCCCCAAACAGGGGAGGTGTATGGTACAGCGAATAAACCGAGATGAATGAGGACGTAATCCCACACCACACCATACACTCTCATAAGAGAGGACCTAGGCCGGGGCCCGAAAAGGCCAAGGGGCCTGATTGTTAGGCATTGGTCAGAAAAGCCTGCCCTGCTTTCAGTTTAACGTCTTGCAGTAAGGACGAGGGCCAGAGGCCCGAGGAGGCCAAGGGGCCTGAGGTTGGGCATTGGTCATGGAGGACTAACCTGCTTGCAGCTAAAAGTCTTGCGATAAGGATGAGGGCCATGGGCCTAAGGAGGCCAAGGGACCTGAGGTTGGGAATTGGTCAGGAAGTCCTGACCTGCTTGTAGTTTAATGTCTTGCGGAAAGGACGAGGAAAGAGATAACTATATCTCATTCGGGGAGGTGTATGGCACGACGAGTAACCCATCAAGAAATTTGACGTAATCCTACACCATGCCGTATTTCTTGACCCAAGGGGGAGATTTTGGCTCTTGGGCTGGGCCAACAGTCGAAATGTCCGGGTGTTCCTACGTATCCCATTAGGATGGGAATCAAGCCATACGTAGTTCTTGACGACCATGCAGTTTAACGTCATGTTGGACAAAGGATGCATCTCATTTGGGGATATGTATGGTACGACAAGTAATCTGACGTGAATAAAGACGTAGTCCCACACCACACAGTACAATCCCATAAAAGAACCGGAGTCGACAAAAGCCATGGGGCCTGAGGTTGATCTGTGGTTAGGAAGGCCTAACTGGCTTGCAGTTTAACGCCTTGCAGTAAGGACGAGGTCCATGGGACCGAAGAGGCCAAGGGGCCTAAGGCTGAGCCTCAGTTAGGAAGCCCTGACAGTCTTGAAGTTTAATGTCTTGCAGTAAGGATGGGGGCCGTGGGCCCGAAGAGGCCAAGGGGCCTGAGGCTGAGCCTCGATTAGGAAGGCCTGACTGGCTTTCATTTTAACGTCTTGTAGTGAGGACGAGGGGAGATCTTAGTTTAAGGTCATAGATCTCGGACCATTTTGCAGTTTATCGTCTTGCAGGATGAAGATGCGGTTTAAGGTCGTGCAAGACCCTTTTGCCCTAGGAAAAGTATCACTTGAGGAACTTGGCGTTGGTAGGAGGGGTTATGCAATCACCATTCGTGGTTTCCAAGGATTATGCTCTGTTGGGGGTAAACCTTGTGGTTGACGTAGGGTCCTTCCCATTTGGGCTCTAGCTTGGGTGGTTTCCTACTAGGGATCATTGGCACTCGAAGGGCCAAAACCAGATCGCCCTACAGAAAAGATCAAAGGCGAACCTTCTTGTTGAAGGCCCTTGCTATCTTATTCTGATGTCTTTTTATATTGTGCAGGGCACGAAGCCTATTCTCGTCCAGTGCTTCCAATTTGGCTAGAGGGATTTCGGCCACCTCATCTGGCACGTGCTGGTCATAGACTACTATGAATAACGATGGTATCTGGATCTCAATGGGTAGGACGACCTCAACCCCATACACCAGGGAATATGGGGTCACATGGGTGGAATTGAGGGTCGTCGTCCGATATGCCCAGAGGGCGTTGGGGAGCTTGTCTGGCCAACTTTTCTGGTTCTGACCAACCATTTTTTGCAGAATGTTAGAGAGGGGTTTGTTGAACACCTCGATCTGCCTGTTTGCATATGCATGATGGCGGGAGGTATGGATCGAAGAGATATTGTACTTAGCATACAATTTTTTCAGCTCAGCTGCTCAGAAGTTCGTGCCGTTATCGGCGAGGACAGCGTGAGGGACCCCAAACTGGTGAATGATATTGGAGCTCACAAAGTCGATGATGGAACGGACCTTGACCTCTTTAAGTGGAACTGACTTTGCCCACATGGAGAAGAAATATGTAGCAGTTAGGATGAACCTACACTGGCGAGCTGTCGCTGGTGGATATGGTCCCACTACATCAAGTCCCCACACCACAAATGGCCAAGAGTACTTGGTGGAGTGGAGGGGTTCTAGCAGCCGATACAGGAAGATGGTATGAACATGGAATGTGTGGCATCTCTTGGAAAACTCAATACAATCCTGGATCATAGAGGGCCAGAAATACCCCAACCTCTGGAATTGATGGGACAGCTTTGGCCCCATTTGATGGGAACCACAGGAACCGGCGTGGACCTCTTGCATAACCTGATAAATCTTGACTCCTTGAATGCAAAGGAGGATAACTCCATATAAACTCCACTTATAGAGGGTCTTCTCAAGACTAGGGCCACTCTGGAGAGTAAATTGCAGCGCGCGGCGTCGGATTCGCACGCACTCGGCCCGGTCATCTGGGAGGCAACCATTTTGGAGATACTCGACAAAAGGTGCCCTCCAGTCGGGAGTGGCTTCAACCACTGTGTCTGACGAACCCGGGACCCCTCACGTAGAGGGCCCGACGGTGAGATGACTTACCCACAGACCGTCATTGTCCTCTCGGGTGATGGGGGAAATGACTCTGTGGTGTGCCACATGTATGATCAAATCATCTTGCTCGGGTTCCATGAGCGATGCAGCTAAACCAACCAAAGCGTAATCTCGACCGTTCTGTGACCGAGGGACATGTGTGACCTCTGGCCAAGAGGAGAACTGGGCCATTAGGCGGAGGGTGCACTCCAGCAATGGCACACGCTCCGGCATCCTAACGACATAATCGCCATTGACCTGCTTGATTACCAGCTCAGAATCTCCTTTCACATGTAGATGGGGCACGTCGATCTCAAGGGACAACTCGAGGCCGGTGATGAGAGCCTGGTACTCTGCCTCATTGTTGGTGCAGCCTTCTGACAATAGAAATGAGTATGGTAAGACGTCTTGCACTGGGGTGATGAAGACGATACCCATGCCTACTCTGTTGAGCTTAGGATCGTCGAGCCTCCTACTAGTGGGGCTTCAGGAGGCACCATCGAAGTGAATTTTCCAACATGAGATGGTACAATCAACTGAGATGATCGTCTCATCGGGAAAATCCAGGTCCAGGGATTGATCCACGGAGGTTGGATGGGCAGCTAAAAATTCTTCCAACGCCTGTCCCTTAATGGCCTTCTGAGGTACGAACCTGATATCAAACTGCTGGAGAATCACCACCCACTGTGCTAGTCGGCCAGTCAACATGGGGCGGTTCAGGATGTACTTTAGTGGGTCTACCCAAGAGACCAATTGCACCTGATGGTGCTGTAGGTAATGCCACAACTTCTATACGGAAAAAACAAGCACAAGGCAGCCCTTTTCGATAGGGGAGTATCTGATCTCCGTATCGAGAAGCATGAAACTGAGATAGTAGAGACTGTTCTCCATACCCTCGTTATTATTATGGTTGAGCAGTGCAATGAGATATCGTTCCAGGGCGGTCACGTAAAGGACCAGTGGCTTCTCGGAGACGGGTGGAATCAAAACTGGAGGTTGGAGAAGGTACTGCATGATTTCCTCGAAGGCGGTCCAACACTCTTCATCCCATTCGTAGGCGGTGCCCTTCTTCATGAGTTGGGAAAAGGGCTTACACTTTCCGGCCAGATTCGCGATGAATCGGCGTATATAGTTTAAGTGGTCTTAGAGACCTCGAAGTTCCTGAATATTGCTCGAGGGAGGCATTTGGCTGATGGCCTTGATCTTCTCTCGGTCGATCTCAATACCCCGATATCTAACAACAAATCCATGAAAATTACTAGATGTGACCTCGAAGGCACAATTTAACGGGTTCATCGTCAGGTGACGGGGACGGAGGATGACGAACACTTTTTCAAGGTCTTTGAGATGGTCCTGGCGCTGGCGCGATTTGACCACTAGGTCATCCAAGTAGCATTTCACTAGAGTCCCGAGAATCGGCCTGAATATGCGATGCCTGGCCCTCTGATAAGTGGCACCTACATTTTTCAGGACAAAGGGCATAACCTGGTAACAAATGGTACCTCCGGGATCCCTAAAGGCAGTTGACTCCTCGTCCTCGGGGGCCATCTGGATCTGGTTGTACCCGGAATACCCATCCATGAAAGAGAGGGCTTGGAACCTGGCCATAACATCAATTAATAACTCAGTCACTGGGTGTGTAAAGTCATCCTTTAGGCAGTGGCGATTGAGGTCGTGAAAGTCGATGAAAACCCTGATTTTCCAATTCTTCTTCCTGACTGGAACAATGTTAGCAAGCCATTTGGGGTACTAGACTTCCTTGACGATGTTGGCTTTGATTAGCTTGTAAACTTCGGGCTCAACCATAACACCTTGAGATGGGTGCATCTTTCGGGGGGGATTCTTAAACCCGCGATGGTTTGAAGGGAGGCCCAGGCGGTGAACAGCTACCTAGGGATCTAGTCCTTGCATCTCATTGTAACTCCAGGAAAACACATCACGGTGTTGCTTGGGAAAGTCTACGTACCTCTTCTTCTCCTCGTGGGACATGGCTGCACTGATCAATGTGGGTCTCGGATCTTCCTCGCTACCAAGGTTCACATGTACCAGTTCATCAACCATGGTAGAGACACCTTCCTCAAAGGAAGGGGGATCATCCTCCAGATCTTCCTCTCTACCCGTGGAGGGGTTTCCCGCAAAGGAAGCTTCCTCTGGGCTATCAAACCCTGACGGGAAGTTGGTGCCGGCTTGGGAAGTAGTGTTCATCGTATCGGAAGACCCACTATCCACTGAGACCATAGCAATGAAGGCAGTTGATCCTATCCCATTTGGTCTTTGGCCCAAGGGACCATGTTTAATGACATCGAAGCAGTGGTGACGCGTCGGCCTGAGTCGGTTGATTCCAGCCCAGCGGAAGAGACACATATGATGTACTTCCATTTTCATAAGCTTGACATTACGATACTGCACAGGGGTAGAGGCTCCGGGATCACCTGAGCCTGGTTGGTGTAGGGGTACGAGGTGATCCTCCGTCGTCGCTTGGACATGGGAACATGCCTTCCTTGCATACCTGAAACAGCAAAACACTGCCCCATGTCCGGGGTCGTGGCCTCCAATCGATGGATCGGGAAGATGTAGGCGTCATCCAGACCTGCCCATGGATCACTTGCGACCGGGGAAGGTTCATACTCACTTACTAGGATTTTCTTATTCTTGCTCTTGTAATAATCGATGTCCAGATAGCGGGCTTCACAAGTGGTGAAAGGAGACGCATCTCCTTGGAGCACGCCTACTCAACCATTGAGGGAGTATTTGAGGCATTGGTGATATGACGAAGAGACCGTTGTGTGTAGATGGTGCCATGTCCTGCCCATCAATACGTTGTAGGCGGTGTCCTAAGAGACAACTATGAACTCAGTTCTTGCAATTAGGCCGCCGAACTGGGTATTCAGGTGGATCTTGCTGACTGGGGATTACTCGGTCTTATCGTATCCCTGGATTCTGAGGTCGGAGGGCGTCAAATCATCTTCAAACAGAACCAGCTTTCGCAGTGTCCGATTCGGGATTAGGTTGGTCCTGGAACCCGTGTCAACGAGGCAGCGGTGGACTTCCACGCCATTGAAGTGGCCAGTGATGTATAGTGGGCGAATATTCCCCTGTATGGGAGGGTCTTCATATTCACCGGAGAATGAGATAACTGCCTGGCATGCGGCGTTCTCAATTGTCTCAGCGTGGAAGGCTTTCACAGCTGCTACCTCCGTCTCAAACTGAAGGGGGATCCTTAGGGCCTCGACAAGTGCCTCACACATTTCAGACGATAGGAGAAGGGCCTCAAGGATAGAAAGCCTTGCTGGAATTCCGGTCAGGTGCTTCAAGACATCATACTTTCGCGCCAGACACGAGCCTCTGCTTACAGGAGGTCGTTCTACAGTTGGAGGCATAGCGGGTCCTGCCGGTTGAATCAGCGGTTGGCTAGTGCTGGGTACATCCTGATGCATACTAGTTAAAGCCTGGAAAGTAGTCTCCAGGTTAGGATCATACAGCGGAGATTGGCCTTTAGCAGAGAAAGACTGACTCTGATACGGACAAGGCAGCTCTTCCTGATCTAGTAGCACAAACGGCGGTGGAGGTAGAACTGAGGGCATCAGATAAGGATGCGTGTGTGGAGCTCTGTGTTGAGCCTGGTGTCTGGTCTCAGTAGCGTGCACGGCCTGGCTGAAAGTTCCCACTGGTGTGTCTCGATGACCGGCGTGGTTGTGGTTCCGCTGGCGTTGATTTCGACTGGGGACGTTGGGGAGGCTCTCCTGGCGTTCCCCTACGTTGGGAGTCATATAGGGTTTACCAGCTCCACAGTGTTAACTGAAGCGTACCCCTGGCAGTCACTCGACGAGTCATCCACCACCGGGTGGATTCTGGGAGGAATCCCCATTTAAGGGGGCATAAATTCGCCAAGAGTGCGGGATGACGATGGTAGGGGTGGAGCGCGTTGCTTCTTCTTGCGTCGCCGCTGCTTACCCTTTTGGGAAGAGGTGGGTTGTGAAGACGATGCAGAGGTACTGTCTACTTCCCCCAAAGGCTCCGGCTGATTTCGGCCTGCCCGAATGATACCATGGGCATGGGCGACAGTTTTTCGAGCCATCCAGTTGTCATATTTCCGGGACCCATGCCTGGGAACCTGCTGCCACTCACCTTCACTGTTGCTACCGATCTCTGACCCTACAAAGACACCCACTACTTGTGTTGGTACCGTTCCCAACCTGACTATGTTGTTGTCGACCTGGTCTTGAAGCCAATCTTTAAACACATAGCATTGCTTGAGGGTGTGCCCCAGAATCTGATGATAAGGACAGTAGTTGGGGTGATCAGTAAGGTTCGCCTCTTCCGGCCTTCTGCACTCGGGTAGGCGCACAATCCCTTACTCTAGAGCACTTCGAAAGTAGTCGGGGACCTGATTTTTATTGAACAACTAGGTCTGGTGCCTTCATTCCGGATAGGGGGGCCTGGCCCTGGCGAGGGGCCGGAGGGGCCTTCTGAGGAGGCGGCGCCTGATTTTCTCTCCTAGGTGGTGGTGGCGCATTGCGCGGGGGAACCTGTCGATTCTGAGGCGGTCACTGCTGGGCATGAGCATGTGCTTGAGGTGGAGGACATCTGCGGGGTTGTGGGGATGGTGCCACCGGTAGTAATTCCAACTACCTGGGGGCTTCTATTTGTGCCACCGCGGCGGGTTCGGTTCTGGCAGCCCTCCTGGCCGGGATCCCAAGGGGCAGCAAACGTGCCTGACTAGCCTGTTTCAGAGCCTCCTCGAGTCGCTGAGCCTTATCTGAGAAATCATAGAACCCTCCAGGGTAGTTATGGGTGATCAGGGAAGGAACCAGATCCGTTTTATTGTTCCCTACACACATTATCAATAATTTCTCCAGAGTCAGTGGCATGTGGAGGGAGTACGTAAGTCCCTTCCACCGAGAGATGAAGTTTGTGACTCGCTCATCAGGACTTTGTTTGCATTTGAAGAGGTCTGCAATGCTGTTCTTTCGCGTGGTGGACACGAATTGGTATAGGAACTCCCGACGGAGATCCTCCGAACCGGTCACCGATCCGATAGGGAGCTGGTTGTACCAGATGAATGTGGTTCCCTCCAATGTTTGTATGAAACATCGGATCTTGGCAGCTTCTTGCTGGGCCGGAGTCCCCAGCATGGGGCCACACCTGGGAGAAAAGTGGGCCAAGTGCTATGGCGGGTCCCCTGTCTCGTTGAAGGGCGAGAAAGTGGGGTTCCCAAAACCCGGGGGTGCAGGCATATCATCCACCCATGCGGGATATGGCTTGCCATCCGGTGGGACTGCCACCTTCCGCATTTCCAACACTTCGAGGCGGGCGATGAGTGCCGCTATAAGATCATCCAGGTGGGGGTCCCTGTATTGACGGGGATCCCTAATCACAAGTGCATTTACAGGTTCTTTGACATGGTAGATGGCTTCAGCAGCTCGTGGAGCGACTGGCGGAACGGCCTGTGGGGCAGCTGGGGGAACCCGGGCTGGATTCCTCAGATTTCCCCGTTGTTCAGGAGGGTTTGGCGAGATGTATCACGCCCTCTTGTCGTAAGTTCTGGCTTCTGCCCTGTCTGTGGAAGTAGCATAATCAGGGTTTCCCAGAGGCATCTCACCAGGGGGGAATTGTTCCTACCCCTGCTACCCCGGCTTGGGAATACCATAGTCGGGTCGCCGCTCTACAGCGTGCTCGGCCAAGAGTTCGTCAACCAGCCTCTTCTGCTCAGCAAGCTGCTGGCGTAACACGATCTTCTCGGGATCTTCGTCCATCTTCTGTACAGAGGTGGACGGGTCGGAGTGCATGGCAGTTCCGACGTGCTCCTTACCCTTACTTGCGTTTCGACTGAGTACCAGCGACTCAATGGGTATAAGGAGGCCTAGAAGGTTCCTCTACTGATGGGTAACCCTCTCTAATGGGTGCAGTAGTGGCGGTACGCCCTCAAGAGGTAAGTCTCAATCGAGAAATTCAAGATCATCTTCCTTTTCCACTATGCCATCCATGTGTACCATGACTCCTCTCAAGGTCATGTTCTCAATGTCACATAATGAATCGGGCTACCGTCGGATAGGGCTGAAGAGGAGAGCGGCATAGTGTCCCCAGCTACGGACATGCACATGGGGGGTAGCTTCCCTGATGACCGTGCAGAGTACTTTGAAACTCTGAACTCATTTCCGTTGGAGGGTACTCTAATGGCCCGGTGACTCAGGGTGCTAGGCCACAGGGACTGCGGCCAAATCGATCAGGCGGCATTGCTCGCCGATTTCTTCAAAGTGCCCTCGACTCCTGGGATACATCACCCACTTGTAACGAAGTCAGATGTGTGTCGCCCATAGGGTTCAGCAGAAGCACCCCAATTCCTCTGGGGTAAGGGACTCTGGTGCGCGAAAGTTCGGTGCTGTCGTCGGCCAGAACTTCTTCGGGAAGTGATCCGCTGCGAGAATTCTCTAGAAGCTCTTGGGTTCGGACTCGAGGTCTAGCCTTGTATTTCCCCACTCGTCAACTGGGGGTGGCTGAGGGACTGATAGCGGTACCGAGGCGGACCGTTGGGAGAGTAATCTTGGCGGCGGAGAATATGGCGAAAGAGCTGACTGGACGCCGAATTTTGGGCCATCCTCTGTAGAGTGAGGTGACCTGACCACGATATCACGATATGATGGGTTGATAGCCATAGCTTCTGGCGCAGGAGTTGCGGCCACTGTCGATGGGTTACGCCGTTGCTCCACCGTCGTTGGTCCCCAAAACAGTTCCCCATGATCTTTGGTAGAGGTAGTGGGCGTTTCTGGTGACGAAGGTGGTGATTGCGCAGTGGGGACCTACGACATTTCCACAGTTTCTTCCTCCTGGATATACATGCGGAGGGAGGCAGGAATCCGGTGGACCTCGCATTCTGGGAGAATGAGGCTGACATGTCTGGTCCCTGCCCCAGTCCTTGACACGAATGAGTAGGGGGAAGGTTCCATCGCTGAGTCGCATTCCGCTTCAGAGTCCGAGAAACGGGCAGGTTTGATCTCCACTCGGGCCTTCCCGGGACTCTTCTTATAGCGGCGATGACCCACTCTCCTGCCCCTAGATGACTTTTCAGGAAAAGATTGATCATCAACATGTGGTCTCGGGGTGGCGCTAACGCCATGGCAGAGAGGGATCCCGCTTGAGATAACTGGGGTGCGAGGGGAACTAGGGAAAATGTCAAAGGGCACATGAGGAGGGCCTTCATGGATAGTACCCACGTGGGCGGAGCGAGGCTGACATTCACTCCTCGAGTTTCCAAGGCGAGGAGGACCTTCTCCAGTTACAGAGAGGATGTAGGGAAGATTCCTATGTTGGAGAGGGACCGGATGGGTAGTGCCTCCACATCGACGGTCGGGGGCAGGAGAAGGGACACCATACCCTGCATAGTGGGTGCGGGAGAGGTTTCTGCGCTGAGCGTCACTGTTGTGGGGTAGGCCTTTCTTCGAGATGGGGATAGCATGAGGCATGTCTCTGTGATGAGCTTCGGAGTGGGGGAGGCCCACGCTCTGTGGAATAGTGGTACGAGAGTCCCTCTGTACGGGGTGACATTACCGCAAATTGATTCGGGGCGATCACCACTCAGGCTTGTAACCTCGGGAGCCAACCCGACCTGCCCATGGGGCGGTTGGAGCCTCGGTCCTGGTCGGGTGAAGGAATTCCCCTGATCAGTGTGTGCAGGGACCCCATGCTGCACGTCAGCGGTGGCTCGGGCCATAGTAGTTGTTGACGTCGACGCCCCTTGACGAGCTTCCTCAGATCAAGATCGACGCTGGCGTCGGGTTAGAAGGGATCGCACATGTGGTGTAGGGGCATAGCCTACCTGCTCTTCTGGCGAAGCCGGTCGGCGGCGCTGATGCATCCGAGTGGGAGCCCTTTCCTAGATCCCCTGACATGGGACTCTGAGCGGGCCGAGCTGGACATCACCCACCTCATCAGCGTAAGGCGAGAAGTCGTCGAGGCGTTCTGGGGACAGGCTCTTGAAATAATTGAACGTTGGGGTAGGGATCAGGGGCTCTCCACATGGCCTTTGAGGGTGGTGTTGACGGCAGGGGCTGGATTCCTCTAGGTCTAGGCAGGCTATATCCCAAGTTGGGATGACCCCTTCCTCCTCGTACCTGCGTACAAGGTTGTTGATCACCCATTGTTGGATGATCTCTGATGGGGAGAGGGGACGTGGGTACCACGTATTCACGGATGTAGAGGCCGTCATGGAGGTAGTAGAGCCATGTGGGGCAGCTGTGCCGGTATTGCCCCTGCCCTGCGTAGGCGAGCGGCCAGTGATCGTGTCTCCATAGCAGCAACCTGGTTCCTGGGAAATAGAGAGATCAACCCATCAGCACTGCATGGAAAAGTATTGACAACCAGTGCCCTAGTGTCATTCCATTCTTCACGTCTCTAAGAAGGATCCACGCCAACACGTTGAATAACGGAATGCCCCACGTTCTACTGCCCCAACTTCCAGTGAATTTCACACCAGGCCCGCTATTTGCTTGGCGGGACCCGGTGTCAGATATCTGGATCCGGTGACATGTTAATCTACGGGTGTCTCGAGCACTACTAATTTCCACTTTTAGGAGATGAATTTAATGTTGGGTTCACCATTTCAATTTCCGATGCTTTCGCTAGGGCGTGCACATCCGTCAGCAGAGGACCCGCGACTGTTGCCCCACATTCACGCTTTCCAAAGGCGGGCGGTATTTGATCCTTATTCAAGGACTTCTACTACTTGATTGAAACTGGGATAATGGGATGTCGGTTCCTCCTTCTGTGGATTCCTCCTCAGAACTCGTCACCTAGTTTGGGTCTCCCTGATAGATTTAATACATTGTTCGTGAATCTCTTCCTAGTGCCATGTTCCCATGGACACCGGTTAATTACATTGCTTCTTTCAGGACATTGCAAATGGTCCGGTCAGGGCAGCAACCTTCAGTCGGGGGAGTATTTACATCGAGGCATCAGTAGCGGGTCTGTAAGCTGGGGGAACTGGCGTGTCTGTCTTTTTTCCCTTGGCATAGGGCTTCTCGAGGGCATGGAAGCTCGAGGTATCCCACATCGAGCGCGGGGAATCATATTCCCTAGGCATATATCTGAGGTTTTCCTCAGCTTCCTATGTTTGACACAGGCTATGCCGCAGTTTTAACGTCCAACGGAGATGGTTACACCAAGGGCATGCCATCTGAGGTTTTCCTCAGGCATCTAATGTTTATCACGAGGTAGGTCGCAAGTTTAACATCCAACGGAGATGGGTTGGCCTGAATGTTGTGAAGTGGAGCGGAATGGCATGATCTCACTGGGATATAACGGTCCGGGTGAGGATCAGGGTGGATGATGGATGGGTGGATGAAGCAGAGGGGGACTAAGATGGGACTATTGCAAGGGCGACAGTGAGATTGGGCTTGATCCTCGAAGAGGCCTCCTATGTATCCCCATGGCATGGAATCAAAGTCCATGTAGTTCAGGATGGTGTCGGCGAGCCGATGTGAAGGTGGACCTGGGCCCGATGGGTATCGTCAGCGAACCGACGTGAATGTGGTCAGAACGACCGGGTGATGGGTTTGAACCTCATTGATCAGAATGGTGTGTCGGTGAACCGATGCGAAAAAGGACCTTGGTCCGGATGGTGCGGGGCTTACACACTAGGTTGCCCAGGTGCTGGTGACCTGACGTGAAGAAGGTCGGTGTGACCAACAGGTGGTGGGCTTGCAACACTGGGGGGCTTCCTACGTACCATGCCTTAACATGGATCAAATACCTCGTAGTTCAGGTTGGATGATGGAAGGCCTACGTGAATGAGGAGGACCAGGGGGTCCCAGTGGTGGTGGTCTTGGACCTCGTGGAGGCTTCCTACGTACCATGCCTTAGCACGGATCAAATACCACGTAGTTCAGGTTGGTCACAACGACTTGCCACTGGACTGGAATACAGTTTAACGTTGTGCGGGATGAAGATGAACCCTGATTTGAATAAACGAGGAGAGGTGGTCTTGAACCTCGTAGAGGCTTCCTACGTACCATGCCTTGACATGGATCAAATACCTCGTAGGTAAAAATGGCTTCGTCGACGAACCGATGTGAAGGTGAACCCGGGGGTCCACTTGTGGTGGGTGTCGGCGAACCAACATGAAGAAGGGACCTTGGTCCGATGGGAGATGGGATTGAACCTCAGGGAGGCTTCCTACATACAGTGCCTTGACATGCATCAAATTACTCGTAGTTCGGGTTGGTCACAACGGCTTGACGTCGGACTGGAATTGCAGTTTAACGTAATGCTGGATGAAGGTAGAGCTCGACGTGAATAAATGACGGGTGGGCTTGAACCTCGTGGAGGCTTCCTACGTACCATGTCGTGACATGGATCAAAGTCCTCGTAGTTCGGGAGAAAAGTGGTGTGCAGTTTAATGTCATTGCGGGACAGGGGCCTACAGTTTAACGTTATGCTGGGCGAGGGCATACAATTTAACGTCATGCTGGATGAGGGAATACAGTTTAACGTCATGCTGGACGAGGGCATACAGTTTAACATCATGTTGGACGAGGGCATACAGTTTAACATCATGCTAGATGAGGGTATACAGTTTAACTTCATGCTGGATGAGGGCATTGCCATGGCTGATGCTTAATCTAAGTCCACATCAGTCATGCTCGGTGTGAGAAACAAGAGGTAGCAAGGACCTGACAATCATGTAGCAAAGGGTGCGTCCCTGAGAAGCGAAGAGGGTCTTACGGTGCTGGGACTTACACCAGGATGGAGGCCCGAAGTGCTAAAAAGTGCAGTGGGAGAGGGATTTGGGAAAAACGATGGAAGGCGCCTCGTTCCCTATCGCGCCCTCCGCTGGCCTTGGCAGTGGAGAAGTGCGGAGGTGCATGGGTGATAACTTCCACTAGAGGGGCTTGGGGATTATACCGGGGTGGGTTCCCTTCTTCCATGGACATACTCTACCTCGAGAAAGAGGATATCATCCCTTGTGGAGGGGGTGACCCCGTCTCTGTGGAGACGAGTGGCGTAAAAAAATGTCCGAGCTGGGGGGACCCTGTGTGAGAGGCACGGGGTTGGATCACAGTTTAATGTCATGTGTTAAGGACGAGGTGCTTAACAGTTTAACATCCTGCAGCTTGGATGAGGTGGGTTTACTCCATACCCCTAAGACTTCCATAACTGGTACCCTCTGTTCCATGGGGGAGGGAAGGTACTGGCAAGGCCATGGTAAAAGGGGGTTGCGGAGCGAACCATCGAGGGGTCCACGTTAGTGTGGCTATGCGAAGAAGAAATAGCCATTAGCGTGCCTATGCGAAGAATCATTTGGTGAAGCAATGCTATGGGTGGTGTTGCCCATGGGATTTTGAGACCACATCATGCATACCTGGAGGGTCGCACGGGAAGAGGAATTTCCAAGCAAAAGAGTATGCTTCGCGAAGTGGAGTGCATCGGCCTTAGCATGGGGCAAGGGTGTGGCTAGGAGGTGCTTCACGAAGTGGAATAGTATTCGCGGAGCACTGCCTCGTGAAACAGAGGGGCCTCGCGAAGGAAGGTGCTGAGAAGCAGTGTGCTTCGCGATGTACAACGACCCTACCTTGGAATGTGGATCCCTAGTATCAGATGGGTGTTTCGCGAAGCATAAATGCTCCACAGCTGCCCATGTTCCCTTGGGAATCCCCTTCCTCTGCGAATTCCCTTAGGCTTCACGAAGGGAACCCCTCTCGGAAGAGGGGCTCAAGACGAGACAGGGCGAAGGCATCTTACAAAGTAGAGGTACCTCGCAGAGCTCATGATTCCCGTGGGAGAAGGGTGCTTCGTGATTCGGGAGCTGAGAAGAAGAATGGTCGGATCGTCCGTCCTCTTGGTCTCAGGGGGAACCCGGTATTTATAGGCAAGTGGCACTGCGAAGTAGACCTCACGTGGCACGAAGGGGCGGTGGTTGCTTCGCGTTGGGCTCACGAACGTCAGGGCGTTCGCGGAGCGTTATAGCCTCTTGTGCTCTACGGCGGGCTCGCCAACGTCAGGGCGTTCACGGGGCGTTACCGCCTCCTGTGCCTTGCGGCGGGCTTGCCAACGTCAGGGCGTTCATGGGGCGTTACCGCCTCCTGTGCTCTACGGTGGTTGCGATGCTCGGGGGTGCTTCGCTCCATAGCTTCGCGAGGCAGCGCGCGGGGCCTCTTTTCCGTCCCTTCTTTGCATGCAATATTTTGGCACCAACAATGTCATAACATGATGAAAAATAAGGAATGTAATATAAATACATGTCTGAAGCATTCCATACATAACATTGGATCATGGAATCATTGATACATTGGAATGTGGAAGAAACATATAACATGATATAAATATGATTCAAGGCGATCTTCCAAGACTATATCACATGGTGGAAAATGACTCATGTCATCAACAAAGCTATGTTTCCATCCAATCTAGTAACCAACATGGTATGTGACATGGCCTGAAGGGTGTTCCTGATCCCCGTGGGATGACACAAGTTCCTGGGAATCAAATAAAATAAGAGGGGATGAATTTACCCAAATTAATCATATTAAAATATCCAAAAAAACAAAAAATATAGACAATAAAAAATCAAACCAAATACTCCCTTAAAAATTACCTGATTTTGTGTTTACAAACTAAAAGAAACAAAATAAAGGAAAATCAAAAATAGGGAACACCAGTACAATGACCAAAACCTCCATTAAATAAGAGGACCACATCGTCAAGTTGCTTCCACCAAGATCTACAACAAGAGCCACTAAAAACTCATCATGTCAATAATAAATCTCATTCTTTAATATTAAACTAATATAAAATACGTTCTACATACACTCAAAGGTGTATATAGGTTGTGAGAAAAAACATTGTAGGATACCACCTAGATAAAAGACTCCATGTTCTCAACATTAAATGAAAAATAAAGCTGTAAGTATTATTATTATTTAAATTCTATAAACGTTTTATGCAAAATAAATTTAAATAATAACAACTTTGAATTAATTAAATTTTATGGAAAATAGTTTTAATGTATCCAACATCAATGAAAAAACCCTTTCATTTGAAATTCCAATACTCCCATACCATATGCTTATGGTATGTTCCTTATTGAAAATAAGCACTAGTGATGGGAAATTCCCCTAGAAACTAGGAGTAGTGGGGCCCTATGTACTTTGTTTCTCAGTTGAATGTGATATAGAAATCATGACCAACATCTTTCATGTGAACAAGCCACTATATTTGAGACACACCAAAAAGTCTAGTGGTCACAAATCAATATTCATATTTATTTAGTTTTTTCATCATCAATCCCAATAAGTGAAACAGGGACAAATCCACATCCAAATCACTAGAATACTAGTCCTTGTATGCCATCCTAGAAACTTGGGATTCCCTTTTTGTGTTAAAATATGTATCCCACATCACATAATACTAGGTACACAACTCCTCAACCAAACCAAGAATTACATATCAGAAAAAACCACTTCCACATCAAAGATCCATTTTTGAAAACATATACACCCCATAATATTTCACAAATATGCTTCACACCATTGATATAATTTCATAAACAATTGTAACAATATAAAAAACAACTTCGATAAACACACCAAACTCATTTTCATCAAAAGTGAACACAAAACCCTCATTAAAAATCCACTGCATTTCAATGCAATATAAAAACATAATTTTAAACCCACACATTGTTTTATAAAATAGTTTATGTTTTATTAAATGAAATCAAAAGGAATATAAGTGTTTGCACATGAAAAATACCAAATTTCCCATAAAACTCCGACTTTAATTATTAAATTCATAATCAAGCACACCAAATACAACATTTTACCCATAAAAATTATTTAATAAACCATTTTAAAAATTTATAAATCATTTCCAAATGGTTCAAAATAAATTACAAAAAAATACACCGGATTTCATAAAAACAATACATTGAAATAAACCACACATAAAAACCATTACCATGTATTATTCTCAACATTTACGTGATTTAATAAATCAATTCAACAATTTATTGTTTACATCATATTATAACAAAAAACATTACACACAAACTACGGTCACTTTATCCAAGAAAAAATAAGTTTTAAAACCAATGAGCATGAGAACATTCCCAAAAACACTCCTGTTCCTCCATAATAAATTATAAAACATGATAAAAATACAATAAAGGATAATTAATTTGTCAAAAAAGATTAAACAGGGAATTACCTACCTCAAATCTGTGGTGGATTGAAAATTCACACACAAAATCACTCCCAAGGGGTTCCAAAAACCCTAAAACTATGGAGAAAAATCATAAACAAACAAAACCCCAATCAAAACATGGTAATAAACTACCATCGGTTTATCATGAACAGGGGAAAAATAAATCCATGAAATATAAAAGGAGTAGGGAGGGTTAGGATAAATGAGAAGAGATTACATAGAACAAACGTAACCCAAATTGAAGATATCATAAATGTAAGATAATGAATTGGTGATAACTATTTGGAAGGAAAGGAAGAGGTCTCCCTAGTTCAAGATAAATCATTTAATACTATTTTGGGAAGATTTACCTCAAAACATTCTTAGGGAGAAAAGTTAGAAAATCGTATTTTATTAATTCCTAGGAACCTAACACAGTTAGGCCACATAGTGTGTTAAACCATGCATCAAACACCAGAGAAACCACAAGGTTTCTCATAAGATAACACATGCCCATGATCCATGTGAGAGGTAGGTTTTATACCTTTCTCATGATTTCATATGTTTGGCCCCATGGTTTATCATGTGGTGTTCCAAACCGTGCATAATAAATTTTCAAGCCCAGTTTTTCGGATTTCTCAAAGAAACTCCAAAACTAACCAATAATAAACCATGAGGAATTACTAGATAAAAAATGACTCAAAACTCAACACCTACCACTCTCAGTTACCAAGCATACACTGAGATTCCCAAAAAACTAAAACAAAAACCAAAACATAAAAAACTGGGTGTGACAATTCTTTCCACCATTAAAACATTACACCCCCATAAAGACATAACACTTTCCAACTGGTTGATCCATTCATATTTATTACACATCAACACAATAAAACATCATAAACAATTAAGTCTTCACTCACCAAAAATTGAACATAATCCTCTTGACCGAAACAAAACATATCCCCGACCACTTCTCGAGAACAATGGGAATGATCAAACAACCACATTCAGAACCAATCCAAAACCTGACCCTTGGGCCTTCTCCAAAAAAATCCAATGCTAACTAAAATTGAACTGGAATCTAGGAAATAAATTGATTTTAAAAGAGACACATCAACCAGATCATCTAAACCCTAATCAAAATAGATCATTGGTATAGATGATGCATGAACAGACTCCCGACCATTAGAAATCAACCAGTACTCGACAGACTCTTAAAATAAAACCCATTGAGTGCCATAGTGGGTATCCCCATCCTTATGAAAAAACTAAAATATACTAAATGAGTATTCAAGATGAAATATAATTTGGTCATTACCACACATTCCAACAAAAACAACCCCATAACAATCTACCAACACCAACTAAGAGAAACACAACATGAACACTTAACATACCCACTCCTAAACATAGGGAGAATGAACTAAAACTAAACTCCCTGCACTGACACAGAACGCCCCCACACTAGTGATGGGAAGGTATGGTTCCCAATGGATGTTCCATAGAAACCATAACTTGGAACTAGACACCACTTTTTTCCTATAGATGAATAATATAACAACCCTGCTCTATATTACACACATAAACACAATTTATTACATAAAACCATAACATGACACAACAAGAAAGACAGAGTGGTATAGTGTATTTGTGTATTAAGTACATTACATGAAAACATAAAACATAAAACCCACATCTTTATTGATAACATCCTTTACATGACCACTACATTCCCCCGTATATAACATTGCATAGGATAACCAGCGCATATGCATGAGAAAAGGTTGAGATATAATGCCCTATAAGGGAATAAACATGGAATAGCATGAGTAATAAAAATACATGTTAGAAAATAGTCATTTAAATGGTGCAGAAGAGAAAAATAAACATTAAGACATAATAATGCATGATAATCATAACATTGAGATGTGGAAATAACATTTAACATGATATTAGCATGAGCCGATGCTCATTGCAGATGGAGCATGAGTAAACCATCATTGCACATGAAGCATGAGTAAACCCTTATTGAACTTGAATTATCATGATTCAACACCCATTTCACATGATGTATCATAATACCATACTTTACCCAATTCATTGGAATTCTATTAGGGAACACCCTTTTTAAACATTCCATTTCATGCATAAGTGTGCCACATGGATCATGAAACATGGATTTGTTAAACATTGTAATTTATTCCATGATAAAGGAATGTGAAATTAAAACATGAAACACTATAATCATTAATTAATTGTTCATATAGGTGAATACCATTGATAGAGAAATGGGCATTGTATTCACTATACAATGACTTTGGCTTGAAAAAACATGGTGCAATTTCGACAGCATAAAGACATGACATAATAATTCATAGAAAATGGTTGATGATAGAAAAAGGGGTGCCTCATCATATGTACATGAAATGGACAGTAATGGTTATTATAGATACATGTCACAATAATTGTAATGGAATGTTGATTCATGATACAAAATAATTGCATGAATGTTAATGAGGAGAGAGAATTGTTTTTTCATAATTTTGCAATAGTAATATGTATACATGGGAGGATTTTAATGGGAGTTAAATTGGTCTCTAATCATTCATAAATAAATTGGGAAGTATGGGGAAGGTGAAAAATCCTACCCCAAACATTTATAATTGAACATAAAAGGGCATAACAATATAAGGAATCATTGACATAAATAAGAAAAGTGAGAATCCCTTACTTGGAAGAGTGATCCCAAAGGCATGGGAGAGGCTTGAGAGTGGATTATTGGGATCTTGGAGAGCCTTGGTAGGATTATATTGAGAGGCGGTAAGAGGTTCGATGAACATATAAGGCTTTGAGTGAAGAGGAAGAGGGATCTTGGGTGGGTTTTTATAGAAATGAAAGGGAATTCTTTATTATTTAGGTTTGGGACACCACACATTAAACTAATAAAAACCACAAAACAACCCATTGTTCTTTCCCAAGGTACTTTTAAAAATTGTATTAGAACAAGAAATTTTATATGGAAAATATTCGAACATCATAAAAAAATATGGTTGCTTATGTGGAGGTGAGTCACACTCTCAAGGAAAACAATTTCAAAAGACAAATTTTTTATAATCCATGAATGGTCCACTAATGCTTGGTAAAATAAATTAAACAAACCCAGAAATCAAAATATTTTAATGGTAAAACATATATTGTCCCAACATAATTTTTATATTATTTTATTACATTACTATTGGGTCAATATGATGTCATAAAACACATTTTTTATTTAAAAGGTATTATATTTTTCCCCAAAAATTCGACATTCTCAGAAAATTATGAACAATTCACCATTGGATAATTTCAAAATCCTAATTCAAAAAATAATATTCATTTTATGTCAATAGTTTTTGAAATATGTGAATTTTTTACTTTTAAAATAAAAACTAACATTTATAAAAAATTCATGGGTTTTGACAAAAACAGTTTTCAAACCTGAATAAAAATTACAATTGCATTCATAAAATTATATGATAATTTATATTTAATAAAAAATAATTTAATAACAATAATATTATCTTATTAAAATATTATTTAATTCAAAAACCATTAATTCATCTGAAAATATTTATTAGTTGAATATTAACTAAAAATACTATTTGTGTTTTAAAACCAATTTACAGTGTAAAAATAATAAAAAGAATGTATATTATCTATTAAATAATAATGTACATAATCATAGTAATAGGGTATTTTTACATAACCTCTAAAAACCTCCGCATAAGACCTTAGGGAAAGGTTCATGAAGGTGACAGTCTCTTAGGGTGGCTCAGATAACATCGCTCTGGTGGTAATCTCTACCAACATCCACTTCTCCCATAAGCTTTTCTGTTAATGATTAATTTATTCAGGCTTATTTTGGGCTTGGTCAAGACTGAATCCCAATGATGCCACATCATTTCTGTTCTCTGAAAAATGGGCTTCATACTGGGTTAGACTACTGGATGAGCCTATCACATCCTTTGTCTAATTAAATTGAATATTTTAAAACCCTATATTTATACTAATCATGTAATAAATTTTCAATGACTGTATTTTCAAAGGTCACAGTTCTTAATGCTAGTTTGAAATCCAAAAAATAAATCCAAATATGTGCATATGTTTTACATAACCATAAGTTGAAATTTATATAGATCAATAGAAATTTTCGTTAATGATTTTTTTGGTCATTACAATCTCCCCCCCCCCCAAAAGAAATTTCATCCTCAAAATTTAATTTTACAACACTAAAACAGAAGTGGGTAAATCTGCTTCATCAATTCATTTGATTCCCACATCTCTTCTTCAAACATGTGGGTTTTCCACAACACCTTGACGATGAGCATTGTCTAATTTCATATAACTTTTTCTCAACGATCTAAGATATTTACTAGTTACTCCTCAAAAGAAAGATCATACTCTACCTGTAATACCTCTTAAGAGAGTAAGAGTGAAGTGTCTAGTATGTACATCCTTAAGAATGATAAATGAAAGACATCATGTACTTTGGCCAAGGTAGGTGGAAGTGCTAGTCGATAGGCCACTACCTCGACACGATCAAGAATCTATAAGGGGCCGATATACCTAGTAATTAACTTCCCCTTTTTTCCAAACATCATGACATTATTCCATGGAGATATGCATAGAAATATCATGAATCGAATTTTATTCTCAATGTCTTGTTGACGGTTATCTACATAACTATTCTATCAACTATGGGATGCCTTGATATCTTGCTGAATGGTCTTCACCTTATCCACCATTTCTTCGACCATTTCTGGTCCTAGCAGCTTACACTCATCAACTTCATCCCAACATGCCGATGTTTTGAACATATTACCATACAGGGCTTCAATTGGTTACATTAAGATGCTCGAGTGGTAACTGTTATTACAAAATAATTCAACCAGAGGAAGATGTTTATAATATCATTCTTTAATGTCCATTAAACCTGATCTTAAAATATTCTAGTGTCTTAATTGTTTGCAATGATTGTCCATCAGTTTCGGCATGATAGGCCATATTGATGTTCAGTTCAATATCCAGAGCATGATGAAGACACTTCCAAAATATATAGGTGAATATTAGATCTCGACCAGATATAATAGTGAGTGGTACTCCATGCATCCTTACCACTTCCCTGATATATATCTATGCCAGTTGATCAAATGAGAAATTATCTTAAAAGGAAATGGAGTGTGCAGACTTAGTAAGATGATACATAACAACACAGATTGCATTGATTCCTTTAGATATCTTCGAATGTCCAGTGACAAAGTCCATGGTGGTGTTCTCACATTTCCATGCTGATATGGGCAATGGTTGCCTCATCCCCTTAGACTTCAACCTCACTGCCTTCACATGCTAACACACCAGGCCCATTTATGTAACCTCCAGGATCTTCTTCTCCATATTATCCAACCAATAATGCTCTTGGAGTTCTCTATATATCATTTTGTTTCCCGGGTAAATAGAGAAATTTGAACTATTTACATCATCCAAAAGTTTCTTCTTCAACTTCAGACATGATGGAACACATAGTCTTTTCCCAAATCTCACAATTCCTTCTTCAATAAAAATTAACTCACTGGATTACCTATTTCGAATAGCTTTTATTTTCTTCTAAAGTCCCACATCATCATTTTTGGCATCATTAAACCTTTCCAAAAGATATTTTTTAGCAATCATTTGGGAAAGGATTGATGATTCTCCCTTATCTATGATTCCCATGTCCAAATTCATCAAATCAGTGAAGATTGGATCTTTCTCAATGCTCTTCAATAATAGAATCGATGGGTCCTTACTACATAGAGCATATGCCATGTTTTTCTCTTTCCCTTAAGAGAAATGGATTTAGAAGTCAGAGCATTTGATCAGCTCTAACCATCTTAATTGGCGCATGTTAAACTCATTCTGTGTGAATATATACTTGAGGCTTTGGTGGTCTATATATATTTCGCACTTCTCCCCATAGAGATACTGCCGCCAAAATTTTAAAGTGAATATCACTATATCCATCTTAAGATATTGTATTGGATAATTATTCTCATGAACTTTAAATTACCTTGAAGGAGAGGCAATGACTTTTTCATTTTTCATTAACACATAGCCTAGGACCTTATTTAAAACATCAATGAATATCACAAAAAGTTCTCCACTTGTGGGTAATGTGAGAACATGTGTAGTGATAAGCCTCTTTTTCAACTCCTTGAATCTTTCTTCACATTCATCACTCCAAGAAAACATTAATCCCTTCTGAGTTAGCTTGGTAAGAGGGTTGGAAAATGTTGAGAAATTTATCACAAATCGTTGATAATATCTACCTAACCCCAAAAAGCTAAGGATATCCATTACCAAAGTTGGCCCCGTCCATCCCACGATTGATGCTTTCGTGGAGGGATCCACAGATGACACATTTTTTGTGATGATATGGACCATGAATGAGACCTCATTCTACCAGAACTCACACATGTTGTACATTTCATAGAGCTTATCCATTTGCAAGGTCACTAGTACAGTTCTTAGATACTCCTCATGATCCTCCTTGGTTTGGTAGTATATTAGTATATCATCTATAAATACAATGAAAAAATTGTCAAGGTAATCTCTAAAGGCTATATTCATCATGTACATGATGATTACTAGAGAATTAGTGAGTTTGAAAGGCATTACTATGAATTCCTAGTGCTTGTATCTTGTATGAAAGCAGTCTTGGGTATATCATCTTTCTTCATGATTACTTGATAATATCTTGATATAAAATATACCATGTAGAAGTATTGTGCTCTATGAAGCTTATTGAACAAGTCATCAAATCATGTGAGAGGATACTTGTGCTTTATCGTCATTTTTCTAAGCTCGTGATAATCAATGCAAAGGCGCATTAACCGATCATTCTTCTTGATAAAGAGGAGTGGTGCACCCCATGGTGAAGCACTTGGGTGTATAAACCCTTTATCCAGATTCTCCTATTTTTTTTATTCATCTTCTCAAGCTCCAAAATAGCCATTATATACAGATTCTTGGATATTGGCATCTCCGTAGGAATAAGATCAATTGAAAATTCAACATCTCTTCTTAGAGGAAGACCAGGAAATTCCTCGGGAAACAATTTAGAGAATTCCCTCAAAATAGTAATGATATCAAGGATGGTTTCCTCTTTAGACTCAATCATATGTTCCAAATACACATGCTCATAGGGCAGTAATATCCACTCTTGAGATGATGGTGCTATAGAAGATTCATCTTCTTCCATCCACTTGTACATAATCGGGGGTCGAGTCTCCACATGGAGAGTGATTTCCCTCCCACAAAAATTAATATTGGATCTATATAATGAAATCCAATCTATGCCTAGAATTGAATTAAATTCCACCAGAGGGAGTATGATGATGTTCACTGGGAATTTCAGTCCATCGATTAAGTTAGGGGAGGAGTTATATTCATGGGATGAAATGATTTCCCCATTTTCCGTACTCACCGACATCTTTATATCCAGGAATTAGTGTTTTGTTGGGATTTTCCTTCTAAAATTTTGAGATATAAATGAATGCGTTTAACCTGAATCAAAAAGTAAATTATCTACTATCAGATGAATAACTAGCTTACCTATCACCACTTCGTTTTCAGGGTTCACTTCAATGGTAATGATGGAAAAATCTCACCCTTTCTTCTTTGGAGGTTGTTGGCTGCCTCCGAATACCATTGGATTAGGGAACTAATTTTAAAGATTCCTTGGTTCTTGGAATTTGAAGCAATGAATAATGTGATTCCAGTTGAATAGATCGTTCCACTGCTCTGTCAATTCCGTGGGTTTTTTCTTGTCGGTAGTTAATAGTCAGGTTCCCTTCTCTTCAAACCTAAATCATTTCCTTATCCCCTTTATGAAATATCCAAGGTTCTTCTTTCCGCACCATTGGAAAGTTGGGTGCAATATTTTCTTAGTACCATTGTATTTATCCATCAGAGTGCCAGAATTGAAATCCACCTTATGCTTCTTATCCCCATGATACCCCCGAGATTCGCCGATCTCCATTTCGTCCTTAAGAAAACATCAGAGAATTTCCTCATAGCTGTCGAAGTCACATATCGCTTGGGCTTTCCGAATGCTAGGTTTCAGCCTACCAAAGAAACGATCAATCTTGTATTCGGGGGTAACAACAAAGCTGGAGGCGTATCATTCAAGCCTTATGAAGCTTGAATCGTATGCTCTGACGAATTCAGAATCATTTTTTTCTGGAGGGGAAGAATGTCCCTTTTCAACTAAAGTCAGAGGGTACATTGAAAATATTTGTCAAAAAACATCTTTCTGAAATCCTTCCATTCCAACGCCTCGATATCCTTCATAGGCTTCATATTTTGGATCAACGTCAACCATTGATAAGATTCACCATCTATACGATAAGATGTAATGATAGCATTCTCTTGGTCCGAACATTTGAAGGACGTAGAAGGTATTTTCAATGCTGTAGATCCTGTAACGTCGCAATTTCGAAAGCCACCCAGAGGCACCCCATACCCAGTTGGTCACATAGCCTCAAGTGCATTTCCCTGAACACTAGAGGCTTCAGACTAGAAGAAAGGGTCTTGGGTGTGATAGTGGGGAAACTATTCCCTCATTGGCAGAGTACACAATGGAAGTAAACAAATACATACAAGAACGGAAGGAGTAATAATGAAATATAGTAGGAACAACAGATAACTGAAAGTTTAAACTGGAGAACTTATATAAAATGATACGTGATACATATGTATAAAGAAATAGCCAAAAAATTTACAATGATGGAATAAAACAGTACTAAACCCAAGTGAAAAAGAAATTAGATAATCTTTTCAGCATCGCAAGACATTGCTTGGTCCCATGCTCTCCATCTCCACAACAATAAAGTGCCTGATGTAGAAGGGCTCTTGCCCTTATTTATACCTGCAATAATATAATCTGTTTGGGCCCAGAAGAAAGACCCAAATAGGTTGTGATACTAAATCCCAGTACGCAACCTACACAAGATCTATGCCTAACAGTCAATGAATATATGGAAGGTAAAGTATGAAAGGCAGTAAACATGGAAGTACTCAGCATTAAACAATCCACAGTTTCAAAGCAATCAAATCACCCCCTAACATGAAACAACTAATAAAAATAGGTAAACACAACATGTAATGTTCTAGGATGTACCCACAACCAATCCCATCTTGTCCTACCAAGAAACACAAGAAATAAGCTAAAACACAAGGTAACCCGATGTGAAGTAATCACAACCTATACCATCTGGTCCTACCTAACAATTACAAGCAACCCTCTGGGATGTACACTCAGTCTAACCCCTCTGGTTCAGCTTAATCATAGACTCTGTGAGTAAGAAATCACCGTAAATTCCTCCTATAGTCTTGTATCAGTATCTAAAGGCGCTCTAGGGAATCACTTATGTCACATTCCCTCTGTGGCCTATGTCGAAGAACTACAGATACTCTGACGATGCACTCCACACCAGTCCCCCCTATGGTCTCGCATCGTATGTAAACCAGACACTGTGGAGAAGCCCTCAACGACCATTCTCCTAATGGGCCATACACCAGGTTCTCACGGTCCTGTGTAATTCATGAAAGTGAAGCAGCACATATTGGCAAAGGTGAACCTCTAGAACTATTTGGCTTGAATTCTATAGCATAACATCTTAACAAAACAACAGTGACATTATCCCACTAAACTAGGCATGGGAAAGTAAACAACAGCCTAACAGGAAAACTAGACCCAATGGTACAAATAGGAAAACATGCGTTGAAACCCATCCAATGCACAAAAATCACCCTATTTATAGTCAATTATCATCTACTCAAGCATACCAACATATCAGATAAACAATAAAGATAAAACGGTAAACATGCAATACCCCGTTCACGGGTATTGGGCATGTTTGCACATAAAACTGAAATACATTCAACATAAAAGAATGAACCACCTACCTCAAAAATTAGGAGATCTCTATATGTGAACATTGAGGCTTGAATCTCCCATGAACACCATATATCAACAAAAATTCTCAAAATGTTCAACCAAAGATTACATGTGAAAGAAGAGGAATACAGAAATGATGCTCTTGACAAAGGAAGAGCTTATTGAGGCGATCACAATGAAATCGATGGTGGTAGAATCATATATCGAATGTAGTATCAGGGTATTGAAGAAGGATTGAGGTCGTTTGGGTTCTCTCAGACGAACGAGACCACGAATTAGGGTGTTCTGTCTATCAGACACAACCCCGATGCGTTTAATGAAAAAAACAAAATACATGACATGTACTTTTGGATTACACGGAGTGTACCTTCTGTTTCCATACTTCGCTTCGAGAGGGATCCAAGTAACCCCCACATGGCCGTGTGCATGTACGCTACACGTCCAGTACATATATACCCACAGTAACCCAATGCACGATGTGTATTCATAAAGTACATGTCGTGTAGTTCGAAAATTTCCAAAATTTTCAATTTTTTCAAAAACTATCAAAAAAAACCATAGATGAAAAGAAGATCTGTTTTCTTACAATCTTACCCCCTTAGAGAAATTCATCCCCAAATTTCTCTAGCGTGGTGTAAAAGAAGAAACATCGAACAGCTCCGGCCACTACGATCGTACGTCTGCCTCCCTCTCCCAAGTCTCGTCCCGTACTCGCCTGTGCTGCCTAAGCAACCGTACCATAGGAACATACCGGCCACATAGAACCTTCTTTAATTCAATAAACAATCCGGATAGGATTCTACTTAAAGGATTGATCCACATCCAACTCAACCTCCTCGGGTTGGAAGACATGAGATGAGTTTGAGTAATAACGTCGAAGCTGAGAAACGTGGAAGACGTCGTGCATCGCTCGGTACCTCTAAGGTAACTCCAACCAATAGGAAACCTTCCCAACTATCTCCAACACCTCAAACAGCCCGACCTACTTTGGTGAATGTTTACCCTATCTCCTAATCCTCTTGTGTCCCAACCTCGGTGTTACACTTAGGAAAACCTGATCCCTAACCTCGAAATCCTCTGGTCATCCATGCTGATCAGCATAAGAATTCTGTCGAGACAGTGTGGTAGTCATCATCTTCTGCATCAACTCTCTATAATCTGTGGTCTTCTGAACAAATGAGGTCCCAGAAATGCTTCCTCTCCTGCCTCCAACCAACATAAGGGTGATTGGCATGGCCTACCATACAAAGCCTCATAAGGTTCCATCTGAATAATTTCTTTAAAACTATTGTTGTAGGAAAACTCCACCAGAGGTATATGTGTCTCCCATGAACCTCATAAATCTAGGATGCATTCTCAGAGCATTTCATAGAGCACCTAAATTGTATGCTTATATTGTCCATCTGTATAGGGATAGTAAGCTGTACTCAAATGTACCAGTGTACCCGAAGACTTCTGAAGCCCCTGCCAGACCCGAGAAGTAAAATGAGAATCCCTGTCTGAAACGATGAAGTGTGGAACTCCATTCATATGATCAATCTCACTGATGTACATCCATACCATATCATCAACACTGATGGTCTCCTTGATCAAGAAAAAGTGATCAACCATCGTGAGTCTTTAAATGACATCCCAATATGCATCATTCCCTCGAGGCGAACTTGAAAAACCTATTTCAAAATCCATCGTGACATCATTCCACTTTCAATAGGGAATATGCAACTACTATAAAAGCCCTACTAGTCACTGATGTTATGCCTTCACCTGCTGATAGGTGGAACATTTCGTGACAAAACCAGCAACATCTCTCTTCATACATGGACACTAATACTGACAGTGTAGATCATGATACATCTTCGTGACACCAGAATGAACTTCCAAAACTGAGGAATGAAATTCCCACATCATCTCCTCGTGTATGTCTGCTTGTACCCAAACACACCCTTGGAAATCCATGATCTAATCCTTGCCAATGGTCCATACAGAAATATGTTCCTCCCCTGACACATTTTCCCGTAGGACTAGGCCTTTAGAATCTGATAGCTACCTCATCCACACTCGATAAATATGTGTAGAGGTAAAAACCAAAAAAGAAAGAAACGTATGCCCCTTCCCATCATGCACCTCCAAATGAATCTCAGAGAATAGATCCATAAATTTTCACTCAGTGATGGCCTCCTTAACTGCTTGTATCTGAGTCCTCATTCTCAACGCATCCTCCACTACATTGCCTTTCCCAGGCATGTAGGCAAGCTCAAAGTCATAAGACTGATGGTACTCAACCCACCTTCGCTATCTCAAATTCAGGTCACGCTGAGTGAAGATATTCATTAGACATTTTTGGTTAGTGAAATCCACAAAATTTTCTCCTAGAAGATAATGTATACAACATTTTGAGGAATGAATAATAGTAGCCAACTCGAGATCATGCATCAGGTAGTTCCTCTCAGGTGGCCTCAACTACCGACACCCATACGAAATGAATCCCTCCCCCTGCATAAGCACAGCTCCTAGGCCGATATATGAAGCATCATAGTACACAGTATAGATATTTCCTAGCACAGGAAAAACTAGTATTAGTGTTGAAGTCAAACTCTCTTTCAGCTTTTGAAAGGCTTACCCACAAGAGTCCGACCACAATAACTTTTCACCCTTCTTAGTCAGGCCCATTAGTGGCACTGTTAAGAATGAATAGTCTTGTATGAAATGTCTGTAGTATCAAGCTATCCCTAAAGATCTCCATACCTCAAAAACATTCTTCAACTACTCCCAAGAAACTACTGCTCTCACTTTATCTGGGTCTACTAATCCTTTTGTCACGGAGATAACATGATCCATGAAGTGAATTTGGTCCATCCAAAAGTGGAATTTTGAGAGCATAGCATATAATAAATTCTCCCTCAGAGTACTCAAAACGATCTCAATATGGGTATCATGGTTGTGTCGAGTGTGAGAGTACACCAAGATATTGTCCACAAAGACTACCACGAATGAATCCAAGTATGGATAGAATACTCGGTTCATCGGTGCCATGAAAATTGCAGGTGCATTCATGAGACCAAAAGGCATAAAATATACACGTATAGACCATACCTTCTCCGAAAGGCTGTAAGAGTTTTATCTGATGGTTTAACACGTAACATATGCTAACCGGACATCAATTCATTATTCTAAAATACCCAAGCTCCTTGGAGCTGATCAAAGTGATCATCCATAATTGGAAAGGTATATAAGTTTTTGACTGTCAACTGGTTCGACTTCTGATAATCCACACAATGTCTGAGGGTACTATTTTCCTTCTTTGCAAACAAGACAGGCGAACCCCATTGAGAAGTACTGGTTCAGATGAAACCTTTTACCTGTAACTCCTCCAACTGCTTCTTGAGCTCCTAAAACTCATGTATAGCCATCCAATAAGGAGGAATATACACTGATTCCTCTCCTAGAACAAGATAAATAGAAAATTCCACCTCTATCTATAGAGGTAAACCTGAAAAGTCCCCTCGAAGGACATCCCTAAAATGATCCAGCCTAACTGTGATGTCCCTTGGTCATCCAGATATAGACTAGAAAACACGGTTGTAACTCCTCCCAACCCATGATTCTCGGGTCTCAAATTGATCACCTGGACATCCCATTCGCCCCTATGAAGAAATGATCCACTCTCTAGTGTTTTGAGACTCTCCCTACTGTGATAGAAATCGACAACCGCCTGGATGGTAACTAACCAGTCCATTCTAGGAATGACATCACAGATTGTAATCTGTAAGACATAAAGGTCTCATAGGATGTGACACCCATAAATATCCAGAGGGAACTCTTTGAACCGACATACACTAGCCGTTCTAGTCCCCAACAGAGTACCTAACATCGTGATATCGGAAGAAGAAAAGATACAGATCCCAAGGCTCTCCACAACAACAACAGATACAATGCTATAGGGAAAACCATATATCAAAAATAGTAGAAGATTAAACGGAGGAAACTAGGATCGTACATCAAACTGTAGAGGGTCCAAGATCCTACTCCTGTTGGGTCTGCTCCACTACAATGGTCTGGCCTGTACCACGAGCCTGTGATCCAGACTGACCACTCTGAGCTGATCCAACCTATTATCATTGAAAGCCTAGTGACTATATGTCATGTCCACAACCTCCACCTCAGCTTGAACAGCCAGAAGAACTCCAGTTCCCATACTGATTAGAAACTCGTGGTGCTTCTCCTGAACGGGGAGTCATAGAAGAACCGATGTCACTATCTTCTGGTGAAAAAACATAGACAGAAACTCTAAATAATTCCTATCTTGCCGCATGATCGGCACTCCACTGGTTCTCTTGGGAAATTTGGTCTCGTATGCCCGCTCTTTCCACACTATTTTCAGACCAATTGGATACCAGATGAAGTGTCCCACCTCGTCGGATCTCTGCGTGAAGATTACCTACGGCACTTCCTACTACTAGTGGGATGGATACCAATCCTAGATGTCAAGCTGGCCAGGCTCACAACTCCAGAATCCCTCAGATTGCGTTAAATTATTAGTGCTTGGTTGACTATAGATGTGGTGGAAGTCAACATGATGATGTTCAGCTGAGATCGAAGAACGTGCCTGAGATCATCCTCAAACATCCTTACCATGAATAACTAATCACCTCCAAGGATGGGCATGAAGCGTTGCGGCTCTATGAAGCGAGAAGAGTACTGCATAACATAAAGAGTACCCTGCTCCAAACTCATGAACTAGTGGGCTCGATCATCCCTCAATGTTTCTGGAAAGAATTAATCGTAGCAGGTACGCTGGATGTCATCCCCCTCCATAAATTGCTGGAGTCTTGTATGTGAGATCACATCCCACCATCTATTGGAAGAATCCCAAAGAATGTATGTAGATAACATGACCGTCCTCTCCGGAGGAATCTCCAGATGCTTGAATATATAAAGCATGGCTTCTAACCATGACTCTGCAGCCTGAGGTCCTCCTTCCCATATGAAGGTGGGGGGATGCTGCTGCTGGAAAACCCGCGTCAGCTCTGCCATATAAGGGGCAGGAAGTGGTACTCCGTTGAAGTTCTGCATGAACCTTATAAAGCCCTCTCATAGCTATGCATCAGCCCCTGTGTCTGGAATGAATGCTGGTGCCAAGACTAACACAACTGGAAGATCGTATAGTAGTCCCCAATCAGTCATGTCTAGTGTCTGATCAATGCCCAGTAACTGGCGGACAACCGGAAGACATCTCAGTGGCAGGACTCTGTAACGTCAAGCACACTCCTTAGATCAAGATTAACATACACTAAAACATAGATTTGTAATAATGGAACAAGAGAATGAAAACATTCATGTTTTAAAAAACATGACTACACGACGTGTAAAACTCATACATTGTGTGTTCCCTTTATCCATTCACATGGGTGTGTACCTTTACCAAAATAGGTCATCTAACTCCCAAAACACACGGCGTTTTGTCCTAACACACAGCGTGTACTTGAATCCTCTTCCCATGATCGATTCCTTCTACACGGTTATTACACACGGTTCCCCCAAGACATGACTACACGGCCTGTTAAAGATAGACACGACGTGTACCGGACAAGATTCACCTGGCCCGTGTTGTATGTGACATGGCCTAAGACATGGCTCACAGTACATGGCATGTTTCAGAAAGACACAGCGTGTATGAGAAAGGATAAGACAGACCCATGTTGTTCGTGACACGACCGGGTAACTGGTTAGACTACACTACGTGTTTAGATGGAACACAATGTGTATTAGCTAAGACTCAGCCAAACTATGTTGTTTGTGACACAGGTCAGCATAGGGTTGACACAACACAACATGTATGGACTATAAACGGCATGTTCACTCTAGGTTTTTCCTATCTTGTGTCCCTTTCCACATGACCTATCACACGACATGAGACTACACGGTGTGTACATAAGGTACAACCTGTGTACTTATGAAAAATAGTTTATTCCCGAATAGAACACATGGAATATAGTCAAAACTACATGATGTGTATTATGGGGTTTTTCTGGATAGTAAGCCTTAGAAAATAATTTGGAGCCCAGAAAAAATCTAAAAGCATTTAAAGTGCCAATTTCCGATCTGTGAGGGCCCATACTCCTCGTGACTCAATGTTTGGAATCTTATACATGTTATAAACTGGAAATCAAGGAAATGATCCGCCAAATTCCAGTCCATGAGTGCCCATAACACATCAAGAAACAATGATTGGAATTCATTCCAACCAAACCCTTACAAAAAATAAGACCCTATCAAATAGCATGTATTCTATCAAGGCATCTATCACAACAACATGCATATCTTGCACAACATCTATCACAACAACATAAAATCTCTAATGCACCCTAAAATGGCATGGAAGAAATGCATGACATGTGATTTCTAGCAAGTTCCTATATGATGCATGAGATGGAACACCATCATCTCATCGGGTTGCAGTAGAAATTCAACCTCAATAACATTCTCAATAATAGTAAAAAGCATGTGGGTCACCCAACGGTGAAAATAAAATCATCTATAAACTAGAAAAACTAGATAAATTGAAATAAAATAGGTAGATTGGCTTTTCCCTGTACACAGGTTAGCTACTCCCGGGAACATCTTATTACCAAGTACTTATGCCTTCCTATCCATGGATAAAGGCACCAAACATTAAGTCAATAGAAATAATTCCCTTAATACTACTTTGTAATGTCCCGGTTCTGGAAGCCACCAAGAGGTGCCCCATACCTGGTTGGTCACATGGCCCGAAGATCATTTCCCCGAATGCCAGTGGTTGACGACTAGCAGTGAGGGCCTTTGGTGTGATAGTGGGGAAACTATACCCTCATTGGTAGAGAACATAGTGAATGTAAACAAATACATACAAGAGCATAAGCAGTAATAATGACATAAAGTAGGAACAGAAGAAAACTAAAAGAATAAACTGGATAAAATATATAAAATGATGCAGGATATATATGTCTAGGAAAACATCCAAACATGTCACAATGCTAGAATACCACAGTGCTAAACCAAATTACAAAATAAAGTAGATAAACTTATCAAAATCGCAAGCCATTTCTTAGTCCCATGCTCTCTAGCTCTACACCAATCAGGTACCTGAAGTATAAGGGCGCTTTCCCTTATCTATATATGAAACAATATAATCTATTTGGGCCCAAACGCATGGCCCAAATAGGTTTTGAGACTACATCCCAGTAGGAAACAACCACGAGATTTATGCCCAATAGTTGGTGAATATATGGTAGGTAATGAATGGAAGGCAGTAAACAAGGAAGTACTGAGCAGTAAACAATCCACAGTTTAAAAGCATTCAAATCACCATATAACAAGAAACAACTAATCAAAATAGGTAAACACCACAGGTAACATTCTGGGAAGTACCCATAGTGTATCTTCTCTAGTCCTACCTAGAAACACAATCATGAAGCTAAAACACAAGGTAACCCTTTCGAAAGTACTGACAACCTATCCCCACGGGTCCTACCTAACACTAAAAGAAACCCTCTGGGTAGTACACTCAGTCTATCCCCTCTGGTTTAGCTTAATCATAGACTCTCTGAGGAAGCAATCACCATCAATTCCTCCTATAGTCTCATATCGGTATCTAATGGAACTGTAGGGAAGCACTTACGTCACATTCCCTCCTTGTCCTATGTCAAGGAACTATGAACAGTATGAGGAACCACTCGACGTCAATTCCCCATGTGGTCTCGCATCGTAAGTAAAACAGACACTCTGGAGAAGCCCTCAATGTCCATTCTCCCTATGGTCCATACACCATGTTCTCACGACCCTGTGTAAGTTAATAAAGTATAGAATTGAGTAATGGACAAGGTAAAACTAAAGAAATACATGACTAGAATTGTACATCATAACATCATAACAGAACAATAGTCACACTATCTTACAATCCTAGGGATGGGAACATAAATAGTATCCTAATAGGAAAACTAGACCCAATGGTCAATATAGGAAAACATGCATGGAAACACATCCAAAGAACAAAAAATCACCATATTCATAGTTAATTATCATCTTCCCTTGCATACCAGTATAACAGACAAACAATAGGGCTAAAACAGTACACACACAATACCCCATTCATAGGTATTGGGAAAATTTAAACATAAAACTCAAAGAAATTCAACAGAAAGGCACAAACCACATACATTGACATTAGGATATCCTTATATGTGAACATCAAAGATTGAATTTCCAAGAACATCGTAGATCTAACAAAATTCTCAAAACATTCAATCAAAGATAACATGGAAAAGAAGATGAATCAAGAAATGATGCTCTAGGAGAAGGAAGAGCTTACCGAGGTGATCCCAACGCATTCCATGACGATCAAATCGGAGATCGAACAGAGGCTCGTGGGATCAAATAAGGATCGTGGATGTACGAGTTCTCTCGGATGAACGAGACTTTGAAGTACGGTATTCTTTCCGTTAGATGTGAATCTGATGCATTTAATGAGAAAAACCAAATCCAGGGCGTGTACTATTGGAGTACATGGCGTCTATTTTCCATTTCTGTAATCCACTTTAAGCAAGATCCGGGTCACCCCACATGGCTGTTGCCTAGCCACCACACGACCAGCACACGACTACCCACAATAACTGAGTGCACGACGTGTATTCATAATGTACATGATGTTTTCTTCGAATATTTCTAAAATTTCCTCTTTTTCTAAAAAATAACCAGAAAAGGAAAAACATAAAAGAAAAGAATATCCAGGATCTTATAGATCCGCTGTTCGGTGACTGATGGATCATATTATCCATTAAATGTAATATGCCATTATCTCAAGAATATTTCAATAGAGACTTTCTCTTTCTTAGGGGTTGTTGAACATTCCTCTTGACCCATTTTTCTATTCAAAACATGAGTTAACTGAGAGTGTATCAAGACAAAGATCTTTATTAATGATCCTATCATATTGGAGATCTCATTAGAATAGTCATCGCATTGATCTTCAAATCGATTGTTAGCACGAGTCCTCATATTACTGTCCATTGGATGGGATAAAAGGAATGTTAGGGGTAACACATAAAGGGTAATCCAAGGACAAAATAGATGACTTATAAATATCTTTTATTTCATTAACTTATGAACTTATAGGCTTTAATATTTGTTATGCATGATCTAATTTCTAACAAATATTCTTAGGGAATGTTTATTAATTCTCTTAATAATGGTTTTTATTATGCTAATGAATTTACCAATGCATATCCCTCGAGAGTATCATAACTAATAGTGCAGCAAGGTCCGTTTTCGTGTACCTAGATACCCCGGGTCAAGATCGAAACTTCTTGTCAGGGATTTCACCTCTAGTTACATCTTTTCTAGTGGTGCCTCTACAGACTCATATCGAGACATGGATGTAGTTTCTTAATAAACCACATACTAAATACCCCAAAAAACATAGGTATGTTTTTATTATACTTAGTCTTGTCTCTAATTCATCACTATCGTTTCTAATCAAAATCCCAATAATAACAAAACATATCCTTTGATACCAACTATTTCAACCCTGCTCTTTATTACAAACATAATCAAGATTTATTACATTAAACCATAACATAAAACAACACCGAAGATCAAGTGGTCTAGTGACTTTGGGTCATAGTAACATTACATAACAACTTAAAATAGAAAACATTCATCTTTATTGATATCATCCTTTATATAACCACTACATTCCCTCGTACTTAGCATTGCATAGGATAACCTGAGGGGGTGAATATGAAAAGGTTGATCTATAAAGTCCAGTAAGGTAATAAACATGGAATAACATGAGGAATACACAATATATTATACAATAGACATATCAATTGAGAACAATACAAACATTAACATAGAGGAATAATAAAGCCTGATAATCATAACATGGAGATGTGGTAACAAGATTTAGCATGTTATTAGCATGGGCCACAGATCATTGCACATGGAGAATGAGTAAACCCTCATTTCACATGAAGAATGAGTAAACCCTCATTCAAGTTGAATTAGCATGATTCAAACCCCATTGCACAAGAATTATCTTGATAATATACATTACCGAATGAATTAGAGTGCTATCCAGGAGAACCCTTATTAAAGATTTAATTTCTTCCATAACTGTGCCACATGGATCATAAAACATGGATTTATTAATCGCCATAATTTATTCCACGATAATGGAATGTAGAATTCAAAGATGAGAAAATATAATCCATATGTAAATGTTTATAAATGTGAATACCATTGATAGAGAAATTGGTATGGTATTCAGTACACAATGACTATGGCTTGGAAAAACGTGGTGCAATTTTGGCATCATAAAGGCATGACATAATAATTCTGAAAAGATGGATTATGAGAGAGAAATTGTATTCTCATCATATGTACATGAAATATATAGTTAGGGGGTCATATAGATACATGTCCCAACAATTGTATTGGAAATTAGATTCATGATACAAAATAATTGCTTGAATGTAAATTTGGAGAGATAAATTTGTTTCGGAATTTCAGCATAGTAAGGGGTGTACATGGTTGTAAATTAATGAGAGTGAAAGGGGTATCACCTAATTCAAACATAAAGGGTGAAGTATGGGGGATGTGTGAAATCATACCTCAACATTTATAATTGAAAATAAAATGGCATAACAATATATGAAAACATGGACATAAATATGGAATGTGAGAATACCTTACTTGGAAGTGTGATACAAAAGGCGTAGGCAAGGCTTGAGAGAGGATTATTGTGAGATTAGGGCACATTGGGTTGTTTTTAGAGAGAGGAGGAAATAGTTTGGACAAAATCAAAAGGCTTTGTGTAAAGAGGAAGTGGGATATTGGGTGGGATTATATATGAAAGAAGAGGGAATTTTTTATTATTTAGGTTTGGGACACCACACAATAAACTAATCAAAACCAGAAACCATCCCATGTTTTTTCCCATGGTTTTTGAAAAAAGGGGAGTGAAAAACTCTATTTTGTTATGCCTATGGCCACTCTTCTAATAATAATAGGGTTTATTATGTAGAGATGATTCACACTCTCAAGGAAATCTTTTTAACAAGAAAAAATGTTCTATAAGCCTTGAAGGGGACACTATAGATTTGTAATATAAATCAAACAAACCCCAAAATAAGATTATATTAATGGTAAAACATAAATTTTCCGAACATGATGTTTATTGTTTTCTATTAAATCACTATTGGGTAATTATGATGACATAAAACTCATTATATATTTAAAAGATGTTTCATTTTTACAAAAAAATTTGACTGTCTTGGAAAATAATGAAAAATTCACCATAAAAAAAATTAGATATCCTGATTCCATAAATAATATTAATTTCTTGAAAATAAATTTTCAAAATTTTGAATTTTTAATTTTAAAATAAAAACAGATATTTATCTAAAATACATGGATTTTGAAAACAAAAGTATTCTAACCATAATAAGAATAACAATTGCATTAATAAAATTATAATATAATTTATATTAAAAATAAGTAATTTAATAATAATAATTTTTAAAAATATTATTTAATTCAAAAATCCATTAATTCATCAAAATTAAATTTTTAGTTGAATATTAACTAAAAATAATATTTGTGTTCGAAAAACTATTTATAATGTAATAGTAATAAAAATAATGTGTATTCTCTATACAAGAATTATGTACATAATCTAAGTACCAGGGTCTTATTACACAACCCCTTAAAACACCCACATAAGACAATAGAGTAAGGTTTGCGATGGTGACATACTCTTTGTGTGGTTCAGATAGTATCACTCGGGTGCTAATATCTATCAACATCCACTTCTCCTTTAGGCTATTCCATTCAATATTAACATATTCAAGCTCTGATTTGGACTGGTCAAGTGAAAATACCAATGATCCCACCTCCTTTACGAGCTCCAACAAATGAGCTTTGTATGGGGAAAGTCTACTGAATGAGTCCATCGCTTCCTTTGTCTGAGTAAATAGGATTTGTTAAAGCCATATATTTATACTAATTATGTGATAACTGTTCAACAACTATATTAGCAACGGTCAAAATTGTAATGGTATTTTAAAATACAAAACATAGAACAAAATATGTGCATACATTTTACATAACCATAAGAAGGAATTTATATAGATAAATATAAATTTTCATTAATCAATTTTTGGGTCATTACAAATAAATCTCAAGACTTCTCCTGATAGACAAGGGTGGCCCCCTCAAGAATTCTAATTAGGAACATGAATATATGAAGGCAGAACTATAGACACTATGTGAGCTGTATGTTCATCTTGAATTCTTCAACAAGAGGAAATTCTAATTTTTGAGATACCATAATAAAAAACATGAAATACCTCACCACAATGGTGAAGGCTTGAACTTTGGTAAACTCTTTAATCCCTCAGGATTCTGGACTACACACCACCATTATCTAGGGTCCTATTGATTGAGTTATGATGTGTGATGAATTTATTGCCTCATAGTCAAGAGATATTAATCCCATAACTAAAAATCATTCTTTTAGTGCAACACTAAACCACATAATACAACTAGATAGAAACGATTGATTAGGACACAACATGAAACTGACTTCCTATTATAGAACAATTTTTCCCATTTTGGAAAAAAAGGATACACATAACCATTCTCTCTAACTCTGAATGAGGAGAATAATGATCAATGAATCTGGTGAAATACAACAAAGATCTCTGAACACCATTACTATAATCGAGGGAGTCACTAACAAAGAAGGCATCATATAATGATCCCAAACAACCCACTGTTCTAACATACTATTTGGGGAATTCTTCAAAGTTGTGTATTCACTTTATAAAACACATAAATTATTTCATTTGGTTGGTCAAAAAGATATATTTCCAACCGAGAACCACCCAAACCCATAAAAAATAATCCATCACATCTCTACAGGTTGAATAAAAGGAAATAATGAAACCACGAGCTCTATCAAAACCAACCCGAGAACCAAAAAAATCACATAGAATTGACACCAACCCATGGGGAAAGTAGATCAAATATCCCAAGACATTTCTAGAATATAACTATCCATTGCTTCGAAACCGATCCAGCAAGAAGATTCCATCTCAAGACACAACAAGAGTATCACTTCTAGGTCATGAGGTAGCATACCGAATATAAAACCCTGCTAATACATATGAAAACAGCCACAAACCATCGGTTTCAAAAATAACCACAGTTTTCCAACTAAAAACCATTTTATAAAAAAAACAAAAAAAACATGGTGGATTATCACACTGACTAGGGGTGTTTCATTGTGTCTCAATCACAAGAATATTTTTGTGCCACTTTGTGATCCCATCCACCATGCCACAATGGGTATCCATACACATTTCCATATAAAACAATGCATGCAAGCGCTCATCATAATACCATAGGTGATGAAAATACGACATCATTTTCTAAAAAAAACCATTCAACTCAATTAAAATATAAATTACATTACCAAGGCACACTAACCCCCCAAGTGAAAAACCCTATTCAAATTTTACACATAGAACCATGTTAAAGTCCCTAAAATTAATATCCCATAGTTATCCAAAAAAATCCTTTTTATAGAATTCTATTCATTTTCCAGCATCACAAAAATAGTTATTTAATCAAAATATTTTGATTAAAAGACACTCATTTTAATTTACACAAACCTATAAAAATAATCAATCTTTCAATTTTTTAGGTATTCACCAAAGTCGCGTTTCATAATATGTTAGACATCAAGACCAAAATTCAATTTCTATTTAACAAGACCCTTCATAAAAACTAATCATTCAAATAAAATTTTGATATTGAATTTTTTCTATTAAAAAACAATTCAACAATATATGATTTTATAGAATAACCCATGCTTTCTATTCATTTTTTTTCAACTGACGACCTGTTTTGATTGAGGAAATCAAATAAAACTAAGACATTTCCACTATAACCTTATATTAGTATTACAAAGACCAAACTTTCCAAAAACAAATCATTGAGTAAATCTAGGAAATTAATTTTCAATTTTTTTTCAAAATCCTACAATTCCACTAAAATCCATTTTTTCACTATTCTCACATAAGGATTTTGATACAAATTTCTATAATTCAAGATGATTCAATTATATCCCCAAGGGGACTAGTTTCAGTGGGAGACATGGCCATACAGTTGGATTCCATATACTAAACACACCATTAAAACCTATAGCCCTCTTAGAACGTGACCTTGCCTAAATATGGCTTTCTAGGCCCTATGTGGTCATAGAGACCATTTTCCCAACTCCCCAAGTCATATACCAATTACAAAAAATACATAAATACCAAAAACAACTAATATAGACTACACATGGAAACCCGACGATCAGAACGAGCAATAGTTCATGCCACTCTTAATGTACCTACCCATCGAGTCCTGAAAATCATAGCTCCTATCCACATAGACATCTCCAAATAACAATGGGTTCTCTAAGAATCAATATCCCCTAAAATCTGACTTACTCTGAAACCATTGTTTTCATAAACCAATATAGGTCGCCATCCAAACCGGCAGCCCACCTAGTTCACGGAAAGGGACGAAGGTCATTCCCAATCCCTACAAGATGGTTCAAGTGACAAGGTTTCCAATAAAACAAGAGAGAATGACATACCCTAATTAAACAAATTAAAATAGAAAAAAAACAGATCTATAAATTTCAACAAAAGTTTCCCTTAATAATTACCAGATTTTATGTTTATAAACTAAAGAAAACCAAAAGGGACAATGAAATAAAAAAGGAAAACTTAGACATTTCCCCAATACTCTATGAAACATGAGGAGCACAACCTGAATCCACCACCACTAAGATCCACCACAAGAGCCACTAGAAAACCTACCTACAAAAACTAAACCTCTTTACATTACCTCAAAAAATAGACAAAATTTTCTACATAAACTCAATGGTGAATGCAATGTTTGAGCCAATTCCTAGTAGGATTCGACAGAAATAAATTTTTTAATTCCCTAAACATTAAATTACAAATAAACCTAAATGTTTTATAATGAATAAAAATATAGAACTATTTTAAGGAAAATAACATTAATGGAATACAACATTGAATAAATTCTACCTTATGGAAAATAGTTTAAAAGGAAGCAACATAAAATAAATTACCCTGTATTTTTAAACTACCAACCAATAACATCATATGATGATGATAAGTTTGTTAAAGTAAATGAGCACTAGTCATGGGAAATATCACTAGGAACATACAATAGCGGGGTCGTAGGTACCTCATATCTTAGTGGAATGTGGTATAGAAACCACAACCAATAACTTTTTTCATGAAAAATAGACTACAAAGGAGAAACATCCAAAATTCTCTTGGTCTTAAATTATTATTCAAATTTAGTTAGAGTTTTCATCGTCAATATTTCAAGGTGAAGCCTTTGTAGAGACACTTTTGAATCAATATCATTCTAGTCCTAGTCTTCCCACATAGGTACACGAGATTACCTTTTTCTACTAAATCATGTTTCCCATGTCACATAATACCTCTTAGACAATTCATTAACCAAAACAAGCATTACATCTCACAAGCCACCGCTTGAACATCAAAATTCAAATTTGAAAACATAATCAGAGTAAAATATTTCCAAAATATTCTTAACAAATTTCATATATATTAATAAACCAATATAATAATTTAGAGAACAATTTTAATAACAACCAAAATTATTTTACACCAAAAGTAAACCCTAATACCACTTTAAAAATTTACTCCTCATCAATTCTATATCAATATAGAATTTTCATCCCACAAATTGTTTTATAAAACAATTGTATTTTTTAGAAAATTTAATCAATTATAACATATGGGTTTTGACATGAAAAATACCCAATTTCACATAAAACTAAAACATTATAGATTAAATGCATACTAAATCACACCAAATAACACTTTCTCACCGAAAAAATAATTTAATAAACCATTTAAACAATTTATAAAGCATATTCAAATGGAAAAAAAGGATTACAACAATACACATTAGATTACATATAAACATACCACTTAAAATCCAAAACATGATTCAAACCATTTATATAAATAAATTAATAAATTTATATAACACTTAAAATTACCACAAAAAAAGTTTCCCACATACTATGCTCACTTTAATAAGGGAAAAATAGTTTTTAAAACAAATACACATCAAAACTATCTAAAAACCACTCCCATACCCCATACATAAATTTTAGGATATGAGAAAAATACAAGAAATCATAATTAATTTTTGAAAAAGTTAATAATGGAATCACCCACCTCAAATATATGGAAAAATGAAAACGAACACTTGAAATCGCCCCACAAGAGTTCTAAAATCCCAAATATATGATGAAAGACCCTAAATAACCAAAATACCTCATCATTACATGGGAAAACAATAACCTATGTTGAGCATGACTAGGGGAAAACTGAAATCAATGAATAATGAAAGGATAATGGAGAGGGACAAGAAAGGAGAAGAGACTACCATGAAGAAACATTCCCAAACATAAATATCTATTATATATACACCAAAGGAGTAGGGGAAGTTTCTTGGGAAGCAAGGGAGAGGGCTCCCTAGTAATGTATGAACTAGTTTGCGATGGTTTGGATGGATATAGGTCCGAAAATCCAGAAGGCGAAAATTTAAAATTCACATTTTCTTATGTCTTGGAAGACTCATAAAGTTACTCCTATATGAATGCACACCCATGTGCCAAACATGGGGTAGGTTTTATGCCTTCCACACAGTGTCCTATGACTGGCCAGACTATTTACCAAATCGTCCGCTGAAACATGTGTAGGTTTTCTTAAGCCGAATTTTTGGGATTTATCATAAAAAACTCCAAATGAACAAAGGATCAACCATGAATGAAATACTAGAAAATAAAAACTCCTCAAAACTCGACACCCATTATAACTAGATCCCAATAAATCACTAATATTCCCAATGAACTATAATATAAACCAAAACAAGAAAAACTAAGTCTAACATCCCATGGAGAATTCGGTTAACTTCATATTGTAACCTGATTTATCATGAGACTAAAATTATCTTAATAAATCTGATCAAAATATAGGCGCAGTTGTCATATCATGTTCATGCATATGTGTGAAAAATGATGAATCAAACATAAGTAATAAACATAAGGGTTACCAATTGATGGATATAAGTATTATAATCATGTCATAAGTAATGGAAAAAAGGAATATAACAATGTTTTCCATGAAATAATTGATTTAATATTATATAAGACATTCATTAGGGAATATAGGCCTAAATAATGATAACTTTTCTCCAATTTATGTTAAATCCTGGAAAACTAGTGTTGAAGAAACATTAGAAATCATCAACATCATTGCGGTTGAAGGGTAAATATAAAATAGTTTTTAAGGAGGAAAAAAGAATTATATTTTTTATAAAAATGAAAATTAAATGATTTATTTTTATCATGAAATAAATATTTATTTTAAAAAAAATTGGTGGATAGAAAAATATTATGTAGTACACATGTAAAGGGCTAAGAAAGTGGGAAATTTTCTTTAATTGTGATTACTTATCAAGAGGAATTGAAAATGGATCCATATAAAACATGTATATACCCTTTAATGGAACAATTATAATGTTATGTATATAAATTTGAAACATAAAAACATAATTGAGTGGGGTTACATGAGAATAATTAATAATTACCATGTTATTAAGATAGATAAATTGTAACTAAATGGAAAATGGGAATTCAGAGGGATTCCCATATCTTATAGCTGAAAGTGTTCTGCAATAGTACTTAATTTCTTGGATAATAAAATTATATTCATTAATAATATTACTAAGATCCATACCTACATAAATTTTATTCATTATAATTTTATTATGTTAATTTATTCTTATTTCGATGAGTTATTGAGTTTAATTTTGTTATTTCGATATCATTTGTTTCATGGTTTTATGGTTGGTCCACTAGTGTATAATTATGGAAGGACATTTAAAATTGGAATAACTCTACAGAAGTGAAATTATATTGTATTAATTATCCTCCACACATTTAAAATATACCATATATCATTTTTTGTTTTAAATTAGGATTATTCATTTTATAAAATGTCAATGAAAAATGTTTAGTTAATTTTGGAACATTTACATTCATCGTGAACTTGTATTCTAATTTATTTAATATTATTAATATATCTTTATTATACGTCATGGAAAATGATATTTTATATATTATTAAATAATTTTTAACCATTATAATAGATTATTGTCAATACATTAATGTGGTAATGAGAAATGAAAACTCATTATCCATGAAGGCGTTAAATTGACACCCCAATAATGATGTTTTTTTAGAAAAAAAGGAATGGTGATGATTTTTTATGATGGATATTCGATGAGAATAATAAAATTATAGTAAATTTATGATACTGGATTTATCATGTCACTTTTTAGGGGAGTTGAGGGTAGGATAAAAAAATGAAACAAAATAATTGGTATAGATGGAGGGGTTTACCTCTTGAATATCAAATCCTTTAGAACATCCATATATCACTTGGAAATGGAATTTTTGTGTCACTAGAAATACCAGGACTTTTGGAATAGGATTGATAGATGAATGTTGAAAAATGTTGAAACATCCAATGATTATAAGGTTAGAGTATAAGAGGTGGTGAGGGGTGGAAATTTTTTTGGTAGGAGAGGGATATTTTTTAATATTTCATTCATTTGTATTTTATTTGGAATCAATAATAAAAAAATGTTGATTATTTTCATTGTGTTTAGTAAATATAGATTATGAGTTCTATCTAATGTGGACTTTAATTATCTATGACTCATCCATAACTCCAAAAAAAAATTATTCACTAATAATGTTAGTACCATAAATTACTACATTTCACTTTTTAACAAAAAATCAATAATATTATAAAAATACCAAACAATCCCCGTAAATTTTATTCTAAATGTCTAAATATAAAATGGGATTTATTTTTTAAAAATAATTTTCAAAATATGAAAAATAACATTTTTTATTAAAAACAAAATTTATTCACAAAATGAATATTTAAATATCACTATAGATGTATTGAAATATTGAAAATTTTATTATTATATGTCAAAATTATCTTCTATTTATAAAAAAACTAAATATTAATTCATTAATCTATTTTATGTAAATAAATCTCATATTAATTATTTCTATTAATTATAAATTTTTAAATAAAAATTTATGTATTACAAAAAATACCAAACAAAATTTTTCATTTTCAAAACATTTACTTAATTAAAACATTATATAAATATATCATATATTACTTTATAATATACGTAAATGTAATTTAAAAAGTTTTTTTGGATTTTACTATACTAGTAGCAAGAATACCATTCCAATCTGTCACACTAATATTACAATTGTCAGGTTAATATTACATTGCAATAAGATCCTTCACATCCTTAAATACAGCTCATTTCATTATTTATTTATGAGAAATTTATTTATATTTGGTTATCTATATAATATATAAGATTTATACTATATATAATTTTTCTAAAAATGGAATTCCCAATGAAAAAATTATGGGTCATTACATTTCCCCCTATTTCCGACGCTTTCGTCGGGGCGCGCGCGTCCGTCTGTGGAGGACGTGCAGCTGTTTCCCCGCATTCCCACTTTCCAAAGGCGGGCATCATTCGTCCCTTGTTCAGGTACGTCTGCTCCTTGATCGAAACAGGATGATGGGATGTCGGTTCTTCCTTTCGTGGATTCCTCCTCAGAACTCGTCACCTAGTCCGGATCTCCCTCATAGATTTAAGACGTTGTTTGTGAATCTCATTCCCAGTGCCATATCTTCATGGACGCCGATTAATTACACTACTTCCGTCAATACTTTCCATAGGGTCTTGACATAGTAGTGACCTTTGGTCGGAGTAGACGACAACATCAGGCATATCGGGGCATCTCTGAGTGTGTGGACATAGGGGAACCTGTATTCTTCCTCATAAGAGGGCATCTCAAGGGTTCAGAACCCGAGGCATCCCACATCGGATGCGGGGAATCATATTCCATCTAAGGTTTTCCTTAGCTTCCCATGTTTATCACGGGGAATGCCGTGAGTTTAATTTCTTGCGGAGACGGTTACACCGAATTCATGTCATCCGAGGTTTTTCTCAGGCATCTCATGTTTATCATGACGTAGGCTATGAGTTTAATGTCTTTCAGAGACGGTTACACCAAAGGAATGTCATATGAGGTTTTACTCAGGAATCTCATGTTTATCACGAGGTTGGCCGTGAGTTTAACGTCTTCCAGAGATGCTTACGCCAAAGGCGTGTCATCCGAGGTTTTTCGCAGGCAGATCATGTTTATCACAAGGTATGCTGTGAGTTTAACGTCTTCCGGAGACGGAATGAGGGTGATCAGAACATCCAATAGAGGTAGATCAGATTGGTATATCCCTAGGTGGGAACACCTTGAAGGTTTACCAAGGGGATGGATCAGAACGCCCAATGAGGATGGATCTGAGGTGGTGTGCCCCATGGAGGGGAGATGTCACACTGTAATGGTTGATCCGAACACCACTGAGGGCGGATCAGGGAGAGTACACCCCAGAATGGGGGACACCAAGGTCTACCATTGGCTGGGATTGAACCTCATGGAGGTTTTCTACGTACCCTATGTAGAGGACAGGGACCAAAACCCACGTAGTTTGAAGGGGTGATGAATCGGGGTGTACACAGAGAACAAAAACCCGAAGAAATGTTGGGGCTTACGTGTGGATAGTGGCCCATGTACTTCTTGGAGCAGCAAAGAAGTGGATGCCATGATCCCACCAGGATGTGGTGGCCTGGGTAATAATCAAGGCGGATGATGGAAGGATGAATGAAGTGGAGGGGGAATGACATTGGGCCATCGTAAGGGCGACATTGAAGTTGGGATTGATCTTTGAAGTGACCTCCTACGTATCCCCGTGGCTGGGAATCAAAGTCCACGTAGTTCGGGGTGGTGCTGGTGGACCATTGTGAAGGTAGACCTTGGTCCGATGGATATTGGGATTGAACCTCGTGAGGTTTCCTATGTACCATGCCTTGACATGGATCCAAGTCCTCGTAGTTCAGGTGAGTGCGCCGGAGGACTGATGTGAATATGGATCTTGGTCCGATGGATGTCGTCAGCGAACCAACGTGAAGGTGGACCTTGGTCCGATGGGCATCGTCAGCGAACCGATGTGAAGGTGAACCCGGGGGTCCACTGGTGGTGGGCTTGAACCTCGTGAAGGCTTCCTACGTACTATGCCTTGACATGGATCAAAGTCCCCGTAGTTCAGATGGAATGTGGAATACAGTTTAACGTCATGCGGGATGGGGGTGAACCGACGTGAGTGAGGTCGGAACGACCGGGTGATGGGCTTGAACCTTATGGAGGCTTCCTACATACCATGCCTTGACATGGATCAAAGACCACGTAGTTCAGATGGTGTCTCGGTGAACCGACGCGAGTGAGGACCTTGGTCTGGATGGTGTGGGGCTTACACACTAGGCTGCCCAGGTGCTGGTGACCTGACGAAAAGAGGGTCAGAGTGACCAACTGGTGGTGGGATTGAACCTTTGTTAGGCTTCCTACGTACCATGCCATGACATGGATCAAAGACCTCGCAGTTCAAAGGGCTTCTTCGGCGAACTGACATGAAGGTGAACCTGGGGTCCACTGGTGGTGGACTTGAACCTCGTGAAGGATTCCTTCGTACCATGCCTTGACATGGATCAAAGTCCCCGTAGTTCATATGGAATGTGGAATACAGTTTAACATCATGCAGGATGGGGGTGAACCGACGTGAGTGAGGTTAGAATGACCGGGTTTTGGGCTTGAACCTTATGGAGGCTTCCTACGTACCATGCCTTGACATGGATCAAAGACCACATAGTTCAGATAGTGTGTCAGTGAACCGACGCGAGTGAGGACCTTGGTCCGGATGGTGTGGGGCGTACACACTAGGCTGCCTAGTTGCTGGTGACCTGACATGAAGAGGGTCGGAGTGACCAACAGGTTGTGGGATTGAACCTCTGGGAGGCTTCCTACATACCATGTTGTGATATGGATCAAAGACCTCGTAGTTCAAAGGGCTTCATCGGCGAACTGACGTGAAGGTGAACCCGGGGGTCCACTAGTGGTGGGCTTGATTCTCGTGAGTCTTCCTACGTACCATGCTTTGACATGGATCAATGTCCCCATAGTTCAGGATGGTGGGTGTCAGCGAACCGACATGAGGAAGGGAACTTGGTCCGATGGGAGATGGGCTTGAACCTCAGGGAGGCATCCTACGTACCATGCCTTGACATGGATCAAAGTCCTCGTAGTTCAGGTTGGTCACAACGACTTGCTGTCAGACTGGAATACAGTTTAACGTCATGCTGGACGAAGGTAGAACTCGACGTGAAGAAATGATGGGTGGGCTTGAACCTCGTGGAGGCTTCCTACATACCATGCCATGACATGGATCAAAGACCTCGTAGATCAAATGGGTGTGCAGTTTAATGTCACGCGGGACAAGGGAATACAGTTTAACATCATGTTGGACGAGGGCATTGCCATGGCCGATGCTCACTCTATTCCCATGTGAGTCATGCTCAGTGCGAGAAATAAGAGGCAGTAAGGACCTGACGATCACGTCACAAAGGGTGCGTCCATGAGAAGTGAAGAGGGTCTTATGCGTTAGGTGGCCCATGGTGCTGGGACATACTCCGGGATGGAGTCCTGTAGTGCGAAAAAGTGCAGCGAGAGAGGGATTTGGGACTAATGATGGGAGGTTCCTCGTTCCCTATCGCGCCCTCCACTGACCTTGGCAGTGGGGTAGTACCAAGGTGCATGGGTGCTACCTTCCGCAATAGGGGCTAGGGGATTACACCAAGGTGGTTGCCCTTGTACCCTGGACATACGCCACTCCAATAAAGAGTATATCATCCCTTGTGGGGGGGGGGGGGGGTGACTCCATTCTCGTGGAGACGAGTGCCGTAAAGAATGTCCGAGCTGGGGGGGACCCTACGTGCGAGGTATTGGGTGAGGTCACAGTTTAACGTCATGTGTTGAGGACGAGGTGCTTGGCAGTTTAATGTCATGGAGCTCGAACAAGGTGGGTTTACTCCACACCTTTGGACATACATGACCGACACCCTCTTCTCCTTGGGGGAGGGAAGGTCCCAGTAATGCTGTAGTGAAAGGGGTGGAACCATCATGAGGATGGCGATGGTTTCAGGCTTGAGACTTGAAGAGGCTTACTACGTATCCTCGTGGCAGGGAATCAAAGTCCGCGTAGTTCTCTTGATGACGGCTTACCGCCGATTTGGGGTTTCAATGGCTTACAGCTGGATTGGGTCATAACGGCTTACCGCTGGATAGGATCACAATGGATTACCCCTGGATAAGGATGTCAACGGCTTACCGCTAGATAGGATCACAATGGCTTACCGCTGGATAAGGATGTCAACGGCTTACCGCTGGATTTGGATCACAACGGATTACCGCTGGATAAGGATCACAATGGATTACCTCTGAATCGGATCACAACAGCTTACCGCTGGATCAGGATGTCAACGGCTTACTATTTAATAGGATCACAACGACTTACCGCTGGATCAGGATGTCAATGGCTTACTGCCGAATGGGATCACAACTGTGGATGGGGCTTACGCTAGGAAGCTTCCTGGGTGCTTCTATGGAGCATCAATGGTGAATGGGGCTTACGCAAAGAAGCTTCATGGGTGCCGCTATGGAGCGGCAATGGTGAATGGGTCTTTCACAGGGAAGCTGCCCAGGTGCCACTAGGGAGCGGCAGTGGTGCATGGGGGTTACACTAGGAAGCTGCCCGGGTGCCGCTATGGAGTGGCAATGGTGAATGGGGCTGACGCAGGGAAGCTTCCCGGGTGCCTCTAGGGAGCAGCAGTGGTGCATGGGGCTTAGGATAGGAAGTTGCCTGGGTGCCGCTATGGAGCGGCAGTGTTGAATGGGGCTTACGCTAGGAAGCTGCCTGGGTGCTGCTATGGAGCGGCAGTGTTGAATGGGGCTTACACTAGGAAGCTGCTAGGGTGCCTCTATGGAGCGGCAGTGTTTAATGGGGCTTACGCTAGGAGGCTCCCCGGGTGCCACTAAGGAGTGGCACTGGTGAATGGGGCTTACGCTAGGAAGCTGCCCGGGTTCCCATATAGAGCTGCACTGGTGAATGGGGCTTATGCAGGGAAGCTTCCCTAGTGCCTCTAAGGAGCGGAAATGGTGAATGGGGAATACGCGAGAAAGCTTCCCTGGTGCTACTGAAGAGTGGCACTGGTGAATGGGGCTTACACAAGGATGCTACCCGAGTGCTACTATGGAGCAGCACTGGTGGATGGGGCTTACGCTATGAAGCTGCTCGGGTGCCGCTATGGAGCGGAAACAGTGAATTGGGCTTACGCAAGGATGCTGCCCGAGTGCCGATATGGAGCGGCAATGGGGAATGGGGCTTACACTAGGAATCTGCCCGTAATGTCTTCCTCAAGTCTGGCCATGAGGGCATCCCAACTCATTGGTGAATTGAGGCCTTCACCTATGCATTGGTGCACAAGAGGTATAATGCCAAGGGGCGTTGGAATCATGCCACTGTAGTCATGGCATTGAGCATCTTATGATTGGAGCATAAGGCATCTCATGTCTGGAAAAAAGGCATCATACGTTAGGAACATAGGGCCTACTATAGTTTAGGGTCATGTAGGTAGGACTATTGGAATCTCATGCTAGGAGAATGAGGAATCTCTCGTATAGGGCAAGAGGCATCCTATCATTTTTTAGATAGGGAGTACTACAGTTTATAGTCATGTTGATAGGACTATTAGGCGTCTTATGCTTGGAGCATAAGGCATCTCTTGTTTGGAGCAAGAGGCATCCTATCATTTGTTAGATAGGGAGTACTACAGTTTATAGTCATGTAGATAGAACTATTTAGGCATAAGGTGCCTGGGAATGGATGGTGTTGGGTCTTATGAAAGGGCAGCCCTTTATGGTTCAACCTGGCATAGGGACCATGTGATGGGGTTTGGAGGAGTTTCCTGAGAAATGGATCGACTCTTGGTACTCGGGAAATTGATGATGAGAACCTCAACTAAGGACATAAGAATGAAACAAAGAGGAATATGTCAACTCAGTGTGTTTCATGGTGTGTGGAGGAGTATCTCAAATCATGGTATTCCATAGGTGGAAGGTGGGTACACATAAGGGAGCAATGGAAAATCTTGACATCCCGGCCCGAAAAGTAGTTTCGCAGAGCATGGCCTCGTGGAGCAATTGTCTCTCACGGAACAAAGGGGTCTCGCGGAGGAAAGGGGTCTCACAGAGCAAAGGGGTATCAGGGATCTTGGTCTCGCGGAGCAGAATCGTGGAGCATTGGCTCACAGAGCATGGACTCAAGGAGGATGGTCTCACGGAGTAGCATCGCGGAGCATGGGATCGCGGAGCATGGACTCACGGAGCCGTGGCTCACGGAGCAGCAATGCGAAGGAAGATGCTCGCAGAGCATGGCCTTGTGGAGCCGCAATGCGGAGCTCCGCTCGGCCGCCCAAGGGCCAAAGTGGCCATGGCTGTCCCCCCCCGGAGAAGGGGGTGACCTATGTATTTATAGGCAGGGGCGCTACGAAGCAGAGCTCACGCGGTGGGAATGGGCAGCGGTTGCCTCGCGGCGGATCGCGAAGGTCAACCGGGTTCGCGGAGTGTTCCCGCCTCTGGGGCTTCACGGAGGGCTCGCAAATGTCAGGGAGTTTGCGGAGCGTTATCGCCTCCTCTGCTTCGCGGCGGGTCTTCGTGGCATGCCACGAACGTTAGATGGTTTCTCGGAGCCTCTCGCCTCATTACTTCGCAACGGCGCTCCGCGATCACGAAGGGGGCTTTGCGAATGGGCCTCACGAACCTGATTTCCAGCCCAACTTCAAATGTCCATAACTCCTAATCCGTAGCTCCGTTCGGGCCCTGCGACCTACCAAATTGATTCTTGAAAAATGGACTACGATCGTGGTTCAGTTATGGAAGTATTTGGAAAATTTTGGGAATGCGTTTTCAGGGGTAAACACCGCCCCTTTATGAAATTTCACCTGTGAAATTTTATTTTGCATACTAGGGTGATAAAAGTTGTGGGTAATTCTCCTTCATCACTACATATGTTTACCTTGTTCCCTCTTCATACATATGGTACATCCATATTAATTTTTCCACATGAGTCAACTTTTTTTTAGAATGTTATCTCTATGGTTCATGAATTCAACTGTGGATTCTGTTTATATAGAATTCCATTATTTGGTTATACCGGCTTTAGATTCAGATTATGTGAGGGGTCACTAATGTACTTCCTCAAGAGAGATACACTGAACATGTAATGAACATGAGCTATTTTTGGAGGACATTTGTAGCAATAGAAAACTGATCATATGAGATCAAGGATTTCAATGTGGCCATCAAACCATCGGCTAAAATCCCCTTTCCAAACCCCATCACTCTCTTACATTGTGATATTCATTGGAATAATGGTTTTTCCAACATCAAACTCCTACCCCATTCAATGGTTGTCCATATCACAATTTTAAAAACTCTAAGAATATTTTATATGGTTGTATATGGGATGATCCATATTTATCATCACATGAAAAATGTCATGTCAATGTAACATTCATTCACCAACTTCATCCCAACAATTTCAAGTTCTAAATAGCATAGAATGTAGAGCTTCATATGTAGTCATCTTAACAATAGTGTGGAAAATATTTTTTTATGAGAAATCTTGAATGGTAGATGATAATTCTATCCAACATTAAATTCCATTAAGCTGACTCTCAGTGTAATGGCCCAAACCCTCATGATCCATCCCTTTTCCAAATTCTAGGATCCTAAGGGGTCACTCCTCATTCGGTGTGACCGATCAGCGTGACAGATCAGCGTGACCGATCGGCGGGGCCGATCAGCACGAAGGATCAGTGTTATCCAGCCTTGTTGGGTTTTCCTTCTACAGTTTTTCTCATAACACCTCTTTTAGGCCATTTGACCTTTTAAGGCATTTCAAGGCCACTTTTAACCAATAATTAATATCTAAAAATCCCGAGAAACCTTCCTAATAAATAAAAATTAATTCAGTCATGTGTAACCACCCAACCGCGTGGTAGAACCATGATCCGACTTCCAAGGTGTTCAAATTCCTTATCCCATAACGTTGGGGATATCATCTATTTATCATGCTAGAAATTATTCTTCTCCCTCTTGGCTTGTCTCCTCATTTTCCTTGTGCATTCAATGTCCTTTAATTCCCGAGGAAAGTGGTGCACCTGTGCGGGAGCCCTGAGAGTCGCACTTCCCCTGTTTTGGTGCGTGGAGAAAAAGATCGATCCTTGATCAACCAAGTAGGGATTTTCTCCTTCGTCTCTCCTTTCTATGTATCATGAGGGGTGGGAATTATTTTGCCTCTATTGAAATTGATGAACCGAACTTAACGAAGATAATGAAAAGACCATTAAAGAATGAAAGGGGGTGTGAACGATTTTTTTGTACTCTTTATGTTGTTATGTGTAGTAAATTGTACGGGCCTATGCTCACTGAAAATAATGGTCATTGGTGGTATTTATCTGTGCACTAATGAACCTCAGTGCTCCTGGATGCCTAAATAACCGTAACATGGAATTGGTTAATTATGTATACTCGATTAAATAAATTGAAAGCACCAGGATCAACCCTTTTCTATGATAACCCCGGTTAAAGAAATGTGGAATTGAAACCTTGGAGTGTGTTAAATAGTTTAAATCTGAAAATACCTGCATGTTCCTACCTTGTGTTGGTGGTAGTGGTTTGGTTGTTTCTTTCATGGGCCGATTTCTGGGGTGATATAGGTGGGGATGGGATCCCCTGTTTTTGTACTTTTTCTGGTTTTGAATTTGAGGCAGTGTGGTTACTATGCTTATATCACGAATTCGGGTGGAATCCTATGTTGTTGAGAAATCATTGGCTCCTTGATTTTGGGAACATGGGGCTGTATATTGGGGTTTACTTTGGTCTTAGTACTTCGAGGGATCTCACTTATCCCACTGTTGTTGTGACTTTTCAAGAGAACCAGGTGTAAAGGCTTAAATTACTGGTTGGATGTTTCATTCATTTTGGCTTGTGGTTTTGCCTGCTAGTTGCCTGGTAGTGAAGAATTCACCCTAATGGGATCACATGAACATGAAAACAAGAATGATTGAGTGGGGAATTAGTTTGGGAATGAGTTGTGACTTGTCCGTGAGTGTTGTGAGTTATTTTGTGAATGAATAGTAATAAGGGTGTTTGTGCTTAGGTTTTGCAACCCCTAGGTTGGGATGATTGTTTGTTACCTATAAATATATTTGTAGCATTTATGTTTCTTATTCGTACCCCAACCAAGTTGAGCACTTAGTGCCGAACACCCCATTTCATGGGGAGGGTGTTTTTCCCAACACTCCTATGAGTGGCAGGTTATTAGCTCCTTTTCTACTCCCTTTCATGAATAGCCCAAGACATTTAGGGCAGGATGTGATGGCATGATATCCATTATTAGCCCAAGAATCTTCAGGAAGGGTAGTTGTGGTTGTTGGCCCAGGGGTTTACGGGCATGTTGTTTCCCAAGTATCTTTGGGATGAGGCCCAGGTGTCTTCGGGCGTGACAGTATCTCTCTGGTCTAGGTTTCTTCGGGTGTGGCAGTGGTTGTTCTGACCTAGGTGTTTGTGGGCATGGTTATGTGAGGTTGTTGTGGCCCAGGTGTCTTCGGGCAAGAAAATGGCTGTGGCCTAGGTGTTGGCGGGCGAGATGTGTGGTTGTGGCCTAGGTGTGTGCGGGCAGATGTGGTAGTGGGACTATAGTGAGAATGGAGAGATTGGTTCGATGAATAGGATGTCTTCAATAACCAGTGGGAAAGCGGCACGTGGTACCCAACTATCAATGTGATATTACTATATGTTACATGACTTGCGTTATTTGGGAAGCTTGCCTTGGTTAGGTTTGGGTGGATAGATTTTCCTTGTTGGGCGTTTGGTTATCTCTTTTTCGACAGTGCATTAGAATGTCTCCTCACTTGTGCATGAGAGTCATTGGTTTTCAATACTGAGTGTACTTTTATGCTCACCCTACGTATATAAAACAGTTTTCAGGATTCCAGGAGGACTTCAGGGATCGTACGGGACCGTACTAGCTCGGGCCTTGGGGCAGTTTCTGTTGTCGTTTTCCTCTTCTTGGTACTTTACCTTTGAAGTTTTGTGTCTTTTATCTTTTACGTTTGAACATGCATATGGGAATGGTTTACTTTTGGCTTTACCTTTACATTTAGCTTTGGTATTGTTGGGGTTGCTGTCTTATCTCTCGAACCTATAAAAATAAAAAGGGTAATGCCTTCCATTTTGTGTGAGATTCTATACCCTTGGTGCTGGTCGCCACTGCAGGACCTATTGAAAACGGGTTTTGGGGGTCATTATCTCTCCTTCAAATTAAATAAGGAAGGGATTGGAAATCTTCAAACCCTTCCCTCCTTTTGGTGAAGGCAGGTCATGAAAGAATGGTATTAGAGCAAGGTTTGAAAGTTAGGATGGAGTCTGGAGTTAGAAACAGTGAGGATTTCATGGGATGGTAGGGAAACAGTGTTGGGTGACCTTGGTGCGTGAAATAGGACATGGAAGACTGGCTAGGACATGTGATTTTAGGTCCCCTCGTGATCCGATGCAAGGACTCTGGACCTACCAAATGACCAAGTGAGGCCACGCTGATTGCAGGGTAGAGACCCTAGGAAAGGTACATGTATCATAATTACTTGTGTTCTCGTGTTTCATGGGTGTCTTGGGGAATCAAAATAAATGAATAAGTCTAATAATATTTAAGAACAATATTCTACACTGCCTGAGCTCAGACATTCCTTGTTTACTTGCTGCTATGGCACATGAGAGGCGACCCCAGGTAGTGCAGGCGATCGAGGCCTAGGAGTTCAACTTGTTTGATCGGCAGAGGATTGACCGAGAGGAAGAGGATGATCAGTGGAAAAAGACTCTTCAGGCCTTTCAGTGACAGATCTTCGAGAAGTACAATGGCAGTACCTCGGACATGGAGACTGAGAGCTGGCTAGAGGAGCTAGTGATTGCTTTCGGCTTGATTCGGGCTCCAACCGAGTACTGGGTTCCTCTGGCTGTCAGCCAGCTACGGGGAGCAGTGTGTCAGTGGTGGATGCTTTATCTCGGGGAAAGGAAGAAGGCTGAGGTTGCGTGTGCTGATTTAGAGAAGGAGTTCCGGGTGGAATTCTTATCTTCCAAGATGAAGGCTGAGAAGAGACAGGAGAAACTCTCCCTCCAGTAGGGGAGTATGTCAGTGAGAGAGTTGGGGATCAAGTTCAAGAATCTCAGTTTCTTTGCTCCAGACCCCATCCTGGATGAGGAGTCTCGGGCAAGATGTCTAGAGGAGGCACTCCAACCTCCTCTTCAGTATATTGTTGTTCCCTTTTCCTTACCGACATACATAGAGGTGCAGAAGAAGGCTGAAGTGGTGGAGAGGATGCACACGCTGGGAGGTGTATCACGATAGGGGATTCAGCTAGGACCGTAAAATGGAAAAGTCCTCAGTACCAGACCTACAGCATCGGGACCCTCTAGGTTCCAACCAGAAGGGAGCAGACCTCACCAGTTCCAATTTCGATCCCCTGGCCATCGCCCTTTCCCTTCGGGCGCAGTGCTGAGATGCTTCGTATGAGGGAGCCATGGGCACCTTCAGAACCAGTGTCCGGATAGAGTGCAGTACGGTGGCAGTGGGCAGGCCCAGCACCCACCTCAGTAGCAGCAGCTTCCATCTAGGCCGTTCCAACAGCAGTAGTAGGGGCAGTGAGCTCCCGCTCCTCCGAGGGAAGACGTTGCAGGGGGAGGCCGCCCCCAGGGTGCTCCTCAGGGACCTCGACCAAGGAATGGTTGGGGTGGTGGCTGACAGCTGAGATGTAGAAGAGTCGGGCACAGGCAATTGCACGACACAGAGGCAGCAGTTCCAGCAGGACCTGAGGTCGTTCGAGGTACGATCAGTTTGTTTCATACCCTTTCTTAAGTCTTGTTCAATACAGGAGCTTCACACTCCTTTGTTACACCCAGTATAGCCCATGTTTGGGTCTAGATGCTGAGAGGCTTTTAGTGCCCCTGGTGCTGATCACACCAGTCGTTGGTCAGAACGACTTGATATATGATTTTCGAGGATGCAGACTAACGATAGGGCCACATCAGTCAGTCAGAGACCTCCTGCTATTACAGATACAGCCATACAATGTCATCCTAGGCATTGAATGATTGTTATTTGTATGTCATGTCATCTACTGCTTCTGATGAAGGGTCGTGTTTTCAGATTTGGGCGGTCATCGTGTAACTTTCATCGGTGAGTAGGGTTGTCAGAGAAGCAGCGGGCGAGAGGAGCCCCTCCTTTCCCTGTTGGCTGAACTATCATTGGAGTCGGTAGATGCAGAAATGGTGGAAGTCCCAGGGATTGTCAGTGAGTTTATGGATGTATTTCCTGAGGATGTGGGAACTCCACCCCCTCGACATGATGTTGGGTTCTGGATAGACATGAAACCTGATGCCCATCTTATTTCGATGGTTCCCTATGAGATGGAACCTTTTGAGATGCGGGAGTTACGGATCGAGATTGACAATCTAATGAAGAAGGGTTTCGTTCAGCCAAGTGCGTCACCGTGGGGTTCTCCTATGTTGTTTGTGAAGAAGGAGGATGGTGGTCTAAGGCTGTGCATAGACTACAGGAGGCTGAATTAGGTGAAAGTAAAGAATCTCTACCCTCTCCCGAGGATAGGCGATCCCTTTGACCAGTTGAGGGGAGCAGATTGGTTCTCAAAGATCGATCTGCGGTTTGGATGTCACCAAGTGAGGGTGAAGGAGGGTGGCATCTCTAAGACTGCCTCCTCTTGCAAATATGGGAACTTTGAGTTTGTGGTCATGCCATTCGGCGTTACAAATGCTCCAGCTATATTAATGGGGTTATGAACTCCACCTTCCTGGAGAACCTGGATCGGTTCGTAGTCATGTTCATCGAAGACATCCTGATCTATTCGAGATCAGAGGAGGATCACGCTGAGCACTTGAGGATGGTTTCAGAGGTCCTCCGACAACACCATCTCTATGGGAAGTTGTCCATGTGCATGTGCTGGATGTGAGAGGTTCATTTCCTTGGGCATGTGGTGTCCGAGCGAGGGATACTAGTGGAACCATTGAAGGCCGAGGCAGTTGTTTCTTGGGAAACACCCAAGAATGTGGCAGATGTTCGTAGTTTCCATGGGCTGGCAGGTTACTACTAGAGATTCATGCCCAACATCTCCCGAGTTGCAGCACCTTTGACAACTTTGACCAAGAAAGACCAGGATTTTTTGTGGGAAGAGAAGTGTGGGGTGGCCTTCATTTATCTGATGGAGAAGTTGGTTAGTGCCCCAGTGTTGAGATTTACAGAAGAAGGGGCAGCGTATGAGGTATTCTGTGATGCTTCAGGGCAGGCCTTAGATGTGTGTTGATTCAGAGACATGGGGTGATATCCTATGAGTCTAGGCAGTTACATCCCCATGAGCGTAACTATGCCACCCATGATCTAGAACTTGCAGCGGTCGTGTTAACACTAAAGTTGTGGTGGGACTACCTCATCGGGGAGCACTTCGTGGTCTTCACCAATCACAAGAGCTTGAAGTATGTCTTCACCAAGCGGGACCTGAACTTACAACAGCGAAGGTGGATGGAGTTTCTTCAGGATTACGATTTTGAGATTTCCTACACCTCAGGGAAAGGAAACATGGTGGCTAATTCCTTGAGCAGGAAGTCATAGAGGGATGCAGTCCGAGAGTCGGTGGATTCCTGGAGGGCGATGGGGGAGTTGGCTGGCCTGTACCTGGATGCAATGATGGATGGTGGTAAGGGTTTCTTATATCAGATGACAATATAGTCTTCTCTGTTATGTCTGGTGGAGGAGTCTCAGTGGGGAGACCTAGAGAGTGAAGTAATGCGTGAACGGGTTATCAAAGGCAGTGCTCTGGAAGGATAGATAGAAGATGGGCATAATAGGATGCTATTCCGAGGGAAGTTGTTCATTCGGGAGGTGATGATTGAGAGAGTCCTTAGTGAGTTCCACAGCTCATCCCAGGCGGTGCACGTAGGTGTTTCCAAAATGTGCCAGGGTCCGAGGAGACAGTTTTGGTGGACTGGGGAAAAGCGGGTGGTGGCAGAGTTTGTGGCAAAGTACCTAGTGTGTTAGTAGGTGAAGGCTGAACATCGTGTTCTAGGTTGTTTGTTTCAACCTTTAGACGTCCTCGAGTGGAAGTGGGACGATATCTCTATGTATTTTGTCACGGGGCTACCCAAGGTTCATGGAGGGTGCGACGACATCTAGGTAATAGTGGACCGGTTGACAAAATCAGCTCACTTTCTGGAAATCAAGGAGACGAGCTCAGTGGATGCTCTATCACAGAGGTATGTGGACGAGGTGGTGCGGTTGCATGCGGTTCCAAGGTCCATAGTCTCAGATAGGGATGCACGATTTACCTTATGTTTCTAGAGGGGTTTACAGCATTATTTTGGCACCCAGCTACACATTAGCACTGCCTTCAACCCGCAGACATATGGGCAGACAGAGCGCACCAGCCAGACCTTGGATGATATGCTACGAGCATGCATCCTGGACTTCGGGGGATTAGGGGTGCGACACTTCCCTCTGGTAGAGATCGCCTAAAACAATAGTTACCACTCTACCATTGGCATGGCTCCGTTCGATGCTTTTTACGAGAGGACATGTCACTCACCCGTGTGTAGGACAGAAGTCGGGGAAGAAGGTTTTCTTGTCCTAGAGGTGGTGTAGAGCATGACAAAGAAGGTTCAGTTTATACGAGAAAGGATGAAGGTGGCTCAGGACCGGCAGAAGTCATATGTTGATGATAAGAGTTGGTCCTTTTAATTTGATGTCAGGGACCATGTGTTCTTGAAGGTCTCCCCTCAGCGTGGAAAACATAGTTTCAGCAGGGGATATAAGCTCTCTCCATGGTTTGTTGGACCCTTCGAGGTGTTGCACCGGGTCGGTGAGGTGGCTTATCAGCTGGCGTTGCCACCATAGCTACAAATGGTGCATGATGTCATCCATGTGTCCCAGCTTCGTCAGTAATTGCACAACGATTTACACGTACTGAACTGGGGAGATCCAGATATCAAATACGATGCAACCTTCATGGAACGACCAGTGATGATCGAGGGTCGTGAGGAGGAGGTGATTCGTGGATGAACCATCCCATTAATTCGCATGTTATGGAGGCATGGTGGGCTTGAGGAGAGTACCTGGGAGAGGAAAGTGCAGATGTGTGCCCAGTACCCAGAGTTGTTTTGAGTTTTATCATTTTTTGTAAGTACTTGTTCTCTATGTAATGCATTACCATGTTGACTATGGGATGTGTGGTTTCCCTTTTCTATGAATGTGTGTGGTGTGTCCTAAAGGATGGGGAGGAGAGGACCTGATTCCTAGTTAGGACGCATTAAAGTGGATGTTCCTAAACCCATGCAGGCGAGTCAGTGACACCCAAAGCGGATTATATCTTAACACGGAGGAAGGGAAACCCCTATCCCACATGGTCAGACGGTTTAGTCTTTTGTTTTGCGTGGTTGCACGGAAAGGGAGTGGTAGGATGTCTGTGGTTGTTCAGGAGATAAGGTGTTCCTGTATCAAAGAGTTTCACTCCTGAGAGGTATCTTCTTGGATGGTTTTTCAGACCCCCTCCTTCTTTCAGGTCTAGTTCTGGATTCTCAAGCGCGAGAATAGTTTGATAGGTATCTGATGTAATGGCCCATACCCTCATGATCTATCCCTTTTAGAAATTCTAGGACCCTACGGGGACGCACCTCGTTCGGTGTGACTGATCGGCGCGACCAATCGGCACGACCGATCAGTGCGACCTATTGGAGTGACCTATCGACACGACCTATTGGTGCGACCGATCGATGGGGCCAATCGGCGTGACCGATTGGTGGGGCCGATCGGCGCGACCTACTGATCAGTGTGACCGATTGGTGCGACCGATCGGTGTTATCCTGCTTTGTTGGGTTTTCCTTCTACAATTTTTCCAGTAATGCCTCTTTTAGGCATTTTGACCTATAAAGGTGTTTCAAGGACGTTTTTTACCCATAATTAATATCTAAATATCCCAAGAAACCTATCTACTAAATAACAATTAATTCAGTCATGTGTAACCACCCAACCGCATGGTAGATCCACGATCTGACTTCCAAGGCATTAAAATTCCTTATCCCATAATGTTGGGGATCTCATCTATTTATCACACTAGAAATTCTTCTTCTCTGTCTTGGCTAGTCTCCTCTTTTTCCTTGTGCATTTTAATTCCTTTATTTCCCGAGGCAAGTGGTGCACCTGTGCGGGAGCCCTGCGAGTTGCGCTTCCCGTGTTTGGGTTGTGGAGAAAAACATTGATCTTTGATCAAACAAGTATGGATTTTCTCCTTCGTCTCTCCTTTATTTGTATCATGTGGGGTGGGAATGCTTTTGCCTCCGTGGAAATTGATGAACCGAACTTAACGAAGATAATGAACGGACCATTAAAGAATGAAAGGGGAGGTGTGATCAATGTTCTGTTGTGCTCTTTATGTTGTTATGTGTTGTGAATTGTACGGGCCTATGCTCACTGTATATCATGGTCGTTGATGGTCTTTCTTTATGCACTAATGAAACTCGGTGCTCCTGGATGCTTAAATAACTGTAACATGGAATTGGTTAATTAAGTATACTCGGTTAAATAATTTGATATCACCAGGATCAACCCTTTTCTGTGATAACCCCGGTTAAAGCACAGTGGAATTGAAACCATGGAGTGTGTTAAATCTTTTAAATCTAAAAATACCTGCATGGGCCTGCCTTGTGTTGGTGGTAGCGGTTTGGTTGTTTCGTTAACTGGCCAATTGTTGGGGTGATACAGGTGGGGATGGGATCCCTTGTGGTTGTACTTTCGCTGGTGTTGAATTTGAGGCTCTGTGGTTACTCTGCTTATATCATGAATTTTGGTGGAATACTCTGTTGTTGAGAGACCGTTGGCTCTTGGATTTTGGGAACATGGGGCTATATCTCGGGGTTTCCTTTGGTTCCAGTACTTTGAGAAATCTCACTTATCCCTTTGTTGTTTTGACTTTACAAGAGAATCGGGTGAGAATGCTTAAATTACTGTTTGGATGTTTCTTTCCTTTTGGTTTGTGGTTATTCCTAAAAGTTGCCCATTAGTGAAGAATTCACCCTAATGGGATCACTTTAACATGAAAACAAAAATTTTTGAGTGGGGGAATTAGTTTGTGAATGAGTTTTGGCTTGGCCGTGAGTGTCGTGACTTCTTTTGTGAATGAATAGTAACAAGGGTGTTTGTGCTTAGGTTTTGGAACCCCTAGGTTGGTATGAGTGTTTTTTACCTATACATATATCTGTAGCTTTTATGTTTCTTATTCGCGCCCCACCCAACTTTAGCACATAGTGCCGAACACCCCATTTCATGGGGAGGGTGTTTTTCCCAACACTCATATGTGTGGATAGTTATTAGCTCATTTTTTGATCCCTTTCTCGAATAGCCCAAGAATCTTCAGGCAGGGTAGTTGTGGTGGTTGGACCAGGTGTTTACGGGCATGTTGTTTCTGATGTATATGCGGGATTTGGCCCAGGTGTCTTCGGGTGTGACTGTAGCTTTCTAGCCCAGGTGTCTTCGGGCGTGGCAGTCGTTGTTCTGGCCTAGGTGTTTGAGGGCATGGTTATGTGGGGTTGTTGTGGCCTAGGTATCTGCGGTCGGGATAGAGGTTGTGGCCCAGGTGTTTGCGGGTGGGATGTGTGGTTGTGGCCCAAGTGTGTGTGGGCGGGTGTGGCAGTGGGACTGCAGTGAGAATGGCGGGATTGGTTAGATGCATAGGATGTCTTCAATAACCTATGGGAAAGCGGCACGGGGTACCCAAATATCTATGTTCTATTACTATATGTTACTTGACTTGAGTTATTTGGGGAGCGTTCCTTGGTGAGGTTTGGGTGGATACCTTTTCCTTGTGGGGTGTTTGGTTATCTCTTTTTCCACGAGGCATTAGAATGTCTCCTCACTTGTGCACGAGAGTCTTTGGTTTTCCCTACTGAGTGTACTTGTATGCTCACCCTACGTATATAAAACTATTTTCAGGATTCTAGGAGGACTTCAAGGATCATGCGGGACCATACTAGCACGTGCCTTGGGGCAGTTGCTGTTGTCGTTTTCCTTTTCTTGGTACTTTACCTTTGGAGTTTTGTGGCTTATAACTTTTACTTTTGAACATGCATATAAGAATGGTATACTTTTGGATTTACCTCTACTTTCAGCTTCGGTATTTTGGGGTTTGCTGTCTTATCTCGCGATCCTATAAAAAAAAAGTGCAATGCCTTCCATTTTGTGTGAGATTCTATACCCTTGGTGCGGGTCACCCCTCCAGGACCTATTGAAAGTGGGTTTTGAGGGTCATTATCTCTCCTTCAACTTAAAGAAGAAAGGTCTTGGCAATCTGCTGACCCTTCCCTCCTTTTGGTGAAGGCGGTTCGTGACACTCAGAATGTCTTTGATCATATGAATCATTATTTCAGATTGGGAATCCATGGTGAGTCAATCTACTACAACCCATACCACATTTTTTTGTATATTTTTAGAAGACCCATGAAATAACCCTAGTGACATTATCCCATTCCACATGGGTATATTCAATGTTTTTATCATCACTTTGGAAATTTATATCTATTTTATTTATATTATTGACAAGAAAACTACCTTGAGATATACACTACAATATTATTTGTCATATTCTCACACCAGAAGTGTTCACTAAGAGAAGGGTTCATTTTAGTACATAAATTATGGTTATAGAAAGATGAGATATGTAATTTCCATAGAATCTCCCTATTTTTGACAACTGATGATGGAATCTAATTCATTGTTCCAAATTGAACTACACCATCATTATCAATGTAGAACTCATGTAGATTCCCTTCCTTTAAAACATTAAGCTTCATTTTTTAGCTCTAGATCATCCATGTGTTCCTCATTGAAAATCTATTAGATATACAGTTGTTAAATCATATAAGAAGAGCTAAATGTATTCCACTTGGTTTTTATTTTCAGATCCATCTTTAAAATTTCCATGAATATAGGGTTTTTCTAAATCCTCGTCATGGACAGAGTAGCTGGTTCATTTCCACAAAGATCATCTGCTGCATTGTTTCCCTTCCACATCTGATAGTGAATAGAGAAATTTTATTTCTTTACTAGCACTAACTATAATTAATGATACATATTAAACCTTGTTTTTAATAATATATATTATAAACATGTGATGAGTATATATGTCACACTTCTCAACATAGATTTAGTATCACTAGATTTTAATGGATTTTGTCATAAATGCTTGCTCTAGATCATGGAGTGGGTAATCCAGATTATGAATCTTTATCTTTCATGTTGCATAGGCTACAACTTAATCATTTTTAATTATTACACAATCCGCAACTTATTTTCAAATAATTAATTTATATCATCAAACCTTATCTGCTCATTTGAAGTGTGGGGACATGTGCTGTGATTAGAATCATTTAGAGATCCTTGATAAATTATTTACAATATTCCATCTAGTATTTCATTACACATTTCCATGTAATGTAAGTTTTTAGGTTTGAAAATGTTTGTAAATTCCTAAAATAACATTAGTAATACCTAGCTAATCCCCGAATACTATGTATCTATGTTCCAAATGTTGGTATTGGAAACTCATCAACTTTCATTTTTTATATGGGTCCACAAATATCCCCTTAGTGATAACACTCCCATATAATGATACATCCTTCATCCATAAATCAAATTTACTATACTTTTCATATAGTTTCTAACATAAAAAATTAATTATCATTGCATTCAAATTATCCTCATGTTACTACCTTATCTTATGGTATATCCAAATATCATTGATAAAAGTAAACTTTTTTTTAGGGAAATATGTAAAGACTCTGTTAATTACTTCCCTAAAAATTTTTGGAGCATTAGTGAGTTTAATGGGTTACGCTATGAACTAATAGTGTCCATACCTCATTATAAAGGAATTCATGGGAATATCTTCCTTCTTCAACATTAATTTGGGATATCCCTACTATTGGTCCACCTTAGATTAATTATTTTCCCCATATATTTTATCACAAAATTCATTTGTATTTTTAGGAGAAACTAGTTTTTTATCATTGTTTTTTAGCCTAAAAATATTTATGCATTGTAGCCTTATTCCATCCTTCTTCTTCACAGAGAGGACGAGGTCACCCCACATTGAAACACTCATTTTCATTAAATCCAATTATAGGTTGTAATATTACAACTACTTTGGTTCATCAAACTCAATAGTGGTCATTCAACAAGTATTCCTTGATATAGGCAAAGATAAATGAATATGTTCAATCTAGAACTCAATATCTCATTCAAGAGGAACATCGAGAATATTTTTGTGGAAAAATTAGTATCAACTCTCATAATGGGAATATCATCGAGAATGATTCTTACCTTTGTATATATCTTTTGAGATATATATTTTTTCTCATATTGAAATAATATCAAAAATTTAGATAATGATACTAATGGAGATTTGTCCTCCTAAATACACTTTCACAAAATTAGAGTATTCCCTGGGGTGTGAAGTGTGATTTCCATTTATGGATTATTTATTTTGAATATATATTTCTATAGACAATACATTCCTAATATAATATCAAACTAAAAAAATGTAAAAAATTAATATTTTAGAGGGTTCAATCTAAAAATAATAACTTGGGATTAGTTATTTAATTTTGAAGATATAATTGAACCATTTTATCTTCTAAAATATAACATAACCTAAATATTTTGAGGTGGTGTTTAAATAGTTCTAATAAACTTTTATGATGTTAAATAATGCGTATAACTAGAATAATTTAGTATATTCTTTATTCTTGATTGAATAAACACTTGACCAATATACACATCATCATTAGGCTCCACCTCAGTAGTAGTGAAAAAATATAACCTTCCTTGTTACCATATTTGTAGTTGTTGATTTCCTATTACAACCCTTTGAACTAGTGATTGGCTTGGATAATTCCCATTTACATTAATTTTAAACACTACACAACAAAATGACTATTTTTATGAACCTACCTTACTTTTTCCACATTAGTGGGATTATTTGAATCTTTTAAGGAACATATAGTTTGATGATACACTCTTACACATAAAAAGCTTCTCCTGGTACCCATTTTTCATTTTCAAATATTATTTTTTATCAATTTTGAAAAGAGGTAATACAGGTTTCCATTTCATCATGATATGTTTCTATTGATCCTCACATATAAAACTATATTTCTCACTTTTTTTCTCTATGCCCATGATACCACTAATAGTCTCTGATCTCAATTTTATCCTTAAGGGAACAACATAAATTCCCCTAATAGATGTCATGTTCTCAAAGCTCCCAAAAAATCATAAACTCATCTTTAGTATTCTATAATTGAGACCGCCATTGATTATACTATTCATGATAAGGAAATAGTCGTATCTAGAAATCCTTCTAATATTCACTTATTATGAAAAAATCAAATCATCTTCCTTTTCATTAGTTTGATAAACACCATTTATATCATTACACCATGTGTTAAGGTAAAATATATATTTGAAATTATATGGAATCAGTTTCTTCCATAGATATTTTTTTCATGATTTGTTCTCACACTTGGCCAGCTTCCCCCTTAAAATGTCCGACCCATAATTAAACATTGTTTTCCTCTGAGCACTGGATGATATAGAAAAAAATATTAGTGGAAATAATCTATTATTATTTAATTAGGGGACCTAATGATCATAAAAATATAATAGTCCCTTTTTACATAAATTATTTGACTATAATATTGTCTTTTTGGAGAAGGATGGAATTTAGGTTATTCAAGTTATTATTTGTAACTTGATCATGTTGTGCATGTTATTTCATGATGTTTTTTAAGCTGTTCTCATAATATATGGTATTTCATTAACAAAGTACTCAATTTGTTTACAAAATTAATTTTTGGCACATGTTCTCCAATATTCCACTATTTACTGTGGGTAAATATATAATTAGTGGTCTTGAATACATAGATAATAATAACAATAAAAGAACACTGTGAACGTAAGGATAAAATTTCCAATGAAATGGTTATCCTATATTATGATTCTCCAAGATACAATCTTGGATATTCATGGTGATAAGATTATCTTGAGAGTTATTACTCATGATTTATTATACTAGTCACAAAAATTAAGTAGACCGTCCACTCTTACAAATAATAGAAACTATATCCTTTCATACATATTATTACACTATTTTAAGTATGATTAACCATAAAATACAATTGAAGGATCATAATGTATAGTTTCAATAGAATAATATATATATAATATGATATGCTGAAACCAAAATACTGTAATATTTTATTTATAATACATAACTATTCCATACATATTCATAGGATAACCTATGGAATATATTCAAAAAAATCAAGAGTTAAAAATCACACCAGGGGAATAATGGACTCGCTTGTCATTGATTGAAGTTGTATGCATCCCAAATTAATTACCCATTCTTATAACATTAGTATAACATAAGATCGGGGTCGATCCACAGGGGACTATGGCATGCATGAATTTAATTGAATTAATACTTAATTAGGAGAAGTATGCAGAATTTAGAATACATTGGGTTGATTTTTGGTTTTGATTAACACTAAATTATTTTATGTTGAAGAAAAGAATAACAATTTTAAAGAAAACAATGGGTAAATTTAAAGATTTTTAAAACTGGAATAAAAGATGTGTTGGGGTTGTGGTGATTAAGGAGGTCTTATGAAGATTGTTTAAATGGTTGTGTTGTTCATAATAATTCAATCATTCTGGATTTCATTTTGTTACCAGATTTCTTTGGTCTGGTTCCTCTTGTTTGGAATTAGAGTAGTTGACTCCTTGGTCCGGTAGTTAGTGTTCTTAATTCTTTATTAAGTTCATTCCATTATTTGAATCGGTGAAATCCTTCCAATGGTCATGTATGTTTTCACCATTACTTTTCTTTTGTATCGCTGAGAATTCTTCCCTTGATCCGGCTCAGAATTCTCAGTTATATTTAACAGTGGGTTAAGAAGAGTAAGATGAATTACAATGATCAAACACAACTATATAAAACAACATAAAAATTTAGATCTCTTCATCCACAACCCCAACATGAGGGGTTTAGTTACACATAAAAAGTGGGAGAGAAACGACACAAGTGTTACCTGACAGATTCATTGTGTAAGCGTTGAGGTAGGGTGTTGGAAGGTGGAATGGTGGAACTATGTCCCCACAGTGGCTCAGGAATGTTCGAAACAGAGCTTCTTCTCTCCTCCAATTGTTTCAAACTCCCAAATCCATAGGCCAAGGCCTCTTTTTAAAGAAAAATAAATTACACGACGTGTATAGAAAGTACACGTCGTGTACTTTTCCTCAACGCGCTTTGGCGCCAATTTCTCCACTGGCAGGTGGCCTAACACGCCGTCTTTGACTGTTGAACACGGCCCCGCATGGTGGTTGGGTGTACACAACATGTAGAGCCGACATACACGGCATGTAGTATCATAAGTTTGGCCACCAGATCCTTCTAGAATAGGAGACACGACATGTAGCAATGAAACATGCCATGTCTCCTTCAACGGCCACATGAGCATGTAGACATTTCTCAGCAACCACCACTACTAGAATGTAGTACATGGCGTGTAATGCTGCCTCACACGGCATGTATCCTTTTCCTGGTGACATGGGCATGTACTCCCTCCTTTGGTCCGTGTCCCTGTCTGGATGTACACGACATGTATAAAAGTAAATGCCATATAGTTTCAAAATTTTCACAGACTTCCCTTGATTCATGTATTTAGCCAGAAAGCTCATGAATGTAAACAAAATCACCAAAGTCAAAGAATATGTTCATAAAACAACATATATTTGTTGAAAACGTGTTTTTATCTTCAATTATATATATGGAAATGTATACACAAATTGGGTGAATCAATTTCCCTCACACTTAGTCGTTTTTTTTCCCTCAAGCAAAATCTCAACATCTAATTAAAAGAGCATATACATTTAAACGGAAGGCATTCAATTAATCAAAAGTATAAATGATAGCGTCACTGAGGAAAAATTCTAAAAGGCACAAACAAATTCAATTCATAAGAGATTAAAATCATGCCTGATATATAATTCAATTAACTATTCTCACCCTCTTCCGACAAATTATTAAACCTTTAAAAAATAACCATGTCACTTGATGATTTACCTTACCATTTAAAATCACACTCCACACTCAAGATATTTTTATTCAAAGTTATGCTCAATATAAGGTATATACACTCTATACATAGGTTTATAAGATATCTTGTTCTCTACTTCAGAATAATTGAATTACAAAAATAATAAGGGCTTTAATAATAAGGTTCAGATGTCTCTGTGGCTAAGGGTTGGTAGGTTCAGATGAAAAATAAATTTTGAGGCTTGAAAAAGGAAGGCTAATTCCTTTAAACATGATTTCATGATATTCAAAGTAAAGCTCACCAAAAAATGCTTCCATCACATGCTCAGTCAAATGCTTTTGTAATCATCACCATCGTATCCCTTAAGCAAGTAGGGTTCATGAGAAAATAAGCATAAGGTCCTTTTTTTGAATAAGGGAAACACTTATGAATACAGTGAATAAATGTTTGGAACCCTTTCTTCCCCAAATAATCAAGAGGTACTTCCCCACACATCATTTCATGCATGTGGAAAAAAATATGCCATATATTTCCAACTCCCTCTTTAATGCTCAAATGAATAATCATGCAAAGTTTTAAAAATAAGTAGGGTAAGAAGGGAAATAAGCTTGTAACGTGGCTTCCTATAAAAGTTGTTCATGGATTCTATGGGATTATAGAAGATTAAATGTAGGGTAGGTCTCAAGATAAAGGGGTGAAAACAATATAGTGCCTCAATCATGTTAAAGTAATTCAAAAAATTCTTCATGTTTCGAAAAGGAAAACATGCAAATTCTGGTAGAGATGTACATCCTATCAATCTCTCAAGAAAAAGGGTATTAGAAAAGAAATATGAAAAAGGGTTTAGAATAATTCTCCTGAGTGGAAAAGTAAAAAAGGGAAAATCGCATCATGACATACATATAAATCATTAGCCTAATCAATGTAATTTAATCAAGGATGAAAAGTTGCAATTGAAACTATATCAACAATCATTTTAAAATACTTAAAAACTAAAATAAGCATGGAACCTTTCCAAAAGTCCCTACTGATAACTATATCATTTATAAGAATGATTAACCAAAATTTCATTACATTTTCAAATATAGAATCTAATACGGATGTCTCTTAGACTAGTTTAAGGGAAAAGACCATGGTGAAAGAGTTAGATGCTCCCCCACACTTAAGACTACACATGGTATACCAAGTGAAATATCAAGGGAAAGGGTGGGAAAGGGAAAGATATGGGGGACAAAATGAGGGAAATCAGTGGAAGAAGTGAATCCAAAAAGAAAAAAAATAAAAATGGAAAAATACTCCCCTCGTGAAAAGTGATGCCCAAGGCGCTCCAGGATACCTGTCAATGTCGAGGAAAAAGAAAACTAAAAACATGCATAATATCACATCACATAAAATGAAAAAAGAGATATATAAGATAAAGAAAAATTTCACTATCATGGGGTCACCTCAGTGGATGGCACATCGCGTACAGAATTGGCCGGTAGAGACATCGCATGAGGTGTGGAAGCGCGAGGCTCTAACTCTGCATCGGGAAGGGAAGCTGAAGAAGTAGGATCCACAGGTGCTAGACTCGGGATAGGAAGCCTAGAAGCAAGACCGGGCCTGGAAGAAGTGGTAGTAGTAGAGCTCATCGTAGTAATCAGAATGGAATCTGTGGCCTGTGCAGGAGATGGCGGTGGGGCAGCAGTAGAAGGGCCATGAACGAAGGTAGAGGCTAGTGGTTGAGGTAGTTCAACACCAAGATGCTGAGAAATATGCACCAACAGATGCTCCATCCAGTCCTAGTGGTCATCCAGATGAATCAAATGGTGTGAAATGGTGTCCTGGAGGATGATGATACAAACTAACTTCTGCTCCATCATGGCTAAGAGGAGGGAAAGAGTTAGATCGACCGAGGGTGCAGGGGTAGGTGGGATGGGGGATGGGATAGAAGAAGGAAGGGTAGAAGAAGTGGGGTCAGTATGAGGTGGGTGATGTGGAGATGCTGGAGGGGGTGGGGAAGGAGGAGCGGGGTAAGCAGTTGGGGCAGGCGGGTCAGCAGGTGGCGGAGCTCGAGCCTTAGCAAGGATGTAGGCACCCCCTGCTTTCGGACCAATCCCATGAGAATGAGCATGATGAAGTCCATCCGTTGGGGTGAACCTATCAAGTCATGAGGTAAAGAGGGCTCTAATACCCCTAAGTGGTGGGCAATATGGGTGGTGTAGAACCTGCCGTTCAGGTTGCCCTGACGGCCGGTAAACATGGAGTGGAAATAGGAGGTGGCAAGATAGGGGAGGTCAAGGTAGTCGTGCCAGATGACACATGTAAGAATATCCATGTCGCAGCCGGTCACAACCCCCATATCCTCATGGAGGGGGAAAAGGGTGGTGTTGAAGCCCTGGTGGGAAAAGAAAAGGACGAGGTCAGCTATAAGAGTGTTCTTCTGGGAAGTGGGGGAGTACCGGTGGTCAGGCCCAGCGATCTCCTGCCACATGGCAATGAGGTCAGAGTGCTCAGGCCGGATCAAGGTAGAAATTGGTGGTGGGGTGATAGGATGGGGGTAGAAGCTGCACCCTCATCCAAACTCTGTCATCGTAAGAGAAAAACGTCGGCCGCCTAGCCGGAATCGAACTACGGGTACCACATCTTCAGGTGTCTCTCGGTACTCCGCTCCATCGAACTAAAACGAGGATGCAAACTCCAAAAATAAATCACGGAACACATGACTGCTGACCTAGAATATATTGAGGAGTGAGGTGTGACCGAGAATTACCTCCAACTCCTCCCATATACCGCGCTGCTAAGGAACGCTGCTGTCGAGGTACCGACCACTCAATGGTATCAGACGATGAGAGAAGCGTCGGAATCTGTCATATGTGAGGTCGGTGACCGGGAATACCATGCAGGGATAGGGAGCACAAGCAGGTCCCGGCCCAGGTGCATGTGCAGCAGCAGCAGTTGGCTCTGTGTGTGGATCTACCGAAGTAGGGGGTGGCTCGGAGGAAGGTGTTCTCGAAGAGGGACCAACTGCTGAGGACGATAGCACAGGGAAAGTGGCAGCTGGTGTAGCAGAAGTAGGCCCAGCCTCATCTGATGTAGTGAGTGGCGGCAGAATGGCCAATGGAGGGAGCTCAAAGACCAGAGCATTAGGGTCCGGCTACATAGGTGGTCGGAGTCGGATCCGACGATAGCTAGGCCTCTCGCCCTTGGTGGTGGAGGCTGGCCACTTCCCGCGGGAAGGATCGTGATTTTCCATATTCTGAAATAGAATGAAAAAGAAAAAAAACAAAAGAAAAAGAAAAAGGAAGAAAATAAAACAATGAAAATGTGACAAAATTGAAAAATAAAAGTACACGTCATGTACTCCAGAGTACACGGCGTGTAGTCAGAATATAGATTATCCCGTGTTCTCTGGACAGACACGCCCAGGGTGGTAAACAGACCATGGAAAAGTACAAATCATGTTCCGAACATACACATCGTGTTCACTCAAAGTGTATGTGGTCATGTGGTACAAATGATATGTCCGTGTTGTTATCAGTTTAAAGAAAACAATACACACCGTGTAGGTATGAGACACGGCATGTACTTCACACAAAGAACATGGTCATGTAGGGGGTGAGACATGGGCTAGAAAAGATATAAAGGACACGGTGTGTACCACACAGACACGCCGTGGTCTGGAACCTGGGGTGATAGGCTGTGTTAAATGCCACACATGGAAGGGACAAGAGAAATGGTCTACATGGCGTGTACCAAACACACACGTCATGTATATAAACATGGTGTGTGAGGCTGTATACAAAAGGGCTCTCGGGCATGACGAGGAAAATGATACGGTGTGAACTGAACATACACACCATTTCCATTCAAATTTCGAATTATTTTGTGTGTGGCTGTGTACAGAAGTACACGGCGTGTGTTCTTCATTTCATGGTCGTGTACATGCGGAAACCGAATGGTCGGAAGATCTGATAAACAACCTAAACGATTCTAAAAACTTGAAATAGAGGGTGTATAATGGTGTACCTAGATCGAGGATCACAATGTGAGAAAAATCAGAACGTGAAACGCCCCAAATCAATGGATCTAGAAAAGGGGGGGGGGTCGGGTGGTGTTTGGGAGAAGAAACGGGAAGAAAGAGGAAATGGGGCGGCCGTGCGGCATGGCCTCAAGCTGGGTGGACCGTAGCTTTATATAGCCGTGTTACACATTGTGTATGTTTGGTACACACCGTGTCTTCTGATTTTTTTTTCTTTTTTTAGAAAACAACATATATAAATAAATATAATTATTATAGTAAACTATATAATAATTATTAATAAGTAAAATAAAATAGATATATCTACAAATTATATTATATATAAACCAATACACGATGTATATTGGGAAATACATTCCGTATATTTTATAATGACAATAATATTAGTACAACCTTTGGTCTGGTGCTTGGTGTGGGATTCGAACCGGCGATCGGTTGTTCCGAATGGACACCCTCAACCACTGGAGAAAAGGTTGTTATGCTGTTCATATTTATTATATATATATATTTATTCTATACGGCCTATACACACGGAAATAAAGAAAAGCACGACATGTGGTTTTTATTTAGGAAAGGATGGGGGTGAAGCAGGGAGATTAGCGTGATTCGAAACCGGGCCTTTTGAATCTGGTGCTGAGACATTTTCAATCAGCCAACTTCACCCGCATGTAATTTCTTATTTTAAAAATGATTTTAATTTATATTTGAAAAATCATGGCACACACGGCTTATATCGGAGTACAAATCATGTGGTTTTGTTAAAAGAAAAAATGATGGAAATGGGACGGTTGTTTGGATTCGAACCCGATCCTTTTGGAATCGGGGTATGATTCTAGCCAACCAGCCCATCCCCATCATGGGTTTTCATAAACATGTATATATATATATATATATGAAAAATACCACACACGCCGTGTAAATAAAAGGAGGAAGCCCGTGCCGAAGGTAGGTCAGGAGGATTCGAACCGGGGACGGTTTTGAATAAACTCCAGTGACCATGCCATCGGCACCGGCATCATCCCGGGTTATTTATTTGTTATTCTATAAATTTATAATATTAATATTAAAAATTAAAAAGATAAGTACATGCCGTGTATATAAGTGGGACACGGCCTGTATCCTCTGGGTTGCCTCCCAGTATGCGCCTTTGTTTTAGGTCGTTAGCTCGACCTACTTACCTTTCTTACGTGAGGTGTATGGTGGACAATGTTCCCACCAAGTTGTCTGTAGGATGGTAAGATTTCAACCACTGCCAGTTTACCTTGAATGGTTGACCATCTTCTCTAGAAATTTCTACCACTCCATGATGGAATACGCGGACAATGTGGAATGGTCCCGACCAGCGTGACTTTAACTTCCCTGGAAATATGCGAAGACGAGAATTAAAGAGAATTACCTGATCACCGTGTTGGAAATATTTTCGTTATATCATCCGATCGTGAATGGCTCTTGTCCTCTCCTTGTACAACATGGCGTTCTCGTATGCCTCTAATCGGATCTCATCTAGTTCCGATAGTTGGAACTTCCATTTCTCTTCAGCTGCCTTCAAATCAAAATTTAGGGCTTTGATGGCCCAGTAGGATTTGTGTTCCAATTCTACAGGAAAATGGAAGGGATTTCCATAGACGAGGCGGAATGGGGACATTCCCAATGGTGTTTGAAAAGAAGGCTGATATGCCCACAAGGCATCATCTAACTTCTTGGACCAGTCCTTCCGTGAAGTGTTCACTATTTTCTCCAGGATCTGCTTGAGCTCACAGTTAGAGAGCTCCACCTGTCCACTGGACTGGGGATGATGTGGTGTCCCCATCTGATGCTTTACTCCATACATTGACAGTATTCCTCTCATCAGTGTGTTGTCGAAGTGGGTCCCTCTATCACTGATCAGTACTCGTGGAACTCATAACCTGCTAAAAATATTTTTCTTTAAGAAATTTATGACTACCTTTGCTATGTCGTGAGCTGTAGTAGTGGCTTACACCCATTTGGAGACGTAGTCAACGCAGACCAGGATTTAATTGTTCCCAAAAGATGGGGGAAAGGGACCCATGAAATCTATGCCCCAGACGTCAAAAATGTCGACCTCCAGGATGGGGTGCTGGGGCATCTCGGCTCTACGTCCCACATTACATATGCTCTAGCACTGATCACAACATGAAACAAATGCCCGGGTATCTCTATGCATGGTGGGACAGAAAAATCTAGACTACATGATCTTAGATATGGTACGGTCCGGCCCATGATGTACTCCTACTGGTGAGGCATGACAGAACTCCAGGACGCCGTGAACTTCATTCTCTGGGATGCAACGACGGATCACTCCATCTGCACAGGATCAGAATAGCAGAGGATCCTCCCAGAAGTACCTTTTCACATCAGAGAAAAATCGTTTCCTTTACTGGAAGGAGTCTTCAGGGTGAACAACACCTGTAACCAAAAAATTAGAGATATCAGCATACCATGGTCTAGGTGTTTCATTGATCTAAAAGAGGTGCTTATCAGGAAAATCCTCCCTGATCTCCTGATCTTCTTCCTTCTCAAAATGATGTAGCTCGAGGCAGGAGAGATGGTCAGCAGTGAAGTTCTCACACCCTTTATTATCTCGGATCTCAAGATTTAATTCTTGTAGGAGGAGTACCCAGTGGATCAATCGGGGCATCACATCTTTCTTATTGAGTAGGTACTTTAGTTCTGCATGGTCAGTATAAACAATAACTTTAGACAACACTAAGTAAGAACAAAACCTGTCAAATGCGAAAACAACTGCAAGAATCTCTTTTTCTATGGTGGTGTAGTTTATCTGTGCCTCATTGAGAGTTCTGCTGGCATAATAGATAGGTCAGAAAATCCGGTCAAGTCACTGGCCCAATACTGCTCCCACAGCGTAGTCGCTCGCATCGCACATCACCTCAAATTATTCCTCCCAGTTGGGAGAAATCATAACTGTAGCTTCCACCAGGCACTGCTTTAGATGCTCAAAAGATTTGACACATGTCTCATCGGACTCAAATATGACATCCTTGATTAGATGATTGGTGAGGGGCTGGGCTATTTTTGAGAAGTCGCGAACAAACCGCTTATAAAAACCTGCATGCCCCCAGAATCTGCAGATGGCGCAGACGGAAGTCGGTATAGGTAGTCGTGAAATGACTTCGATCATTGTCGGGTCCACCTCTCTCCCCTTCACTAAAATTCTGTGGCCAAGGACTATGCCACTTTGCACCATGAAATGACACTTTTCTTAGTTCAAGACTAGGTTAGTGTGCTCACATTGTTCCAAAACTATCTCTAGGTTTCGTAAACAAATGGTGAATGATTTTCCGTAAACTGAAAAATCCTCTATGAATACCTCCAGGATTCATTCCGCCATGTCATGGAAGATGGCCAGCATACAATGCTGGAAGGTGGCAGGGGCATTGCACATGCCTAAATACATCTTTCGATAAGCAATTTTTCTATAGGGTCAAGTGAATGTGCTTTTTTCCTGATCCTCTGGAGCAATGGGGATTTGGTTGTAACCGGAAAAACCATCAAGGAATCAATAGAAGTTGTGCCCTGCTAGTCTCTCTAGCATTTGATCCATGAATGGAAAGATGAAATGATCCTTTCTTGTGGCATCGTTTAGCTTTCGGTAATCCACACAGACTCGCCAGCTCGTGATAGTCCGTGTAGGGATGAGCTCGTTCTTTTGATTTGAAATCACAGTGATACCCCCCTTTTTGGGTACCACTTAGAGAGGAATCACCCTGGGATATCCGAGATGGGATAGATGATGCATGCATCCAATAATTTGATCACCTCTTTTTTACAAATTTCTTCATGGGAGGATTCAAGTGCCTTTGTGGTTACCGAGATTGTTTGGCACCTTCTTCTAGTAGCACCTTGTGAGTGAAAATGGTAGGGATGATGCCCTTCAGATCAGCGACTGTCCACCCAATAGCATGCTTTTACTGTTTGAGAACCTATAGAAGTGTATCTTCCTGCTCTTCTGATAGTTCTGCATTAAGTATAACAGGAAAAGATTGATTGGGTCCTAAATACCCATACTTGAGAGAAGATGGAAGAGCCTTCAGCTCGAGTTCAGGTGCCTTTAAAATCGAAGGCACAAGTGGTTGCACCTTGTCCCATTCTAAACCATCAAGAACAACTCTACGCTGCCAATAGTTTCCACCCTGGCCTTCTAAGAATTGCAAGTCTTCTGGAGCTTCTTCGAATTGAATATCTGTAATAGTTAAATTATTCGAAGTAAAAGAACATACCAGATCATCCCCTTTTTTGCTAAAATGATTAACCATGGTGGATACTACATAGCAGTCCTCATGCTCTGACAAAGAAGCATTTTTGACGGCCTTGAGTATGTTTTAGGAAACTCTTTCATCACCTACCTGAAAAATAAGCTCTCCTTGGTGCACATCGATCAGTAGCTTCCCAGTTGCCAAGAAAGGTCTTCCAAGTATAAGAGGTGCTTCCTTGTCATCCCCCATGTCGAGGATGATGAAATTAGTGGGGAGGATCTACCAACCCACCTTGACCAGTACGTCCTCCAGCAGTCCCTTCAGGTGTTCGATGGATCGATCAGCAAGTTGAAGGGCTACACGGGTAGGATTGAGCTCATTGACTACCAGCTTCTTGAAAACTCTGAGGGGCATGAGGTTTACACTGGCCCCTAAGTCGCATATGGCCTTCCCATACTCACAGGATCCAATAGTACAAGGAATGGTGAAACTATATGGATCTTGGAGTTTGTGAGGAATGGAATGTTGAACCACCGCAGATCACTTCTTTATTAGTGCTATAATTCCCAAATCCTCCATCTTCCTCTTGTTTGAGAGGATTTCCTTCATGAATTTGGTGTATGTTGGCATTTGTTTCAGGGCCTCCACAAATGTTATGTTGATGTGGATCTTTCTTAACACGTCCATAAATTTTCTTAACTGGTGTTCCAGATTCCTCTGCTTCAATCGCTATGGAAAGGGTAACGCGGGCTTGAATGGTTGGACTACCTCCTTTTCTTTATTTTGTAAAGCCTCCTTCTGCGGGATTTTGGCTGATGAGGGGTAGGTATTGGTACCTTTTTCATCAATTGTGGGTGTGGATGCACCTTTCTTTGCTGATTGGTTTTGTTGGAGCTCTTTTCCACTCCAGAGTATGATAGCATTGTCCTCCTCCCTTGGGTTATTTTCGGTGCTCCCCAGTAGTTTATCATGTTATCTCCCTGAATGTTGGTTTTCCAACTGACCAATCTGATTCTCCAAGCCTTGAATCAAAGATTCCTGATTCTAGAACCGAGTCTCAGTAGTAGATATGAATTTAGTCATCAGATCCTCTACCCTTGAGGTTTTCTCATACTGATGTGGTTGTTGAGCCGGTGGAGGAGGTGGCTGATGTGGCTGCTGTGGACGCGGGTTTTGATACCCTTGTTGCTGATAAGGACCCTGATGGGGTTGTTGCGGCCTTTAGTATTGGTTCTAGTATGGAGGTTGGTTGTAGCTGGGCGGTCGCTGGGGTGGAGGATTCTGCTATTGTTGGCCCCAGCCTGTGTTATGTTTATCTCGCCATGCCGAGTTCTGGTACTGCTGGTACTGGTTGGGCCCTCAATTTTGGGCAACATAACTCACCTCGCTCGTCGAAGGGCCTCCAGTCAAACATGGGCATTCTCCCATGATGTGGTTATCACCATAATCGATGCATACTGGATGGTTCATCGTATGAACTTGAGATTCTCCTTTGAGGTTCAATGTGTCGATTTTCTTGGACACCGCGTCCAACTGAGCAGCTAACATAGTGGTAGCGTCAATATTGTGCATACCTCGCTTTTGAGTCCCCCACTCGGAGTGCCACTAGAAGATGTTGGCTGACATGTATTCCAGTAGTTCGAATAGTTCTTCGAGGGATTTCCGCATCACAGTGCCTCCAGCAGCAACATCTACCATGGACTTGGTATTCGTGGTAAGTCCTCCGTAGAAGGTATGGACTTGCATCCAGAGTGGGAGTCCGTGGTGGGGGCATTTTCGTAACATTTCTTTGAAGAGTTCCCAAAAATTGTACAATGACTCGGAGTTGTGCTACTGGAAATTATGAATCTCATTCCGGAGTTTCGCCGTCTTCGATGGTGGAAAGTACTTGGACAGGAATGCCTGGGCTAGCTCCTCCCAGGTGAGGATAGATCATGGTGGAAGCCCCTTGATCCAGTCTTTTGCCTTGTCCCGTAGAAAAAATGGGAATATGTGAAGACGTATGGAATCTTCAGACACACCATGGTAACAAAACATGTCGCAGATCTCCATAATGTTGGAGAGATGGGCGTTCGGGTCTTCACTAGGTAGGCCTCTGAATTGGATAGTGTTCTGGATCAACTGCATGATAGCAGGCTTGACCTCGAAGTGCTGGTCCTGGACTGGAGGACGAACGATGCCAGTATCTGATCCATGGATTAACGGAAGATCATACTCCATAAGGGTACGTCTTGTAGGTTGTTGCTGAAGAGGTGGAGCTTGCATGAACTGCTCCTGAGGGGCAATGTATGGCCGTGGGAAGAGTTGATGCGACGGCTGTTGGTAATCCCTTGGGAGGAATTCCATGAATGCTCCAGGAGCCTGCTCCGGTAGGCCAGCAGCGGGAGGCTACTGATCCTGGTACTGATGCTCCACCGCAGAATCTACGGCTGATTCTCCCTCTTTCTTGTTTTCCATGGGTTGTGGTTGCTGGTTGTGAGTTTCTGTCCATGTACGCCGACAATGAATCAGGTTTCGTTCGATCTCTGAGTCAAGCAGAACTAATTCCGAAGACTCAGTGCTTCTGGATCGTGTAGGACCTCTAAACATACACTATAAGCTTCTGCACAATCACAATACAAATACCCGGAGTAATAAGATAAAAGTAAAAGATAAAATTTGAAATGGGATTAGAAAAGATATTTTTGAGAATTGTTTATTTTTATTTTCACTTAAATAAATTATTAACACAATTTAAATCTTATCACTAAAACCAAAGTTGTTCCCCGACAACGGTGCCAAAATTCGGTCTCGCTTGTCGTTGATTGAAGATTTATGAATCCAAAATTAATTACCCAATCTTAGAACATTAGTATAGAAAAAGATTGGGGTCGATCAACAGGGAACTATAGCGTGTGTGAATTTAATTGAGCTAATACTTAATTAGGTGAAGTATGCAAAATTTAGAATCGATTGGGTTGATTTTGGGTTTTGATTGACACTAAATTGTTTTACATTGAAGAAATGAATAACAGTTTTAAAGAAAACAATGGGAAAATTTAAAGAGTTTTAAAACAGGAAGAAAAGACATGTCGGGGCTGTGGTGATTAAATAGGTCTTATGGAGATTGTTTAAATGGTTGTTTTGTTCATAATAATTCAATCATTTTGGATTTCATTTTGTTACAAGATTTCATTGGTCCGGTTTCTCTTGTTTGGAATTAGAGCAGTTGAATCCTTGTTCCGGTAGTCAGTGTTCTTAATTCTTTTTTAAGTCCAGTCCATTATTTGAATCGGTGAAATCCTTCCAATGGTCATGGATGTTTTCACTGTTACTTTTCTTTTCTAGCGCTGAGAATTCTTCCCTTGGTTCGGCGCAAAATTCTCAGTTATATTTAACCGTGGGTTAAGAAGAGTAAGAGGAATTATAATGATCAAACACAACTATATAAAACAACATAAAAATTATGATCCCTTCATCCACAGCCCCTACACGAGCTGTTTAGTTACACATAGAATGTGGGAGAGAAACGACACACGTGTTACCTGATAGATTCATTGTGTAAGCATTGAGGTAGGGTGTTGGAAGGTGGAATACTGGAACTATGGCACCACAGTGTCTTAGGAATGGTAGAGACAGAGCTTCTTCTCTCCTAAAATGGTTTCTAACTCCCATATATGTAGGCCAAGGCATCTTTTTATAGAAAAATAATTTACACGGCTTGTATAGAAAGTACACGCCGTGTACTTTTCGTCAACGCACTTTGGCGCCAATTTCTCCACTGGCAGGTGGCCTAACACACCATATTTGACTGTTGAACATGGCGCCGACTAGTGGTTGGGTGTACATGGCATGTATACCCACTATAAACGGTGTGTATTATCATAAGTTTGGCCGCCAACCCCTTCTAGAATAGCAGACATGACGTGAAGCAATGAAACATGACGTGTCTCCTTCAACGGCCACATGGGCGTGTAGAATTTCCTCATCAACCACCGCTTCTAGAAAGTAGTACACGGCGTGTAATGCCACCTCACATGGAGTGTATCCTCTTCCTGGTGACATGGGATTGTAGTGCCTCCTTCGGTCCGTGTCCCTGTCTGGATGTACACGTTGTGTATAAAAGTACAGGCCATGTAGTTTCAAAATTTTCACAAACATCCCTTGAATCGTGTATTTATCCAGAAAGCTCTTGAAAGTAAACAGAATCACCAATTTCAAATAATATGTTCCTAAAACCACATATATTTGTTGAAAACATGTTTTTATCTTCAATTATATATATGGAAATGTATACAAAAATTGGGTGCATCAAATAAAAACAAAAATAAATCATAGCACATGAGATAAATTACAAAACATGATGATATAAAAATTGGTCGGGACATTAATAAATACATGGATTAAAATAATATATAACACAATATAATGTTCTATTGGATACATTGGGATTTCATAGATATATATAAAATCACATAAATAAGAGTCATGTCTCACTACCAAGACTATATTCAAATAGTGAACAATTTACAATAATGGAATTTGGTTTACTCATCAAAACATGATGTCACATGATAGTAAACATTACCTAATGAATTGGTGATATATCTAGGAACACCCAAAATAAAATTTTCATGAATATTCAGGCCATATAATGAATCAAACATATGAATAAATATAATGTTTACCCATTCAAATGAATGGTATTATAGTATTGACATATGGAATAAAAAATGGAAATATCATGATGATCTACAATAAGGAATTGATAAAAATAATACATTTAAATTAATGAGTAATATTATTTAAATATCATGAAAACTTATGTCAAAATATTGTAAAAAAATTTATAAATAGTTGTTAAGAATTTTTAAAAATGAGCCACTTTGGTGTTGTTAAAGAGAAAATATAAAAGAGTCATTAAGGAAAAAAATTTAATTGTCATCATAAAACTAGAAATTAAATATGGTATATTTTTTAAATAAAATTTTTAACTTTTAAAAAATATTGTTGTCTTTAAACATTTTATGTAGTGTACTTGAAAATTGGGAAGAAATTTGAATGTTAACTTTAATCAGGCTTGCTTACACGGAGGAGCTAAAAAGGGATCCTTATAAAATATGTATTTTCCCATCTGTGAAAGAATAATTGAGCTAGTTACAAGCCTTATAGAACATAAAAAAATAATTAAGGAGGATTACTTATGAATAATTAATAATTTTATTGGCCTAATGAGATAGAAATCACAAGTATAAGGATGAATGGGGGTTTAGAGAGAACCCCTTACCTTATGTCCAAAACTATAGCGACCCAGATATTTATCGAATATTAATTTTTTATTTCTATTAATATTTATGAATAAGATTTTATTTTTAAAATAACGGCGATTCTTTTGCCGATATTCTACTCAACACGCATCAACAGGTTTATTTGAAATCTTACGTCGCATAAAACATTGATTTATATCGAAAAATATTATAATAATGTTATTATTTTAAATGTTAGTTTATGCCAACAATTTGAATTGGTAGGAATAAATAGAACATATTATATTTTGATTAAAAAAATTTCTACAATGTTTCAAAATTTATGTAATAAAATTTAGGGGCTCAAAATTAGAATGAATCTAATTTTAAGAATAAATATTCTTATATTTTTAAAAGGTAGTTTTACCCCCATTTGACGGAGATCCATTTTTACATCTAGTTTTTATAACTTTTATAAGTTCCATTAGAAAAAAATAAACTTACTAGGAATATGTGTGACATAAAAAATTACATTGGATAATTATATTGGAATTTTATTGGAATGGTTATTTTTTAATGAATAGTGAAAAGACTACATTTTAAGTCAAAATTGTCTTTTCATCTAATTTATTTATATTGTTAGATTGTAATTTTAATTGGATTTAATGTTTAATTGGAATATATTTTTATCCTTTGTTGAAATTTTGTTTATTGGAAGTAATATCACTTTGAAATTGGATATAAACACATGTAATTCATTTTATTGTTTTTACTCATTAAAAACACGCTTTTTGGGTTCTGAAAATGTGATTTAATTTTAAATTAATTTCAGAAATTTAATTGTTTGGAAAATATAAAAATGGATTATATATTTTTATCAAGATTTCCAAATTCTCTAAATATGAACCTTTTATTTGAATATATTATTAACAGAAAAATAAATAAATATTTTATTTACCATGTTTAATGGGTAAATCTATTAAATAAGGTTAAAACATATTTTAATATTATTAAACAACATTATCACATGTCCTAACCCTATTGGATGAGATATTGTAGACCATATGAATCCTTGGATTTATTTTAGGACTCTATCAAACCACTTTTGTGTGAAAATTAGTATTAATTACTTTTAATTTATTGTTAAGGAAAATATAACCAAAACATGTATCTTTTACTAAAACAATTTTTATATAAGGTTTTAAAAGGGATAGATTAGACAATAAATAATAATTAGAAAGATATAATTAATTCATACATCATGTTATTTTATTTATACTTATTATATATCTACTAAATAAATATATTTATAACACAATGATGATGTACTTATTAATTTATTAATGAATGATTTAAATAAACAAAACTATAAATATTAAAAAAAATATTTTAAAATATTTTATTCCAGACATGAATTTTATGAACGATTATTAATTTTTATATGGGTTTTAATGATGTTTTTAGATAGAATCATGTTTTTAGGGATTTTTACGAATTCATGATATGAATAGTATATAAAATGACATAAATGAGTTTTTAAACAAATACTTTTTTTTCAATGATTTAATTGTCCAAAAATCAAGGATTCAGAAAAATAAAATTGATAAGGCTTAAAATTTCATTAAATAACCAATTGAGGATCTATTGTCACTTTATAATAATTATATTAACTATACCATATGAATATACAAGAAGACATGGTCAGAGGTAAATTATTTAACCAAGGATTAAAGCTAAAATATACGGTTAAATTTATGACATAGACCTGTCTAAAACCAATTGGTAGAGAGTGTTGCAACCCAAAAACATCATATCACTGAAATAAATGCCTTTGGGACCATCTAAAAACGAAAATAATTTTATAATAAAATAATATTTCAATACCTTCCCAATGTGCCTCTCCTCTCTCTTATAAAAGAGCATTAACTCTTACCCTTAATAACATGTCTCAATACCCTTGTATCATCCAACATCTGCAAAAATAATCTCCTAATATATCAATATTCATCCTAGAATCCACACCATAGGTATAATGCAATTAAAAAATGCCTTTTTCTCAAATCAAAGGGAGTTACACGATTTAGAGGCAACGTCTTCTCTCAAATTATTTTATTTTATTTTCATTCTCCACTCGCTATTTTATTCTTATTTTTTGATTACATAACAAAAAAATTATCCTAAATATACTAATATTATGTTAATATTTGGATTATAACTACATATACACAAACCTTCATCTAACGGATATTGACATACGATTTCTGTGTATAGAGAACTACTACATCACGAAATGATTATTGTTCAATTATCTCCTACCACATCTCATGGTGGCTTGTATGATGGAACAATAATTGTATATGATTTATATTATATTTATATTATATTTATATTATATTTATATTATATATGTTATTCTGTTATTTTTATTTATGTAATACCATTATTCATTCCATAATGTGTAAATATGATAATTTCATTTGAGGAATAGCGGACTACATCCCCCTAAAAGTGATTTTACTCATTCATGACATAACATGAAACCTATAATGGATGGGGTCAATTAACTTATGTAACATATATAAAATATGATATTATACTGGAATTATAATATAAAAATGTATCATTTAGTTTTCATTCCCTTAAATATGAAAATGTAATGAATGTAGAGTTCATACATAGATATGGATTAGCGTATCCATGAACGTTGTATTTCATTTCTTATCTCCAAATGTTATGAAATATTATAAATAAAAATATAATGGATCTAAATTCATATATAATTTATATATATGATACAGAAATCATAAATATCATTACGGAGATAATTGAATTTTGACCACATGGACAATTTGTAATTATAACAGGAACTTTTTTGACTCAAGTACCGATTATCAAAAAAATGATAGATATTAACGTAAATAATTATGTAATGTTTAAAACATGGTAATCAGTGATATAAAATAAATAATAAACATGAAAGATGTTCTGGGTCAATTATAAATTTACTTATGTATATTATTCAGGAAGTACAAGGAACTTACGTGATGAGTCAGACTCAAGGTAATAGACTTCATCTAAAACATCATTCATTGAGTAATATTTTTATATATACACGAATTTATTTTTTTATGGTTTATAAACAAATTTTATATTTAATTTCATTCAATTTGAATCTTTTTTCTAGGTGGTATTTTACTAGACGTCAAAACTAATCTCTTCTTTTAATGTACGTGATGACAAAGACCATTCAACTACTATGAGTATTATTTGATATACGGATTCCGTAACACCGTAATGTTTTTAAAAAAGAAAATAAATACCAAATACCCTTTTTATGTATTTTGGTATTTAAAATGGTTTTTTGATAGTATTTATTATTTCAATATCTTTATATGTAATATTGTGATTAGTATGTTAAAATTTAATCACTCCTTTTTTCTTGTTTTATGCGTTCTGATTTTGTTATGGTTCATGGGAATTATTTATGTATATGGGTGGTTCTGTGATAAACCAAGGGTGGGTGAGACCAAGATATCTCTTCAATTCCTTGTGTAACATGATAGAGATAAATTTTAATGTCTCTCCTAAGATATTTATGGAATATTCTTTGTTGGGAATTCCAAACCTTATTCCCTATATATATATGAAAGATACAATGTATGTGTGTTATGGATGATACAAGTTACCTTTATGATTAATGATTTATATGTGTTATTCAAAAATCTTATGATTTCATGAGGTATGTAAAAGAGATTTTGTTTTCGGAGGGAGAAGAGTGATTTCATTGATTATATGTTTTGAGGGGATAATGTTTTCTTTAATTGTTTGATGACACTTACATAGATTTTTAAGCTCATACCATGTTTTAGATATTTTTTTCGTTGTGTATATAGAAGGTATAGATAAAGTAACAATTCCAGAATATTTATATCAAAAAAATAATTCATTTTTTATTTAATGAGTTTTTTTTTTGAAAAAATCGGATATAGTAGAAGTGTATAATTTTTAATATTTGAGATGTAGTGTAATTGTTATGGCCTAATTATATTAAACTCAAAACCAGAAAAGATACATAATGTGAATTATTTATTTCACATGAGATTACAAAATGTTTTATGGATGGTTCCTTATATTTGGTATAATAGGTCAGATTATAAATTAGTAAGAGTTATGATTTTGTTAAATTAATATCCATAAATTATTTTTAATTGATGGTAAGACTGAAATGATGTAGAATTTGATGATAATCATGTTGCTTTGCTTAATATTTTTATGTGTTATAAGGGTTTTCCATAGAGGAAACATGGAAAATATGATGGGAAGATATCAAGAGGGAAACAACATTCAAAATCAAAAAACTGAGATGGTCAGAATCAGAACTGTACTGTTTGTTTTAATGATGGAACAATTGACTCATTCTATATATATTGGTTGTATCAATGCATGGGTTTAGATAGATCAACAATAAAGGAACATTTTAGTAGAGGAGAATTTCATGAGGCAACACAACCATCATTCAGATGTTCTTCTGACACTATTCTAGCTGGATGGTGGATTAAAACACTGTAAAAAAATTTCGATGTCATGGGGTGTTCAGATCATCAAAATGTTAGTCTTGTTGTTTTTTGTTCTGATGGTGAAGATGGTCAGTGGTTTGGTATTGTTACAAATATGAAGGATAGTGAGGATATTGATGTTGTTTATTGCGATGAATTCAAATGTATGTTTTTTATAAAATATGTTTCTAAGGAGGTTTGACATAGGATGGGAGAACAATTACAAGAATTCATGTAGGAGGATGAATAAGTGGATGCTTATGAAGAAAAATTCACTCGACTGGAAAGGATTTCTCTAAAAAAATTTAAATCTTGATAATAAATGAAATCATTTAACTCATGATTAAATCCATATTATCTAAGGGAGTTACCTTCTTGTGAGATTAAAAGTTATGAAAATCTTTTTCGGTGTGTGGAGATAGTAGAAATGTTGTTTTTTGATGATCATATGTTCTTTCATAAACAATAATATAACAGGTTGATGTGGAAGATGGATGATAAGAACTCATAAAAAATGTATGATGGTAATAAACTTAAGTATATAGTTTTTGAAAATTGATATAAAAAGAAAACGTGGGATTTTCATTTTAATTTTGGTAAGTGATACCAATGTGGTAAAATGAGGCATTAGGCTCGTAATTACAATGAAAATGATCATGGTAATGGTAAGAAAATTATTATTTACAGTCTGTAAAATGATTTTAGTGTAATGAAATGGGTCATTATGAAAATGAGAGTCCAACTAAGAGCTCAACTGAGAAAAATAAACTAGACTACATTTAAAAACGGTTGGTGAAATCCTTTCAAACTAAATCAACAGATATTGGTCAATAAAATGAATTAGTGTCCGATACACTGTTTGTTTATTCAAATTATGCCAATGTATTGTTTGATTGAGGGTCTACAAATTCATTCATTTCAGAGAAATTTTCTTGTAGATTGGAAATTAAATATCAAGATATGAATCATGAACATGTGGTAAAAACAATTGGTGTAAATGTTGAGTCAAATAGAAATTATATGAACCGTTATGTAACTATGTGAACAAAGAATCTAGAAGCAAACCATATTGTTCATCCTTTACTAGAGTTTGATTTTATTCTGGGAATGGATTGGCTTTCTGTTATTCATTCTAAGATTAACAACATAGATAAAGGGGTTTCTTTTCAAAAATAATTTAATTTTGTGTACAATAATGAAGACCTATTTTCATAACATATAAGGTACAAGAGAAAATAGTAAAATATAGAAATAAATGATAACTTGGATGTATTGTTGAAAATAAAGGAACTGTTCAGAATAATGATGTGCAAGTGGTAAATGATTATCTTGATGTTTTTTCTGATGAGTTTTCTAGTATAATATCCAATCTGGAAGTTAAATATACTATTGACTTAGTTCTTGACGCCAATCTAATTTCACAACCCCCATATCAAATGTCTCTAATTGAACATTTAGAGTTAAAGATGTAGTTGCATGAGTCATTAGATAAAAATTTCATTCAACCTAGATCATCATCATGGGGTTTACATGTCTTGTTTGTTAAAAATAAATATGGTTCAATGATAATTTACATTGATTATATATCCTTGAATAATTTCACTGTTAATATAAAGTATCATTTTCCTGAAAATGAAGATTTGTTTGATCATATGTAGGGAGCTCAATATTTTTAGAAGATTGACTTCAGTTAAGTGTACCATCGATTGAAATTAAAGGCTGTAGAAATTATTATGTCTACATTTCATACAGGATATGGCCATTATGAATTTTTTGGATTTCATTTTGTGTTATCGAATGCATCTAGTATATTCATTGATCATATGAATATAAGATTCGTTGAATCATGGTTAGGTTTTTGGTTTAGATTATTGATTATATTTTGGTATATTCTAAAAGTGAAGAGGATCATGAAAGTAATTTAAGGGTTGTCTTTCAAATCATAAAAGAAAATAAACCGTATGGGAAATTTTGCAAGTGTGAGTTTTAGTTACAACAAATTTCATTCTATGGTAACATTGTCTCTAAATATGGCATAACTATTTATCCTTCTTAAACAAAAGATTCTAATGAATGGTCAAGACCTAGATATATTACCTAGATTTGTAGTTTTCTTGTTTTAGTGGGTTATTATAGAATTTTGTTGAATATTTTGCACGGTTATCAATCCCACTAACTAAGTTAACTCAAATAAGTGTTATGTTCATCTGGAAAAAATAATTTGAGGAATTTTTTCATGAATTAAAAATGAGATTGGTGAATTATTTAGTATTGGAATTACCTTCCAGAAATGTTTAGTTTGTTATATATTGTTATTCTTTGTTAAAAGGAATAGCTTGTGTCATAATGTAGAATGGTCAGGTAATTGCTTATGCTTGATGTTAGTTGAATCTTAATGAGTTCAATTACCCTACACATTATTTTGAAATTATCTTCACTTTTTTTCATTAAAAATTTAGAGTCATCATTTTTATTTCATAAACTGTGCAATATATACCGAACAATAATTTTTGAAGTCTATATTCACATTGAATGAATTAATCATGAGACCGAAGAGTTGGATATAATTAATCAAGGATTTTAATTACACGATACATTTCCACTTGGGAATGGAAAATAATGTGGATGAAGCTTTGAGTTGAAAGATTAATGCTACAATAACCATGCAACATTTGGAATGAGATCTTTTGGTTTTTTTTTGATAAATTTTGGATTGGAAGTTTTTTATGTAGGGAATTACTCTGTTATGTTTCAGGTCGATGTGAAATCATCGTGGTCATACAAAATTAATCTAGCATATAAACAATATAGAGAGATGTTTGAAAATGTTTAGTTGGTTCAGAAGGGTATGTTACATTAATTTTACATTGATAATGATTGTGTTTTAAGGTTTGGAAAAAGGCTATTTTTTCATTGTGATTCAGATTTCAAGAAAGAGTTATTATATGAACCTCATAGTTCTCCATTTTTATTTCATCCTAGAAGAACTGACATTTACAGCGGTCTTTGGGGGCATTACTAGTGGGAAGGTATGAAAAGAGATATTAATGACATTACTATGAATTGTTTGACTTTTCAACAGATTAAAGAAGAATGACAGTTACCGAACAGGATGCTTCAACCATTTCTAGTTCCAGTGTGGAAATGGGTAATTTTGTCCATGGATTTCATATTCATATTACCAAAACATTCTTGGGGTAATAATGAAATCTATGTTATTGTTGATCGACTGAATAAATTCGCTAATTTTCATACTATTATAGATACTATGTCTCTAGATCAATTTTATCAATTGTATATTAAAGAGACAGTCAAGTTATATGGAGTTACACTCACCATTGTATATGATAGGGATCCAAGGTACCCTTATAACATTTGGAAGGGCCTTCAAAAGTCATTGGGAACTGAATTAAATTTAAGCACAACTTTTCATCCTCAATCAGATGGATAGTCAGAACGAACAATATAGAAATTTAAAGATATGATATGTTATTCATTAATTTATTAAAAGGGGTTTTGGGAGAAAAATATTTCTTTGGATGATTTTTCTTATAATAAAAGTTATCATTATATTATACACATGGAACCATTTGAAGAATTAAATCAAATGCGGTGTAGAACACTAGATTTTTTTCGGATGAAGTATGTGAAATGATGTTGATGTGACCTGAATTTGTATAAGGGATGGGAGAAATTTTGCAATAGATTTAGAAGAAAATGAGAATAAATCAGAGTAAGTATAAATGTTATGAGGATAACCGGAAGAAAAATATTTCTTTCGAGGTTGGTTGTCATGTATTTCTCAACGTTTCTCTATGGAAACTTGTGATACACTTTAGAATGAAAGGAAATATACCACTGCATATCATTGGCCCCCATGAAATCCTGGAGAACGTTGGATCAGTATCCTATAGAGTGGCATTAAATCCAAATTTATCCATGTTACAATTTTTTTTTCACGTTTCAATGTTAACAAAGTATATACTGGATCCATCTCATGTTTTCAGTCTGGAGGTAGTTTAGTTGAGAGAGAATCTATCTTATGAGGAACAACCAGTCCAGATTATTGACCACCGAGAGAATGTGTTGTGAAAAAAGGTATTCCATCAGGTAAAGGTTTCGTAAAAAAACCATATGGTTGAAGGGGAATCATGGTAATCTTAGAATTATATGAGGTATAAATACCCCCACTTATTTGATAAGGTAATAGAATTCTGGGGATGCAATTTTCAAAATGGGGGACGGATGTAACAACCTAGGTATTTATAGAATAATACTTTTCCATTTATATTAATATTTATGAATAATAAATTAATTTCACAACAATGGGGATGCTTTGTTTGAGAGTGGAATCAACACACAACAATGGTCTTCATTGAAATCATACGTTTTACAAAACATTGATTTATACCAAAAAATAATATAATAATAATATTATTTTAAATAGTAGTTAATGCATAACTATTTTATTGGATGAAATAAAAATTACTAACCATAATAAGATTAAACATGTTTTTTTAAATGTTTTTACATTTATCAAATATAATTTATAGGCTTATAATGCAAATGAATCCAATGTTTACCATAAATACTCTAATATTTTTTAAAAGATAATTTCACCACCATTTGATGGAAAAACCTTATTAAGTATAGATTTTATCACTTTAATATGTTATATTTGACAAGTTAAAATTATTCTTTAGAATAAGGTCATCAAAATTTATTTGCATATTTTTCTTGTATTTTTCGGATAAAGTTAATGTTTTAATGAATAATGAAATATACTGCATTTTAGGTCAAAACTGTCTTTTCATCTAATTTAATTTTATAGTTAGATTGTGCATTAAATTGGTTTTAAAGAGTAATTGGATTATAATTTTATCATTTAATCCAATTTCGGTCATTGGATGTAATTTTAAATTGAAATTCTATATAAGATCATGTAAATATTTTGGTATTTTTTACTTCTCAAAAAACCGCTTTTTTGTTTTGACGATTCGAATAAATTTCAAATTAAATTATAATATTTGTGTGTTTTGAATTAGAAAAATGTATTCCATATTTTTAATCAGGAGGTCCAAACTCTATAAATAGGTACATTTTATTTTTTTACATAATGAATACTAACTTCAGAAAATATTTTATTTACCATGGTGAAAAGGTTAATCTGGAAAATAAGGGTAAAAATAATATTTAATTAAAATTATGCTACTCTAAAACATGTCATAACCCTATTGGATGAGGTATTTCTGACATTGGTCATCCTTTTATTGATATTAGGACCCCATGGACCCACAAGTGATTGAAATCCAAAAAGATATCCTATATCATGTTATTTTATTTGTTAATTGTATCCATCATATATATATATATATGACACAATGTTGATTTAGTGATTACCTTATTAAATATGATTTAATTAAATGATATTATAAATATTAAATTAATTTTTTTAAAACATTTTATGTCATCCTTGAATTTAATTACTGTGTATAACTTTTATATTTGAATTAATTAATATTGTTCCAAAGAATCATGTTTTTATGGATTTTTAAAATGTCATGATATGAATAGTATATAAATTGACATAAATGAGTCTTTTTTTAATTAAAATTTTTATTAAATGATTTCATAGTCCTAAAAATATATGATTCCGCCAAATCACATATTTAAGGTTAAACATGTCATTAATAAACAACTTGAGGTTCGATTTCCATTCTCTATTAATTATATTAACCATATAGTATGAATATATAAGAAGACATGTAAAAGTTAAATTAGTTAACAAAGTGTTAAAGCTAAAAGATAAGGTTGAACTTTGACCTAGAATTTTCTAAAACCTATTGGTTGAGACAGTTTTGAACCAAAAATATGCAATATTTAAAATAAATGAATTTGGGACCACTTAAAACCTAATATAATTTTATGATATAATAATATTTTAATACCTTCCTAAAGTTCCCCTCCTCTATCTTATAAAAGGGAATCACTGCTAACCATTACTCACACATCTCAAGTCCCTTGGATTATCCACACAATTACCAAATAATCTCCAAAAACACCTATTTTATTCCTAGAATAATTACTTTAATCATACAACTATTTAAGAAAGCCGTTTTGATCAAATCAAATGGATTTAACCAATTTAGAGGTAAAGTATTCTCTCATATTCTTTTATTTTATTTTTCTTATCCACTCCCTATTTTATCCATATTATATGATTACATAACCGAACCAGTATACTCAAAATAAACAGTTGTTTTTATGTGATTTATTCAAACTACACTTACACATAGCTCTATCTAATGGATATGAACATACTATTTATGTGTACGGTGAACTAATGCCTCACAAAACAACGACTGTTTAATTATCTCGTACTACCTCTCCGGGTGGCCATTATGATGGAACTATATTTATGTAAGATATATAGTATATTTCTAATAGCCTTATTCTTATGTTACAATTATTAAAATATTACAATTTTGATTTCTATAATGTGTAAATATGATAATTTCATTTGGAGGTCTACGGACTATGACCTCCTCAAAGTGATATAAATTGTCACTTCCACAGATGGAACGTATAAGGTATAAGGTTAATAAACATATATAAAATATATAAAATATTATATTATACTTAATTATAATATTCATATGTTTCATTTAGCTGTTATTCTAATAAAAATGAAAAATAAATCAATGTAGCAATCATGTATATGTACGACATACCATCTCCATGAACGATGCATTTAAATTGTTATCTCTAAATGTTATAAACTATTATAAATACATATACAATGGATCTAAATATATATATAATGGATATATATGATACTTAAATCATGGGTATCATTTTGGAGATAACTGACTTTTAAACACTTGGACAATTTTTAATTATTACAATATCATTTATGACTCAAGTACCGAATATCAACAAAACGACTGAAATTAACATAAATAATTTTTTAATGTTTATAAAATGGTAATAAGTTATATTAAAATAATAATAAACTTGAAAAAGGTTATGAATCATGTATAAATAAACTTATTTTTTATTATCCCAGAAGAATAATGAACATACGTGATATGTCAAACTCAAGGTAAGGTACATCATCTCAATATCATTTCATTGAGGAATATTTTGATTTATATAATACTTTTTTTATATGGTATATAAAACCATTTTAGATTTAATTTCATTCAAATATAATGTCTTTTCTACAAGGCATTTTATTAAATGAAAAAAAAAATTTCGTTTTAACATATGCGACGACAATGATATTTCCACTATTGTGAGCATTATTTGATATATGCATTTCATAAAAAACTGTAATGTTTTTAAAAAATTCAATAAATACCAAATACCCATTTCATTTAATTTGTAATTGAAATGGATTTGAGAAATAATTGATTATTTCTATATATTGTGATGTTATATTGTGATTGGAATGTGGAAATCATATCTTTCCTTTTCACTTATTTTATGTGTTAAGATTATGTTATGGTTCTTGGGAATTGTTTATGTATACGGGTGGTTCCATGGTAAAATGAGGTTCGATGATCCCAAGTTAGATCACCAATTAATTGGGTCACATGATAGAGGTAAATGTTATTGTTTCTCCTAATATATTTAGGGAATATTATAAGGCCCCAGCCTTAAACCTTACTTAATCTTGAGTTATTACAAGATTACACGTTGAGGATCTTTTCGGGTATATAGTTTTAGAGAATTAGATCATAAAACATGCATTACATTCCACATATAAACAAAGTGGTTACATAATGATAGTATTCTTCTTTCCCATCAATGGAAACATATTTAAAATAAAACATGGATTCTTTCTTGACACTTCCTTGACACTATCATCATATCATGTACCTTTCCCTTGACCTGTGAAAAACATTCCAAAAAAACTTGGGATGAGCATAAAAAGCTCAGTAAGGGATATAAAAATATGTAAAAGAAACATGGGTACATATATACATAATAATGAAATCATACTTTACCCATAAAACATAATCACTTTAACATACCTCATCAAATCATGAATAAATCATAGAAATCATAAGACATAAAGGAATCTTGAGGCATTCATAACATGCTTACGTAGGGAGTAACCCTCTTGGTTAAATTTGGAATACCCATCATAGTATATTCCATAAATCTCTTTGTATAAACCTTAACATTTCACTCCTTCACGTTACCCAATGCGTTGGAGATCTATATCGGCTCACCCGCCCTTAGTTTATCACGGAACCACTCGTCTTCTTAATAATGCCCAAGAACCTCAACATAATCGTATCACATAAAACATGCATAAAGGGAACATAACATTTCCACCTTTCAATCACAAGATATCAATACAACACATTGATATAAAAACATTATGAAAACCATTTTCAATACCAAAATAAAAGAAAAGTAAAACATGGTATTTATTTTTCTTTTAAAAAAAGGTATGGCTTGTAGAGGAAGCCAAAACTCAAATAATGGTCATGGCGGCGGAGAATTTGTTGTCACCGCATACGTACGACAAAAACATTCCCTTTTTTCATTTAGTAAACTCTTCGTATAAAAAATATTCCTTTTGGATAAATGTAAAAGTCAAAGGGGTTTATACACCGTTATAAAAGAAGGTTTTGTATAAAACAAAATATGCCTCAATGAAAGGAGATTGAGACAAAGTCCCATACCTCGGGTCCGACTTGACTCGATCGTTCTTTAATCGCCTGAATAATAAACTTGAGTTAATTTTTACTTGTTTAAGAAACTTTTTCAAGTTCATTATTCCTTTTATATCACTTATTTCCATGTCATGAACACTATGTAATTATTTAAGTTAATAACGGTCGTTTTAACGATCATTGTACTTCAGTAAAAAATAAACCCTTTATAATTACATTTTGTTCATGTATCCATTATATCCAGAATTATAATAATTACGTATATATCATATATATCCAGTATATACATGCATTTATAATATTACATAATCATTTAGAGGTAAGAAATGAAATGCACCGTTCATGGAGACGGTAAGCCGTACGTATGCATGAACGCTACTTTCATTTCTATTTTGTATTTTATAGAATGGAATCATAATGATATAAAGGTATATTATAATTCCAGTATAATATCATATATAATATCATAGTTCCATCCTTTATACGTCCCACATATGGTATTTAATGAATCAAATCACTTTGAGGGGGCGGTAGTCCGTACTTCCTTAAATGAAGATATCGCGTTTACCCATAATGGAAACAATAATGGTATGACCAAAATGAAAAATACAGAAGCTTAAGGAAAACATAAACATATTATATATCATATATAAATATAGTGACATCTTAATAGCCACCTTTGAATGTGTTAAAAGAATGTTGAACAATCATCGTTTCGGGGGGCATAAATTCGCCATCCACGAAAACAGTATGTCCTTTAACCATTAGATGTATGTGTGTGTAATTGTAGCTCGAATAATTATTATAACAACATCCTAGTATATTGAGGATACTGGATTTGTTACAAAAGAAAATAATAAAAAGAGTTTAGGGGGTTGGAGAAGCAAAATCAAACAAAAGGACTCAAAAGAAGACATTACCTTAAAATCGGGTAACTCTCTTAGATTTGAGCTCAAAGGCTTCATTGGGAATATTTCTGCCCAAAGTGAGGCTTCAAGGAGTAAGAGAGGGATGTGGAGAGACAAAATGGTCAGGGGTTGGCCGAGCCAAAGGCTTTGGGAGTGTGGGTAAGGAGGTAGAGGTGGGGGCCTTTTATAAGAGGAGAGGAGGGGCACTCTTGGAAAGTAAAGAAAAGTCACTTCATTTTAAAATGGTATTCAGATTTAAGAGGTCCCACATTGATGTGTTTAGAGGATAAGGTGATAAGGGTTCTAAATCTGCCCATCCAATAGGTTTTGGCCATGTGTAGGTCTTATATTTTACATTATCTTTCCATTTTATTTAAATCGTTAAATAATGAGGTCATCGCTGCATCATCATGATGTCATAAATAATTTAATTTATTTAATGTCTAAAAATTATAAAAAAACTATCATGATTTATGAAATCTTTTTAGATTTCTAATGAATATTTATAGTCAAAAATATGACTTCTATAACCCCATGTAAAAATTATTTTAGTAAAACACCTCATGTGTGTGTCATTTTTACTTTAACATTTAATAAAAAGTTATTTATGTCATTTCCCAACCAAAGTGGCTCCATGGGGTCCCCAAGTTGACCCATGGCTTTTCTTGGTCGGCCATGACACATAAAATAAGGGTAGGACATGTTTCTAGGTCATTTTATTTTATTAAAACATTATTCTTACCTTAAACTACACTAATTACCTCTAATCACGATTAAGAACTTAAAAGTTACTATTCACCAAAAAATTATTTTAATCTCATTGAACCAAATTTTACTTCTTAATGACAACCATGTATGTCGGATTTTTGAAAATAAAATCACAGAAGTGGCAAAGTTTCATTTAAACGAAAAATCAGTTTCTTTAACTACCACTTAGTGGTTTCACTATTCATCAAAAATTGATGTTTTTCAGAAAGATACCAAGACTTCACCCTAAGCTATAATTGATATTCCGAATTCAAAAATGATTCCTATTTTACAAAATTCAAAACATGTATGTTGCATTAATTAATTTAATAACTAATTCCCACTGTCATGACAAATAGCGTGTTTTTATGAAACAATAAGTATCAAAAGATTGACACTAGTTTAAGTCCAATTTCAAAGTGAAATTGATTCCAATGACCACCATTGGTTAGAATGGTAAAAATATATTCTAATTTCACTTCAAAACCAATTCAAAAGATAATCTAATAATATAAATAAATTAGATTAAAAAGAGGTTTTGAATTAAAATACAACATTTTTCACTATTCATTAAAAAATGAACTTTATCGGAAAAATACCAAAAATTCACACAAAGTAAATTTTGATGTCCCAATCATAAATAATAAGTTTATTATGTCAAACATAGCTTATAAAATTGTCAAAAGATAGATTTAAAAAGGGTTTTCCATCAAAAGGCAGTAAAACAATCATTTAAGAATATTAGTGTATTCCATGCATAAGATTGTATTTATTTTCATTTCAAGCCTCTAAAACACTATCTTAATCATTAATAGATATAGATAAAAATATCTATTATTCATTAATTACATGGGATGTTACATCCTTCCCCCCTTTAGAAAATTGCGTCCCCGCAATTTATTTACTTATCGAATAAATGGGGGTACTTATCCCTCATTGCATTTTCAGATTCCCATGTTGCCTCTTCCATCATGTGGTTTTTCCACAAAACCTTTACCTGATTAATCACCTTATTTCGTAATAATTGTTCCCTGTAGTCAAGAATCTGGACTGGTTGTTCCTCATAAGATAGGTTCTCTTCCAGCTGAACTACCTCTGGACTCAAAACATCAAATGGATCTGGCATATACTTTCTCAACATCGAAACATGAAAAACATTGTGTACCTGAGATAAACTCGGAGGTAAAGCCACCCGGTATGCAACTGATCCAACTCTCTCCAGAATTTCAAATGGTCCAATGAACCTTGGACTCAGCTTTCCTTTTTTACCAAATCGCATCACACTTTTCCATGGTGAGACTTTGAGAAAAACATGATCACCTACCTCAAAAGATAGAACCTTCCTCCTGTTGTCCGCATAACTCTTCTGCCTGCTCTGAGCTGTTCTCATGTGTTTCTAAATCAGCCGAACATTTTCTGCCATCTCTTCTACCAATTCTAGTCCCATCAACTTCCTTTCACCCACTTCATCCCAGAAATCTGGAGTTCGACACCGCTTCCCATATAACGTCTCAAATGGTGCCATCTGTATAATGGAATGAAAACTGTTATTATAAGAAAACTCAACCAAAGAAAGATGTTGGACCCAAATTCCCTGATAATCCATCGAACAAGCTCGTAGCATATCCTCCAAGGTTTGAATTGTTCGTTCTGACTTCCCATCTGATTGAGGATGAAAAGCTGTACTAAAACTTAATTCAGTACCCAACGAAATCTGAAGGCCTTTCCAAAAGTTAGAAGTGAACCTGGGATCACTATCAGATACAATGGAGAGGGGAACTCCATATAACCTGACTATCGCTTTAAGATACAAACGGGAAAGTTGATCTAGGGAAAAAGTATCTCGTATAGCAAGGAAATGAGAAGATTTAGTCAAGCGATCAACAATAACCCAGATTGCATTATTACCTCGAGATGTCTTCAGTAATCCCACAACAAAGTCCATGGATATAGTCTCCCATTTCCACTCTGGCACTGGTAAAGGCTGAAGGATCCCTTTCGGTAACTGTCGCTCTGCTTTAACCTGTTGACATGTCAAACACTTCACAGTAAAATCAGCAATATCTCTTTTCATTCCATCCCACCAGTAATACTCCCGCAGATCTCTGTACATCTTAGTACTGCCAGGATGAACTGAAAACGGAGAACTATAAGCTTCACATAACAACTATCTCTTCAACTATAAATAACAAGGCACACACAATCTCTTTCCAAATCTCAAAACAGAATCACTATCGATGCTGAATTCAGGAAACTTACCTTTCTGAACCAGCTCTACCATTTTCTGCAACTCACTGTCTTGCTTCTGTGCTTGCTTGATTCTATCTGATAGAGATGATCTCACTGATACCTGAAATAAAACAGAAGAACCTCCTTCACCAACAACTTCTATGACAAATTTCATGAAATCCTTAACCAAAGGACCATGTTCCAAATGCAACATTGCTAATGAAGCATTACTTTTTTGACTCAAAGCATCAACCACTTTATTTGCTTTTCCTGGATGGTAATGAATTGTACAATCATAATCCTTGATTAATTCCAGCCATCTTCTCTGTCTCATGTTTAACTCTTTTTGAGTGAATATATACTTTAAAATTTTGTGATCAGTATATATTTCACACTTTACTCCATACAAATGATGCCTCCAAATTTTTAAAGCAAAAACAACAACAGCTAATTCCAAATCATGTGTAGGGTAATTTACCTCATGAGTTTTCAACTGTCGTGAAGCATATGCAATTACCTGATCATTCTGCATTAGGGCGCAACCAAGTCCTTTCAATGAAGCACCACTGTATATAACAAATTCACCATTCCTGGAAGGTAGTGCCAAAACTGGAGCATTCACCAATCTTCCTTTCAATTCCTGAAATCAATCATCACATTATTTTGTCCAGACAAACTCAACACCCTTCCGAGTTAGCTTAGTCATTAGACTAGATAACCATGAAAAATTTCTAACAAACCTTCGATAATAGCCTGCCAAACCAAGGAAGCTACGAATCTCAATTACATTTGGGGGTCATGGCCATTCTTCAACAACCTTTGTTTTTGCAGGATCAACGGTTATCCCATCTTTAGAAACAATGTTTCCAAGGAAAGAAATTTGATGCATCCAAAACTCACACTTGCTAAATTTTCCAAACAGTTTCTTTTCTTTTAAGCTTTGCAAGATAAACCTTAAATGTATTTCATGCTCCTCTTTACTTTTAGAAAACACCAAAATATCATCATTGAAAACCACCACAAACTTATCCAAGAACTCATGGAAAATTCTATTCATTAAGTCCATGAATACAGCAGGGGCATTGGTTAGCCCAAAAGGCATTACTACAAATTCATAATGGCCATATCTTGTACGGAACGCGGTCTTCGGAACATCTTCTTCCTTTACCTTCAGCTGATGGTACCCCGATCTCAGGTCAATCTTTGAAAAAGACTGAGCTCCCTGGAGCTGATCAAACAAATCATCGATATGAGGCAAAGGATATTTGTTCTTAACAGTGATGTTATTCAAGGCTCTATAATCAATGCAAAGTCTCATTGAACCATCTTTCATTTTAACAAATAAAACAGTAGCACCCCATGGTGATGTGCTAGGTCGAATGAAACCTTTCTCTAATAAATCTTGCAATTGCTTCTTCAACTCTAAAAGTTCAATTTGAGCCATTCGATAAGGGGGTTTGGAAATTGGCTTAACATCAGGAACTAAGTCAACAGTAAATTCAACTTCCCAATCTGGTATTATTCCAGGCAAATCATCAGGAAAAACATCAGGATACTCATTTACCACTGTTACATCATTAATCTGAACAGTTCCTTTATTTTCAATGATGTGTGCAAGGTAACATTCATTTCCATCTTTTACAAGTTTCTCGGCCTCTTGATAAGTTATCAATAGTAAGGGTTCATTCTTGTACACAAACTGAAAGTCTTTCTGAAAAGAAACTTCTTTAGCTCTACAGTCAATCTTAGCATGGTAAATAGAGAGCCAATCCATACCCAGGATAACATCAAACTCTACTAGAGGTAGAACAATAATGTTTGGAAGTAGGTTCTTTCCACAGATAAGGATAGGAAGATTCTTATAAATTCTTTTTGCCTCAACATTTCCCCCAGGTGTTTTTACCAAAAGTTCAGGAGTCATTTCTTGAGATGGTATTCCCATTTTACTAGAAAAGGTTTCAGAGATGAAAGAGTGTGTAGACCCTGAATCAAACAACACACTGGCATAATCTGAAAAAACAAACAAAGTACCTGATACAACTTCATTTGATGGTCCGACATCTGCTGAAGTAGTTGCAAAGGATTTCACCACCCCTTTCTGCTTGTAGTCTAACTTCTTCCCATCACCCAAGCTCTTTGTCGGACACTCGTTTGCATAGTGACCCATCTCATTACACTTATAACATTTCACTAACTGTAAATCAAATTTGGTCTTACCTGCACCGTGATCTTTTTCAGTGCAATCATGAGCCTTATGTCCCATCTTACCACATCGGTAGCACTTTCGAGAATTCAGAAGACATTCCCCAGCATGCCTTTTTCCACATTTATCACAAACTGGAAACTTAGATTTCTTACCGTCAGACTTTTTTGAAGAATTCTTACCTTTCTCCTTCCACCTCTATATCTTCTTCTGTTGGTTGTTATAGAACACTTGATTATCGACAAACTCCATTTCCACCTTCTCAGCACATTGAACAAGCTTTTCATAACTTTTAAACTCATGAGAAGCTAATTCCCTTCGATATTTTGGCTTTAATCCTAAGTAAAAACGATTGATTTTACTATCAAGGTCTCGGATAAAATTTGGAGCATACCTTGCCAATCGAGTGAACCTTTCTTTATAGGTAGCCACTGAGTCTTCCTCTTGCCTCAATTCCAAGAATTGTTTTTCCATCCTATGTCGAATAGACTTAGGAAAATACTTTTCAAGAAACATACCTTTGAATTCATCACAGTCAAGAGCATCAATCTCATCAATGTCCCTGATATTTTTAACCATAGACCACCACTAATCTGCCTCACCCTCCAAACGGTAAATAGCAAGACTAACCTTTTGATTGTCTGAACACCCCATGACATCAAAAATCTTCTCTAGTGCTTTAATCCGCCCTTCAACTAGCACAGGGTCAGATGATCCTCTGAATGATGGGGGATGTTGCCTCATGAAATGTTCCACCACTGACATGTTCCTCTGCGGTTGATCTGGCTGATCTCGTCTATGGATACCACCGCCATTTATCGCTTAATTCAACTGCGCCATTACTGCAACAAACTGTTCAGTTTCAATTCCAACCATCTCAGGATGCTGATTCGGAAGGTTATTTCCTTCTGTATGCCTTCCTAGTACTGCTTCCCTGTTTCCTCTGCGAAAAACCATTCTGAACAAACATGTCTTATATGAAGCAACATGGTAATCTTCAAATACTATATCACTTCAATTTGACCATAAAAAAATTTGGATAATCATTTAACAAACTTCTAACTCCTAAAGTTATCTAAACCGACCTCTGATACCAACTATAAGGCCCCAGCCTTAAACCTTACTTAATCATGAATTATTACAAGATTACACATTGAGGATCTTTTCGGGTTTATAGTTTTATAGAATTAGATCATAAAACATGCATTACATTCCACATATAAACAAAATGGTTACATAAAGATAGTATTCTTCTTTCCCATCAATGGAAACATATGTAAAATAAAACATGGATTCTTTCTTGACACTTCCTGGACACTATCACCATATCATGTACCTTTCCCTTGACCTATGAAAAACATTTCAAAAAAACTTGGGATGAGCATAAAAAGCTCAGTAAGGGATATAAAAATATGGAAAGGAAACATGGTTACATATATAGATAAGAATGAAATCATACTTTACCCATAAAACATACGCACTTTAACATACCTCATCAAATCATGAATAAATCATAGAAATCATAAGACATAAAGGAAACTTGAGGCAATCATAACATTCTTACATAGGGAGTAACCCTCTTGGTTACGTTTGGAATACCCATCATAGTATATTCCCTAAATCTCTTCGGAGAAACCTTAACGTTTCACTCCTTCGTGTTACCCAATGCATTGGAGAGCTATATCGGGCTCACCCGCCCTTAGTTTATCACGGAACCACCCGTCTTCATAATAATGCCCAAGAACCTCAACATAATCGTATCACATAAAACATGCATAAATGAAAACATAACATTTCCACCTTTCAATCACAATATATCAATACAACACATTGATATAAAAACATTATGAAAACCATTTTCAATACCAAAATAAAAGAAATGTAAAACATGGTATTTATTTTTCTTTAATAAAAGGTATGGCTTGTAGAGGAAGCTGAAACTCAAATAATGGTCACGGCGGCGGAGAAGTCGTTGTCGCCGCATACATACGACAAAAACATTCACTTTTGTAGTTTAGTAATTGCTGCGTATAAAAAAGATTCCTTTTGGATAAACATAAAAGTCAACGGGGTTTATACACCGTATAAAAGAAGGTTTTGTATAAAACAAAATATGCCTCAATGAAAGGAGATTGAGACAAAGTCCCATACCTCTGGTCCGACTTGACTTGATCGTTATTTAATCGCCTGAATAATAAACATGAGTTAATTTTCTACTTGTTTAAGAACCTTTTTCAAGTTCATTATTCCTTTTATATCACTTATTTCCATGTCATGATCACTATGTAATTATTTAAGTTAATAACGGTCGTTTTAACGATCATTGGTACTTGAGTCAAAAATAAACCCTTTATAATTACATGTTGTTCATGTATGAATTATATCCAGAATTATAATCATTATGTATATATCATATATATCCAGTATATACATGCATTTATAATATTACATAATCATTTAGAGGTAAGAAATGAAATGCACCGTTCATGGAGACGGTAAGCCGTATGTACACATGAACGCTACTTTCATTTCTATTTCATATTTTATAGAATGGAATCATAATGATATAAAGGTATATTATAATTCCAGTATAATATCATATATAATATCATATTTCCATCCTTTATACGTCCCACATATGGTATTTAACTAATCAAATCACTTTGAGGGGGCAGTAGTCCGCACTTCCTTAAATGAAGATATAGCGTTTACCCATAATGGAACCATAAAGGTATGCCCAAAATGAAAAATAAAGAAGCTTAAGGAAAACATAAACATATTATATATCATATATAAATATAGTGACATCTTAATGGCCACCTTTTAAGGTGTTAAAAGAATGTTGAACAATCATCGTTTCAGGAGGCATAAATTCGCCATCCACGGAAACAGTATGTCCTTTAACCATTATATGTAGGTGTGTGTAAGTGTAGCTCTAATCCTTATTATAAAAACATCCTAGTATATTTAGGATACTGGATTTGTTACAAAAAAAAGAATAAAAATATTTTAGGGGTTGGAGAAGCAAAATCAAACAAAAGGACTCAAAAGAAGACATTACCTTAAAATCGGGTTACTCTCTTAGATTTGAGCCCAAAGGCTTCCTTGGGAATACTTCTGCCCAAAGTGAAGATTCAAGGAGTAATAGAGGGATGTGTATATCCTAAATGGGCAGGGGTTGGCCGAGAGAAAGGCTTTGGGAGTGTGGGTAAGGAGGTAGAGGTGGGGGCCATTTATAAGAGGAGAGGAGGGGCACTCTTGGAAAGTAAGGAAAAGTCACTTTATTTTAAAATGGTATTCGGATTTAAGAGGTCCCAAATTGTTGTGTTTCGAGGATAAGGTGATAAGGGTTCAAAATCCATCCATCCAATAGGTTTTGACCATGTGTAGGTCTTAGATTTTACATTATCCTTCCATTTTATTTAAATCGGTAAATAGTGAGCTCATCGCTGCATCATCATGATGTCATATTTCATTTAATTTATTTAATGTATAAAAATTATAAAAAAATATCATAATGTAGGAAATAGTTTTAGATTTCTAATGAATATTTATAGTAAACAATCTGACTTGTATAACCCCACGTAAAAATTGTTTTAGTAAAACACCTCATGTTTGTGTCATTTTTACTTTAACATTTAATAAAAAGTTATTTATGTCATTTCCCAACCAAAGTGGCTCCATGGGGTCCCCAAGTTGAGCCATGGATTTTATTGGTCGGCCATGACACATCCAATAAGGGTAGGACATATGTCTAGGTCATTTCATTTTATTGAAACTTTATTCTTACCTTAAACTACACTAATTACCTCTAATCGCGATTAAGAACTTAAAAGTTACTATTCACCAAATAATTATTTTAATCTCATTGAACCACATTTTACTTCTTAATTACAACCATGTATGTCGGATTTTTGAAAATAAAATCACAGAAGTGGCAAAGTTTCATTTAAACGAAAAATCAGTTTCTTTAACTACCACTTAGTGGTTTCACTATTCATCAAAAATTGAAGTTTTCCAGAAAGATACCAAAACTTCACCCTAAGCTATATTTGATATTCCGAATTCAAAAATGATGTCTATTTTAAAAAATTCGAAACATTTAAGTTTCATTAATTAATTTAATAACTAATTCTCGATGTCATGACAAATAGCGTGTTTTTATGAAACAATAAGTATCAAAAGATTGACACTAGTTTAAGTCCAATTTCAAAGTGAAATTGATTCCAATGACCACCATTGGATATAATGGTAAAAATATATTCTAATTTCACTTCAAAACCAATTCAAAATATAATCTAATCATATAAATAAATTATATTAAAAAGTGGTTTTGAATTAAAATACAACAGTTTTCACTATTCATTAAAAAAATGAAATTTATCGGAAAAATACCAAAAATTAACACAAAGTAAATTTTGATGTCCCAATCATAAATAATAAGTTTATTTTGACAAATATAGCTTATAAAATTGTCAAAAGATAGATTTAAAAAGGGTTTCCCATCAAAAGGAAGTAAAACAATCTTTTAAGAATATTAGTGTATTCCATGCATAAGATTGTATTTATTTTCATTTTAAGCCTCTAAAACACTATCTTAATCATTAATAGACATAGATAAAAATATCTATTATTCGTTACTTACTTGGGATGTTACAAATATACTTTTATGGGTATTACAAACGTAAATCCATATGTAGATTTGAAAGCTACAATGTAAGAAAGTTATAGATGAAACAAGTTACCTTTATAATTTATGAATTCTATGTAATATTCATAAATTTTACCATTTCTTGAGGTATGTTAAAGATCTTATTTTTTCAGAGTGAAAAGTATGACTTCATTGATTATATATATTGACAGATTAATGTTTTATTTCATTATTTAATTTACGTTACAGATCATTTAATACTCATCCCATTTTTTTGAAAATTTTTACATATGGTAAATGAATGTGTAAGATAAAGGAATAATTAAAGAATATTTATATCAATAAAATAATTTTTATTATTATTTAAAGATTTTTATTATTTTGAAAAAATAGGATATTGTATATGTCTCTACATTGTAATATTTGAGATGTAATGTAATAGTTATAGCCTATTTTTTTAAAACAGTATACCTGAAATGATCCGAAATGTGAATTCTTTATTTAAATTTATATTAAGTAATTTTTTAAGGTTGGCGCCTTATAGTTGGTATCAAATTTCAGTTTTGAAAACTTTAGGAGTTATGATATTGTTAACTTAATATACATAAATTATTATTACTTTTTAGTATGATTGAAATGATATAGTATTCAAATATTAACTTATTTCTTAAACTAAGATATTTCTGTCTTAGAATGTTTATATATAGATAAAACACGGAATCTAGTTTGGGACATCACCATGGGGAAAACAACCTTCCAAATCAGCATCCTGATATTATCAGAATGGACACTGAATAGTTTTTTGCAGTGATGGAATAGTTGACTTAGGCTATAATTAGTGGTGATATGCATGCACGATATTAGCCAGATCAACCATAGAGAAACATGTTTGTAGTGGATCCTTTCATAATGCAACATCCCCCAGAATTCAGAGGATCATCTAACCTTGTGCTAGTTGAGGTTTGGATTAAATAACTGGAAAATATTATTCATGTCATAGAGTGTTCAGAACATCAAAAAATTAGTCTTTTTGTTTATCGTAATGAAGGTGAAGTCGATCAGTGGAGGATGATTGATAAAATTTAGAAGGATAATGGCGAGTTTGATGCTCATGATTAGGATGAATTCAGTGGTATGTTTCTTGAGAAATATTTTACAAAGGCAGTCTGACATAGGATAGAAAACAAATTCCTAGAATTCAGAGAGGAGGATGACTTAGTGGTTTTATACGAAGAAAAATTCAATCGAATGGAAAAGAATGCTCCAAATTTCATTCAAGATGTTGATTGTAAAATCAGAAATTTTCCATAGGATTTAAGCCAATTTATTTAGGTTCTCTAAATTCTCATGCATTTAAAATTTATGAAAAACTTGTTGGATGTGAGTATAATGTATAAATAATGTTTCCGGATGACCAAGAGTTCTATAAAAAACAAGAGAATAATAGGTATAGGTGGTAGACGAAAGGGAAGAAATATTTAAAAAAAATTGATGTTAAGAAACATAAGTTTATAGTTTGTGGAAATTTTGGAAAAAAGAACAATAGGGAATGAATTTTAAATTCTCATAAGTGCAATTGATGTGGTAAAATGGGACATAAGGCTCACAATTTTAGAAAAAAATATACGTGTAATTGTAAGTTACAATCTTATTAAAAGTTAGTAAAATGTTTTTAGTGAAATGAAATGAGCCATTATAAAAATGAGTACCCATCGAAGAACTCAATTTAGGGAACACAGTCAGACTACAAGCAGTAATGGGTGGTTAAATCCTTTGCAACTACTTCAGTAGATTTTGGGCCACCAAATCAACTAGTATCAGGTACGTTGTTTTTATAGTCAAATTATTCCAATGCGTTGTTTGATTCATGGTATACAGATTATTTAATAAATGATAAATTTTCTAGTAAATTGGGAATTCCCTCTCATGATATGAATCCAAGACTAGTGGTAAAAACACATGGAGGAAATTCTGAGACAAAAAGAATATATAAGAACCTTCATTTACTTGGGTGTAGAAATAATATTCCTACAAACCTTATTGTTTTTCCTTTAATAAAGTTTGAGGATATTTTGGGTTTGGATTTGCTTTCCATTTATCATGGTAAGATTTACTGCATAGTTAAAGAGGATTCATTCCAGAAATAAATTTTTCTTTTTTATAAGAATGAACCACTACAATTGATAACATATCAGAAATTTAAGAAACTATAAAATTATATAATGAAAATTACCTTGCACATATTGTTCAAAAAAATTCTATTGTTCTGATTAAGGATTTTATAGTGGTAAATGAGTATCTTGATGTTTTCACGATGAGTTTCCTAGTATAATACCTGATCATGAAGTTGAATTTACTATTGACCAAGTTTTTGATGATAATCTAATTTCAAAACCCCCTTATCGAATAACCCAAATTGATCTTTTTGAGTGAAAGAATAAATTGAAGGATTTAATAGATTGAAGTTTCATTTAACCCAGCACATCACCATGTGGTGCTCCTGAGTCTTTTGTTAAAAATAATGTTGGTTCAATGATACTTTTCAATGAATATAGAGCCTTTAATAATAACAATGTTATGAACAAGTATCTTTTGCCTCATATCAATTCTTTTTTTGATCATCTCCTGGGAGCTCCAAATTTTTGGAAGATTAACTTGAGGCTGGGGTAACATCAACTGAAAGTAAAGGAAGAATACATTTTAAAGACCACATTTGGTACATGACATGGCAATTATGAAATTTTAGTTATTCCATTTGGGTTAACCAATGCACATAATGTAATCATGGATCTTATGAATTAAATATTCCATGAGTTCTTGGATAAGTTTTTGGTTGTGATTATTGATGATGTTTGGGTATATTCGAAAATTAAAGATGTGAATTAAAGTCATTTAAGGGTTGTCTTGAAAACCATAAAAAAGAGAAACTGTATGGTAAATTCTGAATATATGAGTTGTGGTTACAATAAATTTCATTACTTGGTCATGTTGTTTCTAAAGATGGAATAAATATTGATCCGACAAAAAAAGAGAATATTTCATATAAGGAATAACCAGTCTAGATTGTTTACCACAGAGCGAAATTGTTGCAACATAAGGCATTCTATCAGGTAATGGTTTTTTAGAGAAACGTAAGGTTAAAGAGGAGACCTTGGAATATGTTAATTCTACGAGGGATAAATACCCCCACTTATTTGATATTTTAATGGAATTGTGGGGACACAATTCCCAAAAGGGTGGAAGGATGTAACAAAAAATGTATATTTATAGAATATTAAATTTTCATTTATATTAATATTTATAAAAAATATATTATTTTTATAATAAAAAGGATTCTTTTTCTCATATTGTACTCAAATCTCAATAATGTATTTCATTGAAATATTACATATCACACAACTATGTTTTATAATGAAAAATAATGTAATAATATTATTAGTTTAAATGGTAGTTAATTGCTACTTGTCGTATTGGCAGGAATGAATAGAACTAAAAATATTATGATTAAACAGTTTTTTAAATGTTTTTATATTTATTCAATAAAATATAGTGGCTTAAAATGAGAATGAATCCAATTTTAAGCATAAATACTCAAATATTTTTAAAAGACAGTTTTACTGATTTTGATGGAGAACTCTTTTTAAATATAGACTTTAAACCACTATATTTTCCACTTGACCCATTAAATTTTTTCTTTAAAGGCAAACATCAAAATTTTCTGTCAATAAATTTTTTGTATTTTTCTGATAAATCTCATTTTTAATGAATACTAAAAAATACTATATTTTATGTCTTAACTATCATTTCATCTAATTTGTTTATATAGTTTTATTTCCCTTTTAATTGGTTTTAATGTGTAATTGGATTATATTTTTATCCATTAATACAATTTTGGTCATTGGATGGAATTTCCCTTTAAAATTGGACACAAACACATGTAAATCTTTTGGTTGTGTTTACTTCTTAAAAACAAACTTTTTGGTTTTGACAATGGGAATTAATTTGAAATTAATTTATGCAATTTCTATGTTTTCAATTTAGAAAATTGGATTACCTATTTGTAATAAGGTGGTCCAAATTGTGTAAAAATGTACCTTTATAAATATTTTGAATAGTAACTTTAAAAAATATTTTATTTACCATGGTAGAAGGGTAAATCTTGTCAATAATGGTAAAAAACTAATTTTATAATGTTATTAACATATCATAACACTAGTACTAAACCAATTGGATGAGATTTTTCTGAAAATGGGAATCCTTAGGTCAATTTTAGGACTCTATGGATCCACCTGTGTGTGAAAATGACATTTAATTACTTTTTATTTAATGTTAAGGAAAATATAACCTAAACATGTATCTTTTACTATAAAGTATTATATGGGGTTATATTAGTGATATTGTCATCTATAAATATTCATTAGAATTATAATAAGATTTTATATTTCAAGGTATTTTATTTATATTGTTTAGAGATCATAAAAGTAATGATATTTATGACATAATGACGATGTAGTAATTACTTTATTAATGAATGATTTAAATAAATGAGATTATTAATATTAAAATAAATTTATTTTAAACAGTTTTATGCCATCCTAGAATTTTATGAATTATTATGACTTTTTATCGATGAATGAATGATGTTTTATTAAAATAATCAAGTTTTTATAGATTTCTATCATGTCATGGTATGGGTAGTATATAAATTGACATAAATGAGTTTTTAAAACAAATATTTTTTACTAAATGATATAATAGTTCTAAAATTATTTGATTTGGATGAATGACTTAGATAAGGTTGATAATGTCATTAATTAACAACATTAGGTTTGATTGGAATTTTATTTTTATTATATTAACAATATAGTATGAATATACAAGAAGACATGGTAAGAGTGAAATTAGTTAACTATGGGTTAAAGCTAAATGATAAGGATAACATTGTGACCTAAACATGTCTAAAACCTTTTTCATGAGAGGTTTCGGCCAAAAAGTATCTTTTCATGGATATAAATGACTTTGGGATGATTTAAAATCGAAAATAATTTTATTATAAAATAATATTTCAAAATCATTCTAAAGTGCCCCCACTCCCTCTTATAAAAGGTTATCACCTATAACCCTTAATCACGCCTCTCATTCCACTTGTATCATCAAATATCTTCCCAAATACGCTACACATATCCATATATTCCTCCTATAATACTTACATTAGGAAAAAAGTAATTCAAGAATGCCTTTTGGCTCAAATCAAAGGGAGTTACCCTATTTAGAGGTAACAACTTCTCTCATGTTCTTTTATTTTGTTCTCCTTCCCGAATCCATGTATTATTCTTATTTTCTGATTAAAAAACAATAAGAGTATCCTCAATATACATGGATGTTGTTACGAGTAGGATTCTAACTTCACATACACACACCTCTATTTAATCGATACAAACATACTTTTCTGTGTACGGTGAAATACCGCCTCACGAAATGATAATTGATCAATTATCTCATAACGCCTCTTAGGGTGGCCATTATGATGGAACTATAATTATATATGATACATATTATATTTATATTATCTCTCTTATTCTATTATTTTTATTTAAATAATACCTTTAGGCATTCCATAATGTGTAAATATGATAATTTCATTTGAGGAAAGGTAGACTACCACCCCCTCAATGTGATATGAATCGTTTATTCCATAGAAGGAATATTTAAGGTACATGGTGAATGAAATTATTTAACATATATAAAATTTGATATTATACTAGAATTATAATATACCTATGTATCATTTATTTTTCATTCCATTAAAAATGTAAATGAAATGAAAGTAGTGTTCATAAATACGTACGATATACCATCTCCCAGAACGGTGCATTTCACTTATTCTCTTCAAGTGTTATGGACTATTATATATACCTATATAATCGATGTAAATAAATTTATACTGAATATATATGAGACTTAAATCATGAATATCATTTTTTAGATAATGGCCTTTTGACCACACAAACAATTTTATATTATAACAAGTTCATTTTTGACACAAGAACTGAGTATCAACAGAAGACCGATATTAACATATATAATTATGTATTGGTTATAATGTTGTAATAAGTAATATAAATGGAATAATAAAAATTAAAAAGGTCTTCATGTAAGTAGAAGTTAACATAATTTAATTATTTAGGAGGATTACGAAACATATGTGATGAGTCAGACTCAAGGTAAGGGACTTAGTCTCAATCTCTATTAATTGAGGTATATTTTGATTTATACACAACATTCTTTTATATAGTGTACAGACCCCTATGAATTTTAATTTCATTCATAGGGAATATTTTTTACAAGGCATTTTATTAAATGAAAAAAATAATGTTTCTTTTTCACATAAGTGATAACAATAACCTTTCCACCACTGTGAGCATTATTTGATATATGGATTCCATAACAAGCCTTAACATTTAAAAAAACCAAAACACCTTTCATGTATTTTTTTTGAAATTGTGTTTGAGAATTTATTGAATATGTCAATATCCTGAAATTTTATATTGTTATTGGAATGTGAAAATGATTTCATTCCACTATAATTTTTTTATGTGTTATGATTGTGTTTTGGTTCTGGGGAATGGAATACATATATTGATGGTTCCATGATAATTTGAGGGTGGGTGAGCCCGAGATAGCCCTCAAATTCACTGGTTAAGGTGATAGAGATAAATTTTAATCTTTTTCCAAAGATATTTAGGGAATATATTATGATGGGTTTTCCAAAAGTAACACTCCATATAGCTTTGAAACCTATAATGTGTCTATGTTATGGATGACACATGTTTCATTTACGATTTATGATTTCTATGTGTTATTAATAAATATTATGATTTCATGAGTTATGTTAATGATATTTTGTTTTCATAGTAAAAAGTACGATTTCATTGATTGTATGTATTGATGTACTAATTTTTTCTTTCATTATTTTATGACCCTTAGTGATATTTTTATGCACATCCCATGTTCTTGAAATGTTTTTTCACATGGTATAAGTATGGTTAATAGAAAGGGAAAATTCAAGAAAATTTATATCAAAAAAAGAATTATTGTTTTAATTATGGAGTTTTATTATTGTGAAAAAATTGCATATAGAAGAAGTGTCTACTTATTAATAATTGATATGTAATGTAATAGTTTAGTCCTAAGTATCTAAAAATATATTTTTGAAAAGATCCTCATTGTAAATTTTTGATTTAACTAATTATTAATTAATGTTTAAAGGGTTAGGCCTTATAGAAATTGTTCCACATGTGTACATAATGCCCTGTAAAATTACAAGACTCATTAAAATAATTATTCAGACCCTTTTCTAAAAATATTTTACTTATTATAATATTTGTGTTTTAATTTAAGGCTATTTTTATGAGTCATGTCATGTAGTTTTCACATTTCATGAATTTCCATTTCATGGTTTCCTGGATAGATTGCTTGTGTGTAATTAAATAACTTCATTTCAAATTGTAATAATTCTATAGAAGTAAAATTTCATGGTATTAATTCAATTCTATAAATTTAAATTATCTGATATACAATTTTTATTTTTGAAATAAGTATTATTCATTAGATATACTTTAATGATAAATATTTATTTCACCTTGGTATATTTTTATCAACACTAACTTGTTTATTATATTAATTAATATTAATCATAAATATTTGTTTCAAATTGTTGAAACATTATAATATACATTTATTTTTGAAATAATTAAAATTGTTTTATTACAATACATGAAGGTGGTAATGAAATATGAAAACTCATCATCCATTATTTAATTAAATCAACACCCCACAAGTTATGTTTTCAGATATAGAAAAAAATGAGATTAGAATATTTTGATGATGGATATAACATTAACACAATAAAATTACATTAAATATACGATACTATAGCTATCATGCCACTATGATAAGAGATGTGATGGGAGGACTAGTAAATTAAAATAGAGAAAGAAGGAGGGATTTTGTCTTTAATATTGTCACCTTGATATACCTAATAAGGCACATCGATCTGGTCTTTTTGTTAGAACATAGAGAGAAGAAAATGGGAATAATCTTGGGAGAGGAATTGGGTAGAACATAGACAATATCCAAATCATAGAATGTTTTAGGAGAATAGATGGTGATCGGTAAAATTTATAGGGGGAAAAGATGTGTGTTTTTAACAATTATTTCATTTATTTATTATTTAGGGTGAAGAAAATCAACAGGGTTTATTATTATGATTAATGAAAGTCACTTGAGGCTGATTGTAAGAGATATTAACCACATATATCATACATGACTCTGCCGTGTCTAAAAATTTCGATTATGTACTTATAGTGGTAAATAACATAAATTACAATATTTCACTATTCACTAAAAAATCAACTATTTTAAAAACATATAAAAACTTCACCCTTAACATTTTTGATGTGTAAATTTTATAAATAGACCCCATTATAGGGAAATAATTCGAAAAATATGATAAATTTTATATTTAGTTATAATCATAATATATTTCAATATTATAAATTCTTTTTTGAAAAATCAAAAAATTAATTAAGGCCCCATAAAATTATATTTTAATAATAAGAAAAAAATATTAATTTATATATCTATTTTATGAAAATATTTTATTAAATAATTATACTAAATAAATAATTTTAAATAATCATTTTCATTATATAAAAATTCAAACACTTTATTTATCATTTTTTAAACATTTATTTACTTAAACCCTCAGGTTAATATATATTATTTCTATTATAATATACTTATATTTTAATTATTATTTCAAAGGCGAGGTAACTATTCTAGTGGCTGGATTATTATTCCTAGTAGACACATTACTATTCAAATGGTCATGTTACTTCTCTGTTGGATTGGGTTCCTTGATTTTGATAAATACCACTTATTGCATAGTTAATTTATTAGGATAATATTTTTATTGGGTTCTTAATGAGTTGTTTGAGTTTTATACAATATGGATTAATTATATAAAGGTAATTTCAATTGATTAAATTCTAGGCCATTAAAAATAACCTCAAAAATTGTGTCCATTTTTTTAGAAATCCCTAATCACCCATGGTAACAAAATCTTCAGAAAATAAGTGAGCTAACTGAGAACCCTCCCACACAGATGACATGAATTAAAATGGAGTTAAATCCAATCTACCAATAACCCTATACCAAACCATTGTAATGTGATAAAAAATACTTCTAGGTAATCCCTCTATTATGATTTTTTAATAAAATAAACCATTTCATTCTATTTGGTCTGAAATATCAGTCCCACTACTAGGTGGAGATGATTAAACAACAAAAACAGGTCTCCTAACAAAAGCTAATCAAATCACATATAATTTGGAAGATGATTAAATTTCTATATGACATTAATGTTTAATCCAGAAGGGATACACCTGAATGTAAACCAATATATTCCATAATATGAAACTCCATATCACCATCAATCACCACCAAACAATCCCACTACAAAGGATATGATAACCAAGAGATGTTTATGAACTACATTAAAACCTTCCAATTACCTTATAACTATAAAACCATATCTATTAATTCGAAAATGGTAATTTAATGTTTGAAAACAGTTTCATATAGGATTTCACCAACAAATATATCAAATATATAATGACCTAAAATTTATAGCTCTATATTTGACACAATAATAAATTATATATATTTTACAATAATAATTTAAAAAAATGATTATCATAAATTTCATCATGTTTACACAATAAAATAAAATAAAAATTACATGATATAACAAATGGTGTAATAAAGAAATCCAACCATGGATACACCTTTGGTTAAACAAGTGAGAAGTCAAGAATGAAATTTATCATAATGTATATATGAAAACATACATGACAATACATAATATTTATGTTATATCTTATGGTTGTACATATTTAAATATATTATGAACAAACTAATTAATAAAACCAATGAATTATAATAATATCGAGTCTAATAATAGTCTCTTGATATAAAAACCTATAATTGTTCTATGAAAAATAAAGATAAAATTCCATTTCACAATTAACCTATTGTTCCAATTGTGTTTTTTTCTAAGAAATCAGTTTTGAATCATTGATCAACATTTTTAAAACAATTTTCCATCATTAAACATAAAAATCCTTACATGAAAACACTATTTAGAATAAAAAACCCCAAATCCATTTAGGGAAACATATATTGTCAAAAAAATATTATTATAAATTAATTCCCAAATTAAATAATATATTTCATAATGAATATATACCTTGAAAAAAGAACAATCATTTTTATAAAACAACCTGACGGTACAAATGACATTATTAAGTAATTCATTTTTTAAAATATTTTTATAATGGTTCTTTCATCAAGAATAAAGTGAATCAGATCTGATTAAACACCAATGATTCAGAATGAGTTGATTGGGTCCTCATTTTCATAGAGACAATGA